>BSYR01000021.1:12500-4812500 GCA_030270665.1 Hibiscus trionum | reverse complement strand
AATTAATCTAATAATTGGTTGTTACACGTGTCTGATTTGATTTTTAAGCAATGATGAAGGCCATGGAAAGCAACTGCGCAAAGACTAAAACATGTTGAAAAATGAACAGAAATTTAAACTAACAGTAATCTCAATAAACGCTGCAATTTTTGGATCCTTGCATGTTTAACTACTTCAAGGACTCATAAAATAAAAGAAACCCCATGCTTCCAGCTCCTCAACAATTCCTCTTTTGACTCGAACTGCTCATAATTTTTATTTCACTTTTTCACCAAAAATTTTTGGGGTAATATTCACTTGTAGTCCCTTCTGTTTAGGTTTTGTTCTATTTTGGTCACCTAATTTGAAAAAAAATATTCTTGACACTTATATTTTTGACCGTTACCATTTGGGTCACCCAATCGTTATCCCTGTTAATAAGATGATGTAGCATGTTAATAAAAAAAAGTTGATTTTTAATTTGACCCTCAAACTTTTAAAACTTTATATTTTTACCATTTTCACACAAAGAACCTTCATTTCTGTAAAAAAAATGTAACCCTAACCCTAACTCCTCCCTTTCTTTTATCTCATTTTGTAAACAAACAAACAAAACCACTACTGATCATCTTCCTATGGCAGCTGGAAGATTGAAACCTTGTCCAAAATTCTATCTCCCTTTCTTTCTACTTCAATGGTTGCTCTCCCTTGGACTCACTCAAGCTCAACAAGGCTATGTAAACAACCAGCAGCCTGCCTGTGAAGATGCAAGCAAGGACAACAACATAACTAGAGGGTTCTCATGTAACGGTGAGTAAATGTCATGTCAGTCTTACATTACTTTCCGGTCGGAGCCTCCTTTTTACAACACATCCGTCTCCATAGCTTACCTGTTAGGAGCTGAAGCAAGGGATTATTCTTTAGATCACTTTGATTGCGTCAAATGATTAGTTGTTTTCAAATGTCCTTTGATATTTTTAGTCGTTTTAATGAAATAGTATAATAAATTTGATTCGATTGTATGTGAGGTATGTTGCTATATGTTTTGGTTTGTCACAAAACTCTAAAATGGCTCGGTTCTCATTTCTATCTAATTTTGTCCTTTAGGATTCTGCTTACAAGTACTTTGAGGTTATTCTGGTGGATGTTGCACACAATACTATCCGCAGACCGCAATGACCCAAGAATTGACTGGATCTGCAATCTCGTTCACAAGCACATAGAGCTTCGAGGACTCATATCTACCGGCAAGAAAAACAAGGGTCTGCACGACAAGGGTCACCTGCTGACCACAAGAACCATCCTTCTCGTTGGGCAACCTGGAAGAGAAACAACACTCTTCCCCTTCGTCGCTACCGCTGAGTTTAGTGTGTCACTGTGTTGCTTAGACTTTTTACTGCTTCCCTTGTTGGTTTTAGACATCATTTTAAGTTTGAAATTTTTGGATGTTCTAAAGATTTCGAGTTTGTTTGAAGATGATCAGTGGGTTTTTTTTGTTTGTTAACGAAATGAGATAAGGAAAGAGAGGGTTAGGGTTTGGGTTAGAGAATTTTTAGAGAAATGGAGGTTTTCTGTGAAGGTGGTGAAATTATAAAATTTTAAAATTTAAGGGTAAAATTAAAAATTAACCATTTTTATTAACGTGCCACATCATCTTATTAACATTAGGGGTGGGAATTATCGGGTACCCGGTTCATCCGGGTACCTCATTAAACGGCCCGTGTCTCTGCCTATTATATCCGGGTACCCGGGTAATCGGGTACCGGGTACCCGGGTAATCGGGTACCGGGTACCCGGTTCCTATTTTTTTAATTTTTTTTAATTTTAAAATTAGAAAAATCACATGTTAAACACAAAAATATTTTTAAAAAAATTAAACTTAAAACTTAAAAGAATATAATAAAAACATAGAAAAAATGTAGGGATTTAAACTTAATTTTAGAGTGAAAATATTAAGAAACATAAAATAAAAATATAATTTTAAATATAAAAAAATATATTAAATTTTATCGGGTCGGGTCGGGTACCCGGTAAGGGAAAACTTTCGGCCCGTGTCCCGGGGAATTTGCCGGGTCGGGTACCCGGCCCGATCGATAATTTTTTTCGGGAATTACCCGGTATTTTAGTTTCGGGTCGTCGGGTTTTCGGGTCGGGTCAATCGGGTCGGGTATTTTCTCCCACCCCTAATTAACAAGGATAACAATTGGGTGGCCGAAATGGTAACGATCAAATACATAAGTGGCAAGAATAATTTTTTTTTTTCAAATTGAGTGACCAAAATAAAATAAAACCTAAACAAAAGAGACCACGGGTAAAGATTACCCAAATTTTAATTATGAATAACATATTATTCGTACTCGACAGATAATTTCTAAATATCATACTGAAGAAAATGGGAAAATACCAGTAGTTTCAATTAATTTCATTATATATTAAAATTTTGATTTCGTATCTTAAAGACTTAACAGGAATTTATATTATGGTCAAATTCTAATTTATGAGGAAGAAAGTAAGCAATTTACATAAAAACCAAACAACAAATGCATCATGTCAAAGACAGTTTGTAAATGGCCATGGTATTGAAAGAAAAAATATATAATTTTCGGGTACCTTATTACTCGAATTGACGGGTACCTGACTTGCGGATACCTAATTCTTATAGGTCGAGTAACGGGTCGATGTTTTAGTACCGAAATTTTCGGGTACCCGGATATGAACACTCATACTAAATAATAGTTTGATGGCTAAAATAAGAAAGCGAGAATGATTTAGTGATCAATGGTGTTGTTTACCCTAGATTTTATTATAAAAGCTGAAATTACTAAACATAATTTTTTTTTAAAAAATCCATCACAATCTACAGTCCAGCCAGCAATGATGCACAAAAAGATAAACTTAATTTCTTGGATAAAATCACAATTTAATTACTAGTTTTAAGCGCTGAACAGGAGAAATAACTTCCTATAGGGCCTTGCATTTTGCACTGAACTTTGAAAGAAATCACATTTATGGAAATTGTTATAGAGTTGTTAGTTGAAATCATATGCAGTGAGCAAATTAAGATTGATTTTTGAATGGAAAGCAGATGAAGACAAGAAGAGAGAAAGAAGTGCACATCAATATTATGCTACATTAGAAAGAGTTAGGTATCTATTGCGAAAAAATATATAGTTTAAACACTTATTTTGTGATTAAGCCATGATTAAATTAGAAATAGTTCAATTTTATGCTACATTCAAGTCAATATTAACTTATTCACCTTGTTAATATCATATAAGTCACTAGCAGGAAAGAACACACATGAGTGTCGAAGTTTTGACTAGTTTTGTGACAGGACTTCTGAAAAATTAAACCAGATTCTTGGAGATATTAATGAAATTCAAAGGTTTACCTTTGGCAGGTTGGCTTTTAGGGCTCGGGAATCAGCTGGACTAGGGATGGATCGAGAGGGGGAGTGGAGGGAGTAGTGGTCTCCTCTAAAAATTTAAAATTTTTATATAATTTAGATTTTTTAGAAATTATTTTTTTTTAAATCTATTTTACCCCTAAAGTTTTGTAAACACTGCAGAACAGGTTTTTAGCGACGTTTTTAAGTCATATAGCGGCATTTTTTAGCGCCGCTAAAAATAATCCCGGCGCTAAAAAACGCCGTCAATATGGCCACAAGAAGCAGAGCCGCAACAGGTAGTGGCATTTTCATCTTACAAACGCCACGAAAGATTTTGCTCATTAGCGGCGTTTGTTATACAAACGTCACAATAGAACTATGATCTGTAGTAGCATTTTGGATCTCAAACACTGAGAATGATTATTCTCTAGCGGCGTTTATTGTACAAACGCCGCAATAGAATTATGGTCTATAGTGGCATTTTTCGTCTGAAACACCGGGAATGATGATTCTATAGCGGCGTTTGTATAGAGCTGTGGTCTATAGTGGCATTTGTGGGCTAAAACGCCGAGAATAATGATTCTATAACGGCTTTTGGATTCCTAAACGCCGAAATTGACTGCTCTTTGGAGGCATTTTACTAACAAACGCCGCAAACATGTTGCTTTTTTTCGTGGCATTTTTTTGGAAAAAAACGCTACACTCACTGTTTCTATATAGTGCATTTTTGAACTGTAAACTACCCAAATTTAACATGTGTACTATTATAATCCAAAATGACAACAAATTTAAAAAATAAAGTAAACAACAAAAACAATTTAAAACATTAAAGTGAAATATAGTTCAAACGTTAAATTAAAATGTAGTTCAACATTGTTCATTTGAATTCACACATAAAAAAACCCTACAATCAACTAAGATGGCAGATTCTTTGGTTGGTTATGCCTTAACATCGTCATCATTTCTTGAAAATCTGTTTGAAGCTTTTGATATGCTGCTTCTCTCTCAGCTTCTCTCGCTTCTCTCTCAGCTTCCCTCTTTTCTATTTCAGCTTCTCTCTCAGCTTCCCTCCATTCTCTTTCAGCTTCTCTCCTTTCTCTCTCAGCTTCTCTCACTTGTACCTCGGCTTGAAATTCAATTATCTGTTGTTTTAAACGATTAACTTCTGCTTGAGAAGACTGACTCTGTGATGGCATGTACTGAGACGAGTTAGGCCCAAAATATTTTGTCGATGTAACGAATGATCCTTGGCAGCGAACCCGGCCATATCTGTCAGGACCCAAAACGTCAGCAATAACTTGATTTTTGATTTCATCCATATTAACAGAACCATTAGTTGAAGCTGTAGCTTCATACTCGCTCCTTTTTTCTCTCAATTTCTCCTGACAATCATTTAAAAATGTTATACTATTGATATTAAATATAACATAATCGAGATTTTTCGTCTAATTAATATACCATAGTTTCTGCAGCTTTAGGAGTAATAGGAGAGTCATCCTTTTTTGTGTGCGTAATGTCGAAGAGTTTTATCCGTCCAATGCTAGTGTCAGTTATAACTTGCTACAACGTATAATAATAGAAACTAATACTTACGAAAAAATAATTCATTAAAAACCAATCAATAATTAAAAATAATAATACCCCATCATTAGCTATACGAGCAAAACTCTTCGACCCGACAGTGTGAGTAAACTTCTGTTTTTGTTTGCTAGCAACTCCAACGCGCTCTCGATTCTACAATTTAAAATTTGCATTACTTATAAAGCCAATATTATAATGGCATACTATTGTTTTTTTAAGTAAAACGATCATACCTTTCCTTTCGTTGAACTCCAAAACCTAACTGCATCTTCCCATTGATATTGGAGAATTCCTGGTGGGACATTTTGCAGTTTTTCTTGAAGGCTGAAATCATTCTTGAAATATGTATTTTTCAAAAAACTTTTATTGTCTCTCCATTTTTTTCCTAACGCATGCTTCACATAATCGTCTGAGACCTCTAAACAAAATTTATCCTGCAAATGACACAATCAAAGCAAATATAAATATTATTTTTGAACTATAATAGATTATCTATTACAATAACATTATTACCTTAACAAGATCCAAAGCCTGATTTTTGTTACTATTCGGCATCTGACGCCATGACTCATAATTGATAGGCAAAATCGAAGAATTACGTGCAACAATGCCTAAGTAACTGCCCAAAACACCTGCTTCTGCCCCAATAGGTTGGCCGACATCGTTTCTTGAAACTTTCACGCGTTCCCCAACGGGAAAATTGTATAATTCATTCAATGTCGTGCGCCCTCTAGTCATACGCCTTCGACCATTTCCAGCTATATAAGAAATAAATCAGTAATATTTTAAAATCAAGTCAATAATAACAAACAATTAGCATTTAAATAAAGTGTTCAACATTACCTGGAACTTGTGAGGATCCAACACTAGACAAATCATCATCATTTGTTACTTCCTCATCTCTTGGAACTTGAACAATTCGCAGATCACTTAATTTCCTCCTATGCATAGTATCTGCAATAAACAAAAGATAATTCTTATCATAAGATATGAAGAGTTTTTCTTTAGAAGGATATAAGTCATAACAAATAGTTCATAAGAATGAGAGAGAATGATTTATTATTCTAAGTTAGGTGCTATGCGTTTTTGTCTAACAAAATGGATACGGAACTGAATTTAACTACAGTTATCGAAAACAAGCAAGATAAAAGAAGATAATAACGAGAAATAGATGTTTTTTCTAACCACTCAAGCTTTCCGCAACAGTAATATTGTAATCCAAGCAAAGGATGAAATCTTGGATAGACCCCTGCAATGAGACAGAAAGATAAATTCGGGATGCTGATAACTTCTCGAGTCAGGACCATTACACCGAAAAAAGAAGCAAATCCAACAGAATCTTATTAATCTTTAACATAAAATTCAAGTCAGCAAAAAGAATCTTATCAATCTTGTTTATTAAGTATTTAATCAAGCAAAAAGAAAACATGAGAATCAGAATCGAGAATAATTCTTATCATGCATATTAGCTATCGAGAATCCTATAGAATATTATGCTGATTCCAAAAGAATCATCAACTCTATTCATAAAACAATAATTTAAGCAAATAAACCAATAAAATTAGCAGTGCTTCCTTTTTCAACCTACACAAGTAAAAATCGTTTGTCCCATTTCTGTGATCTTATCTATACCTCATCATTAAAAAAATTAAGATTCAAGATTATGATTTAAGGTTAGGGCTTATAGTTAAGGTTTAGTATTGTGGCACAAAAAGGGACATTAAATTTTTGTCCGATGTACACAGCCTTTGAAAAACAAAAAGGGACATAGAATTCTTGGGAGTATAACCAAACAATCAAATATGAAAATACATGAAATCCATCACTAGATTTCTTCATTTGTGACGAGAAATCAACCACAAGTTGCTCAAGTGGGAGAAGCACTTTCCTTCTTGGGGTATAACCAAACAATTTACAAGGATGATATATAGAATACTAGTAACTAATAATTCTTATGAAACCATTACCATGAACTTCTCCACCATGGCCCTTTCACATGAATATAATTTCCCTTTTATCCGAAAAACATTCGACTGCACAATTTTTTGTCATACTCTGTCTATTTCCACAATTCACACCATAAATGTCACTATTGGTTCATGTTATAGTTATCCTATCAAGTTGTCTTCCCTAATTTGCTAACTTGTGCTACTGCAGAGCACTACATTTAGGGATTTCCAGTTTCACGTGAAGTGTCTACCCAAGAATTCTAAAATTCCAATATAAGGTTAAGTAATTCTATCCTTTAATAAACTAAATTTATTTTTAGGGTATAACCAAAACTCAGATTCCATTTCCTTATTTACAACTTCATTCTGAAAACTCTATTCAAAAAAAGAAACTTCATTCTGAACACTAAAGCATTGGAAGTAACAGTAGAAATAAAGATAAAAATCAGATTCCATTAACACCAAACACAGTTACAGCAATGGGAGTAACAGTAGAAATAAAGAGTGTATTGAGTTCAAACACAGTTACAGCAATGGGATTTTTTGATTCCATTAACACCAAAAAATCAGATTTCATTTGCATAATGAAAACGAAGTAATTATCCAATGAGTTCAAAACAAAGTAATTATCCAATGAGTTCAAAAGAGTGTATTGAGTTGGGAAGATTGATGAGTGCGAACACTGTAGAAAACGAAGAGCAGATTGTACCTTGTACTGGTGCTTGTTGTTTGGCTTTGGATCAGTCGATTTGGGGATGAGCAGATTGTAAAACGATAACCCTAAGCCAAGGATCGACGGCGACGGCGAGGAGTACGGACGGCCAGGATCGACGGCTATGAAAAGCACGACAAGGAGGAGCAGGAACGATTTGGGGATTTTTGCACGATTTGGGCATTTTTGAACGATAGCGGAAAGTGTCTGAGATTGAGGGATAATCAAAACGGAGTGTTTAACCTATTGTGGCGTTTACAAAATAAACGCCGCTAAACCTAAACCAATTGTTATATATAAAACGCTGCTAACAGTAACATATTATGGCATTTAAGAAGTAAAATGCCGTTAAAACCTAAATTCTATTATGGCGTTTATAACCCAAACGCCGTTAAAACGAGATTATGTGCGGCGTTTGTATATTTATTACTCTACGAAGACATTTGTTATGAAAATGTCGTGAACTTTGTCATTTTGTGGAAGTTGATCCTTAAATGCCGTAATAAGTAAAATTTTAGCGGCATTTTTAATAAAAATACTATGAAAAACGCCGCTATATAACAAGTAGTAAAATTTACCTTTAGAATATTTTTTTAAATTCAACTTCCAACATAAAATCTTGCATCCGTCTTGAGATATTGTTCTCAATTACACGACCTGAAAGAGTAGGTGGAGTGGGTGTCATTATACTCCGGTTCTTTGATCAATATATCCATAAACTTGAGTATTGAATGCTAGGTTGAGTTTCACGTGTTTAAAAATAATTATTAATTTAATTGTGTTTAAAAAACAGTCCACATCAAATCGAAAGTTTAATGTCAACACTAATGACTAGACGGATAAAAGGATCTAATTATAATTATAATGGCATTTTAATCTGAAGATTCAATTGAAACGAACTTAACAAGTGTTTCAATAAAAAAGTAAATAATGTTTATTTTAGAAGACACGAGTTCAAATTATTTTATCTACAAAGCGTATGTATATTGTCAAAAGATTAAGAATATATATGAACAGATCATACTTCTTTGCAATTTTTTTTTACAAAAAAACGTTTTTTTCTCATTTTCTTGTATTTGGTTGATGTAACGGTAAAATAAATATTGAATTATGGTCTGTTTGAAAAAAATATTTTAATAATAATAATAATAATAATAATAAAATTAATGATATTGACTACATTATTATTATTATTATTATTATTTAAAATGATAATAAGTTTTCATAATTAGTAATGGGTAATCATTTCATATATTGGCGTCAGAAACAAAAAAGTTTGCACACGTGCTTTAGTTTTGCGGTTTATGATTCATAATTTAGGGGTTTAAAATTTAAGGGTTGTGGTTAGAATTTAGGGTTTATATTTTAAAATTAGAGTTTACATGTTAAAACTTAAATCTCTAACCATGCTACCCTAGACCTTAAATTCTAACCCCGAGCAATAGACTCTAACCCTAAACCCTAAACTTTAAACCCACAAACTCTAAAACTTTAAATTGGATCTCTAAAACTAATGCATTTGTGGAAACTTTGTTTCTACCGCCAGTGTATGAAATATAAATCCATTAATAATAGGGTAATTATTTGATGCACCTCTAGTGGAAATTTCCCCCCAAAAAACGAGCTTCTATAGTTGCCACATATCCTTTTTAGGGTCCATAAACCGTGACCTCTAAATTCTAAACTTTAAATTTTAAACTATAAAATATATTCTCAAACCTTAAAACGTAACTGCAAACACTAAAAACTTAACATCTAAACCCTAAAAACTAGACGTTTATGGAAAATAATTTTTTAACGCCAGTGCATAGAATATTTTTCCTAATAATATATTTGTTTTTATTTTTGTAATGAATAAGTTCTAAAAAATTTATCAAACAACGAAAAATAATTTACACAATAAAACCCAAATACTAAAAAAATTATTTTTTTCAAAAAACAATTTATTTAACTAAAATCATTTTCCATAATATGTTTTCTGAATATCAAACTGACCACGCGGGGTGGAAATAATCTTTTACTCCCTGCAATGAACGTAATTGCAAACTTATCTACTGATTGAGAATACATTGCACTTGTTGGTTATTTGATTGTTGCAATGGTTTGAAGTTGAAGCTATATAGATTCTGGGTCACCACATCCTCTGTTTCACCACTTGTCAACTCCATAACACTAAATACCAAGGGGCGAAATGCATGCAAGCTACTTAACAGTTTACGTGAGAGACTACAAGTACTGTGTGTTTGGTTTTGCGGTGGAAGAATTAATTTTGGATCATCGTGATTTTATAGAATTAATTTTTTTGTATAATTGATTTTAAAGTAACGTGATTTATGTTTGAGAGTTTTTTTTTCTTAAAAATTACGATTGTGTAAAATTATAGTGTAAAAATCACGACGAAACACAAAAGCTACTTCTACCTTACTTTTCTCAAAATCACGTTTGGGGGTCCAAAATCACGTTTAGATTTTTAGATCCAAACATGTTAGCATGATGATCGAGACATATTTTTTCATTCAATTGAGATTTTTAAGTCCCAAACGCAAAATTAAACATGTAACTATTTAAATTACGGTTGTAATTATATTTTCAGTCGTTGTATTTTATCGTAATTACAAACAATAAATATTTTTGTAGTAGCAAACCATTATTTAAATGTGGATAATAAACTTTGAGAAAGGAAAACAACACGTGGCAAACATGCACCTAATCAAGAGAAACTGACTACTCAAAGCCCTAGGCCATGCATCGTTTTCATGCATAGACTGTTGTTCGTACGTACCATTTCCCACCCTCCCTTTGTTTTTTAAGTAGACGGTTTGCGAAATTGAGACTCTCTCCCCCGGGAAAAATTATATTATCCGCTTGGTTTATTACATCAGTCATAGTTTCATCCAACGAAAATCATTCACTCTATTATTATTATTATTATTTTATTTTTATAATTAATGAATCTTCACTAAAATTTTTAAATGTCATTTTAAAAATAATATTTTTAAAATTTATTATATTATTAAATAATGACATAAAAAATAATAATAAAATTGATGATTTTCATTGAATGGAACCATAACTGATATAATAAGCCAGCCCATGATATAATTTCTCTGACTCCTACCATAGCCCTATGAAGTTTCTCACAAAGCTTAATTAATGTCTACGAGGCTTTGGGTATCTTGTTTACCCGTTTATTGATTCAACAAATCGAGTACGAGACATAAGAACTATACAACTCTTTCATTAAATATTTTAACATTACTATATTTTGCAAGATTTCAAACTTCAAAACTTAGTTATAAATTATAATAATTACATATCGAATTGTTCATAAGAACTGGTTCAACCCAATATTAAACTGATTTACACTCTAAAATAATATATATGGTATACAACCAAATACCTATAGTTTTTCAAATGAGTTCGATAATTTAAGAAAAAAATTAAACAGAAAGTTGAGTATCATTGTAATTCTCTTCTGAAAGATCAATTTTTCTCCATTTTCTATAGCGAGCAATCAATAAAAGGGTGTAAGCTTGACATGATAGGTCACGTATTAATTCGATCCATAAACCCTAAATAAATCACAGAAAAAATAATTAGTAGGACACAAATAATTAGTAGGGCACAAATATGAAGTCGAAAAACCTCACCAAACCATTGCTGCAGAAGGAAGGGCTAATTTGGAGTTCCATATGATGTAACGGAATGATTCGAACGACAATCCTTTCCATGTGTTCTTGAATTTATTGGCGAAAACGACGTACATGGCTAGCGAAATAAACGATATCTATATCGAAATCGATGCCGCCAAGGCAGCACCTTTGAAACCAAGGCTTGTCTTGTTTACCAAACTGTAAACAATCCAGAAATGGAAACCCAATGGAATGGCAGAGAACACAACTAAAGGTATAACAATGCTTTGTGTCTGAAGAAACTAATTAGTATGTTTTGCAGAAAGCCATAAGCAAACAAACCAGGAATCAGATACTTCATGTAAAGAGCAGCCATTCTTGAGATTTCAGGATCTTGATGAAGCAAAACAAGGATTGGCTCGGTGAAGAACCACATAATGGAGATGACAATGGAGAAAAAGAAAGAAATAATGCAGGAAGCTCGAAGGTAAATCCCCAGCATCTTGTACTTTTTTGCACCGAAACTTTGACCACAAAGAGTCTCCAGTGCTCCACTCAAACCTGTCTGAAAAAACAACAGTGAGAGTTTACAAACTTTACAGACAGGAACCGAAGTGCATCAACCAGATTAAGGTTACTGTTAATTACCATGAAAGCAAAACCAGTGACAGTGGCCTATGAATTGGCAAGAGTTGAACCAGCAAGCTCGACATCACCAAGGTGGCCAGCAAACATGACAGAAACCATAGTGATTGAGAAGTAAAAAACATTGCACAACACCATTGGCATTGGCACTGCGAACAAGATCTGAACCTTAGCCTCTGCGAAGTCGATAACTTTATTCCAACACCTTCCATTGATTCCTTCTGAACAGGGGCGGTTCAAAGATTTTGGGGCCTGTGCAATATATTAAAATGACGCCTTTAATTTATAATCAATAAGATATATATGTTGTTTTTTTTCAAAAAAAAAACTTTAATACAAAAAATTAACTTATATACATATATATATATATATATATATCTATAATTTTTATAAATATTTAATTTAATTTAATTTAGGTTCTCTATTTTGGGCCCTCTCTATTGGAGGCCATGTGCGGTCGCTCCTATCGCGTCTGTTCAGAACTTCCACTGCTTCTGAACTACGGCCGTTGGCAGCCTCTACGTTCAGTGGACCCCACATTATTGTAGTTTTAAAGGAAAGCCTGTCGGAGTTACGACTGAAAACCAAAGTGTTAACAGAGAAGTGAGGTTGAAATGAGGAGGAGAAGAGGGGACGTATTAGGGTTTTAAGAAAGGAAACGAATACAGTTGATGCTAGGGAGTCAACTGTATTAGCCGCGTACTTCATATTGGGCCAGGTCCATTCACTGGATTAGTTCGTTGATACACAATATTATACGAGTATTTCACGCACGGATTTAAGTTGCAGTTGCGGTTGTATTTTTAGTCATGTTACGTTTATTGCAGTTGTAAATTTAAAGGATGTTATTGCGGTTATCACGATCGTAAAACTTTTAAAGAACAGATGCTATTGCGAGACATAACAGTTGCAGTCTTCTCGATTTCGGATAATATAAAGGTTGCGATATTAGTTGTGGAACGCTGTTTAAATCCTTGAATTTCCATGATTTAAATTATTGCTGTGGAAATATATTTTTGATCGTTTGTATTTATTGTGATAATAATAGTTTCCACAAGTACCTTAATTTTAGGATTTAGGGACTTAGTTTAGGGTGTATAGTGTAGGGGTTTAGGTGTATGGGTTTTGAATTTAAGGATAGTGGTTGAAATTTATAGTTTATGGTTATAATTTAGGGTTTATAGATTAAAACTAAATCCTAACATCTAAACCCTAAATTCTAACAACTATCCCTAAATTTTAAATCTCTATACCTAAACCCTACACCCTAAACTAACCCTTAAACCCTAAAACTAAGACATTTGTGAAAACTTTTAGTTTTTACCGCCGGTGTATAGGATAATAATCCTTTTATTATTTCAAGTCTAGTCTGAATTACCATTCATCTCTAATAACAACTCATCGGCATAATTTTTACATCATTAACTTATGAACATTTTCTTTCAGACAGTTCTTAAATTTTACACTGATAATTAATTTATTAATATATTGATTGACTAGTTGTTGTCTTTTAACTGCTAAGTCAATATTCATTAAAAAAAATAACAAGATGAGAAACATAGATGAAACACAATAACAAAGGAAGCAAGAGGGGTCCAAGGATAGACAAAAAGAATGGTGACATAATAATCCACGGGAAACCGAAACAAATAGCAAGAACAGCAAGCAAAGGAGGAAACACACAAGCAGAAAATATATAAAACGGGGAAGATTTATCAAGTCACCGCACCGATGAGATAAGCCGAGACGAGAACAAGCCAGTAAATTCAAGATCTTAATTTGTATGTCGCTATTGCGATCACAGAAAAAATAAAAATACTTATAAAAATACAGAGAGAAAGCCATCGTCAAGGAAAACAAGAATTACCGGTGACTGATGGGCAAAAAAAGAACAGAGTTGAAAGCCAAGCCATCATTGTTCCGTTAGCGAAAATCGAGAGCCCTGACCAAAACCATCGAAAGAAAGCTGAGAGCCTCCGTCGTTTCTACCGGTACTGCCTTCATCGGAAGGAAGTATCTTATCCAACCATCAGATGGCATCCCGAAGTGAAAACTTGGAGCCCGAGAGAAAAGCTTCCATCAAGCAAACTAAGAAGAAAAAAGAGAAACAATAATAACACGTAGGGGTGAGCAAAACTCGACTCGAAAAAAACCGAATAACTCGACTCGTAAAAATTTCAAATAAAGTTTGAGTTGTAAAATAAAATTTGAATAACTCAAAATTTTTAATAATTAGTAAAAAAAATATGTTCAAGACGAGTCTAGGGGTGAGCGTTCGATCGAGTCGAGTCGAGTCGAGTCAAAAAATTTCGAGTTATTCGAGTTGACGAGTCATATTTTACAACTCAAACTTTATTTGAAATTTTTTCGATTCGAGTCGAGTTTAAGAAATTCGAGTCGAGTCGAGTTTTCGAGTTCATATAAATATTTAATTGTAATTATTTATCATATTATATTACGTTTTGATTCTAATTTAAACGGATTTCTCTAATCATATAAGATATGCATATATATTTCTTCATATATTTTTTTTATATGTGGCAATATTTCTTCATATTTTTATATATCGGTATGTATATATCATTAAAAATTGAGGGACTCGCCTTGAACTTAAAAATAAATTTACTAATTACTAAAAATTTCGAGTTATTCGAATTTCCATTTTACAACTCAAACTTTATTTGAAATTTTTACGAGTCGAGTCGAGTCTATGTAATTTCGAGTCGAGTCAAGACGAGTCGAGTATTTTCGCCTCGAGTCGAGTCGAGTTATTCGGTTTTTTCGAGTCGAGTCGAGTTTTGCTCACCCCTAGACGAGTCCCTCAATTTTTAATGATATATACATACCGATATAAAAAAAATATAAAAAAATATGAAGAAATATATATATATATATATATATATATATATATGCATATCTTATATGATTAGAGAAAGCCGTTTAAATTGGAATCAAAACGTACTATAACATGATAAATAATTAGAATTAAATTTTTATAGGAACTCGAAAACTCAACTCGAATCGAAAAAATTTCAAATAAAGTTTAAGTTGTAAAATATGACTCGTCAACTCGAATAACTCGATTTTTTTTTACTCAACTCGACTTGATCGAACGCTCACCCCTAATAACACGAGATGAAAATGGGGTCAATCAGCCGCAGAGGGGGAATAGAATTAGAAGGAGACGGAGGGGTCGAACGGCTCCCGACGAAGCCGACTAGTCGAAAAACACAAACCTCAAAGTTACAAAATGAAAGAGAAAAAGGTTACAAAATGAAAAACCATGAACTAAACAAGTCGCGTAAAATTCCCATTGATCATATATATCAAATTGTATATTATAATCAAAATTGGAGGGTGGATTACAAAGAAATATCAAACCATGCTTGGCCATGAAAAAAATTCTCCAATGTTTGTCGATTTGCATGGTTTTTATGAAGAAAAAGCAGGGCTCAATTGGAATCTGATACCAATAAATAAAATCAAGTGTAAACTATATGAAATGTCACTAAATTTTATTTTTTATATTATAAAATGATACACATAATACCACTTAACTTTATTTTTTTTCAATTCAAATACTCGGGCGTTAAATTGTAACAGACCGTTAAATTCAAAACGGCATCATTTTGGCATAGTTGTTTTTATGCGTAAGATATGCCGAAGCAGCGATTAAGAAAACATTGCACTTCGGGAGGATTAAAGTAAAGACCTCTAAGATAAAAGGTTTAGGGTAAAATACTGAAATTATCACTCAACTTTGGTTATTTGACCTATTTTAGTCACTCAACTTTAAAAACGCTCAATTTACTCATTTAACTTTCAACATTTTAATTTTTTCATCATTCCACCGTTAAATAGTTAACACCGTTATGAAGTGTCATATATAATTATTAAAATAATAATAAAATTACACGTCAGTTAAAGAAAAGAAACAAAGCGACATTGTATTGAGAGTAAGGTTAATTTTATTGATTAAAAAAAATTAAACCGTTCCTATTCTCCTATTAGAGACTGAACTTTTGAGTTTAAGGATTACCTGATTCGGAAATCAGATTTGTTTTTTGAGATTTTTTTCTAAACGTTAAGAAATTTAGGGTTTAATATTTTGTTAGAGATTTGGGGAACATTTGGGTGCGAGTTGTATTTTGAAAATCGAAGTTGAAAGACTATTTGGGTGGAAAGAAATTTGGTTGAGGGAACTATTGATTCAACAACATGGCTCATCTCTCTTATTACACCCTCCAGACTATCGACAGCATGACTCAACCGAAAATGATTTTTCTCTGTAAATTTTAAGGTTTGGTTTCTCCTTTCTCTTTTCTTGCATGTTTTATGCTCTGGGTTTGTTTTTGTTTCTGGTTTTTATTCTTTAATCTAGCGTTTGATAATGAAGAGGAAAGAAAAGGGGGAAAGTAAAATTCTTTAGCTGGGTTGGGATAGGAGGGCATTGCAGTTGATTTGATTTTGGGAAAATAGATTCTTAACCACAATTGCCTTTTGCCTTTAGGATCAAATTTTAAATTTTTTTCAGGATTTGTGGTCATTATAAAAAAATTAAGTAACAACCTGCAGTTCTTGTAGAAATTTTGTGAGGAGAGAAGGTGAGTTTTAGTTTTTGTGTTTTAGATTGATTTGCTTCTTTTTGTCAGATTGTTGAAAACTCGCATATGAGAATTGGAAATCCTAAACATTATGTGTGAGAGAGATGTTAACCATTTAGAACATGCAACTAGGTTTTGGTGTTATGTGCTTTCAAGGCTGTAGAACTGAAGTCTGGAACAAGTTAACGGTGGAAATAAGTCATGTCATTGTACATTAACTGAGTTAACGGTGGAATGATGAAAAAATTACAATGTTGAAAGTTGAATGAGCAAATTCAACGTTTTTAAAGTTGAGTGACTAAAATAGGTTAAATGACCAAAGTTGAGTGATGATTTCAGTATTTTACCCAAAGGTTTATAACAAACCACCAAGCCAACTTAAATGTTTGGTATAATCCTAACGAAAGTAGTATGTAAATAATATTGCAGTTGAACTTGAATTTCATTTTTTTGAAGAAAAAAAACTTTAAAATTTAATATTTTTAAAAAAATCCTGAAATTTACAAAAATATTCAAATCAGTTCCTAAATCCCTAAATTATAAATCCCCAAATCCTCAATGCTTCCGCCGCCGGCCGTCGTCTCCAACCCCACCCGTTCGGTCACCGAAATCAGCCTGCCATTTCCCCCAACTCGCCATCGCCGGAAATCGGCAAACGGTGTACTAATCGAACGGTTATTTTATGTTCGACGTTCAATGTTCGGCTGTCACAAAGTTCACCGATTTCTAGCGACGACGAGTGGGGGGAAATTGTCAGATGGGTTCGACGACCGAAAAGGTGGGGCTAGCAGCGGTGAGAATTTGGGAATTTAGGGACTATTTTAGAAAATTTTAAAATTTTAAGATTTTTTACAAACTATTTTAAAATTATATCATGAGATAAATGAAATTAAGGTCAAATGCAATATCATTTACATACTATTTTTGTTAGGATTATATCAAGTATTTAAGTTGGCTTGGTGGTTTGGTGTAAATCCTTCATTTTAGAGGTCCTTGGTTCAATCCTCTCCAAATGCCAACGTTTTCTTAATTTTTTTTCTAACAAAACGACGTCGTTTTTGGCCTATCTTAGGCATAAAAATAACTATGCCAAAACAACGTCGTTTCGGATTTAACAATCCGTTACAATTTAACGATCATGTGCTTGGATTGAACAAAACACAAAATTCAATGGTATTTCGTGTATTATTTTATAATTTAGTGGTATGTTCGATATAAAGGACAAAGTTTGGTGGCATTTCATGTAGTTTACCCTAAAATCAATGTGGGAGAAAAAATTTGTATTGATACTAACAAAAAATGCGATAAGAAAGCAAAGGAAGAAAGAGCCAATGTATAGATTTTATAAAAGAAATCATTCCATAGGAAGATAGCAGAAAGCATAGCATAAGTTTTACAGTTTACGATCCACGTACACGTACAAACATTTTATAGAGCATAATGTTGAAAAAGACTTAGAGGTTAACTTATGAATAATCCTTGTAAAAAGAGAATTATATTTATTTTAAGAGACTTATGTTTAAGTAATTTTTTCTGCAAGATGTATATAATTTATCAAAGAGTTGAAATATGTATAAACATATATTATATTTCAGTCGCCTA
This sequence comes from Hibiscus trionum, assembly GCA_030270665.1. Taxonomy (NCBI): domain Eukaryota; kingdom Viridiplantae; phylum Streptophyta; class Magnoliopsida; order Malvales; family Malvaceae; genus Hibiscus; species Hibiscus trionum. The sequence goes on along the minus strand of BSYR01000021.1, from coordinate 4,794,408 downwards.
CAAATGTAACCAACTAATATTCTCCTCATTTGCACATTCTTCCACCTAACTTCTTACCCCCAAGGAAATTTATATTATATTTAAACCTTTGAGCTGATGTAACCAACTGATCGAGTGTAAAAAAACTAATTGAGTGTCAACTCGAACAAATAAAAATATTACTTGTTTAAAAGATAAGGGTAATTATTGCATACACAACCTATGATTAATAGATTCATGCTCAAATCTCTTACCACTCTACTTATAGACTATTGAAAGCTTTGGTTTTTTAGTGGATGAGAAGGTAATCCGATTGATATTTGGAACAAATCTGCTCATGATAACTTTGAGTTCAAAGATTCTGCCAATTGTTCACAGCCACTTAGGGAGGAGGTTAGCATTAGCAATTTATCTAACCCATGGACCCACCTCCTCGAGAAGTGGTTAAAGTTAATTGCGATGCATCGTTTGATATGTGCATGGACGGATTTAAATGGGGTGAGGAGGGATAATCGCCCCCCCTGAATTTTTTTTTCTACTTTTGTCTCTTTATTTAAATTTCTTTAAAATTTAGTTTATTTATGAATTCGTCCTCCCCACTTTCAAACATTTATAGTTTGCCCTCAACCTTAAATTTTGGTTCCATCCCTGAATATGTGAAACAAATGTGTTTCCACAAGCTCGATCTCTATAGCAGAGGCCTTGGCGTGTAGACTGGGAATTGTTTCAGCCTTGCGTCTTAGTTGGAAAAGGGTTATCGTTAAATCCGACAATGTCGGACTATTGAAAGCTTTAGTAGAGATGTAACTTTAGAGGTAAAAATAACCAAATTATTAAATATGTCAATGCAGGTACACCCTTACACGTGAACATTGTATCGAGTACAACGGTACAACAACTGCCGTGTGAAAGCTTGTGTTTTTTTTAATCAAAATGACTGAAAATTTTATTGAAAGAAAGAAACAAGTTACAAGTACAAACAAAGATTTGGGGGAAGGGGTGGGTTCTAGAAAGTTAAATCCCGAAGGTTCTTAGCGTATTTAGTAAACTAATCCGCTATTTGATTACAAGACCTAAGAATGAAAGAGAAGGAACAAGAGACAAAAGAGCCGGGCTCAGATCTGATATCTTCTTCAATTGCTGAAGAAACCCTGTCAGAGAAAGATTTCGAATACAACCTTCCTATAACAACCTGGTAATCAGCTTCGATGATAATATTAGAAAAACCGTTCAGGCATGCCAGAGGCAATCCAAGCCTAATTCTTTTAAGTATTATAAGAGAAAATGGAGGGGAAAAGGCATAAAGTACTTTGAATTTGGGTTATGCATAATAAATTGTAACTATTAATTAAATAATTTCAGTTAATCGAACAATTAAAAATAAATAATGGATATAAGTTGATTTGAGTATTTTCATCAAATTAATTAAAAATAGATAATGGATGAAATTGGTGAAAAGTAATAATATTCCTTCGTTGAAATCTTGCATAATGAGTAATTTAAGCAATAAATTATATTGTTTTTTTCTTACACTTTTTATTAAGATATAAGTTGGTTTGATATTTTTTAAACAATGTCATATATATTTTATTAAATACCATAAAAGATATTACAAATACAATGCATTAAAAAGAGAGGGGAAAAATAAATTTACTAAAAATCTCATACAAATGTGCAAAAAAAAAAAAACGCTTTCATGAAGATTACCATTTTATCAAAATTCAAAGACTTTTATGAATCTCATTGTTTTTAGTCAAACGAGACGCTTTACGAGATGAAAAAGGAAGGTGAGCGAACTATCAAGCAGGTTGTTCCGCTATACAGTCCTGATTATATCGGCAAACAAACCATCAAACGACTGGTGATCAATCTTTTTTATGACCACCGACATAATCAAATCAGAAAACTAATGTCGTGAGGATCTCTATATGAGCACCAAACGGCCCCTCAAGTATACTGAAATCATGCCAAACGACAGATGAGATAAACCACAAAAGCTAATAAAATACGTGCTACAATAGCAGAGAAAACGTGTGCCACAAAAATATAGATTTTTTTAAAAATTAGAAAACTTAAAAAATTAAATATAAAAATAAATAAAATAATAAACATGTCGGCTACCAACACAAAGACTACCTACTATCACAGCCGGCTAATCAAAGAAAAAAAAAGTGAAAAAAAATCCTTGCGGCGTTGGAAGCAATGAGAGAAAAAAATTTAGGTTAAAGAGGTTTGCCGCGTTAAGTTGGTTTGATTATTTGACATGATTAAATTATTAAAATAAGGTATATTTTACTGACAAAATTGTTCAATATAAATTTTCTATCGGTACTTTTGCTTGATAATGAAATTCTCACCAATATTATCAAATAATAGTCCCTATTAGTAATGTTACACTATCGTCGACAAATATTCAAAAACTACAATAAAATGATACATTATTAGGGGTGCTTAACGAATTGAGCAGCTCGTGAGCTGTTCGAACTGGACTCGGTCAAAATTCGGTAAATGCTTGGTTCAGGTTGGTTCGATTCGAACTCGAACTCAACTCGAGACCTTAACGAGTTGAGTCGAGCAAAGTCTAACTCGACTCGATAAGTTCAGAACAGCTGGTTAATTTTTTAAAATATTATTTAGTAATTGCAAGATTGGTTATGTATCATTGATTTTTTTTTAAGAATGCTTTTAATATGTTAGTTTAATGTATTTGTGGATTGTTACTTTCGTTTTAATATGTTAGTTTTGTGAACTTGTGGATTGTTACTTTAGTTTTAATATGCTAGTTTGGTGTATTTGTAGATTGTTAGTTCGGTCAAAATTCTTTTGATAATTTTTGGTTAAATTTGTTAATTTATGTTTATATTAAGCCTCATATAGTATTATTAAATTTTACTTTTAGTTAAAAAATGAGGTGAATTTTTCAGTGAACTTATCGTGCAACGAGTCGAGTTGAGCAACAAATTTTTAACGAGCACGAGTCGAGCACAATTTTAACGAGCTTAACGAGCAACGAGTTGAGTCGAGCAGCAAAATTTTTTAAGGAGCACGAGTTGAGCACTGTCCAACTCGTAATCAACTCGCTCGATAAGCACCCCTATACATTACCTTAATAATATAGTATTCTTCCAACTAAATACATTTTAAAATTTTTGCATGCCATCAACAACTATTTGGTCTAGTAGAATGAGATATTAGATTGTTTAAACAATATTATAAGTTCGGTTGTGAATGGAGAAAATTAGATTGGGAGAGTCGACCCATAATGAGTCTCTATAGTACTCGATCCGAATTAATCAACCAAAAAATTAGATACCGCAGATTATATATAAAAAAATAAAAGTTTTGCATGCACTTAATTAGGCCACATATAATAACATAGTATATCAATCAAACAAAAGCTGATTTTATTAGATTTTTTATTGTAATAACAAAAGAAAGCGAAACGAAAGGGATGAAAAGATGGTGAGGTCAGGACGATAGAGAAGGGAAACTAAGAGACTTGTAGCTAGTGAAGCCTCCATCCACAACCAAGTTATGTCCCGTTACATACTTGGCTTCATCCGACGCCAAGTACAATGCCGCCTTCGCCACGTCGATTTCTTCGCATTTCGCCCCTTTCAGCTCCCCTACACCGTTTATAATCTCCACCACCTTCTCTTTCGGAACACCTCCGTATATCTCCGCTATTTGACGTATCACCATCGGTGTCGGTATCGGAGCCGGTGATATGCAATTTATCCTCACCCCTGTTCGACATAGTTCGCTAGCTACCGACTTGACGATCCCGGGTGTCGTGAATTTGGATATCGAATACGGGTGTGACCCTAGCCCACCCATAAGTCCACTTATGCTTGATGTACAAAGAATGGACCCCGACCCCATCGGTACCATTACTCGAGCCGCGTGCTTTATTCCGGTCACCACGCCTCGAACGTTGATCTTCATCACCCTGTCGAATTCGTCTAAGTCGAGCTCGGTTATGCTGTGGGGGAACACCTTCCCCGGCACGCCAGCGTTGTTGAACATTATATCGAGCTTCCCATGTTTCTCCATGGCGACCCCTACAGCTTCGGCTACTTGGGACTCGACAGTTACATCACATTGCACAAATTGAGCGGAAGGGCCCAGGCCATCGGCTGCTTCTCCACCCACTCGAGGATCGATGTCGGCAATGATGACATGGGCTCCATTTTTGATGAACTCGAAAGCTGTGGCCTTGCCGAGTCCACTCGCTCCCCCTGTGATTAAGGCTACTTTGCCTTGTAACCTGTATTTTTACAAGACAAGAATCAAAGCAGGAATGGTGGAAATGCGGGGCGAAACACGAGACTGGTCGTTGTCTTGAGTGGACAAATAATTCTTTCAGTTAACAAAACTATGCTCGACAGTAAAATTTTCAACAGGGTTTTTAACCGAAAGTATTCCGGACATTATTAACCAGGTTAATTTCGACAGTAAAATGGGTCTGCTCTGTTCCATCATCATGTTAAAGAAACCAATGAAGCCTGGCCAAATAACAAAAAATGGATATAAAACAAAAGAGCCTTAAATTATGACAGATATTCAGTTGACTTTCCCTGCATTAATTTTCCTCGGAAAATTAATAAGCAAAAGAATACAAAGATAAACGCCTAGCTAGAATTTTCAAAAACATCGCCCAAAATTCAAATGGAAAAAATGATTTGCTGGGGAAAATATATACGAAAGGTGCATTAGTCTTGTGCTAGTAACCACGTGCATTTCATTTGCGGGAATGTCCGCAGTATAATAACCTAATTTGAAGTTAAAAATCGACAAATTTTAAAACTTGTTCAAACAAATTAATATGTTATATTTCTTTTATAACATTTTATTTTATTTTTTTTTTCCGATAAGTTTTGAAACTTGTAAGCCAAATTTTAAATGTCAAAAAACCACCTACGTACAAATCATTTTAATAACATTTTAGGTTAATTAAACAACTTAAATTAAGCTGTTGTACTTTAAATTTATGTTTTTTTTTGTGTGTGTCAGAAATTCAGATGGTCTTTCTAATCTTGTCTAATCAAGAGAGCTACACACTGACAAAAAGAGAAGAACTGAAGTAGGTGAAAAAAGACATCATAGTTTATAATACCTGGTTGAGGAAGAAGCATCTGGTTCTGGTACTGCAGAGTAAAACCTTAGTTTCTTACATGATAAGCCATGGGTAGCAAACTTCAACTGCCTCTGCCTGGTAAAGAATCAAAACACAGATTAAGGTTTGTTCAAAAAAAAAACACAGAATTAAGGTTGGTTTAAGATATAATAATAAGTTAAAAGAGTGTATTTATACCTGGCTAATGATCTAAGCATGCTGAGGAAGCTTGAACAGAGTAGAAAATTCAAGAGTTTTTTTGGATGGATGTGTATATATAAATCTGGGGGAGAAGAGAATTTATTGGAGGAGGAGGAAGGAGTTGTTGCAGTTGAAGTTGAAAGTGACACACATTTCCATGCAAGATGAACATGATTTATAGCACTCATGACCTGTCCTATTTAATGATCCTTGTAATCAAAACACAGGGAAAAACCAACAACTAATTGGTTGTACTTTTTTTTTAACTTTTGGATCAAGATAACCATGTAGATCAGGTTGAATGGCAAGGCTGCTTTTGTAGCTTTTTTTTTTTTTTTTTGCTTTTGTGCCATAAGTTGGATAGGGATAATAATAACCCAAAACAAGAATCCATAATAGTTGAATTACTTTTAGATTAATTTGTGAATAACAATTAGTGTTTATTTTTTCTGTTGTTTTCTCGGTTCCTCAAGCTTTGTCTTGATTAATTTGGACTTATCATTGTTGCACATTTGTTTTTAGTGGATAAGTCTTTCAATGAAAATTTTCTGCATACACAAAGTTTCGAATTCGAGACTTGTTTAAGTGATATCAAGATACTTACCATTTAGACCAATCTCTGTTAGTAATGAGTGTTTATTTCAATACTCGGTTTGAATCAGATGAGTATTAACAATTATAAAAAAATAACATTCAATAAAATATGTCATTCTATGCTTTTTTTTTTTTTACAAAAAAATATTAATTTATTTAAACATTAGATCAGTTATCCTTCATAAGTAGGAGCCTTAATAATATTATTTCTATGCTAATTAATTAAGTTTAAATAATATTACGATTAGTAAAAAAAATAGTGTTTAATGTTTAGGATAGAATTTAAGGTTTGGAATACAAAGCTTTATTTTTTTTTGGTTTTGGACTTTATAATTTTAGGGTTTTAGCATTTAGGTTGGGATATTCGATTTGGTTTATTTTTAATAGGATTTATTTGTTAATTAGATTTAAAGGATTAATATTTTGTTTATAGATGTATTGCATTATTTATACACTAAAAATGAATAGAGGATCTCTTCCCCTTTTCGGTGCCCCTATTTATGCCCTCATACTAAAAAATAGGTTTAGGAATTAAGGTTAGGGTTTGTGGTAAGGGTTTAGAGAATTTGGGGTAGGGTGTATTTTTAGGGTGTGGAATATAGGGTTTAGAATTTAAAATTTAGGGTTAAAACTTGAAATTTAATTTTTTAGTATTTTTAGTGTTGTAGCATAGAAAGGCGAACAAAAATTATCCCTAAAAAACGAGGTGGCATATTGTTATTGATGTCATCTGAATCTAAGTCAAACTCTATATATGTAATGGAGGAAATGTGTTGTGGTAGGAGTTTAATTGCTGTATATTTGATTAAGTAATTAATCAGTATGCATTTTTCAATTGCCAGAAAAATAAAACCAGAAGTCAAAGGTTTAACCTGTTTTAGAAAAAGAAAAGAAAGAAAGATGCTTTTGTTGTTATTTTAGAAGTGAAGGAATACATAAAGATGATGCAGCAGTGTCATATATCCCACAAGATTCCCTACTTCATGGAGCTAACAACAACTTGACGATTTCGAATAATTAATTATTTTTTAATCGAATTACATTTTTTGTTTATGAACATAAACAAAGTAAAAAAAGTTTAAAAAAACATAAATATCAAGCATAGTTTCAAAAACAAAGCCAATACAGTAACAAAAAATATAAACCCTAACATAAGAAAATCTAAGTTAAGCTAAAAAACGACGTCGTACGTCTGAATCGACAAAATATCCTCCAATTAATGTGAACAATTGATAAGGGCTAAAGTGGTAATGAATATAATATATTTAATTTTATGCCAAAGTTTTGGATTCTCAGTTGTCACTTGGCAATTGATTAGTTTAATGAGACCGACCATATTGTTTCATATCATATCTCATTTGCCCTTTTGGTGTTGTGGTTGGAGGAGGCCTCGCCTATATGATTAAAGCCAAAAAAGAGAATGGAGAATGAGCTTTTTAAAAGACTACCCAAAGCCTATGCCTATTCAGTATACCACTTTTTTTTTCCATGAAAATTATAGAAAAAAATAACTAATTATGGATAAGTTGTGATGTTATTTATTCAAGAAAACAGTAAGAAACTGCAACAAAGACTCTATACATGCCCTTGGGTAGTCATCTCTTTAAAAAAAAATTTTAACTGTACAAATTTTACTATTTACATTACCCATTCGTATAAATTTATTCTGTAGACGTATATGTTAGAAACCGTTTTGTATAATTTGTTAATTATATAGTTAGTGTTGTTAGAAAGGTTGTTAGGATCGGTTAGTTTTTTGTTAACTAGTCCAAAGTTGTATATAAATAGTCCTTGTACAGAACATTTGAATATATGAGAAATTATATTCATCCAATTATTTTTTAACATGGTATCAGATTTGAGTTTTTTTTTTCGTTTGGGCTTTTTTGGGCTCCAGCTTCTCTTTGAGTTTTTGCCGTCTTTCTTTTTTCCCCAATTCCCAAATTCTCAATTTCTTCGTTCTCTGTCGTTTCTTTGCCGTTTTCCCCAATTTCTTCACGATGCCCTCTGATTCCATTGATTTCAATCATGTTTTATACCTCCATCCATCTGATACGCCGGGCATGATGCTCGTTTCTCATCCCCTTGTTGGAATTGACAATTATTCCATCTGGAGTCGTTCGTTGAAGATAACCCTGCTTGCGAAGAACAAGCTAGGGTTTATCGATGGTTCTTGCCGCCGGGAGACGTATTCTGGTGATCTCCTTTCACAGTGGGATCGGTGCAACGCGATTGTCTTATCGTGGATCCTCAATTCCGTTTCTAAAGATCTCTCTGCCGGTGTTGCCTTCGCGTCGAGTGCTGCCCTTGTTTGGAAGGATTTGGCCGAACGATTCTACAAGGTGGATGGCTCCCGCATTTTCTTTCTGCATCGAGAAATCGCCACTGTTTCTCAAGGTGATTCTACTATTTCAAGTTACTTTACTCGTCTTAAACTGCTTTGGAGTGAATATGAGGCTCTTGTGCCTTTTACGGCTTGCGAGTGTGAGGTTTCTCAGGACAACTTGAAGATTCTTGTTCGCCAGAAGCTTTTTCAGTTCCTTATGGGGTTACATGAGTCTTACGGGGTGATTCGAAGTCAGATTCTGATTATGAAGCCGCTCCCATCGGTCAATCAGGCGTATTATATCCTTGTTCAGGAAGAATCTCAGCGGACCCAGCTTTCCCTTCTTGGTACCCCGGAGACCACGGTTTTATTCTCTGCTTCTTCTAGTGGTTCTGATCGTCGTCGGTTTTCTGGCATTTGTGAGCACTGTAAAATCAAGGGACATCGGAAGGATCAATGCTACCGTTTGATTGGGTTTCCGTCTCACTATAAGTTCAACAAGAAGAATAGTGGTTCTTCTGCTGCAGTGGCCCTTTCTTCTCCTGTTCATTCTGATGGGGATGGTGACTTGGTCTCTGGTGCGTCTGGTATTCCTTCTGTGTCACCCTCTGCTCCAATTTTCACCCAGGATCAGTATCATCAGATCCTTCGTTTGCTGAACAAGTCTCCCTCTGTTGATGCTACTGTGAATCTTGCAGGTATAATTAATTCTAATTCTCATTCATCTAATACTTCACTTTGCTGGATTGTAGACACAGGGGCCACAGACCATATTTTATCTTCTTTCAATCATCTGGATGATCCTGTTTCATGTGCTTCATATTCCCGATTTGTTCACCTACCAAATGGTAAAACAAATCATGTTACTCACCTTGGTTCCTTTCGCTTAACACCAGATTCCACTCTTCAGAATGTTCTCTATGTCCCTAACTTTCAACATAATTTGTTATTTGTTTCCCGTCTTACTCGTGACCTGAATTGTTGTCTCATTTTTTACCTTGATTTCTGTTTATTACAGGATCTTTGCACTGGAGGGATGAAGGGGATTGGTAGGGCATCTCATGGCCTTTATTTTTTTGAGTATGGTGGTATGTCTAAAGCTCATTCCATTTTTTTCTGATACTGCAAATGCTTCTTGCATGTCTTCTGTTATGAGTGATACTTGTATCTGGCATGCTCATTTAGGGCATGCTGCTCTTTCCAAGTTGAATAAAGTTGATTTTTTACATTCTATGCGTTTTGATTCTGATCTTATACATAAATGTGTTGTTTGCCCTTTAGCAAAATAAACTAGGATGCCTTTTCCTTCTAATTCTTCTAGGACTGATTCTCCTTTCTCTCTTATACATATTGACATCTGGGGGCCCTATAGGGTTTCCACTCACTCTGGTTGTCGTTTCTTCCTCACCATAGTGGATGATCACACTAGGATGAGTTGGGTGTATCTGTTGAAGCATAAGAATGAAGCTTTTTCTTCCCTCAAGCAGTTTTTTCTTTTAGTTCAAAACCAATTCTCTACTACTGTTAAGGTTGTTCGCAGTGACAATGGGTCTGAGTTCTTCAATACTTTGTGTTCTTCTTTCTTTCTTTCTCTTGGTGTTATTCACCAGAGTACTTGTGTGCATGCCCCTCAGCAAAATAGGGTTGCTGAGAGGAAGCATAGGCATCTTCTTGAAGTTGCTAGGGCTTTGCGTTTTCATTCTAAAGTGCCATTGAAATTCTGGGGAGAGTGTGTTACCACTGCTTGCTATCTTATAAATAGGCTTCCTGTTTCTTTGTTTTCTTGGAAGTCCCCTTTCGAAATGTTGCATCATAAACCTCCAAATTTATCTCATTTAAGGGTCTTTGGTTGTTTATGTTATGCCACTAAACCTAACTTCTCTGATAAGTTTTCTGCAAAGTCCATTCCTTCAGTTTTCTTTGGTTATTCCTCAACCCAAAAGGGTTATATTCTTTTTAATCTTGAAACTCATCTTTTTTTTGTTAACCGAGATGTCCTTTTTTGTAAAACCTATGTTTGATTTTGATATAACTAGATCTTTAAGGATCAAATTGAAGAACTTAAAATTATTTGTACAAATCCCTTAATAAGTTTTTGAAACTCCAAAGACTTTAAACTGATTTATTAGAACTCAAACTCAAATATTTTCTAAGTGTTCCAAGGCAAAAATATTGAAAAACGTCAACCAGTATCGATACCCATCAAGGAGTATCGATACCTTTTTAGCAAAGTTTGCCACTGCCGGAACACGTATCGATACGGCAAACCCCAGTATCGATACGCTATGAAATCAGTATCGATACGGATCAACCAGTATCGATACCATTTTATAATTATTAATTTAAAAGTCGGTTTAAAAATATAACTGTTGAGATTTTTAAACGGTCACTAAACCAGTATCGATACCCCTAACCCTAGTATCGATACCACTTTTGACAGTGAGCTATGTCGAGAAAAAGGTATCGATACGGCCTGTGCCGTTTCGATACCCAGTACCGATACGCTAAGAACGCGTATCGATACCCCTTTATTATTTGTACACAACGGCTATTTTCTTGTGAGACAGGTAGCGATACCCCACTATAGAGTATCGATACGCATAGCTGGAAAAGTGCAAGAAAGTGGAGAAAAAGCTTTCCAACGGCTCCAAACTTAAAGCTAACACCCACAACGGTTGGAAATCATCAAGATGGTATAAAAAGGGTCCAAGAAGCTCCAGCAACATTACATTGAACCTCAAGAAGATATCAAAACATCAAATCCAAGCATTTGTGCAAAAATCCTACTTTGTCTAGAAACCCCAATTGTATCCTTCATTTCTATTTTGTTCAATTGGGTTGAGTGCTTGATATTGGGCTATCATTTGTATTGAGAGATACCTTATTAGCCACCAAATTTCTTTGTTCTTTTGTGTGAGGATTGGGTTAATTTTTGGGTAGAAAAATTAACCGAAATTGTAAAGGTTGCCTCCTTGTCCTGGAAAAAGGGGACGAACAATTTAGTGGAAATTGTTGCAAATCCTTGGTGAGACTAAGGTAGTGGATGTAGAGTTCGGTTGGTGAACTTGAACCACTCTAAATTCCCGTGTCAATATTTTTAGTTGCAATTTCCGTTACAACATCGTTAAAATTCCAATTCACCCCCCCTCTTGGTTATTATCATTCGTGTGATCCACTCAACAATTGGCATCAGAGCTTAACTCTTTGAGGATTAACAACCACAAGAGGAGATCCTTGGAAGAAGTGTGATCATCATCAAAATATCAAGAGATGGCTTCAAACTCCGCTCCCGGCATGTACGACTCACAATCCACCACAAAGCCTCCTTTCTTCAATGGTGAGAACTACTCCTTTTGGAAAAATAAAATGCGTCTATTCATTAAATCAAGTGACTATCTTGTGTGGGATGTCATTGAGGATGGACCATATATTCCATTGAAGCAAGATGTTGATGGCAAGATGGTGCTTAAAAGAAGAACGGAAATGAGTGAAGAGGAAAGGAAAAAGATCCAAGTAAATGATAAAGCTCTTCACATGCTATTTTGTGCTTTCGGTCCGGACATCTACTCAAAGGTCTCATCAATTGAAAGTGCCAAAGAAGTGTGGGACACTCTTGAAACCACCTATGAAGGCACCAACGATGTCAAAGAAACTAAGATTGGAATTCTCAATCTTAGTTATGAAAATTTCAAAATGGAATTTAATGAGACGGTGTCAAAGATGTTTGATCGATTCTCCACAATTGTAAATGGTCTAAAGGGCTATGGAGAAGTTATACCGGAAGACAAGCTTGTTCGAAAGCTACTCTATTCACTTCCCGAATCTTGGGATGGGAAGAGAACCGCTATCATCGAAGCAAAGAATTTAAAAACTCTAAAGCTTGATGAACTTGTAGGCTCTCTCCTTACTCATGAGATCATGAAGCAAGGAAGGGAAGATGAGAAAAAGAAAGAAGAAAAAAGAATGGAGAAGCTTGAAGGGGAGAAAAAGAAGAAAATGGGAATAGCTCTCAAGGCTAAAACTTCCCAACTTGATGAAAGTTCATTTAGTGATGAGGATGAGCTCGAAGAATTGGCTATGATAGCCAAACGATTCTCACGCCTTATGAGGTCCAACCGAGGAAGAAAAATCCAAAGGAAGATGGACTTTAAAAGCAAGAACAAAGAAGAAGGAAGGGATCCACTCACTTGCTTCGAGTGCAAACAACCCGGCCACATACGTTCGGAGTGCCCTCAACTCAAGAAGAAGGGCTTTGAGAAGAGGAAAAAGCTCAAAGCCAAGCTTGCTACTTGGAGTGATGAGGAGTCATCGGAGGATGACGAACAAGAAGTGGCGAACCTTTTCCTCATGGCACTTAAGGAAGATTCCTCCTTGGTAACCTCTAACTCATCTACTTTAGATTTTTCATATGAAGAATTAAATGATGCTTATGATGAGTTACAAGAGGTATATGACGAATTAGTTGAGAAGTATAAGGAGTCGGTTATTAGAAATAGAAAAATTATCCTAGAATTAAATGAGAAAAATGACTCACTTACTCAAACTAATTCTAAACTTGAGAAAAAGATATTAGGATTAAAAGATGAACTTAAATTGTTTCAAGATAAAAATGTTGATCTTAATAATTCTTTATCTCAAAATAAACGTGAACACCAAAAGGTGTTGAGTGAGCTAAATGAGCTCAAAAAGTCTTTAAAAAATGTTGGTAGTGTCAAGCATGAAGTAGGAGAATTCTCTAGAGCACACCAACCCAAGAAAAAGACTAACTACTACAAACAAGGTAACTATCCTAGACATAGTAAAGTTAAAAGAATTAGAAATGTATGGGTTCCTAAGGAACTTGTTAAATCTAATGATATTATTGCTATGTCACCTTGGATTCCTAAGGGAACCAAAGTTTTAGGAACTAACACACATGGACCCAAAATGATTTGGGTACCAAAAACAAAAGTTTAAATATCTTTGTTTGTAGGGGGAGCATTGCTACAAGGCCAAAGCACAAAGTCAAAACTCATGGTACCTTGATAGTGGATGCTCGAGACACATGACCGGAGACAAGAGTCGACTCATGGATCTAAAGCCAAAAAGTGGAGGAGTAGTAACATTTGGTGACAACTCCAAAGGCCACATTGAAGGTATTGGCTCCATAGGTAATCACTCTACTATTCTCATTGAAAATGTTTTATATGTCAATGGTCTTAAACATAATTTATTGAGCATAAGTCAACTATGTGATAAAGGTTTTAATGTTATGTTTGATAAAACCGGTTGTAAAATTGTAGACATTAAAACTAATAATATTATGCTCATAGGTCATCGCATAGGGAATATATACATGGTGCATCTAGATGACATTCATACATCTCATGCATGCTTAGTTGCTCAAAATGAAAATGATGCATGGTTGTGGCATAGGAAGCTAGGACATGCTAGCACAAGTGTTTTAGAAAAACTAGTCTCTCTAAACCTAGTTAAAGGTTTACCCAAAATAAAATTTTCGAACGATAAAATTTGTGATGCATGCTCAAAGGGTAAACAACATAGATCTTCTTTTAAATCCATTAATGACATTTCTACTAGTAGATGTTTACAACTAATCCACATGGATTTATTTGGGCCAATTAGGACTATGAGCTTGGGTGGCAAATCATATGCATTTGTACTTGTTGATGATTTTTCTAGATTCACTTGGGTTCTCTTTTTAAGTACTAAGGATGAGGCTTTGGAAAAATTCATCACATTTTCAAAATTGACTCAAAATGATCTTGAACTTAAAATTTCACATATTAGAAGTGATCATGGAACCGAATTTCAAAATTTAGGATTTGAAGAATTTTTAAATGAAAACGGTATTAGCCATAATTTTTCAGCTCCTCGAACTCCTCAACAAAATGGGGTAGTTGAAAGGAAAAATAGAACTTTACAAGAAATGGCTAGAACTATGCTTTGTGAAAATAATTTACCAAAATATTTTTGGGCGGAAGCCACAAACACAGCTTGTTACATTATAAATCGAGTAACTATTAGGCCAATCTTAAAGAAAACACCTTATGAGATTATAAAATCTAAAAAGCCTAATATTAGCTATTTCCATCCTTTTGGGTGCAAATGTTTTGTTTTAAATAATGGAAAGGATAATTTAGGTAAATTTGATGCAAAAAGTGATGAAGCTATTTTTATAGGTTACTCTTTAACCTCTAAAGCCTATCGAGTATTTAACAAAAGAACTTTAGTTGTAGAAGAATCTATTCATGTTGTATTCGATGATAATCCCCTTCCTAGGAAGGATTCTTGTGATGATGATAATGTAGGAATCATAAATACCTTTGATGGAGGTCAAACTTCAAAGAAGGATGAGATTCAACCTAAAGAAGAAGACACACAAGATCCACCTCTTGAAGCCTTGAAAGACTTGGCTATTGAGGAAAAGGAAGTAAGCTATCCAAGGGAGTTGAACTATGTCAAAGATGGTGAAATCTTGGGTGATCCATCCAAGGGGGTAACCACTCGTTCTTCTCTTCGATTAATGAATCATGTTGCATTTATCTCATGCATAGAGCCTAAAAATATCAAAGAAGCATTGAAAGATGATTTTTGGATTATGGCTATGCAAGAAGAGTTAAATCAATTTGAGAGAAGTAATGTTTGGACATTAGTTGATAGGCCTAGTAATCAATCTACAATAGGAACTAAATGGGTCTTTAGGAACAAACTAGATGAGAGTGGTAACATTGTGAGAAATAAAGCTAGACTTGTAGCACAAGGTTACACTCAAGAGGAGGGAATAGATTTTGATGAAACCTATGCACCCGTAGCTAGAATGGAAGCCATTAGGATGTTGCTTGCATATGCATGTTATCATAATTTCAAGCTTTTTCAAATGGACGTTAAAAGCGCATTTTTAAATGGTTTTATAAATGAAGAAGTGTATGTAGAACAACCACCGGGTTTTGAAGACTCAAAATTTCCAAATCATGTTTTCAAACTTACAAAAGCACTTTATGGTTTAAAACAAGCTCCTAGAGCTTGGTATGAAAGGCTTTCAAATTTTTTGATTGAAAAAGGATTTGAAAAAGGTAAGGTGGACACTACACTCTTTATAAAAATGTATAAAAATGACATTTTAGTAGTTCAAATTTATGTTGATGATATTATATTTGGATCTACTAATGAATGTCATTGTCAAGAATTTGCTAAGTTAATGCAAGGTGAATTTGAGATGAACATGATGGGGGAGCTCTCATTCTTTTTGGGACTCCAAATCAAACAAAAGAAGGATGGCACCTTCATAAATCAAGCAAAATACATAAAGGATATGCTCAACAAGTTTGGCTTGGAGAACACAAAGCCTCAAGCCACTCCTATGAGCTCATCTACAAAGCTTGACAAAGATGAAGGAGATAAGTGTGTTGACTCTAAGCTTTATCGTTCTATGATTGGGTCTTTGCTTTACCTTACCGCAAGTAGACCGGATATCTTGTTTAGTGTTTGCTTGTGTGCTAGGTTTCAAACTAGTCCTAAAGAGTCACACCTTATAGCCGTTAAGAGAATCTTTAGATACCTTAGAGACACTCCTTGTTTAGGCCTTTGGTATCCTAGAGTCTCTACCTTCAACCTACATGCTTACTCGGATGCGGATTATGGGGGTTGCAAAATCGATAGGAAAAGTACTTCGGGAACTTGTCAATTCCTAGGTAGTATGCTCATATCTTGGTTCTCTAAGAAACAAAATAGTGTAGCCTTATCTACCACCGAAGCCGAGTACATATCCTTAGGGAGTTGTTGTGCTCAAGTCCTTTGGATGAAGCAACAACTCTTAGATTATGGTGTAAACATAGAAACCATACCCCTAAAATGTGATAATACTAGTGCAATATGTTTAACAAAAAATCCCATCCAACATTCTAGAACCAAACATATAGAAATAAGACATCATTTCATTAGAGATCATGTCTTTAAGAAAGATGTGGTTATAGAATATGTAGACACCTTAAATCAATTAGCAGATATTTTTACAAAACCATTAGATAAAGAGCGTTTTTGGTCCCTTAGGAGAGAGTTAGGTCTAACTAGCCTATCTTGACCTTTTTGGACCTCTTTTCAAACTTAAATATGCTTGATTTTGTGAAATTACCATGTTTATGTGTTTAGTCTCCCAATTTCTTCAATGCATATAGTTAGGGGGAGTATGTTTCTGTTAAAATATGCTTAGACCTATTCATTCATCATTTGCATACTTTTAAGAGATGTTAAGTTCATGTCTTTGGTTATTTTTAACCAAATAGGCAAAATTCTGGGCATAAGGTATCGATACTGCCCAATGGGTATCGATACTTGTTCTTCATTTCAATTTCTCAGAATTTCTCATCGCTTCACGCGTATCGATACCGCCACATGCGTATCGATACCCTCTTCCAACGGTCAGAAGTAAGAAAAGACAATTCTATCCCTGTATCGATACCATCTAATGAGTATCGATACCTACTTCAACGGTCAAATTTGTGGAAAGACAATTCTATCCCCGTATCGATACCCACTAAGGAGTATCGATACCTTTTCACGCTGATGGCATTAAATAGGCTTTTAATGAGATCTAATTTTACCAAAATTAAAACTCTTTAATATCCTATTAACCCTAAACGTTTTTGGCTATATAAAGGTCTCTTCTCCTTCATATTCTTCACCAAAAATCAAAAGAAACCCTTGAATCAAAGCTTTTTGCTCTCTCTTCAAAATTTCTATCATCTATGGCACCAAAAGAGCATTCAAGGAAACGTCAAAGAGTTCTTCTTGCCGGAGACTCTTCAACTCCCGGATCGGTTGCTCGTCCAGATTATGCTACAATCTACAACCAATCCTTTGAGCATTCCGAAGGTCTTCCTTATTTCCGCCAATTTGAAAATTACAAAATTCGTGCGGAGAGAATCGTATCCATCCCTTTCCTCGATTCCGAGCGCTTCAAGTTTGAATATCTTCCGCTTCTTCGTCTTTGGAAGTTCATGGATTTTCTCACTATTCCGGGTATTTATTATCGGCTTTTGGTTTTAATTTTCTTTTCTAATGCTAAATGCATCTATCGTAATGGAGAAGTCGTTGCCATCCGATCTTATCTTATGGGGAAACAAATTGTTCTTGATGTCAAGTCTATTTGTGAGGTTTTTAAATTGGAGGATGAAGGTGAAGATAATGAGAATGCCTTAGGGCATGTTCTTAGCGGTTCCGTAACCGTCCTCAATGCTCATGATCGAATCCTACATTTGATGGTATCATGGTGGTTTCGTCCCTCCGGAGGCAAATATTCCACCATCCGTCTATTGGATGATTTTTGGATTCGAAGTTTCCGTCAACGAAAACGCCCAAATCTTGCTCGCATCATGTTCAATGAGATTGCTTATCATGTTCAACAACGTGAAACTCCTCTCATCACATCTTTTATCTATGGTACGGCCTTAAGCTATTACTTTGTTCAAAAGGATATTGATTGTTCGTTTGATCTTGCATCTACTCTTACCGATCCTATCGACGAACATTCTCTTGCTCGAAGTAAATTTCATTATTTTAATGGAAATTGGCTACGCCTTACCGAGCTTCCACCCGAGGCCGCCGCCGTCTTAGAACAACAAGCTCCTCCACCTCCTCAAGCTCCCCAAGTTCCTCAACCCAATATGGAAAATCTCATGACCTATCTAAATGAACAATTCACCGGGTTGAATACTCGTCTTACCTCTATAGAAACTACATTTGATACAAGGATGACGGGTATGGAGAATCGCCTTACATCCCTCGAAAGCGGGCAAAATTCCTCGAATATTTCCATTGCCACTTTCCACGATGAATGGCGTAATAGCATGAGGAACAATGACCCTTTGGGAGATGAAGATGACGATGATGAAGACGATGAAGATAATGCCTAGACTTCTATCCTTGCATATCATATCATATCATTTAGGATTTTTTTTTATGCACCTATGTTTTATGTTCTTAGGATTAAGTTTGTTATTAGGATTAATACCTATGCTTTGATTATTTAGGATTTAGGTTTGCTTATGTTTTGGATTTCTCGTTTTATGATATAATAAGATTATGTTGCTTATCTTTATACTCTTGATATTTGATGCACATTATGCTCTCACAATTTTTTTGATCTAACAAAAAGGGGGAGAAGAAATAGCTCACAAACAAACTTCAAAAATTTTTGTTTTGGTTTTATCAAACTTACATCAAGGGGGAGTTAAGAATTTTGACTTTGAGAAATATTTTTGATCTTAACTAAATTGAAATATCAAGCTTATATTAAGGGGGAGTTAATTTTCAAAAGTTGTCAAAAATTTTAAGTTTTGGTTTTGTTATATCAAAAAGGGGGAGATTGTAAAACCTATGTTTGATTTTGATATAACTAGATCTTTAAGGATCAAATTGAAGAACTTAAAATTATTTGTACAAATCCCTTAATAAGTTTTTGAAACTCCAAAGACTTTAAACTGATTTATTAGAACTCAAACTCAAATATTTTCTAAGTGTTCCAAGGCAAAAATATTGAAAAACGTCAACCAGTATCGATACCCATCAAGGAGTATCGATACCTTTTTAGCAAAGTTTGCCACTGCCGGAACACATATCGATACGGCAAACCCCAGTATCGATACGCTATGAAATCAGTATCGATACGGATCAACCAGTATCGATACCATTTTATAATTATTAATTTAAAAGTCGGTTTAAAAATATAACCGTTGAGATTTTTAAACGGTCACTAAACCAGTATCGATACCCCTAACCCTAGTATCGATACCACTTTTGACAGTGAGCTATGTCGAGAAAAAGGTATCGATACGGCCTGTGCCGTTTCGATACCCAGTACCGATACGCTAAGAACGCGTATCGATACCCCTTTATTATTTGTACACAACGGCTATTTTCTTGTGAGACAGGTAGCGATACCCCACTATAGAGTATCGATACGCATAGTTGGAAAAGTGCAAGAAAGTGGAGAAAAAGCTTTCCAACGGCTCCAAACTTAAAGCTAACACCCACAACGGTTGGAAATCATCAAGATGGTATAAAAAGGGTCCAAGAAGCTCCAGCAACATTACATTGAACCTCAAGAAGATATCAAAACATCAAATCCAAGCATTTGTGCAAAAATCCTACTTTGTCTAGAAACCCCAATTGTATCCTTCATTTCTATTTTGTTCAATTGGGTTGAGTGCTTGATATTGGGCTATCATTTGTATTGAGAGATACCTTATTAGCCACCAAATTTCTTTGTTCTTTTGTGTGAGGATTGGGTTAATTTTTGGGTAGAAAAATTAACCGAAATTGTAAAGGTTGCCTCCTTGTCCTGGAAAAAGGGGACGAACAATTTAGTGGAAATTGTTGCAAATCCTTGGTGAGACTAAGGTAGTGGATGTAGAGTTCGGTTGGTGAACTTGAACCACTCTAAATTCCCGTGTCAATATTTTTAGTTGCAATTTCCGTTACAACATCGTTAAAATTCCAATTCACCCCCCTCTTGGTTATTATCATTCGTGTGATCCACTCAACATTTTTCATGAGGATATCTTTCCTTTTAGCTTCATCTCTGATAATTCTTCTTCTTCTCCTTTTTTCCTTCTTTTCCTTATATACCAGATTCTGAGTTTCTTAACCTTTCTAGTTCTTCTTCTCAGTCTTTTTTTTTATTCTGATTCTCAGCATTCTCCTGTTGGTTCATCTGATACTTCACATACTGCTTTTCCTCCTACTTCTAGTGCTTCAACAGATCTTCCCTCTCAACCTTCTTCATCTTCTCCCCCTTACTTCAATCACCACAACCACCACAACCTCCTCCAACATCTCAAACATTAAATTCTAATTCTTCTTCTTCTCGTCGAGTTTCTTCTCGTGTTCCCAAACCACCACAGTGGCTCAATGATTATGTGCATACCTGCCAATCCACTTCTCCTTCAGGTTTGTATCCCATTCAGAATTTTCTTTCTTATTCCCATTTGCCTCCTCATACTTCTTCATACATTTTTTCCATTTCTCACATTTCTGAACCCCAGACCTTTGATGAAGCTAAACTAGATCCAAAATGGATTGAAGTCATGAATGCAGAAATCCAGGCCTTGGAATTAAATAAAACCTGGACTGTTGTTCCTTTGCCTCCTGGTAAAGCTTGTATTGGGTGTAAGTGGGTCTTTAGGGTTAAATATACTGCCTCTGGGGAAGTTGAGCGTTACAAAGCTCGTTTAGTAGCTAAAGGCTACAATCAAAGAGAGGGTGTAGATTTTGTGGATACCTTCTCTCCTGTTGCCAAGCTTACAACTGTTCGGTTTGTTTTGGCTATTGCTTCCATTTTTTCAGTGGTCATTGTGGCAAATGGATGTCCACAATGCCTTCCTTCAAGGTGACCTTCTTGAGGAAGTTTATATGGAATTACCTGCTGGTTTTTGTAGTCAGGGGGAGACTATGGTGTGTCGACTCCAAAAATCTTTGTATGGATTGAAACAAGCTTCACGTCAATGGAATGCAAAATTAACAGAGGCTTTATTGGAAGCAAAGTTTGTTCAAAGTAAACTAGATTATTCATTGTTTACTAAGAAACATGGTTCTAGAATTGTGGTTCTGTTGGTATATGTAGATGACTTGCTTATTACTGGGAATGATATTGATTTGATTGAAGAGTTAAAAGCTGTGTTGCATAGAAATTTTAAAATGAAAGATCTGGGTGAGCTTAAGTACTTTCTTGGTTTAGAGGTTTTAAGATCCAAAGAAGGAATCTTGATCAATCAAAGAAAGTATGCTCTAGAGATTATACAAGATACTGGTGCAGGGGGAGCAAAGCCTGCTATGACTCCATTAGAGCAAAATACTAAACTGACTTCAGTTGAGTTTGACAAACACATCCAACAAGAAGATGATTCAGAAGTTCTTGTTGATAAAGCACCTTTTTAGAGACTGGTTGGTAGGTTATTGTATTTAACACATACCAGACCAGATATTGCGTACTCAGTGCAACATTTGAGTCAGTTCATGCACCAGCCAAAGAAAGAACACATGAAGGCAGCTTGTAGGATAGTCAGATATATAAAGAAGAATCCTGGTTTGGGTATTCTGCTGAAATCCTCAAGTGACTGCACTATCACAGCAAGTTGTGACTCAGATTGGGCCACATGTCCAATGTCCAGAAGATCCATTACTGGATATTGTGTAATGTTGGGAGAGTCATTGATCTCATGAAAATCAAAGAAGCAAAGTATTGTGGCTAGATCATCAGCAGAGGCAGAATACAGAAGTATGGCTATGGTAACTGCAGAAATAGTTTGGTTAAAGGGATTGTTAAATGAACTGAGAATTCAAGACAATAAGCCAGCAAAAGTGTTAAGTGACAGTAAAGCTGCCATTCAAATAGCTGCTAATCCCGTATTCTATGAGAGGACAAAGCATATAGAGATTGATTTCCATTTTGTGAGGGAAAAAATTCAAGAAGGGCTGATACAGACAGAATACATCTCAACCAAGGAGCAACCAGCTGATATTTTTACAAAGGCTTTAAGTTCTTCTCAACATGAATACTTGTTATCCAAGTTGGGTGTCAAAGATGTATTTGCCCCACCAACTTGAGGGGGAGTGTTAGAAACTGTTTTGTATAATTTGTTAATTATATAGTTAGTGTTGTTAGAAAGGTTGTTAGGATCAGTTAGTTTTTTGTTAACTAGTCCAAAGTTGTATATAAATAGTCCTTGTACAGAACATTTGAATATATGAGAAATTATATTCATCCAATTATTTTTTAACAGTATACTCACTGTATCCCTAATATATTCCATTAAGCTATTACAATAATGAGAAACACTTCGAAACTTTCTTCTATTTTTCTCTTCTCATATGTGGTAGACATATAAACCCCATGCAAGCTTGAGGATGAAAACCAGCAAAGATTTCCCTTTCAAATGAGCATAAAGCCATTGTGGTTCAATAATTAACTAATTATTATAAAATAATACATATACTTGGATGTGATTCGTAATTAAGTTGTCTAGTTAAGCAGGGACAGACACAAGATTTTATGTTAGGGAGGTGAACCTATAAAATTTTAGGGGACAACTTATAAAATTTGAAGAGGTAAAAATTAACGGATATTCAATGTCTAAACTTCAACGAGTAAATTGAACGTTTTAAAACATCGGTGACCAAAATAAGGTTTCCCATGCATACAAATTACAATACATACACAGACGGTAATGTAAGGAATGCCAGATTCCAAAGTGCATATGCTGTGAAAGCTGTTGCGTGTTGGTGTCAAGTGTCAACGGCTCTTACCTTACTAAACAATTAATCGCATAACTAAATTATGTGCATATATTAGCATTAGTTACAAATTAATGAATTATTGGGTGATTAAAGGAATAACAAGGTTGTCATCTTATTAATTAAGAAATATGTTGTGGAGACAAGACAACCTGTGCTGTTTCTTGTCTCTTGTAACATCTACTTAAACAATCAACTTCCTTTTTTTTTTCTTTTTGGTTATAATTAACGATGCAAAACCCTTGGTTTCTGCCTTAAACCGTTGGTGATATTAATAAACAAGCATGCAGAATAGGCAATTCAAATGAGTAATTTGAGAAATGCTATATTTGGTTTTCACATGGAAGCATGTGGGGGTGCGCAGGACAGGACATGTCCAATCAATGGCTGCTAACTGCTAAGTGCTAAGCAGTGCTCAACTCCGACACTCGATCCGTGCCAGCAGCCGGTTCGTAAATGCAACTCTGTTTCTGTGCCCGCAGCCCCTTTTTTATTCACTCAGATTTTCAATTGCATTTAAAATTTAGGAAAGACTTTGAACACGTGGAGTGTGATCTCAGTGAAAAAAGATGATATATTTTATTTAAGTAATTCGAGTTCGAGCATTATGTATACACGGAGATAAAATTTTATTTACCCATTAAGTAGATGTCCCAGCTGACATGGCATAATGGGTGGTTAAACTCATTAAATTTATTGCAGAAATCAATAAATTAATGACCCATTTAAAATAAGAATTAAAATTTTCACACTATATACTAACAAAGGTTTGGTGCATTGGTAAGGCACGTTGCACTCCCAAAAAGAGGACGTGAGTTTGAACTTTGGAGACGACATTGTTGGGAGGAGCAACCACGCACCCCGAACATGGACAGTAAGACAAACATGCATATTACCAAAAAAATTTGATCAATTTTCAAATTCATCTTTTTGATCTTAAATAATAATTTTTCAATTTCAACCCTTTAAAATTTTATAATTCATATTTTATTCATGTATTATGCGCGTAAAATTTTTGTATAAATTAAAAATATTTAACTATTTATTGGGTTTAAAAAATTAAACTATAAGTATATGTTTTAGAAATAATATTTCGAATCGATAATTAATTTGACTCAAATATTATGTGTATAAAATGTAAAATCATATTTTTAAATATAACACTTAAATTATTAACATATATATCGTCAAATTGTCATCTTCTTCGATTTCATTTCTTATCATATCAGAATTTGAGTCAAAGCTAAAGTTCGTAGAAGGATCTTCATCGCCACATTGAGTAATATATATTTGATATTTAAATCTATCATTGCACCTTTCTTAATGTATTGTTTATTATTATTATTATTATTATTATTATTATTATTATTATTATTATTATTATTATTATTATTATTATTATGTAACTTACACTTTAGCCGTATCTTAATTCTTTTGTTGAAGATGAACTGATCAGCTCAAAGGCATGGGAAAACTCCTTCAAATGCTGCAGTTTTTAGAGGGGGTTAGGCTACTGTGATTTTGAAGAAATGAAAGAGTTTAACAACGGCAGAATTTTAGGGGGCTGCTTTTTGTTGGTAATGCTTCAGAATATTACCAAAGCTATATCCCACATTGGTTGGGAAAATAGCTAGGGAAGGGTATTTATACCCATGCTTCCTCCATCCCTTGTTGAGTGGGAAAGAACAAGGGACGTCCTCGCGCGCCGCCGCCGCCGTCCGGCCGGCTCGGCTCGTGTTCGTGTTCGTGTACGCGCGCGTAAATATTCTTTTTGGAGAAAATTCGTAGGAATTTTCTTATGAACAAAAGAATACATGTGAAAGAATTTACCGAATAATGTACATGTCCAGGGTGGTCTTTGTGAGAAAGACTTGATGAATTTACCGAATCATGGTTGAATACTTATTCTTAATAAGTTCATAACACAAGTATGAATGTGTTGTCCTATTGAGAAGGACAAGATGAACTTACCGCCAGAAAGGTTGAGTTTCAAGAAACTCTTAATGAAATTTAAAATGATCCTATTGAGAAGGACATTTTGAATTCACCGACAATGAGGTTGAATATTTATTCTTAATGATTTCTTATCCCAAGACTGGGTGGTTCATTTTAAATGGACTTGAAAAAATCACCATAAGTCTATAAGAGGTTGAGCCATTACAAATGGTTCTTAATTATTTCATAGCCCAGATTCAGGGTGGGTTATATTGAGATAAACTTGATGAAATAACCTATGTAAGTGAGAAGAATTAGCCACCTTCTATGAAAAACGTTGGGCCGTTTTTCTAAAACACTTACTAGAATCCTGAGGGTAAGATGGCCAAATATACACTTGTGTATATATATCTTACACATCGAGAACTTCAGTGGATGAAGGAGTTAGTTGTGTGTTATGAGTTTACCCCTATCTTAGAAAGTTCAAGACTAGTGAATCACTTATCTAAGAGAAGGATCGCTCATTATCACTATGTACTAGTTCAAGATACGTTCACTAGTGCTTAAGCAACTAATTCCGCTACTGCTCGTCTGAGGAGGATTGTGTTTGAGATACAGATGAATTCTTTCGCATTAGTGGGGGAATGTTGGTAATGCTTCAGAATATTACCAAAGCTATATCCCACATTGGTTGGGAAAATAGCTAGGGAAGGGTATTTATACCCATGCTTCCTCCATCCCTTGTTGAGTGGGAAAGAACAAGGGACGTCCTCGCGCGCCGCCGCCGCCGTCCGGCCGGCTCGGCTCGGTTCGTGTTCGTGTTCGTGTTCGTGTTCGTGTTCGTGTTCGTGTTCGTGTTAACACGTGTCTTCGACACGTACGCGCGCGTAAATATTCTTTTTGGAGAAAATTCGTAGGAATTTTCTTATGAACAAAAGAATACATGTGAAAGAATTTTTCTTGTTTATAGGCTTTCATCCGAACGTGTTGGAGGAAAATCCGGACGTTGATGATATCCGACCGTTGAACAGTGAAACGGCCGTTGCACAGTGAAACGACCGTTGAACAGTGAAACGGCCGTTGCACAGTGAAACGACCGTTGAACAGTAAAACGGCCGTTGCACAGTGACATTCGGCCTATAAATAGAGGTGTTCATACACCATTTGTGATCATCCGAAAACACATCAAACCTTCTCTCTGTTTTTCCTCTGTTATTCGAGCAGTACCACTGTTGTTCACTCCGGAGTCGAGTGTACGATTTCAGGAGCGTCCGTGTGCACCTCAGGGGACATTCTGCCTGTGAAGCGACTACACTGTTCGGGGCAGTTTTGTTTCTAAGGCAGTGGCCATCATACCACGACACGGTTCATCATCTTCTCTTTAACGTTGTGTTTGATATTTTGCAGTCAGTGCTAACAGCCAATTTTGCAGTCCATTTTACCAACAATTTAGAAACAAAACTTTTCTCCGACTCTGCAAAATGGCATCTTCATCCGCACTAAGCAAGCTCATTCCCGATCTTTCCAAGCTCGATGCTTTAGATGGCAGCAACTACCGTAGATGGTCCCAGCGTATACTGATTTTCTTTGAGCAATTGGACCTCGATTATGTGCTGCTCAACGAACCACCAGTTGCACCACCTACCGTTGCTGTTCCTGCCGATAACCAAGGCCAAACTGATGATGCCGCCGATGTCCTTGCTGCTGCCACCTTTGCCAAATATCAGAAGGACAACAAGACGGTCCGTGGCCATCTCCTAAGTCACATGTCTAACAAAATATTTGACATGTACTTAAAGGAGAGAAGTGCAAAGGTGATCTGGGATTCCTTGGACACCAAGTACGGCACTGATGATGCGGGGATCAAGAAATATGTCGTGGGCGAATGGTTGAAGTTCCAGATGACCGATGACAAGCCCATCATGGACCAAGTCCATGACTATGAGAATCTTGTCTCGGACATCATAGCGGAAGGCATGCAAATGTGTGAAGTTTTGCAAGCCAATGTCCTTATCGAGAAGTTGCCAAAATCATGGTCCGATTACCGCAACTCCCTCAAGCACAAGAAAAGGGACATACCACTTCAGGAGCTGATTGGTCACATGAAAATCGAGGAGGCCAACCGGTTAAAAGATAAGGTTTCGAACAACTTTAGTCACTTATCTTTTAAATCTAACATAGTTGAGTCTGGTGGTGCTTCAGGGTTCAAAAGGCCCTTTAAGAAAGGCCCTCCGATCAAAAGGCCAAAACCACAGCAGACTACCAATTTCAAGAAGCCCAACAAGGCTAAGCACGACATGAAAACCATGAAGTGCTACGTGTGTGGGCAAGCCGGTCACAAGGCGTACCAATGTCAGCACCGCTTGGACCGCCAAAACGAGACTAGACCACGCATGCATGTCGCGGAGGACATGGATGATGAAGTCATAGCTGCGGTGGTTTCGGAGGTCAACTTCGTAGAGAATAACACCGAGTGGGTCGTAGACACTGGAGCTTCTCGACATTTCTGTGCAAAGAAGGAGCTATTCACCGAGTTCGAGGACGCGAAAAATGGTGAACGCGTGTACATGGGGAACTCCAGCAGCTCTCAAGTGATGGGCAAAGGCAAGGTTTTACTCAAGCTGACTTCCGGTAAAACTTTGGCCCTTAATAATGTCCTATATGTGCCTGCCCTGCGTAGAAATTTGATTAGTGGTGGCCTCTTAAATAAGGCAGGCATTAAGTTAGTTTTTGAGGCAGATAAACTTGTACTTTCCCGTAACGGTGATTATGTTGGGAAAGGTTTTTTAAGCGAAGGTTTATTTGTCATAGAAACTCAACTTAATGAAAATAATAAAGCCACCACTTCTGCTTATATTGTTGAATCTGTTGATATGTGGCATGCTAGATTAGGACACGTAAATATTCAATCCTTAAAGAAAATGATGAATATGAATATTTTGCCTAAACTAGACACAACAAACTATAATAAATGTGAAGTTTGTGTAGAAGCCAAGCATGCAAAACCTACCTTTAAAAGTGTTTCTAAAAGAAAGACTGAACTGTTAGAACTTATTCATACTGATCTAGCAGACTTTAGAAACACTGAAAGTAAAGGAGGAAAACACTACTACATAACTTTTGTAGATGACTTTTCTAGGTATACAAAAGTTTATCTCCTAAGAACTAAAGATGAAGCTGAAAACTTCTTTCTTATTTATAAGACAGAAGTTGAAAATCAGTTAGATAGGAGAATAAAACGTGTTAGGTCTGATAGAGGTGGTGAATATGGATCTAATTTTCTAAAAGAGGTTTGTGAGACGAATGGCATAATACATGAAACTTCAGCCCCTTATTTTCCTCAACAGAACGGCATAGCCGAGAGGAAAAACAGAACTTTAAAAGAGATGATGAACTCATTGTTGATAAGTTCTGGGTTGTCTGACAACATGTGGGGGGAAGCCATTCTATCGGCTAATCATATTCTTAACCGAGTACCTCATAAGAAAATTGATTCTACCCCATACGAATTATGGAAAGGGTATGCCCCAAATTTACAATACCTGAAAGTGTGGGGGTGTCTGGCCAAAGTGGGGTTACCAGACTTTAAGAAGTCCACCATTGGACCTAAGACCGTTGATGCAGTGTTTATAGGCTATGCTTCTAACAGTGCCGCATATAGATTCATGACTCTGCAAGACTTCTCCATTTGTGAATCTAGGGATGCAGTTTTCTTTGAAGATATCTTTCCTCTAAAGAAACCTAGATTAAATGTTGAAACACAAATAGAAAGCTTGCCATCCACTTCTTCTAGTGTGCCTGCTAGGTCTACTCAAGAGATTGAATTTGAGCCTAGAAGAAGTAAGAGACAAAGAGTTGAAACCTCTTTTGGACCAGACTTCATAACTTCCTTTATTTCTGAGATAAATGATTTAGACACTCTTTCTGATCCTATAGCTCAAGCATATCTGTTAGATGAGGATCCTAAAACGTATGAAGAAGCTATACGATCTATTGATGCTAGTTTCTGGAAAAGCGCTATAAAAGATGAACTAGAATCAATAATGTCTAATCATACTTGGGAATTAGTTGACTTGCCTAGAGGATTTAAAACCATTAACAGTAAATGGGTCTTTCGAAAGAAACTTAGACCAGATGGTTCTATCCAAAAGTATAAGGCAAGGCTAGTAGTCAAAGGGTTCACTCAAAGATTTGGTCAAGACTTCTTTGATACTTACTCTCCCGTCACAAAAATCTCAACGATCCGTGCATTGTTTGCACTAGCCTCCATTCACAAGTTGCAAGTACATCAAATGGATGTAAAGACTGCATTTTTGAATGGGGATCTAGATGAAGAGATCTATATGGAGCAACCTCTTGGCTTCGAGGCGCCTGGTATGGAAGGCAAAGTATGTAGACTTAAAAAGTCACTTTATGGCCTGAAGCAAGCTCCTAAACAGTGGTATGAGAAATTTCACAAAACTATTCTTAGTTTTGGTTTTGTTGTGAATGGTTCGGATGCATGCGTGTATTCGAGGATGTTTGGTACTGATTGTGTCATCATAAGTTTATATGTTGATGACATGTTGATTTTCAGTACTAACATTGAGTCCATTAACAAAACTAAAAGTTTCTTGTCCACTAAGTTTGAGATGACTGACTTGGGAGAAGTCGATGTAATCTTAGGAGTCAAAGTAATCAAATCTGAAAAAGGGATTTTCTTTAAGCCAGGCACACTATATTGAGAAAGTGTTAAAGAAATTTGACAGTTTTGATGTCGTCCCTGTTCGAACTCCTTATGACTCTAGCATACATCTCTTTAAGAATGAAGGAAGTAGCGTTTCTCAAATGGAATATGCCAAAATAATTGGCAGTCTAATGTTCTTAATGAACTATACTCGGCCAGATATTGCCTATGCTGTTAGCAGACTCAGTAGATATACTAATAACCCTAGTAATGAGCACTGGGTTGCTCTTAGACGCTTACTTAAGTACCTTAAGGGTACTATGGACTGGAGACTTGAGTTTGTTGGCTTTCCTGCTACATTAGAAGGATATTGTGACGCCAACTGGGTCTCCGATAGTGATGAAGTAAGCTCTACGAGTGGGTATGTATTTACTTTGGGAGGAGCAGCAATTTCCTGGAAGTCTTCAAAACAGACTTGTATTGCTCGCTCTACTATGGAGTCAGAGTTTATAGCTCTTGACTTAGCTGGGCAAGAAGCTGAGTGGCTAAGGAGTTTGTTAGCTGATATTCCGTTGTGGGGAAGCCCGACTCCTCCTGTTTCCTTATTGTGTGATTCACAAGCCGCGATTTGTGTTGCCAAGAGTCAAGTTTACAATGGTAAAAAGAGACACATTCGCATAAGGCATGAATCTGTTAGACACTTAATAAGGAATGGAGTACTCTCTTTAGAGTATGTGAAGTCGGAAAGAAACCTAGCAGATCCGCTTACCAAAGGGTTAAGTCGGAAACTGGTCCTAGATTCGTCGAGGGGGATGGGATTAAAGCCCATTGGTTGAGGAATTCATGGTGGATACCCAACTTAGTTATCTAAGTTCAATGTGGTCAAACGAAACCATGGAAAGACTCATAGTGTACATTTCTCACTGCCTATCCCTATGACGAATAATGTACATGTCCAGGTTGAGTACTATTACTCTTAATAAATTCAAAGCCCATGTTTTGGGTGGTCTTTGTGAGAAAGACTTGATGAATTTACCGAATCATGGTTGAATACTTATTCTTAATAAGTTCATAACACAAGTATGAATGTGTTGTCCTATTGAGAAGGACAAGATGAACTTACCGCCAGAAAGGTTGAGTTTCAAGAAACTCTTAATGAAATTTAAAATGATCCTATTGAGAAGGACATTTTGAATTCACCGACAATGAGGTTGAATATTTATTCTTAATGATTTCTTATCCCAAGACTGGGTGGTTCATTTTAAATGGACTTGAAAAAATCACCATAAGTCTATAAGAGGTTGAGCCATTACAAATGGTTCTTAATTATTTCATAGCCCAGATTCAGGGTGGGTTATATTGAGATAAACTTGATGAAATAACCTATGTAAGTGAGAAGAATTAGCCACCTTCTATGAAAAACGTTGGGCCGTTTTTCTAAAACACTTACTAGAATCCTGAGGGTAAGATGGCCAAATATACACTTGTGTATATATATCTTACACATCGAGAACTTCAGTGGATGAAGGAGTTAGTTGTGTGTTATGAGTTTACCCCTATCTTAGAAAGTTCAAGACTAGTGAATCACTTATCTAAGAGAAGGATCGCTCATTATCACTATGTACTAGTTCAAGATACGTTCACTAGTGCTTAAGCAACTAATTCCGCTACTGCTCGTCTGAGGAGGATTGTGTTTGAGATACAGATGAATTCTTTCGCATTAGTGGGGGAATGTTGGTAATGCTTCAGAATATTACCAAAGCTATATCCCACATTGGTTGGGAAAATAGCTAGGGAAGGGTATTTATACCCATGCTTCCTCCATCCCTTGTTGAGTGGGAAAGAACAAGGGACGTCCTCGCGCGCCGCCGCCGCCGTCCGGCCGGCTCGGCTCGGTTCGTGTTCGTGTTCGTGTTCGTGTTCGTGTTCGTGTTAACACGTGTCTTCGACACGTACGCGCGCGTAAATATTCTTTTTGGAGAAAATTCGTAGGAATTTTCTTATGAACAAAAGAATACATGTGAAAGAATTTTTCTTGTTTATAGGCTTTCATCCGAACGTGTTGGAGGAAAATCCGGACGTTGATGATATCCGACCGTTGAACAGTGAAACGGCCGTTGCACAGTGAAACGACCGTTGAACAGTGAAACGGCCGTTGCACAGTGAAACGACCGTTGAACAGTGAAACGGCCGTTGCACAGTGAAACGACCGTTGAACAGTAAAACGGCCGTTGCACAGTGACATTCGGCCTATAAATAGAGGTGTTCATACACCATTTGTGATCATCCGAAAACACATCAAACCTTCTCTCTGTTTTTCCTCTGTTATTCGAGCAGTACCACTGTTGTTCACTCCGGAGTCGAGTGTACGATTTCAGGAGCGTCCGTGTGCACCTCAGGGGACATTCTGCCTGTGAAGCGACTACACTGTTCGGGGCAGTTTTGTTTCTAAGGCAGTGGCCATCATACCACGACACGGTTCATCATCTTCTCTTTAACGTTGTGTTTGATATTTTGCAGTCAGTGCTAACAGCCAATTTTGCAGTCCATTTTACCAACACTTTTCAATGGCATATTTCTCTTATTATATTTGAAAAGTAAAATATTAATTATATAACATTTATTGTTTTAAAAATAATTAATTAGATAAAGATATATTAATTATATTATATTTATGATCTTAAAAGTTATTCATTGAATAAAGATATATTAATTGTACTAAATTTATAACCTTGGAAATTATTTATTAAAATATTTATTATATTACATTTATTAGTCCATGTCATATGCTACATCAGCTGGGTAGATAACCCAGTGAGTAGATGTAGCATTGTCCGTTTACACGATGTGTGTGCGTTATTAAAGGGCTAAAAAATTAAACAGATATTACTATATAATCACATCAGCATATTAAAAAAAAATTAAACTTAAAAAATGTTGTAATATTATATTTTATTCATAAGATACAAATTCGAGATCTCATTTAAATGAGATCAAAATTCTTTTCGCTTGATCCAAGACAAACATGACAACTCTTTCTATGTTGTCTTTTCTTTCTTTTTAAGTATTCAAAATTTATTTTAAGGGTAAAGTATACAGACGGTCACTGAACTTTAGTAAAAAAAACAAAATGGTAACCAAACTTTCAAAAATCACAAAATGGCAATTAAACTTTATGTTTTGTAACAAAATGGTAACTAGACGTTAACTACCGTTAAATGACTATTATAAAATTTGGTATAATAACACATTTAGTCCTTCATATTTATACATTCAATCAATTTAACCCTAATTCGAACCAATTCACTAAATTTAGCCCTCGTAATTTATGCATTCTTTCAATTTGGTCCTTAAAACAAAATTTCAAAGTATGGTAACATGATAAATAATTACAATTAAATTTTTATAGGAACTCGAAAACTCGACTCGAGTCGAATCGAAAAATTTCAAATAAAGTTTGAGTTGTAAAATATGACGCGTCAACTCGAATAACTCGAAATTTTTTTACTCGACTTGATCGAACGCTCATCTCTATCTTAAGATATGACGCGTCAAATCGAAATATTCAAATATTTTAAATCATTTTTTCTTTTAAATCGAATATTTTTTAAAATAGAATATTTAATATTTTTCATATTTAAATCACATCGATTATTTAATAACAACTTTAAACATTCGATTTAAAAGAGAAAAAATATTGATTTAAAATATTCGAATATTTAATTAAATTTTTATAGGAACTCGAAAACTCGACTCGAATTGAAAAAATTTCAAATAAAGTTTGAGTTGTAAAATATGACGCGTAAACTCGAATAACTCGAAATTTTTTTACTCGACTCGATCGAACGCTCACCTCTATCTTAAGATATGACGCGTCAACTCGAATAACTCAAAATATTTGAATATTTTAAATCATATTTTCTTTTAAATCAAATATTTTTTAAAATAGAATATTTAAAATTTCCATATTTAAATCACATCGAATATTTAATAACTACTTTAAATATTCGATTTAAATTAAAAATATTCGATTTAAAAGAAAAAAATTGATTTAAAATATTTGAATATTTAATTAAATTTTTATAGGAACTCAAAAACTCGACTCGACTCGACTCGAATAAAAAAAAATTCAAATAAAGTTTGAGTTGTAAAATATGACGCGTCAACTCGAATAACTCAAATTTTTTTTACTCGACTCGATCGAACGCTCGCATCTATCTTAAGATATGACGCGTCAACTCGAATAACTCGAAATATGTAACACCCGGGTTTAGGGGTTAGGAGAAAATAATATTTTAATATAAATCGGGTTCGGTTTTATGATTTAAATAATGGTTCGGATTTGGTTTTCAAATTAATTAATTTGAAGTTAGACTATACTTTGAAATTAAACCCCAAATAGCCATGGGTTTTATGTCTTTGTGAATGTTCATTTCATTAAGGGCAAAAGGGTCATTTGGCTTTTAAACTAAAAGAAAACAAAAAAAAAAGAAACCCATCATCCACTATTCATTCCCTTCTTCACCAACGGGAACTCAAGCTCCCTACCCAAATCCACTGTTCCATCACCTCCCTTCTTCGTTTCAACTCCGTTTTGAAAGGTAATAGCATTTTCGACTTCCCCTCATCCTCCCCTTCATGAAAGTACTCTTCTTTTTCATTTTTATTGAGTTTTTAGAAATGGAGGTTTTGAATGGTTTGAATTAAAAATGAGATTTTTATGTTGAGAAATGAAGTATTTTGATTTGTTATGCTTAGTTATGGTATATAGAAGCCAAAGGGTATATCATATGTGAATTTCAAATGGTTTTAATCAATTTTCGGAATTTGGCTTTAAAGGGGTTTTTGGGAGGTTTTAAAGTGTATTTTGGGGCTGTTTAATGTTGGTTCTCGAGGGCTGATGTTAGTGTTGTATATGAGGGCTGCTTTGGGTGTGTTTGATGGTTATTTAGATGCTTGAATTGGAAGATATTGGTGGGCTTTAAGGGCAGCTCGGAAATTCTGTTTTTAGGACTTGTTTTGGGTATTGAGTGCTTGAAGTGTTGATATGGGTTGTTTCCGTTGATGAGATATTGATTATGAATGTTTTGTTTGTGTTTGAGATTGATTAGAATCAAATTTGGGCGTCGGTGAAGCATCGGAAGAGAATCCGGGAAATTGAAGAAGAGTCGCTTGCTTGGTCTTTGAGCTTGGAAGCTTAGGTGAGTGGTTAATCGTTTAAATGGTTTTAAATTGGTTGGTTCGAGTATATGGACTAGGTTGGGCTTGGTAGACCCACCTAGAGTTAGGATTAGGGTGGTAGCCTAATCCTAAGCTTGATCTAGAGCCCTTGGATGAACTTAAATGTATGAATGTATGTGCCTCGTATGTGTTGTGATATGAATGCTTATATACATTGTATTATGCATGTGAGATGAGGCATGATTTGTATTGCTTAATGCATGCATGGTGTTGGTTCATGATTGTATTCATGGTGAGTACGTG
The DNA here is from genome assembly GCA_030270665.1 of Hibiscus trionum. NCBI lineage: Eukaryota > Viridiplantae > Streptophyta > Magnoliopsida > Malvales > Malvaceae > Hibiscus > Hibiscus trionum. The sequence goes on along the minus strand of BSYR01000021.1, from coordinate 4,759,815 downwards.
CTAAGCACGGAAATGATTGAAATGAGTAATGTGGAACGAGTAAAATATTGGCACTAGTAAACTTAAATACAAATGATCGATCATTAGGATGTTAGTGTGTACACATGAGTCAAAAGTCGCGCGTGGCCTTGGTGGCGTTGAGTCACCAAGGAGGAGTACGGGTACGCCCGGAAATGATATTTAAATATTGTCGGTGATGAGTGGAATCCCATCGACGGGGCGTGAGGATGAGTGGAATCCCCTCCGCGAGACCGGTGATGAGTGTAATCCCACCGTCAGGTAATGGTTGTGTTGTTGGATGTGAGTCCAACGGTTATCCGTGTATTTGAGTCTTAACTAGGTGCCAATGTTGATTGATATGTGTATCAATGTGTTGAGATATATGAGCTGATTGGATGCTTAAATGTGATTACATGTATGGTAGTGTTGAGCTCATGGTTATGGCATATATGTGATATGTTGTTCATGCATTTTATCTTGTGGACCCTTGGTATGATTGTGGTTACCTTGGCTAGATCGTGCTCGAACCCTGCAATGTTGAGGTTTGTTTTTAGAGCTTACCCTCACTAAGCATCATTGCTTACGCTCTCTTTGTTCAACATTGCAGATCCTTAGTTCGTGGGTTGCTCGGGCAAACGGAGGGCCTCCAAGTGTGGTTTTGGCTTGATTTCATCAAGTATGGATTTCAATGTTAAACGTGTAATAGTTTAAGCAATGGGATGTGTAATGCTTTGTGGTTGATGTTGGTTGCTAGGAGCATGTTTAGACTCCTTAATATCTTGCTTTGGTATGGATGCGTTGCTATGTTGAATGCTTTGACGTGTGATGGTATGTTTTAGAATGTTTAGGTTGCCTTGTGTATGTGTGCAAGCCTTTCATGATGTCTTGTCCCTTTTAAGGTCCTTTGTGTTCTTATGCATGCCAATATTGCATGAATTGCTCTTTAACTAGAATGCTATGTATGAGTGTTTTAGTCAATGTTTGATTGATTCCCTTGACTTAATTATGTGAGCTTACATGTTTGTATATGCTTAGGTGAGTCGAAAATTGCATCTAGAGTCATGTTTGAAGTCGTTTAGCTAACATTTGTGGTTTTACAGTGCATGGCGTATCAATACGCTTAAGGGCTGTATCGATACGGCCTTGCTCAGAGAACACAAGTTTGGCTGGGCGTATCGATACGTCGGGTGTATCGATACGGTCCCAACTCTCTGGAATCCTGTGGAGTTGTGGAGTGTATGGTGTATCGGTACGGTGTCCAAGCGTATCGATACGGTTCAACCTAGTTGACCAAGTGGTGTTGACCGAAAAGGGCGTATCGATACGCTCAAGGGTTGTATCGATACGGTCTTCTTATGTTGACCATAGGGTGTTGACCTTGGTCAAGGCGTATCGATACCCTCTGAAAGCGTATCGATACGTCCTGTTGAAAAGGGGAAAATGTGTTGTTTTAATGTGCTGTTTTGGTTGGTCGTTGCTACAGTGTTTGTGTTTCCGCTGTCGTGTCTCACCTAGGGATTAATAAGACATTTAGACAAGATTAATTAATGAAAAAAATAGGGTTGCTAACCGAGGGGGAACCTTAACGGGTTTCGCTTCGGTTTTCCCCGTGTGGCCCACTCGAACCGGTTATCGAACCAGACCAGGACGAGGGGGTTACACTTGTTGGTATCAGAGCCTAAGGTTACCGAGACCTTGGGCAGGTAAGTGAGGTAAGTTTAAGTTTTTGCTTGATATGCACGGTGTTTGCTTGCTTGTAAGAATGGTTGCCTGTTTGACGAGTATGTTGCTTGTTTTATTCAAAGCATGTGTGTGTGAGTCCCATTGCTACTATTACATTGAAAAATGGTTTTGTTTTAGTGAGGGAACGTACTTGAACACTTGGAAGCCTTGCCTTGCTAACCCAACTTGTATGTTTTGTTGTTGTGGTTGTAGTTAATAATTGTGAGAGCAATGTCTAGACCGAGAGGTAGACCGAGAGTGGTTCGTCAGGAACCACGGGTTGCGGCTCCTGTTGAGCCGGCTGTCGGAGTGGAGGCTCATCTGGAAGGGCCGGTGGCTGCGGGAGTTGGCGCTCCACCACCACCTCCACCACCACCACCTCCACCACCTGGAGCTGGAGGTGAAGATGGAGTCGGAGGAGATGGACCTCAAGGTGGCCAAGGTGGCCAAGGTCCAGCTGGAATTGACATGACTCCGTTAGTGCAAGCGATAGCGGGAGCATTTCAGGCCGCAGTTGCGGGAGCTCAGGCTGCAGCTCAGCCTAGGTGTGATGATGCTAGTCTACCGTTGGAGAGGCTCCGTAGCTTGGGAGCCGAGGAGTTTAGAGGATCTACTCCGGAGAGGTCGGAGTTATGGTTGGAGAAGACAGTTCGTATCTTGGCTCAGATGGGTTGTGCGGGCGCACGTAGATTGGGTTGTGTGATCTCACTGCTTCAGGGTGATGCCTACACCTGGTGGGTCACCATTACAGCCGGGGTTCCAGAGACAGAGATTGATTGGGAATTCTTTGAGTTTGCCTTCCGGAAGAGGTACTTAGGACCGAGGTATTTGGATGAGAAGAAGCGAGAGTTCATGGCCCTCACTCAGGGAGATGCTTCGGTGACTGATTATGAGATTCGTTTTGTTCGTCTGAGTCAGTATGCTCCAGAGTTAGTGCCTACTGAGAGGGCTCGATGTGATCGCTTTAGATATGGGCTTCATGAGGAAGTTAAGAGGTATACCTTAGCTTCTGATTATTCTGACTTTGACGTCTTGGTTGCTAGAGCCAAGGACATTGAGCATAGCTTGGGGCTGACCAAGCGTTCTGGGGGATCTAGTTCTGGTAAGAGGCACAACAACTTTGATGGTAGAGATGCTAAGAGGCACAGAGGTGGCGGACATCAGTTTGATCAGAGACGTGGCAGTGGCCACCATGGTAGAGGCCATCAGGGTCATAGAGGAGGAGGGCGTTTGCCCGAGTGTGCACAGTGTGGGAGGCAGCACACTGGAGAGTGCTGGGGTAACTTCCATGCTTGTTGGAACTGTGGTTCGAGGGACCACTTTAGGAGGGACTGTCCACGTCAGGCAGCTCAGGCACCGAACATTGCTCAGGCTCCTGCGAGAGGTAACGATTTTCAGAGAGGCCGTGGGCGCGGTCGTGGCTACTTCCAGCCTAGGGCTGATGCACCTAGGGGAGATGCTCAGAGGAACCTTGCTCACGTTGTGGCTGTGCAGCCAGAGGCGGGAGGGCCAGCGAGAGTTTATGCACAGAGAGAGGCCGGGAACGACACCGATGTGATAGCAGGTAATTTCGAGTTACAGTCTATGTCTTTGCTTTCTTTGGTTGATTCGGGTTCTACGCATTCCTACATTCTGAGTGAGCATGCACAGAAGTTAGATATTCCTGTAGAGATCTTAGATGTAGGTATGCATGTTACTAGCTCTTTTGGTGAGACAGTTGTGGTTAAACGTATGTATAGGAGGTGTCCATTGAAGATTCAGGGTCATGTGTTTTCAGTTGATATGATGGAACTTCCTTTCTACGGTTTTGATATTATATTGGGTATGGATTGGTTGGTCGAGCATCGGGCTAGTGTGGATTTTGAGACAAAGAGGATTTCTTTGAAGCTTTCTGACGACTACGAGGTAGTGGTAGTAGGCGAGAACATTAAGTTCTTGTCTAATGTGGTGTAAGCTTTAGAGGCTCATAGGTTGATGGACTCTGGATGTGGGGCCTATTTAGCTTATGTTATGAATCCGGATATGAGTGAAGCTAGACCGAAAGATATCAGAACAGTGTGTGACTTTCCAGATGTGTTTCCTGAAGAGTTGTCGGGTTTGCCTCCTGACAGAGATGTTGAGTTTGTGATTGAGACAGTTTCAGGGTCTAACCCAGTTTCGATAGCTCCGTACCGTATGGCTCCGAAAGAGTTAAAAGAATTGAAGATTCAGTTGCAAGAGTTATTAGACCGTGGTTTCATTAGGCCTAGTAGTTCTCCGTGGGGTGCTCCCGTGTTGTTTGTGAAAAAGAAAGATGGTAGTATGCGCATGTGCATTGACTATAGACAGTTGAATCAGATGACTGTGAAGAACAAGTATCCGTTGCCTCGCATAGATGATTTGTTTGATCAGTTGAGAGGTGCTTCAGTATTCTCGAAAATAGATTTGAGATCCGGGTACTATCAGTTGAAAGTGAAAGAGTGTGACGTTCCGAAGACAGCTTTTAGGACTAGGTATGGTCACTATGAGTTTCTTGTGATGCCATTTGGGCTCACGAATGCACCGGCAGCATTCATGGACATGATGAACAGAATTTTCAGAGACTATCTAGACCGGTTTGTGGTTGTCTTCATTGATGATATACTTGTGTACTCGAAGACAGAAGAAGAGCATGATGAGCACTTGAGATTTGTTTTATAGAGATTGTTGAGCAATCAGTTGTATGCGAAGCTTAGTAAGTGTGAGTTCTGGATTCGAGAGGTTGTGTTTCTTGGCCATGTTGTTTCGGCCGAAGGTATCCGAGTTGATCCATCGAAGATTGAGGCTATTGTTGAGTGGAAACAACCTAAGTCCGTGACTGAGATTAGGAGTTTCCTAGGATTAGCCGGTTACTATAGGAGGTTTGTTGATGGCTTCTCTAGAGTAGCTGCTCCTTTGACTAAATTGTTGCAAAAGGGAGTTAAGTTTGAATGGTCAGATGCAAGACAGAAGGCTTTTGAGAAATTGAAAGAAGCTTTGACGAATGCTCCAGTGTTAGTGCAACCCGTTTCAAGTAAGGAGTTTGTGATCTACAGTGATGCTTCCTACGTAGGCTTAGGATGTGTTCTGATGCAAGATAGGAGAGTTGTTGCTTATGCTTCTAGACAGTTGAAGATTCATGAGAAGAACTATCCTACTCATGACATAGAGCTAGCCGCAGTTGTATTTGCATTGAAGATTTGGCGTCACTATTTGTATGGTGAGAAGTGTATAGTTTACACCGATCACAAGAGCTTGAAGTACTTGATGACACAGAAAGAGTTGAATTTGAGACAGAGAAGATGGCTAGAGCTGTTGAAAGATTATGATTTGACCATTGAATACCATCCGGGTAAAGTAAATGTAGTAGCCGATGCCTTGAGTAGAAAAGTGGCCGTTGAGTTGAGAGCTATGTTTGCTAGGTTGAGTGTGTCCGATGATGGTGGTCTGATCACCGAGTTGCAAGTGAAGCCTTATTTGATTCAGTTGATTAGAGAGAAACAGTTGCAAGATGTAAGCCTAGTTCCCCATGTTCAAGACATAGCCGAAGGAAGACCGACTGAGTATAGTTTCAGTGGTGAGAGTTTGTTGTGCTTTAGAGATAGAATTGTTGTACCGGAAGATGTTGAGCTGAGACGTCAGATTTTGAGTGAAGCACATTCGAGTCCCTTTTCTATGCATCCGGGTAGTACCAAGATGTACCGAGATTTGAAGAATGATTACTTCTGGGTTGGTTTAAAAATAGATGTAGCCGAATATGTGAGCCGTTGCATGGTTTGTCAGAGAGTAAAGGCGGAACATCAGGTTCCTTCAGGTTTGCTACAGCCTTTGAAGATTCCGGAATGGAAATGGGAGAGGATCACCATGGATTTTGTAACGGGGTTGCCTTTGTCTCCTTCGAAGAAGAATTCAGTTTGGGTGGTTGTTGACAGGTTCACCAAGTGTGCTCACTTCTTAGCAGTGAACACTACGGATTCCTTAGACAAGTTGGCAAACTTGTACATTCGTGAGATCGTGAGACTTCATGGAGTTCCGAAGTCTATAGTTTCGGATAGGGATCCCAGATTCACCTCGAGGTTCTGGAATTGCTTGCATAGTGCTTTGGGTAGTCGTCTGCATTTCAGCACGTCTTATCATCCGCAGTCCGATGGGCAGTCAGAGCGAGTGATACAGATTCTAGAAGATATGCTTCGTTGTTGTGTAATTGACTTCCAGGGTTCTTGGGAGAAACACTTACCGTTGGTTGAGTTTGCCTACAACAACAGTTATCAGTCTAGTATTCAGATGGCACCTTATGAAGCTTTGTATGGTAGACGGTGTAGGACTCCGATTTGTTGGGCTGAGACAGGTCAAAGATTGTTACCTATGCCAGACTTGCTTAAGGGAACCACAGAAAAGGTGAAGTTGATATGTGACCGCTTGAAAGCAGCTTCCGATCGTCAGAAGTCTTATGCAGACTTGAAGAGGAAAGAGGTTGAGTACTCAGTGGGTGAGAAAGTATTCCTGAAGGTATCTCCGTGGAAGAAGGTAATGAGGTTTGGCCGGAAAGGCAAGTTGAGTCCGAGGTTCATTGGTCCGTATAAGATAGTTGAGCGGATTGGGCCCGTAGCTTATCGTTTGAGGTTACCTTCTGAGTTAGAAAGGATTCACGATGTCTTTCATGTGTCTATGCTTAGGAAATATAGATCAGATCCTTCTCATGTGATGCCCGTTGAGGAGATAGAGTTAAATCCGGATTTGTCCTATAATGAAGAGCCCGTTGAGATACTTGCTTCTGATAGCAAGGTGTTGCGTGGCAAGACCATAGAGCTGGTCAAGGTGTTGTGGAGACATAGAGGTGTGGAAGAGGCCACGTGGGAGAGGAAAGCGGATATGGTTGAGCAGTTTCCGTATCTGTTTCCACCAGGTAATTTCGGGGACGAAATTCCTTAAGTGGGGGAGAGTTGTAACACCCGGGTTTAGGGGTTAGGTGAAAATAATATTTTAATATAAATCGGGTTCGGTTTTATGATTTAAATAATGGTTCGGATTTGGTTTTCAAATTAATTAATTTGAAGTTAGACTATACTTTGAAATTAAACCCCAAATAGCCATGGGTTTTATGTCTTTGTGAATGTTCATTTCATTAAGGGCAAAAGGGTCATTTGGCTTTTAAACTAAAAGAAAACAAAAAAAGAGAAACCCATCATCCACTATTCATTCCCTTCTTCACCAACGGGAACTCAAGCTCCCTACCCAAATCCACTGTTCCATCACCTCCCTTCTTCGTTTCAACTCCGTTTTGAAAGGTAATAGCATTTTCGACTTCCCCTCATCCTCCCCTTCATGAAAGTACTCTTCTTTTTCATTTTCATGGAGTTTTTAGAAATGGAGGTTTTGAATGGTTTGAATTAAAAATGAGATTTTTATGTTGAGAAATGAAGTATTTTGATTTGTTATGCTTAGTTATGGTATATAGAAGCCAAAGGGTATATCATATGTGAATTTGAAATGGTTTTAATCAATTTTCGGAATTTGGCTTTAAAGGGGTTTTTGGGAGGTTTTAAAGTGTATTTTGGGGCTGTTTAATGTTGGTTCTCGAGGGCTGATGTTAGTGTTGTATATGAGGGCTGCTTTGGGTGTGTTTGATGGTTATTTAGATGCTTGAATTGGAAGATATTGGTGGGCTTTAAGGGCAGCTCGGAAATTCTGTTTTTGGGACTTGTTTTGGGTATTGAGTGCTTGAAGTGTTGATCTGGGTTGTTTCCGTTGATGAGATATTGATTATGAATGTTTTGTTTGTGTTTGAGATTGATTAGAATCGAATTTGGGCGTCGGTGCAGCATCGGAAGAGAATCCGGGAAATTGAAGAAGAGTCACTTGCTTGGTCTTTGAGCTTGGAAGCTTAGGTGAGTGGTTAATCGTTTAAATGGTTTTAAATTGGTTGGTTCGAGTATATGGACTAGGTTGGGCTTGGTAGACCCGCCTAGAGTTAGGATTAGGGTGGTAGCCTAATCCTAAGCTTGATCTAGAGCCCTTGGATGAACTTAAATGTATGAATGTATGTGCCTCGTATGTGTTGTGATATGAATGCTTATATACATTGTATTATGCATGTGAGATGAGGCATGATTTGTATTGCTTAATGCATGCATGGTGTTGGTTCATGATTGTATTCATGGTGAGTACGTGCTAAGCACGGAAATGATTGAAATGAGTAATGTGGAACGAGTAAAATATTGGCACTAGTAAACTTAAATACAAATGATCGATCATTAGGATGTTAGTGTGTACACATGAGTCAAAAGTCGCGCGTGGCCTTGGTGGCGTTGAGTCACCAAGGAGGAGTACGGGTACGCCCGGAAATGGTATTTAAATATTGTCGGTGATGAGTGGAATCCCATCGACGGGGCGTGAGGATGAGTGGAATCCCCTCTGCGAGACCGGTGATGAGTGTAATCCCACCGTCAGGTAATGGTTGTGTTGTTGGATGTGAGTCCAACGGTTATCCGTGTATTTGAGTCTTAACTAGGTGCCAATGTTGATTGATATGTGTATCAATGTGTTGAGATATATGAGCTGATTGGATGCTTAAATGTGATTACATGTATGGTAGTGTTGAGCTCATGGTTATGGCATATATGTGATATGTTGTTCATGCATTTTATCTTGTGGACCCTTGGTATGATTGTGGTTACCTTGGCTAGATCGTGCTCGGACCCTGCAATGTTGAGGTTTGTTTTTAGAGCTTACCCTCACTAAGCATCATTGCTTACGCTCTCTTTGTTCAACATTGCAGATCCTTAGTTCGTGGGTTGCTCGGGCAAGCGGAGGGCCTCCAAGTGTGGTTTTGGCTTGATTTCATCAAGTATGGATTTCAATGTTAAACGTGTAATAGTTTAAGCAATGGGATGTGTAATGCTTTGTGGTTGATGTTGGTTGCTAGGAGCATGTTTAGACTCCTTAATATCTTGCTTTGGTATGGATGCGTTGCTATGTTGAATGCTTTGACGTGTGATGGTATGTTTTAGAATGTTTAGGTTGCCTTGTGTATGTGTGCAAGCCTTTCATGATGTCTTGTCCCTTTTAAGGTCCTTTGTGTTCTTATGCATGCCAATATTGCATGAATTGCTCTTTAACTAGAATGCTATGTATGAGTGTTTTAGTCAATGTTTGATTGATTCCCTTGACTTAATTATGTGAGCTTACATGTTTGTATATGCTTAGGTGAGTCGAAAATTGCATCTAGAGTCGTGTTTGAAGTCGTTTAGCTAACATTTGTGGTTTTACAGTGCAGGGCGTATCGATACGCTTAAGGGCTGTATCGATACGGCCTTGCTCAGAGAACACAAGTTTGGCTGGGCGTATCGATACGTCGGGTGTATCGATACGGTCCCAACTCTCTGGAATCCTGTGGAGTTGTGGAGTGTATGGTGTATCGGTACGGTGTCCAAGCGTATCGATACGGTTCAACCTAGTTGACCAAGTGGTGTTGACCGAAAAGGGCGTATCGATACGCTCAAGGGCTGTATCGATACGGTCTTCTTATGTTGACCATAAGGTGTTGACCTTGGTCAAGGCGTATCGATACCCTCTGAAAGCGTATCGATACGTCCTGTTGAAAAGGGGAAAATGTGTTGTTTTAATGTGCTGTTTTGGTTGGCCGTTGCTACAGTGTTTGTGTTTCCGCTGTCGTGTCTCACCTAGGGATTAATAAGGCATTTAGACAAGATTAATTAATGAAAAAAATAGGGTTGCTAACCGAGGGGGAACCTTAACGGGTTTCGCTTCGGTTTTCCCCGTGTGGCCTACTCGAACCGGTTATCCGACCAGACCGGGACGAGGGGGTTACAAAATATTCAAATATTTTAAATCATTTTTTCTTTTAAATCACATCATATATTTAATAACTACTTTAAATATTCGATTTAATTTAAAAATATTCGATTTACAAGAAAAATATTGATTTAAAATATTCGAATATTTAATAAATATTTAAAGTAATTATTAAATATTCGAATATTTAAAAGAAAAAATATTTAAAGTAGTTATTAAATATTCGAATATTTTAAATCATTTTTTCTTTTAAATCGAATATTTTTAAATTAAATTGAATATTTAAAGTAGTTATTAAATATTCAAATATTTTAAATTATTTTTTCTTTTAAATCGAATATTTTTAAATTAAATTGAATATTTAAAGTAGTTATTAAATATTCGATGTGATTTAAATATGAAAATATTAAATATTCTATTTCAAAAAATATTCGATTTAAAAAGAAAAAATGATTTAAAATATTTGAATATTTCTAGTTATTCGAGTTGACGCGTCATATCTTAAGATATAGATGAGCGTTTGATCGAGCCGAGTCAAAAAATTCTGAGTTATTCGAGTTGACGCGTCATATTTTACAACTCAAACTTTATTTGAAATTTTTTCGATTCGAATCGAGTCGAGTTTTCGAGTTCCTTTAAAAATTTAATTGTAATTATTTATCATGTTACCATACTTTGGAATTTTGCTTTAAGGACCAAATTGAAAGAATGCGTAAATAACGAGGGCTAAATTTAGTGAATTGGTTCGAATTAGGGTTAAATTGATTGAATGTATAAATATAAAGGACTAAATGTGTTATTATACCAAAATTTATAACAGTCACTTAACGACAGTTTACGTCTAGTTACCATTTTGTTACAAAACATGAAGTTTAATTGCCATTTTGTGATTTTTGAAAGTTTGGTTACCATTTTGTTTTTTTACCAAAGTTTAGTGACTGTCTGTATACTTTACCCTTATTTTAAATAATTATTAATTGTATATTGAGTTTTTTAGATTTTTAATTTTTTATTTAAAAGTCATCAAAAAAATAATGGTATACAACATTGTATTGCGTTAGTGGTAGGTAATGCCTTAATGGTATGCGTCGTCCGTTCTAATTTTTTTTAATTTATTAACTTATTAATTTAGATTGTGTGTTCCATAAAATTATTATGGAAATACCTTACCAATTCAATTTACTTCATTCAAAATATTAAAATTCAAATCTTTAACTACCTAAAAATATAGTGCATCATTCTGTTAGACCGGTATGTAATTAATTACTTCATAGTCTTTTAAAACTTTTTTTAGTCTGCTTTAAACTAAGGGAAAACTTCGATATATAGGCCATGTAAATTCATATTCTTAAGAAATATTATAATTTTATATAATAAAATATTAATATAATTAATCATATTTATTATTTTATTAATTGTTATTAAATTCATATATTGTATGTAGTTAAATTTTTATAAGTGATAAGGTTGATTTAGTGGTTTAGTAGTTTAATTTTATATAATTAGTTCCGAGTTCAAATCTCATTAATTTATTTTTATTCTCTATAATTGTCACCAACAAAGTAACTCTTTAAAAAAACAAGTTATATCTTTAAGATCTCTCTGCTCTTGTAGCACGTACTCTCTCTGCTCTTGTAGCACGTTTCCTTTCCTCTTTCTTCACTCTTGAGATTTCAAGTTTTCATCTTTCTATTATGTCGGACGTTCAAGATGATCTTGCTCGATTGGCCATTGCGGATGGAGAAGATGATTGTCTCCAATATGATCCTGAAGATTCGGTTGTGCGTCTGAATTTTGATCACTGCTTTGTTGGCAGATTTCTGACGTCAAGCGTGGTCAACTTCCAGTCGATGAAAGCCACACTGGCTAATGTTTGGAAACCGGATGGGGGAACAACAATCACTGATATTGGGGATGGGCGCTTGCTGTTTCGATTTTTCAATCACATAGATGCTGATCAGGTTGATCTGGGGAGCCCGTGGTATTTTAATTCCCATCTGTTGATTTTTCATAGACTTAAGCAAGGCGATTCTACAGATTCAATTCCCCTCTTCCATGTTTGTTACTGGGTTTTGATCAATGATGTGGCTCTGGGTTTCTTATCGGAAAAATTAGCTCGCCTAATTGGTGATTTCATTGGGTCGTTCGTGGAATAAGATACATCTGATTCATCTTTAGGCTATAAACGGATTATGCGTATTCGTGTTAAAGTGGATATTCGTGTGCCGTTAAAACGCAAAAAGAAGATTATGCTCCCGAATGGTAAGCCTCACTATGTAAGATTTGAGTATGAAAAATTGACCCTTTTTTGCTTCGTTTGTGGCCTACTAGGACATGGTGAAAGCTTTTGCCCTGTTCGTGTTGCTAATGCGGGTAAGGAACTGCCGATGGCTTGGGACGCTTCTTTTCGTGCTCCACGGCGTCAGACGGTTGTTCCGACAAGCCCCTGGCTTCGTGATGAACCTGACATTAATGCTATTAATTCTTCCACAAATTTTTCTCAATCAGGCGTATATACGGGAGGAAATGTGGGTGGGATAAGAGCTGGTCAGGTGGTAATTACTGATAATTCCCCTCCTATAATGTCGCATTCCCCTTTTGTTGGTCAGCCTAGTAATTTACCATTGGCTAACCCGGATAGTGGTCAATACCCGAGTGGTAGTGCTTTGGGCCGACTTGATGGATTTGATACTCTAATGACTTTAAGTGCGAAGGAAAGCCCAATTGGAAATGTGTAGGGTTCTAAACGGGCTCGTACCCAGGTTGTACCACCTGGTTTTTCAGATGTGTTAGACCCAAATGGTGCTCCAACTGCTTCATCGGCCGGCCTTACTCAGGCCCGCCGGTCACAATGAAAATCATTAGTTGGAATGTCCGTGGGCTGAGGAAACTACGGACAGTACGAAGACTCAGGAATAAGCTGAGGTCTATATCTCCCCAACTTTTGTTTCTTATGGAGACAAAATTATCTACGTATCGAATGGCTCGTGTACGTATTCGGTGTGGTTTTACGCAAGGTTTTGATGTAAGTGCTCAAGGTTCGAGAGGTGGTCTTTCTTTGGCTTGGTCCCCTAACTTGTCCGTTTCAATCCAAAGCTTCTCTATTAACCACATTGATGCCGATGTTAGGGACACTCAAACGGATTTGCAGTGGCGTTTCACTAGTTTCTATGGCAACCCTGTAGAGAGTCAACGCTCTTTAAGTTGGGATCTTTTACGCTCCCTGGACACTGATCGGAATATTCCCTGGTTGGTGGCGGGAGATTTTAATGAAGTGTTGCTTGCTTCTGAGAAAAGGGGCGGTCGTATTTGTTCCGAAAGGAACATGGAGGCTTTTCGAAATGTTCTACGTGATTGTGATTTATCGGATCTGGGTTTTTCAGGTAAATGGTACACATGGGAAAGAGGACGCCTATCTAGAAATAATGTTCGAGAAAGGCTTGATCGAGGTGTAGCTACTCCATCCTGGAGGGATTGCTTCCCAGATTTTGTGGTGGAACACCTTTCTCACACAATTTCGGATCACTACCTTGTCCTCGTCGATACTTCGCCTGCGGTAGTGCATAGTGGTGCTAGAGATTGGTTTCGATTTGATGCCAACTGGACCCTTGAGAAGGAATGTGTAGAACTAATGTTTTGATATAATAATTGAAAAATGTTTTGGACTAATTTGAAAAGAATTTAAAACTTGTTTTTAAGTCCAAACAACTTGAAATTATGTTTGAGGTATTTTAAGAGGTTTTTGGCAAAGATTTTTCATGTTTTTAATAGCCAAACTCGTGTCTTCAAAGTACCCGTACCGATACGGTCTTACCCGTATCGATACCATTTTGCCCAGTTTGGCCACTGTCAAAACCCGTATCGATACAAGCCTTTGCCGTTTCGATACGGATCGGGATCGTTTCGATACGCCAGGTAAGCGTACCGATCCCCTTTCAACCAACCCCAACGGCTATTTCCCAACGGCCATTCAAATGTGAACCCGTACCGATACGCCCTCAAGCGTATCGATACGCCTAGGCTGGCAAGAGCCCAACGGCTAGTTTCTGATGAAGGCCGCACCGATACGGTTACACGTGTATCGATACGGATAGCTGTAGAACAGCATTAATGAAGGGAAATAAAGTCCTCAACGGCTCCAATTCATCCCTAACGGCTAGTAACGGCTACAAACTCATTTGGGAGTATAAAAGGGACCTCCAAGCATCAAGAGAAGGCTAATGCTCATATTGTCAAACATCAAATGATCAATTATTGTCTTAGTGCCTAAATTGTCAATTCTTGTATAGACAAATACTAGTGAGCCAAAATTGTCAAATTTGCTCAAGTGTTTTAGGTTTTGGGTGAGTGCTTAATTGTGCAAACAAACACCTATTAGAGGGTTTTAAGTTTGCTTATATTGTCTCTTTTTAAGAGAGGGTTTCAATCAAGGCTTTGGGTAGAAAGCTTGATTGTGTGTAAGGGTTACCTCCTAAGCCTAGAAAAGGGGACGAAATTCTTAGTGAATTTGTTGGAAATCCTTAGTGGGGAGCTAAGGTAGTGGATGTAGACCTTGGTTAGAAGGTTGAACCACTATAAATCATTGTGTCCATTTCTATTCTAGCTTTCTAAACCCTAACACCCAAAATTCCACCTCTCCACCACTTGGTGAACAACATTGGTTGATCGAATCGAGCACCTTTCAACTCAACAAATGGTATCAGAGCTTGGCTCAATCGAAGAGGATTCACATCCTATTGAGAAGATCCGGCAAGCTCGATCACTTTTTCATCAACCGGCTCAATGGCACATTCAATCGACAAACCGCCTTTCTTCGACGGAACCCACTATGCCCATTGGAAGACAAAGATGAAGTTCTTCATCAAATCAAGAGATTACAAGCTATGGGATGTAGTTGAAGATGGTTCGTTCGTGCCTCAAAAAAGTAAAGCGGAGTGGAGTGCCGACGATCGCAAGAAGATTGAGCTAAATTTCAAAGCCTTGCACATTCTATTTTGTGCATTTGGTCCATCCATCTATGAGAAGATGTCTTCTTGTGAGAGTGCCAAGGAGGTATGGGACAAGCTTGAAGTCACATACGAGGGAACCGATGAAGTCAAGGAGACCAAAATTAGGCTCCTAACCTTAGAGTATGAGAACTTCAAGATGGATCCGGAAGAGAACATCGAGAAGATGTTTGATAGATTCTCCACCATCACCAATGGTCTTAAAGGTTATGGAGAAGCCATCCCGGAAGAAAAGCTTGTCCGAAAGCTCATCTACTCACTTCCCGAGTCATGGGACTCAAAGAGGACCGCCATCATCGAAGCCAAAAATTTGAAGACCTTGAAGCTTGATGAACTCATGGGGTCACTCCTTACTCATCAAATCATGAAGAAGAACAAAGAGGATTAGAAGAAGAGGGAAGAAATTAGAGCTATGGGAGAGAAGAAAATCAAAGGGCTTGGCATCAATGCAAGTGCCATGGCTCTCAAATCCTCCACTTGTCATCATGTCTACTTAAGTGAAGAGGAGGATGAAGATGAAGAGATAGTTCATCTCTTCAAGAAGTGTGCCCCGTTCATGAAGAAAGCCTTGAGAGAGCTTGAACGAGAACCTAAGAGAAAGGAGAGGGCAAGCACTTCAAGCCATAAGAAGAAGGCACATGTGGCTACTTGGAGTGATGAGGACTCCACCGATGATGAACAAGCCAACCTTTGCCTTATGGCCATCGAAGAAGATTCAAGGGTAACTTCTAATTCATCTACTTTATGTTCTTATTCCTTTGATGAATTACAAGATGCCTATGATGATTTGGTTTTAGATTTTAAAAGCCACATTTTGAAAAACAATAAATTGATTTCAAAGTTAAAAATTCAAAATGATTTGCTTTCTAAAACCAAACTTGAACTTGAAGCAAAGTTTGAAGAGTTTGAATTAAAATGTTTTGATTTACAAAAATTGCTTCAAAAAGTTCAAGAAGAAAAAGATTTGATTTCCAAAGAGCTTGAAAAGAAAAACAATGTTGGAAAATCAAATTTTTATGTTAGACAATCTAGTGCCCCTAGATTTGTAAAAGGAAAATGTTTTAGAAGTATTTGGGTCCCAAAAGGACTTAGTACTTCAATTAAAAAGGATGACATTGAAAAATGGATTCCTAAGGGGACTAAAATTTGTGCTACTAACGTTCATGGATCCAAAGCAATTTGGATACCAAAAGTCACTTGATTGTCTTTTGCTAGGTGTGATGGAGATGTTCAACAAGTCAAACATTGAGGGGGAGCTCCATGCACACAGGGAAGAACACTTGAAGAAGGAAGGCTTCACATCTTCCCTTGGGTTCAAGTGTTGGTAAAATTCTAGTTGTTTTTGCATTTACTTGTTTTATTTTTAATTTATTCAACTAGATGATCATAAATGTTGGACTAACATTTTGAATGATGCTTTGAGTAAGGGGAGCCATTTTTAAACCAAATTCTTATTTGTGTCAAAGTTTTTACCTCTATTGTTATTTTGAACTTAATGTTTTAAATTCCTTTTGATATAACAAAAAGGGGGAGAAATGGTTTGAAAAATTGAATTTTCAAATGAATAAGGGGGAGCTTTAATTGATTTCATATCATTAATCTCTTATTCACATTTTTAAAGATAAAGGGGGAGAATCCCAAACAATTTTCAAGTTAGTTTTATTATATCAAAAAGGGGGAGATTGTAGAACTAATGTTTTGATATAATAATTGAAAAATGTTTTGGACTAATTTGAAAAGAATTTAAAACTTGTTTTTAAGTCCAAACAACTTGAAATTATGTTTGAGGTATTTTAAGAGGTTTTTGGCAAAGATTTTTCATGTTTTTAATAGCCAAACTCGTGTTTTCAAAGTACCCGTACCGATACGGTCTTACCCGTATCGATACCTTTTTGCCCCAGTTTGGCCACTGTCAAAACCCGTATCGATACAGACCTTTGCCGTTTTGATACGGATCGGGATCGTTTCGATACGCCAGGTAAGCGTACCGATCCCCTTTCAACCAACCCCAACGGCTATTTCCCAACGGCCATTCAAATGTGAACCCGTACTGATACGCCCTCAAGCGTATCGATACGCCTAGGCTGGCAAGAGCCCAATGACTAGTTTCTGATGAAGGCCGTACCGATACGGTTACACGTGTATTGATACGGATAGCTGCAGAACAGCATTAATGAAGGGAAATAAAGTCCTCAACGGCTCCAATTCATCCCTAACGGCTAGTAACGGCTAAAAACTCATTTGGGAGTATAAAAGGGACCTCCAAGCATCAAGAGAAGGCTAATGCTCATATTGTCAAACATCAAATGATCAATTATTGTCTTAGTGCCTAAATTGTCAATTCTTGTATAGACAAACACTAGTGAGCCAAAATTGTCAAATTTCCTCAAGTGTTTTAGGTTTTGGGTGAGTGCTTAATTGTGCAAACAAACACCTATTAGAGGGTTTTAAGTTTGCTTATATTGTCTCTTTGTAAGAGAGGGTTTCAATCAAGGCTTTGGGTAGAAAGCTTGATCGTGTGTAAGGGTTACCTCCTAAGCCTAGAAAAGGGGACGAAATTCTTAGTGAATTTGTTGGAAATCCTTAGTGGGGAGCTAAGGTAGTGGATGTAGACCTTGGTTAGAAGGTTGAACCACTATAAATCAGTGTGTCCATTTCTATTCTAGCTTCATAAACCCTAACACCCAAAATTCCACCTCTCCACCACTTGGTGAGCAACATTGGTTGATCGAATCGAGCACCTCTCAACTCAACAGAATGTGAAGATCTTATAAAGCGATTTTGGAATTCTAATGTGGATGATTTGCCAGTGAAGCTGTCTAATCTGAGTAAGGCCTTGAGTAAGTGGAGTAAGGAGAATAATCTAAATAGGCGTCGGCGTACTAATGAATTAAATGAGAAACTCAAGCAACTGTCTAATCTTGACGCTGATGATGATACTTTGGCAAAAATACTAGATGTTAAAATCGCTTTAAATATGGAAGCGGATAAGGATGAACTATATTGGGAGCAGCGAGCACATTCTAATTGGCTTAAACATGGGGATCGCAATACTCGCTTTTTTCACAACTGGGCATCGTACAAACGAAAGGAAAATAGAATTACCAGCCTTAAAAACGATGATGGTCAGACTGTTACTAGTGAAGAAGACATGGCAGATGTGGCTACTACTTTTTATCAAAATTTATTCACCTGTTCGGGGACAAGTGATTTGAATTTTGTACAAAATATTGTTCAACCGGTAATTTCGTCAGAAATGAATAATGAATTGCTCTTGCCTTTCACTTTTGCGAAAATCTCTTGTGCAATTAAAGGAATGGCGCCCCTTAAAGCCTCGGGTCAAGATGGTTTTCCAGCATTGTTTTTCCAATATTATTGGCATATTGTGGGAAAAGAGGTCTCTGATTTTTTCTTGAAGGTTCTTAATGATGGGTCTGATTTTTCTGCCATCAATGGAACAAATGTGATTCTCATTCCCAAGGTGACAAACCCAGCTTCTATATCTCAGTTTCGCCCTATTAGTCTTTGTAATGTTCTTTATAAGACCATTGCTAAGGCTATTGTGAACAGACTTTGCAAGCTGCTTAATTTGTGTATTGATACTACTTAGGGAGCTTTTGTTCCGGGTCGCCATATTTCGGATAATATCCTTATAGCATATGAGGTTCTACATTCCTTGAAAATGCGGAAGCAGGGTACTAATGGTGCTTTCGCTCTTAAGTTGGACATGAGTAAAGCATATGACCGTGTTGAGTGGGAGTTTATCCGCAAGATGATGACTGTTCTGGGGTTCTCTAATCAGTGGATCGAGTTGGTTCTTAAGTGTGTTACTTCGGTCTCTTATCGCATTGTTTTGAACAATGTGCCTGGCGAGAGCTTCAAGCCTACATGTGGTCTTCGACAGGGAGACCCACTTAGTCCCTACTTGTTTTTATTCTGTGCAGAAGGCTTATCGGAACTTATTAATGCAGCCAGAACGAGAAAAGAGATTAAGGGGGTTAAGGTGGGCCGGAGTGGTGTAACTTTAACGCACCTCTTCTTTGCGGACGATAGTATTTTATTTGGGGATACTTCGCCTACTGAAATTCAAGCCTTAAAGAATCTCCTTCATGTATACGAAAAAGCTTCCGGGCAAAAGATAAACTTTGACAAGTCACTGGTTTATTTTAGCTCGAATGTTCCAAATTCGACTCGTCGGCATGTTGGTGAATTTTTTGGTGTTCGAATCTCTAATAACCTTGAGAGATATTTGGGCTTGCCTACAATGGTTGGAAGAAATAAACGGAGTGCGTTTGCACACCTTCTAGACAGTACCAATAGAAAAGTGGAAAACTGGAGCTGCCGTTTCTTATCGATGGGGGGAAAGGAGGTATTCATTAAATCTGTCTTACAAGCGATACCTATTTATGCTATGCAATGTTTTTTATTTCCTATTTCCCTGTGTCGAGCATTGGAATCTATTTACTGTCGGTTTTGGTGGCGAAATAGTGGCACGAAAAAAGGTATCCATTGGGCTAGATGGGAGTCTTTGTGTGCTCCAAAAGAGGTGGGGGGAATGGGATTTAGAGATCTAGCAAAATTCAATATAGCTATCTTGGCTAAGCAAGGATGGCAGCTTCTTACGAATCCTGATAGTTTGCTTACTAGAGTTCTAAGAGGAAGGTATTTTCCTACTGGTAACTTTATGAATGCTGCTCTTGACTCTAATCCCTCATACACCTGGAAAAGTATATGGTGTGCTAAGGGTCTCCTGGAGAAAGGATATGGATGAAGGATTGGAAATGGAACTTCGGTGAATATCTGGTTTGAACCATGGATCCCTGATACTGTTGATGGCAGGGTGCAAAATACGGTTATTAACCTTTCCTACTCAAGGTCTCTGACCTAATCCATACTGGATCTAATAACTGGGATAGTGATTTAATCAACACTATTTTCAGTCCATCACAAGCAAAGAGTATCTTAAGCATAAAGCTCCCGCATATTAGTCGAGGTGATATGGTTATTTGGCGTGCAGATAAATCTGGTGAGTATTTTGTTCGTAGTGGTTATAAATTAGTGTGTGGTGATCAACTTAATTCAGATGACAATCCAACAATCCAGCAAATAGGCATATCAAATATTTTCAAGAAACTTTGGGCTACTAATTTACCAACAAAAATTAGAGTTATGGCTTGGAGATTCTTCAAAAATTACCTGCCGACAGCTGTAAACTTGCAACTACGCAGACTTCAGCCTCAGTTGGAGTGATACTTATGTGGAACGGAAGCTGAATCAATTTATCATTTTGCAGTAATTAATATCTCCTTGCCCACCGTGTCTGTTGAGCAAGATTGGCTACATTGGTTAGCTAATCTTTTTAACAATAATCCATCTACGAGTATTAACCTTTTCATCATCGCTATTTGGGTTATTTGGACTTACCGAAACCGAAGGGTCTATGAAAATCTCTCCCAAACACCGGCAGAAGCTGTCAATTTCATCACTAAGTATGTTGCGGAATTAGAGGCTATTCAAAATTCCAAATCCCAGAAATCGACTTCGCAAAACGCACCGATCTGGGAACCTCCACCTGTAGATGTTGTTAAAATTAATTTTGATGCGAGTTATATTGCTTCAACAGAAACATCTTTTTCAGGTATTCTAATCAGAAATTCATAAGGAGAGATTATGGCGGCAGCCTCTTACCCTCACCGTCATGTCCCCAGTCCAGAAATCGCTGAAGCAATTGCATGTGAAATGGCTTTGGTGTTGGCTAGTGATCTTGGGTTTCGTCGTGTTTCAGTGGAAGGGGACGCTCTTTCTATCATCAAAAAGATTTCTTCCTCGTTGATTGACAAATCAGAAACATTTGCCCTGGTCTCTGACATCAAAGAGAAATGTTTTCACTTCGAGGAAATTTCGTTTGGGCATGTTAATCGGAGTATAAATGATGTGGCACATACCTTAGCAAGAATGGGCCGGTCTTTCCAAGATCCTCGAATCTGGATTGAAGAAGCGCCGGCGCCGGTGGAAGGAATTGCAGATCGTGACCGACGCCGCTTGAATGCCCCTGCTTGACGGTTGCATGTTTCTCAAATCTGAGCCAGCGAGCCTTAACAGTTGTTATTTTCTTCGTCTGCATGTTGAAAGCCCCAATCTTGCTCTCTTCTTCACCGGAGAGTTCGTTCTCAGACGAGTTTGTCGGTGTGATATGGAATCTTCATGGTTGTCCTTTTAGTTTTTGTTTTCTGTCTGTTAGCTTTTCTTTGCTTCTTGCCTTTATTGCTTTGTGTGTAACCCATGAGTTGTTTCACTTTAATTAAAACCGACACATGTTTCAAAAAAAAAACAAGTTATCATCTTATGTTATATAATTGGAGTTAGCTTAGCAGTTGGGGTTTTGGCCCTTCATGCTCTTGGGCTTGGGATCAAATCCTATTACTTGAATTTTTCTCCCATTTTACATGTTTCATTTAATTATGTCTAATCAGATGATGACACATGTCACTATCTGGTCGGTTGATTAAATTTATTAAACTAAATCAATTAAAATTTTAAAAAGATGAGACATGTGTTTGGTTAATTTTATTTAGTTAAATTATAATTAAGAGTAAGTTGATATAATATGTAAATAATATGGACCAAATGTATAATTTTATAAATTTTCGTTAATTATCACGTCATCCTTCAATCGCCCATCCATTAGTTTTCTAATGGTTGTGGTCAAAATAAGACTATTTTAAAAAGTTGATAATCTCATTGACGAGTTACCTAGTTCAATGATAAAAATAAGTACACCTAAATAGTTCGGTAATCACATGAATAGTTTACTCTAATTTTTACATGTATCAAAATTTTACCCTTGAATTAGATGGATCGGAATTCGGGGATTGACAAAATTTAAATAAAGTGGGGGTTTGTGTTATGATGTCGACATTTTGGGTCCATATTCTTTGGGCTTTCTAACTGCTGTGGCAGATCCAAGACCATACAACTCCCAAGCAGTACAACCAAAGTCTTGGTGCCAACTTATTTGAGTTGAACCACTCTCGGCGTAACAAGTTTTTTTTATCCTTTTGCTCAAAAGTTTTAGTGTTGTTCGGTTCATGGAGTATAACATTATCTTTAAGAATATGATTTTAAGAATGATTCATTACTTGACAAATTACTAAGAATGTTACATTATTTTGTTTGGCAGGAATGTAAAAATACAATATTTGGTCGGCAGATTATAAGATTATTAGAATGCATATTTTATAAAATTATCTTTGTGATATATTTTATTTTTAACAAGTCGAACTTATAATATTAAAGTAAAATATTTTCATAAAAATTCATAGGAAATAAGATTTTCAATTATTTTTAATTTTTAGTATTTTTTCTTTTATAAAAGTTCTTACACAAATAATTTAATATACATTTTCTAGTGTTATATAGTAAAGTATTATGTATTTGAATATCTGCATGCACAATGTATAAATTAATTGTGAATTATTATAGTTATATCTTAAAAAAATAGAAAAAAATTTCAAATCCATAAAATTCTATAATAATTATCATATTCGCCACTAAATCAAATATATTAATAACTAACTATAAATAATATAATATATGTTTTATTAGTCAATTTACATTATTTTTAAAATCTAAATTCATTCCTTAAAATCTAAAATTTCAAACACTATTTGTAAAGTGTTTTAATATTGAATAACAATGATTTTTTTCATTTAAATAAAATAACATTATTTTTAGAGAATAAATAATATTAAAAATTATTACTACTATTTATTATTTGTTTGTTTTTTAAATGACTGAGTGTGATTTAAATAATTTATTATGCAACAATTTAGGCCAAACAAGAAATTATTTTAATATATAAAAAATATTATTGGGAAATGGAAAAGAATGATTTACATGAATAAAAAGGCATTATTTCAAGTAGGGACGAAGCCAAGATTTGACTTTGGAGGGGTAAAACATAAATATTTAAAAGTGGGGCGAGTAAATTTATAAATAAACCAATTTTTAAACAAAATTATATAGGAGGAGAAAGGTGAAAAAAATTGGGGGACAATTGCCCTTCTCCATCCTTTAATAGTTTCGTCACTGATTTCAAGAATATTTTAGTCTAAGGTGGTAAGAATTGTGTAATACATGAAAATATGGTGAGAATGATATTCTCGCCATTTTGGGGAAAAGAAATTACAATTTAATATTATCTTATAGAGGAAATGCTCCTAAACTAAACGTGAATATGTGATTTCAAAAAAAAAACATTCGTTATAATAATAATTTTTTTCGTGAACCTAATGCCTCCTTATTATCATTCTATGCGGACACTTAAGGAATGTCGTAATAGCCTAGACTACTGCAATGAATCCGTTGCATTGGTTGATGGCACATTAAACCGAAGTAGATGAAGCAATGGCAATCCGTGTTGCGTGTGATTTGTGAGATTATCAAATACCGAAAGTAACAGTGACAACAAATTTTTTAAATGGTCTAAAAGTGATTATAAGTTAGTATTTGTTTATATATATTTTTAATTTTTTGACAATATCTATACATCTTATAAATAAAACGATTTAAACATATATCTTCAAAAATAAACATTTGTTGGGTTTAACAGTCAAAACAATTGATGTTAAATATAACTCGACAATATATTCCAAGTTGATGGGCTGTCTTATGATCGTAAATTCCCCCTCTCCTTTGCTTTCCAATCGGGTATAAGTGAATAGTTTTTTTTTCTTTGGTTGTAAGTAATTGATGGGTTTGAGTTGTAATTTTTTTTATATACACATAATTTCTTTAGATGAATAAAATATTACATATTTAAAAATATATTAAAAAACAAGGCTCAGAAGTCATTTTTGCCTCTATAGTAATTCCAATTTATCAATTTTGTCTTTATGGTATTTTCGCATCAATTTAGCTCCTGAAGTAGTCGAATTGCATCACCGTTTGTCCCTTGACTGACAGAAGCCAACGTTGACCGTTACAATGTTGAGGTGGAGGTCAACGGTGTTAACGTGGTGGTCAACAATGCTAACGTGACAGTCCACGTGTGATGACATGGCAGTCCATGTGTGAAGATGACGTGGAAGAGAGGCAAAAGTGATTTTCTGTCCTAGTTTGAGGGCAAAATTGTTTTCTGGTTGAGTACGATGGCAAAATTGATTTTTAGGTAGAAAAATATGAATTTAAGAAAATATTAAAATACTAAAATGATGTAAAAAGTAATAAAATATTTAAAATATTTTATTGATATACAGCTAAAAATAACAAAAAATTAAAAAAATAATATAAACGCCTTAAAATATCAGAAGCTATTAAATTATAGATTATTCAAAAATCAAAACTTGAAAATAAATTCTACAGTCTAATTTTAATTTCTAAATTTAAAACCCTAAAAATCTCAAACTCTAAATTATAAACCTTACATCATAATCCGTAATTGAATTTTTTGTTCAATATAAAGTGACTATGAATCATAAATTACGTGTATAAATTTAATCAAGTAAAGAGTTTTAATTTTAGGGATTAAATTTTGTGATTTAAAAATTAGACTTAGAGTGTAGAGTTTAATTTTTTAGTATCGAGAGATAGAGGTACCAAAAAGGTAAAAAAAATTGTTCGGTTGAGAGATTCACATTAACTCTATTTTAGGATTCTTTCTTCCTTATATTCTTTGAAGAGAACGAAAATCAAAATTGTCCAATTTTTTTTTTATGAAAAATCTTATATTTTTTAATACTTTATAAATATTTCAAAATTTAATCATTGAATATTTTATAATTTATTAGCTTATTATATTTTAATTTTATAATATTTATTTATTTTTAAATATTTTTAATTATTTTATTTTTAGTCGTATATTAATAAAATATTTTATTAATTTTTATGTTATTTTAATATTTTACTCATATATTTTTTCCCTAACAATCAGTTTTGCCCTCGTACTCAACCAGAACATTAATTTGCCTTCGAACTCACTTGAAAAATCAATTTTGCCCCTCTGCCACGTTATCTTCACACGTGGACTACCACATTAACATCGTAAATTGCCATGTCAGCACCATAACAGTCAATGTTGGCTTCCGTCAGTCAAATGGTAAACGATGATGCAATTTGACTACATCATGGGCTAAATTGATGCGAAAATACTATAGGGGCGAAATCGATAAATTTGAATTACTAGGGACAAAAATGACCCTTAAGCCAAAAAAATAATCGATTCAATTAAAGGTTACATTTGGGTCACCCTTCATATTTAAAAAAGTACACCAATTTAGTCATTTTTTCTTCCAAATCACTTGTATACCCTCGTTAACATTAAAATACTTCATTTGAAATCATCAATTAATCTAATACACAAATTGATATACTTTTTTTAAATACGAAGGGTGACCCAAATGTAACCTTACCTATAATTGGGTGACCCAATTGTAACCTTTAATAATTGGGTGACCCAATTGTAACCTTTAATAATTGGGTGACCCAATTGTAACCTTTAATAATTGGGTGACCCAAATGTAACCTTACCCATAATTGAATGATCCAAATGTAATTTTTAATAATTAAGTGACCCAAATATAATCTTACTCATAATTGAATGACCTCCGTTGTAGTTTACCCAATTTACACTTCTAAGCAAACTCAAATTCATGTTCTCCTTAACGTTATAACAGAGATGATTTAAAGATTTATGGGTGTGTACAGTTCATTAGAATAGGGACCTCAAGTTAAATTTCTTTAAATGTTTATTTACTTTCTTTTATTGAAAAAATGTTTGTTGACTTACATGTGTGGTAGGCTGACTTTTGAATAAAAATAAAAATAATATGATTCAAAATTTATAAAGTACAATAATATTTTTATTTTTCTCATGTTCTTTACTGCAGTCCATATTAAGATTTGTTGTAATCTGTTCATAGTTTGTTAGGATTAGTTTATTTCCAGCTAGGATTAGTTAATAATAAAGGTTTACTTTATTTAGTAGTATATAATGTACATTAGTCTATTGTAAACAATAAGTTGAATATAATAAAATTCTTTTGCTTAAACTCTGTGTTTTGACCAATATTTGGTTTCTATCGAAAGTCAAAATCCCTCTTTTCAATTTCTCAATATGGTATCAGTTGATTTCACGAGTTCTTCCAGTGAGGGTACCGGCTTCAAGAACGATGATCCATCCGACGCCTATTACATTCATCCGAATGAAAATCCAGCGTTGGTGCTCACATCTTCTTTGTTGAACGGCGGCAACTACCATGCGTGGGCGCGTTCGATGAAGATGTCGCTTATTTCAAAGAATAAGCTAGGGTTCGTGGATGGTTCGATTAAACAACCACGGCCAGAAGATCCGAAGCATTCCGCATGGATCAAGTGTAATAACTTGATTCTTTCTTGGATTCAAAGAGCCTTGAATCAAGAAATCGCTCAGAGCGTTATCTGGATCGACAGCGCTTCCGAGTTATGGTCTGACCTATTCGACCGGTTCAATCAAGGAGATTTACTCCGAATTTCCGATTTACTCCAGGAGTTTTATTCCTTACAGCAAGGTACACTTTCTGTCAACACGTATTTCACTCAACTTAAAACTGTCTGGGCTGAGATATGCAATCTGCGTCCTTTAATTTCTTGTGACTGTTCATCCTTGAAGTATAGAAATCAGGATTTCTTGCTTAGATTCTTGAGAGGTCTGAATGAAAATTTTTCAGTTCAAAAGTCCCAAATTTTAATGGTTAAGCTCTTACCTTCGATTAATGAAGTCTTTTCTATTGTGATTCAACATGAGAGGTCCGTCAATGCTACTGTTAATTCTACTGAGTCCAATATCCTGTTGACTGATAGAGCTTTTAAGACTGGGGATCAATCTGGTGTTAGGGGAGAGACTAGGTATTCTGGTAATAAGAAACCTATTTTAGGAAATAAAAGGCCTCTATGCACTTATTGCGGGATATATGGTCATGTAGTTGATAAGTGCTATCGAAAGCATGGATTCCCACCTGGGTTTCGTTCTAGGAATCAGAATGGTAGGGTTAATCAGGTTGGTTCTAATACTGAGAATCTGATATCCAATTCTGAGCATGGTGATAAGGATGAAACTAGATCTGTTTCTTTTACCAAACAACAATATGAGGGTCTGTTGGCCTTGCTTCAGTCCAAGAATACATCTATTGATGTAAAAGAACCTGTTGTTAACATGCTTTCTTCCACCTTTGCTTCAGTTTCTCAAGAAGAGTCAGGTATGGTTCTTGCATCCTTACACTCTTCTGTTTCATGGATTGTAGACTCAGGGGCTACAGATCATGTAACTCATTCTTTAGATTTGTTCTCTGAATATCATGTTGTTTGTGACAAGTTTGTTAGGTTACCAAATAATATATTAGTAAAGGTTGAGCATGTTGGTACTGTGCAAATTAATAAATCTCTGACTTTATATGGAGTTTTGCATATTCCTGTTTTCAAATTCAATTTGATTTCTGTTTCCAAATTAGTTGAGAATAAAGATATTTCTCTGACTTTTTCTACTGCTGGGTGTTGTTTACAGGATGTACTCAGTATGAAGATGATTGGTACAGCTGATTGTGTCCAAGGCTTATATGTTCTGTATTCAACTTTTGCTGACCAGGTTTCAAAATCTGTTGTATGTTCTTTAGTACCTTCAGATTTATGGCATATTAGACTAGGGCACCCTTCCCCTGCTAGGATGAAGCATTTTTCAAAGTTGCATAGTGAAATTCCTAATTCCTTTTGTTCTCATTGTGATGTATGTCGATTAGCTAAACACAAAAGACTCTCATTTCCTGTTAGTACTTCTAATTCAGATAGGTTGTTTGATTTAGTACACATGGATGTGTGGGGTCCTTTCCCTGTAAAGAGTTTGTATGGGCATACATATTTTTTGACTGTGGTTGAAGATAAGAGTAGGTTTGTTTGGGTGTTTCCCATGAGGAATAAAGCTGAAGTTAGAAATCATATTACTGTTTTTATCAGTTTGTTGAGACTCAATTTGCTGTTAAAATTAAGTGTATACGAACTGATAATGCTCATGAGTTTAATATGATTGATTTTTATAAAAATAAGGGCATTGTTCATCAAAACTCATGTACTTACACTCCTCAACAGAATAGTACTGTTGAGAGGAAGCATCAACATATTTTAGTTGTGGCTAGATCTTTAAAAATTCAGGCTAACTTACCTTTAAATTTTTGGCTTGACTGTGTTCTACATTCTGTGTTTTTGATAAATAGAACACCTACTCCCATTTTGTCTAATAAGACACCTTTTGAAGTTCTTTTTCACAAAGAGCCTAAACTAGAACACATTAAAACTTTTGGGTGTCTAGCATATGCTGCTGTCTTACCTAAACCTAAGACTAAGTTACATCCTAAAGCAATAAAATGTTTATTCTTTGGATATCCTCAAAACATTAAGGGTTTCAGATTGTATGATTTAGAAACAAAACAAGTTTTGGTTTCAAGAGATGTTGTTTTTTTCTGAAATTAATTTTCCTTTTAAAAATAATCAGTCTTCTTATGAAATCATTCTTCCAAATTCTAATGAAAACATTTTTCTTGATGATTTTTTAAGTAACAAGAATGTTACTTCTTTAAATTCTGATGCTAATCTTGCTGGTTCAACTTTAAATCAAAATGAGTCTACTCCCACTAATACTGTTTCTGCTACATCTGAAGACCTTGAACAAGTTTCTACTTCACATTCTAACAATCAATCTGATAATCCACCTGTTATTCCTATTGGTTTTATACCTTCTGCTCTTATTTCTGTCCAACATCAGAGACCTTCTAGAACTGCTAAGCTGCCAAGTAAGTTCAAAGATTTCCAAGTCAATCTGCCTCAGTCAAAATCATTTAGAACTTCTCCTCATTCAATCAATCAGGTAATATCTTATTCCAATATTTCTGTTCCTTATCATTCTTATATAAATGCTGCTGAGGTTTTAAAAGAACCTAGTTCATATAAGAATGCTGTTAAATATAAATGTTGGAAAACTGCTATGTCTGAGGAAATTGCTGCTCTAGAAAACAATAAGACATGGGAATTAGTACCTTTACCACCAGGAAAGCAAGCAATAGGCTGTAAGTGGGTTTACAAAACTAAACTTAAGTCTGATGGTTCATTAGAGAGGTATAAAGCTAGATTAGTTGCAAAAGGATACAATCAACAGCCAGGGTTAGACTTTATTAATACTTTCAGTCCAGTTGCAAAAATAACAACCATTAGAACCTTGATAGCTGTTGCTGCTGCTAAAAACTGGAAATTGCAACAATTGGATGTTAATAATGCTTTTTTACATGGCTTTCTTAGTGAGGAAGTTTACATGCAACCACCACCTGGTTTTTCTACTCCTCATCCTGGTTTGGTTTGTAAACTGAAAAGAAGTCTTTATGGGTTAAAACAAGCAAGTAGGCAGTGGAATGAGAGACTTACTCTTGCTTTAATCAGTCAAGGTTTTAAGCAAGCTTCTTCTGACAGTTCTTTATTTTTAAAAGGGAATGATGATAATTTTCTTGCTTTAGCTATTTATGTGGATGACATTGTGCTTGCTGGTCCTAGTTCTAAGTCTATGAATGAAATTAAAACTTTCCTACATGAGACTTTTAAGATTAAAGACCTAGGTGATCTTAAATTTTTTTCTTGGATTTGAAGTTGCTAGGTCTTCTCAAGGTATAAATTTATGTCAAAAAAAATATACCTTAGAATTACTTGAAGAAACAGGTTTTTTGGATTCAAAACCTGTGTCCACTCCTTTAAATTGTAAACTGTCTAAAGATGATGGAACTTTACTTTATGATATTACTCCCTATAGAAGGCTGATTGGTAAACTAGTTTACCTTACAAACACTAGGCCAGATATTACTTATGTTGTTCAGCAGTTATCACAGTATTTATCTATGCCTACTGATGTTCATTTAACAGCTGCTCATAGGGTCTTAAGGTACTTGAAAGGTACACCAAGGCAAGGTCTATTTTTTCCAGCTGATAGTAATCTCAAGCTTAGTGCCTTTTCAGACTCTGACTGGGCTTCATGCCCTGATTCAAGGAAGTCAACTACTGGATTTTGTGTATTCTTAGGTTCTTCTTTAATTTCTTGGAAATCAAAGAAGCAACAAACTGTATCCAGGTCTTCCAGTGAAGCTGAGTACAGGGCATTAGCTGCTGTTACTTGTGAAATACAGTGGATTACTTATCTTTTGGATGATTTGCAAATTTCTTCACATCCAACTAATCTCTATTGTGACAATTTGTCTACTGTGAAAATTGCAGAAAACCCTGTCTACCATGAGCGTACAAAACATATTGAAATAGATTGTCACCTGGTTCGAGAGAAGATACAACAGGGCCTCATTCGATTATTATCAGTCTCCACACAAAACCAACTTGCTGACTGTTTTACAAAGGCTCTTCAGCCAACTTTATTCAGGGACTCTGTAATCAAGTTGGGCATTCAGAATTTGTATGCTCCAACTTGAGGGGGGCTATTAAGATTAGTTGTAATCTGTTCATAGTTTGTTAGGATTAGTTTATTTCCAGCTAGGATTAGTTAATAATAAAGGTTTACTTTCTTTAGTAGTATATAATGTACATTAGTCTATTGTAAACAGTAAGTTGAATATAATAAAATTCTTTTGCTTAAACTCTGCGTTTTGACCAATATTTGGTTTCTATCGAAAGTCAAAATCCCTCTTTTCAATTTCTCAATAGTCCATAACTAATTTTTATTTTTTTCTTGAAAACATTTAACTTAACTTTGGACAATTTTTTTTCTTAAAGTCATGTAAGATCACTTTCATTACACATGATCAAAAACCACCCAACTTTATAATAACAATTATATCAATCGAGTTAAAAACTCGAACCACATTAAAATATATCTAAACAGTGAAATTTAACATTTAAAAGATGAGAGGTGGACTTGAGAGTTTTTTTATTAGTCAAATTCTGTTGTTAGTCATAATATCATATATAAATCGTGGGTTTTAGTCTATCTAAATTTTGAAATTTTAAATTTCAATAATTTTCTTTTATTTTTTGAATATGTTGGTGTGATACAAGGGTAGTATCTGTTCAACTTTCTTAGTCTTTTCAAAGACGGCACACACAACATGCATTATTAGTGCTCGAAACCTGAGTCTCAAGGAATGATAAACATCTACCATTGTCACCAAGACACAAGAGAATGAACAAATTTCAATAATTAATTAAACAGTACAAGTACAAAAAACTAAAGAATCGGATTAGATCTATTGACACACTATGAGACTTAAATCTACAACTTATATGATATATAGTAACAAATAACAACCTTTGACTTAACATGCATATTGTTACTGGTTTGAGTTAGTATCGAAAATTTAAATTTAAATATAAATATTACATATTAATTTTGGGTAAACTACAACGGAGGTCATTTAATTATGGTCAAGATTATATTTGGGTCGCTCAATTATTAAAAGTTACATTTGAGTAACTCAATTATGGGTAAGGTTACATTTAGGTCACTCAATTATGGGTAAGGTTACATTTGGGTCACCCAAATATGATGGGTGACCCAAATGTAACCTTACCCATAATTGAATGATCTAAATGTAACTTTTAATAATTGAGTGACAAATATTATCTTGACTATAATTGAGTGACCTTCTTTGTAGTTTACCCACTAGTACCCATTTATACATGTTACTATTAATCTTTAACTTTCGACAATATATATACATCGAAAACAGAGCTATTGGACCCGAGTTTATTAAGACGAAACTCAATTGTTTTTCTACTAAGAGTACCGGAATAAATATGTTAGAAGTATTGGAAGAGTAGTAGATCTCATAAGATGGAGAGTTGAGAAGTGGAGACTCAAATTCATATCATATTATTACAGCAAGCAACTTAGAAACGACAGCAAGTAAAATTAGGCATCAAAGAAAGACAAAACTCCCATTCTCATCTCATCTCATGTGATGTCCCTAAATGCAGACTCTCACTCTCAACCCCATTAGATCTCCCATTTCCCTCTCCTAGATCATCCCCGATCTCCTCCGCCAAAAATGGGCTCCACCCAATCCGTACAATCAGCCGAAGAAGAACACGAAGAGAGCTCCGACGACGACGAACAAGTGGACGGCGATGACGACGGCGAAGAGGAAGACGACAACGGACCCAACATAAGGCAACTCGAGGACAACCACTTGGTCAAGAAAGTACTGGAACAGGAGCCCGAAATGTTGCCCTGTTACGCTTCAGCAACCCCTTTGTCTCCGCAGCTGTCTTCCTTGGGTACTCCCCGGATGGGTCCTTCAATCAAGGTCTGGGACCCTTATAATGTACTGGCTCCGCCTCCTCCGCTGCCCCCGCCGCCTGTTTTCTCTCGCTCGTTTTCTTTCGACGATGATCGAAAGGTGCTTGAGGTTTTTTTCATTAGCCATGGGGAGTGTGATTTGAATTTGAGGCCTGATATTGTCGGTGGGAGATGCGACGGAGCCGCCTTGACCTCTAATGGGAAGCGCCAAGCCAGGGCTTTGGCCGTCTTCCTAAATTCTCAAGGGGTCAGGTTTAATGCCGTTTATTGCTCTCCGTTGGATCGGGCTAGATCCATGGCTCTTTCCGTTTGTCAGGTAAAATTCCTCTTTTCAATTCGATTCTTCTCAAAAGAATATTGAATTTCTATTTGAGTATGATAAGATTATAGAATTGAGGTCCCGCCCCTGCTACAATTGAGGTTTCCACTTTCCTCCTGTTAAATGCCTTCATTTTAAGCTGAGAGACAAACAATAGGGTTGAAATTTGAATTTTGCATCCACTTTCTAGTTAGTGATCTCTCTAATATGGATCATGGAAGTACAGGAGCAATTCCTAAGAAAATCATATAATATTGGACTAACTAGTTACAGTGGGAACCCCCCGATTCATTCGCCCTTTTGCTCGTATGATGATGGAAAGAGTGGATTTTTCCTAATGAATCTTGATTTTCAGATTGATTTGATAAGTGATTGTATGTTGCATGTGTTAAGTTGCTGAAGTCTCCGCTTCTCATTCTTGTTATTCTGTAGTTCTAGACCGGCTCGTACTATTTGTTTGTAGTTTCTTAGAGTTGCCATAAGTGCAAGATGGAGTGCACTCAAGTCGAATTGCATGGTTTAATATTAGTATTTAGAATCATCATAGTTCTTTTGCCTTCTTATTGTTGGTTTAGTTGTATGTTCCGTTTGCATTCTTTCGTTTTTCTTGTTCTCCCTTTCTTGCAATAGTTGAGCTTCAAAATAGAAAAGAAATAGGGGGTTAAATTGCTTAGCAACTCTAAGTCTTCATATGGAAAAATATATAGACATATTCTTCGATGCATTTTTACTTGCTTTGCAACTCTAACTCTAAGTGCTGAACTGGGGTCAAGTAGCAAGCAACTGCTACTTCTTTTTAGCTTTGTTGGGGTTATCGGTATGTTAGGACTTGTTGAACTAGGCAGTGTATGACGTATTACATGCATCAAATATTCTTGCAATGATCAAACGACTGGCTGAGTAGAAAACACTTAAGAAACAGACTATTTGATGTGTGCAAAATTAACAAAAATCGAGTTAATGACATCAAATACACATAAATTCGTCACAAATGTCATGAACTCAATCATCAAATTCCTTATTGTTGGTTTGTCAAACATATCACGAACTTAGACGGGAGATGCCCTCATATAGAGTATGCTGAGATATGTCCTCATCTCAATTTCTTATCCGAGTGGACTATGACAAAATCAAAGGAAATATACTATGTAGATTTGGTAGTGAATAAAATGAATATGTAAGATATATGTGTGTTAAGTGTGTTGAAGCCATCAGTGAAAAACTTTCTCATTTTTGGAGGGACTTTTACAGCCTATTTTATTGTTGAGTGAAGTAAACTGTACCATGCTTTCAGCTTAGTTGTGTAGGCTTGTTAAAAGACAAGTGAAGTGTCAAATAGTTAAAAGGTCAGGCTTCATTAACAAGCCAATGGTTATACTAGTAATGAATTTCAACTGCTTTATATTTTTACCATGGGTAAGTTCTGTGAATACTTAATATTTCTGAAGGATCTTTGCTAGACCGATGTGCAAATGAATATTAATTTCAGTCCTTGTTTAAGTCAAATGCTAAACAAGACATAAAGGATAATCATTGGTAGGAATCAAGATTCGAGACTTTGATCTGTGTCTATTTTTGCCTTTTGTTCTAGCAGTGGTAGATGTAATTGATTCTTGAATCCAATGTTTACTTATGCGTCGTGCATGGCATCACGAAAATTATTGTTTCTGATAGAGGCAATTTTAATGATGATATAAGATGAGATTTATGCATTTTCCTGGTTATATCGACTCATCTGTGATAGCTGCCCTTTTAAATCATGCAGGAGATGAATTTTGGAGTAGCAGAGATACAACCCTCTGATGCACTTATGGATCTGAATATGGGGCACTGGGAGGGGTGCCCTCGATCGGAAATATATACGCCTGAAGTTTTGAGTCTAATGGAAAGATACCAGCCTGATTTTTCTGCACCTTCTGGAGAATCTCTCAGGCAACTGGAATTTCGAATGGTTCAATTCTTGAATGGGACAATCCTTGGACTTCCCGAAAAACTCAGATCTGAATTTTCCTTACACCAGAATGAGGGTCAAGGATTTACACACCATAACAACCATGATTTAACCAACTCAGTTCATGACAGAGATGTAGCTTCTCTTCAACTACCCCATTGGGATATGCTTCAAAAGCAACGACCCGGTCTATCAAGGAAGAAGTCTGGTAAGAGTAGGCTACAATTTGTGTCGAATATTGGTGAACATGATGCTGATGATGAAATGTCTCCTCGGGAAACCAGTCATCAGCCTGATCTTCATGACTTAAATGTCAGGAGTTCCTCTCCCCCCTCCACTTCCTTGGCCTCCACTTCTATTGGTGTTTTTACTCATTCCCTGCCAATTAAATGTCTTGTCACGGGCCTCCTTGAGTGTAGCCCCATAATGTCACGGAAGGTGTGCATAGAAGACTCTTCCGTGACTGTATTACAGCATTCTTGGAAAACAGGTTGGCAGATTAAACGGTTGAATGATACTGCACATCTTAGGCTTCTTTAGTTGGAGTTTGAGACTTGAACGTTATCGTACAGAAGAATTAGTGTCGCAAAAGCGAATTGTTAATTGTTGGCGAAAATATGGCATTACTACGATTCTTCGTCCAAGTCGATATTCTGCAACTCACGATCTCACTTGTGTTTCATCTCCTACACTATATATATATGTTGTAGCATTCAAATTCGAATATTTAATTCAACATTCATGGTATCCAAAGAGAAAAGAATTCTTTTGGAAGTTGGAGCTTTGTATCGGATGATTCTTTCTTTGTGATTTGTAGTGTTTATGACAGTTGATTTTTATAGAGTGAATTTGTTTATAAAGTAATTCCAGAACTGCATGGCATGGGTTAACAATAACTTAATGTTTTCTTTGTATAGAGCAGTGTAATGAACTTTGCATTTATTTTCAGCTGTTCAAGGTAGTTATGCTTAAGGATTGGTATCACATAAAAACTGTCGGTAAACCTGTCTGAATATTCATTTGTCTTGTTATATATCCCTGCAGAAAAGCCATGTATGTTCCTTTTATATTCCTAACCTTATTATACAGGTAGGTTATCTATAATTATCAATCTGCCAGTTCTGGTATGCTTCTTGCAGGTCATTTTTTATCATTCACTATTTCCTGTAGGCTCTAATGTCACTCTTTAGTAGCATCAACTATTTACTATTAGCCGAGCATAATGTCACGTCTGAAAAGAATGTAATGATCTCGTGACAAATGGCATCACTCCTGATATCAGAGCGACACAAAAAAATATAATTCTTGTAGACACAAGAGAAAAGGCAGGAATCATTAACGTACAAACACAGTAAACAACAATATCAAAAGTAGAATTTACCCTCTTCTTCAGCAGCAAATTATAGTGGCTCTGAACTTTAGAAAAATCGAAAACTCTAAACCAGACAAAGTCTGCTGCTGCTCACTTCAAATGGCAGAGACTTCAAATCGGGAGCAAAAATTAAAGTTATAATGGCCAAACAGTTAATTAAGAAACAAAAATTTGAAAATTTGTAAAAAAATTTTAAAAAAAATCATAAAGATGCAAACATAACTTTCTAAAAAAAATATAAGAATGTCACAAAGTTCTAAAGAAACCTCAAATTTTCATAAATATTTGTTTCAAAAGTAATTATGTTTGATTTATTTGTAAAACAAAACAAAATATTTAAAAAAAAATCCTTAAAATCTAAAAAAGAATCTGAGATTTTTTTCTTCAGAATTTTAAGGATTATTTTTTTACATTTTAATGATTTTATATAGGTCTAATTATGATTTTAGTCCCTATACTATCTTTATATTAAAATTTTAATCACTTAATTCAATTTAATATAATTTGGTCCGCAATTCAATGTTGGGTCTATTACAGCCTTATTGAAGCGTACCAGCCCAAAACCCCCATTATGTTAAAAGGCTT
The DNA here is from genome assembly GCA_030270665.1 of Hibiscus trionum. NCBI lineage: Eukaryota > Viridiplantae > Streptophyta > Magnoliopsida > Malvales > Malvaceae > Hibiscus > Hibiscus trionum. Next base: position 4,723,740 of record BSYR01000021.1, on the reverse strand, counting down.
TTCGCATTTCTTTATTGTTTTTGAATGTTTTCTTTCCTCTCTTTTTTGATGTTTTAATTAAATAAATAAATAAACTAATTTGGAAATAAATGTGAAATCCGGGAAACGAACAACCGGATTTCTCAGCGGCAATTGGATTCCGTCTTCTTCAACTTCAACCAAAGTAATACATAGATTTGATAGATGTAAATGCAGTGAAAGCCCAAGCAGTCAACGTTTTTCCACCTTGCCGTCTCCATGGATAACCGAAATGTCGTTGTTTGCGACAACGGCACCGGCGTAATTCCTTTTTCTCTCCTCTTCAAATACCCTTTCAATCTTATTTACTCTCTCGGTGTGAATTTGTTTTCAAATAAATTACTCAATTACTTGATTACCAGCTTTAAGCTAAATTTTGTCATCGGAAAGCCCGATTTCCAAGCTTTATCTAACATTTTTTTTAATTTTTTAGTTTACTTGACTAGATCTGTTTAATGTTCGATTGCAGTACGTAAAATGCGGTTTCGCCGGAGAGAATTTTCCGACGTCTGTGTTTCCGTGCGTGGTCGGGAGGCCGATGTTGCGATATGAGGAATCTCTCGTGGAACAAGAGTTGAAGGTCCTAAAATTGTTCTCTTATAATCTTGCCTTTTCTTGTCCTTGTTTCGATTTTGCAGCTGTAATATTTTTGGTGTGTAAATTAGAATTACTGATTTATTTTCTTTATTTTCATAATTTGAATTTTGGTTAGGATATTGTTGTTGGAGAAGCATGTGCTGATTTGAGAAATCAATTGGATGTATCATATCCGGTTACCAATGGAATTGTGCAGAATTGGGATGATATGTATCATGTTTGGGATCACGCCTTTTACAATGAATTAAAGGTCTTCTTTCCTTAATTTTTGTTGTTCGGCTGATCGACTCGGCTCTCATTCATGTTATTTGTTTATTTTATTGATCTTAATTATGTTTTTTTTTGTGAGCAGATTAATCCTAGTGAATGCAAGATATTGCTTACTGACCCACCTCTTAATCCTTCTAAAAACCGCGAACAAATGGTTTGAAGTTCAATTTATTTGTTTACTGATTGATTGGAATTTTCAAGGACTTAACTTCAGGATCTCATGAGTTGGGTTGATTTGAGATTGCAGGTTGAGACCATGTTTGAAAAATACAACTTTTCTGGTGTCTTCATTCAAATACAAGCTGTTTTAACTTTGTATGCTCAAGGTGCCTACGGAATTAATTGAAGGTTTAATTATTGTTATATATATGTGTGTGTGTGTGTGCTTATATAATATTCACAGTTTGGTGCTGCCCCTTGAAAACAATGGAAGCTATTGTAATAGTTTGTCACCAAGAATATTGTAATCTTGTACTATGGGATGCAGGAATCTTTGTTTAAAACCATTAATGTTCAAAAGTGTTATTGTGAATTGTTACAGGTCTGCTAACTGGATTAGTTATCGACTCTGGTGATGGTGTCACTCATGTGGTAAACTGTTCAACAACTCTTTACCATTATTTTTAGGAGAAGTTGCAGTATGTAGTAAGGTGCGGCATTGTAGGAGCACTCAAGGTGAAGTCTTGAGAATAATTTCTTTGGTTTTTCCTCAGGTTCCTGTTGTGGATGGATTTTCGTTTCCTCATCTTACTAAGCGGATGAATGTAGCAGGTCGGCACATAACAGCCTATCTTGTTGATTTACTCTCACGTAGGGGGTGAGCCGAGGACCAATTCTGTATAAGAAACCTTGTCAGAACATAAAACTAATAATGCTATTGATCATTGAATGATCTTTTTCTGGGCGTCTTTCTATAGGTATGCAATGAATAGAACTGCTGATTTTGAGACTGTCCGGGAAATCAAAGAGAAACTCTGCTATATAAGGTGAACAATAATTTTATTTTGTTTTCCAGTTTTATGTATCAAGTATATAAATTCAATGTCACATTACTTGTGTTTACATGCAGTTATGATTACAAAAGGGAATATCAACTGGGACTGGAGACCACCATCCTTGTTAAGAATTACACTGTAAGTACTTTTGGTGAATTTGTCATTCCCTCGCCTGCCACAAATATTTGATTACCTATGCAAGAAACTTTATCAGGAACCTAAACAATTTTTTTTCATATTATGCATCTGTTATTTTTTATGATTTTACTTGTTAAATTTGATGCACATATATGGATTAGGTCTGGCATTTCAGTTTCTCTAGATTTGGAGTAGCAAAACTGTTTGGCTCGAAAAACTCTAATGAAAAGTATTGTATCTAGAGTACTGACAAATTTTGTTTAAAACAGCTGCCTGATGGGAGAGTTATTAAAGTTGGCACTGAAAGGTTCCAGGCCCCTGAGGCTCTTTTCACTCCAGTAAGTACTGTAGTTCTCTCTGTTGTCATTGACTCTATGTATTAATATTTTTCTGTGCTACCTGATTTCTGGGGTTATCTGGATGTATTTGACTGTTACAATATGAATTGGTATTTACAGTGGTAATGTAGTTTTTGAATTGATGTGCTAGATCTGTTGGCTGTTCAGTTATTGTTTGTATGTAGTTTTGCATTGATTAGGCTGCGATTTGTGTACTAATGAATTATTGTGGTAGAACTAAGATCATTTAGTTAAAAAATATATTTGATAGACCATAGATTGTCAAAGTAAGATTTTTTTCCTTTTATAGGAACTTATTGATGTTGAAGGTGATGGTATGGCTGACATGGTTTTCCGCTGCATTCAGGAGATGGATATCGACAACCGCATGATGGTACTAAATTATTTCTAGGAATATAATTTCTTTTGTCTAAAATTGCTCTAACAAAGTGCTGAAGCTTTATGGCTTATGCTGCAAATACGTTACTATGCATATGTATTTTAATGAAGCCATTATGCAGTGTTTTGTTGTGTGTCTATTAATCTATTACCCTTCTTCGCTTTATTTTAGTTATCATTTTGCCCAAGGATTTTGATCTTTCATTATCTTCTTTGTATAAATTGCTTGTCTGATGAAGATAAAAATTCCCAAGGCAAAGTTACTTTCTAGTGCTCTTCTGTTCCCATTTACAGAAACCAAAATGGATCATCATGAATAATAAAAGTTAATAAATTGATATCATTTAGTGAATCTTTGCATTATTAATAACCACCCTTCCGGAAAAGGAAAAGTGGACCCTTTGGCTGTAGTATATGTATATGTTCTCGGTTGGAAGGATTTTAATTGTGTAAACCTAACTTGTTATTTGCTTTATATTTTACAGCTCTATCAGCATATAGTTTTAAGTGGAGGGAGCACCATGTACCCTGGATTACCTAGTCGGTAATATGCTTTACTTATATAAAGAAACATATTCTAAGATACTTTTGAAATTGCATGCAGTGAATTAAGTATCTTCTTTAATCCCGGTTCCATCATTCCCCTGACTGCATTCTCTAGTGTGGTTGTGCCTTCTTATTATAACAATTTTCTTTTGATTCAGGCTGGAGAGGGAAATCCTAAATCGATATCTTGACGTGGTTCTAAAGGGAAATAAGGATGGGTTGAAGGTAAAATTTATCGCTGAACCTATAACAGAAACTACTCCATCTTCTGTTTCTACAATCTCTTTTTGAATCTTGTTTAATGCCATTGATTGAGCAAGTCAAGTTATCATCATTTGAGCTAGATGGCTAAAACAAAATTTGATGCTCAGATTTAAATAGTTTTCTCGTGCTTCTAAATAGAAACTGCGACTGAGGATTGAGGATCCACCACGAAGAAAGCATATGGTATATCTTGGTGGTGCTGTACTTGCCGGGATTATGAAGGTGCTTTTCTCTCTCATTCCTAGACATGCACATGTGAACACATTCTCGTTTGCACAGCCAAAAAAAGAAAACCATGTTTCAAAAGCTTGGTTTGAGCATGAAATAACATATCTGATGACATCTTAGAATTCATCAAAGAATGTCTGAACCTTGCAGGATGCACCCGAGTTTTGGATCAGCAAGGAAGATTATTTGGAAGAGGGAATTGCCTGTCTAAGCAAGTGTGGCCCGGCTTGACTTTTATTAGCAACAGTTTTCGATTCTTGTCGGATGTTCAGTGTATCCACCCTGTGATTCCATTCATTAACCTAGAAAACTACACACAAGGGTGTATGAAGTAAGCCGTCTCATATCAGTCGACTTGGTTAAACCACATCCTGCCTTCTATTCTCGCCTACCGGTCTGAGCAGCCTATCGAGTGATTCTCTCTTGTGTTATTACTATCAGGAAAAAAAGGCTTCCTTGTAGAAGCTATATATACTTTTACCGGTTTCGATACGTACCCTCATAGAAGTTGTTGTGCTCGGCAGCTCCTGGTGTTTTTATTTCAAGCAAGGTGTGAGCCTCTAAACTGTATTGTATTGTGCCTACTTATTTGAAAATAAATGAATGTGAATATATACACTGTAATAAGAAATACCTATACATTTAAGTACCAACCAACATTTTGTTTTTCATATGATTTTTGGCCATTGTAAGAAAGGACATTGTTCAAAGTTTAGTATTTTTTTGGTTGATCTAATGATTTTCTTTTTCTCTAAGCATCATTGATTGCAACATCCCAACGAATCTGTCCATAAACAATGCTTGCTTTCTTCTCGCTTACTTGACCCGTTTCCATTCCATCATAATAATAATCACCTTTTTTTTTTGTAAAATGCTTCACCTTATATTGTTTTGAACTTAATTTGATAAAGGGTAAACATTGAGAAATAATATCATAGGCTCGTCATGTCATTTATGGTCCTAACCAATAAAAATAATTTAATTTATTATTTTTTTATATTTATCTTTTTACTAAGTGAATCTTCACATGGTGAAAATTAATTTAAATTTGATTTACGGTAAATATGAGTGAAGAGCAAAAAAATAAATAAAATGAGTAACTTTTTATTGGTACTATAGATGAAGTGGCGGGACAAGCCTATGATATAATTTCTCGTAAACATCATCATTGGTCATTAAATTATTCTCACTTTCCTGTTTTGGTCGCCAAACTATTATTTTTAGTAAAATAGTCACTAATGTTACGTTTTTCCTATTTTGGTTTCCCGTCTTTAAAAAACCCACGAAAAATAAGAAAGCGAGAATAGTTTAGTGACCAAAATAGGAGAGAAGCAATAGATTGGTGACCAAAATAGAAAAAAAAATATTGGTGATCAAAATAGGAAAAAAACGTAACATAGTGATATTTTTGTACAAAATAATAGTTTGATGAGTAAAACAAGAAAGTGAAAATAGTTTAACGACCGATGGTGATGTTTACCCTTTGATAAAAAGGAGAAAAAAAAAACTGTACTAGAACAGTTATGTCCAATTACTTGTGGAGGTTTACCACATCTGCAAATGGTTCAAGTTGTGCAAATTTCTGCAGAAAACATGTTAAGCGTGGGGAAATGGTATAACAGAAGAACAAGAGATAAAGCAGCAAAATTGGGATGCCAACCAAAACCCAGTCAGTGGCCTAACCCAACTCCAAAATCTTCAGACCAGGAAACACAAAATTCTGGCACATCCATCCTCCTTTTCTCAATACTATTCATCAGTTTTAATATATTTTTTTTTCATGTAAAACATTGCAGTGGTTGTTCGCACCATCTATTGCTTCAAGTAGAATGAGGCTGGGAATGGAAATGCTGGTAAAGTGATCAAGCATGCATTAAGTAAAGTACTTGTTCATTATTATCCTCTTGCCGGGAGGCTAAAGATCGGCTCGGAGGGCAAACTAATCGTGGACTGCACCGGGGAAGGGGCTGTATACGTTGAAGCTGAAGCAAACTCTAAGATGGAGGAGATTGGAGACATAACAAAGCCTGATCCTCAGACTCTTGGGAAGTTGGTTTATGACATTCCCGGTGCAAAAAACATACTAGAGATGCCTCCTCTAGTGGCTCAGGTATTTCGAACTTCAGTGTTGAATGATTTTCGATATGTGAAACTACCTTCTTTTCATGATAAGCTGCACAAGCATTTGTAAATCTCGAATATCTGAATGTTGAATTTTGTTTACAGGTGACCAAGTTTCAGTGTGGAGGATTTGTCCTAGGCCTGTGCATGAACCATTGCATGTTTGATGGCATCAGTGCAATGAAGTTTGTTAACTCATGGGGAGAAGTAGCTTGAGGTTTGCCGCTAAGTTTCGGACAGAACCATTCTGAAAGCCCGAATCCCACCTAAGAACGATCGCCTGCTTCAGGAATTTGCTGAGATAGAGGACAAGTCTAGCACTGTTGATCTCTACAAAGATGAACTGCTCTATAGATCTTTCTGTTTTGAGCCCCAGAAGCTTGAAAAACTAAAGAAAAACGCTATGGAAGACGGTGTTCTTGAGAAATGTACTACTTTCGAAGCTCTTTCAGCATTCGTGTGGAGGGCTCGGAACAAGGCACTTAACATGCTGTCTGATCAACAAACAAAGCTCCTCTTTGCAGTTGATGGCAGACCTAGATTCAATCCTCCTCTGCCAAAAGGTTACTTCGGCAACGGTATTGTATTAACAAATTCCATGTGCCAAGCTGGTGAGCAATGAAGGTCTCCAGGAACAGATGCAGGTTTAGATAAACAACAAATATCGGCATACTGCCATTGTCGTCTTCTCTTTGCGGAATATCACTACGTTCATCCCGCATGACCTAGTAGTTGGAACAGGGGATGTCCTAGGTGAAAATCTAGGCTGTGCCAATGTAAGGTTGCTTTCCGTTTTTATTTTGATGTGGAGTTTTATATATATCGAGAACCGGAGGCACATCGATACCAACTTGCGTTGCCCGGAGGTTATGCATCGTGATATATAATAATATTATGTCCTATATTTCATTCTTTATGCTGAAGAAGACAGTGCAGATTAAGTGGTTGAGGATTGAAAAAGTCCATCCTCTATGACACAAAAATATCGAAACCGGAATGAAGAGAAACAAATATATAAGACCAAAGCCGAAGCTCATTCGTATGCATCGGTACAGATCAGAAACATCTTCAAAAGCAATACGAATATCAGGCAGGAGAGTTCATATGGATCATATCTTTCTAACAAAAGCCTTCGTTTAGATTTTTCACATTTAAAAACACTATTATTAGTAATATCCAAGTAACATATATGGTACATCATTCATGTAGGTCCACAAGCTTGACCATGACTCCATATGCATAAAAACAATTAAAGGATAAAGATACCTATTAATATATGGCCCTTTGTTCTTCCTTAAAGCACAGACTCTCCATTTCTTGTATTATGTGCAGACTGGAAAACCGAAAGAACCTTCACCGGATAGCCGAGGAGAAGGCGACCGTATCTATCTTCTATAACCGGGATCAGTGTGTTAATAAAGAAGAGAATGGATTCTGTAATGTGGGAATAATAACTTGAGATGTCTTGTTTTACTTGCCGCACAAGGTAATGTCTCGTTTTGATGGTCTGAAATTCAACGCGGACAGGCTGTAGATGCAGAGATTGGGGTGTCTGGATTTGATTGCTATCTCATCTGTTGTGCTACTGTAACCGGGAATATTGCACGAAGCAGATGAGCTCCCGACTAAGCTTACCCGGCAAGTCGATGCAATGGCTGCCTCAGCGCATTCGATCCCATCGACAGACGGTATGTCCAACATGTATACCCCATGTTTATCCGTAGTTCTGTTGACAGAGAACGATATCTGTTCTCTCGTTTTCGGAACAAATGCCCTGAAGTTGCAGTCTATTTGAACCTCAGCACCTGGTTAAGCAAATAAACATGTTAAACAACAAAAAACCATGCCTTGGTTTTAATTTTGTTACATACCAAAACCCAAAGACCAAAACAACAAAACATGGAACAAATCGTAGGTTTCTGAGAGACACATCACCTGGTAAAAAGTAGCTGTGTCTGGAGAAGCTGTTGTTGGAGCAAATGTCACAATAAACAAGGCCCATTACAGTGATCTGAGCAGTGTTTTTTGCTGACTCAGTTTGCAAAGGTAATATCTTGATTAGCAGAGAAAAAAACAGAAAGGGAATAATTGGTTTCATGGCAGCAGTTTTTTTGGAGAGATGGAAAAAACTTTCTGTCTGAATGATTTGATTGGTTTCAATCAAATAGCTAAAGAAGCATTATCATTTTATCATGTAGTTGAAGATGAGCTTTGTAACGTGGATACAGGGTAGTGGTAGTTTGATGGACAGATCCAATTGGAAGCAAAAGTGATGGAATTTATCATTTTTTTTTTCACAAGAAAAAACAAAGACATGTGAATGTATTTTGGCAATATGTGGGGTTGATGGGATTGGTTTTAAGACCCAAACTTAAAGGACTAGTTTGCAGATTTGGATTGGAACATTCCTTCAATGGGATCACAAGTATCTATCTGTATGGACGGAAGCATGACTTTATGTTAAGGGATGAGTTAAGAAAAATTTTATAAAATTTTAAATCATATACGAATTTCAAATTTGGGTAAAGTACACAAATGATCACTAAACTATCTCCAAAAATACAAAATGGTCATTAAACTTTCAAAAGTTATATAATAGGCGTTGAACTTTAGTTTTTGATAAAAAAAATAGTCAATGAGCCGTTAACTGTCGTTAAGCGGATGACGTGACAATTACATAAATTTGAATAATAGAATATTTAATCCTCCATATTGACACATTCAATCAATCTATTCTTAATTTAACCATTGTTATTGATGTATAAATTAATTGAATGTATAAATATTGAGGATTAAATATGTTATAATACAAATTTTCGTAACTATCACGTCTCTCAGTTAACAGTTCAGTGACCCTTATGTAACTATTAAAAGTTTGATACCTATTTTATATTTTTAGAAATAATTTAATAACTATTTGTATACTTTACTCTTTAAGTTTTGAGGGGCGACCGCCCACTCCAACCCTTCGCGGTCCATCCCTGGTCATGCAGGTGCAATTATTGCCTTGCCTGAAAGGGAAGCATCCCGTGAACAAAGTAAATGAGGCGGTGCAGATAATAGCTCATGCTAAAGCTATGACTTCTTACCATACAATTTAATGCAATGGAATCACATGGAAGTGGATTGCTTATTTATAATTCCCTGGTGAAATCACAGTCCATGGAGTTCCACCATTTATTGCAAACTAGACTAAATATGACATTAAATACAAGATTGTATCAAGATCATAACTGGAAGAAGATCGGGATCGTGTATATGTCGATGAATCCATAAGCTTTTTCCATTATAGATGAATATGATGAAGTGAACATATAAAACAAAAGTGCAGCTCTCAAATGCAAGAAAAAATTCCTCATTTTTATAAAGAAGCGGATACATCGTCGCCGACTCACTGTTACTCGAGAACGCCCTCGAACATACCATGTAAGAATGAAGGATGTCATTGTTCAACTCATGGAACACAAACGGAAGGTTTTTTACAATATGGAACACGAGCAGAAGTTTTTCTGTGGCGCGTCGTCCGCCTTCTTTTCTGCTAATATACAAAGATTAACCACGTTTTAACATTCAGCATATATAAGAAAGAAAGCGTAAAAAAGAAACTGCTTGCTGTGGGAAAAGTTATGACAAGATTGGAGTACCTGCTTTCGCTTTTGTTACGGATGGCTGGACAACAACATGCATGGTGATGACCGATTTAGGGAGATCATCGAAAGGTGCTCTACACTGGCCGACGGTCTTGTCGTTCTCCAAAATTTTCCCGGCATTTATCAGCTTGATGTCATTGGCTTCCTTAGGTGCTACCTTTTTATCTATGAAATATCGAAACAGTTAAGATCCAACATTAGAAAGCACAGGGCAAAGTAAAGGCAAGTGGCACCAGAGAGGCATACTAAACCATCTAGCAGTCCCAAGTCTAAGATATAGTCCAACACTTCAGAAGAAACCTTGAAAAATGGCCATATTCTCGTACGCAAGGTATCCTCAAACTCGTCCTAGATTACCAGCCAAAGGATTCGTAACAAAATGAGGTAAAACCTTTTAAAGTCCGATGGGTAACAGTATTTCGATGTAGCCATTGCTAACCTTGATGGTATGAATATCACTCAACATAACAGAGCAGAAAATGAAGATGGGATAAGGAAATAACAGAACATACATAGTCGGCAACGAGAGCAGATTGTCGAATGCAATAGTAGGCATCCTACTGACCAAAAGGATGAAAAAAAAACAAAGTTTTATGTTTTGCAAAGTTAGTTCAGCAAGTATTACAAAAGGGAATATAAGGTCATCTTACACTTGCATTGAAATCAAAGATTAAAACCACCAGAAGTATCATCCACTTATGTAAATGAAAATATATTGGACATCCGGGCATTAACCGTACGCAACAAAAGGATGGAAGAGTCGTAGTCTAAAACAAGGGACCAAAAACGAACAGAGAATTCGTCGATGCATGAACAAACAATATCAGCTTCATCCAAACTAAAATTAATCATATCAAAGAGTAAAAATCCACTTATAGGATCCAAAAAAAGGTGGACCTGCTTGGGATTAAAAAACTTAACAAGTCTCCTATGTGAACACCATATCCATCACCACTTTTGTCAAAAAGCGAGAAACCTTGCGAATTTGTACAAACCGGTTACCATCAAAACTAAATCCTCCAGGTGATCAGTAATGTCGTCGATCAATATAAGAAAAAACAAACTGTTGGATTAAGTTATACAAACAGGACCACCTATTATTTCCCGAAAAGTTGAACATTGTTAAGGTGAAACAACCAGCAGATAAATGCCGCTTGCGCCCCTTTAAACAATCCGACTTAAATACTACATTCAAAATAACTCGAGACAAGAAATCTAAGCACAAAACTTCCCACTGCATTATCTTAAAGACATGGAGAGATTTATTGATTCAAGCCATAACTATAAAACAGCAAATGTAAACAAGGGAACAAAACAGTTGTGCATGTCCCTAGAGAGACAACATTAAAGCAAAGCACCCTTAATTTATTAGAACTATGCCTCCTTTGAACAAGCTTAAATTTAGATTTACTTGGAAATTTAAAGTGCAATTTGGTACTAAAAGCTGTCAACTTTTGTAGAGAAAATTGAAACACTGACCTTTGGGCCACTCAGCAACGATTCTTTCCTTGAGCACAGCAACGGTTGAAGCATGCGAGTATCGAAATGGACCGATATCCGATCCATCGTGCAATCGGAATCTAATTTCCACCAAGTCCTCTTCCGGCATTTGAATTCTCAAACTTAAATTCAAACAAGTAAAAAACTTTATTCTGGACAGAAAATAAAATTAATAGTCTGTCCACTCTAAATTCACCACCAAAATGCAATGTTTTCACTTCCTACAGCAAAATCCAAACAATTAAAAAACACCCTTTGTTTTGGTTGCAAAGAAAATGCAAGAAAATTGAACAGATTAAAAAAAACAATTTGGATTACCAGGAAAATGAAAGAAAAAACCCAGATTCCAAAACCACAGCTCCCTCCACTCTAACACTTCAACTTCTTCTTCTTTTTTAATTAAAAAAAACTCAAAAAGAGGTTGAAAATCAATAGAAAAAAATCCAAAACAAGAATTAAAATCACAACGAAATGTAAAAAACAAACAGAGAATATAATACCTTAAAAATAATAGCCGAAAAGAATCGTTTGTAGCTCTATTAGCTTTGTTTATATATTTCAATTCTTTTTTTTCTTTTTTTTTAATTTATGAAAAAAGTTTTGACGATAAGAGTGGAATCTGTCAGTAATTAGTTTAAGACATTTAAGAAAAGTCCAAGTTACGATCTTCTGTTTCAATCTTTTTGTACTCCCAATAACTCCAGGAATCATGATTGGGAATAGTTTCCGTAACTTCTACGTGGAGGATTTCTGTTGGATCATAGGGAAAAGCAAAGCAGAAGGTGGAGGTAGGGGATTCGGTGCTTTTTCAGTCAGTTTGACCAATAAAGTAAACGTGGCCTGACCGGGCCTTTCATTTTCAAATATCTTTTATTAATAAAATTAAGGCCGGCTTAAATTAATGACATTAAAAATGAATAAATGAACTTCTTGAATAATCATTAATTGTTTTTATTTTAAATAAATTAAAAATATAATGATAATTTTAGTAAAAATAAAAAGTTTCTATAAGCACTCTAATGGTTGGATTAAAGGTTCATTTTAAGGTTAAAGGTTTTGGGGTTTATGTTTAATGTTTTATAGTTTAGGGCATGTGATTATAATTTTTGATTTAAGAATTTATAAGGTAGGGTAATATGATTATGGATTTATAATATAATTAGGGACTTAAATTTTAATATATAAATATTAAATTTTAACCACAAACTCTAAATTTTAAGCCTCTAAACATAACCTTTAAACTTTTAACCCTAAATAATTTTAACCTTAATTATTTTCACCGCAGTACAGAGAATCCTTTCCCTTTTAGCATTAGCAACTTAATTGATATGATTTGATAACCTTTTCCCAAAATAAGTAAGTTAAAAGACGGATGCAAATTAAATTGAAAATTGTTTAAGTTCTGTTAAATGAAAATTCAATCAAATTAGACACAATATTTAACACACGTTATATAGTGAGTCAAAGCCCATTCGTACGAGTTGGGCTGAGTTATGACTTCCTAGTTCCCAATATGTTCTCCTTTTAGTTTCTTTCCCTGCAGGAGGATTGATGGTTAGAAAATAGAAATAGGATGATACAAACTAAAACGTTTGATCAATTTCGATTTGATCTATTTATTTTTAGGGTAAACTAACACAATGACCACCATATTATGGTAAATGTATTAAAATGACCACAATAAAAAAATTGACTCAGTTAAACCACCAAACTATTTAAATGGTATCAATGTGACCACCAGCCGTTAAAGGTTAACGGAAGGGTGACGTGGCAGTTAAAAAAATAAGGGTATAATTATACATTTGGTCCTTATTACTTATACACTCTATCAATTTAATAAAAATCAAAGGCAAAGAAATGCTATTACAAGGACTCGAACCTAGATCATTTAAGAGAAAATGAAACATGCTTACCGCTAGGCCAAACATGTTTTTGGGATATATGATAGAACGTTTAGTATATGTATTAAAGGCCATCCTCGAAGCCATACATCCCGAACTACAAGCTCGCGTTCGAACACTTATGCGTGCACGCGTCCAACAAGACCGTGCTGGACGAGCTGCAAAAGAACCTGGAGCTCAACGACAACAACATGGAAGAGTCGAGGATGACACTTCACCGCTTCGGCAACACCTCGAGCAGCAGCATATGGTACGAACTGGCGTATTTGGAAGCGAAAGAGAGGGTCAAAAGAGGCGATCGAATTTGGCAGATCGCGTTCGGCTCTGGGTTTAAATGCAACATCGTTGTTTGGCGGTCGATGCGTCGAGTGAGGAAGCCTTCAAGGGATAATCCATGGCTTGACTGCATTGATAGATACCCTGTGAGAGCTTGAATTTGGTTTTAATGGCTGCTGCTTCCTGCTTGGTTGATAATAATGGCCTAATTCAACTGTATGAAACATGTTTGTTAATTATATTCTGGATTAATATTTGGGTGGAGTTTTTTAATTTTATAAATTAAATTATAAGATTAATAATGAGTTATGGATGCAAACAATTCAAATATGAGAACAAATCAATACAAAGAATATAAGAAATAACAAAATAAATGAAGCAAAGGAACTGCATACTCAAAGTCAAAACCATTGTTTCTTCATACAGAAGCCTCAATCCTCGGCTCGAACGAGAATGCAGACTTGAACTCCAAGGCTTCACCGTTCATCGAACATTCGGGCAGTTCGACCCATTGGTTTGACGCGAAATCGTAGAGTACGTAACTGCAAAGCTCGGCAGAGCTTAAGCAGATAAATATCTGATCACCAGCACCAACACAGTTTATGTCCAACTTCTTGTCATAAAACTCATGCGACATTGCTGCAATCTGATTCCATGTCTTTGTTTTCAGATCGTACCACCACACCCTGAGGCTAGCACTTTCGAAGAAGTCGGATAACACGACGACTAGAATCTCTCCTTTACATTCTACCATGTCAATAGAGTACTCGGAAAAGAGCGGCAACAGTCTCGGATATTCGGAGAAACACTTTTGGGTTAGATTGCAAGCAATTACTGTGCCTGAGGAGCTGAGGAAATAAACAATCTCCTCTCCATCTTTAAGTGTAAGCACTGATGAATATTGCTTGGATGGGCTTCTTTGCATGTTGGTTACCACTACGTTTCCAGTTTTACTAAGGAAGTAGACCGCATCATCGTCGTCGTTAAAGCCGGATTCCGTACAATCATCAGCTTTTCTCCTTAATATAATCTATGTTTCCCCGGCAAAGATTAATACATATACTAAACGTTCTATCATACATCCTAAAAACATGTTTGGCCTAGCAGTAAGCATGTCTCATTTTCTCTTGAAAGACCCAGGTTTGAGTCCCCACAATGGCATTTCTTTGCCTTTGATTTTTCTTTCCCCCAATCAGGTGACACGTGTCATCACTTGATTGGAGGAGGAAATTAATTAATTAATAATAATTAAAGTCCTCCAATAAGGTGGTGACACGTGTCACCAAATAATTAATTTATTTTATTAAATTAAAATTAGGACTAAATTGATAGAGTGTATAAGTAATAAGGACCAAATGTGTAATTATACCCTTATTTTTTTAACTGTCACGTCACCCTTCCGTTAACCTTTAACGGTTGGTGGTCACATTGATACCATTTAAATAGTTTTGTGGTTTAATTGAGTCGATTTTTTTTAATGGGGTCATATTAATACATTTACCATAGTATGGTGGTCATTGGGTTATTTTACCCTTATTTATAAAAGATATATAAAAAAATCGTTTATTTTTTTTAAAGGAAAAGAAAAATTATACCCTAACCTTTTCAATCCCTGCTAAACTACAATCATATTATGCATATAGACTTTAAAATGAAAACAATATATCAGTTGTTAGTAAAAGTTTAAATAGTCTAATAGATCTTATTTCCGTATATTTTAATAAAATGTATAACAAAATAAATAAAGTAGAACAACAAGTTACTACTTTAAGAGCAGTAACCGAAATAGACCTAAATAATGAGTCTAAAAAATTATTATCCGATATAAACAACATATTGAAACAAGTTGTTGTATCTTCTAAACAAGAAGATTTAGGACCTTTATACTACGGTAATAGTACTACTATATTCACCTTATCAGATGAAGAAACATCTGATACTAGTAAGAAAAAGAAAAAATTAAAAAAATATAAATCTCAACAAAAATATAATTTTCAATCCTATAAAGAACTTATAGAGCATTGGAAAATTAAATTTCTTGATTCTAATGACAAAAATGAAAAAATAAAATATTTAAAATTAATCGAACATCTTTATGAAGAACATAAAGATTTATTTATACTTTTTAAATATCATTATATGTTAAAATATGATATTACTGAAAGTAGCAGTAGTAGTAGTTCATATGACTTAGCAATAATAATAAAACAACTAGCCATGAAATATCTGATGAAGAAAACACTTTTTCAGAAGTTGATGAAAATATCGAAATTTCAGATCATATAAATATTGAACCACCAGATCCAAATCTTAAAGGAAAAAGAAAATTGTACCCTGACCTTTTGAAGATGATCAAAAGTAGATCTTATTTCCGTATATTATTTATATATATTCTGAATAAAATAAATTTATAATAATAATAATAATAATAATAATAATAATAATAATAATAATAATAATAATAATAATAATAATAAAATGATTATAAAAATAATAACAACAAACATGTTATGGTGAAAACCCGGGGAGAAAACGATTCCCCAATGTCCGATACAATGGATTTAATTAGAAAATTTGTTTAATCTTTGACTTTGAATTTGCTTAGTAGCCAGCCAGCATGCCATGATATTTAACTCAAGTTTTAAGTGAATTTTTTTTAATCTATATGAGTTTATAAAATTCGAGTCGAATCAAATTAAATCGAGTTATTCGAGTTTTTGTTGAAATTTAATTGTAAACATTTATAATGTTGTGATATTAATTAGTTTAAATTTAAACGGCTTTCTATAACCGTATACGACATACATATATATTTCTTCATATGCGACAATACATAGCTTAGGCATAGTTGAAAGACTCCACTCGAACTTAAAAATCAATACACTAATTATTAAAAATTTCGAGTTATTTAAGTCTCATTTTATAACTCAAATTTTACTAAAAATTTGTTCGAATCGAGTTTATGAAATCACGATTCGAGATTTTTGCATCGAGTTGAAAATTTTAAGTCAAGTTCAGTTTTGCTCACCCCTACTTAATCATCTATATTAAAAAAAGAGGTCTCATTCTTTTACCCTGCGTAGAACTTTTAAGTGTTACATTTTTTTACTATTGGGTGGTAGTAAATGACTGTTGATATTATCAACAAGTGTTTGGTGCATTGGTAAGGCACATTGCACTCCCAAGGAGATGAGCGAGTTCAAACTTTGGAGATGACATAGTTGGGAGGGGCAACCTCGCACCTCGAACATAAACCATAAGACGAACATGCATATTACTAAAAAATGAATGTTGGTATTAACAGCAGAAAAAAGAGAATTTTTTATAGAAAGAGATATATTCTCAATCATCTATTTACCTTATCCAGTAATAAAAAAAATGGGTAAACTAACCCAATGACCACCATACTATGGTAAACGTATTAAAATGACCACATTAAAAAAACCGACTCAATTGACCACCCAAACTATTGAAATTCGATCAATGTGACCACCAGCCGTTAATGGGCTAACGGAAGGTGACGTGGCAGTTAAAAAATTAAAGGTATAATTACACATTTGGTCTTTACTATTTACACATTCTTTCAATTTAGTCCTAATTTTAAACTAATAAAATAAATTAATTAGGTGGTGACACGTGTCACCACCTATTTAGAGGAGAAAAATAAATTCAACCACACATGCTATCCAGAAGAATCAAACCTGGGTAATGTAGGTGCAAAGGTGCACCAAGCACAATTTTGTACTTTAAAACACCAAATTTAATATATATCTCTTATTGGTTTCTACATTTATAAGCTAAAAAGCTCAAACCCTAAACACTAATTTCACATATATAACCCTAAACCTTAAACCCTAAATGTTTCAAATTAATTTTACACTAAACATTTCAAGTTAATTTCACATATATAAACCCTAAACTCTAACCCTAAATATTTCAAATTAATTTCACACTAAGTATTTCAAATTAATTTCACATATATAACCCTAAACCTTAAACCCTAAATATTTCAAATTAATTTTACACTAAACATTTCAAATTAATTTCACATATATAAACCCTAACCCTAACCCTAAATATTTCAAATTAATTTCACGCTAAATATTTCAAATTAATTTCACATATATAAACCCTAAACCCTAACCCTAAATATTTCAAATTAATTTCACGCTAAGTATTTCAAATTAATTTCACATATATAACCCTAAACCTTAAACCCTAAATAATTCAAATTAATTTTACACCAAACATTTCAAATTAATTTCACATATATAAACCCTAAACCCTAACCCTAAACATTTCAAATTAATTTCACGTTAAATATTTCAAATTAATTTTACATATATAAACCTTAAACCCTAAACCCCTAAATATTTCAAATTAATTTCATGCTAAGTATTTCAAATTAGGGTTTATGGTTTAGGGTTAGGGTTTATATATGTGAAATTAATTTGAAATGTTTAGTGTAAAATTAATTTGAAACATTTAGGGTTTAAGGTTTAGGGTTATATATGTGAAATTAGTGTTTAGGGTTTGAGCTTTTGAAATGTTTAGGGTTTGAGCTTTTTAGCTTTTTACCCAGGTTTGATTTTCCTGAATAGCATGTGTGGTTGAATTTATTTTTCTCCTCTAAATAGGTGGTGACACGTGTCACCACCTGATTGGAGGAGGAAAATAATTTATTATATCAAATATAAATAATTAAATTCCTCCAATAAGGTGTTGACACGTGTCACCACCTAATTAATTTATTTTATTAGTTTAAAATTAGGACTAAATTGAAAGAATGTGTAAATAGTAAAGACCAAATGTGTAATTATACCTTTAATTTTTTAACTACCACGTCACCTTCCGTTAGCCCATTAACGGCTGATGGTCAC
Source organism: Hibiscus trionum (assembly GCA_030270665.1). Lineage (NCBI taxonomy): Eukaryota > Viridiplantae > Streptophyta > Magnoliopsida > Malvales > Malvaceae > Hibiscus > Hibiscus trionum. Next base: position 4,705,619 of record BSYR01000021.1, on the reverse strand, counting down.
ATTGATCCAATTTCAATAGTTTGGGTGGTCAATTGAGTCGATTTTTTTAATGTGGTCATTTTAATACATTTATCATAGTATGATGGTCATTGGGTTAGTTTACCCTAAAAAAATATAAAACTAAATGAGATTTTTTACTACATAAAGATATTACACTATCAAAATAGACGTCGAGATTTGAATCCACACAAGATACAGAATTTGATACAACATGAACATCATTAACTACTAAACCAATTAATAGATGTCTAAAACTAAATAAATTTTATATAATATAAATGAATCGTAATTCAACAATTAATCCATTCATGAATAAGATGGTTATTGGTAACAAAACAATAAAATAATATTGTTGAAGATTCAAAGCAAAGAACAACAAAACTTTCATATGGCCAACCATTATATCCAAGCAATTGTTTTATGATTGACAACAAATAGTTTTTAGGTTAAACCGCTAATGAAATTAATTATGTTTTTGTTAGAATATTTTTTCCCATCCCATTAAAAGTATATTTTATTAAATTTTGATCATTATTACTTTAAAAAATTAAATTTTATAAAATATATATTTAAGAGGTGTGCGTTGGGCCTTATGCTTTTTTGGAAGAAGTGGTGTGGTTGTTGTATAAGTGTATTTGACCTTGTGGGTTCATTTCACTCCCACCCAAGAGGACGTTAATGTTTGAAATGTAAGCTTTATTTAGTTTATTTGTTTTATTTAATTTTTCTTTGTTTCTTTAGTTAACGTAGGCGAACATAAACAAATATGTTCGTAAACATATAAAGTTCTTTTTATTATACAAACATATAAACAAATATATTCACTAACGCTAAATGAATTGAGCTTAGGCATATCAAATAATAAACGAATCCAGTTTGAACATGATATTAAAATTTTAAATAAATATGAATCAAACACGAAGAACTTTAAAAATAAATAAATGAATACAAATATAATCTTATTTATTTGAATCCAGTTCATTTACGTCGCTACATTAATATTCTTTTATTAGCTACCTACCCCGTCCCATCCCTCATGTCCCCTTCTATATATAGTATGGTCCAATGACAACCACGGGAGAATGGTACATTTATTTATATATGGTGCACAAATGACTATACATGTATTCCATTTTTCATGAATAGCATCATCAAGTGTAAATGGTTAAATACAAGCATTTATACTCGAAATAATAAAGAGAATTACACGCAAACGCCCATCAAACTAACTCATGAGCCACAATATTAATTGATCTTATAACAAATTGAACACGTATATGATCATTTTGGAATAAAAAAATTTCTTCTCTTTTTCGGTGTCCCTGTGTATGTTCCCACCTAAAAAATTAGGTTTATAGTTTAAGATTAGGTTTAAAATTAGAGTTTAGGGTTATAGTTTAATTTTTTTTTGGGTATGGTGTACTTTCTAGGATTTAGGGTTTAAAATTTAAGATTTAGAATGTTGGATTATGACTTAAAATTTATTTTTTTAGTATTAAGACATAAAAAAGATCACCAAAAAATGACTCATGATTTTTGTCCATCATTTTGTGCGAGCCTACTTGCAGCATGCCAAAGGTTAAAAAAAACCCACTAAACAAAGATCCAACTGTGAGTTATTTAATTTGGTCACTATATTCGCAACATCGCCTTCAAAAATAGAATAGAAATCATTTATTTTTTGGGGCTTTTATGTATGTCATAACACAAATAGAGTTTAAATTAAGGTTTATAGTTTATAATTTATGATTTAGAGTGTAAAAATTAGAATTAGAGTGAAGAAGTACAAGAACGATGCAAGAAGGAAAGAAGAAGGTTGCAAAGATGGTGTTATCGATGAAGAAGATGAACAGAGAAAGAAACAGAAAGAAAAGAAAACGGCTAGAGTTTATTATTCAGAGAATGAATATGCATTACAAAGATGATAAAATCAGTAATGGGCTCTTATTGGACTCGACTATATATAGCCCAATAATACATAACCAACTTGTAACAAATAACAACAAAGTCTAACAGATCCTTAACAAATCAGTGGCCCACATGTATAACAGACTGAGCTGGCACAGCTTGGCTCAACTTATACACTAACATCCTCCTGGTTCTTTCCTTCTCTGTTGTTCTTCTGAAAATCATTAACAGCTTGAAGGGAATATACACCAAGACGCATACGCATACGAAGAAAAATCGCAGGAAAAACTGGTTTAGTGAGAATATCAACATTTTGTTCTTCAGTTGGAACATAGTTGACAACAAGTTGGCCAGCCAGGACTCTTTCTCGCACGAAGTGAATGTCAATTTCAACATGCTTTATCTTAACATGTGTAATCACTGATTTTGTCCGAACCTTGAACCTCTTTAGTTTTTGTTAATCTGGACTTATATCGGGCTATTAAGACTAAAAAAGAAAAAAAAAAGATATATATATATATATGTCTTATTAGTATCATCATATATTATAACTTGTTTAATTATTGTTGTTATTATTCTTTATTCATTTATTACTATTATTACCTCATATTATTATTACTATTTTGATATATACTATAGCTATTGTAAACGCTATCATCATGTTCATTGATACCTTATTATTAGTATTCTGTTATTATATTATATTATATTATTATTTTCGGATATAACTAGTTAAAAATAAAACATAAGCAAATAAATAAAAGCCCATTTTGATTAATAATAAGAGTCCAAAAAAATAATAAAGAGTCCATTACATACAAGCCCATACATTCTCAGCCTAATCAAACCGAAACCCTAAGCTAACCCTAATTAACTCTGTCTTATGTGCAGCCGTCGCGTCACCCAAGACCGTTGGATCGAGCATGAAATCAACGACCCAGATCGCTCCTAAGCGAAACCCTAACAAGGGTTACCATCAAGCCAGGCGCCGCACATGTTGTAGCCGTCAGATCCAGAACGAGTCGAACGGTCGCGATTACGTCCCAGGTGAGTACGATCCACGCGCGCCCTTTGGAGTCTCCACGCGCGGCTGTCCGTGGCCCGACGCGCGCGTGCCGAGCCACGCCCGTGACCCCTCGTCTGAACCCTCTGCCGCAGTCGTACGCCTCTGACCCGGTGCATGCCGATGTCCCTCCCCATTTCGGCCAAAACCAACAAACGACACGAAAAGGAACCAGATCAGAGACCCAAAATAACAATCCAAACAAAACATGAAAAAAATGTCAACAGAGACAACAAAATAGAGAGCAGAACAGAGAGAAAAAAAGCCTTGCATGTAATATTTTCGGATATAAAATCCGAGCTCAAACCAGTGTAAACGATGGGAATTTTTACAGAGAAATCAATAACAAGAAAAAGCCTTCTGAGGTAGCTTTTGTTTCTTTTTTCGATTACATGCATCAAAAAATCAACAAAAAAAAAAACACAAAAACAGTAAAGAGAAGAGTCGGAGTCCGTACCCTGCTATCGGTTGGTGCTTCCCACCGGTGACAATCTCCGAAGCCTTCCATGACCTTAGGGAGTGAACCGACGTCGGGAATGTCCCTTCACCTTGAGAAACTCGTTGGTTTCCGGTAATGGTAGGGTAAGTTTTTGTTCGAAGCAAGGAGTGATTTGGGTTCGTGTCTGAGGTTTCAAAAAGAAAAAGGTTTGTTTTTCTCGGTGTTTCGAGGCCACCGCTGCCGGTTAACGGCTGACGGCGCCGGAAAAACCTTTCTTTTCCGAGCTTCAAACCCTAATCGGAGAGATAGGGGAGGTTTTTAGGTTTCAAAATAAAATCTGAAAAGGCCAAAAGGGGGGAAACGTTTTTTTAACGCGTTTTTATAGTGTTAGACGTTTTAAATTTGGTTTAATTCCCTAAAGAGTCGTTCCGTGTTTTCTTATTACACGAGCAAGGGCTTTCGCGTCTGATAATTACTCTTTGGGCCCTCACATGTTTCCGAGTCTTTTCAATTTCACCTCTTACTCGTTTGATTTGATAAAGTCCTCATGGGGAAATCACTTTTCCAGTCCCTATGCGTTTGCAGCCTCTCTTAATTTCGTCCTCAATTCGATTTTAATCGATTTTGAATGGGTTAATCACCCTTTTAATCTCTTCAGATTTCTACCCCATTTCAATTTGGTCCCTAAGTGTTGTTTTGATTGTTTTCTTTAGCGGTTTATTTACTTTTTAAGCCCATATCATTTCATGCATTTTATTTTTGCCTCACATTTATGTTTTCTTAATTTTAGTCAATTTTGCGTTTTATGTACTAATAATATTTAGGAGGTGAATATATATATATATATATATATATATATATATATATATATATATAATATGGTACGATATAATATATGATTGCACATCTTTGTCGTATTTTGTTTAGACATGCAATATGTCTTTTTACATTATGAAGTTTTATTATTTCGTATGCTTGTCGAGTTTTTTATGTACACCACTTATATCGTTCGTAGCGTAACATACCACTTTATTTAATCATGCAATTTATTTGTCTCGTTTTTAAATTTATGAGTTGCATTTGAATTATAAGATATAATGCGAATGTCTTTTTATTCGGGAACGAACGAGGCCAGTACCAGCCGTAGTGGTGGTGGTTCGGACGTTCCTTCTCGAATATTAAGGCTTTTAAAATTCACTCGCCCGTATAACCAAATTTTGATACGATTCGTCACTTTAATTCGCAAAATTTAATACTAATTAAGCGGTAATGTTTTTGGAACCGATTTCCGGGCACGACGGGGGTGCTCATCCTTCCCCGCGTGTAACTGACTCCCGAACTCATTTTCAAAAGAAAAATCTCTGGTTTTATTTCGGTGTCCGGCCTACCATTTTAAATGGCCGGTGGCGAATCCTCTATTTTTTATAAATTCGACAAATTTTTCAAAACCAATTAAAACACGGTCCGTCCGAGCGACATCCGAGGTACATTGTATTTTGAAATTTTTAGTCGCAACAGCATGATGTGTAGGATTTGCAGTCATAGAAACCGTTGACGTGTTGTCACACCAGACAACTGGTTGCTGAGGAAGGGAAACTCCAATTTCTGATAGCAACTGTTCAACCCAGATTAATTCAGATACAGAGTTAGCAAGACTTCTGTATTATGCTTCTGACGTTGATCTGGAGACCACACTTTGTTTCTTCGAGCACCATGCTATCGGATTAATGCCAAGATAAATACAATATCTCGTAGTTGATCGTCTGTCCTCAACAGAAGCTGCCCAGTCAGCGTCAGCATAACATACTAAACTGAAGTCCTTGACTGAAGAGAAAAACAAACCATAATCAAGTGTACCCTTCAAATAACGTAAAATTCGCTTAACAGCCTTCCAGTGAGAATCACAGGGATTGTTCATATACTGACTTACTTTGTTGACAGCAAATGATAAGTCAGGTCTTGTCATACAAAGACATTGCAATCCTCCCACAATACTTCGGTAAAGATGAACATCAACAAACAACATCCCATCATTAGTCTTAAGCTTCGGTGTAAGAATCATAGGAGTTGCAGCAGGAGATGAATCACTCATATTAGCTTTGAGAAGAAGCTCTGTTGCATATTTCTTCTGAGAAAGAGAAATCCCTGAGGGGCAGTGATGAACCTCCATCCCCAGAAAAAAACTGAGGTTTCCAAGATCTTTCAAGGAAAATTCAGAATTGATCCTTGTGATAATATCATCAACTGCAGAAGCACAATTACCAGTGATGATAATATCATCAACGTACACCATAAGAAGAATACGCAGATTCAAAGAAGAGTCAATTTTAATAAACAAAGACGTGTCGGCCTTGGAAGGTTCAAACTTAAGAGCTGTGATTAAGAAGGACTTAAAAGTATCAAACCATGCTCTGGGTGCTTGCCGTAACCCATAGAGTGCCTTCTTAAGACAACAAACCAACTCTTGACCATTGTCACCCACTTTTTCAAAGCCAGGAGGTTGGACCATGTAAATCTCCTCACTCAAGGCACCATTCAAGAAAGTGTTGAGTTGATCGAACACTTGCAAATGGCCAAGAGGGGGTGAATTGGCAATTAAAATTTTGGTGAAGAGAAAGAATGAAAATAAAAATTGACACAAGGGGTTATAGTGGTTCAAGTTCTCCAAGTGAACTCTACATCCACTACCTTAGCTCCCACTAAGGATTTTCAAACAATTCACTATTGAATTCGTCCCCTTTTCTTGGATGAGGAGGAAACCTTACAATTTCGATTAAGCTTTCTACCCAAAGCTTAATCCACTCAAATACAAAAAAGGAATTTGGTAAACTCAAATTTTTCCTCTCAAAGGATAATTGTCTACCCAAATACAATTTCAACAATCCCAAACTCACAACACAATTTGACAAATTGAAAGACAATAGAGTTGGGTACAAGAATTTGACTTTGAAGAGCACTAGGGTTTGGATTTTTGCTTTGATGATGCTTTTTGGTTCAATAGTTGTTGCTGATACTTTTGGATGTCTCTTTTATACCTCTTCATTGATTTCTAGCCGTTTGGGTGGTTGGGGACATAAATGGAGCCGTTGGAACCCTCTCTTACCACCATAAATGCACTTCTGCAGCAATGCGTATCGGTACGCGGGAATGGGTATCGATACCTATCTCAAAAAAGAAAGAGCCGTTGTGTGCAATAAATAGGGCGTATCGATACACTCGTAAGCGTATCGGTACGGGGTATCAACACGGCAAGGGCCGTATCGATACTATTTTCTGAACTTAGCTCACTGTCTAAACTCGTATCGGTACGGGGGTTAGGCGTATCGATACGGGTCAATGACCTTTTAAAGTTTGGTTACCAACCAACGGTCACATTTTTAAACCGACTTAAATACTTTAAAAATTATAAAGCCCGTATCGATACGGGGGTTTGCCGTATCGGTACGCTATTCAAACTCTTTGAGATTTAACACAGGGGCGTATCGATACGAGGGTTTACCGTATCGATACGTGTTCCTTCAGTAGCCAAGTTTTGCAAAATGGTATCGATACACCTGGAAGGGTATCGATACTCTTTGACGTTTTTCAATAGTTTTGGCTTAGAACACTTAGAAAATATTTTGAGTTTGATTTTTACAAATCAGTTTTAAAGTGTTGGTGTTTTAAAACTTGTTAAGGGATTTATAAAAACAATTTTAAGTTTTTCAAATTGATCCTTAAAGATCTAGTTATATCAAAATCAAACATAGGTTTTACAATCTCCCCCTTTTTGATATAACAAAACTAAAACTTAAAATTTTTGACACTTTTGAAAAACTTTACAAAGTTAACTCCCCCTTAATATAAGCTTGGTAACCTTTGAGTTAAAATCAAAATATTTGAAGTTGAGCTAGTTTCTTCTCCCCCTTTTTGTTAGATCAAAAATTCATTTAGACAATTAAGTGCATAAAGAAATTAAAGGTATAATAATAATAAGCAACATAATTTTATTCATCATAGCATTAAACTGGAAATCCAAACAAAAACAAACAAGAAATCAAAGCATAGGTTTTAATCCTAAAACAAACTTAACCCTAAGAACATAAGACATAGGTGCATAAAATAGGAAATCCTAAATGATATGAATGATATGCAAGAAGAAACGTCTAAGCATCGTCTTCTTCATCTTCATCATCTTCATCACCATCTCCCAAATGCTCATTAGAGCGCATACTATTACGCCACTCATCATGGAAAGCGGCAATGGAAATATTCAAGGAATTGTGTCCACTTTCAAGAGATGTGAGGCGATTCTCCATACCCGTCATCCTAGTATCAAAGGTAGTTTCCATGGAAGTGAGACGAGTATTTATGTTCGTGCGCAACCCGGTAAATTGCTCATTGAGATAGGTCATGAGAGCATCCATGTTGGGTTGTTGGACTTGAGGGGCGCGAGGAGCTTGAGGAGCTTGAGCCTCTTCAAACATGGCGGCGGCTTCCGGTGGTAACTCGGCAAGACGTATCTATTCACCATTAAGATAAGTAAATTTTGCCCGAGCAAGAGATCGCTCATCAATGGGATCGGTGAGATGAGTTGGATAGTCATAAGAGCAATCAATATCCTTTTTAATAAAGAAATAACTCAAAGCCGAACCGTATGTGAAGGAGGTGACGTGAGGAGTGTGACGATTTTGAACGAGGTAGACGATCTCCGCGAGCATGAGTCGAGCTAGATTTGGTCGCTTGGCTTCACGGAAGCATCGAATCCAAAAATCATCCACTTGACGGATGATGGAATATTTTCCTCCGGAAGGACGAAACCACCACGACACCATCAAATGTAGGATCCGGTCGTGAGCATTGAGGGCGGTGACGGATCCACTAAGAACATGCCCCATACCATGCTCATCATCAAGGCCTTCATCATCCAACTTAAAAACCTCACAAATAGACTTGACACCAAGGATTATTTTCTTTCCCATAAGATAAGAGCTAATTGCAACAACTTCCCCATTACGACTAATACATCTTGCATTAGCATAGAAAATCAAAACCAAGAGGCGATAGAAAATACCGGGAATATAGATAAACTCCATGAAATTCCAACGATGAAGCAAGGGAAGGTATTCAAACTTGAAACGCTCCGAATTGAGAAAAGGAACGGAGATTACCCTTTCGGCACGGATCTTATAATTCTCATATTAACGAAAGTGAGTTAGACCTGAATTGCCATCAAAGGATTGCTCATAGATGATTGAGTAGTTTGGACGAGCAATCTCTCCAAGGTTGGAAGATTCACCGGCATGAGTAGCCCTCGGTCGCTTCCTCGATGGTTCTTTTGGTGCCATGATCTAAAAGAGAATCAAGCAAAAGGGTTTCTTCAATTTGAGTAAAAATCAAGGTAAAAGAAATTTAAAAGAAAATTTTCAAGAGAAATTAAAAAAAAATTTAGAAGAAAAATTCAAGAAAAGGTTTGAAGAAAAACAAAGTTTGTAAAAAAAACAAAAAGAATCAAAACAGCAAAACAAAAAATTAAAAAGAAAGAAAGAAAAAGATTACCTTGATAGAAACTTGAAGATTTGAAGAAAACTAGCACAAAGATGAGAAAGAGAGCACAAAGCCTTGCTTGATTCAAAAACTCTTTTAGGTTTGAGTTGAGATGTGAAAAATATGAAGGAAGAAGTGCCCTTTTATAGGCAAAAACGGCTAGGGTTAATTAGGTTTTGAAGAATTTGAGTTATGGTAAAAGTTGAACTCATTAAAAGCCTAATTAATGCCATCAGCGCAGTCGAGTATCGATACGCCCGAAGGTGTATCGATACGGGGATATAATTGTCTTTTCGCAAAAATGCCCGTTGGAAGAGTCGTACCGAAACGGAGAGGTCCGTATCGAAACGACCCGTATCGATACGGGATGAATCGTATCGATACGCGTGAAGCGAAGAAAATTCTGGGAAACTGAATGAAGAACGGGTATCGATACGCGTAGAGCTGTATCGATACTGGATGCCCAGAATTACATATTTGGTTCAAAGAACAACCAAAGGCTCGAACCTAACATCTCCTATGAGTATGCAAATGATGTATGAGCAGTTCTAAGCATATTTTAACAGAACCATACTCCCCCTAACTATAGGCATGGATGAAATTGGGAGTCTAAGCATACAAACATGGCATTTCACAAGATCAAGCATATTTAAGCACAAAAGAGGTCCTAAAAGGTCAAGATAGGCTAGCTAGACCTAACTCTCTCCTAAGGGACCAAAAACGCTCTTTGTCCAACGGTTTTGTAAATATGTCCGCTAATTGATTCAAGGTGTCTACATACTCTATAGCCACATCATCTTTAAGGACATGATCTCTAATGAAATGATGCCTTATCTCTATGTGTTTGGTTCTAGAGTGTTGGATGGGATTTTTTGTTAAGCATATTGCACTAGTGTTGTCACGTTTTAGGGGTATGGTTACAACTTTAATTCCATAATCTAAGAGTTGTTGCTTCATCCAAAGGACTTGAGCACAACAACTCCCTAAGGATATGTACTCGGCTTCGGTGGTAGATAAGGCTACACTATTTTGTTTCTTAGAGAACCAAGATATGAGCATACTACCTAAGAATTGACAAGTTCTCGAAGTACTTTTCCTATCGATTTTGCAACCCCCATAATCCGCATCCGAATAAGCATGAAGGTTGAAGGTAGAGTCTCTAGGGTACCAAAGACCTAAACAATGAGTGTCTCTAAGATACCTAAAGATCCTCTTAACGGCTATAAGGTGAGACTCTCTAGGACTAGCTTGAAACCTAGCACACAAGCAAACACTAAACAAAATATCTGGTCTACTTGCGGTAAGGTAAAGCAAAGATCCAATCATAGAGCGATAAAGCTTAGAGTCAACACACTTACCTCCTTCATCTTTGTCAAGCTTTGTAGATGAGCTCATAGGAGTGGCTTGAGGCTTTGCATTCTCCAAGCCAAACTTCTTGAGCATATCCTTTATGTATTTTGCTTGGTTGATGAAGGTGCCATCCTTCTTTTGCTTGATTTGGAGTCCCAAAAAGAATGAGAGCTCCCCCATCATGCTCATCTCAAATTCACCTTGCATTAACTTAGCAAACTCTTGACAATGACATTCATTAGTAGAGCCAAAAATAATATCATCAACATAAATTTGAACTACTAAGATGTCATTTTTATACATTTTTATAAAAAGTGTAGTGTCCACCTTACCTTTTTCAATCAAAAAATTTGAAAGTCTTTCATACCAAGCTCTAGGAGCTTGTTTTAAACCATAAAGAGCTTTGGTAAGTTTGAAAACATGATTTGGAAATTTTGAGTCTTCAAAACCCGGTGGTTGTTCTACATACACTTCTTCATTTATAAAACCATTTAAAAATGCGCTTTTAACATCCATTTGAAAAAGCTTGAAATTATGATAACATGCATATGCAAGCAACATCCTAATGGCTTCCATTCTAGCTACGGGTGCATAGGTTTCATCAAAATCTATTCCCTCTTCTTGAGTGTAACCTTGTGCTACAAGTCTAGCTTTATTTCTCACAATGTTACCACTCTCATCTAGTTTGTTCCTAAAGACCCATTTAGTTCCTATTGTAGATTGATTACTAGGCCTATCAACTAATGTCCATACATTACTTCTCTCAAATTGATTTAACTCTTCTTGCATAGCCATGATCCAAAAGTCATCTTTCAATGCTTCTTTTATATTTTTAGGCTCTATGTAACGCCCCGGTTTTGGGCTTAGAAGTTTTGGGCGTTGACCGGTTTGGTCAAAGTCCTGTTCGAATCTTAAGTGGTTAAATTAGGAAAGCCTAGTTCGGGTTGCATTAAAAATATGGAAAAATGTTCTAAAATCATCTTTTAATATAATTAGATGAACTGTGAAATCAATTTTGAAAAATGGGTTTTGGAAGTATGACATTTTGGCTAGTGACCAAAATGTAATTTTCGAAAGTTTGGTGGCTATTTTATAAAGAGTTGAAACTTTGAATCTTTAAGGAGCTATTAATCCAAAGATGATTTCTCCAGATTTTTCTAAGATATTTTAAGTCTATAATCTGATTTTAAAACATATTAGAAGTGGAGGGAAAATCTATTTGGCATTTTCTCAACTAACTTCTCATTTTCTTTCTCTCTTTTTCTCTCAACCCAAACACTCCATTTCCAGAGTTTTGTTTCTGATTTTCTCACCTAAATTCCTCCATTCAACTCTCATTTGATTGCAAATCATTGTATCTTCAAAACCTCCTCAATTGCTTCTTGTTTCTTCAAGGATTTTCATTCCAAAAAGTGGAGAATCACAAGTTTGGAGGTAAGAACGTCCTTCTCCTCTAAACTATCAGTTCTTTACTGAAATTCCCAAGTTATCAACTCTTGATTGATGTTTAATTAAAGGCTTTTGAGTTTGGAATTGTATCTTGGCTTATTATGCAAGATTTTGATGATTTTTGATGATTTTCGTTAGATCTGAGTAATCTGTGATTTAAGAGATGTTTTTGATGTTAAATGATCTCTAAATTGATAAGGAAATGAGTTTTGATCAATGTAATCCCGGATAGGTTGAGTTTCCTAAGTTTAGCTTAAGATTCTTGAATGTTTTTGTGGTGATCTTGTGGATCTGTTGTTGCTGGAGGTATAAGGATGTTTATAGGTTGTTTTTAGATGTTGTATGGTGATGATGGATGTGAGGTTTTGCTGGTTTATGGCTGGGCTTTGTTTAGAAGTGGTTTGGATGCAATTTCGGTGGTGTTTGGTGGCCGAAATTGGTGTTTGAATGAGAGCAGCGAGTTTGAGTGCTTTCATTGAAGCTTTTGATGCTTGATGATGCATTAAACCTCTGCTTTAATGTGTTTGATCAGGGGAGGCATCTTTGGATCCAAGAGTTGTTGATCCGGAAGCTTGAATTCGTGCTTCGGCAAGTGGCGAAGTGGAATCGGTGAGTGAAAATGGGTTTTCGGCTTTGAAACCAATGTCTTGGGAGCTTAGCTTAAGTCTAAACAACTTTGCTAAGCTCGAGTGTAAGTTTTCGGAATTTCTCTCTAGTGGTGGCCATGATTTTGTTGTGATGCGAAATGATAATTTGCATGTTTTACATACTGATTTGGAGGCATGTTTTAGCATGGTTTTTGCTGTTGACATAAGCCATATGTTGAAGGTAACTCTAGGTAGGAGTTCCTTTGCTATGGACCCCAGAAAGAAGCAGGGAAAGAAGGGAAATGTTTATACAGGAAAACAAAGAATGGTAGATTTGAGAAGTGGAATGTTGAAACCGATGATTCTCTTTGTACATTGCAAGAAGCTTTCCAGAAAGTGGAGCCTTCTTTAGGTTTCGATATCGAGTTGAAATTCGATGACTACAAGGTTTATCAACAGGACCATCTCACCCATATTCTCCAAGTTATCTTACAGGTAAATGTATGTATGTATGTATGTTAAATAAAGTGTTTTGATTCTTAATTGCTGTGAATTTTATGACAGGTGGTGTTTGAGTTTGGCAGGGATAGGCCAATAATCTTCTCTACCTTTCAGCCTGATGCAGCTCAACTTGTTAGGAAGTTGCAGAACAAGTATCCTGTAAGGACTCTAACCTAGCTACATTCATGTTGCCATGATTCAGTTGATCTTAGGATGTTTTCTTTGTGTCGGAAAAATCCGACAGGTTTTCTTCTTAACGGAAGGCGGGACCGAAACGTACTACGACGTTCGGAGGAATTCCCTGGAGGAGGCCATGAAGGTATGCTTGGAAGGTGGTTTACAAGGGATTGTTTCAGAGATCGAAGGGGTGTTTAAAGATTCAGGTGCAGTGGCTAAGATCAAACAGTCCAACCTTTCTCTCCTCACTTATGGCAAACTGAAGTAAGACTTCAAGTCACTCAATTTGGAACATTCTTAGAAACATGACCCTTGGAAAGGTTGTTGTGTCTGACTTTGAGGCTTGCCTTGTTAATGCAGCAACGTGCCTGAGGCAGTGTACATGCAATATCTGATGGGGATCGATGGAGTGATAGTTGATTTTGTAGAAGAGATCTCACGGACCGTCGACGACATGATTAAACCGGAGGAAGCGGTTAGCGGAGAAGAGAGCGAGGCAAATTCGAAGCTCGAATTCTCGCAGAAAGAGCTGTCCTTTGTCTTAAAGCTTATCCCAGAGTTGATACAGCAGCACTAAGTCTTGCCCTTGACAACATTCTTTTGCCCATTTTCTTTAACCCAACTGAAGTTTAAATAAAAAGAACTTTAGTGTTGCACATTCAAACCCTGTGGTCTCTCCAAATTGAAAGGTTGTAATGGTAAAAAAGTGGTCAACAGCCTTCCAAGGCCCAAATAAGTAGCAAAATTTAAACAAAACAGAGCAAAAGCAACATGAGTCTAAAATATTACAACATCTCAAACTTCAGTAAACAAATGTATATTTGTGGAATTTGCACATTCAAACCCTGTGCAGGTCTTGACTACCCAGTTTGAGAGGACTTTTTAAAAAATTTGAAGGTTAAATTAAGTTTTTCGAAGATTTTGAAGGGTTTAATTTAAAATTTTCATAAATATGTAGGGGTTTAACTAAGAATTTCAAATTTTTCATAAATTAAAAATCTGGGCCTCCCCAAAGGAAACAAAATACGTATTTATTTCGTTGTTTCTTTGTATGGCCTACCAATACATGTATCATAAAATTATTTGTGAGACATATAAATGAACACAAAAAAAAAACAAAGGAATTTTATTCATGCAAAGGTAAGTTATTTAATTTGGTCAAGAAAAAGTTACATATTTAAGCCTATAGTCTCATCAGTCATCACTATACGTGAGAGTGCTTGAATAAAAGTATTAGACTCAAAAATGAATTTGTGTAAAAATTATTATTTGGACATAAATCTGACTTATTCTCTTTATCAATTCTATAATATAATATTCTATCTATTATGTAAATTACACCACATAAAAATTAAATATACTATAATAATATAATCAGGGACGAAATTGAAATGAAAGTTTGAGGACAACCACAAATAGTAATCAAATGAAAGTCATGGTCTAACTGTTAAAATATTAATTTAAAACATTGGAGAGTTAGGATCTAATTTGTCTATTTTTGAAATTAAAAAGGGCTTAAAAAGTATTTTTAAACCAAAAGGGATGTTGGTCTAAGCTTTTCTAATGTTAAATTATTAGAAAAATTAAAAAATATATTTAAACCAAAAAATAAGAAAAGTTGAGACCTAAATTAGCTTTAAATGAAGAAATTCTCACAAAATAAGAGGACCAAAATTTTTGGGAGCGAAGCCCTTTCCACCACAAAACTAACTGTGTCACTGGATATAAACATTACTTATGCTTGAAATCTTAATAAAAGAAAATTATATAAAAGTATGAAATATTAAAAATAATGTAGAGGAGCCTAACCAAAGTCGGATTTGCTATTTGTAAATATGAACCATTTTGGGGGAATTTTTTCGCTTTTCGATACTTTTATTTATATTTCAATACTAAAAAATTACATTTAAAATATTAATTATAATTTTAAATTTTAAATTATAAACCCTAAAAATTCCATACACCCAATACATATACCCTAACTATAAATTCTAACCTTAAATCTTAAATTCTAAACCTATTTTTTGCGTGGGCATAAACAAATGCACTAAAATTGGACAGAAGATTTATATTCACCATTTTGAGCAATATTTAAATTCATACATTAAGAGCAAGTAAATTTGGCCAGTTGGCTAAGCTGTTCGTCTTTGTTCCTTCATATTTTCTTAGGTCATGAGTTATAGACCCACTATGAACAATCTCTTTCTTTCCCCTAGAGTCATTTTCCATTCTTCTCTAACTAACAAAAAAAAGCCAGACCATGCAAGCATGTATGATATACATAATTGATGTGAAAATTAGGATCCGATAAAAATTTAAATCTCGATATAAAAGATAAGAAGATATTTTTCTACGTCTTTTCATTCAATTTGTGATTAGCAATAATGATAATTGGGTTATAGCATTTTTAAAAATTTGTACCTAGTAACATATATTATAAAAAAATTAAACAAGATAAATCAATTTACATTGAATAAAAAATGTGTTAATACCTGTGAATGTTTGCCGCCACGTGTCAAGAAGCCACGACCAGCGAGCACGCATTACAGGCAAACAATAACAAGCCAACCTTGCAAAACCTGTGTTTGCGAACACGGCCCAACAAACGATGTTTAATGACCACGTGTCTATATATTAAAAAACCACCGATAACACAATATATTATATAATAAACGAAGCAAGTTAAAAAGAGGAACAACCAAAAAAATATATATTAAAAATAATTTTTGTAAATGAAATTGAAATAAACCAGAAATTCAAAGATAATAGAAATCAAAGGAAAAACTAATAACTGATCAAAAAACTTAGACCGAGGCTTGTGCTATCACAATGTCCTTAAAACAGATTCGTCCCCTCCCGGTGCTGGAGTTACTATGGAACGTCTGTCTCCCAGGATACAACGGTAGAATATAGCCAAAGGAGCAATGCAACCTTGACTGCAACAGCAAACTTTACAGAAGCATAACACTATTAATAATCTGGCTAGAGGGTTTTTTATGGTGTGTTCTAGATAGAAATAGGAGGCCTCCTTTTATAGTGTTTAGGCAGGGGACATGATTAATTACATAATTAATCTGCTACTCAAATTTCTGAAGAGTTACACTTTTCAGAAATCAAAATGGTAATTATCACATAATTAATCCAAATAAATTAGAGGTTACAACCAACTGAAGGGTATGTAACTCCATAAAAACCGTGGGTTAATTCTATAGTTTCTGTTGGAAAATTAAGTTAGAAAAGAAAAAAAAAATTGTCTTGTTTCCAAAGTATGTAATCCATGCCTTTGTCTTGTTTCCAACAATAACATGAAGAGCTTCTACATATAAAGTTTTCTAAATCTATGTTCCCAACAAGTTTGAGACATTTTACTTTCCATCTCATTTTTTTCAACATTATGGGTGTTACTTTGAGCAACGATTTCTCATTCACCCGTTAAACATTTTGAGCATGTAAATATATACATTTCATCTACTCTTGTAGTAGATTAATAATCCACTTAGTCCCAATTAATTTGACTAATGGAACCTACTCAAATTCAAGCTCTAAAATATCCATCTACCATATTATTTTTTTAACACAATAAACATAAGACATCAACTCATAGTCAATCACAATCACAACGCGACAATCTTAACATAACACATGTTTGGACAACATATAAAAACGCATGCAAGAAAGAAAAAGACAAAATCTCCCATTAGAAATGCTACAAACACACCGAAATTGTCATCAGATCACCATCTTTAGCTCTTATTCACTTTTAACAGTTAACAAAATTCATGGCCAGTTTTTTAAACTCAAATCTTCATTTATATATCTTATTAATGTAAAAAAAATTGCATTAGGTTTGATTATGGTGAGCCTACTTGACAAGGAAAGATAAAAGCATTCTGTTTATATGATAGTTTGTACAGTACATTGATAGGATAACAGTAAACTTTGATAAATTTGTAGCTATGGATGCAAACCACTAATTATGTGCTTACTCTACAAACGACACGAATTATTTTGGCTCTACTCGTATGTTCAACTCATGACAGATTCTACGTAATAACTAAAAAAATCTCATGTCATTGAAATTATATAATATTCCATTTAAAAATCTCATATATTATGAATGAGCAGTTAAAATTCAGGGTAAACTACTTCAATGACTACCATACTTTTGATAAAGTTACGATTTGACTATAATATATTTTTTTTCGAAGCAATTAAACTACCGAACTATTTAAATGGTATCAATGTGACCACCAACCGTTAGAGGTTAACGACAGGGGTGACGTGATAGTTAAAAAGGGTATAATTACATATTTGGTCACTGCTATTTACACATTCTTTCAATTTAGTCATAATTTTAAATTAATAAAATAAATTAATTATTCAATTAGGTGGTGACACGTAGGGGTGTAAACGAGCCGAGTCGAGCTCGAGTAGTGCTAAGCTCGGCTCGGCTCGTTAAGATTTCGAGTCGAGTTCGAGCTTGAGTAATTTCTAACGAGCTTGAGAAATCTGAGCTCGACTCGGCTCGTTTAGAATTCGAGTCGAGTTCGAGCTTAATTCGAGCCTAATCGAGTCAAGTATTGACCAATCTTTGACTACATTGGATTCGAGTAACTCTTCATATGTCAAGTCTCATTTAAAGTCCTATGAAGAAAAAACTTTGATACACAAGTTGTGTAAACTCAAGCATGTTAATTTTAGGGTTTAGGGTGTTAGTTTAGGGTTTAGAGGTTTAAGTTGTTGGGTTTAGAATTTAGGATTTAGATTTTAGGGTTTAATACTTATGTTTAAGGTTTATATTTAGGGTTTTAAGTTTAAGAATTTAGATTTTAAATTATAAAAAATAAAAAATTAGTATATTATATTTTCGAGTAGCTCGTGAGCTTTTCGAGTCGGGTATCAAGTAGCTCGGCTCGGCTCGTCAAGAACTCGAGCCGAGTTCGAGCTCGAGTCGAGCTTTGACCGAGCTTTGACCGAGTCGAGCTCGAGTAGCTCGCGATCTGTCTCGTCTCATTTACAGCCCTAGTGACACGTGTCAACACCCTTAATTATTTATATTTGATTTATTAAATATATTTTCCTCCTCCAATCAGGTGATGATAAGAATGGAACCTAGGTAAATATTTAATTTAATTATTTAATTATTTATATTTAATTTAATTATTTATATTTGATTTAATTACATATTTGGTCTCTACTTAAAAATATTTAAACAAATAGATGGGGCACTCGTAATCATAAAAAGTTTAATATGAGTATAATATATAGATGAAAAAGTTATAAAGACACGAGTCTATCATCCAATATTATAATAAGCTTCTAATAAATTTAATGATTTTGAAAAATATAAATATTACATTTTAATTTTTTTTACTTAGTTTACACCATATTAAAAATTCAAATTTAAATTAAAAAATCTGTATGATGTATGAATATTTTCTAAAACCCATACAATTTTACTTAATTTTTTGGAATATTTCATATTAATGAATAACATATGGTTTAGAGATCATGAATGTAGACCTTACTCCTTAGAGTTGCATTAGGACAATAAACATAGCCTAGCTAGGGACAGCTGCAAATATAACTTGCTTGTAGTATGTAGCTAATTTGAATTATTGATATATACAAAAGTGTTTTAAATTAAAAAAAAAGATATATGGTTCATGAACATGAACTAAAAGACAATTAACTAGGTAGGAGAAGAAGTAATATATATTTATTTATTTATTTAAAATGACATTAACTAATTAATTAAAAAAGGGGACAATGCATCTATATGAATATTAGGACAATCAATCATGGAAATAAAGGATATGTGGGGGGCAACACCGCCTTAAAGATCATATAGAAAATATAGGATGAAACAGCTGTAATAATTAAGCAAAGAACAATTTTAATTAAGAAAGTGGTTGATCCAAGTAGTAATCATCTTGATATCGTTTAAATAGGTTTCGAGTTCGAGGCTTTGTGTATGCAAAAAAATCTTTGCTGAAAGACTTACCCACCAAAATCAGATGTGCGTCGAATTTTAACAAATATTTTGGTGTTAATTATTTTTAACAAATCGCAATTCTAATCTTAATCCTATCTAAAAGGAAGAAGAAGGGGACTTTAAAAGAAGGGAAGATATACTTTTAATAGGTCTAGAACTCATGACCTAAAAAATATAAGAAAACAAAGATAAACAATTTGGTCAACCGACAAATGCCTTTCGCTAGTTTTAATGTTAATTATTGAAAAGGAAAACATGGTTTTTTTAAATAATGGGTTATTATCCATCATCAATGTCATGATCATGGTTGACTAAGCTTTGGATTAAGAAAGGATGGAAATTAGGATAGACTTTTTCTTTCACTTGTGTTTTATTTATTTATTTTAATATTATTTTTCTGTCTTGTTTTTTTTTGTCACTTTATGTGTAGGAATTCTTCTTTAAAATGCACAATTGGGTTACTTAATGTCCATGTATTTCTAATAAAAAAAATAGGGGCATAAATGACCTTGCATTGCATTATTAACAGTAAAAAACTAAAATAGTGACCGTTTTACATCCACATTCATCACATGTTTTGAATACTTTGAATTGAATTCAAAATCTTATACAAAGAAAATAACACTCAATCAATACAAGTAAAAAAAGAATAATATATTTCCTTAGATTTGATGTTTCATGGTGTGAATATTTTTTATAAATTACATGTTAATTGTAATAAGTTAAAAGAATATGTTCCCAAAAACCAATCTTTTACCTAACTTAGAGCAGAAAACAAAAGAAAATTAGTATGTAGTGTTTTTCATGGAATATTTCACTTTTCCTTTCATCATAACACCATAAATTTGATTTATTTTTGGCTAAATTCTTTGATGGTTAAAATTTTGTGGGAACAGAAGCTGTAAAAAGATGTGGAAAGTCAAAAGATAAATGATAATTAATATTCCCTGGCCAGCAAAATTATGAAGCAAAATCTAGTAGTTGGGGAATAAAAACTAAAACTTTAAAGCTTGAAAAAAATGGTTGCCCTCCTAGTTTTCTGTTTTGATTAATCCAAACAAGCCTGCGTTGTACACTCGATTTTGGTGAATAAATCTTCTAGCGAGAATTTTTTGCACACACAAAATCTCGAATTCGAGATCTGCTTAAGCCAGGGGTGGAACGATTGTCCCTCCCCACTC
Organism: Hibiscus trionum; assembly: GCA_030270665.1. Taxonomy (NCBI): domain Eukaryota; kingdom Viridiplantae; phylum Streptophyta; class Magnoliopsida; order Malvales; family Malvaceae; genus Hibiscus; species Hibiscus trionum. The sequence goes on along the minus strand of BSYR01000021.1, from coordinate 4,685,443 downwards.
CCGAAGAAATTTTTTTCACCTTTATCCCTCTATATAAAATTTTTTAATTGATTTATTTATGAATTTGCCCCCTACTTTCAAACATTTATAGTTTGCCCCCCTAAATCTTAAATTCTGGCTTCGTCCTTGACTTAAGCTATATCAAGGTGTTTACCACTCGGACCAATCTCATTGGTAAGGTGGGAATACCTTTGATGTTAAGCCAAAAATTTACCATTACAAGACAGTAACAAGTAACAACCACATCCCATGTGCATGATTAAGTTGGAGGCTAACCAAAACATAAAAATCTAGCAACAAAATCTCCCATCTCATGATCCAACCCCAAGGCTTAGAATTTAGGAAACAAAAGGATCCCACACTTTCACTTTGGGTAAATTCTAAGGTTTTCCCTTTCTTCATATGCACATATACAAGGAATCATTGACACTTCTAATTGATGATATCCACAATTATCATTCTTTTTTTCTTAAAAAAAAACAATCTTTGTTGTTACCCTCTGTTGAATACACAAATCAAAAAATGAGGGAATTAAGGAAGAAATTTGTTAACCAAAAGTTCCATCCATTTCTTGCAAGGATTTGGTGAACTATTTGAGCTAATCATAATGCTGTAAAGTTGATGGTATTTGGAATGGACGATTGGGATACAATGGATCAAAATATCAAGTACTACAAAAATGATATGAGCCCTTGGATGATGTGTTTTGGTGGGTCCATGGAAATGAAGGGGGTCCACTTAAAAGAGAAAATTAGCACCAAAGTGGGGTCATTTGCAGAAAGAGCAGAGAGAGGGCCTTGACCAGGAAACGGTACAAGTTTTCTTACACGTTTGTGTAAGAAAAGACCCGTCAACATAAAGCAATGGATTGGGGGTTACTTATATTTTATTACAGTCAATGAATGAGTTCCGACCTCTCCGAGTCAGAACTAAGATAAGAGCTGTTTCCATTTCGGCTTATACTCATTGGGTTTGGACAATTTTCGAAATTTATTGTTTTTTTTGTCTTGTACATTTTATTTTTGGGCTCTAAAGGAGATGAGACAGATCGTAAGTTACTCAAGTTTGATTCAATTAAAACTCGATCAAAATTTGACTTGATTAAATTTGATTATACTAGAATCAAGCTTGAACTCGGCTTGAGTTCTTAACGAACTGAGATGATTTACTCGATAACTGACTCGAAAAGCTCGTGAGCTACTCAAAAATATAACATACTAATTTTTTTTTTTAATTTTAAAAAAAAATTAAAATAAACTAAAACGTACTCCCTCCGTCCCACTATTTGTGTCATATGTTGATTTTTCACGGAGTTTTAGGAAGAAAAAGTTTATATGAGATGTGTGGTGTAAAATAATTTGAATGACAAGTTTACCCTTAAAAAGTTAACTTTTATTTTTGTTGAGAAACTAAAAAATGATAAAAAAGTAAATGTATTTTATAAAAGTTGTTGAGTTTTTTAAAGTGACACTTTGACTAGGACAATTTTAAAACACAAATGTGACACAAATAGTGGGACGGAGGGAGTATGATGTATGATGATGGATAATATTATTATAATTGTTGTTGTTGAATAAATTCAGCTAAAAATTATTATTATTATTAGTAGTAGTAGTAGGACCATAGATTAAATGAAACAGATTATAAATTACTCGAGTCTGATTTGATGAAAATTCGATCATTACATGACTCGATTAAACTCGACTCAAGTTCTTGTGGAGCTGAGTTGAGCTCAGCACCCCTAACTACCTCATTTCACCTATATATAAAAGGATCCTCTTGTCTTTCTTCTCCCTGCAAGTCTTCCCTTTTGTTTCATTTGCCTTTGCTTTGGGGCTTCCTTTTCTCTATCCGTACATGGGTTTCTTTGCTTGATTCCAATCAGCTAAGCTAGCTCAGGTTTGGGTTTTGGAGTTGAGGGATTCAGATAAGTGAAAACATTCAAGCTTAAGCTAGGCATGGAAGGTCAGAGCTTTGTTGTAAATGGAGGAGTAAAGATGCCCATTGGTTACAGGTTCCATCCTACAGACGAAGAGCTTGTGGTTCATTACCTGAAGAGGAAGGCTTTCAATCTTCCTTTACCTGCTTCTGTCATTCCCGAGTTCGACGTTCTGCAGACCGACCCTTGGAACCTGCCTGGTCAGTTTGCCCATTCGGTTTAATACTTCTCAACGTTAATTCTTTTATTACCAAACCTATATACATATAATGTTTTGTGGGTTTCAGGAGATGTGAAAGAAAACAAGTATGTGTTTAGCAAAAGGTACGGTAATGACAGTAACAACAAATGCAAGAGAGTAGCCGGTCGTGGTTACTGGAAGCCTATAGGCAAAGAGAAACCGATTTTAGCTTCCGGAACCAGTCAAGTCATTGGCATGAGAAAAGCTTTGGTTTTCTGTGAAAGGAAGCCTTCAAATGAGACCAAAACCAGATGGCTATTGCATCAGTTTCGCCTTGTTGACTCTGCTGAAACCCTCTATCCAACACAGGTATGAATATGATATAACAACAAGTTCCTGCAGAAATATACACAACCCGGAACCTAAAATGTTATCAGAAGTGACAAGTATCGATAATCGGAGCAAAGTTTAGATACTTAACCACCAACCTAAAATGTTATTGCAGATGTTCAAGAGGGAATGGCTAGTTTTCAAGGTGATTCAAAGGGAGAGAAGAGGTAAAAAGCATGGTTGTAGCAGAAGTCCGACAAGTAGTGCAGTCCACATCCCCAGTTGTATTGATTTCACAGTGGAAGACAGCTCTGTCTTCGGTCCTCCTCCTCAACCTACCTCACCAAGTTCAAGTGAAAGCTGCTGAGGTGTCCCCCAATGGATGTCTTTTTCACATTGTTGTACGAGAAAGCAGTGAAAAAACCAACATTATTTACAGTCTCAGTAGACTTTGTATGAGATGTTTTCTTATAACTGTGTTAGTTTTCTTCATATATGAAACAATTGTTGTGAGAGGGAAAGTGGTGGGAAAAGGAAAATTGTTTGTTTTTGAGGATATGACCAAAAGTAGATATGAAAGAAATATAGGGATCCAAGTGTTAATAAAAACAGCTTGGCATATGCACATGGGGACTGATTCTCTCTTGCCATATATTCATATAAATATGTACACCCAACCCAACATCTGAACAACTCAATTCAATACCCTTTTTAAAATATGATTCCATTGCCATTGATCCAATCTATGAGAGACTTTTCTAGGGTTTGGGGGTTTGAGTTCCAGCCACATTAAAAAGTGATTCTGCATAATTAATGTGTTGTTTCTGATAAAAGAATGGTTTTGGTTGTGTTGGGAAAGGTAACAAAGACAAACAAAAGTGTTTTTTTTTTAATTCTAATGGCATGATGATCAGAATAGGATTCTTCTTGTCAGCCAATGAAGCCAAAGTGGAAGAACATTTTTTTACGACTTTATTTTGTTTAACCTCCCCCCTAACACATTTAAATTCAAAATTAAAAATAGTAGATGATAATAATGATTTAAAAAAATTATAATGCAGTTGGAACTAACTATTAGGGGCGTGAAGAAAAAAAAAACGAATAACCGAAATCGATTCCAAAACTCAAAAAAATTGAACTAAAAAATTCAGTTTCGCTTCGGGGTTTTATTATTTTAAAAGAAACTGATTCAGTTACTGTTTACGATTTTGAGACAACCCGGGTAACCGAACCGATCAGTTATATAATATATATTATTATATTATAAGCCATTTTAATATTTTATGTAACACCCCCTTCCCGGCCTGGTAGAGAACCGGGTCGGAGAGCGCTACCGGAAAACAATGCGGTGATCGGAGACATAAATTCAAAGTTCAAAAATCATTTTAGCGTATTTTGTTAATCTCTTTTAAGACTTAACACTCAACTTATTAACAACTTACTCAATTGGGGTCAATTTTAAACTTTTTCAAACTTTAGGGACTAAATTGTAATTTTCACAAATTAAAGGTCTTTATCTGAAATTCGTGAAAATATACTGAAAATAAACTTACTAGTTATTAGCCTGTAAAACCTCATTACTATCGGAGGTCATTTATCAACCTGATTAGACGATGCAATATTTAGTGACTATTTTGTAAAATATTCAAATCTATTTCTTTTTATTATCTTACTAAAATTATTTACAAATTTAAATGAGCCTAACAACTTACAAAAATCTTAGAGTCCTTTCTAATCATTTTTATTAGAAAATTATTCGTATCTATCATTATTATTGTTCTAACATTTATTTAATAGGACTTTTCTAGATTACTAAAATAAAACCACATTATTAAATTACAAAACACAATTTATACAAAAGTTGGATCATATGCCACTTTACTAGGAGTTCATGAAAGATATCATACATATAAGGTAGAGATGTGACTTGCAACTGCACCACACGATCAAAGGTTGGAAATCTATCAGGGTCCTGAAAATGCATGAGACACGTATGTTAGGCTTACATAGCCTAGTGAGGTAGTCATCATAGTAAATTGACAATAATATGAATGTCATGATTAAATATAAATTTAATCTAACTTATTTGCATGCTTCTATAACAGTATAAGCATAACATGATCAGATATCCATATCACTAACATAACATAATATAATCATATATCTTATCATAAACATGTCATGGTATAACATATTGAACACATATTATATTGGTACCATTGGATACGCGGATTCCCTGTACACCATATCATAAATCATAAATGAGCCGTAGCCCTGAGCCGTAGCTCCATGTATCCCTTACACTTCCATCCTTTTATCTCCCACATATAGGCCGTAGCCCTAGACCGTAGTCCTCCCTTACATGGTGAGCTCGAATATTCCTATGGCATGCCAATTGTATCCAATGTCCATAAATACACACAATTTCACATAGTCCATGATTTTCAGATCATATCATATCAAATAGCAAGATGAGCCGTAGCTCCATATCAGATAGCATTTCATATTATTTTCATGTACATATAGCATATCATAATCATTTTTGAGCATATCCAAATAATGCAGGGTACTTACCAGATGCAGATAAATTCATAATTAATGCAACGGGGCAGCACCGAGCCTACCCCTGACACGACTATACTCACATATCAAGACATAAAAATATCGGAATGACACCGTGTCACCCGAGACAAATGCATCTACACTCACCTTAACAGACCGGTGCTTTATTTTTATTTATTGGGCTTGAAAGTTGATCTGAATTGACCTCGTGTACTACGATAAAAATTAATTAAAATAATAAGACAATATCGAATATATATATAAATATTAATCAAACTTGATACCGAAACTTAAACTAACTAGAGATTTGAGCTTACCCCGTCGTCGGCAAAAATTCGATATTACTATATCGAAAATATCGGACTACCAATCAAACATTGGATCGTATCCTACTAAATTTTTTTTCTTCTTCAATTGCCGTGTAAATCATCAATCTCCCCCCCCCCCTTTTTATACTAATTTGGGCATCTACTATTACACCCACTATATTTGTTTTTATTCAATAATTCTAATAATGGTTTAGTGGCCAATTAAAAAAATAAACAAGTGGCTACTTTAATGACAATTTGCAAGCCACCAACGCCACTTGCTTCTTTTTCCTTTATTTTTATTTTTAATAATAATAATAATAATAATAATAATAATAATAATAAACTATCATAATTTAATTCGAATACTCAAGATAAGATCGAATAAATTATTTAATCGATAAAAATATATTCGGTCACCAGAACTTAATTCCGACTAGACCGGTTTTTGGGGTGTGACAACTCACCCTCCCTTAAGAAAATTCGTCCTCGAATTTTTACCTGAATCGAACAGATGAGGATATTGCTTTTTCATCGTGTCCTCAGGTTCCCATGTTGCCTCTTCCCTTCTGTGATTTCTCCACAAAACTTTAACCAATGCAACATTTTTGTTTCTGAGTCTTTTGATTTCTCTATCCAGAATCTGAATTGGTTCCTCTTCGTAAGATATGTTAGGATTCAGCTCCAATTCTTCCGGCTCTAAGATATGAGATGGATCGGATCTGTACTTTCTGAGCATTGACACGTGGAAGACATTGTGGATTTTATCGAACTCGCTAGGAAGTGCAAGTCGATAAGCTACTGGGCCAATTCTTTCAGTAATTTCAAAAGGTCCAATGAAGCGAGGACTGAGCTTTCCCCTCTTTCCAAACCGAAATACTTTCTTCCATGGAGAGACTTTAAGAAAGACTTTGTCTCCCACATTATGCTGAATGTCTCTTCGTTTCAGATCAGCGTAAGCTTTCTGCCTATCAAAAGCTTGTTTCAATCGAGAGTGGATGATTTGAACTTTCTCTTCTGTTTCTCTGAGCAGTTGTGGTCCCAACACCTTGTTTTCACCAAGTTCGGACCAACACAGAGGAGTTCTGCATTTTCTGCCATACAACGCTTCAAAATGAGCCATCTGAATAGATGACTGATAGCTATTGTTGTAGGAAAATTCTACTAAGGGTAGGGATTTCTCCCAATTTTTCCCAAAATCAATAATGCAGGCTCGGAGCATATCTTCCAGAATCTACAAGGAAGATCGTAATTGATATAGGATACCTAGCTTATGTTTAAAGAAAGAAACTAACGAGGTTACCTGAATAACCCTTTCAGATTGGCCATCGGTTTGGGGATGGAATGCAGTACTGAGATGTACTCTAGTTCCCAGTGCCTCCTGTAAGGTTCTCCAAAATCGGGATGCAAACCGTGGGTCTCGATCAGAAATTATTGATGTTGGAACTCCGTGCAAGCGTATAACTTCGCTGATATACAACTCTGCTAGCTTGGATAAGCTGAAGTCCTTTCTTACAGGAAGAAAGTGAGCTGACTTGGTAAATCGATCTACGATGACCCAGATTGCGTTGTTTTTCTTTGGAGTCGGAGGTAATCCGCTTACAAAATCCATAGTGATACGTTCCCACTTCCACTGTGGCAGTTCAATGGGTTGAAGAAGTCCCGTCGGTACTTTATGTTCGGCTTTAACCCGTTGACAAGTCAAACACCTTGCTACAAAATCTGTGATTTTACTTTTCATACTGGACCACCAGTAGATCTCTTTTAGATCCTTGTACATCTTAACAGCTCCGGGGTGAATAGAAAAAGGGCTAGCATGTGCTTCACGCAGGATCTGGTTCCGAAGATCATCATTGTTTGGAACACATATACGATTACGAAAGCATAACAAGCCGTCAGAATTTATGGCAAAATCAGGGTCCGGTTCATCCTTGATTCGGGCTAAAATAGGTTGCAACACCTCATCATCTTCTTGAAGTGCTTTAATCAGGGACACAATGGTCGATTGTACCCTGAGCTCGGCTAATAACTTGCCACGCTTCATGAGCCGAAAGTGAGCGTTTAAACATCTAAGAGAAGAAGTGGGCTTCCGGCTAAGAGCGTCCGCCACCACATTTGCTTTACCGGGATGGTAATCAATTACCAAATCATAATCTTTCAAAAGCTCCATCCAACGACGCTGACGAAGGTTTAATTCTTTTTGGGTCAAAAGGTATTTTAGGCTTTTGTGGTCAGTAAAAAGATAACACTTTTCACCATAGAGGTAATGTCGCCAGATCTTTAGTGCGAACACAACCGCAGCTAGCTCAAGGTCATGAGTTGGATAATTAAGCTCATGCGGTTTGAGTTGACGTGAGGCATAGGCTATAACTTTACCTTCTTGCATCAAGACACAGCCCAGTCCTTGATGGGATGCATCGCTGTATACTGTGAAATCTTTTCCTGGTTCCGGTTGTACTAGGACAGGAGCGTGGGTGAGGATTTGTTTAAGCTGGTCAAAACTCCGTTGTTGGTCCACTGTCCACATGAAAGGAATGTCTTTGCGGAGAAGCTTCGTTAGGGGTGAAGCAATCAAGGAGAACTCCTTAACGAACCTACGGTAGTATCCTGCAAGACCCAGGAAACTACGAATTTCTCCCACGTTCTTCGGGGGTATCCATTCGAGAATGGCTTGAATCTTCTTTGGGTCTACTTGAATTCCCGCGGAAGATATCACATGACCGAGAAAAGATACTTCGGTAAGCCAAAACTCGCATTTACTAAATTTGGCATAGAGTTGTTTTTCACGGAGGGTTTGGAGTACAATCCGAAGATGTTCTTCGTGAGTAACAAAATCTTTCGAATAGATCAAAATGTCGTCTATGAAGACAACGACAAATTTATCAAGATAAGGTCGAAATATTCGGTTCATCAGATCCATAAAGGCTGCAGGAGCATTGGTGAGCCCAAAAGGCATCACCAAGAATTCGTAATGACCATATCTGGTTCGAAAGGCTGTTTTTGAAACATCTGGTTCCTTCACGAGCATTTGATAGTAACCAGATCGGAGGTCTATCTTAGAAAAGACAGAAGCACCCTTTAGTTGATCAAATAGGTCGTCTATTCTAGGAAGCGGGTACTTATTTTTTATTGTTACTTTATTCAGTTGTCGATAGTCGATGCATAAGCGCATCGATCCATCTTTCTTCTTCACAAATAGAACCGGTGCTCCCCAGGGTGAGGAACTCGGTCGAATAAACCCCTTACTTTCAAGGTCTTGGATTTGGGCCTTCAATTCTTTTAACTCCATTGGAGCCATCCTGTATGGAGCGATAGAAATTGGAGTAGTTCCAGGTTGAACTTCTATCCCAAACTCAACTTCACGTACAGGAGGGAGTCCCGGAAGTTCTTCAGGGAATACGTCAGGAAAATCTCTTATTATGGGTATATCTTCAGGCTTTAGTTCCTTCGTAGATTCTAAGGCACACATAAGACTACTCTGACATTTAGATTTCATTAAGGTGATACTTTCTCTACCTAGACCACGGAGATATAATTTCTTTTTAGAACAATCTACCCATGCTTGATGTTCAGCTAGCCAATCTAGGCCAAGGATAAGGTCGAACTCATTAAAGGGTAAGACCATCAAATTGGCCGGAAAAGGAATTCCTTGGATTTTTAAGGGACAAGATCTACAGATCTTTTGGATTGCTACACTATCTCCTAATGGGTTTGACACAAGTATTTCGGAAGCAACATGATCACATTTTAAGGCGTATTTTTCAATCAAAGGTTCACTAATAAAGGAATGCGTGGAGCCTGGATCTATCAAAGCATAAACAAATTCAGAACCTAACTCCACCATACCTGCAATAACATCAGGGTCATCTTCTTGTTCGCGGCCTCGAACGTGGTACATCTGGGCTGAGGTCTTTGGATTTCGGCTTCCTGAAGGAGCATTATTGTTGTGGGGCCTTCCGGAAGAACCAGACGGTGCTTGATTTATTCCCCTCCCTTTTACTGGAACGTTCTGGGAGGCTATAGAGGTAGGGGCTTGTGGATTTTGGGGGCATTGTCGGATGAAATGACCAGATTCTCCGCACAGGTAACAAGAACCTGACTGTTTACGACACTGTCCCAAATGTCTCTTTTGACAAAAATTACACAGAGGGATCTGAGAACTTTTGGCAGAGCCTCCTGTACTGTTTATTGAGGTCGTACGCGTAACAGTGGTCCCACCAGATGGAAATTGAGAGACATAATTAGAGTTAGGTAGCTGTTGATTGGCAGATGACCTTTGGTCCCACTGTCTTCCTCTTTTTTGAGATATAGGAGGTTTGGAATCTTCTCGGAATCTTTTATCAGGTCGAGCTTGGTTTCCCTTCCTTCTTTCCGAGGCTCTTTGAGAAGCTTCAGTTGCAATGGCTCGATTCACCAGTATTTGAAAATCCTCGATTTCCAGAGCAACAAAAAGAGGACGTAATTCATCGCAGAGGCCATCTATGAACATTCTACATTTTTCTTTTTCAGTGTGGATGATATCAGTACCATATCTAGCGTATTTGCAGAAATCATGAATGTACTGCTCTACTGGCCTTCCTCCTTGCTTCAAATGGAGGAACTTTTTACGTCTTTCAGCGAGGTAATGCTCACTAATATACTTTTTACGAAACTCCTGGAGGAAAAATTCCCAGGTTACTTTATGTTCGGGTACAGTGAGAGTTACAGTGTGCCACCAGCTTTGTGCTTCATCTGCAATCAGGGCTAAGGCACACTCCAACTTATGCTCCTCGGGGCACTTTAGTTGCTTGTTGATTACTTTCAAAGTATTTTCTAGCCAATATTCTGCGATTTCAGGATTATCCAGATCTTGGCCAGTAAATGTATAAACTTGATAACGTTTTAGCTTATCTATTGGAGCTCGAGAGATCTGCTGAGCAGCTTCAGCAGATGAGGAAGGTGCTTCTTGTCGAAGAGACACCACTACTTGTTTTATCATGTCGGCCATAGACATCAAATAGTCTTGTTGAGCCGATAACATAGGTGGAAGATGGGGTGGATCATTCTGAGCCACTTGTTCGGTACTTGGTTCTGGCCTCACATTTTCCCCTCGAGTGGAAGAGGAATCATGTTCGGTCTCATTTGTTTCTTTCCTAATAGTAGGAGCAGTCATTTTGGGTCTAGACACACATAAGAATTAAATCGTGTAAGTTGCAAGTCACAAAATACATATTTAATCAACTCCTAAGTGGCATATGAGACATAGACTCGTTAACGAATACCTGGTTAGTCCTAGAATCGACTAAACTCTAGCTCTGATACCACAAATGTAACACCCCCTTCCCGGCCTGGTAGAGAACCGGGTCGGAGAGCGCTACCGAAAAACAATGCGGTGATCGGAGACATAAATTCAAAGTTCAAAAATCATTTTAGCGTATTTTGTTAATCTCTTTTAAGACTTAACACTCAACTTATTAACAACTTACTCAATTGGGGTCAATTTTAAACTTTTTCAAACTTTAGGGACTAAATTGTAATTTTCACAAATTAAAGGTCTTTATCTGAAATTCGTGAAAATATACTGAAAATAAACTTACTAGTTATTAGCCTGTAAAACCTCATTACTATCGGAGGTCATTTATCAACCTGATTAGACGATGCAATATTTAGTGACTATTTTGTAAAATATTCAAATCTATTTCTTTTTATTATCTTACTAAAATTATTTACAAATTTAAATGAGCCTAACAACTTACAAAAATCTTAGAGTCCTTTCTAATCATTTTTATTAGAAAATTATTCGTATCTATCATTATTATTGTTCTAACATTTATTTAATAGGACTTTTCTAGATTACTAAAATAAAACCACATTATTAAATTACAAAACACAATTTATACAAAAGTTGGATCATATGCCACTTTACTAGGAGTTCATGAAAGATATCATACATATAAGGTAGAGATGTGACTTGCAACTGCACCACACGATCAAAGGTTGGAAATCTATCAGGGTCCTGAAAATGCATGAGACACGTATGTTAGGCTTACATAGCCTAGTGAGGTAGTCATCATAGTAAATTGACAATAATATGAATGTCATGATTAAATATAAATTTAATCTAACTTATTTGCATGCTTCTATAACAGTATAAGCATAACATGATCAGATATCCATATCACTAACATAACATAATATAATCATATATCTTATCATAAACATGTCATGGTATAACATATCGAACACATATTATATTGGTACCATTGGATACGCGGATTCCCTGTACACCATATCATAAATCATAAATGAGCCGTAGCCCTGAGCCGTAGCTCCATGTATCCCTTACACTTCCATCCTTTTATCTCCCACATATAGGCCGTAGCCCTGGACCGTAGTCCTCCCTTACATGGTGAGCTCGAATATTCCTATGGCATGCCAATTGTATCCAATGTCCATAAATACACACAATTTCACATAGTCCATGATTTTCAGATCATATCATATCAAATAGCAAGATGAGCCGTAGCTCCATATCAGATAGCATTTCATATTATTTTCATGTACATATAGCATATCATAATCATTTTTGAGCATATCCAAATAATGCAGGGTACTTACCAGATGCAGATAAATTCATAATTAATGCAACGGGGCAGCACCGAGCCTACCCCTGACACGACTATACTCACATATCAAGACATAAAAATATCAGAATGACACCGTGTCACCCGAGACAAATGCATCTACACTCACCTTAACAGACCGGTGCTTTATTTTTATTTATTGGGCTTGAAAGTTGATCTGAATTGACCTCGTGTACTACGATAAAAATTAATTAAAATAATAAGACAGTATCGAATATATATATAAATATTAATCAAACTTGATACCGAAACTTAAACTAACTAGAGATTTGAGCTTACCCCGTCGTCGGCAAAAATTCGATATTACTATATCGAAAATATCGGACTACCAATCAAACATTGGATCGTATCCTACTAAATTTTTTTTTTCTTCAATTGCCGTGTAAATCATCAATCTTCCCCCCCCCCCTTTTTATACTAATTTGGGCATCTACTATTACACCCACTATATTTGTTTTTATTCAATAATTCTAATAATGGTTTAGTGGCCAATTAAAAAAATAAACAAGTGGCTACTTTAATGACAATTTGCAAGCCACCAACGCCACTTGCTTCTTTTTCCTTTATTTTTATTTTTAATAATAATAATAATAATAATAATAATAAACTATCATAATTTAATTCGAATACTCAAGATAAGATCGAATAAATTATTTAATCGATAAAAATATATTCGGTCACCAGAACTTAATTCCGACTAGACCGGTTTTTGGGGTGTGACATTTTATATTAAAAATCCAATTTTATTTTATTTTCTCATTTCCCAAAAGTATATTCATAATTTCATTTTATAAAGGTTAAGTAGTTACCTTTCTAGTATTGAAAAAGATACTAATATAATATATCGATTTTTAAAAGTATATATTTTTTTCTAACACGTTATTAAAATTTATATTTTTAATAAATAAAATAAAAAACCGTTACCCGAACCGAACTAAATTTTTCAGTTAACCAAATAAACGGTTAACCGGTTGAATGGTTATGGTTTAGGGTCGAGAATTTGGTGACCCGGACTTACCGGTTAACCGAAATAATTTGCTAATGGTTAACCGAACCCGGTTTTGCACACCCCCTATTGACCATATAACATTGTGCAAACTTGTTGGAGTATTTTGGTCAAGAAAACATTTCATCTCCTGTTATTTTTCGGAGGTAATTTTGTTATCTAAATTCTTTACAGTAAGTACTCCGAATTTAAGATATGGTACTGAATTTTATGAAAATTGAGGAACAAATTACTGAGAGAGAAGATTTTTCTGTTTAGAATTTCATGCTCTTTAAAATTTTCGTTGATTTTTTTAGTTTTCTTAGTTATGATTCTAAGACTATTTGTTTATCAGGATATGTATTTTACTATCTCTTTCTTATCTTTTCAATAAAATCAACATTTTATTTTTTTAAAAAAATTGCTATATGCAGCCTGGAGCCGCTTATAAGAAACCTACAAGATTCTTATCATTAATGTTTATTTTACTTTTCAATAGAGCCTACTAAAATGAAATTAATTACATCCCTAAAATGTTATAGTTCATTAATTTAGGGTGTTTAATTAATTAATACTCACTTAAAAGGGTTTAGAGTTTAAGATTTAGGATTTATGTAATTGTAGGAGTTAGGTTTTAGTATTTAGGGTTTAGGATTTGTGGTTTGTGGATTTAGGTTTTTAAGGTTTATGGTTATGTTTTAGTGGCTTTAGGGTTTAGGGTTTATGTTTAGGGTTTAATGTTTTATGATTTAAGGTTTAAATTTTAGTGTTTATGATATATGATTTATGTGGTTGTAGTGTGTGGTATAGATTTTAAGTTTATGAGGTGTTGTTTAGGGGTTTATGTTGTTAGGGTTTAGGTTTTAGTGGTTTTAAGGCTTATGTTTAGGGTTTTATGATGTAGGGTTTGTGTTTAGGGTTTAGAATTTAGAGTTTATGAGATGAGTTTTAGGGTTTATAACTTATGGTTTATGGTATATTGTTTAGTGTTAGGGTTTGCGGTATATAGTTTAGCTTTTAGGGTTTAGTCGGTTCTCAAATATCATAAATTTTATGTTGTTTTTAAGATAATTAATGAAATATTTTTTTTTGCTAAGTATTAATTACATTTACAATTAATTATTTCTTAGTTGATTCCATTAAAAAATATATATACATTAATTATAATAATTTAATAGGTGTTAAATATAGCCTTTAGGGCTGTGTATAGCAAAACTCTTTAAAAAAACATAATAGAGGGTAAAGATCATAATTTGACATCCAAATGAAAACCCATAAAATAGAAACTCATATTGCAATATATACTGTGTTCTTCGTTATATAGATGGTAAACATACTTGAGCATATAAGTCATAGTAGAGGATAAATTTTTTTTAACCATCGGTATTCAGTTCATTAATCGATTAATTTGGATCGAATTTTGCAGAGGTTCATTATGGAAGTGACCTTCCCAACCGAGTATCATTTGAATATTTGAGCATCAATATGTAGTGTGTTCTTCGATATGTAGAAGGTGTGGAGGATGGATTTGTAAGAGAGAAGAAAAATCAAGGACCTACAAACACATAAGAATTCTGATGTGGTGAAAAATTAAGATGAGGGCAAGAGCATCTGTTTGGTAGAGATGTGACGATTACATGAGAGTTGGTTCATTAGATTAAATCAGAAGCGTGCAATCCCTTGATTCCTGCAACACCATCATCTCTCTGTTTTCCTTTTTTTTTTTTTTTTTTTCTGTTGTGACAACTCACATGTATTATTGTACAAACAACCAACCCAAATTGTCCCTTATTGCAATGAAAACTAACTCATGACCTTACCAACAAATGTTACATTGCGGTTATTTGGAGAGTGAGGAATGGCAACATAGCGGAGCGGGTTGTCCGAATCTGCTATGATTTATAAATTTTTAAACATGATTTAGTCATTTTTGAATTAAAATATTAGTTTATTCGTCCCGCCTCATCTTAATATACAAATTTTTAAACTTCACGTTGATCTGACTTGACCCAAAAAATAAAATAAAAAAATCTGGTCAATTCACTAGCACGACTACAAAATATAGTTTCAAAGGATTTTAAACTTATATAAAAATAAAATAAAAATCAATTTTAAATAACCCACATGAAAATTTACATATTTAAAAGAATAAACTTGAATCATGGACAGTCAGAATAAGATATGTTAAAACTTAAACAACATATAAAAATTTACGATAAGCACAAAGAAAAAAAACAAAAAAAGCTTAACAACCATAAAAGTATTTATATATAGTGTTATTTTCAAAAATATAATAAAAATATATATTTATTTAAATATATACTGGAGCGAGGTGAGGCAGTAAATTTCTAACATATATCCGAACCTACCTCATCCTGACTCGATACTTTTAAAAACCCATCCCGTCCCACTCTGATCTTCGATATTTAAAATTAAAAACTCGATCAAGTAGGGTCGGGGCACACCGGGTCAGAGTCTTAACTTTGCCATCACTCAGGTAATCATAGGATATATTTCAACTAATTCAGAGATTAGTAGTTATCGATTAAGCCACTGGATAAGTAGTGTCCGTCGGCCTATATTTAATGTTAGTGTATTCGATTTACTCATTTAAGTAGAAGAAATTATGAATAATTCAATTGATTTTTCTGAATAATTCAGTATTAGAATTTAAATATTCTACTTCGAAATGTTTCATCGGAGCGAGTTCAACAAATTATTTTTTATGTTCGGTTAAAATATATTGAAATAGATGTTTGTCATAAATTTTTTAAATTATTACATGAAATAAAATTAAACACTAGGTCACTAGGGGTAGATAAAAAAAGGCAAGGAGATGGTTTATTTGTAAGTGAGGGGTGTAAAAGAAAAAAAAATTATTAGATGGACCCGGCTTACCACTCTTTCATGATCTCAATCAATAAGGTTCGTCTAATATTTTTTATAAAAAAAATCTATATTATCACATTAAAAATCTTATACCTAACAAATCAAGTGGGATCAATTGCACCCCCACTTACTATGCTGCATTTGCCTTCGCTTACTATGTTGCATCTGCCTATGTTTCACCTTGAGTAACGAAAATATAGATAGACCGTATTGACTGGGATCACATATGACGTGGTGAGCTGGGTTCATCTAATAATTTTTCGTCTCTTACACACCTTACTTACAAATAAACCATGTCAAAAAAAATTCTGCCACTGAGATGAATCTTCATCTTTTTTTACAAGTAAAAAAATAGATAGTTATTTGACATTTTTTTGATATAGATAAATTTTATTGTTTGAAACAACGAATAACGTGGTGAACCGAAGCCAATTTAATAATTCCTGATGAGAGAGAGAGGGGTCGGAGTGCTACGGAACTGCCGACCAGAGTTTCTTGTGGGAATGGGTTTAGAATCATAATTAAATTATAGATAGTCTCCCCGTAAAACGCGCTATTAGAGTTGGTTTGCGTTGCGCTGCGGCGTAGATTGCTGACTTTATCATTTCCGTTTTGTTTGACGGTGCGTGGAAAAAAGTAGGCCTTGTTGTTATGGTAGGCCCATTACAATATTTTAAAATAGGATAATTGCTCAAATAATATTATTAAGAAATTATATTTGCTTAAATGATATGTTTTATAAATTATTTGTTTACCTAGAGACAAAGTTAGGTTAATTAATGGAATAACTGACGATGGAATTTTATTTGAGCATGCAACCAAACAGGAAAACAGGGCTTAGAATTTTTATAGTATATTGTACTTATAAAAAAATGTTTTTATATTAATTACGAGGTCTAACTGTTTTTTAATATTTGTTATTATAGCACAATATTTATTATTATGTGCTTATTTTTTTCTAAAATTTATTATTATGGGTCTATTTTTATAATTTATTTTTTTAATATTTGTTATTAAGTGCCCAATTCCCCCACATATTTTTATTTTATTTTGGACACTCTTAAATTTTTTTTTTTTTTGTAACCGCAATATTCGCAACCGTTATGTCCACAATAACATATGTTATTAAAAATTCACAGCCACGACACTCGTAGTGACCACAATAACATTCATTATGTCCGCAAACGAGACCGAAAATATGACCGCAACCGTAATCTAAATCCCTAATTATGGGCCCAAATTTTTAGTTTGCCGCCCTAGGACCACCAAAATCTAAAAAACAAGTCTAGTAACACCGTCTCTAATTCAACAAATAATTTCTGACGTACTCTACTTTACTATTTTTTTCGATACGATTATTCAATTGAGGAAATCCCAAAGTATAAGATTTAGCATTTAATTTAATTTTATTTCGTAACTACCATTGCCATTGGCACCACCATGAAAATCCGATTGTCACCTCTAGTCGGAGAGAGGAGTTTATGTAGGCAAGAGTCCAGGCCGATTCTATTGCATGAATAAATAATATTGAAGCAAGCCCACACAATAGAGGCATGGCCCATGAACAGATGAGGCTAAAATGTCTTGCCTTATCTACAAGTAATCTAAACATTGTAAAAATACTTCGATTGAACTATGGGTGGGTTTCTAATCTTGACTTTATCAATGTGGTTCGTAGAT
This sequence comes from Hibiscus trionum, assembly GCA_030270665.1. Taxonomy (NCBI): domain Eukaryota; kingdom Viridiplantae; phylum Streptophyta; class Magnoliopsida; order Malvales; family Malvaceae; genus Hibiscus; species Hibiscus trionum. The sequence continues at coordinate 4,667,946 of BSYR01000021.1, read as the reverse complement.
TATAATTAAATTAAGGGTAATTATTCCACGTAAAACCACTCGTTAAAATTTTGTTTACACATGCGTTTTAGTTTTAAGGTTTAGAGACTCCGTTTAGGGTTTAGAGATTTAAGTGTAATAGTTTTAAATTTATGAAATGTTGATAGAATTTTGAGTTTATGGTTGAAATTTAGGGTTTATAGGTTAAAACTTAAATCCCAAATTATATTACCCTAAAATCTAAACTCTAACCATGAACCCTAAATTCTAACAATAAACCTTAAATTCTAAACCTTACACTAAAACCCCTAAACTTTAAACACTAAACCTTAAAGTTAAGACGCTTGTGAAAATAAAAAATTTCTGCCCTTTGTATATGGGATAATAATCTATTAATTAATTCATTTATTCAAGTTATTTAAATACCTCGATTAATATATTTTAGATCTGAACTGAATTGTCTGATATAGATTATGTATTTGAATTACTTCAAAACCTTAAATTACTTGAACTAGTGGAATTAATTAATTAATTAATTAATTACTTTAAACCATGTGAGAATGCCTAGAAAGTAAAATTTGCAGCCTTTTTTATATTTAGTTTCAAAGTACAAATTATTATTGTAATTGCAGGCAGTTTTAGGAACAGACGGAAAGAAGTTTTTAGGAACAGACAGAAGAGGATAAGTAGATGAGTCATGGTTTGGCCTTGGCACTTATCAACAATGAAGCACAAGTACTACAAATCTAAAATCGTATTACATATTCGATACGTTAAATAAAAATTGAATACTTGTAAGTATTTGTTCTTATTTATTTTTCTTTCACTCTTTCATTATTTTTTCTCTTTCTCTTACTCGCATGATTAAACTATTAATATATAAGTATGTGTGATGTTATGCTAATTTAATTTTACATATATATTTTTTAGAATTTAAATTTTATTTTATATTTATCATATCCGTAATTTCCAAATTTTTTAAATGGTCATTTTCCATCTCACCCTATACTTATATCTGTATTCGTATCAGTACAACATAGCTCCGCAAGTTATCTCCTCCTATTTCCTTTTATCCATTGGATTCCTACCACCCGGCCACCGGGCCACGTATCCTATCCAGTATCCACCCCCTGTTCTTATTGCAACGTGTTCGCATGTTCAGGATGTTACCCATTTCCCATTATTATATATATGTTTTGTTTTACTATAACCAATTTTCAAAAAAAAAAAAAGTCATTGCAAAATCTACTTTGCCAGAAAAATATGGTCACAAAACAGCTTTTTTATTTTGGTTATTAAATTATTATTTTATGTAAAATTATAATTAATATAACGTTTTTTTTATTTTGGTCACTAATATTATTCTTTTTTCTGTTTTAGTCATTATTATATTGTTTTTTTTCTATTTTGGTCACTAAACTATTCTTGATTTTTTGTTTTTCCGTAAGTTTTTTAACGGCGAGTGGCCAAAATAGGAAAAGAAACGTAATATTATTGACTATTTTACTAAAAATAATAATTGGTGATCAAAATAAGAAAGGAATAATAGTTTAGTGACCAATGGTGATGTTTATCCATAAAAATAAAAGAGGTTGAAATAAGAAAAACTGGTGTGGAAATTGAATGACCATCAACAACTGAATATATAAAAAAATCTAACAAACCATACAGGAAAATATTGTTGGATATTTACCAAATTCTAATTTCAGTAATATTCAACTGAGATTTAATTAATTTTTATGTTCGTCTTATCATTTATACTCAAAATTAATAGTTGAATATTTTCCTAAGTATATGACATTTTTTAATTTATCTATCTGACTATAAAAAAATTACAAATAATCATTCAATTTAACAACAGATAAATTGATAGATAATACTACAATTAGTAAAATTGACATAATAAAAATGTAATCTCTGATTCTTATATAATATTTTAATTTGATCATAATTATACCATACGTATATACATTGCGAGGGGGTCTAAGTTTAGATTTCATTTTTTTAAGCACTCTAATACAATAATTATAAGACAATATCTTAATCAATTATAAATTTAAATAATTTTATATACATATACAAACTACGTTATTTAAATCCAAATCACCTAAAATATAACACCTAATAGTTGCAGAAAGGAGAAAGGGTCAAACACAGAAGCCATCGTTTACAGTGGACTTATGGCCTATGGGTAATGGTAGGGCTAAACAAATACACATCATTTATTACATTTGATTCCATCGATATTCATTGAAACTGAACCTTCATATTTAAAATAGAATTGTATCATGTTATTGTCAAAAAAAATAGAATTGTATCAGCCAACGGGATTGGTCTAAGTGATAAGCAGTTTAATATCGAGTTCGAGACTTTATATATACAAAAAAAAATTGTTGGGAGATTCACTTACCAAAATTAGATATACGCCGTAGATCAGTCCAAATTAGTCAGAACGAAGCTATAGAGAACCGAAAGGATAACCAAACAAATAGAATTATATCAAACTATTATTTGCTTTTTTAATCCAATAATCTAATTAGCTTATATAGTGGGGTCTTTGGATTTGATGGTATTGAGGCCAACTGGGTGTTATTATTCTAATGTCAAATGCCACTTTCATTAACCCACTCCAAACTTATATTAATTAATCAAAATCAAATATCATATAAGGTATATACTTGACATTAGTATTTCTCAATTTTTTTATTAAATAAAAAAATATTACGTTATCATGTCGAAATTTAAATTTATACAAAATGAGATAATGTAAGCATCCTTAGCAACTAGACTAATTAGTGGACCTCAATACTTCTCATTTTTAAAGTGTATTTTTAAGTTTAAATATAATCATTTCTGTCGATTTATAATATATTTTTATCATTATACTTAATACTTGTTGGTTTTAGAATATCTTTATTATGTATTATTTATATTATTTTAACAATTTAAATGTCGAATTTTATCACGTATGGATGTCAATTTTTGAGTAAATTAAAAATAACCAACAATTTATTTTTTTTGGTTTAACCACCTCATCCAGTTGGTCTAACCATTTATTTAATGTAGAAACTTTTCAACAATTAAATACATATTAATAAAGATCGACATAAAACAAATACCATATTGACTTAGAAAATTTACATGCATAATGAATAGTATGACGTTTATAAATTCAACAGTTCAATGGTTAAAATATCAACAGGTAAAATGTGTAAAACTCACATAGTTATACACTAGTATAAGGAGATATATACATATTTATATAAAAATATATTTTAAAATCGTTAATTAAGTTCAATAATTTAATTAAACTTAACAAATGAATAAAAATTTTATATCCTTCCGGTGCCCCTTTTTATGTTCCGACACAAAAAAATTAAATTTCAAGCATTAACCCTAAATTATAAATCCTAAACCCTACATCCTACAACCTAAAAATACAACGTACCTTAAATTCCCTAAACTCTAACCACAAACCTTAACCTTAAACCCTAAACCTGATTTTAGTGTAGAGGCATAAATAGAGACACCAAAAAGTGGCAGATGATTTTTAGGGTCTGTTTGTTTCACTGTAATTGATTTTCCTGAAAACGTTTTCATAACTTTCCGCTGTTTGGTTCATGGAAAATGAAAAAGTCAAAGGAAAACCAACTACAGTCAATTGAAAACAGACCTTGTTTCAGTATAAAATGACTTATCCATTGATTTTCGGTAAGTCACTTTCCTTCCTCTCATTCTCTCTACAAATACTAACCTAAACCATGAACCTTAAAACCAAACCCTAAACCTTAAATACTAACATAAAAACTAAACCTTAAACCTTAAACCATAAACTTTAAATCCTAAACCTCAAACCCTAAACCCTAAAACCCTAAACCCTAAATCATAACATAAACATAAACACTAACACAAACCCTAAAACATAAATATTAACATAATCACTAAACACTAACAAGAAACCCTAAACAATAAACCCTAACATAAACCTTAAACCCTAAATGAGCACTTAAAACATAAACCATAAACATTAAATCCTAAACCTCAAACCCCAAACACTAAAAATAAATGTTAAACCCTAAACCATAACACATAAACCTTAAATATTAAAATAAACACTAAACATTAATACAAACCCTAAACCTTAAATATTAACATAAACATTAAACACTAGCAACAAACCCTAAACATTAAACACTAACATAAACCATAACCCCTAAATGAGAGCTTAAACACTAAACCATAAATTAACATTAAACAATAAATGCTAAACGCTAACCCTAAACCATATATGATAAACCCTAAACACTAACATAACCTTAAACCATAAACACAAAACAAAACCCTAAACCCTAAATGTTAAACCATAAACACTAACATAACCCTAAACTATAAACACTAGTCCATAAATACAAAACCCTAAATACTATATCATAAACATAAACCCTAACCCTAAATATTAAACCATAAACACTAACATAAACCTTAAACCCTAAATGTTAAACCCTATATATTAAACCCCAAACACTAACATAAACCCTTACCCTAAACACTAACCCATAAAACCTAAATGCTAACATAAACATTAAACTATAAACAATAAACACTAACATAAACCCTAATCCCTAAAAACTAATATAAACACTAAACCCTAAAACCTAAACCCTAACCTAAACCTTAACATAAACTCTAAACCCTAAATGTTAAACCTTAAACACTAACATAAACCCTAAACAATAAACACTAACCCATAAACTATAAATGCTAACATAAACACTAAACATTAAACACTAAGCACTAACATAAACCTTAAACCCTAAATGATAACCTAAACCATAAACACTAAAAGCTAAACACTAAACCATAAACACTAACCTAAACCTTAAATGATAAACCCTAAACTGATGGGTTTTTTAGGCACGCTCGAATCGATCACCGAAACCGTCAAGGAGGGTTGTAAATGTTTGGTGGTTGAATTGGCTAAAACCGAAAGAAAGGTAGACAATTTGCACAATGATTTTAGAGTGGTTCGACTACTCAACCGAGTCTACATCCACTACCTTAGCACACCACTAAGGATTTCCCAATTCACTCAACAATGAATTCGTCCCCTTTTCCAGGCTCAGGAGGAAACCGTTACAACCCTATCTTTTGAACTTGGCTAAGATAGAACCAACTCTAGTTTTTCTCTCAAGGCTAAACTAGAACCTCTCCTTTTACAAGGGATTTGTTTGGTAAACTAAATACCTCTCTAGGTGGGTGTTTACACAAATTTAAGCTCACAAGAGTGTACAAAGAATAAAACAATGAAAAACACTCTCTTAAGACTATGTACAAGAGAATAGTAAAATAAAGATTTAGACTCTAATTCTCTTGACCATATTGCTTGGATGTTGTCTCTTTCATTCTTCAAGTGTTCCAGCCTTCAATTTATAGTCCCAAATGAGTTTGTAGCCGTTTATGGCCGTTGGGAATATAGCCGTTTATAGCCGTTGGGAATAGAGCCGTTTATAGCCGTTGGAATAGTGCCATTTATGGCCGTTGGAAATAGTACCATTTATAGCCGTTGGAATAGTGCCATTTATGGCCGTTGGAAATAGTACCATTTATAGCCGTTGGGCTATTTCAAAATACACTGTATCGATACGGCTAGGCGTATCGGTACGGGTTTTGGCTACTGGAATTTTGGTAGTTTAAAAACCATAAGGCGTATCGGTACGGTTCAATACCGTATCGGTACGGTCACTTAAAATACACGGTTTTGACCACTTTAAATGTACTTTAAGTCCATTCCAAAGTCTTAAAAACCCTTAAACATATTTTCAAGTTGTTTTTTTGACTAAAAACACATTTTAAATTCTTTTCAATTTAGTCCAAAACATTTTTCAAATATTATATCAAAACCTTAGTTCTACAATCTCCCCCTTTTTGATATAATAAAACCAACTTGAAAAATTGTTTGGGATTCTCCCCCTTTAATTTTAAAATTATGAATAAGAGATTAAAGATATGAAATCAAAATAAAACTCTCCCTTATTCATTTGAATCATTTGAAAATTCAATTTTTCAAACCAATTTCTCCCCCTTTTTGTTATATCAAAAAGAATTTAAAATGACAATTAAGTTCAAGATAACATAGGAGGCAAAAAAAATATTTTTGACATACTTAAAATTTTGGTTTTAAAAAAATTGGCTCCCCCTTACTCATTGCATCATATTAGGCTTAACAGATAATCCAAGACTTTAAACAAAAATTAGATAACCAAATGTATAAAATGAAGTAATTAGGCTTAGAGGTTACCCAATCTTCTTCTCATGTGTGATTTGAGCATTCTTTGATTTTGCTTTGCTTGCCATTGCTCCAACACACCTACAAAAGACATTCACTTGATTTTTGGTATCCAAATTGCTTTGGATCCATTTACGTTAGTCACAATGTCTTTAGTTCCTTTAGGAACCCATACTTGTCTAATCCTATAAGATTGTCTCTTCTTTATAGGACAAGTATGTATAGAATGACCATGATAATGACAATGTGAGCATTTTGCCATTATGTGACAAGATGAATTACTAAAAATGATTTCTTTTTCTTTTGTTAAGCTTTCAAGCTTAACTTTCAAATCAAGATTTTCTTTTTCTAAAACATCTTTACTTGTTTTTGAAAACTCTAAATCATTTTTCAAAATTTTATTTTGGTTTTCAAAATCCAATTTTGTTTTCAAAAGAAAATTATTTTCAAATTCAAGTTTTGAAATCATTTTCTTAAATTTGGAATTCATGGTCTCAAATTCCAAAAATAATTCATCGAAAGCATCTTGCAACTCATCGAAAGAATAAGAATAAAGCTCACTTGAGTTAGAAGATACCTTAGGCTCCTCGAGAGCCAAAACACCATCCACCTTTGGATTGGAGAGAAGGTTTGCACATGATTGATCATCATCTTTCTTTTCTCCCTTCTTGTTGCCATAAAGCTTCTCAAGTTTCTCCCATAATTCTTTGGCACTTTTGCATGTGGAGATTTTCTTGGAAACTTCTTCGTTAAGGCCACAATAGAGAATGTGCATCGCCTTGGTGTTTAGCTTTGCCTTCGTGTCGTTGGCACTCCTTTGCTTTTTCTTCTTCTTTGGAGCTTCCAAATACCCATCTTCAACGATGTCCCAAACCTCATAGTCTTGAGACTTGATGAATAATTTCATGATATTTGCCCATTGGAAGTATGCTTCTCCTTTGAAGAGTGGAGGACACGAGATAGAGCGTCCTTCTTCAAATCTTGCCATTTTCTTGAACGGTTGGACTTCGAGCAATAGATCTTTACTCCCGGATGTTAGTCCTTCGATGGAGACGAGGCTCTGATACCAATTGTTGGGTTTTTTAGGCACGCTCGAATCGATCACCGAAACCGTCAAGGAGGGTTGTAATTGCTTGGTGGTTGAATTGGCTAAAACCGAAAGAAAGGTAGACAATTTGCACAATGATTTTAGAGTGGTTCGACTACTCAACCGAGTCTACATCCACTACCTTAGCACACCACTAAGGATTTCCCAATTCACTCAACAATGAATTCGTCCCCTTTTCCAGGCTCAGGAGGAAACCGTTACAACCCTATCTTTTGAACTTGGCTAAGATAGAACCAACTCTAGTTTTTCTCTCAAGGCTAAACTAGAACCTCTCCTTTTACAAGGGATTTGTTTGGTAAACTAAATACCTCTCTAGGTGGGTGTTTACACAAATTTAAGCTCACAAGAGTGTACAAAGAATAAAACAATGAAAAACACTCTCTTAAGACTATGTACAAGAGAATAGTAAAATAAAGATTTAGACTCTAATTCTCTTGACCATATTGCTTGGATGTTGTCTCTTTCATTCTTCAAGTGTTCCAGCCTTCAATTTATAGTCCCAAATGAGTTTGTAGCCGTTTATGGCCGTTGGGAATATAGCCGTTTATAGCCGTTGGGAATAGAGCCGTTTATAGCCGTTGGAATAGTGCCATTTATGGCCGTTGGAAATAGTACCATTTATAGCCGTTGGAATAGTGCCATTTATGGCCGTTGGAAATAGTACCATTTATAGCCGTTGGAAATAGTACCATTTATAGCCGTTGGGCTATTTCAAAATACACCGTATCGATACGGCTAGGCGTATCGGTACGGGTTTTGGCTACTGGAATTTTGGTAGTTTAAAAACCATAAGGCGTATCGGTACGGTTCAATACCGTATCGGTACGGTCACTTAAAATACACGGTTTTGACCACTTTAAATGTACTTTAAGTCCATTCCAAAGTCTTAAAAACCCTTAAACATATTTTCAAGTTGTTTTTTTGACTAAAAACACATTTTAAATTCTTTTCAATTTAGTCCAAAACATTTTTCAAATATTATATCAAAACCTTAGTTCTACATAAACACTAACCATAACCATAGACCCTAAATGCTACCATAAACCATAATCACTAAACCCTAAACCCTAAATGTTACTATAAACCCTAAATCCTAAACTATAAACACTAACCACCAACTTAAACCCTGAACCATAAACACTAATCTAAACCCTAAATCTTAAACCTTAAATATTAATCCCAAAATGCTACTATAAACAATAAATACTAATCTAAACCATAAACCATAAATGTTATCCTAAACCCTAAACCTTAAACACTAACCTAAACCTTAAACCATGTTTTGGTTGGAACTTGTTTTTACCATTATCGATACTTGTTTGTGGATTGTTCATGAAATTTTCAGGAAACTCTACCAAACAGTGTAAAATGAATTGTACAATATCATCCAAACACCGAAAAATGATTTCTGCAATTAGTTTTCCAACAACTGTAGTTCATTTTCTAGAATTCATTTTCTGGAAACAATTTTCAGTGAAACAAACAGGCCCTTATTCTTTAACGAATAGTTATAGTTAAAAAATGACATTCATCATAACAGAACCATGTTCAAAAAGCTATTCAATAATTTACAATTAATTTAACTGTAACCACCCGGACCCGCCTATGTGTTTCACCTGACTCCGGGCGGTCACAGCCTATAATTAAACTTCCTATAAAATATATCTGTCAAAATATCAAACTAATATAGTTCCACTTAGTTGTGACTTACAATCCATACTTTAGAAACCTGGTAATGAAGATGAATCAGATATAATTCTCAAGACGATTATGAAACCCATTAGTGTTTGCTTTCAAATCCATACCCAAAATAATAAGTAATAGTTTAGTAACACGCGGTTACAAAATAAGTGATATGAAAGCATAATGTGTTTAGTTGTAAACTAAAGTCATCATCCAGCAAAATTCATAAGATATATCGTATCAAAATATAGGCATAAATCACCCAAATACAGACAGTTTGGAAGATAAGAACATTACAACAGTCTAAAATGTTAAATCTGCCGATCCTCCAATTGCCGAGTCCGAAGGGTAGCCTATCACAAGTTATCTGAAAGGGAAAAGAGGTGGGCATGAGCTAGAGAGCTCAGTGCGTTCCAATAAGTGCAGATCAAACATGCATAAATACATACCAATCATTTCATAAGAGCACATAACAATTCAATGCAAATGTTCAAGTACATACAAGGGTTTACTAGTAACTACCCTCCAACCTTACACCAAATATGCAGTCCCTAGAACTGTATCTATAAGGACTTACCCTAGGCCCGATGGGCATATGTTCCACCTAAGGGCCTGCCTTAGGTTCATAAGGATTTACCCGTGCTAAAGCATCAGAACCTACCCAAGGGGAGACCTTGAGTCCATAAGGATTTACCAGCTGAATCAAGGTTGTACCAACAAAGACTTCATAACATAACCTAACAGTATACCCCAGATAACAATCGTTATTCAGATTTTAGACATGACTAACATAATACATATGGCAGACATATTCCATTCGAGGCATCAGAAACATAAGTTCATGCTCTTTAGACACATATATGGGCATACCATTGAGCAGACGATATCATCATTCATCATGCAAACAGAGTGTACCATCATAGGTCAAGCTAACAAATTATACTATTACTTACATCAGGCAAGCAGATAATATTATCACAGATCAAATAATCACATAGCACAATCATATACTAAGTATACAGTTTAAGCGGACTTACAACGAGTAGGCAGAAAATATTATCATATGTCAAGTTCATCATTTCATCAAGCATATCACCGTTTATAATTAAGTCATTAGATTGTTTACTAACATGTAATAATCATACAACACATTCCACTGAATGTAGCACACATGGAATACACCTCAAAAGCTGGTCGGAGAAGGGTCTAACGGACACCTGCCTCAGTACGCTCGAATACAGGGTCGGATCCTAGATCATGAAAGAGCAACGGTCATAATATGAAATAAGAGTTAAGATTGTTCTTATACACAGAGTATAAATTCATATTGATATTCACTAAAGCGTGAGGGTGAGCGGATCGAGAAGAGCTAGGCTGAGCTGAAGAGTGGTCACACGAGTCTCGAGTACCTTTACACAAATAATACATTATATTAGTCCTTTGGTCGATTCAGTCTCAATATAAATTGCTCGAGTCAAAATATGCATGTTTCGGTTTTAAGGTTAGATTCGGAGGTCTTAAAGTAGGAATTTCGCAAAAACGGGCTTCAAAATCGGACTCAGGACGTCGAAAAACATAAAATAAGGGCTTTTCAGAAATTTTGACTTTTTTGTCAAAGTCAACGTTGACGTCAGCAATCAAGTCAACGTTGATGTCAACATGACGTCATCGGTCAAGGCCAACTGAGTTAACTCGGCGAGTTAACTCAGACGAGTCGGATGTGGGTTAGAAGCGAGTCAGACTCGGGTCAGGACGGTTCGTGTCTAGGTCACGGGCCGACCGGTTTAGACAGGTTCACTTACCCAAAATTTATGGTCACCGGAAAATGATCGCTGGAGATCTCAACATACGTGATTCTGCCGAAAAAACATAGATCGTTAAACCACGGTTTCAACCCATACATTACTAACGCGAAACAAGCCGAAAACATCGCCGGATCTTACCTCAAGAGTTCAAATATGCTAGAAAAATGTGGTGCTCCGATGAGGAGATGGGTTCGAAATTTGAAATGGGGCACGAATTAATTTCGGGTAGGTGGGAAGACATATTTTATTTAACCTTACGTGATAAACATAAGAGGAAATTTTAGGGGTTTAGATACCAAGAGCTGCCCAGCTCAATTGGTTGAGTAACCCATCCTTAAACCAAAGGATTGCGGATTCAATTCCCCCAACCTCCCAGCATACTCATTCTTTTTCTTTTCACTTATTTTCACTTGTATTATTGATATTATTATTATTATTATTTTAACCGAGTGTTACATTAACCCTAAGCGCCGAAACCTTTGCTTTCCCTATAAAAATATAGAGCGCAACACTTCCCCCTTCAACTTTGTTTAACCGGTTGCAGGACTAATTTTAATGTTGGTCGATGACAGTTGATTTTTTTTAATAAAAATAAATTTACCTTTGTAACACGTTTTTTACTGTTTTTAGCACGTTTTTTGTCTTCTTTCTCAGTCGTTTGATATTATTTTTTATTTTATGTTTTCTCAGGATTGCATTTGACGACGTCATGACTGATCAAGATGACGCTTATTTATAAGCATTCTGATCTTCCATACTCTAGACTATCAGATTAAATTTAGATACGCGACTTACGTTCGTGGATAGTTTCTCGCAACGTTCGACTCTGATTTGTGGTTCTCGGGATCTTTCAATAGCTTAATTTCTTTTTGTGGTTCGTTTACCAATGTAATCAGATTTGTTCGTATCTATTTTTCGTTCGAGTCTTTTAGTTAGGTTTTTAACTTTTTTCATGTGGGGTCCTTATATGATCTAAAGTGGCGAGTGTCAATGTTATAAAAAAATGTCTAGATTATGTATTTAGTTTGTATTTAGTTTGCAATGATAGTTGTAACCCTTATTGTAATTTAAATTTTTTTTTCTCTTAATAAGACTAATTGCTTCTATTCCAAAGAAGAAGAAAAAGATATTCAATAATTTAATTAAATAATTATGTTTTATTTTCAACTATAATTATAACATATCTATTAAGATAAAAATAAAATCAATTTAAAATATTAAAAATTATACCAAACAATATAGGTTAATATTGTTGAAACAATTTCAAACGAATCGTAATATACTAAAATTCTAATAAAAATAAGACTTAAAAGTAAAACTATTTAATATGGATCTAATACTTTCAGAATCGGTCCCGATACACTACGAAGTACAATAATCTAAATTTTATAGGAAAAAATAATTTTAATTTTCATATTTTGGGGAGTATAAACAGAGAAAGATTGGCGTTATCTTTCCTTGCACTCACATTCTCAACATTTCCTTCTCTTTCTTTTTCTCCACCTTCCTTTCTCCTAGAAGACGCAGAACAAGAAAAAAAACTTTTGTTCCTTTTTTAATTTAATTTTTACCTTTTTATTTTTTAATTCAATCTTCTTATTTAGCCTTCCATTTTAATTTGGTGGAGAAATCAATGTTTATATATATGGGCAGATCATTCAGATGATTTATCTAGCAGGAGTTCTTGATCGCAATCTTCTTTATCGGTGTGTGCATCAATTGTTTTAATCTGTTGATGATTTTTTTTTTGTATATTTTTAATTTTAAATTTTGCTGATAGAGCTTGGATTTGTTTTAACTTTTACTGGGTTTTTTTTTCAATTTTTTTGGTTGGCTGAATATATTTATTTTAGATATGCTGATGTTCATAACTTATTAAACTTTATTTTTTGTTTCAATGATCAATTTAGTTCTCTAAGGTCTTTTTGATTGTCATTTGCTGGTTGTAATTATTGTTCTCTGTAAACAATTTCTGGGTTTTCTTGCTCATGTTTGTTTTCCTTTGGATTTATAGTTGATTGGACTGTATTGATTTTGAGGTAGTTTAGTTGCTATCTTGCTCTAGTTATGGATTTAAAATGTAGCTATGTGCTCATTTATGTTGATTGAAGGAGCTGTTTGCACAGCATTGAATTTGTCTAAAATCTTTTGATGTAATTCTGTTGTTGAATAGAAGAATTTAAGGCTGTGGTGGATGAAATTTTGAATTTTATTGAGTACAGATTGGCAATACCGTGCACGAATACATTCGAGTTGAGTTCTGATTGTTTTGATTTTTCCCCTTATTCAGCTTATCTTTTCAGTGGCACTTTTCACCAGGCGATTACAGTGATTTTTCTTGTTAGCAACATGAATTCTGTGTGCTTCGTTGCTTCCTGGTTCGGATGCCAGAAGATCTGTGCTACTCATTATCGTTGGATAGTTAGTTTGTGTTTGGTTTTCTCAACGGAGGCTCGTAATAGAACTGCAGCTGAGATGTGGATGCCATTGGTTGATACATAGTACAATCGTGTTCGTGCTATTAGTGAACTAGGTTTTTAGGAGTCGCTTCGTTACTCTTCAATGACTTTGCTAGAATTAGGAGACCTGAATTCCCTTCTCTGTTATATGCTAGATGAATTTGAATAATTAGAATTGATTAGGAAATACTACAACGTAGAAAAGCAATAGAGGCAAGAAAGTGTGAGCAAGGAAGAGGAGGAATAACTTATTTAGCTCCACTTACATTACTTGGTTCACCATTCTCTGTAATATTAGCAATGGGGGTGCCGCAAGTTCCCTCAGATGATAGTTCTGAGGAAGGTCAAGCAGCATCCGTAGATGCATTTTTGCAAAGCCCGCAACAGTTTTCAGGTGTCAGCACCTGTGGCTTAGATTGTATACATGGAGGAAGTTTTAGCCAGACTATCGGGGGTTCCTTGTGTTCTTCACTGGGAGATTTTCAAAGGAAAACTTCGTTGGAGCTTTCAGAGGAACTTGGAGGGAAAATGAATGCTTCACCCAATGCTCATGGGCTGAAAATTGGCTATGCCAGTGATGTTGGATCGTTTGCCGCTTCTAGAAGTGGACTGAAAACCCAAAACCCTGCTTCTAGGATTGTGGGTTTTGAATCACATGGAACTACAAAGGTACCGGAGGGAACTCCTAGTGATGTTCACTCTTCTCCTATTGGTGTCAGAGCTAATGAAACAGAGTCTAGTGTGTCATTAGCCAGGAAGCGACTATTGTCTCCATTAAATAGCATGCTTTTCTCGGATCAATTTAGTGGTGACCCTCTGGATATTAGCTACAGCAGCACTCAAGTAAACTCCTCTAACTTAGCTAATAAGCACGGGGTTTCTTTTCCACAAGACAATAAGAAAGCAAATGTTGGCAGCAAAATGAATTTCACAACATCATCCTGGTCTTTGTCAAGCTGCTTTGAACTTGGAAACAATCTATATAACAAAGGTGGAACTGCTTCAGTTATTTTTACAGACGGTCCTTTACTGGAAAACAAGGAATCACATCTTTCTCCCGATCCATTCCAAGAATCAAGTAAGTTAAGGTCCGGAAGTGGAGCAATATCTATATCTCCCCAAATTGCAACTTCAGCTGTTTCTTTATCACCACTTGGTCCAAAGTACAGTGAAAGGATAACAGCTGCTGGAGGATGCCGGAATCTTAAGAAGGATATCAATGATGCTCATTCAACTCTGAAGAATTCAGAACAGTCAGTTGAAAGGTTTGACTCTGGTATTATGTTTGCACCTGAAGAAGAGGAGTTTGAGATTTCAGGCAGATCATTTGAAGATATTGGTTATTTGCATAAAGAATTTCGCCCTTCTTCTCTGGAAAATGCTGCTGGAGTAAGCTGGCCTTTCTTTCATGAACCATCCCCCACGTCTCCATGTATGAGATCCATAAAAGGCTTGGGGGGACTTCCTGTTAGGAGGTCCTTGGTTGGTTCATTTGAGGAGTCATTATTGTCTGGAAGGTTTTTTTCTGGAAAGCACAGTCAGGTTAGTTGTAAATTTAAGTTTGGTTACTTGTTCTATTTCTGAGTCCGAATATGAAAATTTTCATTCACGGTCACGGATGACTGCATTTCTGATATGTTTACTACTTATTTCTTGTATGCTTAGAGGATTGATGGTTTCTTAGCCGTTCTAAGCATAACTGGAGGGAACTTCTCACCACAATCACAGAAACTTCCGTTCTCTGTTACCAGTGTGGATGGAGATTGTTCTCTCCTGTATTATGCATCCATAGATCTTTCAAGGAATTCTTCTTCGAATAAGTGTCGAGACCAGAAGCTGAAAAGAGGCCTTAGCATTGATGAACCCCAACCTGTTAGAAGCCGGTTGCATATTCCTATGAAAGGGCGCATACAATTGGTAAGGCCTGCCACGAATTGCTAGTCAGTGTCTTGATGTAATCAATTAAGCTTTAGTGAAACTCAAATATTACCATTCTAATTAATAAAGAAGGCCTGCCACTGATTTCTAGTCTGTGTTTGAGCTTTCATAGCATGCTTCTATAGCCTTCTATGTCATGCTTTTCTTTTACTTTAGTTGGATTTGCACGCGAGACCTTGGTCGACGTCCAACGAGAATTTGGCCATTTCTAGTGGCTATTTGTTTGTTTTCCTATCGTATTTTTTCTTGGACCTGTTAAATAACGTCAAACTACATACATTTTTATCATGTCCTTGTCCTCTCTAGACTCTAGAGTATGATGTCGGAAATGAGTTATATTTCTTCTTGGTGGATTCCTATGCAGGTTCTTAGCAATCCAGAGAAAACACCTCTTCATACGTTCTTTTGCAACTATGATCTGAGTGACATGCCTGCTGGCACCAAGGTAATATGAATTTTAATCTGCATTGTCTTTTTTTCTTTAGCCATTGGAGACATTGTTACAAAAGTGAAAAAAAATATCTTTCTTACTAGATTGATTCTTTGCACTTCGCATATCTACTATTCTATAAAAAGGGTTGACACTGCAATAATCTGCATGCACATTTCAATACGAGGAATTTTCTAATTTTTAAGATCTTTCTCTTGTTTGTAGACTTTCGTGCGCCAGAAGATTACACTAGCGTCTTCTAATCGTAACTCTGCTGAGCTGAACAATAGTGAAGTTAAAGGTAGTGAAGGCTTGGATTCGATACAAATGACTGGCTGCAACAATGATCAGTGCAAGGAGTACACCTGCACCGGCCGGAAACTTTCCCATGGTGGTGTTAAGATCAATGAAAATACTAACGGTGCTGGTTCACTACGATATGCTCTTCATCTCCGATTTCTTTGCCCTTCCCCCAAGAAATCGTCAAAGTCATTTCAGAGATGTAAATCTGATCCGGGATCAGTTCCACAAAAGACTGGCCTCGACAAGAATGGGGACAGGAGGTTCTATTTGTACAATGACTTCAGAGTGGTCTTCCCTCAACGTCATTCAGATGCAGACGAGGGCAAGGTAATGCAATTTCCTTCATTTATGCATACACATACATAAACACAGACACAATCGAACTCATGTCTCGGTTTCCCGTCTGTTCTAATAAGGTTGTTGTTTTCTAATGGCAGTTGAACGTGGAATACCATTATCCAGACGATCCAAGATACTTCGATATCAGCAACTGAAACATCTAAATTAGGTTCGCAGAGGCATGCTTTCTTTTTTGCCGACTTTGTACATACTTGTTTCATTTCAGTCATCTCATCTCGAAATGGCACTAACCCTGATCAACCTGTATATATCTTTAGTCTCTCAAATAATTTGATGGGTTAAACTGGCCACCTTGTAGCGTTGCATATATATATATACATATATAATATGTATATTATATATATATATCCCTTTCTTTGGGAAGTAAGTATCCATGAAGCAAAAGCGGCAAAGTTTTGTAAACTAAACGAGGGAAATGAATAAAGAGTTAGGGAGAAAATTAAAAAAAAAAGTCGAAATTTGACAGTGCCTGAAAGCTATTGGACCGGGTCTTCGGGTAGTAGTTTGGTTGGCTTGTGTCCCGGCCCGGGTTGGTTGGGTACTCGCTAATTGGATATCTGGAAGTTGCGGGTACCCGAAAAATCGGGTAATTGAGTATTCGAATATAAAAATATATTTTTAAAATATAAAATATACAAATATGAATTTATCAAATATAAAAATATAAAAAGATTAAGTTGTTTATTATTTTTAATATAAAAAAATTCTAATTTCAAATACATATGAGTAGTCGGGTATTCAAAAAGTTAGAATTTTGTGATCCGAGAAATAGTCGACTCGAATATATTTGAACACCCTACATAGGATCAGGTGGTAGAAATGGTCATTTACAGTAGCAATGAAAGATTAAAGGATTAGATTTTATTGTTGGGTAATTATACCACGATGGTAAAACCTTTTTATTTTCATGAGGGTTATAGTTTTAGGGTTTAGAAATCTAGTTTATGATTTAAGGGTTTAAGTTTATGTGATTAGAATTTAAGTTTTAGGATTAGAATTTAGTGTTTATAGGTTAAAATTTAAAATTCTAACATATTACCTTAAAACCTAAATCTAAACCCTTAAATCATGAATTTTAAATTGGATTCCTAAACCTCAAATTTTGAATGATTGTTGAAACAAAAAAAAATTACTGTCACTGCCTAGGATAATTTTCCTTTTATTGTTAAGTTGTCATTATTCCAAGTTGAATCATTCATTGTTTTTTATGTGTTCAATCGAGCGAGTCTAAAGTACAATAAGTATAGGATGCGGTTAAAAAATGACAAATTTTGATACTTGTTTAAGAACTTAAAACAATATTTCCATAATATTTTAGGTTAATTTTTTGTAATTTTTGACAAGTTTCGATTCCTTATTTTTTATAATAATATTTTAAGTTATAAGAAAAAGTATCGAAACTTGTCAAAAATTACGACAAGATCAACTTAAAATGTTGTTTAAAAGTTTAACATTTAATTTTTTTTGCATAAATTTCGAAACTTATTATTTTTTAGCCGTATCTTAGACCTGCGACACCCAGAATGACTCGTGTTGAACCTCCACCAATCATAGGGTTGATATCACACAAGTGTCCCTTGGGCATAGGTGTGCCTAAACGAAGTCACAGCAAGTAACAACTAACAAGAGGGAGTAGTGGAATTGTTTCAATTGGGGCATAGGTGTACGTATTCGCATTGCAACTTACTGTCCTTCATTCCCATTCTGCCCTATTAGATGTGTATTCACATGCATCACATTCCAAAAACCAGAAGGGGTAAATCCGTCCACCAACTCTCACTGCCAATCATCGCATTTCCTGCCAGCCTTGTGCGGGCGGACATGAATACAGACAAAAACCTTAAACCCCCATATAAACCCCCTCAACCTGAACCCTCCCCTTTCTAGTCTAGTTTTTCTGCAACTCCAATGGCGGACCCTTCAATGTACAACTTCTTCAACCATCCCGAGCCGTCTTCAGCCTCCAAACACCCCCACAGAGCTTTACCATCCGCTGTTCCCAGGCTTTTCCATTGTCACTTCTGTCCAAGAAAGTTCTTCACTTCTCAAGCTCTCGGCGGACACCAAAATGCCCACCGCCGTGAACGAGCCGCCTCTCGAAGGAATGACCACCAGGGTCTGCTCCCCCGCCAATACACCTTTCACCAAGCCATTAAAACCGGGCCGCCACCCATGGACTACCCGGGCGCTGCTGCTGCATCTTGTTCGTGTTTCGACTCCTTCCGCTTCCAACACCGTCCGTGTGCCGGCTTTGTTCCTCAGGGTTTCATGGGGATTACTGTTTCTTCTCCCGAGACCTCAGCTCCGGCCACCGATGTGGATGAATCGGCAAACGTTGATCTCACTCTCCGTTTATAAAAGCTCCCTTTATTGACGTTTTTGTTTTTCGTTCTAAGTAGTAGGCTAGTAGCAGATAGAAATATTAGCTTTGGGTGGGGTTTCTTATGAACCTTCAAAAAATATGCTTACTTGTTAGGGTTTCAAGAGTTTCATCATATTACTGCAATGCTTTGTTGAACTTGAAGAACATGGTAATATTTTCCAAATGTGTATTAAAATTTCAACCATGTTCACTTAAAGTTGAAGTCGCTGTGACGACGAGATGTTTACCTCGTCGTGAGATCATCCACGGCGACGAGATTAGTCATGGCTATCAGCGGTGAATATTTTTAGTTACGGCGGGCACAATTCATAAAGATTAAAAAAAACTAAGAACTAATTCATAAAAATAAAAATTTAAAGTGAAATGTGTGAAGTTTAAAAAGTTCATGGTGAACGTAGATATAAATGCGACGGTGAATACCTTGATTAAAAAAACAATATGCGCAAGGTAGCACTAGTGTGTTATTTCCACTTCAATGGCATACTAGTAGGCTAAATTGCATTTTCATTCATGTTGGTGTGATAGTAAAAATGCTGGAAAAAGTATAGAAAAGAAAGGGAGGATGGAAATTGGAAAGCAAGGAGCAAATATTGTTGGGCCAATTGTAAAGAATAGGGATAGTGGAAAGCAAGAGGAGTTAGGCCTTTTTGGTGCCAACACAATGTTGTAGGGATGCCATTTGGGTATGAAGAAAATGGAGCAGCTACTCTATGCTATTGCTAGGTTGTGCATGTACTATGTAAACAAAGTAATTTAAATTCGTGTTTCTTAAGAAGAATATTATCTATTATTTTATCGGAATATTTGTTGGGTTTAATTTTTTTGTGTGTGTGAAAATTTTGTAGAATATTATATGTTTAAGTACATGAATAAAAAATTAATATGTACAACAATGACCTTAATTAAATTGAGGCTTAGTAAAATTTTGTAGAATATTATAGGTTTAAGTACACGTATAAAAAAATAATGTTACAACAACAATAGCTACTCTATGCTATTGCTAGGTCGTATTAGTTTCTTGTGATCTTTAGAATGATTTCTAAACTTTTTTATTTAGTGAAAAAGAAGTGTTTATATATATATATGTGTGTTTTTTTTTAAACTTTAATTAAATATTGGCTAAATGGGTACTTTTGCCCCTGAGTTCGACCTAAAAATGTAATTTCACCCCTCGCCGAAAAGTTCACTCAATATGGCCCTCAAGTTTATGAAATCGATTAAATTGACTCTTTGACCGACGTTGCCCGTTACGGTGCTGACGTGGCAGTTAACGGTGATGACGTGGCAATCCATGATGCTGACGTGGTGGTCAACAGTGCTAGTGTAGCAGTACACGTGGGATGATGACGTGGTAGGAGGGGCTGAATTGATTATTTTAACCGAATTCGAGGGCATAATTGATTTTAATTAAAATTTTGATAAATTATTTAATATTTAAGTTGAAAAATAAGAATTTACGAAATTATTAAAATTTTAAATTATTAAAACTAGATAAATAATTTTATTAAGTGAGGATAATTAAAAAAATAAAGTGAAGACTTTCTCAGAAGATCAAAATATTCTTTAATTTATTTTATAAAAATCCATAAAGTTAATAAAAATAAATAAAATATTCTAAAAGTTACTGAAAAAATTATATACAAAATTAAAATATATTATAAATTAAAAAATGATAAAATTTAATGTAGAAACTTAATAATTTTTTATAAAGTATTAAAAAAATTAAACATTTTTATAAAAAAAATCGACTTCGTCACTTTAACTAAAAAAATTTAGTGGAATCAACATTTTACTAGAGTAACAATAGTATTCAACTTTTTTTCCGCTTTTTTACATCAAAATGATGCTAATTAATATTTGATGTAGAGAAATGAAAGAGAATTTTGGCTTTATTAATACTTTAATACAAGGATGTCTCAATTGAAAATATGTTCAAGGAACATTAGTACGCGTAGCATAACGAGATACAATCGAAAGATTCTCCAATGGTTTATAAATATTTTTTTAATTTTTTATATTTATAACTTTAATGTTTTTACTTATATTTAATTCATTATGGTGTTTTATATTTTTTTAATATTTTATGAATATTTAAATATTAATAATTTTTATTTTTTAGCTTAAAGACTAAATAAGTTATTGAAATTTTAATTATGCCCCTAAACTCGGGAAAAAAATCAATTATGCCCTCAAATTCGGTTAAAATAATCAATTCAGCCCCTCCTACCACGTCATCATCCCACGTGTACTGCCACGCCAGCACTGTTGACCACCACGTCAACATCATGGATTGCCACGTCATCACCGTTAACAGCCACGTCATCACTGTAACGGTCAACATCGGTTAAAGGGTCATTTTGATCGATTTCATGGACTATAGGGCCACATTGAGTGCACTTTTCGACGAGGGGCGAAATTGCATTTTTGGGTCGAACTCAGGGATAAAATACCCCTTTAGCCTTAAATATTTGATGTAATGTTAGTGTGTGTTTTGTATAAATTTATATATATTTAAACTCTACGTTATAAATTTTAAATTTCTAACCATAAATTCTAAAATACTAAATCCTAACTCTTAAACTATAAGCTCTAAATTGAAAATCTAAAATATAAACCCTTAAACTTTAAACTAAACCTCTAAACTCTAAATTAAATCCACTTATATTGTTAGTGTAATTTTTTTATACAAATATAAATGTTTTATATTAATTTTGGACATTAGATAAGTGTAAATTGATGACTTAAATTAAAAGTTAAAAATAATGACATTTTTATGAAAAAAAAAAGAAAATATCTCAGCCATCAATTTACACTTCTCTTTGATTTTTTTTACATTGATTTCCTCATTTTTAATCTAATACATCAATTTACATTTATAAGTGATTTAAAAGCAATGTAAAATTAAATATTTTCACATTGTGTATTGAATCTTATCTATCATGGTCTCATTTGATGCACTTATTTTCTTTATAACTATTAATATCTAATTTATTGGCCGACTAATTCAGATCGAATATTACAAATATTCAATATGGAGTGGCCCTCCTAATTTCATTTATTTCAATCATAACATCAAAATTCAGATCGTTAATAATGTTTAAAAAATCTAACATTTTATGATAAAAGAAAGAAAAAGTCCGGGTTTTAAAAAAAAATATGCTCTAAGTAGCACGCTTGTCTATCTGCTCTGAGTAGCACGTTTTCTTTCAGTTTTTAGTTCCTCTTTTTCTGTTTTTTCCAGTTTCAATGGCTTCGGTGGCTAATGATTTGGCAAGATTGGCGATTCGATCGGAAGAGGATGAGTGTTTAGATATCGAAAATTTTGATCCAGATCTCTCTCTTTCGTATGAACATTGTTTTGTGGGTTCATTCTTAACATTCAGTGTGATTCATTTTGTTTCAATGCGGTCAACTTTGGTGAATGTGTGGTATCCAGTCGGGGGGATTTCGATCTCGGATCTAGGCGAAAGAAGATTTTTGTTTAGGTTATATCTGGCGGCTGATGCGGACAGAATTGAAAATGGTGGTCCCTGGAATTTCAATAATCACTTGTTGGTTCTGCATCGCTTTCTTCAGGGTGAGGATCCGAATCTGGTACCATTGACTCATCTAAGTTATTGGGTTTTGGTTCATAATCTACCGCATAGGTTTATTTCTGAGAAGGTTGCTCGTTCTTTGGGAATTTTTTTGGGAACCTTTATTGAATATGATACTATGGCTACTTCACTTGGTTATAAGGGGACAATTCGACTCCGAGCGCGAATATGTGTTAGGCTCCCTTTGAAAAGAAGAAAGAAGTTGCGTCTGGCTAATGGAAACGACCACTATGTCAGATTTAAATACGAAAGACTAACGTTTTTTTTGCTTTATTTGCGGTTTACTTGGTCATGGTGAGAGTTTTTGTCCTCTGCGGGCTACGGTTGATCCAGTTGATCTAGTAATGGAATGGTATGCTTCGCTTAGAGCACCTTTACGTCGGAGAAATCAACCGAAAAGTATCTGGCTCCGGGAGGTAGTCTCGGTTGAATCATTGTCGCGTTTCGTTGTTGTTCAAGGAAAAAAAGGAAACACAGTTAATTCAGGAACATCGAATCCCCCTAATTCAGCAGGCTCCAGTAATTATAGCAAGTCAAAAGGGATATGGCAGGGAGTCAACACTAATTATAATCTGGGAGAATTAAATTCGGGGCCCATGTTCAGATCTACTGGGAATGGCCCAATATGTGTAATGAATGTGACGATGGCTAATGAAGAGGAAAATAGCCCCCTGGAACAGCTTGATGGACTTAAACGTCCGCGGGTACAGACCCAATCACCAGGAGTTTCAATTGCTTCGGATTCGAATGGTGCACTCACAAACTCATCGGCCGACCTGTCAGCTCAGGTCTATCGGGCATCATGAAACTCTTAAGTTAGAACGTCCAGGGGATAGGCAAGCCTCGGACGGTGGGGCGGCTTAAACAAAAGTTGCGAGATGAAAATCCTTTATTTTTTTTCTTTATCGAAACAAAAGTCAATGAAACAAAAATGGCAGGAATACAACGTCGTTGTGGTTATTCAAATGGTTTTGACGTGGGTGCTATCAGTCGAAGTGATGGGTTGTCTATGGGATGAAAGAATTCGTGTGTTGTTTCTTTACGATCTTTTTCATCAAGTCACATAGATGTCTTAATTACTGATGACTTAGAAGGAAATAAATGGAGGTGCACTGACTTTTATGGAGCCCTAGTAGAATGACGACGAGAGGAATCTTGGGACTTATTACGGTCATTGGATGATATGGCCGATACCCCTTGGGTGGTGATAGGGGATTTTAATGAAATCGTTTTGGCCTCTGAAAAGCAGGGTGGCCGAGTTAGAAATGCGCGACAAATGGACATGTTTAGGGAGGTTATTGCTGATTGTTCTCTTCATGATCTGGGCTTCGTTGGGCCGTGGTTTACGTGGGAGAAAGGGTGTTTATCGACTTCTAATATTAGAGAACGCCTTGATCGTGGCTTGGCAACAAATTCATGGTGGGAGTTGTTCCCCGATTTCCAGGTGTATCATTTGACTCACTCATTCTCTGATCATTGTCCTTTCCTTTTGGACACTAGTAAAAAGGCGGTTGGGCTGAATCGTGTCAGACATTTTCAGTTCGAATCAGCCTGATTGCTTGAAGAATCATTTACACCAGAAGTAGAGATGCTTTGGGCTTCATCAACTGGTGACTTTTTAGATCGTTTAAGACAAGTAAGTATTGGTCTGGATAGATGGTACAAACGGCTCAAGCGTGACAAAGGTCTCACGGTGGCAGATTTAAAAGCGAGACTGGAATCTTTAAATAATATGAATCCGTCGGATGATGTCATTGGTGAAATCTTGGAGGTTAAATTGGCTATGAATCTAAAACTAGACAAGGATGAGTTGTATTGAGAACAACGGGCACGTTCGAATTGGCTTAAACACGGAGATAGAAATACAACTCTTTCCATAGATGTGCCACTCAACGGAAAAGATAAAAATAGAATTAGATCGTTGGAAAATGATAGTGGAGAGTTGTGTATTAATGAACTGGAGATGGGTAGTGTGGCAAGGGATTATTTTGCCCAGTTATTCGCAACGGAAGGAGTGGGTGATTGCAGTCGTATTCTAGAGGGTATTCAGTGTTGTATCACTGATGAAATGAATCATAATCTTTCCCGAGAGTTTGTACACAACGAGTTTTGGGAAGCTGTTGTATATATTTAAACTCTACGTTATAAATTTTAAATTTCTAACCATAAATTCTAAAATACTAAATCCTAACTCTTAAACTATAATCTCTAAATTGAAAATCTAAAATATAAACCCCTAAGCTTTAAACTAAACCTTAAAATATAAATTAAATCCACTTATGATGTTAGTGTACTTTTTTTTATACAAATATAAATGTTTTAAATTAATTTTAGACATTGGATAAGTGTAAATTGATGACTTGGATTGAAAGTTAAAAATAATGATATTTTTATGGAAAAAAAAGAGAGAATATCTCGGCAATTTTAGAAGAAAAATCCTTTTTTAATTATTATTTGGGAAAATGGCTCCCAAAAAATATTATTTGGCAAAATGACCCCCAAACTTGTCATGTCGGTGGACCTCGCGTTGTGTAGGATGCGAGGTCGGATATCGCGTTCTACACAACGCGATTTCAGCCTACGTGGCCTTGTTGTTTGTGTTAACGGTTTTACAGGACCTCGCGTTCTGTAGAACGCGATGTCCACGAGAATTTGAAAGGGCGGCTAAATATATCGCACAGACCTCGCGTTCTGCAGGACGCGAGTTTTGTGCAAATCTGACCTGAAGAACAAGGGGAAACAAGTGTGGGTAGGCCTGTTCGAGCCCAATTTCGAGCGTGTAAATCGTATATTTTTAGCGATCATCGATTTTGGGATCGTAGTACTGGAAATTGTCTATTGTGTGATACTAACATGGTTAATTTCTGTCCTTTCTACAATGGTTTAAAATGGCTTCGAAAACCCTATGCTATCATGCATTTTTTTAATGAAGTTGCATTTCAACAAATGTCGATAGGCATGTTCGAGCAGAATTTCATGCGTAGAAATTTCAAATTTCTAGGTAACATTGAGTTTGGGGTTGTAGTACTGGAAATTCTCTATCGTATGTCACTGACACGGTCAATTTTCGTCCATTGTACGTTGATTTAAAGTTGATTCGAAAACACTATCATAACATATTTTTTTGAATGATTGAAAATATAAGATGATGTACTGTATAAATCGAAGTAGACTGACTTTATTGATTCGATTGTCATGGGGAACTCACATATACAAATTATAAATAATTAATTAAGACGAGGGGCTGAGCGATTAGGACACTTAGGAGCTGTGTGTCCAGGATTTCGACATACAGTACAATGCTTCTTTTGTCCGGTTTTCTCTCGATGTTCGACCATATCCTCAGCACAGTATATTCTTGTAGAACGTGGACGTCCTTTGCCTCTTACTAGTGCTGGATATGGGCATATGATCGGTTCAGTGTCCACAACATTCGGATCAACCTCATTTCCGATTGGAGGAAACTCTTTTTCGTAAACCTTAAACACTGTTTCGAGTAAGTATACCGGATCAACCATATGCATGTATTGTATCCGTTGGTTAGTGCAAGCAGCAATGACGTGTGCGCACGGGTATTTGAAAGTTTGGAAAATTCCGCACTCGTAGGTTCTTGCCCTCAGATCTACCACATAAGCGCTGTGCTGAATGCCTTCCAACTGTCTAGAAAATTCTGCAACACGAAACAAGTGTCCTTCTCGTGAGAAGAGAGTTGCTTGCATCTGTCTTGATTGGCCCAATTGAGCATGCAGTTTTGTGCGGAAATCTGGATGGACTTTGTGTCCACCTGCCATGTACTCAGTTGCTTGCCTTCCCAAGGTTGCAAAAAGGGTAGCCAAACGATAATAGGTCGCTTTGACAATGGAAGTGATAGGCAACTGCCGCACTCCCTTCAATGATGAGTTCACTGCCTCAGCCAAGTTTGTTGTCATGTGACCATAACGTTTACCCTCGTCATACGATCGAAGCCATTTTTCCTTTGGGATTTTTTCAAGGTATTCTACGCCTTTTTTGTTTCTCGCTCTCAGTTCCTCGAGCAGGTCAGCCACCTCTTGTTTGTAGTGTGAGTTGCCTACGAGATGACAGTTGAATAGTTATGGGAGCAAGAAATAATAAAAGGGAGTAAGAAATAATATAGTAAATGAAAATGACATAAGGACGTACCCATATCGAGCACCATTTGACGTTCATCACGGTTCTTGTATTGCAGCAGGTAGTTTGCGGCTATGTGTCGCAAGCAAAAATGGTGGTGAATGTATGGAGGCTTCCAATAGTTACCCAAATTTTTTATCGCCCACAATAGAGCTGTGCCTCTGTCAAAAATAACACACACCCCTTCATCCCTTCTTCATATTACATGATCAAGGACATATTTTCGTAGGTTCTGAAAGAAGAACTTCCAAGACTCCAAATCCTCATTCGGGACGATTACGAATGCAACAGGAACGCATTTGCGATTGCCGTCATGTGCTATAGCTAGAAGTAGGGTCTGTGTATATCTTCCGTACAACCATGTGCCGTCGATTTGGACCATCGGTTTGCAGTGCTTGAATGAGTTGATGCACTGGGGGAAAGTCCAAAATAACCGGTGGAATTTAGAAACACCTCGGACGACACGATCATTTTCGTATGCCAGAATCGTATCAAGTTTGACAATCATTCTGGGGATGTGTTTCTGCAGGAGATTAAGCCACGGGCGCAACTCTTTGTAAGATTCCTCCCATCGGCCATACATTTCCTCTTTGGCCTTTTTCCTTGCATACCATGCTTTCGAATAACCTGGACGGAAGCCGGTGATAGCTAGAGATGCAGCCTGATATGTAGGGACCGACATAGTGGGATTTGTTTTCACCAGTGTCGAAAAGATGTCCCCGAGGTACTTTGCATCCAGGTTCTTGTGATCCTGGTTGAGGCTAGCAACGGTGCATGTATGTAGCCCCTCAAGTTTTGTTATTTTCCAACGGTTCCCTACCCTGTTCAACTCTGATATACGGATTTTCCATTTACAACCTTGATTTTTTTGGACGCAATAAGCCTTGTAGTATATGGTTTGGGTTTTATCCACTGCTGTTTCAACATTATGACGAAGGTTGTACTGCTTAACTGCCGCCACCGCAATTTCCTTGTTCAAGAACGCCATACCAATTCTCAGTTCACCATCAAAACGGTTGACTTGGCCAACTATTGTGTCGTCATGCGGAAAATCAGGGACGTCCATTGCATCCATATCAACCGTTGTGAAGTGGGATGGTGGCTGGAACATAGAAATTGGTGTTGCGTCTACAGGAAAATTGGTGGCAGTCGGTTCTTCGTCCAAACCTGGTGGTGGAACGGTAGTGTCTTCCGGTAGAACTGTCAAGTCTTCTGGTTCGGGATAGAATGGCCCCAGCTCGTCTCCGTCAGGCCCGGGTTCTCTAATCGGTTCTTCGTCAGAAGCATCCTCTGGGACCTAGAATAGTAGAGCTTCGTCGATCACTACCCTTGGAGGCAAGGATTGGGGTCGATGAGCGGGAGACCTCTCACGAGATCGCTCACGAACCGCATTTCCAAGACCAAAATCAAGATCACCATAAGAAGAATGTATTCCCATAGATGGTTGAACGTACCCCGTGCTTGGGACATACGTTGAATGTGTCCATATGAGGAATCATGGTCGTGCATACCGTAAGAAGACGACGCTCCCTCACCTCCAAAAGAAGAATGTCTCCCCATAGATGGTTGATCGTAGTTGGTGCCAAGGACATACATTGAGTGCCGGCCATATGATGCTTCATGGTCGTGCACAACGTAAGGAGCCGACGTTCCCTCCACCCCCAAAACTATAAGGATTGTATGGATTGTATGATGCATTTGTTGGTGCATCGAATTCATCGTTTGGGGGTTGGTTCAGGTCGAACCCGATACTAGCTACGCAAGACTGCCTTGGAGGAGCAGATGACGATGCACCAAACTCGTTGTCTTGGCATAGTAGGCTAAAATCACGTCGTAGACCTTCAGTCGGGCTAGCAACGTTGGCATTCGGATCGACTCGAAATTCGCCCGGCCCCAGCTTGGTTTTTCGATAACTGGATTAGACTCGGAGAACAATACATACAGCTCGAGAGGCGTTCCAATTGAATAGTCGAAGTGGGTTTCCATCATCATGTCCACATCAACATTTTTTGCAATTTGGCATGCAGAGTACTGTAAAGGGTCTATAGATGTTGGCACCCGATACTTCACGTCGGACAAACGGTGATTATCGAAATGAGGGACTTTTACCTCTAGTTCCTTGACCAACTTCTTGAACGATAATCTCCTCGGAAGCTTTAGCGTTACCGGATCTTCGCAGTGAAAAAGGACGCCGAGTTCGGTACCCTCGAATATCTGCCCATCGTAGTAAACTAGCGTAGTAACGCCGCGTCTGGCCATTTGAATATTTTCTGAAAGACTTTTGAATTTTTGATACTTGGAAAATTCTAGGAATTGTTTGCCAATTGAAACTTATATTTTCGTTTTATGGTTCTGCTTCATATATAGGCAAAATTATTGGCCCTTGAAATCATGGAGAATCTGGTTGTGTAAGGCAAATAATGGTTCCGAGAGGTAACTTTGCTTGTCCATTACCTAAAACCGATAAGCAGGTAAATGATGAACAAGTCAGGAATGGCGTGTGCCCGGGAGGCAGTCCCCTAACTTTGGACAAGTAAGGGATAGAGTTGATGGGAGGCAGGGTTAACTAGTACCTCGCGTTCTGTAGAACGCAATATTAGTACATCGCGTTCTGTAGAACGCAATATTAGTACATCGCGTTCTATACAACGCGAGGTCTATAAATATCGCGTTATATAGAACGCGAGGTCACTTTAATTGCTTTGTCTCAGATATTCCGTCAGAAGTTATAATAACCGTACTGTTTACTCTTTGTTTGTTTGTGTAATTGAGAACATGTTCGAGAATTTGAGACAATTGTAGTCTGGTAATGTAATTGAATACTACTAGTGCTGCATAACGTGAGGTCCCTTTATATTATTTGAGACAGAGATTACATCAGTGTAATTTATGTTTGAATAACTTAGACAATTGTAGTTTATCAATGTAATTGAATAGTAGTAGTTTTACATAACTTGAGGTTCGTTGAACATTAATATAGGATGAAATAAGACGTCATATAACATAATTGGAAGATAATTTCATAAGTTTATGGTTAATTCGAATCATCGTAGTCAGTGGACACGTCTGAACTTAGGTTTAGTTCTTCGATCAGCTGTTGTTTTCTTTGTCTACGCCTATACATAAAAAGTTGCAGCTCCTCCGCAGCAGCATCAACATCCGGTGAAGACGGTGCGTATTCAATGTTCGGAGCAGGTTGTACGGGTGCAGACGTACTACCTTCGCCGGTGTTGACGTCGTCAAACTTAACATTGAAATCGACGTCTCTAGCTCCGATGGAATTGAGCCGGTCATACATGTTACGAACGTCTGTTTCGTTCGTAAGCTTCATAACGTAGTGCGTTTCGTTTGCTGACGATGTTGGGATTCGACATTCCATGGAAGAAATTTGTTTGTCGGTGTGTTTACTAACCTCGATTGTTGTCAACTGTATTAAATCTTTCAGTGACATTTTGCCGGTGATTGTTGACTCAAAATAAGTATCGAGAAAATAAAATGTTGCCTGAAATTTTTCCATAAGGTGAGCAAAGATTGGGTGTTTAAAGAGAATTTGGAATGAGTAAATGATGGTGGAATTCGTGGGTATTTATAGGAAAGGAAAAACACCACATAAGTAAATTTAAGTCGAATCAAAACTTTATTTATAGTAAATAAAAAACGCAACACATGTAAATTTAACTCGAATGAAAACTTTAATTCGCATTTCATTTAACAAAACTTTCAACATGTATTCTTTAATAAGTAAATTGAGACAACTAGATAAATTATCTACAAAAGTCGAAACAATATATGCAAAAAGTCCGGTGGGCAAATGTGATCGGAGGTCCCGACTGAAAGAAGCAGAGCGCGATAATCAGATTTCTTTTGAAATGGTAGCAGCTTTGATCCACATTAGCAAATGTAATCGGCACCGGCCGCATCTGAAAATGTTGGGAGCTTTCGAAACGACCTATTCCAGTAGCAAAACTGTTTCGAAACGAGTCCTTGTGTTTCGAAACGGTTCTTCATCCTGATTTGAAAATATGACTGTTGTAAAAGTTTTAACTAATTTTTTAGAATCGGTTAGGGTGTTTCGAAACGGGCTTAGGTTGTTTTGAAACGACCCTTTCCAGTGGCAAAAGTGTTTCGAAACGGCTTTAACACGTTTCAAAACGGGCTCTTAAATGCACCCAAAGGCTCTTTCTATTTTAGTCCGTTCCGAAACAGGTACCCCGCGTTTCGAAACAGGTTGTTGCAGACTGCATTTATGGAGGTGAGATAACATCCCAAACGGCTCTATTGATGAGTGCAACAACCACAACGGCTAGAAATCAATGAGAAGGTATAAAAGGGACCTCTAAAAGCTCCAGCAACAACTATTGATCCAAAAGCAAACATCCATACATCAAATCCAAGCATTTGTGCAAAAATCCCATATTGTCTAGAAACCCCAATTGTAATTTTCATTCTTATCTTGTTCAATTGGGTTGAGTGCTTGTAATTGGGCTACAATTTGTATTGAGAGATACTCTATTAGCCATCAAATTCTTTGTTACCTTGTTGTGAGGATTGGGTTAAATTTTGGGTAGAAAATTTAACCGAAATTGTAAGAGTTACCTCCTTAGCCTAGAAAAGGAGAAGAGCAATTAGTGGAATTGTTGCAAATCCTTAGTGAAGCTAAGGTAGTGGATGTAGAGTTCATTTGGAACTTGAACCACTCTAAAATCCCTTGTCAATCTTTTTAATTTGCAATTTCCACCACACAAACTTTAAAAATCCAATTCACCCCCTCTTGGTTCATATCGATCTTCCGATCCACTCAATAATTGGTATCAGAGCCTACCTCTTTGAGGATTAACAACCACAAGAGGAGTTCCTTGGAAGAGTGTGATCATCATATATCAAGAGATGGCTTCAACCTCCGGTTCGGGCATGTATGAGTCTCAATCCACTACAAAGCCTCCCTTCTTTAGTGGTGATAACTATTCTTTTTGGAAGAATAGAATGCGTCTCTTCATCAAGTCAAATAACTACTTAGTGTGGGATGTCATTGAAGATGGCCCTTATATTCCATTGAAGCAAGATGGTGAAGGCAAGATGGTCTTAAAGAAAAAGATGGAGATGAGTGAAGAAAAAAGGAAAAAGATTCAAGTAAATGACAAATCTCTCCACATGCTCTTTTGTTCATTCGGTCCGGACATCTATTCTAAGGTTTCATCCATCGAGAGTGCCAAAGAAGTGTGGGACACTCTTGAGACTACCTACGAGGGCACCAACGATGTTAAAGAAACTAAGATTGGAATTCTCAATCTTAGTTATGAGAATTTCAAGATGGAGCTCGATGAGACGGTGTCCAAGATGTTTGATCGTTTCTCCACTATTGTCAATGGGCTCAAGGGTTTTGGAGAAATCATACCGGAAGACAAGCTTGTCCGGAAGCTACTCTATTCACTTGCCGAATCTTGGGATGGGAAGAGAACCGCTATCATTGAAGCTAAGAATTTAAAAACTTTAAAGCTTGATGAGCTTGTGGGTTCTCTCCTTACTCATGAGATCATGAAGAAAGGAAGGGAAGAAGAGAAGAAGAAAGAAGAGAAAAGAGTAGAGAAGCTTGAGGTTGAGAAGAAGAAGAAGATGGGTATAGCTCTCAAAGCTTCACTACATGAAGATAGCTCTTCTAGTGAGGAGGATGAACTAGAAGAATTGGCTATGATAGCCAAACGATTCTCACGTTTTATGAGGTCTAACCGGGGAAGAAAAATCCAAAGAAAGATGGACTTCAAAAGAAAGAACAAAGAAGAAGCAAGAGATCCAATCATTTGCTTTGAGTGCAAACAACCCGGCCACATACGTTCAGAGTGCCCTCAACTCAAGAAGAAGAGCTTTGAGAAGAAGAAGAAGCTCAAAGCCAAGCTTGCTACTTGGAGTGATGAGGAGTCATCAGAGGATGACGAATAAGAAGTGGCTAACCTTTGCCTCATGACACTTGAGGAAGATTCCTCCATGGTAACCTCTAACTCATCTACTTTAGATTTTACATATGATGAATTGAATGATGCATATGATGAGTTACAAGAGGTCTATGATGAATTAGTTGAGAAATATAAAGAGTCGATCATTAGGAACAAAAAGATTATTTTGGAACTAAATGAGAAAAATGACTCACTCACTCAAGCTAATTCAAAATTTGAGAAAAAGATATTAGGGTTAAAAGATGAACTAAAATTCTTTCAAGATGAAAATGTTGACCTTAATAATCTTTTGTCTCAATGTAATAGTGAACACCAAAAGGTGTTGGATGAGCTAAATGAGCTCAAAAAGTCTTTGAAAAATGTTGGTAGTGTCAAGCATGAAATAGGTGAATTCTCAAGAACACGCCAACCTAAGAAAAAGACTAACTACTACAAACAAGGTAGCTATCCTATACATAGTAGAGCTAAAAGAATTAGAAGTGTATGGGTTCCTAAGGAACTTGTAAAATCTAATAATATTATTGCTATGTCATCTTGGATTCCTAAGGGAACCAAGGTTTTGGGAGCTAACACTCATGGACCCAAAATGATTTGGGTACCAAAAACAAAAGCTTAATATCTTTGTTTGTAAGGGGAGCATTGCTACAAGGCCAAAGCACAAAGTCAAAACTCATGGTACCTTGATAGTGGATGCTCAAGGCATATGACCGGAGACAAGAGTAGATTCATGGATCTAAAGCAAAAAAGTGGAGGAGTAGTGACATTTGGTGACAACTCCAAAGGCCACATTAAAGGCATTGGCTCCATAGGTAATCACTCTACTATTCTCATTGAAAATGTCTTGTATGTCGATGGTCTTAAACACAATTTATTGAGCATAAGTCAATTGTGTGATAAAGTATTTAATGTTTTATTTGATAAAAATGGATGCAAAATTGTAGACATTAAATCTAATAATATTATGCTCATAGGTCATCGCATAGGGAACATATACATGGTGCATCTAGATGACATTCATACATCCCATGCATGCTTAGTTGCACAAAATGAAAATGATGCATGGTTGTGGCATAGGAAACTAGGACATGCTAGCATAAGTGTTTTAGAAAAACTAGTCTCCCTTAATCTAGTTAGAGGTTTACCCAAGATAAAATTTTCAAATGATAAAATTTGTGATGCATGCTCTAAGGGTAAACAACATAAGTCTTCATTTAAATCCATTAATGATGTTTCTACTAGTAGATGTTTACAACTTATCCATATGGATTTATTTGGGCCAATTAGGACTATGAGCTTGGGTGGTAAGTCTTATGCCTTTGTAATTGTTGATGATTTTTCTAGATTTACTTGGGTTCTATTTTTAAGTACTAAAGATGAGGCTTTGGAAAAATTCATCACATTTTCAAAACTAACCCAAAATGATCTTGAAGTTAAAATTTCACATATTAGAAGTGATCATGGAACCAAGTTTCAAAATTTAGGGTTTGAAGAATTTTTTTAATGAAAATGGTATTAGTCACAATTTTTCGGCTCCTCAACAAAATGGGGTAGTTGAGAGGAAAAATAGAACTTTGCAAGAAATGGCTAGAACTATGCTTTGTGAAAACAATTTACCTAAATATTTTTGGGCGGAAGCCAAAAACACCGCTTGCTATATTGTAAATCGAGTAATGATTAGGCCAATTTTAAAGAAAACACCTTATGAGATTTTAAAATCTAAAAAGCCTAACATTAGCTATTTTCACCCTTTTGGTTGCAAGTGTTTTGTTTTAAATAATGGAAAAGACAACTTAGGTAAATTTGATGCAAAAAGTGATGAAGCTATTTTCATAGGTTACTCTTTAACCTCTAAAGCCTATCGAGTATTTAACAAAAGAACTTTAGTAGTAGAAGAATCTATTCATGTTGTATTCGATGATAACCTCCTTCCTAGGAAGGATTCTTGTGATGATGATGATGTAGGAATCATAAATGCCTTTGATGGAGGACAAACTTCAAAGGAGGATGAGATTCCAACAAAAGAAGAGGACACACAAGATCCACCTCTTGAAGCCTTGAAGGACTTGGCCCTTGAGGAAAAGGAAGTGAGCTACCCAAGGGAGTTGAACTATGTCAAAGATGGTGAAATCTTGGGTGATCCATCCAAGGGGGTAACCACTCGATCTTCTCTTAGATTAATGAATCATGTTGCATTTATCTCATGCATAGAGCCTAAGAATATTAAAGAAGCATTGAAAGATGACTTTTGGATTATGGCTATGCAAGAAGAGTTAAATCAATTTGTGAGAAGTAACGTTTGGACATTAGTTGATAGGCCTAGTAATCAATCTAAAATAGGAACTAAATGGGTCTTTAGGAACAAGCTAGATGAGAGTGGTAACATTGTAAGAAATAAAGCTAGACTAGTAGCACAAGGTTACACTCAAGAAGAGGGAATAGATTTTGATGAAACCTATGCACTCGTAGCTAGAATGGAAGCCATTAGGATGTTGCTTGCATATGCATGTTATCATAATTTCAAGCTTTTTCAAATGGATGTTAAAAGCACATTTTTAAATGGTTTTATAAATGAAGAAGTGCATGTGGAACAACCACCGGGTTTTGAAGACTCAATCCAAATCATGTTTTCAAACTTACCAAAGCTCTTTATGGTTTAAAACAAGCTCCTAGAGCTTGGTATGAAAGACTTTCAAACTTTTTAATTGAAAAAAGGAATTGAAAAAGGTAAGGTGGACACTACACTTTTTATAAAAATGTATAAAAATGACATCTTAGTAGTTCAAATTTATGTTGATGATATTATTTTTGGTTCTACTAATGAATGTCATTGTCAAGAGTTTGCTAAGTTAATGCAAGGTAAATTTGAGATGAGCATGATGGGGGAGCTCTCATTCTTTTTGGGACTCCAAATCAAGCAAAAGAAGGATGGCACCTTCATCAATCAAGCAAAGTACATAAAGGATATGCTCAAGATGTTTGGCTTGGAGAATGCAAAGCCTCAAGCCACACCTATGAGCTCATCTACAAAGCTTGACAAAGATGAATGAGGTAAGTTTGTTGACTCTAAGCTTTACCGTTATATGATTGGATCATTGCTTTACCTTACCGCTAGACCTGGCAAACTTGACCCGAGACCCGAAAACCGAACCGATTTACCCGAACCGAACCTGAAACCGAACCGAACATGCTTACCCGAAATTTGACCTGAAACCCGAAACCGAACCGAAAATGAACTGATTTTTAGTTGAACCGAAATGGACCCGAACCGATAGACCCGAACCGAATGGAACCGAACCGAATGAAACCGAACCGAATGGACCCGAACCGAAGACAACCCGAAATAAATAAAAGATATTAATAGAAATAAAAAAAGATGACATATGAACATTCGCACAACTCACCAAAAAGTTAAATATATTGGCTTTATAAAGCCATATAAAGGGTGTAAAAAAACTGACCAACCTAAAAACTTGATTAAAACCGACCGATCTCCCATCAACCAGAAATTGACCCGAACCGATCCGAACCGAACAGAACCGAAAATCAACCGACCCGAAAATCAACCGAACAATAGAACCGAACTGGAACCGAACCAAACCGAACCCGAACCGAACCGAATCTGAACCGAATGATATCAGACCCGAAATAATCGAAACCGAAATGACCCGAACCGAACCCGAACCGATTGACCCGTTTGCCACCTCTACTTACCGCAAGTAGACTGGATATCTTGTTTAGTGTTTGCTTGTGTGCTAGGTTTCAAGCTAGTCCTAGAGAGTCTCACGTTATAGTCGTTAAGAGAATCTTTAGGTACATTAGAGATACTCCTTGTTTAGGTCTTTGGTACCCTAGAGACTCTAACTTCAACCTTCATGCTTATTCGGAAAAGGATTATGGGGGTTGCAAAATCGATAGAAAAAGTACTTCGGGAACTTGTCAATTCCTAGGTAGTATGCTCATATCTTGGTTCTCTAAGAAACAAAATAGTGTAGCCTTATCTACCACCGAAGCCGAGTACATATCCTTAGGGAGTTGTTGTGCTCAAGTCCTTTGGATGAAGTAACAACTCTTATATTATGGAATTAAAGTTTAAACCATACCCCTAAAATGTGACAACACTAGTGCAATATGTCTAACAAAAAATCTCATTCAACACTCTAGAACCAAACACATAGAAATAAGGCATCATTTCATTAAAGATCATGTCCTTAAGAAAGATGTGGTTATAGAGTATGTAGACACCTTAAATCAATTAGCGGACATATTTACAAAACCTTTAGACAAAGAGCGTTTTTGGTCCCTTAGGAGAGAGTTAGGTCTAGCTAGCCTATCTTGACCTTTTAGGACCTCTTTTGTGCTTAAATTTGCTTGATCTTGTGAAATGCCATGTTTATGTGTTTAGACTCCTAATTTCATCCATGCTTATAGCTAGGGGGAGTATGTTTATGTTTGCATATGTTTTGCCTGCTCATTCATGTCATTTATGCATGTTAGGCCTAAGAAAAAATCATTTTCTGCACTTTTAGAGCCTCATTTGCACTTCCAGGCCCAGGTGTATCGAAACAGGTGACCCTGTTTCGATACAGATACCTTAAATCCATGTCTGAGAGAAGGGCGTTTCGAAACGCCTCCAAAGTGTTTCGAAACATTTTGGCTACTGCCAAGGGGTGTATCGAAACGTGTTTCGATACGGGTCAATAGGGCTTCGATACGGTCAACACCGTATCGAAACGATCAGCTGAAGGTCTCAAAACGGTCAAACCCTAGTGCTCTCATTTCGAAACGGTATCGCATATAGCTTTATTTAGGGCTTTTAATGTTAAAATTCTCTTTTATATCAAACTCTTAAAAACCCTAAAAACCCTAAATCGATTTTCTCTCTATAAATACCCTCCAAACCTCTTTGTTTTTCCCCAAATCTTGAGGGGTTTTACTCTAAAACTCAAGTCTAAGCAAGTTTCATCAACATTGTGCAAGGATTTTCATCAAATCATCCAAAATCCCAAACTAAGGTATTTTCCCCTTTTTCTTTTTCTTTCACTTTCAATTTATGTTCGAATCTTAGGTTAGAAAATTTTATTTTTTTTATAAATTATATGTTTTCATGTTTGGGTTTTCCATATCTTGTAAAAAAAATTCAAAATCTCAAAAAAATTTATTCGAATATAAATTTTTTCAGTCGTATTTTTCTTTTACTGTTTTTTTATTTTTTTTAAAACATAAGTGGGATCTATTATTGGATTGATTCTAAAAATCGATGCATACACTTAATTTTAAAATATGTTTGCTTAATGTTTTTAGATGTCGGATCAAGCTAACAAAAAGTGTAAGGCCGTTCAAACCGGTGATTCGAGCATTCGTCCGAATCTTGCTCTGCTTTTTTCAGAAATCCCTTCGGACTACCGAGATGCGAGCTCGCTTCACTTATGTCAAGGATTTCGAAGTTCGTCGTGAACGTGTCATTGATCTTGATTTCCTCAATTCCGAGCGATTCCTATTCCGTTACCTCGAGCGTTTGAGTGAATGGAATATTCTTCCTTTGTTGAACATTCCGGATATTCGCTACAAACATATGGTACTCATCTTTTACTCTAATGCTCGTCTTATTCATGATGAAACCAAATTCGAGGTTGTAGGAATTGAATCTTTCATTTTAGGGAAAAAGTTTACTGTTAATATTGCACTCTTGGAGTCCACCTTTTCCCTTAAGAATATAGGTCTTGAGGATGAACGTCACTTCGGCACTTTCACCGGTCCGGCACTTACTTTGGATGTGCACGACCGTTTTCTTCACTTGATGGTATCATGGTTCCTTCGCCCTTCCGGAGGTAAATACTCTCATATCCGTCAAGTTGATCACTTTTGGCTTGAATGTTTCCGTAGAGGTGAGCGCCCTAATGTTGCCAAGATTATTTTTGCCGAGATAGTCAATAATGTTAAGCTTATTGACACCAATGAGTTGAAATCTTTTACTTATGGCACAATCTTAAGCTATATCTTTAGCCACCTTGGTATCGATTGTACCTACGACTCCCCGGAACCTCGCAAGTGCAAGATTGGTGAGTCCTCCCTTCGCAAATCCGGGTTTCGATATGTGAATGATATTTTGGGAACGAGTTGATAGAGAAGCTCCTCTTCCTCCCGTTGCTCCTCCACCGCAAGTTCAAGTTGGAAACAATGAAGCCCTTACGGCTCTCATTACCGAGCGGTTCAATGCCTTGGATACTCGCATTGCTTCGGGTTTTGATGACATGGACACTCGCTTGAAAAATGTCGAGAATCGCCTCCAAACTCTTGAGACTTCCCATTCAAACTTGGATTTGTCCTTCTCTACTCTCTATGGGCAATGGACAAAGTTTCACCGTTCTCAAGTCAAGAGCGACGATGAGACTTCCGATGATGATGACGAGGCCTAGGACTATCATATCATATCATATTATTTATGCACTTTAGGTTTAAGATTGCATCTTTATGTTTTATTATGTTTTAGGAACATATGTTTTTGATCTTTTGGTTGAGATTTTATTTTGAACTTAATGTTGATTTATGTTTTGGATATTTTAATATTATGAATTAATATTATTGTTGCTTATTAGTTAATGCTTATTGGTACTAATCCTTTTGTCTTCTCTATGAGCTTTATTTATTCTTTTTGATCTAACAAAAAGGGGGAGAAGAAATTTAAGAGCTATAAACTAAAATTCGTTTAAAAGGTTTTTTAAGTTTTAAAACTTGATTTTCAAAGTTAAGCATATTTAAAACTTTAAAAACCTATCTTAAATTAAGGAGGAGTTAGAATATTTTCAAAATTTTCAAAACTCTTAAAAATTCTAACTTTGGTTTTGTTATATCAAAAAGGGGGAGATTGTGAAACCAATATTTTAATTTTGATATAACTAAAAACCTAAGGACTGAATTGAAAATGTCAAAACGAATTTTTAAGTCCTCAAAACATCCCCATATGATTTTAAGATTATGCCAAAGTTAAAAACAAAGTTTTCAAATATTTTTCTTAGTGTTTAAAGCCGAAACAGTGATTTTCAAGTCCCTGTTTCGAAACGGCCTAAGGCGTTTCGAAACGTTTTCATCACTATCAACCCCTATTCCGAAACGCGTATCGAAACGGCTTTAGAACACTTGAACCCGTATCGAAACGGCTTCATACGTTTCGAAACTGTTCTTCATTTTAAATTTGAAAACTATAACGGTTCTAATATTTTTTAACTGATTTTTCAAAGATCAATAGGGTGTTTCGAAACGGGATCAAGCTGTTTCGAAACGACCTATTCCAGTAGCAAAATTGTTTCGAAACGAGTCCTTGTGTTTCGAAACGGTTCTTCATCATGATTTGTAAATATGACCGTTGTAAAAGTTTTAACTGATTTTTTAGAATCGGTTAGGGTGTTTCGAAACGGGCTTAGGCTGTTTCGAAACGACCCTTTCCAGTGGCAAAATTGTTTCGAAACGGCTTTAACACGTTTCGAAACGGGCTCTTAAATGCACCCAACGGCTCTTTCTATTTTAGTCCGTTCCGAAACAGGTACCCCGCGTTTCGAAACGGGTTGTTGCAGACTGCATTTATGGAGGTGAGATAACATCCCCAACGACTCTATTAATGAGTGCAACAACCACAACGGCTAGAAATCAATGAGAATGTATAAAAGGGACATCTAAAAGCTCCAGCAACAATTATTGATCCAAAAGCAAACATCCACACATCAAATCCAAGCATTTGTGTAAAAATCTCATATTGTCTAGAAACCCCAATTGTAATTTTCATTCTTATCTTGTTCAATTGGGTTGAGTGCTTGTAATTGGGCTACAATTTGTATTGAGAGATACTCTATTAGCCATCAAATTCTTTGTTACATTGTTGTGAGGATTGGGTTAAATTTTGGGTAGAAAATTTAACCGAAATTGTAAGGGTTGCCTTCTTAGCCTAGAAAAGGGGAAGAGCAATTAGTAGAATTGTTGCAAATCTTTAGTGAAGCTAAGGTAGTGGATGTAGAGTTCATTTGGAACTTGAACCACTCTAAAATCCCTTGTCAATCTTTTTAATTTGCAATTTCCACCGCACAAACTTTAAAAATCCAATTCACCCCCTCTTGGTTCATATCGATCTTTCGATCCACTCAACAGTACCCCGCGGAACACAAATCTTTAAGTGAACTCCAACTATCATAAAAGAACAAAATTTCGGACATAAAAATTTCAACTGTAAAAAACACAGCATGACAGGAACTCATATTCAACTGACCTAAACTTAACTAGTTACAAAAATTCATCGACGTGCATATATATATACCAACAACTAAATGACCTCGCGTTCTGTACAACGCGAGGTTTGAAGGACCTCGCGTCCTACAGAACGCGAGTTTGCCACGTCAGCATATTCAGCTCCCTCTATAAATAGGAAACTCTTGGGGAGGCAAGGAGCACCCACAGAAATTTCTTTATGTATTCACGTAAGCAGTTTTCGCTTGCAGCTACTAATGGCAACATAGCGCGTATTTTGGAAGTTTTGTTCAAACTAACTTCCAAAATATTGCGCTATGTCGTTATTTGTAGTTACTAATGAAAACATAGCGCGTATTTTGGAAATTTTTTCGATTATTATTATTATTATTATTATTATTATTATAAATATTAGTATGATTATTACTAATATTATTATTAATATTAATATTATTATTTTAATTATTATTATTATTATTATTATGATGATGATATTATTAGTATGATTCATTATTATTGTTATTATTATTATTGTTGTTATTATTATTAATATTATTATTATTCTAATTATAAGTATTATTATTATTTCTATTATTTTTATAATTATAATTATTATTATTATTTCTATTATTATTATTATTATTGTTATTATTATTAATATAAATAATAAATTTTTAATTTTAAATGACTTTCCCGCCTGAGAAGCCTTCCTTTAAAAAACCCCACGACCTCGCGTCCTGTAGAACGCGATATCTTTAGAACCTCGCGTTCTATAGGACGCGAGGTCACTTCTGACCGTTCAGTTCACGCGTCTGTTCCGTGACGCGCCTTTTTAATGAACCTCGCGTTCTATAGGACGCGAGGTATATGAATATCGTATTCTACAGAACGCGAGGTTCATTAACATCGCATCCCAAAAGGCGCGAGGTCTTCTATAATTGAAGGTTTTTTTCTCAAAATCAAACACAGAACGCGAGTTCTATAGCAATTTTACAAAAAATTCTCAGCAACTTTTATATTTCGTTCGATATAATGGAGTCCTTACTACGCAACGTAGCGAGTCACTGCAGTCAATATTGGCGAAACACTCCAGAAGTATTATTTTTTTCCCTTTTATTTTCTAAAATTTTTAATTTAATTATATTTTTTTATTTTACTAACTATTTTATTTTATTTTTTTGTAGGGATACGAACGTAATTTACAATGTTACCTTAACCGTATCAACACCGCACCCGTTGATGCTGTTATGGAGTGGATTGATCGCGCTGGTTTTGGGCACATAGCTCGGTATATAGGGGTGAAGGTAAAACCGTCGTTGATTAGCGCGCTGATAGAACGGTGAAGACCCGAGATGCACACGTTTCATCTTCCATTTGGCGAGGCAACAATCACGTTGGAGGATGTTGCCTACATTCTGGGGTTGCCTATAAACGGCAGCGTAATTACGGGTGTAGCGTTGGCAGATTGGCCAACTCTATTTGCTGAAAAAATGGACGTGATACCCCCTGATGACGTGTGGGACAGAGGCAAAATCGATCTATCATATTTGGAGGCCCAGTTTGGAACCCCGCCCTCCAATGCGGATGTAGTTGCACTTCAGGTATTTTTTTCTATTTAAAAATTAGGATGTCATTATTATATATTTAGTATGCTTTTATTACATTTATGATGAAATTAAAAATATTTATTTGAACTTTAGGATGACTTCATTAAATATTTAGGATCCTTTTAATAAATTTAGGATGCAATTACAAATCAGTACTTAAAATTAGGATGCTTTTATTAAATATTTATGATGACTTTATTAAATATTTAGGTTGCCTACATTAAATATTTAGGATGAAGTTACAAATATTTATTTGCAAATTAGGATTAAGTTACTAATTTCTTTTGATGCCTTTATTAAATTTAGGATGAACTTACAATTTTTTTTAATTAGCATGTCTTTATTAAATCTTTATTTTCACAGCGGTGTACGCGAGCCCACATCTTGCGCATTATTGGCGGGATATTAATGCCAGACAAATCCCGCACAAA
Source organism: Hibiscus trionum (assembly GCA_030270665.1). Classification (NCBI taxonomy): domain Eukaryota; kingdom Viridiplantae; phylum Streptophyta; class Magnoliopsida; order Malvales; family Malvaceae; genus Hibiscus; species Hibiscus trionum. The sequence continues at coordinate 4,625,243 of BSYR01000021.1, read as the reverse complement.
GGTGCACGTGATGTGGCTTCGTCATCTTACAGATTTAAATGAGTCTGGAAGAAAATCTTGGGGGTCAGCTTTCTTGGCGTTTCTTATCAGAGACCTCTGCAGAAACGTTGACGCCTCCAGAGCATCGATGGAAGGATGTTGTTTATTCCTACAGGCTTGGGTTTGGTTTCGGATGCCTACTTTGAGACCACAGCTTAGACAGCCCACCGCTATGTTATTTCCGCTTCTACGGAGGTACTACGTAATCTACTATATTTTTTATTTTTAAATTATTTTATTTAACGATTTTTTTTTCATTATTTATAGGTGGACCAGCACACTTACCCACACCGGCCTGCCGAACTCCCAGAAAGAATTCAGGCATGCTTTCGATTTCTTGAGGGAGCACGAGGTAATTCGAAAATTAATTTGAATTTTTTCATACTTTTTTTTCCAATAATATTTCATATAACCATTACAAACGCTTTCATTCTTTTTAGTTAGTGTGGAGGCCCTACGATTCAGAGAAGATTCAGCAGATTACTCCACCAGATATTCTGCGAGACCGAGACCTCTGGATTTCCGTCGTGCCGCTGCTGAACTACGAAATTTGCGTGTGGCATTCTACGGATAGGGTTCTTCGACAGTTCGGGTACATCCAAAATGTTCCAGCCCCTCCGCAAAATATGGACCGCTTCCACAATCTTACGCGTCAGGGGAAGACGGAAGTTGACTGGGCTGATCACCACGCTGCCTGGATAGCGATTTGGGGTAACTGATTTGCCCAACGCCCACAATTTCTCCAACAAATTATGGAAGGGGGTATTTCGGTCGCTTTCAATTATGACCAGTGGTATAAGAACAATGGGATGCCGCATATCCTTACTCAGGCCGAGCGCGCTGCAATGCTTCCCCAACAACCCCAAAATCGTCCACGCGGCACCCGTCGAGCGACCCAGAGCTAGAGCCAGAGGCAGTCGACGCAGCGCGGTCCGATACCACGATATGACACTGCAGGGGCATCATCTTCTGCCGCACCATTTCAGAGCAGTCCATCGAGTTTCCAGCAGACAATGCCTCCACCCCAATTCGGCTCCTCTGATGCCTATCGTCCCCATACGCCCACGTCTGACCTTCAGCTTATCGATTATCCACAGCTGCACTCTCAATATGAGTTTCCCATTGTGGAGAATACGCCGATCGGTAGCTTGTTTTACTCCCCGCCTGGGCCCAGCACAAATCCGCATATCGCGCACGATGGTCAGGATGATGGGGACCAGGGACCACCACACGATGGACGTAGGTATCCGGATCGTGAGCGTCATCCACCCGACTGCGAAACGAGTGGACATAGGCATTTTTAGTCATTTCTTTTACTGTTTTGTACTTATATTTTTAATATTTATGTAAAACACATTTGAATTTTATAATGTCGTATTATAATTTTATTTACATATTATAATTAAACTTTATAATGTTTATTTAATTTCAGTTTTTAATAAATTTAATGGGATTACTAAACCGAAAATCGACATTAGTTGAAATGCAACTTCGTTCAAAAAAGGCTTGATAGCATAGGGTTTTCGAAGCCATTTTAAACCATTGTAGAATGGACGGAAACTAACCATGTTAGTATCATACAATAGACAATTTCCAGTACTACGACCCCAAACTCGATGATCGCTAAAAATATACGATTTAAACGCTCGAAATTGGGCTCGAAGAGGCCTACCCACACTTTTTTCCCTTGTTCTTCAGGACAGATTTGCACAGAACTCGCGTCCTGCAGAACGCGAGGTCTGTGCGATATATTCAGCTGCCCTTTCAAATTCTCGTGGACTTCGCGTTCTGTAGAACGCGAGGTCTTGTAAAACCGTTATCACAAACAACAAGGCCACGTAGACTGAAATCGCGTTGTGTTGAACGCGATATTCGACCTCGCATCTTACAAAACGCGAGGTCCACCGATGTGGCAAGTTTGGGGTCATTTTGCCAAATATTATTTTTTGGGAGCTATTTTCCCAAATAATAATTAAAAAGGATTATTAAACTAAAATTGCCGAATATCACAGCTATCAATTTACACTATTCTTTGATTTTTTTACATTGATTTCCTCCTTTTTAGTCTAATGCATCAATTTACATTTATAAGTGATTTAAAAGCAATGTAAAATTAAAAAGTTTCATTTGATGCACTTATTTTCTTTATAACTATAAATATCTAATTTATTGGTCGACTAATTGAGACCGAATATTACAAATATTCATTATGGGGTGACCCTCCTAATTTCATTTATTTCAATCATAACATCAAAATTCAGATCGTGAATAATGTTTAAGAAATCTAACATTTTATCTTGTTAGATTAATTAACAGTCAATTTTGATACACTTGTTAATAAAATAAAAAATTCAGATAGTATTAAAATAGTTCGTAAAAAATGTGAAATTTTCTTATTTTATTTTCTTAAAAATGATTAAAACATTTTCTTATTTTATTTTCTTAAAAATGATTAAAACATTTTCTTCTTTTATTCAAATCAAATTTTGTGAGTGGTTAAAGATTACCAAGTGAAATTAGTTTATTACTATCCCATGTTCTAAAACATGAGGAATAAACAATAGGCTTAACCGTAAGAAGAAGAGAAAAAGTCTAAACTATACCATTGTTTTAATATAGGTGCTTAAACTATTTTTTAGACTAAATAAGTGCTTAATATTTTAATTCGTAATTATTGTAAAAAAATTCTGTCAACAATCGTTAAAAATTCTATTATCCAATGAAAATGAGACATGTTGCATATTTATTACTTTTTAATTTTTATGTAAAAAATCATTATTTTTTTCTCAAAAAAACCTTAATTCTTCAAAAAAAAAATCTCCAAGTCCCTAATTTTCAAAATTCATAAATCCCGGAATCCGGCGACCATCGGCCACTACCCATCTACCCACCCCTTTCGTTGTCCCATCCCTTGCTGCCACCTTAAATCCCTAAATTTTAAAATCCAAAAATCCTCAAATCCCTAATTAAATTTTCTTTAAAATTAGTAAATTACTATTATTTAGAAGATTTTAACAGAAACTAAATTGATTGAAATATAAAGTAACTAGAAGACAAAACATCTTGTACAATTTACTGTCTTGATTATAAAATAAGATATCTTCATACTTTTTCTTAACATATACTCCTCATCATTCCAAATTTATTGGATTATTTCACCATCTACATTTAACATATACTCCTTCTCATCATCTTGTTATATGTATCATTCTCAATATGTTTTTTCATGTACTCTTCATAGTAGCTTTAATTATTGACCTTGATATATGTAAATTGCTATAAAAAAATTACAACTTGTTATATATACCATAAGTTTGTACTTATTTTATTATTCGAATATTGTATTATAAATTGAACATGTTCTATCTTGATTAAAAATTAGGCACAAATCCAACTTCAAACCAACAATGTATTTATCTAAACAAAGGCCTTACCTTTAAGCATGCGATACAAAACTATAACTCTTGACAAAGAAAATGCAACATAGAAACTAAGGGAAAATGAGCACAAAAGTATGATTTACATCTAACAAATCTTAACCTACTCAGTTTCTGTCTCCACCAAAAGATGAATTCCTATTCCAATTTAGTATCATATAATTTGTATGTTTTTTTTCGTGTTTCCTACTTTCACATCAATCTCTCCTGGCTCAATATTTACCAAGCCAAAAATTTCCTCAAAAAACCAAATCATCTCAAGTAAAAACCTGTGGCAAATGCTGAATCTACCAACCTAACGTTATATACTAGATTTATAGAAAAAGACTTCACTCGAGTTCAATACCTCTTTCTCTTGCTGCTTCCACCACAGCATTCCGATCTCCGATCTTATCGGTTAGTTTGTAATAACACTGCCATAACTTGAGGGAGAATGGATGTACTGTTAAAGCTTTTCTATAAAACCTTGCCAGTACGGCCTCTATGCCCGGAATATAGTCCATTATATCTGCAGCATTTACCCATACAAGCTCAGGTGGAATTGGGATTGCATGAAAGAATGCATTGACCAAGGTTGAGCTAGCCCAAAACAAAAGACTGGAAGAAACGCCCCTGATGTGGTCACCTTGGCTTAACATCTTACACACGGAAATCATTAACTCATAGTTGGATGGTGCTAATGCCAAGATGGCTTCCACAAAATCGACTAGACCCTTCGGCTGAGTTAGATTTTGGGGCAAAAGAGATGGGCCGTACCAGACTTCAAGGACCAAGTTCACGACAGAGGAATGAGACGAGACTGGACTCAAAATGTTTAGAACAAGTTGCTGCACTCTTGGCTTCTCAATCTTGGTGATAAAGTTTCTAGATAGTGGCTCGGAGACTTGGAAAGACCGAGCAATGTCCAAGTACATGTTCAAAGTATTGATCTGCCAACTAATAGTAACATCACTCTTTTGAGACTCATCATTGAGCAAAAACAAGGCATGCTCCTTTACACAATGATTGAAACTCATGGGAGTAGCAGCCCTCAATGCCTGGTCAATAGCTGAGTGAGCCTCAACATTATCATTTTGCAAAAGGTTAAAAAGGAAGAGATTAAGATATCCGAACATCACATCAGTCTGATTTGCGTTAGGTAGCACAATGGAGGACTTTGACGTTGAATTCATTTCCGGAGAGACAAGAGAGTCCACACCATCTGTGGCTTTCAAATTTTCACTTTCAGGGTACTGAACTTTCCAAACTGAGTTATACCAGCGTGTCATGACTCTTTTTGCAAGATCAGGTTTTCCATTCTGTTGGGCATATTCAGCATACTGATTCCAGATACAGTGAATTCCAGGGGATTCCTTTGGCCAGTTATGAAGGGCTTCTTCAAACCCGATATAACCCATATTCTCAGAATCATAGTTGGGCACTCGTGCAGATACCAGAACAAGTTCTAAGCAAGATGGATACACTTTTCTGTATTTTTCAAACATACTTTGACAGCAGTCAGCACTATCTAGTGCAACCAAACACTTAATGTGATTGAGTGCAAAAAGTTGTGCTGATTTGAGATCAGTTTCACTAAATGCTCCGATATTGATGTATGATTCAACACAACTTACTACCATTTCTAACAACTGTAGAGCCCTTTTCTTTTCATCGTTGCCCAGATGAACAGAGGGCCATTCGACTGGAAGGAGTTCTTTCTCAAGCTCTAACCGCCGCACCACAGCATCTGGCAGCTTCCTGTAAATAACCAAGTAAATACAAGAAACCCATAATACACATTTGTCAGAAATGGTTAAGCATGTGAGGATATCAGAAAACATCGAACAGTGAGGCCCATCAGAATTTGTTGTAGCAGGGAAGAGTCCATATATTGTCTGGATGGCTTTCTCAAAATTCCCAGATATGCACAAACAATCCATCATCTGCAAAAATAGGTCTAAGATGCATGCACTCATATGCATTACATTCTTTCCAGAGGAAGATGCACCACTACAAAGTGCTGAAAGAGCAACCCCATAAGCAACCAACCGATCATCCAATTGTTTTCGACTGTTGATGTACATAAGCCAAAGTTCGTATGATCCCTCATTGCTTCTGACCTGAAGACCAAGAGAAGAAGGATGCCCAAACAAAAGGTTTGAATTTTATCTGAATTCTCCAAGGGGAGGAACAAGGATGCATGTTTATACATTTGTCTCAAAACTCATACTCATTAACAGAGATTTACTTTCATACATGCTTAGTTTCTGTGTAAGAGGGATACAAAAAAAAGTAATACCCAAGATGTGAAGTGCTACCTAAGTAGAAATAGGACACTAATTTAATACGAATGCAACGCAAACTTAAATTAGAAGAATGAATAATGAAAATAACATAAAGATATATCAACAAACACACAAAAATACTTGAGGGAATGTCTAAATCAAACTAAAAAGAATGACGCATGAACAAATATGCACACACATATGAAGCAATAGTAACAGTTCACAGATATTTTCTATTCCACAACCCACCCACACAAAAATAAAGCCAACAATTCTACCCAATCCCAAAATTACCATTACCGTAACATGTCCATGCATGCATCATTGGACTAGTAATTTCCTTATCTCTTCTGCTTCTATCCCATTCCCACCGTAGCAAAGAGACAAAAGTACCAGTGACCCCAAGAAGGTTAAAATAGCCAATAAAGATATCAAAAGCATGCATAAGACAATGGATGATATAATTAGTTTCCAAATGAGAAAACTTCTACAGACAGCCAAGAAGTTCTGATAGCTACAAAGCTGTTAGTGTACTAACAAACTACAACTAGAAGAGTGAATCAACAAAATCCAATAGACAGAAACCTCTACATATCAGCATATAGTTACAATTTAACCAATACCATACTTCCACTATCTGAATGTCACCAACATGCAGAGAGTCAATAATTATTATAACCATGCATATAAATTTACATACTGCAAACGAGAACACTCGGCATAAAAATTTACATACCGCAAAAGAGAACATGTCGTCCTTCCCAGCAAACAGCTTACAGCTATAGGAAATAAGCAGATAAACCATCCAGAGAGTTTCCGATGCTGGAAAAGCCTCAAGGGACCGAGAAAGCAAAGAAAGAGCCTGAAAATTAAAAAAGCAGAGTTGATGACAGAAACAGAAGTGTTGGTATGTCGAAGTGAGCCACAAGTTATCTTGCAGGTTGCTAATGTTACCTTTTTCATACCCTCCAATTTGTTAACCTCCTGGTTGAGTACAAGCAAAGCCATCTCCAAGGACTGGACATTTGTATCTAAAGATTGGTTGAGTTTTTTCTGAGTACACACCATGAAATGAGTGTCCTAATTAGAATATGGATGTAAACAACACAATATGCCAAATTGACATTTATAATACATAAGAAAAATTATAAACGTAAATGAGTGAAAGCAAACACCGATTGAAAGCTGAAAAATAACAGAAGGCATTGCTTTTAACAATCTTGGAGAGAACCAGGATTTTCCCAAGAGAAGACCAAAGGGCTTAACCGTAGGAAAATGTATAAAGAAAACAGGAAATCACTAATGGAATGTGTATTCTAGGAAAAATAACCAAGACTATCCGATTTCTTTCAATCTCACAATCAGCAAGAGATTATTAAAGAATCAATGGAAGGTCAACCATATGCTCACAGTCCAAAGGACTTGAACAACACATACTTGAAAGTACACAAAACGATTTAGGGGAAACAAAGATTGATTGAAGTTGCCTGTGTATGTACATAAATATCATGCAGGAAATTTGTAAAGCTACTATAAACAAAAGAGAACCCAACAAGTGGTCCCAGTAAAAAAGCGGATGATGTTCATCCTAGGAAACCCGGTTCAATAACAATGTCTGCAAGGTGTGTGTGCATTGTCAAAGGGTTAAGAATATCTATGAACAGATACTACTTTGTAATCAACTTTAGACTATTCAAAAAAATACTATAAACAAAAGAAAAAGATTATAGAGCTCAAACCCGAAAAAAGCAAGTGGAAAAATAATATAGGATGCATTACAAACCGCTATTCCATTTCTACTTTGGAAATATGAGGATTGCCTATTCCAGCTGCCATGCACTTCGATACGTCCATCACCATGCAAGAAAGATTCATCTGTAGGTAAATCTTTCTGGAAAAAGCTTGATAGGGATAGGCAAATACTGAAATACTTCCACCAGCACTGAGCATTTCCCCAAGGCACAGCAGATTTGTGTGTGTCAGCTTTCAGAATATCTAAGCTGACAATATAAGTTGGTGAAATGAAAACATCATGATATTTGGCAAGTTTTGTTGGACCATTACTTCGCTGTTGACATGATGCAAGAACAAGCTGAGAATCTGCAAAAAGGATTATTTCAACAAGGTTAGCAAGAAACACAGGTTTCCAAATTTGTAAAGAAAAAAGGTTATTCATACCAGCACCATCAGAATCATCATTTGCATTCAAAGATGTATTTCTCTTAGACAACTCCTTAACATGTTGAAAGGGGCATTCATCATTGTTGCATTTTCCTCGGAGCTCATACATGCAGAGTGGCCAAGATGGGTCAATTGCAATATTGCACATATATGAGCCCATTCCTTTCCCAGATAAATCACAAAAGGCCTCCTCTAAAGAATTTACAATCTGACCAGACTGTTCAATTTCATCAATGTTGACAAAAGCACCCTCTTCACTATAGATATGATCCTCTCTTTGTATAGAGACGGGGAACATGACCTTCAAATGGCCAATTGCACTCCTCAAAATAGAAGATGGTGAAAATATTGTAGATGTCACTGAAAAGTGGCATCCAAAAGAAAATCCATTGTCCTCTACATTTTCTGAAGAGTGAAACTTTAGAATATTATTTTTTTCCTGGTGCAGGCCCTCATTCTGCAGCAGAGCTTCTGGTGCAACTTCATTTGGTTTTTCAGGGTCTATATCAGGAAATCTATTGTTAATTCATTTTTCAACAAACCAAAATAATGCTGCTAAAACATTGTTCACAAAGAATTAAGTTACCTGAAACATCCAATTGATGCCTTTTCTCTGCCTCTGAGAGTGTAATACTGTCATTGCTCATCTGGGTCTTTTCACTTTCAACATCATTTTCAGCCCCTCGTTCAATGGAAGGTTCATAACATGAATCAATGTTCTTTGACGAAGTTCTCACTCCCAGCCTCGCAAATAGTTCAGACCTCAATGATGCTTCAAGAAGCAAAGGATCCTGATTATTAGAGTCATTATTTGCATTCTTTTCAATTACTTTAGAGTTTTGTTGCTTTTGCTGATAGTCAGGACTGGGTTGAACAGAATCAAGGTCCATTAGAGAAGTCCCTTCATCTGCTGAAATAATCGGACTGCACGGAGATCTTACTCCATTTGCAGCATTGTTGCTATTCCGAGGGAATGGCTCTGATGTACTAGCATCCTGCTCACTGCATGGTTCAGAACCCAAATTTTGTCCATTGTTATGCCGTAGAGACATATTGCGAGGAGCTATATTTATACATTTGACATTTGCACCGTTCCCAGGTTGATGAAGACCGTCATAGGCAGGCAGTAATCTATGAGATATTGGTACAAGGTTCATAATTTCAGGTACACCATCTGAGGTATCAAATCCCATTCTAGTGTGTTCATGTTGCCTAGAAGACCATGAAAAACAGGAATTGTCCACAATTAAAGATCTGTACCGGGCCGAACAAAGTTCCCTTTGACGATAAAGATCTGTACATCTAGCATTAGCTTCAATCAATGCTCTCTGAGCTTTCCGGTAAGCTTTAAGAGCATTTCTTTCTTCAATTTCACACATGCATCTGTGGTTTTGTGCTTCCTCCAGCTCCTTGTCCAGCTTTTCCTCAATTTCAACTAAAGAATGTATATCCACATCTACATTAGATTGACCGGAGATATTTACATTACCCAAACTGTTCCACTGACTTGCGGCATCTTGAGACTTCTGAAATTCAATGTTAGTCAAGTTTCAGCATAGTCATAATGAGACTACAGAAAGTTAAAATTATTAAATCACCGGACACAAAAGAGACCTGAGATTTTTTGCTAAAATGGGGTTCAAGTGCTCTATCACCAGATCTGACTTCATGTAAATCATTCCCTTTAGATAAATTCAGCTCTCTCACTGCTTTGCTTGGTGAAGAACATGGTAGATTATCTAACCCAACTTTAGTTGGTTGATTCAATTCCATGTAACTCTGCAAGTTGAAGAACTATTAACTACAATAGAGAAAAGGCTTAGACGATTATGCAAAGAGAACCGTTTAAAACTTATTTTTTAAAAGATTATTTCAATTTTATGAGGATAAAACTCAATTCTGCCTGTCCATAATTTAGCACCACAAACTTTAGAACAAGATCCACTAGTCAGATAATCCTTAAAGTACCAATTGCATGTTGACATGAACATATGAAGCAAGACCCATCAGATGCAACATACAACCGGAAAATTGCATTGAATATGCCGAATAAAATATTTAAGCAAGGTGGAAAGCAGCTATGATATGTTAACCACACAAAAGAATGTATATCCAAGTTATTTCCAAGAAACATTTTCAGTACAGTGCACCTTAAATCGTTAACTTACGAAGTTATTTGGCACAGCACTGGCATTTATGTTTGTTAAAGTTGCAGTCTGATTTGCTAAAACACTTGGATCAACCTCCCTACTGGGCCTTTTGGATTGATGCGAATTCTTATGCGAGTCAACACCTGCAAGATGAAAGAAACGAGTCATTCAGAGAATCCACAGGATTCTATAAGATAAATTAAAAAAGATGAACAAATTCTTTTACCATCCTTCACCACTTTAGATGTATCTTCTGATGAAATATCAACCAGCTTGTCATCTTTCCTTCTCCCTTTAATGCTCGACTTGGTTTTGCTTGCTGGAGCTACTTTCTTGCTTTGCTCAACCTTATCCTTGCTCTGAACACTGTTTGTCTCCATTTTTTGGTCTTTTGGCACTGAATTAGATTTTACATGACGTGCCTCTGGTTGAGCACCTGAATTTAATGGGGTAAAATTAGACGCACCAACTTTCAAGCGTTTCTTGTCTGGTTCTTTTGGATCCATTGAACCAGCATATGCTGAAGTTGCAATCCACTTCCTTCCTCCACTATTTTCTAGGTTCATAGGTGCTGTTTCCTTATGTTGCTGGGCAGCCTTCAGCTTCAACTCACTTTCCCGAAGTGCAATCTGCTGCCTCAAGTCCAGTAATTTACTATTGTTGGAAACTACACCTTGCTCTGACAAAAGATCTTGGCATGCCATATTTTTTTTGTGGGGGTTAAAATATCTAACTTGTGATCCTTGATCAACCGGAGAAACAGCAACCTTGGAATTGGCCCCACCATTGATCTTGGTCATTGAGATAAATGTACGGCTTAAAGGTTTCTTGGGAATTACTCTGGTAATATTCCTAGAAGTCTGTCCTAACTTGCTCATCTTCGCTGCAGATGATGTTAGGGGTCTCTGTGTACAATCCCAAGTTGAGTTGGATTTATATTCAACAGGTTTTTGTAGACTGCATTCTTCTGAGTCACTTCCACTGTCATCATCCGAGAAGCGTATTACAAGATTATTGCCACCTCCAGAAGGTGCATGCCAACTACGATTAGTGGATTTAACTGGCAATTGATTCTTCTCGACATTTTTCTGACTCATTGGTGGAATTGGTTGTTGTGAGAGAACAGTAACCGCGCTGGCAATATTATTGCCAGCAATAGCATTCCCTACATATCAGCAGAAACATTAAAATTAATATTAAAATTCAGAAAACATAATTGTTTTCAAAATATTAGAAAAACTTCCTATATTGTAGGTAAAAGACACTTTCCAGATGCAGTAAAGCAGTAGAGGTAAAATAAAATCAGTACAAAAACTAAGCACATAAAAGACTTAGAAATATCCTTTGAATAGTTTCTATATTTAGCATCAAATAGCAACCAAATACTACATTCATTAACCTACAATTTGAGCATGACTTTAATACTAATACACAGACAGTCCATTTCAATGGACAGATCAACTCAGCTGCAACAGAATAAGCTCTGAATACGCTGGAAACATCAAAGTGACTTGAGAATCCCAGCACTAGCCTCTAGGACTTACCAGTCAGATTTGGTGGTATGGGTTTCACTGCAGAAGGTGCTACATTAGGTCCCTGAGGTGGGGGAATAGGACCACTAGACCGTGAAGTGGAGCAATCCAGATTTTCCTGGAAAGAAAAAAGTTTAATACAACAAAGGTCTGGAACATACTTTTGTTACAAAGTGAAAGCAAAAAATTGAAAAAATGAACCCAAAACAACAGACAAATAGCAAAAATTAAAAATATATATATTAACCAAGATAGAGCTTAGTATTTCTCAAATGGAACAAAGTTTTCACTGAAACATCTGCTTCGGATCCATGATTTTACAAAGCAACTAGAAGTTTTTAAACTAAATGTAACTAAGCATACTAAAATATACAACTATCTAATTGTTTTGAAAAGCAATATGTATTATGCATTAAAATCTCAGAAAAAAATAAACTAGGAAAAAAAAAAGAAGACTCCGACCTTCATTTATCTTACTTAAGATAGAAAGTGATGAAATCTTTTCTTTCCCTTTCCCTCCTCAGCAACCAAACAAAAAACAGCCCGCTACAATAATCAAAACTTCAAAAAAAAACACATATTTTCACAATAAATCGGTAAAACTGGAAAAATGATTTTTCATAGAGATGAACACTTGCCTATATTCCCACAGCAGCCAAAGAAGAGTTAAACAAACGAAGAAAAAAATAGATACGGAAATTAGGGTTAGAGAGAGGTGTGCTTACGTCGTCGTATGAATCGGAGAGCTCGCCTTCTTCTTTAGCTTTAGAGCCTTCGATGTCTTTGCTAGGGTTTACATTCGTTGAATTTGAAGCCATTGCTTTGGATTTAAGCTCATCATCATCCATGAATTTAATATTATTTTCTTTTTTTTCCCTTTTTTTCCTTTTTTTCCCTCCTTGACTTTCTTCTTATAGTCTCAATCGAAAGGTAAAGGAAAAAAAAAACCGTCTTTTGCACGTCACGGTGAATCGGGTTGTAGAGGAAAAATGGAAAATTATGAAGGTGGAAAAGAATAGAGAGGCGGGCATAATTCCTTTAAAGACGGTAATACCCTTCATCTTGCTATTGAATTACGTACTGGGGGACTTCCGTTCGTCAATGCTGTTCTGTAGACAGCTCAGCAGCTAAGAACCAATTATGGGGATGTAGCCGTCGGCTGGTTTATAGTATTTACTATAATTGTATATAAATAAGATTTTTTTATGAAGAATTATTTATTTTTTTAGTTTTATTTTTGGTTTTGCCAGAAATTATTTTATATTTATTTTTTTGAGTTGATTTTCATATGTTTGCAGGGCAGTTTATTTGTATGTTTTTTTGTAAGATTTTGATGTCTTTGTGACAGTATTATCTGATGTTATAGTAATTCAGCGTTCAGATAATAAGTATTATCGAACGTTTCAAATCACAAGATAATCGGTGGTATGTTATTTTTTGAATTTCCTTATGATAGCTTGTCGATGTGCCAAGAACTAGTAGTGAAAAGAATACTTAATACATGGAGCTTTATGGTTAAAGTTTATCTTCGCTGAAATTTTATTTGGAATACGAAACATGTTTTTTTAGTAATGAATGTTTTTAATTCTATTTTTTACGCTCTATTATTTTTTGATGTTTTTTTTATCTCTATAGATATTCATGGTTTAGAGTGTGTTTATACTTTGTAATTTTTCCTTTTGATTAATGAAATTCAGTTCAAGTTCTTCGTTTAAAAAAATTATGGGGATGTATAATTAACAGGCATCGTGAACCGATATAATCGTAACATTTATATGTTAATTAATCGAACCGTTAAGGCTAAACAATTTCGGTTAATTGAACCGTTAAAAATGATGGTGTATGGTTATTCTATAGGTTATCAGTTATTAAATTATTTACAAGATATATTTATTCACAAGATTAGTTGTGTTATTCTCGATGTCATTTTATAATGTAATATTTATCATAAAGATAATTTTATTATTTTAATAGAAAACAATAAACGTCTGGAAAAATTGTAACAGGTCATATGTTAACTTATAACCAAAACATTAATAAGGGTTAACAATTAACAGTTTAAACGATTAACCGTTAAATTATAATTGAACAACGATTATAACAATTAACCAATTAGTTAGATTAAACGATACAATTAACCTACCATGAACACTCCTAACACCAATGTCATAAATAAATAAATAAAACTAGGCATGATTTTCTGCTTTTTTTTAGATTTAGATTAGCTCACGAGATTACTAAATAAAGAGTCAGCTTAATATGCATTTATAATATAAATTAAAAATTATTTTATTATCTGGTAGATGTTTTTTGCTTACCGCAGTTTATGGTAGTCCGTCGATTGCGAAAAGGAAATGGTTATGGCCGGCTTTATTGGAGCTTGCCCCGACATCGGATCAGCCTTGGATTTTGGGAGGTGATTTTAACGTGATTCTTAGTCCAGGGGAACGTCGGGGTGGCTCGTTATCATCCTTGGGCTTTAGTCGTTTTATTTCAAGATTTTGTCTTTGATTTTGGCTTGATTGATATTCCGTTCTCCGGGTCTTTGTTCACTTGGAATAGAGGAAATCTGTATCAGCGTCTGGATCGGTGCTTAGTAAGTGATGGATGGCTTCAGGCTTTTCCGGGTACACAAATATCGCATCTTGACTGTATTGGCTCTGATCATTGCCCGTTACTCGTTCAGTTGGATTCGACAGATGTTGCTCATAGCAATAGACCTTTCAAATTTTTGGTAGCCTGGCAGGATCACCCTGATTTCGCCAGGGTAATTGAAACGAAGTGTGATAGTGGTAGGGAGGTGCTTTCGAACTTAACTTCCTTGCAGGGTGAGTTGGTTGAATGAAACAAATCTGTCTTTGGGCATATAGGGAAGCGAAAGAACGAATTACTTAGAAGATTGCAGGTATTGAAAAGGCTTTACAAAATAGGCATTCCGGGTTTCTCATTAATCTGAACCATTCTCTTAGTACAGAATTAAATAATGTGCTGCTTTAGGAAGAGAGTTTGTGGATGCAAAAGGCGAGATGTCAGTGGGTTTCGGAAGGAGATCGCAATACAAAGTTTTATCATCGGTTCGCTACGGCTAGACGGAGGAAGAATATTGTCCGTGCCTTGCGTGATGACAATGGGTGTTGGGTCTCAGACGAAGGTGAATTAAAATCTATGGCTGTGAATTTCTTTCAGAATTTGTTTTCGAGCGAGGGTAATGATGGTTATGAGTACCCTATCCGCGGGGGTTTTCGGGCGCTGGCAGCCAATGAAGTTTCGTCCCTGGTTCGGCAAGTAAGTGATAAGGAGGTTCGTGCAGCTCTTTTTGCTATGGGTCTGCTAAAAGCCCCAGGTATTGATGGTTTTCATGCGTTCTTCTACCAACAGAACTGGATCATCGTGGGTCCTAGTGTATGTAATTTCGTTCGTGGTATCTTTGTTGGTCTGCATATTGATCCCTCTCTGAATCAGACCGTGTTGGTTCTTCTACCAAAAGTCCCCAGACCTGAGCATATTAGTCAATTTCGACCTATAAGCCTTTGTTCGGTCTTATACAAGGTGATTACTAAGGTTATTGTAAATCGGTTAAAACCATTTCTACCAGATTAGGTTTCGAAAGCCCAAACTAGTTTTGTTCTCGGGCGTCTAATTTCGGACAATATTGTTATAGCATGGAAGGGTATTCACTCGATGCGTAAAAAATCTGGTCATAAGGGGTGGATGGCCATTAAGGTTGACCTGGAGAAAGCTTATGATAGGCTGGAATGGTCCTTTATTGATGATACTCTACGTGAGATTGGGTTACCAGACTACTTTCGGAGTTTGATTATGAGATGTATTATGTCCTCGACGATGCAGGTGCTTTGGAATAGCTCGCCGTCTGATTCGTTTACTCCGTCTAGGGGTATACGGCAGGGAGATCCTTTATCGCCGTACATTTTTGTTCTCTGTATGGAGAGACTGGCGCATGCTATTGTAAAGGAAGTCCATTCCGGAGCATGGAAACCTATCGCTCTAGCGCGTAATGGCCCATGTATTTCCCACTTATTCTTTGCTGATGATTTAGTTTTGCTCGTCGAGGCCTCGGTATCCCAACTTCATGTAATTAACCGTGTATTGAGTGATTTTTGCGATGCCTCGGGTCATAAGGTGAGTGTGCAGAAGACTAATATTTTCTTTTCACGCAATGTGGATGGTGCTACTCGCGGTTTACTTAGTCGTGGTTTTGGTTTTACTGAAGTTTCGGACTTAGGTAAATACTTGGGTGTGTCTTTACTGCACAAACGGGTTACTAATGGGACTTACCAGTTTTTAATATAGAAAGTGAGTGATAGATTGTTAGGTTGGTCAGCTAAATCCCTATCTTTGGCGGGGCGTATTATGTTGGCGAAAGCGGTGTTGGAAGCAATTCCTTCATATACCATGCAAACCACCTTACAGCCTAAAAGGGTGTGCATGAAGATTGAGAAGCTGATCAGAAAATTTATTTGGGGTAACTCGTCCAATGGTCGTCCTGTGCATCTGGTAGATTAGAATACTCTGTGCAAACCCAAGGTGGATGGTGGTATGGGTTTTAAACATCTAGAAGATCAAAATGCAACTTTTTTGATGAAATTGGTTTTTGGCTTGGTTGCTCAGCCAGATAGGTTTTGGGTGTGAGTTCTGCGTTCTAAATATAGGTGCAACGGAGTGATTCCGAACATTATTCTGCGTGGTAACCAATCTCACCTTTGGAAAGGTATATATCGTGTTTGGGATGAGGTTCGTAGTCATTTATCATGGAAGATAGGTAATGAAGATGACATTGATTTTTGGACTGATCGATGGGTTGAGAAAATTGGTTGTCTTAAGGATTGGGTTCCCCCTAATTATCTTCTTCCGAATGGGTCGACTCCCCTATCGTCGATGATGAACGAGGTTGGCGAATAGAAGTGGGATGTGTTCCAACATTTGTTGCCTCTACCTATTGTTATGCGGATTGTCGCAATTATACCCCCTTGTGCCTCGGCTCCGCGTGACTGTTTCGGTTGGGACGCTTCATCTGATAGGAGATTTTCGGTTCGCTCGGCTTACAGAATAAGGATGCAGCAAGGTAAGACGCAGGCTGATCCTATTTGGAGCATGATCGATCGGCTGCTGGGTTTGCCAAGGATTAAATTATTTTTGTGGTTACTAATGCATGAGAGGTTACTAACCAATGTCGAGAGAGAGCGACGTCATCTCACGACTTTTGTGCAGTGTGAGATATGTGAGAATGAGGCTGAAACGTTAGATCACCTGTTTCGTCAATGCCTGACGGTGCAGGGGTACTGGAAGTCGATTGTCTGAATTTTGGCTGGATTTTTTCAGCATGGAATTCACAGCGTGGGTACGCTGTAATCTACAGTCCGGTAAGGTGTTTGCTCCTACAGTTGTGAATTGACCTCTCTTTTTTGGATCGTTACTTTGGCTAATTTGAAAGGAAAGGAACCGGTTGGTCTTCACCCCTGAGGTTAATTGGAGTTTGTCGCTTGTAGATAAGTGTCGAACTGTTGTGCAAGAATGTGAGCAAGCGAGAATCATGCAAGCTCAGTTGGGGAATGTAATCGCTTCGGCCCATAGGGAATTGGAACGTTGTACGGCTCCATCTCCGGAATAGGTCAAGCTTAATTCAGACGGGGCTAGGGTTCATGCGGATGGTCGGACGACATGTGGAGGGGTGATTCAGAATGATAGGGGCGAGTGGTTATTGGGTTACTCTAGGTTTGTTGGTATTTGTTCGGTCCTTGATTCTGAGCTTTGAGGTGTGTTGGAAGGGCTCAAACATGCTTGGCAAAGAGGCTACCGTCGTGTTATCGTGGAGATGGATAATAAGGAAGCCGTTCGGCTTTTAAACATGCCGTCTAGGGACGTTGGAGTTTCTTCGATGATTCACCATATCAAGTTGATGTTGCAGAATGATTGGGATGTTCGGTTCTTTTGTGTGTCTCGAAAGGTAAATGGTGTGGGTGATAGCTTAGCTAAATATGGGTTGAACTTAGTAAGTGGGGTGGTTGTTTTTTGCCAACCTTCGGACTTTGTTTTAGATGTTTTCCACTCGGACATCAGTGATGTCGTTAGTGTTTCTTGATTTTATGTAGGTTACCGGGTGCACTCTTTTTCCTCCAATTTTGGTTAGGGAGGTTTTTTAACGATGTGCCCGGATAACCAATCTCCTTTTTTCAATAAAAAAATCATTTTATTATTTTTGTAAGTACATATTTAACTTATTTTTATTAGGAAAATTTTACAACGGGCGTCGAACACCGCTGAACAACACTAATGATGAACATCGCTGAACACCATTAAATTGATTAAGAAAGATTAAAAATCCTAAGGACTCAACGTACAATTAATAATTATTTAAAATAAAATTTCAATTAAATTATTTTTCATATATTTTATATTTTTAATCTTTATTTTCAAATAATTTAATCAAATACCAAACATACTCAATTTCAAATTCTCAAATTAGAACCCTAATTCCTAAATTAAAATCTTCGCCCCGTACCCACCCAAATTGTCAAAACAATACTCTTTTAATAATATATTCATATGTTTAAATTCAATTGGCTACTTTTTTTTTCTTTCATATTATGTTCCGAGTTACAAGGGAAATAAGGAATTTCAAGATCGACAATGAAATTTAACACGACAAATAATTTAATTGAGAACCTTAAACGTATGAATATTATATAAAAGAGAAGAATATTGAGAATTCAGGTTTGAGTTGAGGGTTTTAATTTGAGAATTCAAGTTTAATTTTGGGAGTTTGGATTTTAATTTGAGAATTAGGGTTCTAATTTGAAAATTTGGGATTAACTATGGTTGATATTTGATCAAATTATTTGAAAATAAAGATTAAAATATAATATAAATAAAAAATAATTTTATTAAAATTTTATTTTAAATGATTATTAATTGTATTTTGAGTCCTTGAGATTTTTAATCTTTATTAATAAATTTAATAGTGTTCAGCGGTGTTTATCGCTAGTGGTGTTCAACGGTGTTCATCGCACGTGGTAGACTCATCCTTTTTATTAAAGGTGTTTTCTTTATTATTTGGCATAAATGAAAAATTATTATCTAAATTATATCATTTGTTTTGTTTGCTTTTAGCTCTTAAATTATTTTTTGTCAAAATAAGTACTTAAACTATTATTTTATGTCTGGTAATTATCTAAGTCAAAAAAAATTATTTTGGCCAATAAAATGTTAACACGTCACAAATATTTTTTGACTAATAGATAATTTAAGGACTAAAAACAAAAAAATAACATAATTTAGGTACTTATTTTTGCCAAAAAATAATGTAGGGACTTAAAACAACTAAAAATAATAATTTAAATATTTATTTTGACTGAAAAATTATTTTAAGGGCTAAAAGCGAACAAAGAACATAGTTTAATGACTGTTTTTTCATATAAACCAAATTTAAAATCTATATTTTGACCAAGCCGAACTTGGAACAAATATAATGATTTTGATACCTTATATAGGCTAGACATTATCCATAGATACCTCTTAATTTTACAGGCTTGAGAAGGTTAACATCTGAAAATTCCATTGCCTTGGAGCAGCAATGCTGATGACATTGATGAATGGACTGAAGTTGTCGTTGCCGTTGCCGTTGCCGTTGTCATGAATAGATTTAATTCGTCACCACGACTTTTACAGTACCGCAACTCAGCAACATCTAATCCATCTTCTTCTTCTTTTTACTACAGAAGTTGATATAACGGATGTTATGCTGATTATTTCGATTAGTAAAGATAATAATGTTTTGTTTTATGGACCAATATTATACCGTTTTCGGCTATGCAGACGGGTACTTACTAGCTTCAAGGTTGAATTAAAACAATGCTTCTAGGTTCTAGCAATGGATGCTGGCGACGCTGCTGTTTCGTCTATTCATTTCGATTCTAAGCTCTTAGCTGTCGTTTACGGCTGTGCCGCAACTATCCATCCAACTCCGAAATGAATGGTGGTCTCATCGGTTATATCATGACTATCTAAGGCATAAAGAGTATAGCTATGTAGGAATCTGCGAACACGAATCGAATATCTGCAAATATTCACCCCCTCTACCTCTACCTCTCGATTCAATTCCTTTGAAAACCGCCCTGGAAACTGAGCTTCATAATTCCTGCAATTACAGTGTCAATCTTTTATAGGGTGATTGGAGCCAATCCATCTTTATTGTTCTTGGCCTTGGCGGTAAAAGCCAGCATCAAATCTTAGGCCCCGAGAACACTTTAAAAAGTGCTTCTGCACACATTGGTGATTTTGCACTCAAAATGGGCTGCCGAACGCCTAGCTTTTTGGGCAGTAAAAGTGTTTTGTAACCGCACTTATGGCCAAACGGAGAAAGCTGTGATTTCCAGCATTTTCATCTTGTAAAAAGCGTTTGGGGGTAAAATATTTGTTTTACCTAATTTCCTTCACGTGTACTCGTATATTTATTATTAGGATTATTAAATATTATCTAATTTTTAAGTTTTCATATAAACAAATTGTATTAATAATAATAATAAAATAATATAAAAACGCCACTTTATTAATACTAATATATTAAAATAACATTAATATATTAAAACAATGCATTAAAATAATTAATATACCCCAATAATATTAATAGTAAATATGAATATTATATTAAATATTAATAATATATTAATATTGAAATAAATGATATATTAAAATAATATTAAAAATTTAATATTTTAAACAAAAACAAATAATAAAAACATCGCCTATATCCATTTATTTTTTACTTAACATTTTATCTTTTCAAAACTACTTCTTGATAGAATAAAAATTTCTTGTCTTTTTTTGGTGTCTCTGTTTATGCTCTCATCTCAAAATTTAAGTTCATGGTTAAGGTTTAGGGTTTTAAAAAATAAATTTAGGATGTATTTTTTTAAAGTTTAAAGTTTAAAGTTTAAAATTTAAAGTTTAAAGTTATGTGATAGAATTTATTTTTTTAACGTTAAAACGTGAAAATGGACACTAAAAAATTATACTAGGATTTTTGTTCTTTTTGACAATGACAAGCCCTCAGTATAAAAGGGAAGAATCAAATGATCTGAAAATCATTTCAGCCATTGAGGAGACCACAAAAGGTCCCAAACCAAGAAACTTGTGTCTTGGATAGGGAAAATTCTAAAATATGGCCGCTTAAAAAGCAGCTAAAAAACGACTGTATATAATTTCTTACAAAAATCGTATAATGTAAAGATTTATGTATAATGTACACAAATACTTATCACTTTTGTAAAAATTGTAAAGATTTGTGTACGCGCCTTTTTTTAACCGCTTTTTAAGCGGCTGTTCCCTATAACTTTCCCCTGGATAGTGGATATAACAACAACCAAACAAAATCACACCTACCGAGAATCTGTCTGATAACATGAAAAAATCACAACAACAAAATCATGATTTGGGTTTTTCTACAAGTACTTTTAGATTAACAAAAACAAGCTTTATGAACCCCTCAACTCACCAGGAAAGTAAAGAAAGTAGAGATTAGCTAATGAATGGCAGTAAAAACGAAACTTCAATCATTGTGAAGTGTTCTGATCTTCAACCTTCTTATTAAGGATTCATATTTTATGTTCTCCGAATTTTCTTAAATTTGTGTTAGATTCGAAAACGTAGCCATAGACATACAAAAATAATCATTCAAATATACGAACAACAATCAAACATACAAACCTAGAAATCATATTCAACCCTGGTTCAAAATTCGAATAAGATATCGCCATAACCGGATTGTTCAATTGAATTTGTATATAGCAGTTCAGCACTATATAATCTAATATAAATCAGCAAAGCTACAATCGATTAAACCCATACTCTCAATCTTCCTTAAAATTTTCGAACATATTCAGCATAGACAGACACAAGGTTTCATTTTGGGTATTTTAAGGTTTCATTGAAGAAGAAACGTAGCAACCTCATCATCTAAACATTAGAACCCCAAACAACCGACATTGCCCTACGAATCATATGACAAAACAGCTTAAAACAAACCATTCGGTTCAACTTAGGGACGTGTTTTCTGATTCATCATCATTGGACTGATTTGGTGTACCGAATTTTTGCTTGAAAGAGTCCTGCCTTTGCATCCACATCATATGGCCCTTCAAAAAAAAAAACTCAGAAATTCAAATGCAATTAAACGATTGAAAACCCAGAATATGGGTCAAAATTTGGGATATAAAAACAGGATTTTTTTATTTTATTTTTACCTGGAGAGCAGCGGCCCAAGCAATGAGGGAAGAAGCGAGCCAGAACCTTTTGTCTTTGATGAGAGTTCGGGCATCAAAATTTGCCATGAAACCCTAATCCTATTACCCTTTTCCCTTTGTTGTATTTTAGGGGGTTTGGATTTGGGATTTGGAGTGAGAGAAAAGTTTGAGGGGCTTTTCTGTGGAGGTATTTTAGGGCTTTTTGGATTTGGAGTTTGGGAATGAAATTGGGAGTCGGATGGATGCGCAATCACGTCATCATATAAGATTTTCCTTTAATTTTAGGGTAAAATACATAAATCATCACTCAACTATTTTTCTTATTTTTATTTTGGTTACTTAATTTTTAATTTTTTTTATTTATTAACTGAATTTTCGTATTACTCTTGTTTTAGTCATTTTAAATTATTTTATTGTTGTTTTGGTATAACATAATATTTTTATTGTTATTAAATATAAAAATAATTTAAAATAAAATTATATTTTATTATTATTGTAAACTAAAAATTATTAATTTTTATTCTCATACCCTAAATTAAAACCCCACCTTTTTTCACCATCACCTCACTTCTACCATTCATCTCTATTATCATCGGGCTAACTCGTCGTCAGATTTTCCCCTTTCTCTCACCGAGTCAGCATCCAAATTGATCCAAAACCAAACATCAATTTTTTTCATACAATTCTTTTATCGTTGTGGCCATTTATCGGTGAACAAAGGGACTTCTCCAAGATTCAGATGGTGGAGAATTTTATCGATGCGAAAAAACAACATACTAAAAAATGAGCTTCATCTGACGATATAGGAAGGAGATCGTTGAGAGAAAAATCAAAAGATTTTTTTGTCGATTCGATGACTTCGGAGAACTTTCCAACAGAATAAAGGTTAAATTCGAACTTAGGAAGACGAGACAAAGAGATTGATAAAATTTAAAACTGAATGACCACCATCTAACCGTCGACGGTGACGTTCGACGACGGTGAATGGTAGCCGACATGATAGAGATGATCGACGATACGATGTTTGGGTATAACAATTAATAGTTTTTATTTTAAATATTTTAAATTTAATAATAATCAAAATGATTTTATTTTTATTTTAAATTATTTTTATAATAATAATAATAGAATGTCATACTAAAATAATAATAAAATAATTCAGAGTAATAAAAATGTCAATATATAATTTTCATTTACTAAAATAAAATCTTTTAAAGTTAAGTGATCAAAATAGGAGTGAGAAGATAGTTCAGTGATAAATTGCGCAATTTACCTTTAATTTTAAAATAATTTAAGATTTTAATGAATGGGTTTTAGTGTATATGGTTTTAATCAAAGTGTTATGAGTTTGTGATTCGAGGTTTATGGTTAATGAATTTGGTGGTTTGGGGATTATGTTTCTTAGATTTGAGGATTAAGATTTTAAGATTTAGATATTATAGTTTGGATTTGATGGTTCTATTGTTTCCTAAACTGTGGCCAACAGTAGGGGTTTTGATAGTCGAGTTGTATGACTACAGCGTCGACGACCGATAAAGGTTGGGTCATGACCGAGCAAAGGAAGTAAATGCACGAAAGAGGGGTTAAAAAAGATTTTTTTTGAATATGTTGGTATGATTACAAGGTAATATCTATTCAATTTTTTTAGCCCTTTAATAACGCACACACATCGTGTACAAATGGTGCTCGAACTCAAATTACTTGAATGAAATACATCATTATTTATCACTGGGACTACTCTACAGGTTCAATGGTTAAAAAAGTTGTACGAAGTGGTTTTTAGGTTTTGTGGAGAATAATTTATATTAAACTAAATTTTTAGATTAACGAGTGCTGTGTAGCTAATACTAGAAAAAATAAAAAGACGAAAGAGTTAATCAATTCAAACTTAACTTTATTTTAAGATATGGTTAATTGTTTGTTATGACTAATAGTTTTAATATTCATTTAAATAACATTAAAAAATAATGATGTATATAGCTTGTGTATCGGCGTGTGCTTCGTTTTAGAAATTTTCACATTACATAATATTTTTTAAATTGAATCCACTAATTATATTAAACGAGAAAATATTTGAAATTATAATAAAAATTTACTACTGAGCAAACAAACACTTAAATCCAGACACAAACTCAGAAAACTAAATTAGCAGCTCTAAATCATAAGAGGACCATACAAAGAACATGTAAAAACCTAATCCAAAAACTTGAAACAAAAGACGGATACAAACATCTCCAAATCGACGATGATGGGTAAAACCATCAATAAACAACATTGACAAATGCATATTACAGTGAACGTACATTGACAATAAGGTCATTACCACAACTCAATCGCGAATAAACGATAGATGTAATCGCGTATCCAAATTCAATTCAAGGGCCCGAGACAAGGAGATCAACAATATAATGAAAAGAGCATCATCTTGATCAGTCGTGACGACGTTAGATCCAACCCTAATAGAAAACAAATAACAAAAAACGTGTCAAGAGGCAAAAAGCGTGTTAAGAAGCAAAAAAAGTACATACCAAACGATAAAGAAAAGTGTGTCATAAAGACAAATTTATTAAAACAAAAAAATAAAAATAATAAAAGAAGGTGACCGACGGTCGACAAACAGCCCTAAAGCTATTGCCGCCGCCGATCTGTTCAAACAGAAATAAAGAGCGGCGGCACTCAAACAAAGAATTTTAATTATTAATTATTGTTTGCTATAAGAGTTTTATTCGTGCACATATACATCTAACTATTATTAATGTCTTAAATTAATATTTAACATAAAATTCTGTCATTTTATTTAAAGATTTGTTTTTAAAGAATTAGTTAAAAAAAGTTAATTATTTAAATTTGTAGTTTACCCAAACCTTTTAATTTTAAAGTTTAAATATTTAGGTTGTGGTTTAGGTTATATGGTTTAGAATTTAGGACTTATAGTTAGAATTTAAAGTTTAAGATTTAGGTGTTAGATATTAGGATTTAAGTTTTAAATTTTATAATTTATATGAGAAGATTGTATAAATTTTTTATATTGTATCAAAATATAACCCATAATAATAATGATTTATGTAAAAAAATATATGTATATAAATTAAAAAAAATGGAAGCAAAAGTCCCCCACACCCACACTATCCAATCCAATAGATAGAGAAACAATATATCTAAAGGCAATTTTGAGAGGTGGGTGCTGCTTCACACTCACACAATCGTTGAAACCCGGAAGCCATGGCAATGGCAGTTTCATTGAACTGGATTCCACCTACCTTTACAAACAAGGTTCCTTCTTCTTATTTACTCTTCTCTTTATTTTCTCTCACTCCTCAATCCAATTCTTCTTCATTCTCCAGGCTAATTATGTACTCGCACACTCCACTGAGCCACCCCGAGTCCAACCTTGTTTGCAAAACTCAGTCACAATCCCCAATGAAGAAAGTACGATAAACCCATCTCATAAAAGCAAGCAAAACATGATGTCTTTGTGTTATGTTCTTAATTTGGCTTGAATTTCAGGGAGAAGACTGTTGCTGTTGGGTGTTGGAGCCTTCACAGCTAACTTACTCCCTGCAACTTCCCTTCTTGCACAAGGTAATATGATTCCTCTCGGTCTCACTTAACTTAAGCTCCGTTCAGCAATGCTTCTTCAACGGGCGTTAGAACGTCAAACGGAAAAGTAATGCCGAATTGGCTATTCTTATCTTATATATAACCATTCCTCCTGTTTTTGGACAGAAATACCACAAAACTATAAAGCTTTTGTTGACATTCCAGATGGGTATTCTTATTACTACCCATCAGATTGGAGGGTAAGTTGTTTTTCAATCCAGATGGCTGTGCCTGTGTTAAATGATGACACCACTAAAACTATGTTGGGGATCTCAATCCTCATAAATGTCAGGAATTTGATTTTAGGGGACATGATTCGGCTTTCAAAGACAGGTTTCTTCAACTGCAGAATGTTAGGGTCAGATTCATACCAACTGATAAGAAAGACATCCATGATTTGGGACCAATAGATGAGGTAAAATTGCCTACTATTTTGCTTCCCTTAAAAGGGTAATTATATCATGCACCAGTGCGGAAATTTTTTCTTTTCACAACTTAATTTTAGGGGTTATAGATCTAGTTTAGGGTCTTAGGTTTATGTGCTTGGAATTTAGGGATTGTGGTTTGAATTTAGATTTTACAAGTTAAACCCTAAAACCTTAACATATTATCCTAACATTTAAACCCTAAACCTAGATCCTTAAACTAAATCTCTAACCCCTAGAGTTAAGACACTAACCCCTAAACCCTTAAACTACAAACCCTAAACTAAATCTCTGACCCCTGAAATTAAGACGTTTGTGGAAACAAAAAGTTTACACCGCTTGTGCTTGTGATATTTTCCCTCGCTTAAAACGCAGAAACAAGAACCAAGCTTCTGATTTGTTCACAGGTTGTTTACAACTTGGTGAATCATGTTTACGCTGCACCAAACCAAATGGTGAATATACTTGATATGCAAGAGGTTTGTTCATAGAAAACTCAACTTGTATTTCAGTTTTTTTTTTATATATATTGAATGGAAAAGAATCTGACAATTTTTCTTGGGAAAAAAATGCAGAGAACAATTGATGGGAAAAACTACTACACCTTTGAATATGAGCTCACCTCTCCCAACTATGCCAGTGCTTGCTTTGCAACAATAGCTATTGGAAATGGTAAACTCTTATCATAATTGTTGATTTGTCAATGTGCCATTAACTTGATTTCTGTTACAGGGAGATATTACACACTGGTGGTCGGAGCACTTGAAAGGCGATGGAGAAAGGTTCGAAACAAACTGAAAGTGGTGGCCGACTCCTTCAAGCTGCTCGAAATCTGAAGAGTCCAATTCTAAAAC
This sequence comes from Hibiscus trionum, assembly GCA_030270665.1. Classification (NCBI taxonomy): domain Eukaryota; kingdom Viridiplantae; phylum Streptophyta; class Magnoliopsida; order Malvales; family Malvaceae; genus Hibiscus; species Hibiscus trionum. The sequence goes on along the minus strand of BSYR01000021.1, from coordinate 4,598,502 downwards.
CTGTAAAACCCCACTCTTTACATTGTATATATGGCAGGACACGCCATTGGTTTTGTTTTAGTCATCATCAACCTTTATAATTTACCATTTTTCTTCTATTGTTCCTTGCATCTGATTATTTCTGGACACGGTACAAATAACGCATGCACGGATTACCGGATCTATTTCGCACGCAGGACAAGCTTTTGCAGTGTGATATATAAAAGAAGAGATCTACTCCAACATTTATTTACAGAGATTACAGCATTCTCATCTTCTAAGCTTTCTTGGAAGTAATCAAAAGTTGAAAATTTTACAGCTGAATTTACATACATTATCCAAGCACACAGCCTTAATGGGAAAACCTGAAAATTCATAGAAATTAGGAGGGGAGGGGGGACCTTCAAATCCTAAAAACATAACTAAACGGGACTCGAGCCTTTTTCTGATCAATAAACAAAGTTACTATACCATTGAGGCAAAACACAGCCTTAAATCAAATGCTGCTTGCCCCTGTAAAGAATATGGACCTATACCTCAACAGCTACCCAAATTCTGAAACCCCTCGCTCTGAACCGTCATACTCGTGAATGGTGATTAATGTATTGACAAGTAACAAAGTGAAAAGTAAGGGAAGTGAGCCGGACCCTACCTTAAAGAATGTAAATACAGCTGCTGATGTACCTACCCACTGGAGCAAACAATGTCACCATGCTCAATGTTCGCATGTGCTCTTCACTTACCAACTCATAGAAAACATCTTTGCAAGCTGTGCATCATCCTCGTTTTTCTTCTCTGATTCTGGATTTCTTCAACGGAGATATGAATTGAATCCAGCAGGTTTGGGGTAGTTCCAGCTTTTCAAATAAGTGAAAATGAGTAATATACAGAACAACCGATGTAAGTTACAATCAATTGCAAAGTCAACCTAAACCAGACGGTGCTGACGCAAGCCTTTCCCAAAATGAGGTTGCATTAAACGAACGTACAAACCATTTTTCGATACCAAAGCATCATGTGTCCCTTCCTCAACAATTCGACCACCGTTAAGTACTACAATGTTGTCAACATGCCTCATCATTGCAGCTCTATGGGCTATCAAGATGGTGGTTTTGTTCCCCATTATCAGCGTGTCAAGTGCCTCCTGCACTACTCGGCTCGACTCAGATTCGATGGATGAGCTAGCTTCATCCAATAACAAGATGGGAGCATTCTTCAGTACCACTCGAGCAATAGCAATTCTTTGTTTCTGTCCCGGGGTCAAATCCACACCCCTCATACCCACATGTGTATCATAACCATGAGGCAAACTACTGATAAAATGGTGAGCATTAGCTATTCTTGCAGCCTCTTTCATCTCGGCTTCACTAGCATTGTGCCTTGCATATATAATGTTTTCCCTGATTGTAGTAGAGAAAATAATCGGTTCCTGTTGAACAAGACCTAAGTGGTTCCTCAACCACCTCAAATTGTAGAGCTTCAAATCCCGCCCATCAAGTAGAATCTGACCTGCAACTGGGTCGTAAAACCTCTCTATCAGAGATATTATGGCACTCTTCCCAGATCTTGAAACTCCAACAACGGCTACAGTTTGTCCCCCATTAACTTTAAGACTGAAATTGCTCAATACCAACATTTCCGGACGAGTAGGATAGCAGAAATCAACATTTTTCAACTCAATGCTTCCATAGACATTAGGCGGCTTCAATGCTGAGTTATCATCTGGCTCAATTTTAGGCACTCGATCAATAATTTCAAACACTGAAATGAGAGATTTCCGCCTTTTGAGTATGTATGGTGCCAATCCAAATGGCTCTACCAGTGCAAAAGTTGCAAAAGAGAAAACCATGTATTCTTTTATAGCTGTAGGCAGATCTATATACTGTCTTTTAACAGACAGCGCGGTGTACCAAAGGAGAAGAGCATTGCAGGCAAAAAGAAGAAACTGTGAAAAGCCAAATGCAAACCCTATGGCCATTCCCTGAAAGAAACTCTGTTCCAATATTTTCTTCAGCTGCAATCTGTAGAGGTCCATTACCTTATTACCAGCACAAAATGCTACAACAGTGTAAATGTTTCTCACCGCATCCTCAAGGACCAATGATGCCTTCCTATGCATCTCCTGGATTCCCTTTGAAAATCCGGCGAGCCATAATTTCTGCAACATTTAAGTAGGCAACTATTAAGAATTTCGGATAAAGATCATCTTCCTTCCAAATTCAATAAGAAATAAAACGGGAAAAAGAAGAAAAGATGATACATGGAATTGGGAAAAAGAAGCACAAATATCCAGAAGCTCCCAAGTTTATTCGATAATGAAGTAAATAACAATGAAAAGATATGCAAACCTGAGCAAAAGCAGAGACAGCTAGGATCGGCAGGGTTGCAAATGCCACAAGTGCCACCCGCCAATGTAGCAACATCCCAATTAATATAGCAACAATAACAGCAGCACTATCCTGTATAAATATTGAAAGTCGGTTGCTAAAAGCAGCCCTTACAAATGTAGCATCATTTGCCAATCGCATGGACAAGTTATCAGCACTATTCTCTTCGTTATCAAACCAGCCAACTTCATTCCTCAGCATTGCTGGCACATGACAGACAAAACAAGCTAAATAATATCCATGAAATTCAGCATTAAAGAAAAATTAGTATAAATTTGAAGATTCAGATACCTGAGAACATCATTCTGCGCACCCGTTCAGTCATCTTCTCCCCCATAATGCCAAAGTAGAAGTGTTGCAAGAAGTTGGCAACAACAGTCACTATACCCATGCAGGCAATTATCAAGCACCACCTATCTACATCATCTCGTAAATGATGACGTTCATGCCTATAATAAGCCGTTACTATCAGTGCAATAACATATGCAAGAAGTGGATTGAAAGAACCAAAGATTGCCGCACCAATACTTCCCAACACAGCATAGAGCCACTCCGCAAAACTAAGCTGTGCCAACCTCCAAAATGATGGAGCTTCCCCATGTTGCACATCCTTTGCTTCCTTAACTTTCATTGGGATATCATCAGAGTGACTGTGAGGCCGACTAAAAGTCTGCGAATGTGAACGTTCGTTTCTGGGATCAGACGTCAGAAGGGGTGATACAGGAGATTCTGGGTCCGAATCATTTGATTTCTGCTTCTGGGCAGACTGAACATCAAGTTTAGGCAACTGTGGAAGTCTCCTTTCAAAACTATCCTGCCTCCTAATTGATGGTTCCTTATCACCAGCATCCACAGGCAAGCCATTTTCCAGCACTTTCTCTGGCGGTGGACTATGAGCTTTAGGTGATTCTTGTGAGTTAAAAGCACCATCTTGGGGCTGAAATACACCAGGAACTCTTTGGAGAGATGGTGATTTGACGAACTTTGGAGATGATTCCTGGAAGCTGTGAACTGATGAAGAATCCTTTTCAATTTGGAATGTTGATGTCTCCTTGTAGTTACCAACTGGCATTCTGAGAGAACAAAAATAAACCATGAAGGATAAAGAAACATAGGTGCATTCTTTTTCAATCTAAACAAAGAAAAATCACTAACAAGTAATTAAAATTCTAAATATGTTATTTTAGCCTTCTTAGTAAAGCATCTATAGCCCTAATTACCTCCTTGGAAGTTTTGTGGCCTCTTCACATCTGAGGAGCTCTGCATACAGGCCATCAAGGGCTAGTAACTCATCATGTGTACCCATTTCAACCAGCTGACCCTCCTCCATCACAGCTATATAATCAACATTTCTTATGAGACAAAGCTGCCGAGCTATTATTATGGTTGAACGTCCCAACATGAGGAGATCTAGAGCTTCCTGAACAGTTCTTTCAGCTTCAAAATCGAGTCCACCGGTAACTTCATCAAGCAGAAGGATTGCTGGGTTCAAAAGCACTGCTCTAGCAATAGAAAGTTTGATTTTCTGTTCTTCCGTTAATGCTAAGCCAGCCCTCCCCACCTGAAATTCACAGTAAATGATTTCAAAATGTGCCACAAATGAGAAATAATCAAGATGATGAGATTGAAAAATAATATATTTTAGTTTTCCACATTTCACCTGTGTCTCGTATCCTCTCTCAAGCGAACTAATAAACGTATGTACTCGAGCTATTTTTGCAGCTTCTTCAATCTGATCAAGTGTAGCATCTCGCCCATAAGCAATATTATCTTTTATGCTCAAACTAAGTAAGGCAGGTTCCTGAGTCACAAGTCCTATTTGGCTTCTCAGCCACTCCAGCTTTAGGTTTTTAATATTCTCTCCATCTAGAAGAACTTCCCCTGCATGATAAAAGATATATATATTTTAGATCACGAAGATTGACAGATCACCAAGCAATGATTTCAAAACCTTAAATAGCATGCTAAAACAGTGTGATATATAACCAATATGACCATCATACCTAAGGTAGGATCATAAAACCGTTCCATGAGTGGGATAATACTGCTTTTCCCAGAGCCATTTCTGCCAACAAGTGCCACAGCCTTTTTAGCAGGTACAGTGAGATAAAAGCCACTTAGAATAGGGATTTCAGGTCGAGACAGATAACTAAAATACACATTCCGAAACTCAATATTTCCTTGAATGGAGACTAGGACGTTCCCCTCCTGGTTCAAATCAGAGGACGAACGGCTAATCATCTCAAAAAGTCTATAAGCAGCAATTCGTCCCTGGTCAAAAGAATAGAAATTTGTTGCTGCTTGATTCAGCCCACTGTACAACAGAAAAAGGATCAGTAAGACACTAGAGATTAAACAAAGCAGGAAAGAGGGGAGAAACTAAAGCTTACAGGCCACTTAAAATAACAGCAAAAAGAGCTGCTATGATTTCACCACCATGAGCTTTGTCATGTGTGACAAGGAATCTTCCAACCCAAAGTTGTAAGGCACAAGAACATATTGCAAGCCCATATGTAAATCCAAGCCCAAGCCCTTGCACAAGACTAATCAATATACCATATCTCAGAGTTGCTTGTAATGAGGTTGCATAAGAATATTTGGCCAAAGTTTCATTTGTAAATGCATACAAGGTCCTGATGTAAGAGACTGCCTGCAAACGATAAAGAACTATATGTATATTAGCATCACTTCCACACCATGCTCCCCCCTACAGAAGGCTGATTCTATGTAGAAACCAAAGTTCAATAAAGAATTAGACAAAATGTTTCACTATTTCAACAAATTCAATACTACTAAACCCAGAAAGTCATAATATGTATACAGTCAAATTTCACCTAGCTTTTGCAGGTTACAAGCCAAAGCCCTGAGTTTTTTTTTTTTTTTTGAAAGTACCAAAGCCCAGAGTTGGATCTTCTGACAATAACATTTACTGAAAAGCTAACTGACAAGTTTAATTGAAACTCCAAATAAAAGAATAAAATAAAAAGATAATTTAAAAATATACTTCTTTTAGCCTCAACAAAAGCAATGTTTAGTTAATTCAAATCATTTCAATTTGAAAACACTTTTGGAAAGCCAGGAGCAAATTTTCCCAGAACTCCAGTCTGGCCAAACAGACTGATAAAAGTAAGCATCTAAAGCTCCCAATAAATATTACATTAGTAAGCATTATCAAGTAACTTTCCCATCATTTCTGTTTCGAATAGAAAGAAATAACTAGCAAAAGTTAGTTTTGTACTCAACTCCTAAAAAGTGATCTCACATTATCAGCCAGTTCAAAAAAACTCATTATTATTAAATGTCAATGATAACTGCATTGTTAAACCAACATATACCATTTGGACAACTCATTCTAAACGAACATTAAACAAGTAGCCAATTTACATTCACATGAAATTGATATAAACAAAATGTCAGTTTGAAAAGGTCGAGACAGGAAAGAGAGAGAAACCTGTTCAGCAATACTAGCCGCCTCAGCATAAGCATCTTGAATGTTCTCAGCAAGCCTATGAAGAAATATATTGGATATGCCTCCAGCAGCAACAATGAATGGACCAGTGGCTAGAGTAATGAGCGCAATTTCCCAACAGTTTATAAAACCAATAATTAGACCACAGAAAAATGTAGCCATGTTATGAATGTAATTCCCAACCTGTATCATCAAACGAATAATAGGATTAGAGCAGACATCCGTAATTAAATCTGTCCAAAGAATAAGTTACTAATCACAAAAGGGGGGAAACCACATGAGAAGAAACGTGTAACTGAACATACCTTTTCACTAAGAGCAGACTGTATGAGCAGTACATCACTCAATACTTGGCTCACTATGTCTCCGTTATTCCCATATGTATCAAAAAAGCTCATATCTTGATTCAATAATACTTGAACATATCTTGACCTAATGACAGCAGTCTGTCGCTCTCCCGTCAGAATCCAGCATGAAACCTCTATTACACAGAAAACTCAGCAAAAATTGAGCAGAAAAATGAATCGATCAGAAGAAAACATAAATGAAGCAATGTCCTATTTTGATATAAACCAACTTACCAATCCAGCCAGCAACAAAAACACCCGCGGCAATATAAACAATAGTTAAAGAAAGCTGCAGAACAAGAATAGACCAGTTGGCGATATATGCAAATGCAATAACAAAACAAAAACGGGATTAATTACACAAAAACGCAAGCCTCAAACACAATTTTGCTTCAGCCATGTGAATTGCACATTATATTACTAATAAAAACCTTTAAGAATAAAGGCAACCCAGAGTTAACCCAGCAGAAAGAGAGTTTCTAAATCTTCATAGTAACAACTAAAAACAAAATATTGATCACAAACAAGCAAAAAGCACTTGCACACTTACATGCATGAAAACATACATCTAGATAAGAGATAACAAGAGAGTGGCTAACTAAGAGATAACCAGAGTTAACCCAGCAGAAAGAGAGTTTCTAAATCTTCATGTGGTCTGCTTTGAAATTAACCAAGTCATTGCACCAACAATTCCATTCTTTCTGTACTTTACTACCCACCCAATCCCCACACCTTCCTTTTACCTGCCCACAAATGTACAAGTCTCAACTAATCTAAAATAAATCACATCCCTCGCTTTGGAATAATTTGCTAATATTTGTTATAACTATGTATTGATCGAGAATGTGGAATAAATACTCTGCATCCAACTACAGTGAAGAAAAACATTCGTTGACCACCATCCACCCAAAATATGAGAACCGCAATAACCATTAATCTCATAGACTCATACACACAGCAATATTTCAGCAAATCTTCTTCAAAGCTGAATCTCAGCCACCAACTCCTCATTGCTTGATGTGAAAATAACTACCTCAGTTAGGTGTCAGTCGGTTCACTCAATTGATATCCTAATATTACCATTCAGAACTAAATAGACCAAACCGAAAAGGTTTAACTAAGAAAGCATCTCACTTCATTGTATTGCCACCCAAATTAGAAAGAGTAATACTCAACTTTCGCATATATTCCAGAAATCATAAATACTACCCCACCCCATCTCACCAATATAAAAAACTTGCTTCTGCTATTTGAAAACCCCAAAGCCTAAAAGAAATAACTTAGTACCTTGCCATTTCCAAATCACACTCTCTAGAATTAAATAATAATCAAACAAACAAAAAAGGCAAAAAAAACCAAGGGAATTCCTTAAATTCAGAATTAAAGGTTCCATCTCCCCTAATTTTCCAAACTCTTCCAAACTAAAGCATCATTAGTTCACTAAATTCCCAAAATTTTGGAACTACTAAAAATTTATAAAACCCAACTATTTATTACACAATAACCATTAGTACCTCACTTCAATTATCAAAATACTAGCTAAAACAGTAGAATAAACCTTTAAAAATCCCAGAAAAAGGTTTGTAGTTTGTACTTGATAAATAATAGCACTAACCTCTTTAAACCTGTCAAACTGCTGATCGAGTCTCTCTTGCCCCTGAGCTGGCGACCCAAGTCCAAGAACCTGAATGATCTTCGCAAAATAATGCAAGTAAACAACAAGAGCAGTCCCATGAGCGGCTGCAGCAAGCGATCCAACGATCATGAGAACCCAATCAAGCCTGTCAGCACAGGCAAAGAGTCCTGAGAACGGAACTGCGGCAGGAGGCGGTTCGATCTCTTCCTCCTCCTCCATCTCTTCCACCGCCTCCACCTGTGCCGCATCACCAGAAGCTTCCGCTGCTGTATCCAAGTACGGAGAAGGCGATTCCGGCGGCTCCGAAACCTCCGAGACTGGTGTCAAAGGTTGTATGTGGGGTGGTGACAAGCCGAATAAACCTCTTGATACCATCATCTTTAACGAAACCCCAAACCCTAACCCTAACTATTTTTCTCTAAATTTAGCAGAAATTTCAAGCAGATCTGCTAAATTCAGAGATTATTTTTTAAAGAAAAAAATTAGATCTCTTTTTCCTCGTTGGTAAAAGTTTGGGATTTTTATTTAATTATTAATTAATTAATTATTTATTTATTTTGTAAATGACGACCGGGTCAAAGAAGGTAGAGGAGAAACAAGGAAAAGGAAGAGCCCAACATAACCCGATCCGAACCCAAGCCTTATACTGACCCATAACCACCGAACCGGATCCATACCCCATATCCAATCAAGAACCATGGGCCATACCCGACCAATTGACCAGGTTTGACCCGAGACGACCTTGACTGTTGTTGTTGTTGTTTTTTTTTTTCAAATTATTTTGTACTTGATGTTTTTCGACTTTCTTGTTTCAATTACACAATTGGTTTCGTCAAATTTGAACTCACACGCCTAATTTCATTAATTTCAATTATTGTGTACTTGGTATTATGAGGAATAAGGGATTATAATGTTTTAATTGAGCTATTATTGTGTTAAAGGTGATCACGACTTTCTTGTTACGAGTTCGACGACTTCCCTCTGCTTATGTAAACTGTAACTACTCGATCTGCGAGAATTGCACGTGAGTGTTAATTGTTTGGATTATTGTTTGTGATTATAGTTTGGTGGTATAGTAATAGTTATTAATGTAGAATTTATTCTTGTAGGTCCGATTCAGTTAGACCCAATGTTAGACATGTTGGAAAAATTCGATAATTTTGGAGCTCTGAATAAGAAATTGATTCAAATGTTGTTGAGGAAAATGTGGAACCAATTGTTGGTTCGTAAATGTGTAGACGTGCACGACGTGAGTAACGCAAATGTCTGAATCGGTCTAGTCCTTCGTGTGCTTGCAGATATTTTGACCCAAATTTGAAATGAATTTTCCTCAAATAAAAGCATAAATTTGCCAAAATTTATTTTGGAATTAAAAGGGTAAATGTTGAAAGTTACCTTTAATTCAGATAATAATTTTGGAAATTGCTTTATAGGAGAATCAATTGATTCTCAATATTAAATGCTCTATTAGGTCAAAATTTTCACTTATACCCTCATGACAATCCTATAAATATGGAGTAAAGCTTCTAGGTTTACAACAAACAAAAACCACAGAAAATTTGTATTGTTTTACTCTGTGGATTTTACAAGTGGTTTTCGGTGATAGGCGAAGGCAAGGGTCGGTTCGTGATCTCCATAGTAGTGCAACTATGGCTAATCTTATGTTGTTGTATCCTGGGAGACAGACGACCAATGAACTCGAGCACCATAGGAGTGGCCGAAAATCTGTCTTAAGGAAACTGCGTTCGTACAGGACTCAACACGTTTCTTTTGGTTCCAAATCAGTTTGATTTATATATTGTTGTATTGTTCTTAATTTTGTATTGTTCGTTTAAATAATATTATTTTAACTTATTATTTATTATTGGATTAACGTTTATATTCTAACAAGACCTAAACGTGAAAGTAGTCATCTGCGTCGTTAGAGCTTTACTATGTTATATAAAAATGATTTTACTGCGTGATGTTGTTTTACAACTTATACATATTTTACATGTAATGCGTTGTTGCATGAAGAATTTTCATACATTTATATTTGAGATTGAGATTTATTAAAGCAATGGATTTTGTGAATTGTATACTCGAGTTATATTATATGGATTATGCTGAGATTTGAGAACTATTAATTTTTATATTGTGTGTATGAGCTAGGATTGTACGGTGAGAGCTGTGTTTTCACCTTTAATTGATTGACCACTTAGTGATTGATGGATATAGCGAGAGGTAATAAAAATCTTCCTGTAGCGGTTGGTGTGCCGTAGCGAGGTGCATTGTATTGTGTTTATGAACTTGAAGCATTTGTGTTGGGAAACATCAATTGAGAAATTAAAGATTTTAGAGGAATTATTGTATTTTGTAATTGTGGTTTTTTCTTGCATATTAAAGATACACCAAGCTCCTTAACTTATACTTATTTAGTTCTTCTTATAGATTCACCTGGACGTTATGTGGTTTGGTACTTAAAGGATCTTTCATTTTTTTTTCTTTTCGCTTTTCTGCTTTTCAATATAGACTTATACTATTTTTCAGATTATGTTTTGTTACTGTTTTAGTACTTTATGTAATCTTAGACTTAAGAATAATTTTGTTATTTGATACTTGACTTCAGCATGCATACTCGTATATTTGCAAACAGATTATTCAATAATTTGTTTAGATATATTGAACGTTTTGGATTAAATTTTTTGAGATATTATTTAATGTTAAATGTTGGTTTCTTTTATGGTTATTATATTTTAAACTAAAGTGTAATTTATCTCTTAATAGGTTACTTAAGGGAAAAGTTTCGAGTCTTAACATTATGTAGCCAACCATATCTTTTAGGTCGGGTAAATGAGATTACACACTCCAATAATCTTATTTAGCATGGGTGGCATATGTATTTAATGGTTGTTTTGGGGTAAAAATTGAGGCTTAACTATGGTGTTGGTTTGTAAACTTTAGTTTATTACCCATTCGACTTGTAAACTCGATTTGTTTATTATTGATCATGTCTTACGTTTTATAATTGTTTATCAAAATTTTGATCTTTTATAAATATTATTAACTCGTACGATTAATGATCTTTACACTTGACTATCATTTATTCGTAAAATGTAGTTTTAAATTGTGATGGGTCGAGTCGGTCACCTGACGTGACACTTCAGATTCTTAAATCTGATTGAAGTGTTACAAATCAATAGTGATATGAAGAGCGACAACAATGGAATAAAAAATGATAACAAGAGAAGAAATAAAAGTTTATGAGAAAAAAAAAGTGAAAAAAAAGAGAAAATTTAACAGTAAATTGATATTTTATTTAATGTTTAAAGATCAAATTAAAAGTTAATCAATTTCACTAACTTGTCATGTCACTGTACTAACGAGAGTTAATAGTCAATTGACGAAAGTGTTATATATCAATAATGTAAGTGATTAAATTGTTATTTTTCAAAATCAATAACCAAAACCAAAAACCACGAAAGAAAAGGGACCAACCATATAATTTTACTCATTAATGCATTTTCATTGAAATTTCACATTTCATGTTGTTGGAGATGTGAAGCCCTTAGAACTCCATAAATAACCAAAACTCGAATATTAAAAGTTAAAACCCCCAAAATGTCGGGGATTAAACTGAGCCTGGCAGCTTCAGTCTACGTCAAGCCCAGTCAATGGGTCCGAACCATAGCCACAGCCGCCGTCCGGCCCCCACCACCACTCATCCTAACACGGCGGAAGGCAGCCCCTTTCTCAGCCTCGACCCAATATAGCGATTCCCCGTTTCCCAAGAAAAAACTATTCCCTTTCTTTGGATTTCCCTTTCCCACCTGTTTCTCTTCCTCTGCAAACAATAAAGGAGCTCTAAACGGGTCGAGTTCCGGATCTGACCGCATACTTGCGGATATGGATACGGATTCCAAACCGTTGCCGCTGATGGAAACCCAACAACAAAAGCACGAGCCTAATTTGCTTTCTTCTGGCAGTTCTTCTTCCAAAATTTTAACTTTGCCTACTGTTTTAACCCTCGGTCGCGTCTTCGCCGTGCCCCTCCTGATTTTCAGTTAAGTATTTTCCCTTGAATTTTATGTTCTTAATCTTTTGCCCGTTGAATTTATTCGACAACGAGGTTTCAATTTTGATGTAATGCAATTAGGGTTTATTGTTGCCTGCTTGATTTAGACAGCTAATTGTAATCTGTTTATATTATTAGACCTTGTATTGTTAGACATGGACAATAACTGAAATATGAACAAGACTCCAATTTGCAAATGTATCAAAATCTATACAATAGGAATTATTACACAGAATAATCGTTGAGTCTAGTTTATAGTTGTGGATGTAAATGAAGTTCACCGAGCAGTTCCTTTTTTCTATGTTTAAATCACGTGGTTGTGATTTTGATGCCTATTTCAGACATAGCATGTTCAACCATTATATTGTTTTTGTTTATGCAGCCTGCTTTTTATGTGAATTTCATGTGTCGGGTTATGAAATATGTGTTTTTTATATTTCATTTGTAACTTTGATGTCTCTTTCAGATATCATGTGATACTTTGGAAATTATAATTAGGCGGTGTTCATGGTTAACCGTTGTAGTATTTTGGTTAACCATAATGAGATAAATATAAAGAGATGAACACATTATCTTTAGGCATTATCATCTAATTACAATAAGAACAAAACTTACAGGTTAACCATTGTAGTATGTTGGTTAACCATGAACACCCCTATTATAATCTTTATTTGCTCTCAAAATTGCCTCGCCTGTGATTGTGATCCCTGCTGATAGGTTTGCAATATGATGCTGTTTACGTGGTATGTATAAAACTTATTGATGATTAGATATAGGAGTTTCCTCACAAAGGCCTTTAGTAGGGTTACCCTATTAGTTAAGATACAATCGATTAACTATCAACTATTGTATTACTTTAAATAGGCACTTAAGTAAAGTTTTAGAAAAACCCTTGAATGTATGGGTGGCATACTTTTGAACTTCAATGGCAATTGCTAACTATATTGCTAACGTTAAAACTTCAATGAGACTAACCAAACAGTTTTCTGTCTTTAGCCTTTTATGTAGATAGTTGGTGGGGAAGGACTGCTACGACTAGTATATTTGTTGCGGCTGCTGTAACTGATTGGCTTGATGGGTACATTGCTCGAAAGGTACGACTAGTATTACCATCCTAATCCGGGTTAACTACGTTACTTGTCGGAAATCCAAATCCACTAAGAATCCGAATTAAGTGAGTCTATTTTTTTCAAATAAAAATTTTAAATGTAAAGTGGATAATGGATATGGATATTTGAAATTTTGAATCCAAATCTGTCATCCACAAAAGTAAAGCGGTTTTTGTCATGGATATTCAAACCCTAATCGGTTATACGCAAAAGTAAAGCTGATTCAAATAATGGATATCTGAGGATTAGTTTCCTCGTTTGCTCAGAATCCTCTGTGGATAGTAATTAGAGTATCAGAATATTATCTGAATCTGCAAAAATCAAGTTGGATATCTTTAAAATCAAATGCTCACTATCTATTCCAATTCTTAGGTATGGGTTCAATGATCGGAGTGAACTCTTTTTTTTGTCTTTCAGATGAGGTTACATTCTGTCTTTGGTGCATTTTTGGATCCAGTTGCGGACAAGGTCTGTTTTTTTCCAGTTTTTATATGCTGAGATTTAAGGATTTTTCAATACAGTTTAATTGCCAAAGTTTCTTTGGTAACTTGTTTGAACCATTTCACGATGGGGCTCATGGCTCTTTATTTTTCTTGAAATACTCATGTCCTGCGCCTGATGCATTTTCGGGCATCGGCATTGGGATATGACCCTTTAAAGACCTAAATACATGGAAAAAGCTTAGGGAGAAAAAAAAATGAACATTTCATATACCCAAGTCCAAGTAACATAGTCATTAAATTATTTGTCTGACCTCATGCCTGTTGAGTGTAGCTTATGGTTGCTGCTACATTGGTTTTATTATGTTCAAGACCTTTGAATTTTGCCATATTTGGGCAAGTGCCATGGCTACTTATTGTTCCATCAATAGCCATTATCGGAAGAGAGGTAACTTATGCTATAGACGATATTTTCTTTACATATACGAATCATTTATAGACTTCTTACAAGTAGCTGGCTACTTATTTGTAGATAACTATGTCTGCTGTTAGGGAATGGGCTGCTTCTCAGGATAGTAAGCTTTTAGAGGTACTGATTTTTCCATAGAAGTTAAAGGTTTGTTAGATCTTTTTTAAATGAGGAAGTGCTCAAGGTCGATTGTAGTTTTTTTACTACAAGTTTGATATATTATCAGGCTGTTGCGGTTAATAACCTGGGGAAGTGGAAAACTGCCACACAAATGGCAGCACTAACCATCCTTCTAGCTACACGGGATAGCAGGTTTCTAAAATCACTTCCTTGACCAACACAATAAATGCCCTAACAATCCAGGTTGAATCATTATTTTAGCATCCGACTAATTTTTCTTCATTTTTTTAACCTTCGTGCAGTTACGCAGAATCTGGGATTTTAGTAGCTTCAGGTGTTATTTTGCTTTATATTTCAGCTGGACTTTCAGTAATGTCATTAGCAGTGTATATGGGGAAGATACGGCAAGTACTATTAAAGTAGTTGTCTTTACCATGTACATTAAAGGCCGGTTCTTAATTTGACCGGATTAATGGTAAAGCCCTTGCTTTTCTAAGTTTCTTTCGAATTAAACTGTTTAGAGGGTAGTATGAATATATATTTGTGGGCTGTTCAGAAGTTTTATAAGCTTTTAGATTCTTGTTCGTGTCAATATAAATTTTGACGGTCTTGATGTCAAACTAGGCATCTTTCAGTTTTGTCACCGATTATTCAATCAAGTCGAGTAAAAAATCGAGTTAGTCGAGTTTTTTGAGTTTCTGTTCAAATTTATTTGTTAATGTTTATAATAATATTTTTAAAAGAATGGATTCTGAGGAAAAAATATTGACGTGAGTATAAAGTTGATGGAATAATTTTTTTTTGTTAAGTGTTGCAGCCAAGGGACTAAATTAAATGAAATACAAAATTGAGAGATTAAATTATAGAAGGAGAATTTGTTATTAAAAAGTGAAATTAGAGTTGCACATATATTCTATTTATTTGAGTTACAATTTATCGTTTGAACTTTGATACCGGAACTAGTGATAGAAGTAGGGGAGAGTCTAAAGAGCGATAGGTTCGCGGTGCGGCATTAACTGAAAATGTTATACTTTTGTATAATATTTTGGGTTGGTAGTTAAGTATCAAATTTTAGCTACAAGTATTGATATTTATAATTTCTAATAATATTTTAGGTTTTTATAAATATCGAAAGTTGTTTAGAAGTATCGATATTTGTCATAAGACCATTAATCTAAAATGTTATAAAAAGTATAATATTTTATATTGATGAGTAACATTTTAAATTTTGTGTTTTATAAGTTGATGTCGCATCGTAACCGAATATGACACGTGTTGTTCAAAACATAATAAATCAATAGCGTAAATAATTAATATTTAACCTTTTTAAAATCAATGATCAAAATAAAAAATTAGAAAAGAAAAAGAACCACACGTGACACGTGTTGTTCACCTTAAAATCAAGGGTAAGCCAACTATTTGTTATCTCACATGTGTTTTTATTTTGGACATCCAACTATTTTGTAAAAAATAGTATTTATGTTATATTTTGTTTTTATTTTGAATTTTAATATGCCGCCGTCCAAAAAATAACGACATAAGAGAGATAAAAATTTTCAGAATATTCGCTTATCCTTTCAGGCGTAAGAAAAATGGAGTCCGCTTATTCATCCAAGCATAAAAATGATGAAATTTTTTCAGGAGATTCACCTATTCGTTCAGGAGGAAAGAGAATGATTGCTTATCCATCCAAGCATGAGGAAGATGAAATCTTTTGAAGTCTGTTTACTTATTCATTCGAGTATAAGGAGGATGAAGCCTTTTGAGGTTTTGCTTATTCATCCAAGTATAAGGAGGATGAAACTGTTTGAAGCCCGTTTGCTTATTCATCCAAGCATAAGGAGGATGGAGTTTTCAGAAGAATTTGCATGTTTGAGTATCTGGGAGAATATAACCCAACTCAACAATTTGGGCACTTGGGACAGCTTAGCTATTCGAGCGTAAAGAGAATAGAATCAGTCTATCTGTTTGAGCGTGGAACCCAGCTCAACTATTCAGGCATTTGGGAGAATAGAACTCAGCTCAGCTATTCGAGCATAAGGGGAATAGAACAAGCCTATCCATTCGGGCGTTTGGAGATTAGAATCCGCTCATCTATTCGGGCAAAAGGAGAATAGAACAAGCCTATCCGTTCGGGCATTTGGAGAATGGAGCCAATTTGGAAAGTCGGTGAAAATTAGTGCCTTTTTGGTCTTTGCTTTATCTCTGTTGCACAAAGATAAGCAAAGAGGGGCAACTGTTGTCACTAAATTTTCACCTCAATTTTAAAAATCTGAAAAAATAAAAAAATCTCTTTTCCCTTTAAATAATAAAAGGCCCACCCTTTTTAAATTAAATTAAAAGAAAACAACAAAAACCCATTTTTAAAGCCCACCTTTTAAAATAAAAACTCATTTTTAAAAGAGCCCATTTAAAAAAAGCCCTTTTAAATAAAGAGAAATAGCCCATTTTGAAGCCCACTTTTAAAGAAATAAACAAAGCCCACTTTAAAAAAAAAGCTCATCTTTTAAAAAGGAAAAAAAAAATGTGATAAAATTTAAAAAAAAATAAAAAAGGAAACAAAATTAAAACAATAAATAAAAAAGCACAAAAAACAGCAAAGAAAAATAGTCAAAATAGCAAGAAAAAGGAAAAAGAAAAGAAAAAAAAGAGGCCCACGCGCTCGAGCCAACAGCCCAGCCCAGCCAAACCCTCCGTCGCGACACTAGGGGAGTCTGTCCGCCGTCAACCGGTCACGGCCGATGACGTTGTCGGTACCGGCCGGTCCGCCTCGCCATCGCCCTTACGTGACCACCAACCCCGCTCGCCTCCGTTGCCTATAACCGCCAAAATTTGCAAAAAATCAAAACTAAATAATAAACCCTAGAATCGAATTATAAGAGACATTATATCCCGAATTTGGATCAAAATGGATGATTTCTTGGGGGTTTTACCGGATATCAAGTTGTTTGTCTGATTTAGGCTCCAATTTGGGGATTGAATTCGGAAATTAGCTTGATTTTGAAGCTCAAAGTTTAGTATAAAACCCCCCTTTCACCCACTTGTTCGACACACCAAATTTGAGAGAAAAAAATACTAAAAATGGTTCAAGAAAAATCCGAAAAATTCTCTGAATTTTTCTTGAGTTGGCTGGAAATTTTTGGAGTGAAAATTCGAGTTTAGAGCAATTTTCCGGAGGTGGTTTGGAGCATTTCAAGAAGCTTGAATTTGAGTTCTTCATTCGGCGATTTCTCGGTAAATTTTCTATCTTTCCTTTGTTTATTTTTATGTTGATTTTATTTTTGTTCTTGGTTAAATTTTGGTGTTTTGTTTGTGTTGTTTTTTATTTTTAGGTTGCTTTCACGTGGTTGGAAAATTGTTCGCGATTTCGGTAATTTTTTTGTTTTAAATTTCGTTTAAATTTCTAGTTTGATTTTAAACTTTTTGCATGACTTTGAAAATGTTGTTAAAGTGATTTTTGATCTTTAGAATTAAGAAAAATAATTTAAAAGGTGTTTAGATTTTAAATGCATGAAATAAAAATGAATAAATGTGGTTAATTTGAAAAACTTGAATTTAAGGATTTAATTAGAAGAAATAATAATGTGAGGTGTTAGGTAATAAGGGCTTGATTTTAGAAAATAAATTTTTTTGTGAAATTAGTTTTAAATAATAGATGATCAAAGATGACTTTAAAAAAATACATAAAAACATTTTTTTAGAAAAAAAAAATAAGTTTTCAAGAAAAAAAAATAAAAAAATTTTTTAAGTAAAATTAAGGTCTAGGATTTAAATAAATTTTTGAAAAAGGGAAAAACTTAAAAAATTCTTTAAGAAAAAATAAAATTTATTTTTAAAATGGGTTATTTTAAAAGAAAATAACTTAAAAATAGAAAAAAATAAAATGAATTTTAAAAAAAAAAGTGAAAGTGCTTTTGAAAAAGAAATCACAAAAAATGATAAAAAAACATAAAAAATGTAAAAAGTAAAAGATGTAAAAAGAGTCTTAGCTTAGAAAATAATTAAAGAAATAAAAAGAAATAAAGGTTTTTTTAAAAAAAATAATAAAAATGGTAAAAATCAAAAGAAATAAAGTTTGCTTGCTTGTTTTAGAAATAGGTGAAAACTTAGGATTAGAGACTAAAACTTAGATAGAGATTTGTTTTGTTGAAAAATGTTCTTCACAAAAAGAAAATAAAATACACTTAAGCAAACTTAAACCTTAAATTAGGAATAAAAGACTTAGACATTTTTAGGGCATTTAAATAATCGAACCTAGAATTTAAATAAAAATGCTTAACACATTAAATTTCTTTGTTGCTTGAAAAGTGAAAACATAATTTAATGCAATGTCTTATCAAACGGGAATGACGGGTTAGCGCCAGAAATGTTGACGGTGATTAAAGTTCATCTTCCGGGTGATAAGGCCGTTAAAATAGACCAATATTCATTAAATGAACAAGTAAAATCGAACCTTTTTGAACTTGCAAATTCCAATTTTGGAAACGATTTTAAAACCAATTAGGTACCAATTTTGGGCGTCATGGAGGTGCTAACCCTTCCCCACGCGTAACTGACCCCCGAACCTATTTTCTAATTTTCACATACCAAAACCGTTGTTTTATTAAAACCAACAAATGTTTTATTAAAATAACCCTATTTTTAAAAGTTATCCAATCACACTTTTTAAAAAAAAAGAATGGTGGCGACTCTGTTGATTTTAAAAAGTGTTTACCAAAAAGTCGAAGCCTCCCGTAAAAGGCGGTTGCTACATGAGGCCATAAAAAATAGACATGAATAAGATGATCCTTTTGAGAATGTTTATATCCACCGAAAGTGGGATTATAAGGATGACAAGAATAATAGATGTTATATCAAAATCTTTATGTTATCAATACGATGGTACAAACCATTGGTCTCGTACTTGTCAAACAACAAAGTATTATGGACTTTATCCATAAGCATGAATAATAAATGAAAGAAAATATAAACAAGTTTTGTTTATGGCAAAAATAATTATGGCGTTGTTAATCCAACTCAATTGGATATTGTTAATTTCTTCATAACCCTTGAAGGAAATAATTCGCCATTTATTTTATTTCCCTTATAACCTCTAAAGGGAATAATTGATCTTTTATTTATTTTGTTTTATGTTAATTTTATTATTTATTTATGTTAATTTACTTTATATTAATTTGTTTTACATATTATTTATTTATGCTTTATGTTAATTTATTCTTTTAAGAATATGATTACTTTCGAAATAAAATATACAATGAATTGTGATTATTTATGCCTAGCAGACAGTGCAAGTACTCATACTATACTTAAGCGTAAAAAATATTTTTCCATTTAATTGCAAGGAAAAAAATATGAGTACTATTTTTCAAAGTACTGAAATATCAATGCTTCGTAAGAGCAATAAGTTCTTGAGGGTATCTCTGTCAGATAACCGATTTGATATGATGTGCTATATTTAATATTTTTCATTCCCCGAAGTGAATGAAACAAAACACATTTTGAAAGGTGCATAACTATGCATATTTTCTCATTTAAAATGCAATGGAATAATGTGAGTATTATATCCGAAAGTACTAATATCACAGAAGACTTTGACTGAGCAAATATGTTATTGTCAAGTGGAACTCTATTCCATTTTCTCAGTGCATTATACTCGTCAAAGACGCAAAGCGACTTATTGAATTTTAAAGATATTTACAAAAATATATTGAGAATATTAGTCGATGGGTGCTGACTATCTCAATATTACGAGTATAACTCAAAGCAATAATAAAATTTTGAAAAAATATATGCACCGTCATCCATATTGTACTACATATGAATTAGTACAAATTGAAGCTCATGATATTGTAAATAAGAAGTTTACTGATAACTTTATTATTTGGCATGATCGGTTAGGCCATCCCAGTTCAATTATGATGCAAAAATTTGTTAACACTTTCATGTGATCATTGTTGAAAAACTAAAATTTTTTCAAGGTAATGTTTTTCATGTGATACTTGCTATCAAAGCAAATCGATTATTCAATCATCATCAGTTAAGATAGATTGTGAATCTATTAATTTTTTGGAACGGATACAAGGTGATATATGTGGGCCCATACATCTTTCTTACAGTCTATCTAGATATTTTACGATTTTAATCGATGCATTAAATAGATGGTTATATGTATCCTTGTTATCAACCCGTAACTTGGTGTTTGCGAGGCTACTTGCTCAATTGATAAAATTATGAGCACATTTTCCATATTACCTTATAAAGATAATTGGTCTTGATAATGCTGATGACATGTCATTTTACATGTAGTATCACTAATTCGCATCGAGCCAACAAATTATCATAAGTTCTCCCCATTACAAATGATTTTTGGTCAAAACTAAATATTTCTCATCTTAGATTTTTTGTGTGGTATATGTTCTGATTCCTCCACCATAACGCATAAAGATGAGTTCTCAAAGGAGGTTGAAAATATATGTCAGATTCAAATTTCCCTTGATAATTAAATATCTTGAGCTTCTGATAGGGAATTTATTTACACCTCGATTTTCTACTATCATTTTAATGAGTCAGTTTTTCCAACATTAGGGGAGAAAATAAAATAGCTGGAAAAAAAATAAATTGGAATGAATTATCATTATCTTAGTTTGATCCACGTACTCAACAATGTGAACTATAAATTTAAAGGATAATTCATTTAGCAAATCAATTGACATATGATTTTGCCGACCCTAATAGAGTGACTAAGTCACATATACCAGCTATGAATGCTCCGTTTAAATTTGATGTCCCGGAAGGACAAACTCTAGTTGCTAATGAGTCTAACTTACGCCTGTAGCGTGGTAGACAAGTAGGTTCCAAAGATAAAAATCCTCGAAAAAAAGGGAAGGGAGCTATAGTTATGATGGTCTAATCGAGGAATCAATGAAATATGAACATCTCAAGAAGAGATTAAAAGGTCTCCAATAGAGACATTAACATGACTCAGGTACCTAATAATAAAGAGATCTCAATAGATTATGTCATGTCTGGTAATAAGTGGAACTGAAATCAAATCGACGTCGATAATACATTTACATGCAATATAGCACTAGAGATTTTATTTGATGATGTGAATCATGAATCATTGTCAATTGGACAATGTAAACAAAGAAATGATTGGCCAATATGAAAAGAGGCAATTGAGGCGAAACAAAGATCTCTATCGAAAAGAGAAGTATTTGGGCCTATAGCCTGTATATTGAAATGTGTAAAGCTCGTGGATATTAATGAGCCTTTGTGAGAAAGAGAAATCAAAATGAGAAATCACGAGATGTAAGCTCGTTTGGTTGCACAAAGATTCTCACAAAGACATTAAATTGATTTTAAGGAAAATATATTCTTCGGTAGTGGATGCAGTTACTTTTAGATAGTCTGACAATAAATGAAATAACTCAGTTTCCGCCTAATGGATGTTGTTACATCTTATTTGTATGAGCCTCTTGATAACAAGATTTACATGAAGCTTCTGGAAGGATTTAGACTGCCAGAAGCAGTTAATTCAAGTTCTCGAGAATATTATTCAATTATATTGAATATATCTTTTTATGGATTAAAACATTTTGGGCACATTTGGTATAATCGCCCCATTGAATACTTATTAGTGGAAGGCTATAAGAATGATTTAATTTCCAGAGCATTTTATTAAGAGGTTTAGCTCTGGATTTGTCTTTGTTTTTATTCTGTATGTTGGCGATTCACTGAGACTCATGAAGAGATCTCCTTAACAATAGAATCCTTGTGCAGCAATCATCATACACAGAAAAATGTTTAAAGAGACTTTACATGCATAATGCATATTCGTTGATCACTATTTGGTTGCTAGGTCTCTTAATATAAACAAAGATCCATTTCGCCCTCGAGAAAAAGGTGATGATATTCTTGGTCTAAAAGCACCATATATATATATTAATTGATCTAGAAGCATCGTATCTTAGCTGGTCCAAAAATACTATCTAAGTGCTACGAGACCATTGCTTTTAAATAATTGCTATGCACGAGGTAAAGCCGGAATATGTGTTTGGCTAAACATATCTAGAAGATATGTGAATTGCTTTCACAAGATAAGATGCAAGCTATCTTATGTAGAGATAATGCAGAATTTATATCTCAAGGTGGATACATCAAATGTGATAAAACAAAACATATCTCTTTAAAGTTTCGTCCCTATGATCTTCAGAAGAATAGTATTTGATGAATCATTTCAAGCAATAATTTTAAAGATTTATCCACTAGTGCATACTTTATTTCAACATTTGAAGATTATATTCAAGATTGAAATATGAAGATTCAAAGATCTTATGTGATATTTTTTTAGGGGAGTAAATACGCGTTGCACTCTTTTTCCCTCAACCGGGGTTTTGTCCCAATGGGTTTTCCTGGTAAGATTTTTAATGAAGCAACATGTTATGCGCATCAAAGATGTGTGTACTCTTTTTCCTTCACTAAGAATTTTTTTCTCACGGGGTTTTTATCTTAGTAAGATTTTAACAAGGCACATTATCTTTATGGATATCCAAGGGGGAGTGTTATGAATATCTTTATTTAAGGTGGATATTCATATATTAAATGAGACTTTAATGAGCTTTATTATTATGGTTTAATACCCATTAGAATTAAAGTTAGGGTTTAATACCCATCAGAATTAAAGTTTTCATCTTATGCCTATAAATATAGACTTTTGAATAAAGCATTTTACACAACCTTACATTAAGAATATAATAAAAATCTCTCTTTTTGTCTCTCATCTTTGCTCTTATTTATCTTTCTTGTTTTTTTTTTTACTTTATTCGCAACATAAAAAATTTTAATTAACAGAAACACGAGAATCGATAAGTACCAAATAGTTAGTTTACCCTAAAATCAACTGCTTCCTTACTTGACAATTAACGTCCATGCACGTAATCACCGTCCATTACTAATCAAAAGTCTCAAATCATCTTTCCGATCCCACTTCTTTCAATCTCTGATCCCCCCGCCCCTTCTTTTTCTACTTTATTTGGAACCTTGAAAGGCCCGTTTCGGAAATATCTCAGAGAAGACAATTACGATATCTTCTTCTCTTCCTCTGTACCCTCGCCTCCGTCTTTTCCTGTAAGATTTTCTTTTCTCTTTTCTTCCCCCAATTTCTTTAAAAGATTTATTGCTTCTGATTATAGTTGTGATCAATTCCCTTTTTTTTATGTTTTAAAATTTTCGATTTTACTTACAAGGGAAAGAGGAAACGGAGCATTGATCTTCAGGCAACGTAAGTTCTCTATGACGCGTTGATTCAGTCTTAATTCAGTAATGGCAATACATATTTTTGTATATTTGTTTCTCTCTTTTGTTCTTTTCAGGCTGATTGATTTTGGTGCCTCGTCGTTAATTGACGCGGGAATTTGGGTTTAGGTTTTTTAAATTTTTATTAAGAATGTATAATTAGCCCACGCCGTTGATCATTAAATATGCTGTGATTTTTTTGCTCTTTTTTACCTCTTGTTGAATTGAACGTCCGGATAAACAGTTTTATTGCCGATTAAATATTATGACAATAAGGCTATTCTAGCTTTTATATATATGTATATATATATATATAAATTTAATCATCAATTGTGCTTCGTTTGGTTGCTGAAGATTTTGTTTTTTGTTTTTAATTGTTCCTTTTTTTCTTTCTTTTAAAGACGGGTCCTTTTGAATATGTAGAGTTGTAAAGTAGTTTCTTTCTGTTTTTATTTTCCTATTTGGTTCCTGAGAAAATTCTGGTCAAGACTGAAAAATAAAAGAACTGGTTTCTCAGTATAAAACACTATCGTTTTACGATTTCTGGTCACTTTAAATGTAAATGAAGAGGCATAACTAAATAATATTTAGACATTGTTTGATTATCTCAGCTTATTGATTTTGAAAACTGATTCAGTTGTATTTATTGTTTAATTTTTATGGATGTAGGGTTTTGAGGATGGTTACTGGCAGTAACATAGATATGCCACCAACTATAGATAATAGTTTAGAAAGACCTAGTGGGAATTTGGAAGATAGTTTGACTGAACTAGACTTGCTTTTGCGAGCTCATCATAACCGACAATCTGTGGGTCGTGAAAGGGATCTTAATAGATATAGGAGTGGCAGTGCGCCGCCCACGGTTGAGGGATCCTTGAGTGCTGTTGGTAGTCTTTTTGCTTATCCTGATTTTGGAGACAATAGTAGCATCAATGGTGTCAATAATAGTGCTAGTAGCAATGATGGAATGCTGTCTGAAGATGAGATACGCTCGCATCCTGCGTATCTTTCATACTACTACTCCCACGAAAACATAAATCCAAGGCTTCCTCCACCATTGTTATCAAAAGAGGATTGGCGTGTCGCACAGAGGTTTCAGGCTAGTGGCTCTTCCCTTGGGAACATTGGGGACTGGAGAAAGAAGAAGTCGGTTGATGGTGGTGATAGTTCGTCACTATTTTCGATGCAGCCTGGTCTTTATGTGCAACAAGGACAAAATGATTTGATGGAACTGAGGAATGCCAATGCAAGGAATATGTCCAGGAAGATGTCGGCTGAGTGGCTTGATAGAGGCCCAGATAGTTTGGCTGGGCTGTCTGGTTCTGGGATTGGAGCAAGGAGGAAGAGTTTTGCTGACATTCTTCAGGTGATGTAGCCGATTGATAAATTTGTAGGTTTCAAGATTTTTTTAACCTCATTGTGGTATGATTTGTTTTAATATTTTTACTGATATGGTTGTTTTTACCTGGTTTCTTGTGATAATCCAAACCCCACCACGAAAATATATCAATCTTCAGGTGATTTCCAATTTATGTCCCTTTTTTCTTCTTTTGATTAATATTTTTTCTTGCATTTTGTCTTTGCGGTGGGGTTTGTGATAAAAGAAGATGCTATTTTGATTGTAGATGTTGTGCCACCCGTTCATTGTGTAAAGTTCCTTTAAATATCATATATGGTTGATTATAATTAAGTTTTCACACTTTTTCTCAGATTGTTTACAGTTTCCTTCCAGAATCTACCAATTTGGTTTTCCTTTTCCTAGCTTCCATTTTTTTGTTGTTGTCTCTGTTGGATTTTTTTAAATCACTATACTATTTACAAAAATCACTTTCTAGAATAAACAACTTGTATGATTCCTGGAATTTAAGGAAACTTTGCTATATATTTTGAACCAGTTGGAGATGCTATTCTCTGATTCCGCACCCCCACCCCTTGTGTCTAGAAGGATTTTTGTGGAAACTGAATCATACAATAATGTAATAAGTTGCTTTAACCTTCTTATGATGATGAAAATAATCTCTGCAAAGAAAAGAATGGTATCAAATTTCAGCTTCTAGATCCTACATTATTTTCTTCCGCCATTCAAAATTGTTCTGCAACATTTATGATGGAATGTGTTCAATTATTTAATATTTTTTGCCTTGATGTTTTGCTTGGTAACGATGCACGTTTTGCTTATTCCTATTGTTTTTTATGCTTCGAACGTCTTGCTATTGTTTAACGTTAAATAATCTGATCTAATTCAATTGAAATTGGATCATAAGTGAAATGCCAATTTATTTGAACTTGTTTTGTAGTTCAACTGATATGATAATCTCCTGCAGGATGGACTTGATCGACCTGCCTCCTTTAAAGGCCACCTGGCACGGCCAGCTAGCCTTAATACTTTTAGCGATATGTTGGATGCGGCTAGCATTGCTGATCCCAGCCCAGCAGGTTTCTCTAATGGAGCAGAGTCCATGGAGGGCTTGCCTGCTGGAGCTCATCTTCAGAGTCATGGGAAAACCTCTTCACACTCTTTTGCATCTGCTGTGGGTTCATCACTTTCGAGGAGTACAACTCCTGAACAACATTTAGTCGGGAGGTCTCCTGTTTCTGGACTTCCTCCTGTTGGGAGCAAGGTCAGCCATATAGAAAAAAAGAATATCATTTTATCTAATGCCTCAAATGGGCATTCGTCTGCTGTGCCTGAACTTGCAGCTACATTATCCAGGTTGAACTTATCAAAAACTAGACATGCAGATGAGAATATTCACATGCGATCCCATCTTCAGGCTGATTTGGGTAATCAGCTGAATTTTCCATTAAACATGCCAAATGGTCATAGTCATAGTGGGCAGCAGCAACTCTTTGACAAGTCCAGTGCTGAAAAGCTCTCATTTTCTCCAAACTATATTGACTTGGCGAGGGAAAAGGGGATCACAACTAATATTAATTTGAATCGGGAAGTCAGGATTCCCAAAAGAACTTCCTCTTCTGCAGATCTTTATTCAGAAGTGCATCCTTCTGGATTTGGAAGTTTGGAAGGATCCAATGTTGCACATCCCAATATGAATCTTTCTAACACAGATTTCATTGGCCGTCTACCTGGTGCTTATCTTGATAACCAGAAGTTGAATTCTGCGATTAAGAACAATTTAAGTGCAGGTATGGTATTTTCTGGGGATTTTATTTTTCTAGTGACATTTATCATTTTATTCATTGTTCGCTTTAACTTTTTTTAGGTTCCTCCTTAACTGGTAGTGGTGATAGGAGAAGTTTAAATAGAACTGGAAATCAAGGGTCTAACATCCTTTCTCCACCTATGGATCCTCGTTATATCCAATACTTGCAAAGGACTTCTCAATATGTAACACATAGTCATACCACAGCTAGTCCTGATTCTCTGCTTGCTGGGAACTATGTTGGTAGTTTGCATGGGGATTTGGATGGCCTTCAAAAGGCATACATTGAGGCGATATTAGCTCAGCAGAAGCAGCAGTATGAGTTGTCGCTTTTAGGTAAAGCTGGTGGTCTTAATCATGGCTATTATGGGAATCCCTCATGTGGTTTCAGAATGCCATATGCTGTAAATACACTGGAAAATTCTACAGTTGCATCCCTTGGTTCTGGAAGTATACAGAATGATGGAACTGCACGTTTTAATTCAATGATGAGAAGCCCAATAGGGTCATGGCACTCAGATATAGGTAATAGTGTGGATGGAAGATATGCATCATCTTTATTAGAGGAATTTAAGAACAACAAGACTAGGTCTTTTGAACTCTTAGATATTGTTGACCATGTTGTTGAATTCAGGTATGTGTCCTGGTCTCTGCCTTTATTTTATAATGCATTTATGTGTGTAATGTTCTGAGCTAATTTGTGTATTATGATGCAGTACGGATCAGTATGGTAGTCGCTTTATTCAGCAGAAATTAGAAACTGCCATGGAGGAAGAGAAGAACAAAATATTTCCTAAGATTATTCCCCATGCTCTTGCTTTGATGACTGATGTCTTTGGAAATTATGTCATACAGAAAGTATATGCTTCATGCTCTACTCTTTTAAATCTGCCAACCATCTAATTTGTTCAGATATAATCGGTTAGTCTAATTGTTAAGCTGGATTTGCAGTTTTTTGAGCATGGCACAGAAAGTCAAAGAGCTGAGTTAGTCACTCAGCTTACTGGTCATGTGTTGCCTCTTAGCCTTCAAATGTATGGTTGCAGAGTGATTCAAAAGGTGCATGAACTGTTTTCTTTTCTTTCTTTTTATTCTTTCTTGAAAAGAAGGAAACTCCTATGGTTTTCTGGAGTCATTTTTTAGTATCAATGATCTCCATCGGTACTGAATTCATTTCCTATTAAATTCCTTAGTTGATGTTTTACTGTTTTACATGCTTTTCATTCAAGTGCCTTATTAATGGGTATTTAAGCGCTCCATGAGATGAAGTCATGTCTTATCTGGATGATTCACAAAATTATATTGAATTTCTTGTATATCTATGGGACTATGGAAACCTCTGATTGCTACAAATCTGATGACCACAGGCTTTGGAAGTGGTTGATGTAGACCAGCAGACTGGACTGGTGGCAGAGCTTGATGGTTCCATCATCAAATGTGTTCGTGATCAGAATGGCAATCATGTTATTCAGAAGTGTATAGAGTGTGTCCCTCAGGACCAAATTCAGTTTATCATTTCAGCTTTCTATGGCCAAGTTGTGGCGCTTTCTACCCACCCTTATGGTTGTCGTGTCATTCAGGTTTGAAACTTCCCGATCCTACCCTTTCATTGCTGGAGATTTGGCATTTACTTTTATTGATTTTTACTCACTTTTAATAATGATAGAGGGTGTTGGAACATTGTGATGATATAAAAACCCAACAAATCATTATGGATGAGATCATGCAATCTGTATGCTCTCTGGCACAAGATCAGTACGGGAATTATGTTATTCAGGTATTCGAGCATCCCTTTTGAATCTAGCCTATTTTCACTTTTCATTTGGGAAACTGATCTACTTTATCTGCTTTATTGTTTCTGCATATACATTGCAAATTTTAGCATGCTTTGTCTTGGCTTTCTAGATCAATCTTTTATTTAATTATTTTGAAACAGTGCCCTGAACCTGGTTCCGTGTATTGGTTTATGCTAAAATGAGTTAATTAGTTGTCCTGTTCGACACACATATTTCTCCCTTGCTTATTACTCTAGTCACTTTATGTGAATATATGTCCTATTTCGACCATCCAAGTCGTGTATTATGTGTACCTGACACGTTTATTTCTGTGCGGTAGCATGTTCTTGAACACAGTAAACCACATGAGCGGTCCGCTATTATTAGCAAGCTGGCTGGACAAATTGTGAAGTTGAGTCAGCAGAAATTCGCTTCTAATGTTGTTGAGAAGTGCTTGACTTTTGGAGGGCCCGAGGAACGTCAAATTCTGGTCAATGAGATGCTTGGTTCGACTGATGAAAATGAACCATTACAGGTATGTTGCACTAATTATTTCCTTTGCTACATGCGAATAGTGATTCATGTATGCATGTGTACGCTTTATCTTCAAGTACTATCTTTTTCTTTTTTATTACATCTTGTATTATAAACACCTTATGTTTAGGAACAAATCGGGGGTTCAAAGAGTTTATCTTTTATCCGACATAATGAAAAAAAAGAAAAATAAAACACATGTTTAATGTTGAAGCATCCTTTCTCTTTGTTTCCTAATCAAATGAATACAATACTAATATTTTTGCAAGAAAAGCAAAATGTGAAAATGTTTCAAGTATGACTGTCATCCTCGAGAAGACAAAGTGTTTGTAGAATACTTAGCATCAATGATGTAAATAGTAGACGTAATGTGACGTTATGGCTTCTATTTTGAGGTTTCAGCTCTCTCTACCATTTATATTCACCACCTATATTTACTGTAATTGTCAACAATAGCATCCATTATGTCCACAACTACAATAGATGCAATGCAATGTGGTACTGTAATTTAATCCTTGCAAAGCATCTCCTAGACCCTTCAAAAGGCATTTTCGGGCCCTTTTTCTTTGTTGTTTTATCTTTTGTTGATACAAAATTTGCAGGTATGCTTATAACTGTGCACATTTATAATAATTTGAATGATCACCAAGCAATTTTCTAATAATTTCTATCAAGTTTTCCTGCTCTCTGAGCTTCTGCTTCAATTCTTTATTTGCAGTCGCATGATATAAATTTTTGTTGAATGCATAACTACAGGCTATGATGAAAGATCAATTTGGAAACTATGTCGTGCAAAAGGTTCTCGAAACTTGCGATGATCAAAATCTTGAGTTGATTCTTTCTCGAATCAAGATTCATTTAAATGCCTTGAAGAGGTACACGTACGGCAAACATATTGTTGCTCGAGTTGAGAAACTTATTGCAACCGGAGGTAAGCACCAGTTACTTTGTCCTAAGTTTAGACTTTCTTTTTAGCCTGCCATCGTTAGTCACTCATGCAAACTTATAAACTCGTTTATAATCAATCGCAGAAAAGCGTATAGGGTTACGATCCAGTCTGTCCTCATCAGCTCCTGAAAAAGCCCATATTTAAACATACATGGCATCTTTTTTCTCCGCTTTCACGACAAGGCTGCAAATCGATGCAATTTTGTACAGCTGACATGGATGGTGAGTTTCATATTCATCACTGAAAAAGAACTTACAGATAAACACAAATCTAGTAAATCTTCAGAATAAGATCAAGGTCGATATATAATTGCGTATTCGACTTCACCTGTGGTTGTTCCGGATGTGAGAGACGACAGCAGAGGATGGCTTAAATTTTTCATATCCATTTGGAAGTAGAGATTGAAGCTGTTGATTGTAAAAAGCTTTAGTTTGGGTGTAAATTGGTTAAATAACAGGTAGAGTCCCTCAATTTGGTGAAGTCTATTTCAATGTTGAGAATTTTTGGATTCATGCATATATAAATATATGTAAATATACGGCCAAGTTTTGGACTGTTATTTGTTGGCAAGGCTTTTTATGTGGTTAGTATTTTTATTGGTTCTGAATGCATAGGAGTAATTTGTATGGATTTTTTCAATGTATCAGATTTTAACACATTTTGATACTCCCTCCGTCCCATAAAAAATGTTCTTTATTGACTTTTTGAAAGTCAAATTTTTTAAACTTTAACTATTATTATATTAAATATTTTAAATAATTAAATTTTATAAAATATATATTTGAAAACTAAATAATTAAAGGTTTTTAAAATATTTTTTATATTTTTATCAATAATACGTTTTAAATAATTATGAGTCAAAGTTAAAAGAAATTTGACCAAAAAAGTCAATAAGGGACAAAAATTATGGGACGGGAGGGAATATAACATTTCACTAACACTATTTATTTCTGGTTATCAAAATATATTTTTTTATGTATAGCTTATTGCTTATATAATATCAAATTTCACAAGGTTGGCCACTTGTCTTTATATGTTTTATATCATGTTTTTTTAGCATTCTTAGTATTAATCTATGATAGGATTTTTTTTTTTGTTTTTAGTTAGGGATGAGTATTTGATACAGTCAAGTTAGAAAAATTACGAGTTAACGAGTTTCATTTTATAATACAAATTTTATTTGAATTTTTTTGATTCAAGTCCGAACTGTCGAATTTTTGTACAAATTTAATTGTATTTTTTTATAAAATTATAATACAGTTTGATTTCAATTTATATGATTTTCTCTAATTATGCAAGATATCAGTTATATATATAATATTTTTTTACATGTGTAAGGAAGATTTGTGATATTGTCATAAAATAAATATCATTTAAAATTATAAAAAATATTTATAATGTTATATTTAAAGGGGTAAAAAAGAATGAATATTTGAGGTTAAGGTATTGATGAAAGTATAAGGGAGTCAAAGAATGGATGAGAAGAAAAAATTATAATTGAAGAACTAAATCGAATAAAATACTAAGTTAAAAAATTAAATTGTAAAAAAATATTTTTTTTGTTAAAATTATGAATTGAAGTTGCATAAATATTATATAATGATAGTGAAACACACAGTTTGAATTTAGTCAAAAATAAACTTGAAGAAATAGAGAAATGAAATAAAATTAAGGTGCTAAATAGTAAAATTATATATCTTTAATAGTAAGCCTTCTATTATTTTATACTTCATTATTTTTTTTTATTTTGTCTATACTATTTTCTTACTACTTTCTCTCTACTTTATTTTGTTTATTTAGGAATATGTATGTGCATTATTTTTCTATGATAGAATAGAATCCTTTAAGTACTAATTTGGGGTGTCGTCAGATTATTTCAACTATACTTACACGTTATTAATTTCATAACACTAAATGGTTGATGACAACTTTAAATTTTTGACGAGCTTTCTAAAGATTTAATATATTCAACATAGACAAAAATCAATATCGACGTTTAAGATCGTCTCAAGCCTCTCGATTATCTTCCCTTATATATCAGTTTTTTTTTTTAATTTCCTTTACAGAAAATAAACTGCAACTTTTTTGACTCTTTTATTTTTTTCATAATTAGAAGTTTTTTTTGACTGAAAAGTCGGCTGCCTTTATTGGTACTTTAAATAAACATTAAACAAACATTACAAAGCATATAATAAAAAACGAAAAGAAAAGAAACCCACAGAAGGTTCCAGATCTCAAAGGATCTGAAGAGTCTCTGGTTCCCCCAAAATTGAAACGACAAAGAAATTGGCAGCCAACACCATTGTTGAGTGTGTAAAAGTACTATTATTTACACCCTTTTTAACCCATATTTCTGCTGCATTCAAGCATAATTGCATTGCATTTAGGTTAGTTTTCAATAAAACATCACAATTATATAAAAGGCACGGATTCTACTAAAAGATGGCGCATTTTGCAGGTAGCTACCATGGTTGACGATGAAGGCATGCGCAGGGCAGATAAGCAGAAGAGCTGAACTGGACAAGCAGCCGAAGAAGACGAACCTGTCATGGACCTGTCGTGACAGCAAGGTGACAGCAGACTTATGAAGAGGAAAAGTAAAGTGGATCTCGATAGATAGAGAAAAATCTGCTCTTCTGTCGTGTGGAAGCCAAATATTTTTCCAAGCCCCGGATCAAAAGATATGTCAAGCCAAAGCTCAAGGAGAAGAAATTCCTAGAAACAAGGATGCGGCTGGAAAGTAGGAGACTTTAGAGATTTAGTCTTTATTAGAATCTTACTTTTAATTAAAGTTGTAATCCTTGTTACCTTAGATAACTTGAGCCCAAAGCTTATATAAGGGCATATATTAAACCTAGGGCAGAACCGATTACCCCATAACCGAAACCAAACCCCTGCCGTCCACCCGTCACCGACATGTTCTAAATTCCCCCTAGGGCTACGGGTTGTTTTGTAAAGTAGTTGCAAGGGTTGCTTTGTTTTAGGATTTTTTTAGTTCAATAAAATAAAACTTCAAGTTCTTTTATCTTGGTTTTAATATCTTGCAAGAGCATCGGGAGAGCATTGTGAGGTTATCTATTTACTTAGCATCGGGAGAGTTAAGTATACGAAAGAGATAAGAGCGCGTTCTCTAGTTTATAGTTGAACCATCTCGTGCCTAGGGATAGGGCGAGGTTAAGTGGCTAAGGAAGAATTCATACACATCGGTGTTCATCCTTCGATTCACGCCGGGAGGTATCATCAAAGACGTGATCATCGACAGACTTGTGCCTAGGGATAGGGCAAGGCAGATCTGGGATTCTTGCCAAGCTTGAAGTACGGAGTTAGTGTTTGCTGCCGCGACAGCTAACGGACAGCCGCCGCGACAGGTGCTGTCGGCGACGGGCGCGACGACAGAACTGGAGATCCTAAGCAATTCAATACCTGCACTACTGAGCAACTCAATACCAGCCCATTCTCTCTATCTTGATTTCTCAATCCTTTATTTTACGTTTTTACCTTATTATTCTCGTGACAACTCTTAATTATTTCCTTTACTTTCGTGTAGTAAACAAGGTGAAGTCATTAGCCCAATCCATGTGGAGACGATATCCGATACTTCGTATCACTTTACTACTTGCGTCGTGTACACTTGCACTACAATTGCGATAGACTATTTTACACGCAACAACCATCTTCCTCTCAACCGATGCGATCTGGAGGGCTCACTGGGAAGAATGGGGAGACGAGGGTTTTGGCTCTTAGCCAGGTTTTGAAATGAAACCCCCTAGAGAAGACGTGAGAGCGCGTCTACGGCGGATCTTTAAACTGGCGGTCCTCCTCGGCCAGAATCTGAACAGAGAGCGGGGCTTCTTCGATCCATGCCGCGTCCGCCATCGCCGCAAGACCTTCTTTCGCCATTGCATGTGCGGCTTTGTTCCCTTCTCTTCTGGTAAAGACGAAACGGCACGAGACGAAGCGGTGAGAAAAAAAGTTTTATATCTCTCGTTATTTGCCCCATCTCTGATAAATTAGTAACGCTATTGTTTACTTTTTCTACCACCGTCCGGGAGTCGCTTTCCACCACCACAGATCGGAGCCCTAGGTCTTCCGCAAATTCAAGTCCTTGGAGCACTGCTACGGCCTCTGCTACAAACGAGGAGGTAATGTTGTAGTTTAATTTATAGGCAGCCCCCATAATCAAACCCTCACTGTTTCGAATGATTAAACCTGAGCTTGATTGTAGTGACTGTGATTTATAACCCGCATCTACATTCACCTTCATGTCAGGGTCTGTCGGAGGGCACCAACCACCCGATTGAGCGTGATGAGGTTGCCGCGTCGGGTTTGTGAGAGAGATGATTTCCGAGCAATAGCTCTTTATCAGAGTAAGGACATCCTCGACTCTGTGTTTAACCTTTTCATGCACAAGCTTGTTTCTAGAATTCCATAAAGCCCACACTGTAACTATATGTTGTCTATGACTGTTATTTGCTGTGTGTTGAAAGAGATGTAAAGACCAATCATAGAAACTATAATCACTCACTATGTTAGGCCAGGAAATATTTAGAGCGGTCCAAATCGCCTTTGCGAACCAGCAATCCCTGATCACATGTTCAATATCCTCTGACCCTATTCCACATCTAGGGCAAGTGGAATTAAAAGCCACTCTCTTTTGCATCAGGTTGTGTAGAGTAGGAACATAGTTCTTTGAAAACCTCCATCAAGTAATTCTCATTTTTAAAGGACAATCAGCACTCCAAATGTACTTGTAGAGACTAGCAGTAGGGTTGACTTCTGGCTGCTCCTTAATAAGTAGCTTGTATCCACTGCGCACAATATACATACCTGACTTTTCCCCATACCACCGAAATACATCTACCTGAGAATAACTCGGTAGACGGATGCTGAGGATTATGTTAGCTTCATTCTGATTAAACACTGAATTGATCAGTTCAGTGTTCCATTCCCGACTTACTGGATTGATCAAGTCCGAAACCTGATATACCTGATTGGTAACCGAGAATTCCACTTTCCTTACTGGTAGCACCGTCAACCAGTAGTCGTTCCATACTGACACTGATGTCCCTGAACCAATGGACCAGCTTAAGCCCTTTTCCAATAGGCCTTTAGCTGACCATATACTCCTCCACATTAGAGACGGGGAAGAACCTAATCCAGACTGAAGGAAGCTCGAGCCCAGAAAGTACTTTGCACGCAGGAGACGGCCCACTAGTGATCCAGGATTCTGAATTAGCCTCCACCCTTGCTTGGCCAGTAGGGCAATATTAAACTTACCCATATCTCGAAAGCCCAGACCACCATCTTCTTTAAGTTTGCTCAGTTCAGCCCAAGTACACCAGTGCACTCCTCTTTTTGACTGGGAATGTTGCCACCAATATCGAGCGATTTTTGCCTCTAATTCTTTGCAAAAAACACCCGACAAAAGGAAACACAACATCGCAAATAATGGAATCGATTGTAAGATTGATTTTATTAGAATTTCCTTACCTCCTTGCGAAAGGTTCCTAGAGCCCAGCCCACTTGTCTTAGAATCCACACGATCCAGTAGGTATTTAAACGCTATCCTTTTATTCCGCCCCACAACAGCAGGGAGGCCCAAGTACCTCTCCGAATTACTTTCTTCTGTTATCTGGAGGACACTGCACACTACACCCCTCTCTTGTTGGGTGACATTTGAGCTGAAGAAGGCATGGATTTATCATAGTTTACCAATTGTCCAGAGCACCCTGCATAGGTACTCAATAGATTTTTAAGATAGGTAGCACTCTCAATCGAAGCATTACTGAAAATCAAAGAGTCGTCAGCAAAGAGAAGATGCGAAACAAGTGGTGCACTACGGGAAATTCTCGCCCCCTGAATCATACCTGTTGTAGCCGCGTTTTGAATTAAAGAAGATAGACCCTCCCCGCAGATGAGGAACAAATACGGGCTCAGGGAGTCTCCTTGGCGTAGCCCACGGGACGGAGTGAAACTTTCAGACACCAGCCCATTAACCACCACCCCATACGAAACTGTACGAACACATCTCATGAGGCCCTGAATCCAACTGTCGGAAAAGTCCATCTTGCGCATCATAGCTTCAAGGAAATCCCATTCAACTCGATCGTACGCTTTGCTCATGTCTAATTTTAAAGCAAACGAACCCTTCTTGCCAGTATGTTTTTTCTTAAAAGAGTGCAAAACCTTATAAGCCGCGATTATATTGTCAGTTATCAACCGGCCCGGCACAAACGCACTCTGGGCTTCATCAATGCAGCGTCCTAACACCTCCTTGAACCGGTTCGCTAAAACTTTTGTAATAATCTTTAACAGAACATTGCATAGGCTTATTGGACGGAAGTGTTTCATGTGTTGAGCATCACTTACTTTTGGGATAAGGACGATGTGTGTCATATTTATCTCATCAATTGCTTCAACCCCATTAATAACATTAATGCAATACTGCGAGACCTCCTCCCCTACCAAAGCCCAGTAACGTTGGTAGAACACAACTCCTATACCATCAGGCCCAGATGCTTTTAAAGGGCCCATAGCCTGTAGAGCAGAATACACTTCTTCTTTGGTAAAACTCCTTAGCAGCCGAACGTTATCCTCATTCGTAATGCACTGCGTGACACCTTGTAGAACAATATCCGGATTGCACATACCAACAGTGGTAAAAAGGTTGGAATAATAATCCATAGCAATACTGCGAATCTTCTCCTCATCCTCGTGCACCAAACCATCATCTGAAACAAGTCTGTTGATTTTATTCATCCTCTTCCGCTTATTTACAAAATTGTGAAAAAACCTCGTGTTCCTATCCCCGTTTTTTAGCCAATTCACCCTTGCTCTTTGTTCCCAGTATATCTATTCTTTTTCTAGCTCAAAATTCAAATTGAGCTTTGCTTCCATGGTATCGAACAAGACTTCATCTGTAATCGACTGAGCATTGAGCGCATTTATTTTTTTCCAATAACTCCTTTACTGATAGGCGCTTTTCACGACGTAATCTCCGAAACCATTTCTCCAAACCCCTACTCACGAATAACAGCTTCTCCGGAACCGAACCCGATCCCTGTTTCCATAACTTTTCAACCTCTGCATCACAAGAGTCTTCCATCAACCACACAGCTTCGAATTTAAAATTCTATACTCTATTTTGAGTATAGAGTCCTGCTTCTGTAGTAAGCAAAAGAGGGCAGTGATCCGAAAAAGGGTGAGGTACATGCTCCAATTCATAATCCGGAAAGTAATCCGACCAACTACTATTGGCCACACCCCTGTCGAACCTCTCCCGAATATTATTTGTTGCCAACCTACCCCATTGCCATGTAAACCAATTTCCTTTGTACCCTAAATCACTTAGGTTGCAATCAGACAAGGCCTCCCGAAAATTCTCTATTTGCCACTGATTCCTTAGGGGGCCACCTTGTTTTTCCACCAAACTCAGTATCTCATTGAAGTCCCCAGCTACAAACCAAGGCACATTTGGGCAATCATTTAACTGTCTTAATAAATCCCACGAGTCAACTCGAGCACTCACCTCTGGAGCGCCATAGAACCCCGTAAACCGCCAGCACTTCCCCTCATCATCCGCATTAATAAGTATATCAATATGAGAATTCGAGTAGGATCAAAGTG
This sequence comes from Hibiscus trionum, assembly GCA_030270665.1. NCBI lineage: Eukaryota > Viridiplantae > Streptophyta > Magnoliopsida > Malvales > Malvaceae > Hibiscus > Hibiscus trionum. Next base: position 4,561,147 of record BSYR01000021.1, on the reverse strand, counting down.
TAACGGACATCGAATCCTTCCAGCCCAATGATAGACCTCCACTTCTACCCCTAGCTGCCATATCAATACCGTTATTGTAACCACACAAACGACGAACACGTTCCATACGTACATTCGGTAGCTTTGTTTCCATAAAGAAAACCACCGAGGGATGTAAGTCTCTTAAGATTCCTTTGAGACGTTTTACCGTTCGGGCCATCCCTAACCCCCGAACGTTCCAGGATAGTAACCTCATTGGGCCCGGCTAACCCGTTCAATAGGGCCTGCCGATATAATAGATTGGTTCCCACTACCACCTGATGTCCCGCTATCATTGCCAGTAGAGTCCCCAAACCTGTGCCTCTTAGCATTATCACCCGCCTCAATTGGGTTTTCCTCACCCAGATTCCGCATGACAACGTCAAACCCATCCAATACTTCAGTTTGCCGTTGACTTTGCAGATTCTGTGATTCCATGAGCTGTCCCTGATATCCTCCTGTGTTGGAATCAATTATTGAAATCCCTTTTAATTGAGGAAAATCTGCTTGCCTGTGTTCAGAAGTTTCCAATTTTGACTTTCCTTTTAAGCCCCAGTTCTCTATATCACCGGTCCGCAACATTGTTTGATTAGGTGATTTAAAGGGATTTTGGTGCCCGATAGTTGGCACTAAATGCGCCGAATTAGCACCCGAGAAAAAAAGCCCATCAATTCCTTCCTCAACCAGCCATTTACTATGCGCCGGCCTTTCTCGCCGCGGCGGTGCCCTAATGGAGGCGTCCCACGTCAGTGGTAAATCTCGACCACCTTCAGTGAAACGTAGCGGACAAAACTCTCCCCGTGCCCCAGTTTTCCACATAGAAAACAAAACAGCGTTAGTTTCTCATACTCAAAGCGCACATATTGCGATTGACCATTGGCAAGCATCAATTTCTTCCTTCTCTTCAATGGCAATCTGATATCCACTAGCGTACGCATTTTCATTATACGCTTATATCCCAAGTTACCCGGAGTTGGGTCGTAATCAATAAATGTTCCAATAAAATCCCCAAGAACTCGATCCACTTTTGCCGACATGCACCCTACCGGAATATCATAAACTTACACCCAGAAAGCAACAGTAACAAGTGGAACCGTCATTGGATCCTCTGTAACACCCCTAAAATATATGCATAATTTAAAAAAAAAGAAAAGAAAGAAAGAGAGAATAATGGGAGAGGGTGCTACCATGGGGTATTGAACCCATGACCTATGCTTGGCAGGCCTAAGCCTTAACCATTCAGGCTAAATCATTCATTAGTGTTGTTATGCACCATTTTAATTTTAATTTTAAATTATATTTTATGTTATGTATTTATAATAATTGTAGCCAACTAACCCAACTACCCCAATTAATGCCTCATATTGGATCAGGAAATGTCCAGATAGATCTGATTTTTTTCTCCTCCTTAGACGTTTCAACAACCCAAGCCCCGACCACCGCCCTGGCTCCGTCACTGCCGCTCTGTGGCGTTCACCGCCACCACCGTTGGCTTCCCCGTCGAGCCCAGACCAAAACCCCCATAACCACGCGTCGTCCGCCCTCCCCGATCACCGTGAATCGTCGTTCGAAGCTTCGTTGGAACCTTAGGGTTCAAGCTTTGATTTCGGTCACCACGATCACCGTCCGCCGCACCACCACCCATCATCGAGTTCCTTGCGTTGAGCCGAGCAAAACCCATGCCGCCGGACAACGAACGACCACCGTTCAGACCGTCGTCGGAGCCACGACAGTGTTGAGCATTTTTTCGGATTTGGGTAAGTTCGGTGAGTTTTGGATTGATTTATGGGATTTTCGGTTGAATTAGGATGGATTATGGTTGTTTTTGGCGTTTTTGGGCTGTCCGGCGTTTTTTCCGACCAGGAAAGGCCGCGCGTGGGCTTCACGCGCCGCCCAAGGCGATTTTCGGTCGCCTTGGACGATGGCCGTTGAACCAGTCGGCTCAGACCCGGTCTAGCCGTGAACCGAGCCACCTGAACCGGTCCAAATGAACCGGCCCAAGCCTAGTGGTAAACCAAGCCCGTTGACCCGACCCGACCCGTTGACCGAGTCAACCCAGTGAGTCAACTCGTCCGAGTCAACCCAGTGAGTCAACTCGTCCGAGTCAGCCTTGGACCAGTGACGTCAGCATGACGTCAGCGTTGACTTTGACTGCTGATGTCAGCGTTGACTTTGACCAAAAAGTCAACTTTTCCAGAAAAGCCCTATTTTATGTTTTTCGACGTCCTAAGTCCGATTTTGATGCCTGTTTCGAGAAATTCTAACCCGAAAGCCTCCGAATTGGTCTTTGAACTCGAGTTTGCTTATGTATTTTTAATAATCAATTATGAGCAATGTGAATAAGGACTGAAATTGGAATTTGTGCGATTGAAGGTATTCAAGGTTCCTTGCATTCGGGATGTTGAGGACGTCGCATTCGGGTTCGGGGGTGTTCGAATGTCGTATCATGAATCGACTGATGTAGCTCGGAGTTAAGGTAATACACTACTACCTCTAGTATGGTTTACGAACATGTTGGTATTCGGTAAATGCATGCATAGATATGATGAGGAGTGTTAGTTCTGCTTAAGTTAAACCGGATATGAAATTAAGTACGATAACTTGGATAAAATTAAAATGCTCGAACGAGGAAGTTAATAACTGTAAGGATCTAGAGTACAATAAATAGCTAATAAGGCAGCTAATCTCCAAATCCGATTATCAGTGTCAATGATCTAATGTTAAAAATATTTGGATATAAAATTACGAAAATGCCCTCAAGGTATGAGAATGACTAAAATACCCTTGGAATTGGAAGCGATCTAGAAATCTACACTATATATGGTAAAACAACCTGATTCATCTGAAAGCCTCGGACTACTTAGAAAGCAATGGCAACAAGATTTAAACCTTCGAGATTGTAAGGTGTTAGGTTTCCTTGGATTTGGAATGAATCTCCGACTATAGATTTAGGGGAAATCTATACATACCCCTGAATTAAGCAAGTGATTCAAATTTCTGAATTGATTGAAATGACTAAGAGTACTGGAAATACTAATATGGTTAAATTAATCGGAATGATAGTATTGACAAAAGGGATAAAGTATTCTCGGACATCGAGGTTTGCAATTCATTAGAAGGATGGATAAACCCTTGAGTTTTGAAATGAATGAAGTGGTTGGAGGTACCAAAATTTCTTGGATGGTTGAAACACCCACGAGTACTTAAATGATTGAAATACTATCAATGGTTCAATTGATAGGAATGATGGCTATCCCGAGCTTCAGAATGACTGAAATGCCCCTAAGGGTTGAAGCATGACTCTGGTATGTCAATCACTCTTAATATTAACATGAGGATGGAAGTTTTTCTGCTCAGAACATTAGGTTCAACTACTCTGTGGCAAGTTCCGTGGTGAAATATGAAGGCAACCGTTCAGATATACGATACAATTAGTATTGGGAAATGATACTTGTGAAGTGCATACATCAGAAGGTTTGGTTAGTACTGTAAGGTTGGGACATGTTGTTCGATTGGTTTAGAGGCCCGATAAACTTTTAGAAATCTTAAATATTGCAAATCGTCATTTCATCATTATTGGGCTAAATTACAAAATCACCCTAATAATTAAATGACCAAAATGCCCTCGTTGGCCAAGGTAATCAAAATAGCCCCGAATATATCCGTTATCGTGAAAGATCTTGACGTAGAAATTTCAGAATGCCTGTTTGGAAAATTGATGAGCAAATAGAATTTTTGAGCCACTGTTTACGCCCTGATGGTATAAATTACCAAAATGCTTGTGTATGATAAAATGACCATAATGCCCATGGTAGGCTTAAATGGCTAAATCACTCATGATATGCCTAAACTCTCAAAGATCTTGATGTATCATCTCCTGAATATTTGGTTCAAACCGCTAGTACGAACCCCATTTTTATAGGGACTTCGTTTCTAAAACTCGTTCAAATTGTCACAAGGTTAATGTGTTTCCTTCCGTAAATGCCAAGTATCTCTAAGGAATAAACTGTTTCCACCTAGTGTGTTCCACGTGTGCTACACGACTATTTTTGCATATCGATTTACATGTTATAATACCGATCACGTGCACATGACTGACATACTTCAATTTTCAGGAACATGACATGTTTTATAATTAAACATAACCGTATTGTATTTCCGATATATGTCTATGCACCTGATATGACTAACATGCTATATGGATAATGTGTTACTAAAAATACAGTTATTGATTAATGAACTATTGATGATCTGATTCACTGGGGTACTTGGGACATGGTATGAAGTTGTAGTCGGCTCAGCCATGATCCAGCTGGTAAGTCCGCCCATTTTCGGATCCTAGGCTTCGGCCAGGTCCGCCCGTTTTCGGATCCTAGGCTTCGGCCAGGTCCGCCCGTTTTCGGATCCTACGCTTCGGCCAGGTCCGCCCGTTTTCAATTCCTATGCTTCGGCAAGGGCCGCCCGTATTCTAAGGTATATCCTTAGGATGGTACCCACGCCCAATGGGCTCGGGTTAATGCATGTACATGATACCGCACTGGGGAAAACTAAATACTGGAGTATGGTTGGAGGGTAAATAAAGAATTAAAATGAATTTTACTACTACTTGAAACAAATGTATTTGAAATGAAAGGGTTTACTGCATTGTTGCATTTCATGTATTAACGTTGCACTGTTGGAACACACTAGAAACCGAACTCTTTGTTTCCACCTCTGTATGTTACCAGCCTATATAATTCCCGTCTAATTCTTGATGTTTGAATAAAGAACAAATACCGTTATTCTCGAGTATGATGCAACCTCGAAATAGTAGAACAGAAATGGAGACCGTTACTGCGCGGAACATCATGAAAATGTTATGCCTACCTTATATCTGCATGATTTTATAGCATCTTTTGGTAGTACTGTATTACTGAGCTTTTCCAAGCTCACGTTGTTTTTACCATCGCAGGTTAAAAGAATATATCATGGTATAATGGTTGACAGCAGTGTTCGGAGTTGTCTCGGCGTTGCCTTGGAGTACGGTACTGTATAGTTAGTGGGCATGTATGTCACGTATTGTTTTATGATAGATTCTGTAAAGCACTTTTTTTGAAACTTTTATTATGTGTTTAAAAGATATCCCGAAATGGCATTTTAAACAGAAGTTGGTTTTACAATTTAATAAGTGTTTAAAAAAATGTTTTTTATGTGTATTTATACTGTGGGTCGCTCTTGTGACCCTAATGTGACTTTCTAGGATCCGTTGTGACGCATAGGCGGGTCTAAGGGGGTTACATTTAGTGGTATCAGAGCTTAGAGTTGCGTCTCTCTGGGTAGATCGGCCGATCATCTGTCATAGGGTGTCTGGTCTGTCCATGCCCCTAGATCTTAACCGTACTCTATCAAGCCGAGACTCCGATGTCGAATCATTTCCTGTGATAAGTGCAATTAACTGTTCTGTCCATAATAGCTTGATCTGTACTGGCAAGGAATGTTGGTAATGTTAGTCTATGAATTGGATTAACGTGATGAATTTGAATCTGGATAAAGAACCTAAGATGGTGTATGCATGTGGAATTGAAGATCTGAATCATTTAAAGAATAAATGTTTGAGCCATATGTGGTAACTGATATAAGATTATAGGTAAGGTATCTCGGTGATAATAATTGTGTTTGAGAACATTCTGATGAAAATTTTGATAAAAGTAATATGAATTTAAAAGGGATGTATCTATGAAAGTGGCGAAAGTGTGGACAATGTGGTTACTCTTTTATACAAAGGTAAAATTTTTCCGGGTATTACGTTGAAGGTAATCGATAATTGTTCAAGACTTTGATTACGGTTGTTTTGACAAAGAGAACGATATTTCTGCGAAAATGTGACATGATGTATCATAATATAGTATATCAGTCCTGATGGTAAATCTGGTGATCACATTGCGATTTTCGAAGGCTCTGTGAGATGCAAGAGTACTAATATGAACTGCAGTTATGGTTATTCATCGTAAACTGAGGGTAAACCTAGAAGAGTTATGCATATTCAAGGAGGCATACTTATGGCTTGTATGATTGACATATGTGGTTATTGGGGATGTTTCTTATCCCTGACAGAGACCATGTATAATAAAAGTTACGAGACAAGTGTTTGCTTGACTCCTTATGAACTTATGCATGCATTCATATACCGTATTCTAATATGTTGGTCTGAGGCGAATGGCAATATGGTTTGAGCTCAAGTCAATCTGAGTGACTAAGGATGCTACAAGATGGGTCTGTGATCGTTTGAGAGAGAGAATTCCGAGAAACAAGTATGTTCTGATGGATTTGTTTTAGCGCGGGAAGGGATGAAAGAGAAGTTTCTGCATTTTTCTGACTCAGGTAAATTTCGAGGACGAAATTTCTTTTAGGAGGGGAGAGTTGTAACACCTCTAAAATATATGCATAATTTAAAAAAAAAAAGAAAGAAAGGGAGAATAATGGGAGAGGGTGCTACCATGGGGAGTTGAACCCATGACCTATGCTTGGCAAGCCTAAGCCTTAACCATTCAAGCTAAATCATTCATTAGTGTTGTTATGCACTCTTTTAATTTTAAATTATATTTTATGTTATGTATCTATAATAATTATAGCCAACTAACCCAACTACCCCAATTAATGCCTCATATTGGATCTGGAAATATCCAGATAGATCTGATTTTTTTTCTCCTCCTTAGACGTTTCAACAACCCAAGCCCCGACCACCGCCCTGGCTCCGTCACCGAAGCTCTGTGCCGCTCACCGCCACCACCGTTGGCTTCCCCGTCGAGCCCAGACCAAAACCCCCATAACAACGCGTCGTCCGCCCTCCCCGATCACCGTGAATCGTCGTTCGAAGCTTCGTCAGAACCTTAGGGTTCTAGCTTTGATTTCGGTCCCCACGATCACCGTCCGCCGCACCACCACCCATCATCGAGTTCCTTGCGTTGAGCCGAGCAAAACCCATGCCGCCGGACAACGAACGACCACCGTTCAGACCGTCGTCGGAGCCACGATAGTGTTGAGCATTTTTTCGGATTTGGGTAAGTTCAGTGAGTTTTGGTTTGATTTATGGGATTTTCGGTTGAATTAGGATGGATTATGGTTGTTTTTGGCATTTTTGGGTTGTCCGGCGTGTTTTCCGACCAGGAAAGGCCGCGCGTGGGCTTCACGCGCCGCCTAAGGTGATTTCCGACCGCCTTGGACGATGGCCGTTGAACCAGCCGGCTCATACCCGGTCTAGCCGTGAACCGAGCCACCTGAACCGGTCCAAGTGAACCGGCCCAAGCCTAGTGGTAAACCAAGCCCGTTGACCCGACCCGTTGACCCGACCTGACCCGACCCGTTGACCGAGTCAACCTAGTGAGTCAACTCGTCCGAGTCAACCCGTCCGAGTCAACCCAGTGAGTCAACTCGTCCGAGTCAGCCTTGGACCAGTGACGTCAGCATGACGTCAGCGTTGACTTTGACCGCTGACGTTAGCGTTGACTTTGACCAAAAAGTCAACTTTTCCAGAAAAGCCCTATTTTATGTTTTTCGACGTCCTAAGTCCGATTTTGATGCCCGTTTCGAGAAATTCTAACCCGAAAGCCTCCGAATTGGTCTTTGAACTCGAGTTTGCTTATGTATTTTTAATAATCAATTATTAGCAATGTGAATAAGGACTGAAATTGGAATTTGTGCAATTGAAGGTATTCAAGGTTCCTTGCATTCGGGATGTTGAGGACGTCGCATTCGAGTTTGGGGGTTTTCGAATGTCGTATCATGAATCGACTGATGTAGCTCGGAGTTAAGGTAATACACTACTACCTCTAGTATGCTTTACGAACATGTTGGTATTCGGTAAATGCATGCATAAATAAGATGAGGAGTGTTAGTTCTGCTTAAGTTAAACCAGATATGAAATTAAGTACGATAACTTGGATAAAATTAAAATGCTCGAACGAGGAAGTTAATAACTGTAAGGATCTAGAGTTTAATAAATAGCTAATAAGGCAGCTAATCTCCAAATCCGATTATCAGTGTCAATGATCTAATGTTAAAAATATTTGGATATAAAATTACAAAAATGCCCTCAAGGTATGAGAATGACTAAAATACCCTTGGAATTGGAAGCGATCTAGAAATCTACACTAGATATGGTAAAACAACCTGATTCATCTGAAAGCCTCAAACTACTTAGAAAGCAATGGCAACAAGATTTAAACCTTCGAGATTGTAAGGTGTTAGGTTTCCTTGGATTTGGAATGAATCTCCGACTATAGATTTAGGGGAAATCTATACATACCCATGAATTAAGCAAGTGATTCAAATTTCTGAATTGATTGAAATGACTAAGAGTACTGGAAATACTAATATGGTTAAATTAATCGGAATGATCGTATTGACAAAAAGGATAAAGTATTCTCGGACATCGAGGTTTGCAATTCATTAGAAGGATGGATAAACCCTTGAGTTTTGAAATGAATGAAGTGGTTGGAGGTACCGAAATTTCTTGGATGGTTGAAACACCCACGAGTACTTAAATGATTGAAATACTATCAATGGTTCAATTGATAGGAATGATGGCTATCTCGAGCTTCAGAATGACTGAAATGCCCCTAAGGGTTGAAGCATGACTCTGGTATGTCAATCACTCTTAATATTAACATGAGGATGGAAGTTTTTCCGCTCAGAACATTAGGTTAGAGTACTCTGTGGCAAGTTCCGTGGTGAAATATGAAGGCAACCGTTCAGATATACGATACAATTAGTATTGGGAAATGATACTTGTGAAGTGCATACATCAGAAGGTTTGGTTAGTACTGTAAGGTTGGGACATGTTGTTCGATTGGTTTAGAGGCCCGATAAACTTTTAGAAATCTTAAATATTGCAAATCGTCATTTCATCATTATTGGGCTAAATTACAAAATCACCCTAATAATTAAATGACCAAAATGCCCTCGTTGGCCAAGGTAATCAAAATAGCCCCGAATATATCCGTTATCGTGAAAGATCTTGACGTAGAAATTTCAGAATGCCTGTTTGGAAAATTGATGAGCAAATTGAAATTTTGAGCCACTGTTTACGCCCTGATGGTATAAATTACCAAAATGCCCGTGTATGATAAAATGACCATAATGCCCCTGGTAGGCTTAAATGGCTAAATCACTCATGATATGTCTAAACTCTCAAAGATCTTGATGTATCATCTCCTGAATATTTGGTTCGAACCGCTAGTACGAACCCCATTTTTATAGGGACTTCGTTTCTAAAACCCGTTCAAATTGTCACAAGGTTAATGTGTTTCCTTCCGTAAATGCCAAGTATCTCTAAGGAATAAATTGTTTCCACCTAGTGTGTTCCACGTGTGCTACACGACTGTTTTTGCATATCAATTTACATGTTATAATACCGATCACGTGCACATGACTGACATACTTTAATTTTCAGGAACATGACATGTTTTATAATTAAACATAACTGTACTGTATTTCCGATATATGTCTATGCACCTGATATGACTAACATGCTATATGGATAATGTGTTACTAAAAATACAGTTATTGATTAATGAACTATTGATGATCTGATTCACTGGGGTACTTGGGACATGGTATGAAGTTGTAGTCGGCTCAGCCCTGATCCATCTGGAAAGTCCGCCCGTTTTCGGATCCTAGGCTTCGGCCAGGTCCGCCCGTTTTCGGATCCTAGGCTTCGGCCAGGTCCGCCCGTTTTCGAATCCTAAGCTTCGGCCAGGTCCGCCCGTTTTCGGATCCTAGGCTTCGGCCAGGTCCGCCCGTTTTCGGTTCCTATGCTTCGGCAAGGGCCGCCCGTATTCTAAGGTATATCCTTAGGATGGTACCCACGCCCAATGGGCTCGGGTTAATGCATGTACATGATACCGCACTGGGAAAACTAAATACTGGGGTATGGTTGGAGGGTAAATAAAGAATTAAAATGAATTTTACTACTACTTGAAACAAATGTATTTGAAATGAAAGGGTTTACTGCATTGTTGCATTTCATGTATTAACGTTGCACTGTTGGAACACACTAGAAACCGAACTCTCTGTTTCCACCTCTGTATCTTACCAGCCTATATAATTCCCGTCTATTTCTTGATGTTTGAATAAAGAACAAATACCGTTATTCTCGAGTATGATGCAACCTCGAAATTGTAGAACATAAATGGAGACCGTTACTGCGTGGAACATCATTAAAATGTTATGCCTACCTTATATCTGCATGATCTTATAGCATCTTTTGGTAGTACTGTATTACTGAGCTTTTCCAAGCTCACGCTGTTTTTACCATCGCAGGTTAAAAGAATATATCATGGTATAATGGTTGACAACAGTGTTCGGAGTTGTCTCGGCGTTGCCTTGGAGTACGGTACTGTATAGTTAGTGGGCATGTATGTCACGTATTGTTTTATGATAGATTCTGTAAAGCACTTTTTTTGAAACTTTTATTATGTGTTTAAAAGATATCCCGAAATGGCATTTTAAACAGAAGTTGGTTTTACAATTTAATAAGTGTTTTAAAAAATGTTTTTTTATGTGTATTTATACTGTGGGTCGCTCTTGTGACCCTAATGTGACTTCCTAGGATCCGTTGTGACGCATAGGCGGGTCTAGGGGGGTTACATCCTCACCATTCTGTAATCGACGTAGAACCAATAAATGGGAATTGAAACTCCAAGGACCATCCTTTTCTATTCTATCAGCATCAATGGCATGGTAAAATCGAAATAAGTACCTTCCTTCTCCCAGCTCCGAGATGGATATTCCCCCTGGTGGATGCCATATGTTTGCTAACGTTGTACGCATCGCCGGAGTGTGAATTACACTCGAAGTTAGAAAAGTGCCCACAAAACAGTGAGCATAGGATAAAGCAGATTCACTTTCCTCCAAGTCAATCTGTACACCCTCGTCTTCATCATCATTGATCGACAACCCAGCCAAATTTTCCTCAACATTATCTGTAGCCATGATTCAGAGTCGAATCTGAGAAAACCAAACAGAAAAAGAAGCAAAGAAAACGTAGAAAGGAACTAGAGGAAAAAAAGAAATACGTGCCACAAGAGCAGAGAAAATACGTGTCACAGGAACAGAGAATTTTTTCATAATTAGAAGTTGATATAGAATATGAGGAGGAAGAAGAGATTTTGGATTCAAAGGAAACTTATCCCGACATTACAAGTTCAGCAATGAAGAAGATCCTTCACTCGTTGTACCGTTCAATCTTTTAAGCTTATTATTATTATTATTATTATTATTATTATTATTATTATTATTATTATTATTATTATGGTAAAACTACCTCAGTGACTACCTAATTATTGTCAGTGACTTGTTTTGACCATCCAACTAAAAAAATTTAAAATTTGACTACCCGACTATTTAAATAGACATATTTTGATCATCGGTCGTTAAAATTTAACGGAAAGATGACGTGTCAGTTAAAGTAAATTTGTATAATTACACTTCTAGTTCTTATTAATTACCTATTATATCAATTTGATTTTAATTTTAATTTCATTAAATAAAATTAATCAACTAACGACACGTGTCATCACCCGATCAGATGAATTTATTTTAATTTTTTATTTAATTTATTTAATATTATATATATTTTCCTCCAATCAGCCGGTGACACGAAAATTTAAGAGGAGTGAATATGTGCATAATGTGGTTTAAACTTATGACCTCTTGGTTAATAAAGCCAAGGCTTAATCACTAAGTCAACTACTCTTTAATGATGTAAACTGCACCATTCTATATATATATATATATATATATATCTTATAATGAAGTCAGTTCTAGGGAAAAAAGAAAAATGTTTGAGAGGAGACTCGAACATGGGTTACATAAAATATATAAAAACACGCATATCACTAAATCAAATATATTCGATTTAATTAAAATATAAACTTATTAAATATTCAATTTAAAAGAAAAGAAAATTGATTTTAAAATATTTGAATATTTTTTTTTCATATTTAAATTAAATCGAATATTTATTAAAATATTAAATATTTGATTTAAAAAATATTTGATTTAAAAGAAAATAAATTTAATTTAAAACGTATTCAAATATTTTAAATTTGATTTAATATTTTTAAATCAAATATTCGAATATTTTTTAAAATCAAATTTCTTTTCATTTAAATCGAATATTTAATATGCGTGTTTTTTTATACTTAATGTGACCCATGTTCGAGTCTCCTCTCAAACATTTTTCTTCTTTTTTCCCTAGCACTGACTTCATTATCTGATTAATTTTATTTAATTAAATTAAAATTAAGACTAAATCGATATAATAGGTAATTAACAAGGACTAAAAATATAATTATGCAAATTTTACTTTAACTACCACGTCATCTTTTCGTTAGATTTTAATGGCCGGTAGTTAAAATAGGTCTAATTAAATAGTTGGGTGATCAAATTTTAAATTTTTTTAATTGGGTTGGTCACTGGAATAATTTTTTCTTATTTTTTGGGAGGGGGGGAGGGGATGCTTCTTAAGAATTTTATTAAAACATTAAAAAAAGAAAAAAGAAAAATTTTGAGCTATCACGTTTAATGCAAAACTTTTTATCATAAAACAGTATATTAAAATAATGAAATCTGCTTTTGTTATTAATTGGTTTTTGCCTTTATGTTGATGAATTACTGGATTTAAAGAATTTCGGGCTCTCTGATATTTGTATGGCTACATATGTTAATTCTAGAAAATAGGGATCAAGGTGATAAAATATATATGTTTTAGGATTAAAATTATACTTTATCGCAATGTATCATTTCCGTTAAAAATTAACAAAAAATTGTTTAGTACATATGTCACGTGGTCATCACACATGATCACAAATTCACCATATCAATCACACAACAAAATCTACTGTCCACATCATCACACCATTAACAATTAACGGCATAGTGATATAACTAACCTAAAACTAAAATTTAATGTTAAAATTGAACGAATTGAAAGTTCGAATGTATAAAAGGTACATCACCAATAGTTCAGAGGTATCTAGTATAATTTACCCTTTATTTATTTATTCCAATAACAACATTTACCTAAATTTGTCAAACAATTCATTTTTGTGCTCTCAAAATTTTATAATTTGATTATTTTTATCCCAAGCTCCAATATGAAAAATTCTTAGCTTCGCCCGGATACAACCTTCCAAAAGGCACAATAAGAAATTCTTGGCTTCGGACAGGATATGACGTTCCAAAAGTACTCAAAAAAGAAAAAAGAAAAAAGAAAACATTAAAATGAACACATAATTGTCCGACAAATACCACCATCACCCAAGTATTGTAACGAAGGCTCTAAACGAGCCAAAAAGGTGCACAACAGAACTTCCTTCCAGCTTCGAGCAAAACGTCTCTCGTTGCCGGTTAAAAGCTAGGTTTACAAACTCTTAATCCTTCGAGGATGACTGGAGTTCAACGACAACCCTTCTTTTTTAAAATCTCAAGATGATGAGGGAATACCTGGTTCCTGAATTCGAATGGATGCTCTTGACAAACTGGCTTCAAGCTCATTCAGCTCATCCATGTCAAGTTCATCATCATCGTCGTCGTCCAGAAGGATGTCTTCAGAATCAGCAGCTGCATTAGTTCCACGGCTCGGCCCAGCTGCCATTGAGTCATCCTTGACCTGAAATTAACGACAATGAGCTGATATGAAACGAATGAGATGAATTAATTTGAGTATTCATGATGGTCGACCTCTTGAAATACATGTCCAACACCCGTTTGACCCATGTCAGGACATGGATAAACTCTCCAAAGAAATGGAAAACATGTTACGAACTTAAAAATCCATACCCAAATTTGGGTAACATAGCAAAGCTACATGGCCACACTATTAAGTATTAAACGCAATAAATCCTATACTCATCGAGTAACATGCCGTATAAATTAATGACTATGGATGGACACATGAAGATATCCAGATGCATGTTTTTTTGGTGTTCTGAAGCAGGCATGAATGGTGAAAGAAGCGAGGACGATAGGTGATTGAAAAAACTAAAGATAAAGGCATGAATGGAGAGCCCAAAACTTTTAGGTTATGTTACTAGGAGTCCAGGATGAGAGTCACACAGGTATGTCTCCGAGATAAGTATACTCAGTTTTTTCCTTAAATTTTTCCGTATATTTAGAACTTAGAAGATCATAACTTTATGCCCATGTTTGAATGTGTGTCAGACATGGTGCTTCTAGAAAAATATTCATAGCTTCCAGGAAAACTGATTGATTTGTTAGTTAAGATTTGAAATCGAAGAACAACACTTTCATCACTCAATCTAGTTTCTTCATAGCTTTTCAACCTATAGAGATTATAGGAAGCATTCACCGACATGGCCTATGATGTCAACATGAGAAGAAACTAGAACTGAAATCACAACACAGAAACTTAAGGCTCTAGGTTGCTGTTCCTCCAGAGCAGAAAATTTCACCCGGGCAGGAATAAGCAGAGCTTTTGTGTGCATTTGTGCATTCTGATAATGGTAGGTATGTGGAGGTCAGGATGGCATAAATAGCCCGAACGATGGTTTCGGACCCAACCCCATAGGGATGGTTTTTTAAAACAAAATAAAATAAAGAGGGGGTGAAGATGGAGCCAGTTTTAAATTAAAATTTTAGGTTCAGGCAAGAAGTTTATATCAAACCCATTCTCACCTTGGAAAATTTAAATAGTTACCTAATTAAAAATAGGCATTTTAGTAAATTACTTTTTTAGGATTCCATAATTTATATAAGATTTTATAATATTTATTTAATTTTATCTTGCAAAAATTAATATAATATAAAGATTTATGTAATATTTCTAGGCAGGTCAGAGACACAGTTGGGTGCTATACATAAAAATCAGGTCAAATCGAGCAAAAAAACCGCCCACTCCCATTGACATCTCAAGGTGAAGGGTTGGGAGGGGGCATAGGAGAAATTGACTAAAAAAACAAGTTTCCGGCTGACTAAGAGTTCTTAATGATACTGAAGACTGATAATAGAAGACTTACCTTCTGCTCAGTAACCTCTGGTTCTTCTCTCAGGTATTCCTCATATGCTTCAGCATCATCCACAAATAAACTTGCATCCGAGAGAAACAACTCGCGACCACTGAAAATTGACAAACAAATAAATAAGATTTGCTCGAGTGGAATATTTTTACACGGAGCAACCAAAAGAAAGATAATACCTCATGCGATCATTCTTAGCCCTATCTGCTCGTTCTAAAGCCAAACTAGCTTCTCTTTCTTCCATCTTTTTCCTCTTCCATTGCATAAACAACTCAGTAGTCATTGGTGTCGTCGTTGCTACTTTTGAACGCTGAAAAAATCAGATAAAAAATCATAACAGAAAATAAAAGAAAACCTGTACAATTAACACGAAAGGTTTACACATGTGACCTAAAATGGTACTATCACTGAGCGAAGAAAGAAGAAAGGAAAGTCAAAATGGTTCTAGTCAGTTGTGATATAGCATATAGGATAAAATATGATAATTTTACCTGGTTTTCTATCTCTTCCTCGATAGTTATCTTCTCACTCTCCTCATCCAAAAGTGCCTTCATTTGAGACTTCAAAACATATCCTGGGGGAAGGGCATGTCTGTAGTGACAATCCTTGCCACCATTAGGGCACACCCAGAACCAACCATACTGTTTCTTTTCGACAGCTTCCAGAAAGTGTTTGCAAACCTACACACAAGGGTTATAAAAGTCAAAATGGTTCCAGAAAGTATTTGCACATATCTAATCATACAAAGAAATGGGATCTGTTAAGAATGGCTTGTGAGTTGCTGAGAAGTATCATGGCCGAAGATCACCTAAAGCTGTTAGGATCAAAAGAAAGATATTGGAGGTTTACATGGTTGCTGGTTAACTGGTTCTTAATTATGTTGCTGCAACTCTTCGAACTTTTTTAAAATGTCTGTGTCGGACACCTATGTCTAACATGTTATGAGGATACGATCCTCCAAGGGTTTCTCTAAATACATGGGAAAATTTAGAGAAAAAAAATTGAGCACACCCGTTTAAACACATACCTACATCCTGAGTATAAATAACAAAGTTTTTTATTCTTCCAAGTCAAACAGACAACCATTACCAGCCAAAGTTAAATTAAGATTAACACCTGTCACCTAGTAATTATCAGTACTGTAAAAAGCTGAGTCCAGTTGAAATTACAGAATTGCCTGCATTATTTTCTACATTCTAAGTTTTTGCTCCTCGTTACACTAAATTCTACATCAAAAATCATTCTTTCATTTCTATCCTTCATCGCTGTTATTGATCAATGCCTTAAGAAAACAATAGATTGAGAAAGAAAAAGGTTAATTACAATCTCAGTGGGCTTGTTCTGGTTATACTCCATTTTCTTCGATTCCACAACCTTCTCCAGAGTCTCTTGATCCCAGTCCTCCATTGTTTCTAAAGGAAAACAACCCGAAAAAGAAATCAAAATCCCATTGGTACTGAAAAAAGTCAAAAGTATTAACTACTAACTATAAGTCCATCGATTACCTTGATCGCGCTTATCACTGTAAATATCAATCTTCTCACCCTTCCGTTGAACATTCAAATCGTGAGAGAATTTGCACTTAAAACCTTTCGTACATTGTCCCGCTTTGAAAAATTCGCATACTATGGACTTGGGATCCACACCTATCCAATACCCCAACTTCCATTATCAACTAAATGATCTTGCATTTAAATATAAAACACAAAACCAAGAAAAAATTCAGCTCCAAAAACAAACATTATACATACCAGGGGGGACTTTTGGTTGTGTAACAGCAATTTTAAACAAATCATTCAACTCCTTCTCTCTAGCTTTCTCTTCATCTTTCTTTTTCTGTTCATCATAACAATTAGCAAATTCAGCTCCTGAATTAATTAACAAATATCGAACAAAAGATTCCCATTAAGACAGCATAAATTATAGAGAACTATTATATTTTCTACTTATTCTATATGTACTTAAAAGTTGCTAGAAAAAACAATAAAAAAACAAAATCATATTAATTAAAAATAAAATTAAAGTAAAAATGCATTGTATATTCAAATATAGTCATTGTTGCATTTAATAATAAAAAAGTGAACTTAATTTTTTTAAAAGTTAATTTTTTTTTTAAAATATTACTAGAGATATTTACTTCAATAGTAAAACTTAATATAAGCAAATAATTAACATAAAAATTATTCGCAAATAATTATTTCATATGAAAATAAAAAAAATGGTGAAATCCATTGTTCTGCTATTGACATATAAAGAAGGGTACCTTAGCGGCGGCTTTAGACGCGTCGGGTTTGGGTTGAACGGATTGCTGGAGATTTTGAACATATTTCTGAACATTTTTGCTTTTGTTTTTGTTCTTCAATCCGAATGTTTTGTCTTCAACAACTTTTTGCTTCTTCGCCAAATCGGCTTTCGATTTCGCTTGTTGCTTTGGTGGCATTGTTTGGGGATGGCGGAATCAGAAAAGGAAATAATTAAAATCGAAATTAATAACAAATATTGGGTGAAAATTTGAAGCTTTATTTGCAGGCTGGGAGGGAATATTAGGGAATTAGGGTTTAATAGAGTTTAAGTTTATAGCGTGGAGATTGGAGATCGACAGAGAACAGGTTTTTGTTGTATTTAGTTGAAATGACGACTTTGTCCTGATACTTGGTTTAGAAAAAGAACGGCTAAAGGACCTTTTAAAAATTATTGGAAAAATACAACTTTCGTTTTGTTTAGTTGGATTAGACATTATATTTTTTTAAATACAATTAGATGTCCAATTTAATTTTATCAATTCGCACAATATTGAAATTTTGAATAAATTTTTTTATTCAAAATTTTAATATTGTGCGAATGGAGCAAATTAAGTTAAATATCAATAGTATAATAATAAAAGAGTTATTATTCTACGTACAAATAATAATAAAAAAAACTTTTCATAAACATATCAAATTTTACTTAAAAAAAATTAAAGATCAAATCTCCAACTCTAAAATCTTAAATTTTATTCTCTAAACTATAAAATTTAAACTTTTAAACTCTAAACTAAACTCCTAATTAGATCTGCTTATAAAAGAATTCACTTCCAAAACATAAAAATATTTTTTTCTGAATAAAATTATCCTTTAATATTTATATAGTAACTTCATTTAATTTTAATTATATCGAATTCAATAAACTTAACGTTTATTGTCAAAAAAAATATCTACTTATACGATTAATTTTGTTATGGATATAAACATTGTGACAAGAATTTTTATAGATTTAAGAAGTTCAATAATAGTATACAAAAAAGGGAATAATGATATTAGTGTTCTAAATATAACTTTTTTAAACTTTAATGGTGAAAAAAGAAACTAACCAAACATTAGTGATCATTGGTGTAGTTTATCCTTTATAAATCAACCGATTATTTTATAATTTTTCTCTTAGCGTAAACTACAACAGAGATCACTCAATGATGGATAAGTTATATTTGAATCACTCAATTATTAAAAGTAACATTTAAGTCACTCAATTATGAGTAAGGTTACATTCTGGTCACTCATTTATTAAATGTTATACTCTATTTGCTTCATTCGAGAATGAACTCGAAATTGTTCTTTAGGAGAATCCATTTGCTATTTGAATTAAATGATCTTGTTATGCTTATGGTAGAGTAAAATTATTTTTTTGGTTTTCACCACCATTATAAAAATTGGACCAGAGATTGTACGAGTTGAACTTGCGCTTCCTGTTTGAACCAGGGTTTTATTGTAAAATAAATTATAAAAACCATTGATGATTAATAAAGTTGCATTTAGTTTAATGTTGATATCTTTCGTATGAAACCAATTTACCCTCTATAAAAGAAATTCGTAAGATTTGTCTGTGAGCTCTCTTTTATTTCTTCAAATAGCTTAATTTTTCTGTGAAATTTTAGGGGATTCTAGGGAACAACCTTTAAATACAGGCTAAAAAACGACAGATGTAAAAAGCGGTATACAAATTGGTACAATTTTGTAATAGAAGAATACATATACCTTTTTATTACAAAGATGCACTGTTTACTGGATAAAAAGCGGTACATATTTATTACAAATCATGTACATAAATTTTTACAAGTTTGTAACACAAAAGGTACATACCTTTTTTATTACGCTATTTCACCAAGGGGCATCCATACCACCTTTAGGTGGTATCGATGCCGGTTTGGCAGACAAGAAAAAATTGGTACATTTATACAAAATGTGTATGTACACAACTTGTTACAAGGAAACACAATTTGGTACAATAATAACAAGGGGCATCGATACTACCTAAAGGTGGTATCGATGCTGGTTTGGCAGACATGAAAAAATTGGTACATTTGTTATACAAAATGTGTACATACACAAAAATATTACACAATGTGCATATACACAAATGAGTACAAAATGTACACAAATTGTAACAATTTTATAAGAGAAAAAGGTATATACCTTTTTTAATATGCTATTTTACCAAGGGGTATCGATGCTGGTTTGTATTTAGTTGGCTTTTAAGCCGTTTGTTTTTAGAAAAGCCCAAATTTTAAGCATCAAGTGTGGTTGAAAACTTGAAATATCTGAGTGCCTAAGTTGCCCCGACTTTTTTATTTTTCTTAAAATATCTAAGTTTGACACTCGTGTATGGATACGAGGATATGATCCTCCAAGTACTCTTCAAATACATGAAAATTTTAGAAAATTCGTCACATCGGAATTTGAGTAACATAGCTAAACACTGTAAGTTGGCTAACAGATTTTTTTATGGATTGGTATGATTAAAATTATGCACCACCCTACAGCCATCTGCTACATGCAAGAATTTTGAGACCCTAAAAATCATATTGACATATGCTTACTTCATTTATTTTTAAAAGTGCATTTTTGGTAGTTGAATGCATGTATTGGTAAATTTAGACTTCCATGTTTTCTTCATCATCATGAACTTACTGTGTGTGATTTAATGTCTGCAGGTAACTACCATATCGGAATTCGCCAAGTTATATAGCGCATTGCCGCCATCGATTGTTTCGATACACTGTTATTGCATATTCAATGTTATTAGAATCAATAGATTAGATTTGTTGAAAGAAAGACCTAGAAGAATCGAGCATACTGGAGAAGAATCGAGAGCTGCCAGCAGTGGCTCAACAACTTCTCAAACAACCTCACAACCAGCGTCCCTTGTCGTTAGCAACAACTCAGCATACCAGCATGCTGTTAGCCAGCTCAACACCTTTCGTTCATCCTAACAGAATCATCCCATGCAGCTTTTACATTTCAGATTTGGTGTATAAAAGGATCTAGCTATCGTTTGTGTTAAGCAGATGATTATTCAATGAAACACTTTCTTTCTAAATTCTCTCTGTAATTTTATGTTAGTTGAAGTAGGGTTTTCCTAACATGGTATCATTCGCCATCGTTCTTGGTGACCCTCGTTTTCTCGTTGCGTTCCTGTTTTCTTAAAGCACCTTCATCATGCCAAACAATTCTGCAGATTCGCCGTCCGATCTGTCGTCCTCTTCATCAAAAGTTGGCAAAATGTTCACCAACAAGAAAGTTAACGTTGTTCTTGATGAAACGAACTTCTTGTTGTGGAAACAACAAGTTCTCCTCACTGTGCGTAGTCATCGTTTGGAGAGACTGCTTATGGGCAAGCTCAAACCTCCTCCTGAAATGGTTCCTGGCGAAAATGGTGATCAGGTTCTCAATGAGGATTATGAGATCTTTGTTGCTCAGGACAGTGCTCTTGCTTCCTGGCTACTGTCCACGATCGGTGCTCCTCTTCTTCCTCAGTTCGTGGGTGCATAGACAGCAGCTGATGTATGGAATACAGTTGTTCAATTTTTTGCAAACAAATCTACTACATGTGCTATGAGCCTTCACTGTAAGCTCAGGTCGATCCGTAAGGGAGATGAAAGTATGCGTTCGTATCTCACACAAATTAAGGAAGTCAGTGATGCCTTAGCTGCTTGTGGTAGTTCCATTTCTGATATGGAACAGATCACAACCATCTTGAATGGATTGCCCATCGAATATCAGCCTATCATGGCAGTTATCACTGCTAGCAAAGATCCATACACATTGGATGGTGTCAAATTTGTGCTCGTTGATGCAGAAGCTCAGATCAAGGGATTTAGTGCTCAACTTCAGTTACCTGTTAGTGTGAATATTGCTCGTTTTCAGAGTGGTACCCCAGTCCAGTCTTCTTCGGCTCCTAGATCTGGTGGCCAACAACAGTTGTCTAATGGCACCCAACAATTTTCTGGTGGCAATCAACAGTTCTCCAATGGCCCCCAACAATTTTCTGGTGGTCAACAGCATTTCTCTGGTGGCAGGCATGGTGCTCGAGAAAGGGGTCGAGCCAGGCTTCAATGTCAGCTCTGTGGAAAACTTGGCCATTCTGTTGACCGTTGCTGGAGACGTTTTGATCAATCGTTTGCTGGAGTGTTAGCTGCTGGTGGTGACACAATCAAGGACTCCATCAGTGATCATGATTCCAATGCCCATGCTAATTTGACAGATGCTTCTGCTTCGTGTTACACTTGCACTCATTCTCCAGGCTCAACTCCAACCACCACTTCTGATTCATGGGTAATCGACACAGGAGCCACGCATCATGTCACTCATGATTCCTCCAAGGTTTTGCAAGGTTTGGACTACAGTGGTCCAGGTAAACTCGTAGTGGGTAATGGCCATAGCTTAGACATTCACAAAGCTGGTCAATCTTATTTACTGACTTCTTCTTCAAGAGTTCTCATGATTAATGACCTTCTACATGTACCATCGGTTACTAAAAACTTGCTTTCTGTCTCCAAGCTTGCTAGAGACAACAATGTCTTCTTCCAGTTCCATGCTTCGTGTTGTTTCGTTCGAGATGAAGTAAGTGGAGAGGTGATTCTGCAAGGGAAGGAAACCAATGGCCTGTATCAGTTCACTAAAGGGTCTGTGGACTTGGACACTGCTGCTAATGGTCGAATAATGGCTAGTCTTGCCAGTAGATCTAGTGTTTCTTATGCTTTATGGCACAAACGTTTGGGGCACCCTGCTCATTCAACACTTGTTCAAGTGTGTAAAAACTCAGACATTGTAATCCCTTTAAATGAATACAAAGATGATTCTGAAATGTGTGTTGCGTGTCGAATGGGTAAAAGTCATAAGCTCCCCTTCTTTGATTCCACAACTGCATATGATAATCCATTTACCTTGGTGTATGCTGACCTTTGGGGGTCTGCCCATGTGGCTTCAAATGGATTCAAATACTATATCTCGTTTGTGGATGCAACCACAAGACACTGCTGGTTATATTTGTTGAAATCGAAGGACCAAGCTTGCCATGCTTTTCAAATGTTTGACAAAATGGTTAAGAATCAGTTTCACACCACGATAAAAGAAATGCAGACTGGTTGGGGAGGAGAATTTCGATCTCTCTCTACTGTGTTGACAACATTGGGCATCAGGCATCGTGTGACTTGTCCACATACCTCCGAGCAGAATGGAGTTGTGGAAAGAAAGCATCGCCACATCGTCGAATTGGCCCTTGTCTTGCTTGCACAAGCTGCACTACCGTTTCGTTTTTGGTGCTATGCAGTTAGCACGGCTGTTCATCTGATTAATCGACTCCCTACAAGAGTCTTGTCTGGCAAGTCACCGTTTGAGAAATTATTTGGTCAGCAACCAGATTACATGTTCATGAAGGTCTTTGGGTGTCGTTGCTTCCCACATCTTCGACCATTTCAGAATCACAAACTCAGTTTTAGGTCACAACCATGCACATTTCTTGGTTATAGTGCTCAACACAAGGGATATCAATGCATGGTTGCGGATGGACGTGTTTACATTTCTCGTCATGTGGTCTTTGATGAGGCACATTTTCCTTTTGCCAATGTCAGTACATGTTCTCATTGCCCCTCCAATGGTCCTGATTCTTCTTCTTCCTCAGAGTCCAGCTCTTTGCCTATAGTTGATGGTGCCACTAAAGTCTGCATGCCACGTACACAAGTATCCCCTCCTTCCTCTCCACAAGTCTTGGATACTTCCTCTCCTGTTCGAGACTCCTATGTTTCCCCTGGTTCTCAAGATTCAGTGTTGGGCACTCCTATGTCTACTGAGGCCCCACCTGATATGGCTATCACTTCCGAACATGGTGTAGATGGGACTGACGTTGCTCGAAATGATGTTACTAGTGATGTTGTTCTTGAAGATCATCAGGGTGCAGCAGTTGAATCAGTGCCACAGTATCCTACTGATGAGACCACTGAAGTTCCAACTTCTTCAGTCGATGTTCCATTTGAAAATCATGAACCATTGGCAGCACCTCTTGAACCAATGGTCAATGTTCGAGAAAGCCATCCTCCAGACAGTGGTCATCACATGGTCACTCGCAGCAAGGCTGGCATTTTCAAGCCCAAAATTTTTATTACTGAGCAGGTTAGTGAAGAGGAAGAACTTGTTACTATTCATCAAGCCTTGCAGTCACCAAGTTGGAAGGCTGCAGTATATGCTGAATTTGAAGCTCTCAAGAAGAATGATACCTGGTCCTTAGTCTCTCTCCCTGAAGGTCGAACCACTGTAGGATGCAAGTGGATCTTCAAGGTCAAGAAGAACCCCGATGGTACTGTCCAACGCTACAAAGCCAGGCTTGTAGCCAAGGGCTTCTCCCAGGTCCCTGGTCAGGACTTTCAGCACACCTTCAGTCCTGTTGTTAAGACTTCAACAATCAATGTTGTGCTTGCCTTGGCTGTTCGACAGCACTGGACGATCAGACAGGTCGACGTGAACAATGCTTTCTTGAATGGTGAGCTTCATGAGGATGTGTTCATGCAGCAACCACCAGGATTTGAAGAAGTGGCACCCGATGGATCCAAGCTAGTGTGCAAGCTTCACAAGGCTCTTTATGGATTGAGACAAGCCCCTCGAAACTGGTTTTCTAAGTTGAGAGGTCATTTTCTGTCAATTGGTTTCAAAGACTCACAAGCAGATAGTTCATTGTTCATTAAAGTGACAGATTCTACAGCTACCTATGCTCTAGTATATGTGGATGATATTATCATCACAGGCAGCTCCACTGAAGAGGTTGAGTGTGTTATTCGCCAGTTAGCAATTGAATTCTCCTTGAAAGATTTGGGTCCTCTCAATTTCTTTTTGGGGATTGAAGTGGTTCGAATTGGGGAATCCGTTGTTCTAAGTCAGAAAAAGTTCATTATGGAACTTTTGGAGAAGGCTCAGATGAGTAATGCTGCACCAATGCCCACTCCTATGGTTACTTCTCTCAAACTCACACAAAAAAATGCTGGCAATCCTTTGGCAGATGCTAAAAGTTATAGAAGTCTTGTTGGAGCACTCTTGTATGCTTGTCATACAAGACCTGATATCGTATACAGTGTCAATAAGCTCGCACAGTTCATGCATGCTCCTTGTGAGCAACATATGACAGCTGTTCGAAGGGTCTTACGATATCTCAATGGCACTCTAGATTATGGCTTAGAGTTTACACCAACAGATGATGTATTTCAACTTGTTGCGTTTGCTGATGCAGACTGGGCAGGGAGCATTGACGATAGGAGATCCATTTCAGGCAGTTGTGTCTATCTTGGGGGCTGACAAGTCGCCGTTTAACCGGTCAAAAATAAATGAATAAATTAACCTCTTTCAATAAATAATAATATAAAGAAATTAAATAGATATAGGGAAAGAGGGTCGATCCGCAGGGAGATTAGCTGGAATTATTGACTGAAGACTGCTTCGATTAGTACTTCCAGGAATATCTGCAAAGTAATTAAATAAAATGGGGGGAGTGATTTGATATTGGATGAAAATTTAAATGCAGAGGTAAAAAGATTAAGAAAAACCAATTATGTGAAATAGCCTCGAACCAGGTCCTTCAATTCTTTCGATCACTGAAATAGATTTTTATTTCGGGATCATGTCGGTTACAGTCTACGAGGCCCAACCCGTCGTAACTTGTTTCTCTCTCGAGTAACCAATCCTCTCAAGTCTATCTTCGAAAGATGGTTCTTAAATAAATCAACCACGTCTATCGCCGTTAAAATATTTAGATAAAAGCAGGAAAAACCCGACTCAGAAATTGTCTAAAATAGAATCGCTTCTGATTTTATATTTCCTTAGCGGACCGCCGCTAAGAGTGTTCACAGGAAGTCGAAATTTGCCACAGGCCGATCCTTCCTCCCAACTATGTTTTTAAACGATTCCAGACCAACGAGCTCTTTTTGATTTGAAAAACGGTTAAAAACCTTTAGTAAGGCCGATTGCCAAACTATCTAAGCAGAAAGATAAAAATGATTTCCCAAAAGAATTTAAGCAAGTTCAATTCTCACGAATCGAATTGACTTGGCTGGTTCTTGGCTTAAAAGATTTAGCTAAGCATGATATTGATTATCATGCTTAACTTGGTTTTGGAAAAATAATTAAATAACATAAAATAAACAAAACAAAACAAAACAAAGAAAATAAAGAAAAAGAAGAACTTTTAATTAAAACTAGAAAAATATTTACAAAGATAAAAAAACTCAAAGCTAGAAGATGATCACTAAAATGATTGATGGTCTAAGCCTTTACCAAGGGGTGGTATTTATAGGCTTAGATTTACAAAGATAAGGTGATGAGATAATTTAAAATAATAAATAAAAGATAAAATAATTCAAATGTTTTAAAATTTAAATGCAGGAAATCTAAACGGATAAGCTGATAAGATCTCTCAGAACGTTCCAGAAGCTTCTAGAAGTCGCCTCGTCAGTGCCACGTCAGACGCGCCGTGCCCAATGTCGTGCCCATGATGCCAGTCATGACAGAATTATAATAAAAACTGCAGAAATGCCCTCTTTTGCTGTTGTTTTCCAGAATTAGATCCCTTGCATAAAATATAGCAGAATGAAATGGATTAGGTAGCAAGAAATCCTAAAAACTTGGAAAATAGCAATTAAAAAGTGTCATATTTGAGAGCTTATCAAATTCCCCCTCACTTGTCTCATACTTGTCCTCAAGTATGTCCGAAAAAGATATTAACCCAAGAATGTATTTCGCAAACCATCACAAGTATCAAGCATAACTATAAGAGTTCTAGCGCAAAAGGAGTATCATGAAAGAAACATAATCAAACCAAATGGATGCAAGCAAAGAACAACCTTTATCTCTTCCAATTACCTATCAAGCATTAATCAAATCCTAACCTAGTCTTAATCCTCACCAAGACACACTCAAGAGCACTCAAAGTGTTTATAGGTAAAAGTGAAGCGAGAACACTCTAAGTCATACATGAACAAAAGTTTCCATAGGCTTGTAACATGTTCAATTCTCCACTACTTTATTAAAATCGAGGTGCAAAAATCATTAGGTCTTTTATTCAAGGTGAAATGTGGGTTTAGAGAAAAAAGGATAGAAAGATGGAAAGAAAATAAACAAAGGAAGATGATCAATGCAAGATATAATAAACAGGGAAGAAAAAAGAGAAGCTTAAAAGTGGGCAAGCAAACAATCTTTTTCTTTTCTTTTCAGTTTTTTCGAAACCTTTTTTTCTTTTTTTTTCCGAAGCAATTGCTTCCTTTAATTCTGTTTTTTTTTTTTCATTTTTTTTGGAAAAAATCTGCCCTTTATTCGAATTGCAGCCCCTTTTTGTCTAGCAATACAGTTTCTAGCATTTGATCAATCAAAAAGTTTGGTTGAAGGTTAAGCC
Organism: Hibiscus trionum; assembly: GCA_030270665.1. Lineage (NCBI taxonomy): Eukaryota > Viridiplantae > Streptophyta > Magnoliopsida > Malvales > Malvaceae > Hibiscus > Hibiscus trionum. The sequence goes on along the minus strand of BSYR01000021.1, from coordinate 4,534,427 downwards.
AAAAAATGGGGTGTAAGGCTAACAAAGGCTCACTAGGCGATGAGAAAGGGTAAAATGGAAGGGATGGATGAGGTTAAAGCCTAATGCCTAAATCATTTTAAAGCACCTCGTTCTTAGTGTAGTCTCGAATCGTAAGCAAGCCACAAGTTCTAGATTCCTAAAATTCAAGATGACACTCTCAAGAAAAAGAAACGAGCATAATATGAAGAATGCATGCTCAAGGCTCAAATCTTACCAAAATTGGGCTAATTTGATTAAGCTAGGCGAGAAATTTAATTAACACTATCAAGAGTAATTAAAAGAGATGTCAAACTGCAGATTACCCATATCATTTGATTATCAAAATGCTCCAATTCAATCATTCCCCAGCACAAGAACAAGTACAACATGATGGACAACAAGTAATGGCAAGAAAAAATTCATCTCAAGGTTTAATCAAAATCAAACATATATCAGATAAGCATGGCAAGTGGTTTGCTACCCTCCCCCTCACTTAAATGAATTGCCCCAATTCATAAAAATTAAAGAAATAAAGAGAAAATAAGGGCAAAAGATACTCCCCGTGGATGTAGAGTGAGTCGATGGGAATGGTGCACTATGAGTGGCTCGGATCAGCGGCGGCAGAGGGCTTTGAACGGAGCTTTCGGATGTGCCAAAGAGGGTGCAGCGAAGGGTGGTTCGGCGCTCTCGTCGGGGGAGCGATCTCGTTGCTTGTCGTCGGCCACCACGGCGAGGAGGAGGAGGAGTAGGGACTGGCCCGAGTTGCTGGAAAGACGCGAACGGCGGCTGACGGTTGGGGAAGAGGGCGGAGGTGCGGTGGAAGCCGTATGAGTGGGGTTCTCGATTGGGGCTGGGGGCTTGCCGTCGTCGACCACCGCAGCGTGGAGGATGTGCGGGACATGGTGAATTGCGGCTGAGTGAGTTTGCGGCTGGGTGTTTTGTGTTTTTAGGGATTTGGTGGTTTTTGGGAAGAATGAAAGAAAGGAAGGGGGAAAGGGAAAAATAGACGGGTTCTAAGGGGAAAGGGCTTGGGCTATCGTGCATCGTTCATTGAGTGTGCTAAAATGCACCGCATTAATGAAACGGTGCACTTCAGCTGAGGTTATGCTTGCCATTGCTGTGTGCGAAAAGAATCCTGCAGAGGGAAAAGAAATTTATTAAGGCAATTAAAAAAAGGAAAATGAAAAATGAAGCATAAATTAAATTATTAAAAAGGAAGTAAAAATTAACGAAAAATAAACCAATGGGTTGCCTCCCATTTAGCGCTTTGTTTAACGTCGTTTAGCTCGACGACCTGCGCTAATTTTTTTGTTAAATGATTTCGCCTATATTTGCATCATCGAGATCCGCAAATTCTCTATTCCTGGTCATAAAAAAAACAAAATCAGTCAAAAATGCCGAAAGTAAATCTCCCCGGCAACGGCGCCAATTTTGACAAGTCGTTGTTTAACCGGTCAAAAATAAATGAATAAATTAACCTCTTTCAATAAATAATAATATAAAGAAATTAAATAGATATAGGGAAAGAGGGTCGATCTGCAGGGAGATTAGCTGGAATTATTGACTGAAGACTGCTTCGATTAGTACTTCCAGGAATATCTGCAAAGTAATTAAATAAAAATGGGGGGAGTGATTTGATATTGGATGAAAATTTAAATGCAAAGGTAAAAAGATTAAGAAAAACCAATTATGTGAAATAGCCTCGAACCAGGTCCTTCAATTCTTTCGATCACTGAAATAGATTTTTATTTCGGGGATCATGTCGATTACAGTCTACGAGGCCCAACCCGTCGTAACTTGTTTCTCTCTCGAGTAACCAATCCTCTCAAGTCTATCTTCGAAAGATGGTTCTTAAATAAATTAACCACGTCTATCGCCGTTAAAATATTTAGAATAAAAGCAGGAAAAACCCGACTCAGAAATTGTCTAAAATAGAATCGCTTCTGATTTTATCTTTCCTTAGCGGACCGCCGCTAAGAGTGTTCACAGGAAGTCGAAATTTGCCACAGGCCGATCCTTCCTCCCAACTATGTTTTTAAACGATTCCAGACCAACGAGCTCTTTTTGATTTGAAAAACGGTTAAAAACCTTTAGTAAGGCTGATTGCCAAACTATCTAAGCAGAAAGATAAAAATGATTTCCCAAAAGAATTTAAGCAAGTTCAATTCTCACGAATCGAATTGACTTGGTTGGTTCTTGGCTTAAAAGATTTAGCTAAGCATGATATTGATTATCATGCTTAACTTGGTTTTGGAAAAATAATTAAATAACATAAAATAAACGAAACAAAACAAAACAAAGAAAAAGAAGAAAAAAAGAACTTTTAATTAAAACTAGAAAAATGTTTACAAAGATAAAAAAACTCAAAGCTAGAAGATGATCACTAAAATGATTGATGGTCTAAGCCTTTACCAAGGGGTGGTATTTATAGGCTTAGATTTACAAAGATAAGGTGATGAGATAATTTAAAATAATAAATAAAAGATAAAATAATTCAAATGTTTTGAAATTTAAATGCAGGAAATCTAAACGGATAAGCTGATAAGATCTCTCAGAACGTTTCAGAAGCTTCTAGAAGTCGCCTCGTCATTGCCACGTCACTGCCACGTCAGACGCGCCGTGCTCAATGTCGTGCCCATGATGCCAGTCATGACAGAATTATAATAAAAACTGCAGAAATGCCCTCTTTTGCTGTTGTTTTTCAGAATTAGATCTCTTGCATAAAATATAGCAGAATGAAATGGATTAGGTAGCAAGAAATCCTAAAAACTTGGAAAATAGCAATTAAAAAGTGTCATATTTGAGAGCTTATCAGGGGCAACCTGGTTCAATGGAGTTCTAAGAAACAAAAGACTGTCTCACGATCAACGTCGGAGGTAGAATATCGCAGTTTGGCTGATGTAACTTCAGAGGTCACCTGGATAGACACCTTACTCAATGAAATGAAGGTTCGAACAACAGCAGTTCCTGTGATTTGGAGTGACAATTCAGGCGCCATTGCGATGAGTGCAAACCCTGTCTACCACTCTAAAAGCAAGCATGTTGAGTTAGACGTACATTTTGTACGAGAAAAGGTTGCTGCCAACAAAGTTCAGGTCAACTATGTCCCAGCTGAAAGTCAGGTTGCAGATGGGTTAACAAAGCCTCTCTCGAAGGCTTATTTTCAGTTGTTCCGGCAAAAGTTAGGCGTTGTTTCCATTGCTGAATTGAAGAGTGAAAGAGCAGGGAGCATGTTGAAAGAAAGACCTAGAAGAATCGAGCATACTGGAGAAGAATCGAGAGCTGCCAGCAGTGGCTCAACAACTTCTCAAACAACCTCACAACCAGCGTCCCTTGCCGTTAGCAACAACTCAGCATAACAGCATGCTGTTAGCCAGCTCAGCACCTTTCGTTCATCCTAACAGAATCATCCCATGCAGCTTTTACATTTCAGATTTGGTGTATAAAAGGATCTAGCTATCGTTTGTGTTAAGCAGCTGATTATTCAATGAAACATTTTCTTTCTAAATTCTCTCTGTAATTTTATGTTAGTTGAAGTAGGGTTTTCCTAACAAGATTCACTGTTATTTCACTTCTCCAAGTTCTCTTGTTCAGTTCAGTACTCTAAAGTCACAGTTGTAACATCGAGATCATTGATGGTAAATAGAGCCGGCCGCATAATGGAATCCGAATCCGAATCCGAGCAAAGATTTCGAAATTGATGCAAGAACAATTCAAGCTTTGTTTCAAGGCGTTTTCTGCTTTTAAATCTGGTTAGTGGTTACCAAAGGATAGCAGCAATAGAGGCAGCTCATAATTCATTGGGATCTCTTTCTTTAAAAAATTGCACCAAGTAAAATCCAAAGATTGAATCAGTAAAATAATCCTTACATTTGGAGAAATTATATTATAGATCGTTCTTACCACGTTATTTATGAGCAAGGTGGAACATAGGAGAAAAAGGGGTTTGGTCCCGCCAATGTTTTTCTTCATTAGTAAAATAATAAATATTTTTAGAAAAAAAAAGTAAAATTACCTCTATAATCCCTTCAAAGTTTGTAAAATATTAGTATGACTCCCTTCAAAAATTTTAATTTCATTTTGGCCCATTTATAAATTTCTAGTTCCGCCCCTGTCCATGAGACCAACCAATAAAATGCATTCATTTTATTAATTTTCCATCTCATCTTTTTGCCAAGTGAAGATTTACTTGATAAAAATTGTTTTAAATTTGATTTATAGTAAATATGAGTAAAGATTCACTTGATAAAAATATAATATAAAAAAATTAATGAAATAGATGCATTTTATTAGTTGGTCCATAGATGATGTAGTAGGAACGACCTATGATATAATTTCTCCTAAAATAGGCACATTCTTTAAGTTGGTATCTAAAAAAATATTCCCAAATTGATACTTTGATTTCGGGAATATATTTTCTAGAAAATGACTTGATCAGAAGTCATTAGACCTGGCAAACTAGATCCGAGACCCGAAACCCGATTTTGACCCGAACATGATGATTCGAAGTTGACCCGAAACCCGAACCGAACCGAACTGAACCGAAATTTTTTGTTGAACCGAAATGGACCCGAACCGAAATGGACCCGAACCGAATGGACCCGAACCGAATGCTACCCGAACCGAAAGCTGAACCGAAAGCTGAACCGAATATCGACCCGATTTTAACCCGATTTTGACCCGATTTTAACCCGAATATCTATTTTTAACAATATAATAAAGAATAAAATGAAGTATAGAAATTTGAGATCTTGGTGACCAATTTTATAATTTCATCATAAAATATAGCATAAAATTGAAATTGTAGACTAAATTGACAATTTGGAAGTGGAGAAATTTGAGAGTCCAATGACCAATTTTGTAATTATACCATATAAATAAATAGGGGTCAATTTTGGCTAAAAATTAAATCTTTGAAATTAAAATGAACGAAAATATCAATATATTAAATTAATAGACTAAATTACAAAGATTAGTTAATTTCAACTAAAAGTAAATTTTTAGAGACTAAATATCACTACGGGGAGGGAATTTCTATATCCGAAGTCTAAACCGTAGGAATACTTGTGACTAAATTAAATTAAACTAAAACTTAAAGTTGACTAAAATGTAACATTTTAAATGCAACATGACCTAAAAAGTAATTAATCTCTAGCTTAAAAAATTGGTGGTTTATTTTCCTCCAAAATTTTATCTTTTCTCTCTCTATTTTTTCCAATTGTCTTTTTCTTTTTTTTCAATCTAGCTTAAAAAATTGGTGGCTTGTTTCCCTCCAAAATTTTGTTTTTTCCCTCTCTATTTTTACCAATTGTCTTTCTATTTTTCTTAATTTAATTGAGTTTCAATTTAGATTAATTTAATTGAAATTTCACATTTAGTTTTAAAATTATTTTAATTATGTCCGTGATTTATGCTTTTAGATTTTAGTTAGTTCAATTAGATCCTAAGTTTAATAAATTAATTCATTTTAGACATTATTATTATTATTATTATTATTATTATTATTATTATTATTATTATTATTATTATTATTATTATTATTATTATTATTATAAACTTTGATTTAATATAATTATACAAAAAAAATTATATGGATACATGAAGCTTTGATTTAAATATTTAATCAAATTCAAATGCATAGATTAACAAGTTGAATCAGAATTAATCTCATACACCAATAACTCTAAACTAAACCATAAATACTAAACCTCAAACCTTTAACCCAACTCAAATCGAATTGACCCGAAAATTTAAATGTTGACCCGACCCGAAATTGACTCGATTTTAACCCGAACCGAAAGCGACCCGAACGACCCGATTTTGACCCGAACCGAAAGCGACCGATCCGATATTGACCCGACCCGAAAACAACCGATTCGATTTTGACCTGATCTAATACCCGAACCGAATCCGACTCATCACAGACCCGAATTAGACCCGAACCCGAACCGAACCGACCCGAATCGAATCTAAACCGATTCTAAATAGACCCGAAATAACCCGAACCGAAACGCCCCGAACCGAACCCGAACCGAATGACCCGATTGCCACCTCTAGAAGTCATCCATGGTGGCCAAGACAGATTTGATCCTTCTGACGGCTCCGAGAAGGTAGTGAAGCGCAACAATTCGTAATCATTTTAGAATGCAGGCAAAATTATTCTTTAAAGAAGCCAAAAGTTCGGTGGTCACCTGAGTTGTTTTCATTAATTTTTTCAAAATTTTAAATAATTTAATTTAATTTAATTTTTTTTAAAAAAATTATATTGAACCCTTAATTATTTAAAAAAATTAGTTTATACATCTAAATTCTGTTTAAAATTTTAAAAATAACCGCTTCAAACTCTTTCATCAAGTTCCGTCATTAAATTTAAAATTTATTATATATTTATCGTATTTATACTTTGTAATTTTAAAAATTATCATTTCTCGTACCATTTTTGTATCCGTATAAGTGAAACATATGATATGATCGACATTTATTGGAGGAGCGCCCATCACTTGGAACTGGTTGCGGACAAATGAATGGATTTGTTGATATACCTATTAATTTCTCATGTAATCGAAAAATTATTTTATGGGTCTGGATTAGCATATCAATCATGGTCCCAACTAATAAAAACCATCCACTGCACTATTATTTTTTATGTCATTTTTTCTAATTAGTGAATCTTCATTAATGTTTTTTACACGTCATTTAAAAAACAATTTTTTAAATTATTAAATAAAAAAATAATATGGAAAATAATGTTGTAGTGAATAGTTTTTTTTTTGTTGGAACCATGGCTAATGTAGTAAGCTGCCCATAATATAATTTCTTCATGTAATCAAAATTAGAGTCTATTTATAAAATATCATTATAATATTAACTCCTTATATAAAGAAGATAAATTTATAAGAAAATTACCTTTTACCATCGTTTATAATTCATAAAAAAATTACAACGAACAATTTTAAATAAAGATGTGTGGCTAAGATAATTATTATAACTCTGAAAGCATTACATGTTATAATCTAAATCAAGTCCAATTTATAACAACTCGAAAAATACATATAAATCACATTAAAACTCTAGATGAACTCTTCCCATTCATTAAGAGGCAATTAAAATCTGGAGTGAATCTAGTTTATGAGAAATCCAAGTACTAATCTAGTTGGATACTTTTCTTCTCATTACACTAACTAAAATAACGAAAGAATGTTCATAGCTTTCCGAATCCGATTCGAACCCAACATCATTATCCGAGAATTCGACAAATTTTGATTAATCAAATAATGAATCTTGTTTACAAAGGTAAAGACTTTGAACTGCCATAGAATCAAATGTTATAAATATGAAATAATATCATAAATATTTCAACACACAAAATTGCTTCTGAAGTATAAAATCAATCAGAAACTTGAAACCCAAGGCACAACCAAACCTGCATTCCGGATTCACCAACAGATTCGAGCTAGTGCCATGTTTATTATCCATCACACATCTGCACAACGAGTTTTAAAACATTCCGAGTAAGAACATGTATAGGAAGCTGAAAACAAGTTGTTTACTAGCAAAATTGCAGCAGAAAACTGTCGAATGAGTTGTACGTAAGATCACTTTTCATGCCTGTAATTCCTGAATAGAAGTTGCAAGGGTATGTCAATAATCACCTAGAGCAGGTCACCGAACATATCTTGAAACGGATTTCTACGCTGTACGCCATAAAACTTCACCGCAATTTCTTCTAGCAGCTGGACAATCAGGGTTGTATTAGAACACAATACATGTAAGCTTAACTTAAGCCTAACCGATGATAAAATCAACAAATAAAAGCCACTTAGCAGTTTTGTGAAAACATGAGACTGAGGGAATATCGGAATTTAATTGCCACAAAATTGAGCACCTCATTGAATACGGGTTCTCGATCTATGCTATCATTGTACTTCACTCTTATTGCAGTAAAAAGAGCCAAGGTCTCTTTTTCCAACCTGCAGACAAAAGAATCTAAGAACAATTTATAGGACCATGTTCCAATTACTAGACACGGAGTAAGGTTGCCTGCTGCTAAGCTAAAAACAGTCCATGATGATTTTAACTGAAAGTATATCATTTGAAGGAAACATTCACTGTTGAAATTCTATGGTTTTTATAGCTCCGCTAATCGAAACAGAAAACATTTACAGTATTTTCGAGATCGGAACATGTCTGGTTATACTCTTTTAGCGGTAAATTTATTTAATGCCAAGGAAGCACAACTCAAGCACATAAACCTTGAAAAGTATTACTAGCAAATGACTCAAGGGAATAAACTTGTCAGCTTAATCCCCAGCCCTTCCCCATAACCCCTCCTGAAACTTTTCTCCGTATTGTTGCACACTATGTTACATGGACTGAGTGTTAGTATCGGATATGGGTATGTGTCTGACACGGGTACATGCAGATTTTTCTAAGTTGTTTATGTATTCAATAGATCCATGTCACTCGACTCTTCATTTTCCTTTTCTTGTTTCCATTATTCGTGCTCGACACATTTACACGTGAATATGAGGGTAAATCTTCCAAATAAAAGAAAAAACTTTCAAAATTTGAGCATACCCATGTTGGACGTATACCCATACCCGAAACTCACTCTCGGGTCTAATTAACATAGATTAATATCACCCTTAAGGTAAATTGTAGTGAATACCCACTTTCACAATATTCAACAGCATTGAACCCACGCATATTTACATTATGGATGATAGAAGTATTCTGTAATGAAGGAGAATGAATCAATAACGAAAAAAAAAGCAACTTACGTTAGCAAGAGTAAATTGATAAACTGAATCAAATCCGATACCGGAAAATTAATCCCCTGGGATTGCACTTGTCTCCTTAACTCATCCATAAGGGAATTAGCATCTTGAAGATTACCCAAAGACAATTGCCTACCATGCAAAAGTAACTTTTCTTCATTAGCACACAATTTATGACTACAAAATAAACAGTTTCGATTTTATTTCTGAGTTCGAACGATGCAAATTTGAGAAGAAATTAAAACCCCTATAGTTGATGGGAATTTATAATGGTCTCATACAAAATTTCAACAGATTTGACAGAACACCGATGATGATTTTGCTTAGCCTACTTTGAATAAAATATACTAAAAGAACAGGCAATATTTATGATATGTTCTGTATTATTGAGCAATCAAAAGTACTAAAGTAGTGGAGAGCTTACATAAGAATGGCTCGTGCAATGGCTATATCATCTTCACCGGGATAACACTGCACAGTTGAAAATCATATAGCTTAACAACATTAAATAGGTATTGGACGATTTCTTCAAAAAAAGTATTGGACAAAAGGTAATAACTACAGTTGATCATAGAGATGGAACTTGAATCCGAGTACATTGATTGAGTTATGCTAATTTCCCATGCATTTTTGACAGCCAATATTCTGATTCTTAAATATAACCATGGTTTCTTGACCGGAGTTTCAAATTATTTTAGCACTCTGAAGCTTAAACTTACGTTACATAGACTATATCAGATATGAGCATGTGTCTGACACGGATATGTTCAATTTTTTCTATGATCTTCCATGTATTTGGAGGATTTTGAGAATCATATCCCAATATCCTTGTTCAGACATGTCGGATATGGGTGTCAGACATGGGTACTTCAAAAGATATGAAGAGTTGGTGCTACATAAGCTAGATGTATATTCTCCTTGGCAGAACTAGCAACACAAACAACTAAATCGAAGACCAACAAAATTTTTCCTGAAGTGCTTCCAAATATGAACTGCTGTGCATCTATATTATTAAACTCTTACATATTGTATAGTTACACAAGGGAAGCCAACTTTGACTTGTACGCCACAAACCTACGTTACTTGGACGCGGATCAGAGTTTCAGATATGGGTGCTGACATGGGCATGCTAAATTTTCCTGAGTTCTTCTATGTATTTTGAGAGGTTTAGAGGATCATATTTCAAACCCCATGTCCAGATATGCATATGACACGGATGTCATAAACTGTTATGTCAAGAAAATTGAAGAGTCGAAGAAACATAACCTGGAAGGCTGGAGCCATTTCATGACAAGGAGCAAGAAAGAGAAGAAATCTAACCTTGCTCATGAAGTTTACTAAAGTAGTTGCAAACTTCTTTATATTGTTTCCTCGAACAAAATGATACGACACTTTTGCCATGTCCTGCAAAACAACATCACATGATTGTCGACATCCATATGAATGTTAAATAACGAATAGACTTGGGAACTTGATATAAGGATACTTTCAACGTCTTTTATGGTAGATAAATGGAAGCATAAATGCAACAACTTCAATACAGAGATCTTGGTGCAATTTCTACATAACATTAAGATGGTCAATAATGTAGAACTTATATTTGTAACCAAGGGCTCTAGAAGTCTCCCTTGAGCTGCCCTAAGTATCGGGATTAGGACAGTGCCCCCACATCCACTTACATTAAAGGTAGTCCTCTTTGGATGCCTCTCCTGGCACAACCAAGGACCTCCCACATATTGGAGACCTTTTCGCAAATCGCAACACTCGTTACTAATTCAAAGGAGACGAATCGGGGGAGACGTCAAGGAACCAGACACTAAAATATATTATTTACAACATCAACATACAAAGATTTTTTTGCATTTCTATTTACCTTCCAAATTAGGAGAAAGAAAAACTCTGTGTACTGATACATAGCAACGCGAAGCTTGGGCAAAAACAAATGTGTGATCAAATATCAAAAGCAAAGCCTAAATATTTAGTTCCAAACCTACCACCTCAGGAGATTCAGAATATATGTACTCAGCCAGCATAGTGTGCAGTTGTGGATCACCATTCTTTTGATCACCAAACTCTGCAAACCACCTAAAACCCAAAATACAAAACAGGTCAGGGAAAATAAGCAGTAGTATTCTATGTTTCTTGAAGCATATCTGTGTGTCTAGCACATATCCAAATAAGGATATGCGGATGTGATCCTCCATGAATTCTCCAAATACAAGGAAATCTTGAAAGAATAGAATATACCATGTGTTCAACACACACAAACGATTCCAAGTAATATAAGTAGTATTTAAAAATAAAAGCTCTTTTATTCTTTCTTCTGTTTTCACGTCTTTCACTACCCTATTATCTTAATGAAGTGTAAATTTATTACATAAACGGCCTAATCTTATGCCTCCGAAGATATTGCAAGGTTGCGATATCTTTTTATTGCAAACTGGAGAGTACGTGTTTAATCTATTGAATAAATTTAACCACATAAATAATAGGACAAGGGGAAAGGTAGAGCATTGTCCGATAGTTCAGATCAAACAAGGCTGGACAAGTATAAGAGCAATCAGACATCCATCTGGTAAATTTAGAGTCATTGTCTAATGAATGCATAAAATGAAAATTATTACAAGAAATAACACGGCAGATCAAACCGTACAATTAGCAGATGTCCCTTGAATGGTTTAACCATCAAGAAATGAAGAGAAAATAACCCCAACATCATCTATGATGTTGAAACAAATTATTTTCGATATAACTTTGAAGATAGCAGTATATTGTGGGAATGATGTCTCACTTTATAGCAGCTTTTAAGAATGATGAGCAGCACTGAAGACGTGTTTTTGCCTCTCCGATAGCTTCAGTAAGTTGTTGAACGTCATCGTCAACTTCAAAGTTACTAGGCATGGGAATCTGTGGAAACAGCTTGTAGATTTTCCGAATACGGTCTGACACATGCATTTCATAATAATCACAACAGAGAGCATAACTAAATGAACCCGACAGCTACATAAAAAATAATATGATTAACTTGGAAGTTCTTTTTCTTCTTTTTTTTTTCCCGTATAAAAGATACTCAAGTCATCTGAATAAGAGAAGAGGGTCCATGAAGTATTATTACAACCAATGTAAATCTGACTCTTCATCAAGTATCCATGTCTGACACCCCTGTTGAACGCATATCTGAACATGGACATGGAGATATGATCCTCCAAATATGTGGAAAAACTTGAAAATAATTGAACCTTCCAGTGTCAGATACATCAAAGTAACATGGATTTACAACCTATGCTGACAAACAAATTAAAAGAGAAGGCATGTACTGACCAAGGATCTCTTCGTCACAAGGAATTTTCCCCTTGACAAGGGCATCGACAAACATGACTGCAAGCTCGGACCCACAAGTAACCTGAAAAGTTTCATTTCGTGATTAAGAAGCCATGGACAATGAAAAAGTAAAGGACAGCTATGCAGAATACCAGGAAAACAATTTCTCCCGTGCCAATTTCATAAGCCTCTACTCCCCAGTAGAACATCTCGTTGAAGTAAATATCAAATAAAATCCGATCGATATACCAAAATGAAAATGTTCAGTAGCCTGCCTTTCGATCATAGAATATTGTGATCTGGCAAATATCTAATAATATATGCTAGACATGAGCATCATTCTTACATCCAAAGTTATAGTTGACTAAGAGTAAGGTCAACCATGCATGTAAAGGGTATTGATCATGAAATGCTTGCATTTACAGAATTTGTCATCTTATATTTGTTTCTATCTGAAATAACTCCGATTCTAAGCTGGTGATTACCCCAGGGAAATAAAACAAGATTAGCACCCAATCATCCTTGATTCAATTGGAAGCTAAATGTAAATACTTCATGATACTTTGCATTTAACATCGAGAAAAAACCTTGACTAATAAGCGCCGGATAAATATAATTTGAAAGAAAATAATAACCTCCCCATGCTTCAATTGGAGGCATGCACCTGAATGAAGCAGATCCAAGGCCTCAGAATATCTTTGAGCAGAAACATATCTGAAATAGGATATTCATGTTTGATAATCAAAAGTCTTTTGAAAGCAAAAGAAAATATCAAACATGCATTTCACAGTTTTTACTTTTACATCAATTGCAACTTACGAAAACGGAAATGAATAACAAGAAATGAAAATGTATAAGTAAGGAACCCTAAATCAGAACTGGAAACCGAATAATAATGCAAGAAGCATCCTTAACCTACTCAAGTTTAGACTCCTTACAATTCAAGTAGAAGCAGATCTACCCCAGTAAGCCCCATCTAAGACTCTAACCGTAGCTAAGCTCTATGTTTCTCTGACTGTTCATCTGTTACGAAGTACTCCTGTCTGACATATACTGCAACATCGGCATGGATTTCCGACACTCAAAATATAAGAACAAGAAAAAAAATCATGTACTTGTACCCGACATGTGCTTCCGAGTCCAGGCAATATAGATTAATATACCATTTTGTAGCTATAAAAAACATGCATTTGGGAAATTGCAGACATTTGTACCGTCTACCGTGCACTTATCTTAAAACTAGACCTAGAAGAGAAAAAATGAACGCACTTAGTATCAGACATGCACTCTCAAGACCAGGCAACATAGACTAATAAACCATTTCCAGCAATTTGTAGCTCTAAAAAATCATAAACTTGGGAAATTGCAGTTATACCGTGCACTTATAGACTTGTACATCTGTTGAGCTCCATAGCGATTACCCTCATTTATAACTTTTTCCAATTTATCAATATTCTGCATTTCATAACAAGAAAAAAAATGCAATAGGAATAATTTTTCACCGTAACAATAAGCTCCAATCATACTCATACACATATATAACACTCTAATCTTCAATGGTTTTGTCTTAATTTGATAAGAAAAGGGCGTACCTTTCAAAGATTAAAATTTCCCACATCCAGGATGTAAGAAAATGACTAATATAAAAAAAAAAAACTAGAGATCAAAATAACAGGAGGTTTAAACTTTCTTACCAACCAAACAAAGCTTCGATATCAGGTATAAATATGTTAAAATTATTCAAAATTTTCACATTTTCCAGGTTTCTTAGCTACCAAGCAAACGATGGGTTGTTTCATTTGGCTTTCACCAAAATAATTTCAAAAAACAATTATTGAAAGCAGTGGTAAAAAAGAATAACAAAAATACCGCTTGAACAGGAGGAAGATTTGCCCTTCTGGGTTTCTCTCTTGACATTTTCTCTCCTACTTGATTTCCTCCTTCCATTCTTCTTCTTCTTCAATGAAAAAAAAATCTGAATTTCTCACCTATGAATCCAAACTAAAGCCGAAATAGGTTTGGGCCTTTTCATCAATTTCTTTGGGCTTTCTTATTACTTATTTCTTTCCCTCTTTTATCTTTCTTTCGGGTGGCAATCGGGTTCGGATAGTCAAAATTCGTGGAGAGTCGAATCAAGGGGTATAAAGAATAGTCAAAATCTTCACTTCCAAGACAGAAACGTGGAAGAGAAAAGTTTTGTTATCAAAGTTCAAATGGGATGAAAATAAAAATTGTTATATACGAACTGTAAAAATAACTAAACCGTACACGTATAAATTATTATATGAATTTTTAAAAATATCCACATGAATTTTCGATGTTGTACAAAGTTGGATAAACATAAAGGTGTGTTTCGTTCGCATAATGTAAGATTATCTTGGAAATAAAATTTTCGAAATATATCATTACAGGATATATATTATGAACAAGAAATTGAATGATGTTATGAAAGATTATGTCAAGGGGACTACCGAAAGATGTTTTTAATTAGTTGGATTTTACTTTAATTATATTCAAAAAAATAAGTTAGATGACCTTAAAATGCTTTATGGAATATTTGTAAACATTGGTTGCGACTAATTCTCTTCCTATTTCTGTCTTTTTTCCACTATCATTTTTTTTATTACTATAACTTTTCTTTCTATCAATGAAATCTAGTTGAATGCATGAGCTCATATCCTTGAATACTTGAATACTTAACCCTTGGTGCTTTCATTGAGAGTAGAGAAAAATGTTAAACAATCTTAAATTAACTTATGTTGAGTTACTCAAATTTGATGGCACAAATACGGTGTTATAAATTACTAATGCCGAAAAATGCTTCAACTTTTATCAAACAAAAAATACTCTTCGAATTATTATTGCTGCGTTTAATTTTGAAGGAGTAGCTCGTCGATGGTATCAATGGATGAAGTGATATAACCAGCTATCATGTTGGAAAAATTTTACGAGAGCTATAAGGGCAAGATTTCTATCCACTGATCAAGACAACCTAAGCACAATGGTCACTCATGTGTTCGATGGATTGCCAAGATTAAAAAAAAACTCTAAAATTGGCCATCAACGTCTCCAGGGAAATAAGTGACTTGATTTGTAGAATTGTGCAGTTAAGCTTGAGAACATTGCCGCAGAAAACAAATAAACGCTTCAAGATATAGCTTGTGAGACACAATGCTTATAGCTTCTTTCAACGTAAACCCCGTTGAAGATTGTGCAACGAAGGTGGAAGACATGAAGGCCAAACTGCAACATCTATTTGTAAAGAACTCAAAGACAACAATCACTAATTTCTTTCAAATGTCAAGTTCGTTGTCAATTTTTTTTTGAACTTGTAGATAAGAAAGATGCGAGTCTAATAATGATGCGTAATGATAATTTTCAATTTATTAATCATGATGATGGATGAAGTTTGGTTTTGTCCAGATTGTGCATAATGAAAAGTTTGGCCATGTTTATTCTATAATGTTTACGTGCCCATAGATGTGTTGAGGATGATGATTCCTACAAATATAGATTACTGTTAATGGATAAAAGTATAGCCGAACTATGATAACAAGTCTTTCTTCCACACAACACGATGGCTAGATAAGAAAACTAAAGAAGGTAAAAAGAATTTACAGGAAAAAGGAGCTTGTATTAAGCTTAAGAAAGAGAGCTTTATAAAGATGCTTGAATGCTTAGCTTTCTTGGGATGGATTGCAAATGACGTGATGGTCCTATTTATAGGCATCCACCTCCTTAAGGGATAATTCTAGATCTTCCTAGTAGCTTGGAGATATGTACAAGCCTAGAGAATTTTAGATAATTCTACAAAGATCTACATATGTCTCTAATTATCTAAAATATACTAAAAAATTTTAGAGACTTCCGAAGTAGTCTCGAACTTTCCAGGGTCTTCTTTAACATTTTAAAACCTTTTAGAGTGTTCTAGATGCTCCCAGCATGTTCCATGTCCTTCTAGAATGTTTCAAAACTTTTGAGAATCTTTTAAATTCTTCGAATGTGTCTAGACTTGGGCAAAACCTCATAGAACCTCATAGAACATTGCGGCAAGGTTTGAAGATGGATGTAAGCCACTCTAGGCCATTCTAGAAGCTTACTTGGTGCAAGCTTTGCCTTAAAACGCCCAAGAAAGTTGTGCTAGCCTCGATTAGGCTTGGTGGATGTTGGCGGGGTGTGACATTGAGCTCATATCCTTGAATACTTTAGTTCTTAACATTTGGTTTATTTGGTAGGAATGTAAGATTATATTGTTTGGTTGAGGAAATATAAGATTACTTGGAAGTGAATTTTACTATATTGTCCTTGTGATATATTTTCCTTTTAATAAGTTCAACTTTCAATATTAATTTAAAAATATTTTCTTGAAGATTCATATAATTATACTTAGCACATTACTAATATAATTAGTATAAACAATATGAAATGTTTTTTATTAATATTAAAATTATTATAGTTAAATTCAAACAAACAAACAAATAAATATCTAATGGGTAACATCGTTTAAATATTAAACTAAATAAAATAATTTTTAAATAAATATACTCCTTAAATATTAAAGCACGGTTGAAATGATAAAATGAATAATAAATTTGTATAAAGTCAAGAAAAAATGATAAATAGTATATGGTGATCGTATCATGAAACACTAAGTTACCAGGATTTCTACGAAAATATAACATAAAATGTTGAGTTGATCGAACACTTGCAAATGGCCAAGAGGGGGGTGAATTGGCAATTAAAATTTTGGTGAAGAGAAAGATTGAAAATAAAAATGACACAAGGGGTTATAGTGGTTCAAGTTCTCCAAATGAACTCTACATCCACTACCTTAGTTCCCACTAAGGATTTTCAAACAATTCACTACTTGAATTCGTCCCCTTTTCTTGGATGAGGAGGAAACCTTACAATTTCGATTAAGCTTTCTACCCAAAGCTTAATCCACTCAAATACAAAGAAAGATTTTGGTAAACTCAAATTTTTCCTCTCAAAGGATAATTGTCTACCCAATTACAATTTCAACAACCCCAAACTCACAATACAAATTGACAATTTGAAACACACTAGAGTTGGGTACAAAAATTTGACTTTGAATAGCTCAAGGGTTTGGATTTTTGCTTTGATGATGCTTGAATGTTGAATGGTTGTTGCTGACCTTCAAAGGGCTTCATTTTATACCTCCTCTATTAATTCTAGCCGTTTGGGTGGTTGGGAACTTGAATAGAGCCGTTGGGAGTCTCTTTTACCACCATAAATGCACTTCTGCAACTACCCGTATCGGTACTCGGGAAGCCGTATCGATACCTGTCTCAGAAAAGAAAGAGCCGTTGTGTGCAATAAATAAGGGGTATCGAAACGCATGTATGCGTATCGGTACGGGGGATCAAAACGGCTAAGACCGTATCGATACCCTTTACTCGACATAGCTCACTGTCGATTTCCGTTTCGATACGGGGGTTGCCGTATCGATACGGGCCAACTACCATTTTAAAAATTGGTTACCTAACCAACTGACACCAACGGTCAAAACATTTAAACCGACTTGATTTTAAAATTCATTAAAACTGTATCGATACGGGTGAAGTCGTATCGGTACGACATTCAAACTCTTTTAGATTTTTACGAAGGAGCGTATCGATACGGTTAAGTGTGTATCGAAACGCGTTCCGGCAGTGGCCAATTTGCTTAAAAATGTATCGATACGGCTAGAAGCGTATCGATACACCTGGACGTTTTTCAATAGTTTGGCTTTGGAACACTTATAAAATATTTTGAGTTTGAGTTTTTCAAATTAGTTTTAAAGTGTTGGTGATTTAAAACTTATTAAGGGACTTATAAAACAATTTTAAGTTTTTCAAATTGATCCTTAAAGATTTAATTATATCAAAATCAAACATAGGTTTCACAATCTCCCCCTTTTTGATATAACAAAACTAAAACTTAAAATTTTTAACACTTTGAAAGACTTTGCAAAATTTACTCCCCCTTATTATAAGCTAGGTAACTTTGAAGTTAAAATCAAATTTTTTAAAGTGTTGTGAGCTAGCTTCTCTCCCCCTTTTTGTTAGATCAAAAATATTGAGACAATAGATAAGTGCATAAACATAGGCAAAGGTATAAATAAGCAACATTAATATTATTAATCATAGCATCAAACTTAAAAATCCAAACAAAAATAGAAAATCAAAGCATAGGTTTAAACATAAAGCAAACTTAGTCCTAAGAACATAAATCAAAGATGCATAAAATAGAAAATCCTAAATGATATGCATGAGATGCAAGGAGAAGCTACTAGGCATCATCATCGCCTTCTTCATCATCTTCATCGTCAACTCCAATGGGATCATCATTCCTCATGCTATTGCGCCACTCGTCATGGAAAGCGGAGAGGGAAATATTCAAAGAATTATGACCGCTTTCAAGAGAGGTGAGGCGATTCTCCATGCTCGTCATCCTTGTATCAAAGGTCGTTTCAAGAGCGGTAAGACGATTTCCCATATCCGTACGCAACCCCGTGAATTGCTCATTAAGGAATGTCATAAGAGCATCCATGGAAGGTTGAGGAGGAGGTGGAGGAGCTTGAGAAGCTTGCTCACCTTGAGGATTTTCCAATTCGGCTGCGGCCTCGGGTGGTAGCTCGGAAAGACGTAACCAATGTCCATTAAAATAATGGAACTTACCCCGTGCAAGAGAGCGTTCATCAATCGGATCGGTGAGGGGAGTTGGGAAGTCAAACGAGCAATCAATATCCTTTTTCATAAAGTAATAGCTTAGGGTCGTACCATATGTGAAGGAGGAGATGAGAGAGGTGTGGCGATGTTGCACAAGATAGACAATCTCCGCAAACATGATTCGAGCAAGGTTGGGACGCTTTCTCTCACGGAAGCAACGGATCCAAAAATCATCCACTTGACGGATGGTAGAGTATTTTCCTCCGGAGGGCCTAAACCACCAAGACACCATCAAATGAAGGATCCGATCTTGAGCATTGAGGGCGGTGACGGAGCCACTAAGAACATGGCCTAATGTATTTTCATCATCAAGGCCTTCATCCTCCAAATTAAAGACATCACATATAGACTGGACATCAAGGATGATTTTCTTGCCCATTAGATAAGAGCTAATTCCGGTAACTACCCCATTACAATTTGCAAGACACTTGGCATTAGTGTAAAAGATCAAAACCAAAAGACGGTAATAATGACCGGGAATAGAGATAAAATCCATAAAATTCCAAAGTCGAAGCAAAGGAAGATAGATAAATTTGAATCGCTCCGAATCAAGAAAAGGGATAGATATTACCCTTTCCGGACGAATCTTGTAGTTTTCGTATTGACGAAAAAATGCGAGAGCTGCTGGATTTTCAAAAGATTGTTCATAGATTTGGGTGTAGTTTGGTCGTGCAACAGCTCCGGGAGTAGATGATTCACCGGTTAGAGAAACCCTTGATCGCTTCCTCGATTCCTTTGGTGCCATAATCTAAAAGAGAAATCGTGCATAAAGATTTCTTCAATTTTGGTTAAGAACCAAGGTAAAAAAAATTTTAAAAAGATTTAAAAAAATTTGGAAGAACAGAGGTTTTGTTAAGAAAAATAAGAATCAAAAAACAAAAGAAAAAAAGATTTTACCTTGATAGAAAACTTGAGAGATTGAAGAAAATTCTAGCACAATTGTGATGAGAAGGAGCTTAAAGCTTTGCTTGATTGAAAAACTCTTTTAGATTTTGAGTTGTGGTGTGAATGAAAATATGAGGGAGGAAGAGCCCTTTTATAGGCAAAAACGGCTAGGGTTTTTAGGGTTTGAAGAATTTTAGTTTTGGTAAAAGTTAAAGACTTTAAATGCCAAATTAAAAGTTGTCTGCGCAATCGAGTATCGATACGCCTGAGGGTGTATCGATACGGGGGTAGAAACGTCATTTCCTTAAAAATACCCGTTGGAGAATCGTATCGAAACGGATGAGGTCCGTATCGAAACGATTTGAAGCTCGTATCGATACGGGTTTAATCGTATCGATACCCGTTGAAGCAAAACGAATTCTGGGAATCTGAATGAAGAACACGTATCGATACGCGTAGATCCGTATCGATACTCTATGCCCAGAAATGCATCTTTAGTCCTAAAGAACAACCATAGGCTCGATTTTAGCATCTCCTAAAGGTATGCAAATGATGAATGAACAGTTCTAAGCATGTTTTAATAGAAGCATACTCCCCCTAACTATAGGCATGGATATTTTCAAGAGTTACAACACATAATCATGCAATTTCACAAAATCAAGCATTTTTAAGCACAAAGAGGTCCTAAAAGGTCAAGATAGGCTAGCTAGACCTAACTCTCTCATAAGGGACCAAAAACGCTCTTTATCTAAAGGTTTTGTAAATATATCCGCTAATTGGTTCGAGGTATCAACATATTCAATAACAACATCATTTTTCAAAACATGATCTCTAATAAAATGATGTCGAATTTCTATGTGTTTAGTTCTAGAGTGTTGGATGGGATTCTTAGTAAGACAAATGGCACTTGTTGTAACACCCGTGTTTTGGGGTTAGGAGTTAGTCGGGTTAATTGGTCTGAGTCGGTAGAACTAATTTTAATCAAATTGATCTTAGTTGAGCAAATTGGGTTTTAAATAAAAAGGAGGGATATTTTGGTATTTTTTTTTTAAAAAAAACTTTATATCTTAAAAAAAATTATATCACCTAATCATTTTCCCTTATCTTCTTTCTTTTCCTCCTCTCCCCGTGAAAACCATCCCAAACTTCCCCAAACCCCCAAAACTTTGATTCATCAATTCCTTCATCAAATTAAGGGCGTTTTTGAAGGTAATTATGTTTTCTTAATCTCCTCTTCATCCTCTATCTATCTATATTCTTAGATTTCAAAGTTATGGAGTTTTGAAAATTAGGGTTCATATTAAAATTTGGGTTTTTAAGAGGGTTTTCCAATTGGTTTTGATAAATTGAGTTGGGGCTTTAGTTAATCATGTTAAAAGGTGTAACATATATCAATTTGGTTGAATTTTGGTAAAAATTCGAAGTGGATTCTTAGACCCATTTTTAAAGTGTTAAAAACTTAATTTTTGGTGAGTTTTAGATTGTAATTAAAGGGTTGATGGTTTATATATGTTAGGAGGATGTTTTGGAATCATTTAGATATCATTTGGGTGTTTAAAAACATAATTTTCTGCTAAGTAAAATAGGAGTACGAAAATGGAGTTTTGGAGGGTTTTGAGTGAGTTTTAGGGGTTGTTTTAGGTGAGAAATTGATAGCCAATGGTAGTACTATGATTAGGGATTGATTTGGGATCATTTGTGGGTGCAATGGATGTTGGAAACATAACTTTTGGAAGAGGTATTGGGGCTGTCCGAAATTGCTAAGTATGGGGTTTGGTCATGGTTTGCAAAATGGTAATTTATACTTGAATTGTATTCAGGGTTGATAATTTGATGTTGGGCTGATTTGAGGTTGTTTGAATTGTATTGAGGTTGTTTTGAAGCAAGAATTTGGGTCAGCAAAGCATCGAGAAGAAATCCGAAAACTTGGAGATGATGGTTGCTTGGTAGTTGAGCTTGGAGGTAGAGGTGAGTGGTTAAAATATTTTAAATGGTTTTGAGCAATTGGTTCGAGCATGTGGACTAGGTTGAGAGTGGTAGACTCACCTAGAGTTAGGATTAGGGTGGTAGCCTAATCCTAAGCTTTAGTTAGAGACATTGGATGATCTCTTTAATTGATGTTATGCCTCATGATTATTTGTGTATGTATAATGTGTTATACATGTTGTTGAGGCATGGTTTGATGCATTGCTATGCATGTGGTTTGGATTGTAAACTGTGTATGATGATGTTGAGTTTAATATGATGTAGGATGCCATATTATTATTCTTGAACATGACATTATGATGATTATGTATAATGTGATATACATGTATGTTGGAGCATGATTTAATGCATTGTTATATGCATGTTGTTGAGATATTTGATGTTGAGTTTAATATGAAGTAAGATGCCATATTATGACTCTGAACATCAAAGGTTGTGGAAATTGATTAATATTGGCACTAGTATGCTTGGGTACAATGATCGATCATTAGGATGAGTGTGCACACAAATTGAGTCAAAACGTACGTGGCCTTGGTGGCGTTAAGGCCCCAAGGAGGAGTACGGTGATGTAATATTCCACCGGAAATTTATATATATTCTACGTGATGATGAGTGGAATCCCATCCGTAGGGCATGTGGCGATGAGTGGAATCCCGTCCATGCAAGCCCGGTGATGAGTGTAATCCCACCGAGGTAAGGTTGATGTTGGAAAATGCGTTCCAACATGTTATCCGCGTATTCGAGTTATAGCTAGGTGCCAATATGAGAAAGTATGTTTATGCCAATATGAGATTATGCATACATGCTAATATGAATTGATATGTGTATCAATATGATATGAAATGTGAAGATATATATGTTTTGATTAATGCATTGAGGTATATATATATCATTGTAAGTTGAGCTTATGAGATGTTGAGCATGACATAATGTTGATTATATGTTCATGCATCATGTTCATTTTGGTTCATGTGGATCAAAGATAAGGTCATGTATCTCATCATGATAATTGCTCGAGCTTGGACCCTGTATTGTCGAAGGTTTGTTTTATGAGCTTACCCTCACTAAGCTTTTATGCTTACGCTCTCTTTTGTTCGACAATGTAGATAAATAGCTTGTGGGTGGCAAGGGAAGAGAAAGGTCTCCAAGTGTTGCTTTTGGTGAGCTCGATGTATGATTTATAAATTGAAAGATTGTAATAGTAAAGCAATGGGATAGGTGTTGTTGTTTTTGATGCTTTGATGTGTGTTGATTTGGTTTGGCACTTAGATGCCTTGTTTGATTTGTAAATATCACTTATGATGCATGCCTTGATGAATGCTTGAGTGATGTATGTTTGGTAGATGTTTAAATTGCTTATCATGTGTGTTGGACATATGCCTTGTGAGGATGCCTAAGTGTATGGATGTTGAAGCATGAGACTTTATGTGCTTGTTTGCCTTCTTTTGATCGAATGCATAATTTTCCTTGGTTGATTAAGGTATGCTCATATTGAGTATCATGTATGAAAGGTTCTTAATGTATAATTTACCATGTATGTTTGATGGTTCATATTCATGTTTTGAGTATGTTGGAGTACGTTTAATCTAGGACGTATGCATCTAAGCTTGGGTGGCTGGTGTTGAGTGCCTTTGCCTCTTTTAAACTCATATGTATGAATATGTATGATTCTAATGTGTTTTTATCATTGAAAGACATTAGAATGAAGCAAAATATGCTCCCCTGCACCTAGGTTTCGAAACTAGGGGTAAAGTTTCGAAACCTTTGCAAATTTTTGGATTCCAGAGGCTACTGCCAGCCAAAGTTTCGAAACCTTTGGGCAAGGTTTCAAAACTATGGTCAAAGGTTTCGATTGGGCATAAAATTTGAGGTTTGCAAGCTTTACGTTTTAGTCCTGATTCTCGTATGTGCAATTGCTTGAGTTTGAGATGTCCGTTTGAGTTGAAATTTGGCAGAGAGGTATGAAACATGACTAATATCATAATGGTAACTTAAAATTTGGTAAAGTCCTCTTAATTTTCAGAATTTACAAATTGGTCCCTAAATTCGTATTTTGTGCAATTGAGTCCCTTATTGTTTTCCGATTGCTGTGATTTTTTAGTATGCTTATCTCAAGAGTATGCCTAGGTTTAATGTGCATCTAGACAAGTTTAAAAAGAAAAAAAAAGGGTCGTTAATCAAGGTTGACTTTCGGGTTGACTTTGGTTTTCCCCGTGTAATCTTCGTAGTTCGCGTCAGCCGTCTAGGCCGGGCTACGGGGGTTACACTTGTGTTGTCACACTTAAGGGGTATGGTTTCTACTTCAACACCATAATCTAAGAGTTGTTGCTTCATCCAAAGGACTTGAGCACAACAACTCCCTAAGGATATGTACTCCGCTTCGGTGGTAGATAAGGCTACGCTATTTTGTTTCTTAGAGAACCAAGATACGAGCATACTACCTAAGAATTGACATGTCCCGGAAGTACTTTTCCTATCTATCTTACATCCCCATAATCCGCATCCGAATAAGCATGAAGGCTAAAGGAAGAATCTTTAGGATACCAAAGGCCTAAAGTAGGTGTGTCTCTAAGGTATCTAAAAATTCTCTTAATGGCAACTAGGTGTGATTCTCTAGGACTAGCTTGAAACCTAGCACACAAGCAAACACTAAACATGATATCCAGTCTACTTGCGGTAAGGTAAAGCAAAGAACCTATCATGGATCTATAAAGCTTAGAATCAACACACTTACCTCCTTCATCTTTGTCAAGCTTTATGGAAGAACTCATAGGAGTGACTTGAGGCTTTGCATTCTCCAAGCCAAACTTTTTGAGCATATCATTCACGTACTTAGCTTGATTTATGAAGGTGCCATCTTTCCTTTGTTTGATTTGGAGTCCCAAAAAGAATGAGAGCTCCCCCATCATGCTCATCTCGAACTCACCTTACATTAGCTTAGAAAATTCTTTACAATAACACTCATTAGTAGAACCAAAAATGATATCATCAACATAAATTTGAACTATTAAGATGTCATTGTTATATCTTTTTATGAAGAGTGTTGTATCCACCTTTCCTTTTTCAAAACCCTTTTCAATTAAGAAATTTGAAAGTCTCTCATACCAAGCTCTAGGAGCTTGTTTTAAACCATAGAGAGCTTTTGTTAGTTTAAACACATGGTTTGGAAATTTTGAATCCTCAAAAGCCGGTGGTTGTTCAACATACACCTCTTCATTTATAAAACCATTTAAAAAGGCACTTTTTACATCCATTTGAAAAAGCTTGAAATTATGATAACATGCAAATGCAAGCAACATCCTAATGGCTTCCATCCTAGCTACGGGTGCATAAGTCTCATCAAAATCAATTCCCTCTTCTTGTGTATAGCCTTGAGCAACAAGCCTAGCCTTGTTTCTCACTATATTACCACTTTCATCTAATTTATTCCTAAAAACCCATTTTGTTCCTATAGTAGATTGATCATTAGGCCTTTCAACTAATGTCCAAACTTTACTCCTCTCAAATTGATTTAATTTCTCTTGCATTGCCAAAATCCAAAAATCATCTTTTAAAGCTTCTTTAATATTTTTAGGCTCAATGCATGAAAGAAATGCAACATGATTCATTAATTTGAGAGAGGATCTAGTAGTTACCCCCTTGGATGGATCACCCAAGATTTCACCACCTTTGACATAATTTAACTCCCTTGGGTAAGACACCTCCCTTTCCTCAAGAGCCAAGTCCTTCAAGGCTTCAAGAGGTGGATCTTGTGAGTCCTCGTCTTTGGTTGGAATCTCATCCACCTTTGACGTTTGTCCTCCATCAATGGCATCAATGATTCCTACATCATCATCATCACAAGACTCCTTCCTCGGAAGGAGGTTATCATCGAAAACAACATGTATTGACTCTTCAACAACTAGAGTTATTTTATTAAATACACGATAGGCTTTAGAGTTTAAAGAATACCCTAAGAAAATAGCTTCATCACTTTTATCATCAAATTTACCTAAGTTTTCTTTACCATTATTCAAAACAAAACACTTGCAACCAAAAGGATGAAAATAGCTAATGTTAGGCTTCTTAGATTTTAAAATCTCATAAGGTGTTTTCTTCAAAATTGGCCTAATCATTACTCGATTTATAATATAGCAAGCGGTATTTGTGGCTTCCGCCCAAAAATATTTAGGTAAATTATTTTCGCAAAGCATGGTTCTAGCCATTTCTTCTAAAGTTCGATTTTTCCTCTCAACTACCCCATTTTGTTGAGGAGTGCGAGGTGCGGAAAAATTGTGGCTAATCCCATTTTCATTTAAAAACTCATCGAAACCTAGATTTTGAAATTCGGTTCCATGATCACTTCTAATGTGAGAAATCTTAAGTTCAAGATCATTTTGAGTTATTTTAGAAAATGTGATGAATTTTTCTAAAGCCTCATCCTTTGTACTTAAGAATAGAACCCAAGTATACCTAGAGTAGTCGTCTACAAGCACAAAAGCATATGATTTTCCACCCAAGCTCATGTTCTAATAGGCCCAAAAAGATCCATATGAATTAATTGTAGACATCTACTAGTAGAGACATCATTTATGGATTTAAAAGAACTTCTATGTTGTTTACCTTTTGAACATGCATCACAAATTTTATCATTTGAAAATTTAAGTTTGGGTAAACCTATAACTAGATTAAGGGAAATTAATTTTTCTAAGACACTCATGCTAGCATGTCCTAATTTTCTATGCCAAAGCCAAGAGTCATGTTCATCATGTGCAACTAAGCATGTATGTGATGAATGAATGTCTTCTAGATGCACCATGTAAATGTTTCCTATGCGATGACCAATGAGTATTAGTTGATTTGTTTTAATGTTTACAATTTTGCAACCACTTTTATCAAATATAACATTAAAACCCTTGTCACACAATTGACTAATACTCAACAAATTATGCTTAAGACCGTTGATATACAAAACATTTTC
Organism: Hibiscus trionum; assembly: GCA_030270665.1. Taxonomy (NCBI): domain Eukaryota; kingdom Viridiplantae; phylum Streptophyta; class Magnoliopsida; order Malvales; family Malvaceae; genus Hibiscus; species Hibiscus trionum. The sequence goes on along the minus strand of BSYR01000021.1, from coordinate 4,507,767 downwards.
AATGAAAATAGAAGAGTGATTACCAATGGAGCCTATTCCTTCAATGTGGCCTTTGGAGTTGTCACCAAATGTTACCACTCCACCACCTTTAGGCTTTAGTTCCACAAATCGACTCTTGTCACCGGTCATGTGTCTTAAGCATCCACTATCACGGTACCAAAATTTTTTGCTTGAAGCTTTAGCCTTGTAGCAATGCTCCCCCTACAAACAAAGAAATTAGGCCTTGATTTTTGGTACCCAAATTATTTTGGGTCCATGAGTGTTAGCCTTCAACATTTTAGTTCCCTTAGGAATCCAAGAAGCAATAGCATTCATATCATTAGAAATAATGAGTTCCTTAGGAACCCAAACACTCCTAACTCTTTGACCTCTAGATTGCTTATTAAAATTTCTTTGTTTAGGTATAAAAGGTTTTCTTTTTACATATTGGGATTTAGAATGATTTCCTTTTTCAAAATTATTTTTCCCAATAGCAATAGATGTTTTAAGATTATCCACTTCCTTTGTGTGATAATCTTGAAAATCGGAAAGAAGTTTTTCAAGTTCAAGATTTTTTGTTTTAAGGTCATTTGAAAGATTTATTAAAAACAAAACCTTCTTTTCCAATTCGGAGTTAGCTTTAGAAAATGTCTCATTTTGATTTTTCAAATCGGAAATGATTTTCTTGTTTTTCAAAATGGATTCTTTGTATTTTCCTACTAACTCATCATACACTTCTTGCAATTCATCATAAGCATCTTGAAGTTCATCAATAGTAAAATCGAAATTGGATAAGTTAGAGTTTACCTCAGGTTCGTCATCAATGGCCATGAGACATAGATTGGCCACTTCCTCCTCTTCCTCGGATGACTCATCGTCACTCCAAGTAGCTATTTGTGTTTTGAGCTTGTTCTTCTTCCTAAAGCTTTTATTCTTCAATTGAGGACACTCGGAACGGATGTGACCCGGTTTCTTGCATTCATAACAAGTAATTTGGTCATTCTCCTCTTCCTTGCTTTTACTCTTGAAGTCTCCCTTTCTAATGAATTTTCTTCCACGATTTGACTTCATGAACCGAGTAAAACGTTTGGCCAACATAGCCATCTCCTCATCTTCATCCTCACTAGAATCGCTTTCTTGATGTGAAGCTTTTAGTGTGATTCCCACTTTCTTCTTCTCAACTTCCTTCTTCTCCACTATCTTCTTCTCTTGTTCTCTTCCCTTCCTCATAATCTCATGTGTGAGTAGAGATCCAATAAGAGCATCAAGCTTGAGAGTCTTCAAATCTCTAGCTTCAATAATGGCCGTTCTCTTGCCATCCCATGACTCCGGAAGAGAGTACAACAACTTTCTCACTAGCTTGTCTTCGGGAATGATTTCGCTGAAACCTTTCAAACCGTTGACAAAGACCGAGAACCGATCAAACATCTTGGAGACACTTTCTTCGGGATCCATCTTGAAGTTCTCATAGCTTAGATTGAGTAGCCCAATCTTTGTCTCCTTGACATCACTAGTTCCCTCATATGTTGTCTCGAGGGTGTCCCAAACCTCCTTGGCATTTTCGATTGAAGACACCTTGGAGTAGATATCCGGACCAAGTGCACAAAATATCACATGTAGAGCTTTGTCATTCACTTGCATCCTTCTTCTCTCATCATCCGTCATTTCGGCTTTGACTTTTGGGACAAGTCTTTCTCCATCTCTCTTCATGGGAATGTATGGACCTTCTTCAACCACATCCCACACCATGTAGTCGGTAGACTTGATGAAAAAACTCATCCTATTCTTCCAATAAGGATAGTTATCCCCATTGAAGAATGGTGGCTTGGTGGTGGATTGGGACTCATAGTTGGAGGTGGATGCCATTGCTTGACTTGTTGTTGATCAAACTCTCCTAGAATCGACTCAAGAGGGTTGTAATCCTTCCAATGAGTGTAGCTCTGATACCAATTGTTGAGTTGATCGAACACTTGCAAATGGCCAAGAGGGGGTGAATTGGCAATTAAAATTTTGGTGAAGAGAAATATTGAAAATAAAAATGACACAAGGGGTTATAGTGGTTCAAGTTCTCCAAATGAACTCTACATCCACTACCTTAGTTCCCACTAAGGATTTTCAAACATTTCACTACTTGAATTCGTCCCCTTTTCTTGGATGATGAGGAAACCTTACAATTTCGATTAAGCTTTCTACCCAAAGCTTAATCCACTCAAATAAAAAGAAAGATTTTGGTAAACTCAAATGTTTCCTCTCAAAGGATAATTGTCTACCCAATTACAATTTCAACAACCCTAAACTCACAATACAAATTGACAATTTGAAACACACTAGAGTTGGGTACAAAAATTTGACTTTGAATAGCTCAAGGGTTTGGATTTTGCTTTGATGATGCTTGAATGTTGAATGGTTGTTGCTGACCTTCAAAGGGCTTCATTTTATACCTCCTCTATTAATTCTAGCCGTTTGGGTGGTTGGGAACTTGAATAGAGCCGCTGGGAGTCTCTCTTACCACCATAAATGCACTTCTGCAGCTACTCGTATCGATACTCGGGAAGCCGTATCGATACTTGTCTCAGAAAAGAAAGAGTCGTTGTGTGCAATAAATAAGGGGTATCGAAACACATGTATGCGTATCGGTACGGGGGATCGAAACAGCTAAGACCGTATCGATACCCTTTACTCGACATAGCTCACTGTCGATTTCTGTTTCGATACGGGGGTTGCCGTATCGATACGGGCCAACTACCATTTTAAAAATTGGTTACCTAACCAACTGACACCAACGGTCAAAACATTTAAACCGACTTGATTTTAAAATTTATTAAAACTGTATCGATACGGGTGAAGTCGTATCGGTACGCCATTCAAACTCTTTTAGATTTTTACGAATGAGCGTATCGATACAGATTGTATCTGTTTCGATACGGTGTTTCGATACGGTTAAGTGTGTATCGAAACGCGTTCCGGCAGTGACCAATTTGCTTAAAAAGGTATCGATACGGCTAGAAGCGTATCGATACACCTAGACGTTTTTCAATAGTTTGGCCTTGGAACACTTAGAAAATATTTTGAGTTTGAGTTTTTCAAATCAGTTTTAAAGTGTTGGTGATTTAAAACTTATTAAGGGACTTATAAAACAATTTTAAGTTTTTCAAATTGATCCTTAAAGATTTAATTATATCAAAATCAAACATAGGTTTCACATAAAACCAATAAACTCAAAGGTTCTCCTTGTAATATGCTATTTGTCTATTTTATTTTCTTACCAAAATTTTATAATAAAAAAACTTGGATATTTAGACATTTTTTCGAAAATTTTTATAGCTATGATTTTTTTCTTTTATTTAAATATTAAAATACTTTTTAAATATGTGTAAAACCATTTAAATGTGTTACAAAAGATTTAAATTAAGAAAACTAATTATTTCAAGGGCAATTTTGTCCAACGTGTCAGGAATTGACAAATACCTAAGCGAATGGTGGGAATCACATTCCCAAAATGTTGATAAAAAAGCTTTATTGTTGGTAATAATCTTTTTCGGGTTGATGGGGATGAAAACAAACTAAATATGAGAATAAGATTCTAAAAAAGATTATTATCAGGGGTAATAATCTTTTTTTTCGTGAATCAAACACTTAGAGCAACCTATTTTTCAACAAAAAAAAAATTAATATCCCTATAACTTGAGTGTGGTTAGCTGGAAAGGAGATGCATGGGTAAGATTGCTTTGTCCCTATTTCTATACTTCTCTCTACATTTTTTCACTTTTTTTTTACATCTATTTTTCTTAGCAAACCGCGTGTATAAAAAAAAGATTTTAGTGGGTTTTATCACCATTTTTATCTTTCAAATTTCAATGAATTGAAGCAGAGTGATAAATTGTCTAAGACTAAGGTATAGAAGATGGAGAGCTAAACAATGAAGATTTCTTTGTGATTTCATAAGGTGGTATCCTCTGACTCTTCTATGCTTCTTGATAACTCTTAGATGATAACGTATGTATTAGAGGTGTTCAAATATGGGTATCTAAAAAATTGGGTATCGGACCTTCGGGTATTATATTTGTCGGCCCATGTCCCGGCCCGGGAGTACCGGATACTTTAAAATTAGGTACCCGTTAAATTTGAGTGCCCATAAAATTGGGTACCGGGTACCCATTTCATTTTTTTTGTTATTTTTTATTTTAAAATTAAAAAAATTAAAGTTCATAACACACGATCTAAACAAAAAAATTTAATGATTTGAAGTTTATAACCATAAGAAAGACATTAAAAATATTAATCTCGATCGTGATTTTTTTAATCTCATATTTTTAAAGAAAGAATATTAAAAGTTCATATTTTTTTCGAATCTTACATATTCACAAATTAATAATTTTTTTTGAAAATTTTAAAACATAAAAGCATATAATACAAATATAGAATGAATTTAGGGATTTAAATATAGTTCGTGAAAATATTAAGTAATCTAATAAAATAAAATAAAAAATTAGGAACCAAGTACCCAAAAATTTCATATTTTGTGACCCGGGCCCGACCTGGGAAATAGCGGGCCGAATACCCGACCCTAGTAAAAAAATCCGGATAAATACCCAGTTATTTATGTTTGGGTAGTCGGGTATAGGGGTGATAACGAGCCGAGCCTGGCCAGGCTCGGCTCGGCTCGGAAACAGTGTAATTAGGCTCGAGTTCGGCTCGAAAACAATTTTATTGAGCTCGGCTCGGGCTCGTCAAGCTCGGCTCGGGCTCGTTAGGCTCGGCTCGGCTCGAAATGAAAAATTTTGTTATAGTTTTTTTATATAAAATATTCGTTAAAAATTCCTTTCATAACCAATACTAAAACGAAATTCAATGATCAGAAAGGGGAAAAAAGTGCCAAAAATTAGATTAATCCAAATAATCAATAAATATTCTTATAATACAAACACATAATTAAAGAAAATACAAAATCAAACAACAATCAACTAATGAAAGAAAATACAAACACATAATTTATTTTAGTGCATATGTAGATTCTGAGCCTGTTCACGAGCTTTTCGAGCCGAGCTTGGGTAGGCTCGGCTCGGCTTGTTAAGGTTTCGAGCCGAGCCCGAGCCCGAATTGAGCTCACTCGAGCTGAGCTTTGACCGAGCTTTGACCGAGCTTTGACCGAGCCGAGCCCGAGTAGCTCGCGAGCCGGTCAGGCTCATTATCACCCCTAGTCGGGTAGTTGAGTCAAGTAGTTCGAGTCGGATAATTTTAAACACCCTTAGTACGCATGTTGTATGTTTTTGGGTGGAAATTAAAGAATAAAATTGAAGAGTGTCCTCTTTCAACCGCCGGGTATGGTTTGAAAGCAAGTGGAATTAGGGGTAAAATCACATTGTAATAAAATTGTCTCTTAAAAGATTTATATTTTGCATTTATCTCAATTTAGTTCTTTCTTTTTATAAAATGGTCACTGAAGCAGTTAATTGAACCCAATTAGCTTAATTAAAGTCAAAATTAATTAATTGTCATTTTAATAAAATCCTAGGTTGACTTTTAAAAATACTTTGACCTCTAGAAATAATTAATTTAGTAATAATATATTTTTAAAAAAAATTGAAATAATTCAAACCTGTTAAATTTTTACCATGATTTACCGATTATTCAATAATCTTACTTGAAACTTCTAACACGAATTTTGAGATGTTATAGCAAGTCTCGACTCATGTCACTTTATAACATTCTCTCGACAAGGACAAGTATTATACATACTATACCCTCCACCACCACTGGTGTCTTATGTTCCGATACTGAACAAGTGCAAGTATACATCGTTGATCCAAGTAATAAAGTAGACACACACAATAAGTTTACCCAGACTACTGTCACTATAATCATTTAGCAAACTTAACTAATCAAGTGTCAGTACAAACACCTAGGTAGATCTCTCTCAACTGGACAATAGCTCTCGTTGCTTAAATCATTCATCATCTCTCTTGAGCATGCCAAATGCAGCCCTAAATTTCTATAGAAGTTTGAGTGAATCATAAGCCATAAACACAGAATATCGAATAAATGATAACTTGTATTAAATAAAGTATTAAGTTTTACATAACATCAAAATATAAAATGAGTTTAAAAAACACCAACACTTCTTAGATCATGCAGAATCAAAAAAAAAGGGAAAACTACATCGGTGGTCCCCAAACTATTACCGTCTTCCTATTTTGGTCCCAAAACTATTTTTTCTGGCAAAACTGTCCCTTCTGTTACATAGTTCTCCTGTTTTGGTCCTCCGTGTTGAATTTTTTTTCTTATTTTTAAATATTATTTTCTCTCTCCTATATATATTACTTAATTTTTTTATTCAGACTGTCACCACCATAACAAAGAAATAAATTAAATGTGAGGGGCAGAGTTAGGATTCGAACCTATGTCCCCTAGCTCTAAAGTCATTGAGTTAACCACTAGGCTAAACTTCAAGTGCTAATATGTTTTAGCACAAATTATCTTTAAAGCAATCAAATGAACCCCCAAAAGCCAAAAAAATAGTTGAAACAAATGACTTGCAATAAGATTCAAACCCATTTGCCATGGCATAAAAAGGCCAAGCATAAACCAAATGTGCCAAGGAATTATTTCAATTAAAATTTATATTTAACGTATATTAGTTTACCAACAACACATATTAATTTATCAATTGAGTTTGTGTTCGAATAAAATATTTAACATATACTAAAATTTATATTTAAGGTATATTAATTTATCAATAAAGTTTTGTATTCGAATAAAATATTTAACGTATACTAAAATTTATATTTAATGTATATTCTATTAATTTATCAATAAGGTTTTGTGTTCGAATAAAATATTTAAAATATACTAAAATTTATATTTAAGGTATATTAATTTATCAATAAGATTTTGTATTCGAATAAAATATTTAATGTATACTAAAATTTATATTTAACATATATTCTATTAATTTATCAATAAGTTTTTGTGTTCGAATAAAATATTTAACATATAATAAAATTTATATTTAAGGTATATTAATTTATCAATAAGGTTTTGTATTCGAATAAAATATTTAACGTATACTAAAATTTATATTTAACATATATTCTATTAATTTATCAATAAGGTTTTGTGTTCGAATAAAATATTTAACATATACTAAAATTTATATTTAAGGTATATTAATTTATCAATAAGGTTTTGTATTCGAATAAAATATTTAACGTATACTAAAATTTATATTTAACGTATATTCTATTAATTTACCAATAATATTTTGTGTTCGAATAAAATATTTAATGCATACTAAAATTTATATTTAACATATATTAATTTATCAATAAAGTTTTGTGTTCGAATCCCTACCTAAGTTTAATATTTTATTTTGTGTTGTTTGTAAATTAATATACGTTAAATATAAATTTTAGTCGAAATAATTCTTTGGCACATTTGGTTTATGCTTGGTCTTTTTATGCCATGACACATGGGTTTGAATCTTATTGCAAGTCATTTGTTTCAACTATTTCTTTGGTTTTTGGGGGTTCATTTGATTGTTTTAAATCTAATTTGTGCTAAAAAAATATCAATAATTGGAGTTTAGCTTAATGATTAACCCATTGACTTAATGGCTTGGGGACGTGGGGGACGCAAGTTCGAATCTCACCTCCCCCCTCTCACATTCAATTTATTTTCTTTGTTATGGTGGTGACACGTGTCACCACCACATTAGTCTAAATAAAAAATTTAAATAATATATATAGGAGAGAGAAAATAATAAAAAATAAGAAAAAAATTCCACATTAGCAATTCCGTTAGTTTTTAATGACAGGGACCAAAACAGGAGAACTATGTAACAGAAGGGACGGTTTTATCAAAAAAAATAATTTTAGGATCAAAATAGGAAGATGGTAATAGTTTGGGGACCACCGGTGTAGTTTTCAAAAAAAACATGTTCATCTTAAATACACAACTAAGGCAATTTCCCAATGCATGTCGAAACAGAAATAAAAACTATAACTATGAGGACCAACATACTACAATATGAAGCAAAAAGTTACGTAAAAGGGCGTTTCAATATATACTTTCAGAGAATTATCAAATACCATCAACGTAAAGTTATATCTTCGCCCTCGAGTCTTCCGCAATATTTTCTCTATGTAATCCCCCTACATTCAGTAGGACATAAGATCTTTGGAACCCTCAAAAGACTTACAACCCTTGATAAAAAGGTTATCGAATCTATTTAGTTCACCATCTAACTCTATTAACGAAAACTATGGTTATTTTGCCACTTTCATCATATCCTAAAAAATATAGACTTGACACATGTGTCAGATCTCCACTAATATAACCATAAGGGGAAACTATAAATTTCTTTAAGAAGAAAATTATAAATTCGAAAGAGAGAAACTATTTTTTTTCTTCATCTCTAATACTTTCTATGACTACAGTTGACCATAACTCTCTGCCCAAAATAAAAAAGATAAACGGCTGGAAATGTCAATAATCACCTCATCCATTTTTACCATCAACAAATTTAAATAATCTCGTATGATATTAATACCAAATATATCCACGGGTTTAATTTCTTTCCTTTTTTTCCAATTCTACTAATAAATTTAAGGGTAAACTACAACAAAGGTCACTCAATTATGGGTAAGGTTACATTTGGGTCACTCAATTATTAAAAGTTACATTTAGGTCATTCAATTATGGGTAAGGTTATATTTAGGTCATTCAATTATGGGTAAGGTTACATTTAGGTCATTCAATTATGGGTAAGGTTACATTTAGGTCACCCAATTATTAAAGGTTACATTTGGATCACTCAGTTATGGGTAAGGTTACATTTGGGTCACCCTTCATATTAAAAAAAGTATATCAATTTGTGTATTAGATTAATTAATGATTTCAAATGAAGTAATCTAATGTTGATGAGGGTATACAAGTGATTTGGAAGAAAAATGACTAAATTGATGTACCTTTTTAAATATGAAGGGTGACTCAAACGTAACCTTGCTCATAATTGAGTGACCTAAATGTAACATTTAATAATTGGGTGATCCAAATATAACCTTACCCATAATTGAGTGACCGAAATGTAACTTTTAATAATTGGGTGACCTAAATGTAACTTTTAATAATTAGGTGACCCAAATGTAACCTTACCTATAATTGAGTGACCTCCACCGTAATTTACCCTAAATTTAATTATATAATTAAATAATAAATCGATCAACACAAATTTGAAAAATATTAGTAATTGATCATTAACGCGGTAGAACCGTAGAAGCCTAAGAAACAAGGGATCCCTAGTTTGACGTAGTTTGACGCGGTAAAAGCCTAAGTTAGGTAAATGTCTTTCAACGCTTAACTACTTCCAAAAGTCTTGTAAAAATATCTATAAAAAAAGTCTTTTTTCCCCCCATTTTTTTCAACCCAAAACAAGTTGATTTCTTTGTCAATTTCCCCCCCCCCAAAAAAAAAACATTTATATAATTTTAGGTAAAGTATTTCAATGGTCACTTAATTATGAGATAAATTCTAATTTAACTATTGATATATTAGTTTTTTCAAACATATCATTTAATTATTTAAGTGATATTAATCAAATCATTCATCTTTAACTGTTACTAAAAATATTAATGTAACAACTAAATAAATGCTAACACTTCAATTATTTCTATATAAATTAATGTCAATTATATTTGCAATTCATGAATCTAAATCTCGTATTTGGTTCATGTTAGTTTTTTTTCTCTCTACTTTGGTCATTTTGTGAATATTTTAGTGTCAAATAAGACAAAATATAAATATGTTTTTAGAAGTTACGATTGATGTGACGTACTTTTAGAAGTCGTATGTATTTTTAAAAGTGTAGTTGACGTGACACCTTTTAACATTTAAATTTTTATGTAATATATTTTTGTCTGATGTGATACAAAATGTGTTATTTTTTGTTGTGTAATTGAAAATGAATATTATTTGAGTAAAAATGTTGAAGAGATCATGGATATAATGACACGATGGTGGCACTTTAGGGCGTGATAATAGAAAGTCGAGGCTTTGAGGATGATCCTAAGGAAGTGAAATTAAATTGTTGTCACGTTATCTGCTGTTAAAAATTAATGAAAAATTATCATTTTATTACATGTTGATTCTATATATAATAACTAACTCAACAAAAAAATTGTTCTATAGTTGAGGACTATTTATGTATTTTCTGGGGGTTTTTTCTTTGCAACATCCCTCAATGGAGTTTTTTGTTTCCATTGACATTACGAGTTGAAATTTCAAGTTTCTTATGTGAACTAGTTTCTATCAATCTTTACCTTATCAAAACTCTGGTTTTAGGTTTAGTTTTTATTTTTCTTTCTAGATTTTCTACCTTTTGGTGAAATCTATAAAAGAGAAACTGATGATTGAATGAACTTAAAGCTTGATTTTGACTAAATTTATATTTTAACTGAGATTTACATGTCAAATAAAAATTAATTTTTTAATGTATTACGTCATAAATAAATTATAACAAGTAACAATTATATTTTTTTTGACATATCAACCATGTAGCTTCATTGATAAACAAAAGTAAAATTAGAACATAATCAAGTAGTCGTTTTAAAACAACAAACAAGAAAATAATAAATTTAGAAAAAAAAGATAAACGTTGCATCAGTTAGATCAAACATTTCCTCTATGCACCCAAAAAAAATTTATGTGGTTCATTGTAGTAAGAGTCCTTGGGGAGTTGTCAAAACACGAACTAGATGAAATCTTCAAAATTCCCCAATCACCTTTCACGTATATTCTCAAAGACGACGACCCGCTACAAATTACATTGGCAAACAACTCAAAAGGGACGAAATTGTACGTGACCAGCAACGAACGCGAATCAGAAACTGAGCGTCATGAATGTCACCGTACGAACACAAAAAAACCCATTAAAATAACTATAAAAGCGTATCATAAAGGGAGAGAAAACATGATATAAAGATAAAAAAAGCGCAACAAAATATATAAAAAAAAATAAATTAAAAAATATGAATCGACGTCAAAACTAATGCTACGAATTAAAAAAAAATTGAACAAATGTAATTTCAAAAACTGAAGCGATCAAAATCAGAGAAAATGAAACAATTATAATTGTTTGTGTTGCCTATTTTTTTGAATAGATTTGTGTTACCCTAATAAATATCGCAATTTAATAATACATAAATCTCTTATGGTCTAAGTCTAGGGATGGGCACGGGTCGGGTCGGGTTTTTGGCCCACCCAAACCCGACCCGAAAATATTAACCCTAAACCCGAACCCAACCCAACCCGACCATATCTTTTAAAAAATTCAACCCGACCCGACCCGAAAATAAATACCTTAAACCCGACTCCGACTCCGACCCGACCTATATAAAAAAAATCAATTTTAGGGACTAAATTGTAAAAAAAAATAATTTTAAGAGACTTAATTGTAAAAAAAAATAATTTTAAGAGACTTAATTGTAAAAAATAATAAATTTAAGGACTAAATTGTAAATAAAAAATCAATTTTAAGGACCTAATTATAAAAAAATATATAAAAAAGGGTATTATTACAAATATCCTTAAAAATATTTAGGGAAAAATTACACCATTAGTCCCGGGTCGGGTCGGATTTTTTCACCCTAAAACTCGAACCCGACCCAACCTCACCCTACACAAAAAAACCCGACCGGACCCGAACCCGATTTTTTTCATAAAAAGACCCGACCCGATCGGGCCGGGTCGGAACCCGTCGGGTCCGGATTCCGTGCCCCATCCCTATTGACTAAGTCGGACTATAGCTGAGTCAACCTCAGCAATCACAAACAACCATTAGATTTTAATCAGACGGTTTTCATGACCTCCTTTCCCATCAACGTATCTTTTCTTCTACCTCTTTTTTTAACATAAAAAAAGAATGAACATTCGTACAAGGAAAATAACAAAGAGCACATCAACATCACAGTTTCAACCAATAATGTCCTACCACGTGTCGCCCTAGTATCCATCTTATGCGACTCTACTTCCTTAACCATCTACACATCACCACACCCTATTACTCTCCCCATTCCCTCCATCCTTCTTCCGGTTCTCCTTTCTCCGGCGAGAACTTTACCTTCCTCTCACCGCTCCGGAACCGAATAATATATTCAGCAACATAATAATAACCGGATGAGATTTTCAGTTTCGTGACTCGGGATCCATTCAGACTCACACCCCTCGAGTTCGGACCGACTTAGTCTTCTTATAAGGAACAATTAAGGAAGAGATTGAGGAATTCCAGAGGTAGAAGGCGATGAGGGGAAGTTTGCCGATTAGCCGTCGTTCGGTTTTCAAGTTGCGTCAAGTTGCGATCGGGGCCCTTGGATCGGCGAAGATCAAGATCCTTATCTTAGTTTGCGTCGCGTTAACTATACTCGCCGTCGCCACCAGAAACCGCGACGGTTCTTCTTCTTTGATGGGATGGACCGGTGACGTTGACCGCTCTTCTTCTCCAAGGTGCGTTTCGCTATTAGTATATAAGCACTTAAAAATAACAATCGTATAATTTCATTTTGGATTTTCCTTTAGATTTTGTTGAGTACTTTCCACGTTTAGATATAAAGCTAATTAACTATAACTATAAAAGGTTCGTTCCTTTTTGGAAGCTTCAATTAAATTCACCATCTAAGATTCTAGATTAGGATTTTTATTAAAAATCCCATCAGGTTGTTTTTAAGTTCTTTAAAATGTTTTTATTTATGGAAATCTAATTATTTCTTAACTCTAACAACAGTTAGGATTTGCGACTTAACCAGTTTCAGCTGAGATTATTGAGAAATGATAGATTATTTGAACTTAAAATTTATTTATTTTTAGTGTTTATTCTGTTAGATCTTTACTGAAGATTTTCGTTTAGGAAAGTTGACCTTTCAAAAGGATTTACCCCCTAAAGGATACTGAACTCTAACAAAACGTTTTTGAGCTTAAATTGTTATGAAAAAATGTCAAAAGATGGCTGATATTACAGTTGAAAATTGAAATCTGTTGAAGGCATTTACTGACAAATTTCCCAAATTTAATAATAAAGTGTTGATGTTCACTACTGGATTGTGTAATCTTTTTTATACAGTGGAAGATATTCGATTGTAATGAATACTTGGAAAAGATATGATCTCTTGAAGAAGTCGATTTCCCACTATGCTTCATGTCCAAAGCTCGATTCAATACATATTGTATGGAGCGAGCCAGATCCTCCGTCCGATTCGCTTAAGAGATATCTGAACTATGTTGTGCGGTTGAGCTCTAGAAAGGATCAACAAGTTGAATTGGTATTTGATATCAATAAAGAAGATAGCTTGAACAACAGATTTAAGGAAATTAAGGATCTGAAGACAGATGCGGTTTTCTCGATTGATGATGATGTTATATTCCCTTGCTCTTCCGTGGAGTTTGCTTTCACTGTTTGGCAAAGTGCCCCAGATACAATGGTGGGATATGTTCCCCGTATGCATTGGGTGGATCAAAAGGTACGGTATGCGTCTGTCTTGCAGATTCATAGATTTTGATTTTAGCCTTGCTGTAGCCTCTTGTAATCTGTTTCCTTTGTTAAGTTCCATGGTCAGAGAGTTTCGTCAATGTTCTTAGTTAGAATTTCATGTAACTTAAGCACGTTACTATAAGTATTGACTAAAACTCTAAAACCCATGCTTCTGATTGATCGAAATGGCCCAATGTATTAGATCTTGAAGTTTCCATTTCTCTGGTTCTGCATTGGTTGATGAAAGTTCCCGTATACGTAGAAAAGTTTAGCTTATAGCTTTATCCATATCTTAACATCGTATACAATCGATTGAAACTTTTACATGCATCAACTATTGGGTTGAATTCCGACACTTGTTACACCCTTTTTTCGTTGTTAATAAGGTACAGGATCATATCTATAGAAGAACCCTCTTGATTCGTTCATCTTTATGCAGAAAGGAAATGATAAATACAAATATGGCGGATGGTGGTCCGTTTGGTGGACTGGTACATACAGCATGGTACTCTCAAAGGCTGCCTTCTTTCACAAGAAGTATCTCAAACTTTACACTGATGAGATGCCAGCATCAATTAAAGAATACATAACCAAGAGCAGGTCCTTTTCATTTTCTACTATTGCGGACCTTTTAAATGGTTTCATCATTTTTTGCATCTTACATGTTTATTAATTATTATTATGCTAACTCCAATGCTGAATTCACCAGGAATTGTGAAGATATCGCGATGTCATTTCTTGTTGCGAATGCAACAAGTTCTCCTCCCATATGGGTGAAAGGTAAAATTTGAATCAGTCTTCATCTATACCATATTCTTCTTTCTATTATGCGATCCTCATGTTCTGCATGTTAAAATGATTGGTGGCATATGCATTAAAAAGAAACTTTAAAAATTAGAAAGAAGCAGCAATTGAGATGCCGCCAGTAGTAATCACAAGATGAGTCATAGCCTCATAGGACATGCCAGTATTGCCTGTTTGTATAGATGCTGCATTTTAGTTACTCGTTTATAGGTCGTATGAGTGAGCCGTACACATAGAAATGAATTCCACTGATTTTTGGAAATGGACGCCAAAGCTCTGCATGTTTGTGTTTCCTTATAGCTCCATCGTTATATGTCAAATTAAATTCATTGAAGTCTTGTGCTCCAATGGTAGGGAAAATATTCGAGATTGGTTCAACTGGCATTAGCAGCATGGGAGGTCACAGTGAAAGAAGAACCGAATGTGTTAACAAGTTTGTTGATGAGTTCGGACGAATGCCCTTAGTGCCAACTAGTATGAAGGCTATTGATAGCCGCAACAGTTGGTCTTGGTGATGATTCCACGGTTAACACGGTTCGAATTTTCCACTCATTTAGCTCAATCAGCAGGTTGAGATCAATCCAACACTTCTTGTTCTAATCATCTTGAGTCTGTAGAATATTTGTATTTTGATTGTACGCTTGAATATGTTTTGAGGATAGACCTGTATTTGTCATAATTTCCGTGTATTCTTACCGCGGTTTCATCGTTTTAGATTTGACTAGGTTGTACTTAGATCTGTTCTCCAGATTAATTATTTCCATTGTAGAAACAGAGAAACAGATGAATCATTTTACAATGTTTATTGTTTCATCGTTGATGTTCATTCTATGCTTTTACGGCTCTGTCAGTATCAATCCTGTCTATGGATTAATGTTCAGCTCAGTTTACTTTGGCTATTACTCTTTCTCCTGGTGGATGATTTAACTTCGCCTCTTTTTTCGTCTTTTTCCGGTCATCGTCTCTTTTTTCGGTCTTTTTCCTGCCATTACTCTGTCAGAAGTGTTCATAGAAATGAAAATTGATAGCTAATTTGGTGTGTCTCAGTCTCTTCCTCGTCGGGCCTTGCTTTCTCCGTTTTTTTAGTGTTTGTAGTCTCATTTTTTGCCGTTTTTTTTGTTTCTTATGTATTGTTTGCTTTGTATGGTTTCTCTATTTCCTGTATGTGTGCTTTTGTTTTTTTTTTCTTCAATTTATTTTATGTGTTTTGCTTTCTTTGTCTTTCCTTGTATCTCTGTTATTGTTCTTGTTGTGTTTTTATTTTTGTTTATATATGTCGATTTTGTTCAAAAAAGCAACTGAGTCCTAAATCTTAATATTAATAAAGGAAAATTTCAGTCGTTGAGACTGAATCTTATACTGTCACAAGATTTTTATTTGACTTTTGATTTCTTCTCCTTCACGGCAGCCACAACGGCATTATTAAATGACGAATATTAAATTATGCTTGTGCAAGTAGAGTTAAATCAATTTGATAAAAGTTAAACTTAAACATTAGTTGAAAAAATTAGTGATAAATCTACTATACTTACTAAATGAGCTTTTAGGACTAAACAAGAGAACGGTAATATTGTAAGAAACAAGATTAGACTTCTTGCTTAAAGTTATACTCAAGAGAAAAAAATCGATTTTGATGAAACATATACATTCGTATCTAGAATGGAGGCCATTAACATGTTACTTATTTTTTCATGCTTCCATAAATTCACGCTTTTTCAAATGAATGTTAAAAATTATTTTCTAAATAGCTTTATAAATAAATATTTTATGTTAAATAACCTCCTGATTTAAAAGATTTAAAAATTTTATGTCATGTGTTTAAGATTTCAAAGGTTTTATATGATTTGAAACAAACTTTTAGAACCTTATATGAAAAATTAAATGCTTTTTTTAATTTTTCATATTTACTTTTTTAATTAAAAAAATTTAATAAAGGAAAGACTGACGATGAAAAGGAACTTTTTTTTACACGACGATGAATTTTTGAATTGTGGAACGGAAACAAAAGAATGGCCCAAAAATTCAGCTCCATCAAACCCAAAGAAGTTGACCAAAAGAATGGCCCAAAATTCAGTTCATAAGAGTTATCGTCTTTTCTTTTCATGTTAGCATTCCATTTGAGACGGTGACTTCCCCGGTTTCAACCTGTGTCCTGTCCGTACCAGACCTTGATCAGAAGAAAAATGTCAACGTTCGCTGACTCTTTCACTCAACTCGGCCACGACTCCTTTGACTCAGTTCCACATCAAGAAGAAGACGCCAACGGCTACGACCCTTCTCAGCAATTCGACTCCTTCGCCGACCGCTCGGATCCTGCCCAGGACTCGAATGATGACGTCTTTGCATCGGATCCGTACACAAATGGGGTAGGGTTTGGCGGACCGGACGGCCCGATTTTGCCTCCGCCGGAGGAGATAGAGCCCGAGGAAGGTGTTGTTCTCAGGGAATGGAGAAGGTTAAGATCCATTATGGTTTTCTTTTGAATAATTTCGTTTTCTATTAAAAGTATGAGGTTTAGGGTAACTAAAAAAAGTAGAAAATGAAGTTATGAAATTGGCACTTAGGATCTTTTTTTTTTGTCAAATTTCAAATTAGTTTGGTTAAAACACACTCACATTAGGGTTTAACAACTGCATTTTGTGAATCTTTTATTTCTGGAGAATTTTAAATGTGTTTGGTTAAGTCATGTTAGGGTTTAGGTGGGGAAATTTTAAGAATTTGGTGGCAATATCTGGAATTGCAAGGAAATGTTTTTGGATTTTAATTCTATTTGAATTTATTATTTTCTAGAGATTGAATTAAGAGAATATCTGGAAATATCTTCGTTTTTTAAAAGTGTATCTTTTTCATAATTTATATACAATTCTTTCCGGTATTTTTTCCCGGGCTAAACTAAGTGGTTTGTGTACTCAACCCTAAAATATCATCATTTGCAATCTATGTTACTTGGACTTGGATGTAAGAGTTGATACGGAATCAGGGGTGTTCATGGTTAGCCAAAATATTATAACCGTTAAACTATAGGTTTTATTTTTACTGTAATTAGAACACATTATCATCTAATTGCACTAAGAATATAACTTACAGGTTAACTATTGTAGTATTTTGGTTAACCATGAACACCCCTTGTACAAATATGTATTCGAGATAAATTTCTTCAATCATTTTCCTATGTATTAGGAGATCGTAGGAGGGTCTATCTCTATTCCTAAGTCCGGATATTCATCGAGCACGGGTGTCAAACATGGGTAGCAAGTAGCAACATACAGCAAGCCTTACTCCTATCCCAAGCAGCAGTCTCATTTGTACAAAAAAGATGAAAATTTGAAAGCTGTTGCCAATTTTATAGGTTCATATGTTACTAAACACGGGAACTATCACTGTTGTAATTGCGTAGGGAGAATGCAATTCGGTTGGAGGAGAAGGAGAAGAGGGAGAAGGAGTTGTTGAGCCAAATAATCGAGGAAGCTGGTCAATACAAAGTTGAGTTTTACAAGAAAAGAGAGGTGAACTGTGAAGATAACAAGGTCAATAACAGAGAAAGAGAAAAGGTACATTTTTTTCGTTGAAGCTATATGATAATGCTTTTACTTCTTTAAAGAAGCTTGTTCCAATTTCTAATCATACATGAAGTGTTAGGTGCTAAACATGGCTTTCATAGTCTATGATCAAAATTTTGCGGGTAATATGCATTGTGATGGAAACGTATTATTAGCTCGAGACATACGAAACTCAATTCCCCTACTGGAAAAAAGGGTTTGTCTCATTTATGGGCTTCAATCAAGTCGGAACCGAGATGTTACTTGTAGAAGTGAAATAATTGAAACCTACGATGTTCTTGGTTCATTGCATATGCATTCTCGTAATTTGCTTAAGTTCCATTAACCCGCAGCTTAGATATGGAACAATGTGTCAATGCCTTGTATTCTGTGTATTAGATATTTGTGGCCGACCATGAGAAATTCCATGCCGAAGCTGATAAGCATTACTGGAAAGCAATCGCGGAACTCATTCCTAATGAAGTGCCAACCATAGAGAAGAGAGGGAAAAAAGATAAGGAGAAGAAGCCTTCCATTGCCGTCGTCCAGGGTCCTAAGCCGGGGAAACCAACTGACCTTTCAAGGATGAGACAGATACTCTTGAAACTAAAGCACGAGACACCTCTTCACCTGAAGCTTTCTCCACCGCCACCGGAGGCTGCCCCTGAAAAAGTTCAAGAAGCAAAATCTGGTAATATTTCTGTCCCGGCTGCTGCTCCGGTCACAAGCAACCCCGAGGCCGTAGTTGCTGCTTAAATAGCTTTGTTTTAACATTTATCAGCTTCAGTAATAAATTCTATCTATAAGACCATATCTTGTTAGTAGACTGCTGATGTTTAGTTGGCCACCACCATCAGCATTGGGGTATATATATAGTAGTGATATACACTACTATTTATTCAAACTCAAATGTGAATGTCATATAAGTATTTGTTCTAAGTGGAAACATTCATTTTTTTAGTTTTTTTTTACAAATTATCTTTTATATCTATATTGTATATAGTCTCTTATTGACTTAGTGTAAAAAAAATCACACAAAGATCAAACCCGTATTTAATAAACTCCACCAAATTTAGATTCGGGTGTAGATTTAAGCTGAAGAAATCTTGATCAAATGGGGAACCATGTCCCCCACAAGTTTAGATTCATTGTTTTATTACCGTTACTTGTTAACAATTTAAAGGTTAAATAAAGCTCTTATAAATTTTTTTTACTTAATTTAGCCCTTATAATTTAAATTACGATCAATTAGACCCTCAAAATTTAAATAGCGATCAATGTTGACCGTTACAGTTGATTGTTAACTCCAAAGTATGTGCTACATCATCAAAATCGTAAATAATCATTTAATTTTTTAAAAAATATTTTAAATTCAAAAAATATTGAAAATTTGAGAAAAATATTTAAAATTATACAAAAAATTAAAATTTTAATTTTTTTTTAAATTCAAGAAAAATATAAAAAAATATTTAAATGTGTAAAAAATTAAAATTATGTATAAAATTTTTAAAATATTTTTTTACTTAAAATAAAAAAATATAAAAAAATAATTGTAATAATTACTAAAAATATATATAAATATTTATAATGAAATACTATTTAAAAATTATATTATTTTTTAAATAAATATTTTTTAATTATAAAACCCAAAATTTTAAATTTTTTGAAATACCCAACATTTTTAAATTCTTAACCCTACATTCTCAAATCCTCAAATTAGTTTAATTGACGGTAAAAATTATTAGTACTATGACAAACGACGGTGCTGGAGAGAAGAAATATTGAGGGAGAAAAAGTTGGGCGATGCAAACGATGACAATGGGTGAAAAGCAAAATTAAATTAATTTTTATATATTTTTAATTGTTATAATTTTTATGAAATTTTGTAATTTTGTAGATTTTTTTTAGAATTAAAAAAATCGAATTTAATGACATGATACTTCTAGAGTATGCTACGCGTTCTTTTATTTTTAACCGTTAAAGGACATTGACGGTCAATGTAACGG
Organism: Hibiscus trionum; assembly: GCA_030270665.1. Classification (NCBI taxonomy): domain Eukaryota; kingdom Viridiplantae; phylum Streptophyta; class Magnoliopsida; order Malvales; family Malvaceae; genus Hibiscus; species Hibiscus trionum. The sequence continues at coordinate 4,487,920 of BSYR01000021.1, read as the reverse complement.
ATGGGTTTAATTGAGTGCAATTTTGAGGGCAAATTTGAACATTTAAGCAAAAAAAAAACAACAGCACAATAATAGATGTGTGGGTTATATGTGGCCCAGCTTTTATACTCTGCGTACTTGGAAATATTCTCTTACATGACACTTTTGTCTACAAGTCACTTTCCACCCAAGTTGGGATGCTTCTATCTCAAAAAGCCTTTTAAATATCTTGCAAAATGGGGAATCTGAAAGAGCCTGCTCACATGGTACACGTTATCAATCAATCAGCTTTCTATGACCTAACAACACCATACAACTTTATCAACTAAGCAGTATCTACCATTAAGGATTTGGTCCTTTCATTCTGATTCTAATACTTTAACCACTCCCAGAAAAGAAAAGAAAAAAACAAATTCATTCCAATTGGGAAAATGAACAAGGTAGATTAGCTGAACTCTTGTTTTCAATTGACAAAGCTTTTCCGCCATTTCAAAGCAGCTAGTTCACAACTCACCGTGTAGAATCTTGAGAAGAAAGATATTTAGCATCCACCTGGGCTTACCTAATTACACAACTGTAACCAAATCTAATTAGCTTTACATTGATATTAGAATAATGATTTCGATAAGTGGTTCTTCCCGGAAATCGATTCTCTCCACCAAATGTTAAATCTTGTAGAATTTAAAACAATAATGTATGGCCATATCTCATGGTTGTATCATCTGGCATGAACACTGGTAGCGGTAGGGGATCGACCAACTCTCTCACACCCGACATCACCTTCTACTTCACTCCCGTCTAACCAATTACAATTGTTGTTGATGCTGAGCTCGGAACTACCATTACTGCTTGTAGCAAGAGGGGAATCTGAGACACTAATAGTTCTGCCTCGTGAATGACCAGATCTCACACTGTACATAGATGATGCAGGAATATTCGTCATCAATGGCCGTAAATTACCAGGAATGCTTCGCCTTATATCCTGTTCAAAACAATATTCAAATCAGAGAAAGAATTAACTGTCTCTTCCCCTCAAACTTCAAATTTCTATCGTGTTGGCCTATAACATATTCAGATTGCTTTACTCTCATCATAAAAGATAATGCCACAGAAAAATTTAGGAGGTATACTTACCATATGCCTTATAGCCATATCCAGTGATTTTTTTGAAAGTGTTCTTCCAAAGCCTGAATTATCTGGCGATGCAGATTTTGCAGACGAGCTGCCGGGAGAATGTTTATCATCTGGCTTGGGTGGTGCCAATTTCCTCATGTTTACCACCCTCTCAACCATTTTAGTTCCAATAACAACAGGACTTACACCGTCACTAACTTTGGAATATCCACGACTTACTGCAGGTACAGAGCTGCCACTTAAATGCATATTACCATTTGGGAGACGTCCTCTTGAAGGAGAGCATGATTGCCGTCTTGGTCTACCAATGGCACCTGGTTCAACAGAAGAAGATCGAGCACTTGGTGCTCCAGGCCTACCTCGAGTGGCCGAAAGTGGTCTATCAGGTAGTGTTGTTCTTAAATTTGGAGGAGCATCAAGTGAGAAACCAGGCATCTCGGAAGGCTTCCATGGTCTAGATGCTACAGTCGGAGAAGCACCACGTGATGGTACAGAATTTCTGGATGCTGCAGCTGGCTTTGTAACTGAAGAAGATGCTTTAATTGGAGGAGCAGATATGTTGGGAGTACTTGATGGAGTTGATGGCCGACGAGTTGGTGTAGCAGCTCTTGATGCAGGTTTGGATGAAGCTATAGAAGGTCTTGCAGTTGGTGTTGAAGACCTCGCTGTGGACCTTGTTGGTGTGGAGGATCTTGCAGAAACTGTGGGCTTAGTTGCAGGAGATGGAGTCTTGGATGCAGAAACTGTGGGCTTAGTTGATGAAGTTAAAGGTTTTCTTGCAGATGCCACAGGCTTAGATGCAGAAACTGATGGTTTAGTTGACTGTAATGTGGCCCGCGATGTTGGTGTTGATGATCTTGCAGGTTTAGATGCAGTCAATGTAGGGCGTCCAGTGGGTGTTGCAGGTCTTGAACCTGGACCCCCTGATGATGAAGGCCTCCGAGTCCCTGTGGAATTCAATCCAGGTGACAAAGCTGGTTGATTCAGTGCTAAGTTGCCCCTGGCAGCAGACTCTGGCTGGGGATTTGCTAGCTATAAACACAATGAACAAAAACCAAAGCCAATAAGTTCATGAACCCAATCATTGGAACACGGAAAAATATCAAAACAGTGGAATAACCTTTTTCTGGATTTTATTAAAAGGAAATAAAAAATACAGGTCACCCATAATATTCAAAGAGTTGAAAATACTACTTAAATTTGGGCATTAATGATAGTTATTCCAGCTAAGGTGCAAAAAAGCAGTACTTCATTTTAAATATTAATTAGATCCAAGATATCAGGCATTTATCCTTGTTGGTTCCCAGAATAATATTAAAGTAGATGCAAAAATGATCCTTTCAGTTATGCTAATTCCTGACCATACCCTGATCTAAAATCATGGTCGTTAATAATCAAATTTCACAGAAAAATGGTAAGACAGGGCAAATTTTTATTCAGAACAAGGTCAAAAGGGAAATCAGGTAAGTTCATATTTCCAGATTCATGTACTAGAATAATCCAAGCCTCTCAAAATCTGGCAATCCATATTATAGCATTAAGAAAAAAAATTCCGTACTCTAGATTTCAAGGCAGTCAGACGAGCCTTAGGAGTACCAATCTGACTCATTACAGTCTTTTGTGACTCCATCTCCAAAGAAGGAAAAAGAGGAGTACCGGGAGGTGTTAAGAGCCTGAAAAGTGACAGAATTCCTGTTAATACTGTCATATTAAAAGAAAATAATTTAACTTTCTTACATTCATTAGGAAAGGAGGACTAGTACAAAGCCAGCAGAGTTGAAGGATCTTAATACATCTTTCAGCCACAACAATACAAGATATTCCCAGTTCACGCCTTGTCTTGGGACCAATTTTCTATTTATACCAAAGCATTGAAATATAATTACAAAAGTAGATTACGAATTTGTTATCTAAACTTTGGTCTGATTTTGAACATTCGACTTGTTTGAAAATCTGGAACTTAACAATTTGTCCACAAAGTAGCAACTACAATCTACAAACTCTAACATTTTTTTAGAGAAAGCAACCTATAAAAAGGATCGTAATAGGATTCGCAAAACATTATGTCTGAATCTGATCAAATTGGAACAAAAAAGGACATAGAACCATGATAAACAAATGGAATCAAGATTTTAACAAGGAAAATAATTCAACTCTACCCAAAGGTCAAAAGAACTAGGAAAGTGAAGTTTGAATCCCAGTACAAGACTGCAAGTAGTTCATCAAAAGAAACCACAACAAATCATCATCAATACTTTATTTAAAGACAGCCACCGCATTTAGAAAACATAAATGCTCTAGTTGCCGCTAGAGACCCCAGGGCACATGTTAAAAATGCCCATCACAACCAGCAAAATAATAACTTTAATCAATAAAACCTGCCATTAATGATCAAAACCCTTTTTACTTGCTTTCTTTTTCTTTCTCTTCCAATTGCCTTATTAATCCATTGGACAAGTTTAAGCAAACAAAACCTACTGGTAATTGATAGAAAACTAAGCTAAGCAAGTAAACATGAAAATGATTTATAAAAGGGCTTTGTTTGGTTGTTGCCAATGCTTCTGCCATTTCGGTAATTAATCTTTATACCTCTTATTTCTGAAACAGGCAACAGCTACGAGAAATCAATATTAAAATTTTAAGATAAATAAAAGAAATATCTTTATTGAAAGCTAATTCTAACACAATTGCTTCGTTATCTAAAAACAGAAAAGAGATTACATTTTTAATTCATAAAAAATGACTCGCTTATAAATCGGAAGGCGCTTTTATGCAGTTTGGTTTCAGCCAAACAAGACCTTAAATAAAAATTAAGTTAAAATTAAATGAATTAACAAACAAATTACCAGTCATAATCATTTTTATCACTATCAGAGTTAAGAAAATCATCGGAAGCGGCAGCCGTCTTTTTCACCGGACTCGCTGTTGGTGCTGAAAGATTAAACATCGGTGAAGTTCCCGGTTTAGATCCTACAGTTTCCAGAAATTACAAAATTACCAAAAATAAACTTTTAAAAACCCTAGAAAAGTTGAAGAATCTTTTTATATAAAAAAATTACCTAAAGGAGCATCGAAGTCTTCAGAGGTGTGATTAAGAAGATGACTCTGTTCTTTCTCACGTTTTCGCATCTCGAGAAACAATGCGAGCTCTTCCTCTTTCTCTTTCATCAGCGAAGCTCTTAATTGTTGCCGCTGTTTCAACACCGCCGCTTGCATTGCCGTTTCTTGCTGAGCTCTAAAGCTCCGATTCATCTTTAACCTCCTCAAATTCACTCCTCGCAGATCAAAACAAGCCTTTCTTTTTTAGCTGTAAACGCAGCGCGTCAGAAAGTGTTAGGTAGAGCTTCGGAGCTGGAAATGGCGAAACGACATGGAGAAGAAGGGCAAACAAGACGGAAACGACAATGGCTGGGAGTGGTAAAGAGTGTAAATAAGAGGGCGGAGGGAAAGGTGAAATCGGAAGAGCAAAATAAATGCGGATGACGGAACAACCGCAAACTTCAGCTCTACGTTTTTTCAGAATATTTTATATTTGATTTTAGGTGGATGGGATAATCACGATAATGTCCTCCCCTCTCCTTTAAAATATATTTTCGGGTAAACATTGCTATTGGTTGCTAAACTATTAACACTTTCAAGTTTTGTGCATAAATTATCACTAATGTTATGATTTTTTTTATCATTAATAATACTTTTTCTATTTTGGTCATTAATTTATTACTTCTTTCATATTTCGGTTATTAAATTATTCTCGCTTTCTTATTTTTCATAAATTTTTAACGATGGATAGTCAAAATATAAAAAACGTAACATTAGTGACTATTTTGCCAAAAAAAATAATTTTGTGACTAAAATAGGAAAAAGTGAATAGTTTAGTGATCAATAGTGACGTTCACCCAAAATTTTCCTTCCTTTTTTCTTTGAATATACTAGTGTGATTACATGGTAGTATATGTTCAATTTTCTTAGCTCTTTATTAACGTGCACACTGTGCACACATGCTCGAATCCAAGTCATTTTGATGAAATATATTATCTTCTTTATTTCTATTTTTTGCATTCACGCCCCTCAAGTCCATGGGCCTTAGGCCTTCCGTCTTATTCAAGTTTTGTGGTGCATCAATATCTTGATTTTAGCTACGATTGCGTATGATTTAAGAAAACAAAATTCCAATTATGGCACGAGTGAATAGATTTTTTGATCTAATCAGAAAATATTAAGAATTGTTTATACAGTAGATAAGTAATACTACTTGTAAGAACGTCCTTTTTACTCAATCTCTTTGTCTTTTAGGTATTTCGCCTTCTTGCACATCCACAAATACTTACAATTCTTATCGTATGCCACATTGTAAAGCCCATACGTACTTAAAATCCTGCTTATTCTTATTAATAAATTTTATGATTGATAACACGTTATTAACACGAGTACATCAGTTAACTATGCAGTTTTTAGGTTCCAAGCTAAAATGTTACTTTAGTCAACTTAAAAAGTTATCAAAATAGTATAAAAATCCGTTTCCAACCTAAAAGGTTGCTTTTTTTGTTTACAATGGCAACTAAAATTTATTAAAAAAATATGAAATATATTCCAAATACAATATATTCAGAGAGGATAATAATGAGACTAGTCCACCAAATTCTTATACAAAACTCCAAAAGTGTAAAAAAAGGTAAATACTTCTATAGAGATTAGCATACCGTCAAATTTAGAAGCCATCCTGAATCTCCTTGTCTATATCTAAACGAGACGCATTACGGGGTGAAAAGGAGTGGTGAGCAAGCCAAACTATCAGACAGATTGTTACGCTACCTAAGACTGATTACATCGGTAAACAACCATTAATCGAGTGGGGATCTATCTTTCTATGACCACCGACAAAATCATTATCAGAAATTAACGTCGTGAAGATCTCTGTACGAGCACCAAAAGACCACTAAGGTATGATGAAATCATGTCAAAACGACAGATAAAACGAAACAAAAAAAAAACGTGCCACAAAGCAAATATTCTTATTAAAAGTATGAAATAAAAAAATAATAGACACGATAGTCGACAACCAATATTAAAATTAAGTGTCGATCACTGACTAAGAAACAAAAAGAAAAAATAAAGCTAAAGCGCTAGGAATAGTGATGAGAAAAAAATAGGTTAAAAAAAAGGTTAAGATTTCACGTCGAAATTAATAATTGCAAAATTTTAACCTAAAATGTTTTTTAGTTTGTCAAAACCTAAAACCTTTTGATTGATGGTAGGTTTTTACGTTTAAATTTAAAATGTGACCAAACTAATTTGATTTATTATGACAAACATAATATTTTAGGTTCTAACTTACGATGTTACACTGACTAATTTAAAAAGTTATCAAAATGAAAACAAAAAAATTGTTTCCAACCTAAAATCTTACTTAATTTGACAAAACTTAAAACATTTTAATTGATGTTAAGTTTTTACATTTAAACCTAACATGTTACCGGATCAACCTGATTCATTACGAGAAACTTAACATTTTAGGCTTAACTTAAAATGTTACCAAAATGGTAAGAAAACTAATTTCAACTTAAAATGTTATTTAGTTTGTTAGAACCCAAAACCTTTTTGATTGATGGTGAGTTTTTATGTTCAAACCTAAAATGTTACCAAATCAACTTGATCTATTATAAGAATATAACATTTTATGTTATAACTTAAAATGTTACCCTATCCAACTTAAAATATTATTAAAATGATAAAAAAAAAATTAATTCCAACTTAAATGTTACTTAATTTGTTAAATCCTAAAATCTTTTGATTGATGATAAGTTTTTAAGTTCAGAACGTAAATTTTACCAAATCAACTTGATTTGTTACGAGAAACATAGCATTTTAGACAAACCCATCCAATGATCATTCATATATATTTTTTCATTTAAAAACTCACCCAACGGCTGAAAATATACAGTTTTTTTCTCTCTTTAAATTAGGGGTATAGTACACAAATGGTCACTAAAATATATCCAAAAACACAAAATGATCATTAAACATTTAAAAGTTACATAATGGACATTAAAACTTTAGTTTTTGATACAAAATGACCACAAAGCTGTTAATTGTCGTTAAGCGGGTGACATGACAGTTACAGAAATTTGAATAATAGAACATTTAACCCTTCATATTAACACATCAAATCAATTTATTTCTAATTTAACCTCATTATTGATGTCTAAATTAATTGAATATGTAAATATTAAGGATTAAATATGTTATTATAAAAATTTTCGTAACTGTCAAGTCTCCCAATTAACAGCTCAATGATCATTTTGTAATAAAAACTAAAGTTTAATGCTAATTATATAACTTTTGAAAGTTCAGTAACTATTTGTATTTCTAGGAATAGTTTAGTGACCATTTATGTAATTTACCCTTAAATTAGTAGATTTCATTTTGGTTAAACCACAAAATAAGTGTCCAAACCATGTCTTTTTTTTGTAATAGGTTCCTAAAGTATTTTTTGGCTGAAATAAGTGCCTAGAATTTCATTTTTGATTTGTTTTAAAGTCAATTGAGGCACCTAATTGGGCACCTATTTCAACAAAAAAATAAAACTTTAGATACATATTTCAGCCAAAAATAAAACTTTAAACACCTATTTTTCACCTATTTTAGCAAAAAATACTTTAAACACCTATTGTAAAAAAAATAGTTTGAGCACTTATTTTTTTGTAGTTAAGCCTTTCATTTTAGACAAACCCTTGTGTTTTGTGATAATGTGAAAATTCAATTATCGAGGACCAGGGGCGCAATTTAACAACTCTCACAAATGGCAAGCGAATCTTTTATCCCTCAAAAAATAAAAGAAAAAGAAAAACAGAGCAGTGTCCGAAGCTTCTTCCCTAAATATCCGCTCTTTACAACCAGTTTTCCGACGTCAGTTCAAATATGGTTTTAGGTTCTTCTTCTACACTCACTTCAACGCGCCTAATCTCCCTCTCCTTCCCTCCCAAAATATCCATCAAAACCGCCAAAAAACCGCTTCACTCCCAAACGACGTCGTTTCAGTTGCTCCGCCTTAAGGCCTCCGCCGCCGACTCCCCCCCTAAAGCCCGTTTCGTCGCGCGTCGAAAGGAGTCCGTTTCGGTTCGGCAGCTGAACCGCCCTCTCAGTAAGTAATGTCGCACATCAATATATACTATATATTTTTTTTGGATTAATAATTTCTCCTTATTGTTTTCTTCTACTTGTTTTTTGTTGCTGTTTAATTCTAGGTTTATAATTTTTTTTTGCATTTAACTATACATAATAATTAAAAGAAAAAGCTTAAATTGTTAAGAGGAAAACTCTGTTTCGAAAGTCACTGTTATTTTTATTTAATTAACATTTTACATCTAATTATGAATAGAAAATTTAATGAGTTATCAATATAGTTACTTAAATTAATCTTATAATTTTTTTTCTTTCAAATGTCTTGAAATAGAACAATCGATTAAAATAATGAATTAAAATGTAATGTTGTATATCGTTCGCCTTTCTTTCCTTTTTAATTCTATATAATTTTTTGGTTTTTTTATTCAAGCTGCATTGTCTTTTCTTTAGATTAGCAAAAGTAACATTCTAATGAAATCTTTTATAACAATTCTGTGTTATTATTTTAATTGGTTTTTGTTTTGATGGTGCAGTTGAGTATATGAGCTTACCAGCAAGCCAATACTCGGTGCTCGATGCAGAAAGGATAGAGAGGGTAGACGATAATACATTTAGGTGTTATGTGTACAGGTTTAAGTTTTTCAATTTCGAGGTTTGCCCCGTTTTGCTTGTAAGAGTTGAAGAACAGCCTAATGGTTGCTGTATTAAGCTCTTGTCTTGTAAGGTAATCTCACAGTTTCATTACATTGAATTTGTTCGGTTTCTTATATATTGGGTTGAGGAAGAATTTGTGTAGGCCGTAGGGATTAGGTAATCTGCTTGCAAGCTTAAATTTGTTGCAAAATACTTCGCGTCTAATATTTGTTTTTAATTCATTTAGTAGCTTTCAAATTAAGTATGGTCACTTCAACATTTTGATGTGTAACATTTCTTGGAATGGTATCTTAATCAGTGTCATTAGGGGTTTGGACATACTGCTTAGAAACACTCATCAGATATGGAAGGATGATTAATATATATACATTTTGGATTTTTATAGATCTTCATGGATTTTGATAACATCTAATGTTCTATACGCTGACTGCAGCTGGAGGGCTCACCCATTGTCGTTGCGCAGAATGATAAGTTTGATGGTAAGCATCTTTCCGTGGCTTTTCCATCCAAAGAAAGATATCATATTTTAGTTATTGGTGATGTAATTTAATCAGGATTACATCATACTCATGATTGTACAATTTTTGTTTTAAAAAAGAAAAAGCTGTTATACTATGTTTCCTTGTGTTTTACATCGGCAACAACTAACAAGACGTTTGAATCAATTGTGCTCCATTGGTTCTTGGTTGGATCAATTTCTGATCCAGTTCCTTCAATGACTTCTGTAACTGGAATTGCATCTTCTGTTTTTGAATATCATGTGCTATTTTCTACGGTCAATCAAGCATAATTTCGTAGTTGTTGGCAATTCTTAAAGTGATTTTAGTTTAATCTTATTTTTTGGTGTTTCCTCTGTTATGTATTAAGCCATGGATAGTCAAAGCAGTATATAATTGATTCATAGCTGAGCTGGTACCAAGCCATCAATCAAAGAACACTAGTACTATGTTTAAAAGGCAATGGGATTACGTGAAACTCGAGCATCTCAAAAACTTTTCTCGGACCGATGCTTTTTGATCCTATTGTCTTTTAAGAACGAGTTGAATTATGTAGGTGACCTGTCACTTTTACCCAGATTTGTTTTAATTTCTTTCTATTCCAACATATATCGTAATTTCATTCTAACCTTAATTGCAATCAGCAGATTGTACAGCTAGTTATTGCATAATGCAAACGGATGATTATGCTTGTTCCATTATACAAGATTTTGTAAATGGGACAGAGTGTAGTTCATTTGATTTGTCTGATTTAGACTAACAAGTGACCGTTTACTGGTTATATTTCCATTTTTCTATTCGAATTATAAAAAAAAACATTTCTCCACTTAATCTCTTTGTAGCATATTGTTCATATCTGCTCAAAATTGGCCATTGACATCAATGAGAACAATAATTTGAAACATGTATTTGAGTTCTAAAATACTTCTTTTCCTCTAATTATTGACTGTATATGTTTGTTTCTAGGTTTTGTCATTTTTTCACTAAGTTGTCTAGAATATCCCTTTAAGTTGTATGTTTTCTGTTCTCCACTTTTCTCTGTATCTGAAATCTGAGCCTGTGACACTTAACTAATTTGTGTAGCTAGTCACCTTTCTGGGTTGTAGGTCAGAGGGGTGGGGATGGGTGTTGAATATAGGACATTGAACAATCTGCAGCATGATGCTACGGAAAAGACATAACTTGGTCATAGTATGTTCGAGTCAGTTATGCCTAAGTTAAGGTGCAGTGGTTCTTTCTGTAATGCTTTGGCACTGATTTGATATGAAAATGCAGCTTCTATGGTCAATCGAATATCTTGTGATGCCAACGGAAATGACTCATCAGTACAAAAGCTTACATCGGATGCAGTTATTGAGGTAATGCTTGCTATTTCTTTTTCCTAATATTACCATGGCACTTCACAAAGGCATATTTTTCTTACTGTAATTTGTAATTCCATGTTTAATCTAGGTTACCATCGAGGTTCCTTTTGCATTCAGACCATTTCCCTTGGGAATGGTTGAATCGAGTGGGACCCAAGTCCTTGAACAAATACTTGGGCTGATGCTGCCCCGTTTTATGGCACAGGTTTGTAAAACATTACTTAAAATTTCCTTTTTCACTGATTAAGAATAGTTGATATTTTGTGTTTGTCCCTTATACTTGAATTGTTGCTATGACTTGTCATTTTTCATAAAGTGCCTGTGCCTGTGTCCAACGCTTGGATATGAGGCTATGAAACCCAAGGATTGTCCGTGTACATACAGAAGCTTAGAAAATTTTGACCACACCATGTCGGACATATAACGGTATTTGACACACCCAAGTCCGAGTAAAATAGGGCCGACATGAGGTGGAATGTGGATTTGCAAATTTAGTATGTGAGCAGATATTTTAGGCAGTATGAGTTTTTCTGAGGTTATTTTTACTCCTTGGTAATAGTCACATTAAACATTTAATGGATGAACCAAAAGTTTAGGAAATAAAGATGGTGGCAGCACTTGGGATTCAAGTCCAACTATTAATTTAAAATTTTCTAATGGTAGAAATAAAGTTTAGGAAATTATTCTTGGATTTTCCCTTTAGAATATTATAAGCTTATAGTTAACCGGAAGCCTCTACGTATTCAGTGGCAAGTTTAGCCAAGAATCATGTTGTAATGCTTATATGGGTGGGAATGACATTAGGGAGCCCTTTGGTCCAAAAATATTTTCTCAGCAGGTTTCAGTTTTGGAATGAGTTTTACTTAAACAAATCAATGGTGGTTGAAAATGTTCCAGACTATTCTTCTCTTGTTTGGTGTAGTCATCCTTGCTGACTCTTAGTCTTTTTTCATGGACTCGGGTGTGAGCATCAAATACGGGATGTCTGACACAGGTATTTTCAACTTTGTAAAGTTTTTCCACACATTTGGAAAGTTCTTGGAGGGTCATAGGTCCATTATAAATGTCTTGATATGCATCGAACACAAGTGTCGACACAGGTACGATCAGAAAAATGAAGAGTCACAAGAACATAGCTAACACTTGTGTTTTTTTTTTCCTTTGGCCAAAAAGCTCACACTTGTTGGCTTGCAAGTTATAAATGAAGTAGCAATCCAGTTTGCTGGTATGATTTATGTCCAATGTAGTAGATTAAACTATACAGACTTGTAGGTTGTGAGTGGTCTTATACATCATGTAATGCTGTCTGTCTCGACATATTTGCTTCGGAAAGATAAATAAGGTTAGAGATAGATTGCTGACAGGGAAAAGAATAATGCATTTCAGAGACAGAAAAAAGAGCGGAAAATGGTGTCTGCTAGAGGTTAGAGAAGCAGGAGAAATGACTATCATCCAAATATCTACTGGCTGTGTCCTTTAAAGACTCCTAACTGAATATATGAGATTGTGAAATACAGAGTTTTGCTTCAACTTCTTCAATTACATGATGCAGTTCACATTCCTCGACTACTAATGTTCATTTGGTTATGCAACTGCTGTATCTTCTGGATTGATTTCTTTTCGGTATTGGTTTCTGTAAATAGAAATATAAAAATATGAAGCAACAAGTCTAACTTAAAGCAAATCTGCAATTTTCATTTCAATGATATAGTTCTGATATCTCTTTTGAGCAGCTTGTTAAAGACTATCAAGCATGGGCTTCTGGTGATACCTCAAGGCAACCTCTTGGAACCGGGGAGATTTGAAATCGCGCGAGATAAGATTACTTCAAACTCTCTTTGAAATTGTCATCTTCAATTTTGCTAGCATATGTTTCTGCTGTAATTTATGCAGTTTAGTGTTTCTTAGCACTTAGGTGCACCAGTTTTAAAAAATTCTTTATATACATTCAATATCCTAGGAAAACTTCGAACATGATATGATATGAAATTCTGCGGATTGTTTTTCTTATATTGGACCTGACAACTTCGAACATGAGATGATAATACAAGACACGACATCGTCGACATGTATGCATGATTGCTGCAGACTGCGAGGTAATGTATGTCTCTCATTTCTATGCTTACTATGAAAGGAATCACTTGGCTGCATATGATATTACAAAGTACTTCTCAAATATGAGGTAGGAAAAAACAAGAGTTTACTAGAAAATTTTTAGCTGCCAATTGATTTGGGTGGATCCAACCCCATGAAGACAGGAACCGGAGAGGCAACTTACTAATATCAAGCAAGTTTTTTAATTTCCAAAAATTTTCTTTTAAAATACAAAAAAATAAAAAAGAATGGCTTAAGAACTACTTTTGTCCATGTAGTAATTTCAAATGATCAATTTAGGCCCATGTAATTTTTTTTGGCATCAATTTAGTCCCTAAACTAATCTAATTGTATGTCATTGTCCCTTGATAGAGGGAAGTCCATGTTGACTGTCACGGCGTTGATATTACGATGAGTTATTTATAGATACAATTTTAAAGAAATCAAAATGCATACATATAAAATTTAGACGATGAGTTATTTATAGATACAATTTTAAAAATAAAAATATTATATATTAAATTTAAATATAAACAAATGAAATAAATTGTTATTAAATCATTATGCTTTAAAAACATTTAAAGTAAATTTAAATAATTAATTGGCAGTGGATCCAGTTTTAAATTTTTTTTAATAAAAAAGGATATTTTTAAAATTTTATGTATTTTAATGATTAATTAACTAAACTGATAAAAAATGTAAATATAAGAGAAAAAATTGTCTTTTGTTATAATTTTAAACCAAAGAATCATTTTACCCATTTTTCAGTAGATTAACCAAAATATAGTCCGACATAAAATATTTGTGCTTTTACGCTCTAGGACTGTTCCTGCATGGATGGTTTTATCATCTAATGAAAATTCATCTCAACAATGCATCAGTCGTGCATATAGGTTTCCGTTTTGGATCCGATTTCGATAGTGGAAGCATGAATTTAGGAACGGCAACGGATCAGGGCAAGGTGAAACTGTGTCTATAAAGCCACCGGAAATCAAACCGCCCTGCTCCGAACTCAAACTCCATTTTCAAATATCATGTTTATAAAGCAGCAACAACATGATAGAAATTCCAGCCACAATGAATTTGTATATTTGAAAATGACAGTGCAAATGATACAAATGCTAGAGCTATCCAGTTATCACAATTCCAGACAATAAAGTCCCATCACGAAACCTCGATTTCAAATTTAGAAATGGCGATACAAACTTATACGGAAAAAGAAGCAGATATATCACCTAATTTTGAAACTGACTGCGCCTGTCTTTCGCAACCTTCTGCAAATTCCTAAGCTCCAAATTCCATTTCATGGATTCTACAAATAATGAACAGATAAGGAATCACATTCTAAGAATATCAGGAATGAATACAGGTAAATTCATAGCAAAATTAACATCTCTCATATTCCTTACCACCATGTGCCACTTCTCTCAGTGAGGGTAGCCGGTTCAAATTATCGATATGATTATTTAATTTATATGCTTTGATAAAATGAACTCAAAATTTATCAGACCAGGAGAAAGTTTTGAAAGGCAGTTTCTGCCATTCCTGCTCTGGCCTACTAACATTCTGATCACGTAATACATGATAGAACTTGCATTGCTAAAAGATCTTAATCGAACTTCCCTAGTTAATCCGAAAAATTAAAACTTTCACTTTTCACCATACAGTCAACCAATTAATAGATTAAGAAATAACTAGTGGTCACTCTGCCTCCGTTTCACCCTCACCTAATGATGGCACGATTTTATATCAAAGTCAATTTGTGCAAAATCAGAAAACAAAACCGGGTATCCCCCGCTAATAAGCATGTTCTTGAATAGAAAGAAACATCGGGGCAGTGGTTGAGAACCTAATACAAAATTCAACCAATCATCAATCATAGACACAAGCATCTTACCGAGAACAGCATCAACCGGAAACTAGCTTAACAAAAATGCAGATTGCATTGAGTAGTATGAGAGGAACTCTCATGTACTGAGTGGCGTAAATGAGACCGATAAGCTGCCCTTTAAATGACTTTGTCCGCCCTGCAGAGAATTCCGCGAAACTCCATCCTCTAGGAGCAAGAAAACGATCCTCGTTTAATATTGCCAACGCATTTGCAAGAAGCAAAAACCCTTCCAATATCGTCCACAAGCCCATTTTCTGCATAACAAAGGGTTTCTATCAATCTTCACACGACACAACTTCGAAACCATTTCATATATAGGCCAAGCAATGAAGATCAAGAAAAATCAATCACTTAAAAATTCTAAAAAACAAAACAAAAAATATATAAATAATCTTTAAACACTCAGCAGGCACAGGTAAATAAAAACCCAGTACAAAATCTTCAGCTTCAGCAAGAATAATTTTCTAAATGCAAATTTAACATCAACAAAAATTGGGTTTCTTTTCATTTCTATAGTGAGAACAAGAGGATCCAGTGAAACCCCATATTAGCTATGTAAAAAGGGTAAACTCAGAAAAGCAGATCAAAGGGATTCAGATTTGGACTAAAAGTTCAAACGTACTAAAAAAATCACGTTGTATTGGAATTAGAGGGACTAGATCCATGGGTTTAATATTTAATCTAAGCATAGAAAGCAAAAACATTATAAACTTCAAATCTATGACATTTGAAAGGGGGAAACAGATCATGAATCAAAATTTAAAAATTGAACAAGAAATAGCACGATAATAAAAGAGATTAAAGGGGAAATTGAATGGGGGAAAACAATAATGAAAGCTTACCCGCAAAAGATGTGAAGATATGAGCGCTGCAGATTGCTAGGGTTGGCTCCTTCTCCTTTACGACTGTAAATAGATTCGATGTTTAGAAAAAGGGGGGGGGGGGGGGGGAATCGTAAACAGATCGGGGTATTGAAATGGATCGGTTCAGAATTTCAGAAAGAACAAAGGCGGTGAATTGAGATTTTCTCATGTGTACTTTACCATTTTGTAATTTTTAGATAGTTTGGTGACTATTTGTGTATTTTACCCTATATATTATTAATCCTTTGTATTATATCTTTTCTATATTCATTCATCATATTTTGTTAATTAATCAAAGAAAGAAATTAACAAACCTAGGTCAAGAAATAAAATTTCTCCTAGTACCGTTTGCCTTCATAATCTAACTGCTTGATTTTTTTTTGTCTAATCAATGACGACATTAGTCTTAACTCTTAAGGGGCTAAACGGTTCGTTTAGTTCTGTTTTGGTTTGAACTATTTCGGGTCTGACTGCATTTAGTTTAAGTTTGGTTTAGGTCGGGTCAGGTTCGGTTTTAGTTTTGGTCTATGGTGATTTCGGTTCAGTTGATTTTGGTCGGGTCAATATTAGGTTAATAGGAGATCGACCGGTTTTAGTTAGATTTTCAAGCCGAGATATGTTTTTCTACCCTATATATGACTTTATATAGTATGTATATTTGACTTTTTGGTGAGTTGTGTGACAGTTCACATCTCAACTTTATTTATTTATTTTAATATATATATATATATATATTTATTTATTTCGGCTTGCCTTCGGTTAGAGTTGCTTTCGGTTCGGGTGAAATCGGTTCCGTTAAAAATCGGTTCATGTGCATTTGGTTTGGGTATATTTTCGGTACAACTGAAATTTGTTCTGGTTTCGGTACGGTTTGATTTATTTCAGGTTTCATATCAAATTTGATCATCGTATTCGGGTTGATTTCAAGTTTTAGTTCGAAAAAATCGGTTCAATTTTCGGATCTCGAGTCATGTTTGTCAAGTCTAGTCTTAATATTGACCGTATGTGAATCAAATTTCATTTTGTTTTATTATATTTGATTATATTTATTTTATTTTATTTTTCTCGTACATTTTATTACATTTTTCTCTATCTTTGTGGCACGTATTCTTCGCCTTTATAGTACATCTCTACCTAAAGAAACAAATTTGTTTTCATTTTGAGGTGTAATATTTAATTGACATTTTGTCTACAATTGTGATTTAGGAAGACTTTGGTTGTAATTATGTTGGTATATAAGTCAGACAATTGTAGTTTATATAAGAATAATTTATTTTACATTGCATTGCTACTTTAAGTTAAAGTTTCTTAAAGATTAGTAAGACTTTTGTTATAATTTTCTAAAAAGTTAACAATTTGAGTTGTTATTTTAATTTGTTCATTGGATTTTAATTTTTTTTTAGATTTATTCGTGTTACAATTTAAAATATTTGTTTGAGAAAAATTATTTATTGTCTTCAAATTATTTGTTTGAGTTGTTACTTAGAAAAAGAAAAAATTAATTAGATTCTTATTTTTGAATTTGTATTTAGATTCTGGATATTTATTTGGATCAAACTCAAATTTAGTGTATTCAAACTTGAATTAGGCTGAATGTTTGATTGTTAATCGAATTGAATTCAAACTTTAACTGTTAAATTAAGTGGCTTTAAAACTGTCGCACTTACAATAAATGCAGCGCCATATTCACCAAAAAAAAAACTACCACTGAAACTAGAGGATCCAGAGAATTTTACTTTCCCTTACTCAATTGGTAATTTGTATTTAAGTCAAGTTTTAATAAATTTTGGGGGAAGCATAAATTTATTCATTTTTAGGAAGTTTGGAATTTGGGAGAAAAGAACAACCTGAGTTACACTCCAGTCAAAGTGAATGTTCGATTGTGCTCCAGAAATGAGATTAATGTGAGCCCATCGATTCGTTCATAAAAGGATAAACAAGAAAACAACTGAACAATTTGAACTTAAGTCTCCTAAAATGAATATCATTCGTTTTTTAACAAGACCACTTGTTGGGTTCGACTTGTTTGTTTTTAAACATATAATTCAATGCTTGAATTGTTATTTTAGAAGAAAAATAACTTGTTTGTTCTTAAATCTATAATTGAGTGACTAAATTGATTATTTTTTTTAAAAGAGTGACATGTTTGTTATTAAACCAATAAACAATGTTAAAAAAGTTTGATTTCCCCAACATGCGAGTGCTTTAAAATTTACAGAGTAAAGAAAACACAATCTCATTACACGCCACACTAGAAATCAAATGGAAAAGGACAAATAAAGTTACATAGCGTGGGTGGGAAAAACAGATACTAAGAAGCAGATTATATTTACAGCTCTACTCCAGCAGCTAATGGATCCAAAGGAATCACAGTTTCTGGGAAATCTGCTCTTGGTCCGGCTAGGGAGTAATATGCGAGTATATGAGCCGGATCCTCGACCACATCAGCCTCTCCGACGTGATCAGTCATTACTATTCGTCTTGCGGGAATTAGCTCAATATTCCAAAAGGGACGAGCCATTGCAAACAGATCACAACCGGATTTCGATGCTCTATAGCCTTGCACCCACAAGTACCTCAGAGAAGTTAATTGCATCACAGAAGCTGCTAGTGCATGCTCACTGAAACAACAACCCCTCACTTCTAGTTTCTGCAAGCTAGGGCATCCCTTTGAGAACTCCAAAATCCCAGCATCGGATCCCCCGACATATCCCAGCAGCATCCATCTTACCTTCGGACTATATTGTCCAATATAACCGAGTCCCACATCGGTTAAACCACCAGGTCGGAGATACAGAGCAAATCTTCTAAGCTTTTCACAGCCCCTCAATAGATCACGTACTCCATTGTCAAGAGGTAAATCTGTTATCCTATCTTCTCTGTCGAGCAAAACCAGACGAAAATCACACAGATTTTTTGAGTAAGTCCCGATGTACTGTAATGAAGCATTAGTGATGTCAGAAACATAAACAGCCAAGTATTCCAATTCAAGGCATCCCTGAGCCAAAGCCATCAATCCTCTTTGTGAAACAACACCCTCTTCATCCTCCATTCCATGCTCATCAGCGCCACGCTCGATTCTAAGCCTCTTTAGTCTCTTACAACTTCGAGCGAGAACTTCTAATCCTCTATCTCCAATAACATTCCTCGTCTGACCATCCAGAAAATACATTTAATAAGACCTGATTAAAGATTAGAATAAAAAGTAACAGTTCCCTATAATTCCTTGACATTTCACATTATCCAACAGTTCTCCAAGACCATATAAGTTGCTAACATTCAAGAACATACTATTATCCTAAAGCTCAAACCAAAGTGTCTTAATGATGGACCAGATTTTGAAAAACATCCTAAAAAGGAAAAATAACTTAAACTAATAAAAGCTAAACTTTATAAGGAAACTAAAATTTCCACTTGAAACTCCAAAATGTTATAGCCAGAAGCCCAGACCAAAAAATAATAAGACAAGAGATGCAATTCCAAGAAACAGCACAGGAAAACAATTAAGACATGGTTTTTGTGATTCTACCTCAAGGACTTCTAAGTTGGGGCATCTTTGGATTAACGAGCAGTGGTCTTCTGTGTCCAGTAATGCATACAGGAGATCCAACTTTTTAAGCAATGATGCAAAAGGAAACACAATTGGCATTTCATTCTTCCCCATGTATGTTAAACCCAAACGACATAACCTTGGTGGAAATGATACAACCGTATACCTTTCTGGTTGATCATTGAATGAACCACCACAAAATTCTTCTAAAACAGAAGCAGCACGAAAGAAACCAACAAGATCCAAAATTTCACAGTCGCTAATTTTCACAGAGGCCAAGTTACGACAATTTCGAGCAATGAGTTCAAGGTCTTCAAAACTCACCTTGACAAGATCTGTCATGTAAAAGTTTAAAGTCATGAGAACTGAGTTATTTACTGCAAGCTCATGAAGCCATTGACCGTCTTTCTCAATAATTGAACTCTCTTCTAAGAACAAGGTTCTTAATTGCCTGAAGAAACATATAAAGATCTGAATCATAAACAAGGATTTCAACGTCATAAATTAATAAGTGTATCTACCATTGCCCCAAAACAAAAATCAGCGATCTATAGATGTAGATTGTTGAAAAGACCATGTATAATCCTATTATGCAAGAAAATTTCCCTGGCAAGACAAACCAAGCAGAAATAATATTAAAAACTACAGCAACTTGATCTTTAGTCCATATTGTATTCTATTTACAACATGCACCAAAAATGTTGTCGGATATATTCACAGCGGAGAAAACCAAACAAGTAATTTACTATACATACGAAAGTCTATGACATGACCTATGTCCTAAGCCTATTTCCACTGAAAATGTTGTTCAAAAGTAAATGAACCATTAATGGCTCAATAAAGTAAAAACTCTAGTATTACTATTGGTATCCTGTCATTTACACTAGAGTGCCTTACTGCAATCTCAGAGAGTTTCATCCCATAGTATCACAATAGTCCTACGCAACTTCAAGCAGTATAAACCAAAATAAATTCCCACCGTTGCTCCTTCCCCGACTTGACCAGTAACTAACTCAAACTCAAGATTTCACAACGACCTCGTAGAATTCCATGCAACTATCACCATTGCTCCTTCAATCAGAATGTTTCATCATTCACACCCATTTTCTATCGGTTCTACAATCATACGATGCAGCAAATACTACAGTCATGCACTCCCATGCAACTTCAAGCAGTATAAACCAATCCAAATTTTCCATAGTTGCTTCTTCTCTGACTTGACCAGTCACTAGCTCCTAGAGATTCGATATTCAACATTGACACATACATTCATGCAACTTCCCCACAAATGCAATCAAAATATTTCATTATTCATATCGATTTTCCATCGATTCTACAATCAAACAACGCATCAACAGGAACACCAATGAATGCAATGCTTAAAGGTTGCGGAAAAGAAAGATTTACCTCAACTCCAAACGATTGAATTTGAACAGTTACCAATAGAAGCAATCGAGCTTGCATATATGTTTCAAAAAACATAACCACTAAGCTAAATATTTCCTAAATTCAACTCACTCAACAAAACTCAAGTCAACTTAGCTGAGCTTTAACACCCAATTAGCTGAAAGTTACTATATCAATCCCGATTCCAATGAGTTCAATCCATACTGATAATTTCTTTCAAAAGATGCTTGAGCTTAAAAAATCTAATTTTGAATTAAAAAAAAACGAATTTAATAAACTTAGCAAGCAAAATTAACACTTTCGAGCTTAATAAATTCACAATGGAACAAAAACACACAATTACACTAAAAAAAGAGAGTTACCGGCACATGCGGCCAACTTGCAAAAGACCATCAGTAGAAAAACCGGAGCATTTATCAAGCTTCAAAACCTGTAAAACCTTCCCTCTAGACCTAGCCAAAACTTCCAGATCCGAGTCCTTGACAATCATCCTTCTGAAATGCACGGATCTCAAGCAATTGAAATTCTCCGCTATTTCATTCACCCACGGCGTAACGTACCCACCCCAATCTTCAGGTATCAAATTAAACATCGCTGCCCGAGGCTTCCCTTTCAATTTCAACGACTCCAAGTGACGAAACCGACGCCTCAACCGATCGGGACTCGTCGTGTAACAAAGCGCGATCGTTATGTGCTTACGAGTCAACGCATCGAGCTCGTACCACCGCCGGCAAACTAGAGAAACGGCGTCGCGGTCTTTCGGGTCGTCGATGTACGGGACCACGCATCCTAATATGACGTCGGACATACCAGGTTGTGATGTCATCGTTTTGTTCACTTTGTTATCATCATTTAGCTCCATCCAACAAATCAAGACGTGTTCTTAAACTGAAACGGACAAGAAACTGGCTGGATCGATCTGAGCAAGAAAGTAAAACGCTGTTAACGGAGTTTTGGTTTAACGTTTCACAGAAGTAGAAAAAGGGAGAAATGGCGGCGATAAACGAATCGGGTCACGTATGGATCGGGTCGACAAGCCATGGCCATTGTGGAAGAAAAGCGAGGAGAAAACAGCTGAGAAGAGAAAAAAAAGTTTGAGAAGATAAAGAAGAATTGAAATGGACGGTGGAGATTGATTGTAAAAGGATATCCCATGTAATGGGATCAGACAAGGCAGTTCATTCAGCCTACTCTAAAATTAAAAAAGAAAAAATATGATAAAAGGACAAAACCCAAACACTGTTCACAATAAATGGATGTTGACTTTTTTTATAAAAAAAATTCTCAGTATAATATAAATTAGTAATTGTAGACTAAATTGTTCGAATTTTAACTACTCAGATAAAATATATCATCTTTTATTATTGGAATTACTTTTTAAATTTAATAAAAAAATTGAATATTAAATTCAATAAAAGTTGAAAATTAGATTAAAAAAATAAATTTAAGTATATAATATTTGAAAAAACTTTGATATAAAGGTTGTGTCATCTTTTAGTTTACACGTACTTTTTAGTTTTAGAGTTTGGGTTTAAAGTTTAAGAGTTTATGTTGTAGTGTTTAGAATTTAGGGTATATGGTTTAAGGTTTAGGGTTAAGGTTAGGAATTTATGATTTTAATTTTATAGTGTAATATATAAACTTGTGTAAAATTAGTTTTACATAACATATGTATCAAAATTTTACCCATAATATTATTTATCAAAGAACTTAAGTATATGATATACCACACTGTGAAATAGTTAAGTAAATCTTTACTTATAAAATTTGTTTTTAAAATTTGATCTGTAATAAATTTGAGTGAAGATTCGCTTGACAAAAAATTAGATAAAAAATATTAAATTAATGAAATGTATAGTTTTTATTGATCTAACCTTGGATGACATGACAAGGAAAAACTCATTATATAATTTTCATAAATTCCAACGGTTATTTTAAATTTTTGGACAAACTACTTAATATTTATATACTCATATTTAGCATATTTTTATTTTAATCATTAAATTAAAATATATTTTTTAATTATTACTAAATTAGAAAATTATCATTTTAATCACAGTTCGTTGAATAGTTAATTAACGAATTATCTTATTTTTTTCAATAGTTATAATAAAAAATTTAGTCTTCAGAATTTACTTTATCAATTTCAATTGAAAGGTTGTAACAAGATTTTAAATACAAGTGATTTTTAGAATCTCTTCAAAAACTCGTTTGAAAGCAAACTCAATTACTCACCCAAACCACCCTCAATTGGTCTGTGCAAGATAGGCAATGTAACGTCGTAAAATTCGGGTTAGGAGTTTTAAGTAAATTAGTGAAGAATCGAGTTAGTATTCGAGTTGGTTTTAAGTGATAAGATTAATTTCGAGATTTTTAGAAGATATAATAATAATATTTTAATTATACCGGAAGGTCAAAATATTTTTCAAGGTTAATATGTGATTTTATTAAAATAACAACTAAATAAATATAACTTTAATTAAACTAATTGATTTTAAATAAAAAATTAATGACCTTTTCGTAAAAGAAAAATGATCAAATTAAAAGAAATGTAAAATGCGATTCTTCTAAGAGCCAATTTTACCATTTAGTGGTTTTTTACAAAAATTCCTTCCCTTCCTCTATAACTATCCAACAGTTTTGCTCTTGGAGGAGAGCTCTTCCTAGGCTGAGCGTTGTATTGAGTATAGCCGATTCAAAAAACTTCGAGTTATTCGAGTTGACGCGTCATATTTTACAACTCAAATACATTTGAAATTTTTTATTCGATTTGAGTTTATGAAATTACAATTCATATATAAATTTAATTGAAATTATTTAACATGTTAGGGTATAATTTAATTCCAATTTAAATAAATTTCTCTAATCATATAAGATATATATATATTTCTTCATATTTTTTCTCATATGTGGTATATATTTTTTCATTTTTTATATCGGTATATATATGTATATATACGAGGGGAAATTGAGGGACTTGACTCAAACTTAAAAATCAATCACTAATTATTAAAAATTTCGAGTTATTCGAATTTCTATTTTACAACCCAAATTTTATTTAAAATTTTTTCGAGTCTAATTTATGAAATTTCGAGTCTAGTCAAAACGAGTAAGTTTTTTTTTTTTACCTCAAGTCGAGTCAAAAATTTCTATTTTTTGAGTCTAGTTTTGCTCACCCCTAGCTCTTACTTTCATTTTCTATTTTCAATATTTTCTAACATCAAATGATTTCTCTTGATTTTAATTTCATTTCCTAACTAAAATTTTCTCTCAAAGATTTTCTCTATTTCTCAACTCACATGATTTTGAAGAATTTCTCGATTTGACTTCTTGTTTTGCATTCTAAATTTAATCGAGGTTACAATCGCAAGGGTAACTTATCGTTGCTTTATAATATTTGAGAGCTTTTGAATATAAGATGAGACGTTATTCTTTCGGTGATTTGTCAGGAAGAAAATATGGTTGCACATGCGTTAGCGCAGTTGATTTGAGAGCTTTCTTTTAGGTTTTATGATTTCGTTGACCCACAAAATGATATGCATAAGTTAGTTGTATTTGATGCTCTAGATTAGTTTGTGATGATGGTTTTCATTCGGATTTATCCATCTTGTAAAGTATTATTATAGGTACTCTTTTTTTTTCATTTAGGTTTAGGAAATTTTATACTAGATCTATTATTTAAGATTAAAACAAGAAAACTGAAGTTTATTTTTAAATGATATCCAGGAAATATGTTATAAAAAATGTCAAATAATGAAATTTGTTTTATAGGAACACCAGAAAATACTATATTTTCCCTATGAATGGACTGTCATAACTATAAAACTACGCAAAAACGGGATGAAAATCATTTGCTCATTAGTATGCTTCCATTTATGCTCCCATACTATGCCCCATATTAAAATTAAAGTTTAGGGTTAGAGTATAAGTAATTTAGGGTAAGGTGTAGGGTTTAAGATTTAAAATTTAAACTTATAATTTATAATTTAATTTTTAAATATTTTTTTAAGACAGAGACATAAAAAAGACATGTTTAGGGGCAGATGATTTTTGTTCGTGAAAATAAAAATAAAAGATAGACGGACATGAGTACTTAAGGGACAATGTACAGTACGGATGATTCAGATTTCAGACAATATGGTGTAATGACAAAGATGATAAAATACAAAAGAAGACCAGTCTTTTTTCACTTATTCAGTCCCAAATCCCAACCACATTGTATGTTATTTATTACTACTAATTTAACACCTGCAATCCCTACTCATACAATAAGCAATTTAGTATACATGTGGTCATTTTCATTTCTCTTCTTTCTTTTGCCCCAAAAGCTGATTTCAAGGATGAATAATTCGAAGAAAAAACCGAACCCGGTTTACATTTCTCCGGGGAGCATTGTATCCTCAGGTAGATCACAGAAACCAATACCCTGGAAACATGAAAAGAATCCGATTTTAATTCATTGATATGCTAATAACTTCATCCATGAAAATCTAATATGTTAGACTGTTGTTATCTGAAATTTACCTCCCCTGTAAGATGAGCCACGCATCTCTTCTCAGCTAGCAATTCCGCTTCCGTCTGCGAATCAGTTGGTGTGAAAATGTAAGAACATCGGTGTGAAAATACATATCAGGTATAGGGCTCGAGTCCCATTACGTACCTTTTTAATTCGCTTGAGCAGATAGTCATCGAAGATCACTTCCTTGACGAGTTCATAATCACCATCTCCCTACCGAAAGTAATTCAAAAGGATAAATTGAAAGCTTGCCATAAATTTAATAAGAGTGAACAAAAAGATATCAAGAAAAGATCATATTCGTACTTTTGATCTGCATGGCATGCTGAAAACGATATCCTCTGCTATACCATACGGATTGCCATTGGTATAAACCTACATTTGCATTGTAAAAAGTGAGATAAAAATGTAACTGGAAGTTTGAACATACAAAACTCAACGAGGGTTGCGGAATCATGTTCAAAGTTAATTAACTGATATGGAATTTTTATGTTAGCCACAGTATGCTTTTCGATATGGCAAATCATATACAAAAGCTCTACCAAATACTCGGAAAGAAACTAATGTTTAGATCAAAAATTTTCTCACTGCATGTGTATATATTATATGTAAATGTTCATTTCTTTGTAAAGGTAAAGACGGTGTTAACCAAGGCAGTAAAACATTTTATAAGCGGATAAACTTACACCGGAAGAAAACCAATCCCCCTCGGGTGTCGGAATTATTAGAGACTTGATGGCATCAACTATTGACACAGCAGTAGATGCTGCTGAAGATCTTCCCCACTTCTGAATTAAAGCACCACCTCTCTGCAAATCAAAATTCCACATAACTTAACAAATTTAAGGCATAAATAGTTCATTAAATACTTATTCAGCATGCTATTTCAGGAATTTAATAGAAATTGTTCCCTGTATTTTACCTTTTGGACCTTCTCAGTAAACTCCTCTTCTAACCATTTGTGATCCTTGATGACCTCCTTGACAGGTAAGCCCTTGATTCTAGCATTTAGGAAGTCCGGAACCTAGTCAAGATCGAATACGAACTATCTTATGACAACATCTTCGGAACCAAGCTTATGCGTTTTAGTGTTTACTACCTGTGTTGTTGAGTGATTTCCCCAGATGGTCATGTTTGACACTTGATCGTAGAAGACACCTGCTTTTAGGGCAAGCTGCAGAAACCGTTGCTTTTATGTAAAACTGTACTTCTTATTATTACATTTGCGGGTTAAAATTAATAACAAACTATTACAGGAACAGGTTTTACTCGAGCAATGTATATACCTGGCATTTCGCTCTATTTTCATCCAACCTAGTCAATGCATGAAAATTCTTTGCAGGTATATTTGGAGCATTCTTCATACAAATTAAGGCACTGCATCAGAAAGAATAAGATAATGATTGAAGGAGCCTAAACTAGTTAGGAATCAAGCACGATAAATCTGTTACTCAGACTTGGGTCAGTGTTAGTGCTGAACGCAGGTATGTTAAAATTTTTCAAGATTTCCATATATTTGAAGAGCCCTTGAAGTATCATGTCCCCATGCTCATATCCTGATATGTGACAGACACAAGTGTGGGGAAATGACCTTTCAAGGATCCTCCAAATACATGGAAAAACTCGAATAAAAAAACATTCCTATGCCGGACACATACCCATATACAACTTAAGACCAGAATCTGAATAACATAGAGCTACAATGGCAAAGATCCGTACTTGGTATTGCAGGGATTGCCCACCACTATCACCTTGACATTAGGAGACGCAGAAGCATTGAGAGCTTTTCCCTACAATATTATAACCAAGGTCATGATAGCAGATTGATTTTAACATGTCTTAGCCAAACATAAAGAAATACACATAATGCACAAAAACTGAAAGCACCTGCTCAGCAAATATCTGCCCATTGATGTCCAACAAGTCGGCTCGTTCCATTCCAGGCCCTCGTGGCTTTGCCCCAATCAGAAGAGCCCATTCAGCATCCTGGAACACATCATATGGATTCGTCCCGATACTAACCTCTCTCAATAAAGGAAACAAGGAATCTTCAAGTTCCATGGCCACTCCTGCATGCATTTAGACTTCAATTTGAAAAGAGTTGCAGCATTTACTGGAAAGAGCCATTATATATCTTCCTTCCATGCAGAGAGTTTTAGCATGACAATTTTCTCCAAATTAAAAAGTTACTTTATGACCTCAGTTTTCAACAATATATGCTTCGACAATAGCTTGGATGCATATAGAATTCACTGTCCTAGATACACATGCTTTTCTTTCTCGAGAAAAAGGAAACAGTTTTCCTTTTTTTGGAAATGACATCTTGTTAGCTCAATATTCGCAATAAGAATACCTGAAGAACCATACCTTCAAGTGCCTGTACTGACCTTTCCGATCCCAATAGTTTCAGAGCGACAGGCTGATCTGGTCCGAAGACTTCACCAGATGCAATCTGGGAAAAGCAAAAGAACTCAGAAACCAAGTTACAACCCACAAAAATATCACCTACTGTAGTTTAACCCCTGCAAAGAAACAATAATTTCACTAAAAAGGACACATTTTAAGCAAGATACTAATATTGGGCATTAAACTCCATAATTATTATTGGATCATCTTTCAGACGCGGTGGATGTATAAAGTGACAGCAATGAGAAATGTGGAAAATTTCAAGGAACAGAAGATGATCACTGTAATTATAATTGAATAATGCTCTAAAAGCAGTAACTATAATATTGTCTGCTGTTAATATTCCATAATCTGCATTTCCTATTAAAGGACAGTCATATCCACCCATACATCCTGATTGAAGCATGCTTGCCTATAGTAAATTTATTTTACCTCATATGCTACTCAACTTCACTGATGACCGGTCTTTTGTTCGTAAGAACCTTTATTTAGTATTGTTAGTGTTATAGAAAGGGCATTAGCTTCTTATGGGTTAAGCAGCAAGTGCGGTTGATGATAAAGTTACAGATGAAAAGATACAAATATATAACTAAAGAGCTTCAATGAACATAAATCGGATTTAAACTTATATGAAAGTTACTTACTTTGAAAAGAAGATGGTTAGATATCATCCCGGCAGCGCCAGAAACAGCAATATTAATTAATTTCTTCCATGATTTTGTCTCCTCTTCCTGTTAACAATCAAAAACATTGAATAAATTAATATATATATATATGGTATTTGGAGACGGACAAAAATTCTCTGCCACTTTTCGGTGTCTCTTTCTATGCTCCAATACTAAAAAAACACTAAAAATTTAAATTCTAAGACTCACCCTAAATTCTAAACCCTAAATAGTACACTCTTCTCCAAATTACCTAAACTCTAAACCTAATTTTTAGTGTGGAGAGCATTTGATTCTATTTAATTGGAGACATGACTGACATATTTGGAAAAGGCAATATTAATTAATGTCCTTTGTCCAAATATGTTGGGAACATAGGCAAGTTTCATGAAAATGGTTGTGGTAATTAATATATATGGTATTTGGAGACATGCCCGACGTATATTTACAAAGTACATGGACGTGAATGATCCTCTAAATACATGAAACAAATTATAACAAAAAGTCTATCTATACCAACGGGTTGGTCGAGTGGTAAGCAACTCGGTATCGGTTAAACAGATCTCAAGTTTGACCTTGTTTATGTAGAAAATCTCATTAGTAGACTCACCCACCAAGTAGGGTGTGCGATACGGTTGCCGTCCAGATTAGTTAGGGCAAAGGAACCGGGAGGGTAACAAAAAAAAGACTATCTATACCAACGAGTTGGTTCGAATAGTAAATAATTTGGTATTGCTTAAGCAGGTCACGAGTTTAAAAAAATTGTATACATAAAAATTTCTGTTGGACAAAAAAAAGACTATATCTATATGGTATTGAAGTAACACTCACTCAGATACGGATAGCTTAGAAACTAGCAAGCAAAAAAAAATACTCACACAATTGAATAAGCATAGTTTCACTAGTGATGGCACTAAGTTTGGATATAAAATATATTACAATATTAAATAAAAAGAAAAGGGTAAAACATACAGCTTTGAGATCATAGGTGAGGCAGAAGACACCATAGCACTCAGTCTTTCCCTTGGGAGTCTCAGCTTGTACTGATGTCGGGGTTTGAACTTTACTGAGAAGCAAAAACCCACCAAATTGTAAGTCAAGAAAAGCATAAAAAAGAGTTCAGATTTCAAAGTTAGAGAGTGCTTACTCAGATGTAACAGAGCATGATATTGTAGGATTCCTGGTTCTGGGTAAGGGGCGAAACGAACGACGAAAATGATGAGAGAAACGGGAAGAAGAAGAAGAAGATGATAGGGAGAGCTGTGAAGGGCGAAAACAGGTTGCCGTTTCGGTACATGATAACTCCGCCACCGCCATTTTGGATCGGTGTGATTCAAAAGAAGCAGAGCAGAAACAGAGGAAAAGGGAGCAAGGCAGAGAGTGAGTGGCAATGGAGGGAGACAAGGGGAAAACGGATGGATGGATGGATTTGAATAATGAGTATAAGGCCACGCAAAAGACACTTGTCATCAAATATTATCCAGAAATCTCAACTCCTATCTTTCGGATTGGATACGGGTAATTAGGAATGGGCACGGGTTTTTATCCGACCTGAAAATAATTACCATAAATTTAATTTGATCTAAAAATTATATAATTTAACCCGAATCTAAATATAAGACAGAGGCATTATTACAAAATCCCTAATAATATGGGGGAAATTACACTATTACTTTAATCTCTTGAACTCTTTAATTGCAATGGAAATTTCATTTACCGGTAAAGAAAAAATTGCTTTGACCTCAAAATGATAGGATTACAATATGATTTTCGAAAAAAGGAAGAAAAAAAAAAGGGGGGGGGTAAAACTGTTCCCATGCCCTTCATTTTCTGTTAAATTTTCTTTTCCCTTGAAAAAAAAAGTCAATTTGTGTCAAAGTTCCTTGATTTTCAGTGTTTTTTTTTTAGAAAAAAGTGTCACGTGGCAGGATATGAGAATGCCCTGCCACGTGTTCCTAACACGTTGTAGGGTCGGGAATATTTTAAATGACGAAAGAAAATTACAGGGGCACATTGAACGTTTACCAACTTTAGACACCATATTGATAATTTTAAAAAAGTATAAGGGGTATTTGTGTCATTATCCCTATTTAAAATAAAAATATTTATGTAATTTAATAATATAAAAAATTAGTGAGCTTATCTCTTCTCTTCGAATTGGTTATTATTTTTTGAGATTTTATGTAGTATTGTGAATGAACTGGGTTCAAATAAATTATTTGTGGACTCCTAATAAAAAATAAGTTATTAATTATAAACTTCTTCAATCAGTATTTTATTATAATTTATATGTAAGTTGAGACAAATAAAATTTTATAAAATTTCAGGATGAGTACAACTAAAATTTTAGGATGGGTGCATCAATAAAATAAATAACTAATATGAGGAAATTTAAAACGATGAAGAAAACATGTTTAGTTGTAAAATTAAAAAATGGTTTTTAGAAAATAAAAACAAAAATATGTGAAAATTTAAAAAGATATTTTTATTATTTTCATTGAAAATGTTTTAAGAAAGTAAAAAAATAAAGATTTTTAAATTTTAACTTCATTTTAATCCGGGTTCGAATACTTTTAATTTTATTTTTAAAAATTTTAGTTTATTTACTCGTATTTTATTTATTATCATTATAAGAATATTTTTCTAACTAAATTTTATTTTAAGTATTGAATAATTATTTTATTATTTCTATTTTAAAAAACTAAATACTAAACACATTTCTACTATTTTTATTTTTGAAAACAAGTTTTCATCCCTATTAACGAAAATAAAATATTTTCTAAATAC
Source organism: Hibiscus trionum (assembly GCA_030270665.1). Lineage (NCBI taxonomy): Eukaryota > Viridiplantae > Streptophyta > Magnoliopsida > Malvales > Malvaceae > Hibiscus > Hibiscus trionum. The sequence continues at coordinate 4,456,991 of BSYR01000021.1, read as the reverse complement.
TTTTAATTTCATTATTTTCTATTTTTAGAAAACTAAAAACGAAAATAAAATATAAAAAATATTTTATGACTTCTAGGGTGAACATAATGCGAATCCGCGGGTGCATCTACCTCTTGTGGATCTAGAACAAGATGCTTTTATCATAATTCTGAATTCAACTCTATACCTGGAGGACAAGAAAGATCAAGCCTATGGCAGAGAAGGTTTTGGGGCATAATATTTTTGCTTAATGTCAAAATAAGTGTCCAAATTTTCATGTTTTTTTTTTCTTTTTTTAAGTGTTTAAATTATTTTTTGTTCTTTTTAGGTGCTCAAGCTATTAAATTTTATCCGCTTTAAGATCAAACTAAGACATTTACTTTGACCCAAAAATAATAGTTTGGGCGCATACTTTAACCAAAAACAGATAGTTTGAGCACTTAAAAGGAGCAAAAAAAAAAGTTTAAACACCTAAAAGGGAAAAACGAGATAGTTTAAGCACTTAAATGATCAAAAAATAGTTTAAGCACTTAAAAAAACAGCATAATTTAAACATTTATTTTGGTATTAAGCCTATTACTAACTAGTATAAATAAGGAAAAATGACAAGTGTATATTTTTTTATGAAAATGGAATTATCCAATTATTCCATCCTAATGGCATCATATTAGAATGTGTAAAAGTTACAACTTGGAGTGAATGGGGCGTTGGGTTAGTAAAATGAGCTGCTTCCTCAAGATTTTTCCAGCTGCTGACTTTGGGATGGCATCTATAAATTCCACTCTTCTCACTTTCTTGTATGGAGCTACCTGCCACGTTTTAAGATATATTGATTGTAAATTGTATGATTAAATTCGATCTAAATTAGTTAAACAGTGAATCAGAAATTAGTGGTTAAACCAAAAAAATTTATATATAAAAGAGTTAGAAAGTAAGAACCTGGGCAGCTACAAATTGAATGACTTGTTCCTCAGTGAGTTGAGAAGTAGATGCTTTTACCACATACGCCATTGGTATCTGCCCTGACTCTTCATCTTCAACCCTACAAAACAAAACAAAATATTGTCAAATAGGGAAAAAAAAACTCGGTTTTTCAACACTAAAAAATTAAATTATAAATCATAACCCTAAATTTTAAATCTTAAACCATACACCCTACAAAATATACCCTATCCCAAATTCTCTAAACTCTAACCATAAACCCTAAACATAATTTTTAGTATAAGGCATAAATAGGGACACCAAAAAAGTAGAAGATTTCTATTCCTCAAATATTATATTAAGCATGCAAACAAGGACGGACACAAGATTTTATGTAAGTGGGTGCGAACTAGGGGTGTTAAAAAATACTCGACCCGATTGATCCGACCCGACTACACAACTACCCGAACATAAATAACCGGGTCGAGCCCGAGTCACAAAATTAAGAATTTTCGAATACCCAGTTACAACTGGGTACCTAGATATATTTAAAATTAATACTTTTTATATTTAATTTACATTTTTTATATTAAACTAATAAAAATCTTATTTTTTATATATTAAACTAATAAATGCATATTTTTTATATTTTTATATTAAACTAATAAAATATTTTTATATTTAAACATACATAAGTTTTATATCTGAGTACCCAAATACCCGAATTTTTGGGTACCCGACTAACCGGTACCCGCAAAACTCGAGTCGAGACACGGGCCGCACTTTGAACTACCAGACGATCTGGGTACCCAAATACACGAGTACCTGGATTTAAACACCCCTAGTGTAATCTATCATAAAACTATATTAAAAATGTAAGAAGTACGAAATTACATGATTTTAAGAGGTGCAGAATTAAATTACCAATAAAAAATATAAAAAAAATATATAAAAATATAAAAATTTAAAAATTTTAGAGTTGCGGCTACTCAACACTTTTATATTCGTCCATGCATGTAAATATGTACACACTAGTAGTAATTCCTTAAGGGCACCTACGGTATAACTGCCGCATCGAGGACATTGGGATGGCTCAAAAGCATTGCCTCCAATTCTGCCGGTGCAACCTGCCACAATCAATATCAAAGCTAAACTTTGTTGTTGAGATTAGAGTCTATATTATTAAATTACGGTTGTAGACGTTGCAGCTGTTGCGGTGTATTTTTATTTTAAAAGTAATTATAATTTTAAATACAGTTGTTGTTAGTTGTGTTGCAGCAACCTCTAAGTCCGCAATTTAATACTATATTATAGGGTAGAGCTATAACAAAGAGATTTAAATAAAATTACCTGATACCCATTGTGCTTGATAAGCTCCTTTATCCTATCAACAATATAAAGAAAACCCTCCTCATCAAAATAACCAAGATCACCAGTTTTAAGCCACCCATCTTTATCCAACGTTGCGTTCGTTGCCTCCTCATTTCCCAAGTACCCTTTCATGATTGTAGGCCCTTTTAACCATAGCTCTCCTTCCTTGTAAGGCGGCAAAGCGAAACCGGTACCGATATCGACCACCTTGGCACTAAAACTTGGCAACAACGCCCCACATGACCCTGGATGAGCCTTGGCTTCGTGGTCCGACATGAACACTGTTGCGGCACCGCAGCTTTCGGTTAGGCCGTAGCCTTGCCGAATCTCCACCCATGGAAACTGAGCCCTGAATGCTTCGGTCAGTTCCTTGCTCAATGGTGCAGCTCCGGAGCCGATCCTTCTCACTGTTGATAAGCTACTATTGCCTTTGCAGTGCTTCACTAGGCTAAGCACCACCGGGGGCACTGCAGGGATGTTGTTAACTTTATGAACCTCAATTGCCTTCACCATTTCCTGGAAATCATATCTTTGCATTAACACAGTTGTGATACCACTACAAAAGAGTCCGAACCCGAAAAATCCGAGCCCGTATATGTGGAAAATCGGTATGAAGCCTAAAAATATATCTTTTTGAGACGACGTTCCTTCTGCATACCATCTTACAAGTCTAGCCGTTGTTATTAAATTCGAATGTGTTAATACGACCCCCTTGCTTGTTCCGGTAGTACCCGACGAGTATAATATTGCCGCGGTATCGGATTGTTTAATCTTAATTTCAGGCAATTCGTGTGGATTGCCACATTCGATTAATTCTTCTATAGATATAGAGCCATTGTTTTTTGATTGATGTGATGTTACGATCGTCGGCACCTGAATTCGTTCGAATTTATGTAGCTCTTCCGGAGCTGAGATTGCGAGCTTAGCACCAGAGTCGACTACTTGTTTAGCTATTTCGGAAGGGGTATTGATTGGATTGGCAGGTGAGAGTATTGCACCAATTGAGAATATTGCAATACATATTGTTGGGTACAAGAGTGAGTTAGGGGACAAAAGGAAGACAACATCACCTTTGCGGACTCCGAGCCGGTAAAGTCCCCCGGCAAGCGACCGGATCGATCGATAAAGTTGAGCATAAGTGAGTTGTTGCTTTGTTGTTGAATCAATGAGTGCAAGCTTCAATTCCGCATCATGAGGATGGGGGAACTGAGATAACACAAATGAAGCAATGTCAAGGTCGGGATCGGTGGGAACTTTGAGATGATCGCTAAGTTGATGGACCGAACTATAAATTCCGGTACCGGAATCAAAGCCACTCCGGCTGATCGGAGGCCGAGCATCGTCTTCAGCTGACATGGTTTTGATAAGGTAAATTAAAAGGCTTAGAATAAACTTGGTTTTGTTTAGGATATGCAAGTTTAGTTGATTTGGTTTTATACAAGTGTCTACTCTTTACCGTCGATTAGCCCAAGATTAATGATGTAAGTTTAGTTAATCCCAATGGAGGATGCATATAAATTAAAGGGGGGAAAGGTATATTCGGTTATCTGCAATATGTTCAAGTATTAGGTATCAGAATTCTTTCATTTAGACAAACATCTTAGGACAAATAAGCCGGACTTAAAAAGGTTTCCGGATATAAATCAAACATATAAGGATAAAAAGATAATAAATTGAAGGTTAAATGTATAATGTAATTAAAAAATACGAACAAAAATCTTTTGCCCCTTTTTAGTGTTTCTTTACATGTCTCAACATTAAAAAATTAAATTCTAAGCTTTAATTCTAAATTTTAGTGGATGAGTGTCATAATGAGAATTTTCTGTATACATAAAGTCTAAAACTCAAAACTTACTTAAACGATATTAAATTGTTTATTATTAGTTTTAGTCTCATATTGTTATTATGATGATGATGATGATGATGATGATGATGATGATGATTATGGGTGAGTGTTCGATCGAGTCGAGTCGAGTCAAAAAATTTTGAGTTATTCGAGTTGACGAGTCATATTTTACAACTCAAACTTTATTTGAATTTTTTTCAATTCGAGTCGAGTTTTCGAGTTTCTATAAAAATTTAATTGTAATTATTTATCATGTTATAGTATGGTTTGATTCCAATTTAAACTATTTTCTCTAATCATATAAGATATGCACATATATATTTTTTCACATGTGATAATATTTATTTATATTTTTATATATTAGTATGTATATATCATAAAAAATAGAGGGACTCGTCTCGAACTTAAAAATAAATCCACTAATTACTAAAAATTTCGAGTTATTCGAATATCTATTTCACAACTTAAACTTTATTTGAAATTTTTTCGAGTTATTCAAGTTTATGAAATTTCGAGTCGAGTCAAGACGAGTCGAGTATTTTTGCCTCGAGTCGAGTCGAGTTATTCGATTTTTTCGAGTCGAGTCGAGTTTTGCTCACCCCTAATAATGATGGTGGTGGTGGTGGTGGTGGTGATGTGATGAATATAGACAGAAACAAGTATACGAACTAGGCTGGATCATTTATAAAAAAAAGAAAAAATTACCCAGTGACCACTCAACTATTGCTCATGACCTACTTTGACCATCCAACTAAAAAAGTTTAAAATTTGACCACTCAATTATTTAGATAGACCTATCTTGACCACTCACTGTTTAAATCTAACGAAAAGATGACGTGGCCGTTAAAGTAAAATTTATATAATTACACTTATAGTCCTTGTTAATTATCTATTATATCGATTTGGTCCTAATTTTAATTTAATTAAATAAAATTAATCAACTAATCAGATAACGACTCATGTCATCACCGGTTGGATGAATTTATTTTAATTTTTAATTTATTTAATATTATATATATTCCGCCAATCATGTGGTGACACGTGTCACCATCGGGTTGAAAGAAAATTCAAGAGAAAAGAATATGACCATGGTGGGGTTTGAACCCGTGACCTCTAGGAAAAAAAATAAAGGCTTAATCACTACACCAACTACTAAGATGTGACATAAATTGCACCATTATATATTATAATGAAGTAAGTGCTAGGAAAAAAGAAGTAAAAATGTTTGAGAGGAGACTCGAACATGAGATATATAAAAACACGCATATTAAATATTTAATTTACAAAGTATTAGATTTAAATGAAAAGAAATTTGATTTTAAAATGTATTCGAATTAAATGAAAAGAAAATTGATTTTAAAAAGTATTCAAATATTTTTTAAAAATATTCGAATATTTGATTTAAAAATATTAAATCAAATATTTTTTAAATCGAATATTTAATATTTTAATAAATATTCGATTTAATTTAAATATGAAAAAGAAAAATATTTAAATATTTTAAATTGAATTTTTTAAATCGAATATTTAATAATTTTAGATTTTAATTAAACCGAATATATTTAATTTAGTGATATGCGTGTATTTATGTATCTCATGTGACCCATATTCGAATTTCTTCTCAAACATTTTTTCCCCAACACTTACTTTATTATAATATATATATATATATATATAATATTGTACAATTTACATCACTAAATGATAGTTGGCATAATGGTTAAGCCTTAGCTTTTCTCTCTAAAGGCCACAAGTTCAGACCCCATGGTTATATTATTTTCTCTTGAATTTTTTCTGTATCTAGGTGTCACCCTGATGACACGTGTCATTATTTGAGGTAGTTTTTCAAAGAAAAAAAGATCAGAGCAGCTCCCAATACTTTCCTGCCTACTAAAGCCAATTTAACGGATAGATGATGCGGTAATTTTTAAAATAAATATAATAATAAATTTATCTCATACTTTTTACATTATTTGTTTTCATTTCTTTTGAAAAATAACCTTAAACATTTATGTATTTCTTTTGAAAAATAAAGTTATGTACTTAATTTATATAAAGTACAAATATACCATGAACTTTGTAGTGCTGTCCTTCCCACCATTCTAAGTAAAAAAATTTAGAAAAATACAAAAATAAAAAATCTAGATCCACCAGTGAAGAGAAAAATTCCGAGGAGACCAACACAAAAAAAAAGAGAGAGAAGAAGGTGAAACAAAAGGTAAAAAAAAAGTTTAAGAAAATAGAAACAAAGATAAGTTGTAGTTGTTGTGGGCTTTCTGGACACTATGTAAGAACTTGTCCAAAGAACAAATAGTCTAATGTAAGTGTTTAGAAGTTATTTTTATAATTGAAATTTACATTTTTTCTATTCTAATCGTATTTTCATAAAAATTAACTGTATTGATTAAGTTCACAAAGCACAAGCTCAACAAATGAAAACAACAGCTTCTCAACCAATAGCAACAATACCTCCTCAATCACTGTTGTTCATTCTAACATCATCACTTCAACCAATGTCTTTCATGTCAACAACATTTTCTCAAGCAATGCCAACACCTTCTGTTCTATCATCAATTACCCAACCAAAAAGCTCAACACTTAAAAAAAACAACAACAAATAGACTACCTCTAAATAAACTCATGTTGCAACACAAAGGCTAAAAGAGAGAATAATTATGTAAGGCTTAGGCATTTATACAAATGAGACCACTGAACTTCAAATATTAAATGTAAGTTTGATATAATAATTGTAGTTATAAATTACGTCATTTATCTATAATTTTTTTCTATGAAAATCACTATGTAATATTTGTTATTTTATTTTACTGTAACAACAAGGATGAGCAAGTCAAGTGTTGATTTCTTCACCTCACATCAGGTCTTTTTTCTACAATTCAGATCAGGTCTTTCCAACAGTATTCTTAAACTTCAACAATTTTAACAATCCCACCTATAATGTATTCTCAATCGGCTGAAAATATTATAGTGCCTCCAAAAAACAAGATACCAAAGATGAACATAAAAATGCTTCTCCCTAAACCAATCATATAGAGGGAGACCTTAGATGTTAAAGCACTAAACTTGATAGAAAAAAGTTGAATGTTAAAGCACTAAACTTTCATTGATATCAAATAAGTATCACTATAATCAACAATTGGTGAGTAACAAACAGAACATTTTCATACTAACTTTCATCACTTCAGTACACACTTTTGTCACAAGTATCACTAATTACTAGAGATCAAATTTTGCTAATAAGTACATTATCTCTGAAGTAAAAAACCTATCTTATAGAATAAAGAATCATCTTCCTCTTTGCCAAATTGATTTAGTACAATTTGATTTTCTGTTTTTTATTTTTCACTTGAATTCTTAGCCTTTGGACTTCATCTATCTTAATAAGTTTCTTCAGTTCAATATTCTCAATTTTAATATTTTTATTTTCGGTCATACCATTTTCAGTTGCCTTTTTAAATTTTTAACAGATCCATTATCTTCATCAAGCCACTAAAAAAAACTACATCGATTCTGAGAAAATTAAAACAACAACATTAATAATAGAATAATATGTTCATTACTAATTAACAAATCGCTCGTGCATAAAATTTACTTTACTTGAGATTAGAATAATCAGTGCATAAAATCAATTGATTAAAACAATAAATTATAACAAATTTCAAACTAATTGAAATTACCTCTTCTGGTTTAGAACACCCATAAAATTTAAATTTCCTTCTTTTGTTTTGATTCATTTCGAACAATAAATAGGAGCTCTCAAATCGCAATAACAATACACGCCATTGAAGCTGATGTTGGGCTTTGGAACTGCACTCGGCATCATTTAAGATTAAATTGTTATCTTTGGATAAACCGTAGAATTAAGACCAGTTGAAAGAGGGGGGAAAAGTTTAATGGGGAGGAGAGGGAAGAGAGAATGAGAAATATGGTTAATTTAATTTTTACTGAGTGACTCCAATTTGAGGTAATTAATTTCTTTTAATTTTAAATTTTATTTTTATTTTCTTTCAAAATTTAAATACCGAAAACTAAAAAAATAAGACGTGTGTCAATATTTTAATGGATAACGGCCGAAAAATTAACGGACGTTGATGGCAGGTACCTAAACATGTAATGTTAGAAACGTTAAGCACATGTTTAGCTCTAAAAATACTTTGAGCACCTAACTGGAAAAATATATACTTTAAGCACTTATTTGCCACTTAAACCTTAAATTATCAACAAATAGATGATGTGGTAATTTTTTAAAATGAATATAATAATAAATTTATCTCATATGTTTTTTACATTAATTGTTTTCATTTTTTTGAAAAATAACCTTAAACACTTATGTATTTCTTTTTTTTACATTAATCGTTTTTATAAAATTGTATAATAACATATTTGTCCTAATTTAAAAGTCAAATTTGAAGGATTGTCTCACTATTTTTTTTTATTTTGGTCTTAAAGCATTTCACCTTCCCAAAGAGAAACCCTAGATCCTTCTTCCCTAATTAGTGACCACTTTGTAATTAAAGTTCGATAATTATAAGATAATATCTATCTATACATATTCGCAACCCTTTAACAATGCATATAAAGTGAAGGAACACAAGTTTCTTAGGATGAACATCATTCTCTTTTCACTGAGACTGCTTGTTGTTTTCCATTGGGATTACTGGTTGGGTTCAATATTCTTATGCTTATTTATTTCTTAAAATTTTTCAGATCATATATTATAATTTATATACCAATCCCTGCCTCCTTTCATTTCATGTGTATGAAATCCAAAAAAGAAAAGAAGAGACAAGTAACAGGTATGAAACAGGGTAAATATACAATTACCACCATTACATTGATTTTTCTTCTTATTTATCAAGGTAATCAAAAGTCAAGGGCTGAACAACTATTTTTCTGCTCTTGTAGCACGTTTTCTCTCTGCTCTTGTAGCACGTTTTCTTCTCTTGTTTCTTTCTTTTCTTTTCTGGTCTAGTATCACGTTCATATGGTTGAAGTGGAGTCCGACCTTGCAAATCTTTCCCTCTCTGGTGGTGAGGATGACGGACTGCAGATTGAATTGGATCCCAATGACTCACCGCTGCCTTTTGAGTTCTGTTTCGTGGGGTCGTTCCTTACATCTAGTGTTATTAATTTCCAGTCGATGCGCTCCACACTGGCATCGGTTTGGCACCCCCCTGGGGGGATTTCGATCTCAGATCTGGGTGAAGGACGGTTCCTATTTCGGCCGTACCATGTCTTGGATGTGGAACGGATCTCAGCCGGAGGGCCTTGGTTTTTTAATAGTCATCTTCTAATTCTACACATTTACAGAGTGGCGAAGATCCGATGACTGTCCCTCTCCATTTCGTCGACTTCTGGATCCTGGTCCATGATGTGCCGTTGGGTTTTATGTCGGAGAAGGTGGCACGTGTGGTTGGTAATTTTATTGGACAGTTTCTAGAGTATGATTCTAAGGTTATTGCCTTGGGTTATAAACGAGTGATGAAATTGCGTGCTCGTGTGGATGTGAGGGTTCCACTTAAAAGGAGGAAGAAGATCATTCTGTCGAATGGTAACCATCATTATATCCGGTTCCAATATGAGAAATTGACCCTTTTCTGCTTTCTATGTGGCATTCTCGGGCATGTGGAGAGTTTTTGCCCTTTGAAGTTTACTGCAGGGGGTATGGAATTAAGCCAAGGTTGGGATGCTTCGCTTAGGGCTCTGTTCCGGCGTGCACAGTCGTCGCCGAGTAGATGGTTAGTTGAAGATGGAATGGAAAAAGTTCAGGCTAGCATGATCTCTGCAGAATCGTCGCAGAAGGAGAATATTTCGCCTAATTTATCGCCAATCAATCACGAACAGATAAACGGTTCAACAGGAATAAGGGCCCCATCAGGGGAATTCATTTTGGTAGGTGGTCAACAGTCTAGTGTTTCTGGGCTTCATACCAGTTCTGGGCCTGTGCCTCTTGGTCAACACTCTAATGGATCTGCTACACGTAACCAGCTAAATGTAATTTCAGTTTCTGATGGCCTTGATGTTGTAATGGGCCAAATTGATGAGGATATTCCCCTCTCGAGTTGTGATAGTACAAAAAGGGCCCGTGTTCAGACCCCCCGGTTGGTTCTCCCCTTCATGATGTACGTGGAGTTTCATCTCCTGTTTTGGCAGGCTCTTCGAAAGGGGCCAGCCGACCTCAATGAAAATCTTGAGCTGGAACGTTCAGGGCCTGGGGATGGACCGAACCGTTCGTCGTTTTCGCGCTGTTTTGCGTGACTTATCCCCATCGGTAATTTTTATTATGGAATCAAAATTGCCGGCAATAAAGATGGAGCGTGTGAGGAAGTTATGTGGTTATGTTAATGGGGTTGAAGTAAGTTCGGATGGTAGAAGTGAAGGTCTTTGTTTAGGTTGGAAGGATTCTGTTAGCCTATCGGTTAGATCTTTTTCTGTACACCATATCGATGTTATGATTACAGAAGCTAATGGTGGACACCGCTGGAGGCTGACTGGTTTTTATGGTGCACCGGAGGTGGGTAACAGAATCCACTCTTGGAATCTTCTCCGACGTTTGAATGATTGCCCATATTTGCCATGGTGTGTTATTGGGGATTTTAACGAGTTGTTATTTCAGCATGAGAAATCTGGTGGTAGCCTTCGTCATGGTTGGCAGATGTAGAATTTCCATGAGGCCATAGATGATTGTGGGCTTACGGATATGGGCTATAAAGGAACATGGTACACTTGGGAATGGGGCCGGACGGCTGAAAATAACATCCGTGAGCGTCTAGACCAGGGAGTAATGTCATCTGCGTGGGAGGAGCTTTTTCCTAATTACCAGCTCGATCATCTCCCACATTCTCTCTCTGATCATTGCCCTTTGTTACTCAATACTGCACCGAATTTGTACCAACCAGAACAAATCTGGCATTTTAAATTTGAAGCGGCTTGGCTGCTTGAAGAGTCGTGCGAAGATGAAGTTCGACGTCTATGGGCCAATTCTGTGGGTACTGTTCCTGAACGTTTATTGACGATTAGCTCAGGTTTGGATAAATGGTTTCGTCGATTAGGAAAGGAAAAGAAGCTAATTGTCCGTGATTTACAAGCCCGTATCGCTGAGCTATCGGAAAAGGAGGTTACATAATAGACAATTGGTGCGTTAATTGAATCAAAACTTGATTTGAACTTGGAATTGGACAAAGATGAGGTTTTTTGGGAACAACGAGCAAGGGCGGATTGGTTGAAAAATGGAGACAGAAATACGAGCTTCTTCCATCGGTATGCTAGTCAGAGGAAAAGGCAAAAATATATCAATGGACTAGTTACCGATGATGGTACCTTTCAGGAGGATTGTGTTGAGGTAAAACGAATTGCTGTAGACTATTTTTCAAAACTTTTCACCTCTGAATGCAATGCAGATCCGTATAATATTTTGCAGGGTATCACTCCTTGTATTAATTCAGATATGAACCAATCTCTTTTACGACCGTTTACTAAGGACGATGTGTTTTGTGCTCTTAATTCAATGAGCCCCTAAAAGCTTCTGGAGCGGATGGGTTAGGAGCAGTTTTTTATCAGAGATTCTGGGGTATTCTTGGGACGGATATAGCCAACTTTTGTATCGGTGTTCTCAGAGGTGAGTTCCAAGTAGAGGAGATAAATAAGACCCATATTGTTTTGATTCCAATGGTCTCCGATGCTCGTTCGATGAAACAATTTCGCCCAATTGCACTTTGTAATGTGCTTTTTAAGATTATCTCCAAAATGCTGGCTAATAGGCTAAAGTTCGTCCTTGAGGACTGTATAGACGAGGCCCAAAGCGCGTTTGTCCCTGGTCGTTTAATTTCCGATAATATTGTAGCGGCCTATGAGATCATTGACTCTCTAAAGAAGAAAAGGTATGGTAAGCGTGGATCTTTTGCTCTTAAGCTCGACATGAGTAAGGCGTACGATCGGGTTGAGTGGAATTTTGTTGAAGGCATTATGTTCAGATTGGGGTTTGCTACTAGCTTTGTCCACATGATTATGCGTTGTATCCGAACTGTGTCTTATTCAGTCATCGTAAATGGAACTACGAGTGACTATTTCCTTCCGAGAAGAGGATTGCGCCAAGGGGACCCTATTAGTCCTTATCTGTTTCTTCTATGTGGGGAGGGCCTATCATCACTCCTTCGGTCTGCTATCTCATCGGGTAGTCTTCGGGGTATACGCATTACTCGTAGTGCTCCTTTGGTGAGCCATTTACTCTTTGCAGATGATTGCATTATATTTGGGGAAGCCTTGGCAGAGGACGCGGGTAAGCTCATATCTCTCCTCCGTGAGTATGGTGAGTGTTCGGGGCAAGTAGTTAATTATGATAAATCAAGTATATTTTTTAGTAGCAATGTTATCACTGGAAATCGAGAGGATGTTTGTTGTATTCTTAATGTTCCAGAGATTGCATGCCCCGAGAGGTATCTGAGCCTACCAACCATTGTGGGCCGTGAGAAAAAAGGGCTTTCAGCTATTTAAAAGATCGTCTTGGATGCAAAGTGAGTTCGTTTAGTGACAAAACGCTTTCGCAGGGGGGTAAGGAGGTGTTTATTAAATCAATCCTTCAGGCTATCCCTCTTTTTGCAATGTCCTGCTTTTTGCTCCCGATAACTTTCTGTAGGGAGTTAGATAGGTACTGGTGGCAAAAGTCCGCGTCTCGGAGAGGTATCCATTGGTGCACTTGGGCAGAACTTTGTAAGCCTAAAGAAGAAGGTGGGCTGGGCTTCCGTGATTTAGGGAAATTTAACATCGCTATGTTGGCTAAACAGGGATGACGTCTGTTGTCAAAGCCCAACTCCCTGGTGGCCCGACTGTTGAAGGCTAAGTATTACCCATGCTCACATTTCCTTAACGCTGGATTGGGTTCCTCGCCATCATTGGTATGAAGAAGCATTTGGAGTTCGAGGAAGCTCCTTGAAATGGGCCTCGGATGGACAATTGGTTCTGGATCTAATGTGTCCATCTGGAACGACTATTGGCTCCCGGGTTTGCCATCGGGCCGGATTCAAACTTCTCCAGTGGATGGACTTCATAAGGTTTCGGATTTGATTCGGGGTGACACGAACATGTGGGATCAACACCTTATTCGTGATATTTTCGACGATATGGAGGCTGAGATTATTCTTAGAATAAAACTCCCTACGTACCATCAGGAAGATTATTTAACTTGGAAGGGGGAGGGTTCAGGAGTCTACTCGGTTCGAAGTGGTTATAAGCTCCTCTTAGGCTACACTACTATGGTTGACACTCAGCCTAATTGTTTCAACTCCATATGGCGGATCCAGTGTCCATCGAAAATTAAAATCCTAACCTGGAGAATGGCTAGAGATTTTGTTCCTACGATGCTGAATTTGGTTCTCAAGAAGGTAACAAACAACCCGCTATGTCCTAGATGCAAGTTATACCTAGAAAGCTCTCTACATGTTATTCGTGATTGTTTTTTTGCGGAAGAAGTTTGGCGTCTCCTTAATGTGTTTGATAACAGCTGGGTTCAGCATACGAATGTTCAAGCTTGGCTATTGCATGCATTTAATTCTACAGCTCAGTCCATTCACAATATGGTTTTGATTGCAATATGGGCGTTGTGGTACTCACGAAACATATTAATCTACGAGGGGAAAATACAACGCACTGAGGAGGTTTTTACCTTTGTCAAGGGGTACTGTTAGGGGCTATCTGTCACCGCCTCACGTTTTGAACATCAGACCCGTCATGCTGAGACTCAGTGGGTTTCGCCGCCGGTGGGGACCTACAAAATCAACGTGGACGCCAGTTACAGAGTTTCGGACAATAGTTCTGGGTCGGGTTTTATAGTTAGAGATGCCACCGGGTCAGTCATCGGAGCAGGCCATCGGAGAGTTTTAGGGGTTACCTCAGTTTTCGAAGCGGAGGCTTTGAGTGTCCTCCATGGCCTTCGATTTTCATGTGACCTAGGCCTCCGGAGGGTTGTGCTCGAGAGTGATAACAGGTCCATAGCCCTTAAACTCAACTCACCCGAAATAGATTTGTCAAAAACCGGACCTTTAATTCGTGATTCGAAGGAATTGAGTAAGGGATTTACCTCGTGTAGCTTCGAGTTTACTGGGCGCACCGGAAATCAACCGGCACATGCTTTAGCGGCGGACGGATTGCGGTATGCAGAGGAGCGGTTCTGGATCGAAGAAGCCCCGCCCCATATCCGACATCTGGTGAACGGGGATCGTCGTTTCAGTGAGCCGCCCTAGATCCATCGTTTTTTCTGGAGATAATCAAAGGGGTTTTATCAATGGCACCTACAGTTCACTGAAAATGAAGCCCCCTCTTCTGTTTTTTACTTCTACCGTCTCTCTCTCAATCTTAATCCCTATCGGTTAGAAGAAAACCATCGGTCGTCGTGTTTTATGTTTTGTCTCTTTATATTTCTTACTTTATTTATTATGTAATTATTTTACTTTATTTCTAATAAATGACCGATGTCTATTTCAAAAAAAAGTAACAGGTATGAAACTTTTAAATTATTATTACAGCAAAGAACTTAATCCCCCACTTGCAGACAAATTGAAGTATGAAACATTAGCTTAAAACCCAAGTCAACCCTTTTCCTTTTTTTTGTCTTTCCAAGCCTTTATGCCTCACTTTCTTTGAAGTTTGAATCATATATATTATAAAGAAGCCAAAATATTGCCAACTTTTCTCGTGCTTTGCTCTTTACTCAATCTTTGTTTTCTCATTCATTTTTTGTTTGATGAGTCAAAGTTTTCATTTTTCAATAACATGGGTATAAATATAATCTCGCGGGTGACAGCTGGGGCTCTGCTTTTTCACACTTGAATGCTTCGTTTTGCTTTGTTTTTCCCAAGCTTTATTTGTATCAAAACTTTTCTCTGTATTTTGTTCTTGTGGAGGAAACAAAGAAGACCCTTAGTTTTATTTTGCTATTTTCATGGGGCCTTGTTTTAGTGCAAGAATCAAAGCCGAGAGCCCTTTTCACAATGGTATATGCTTGTCCTTTTGAGAATTTTTCATTACCTAGTTGGGTTTTCTTCAAGTGTCCGTTTTCTGATGTCTGTTAGGTGTTTGATATTTGGTTTTTTGCAGGGTCTAGTTCAAGACATGGGAGCAAAAATGGTGAAGAAATGGGTGGTTCAAGCAGAAAGGTCTCATCATTTTCATTGTCTAGAACCGAGGGAGAAATTTTGCAGTCTTCAAACTTGAAGAGTTTCAACTTCAGTGAACTTAGAACAGCCACCAGGAATTTCAGACCAGACAGTGTGTTGGGTGAAGGTGGTTTCGGTTGTGTTTTTAAAGGTTGGGTTGATGAGAATGCACTTACGGCTGCTAAACCTGGTACTGGCTTGGTTATTGCTGTCAAAAGGCTTAATCAGGAGGGTTTGCAGGGTCACCAGGAATGGCTGGTGAGTTTCATATCTTCCCCAATTCCACCCTTGAGCTCATCAGGTTTCTCAAATTCCTTGCTTAGCCCTTAGATTAAGCTTTTACCATATATGTATGTACATACATATGTATGTATCTATATTATCTCGGTTAATATCATATGCATTGGACCAACGAGATTGGTCCAAGCGGTAAGCAGCTTGGTATCTCTCAAGTTTTTAAGCAAGTTTCGAGTTCGAGACATAGGGATGGGCACGGGTCGGGTCGGGTTTTTGGCCCACCCGAACCCAACCCGAAATTAATAATCCTAAAACCGAACCCGACCAAACCCCATCCAATTTTTTAAAAAAACCCAACCCGACCCGACCCGAAAATAAATATTCTAAACCCGACCAGACCTATAGAAAAAAATAATAATTTTAGGGACCTAATTATAAAAAAATAATTTTAAGAGGCATAATTATAAAAAATAATAAATTTAAGGACTAAATTGTAAATAAAAAAAATAATTTTAAGGACCTAATTATAAAAAAATATATAAAGAGGGGGTATTATTCTAAATATCCCTAAAAAAATTAGGGAAAAATTATACTATTAGTCCCGGGTCGGGTCGGATTTTTTACCCTAAAACCCGAACCCGACCCGACCCCACACTACACAAAAACCCGACCCGACCCGAACCGAACACAATTTTTTTTAATAAAAAATACCTGACCCGATCGGGCCGGGTCGGGTCGGAACCCATCGGGCCCGGGTGAAATGCCCATCCCTATCGAGACATTGTGTATGCAGAAAATACCCAAGAGACTCGCCCACCAAAATCAAGTTGTGCAGCGCAGGTGGGTATGGATTAGTCAGGGCGAATCTTTGAAAACCAAAAGAACAACCCAAAAAAATATCATGTGCATTGGCATTTTACACTTGAAAAATTATGCTTTTCAAAGGGTTTGTTGAACAACATATTGTTGATACGAACAAACTTTTTGCAACATTCTTAGAAGTCAAAAGTTGTAGAGGGAATCAACGGGTTTAGTCCAAGTGGTAAGCAGCTTAGTATTATTTAAACATGTCTCGAGTTCGACCTATTAAAAAATGTTTCGAGTTCGAAGTTTTGTGTATGTACTATGCAAAAATTTTTATTGGGAGATTCACCCACCAAAGCCAAGTGTGCGACGCCGGTCGGTCCGATGAAATAAATGATTTACTAATTTAATGATGCATGTGGACTGTAGGCAGAAATCAACTACCTAGGGCAACTGTATCATCCTAATCTCGTGAAACTGATCGGTTACTGCTTAGAGGATGATCATCGACTTCTGGTTTACGAATTCATGCCTAAGGGCAGCTTGGAGAATCATCTTTTTAGAAGTGAGTTCATCATTTTACATCTTTTATTGAGTCAGTTCAAGTGTTTCCATTTCAGAAGAATGATCTTTTTTTTTTGAAGAAATTCAGAAGAATGATCTTAATCCAACATCTTGAAACATTTCCATTATAACTAACAGGAAATTCATATTTTCAACCGCTTTCCTGGACCCTCCGAATGAAGGTTGCTCTCGGTGCTGCCAAGGGCTTAGCATTTCTACATTCCGATGAGGCCAAAGTGATATATCGTGACTTTAAAACTTCGAACATCTTGCTTGATTCGGTATGCAAACATGCTTAATTATTGAGAAATTTCATGACTCTATACATAGAGAATTCGAAACTTCAAATATCTTTATTCAATATGCAAACATGATTCAAATTCAAAAAAAATATGCAAACATGATTAATTATAAAAAAAAAAAATCATGAATCCTACTTAGATTTATGCAGCTTTCTCACATCTTTGGTAAAATGACAGAATTATAATGCAAAACTGTCGGACTTTGGACTGGCCAAAGATGGACCAACTGGTGATAAAAGCCATGTTTCAACCAGGGTCATGGGCACTTACGGCTATGCAGCTCCGGAGTATATGGCCACAGGTAGCTTTTTAACTAGCCTGCTTCGGACTATCTATGTCCGACATATATCAAGATATTCGAGACACATTCTTGAGCTAGGGTAACATAGAATGCAGCTTCTCTAACCATCCTGCCAATGAAATGTTTGTTCCTTAGTTGAACAACTTCATAAATGATACTATTACAAGTGAAACCTATGTTACCTAGACTTTCATTTTCCCCTAAAGTATCTGTCTGATGTGCATTCGGATATCAATGTTTTACATGCATTCGGATATTTGAGACACACTCTCGAGTCGGGGCATATAATGCAACTTCCCTAATCATACTCCCATTGAAATATTTCTGCCTAAGTTGGATTTCTTCATATATGATACTATTACTAATGAAACCTATGTTATCCAGACTTTCATTTTTCTAAGCCCAAAATAGTTTTGGATATCAGAGACACTTACATTCTTGAGTTAGGATAACGCAGAATGCCGCTTTCGAATCACATTTTGACTTTGTTCTGTCTTATGAGTTATGAAGGTCATTTGACAGCAAGAAGTGATGTATATAGTTTTGGAGTCGTTCTTCTTGAAATGTTGACCGGCAAGCGAGCATTGGACAAGAACAGACCTTCAAGAGAGCAAAATTTAGTTGATTGGGCCAAGGCTTACCTTACCAGCAAACGTAAGATTTTACAAGTTATGGACGTTCGTATCGAAGGCCAATACACGCTTGATGCTGCATTAAAAGCTGCTTATCTTGCGTTGCAATGCCTGTCTATAGAACCGAAGCTTAGGCCTAATATGAATGCAGTAGTGAGAGCACTCGAGCAGCTTCAAGAATCTGGAGATGATCACAAAGGGAGCCCTCAAATTGCATCTCTTCGTAATTCTCATCATAGTTCGAGGAATGCCTGCAAACATCCAAAGAAAAACAACAATGATATCGGCACCGGGAATGCTATCTCATATCCTCGGCCAGCTGCTTCTCCATTGAGTACATAAAGAGAAAAATACCTGATATGTGTTTTGTTGTTGCGATCATACTTTGATGAATATCATATCTTGAACTCGAGCATATGTGTGAATTGTGACCATTGTACAGTTCTCGAATTCAATAATACGAGTTCTGCTTTTTTATTCATTGAGGTCTCAAGGCCTTTATGAAAAACCAATACATGCTTTATTTACCTTCAAAACTTGTTAGAATTTCTGGTGAAAGGAATGTGAATGCAGCAGTAAATGGTCTAAAGGCAAGCTATTTTACCCGGAACATATGAACTGTTTTATTGTTTTTGGACTTGTTCAATTATACGGAGTTTATTCTTCTTCTCTTCTCTATCTGATGTTCTACAACTGATTCAGTTTGATGAAATTAGAAGTTTAAAAATATCAATAGACAATTACTGATTTCCTTCTTAAATACTACAAACGGCAACCGATTTTCAGATTCGAAAAGACAATTCAACCATTTCTTAACTTCTCAAAACATAGCCTCGTATAGGGCTGTAAATGAGACGAAACAGATCGTCAGCTACTCGAGTCTAACTTAGTCAAAGTTCGATTTGATTAGACTCGACTCAAGTTCTTAACGAGCCGAGTTATTTGATACCCTACTCGAAAAGTTCGCTAGCTACTCGCAAAATATAATATACTATTTTTTTTATTTTTTAAATTTAAAATATAAATTCCTAAACCTAAATCCTAAAATCTAAATCATAAATTCTAAACCTAACAACTTAAACCTCTAAAACCTAAAATTAACCGGCTTGACTTTACACAATTTGTGTATCAATTTTTTTTAATAGGGCTTTAAATGAGACGGGATAGATTGTGAGCTACTCGAGTCCGACACAGTCAAAGATCGGTCAATACTTAATTCGATTGGGCTCGAATCAAGCTCGACTCGAGTTCTTAACGAATCAAGTCGAGCTCAGATTTCTCAGTCATGTTAAAAATTACTCGAGCTTAACGAGCTGAGTCGAGTTCAGCACTACTCGAGCTCGACTCGGCTCGTTTACACCCCGGTACGATGAACAACAAATCAAATTGGTGGAGTTCAGTAAGAAGTTAGAACAATTTTTTTAAATGCTTAAATTTTCTTTATCATTTTCCTGCTACTTTCCCTGCAACCAAAGAGATAACTGAAACAACCTATTCATATTTATACGATTTTAAAGCTCAATGCACTAGCTAATAATTGAACTATGATATCTCAACTTTAGTGTTAAAAATCTATAACACTTTAATGTTAAAATTCAGTTGAAATTTTCAATTTTCACAGATTCATTCAATAAATTACTGAGATTCAGAAAAAGAAAACTAAATGACCTGGGGGAAGAAATTGGAGACGTCCAAGCCTTAACGATGAGATCGAGCTGTCGCTTAAGAGCTTCGCATCTCCCGGAATCGTATTTGCTGTCTAAAAGCGGTGCGATTTTAACGTCATCGGGATCGTCGTAAAGGTGAGCATCGGTTCCGATCCGGGACACCATCGTCGACGCCTCCGCCGTTGCTCCGAACTGAGGAAATATTTTTCAATTACGATTTTCCTTTTTCTTTCTGTAATTAAGAATTAGTATTTTCGATTTGTCATTTTCAGAAACGTTACAAGGTTGTTTTAGCCTTTAGGATGCAATTTACTAGTACTTCATAATCTAAACTCGTTTAAATATATTAAAACTTAAAAATATTTAATAAAAAATATAAATATTTTTAATTAGACGAATAGAACATAAATACACCATTAACTTTTTTTATAAATTATTAACGTGTAATAAATAAATATTTAATTTAATTGTAATATTTTTTTTCTTAAAATGCAACAGGAAAACACAAATGGTGGAATCAGCCATGCCTACCTAACTTTATTTCAATTCGATAAACCCTAATTTTCCCCCTTTACTTTTTCTCATTCAGGAAAACCTTGTCGCTCTCTGTAAACCCTCTCTGCTCTCAGGCCCCGATCACGGTCATCGTCTCCATCCTCGCCGCCGTTAGCAGGTTTGCACTACTAAAATGCCTAACCTTGTTTTCCTACTGCCATTCTTCTCCTTCATTTGCTTATGCTTTTTCTTGTTTTGATAATGTGCTGGTTTTTGTTTGGGGGAAGAAAGATGTACAAATTTTTGCATTTTAATTCTTATTAATTCCAAAGAAAATGTATAAATGGAAATGCATAGTGTTGTTTATGTTAGGGTTTAATTTGATTGTTTTGGTTTTCTTCCTACCATTTTAGGTTCCCTTGAGAATGGATATCAGCTCGGGAGATGATTCAGATATCAGTGAATCTGAAATAGAAGAGTACGAAGATAAATCTTATAAAAAACTAAAGGATGGGAATTACAAAATCAAAGTTTCCCATGAAAAGTATAATTGCCCCTTTTGTCCCAAGAAGAAAAAGCAAGATTATTTGTACAAGGATCTCCTGCAGCATGCTTCCGGCGTAGGAAAAAGTAGTTCTGATAAAAGGAGTGTTAGAGAGAAAGCAAATCACTTAGCTTTAGTGAAGTATTTGGAGAAAGATCTTTTTGGGACTGTGGGTAGTAGTTCATCTTCCAATGCTGCGGCGGCAGTTTCTAAGGAGGAGGATCCTCTTAGTGGTTGTGACCATGGTGAGAAGACCGTGTGGCCGTGGACCGGAGTTGTGGTTAATATTCCTACTCAAAAGTTGCCAGATGGGCGATCTGTAGGAGGAAGTGGATCCAAGTTGAGGGATGAGTTGATCAGGAGAGGGTTCAACCCCATAAGAGTTCACCCGCTATGGAATTTTCGTGGTCATTCAGGGACAGCACTTGTTGAGTTCCGTAAAGACTGGCCAGGTCTACATAATGCATTGTCATTTGAGAAGGCTTATGAGGCAGATCATCATGGTAAAAAGGATTGGTTTGTTAATAATGGTGTTAAGGAAGGCCTTTATGCTTGGGTTGCGCGTGCTGATGACTACAAGTCAAGTACCATTATCGGGGAACACTTACGCAAGATTGGTGACCTTAAGACCATTTCTGAGCTTATGGAGGAAGAAGCCAGGAAACAAGACAGACTTGTAACGAATTTGAATAATATCATTGAGACTAAAAATAAACATATACAAGAGATGGAACAAAGATGCTCTGAAACTTCCAAGTCCCTTGAGGCCTTAATGGAAGAAAAGGATAACCTTAGTCTAGCATATAATGAAGGTGTGTTTTAAGTTTTGGCACGTAGGTTGAGTTTTCTTATAAAAATTAATTGTAAAGTATCCATTCTTTTAATCTGTTGTTGTTTTTTGGTTTTAAACTGTTCAGTGTCTTTAGTTTTGTCCCACTTCCCACTCCGTTACATGTCATTACTGTTTTTTTACTACATCGTGGAGTTACATTAATCTTTATGTTTGAAATTGTTTTTTTTTCCGGTACTACTGTGTCTCAAAGGTATCAACTCATATGGGTTGAGTTCTTATTAAAAAACTAGCTGTAACATATTCATTCAATTCATCAATTTGTTTTATTCTGTTTTAAACTGTTGAGTGTCTTCTGCTTAGTTCCTACTTTCAAGTCTGTTACATGTCAATACTGTTTTTTACTGCATTGTTGAGTTACATTATCTTTATGTTTGAAAATGTTTTCTGCTACAGTGTCTCAAAGGATTCAACACATCTAGGTTTAGTTTTCTTATAAAAAAACTAGTACAGCACGCATCCTATTCATCTGTTGGTTTTATTATGTTGTAAACTGTTCAGTGTCTTTAGTTTAGTTCCCACTTTTGAGTCTGTTACATGTCACTACTGCATTTTTACTACATTGTGGAGTGACTTTATTTTTTATGTTTGCAAGTGCTTTTGGTTACTACCATGTCTTGGAGGTTCGACTCATGTTGCTTCTGTTTACAGAGATTAAAAAGATTCAAGTAAGTGCAAGGGATCATTTCCAGAGGATTTTTAGTGACCATGAAAAACTGAAGTCACAGTTAGAATCTCATAAAAATGACCTAGAGTTGCGTGGAGTTGAACTTGAAAAGCGTGAGGCACTGAATGAAAGTGAAAGGAAAAAGTTGGCTGAGGAGCTCGAAGAGGTGCAGTGCTTCATTCTTGATTTTCACTTTTGCTTGTTGGCCCCTTCAGTTTTATATTCAAGTGTGTTTTTGGTACTGCTTACACCTCATAGTCAGGTCGTATGACCAATCTGGAATGGCTGCCATGGGAACTCTTAGTACTGGTACAAAGGTTTTGGTTTTGCAACAATCCTTGTGAAGCATCAGGTGCTGAAATTAACTTTGTTGTTCCTCATTGGCAGTCTTGAAAGAAATGTATGTGGTGGATATAGTTGCTGATTTTCAAAGTTATGGACCAAATTTGGGAGTTTCAAGTTTAAATTTCTTTCTCCTGAATATAAATGTAAAACATATATTTCTAAGGCTAAATATATTGCAGGGTACAAATCTACAGTTAATGATTTCCAGCCTGAATTTGTTTTGCAGCACCAGTTGATGTGTTTTGTTTTTAATCATATGCTTGGGAATGTCAGTCAAAAAATCAAAACTAACGTAATTTTTCTTTCAGAATGCTGTTCAAAACAGTGCACTGCAATTGGCTGCTTTAGAGCAAGAAAAGGCCGATGAAAAAGTTATGAAGTTGGCTGAAGATCAGAAGGTTTGTTTGCTATTCACGCCTCTTTCTTTAATACCGGAATTCTCCTTACCAGTTTGAGAATGCGGAGATTTATTATTGTGATTGGACCATCAATTATACAGAGGCAGAAGGAGGAACTTCACAATAGGATAATTCAACTTGAGAAACAATTAGATCAAAAACAGGCACTGGAACTGGAAATCGAGCAACTGAGAGGATCATTGAACGTAATTAAGCACATGGGAGACGAAGATGATATAGAAGTTCTGAAGAAGGTGGAGGCAAGTCTTAAAGAGTTGAGAGAAAAAGAGGGAGAGCTTGAAGACTTAGAAGCATTAAACCAAACTCTTATTGTAAGAGAGCGTAAGAGCAATGATGAGCTGCAGGATGCTCGCAAAGAACTAATTAATGTGAGTTCCTTTTTGTTTCAATTTCTAATTCCAACTGCATGAACTCAAAAGGTCTTGATAACTTCACCTAATGAGTATAATCATAGGCATAAATGAGCAGGTGTTCTTCAGTTTCAAAGTCTTCTAGGGACATTTTTTCAGATAACGGACATTGGAAATGTGATTGTTTTGCAGAAAAGAGAGATAATCCAAATAAAGGATGTCTAATGGACAGTAATGCAGAGATTTTCTATTTTCTCTTGGCATTTTTCTAATTAGTTGTATTTGAATGCTTTTCCTCATTAAAAACTAAATGATACAATCAAAAGATTGGATAATGAAGATGTTTCTAATTTGATCTTGAGCAAGCTTGTCTAATTCTGTGGAAGTTTTTTTTGTGAGGAATACTACAGTTCTATTGTACTGCCCTTTATGAGATGAACATGGGTCAGACTCATGGTTCATCGGCTTATTCCTTGAGTTTGGCTTGAAACTGTTTGATCTTGTTACAAGTTTCTCTTTTTAAGAAGTGCTAAGCTACGCACTTTTATAACCCTTAAAAAGAAATGTTCCTATCCGGCTATTTTTAAAACTGTCTTTTACTTAGAATTTTCAGGTGTATGACTGCTAATCTTATAATATAATTTCTGAAAAATGTCTGCTTTAGCTTTTTGTGTGCTCATCCCAATTCTCTTGCCAGTCAGTAAGCACTGATCTGTTAACTTTATAGGGATTAAAAGAAATATCCAGTCGTTCACAAATTGGTGTCAAGAGAATGGGAGAGCTTGACAGTAAACCATTCCTTGAAGCAATGAAGCAAAGGTATAACGAGGAACTAGCAGAGGAGAGAGCTTCAGAAATCTGCTCATTGTGGGAAGAATATCTGAAGGATCCTGACTGGCATCCTTTCAAGCGCATTAAACTTGAAGGAGGAGAAGAATATCAGGTTTTCATTTCACGAAACTCATGAACTTTTTGCTGCTGATTTCCTCCTTTCCCTTTCCTCAAATTTATATTTTTTGCATGATAAACCATGTTAGTTTGCATAGATGTCATATATTATATATAATATTTTATATATTTATATAGAGCAGTATGCATTATAAATTTAGCATTTAGGTAGGCAGCCAAAATCCTAGCCATCAACCAGCAAAGCTAACACTTAAAGCCAGCTATCCTAAAAGGTAAATGTAGGTAAAACTGGTAAACATTGAAGCATGTCAGTGAACCATATACACACACACGCACACATATCCTAAAAGGTATATGTATAGGGTTAGGATCCACTTACACAGTGTAAAACTTAAAAGTTCTACACGCTTTTTGGATAGATGGATTAATTGAATTTAATGGATTTTATGTGAAGCACCATCTTGCTTGTTCACTTTCTGTTGTAGAGTCTCTAGTATAATAGATTTGAAGTCCATTCAAGGTTTTTATGTGAAGCATCATCTTGCTTGTTTACTTTCTGTTGTTTCTATCACTGAATGATTTTCTCAAAGTCGTACTTCTGTTTCAGGAAGTAATTGATGATGAAGATGAAAAGTTGAGAGATTTGAAGGACCAGATGGGTAATGAAGCGTATAAGTCAGTCACTTCAGCCATAAAGGAAATAAATGAATACAATCCAAGTGGGAGGTACATAATTTCTGAGTTGTGGAATTACGGAGAAGGAAGAAAAGCAACACTGAAAGAGGGTGTTGTATTTTTACTGAAGCTCTGGGAAAATGCTAAACGCAAGCGAGGAATGACCTGAAGGTCGAAAATTTGTTTTTCAGGTAGCCATTGCCTAAAGGAGTGAAACATAGGATTTTGCTAATGAGTGCCCTAAAAGAACTCATTAAGGTTGCTATATATATAAATAATCAGCCATTGATTCTAGAAATATTGAACAAGGCTGTCAACTGCTGCATTTAATATAATGTTTTTACTATAAACAATATAGGCACTCGTTGGCAAAACAATTTACTACATTGTTGCTTGTTGAGATGTTTCTTTTACAATGAATCACTGATCTTTTTTCGTTTTTTTATCGCAGGAAATAATTTGCTGACTGCCTATTGGGATCAGTATCCTTGGGGCAACAAAAGCAAAGAATGCATCTCCATAATATCTGATTAGGTTTGCGTGTGTATTATTGTCTGTTTCTACATAATTGAATTCCATGTCAAATAATTTTCAGCTCCCAGGCCAGGATACACATATTCCTTGCTGGGAAGAAACTGCATTCATGATAACATGTAGAATTCAAGCTCATGGAGACATCCATGTCGGATATGCTGTCGGTGTAAGAACTAAGAACTGCTTATCTTATATAGTCTACTGGTTAGGCTATGCCGTACTTTAACTTTTTCAGTAACATGGGAGTCTGTAGTGATGTAGCCCTTCAAACAGGGACATTGTTCTAATGTATTGTGTGGTGTAAGTTAAGCTCAATTGTTTTTATGGCTGCATTGCATTTATCAAGTAATAAAGGAAGGTAGGATGTAAAACGACATTGTTGCCTGTTGAAACAAAGGCCTTGAGAACTTCTCAGGCCACGGTCCCAAACCGGGAAAAAACTGCATTCATCATTGTGACAGAATGTTGTTGATGTAAGAACTGCTTATGTGATGTAGTCAATTAGGCCATGTTGTCAAGTTGTAGCATATTGTACGTTAAGATGATTTGCATTGCATTTATTGAATCGTAATAAGAGGTACGGCGTAAAGCACCTTGTTACCGTGTTTGAAAAAAAAAGGTTATGGGGGTAAAATGTGAGCAAAATAGACATGTGAAATAGAAAAGCATGGAGACTGGAGAGTAGGATCCAACTCAAATAAATTGGTTCGTACATTCAATTTCGATTCTAAACATTTATACTCCCTATCTTTATTTGGCAAAGGCTTCCTGTATTTAGTAATGTTATGGTTGGTCCAATTTGCAGTTTTTGTATGTATTTAGGCTTCGTTCTCCATTGCTGTCAAAACGGCCGTTTCGCACGCAAACGGAGAAGCATTGCTGAACGGTCCGACAAAATCGCGTTGTTGCCGCTTTTTGCTAGAATTTATGCCGCAAACGCTGGATTTTTCACCGCCAATTTTTCCAGCTTCTCTGGCACCGCAACTTTTTCACCGCAAATTGGGTCCAGCAGCAATAGAGAACGAAGCCTTAATCTCTTTTTAATGCATCATATGTCAAGGATCTAAACAATGTTTGTTTAATCTCCCTGTTCAGTTCTTGACCAAACCCAAAAGAGAGATAATCAAAATATATAGGAGCTTTGAAACTAAGAAATGAGAGGTACTAATGAAGGACTAAAGTAATTAAATGTGTAAATATAAATGACTAAATGTGTTATTATGTAAATTTTATTAACTGCACATCGTCTGCTGTTAAATTTTAAACGACTCTAATTAGTTTATTATTATTTTTAGTTAGAAGACTATTTTGTAACTTTTCAGGTTTCAACCAAAAATGCCCTGTAACCGATGAACTATTTATGTAGTTTACCCTATAATATAATAGTAGTAACTAATATATGACGATAAGACCCACACCCATCACACTACAACTTTATAGTCACCCTACACAGAGATGGGTACCATTCAAACTTTAAAGTCACTATACACATAGGGGGTATAGCTTAAGGACAAAAGGATAATTTATTCATTTTTCCCTTTAAAAGGTTAAATTATAAAATAAATGTTTAAATTATATTTTTTTTTTGTAATAGGTGTTTAAAATATTTTTTTGACTAAAATATATGTCTAAAATTTTATTTTTTGCTTGTTTTAAAGTTAATTGAGGCATTTATTTCAAGAAAAAACACTTCAGGTGCCTATTTTAGTTAAAAATAAAACTTTAGATGTAACCCCCGTAGCCCGGCCTAGACGGCTGACCCGAACTACGAAGATTACACGGGGAAAACCAAAGTCAACCCGAAAGTCAACCTTGATTAACGACCCCTTTTTTTTCTTTTTAAACTTGTCTAGATGCACATTAAACCTAGGCATACTCTTGAGGTAAGCATACTCAAAAATCACAGCAATCGGAAAACAATAAGGGACTCAATTGAACAAAATACGAATTTAGGGACCAATTTGTAAATTCTGGAAATTAAGAGGACTTTACCAAATTTTAAGTTACCATTATGAAATTAGTTATGTTTCATGCCTCTCTGCCAAATTTCAACTCAAATGGACATCTCAAACTCAAGCAATTGCACATACGAGAATCAGGACTAAAACATAAAGCTTGCAAACCTCAATTTTTAAAAATTTAGCATCTATATCACAAGGGATCGATCCCATAAACAAGGGGATCGATCCTTTTGCACTTGGAGGCTGGAAGCAAAATTTGGAAAGTTTCTGCCAACGAAGGGATCGATCCCTTTTTCCAGGGGATCGATCCTTTTTGCCTTGGAGACTGGAAAAACAGCTTTAGTGCAAAAACGGATCATAGATGTTTTGAAAAAGATCGGCTAAAGTTAGAATCATTTAAAACATATTTTAGGAAGCAATAAAGCATATACAAACATGCAAGAACACCTATTTAAGCCAAGGAAATCATTCAAACATGGACTAAAGCATTCATACATAGCATTCCAATTAAAGAGCAATTTATGCATATATGGACATACATAAAATCTCAACAATACCAAAGATACAAATTAACACATAGGAGACTTAGACATATCAACTAAGCAACCTAATCATCCAAAAAGGACATGCCATCACACACAAGCATTCATCAAGGCATGCATCACTCAAGCATTCATTAAGGTATGTATCATAAGTGATATTTACGAATCAAACAAGGCATCTAAGTGCCAAACCAAATCAACACACATCAAAGCATCAAAAACAACAACACCTATCCCATTGCTTTACTATTACAATCTTTCAATTTATAAATCATACATTGAGCTCACCAAAAGCAACACTTGGAGACCTTTCCTTTCCCTTGCCACCCACAAGCTATTTATCTGCATTGTCGAACAAAAGAGAGCGTAAGCATAAAAGCTTAGTGAGGGTAAGCTCATAAAACAAACCTTCGACAATACAGGGTCCAAGCTCGAGCAATTATCATGATGAAATACATGACTTTATCTTCGATCCACATGAACCAAAATGAACATGATGCATGAACATATAATCAACATTATGTCATGCTCAACATCTTATAAGCTCAACTTACAACGATATATATATACCTCAATGCATTAACCAAATCATATATCACTTCACATTTGAAATTCACATTTCATATCACATTGATACACATATCAATTCATATTAGCATGTATGCATAATCTCATATTGGCATAAACATACTTTCTCATATTGGCATAAACATACTTTCTCATATTGGCACCTAGCTATGACTCGAATACGCGGATAACATGTTGGAACGCATTTCCAACAACAACATTACCTCGGTGGGATTCCACTCATCACCGGTCTTGCATGGACGGGATTCCACTCATCGCCACATGCCCTACGGATGGGATTCCACTCATCATCACATAGAATATATATAAATTTCCGGTGGAATATTACATCACCGTACTCCTCCTTGGTGCCTTAACGCCACCAAGGCCACGTACGTTTTGACTCAATTTGTGTGCACACTCATCCTAATGATCGATCATTGTACCCAAGCATACTAGTGCCAATATTAATCAAATTCCACAACCTTTGATATTCAGAGTCAAAATATGGCATCTTACATCATATTAAGCTCAACATCAAATATCTCAACAACGTATTATCATAATGTCATGTTCAAGAGTAATAATATGGCATCTTACATCATATTAAACTCAATATCATCATACACAATTTACAATCCAAACCACATGCATAGCAATGCATCAAACCATGCCTCAACAACATGTATAACACATTATACATAATCATCTTAACACAATTCATCATGAGGCATAACATTAATTAAAGAGATCATCCAATGTCTCTAACTAAAGCTTAGGATTAGGCTACCACCCTAATCCTAACTCTAGGTGAGTCTACCAATCTCAACCTAGTCCACATGCTCGAACCAATTGCTCAAAACCATTTAAAATATTTTAACCACTCACCGACTACTTCATTAGCACAAGCCGACAAGCCTACCAAGCATCCAAGTTTCCGGATTCGAGCCCAAAGCTTCACCATTGATTTCTCTTGCTTCTAACCATTCAAAAACAATATATTAACCTCAAAATCAGTCACAAACCCAAAGTTTAACATCAACACACAAATCCACTTCAATTCTCACAATTCAAAGCCAAGTTCATTCTTCAATTTCTCATTTTCGTACTTCCACAAAAACCCATCAAAAATCAGAATTGTAGTCATCCAAAACACTCTTAAACATGTTCAAAACACTGCCCAACTATAGTATAACCATCAACCCCCAATTTCCAACATTAAACACACAATTTAAGCCATGAACAATTCCCAAAATCACCAAATCCGAGCAGCCATGAAAAACAGTCCAAAACTTGTGATTTCAACATTTTTAACACATTCGAACACTTCCAAAACAACCCCCAACTATTACTCTAACATCAACCCTCAAATTCCAACATTAATCATACCCAAACTCATCTAAAAACCTTCCTAAAAATCCACCAAGACCCAATTTCGGATTTTTACCCAAAATTACTCATTTTAACATATTATGTGTATTTTAACATGATTAAACAAAGCCCCAACTCAATTTATCAAAACAAGATGAAAAACCCCTTAAAAAATCCAACTTTGATATGAACCCTAATTTTCAAAACTCCATAACTTTGAAATCTAAGACTATAGATAGATAGAGGATAAAGAGGAGATTAAGAAAACATAATTACCTTTCAAAAACCCCTTGAATTGATGAAGAAATTTGATGAATTATCAAATTTGGGTTTGGGAGAGTTTGGGATGTTTTACACGGTGGGGAGGGGAGGAAATGAGAAAGATGATAGCTTTATCTTATGATAAGGTTGTCATTATTTTTATTTTGGTTAAATTACCAAAATGATCCCTCCCTTTCTTTCTAAACTCAATTTGCTCACACTAAGGTCAATTTGATTAAAATAAATTTTACCGACTCGGACCAACTAACCCGACTAACTTCTAGCCCCAAAACACGGGTGTTACATTAGACATATTTCAGTCAAAAAATACTTTATGCACCTATTACAAAAAGAGACATTGTTTGATTACTTATTTTATAGTTAAGCCTTATTTTATAGTTTAGACATATTTTAATCAAAAAATACTTTAGGCATTGTTTGATTACTTATTTTATAGTTTTAGCCTTATTAAAACAGCATCTCTGAGAGAGTAGAGGATTCCTTCTCCATTTCATACCTCCTAATGTCTATAGTGAAAAATCTACTACACTTAAATCACCACTACTTTCTGCTCCACATGATCACCTACACCATGTGAACCGTATGGGACAGTTAGCTCCCATTCTTTCCCTCAACAAGGCTATATCAAAAAAATGGCCGTGTTTAAGATGTAAATAAATTTCAATGATTCAATAGTTTCATTTAAACCATTTAAAGCGAATGTTTTTCTTCTTTTTCTTTTCGATTTCTATGACTTCGCTCTGATTAATTTAGATTGACCCGTGTTGCACACCTGATTTTGGTGAGTGAGTCTTTCAGCAGAGACTTTTTATATACACAATGCCTTGAACTCGAGACTTACTTAAGCAAAATAACTTACTTACCACTTGGACCAACCCCTGTTGGTATTTAAGGCGAATGTTTAATAAAACTAATGATAATAAAAAAATTATTATTTGATACATAATATTGCGAACGTTTAGTAAAACTAGTTATAAAGAACATCAAAATCTACTCTTACATTAAAAAAGCATCCTATTTTTGCTTATAAAAAAGCAAATTAATGTTATTTGAACATGAATTATTTATTTAGCAGTTCTAACTTAAATTAAAGAAGAAGAAGAAGAAACAAGGTAGGGTTTACTAGTTGTGTAGCTTGACAAATTGAGTGTGAGCTTTTCCTTGCATTTTCCTGGAAAATTTTTCTCTAACGTAATCAACATACTTGATATTTCTATAAAGTCTGGGGTGGTTTTGGTCATTTATCATTGTCTCAAGTGGGCCGATTTCTTGTTCATCGTCTGGGAACATGAATGTCGCAACTGATATTCTTGGTTTCTTCTCATTTGTTACGCCTCTATGTTCGATGCTTTTGTACATTCCATTGCTTTGAATCTGAATAGAGGAGAAAAATTAAAAAAAAAATAGCATAAGACACCTATTATATATATAGGATCGGATCCCTTTATACTAGTGTAAGAGTTTTAAAGTTTTATAAGTTATTTGGATGATGAGTGGAATGAATGACTGAGATTAACAGTAGGATATGTGAAGATTATCACTTAAAAAAGAGTAATGAGTTAACCTCTATCGAATCAAGCTTGAGTGAGATGGTATAGGTGGATGGAAATTCTCTGCCCCTTTTCAGTGTCCCTACTTATCTCCACGCTTAAAATTAGGTTTATAGTTAAAGTTAGGGTTTATGGTTAGGGTTTAGGAAATTTAGGGTATGGTGTATTTTTTAAGTCATAAGGTTTAGGATTTAAAATGTAGAGTTAGGGTTTGAAATTTAATTTTTTAATATTTTTAGTGTTGGAGCATATATATATATATAAAAGCACCGAAAAGAGGCAGAAGATTTTTATTCGGTATAGGTTACCTCAGTGGCATCGCCAACGTTGACGACAAGTGAATTGGGGAGAGGTTTAACAGGGAGCCATGCATGGTTGTGCTTAATATGGAGGCCGGTGACGTCATCATCTTGCAACAACAAAGTGAAGCTTGTTCCATCAGAGTGGGGGCTAATGCCAAGAACAAGATCAGGCCTCGCACAAACCGGGTAATAATTCATTCTTATGCCTTGTTTCAGATCCCCCTCTACTCTTTTCAACCCGTCTCGTTCCAACCCCATCAGCACCGACAAGTTGGCTTGGATTTCCTCTGCCACCCTTTGCATCTCTCTCGAGTATTCTTCCATTGCTTCCCTGTCACCAAAACACAATTATTGGAACATCAATGCCACATATGAATATAAGACCCTTACTGAATGTAACAATCATAAATTAAATAGGTCTCTTCAAACTGGTTTGCAAAGATCTGCCCCTTACATATAGTATGCATGTTTCAATGAAATTGAGAATTCAAAAAGTTATACTCTTCTTCTTAGAAGATCTGGATTCAAGTAACTTAATATGTAAGTTGTGTGTGTCTTATCAACGGAGTAAGAAAAAATATGAATATATACTACTTTGTAATTACTATAACAATATTAAAAAGCGATTATTATCTTATACACTGTCGGTGGAAATCTTTTGTTTCCACAAGCGCCTCAATTATAGGGTTTAGGATTTTAGCTTAGGGTTTTTATTGTAGGGTTTAGAATTTATGGTTCACGGTTAAAATTTAGGCTTCACGATTAGAATTTAGGGTTTAGGGTTGAGGTTTAGGTTTTAGGGTAATGAGTAAGGATTTAGGTTTTAACATATAAACCTTAAATTTTAACTCTAAACTCAAAATTCTATCAACAACCCCTAAATTCAAAACTACTACACTTAAACCCCTAAACTTTAAACCCTAAACAGAGTCCTTAACCCCTAAAACAAAGACGATTGTGTAAAAAAATTCCCACAAACGCTTGTGTATAGAATAATTACCCATTAAAAAATTATAATAATTAATAAATTAAAGGGTACTTATTTGATGCACCACCAGTAAATATTTCTTTCCACAAGCATACTTTTAAATGTGCAACAGTCTCCTTTTAGGGGCTCTAACCCTTAACTCTAAAAGTCTAAATTAACTATAAAATATATTTTCAAACCTTAAAATCTAATCAAAAACACTAAAATCACTACTCTAAACCATAAAAATAAACACATGTGAAAAATAAAATTTTCACGGTGAATACATATAGTAATTAAATAGTGATTAAGCAAGAATACACGTACTTAAAACCTGGTAAAGTGAGGGGCCAGAACTTGTACTTCCTGCTTTCAGCAGGGACAGTGATTAAATAAATCATGTCGGACCAATCAAGCTTTTGATTCTCAGATACTACAAAGTTTTGGCCATATCCTTGGATTTCATTTTCTGCCTTTGCGTACTTGTTTTTCTCTTCAACTGGCAGTTCAAAGAAAGCTGATACAGCTGCTTTCATCTTCTCCAGGACCTCTTCTTTCACCCCATGATTTATCAACTGTTCAAAAACAATCACGTTTGAATTCGGCTCGTTCTCAAACTTAGCCTGATCGAATTTTTTGAACTCGACTCGAAATAAAATAAAGCGGCATAGATTTTGTTTTACCTGGAAAAAGCCCCAGTCCTTGCAAGCAAGGTGTAGCTTCCTGGTTTCATGTTCATCACCTTTGGCTAGAGAAGAGAAATCTATGAAAGGAATTTCATGTGAATCGACCAAATTCTGGGAAGTGATTGGCCTGTCCTGAACGTATCTATCGGGAACTGATTGGAAATCATTTTTCACAATCTCCTGGATGCTTGGAACTGGCAAAGATTTACCCCACTTGAATTTCTCGCCTCCATTCCCAACTTCCATTTCCATTTTTTTAGTTTCGGAATATTGGTTTTTTATGAACAAGTTGAGACGAAAACGGGTTACGGGTTTTATGGTTACTTGGGTGCTTTGTTTCTTGTTTGATTGGATGAGTTTATATAGCGTGACAAGCTTGAAAATTCTTGAGATTTTATTATTATTATTATATTTCAATCGTCAACGGCGGTTATTAATTGTTGTTTATGAGGAGCCGGTTTTGAGCTAATTGGTGAATCAAATTTATGGCGATTTGACGTCGGGAAAAAATATATCAGATTCATTTATGAAAATGTTGAAAATTTCAATACTAGAGAAACTAGGAATGAATTATTAAGTTTGAGAAGAGATAAGGTTATTATTCTCGTATCAGAAAAAAAATGATTTTAAGATATGTAAATGGTGGTACTGTGCGTTTTATCATTTATGTCTTTTAAAAAGAAGATAATGGTCCTGTGACATTATTCACAAATTGATTCAATTCCTAAATCTTACTAGAATTTAAATTCTATCGTTGCAATATTTTTAAATAAATTTGAAGGCGGAAAATTAGAGAGAAAAAAATATGAAATATTTAAGAACGGTCATATAGCACCATTAAAATTTTAAAAAGTTTAATGTTATAGTTATTATTTCCATTAAAAATAGCACTCCAATTATTTATTCAAAAGTTTTTTTTAAATATTTATTTTAAAAAATAGTATTTAAATATTAAAGGTCCGTTTGGTTATAAAAAAATATTTTATGTTTTTTTTCTGTTTTTATTTTTGGAAAAAAAATATTTTTAGTTTTCTAAAAATTTAAAAAAAATATTTTGTTAATAGAGATGAAAAGTTATTTTCAAAAATGAAAATAGTGAAAATGTGTTTAATTTATAGCTTTATAAAATATAAATGAAAAAAATAATTATTAAATAACTGAAATAATATATAGTTAGAAAATAATATTATAATAACAATAAATAAAATATGAGTAAATAAACTAAAATTTTAAAAATGACATTAGAAGGATTCAAACATGGGTTAAAAATTAAAATGAGGTTAAAATAAAAAAAAAACTTTGTTTTCATAGTTTCTATTTTCCTAAAATATTCTCAATGAAAATATCTTCTTTATGTTTTACTTATTTTTGTTTTTATT
Source organism: Hibiscus trionum (assembly GCA_030270665.1). NCBI lineage: Eukaryota > Viridiplantae > Streptophyta > Magnoliopsida > Malvales > Malvaceae > Hibiscus > Hibiscus trionum. The sequence goes on along the minus strand of BSYR01000021.1, from coordinate 4,421,804 downwards.
TTTTAAAAATTATTTTTTATTGTTGGCTAAAATATATTTCTTTTAGTTTTTAAAAATAAATATATTTTTTAAAAACTGAAAATAAGAAATGAAAACAAAAATATTTCCAGAAATCAAATCAAAGCTTTAGTTTATATTTTTTAAAATAATTGGTATTATATATATTTTTCATGTTACATTTTCAAAATATTTTTATCTATTTAATTATTTATTATTTTTAAATTATGTTTTATGCAAAGAATGGTTAACAAAATTTACTTGCACGTTACTTTACCATCTATACTCGATCCGCACGAACAAATGTTTTAAAACTATTTAAATAATTTTTTATTTTAATTTTATAATATCTATTTAAAAAAAATTGGTTAGCGTGTTAAGTCACATGCCAAATTTTTTAGGCATAAAGCTAAAAAATTGCCTAACGTTTGATTAAATAGTTATTTTGGTCTTTATTTTTTTAAAAATAATTGAATTTCGACGTTTTATTTTGTGTTAAAATGGCCCATGTACTGATGAAAAATGTTAGCCAACTAATTGATGTCTCATTATGTAAAGTCAACATATTTGTTTATATGACACTGTTATCGTGGCGTGCACTGTCATATAGGTTTGTCACGTCATTTCAAGTTGTTTATATTCAGTTGACTAATAACTTTCATCTGTAGAATGACCATTTTGACCAAAAATGAAACGGTTGGGGGTTAAATTGGTTTAAAAAAAATATAGGCCAAAATGACTATCCAGTCAAACGCCAGGGACATTTTTTTGGCATTATGCCTTTTTAAAAATGACATCAAAATTTTATTAACCATAATAAAAATATTACAAATAAAATGTATCGAAAATAGAGAAAATGGGACTAATCCACTAAAAATCTCATACAAAAAGTGCCAAGAAAAACAAACACTTGAAGATTAGCATATCATCAAAACTTAGAAACCTTCATGAATCTCATTGTTTCTAGCTAAATGAGACACTTTACGGTATGAAAAATGAGTGATGAGCTAACCAAATTATCAGGCAGATTGTTGCGCTACACAGTTCTGATTAAGGGTGTAAACGAGCTGAGTCGAGCTCGAGTAGTGTTGAGCTCGACTCGACTCGTTAAGAATGTGAGTCGAGTTCGATCTTGACTCGAGCTTGAGTATGCTGAACTCGACTCGGCTCGTTAAGAATTTGAGCCGAGCTCGAGCTCGAGTCAAGGACAATCGAGTCGAGTATTGATCGAACTTTGACCGAGTCGAGCTCAAACAGCTCTGATCTGTCTCATTTCATTTACAACACTCTTCATAAAAATAATAATAATGTTAATAATATTGTTGTTATCGATCAAATTACATGATTTTATTGTAGATAGAAATACAAAAAAATATTTTTCATGTGACTCATTAAAAACCCATAGTCTTGGTAGGAGGAAAAAAGTACACATGAAAATATAAAGAAAGTTAAACTAAAAATTTTACTAACATAACAAAAAACCAAAAAAAAAACACTCCACCTACATTTTAGTTCACTTTAATTTTAAAAATTAAAAAAATAGTTTATTATATTTTTGAGTAGCTCGCGAGCTTTTCGAGTCGGGTATCAAGTAGCTCGGTTCGGCCCGTTAAGAACTCGAACCTGGTTCGAACTCAAGTCGAGTCCAATCGAGTCGAGTATTGACCGAGCTTTCACCGAGTCGAGCTCAAGTAGCTCGTGATCTGTCTCGTCTCATTTACAGCCCTAGTTTTGATTATATTGAATAACAAACCATTAAACGAGTGGGGATCAATCTTTTCTATGACCAGCGACATAATTAAATAAGAAATCTAACACCGTGAGGATCTTTATATGAGCATCAAACAACCGCTAAGGTATATTGAAATCGTGTCAAACGATAGATAAAACGAATGACAAAAGTCAATGAAAAACATTCCATAAAGGCAAAGAAAATGTGTGCTATAAAAATAAAAATTCTTATTAAAATTAAGAAAATAAAACATAAAAAGGCAAAAAAAAAACACATTAAAACAAAATCAATCAGAGAATAAAAAGAAGAAAAAGCTGCGGCACAAGGATTTTTGGATGAGAAAAAAGCTGGGTCAAAAGTTTTAATTTTAAAATTTTAGTCGCATGTCAATTTAGAGTTTTCACAAGTTAGAAAAAATAGTTTAAAATATATTGAAATAATTATTTTGACTTTAACAATTTAATGATTTGTTTAAAGGGGTATTTACATGTTCACTATTCAAATTTTAAGAATTAGAACATAATCCTCTTAGATTTTTTTTTCAATTTTTTATATAATTCATAAATTATATATATTTTTACTTTTTTAAAAGGAAATTCATTGTGTTCAAGCACATTAAAACTCATGACTTGTGTTTGAATTAAAAATTATTATATGAGTTCCGTAGAATTCGGGAATCCTAGTTTTCCTGCAAAGCCTTAAGCGGTGGCGCCAGTAGGGCGTCTGCTGGACCAGACAGATCAGGTTGGTGCGCTGAAGCTGGCTGCTGCTACGGGTGATGGTATAGAGGGAATGATGGACATGGATGAGGCCACGTGTGAGAAGAAATTGAATGAAAGTTCTCATGCGGTAGAGGGCTCTATTTCAATCAACGGTAGCACGGTCATTGGCCTTGGGAAGAACGATTCTAGTGGTCCTCCGAGGCTGTCGTTTTGCGACATAGTCACGGGGAAAGCTCATGCGACAAAACATGGGCATAGTATTGAGGATATTAATGTAGAGCTTAAGGAAAGTGATGTGCGGATATTTCACTATGGGGTGGTGCCAGGAATTCATTTTTCAGATAGGGTGCATCGAGAGATTGATACGAAACTCTCCAATTCACTGATTGTCCGTCTCCTTGGAAGGTCCATTGGTTATCGCACGCTCTTGAACTGTATCCAAGCCATATGGTCTCTAAAAGGGGAGGTAATATTGATTGATTTAGATAATGATTATTATCTAGTGCGATTCAATAGAGAGGATGACTATGAAAGGGTGCTATCGGATGGGCCATGGGTGGTGTATGGGAGCTACTTAACTGTTCAGCCCTAGTCACGGGAGTTTTCAATGTCAATGGATTACCCTAAACGGATACTTGCATGGGTACAACTTTCAGGTCTACCGCATAGATACTATTCTAAAAACTTATCTCGAGCTATTGCTAGTTTATTGGGGACAGTTGTACGTGTAGATTTTAATACGACTGAGGGGAAGAGGGGACGTTTTGCTCGTCTTGCTATTGTCATTGATCTAGATATGCCCTTGATTCCGAGTTTACTGATTGATGGACAAAACCAACCAGTTGAATATGAAGGGCTCCCTGTTATTTGTTTCGAGTGCAGAAAATACATACATACTAAGGATGTTTGCACGCCCATAGTGGATTCGAGTGTGAGTATTGTACCGGTTGAGGTACCCCTACCATCGGAGATAGAAATGTATGGGTCGTAGATGCATGTGAACATGAGACGTCGACGCCCAGCTGCAGGGCCTCGACAAGATTCTCGGGTTTATAAACCTGCTCCTAGTATGGAGGGCTCTCATTTTAATGCTTTAAGAGAGGTGTAGGATGCTCCAATTTCAACGCAGAACGGTCAACCCTCGGCTGAGTTAGGTTCGAGCGATTGTGCTCTTTTAGAGGCGGGTTTGGACAAGGCAATCAAGGTGACTAGTACTGCGAACGTGCTAAAGGTTAGGGAGATGCCCAAATCCCCTAACGTTGCCCATGCAATATTGGTCGTTGAACCAAGTGAGAACGTCATTAGTGACATGTAGTTGGAAGTTAATCAGGGCAAGGTTGCACTAGATATTTCCGCGTGTTCTGAGAGGAGAACCCCTTCTCCATTGCTAGAGCTGCCACAAGTGACGCCATCGAATGATGTTGTAACAGTTGTAACTGTATTAGATCCCAAGAAACATGTAGATGTTCGAGTAGTGGATGAGAATCTGAAACGGCCATTGAGGGATATTAATGGTAGAGTATCGTCTGGTGCGATAAAAAAGACAATCAGTAAAACATCAACTAAGAGTGGTGGATCGGCTAATGGTTTGGCTTGCAAAAATGGGAAACTAAAAAAGGGCGATATCGCAAACTCAAAAGGTGTGGATTTGACCGAATGGGTTAATAATATGGATACAGAACTTTCTCTTATGGGTGACTCGAGTTCAGGTGTGGTTCCGTTAGGGACTGAGAAACAATCGAATCACGAGTCTCGTATTCATTGGGTGGAGAACTCAGCTTTTGAGGGTGACCCTAGTAGGTATGATCAGTAAGTGGTTGTTGGTTGGTTTTACCTATCATCTTTTTTAATGATTAATTTTATTTATTGGAACTCACAAGGCTCCTTAGGCCTTGATTTTAACTGTTACTTTAGAATGCTTGTTAGATCATAGGATCCTGATGTTGTTGCAATCTTGGAACCAAGAATAAGTGGGGCTTCTGGGGATAGGTTTATTTAGAGGGCTAGTTTTAATTTTTCTTTTCGTGTTGAAACAACGTGATTTTCTAGAGGTATTTGGTTTATGTAGAAAGATTCAATTCAGCTAGACATTGTAGCAGTTTCCAGTCAGTTCGTTCATGGTTTATATGTTGACAAGGAGTCGAATTGTAAATTCTTTGTTACCTTTATTTACGCTAGCCCTGAGGTTAGCCGAAGGAACAGGTTGTGGGAGCAATTGGGTGCTTTAGACCCTGGGGCCGGTTGGCCATGGATTTTGGCGGATGACCTTAATGTTATTCGTTACACTAGTAAGCGAGAATGTGGTTATCGGCGGCGCTCTGGTGTTTGTCAGAGGTTTTGTGATTTTCTGTTCCAGTCAGGTCTTTTAGATATGGGTTTTAAAGGTCCGAGGTTTACTTGGCAACGGGGCGATCTGTTGCATAGGTTAGATCGTTGTCTATGTAATCATACTTGGTATGAGACTTTTCCAATAACGGGGGTCACATATTTGCCAATGCTTGGTTCTAATCATAGACCTACTCTTTTATGCTCTGAGCTTGTGAGTAAAACTATGGGTCGTCGACCGTTCCGGTTTGTCTTAGCTTGGAATGATCATCCGGACTTTGATCGACAGGTTAGGGGTTGAAGCCATGCGTAAGTGGAATAGAGAAACTTTTGGCCACATCGGGAAACGGAAGACGGGGTTATTAGCTAGAATCTGCGGGGTTGAAGCTTCTTTAGACAAGTACCGTAACCCTTTTCTTATTGATTTGGAGTTGACGCTCAAAAAGGAATTAAATGAAGTTTTAGCGCAGGAAGAGAGTTTGTGGTACCAGAAGTTCCAGAGTCAGTGGATTGTGAATGGTGACCGCAATACGAAGTTTTTTCACTCTAAAACCATGGGGCATAGGCGGTGTAATTTCATCCGAGTATTAAGAGATGAGAACGGTAATTGGTGTACTGATCCTCATGCGTTGAAAGAGATAGCTGTTAATTTTTTCTCTGACTTATTCACGGCTGAGCCAAGGCGCATTTCTTCGTCGCCTCTTTGCGGCGGTTTCATGCCATTATTGCCGAGTCATGCCAACATTCTAGTTCGACCGGTTTCTTATGAGGAGGTAAAAAGCGCTCTCTTTAGTATGGCCTTATCCAAGGCCCATAGGATTGATGGTTATCAGGCGAGTTTTTTTTCAGTAGAATTGGCATGCTGTGGGGGAATCGATGGTCCGATCTGCGCAGGATTTTTTTTGAAACCGGGAACCTGGATGTTTCGGCTAACCGTACTCTTTTAGTACTTCTCCTAAAGGTACCACATCTGAAGAATATCAGATAGTTTATACCCATCAGTTTGTGCACGGAACTGTATAAAGTAATCTCGAAGATTTTAGTAAATCGCTTGAAACCACACTTGTCAGGTTGGGTTGAGCAAACACAAACTAGCTTTGTCTCAGGCAGGCAAATCACTGATAATATTATTTTAGCTCAAGAGGTTATTGATAGTATGAGTCGGAAAAATGATACTAAACTATGGATGGCAATCAAGGTTGACTTGGAAAAGGCTTATGATCGGCTAGACTGGAACTTTGTCAAGGAAACATTACATGAGTTGCAGTTGCCTGAAAAGTTCATTGTGTGGATAATGACTTGTTTCCTCTGTTTCGACTCAAACCTTGTAGAATGAAGAAGTGACAAATGTATTTATGCCTTCTATGGGGGATTCATCAAGGCGATCCACTTTCGCCTTATCTTTTTGTTCTCTGTATGGAGCGATTATCGCATGCAATTCGGTGGGTAGTAGACTCTAGGATATGGAGGCCTATCCGGTTAACTCGTGGAGGTACATGTCTTACTCATCTTTTATTTGCTGATGACTTAGTTCTGTTTGCAGAAGCCTCAGTTCAACAGGTGGATGCTATCAAGGATATTCTGTTAGAGTTTTTTTACTGTTCTGGACATCGAGTTAGCGCTGCAAAAACTCAAGTATTTTTTCCAAGATTTTTTCTTCCGAAAGGTGTCAATTGCTGACTGACATGTTCGATTTTTAGATGGTGGGTGATCTTGGGATGTATTTAGGTGTACCGCTTCTGCACCGCAGGGTCAATGGTGGTACTTATAAGTTTTTGCTTGAGAAGATTGAAAGTCGGTTATCGAGTTGGGCTGCCCAGTCACTCTCTCTAGCGGGGATGATCACTTTGGCCAAGGTCGTGCTCCAAGACATCCCGACCTACGTAATGCAGTCCACTTGGATTCCTAAAGAAGTATTTGATGCAATGGAAAAATTGATTAGACGCTTTGTTTGGGGTGCTTCTGAAGGTAAACCTGCAATGGCTTTTGTTAAATGGGAGGTACTCCAATCGCCAATTTACTTAGGTGGGTTGGGGTTTAAGAATCTTGCTTATCATAATAAGGCGTTGCTTATGAAAATTGCGTATCAGTTAGCTACTTCTACGGATAAATTATGGGTACATACTTTAAAGGAAAAATATAAGTGGCAAGGTATTTTACCAGCTCAAATTAAAAAGCCAGGGGCATCAAGACTTTGGCAAGGTCTATGTCAAATTTGGGAGTATACTCGTAAGTGCTTATGCTGGCAGGTTCGAGATTGTTGGTTCGTCGATTTTTGGTGGGATGAGTGGCTGGATAACTTTGGTCCACTTGCTAATTATTGTTTGGCGTTCGTGGCACCCTCGAGGACACCTGTGGCAAGTATGGCCTCTTTCTCTAGGGATTGGGATTGGTCTAGGTTGCGGAATCTCTTACCAAGCGAAGCTTTATTGTGTATCGGATGTGTTATTCCTCTTCGAGCAAGTTTAGGGCGTGACCAACCGGGTTGGAAATGCACTGAATCTCGGTTGTTTACAACTGCGTCAGCATATTCGGTGTTGGTGCAGCCGGTATCTAATGTTGATCATGGCATGTGGATGGTGGTTTGGAAGCTTGTAGTGCCACAACGCATTCGTTCTTTCCTTTGGCTGTCTGTATGATAGGATCTTGACTAGTACCGAGAGGACAAGGCGACATTTTACGCAAGATAGTCGGTGTCCAATCTATTTAAACGAGGTGGAAGATTTGGATCATGTTCTCCGACGATGTGTGCGTGCCAAGGTAATTTGGAGGCATCTTCTCCCTCAAGATCTGCAACCTTCGTTTTTCATGGGAAGCTTTGATCAATGGCTGCATGGGAATTTAAAGAGCTCGAGGGTAATCAGTTCAAAGGGTAGTTGGAATTCGTTGTTTGCTATCGCGTTATGGGCGCTATGGAAGAGAAGATGCGATCCGGTTTTTAAGGATGTGCAGGTGATTCATGGCACATCTATTGCGTATATTCTGAGTTTATGGTATGAAATTCCAGCTGCTGCAGATTCGAGCAATGAGGACGTATCCAGCTTGCATGTTGGTAACACCGGACAGCTTCATTCGCCACAGCCTTGGCCCGCTCCTCGTCTCAGGTGGGTGAAGGCAAATGTTGATGGCGCGGTTGGGGGTGTCGATAATCGAGCTGCTGTTGAAGGAGTGATCCGAGATGAGTCAGAGACTTGGTTATTTGGGTTTTCCAGAAGTTTAGGTATTTGTTTAGTCTTGGAAGCAGAGCTATGGGCAGCGTATAGCATCCTTTTACATGCATGACGACTTGGATATCGGCGTGTTGAATTAGATTTGAATAACTCAATGTCGATGGGTATTTTAAAGGGGGAATCTTTGGCATTAGCAGGGGATACACTTGTTCAGGATTTACATGATATGTTACGTCGTGACTGGATGGTGCACGTAAGTTATATCCGTCGTCGAGGTAATGTGATTGCGGATGCACTAGCGAAATCAATGCGTGACTTGCATGTGAATGAAGTATTATTTGAATACCCTCCGGCGAATGTTCTACCGTTAGTGTTAGCAGAGACTCCGGCGGTCTGAGTATTTATGTATGTAAGTTGTTATCCTTCGGGGGTTACATGGTTTTTCTAGCATTCTCGTAAATACTTCTATGAGTACTCTTTTCCTCCATTTAAGTTTAGGGAGGTTTTTAATGAGGCTCTTAGCGGAATCCCTTTTTACATTAAAAAAACTCATGACTTGTAAATGATACCAACTGAGTTAAAACACAACCAACAAGAATTTTTTATTAAATGTTATATTTAAATACATCAGTTCATTTTACTACTCTCAAATCGAATTAGGGCCATGTTAGCACTGTTTTTGAAAAATGCGGTGAGAAAGTGATTTTGAAAAACACTTTTTGTTTGATAGTGTTGTTAAAAAGTACCTTTAAGTAGATAAAATGTATATTTTAGACATTTATTTTTGAAAATATAAAAGGATTGATGATATAAACGAGGATATATGAGTAAATTTACTTAAAAGTGCTTTTGAAAAAGCTAAAAGCTAAAATATTTAGTTTTGAAAAGCACTTTTAAAACCAAGCTAGAAAATACCTTTGGCCTAAAAGCTACATGTTTTCATTATTTTTGGTCTCAAACTAACTTTTGGCTCTAATTTTTTTTAAAAAATAAGTTTAGTGTAATGCATTCAAAATAAATAATGCTAATTCTTATCACATCTAAAAGTTTCATCTTGAAGTGGAGAATATTTTTTGGTTTTTTTATTATTTTGGATCGTACGTAAGGTTTGACTTGCAATTTATTTGTTTGTTTGAATAATAGGATCAATTGCCATGGAACATGCATTGGATTATAAAATATCAATAATTTAATTTGCTGTTTTAATTATTTTGTTTGTTTGTGGGGGAAATTATTCGAATTGAAGTCTGGTTACTGTTTTATGCATAGATTTCCGGACATCATTCTTGAAAAAAAAATATCCATTGAAAAATCAAAGTTGTGTGCAATGACGTTTCTAGATGTAAATTCATTTTCAACTAGAATTTTTCTTAGTCTTAGACCATGAAGTTGCGTGAAAAAATCCGATTTGATTAATCTAGTCCGTTTATCTGTTGATCCAATATGAAATTTTAGATAATTGATCATTTTTTTGAATAATTCAGATCGGATATTCAAAAATTTCGGATCGAATACGGATAATTATTTCACATTTAGATTGGATATCCGATTATCCGAAAATTCGATTTTTTTATAAATATGAATCTTGTTATATTCGATATTTTTACTTGTTATATATGAAAATTTGAAATTTTCATGGATACAAATCTTGTTATATACAATAATTTGTTGCTTATCATATTCGAATATCTGAAATTTTGGATCGGGTCGAATATTCCAAATGCACACCCACAGTTGCAAGGCTATTTTTAAATTTTATGAGTTATTATATACAAGTTCTAGATTTAGTTAGTATACTTTAATTTGTTTATTTTTAATTATTGTATTTTTGAAGATTTTGAAATTTGGGTCCTAATCCATATAGTAGGTGTGAAATTTATTAAATTAAATTCTACTGTTAATCCCTATATTATACATTTTTTATCGTAAAAAGTAAACTTTATTGAGCATTAAAATTATACCAAAATACAAACATGCACCTCATTAAAAATTTCATTTTATCTAACAATAGAAGAAAAGAGTAGGACATGAAAGTATAAAAGAATAACCGCTAAAAATTAGGCATGAACATTTTATCCGACCCGACCCAATCGGGTCGCATTCTTTAATAAAAAAAATTGAGTTCATGTATAGCGCAAAAAATAGTCGACCCGACCCGAGACTAATAATGTAATTTTCTTTAATTTTTTTATAGATATTTGTAATAATACTTTATCTTTATAGTTTTTTATAATTGGATCCTTAAAATTGAATTTTTTTATTTACAATTTAGTCCTTAAAATTATTATTTTTACAATTAAGTCCTCTAAAATTATTTTTTTACAATTAGGTCCTTAAAATTATTTTTTCTATAGGCCATGTCGTGTCTATTTAGAAAATTTATTTTTGGTCGAATTTTTTAAATAATGGGGTCAGGTTTTAAGATTTTTATTTCGGGTCGAGTTTAGGTGGGCCAAAACCCGACCCGACTCATGCTCATCCCTACCCAAAATCAAGAAATAATCAAAGAAATTCTAACTTTTTAAAAACTCAAACCACTTAAGGGGTGTTTGGTTCGCGGAAAAGATTATTATTATGGGTAATAATCTTTTCCGAAATGACATTCTCTTGTTTGATTTGAGAGTATTTTCCTATGGGGTAATACTCTTTTCCCAACAGTGTCACTTTGTCCTCTAAATGGTGGAAATGTCATTCCCAGTTTTCCTTAATTTTTTAGGTATTTGTCAATTTTCACCTTTTTGGACTATATTGCCCCTAAGTTAATGAATTTTGTTCATATTGATCTTTTATTTGAATTTGTAATTAAATGATTAATTATTTATGGTGTAAATTAATTAAATATTTTTTAATATTAATTTAATATTTAAATGGTGTTAGACTTATTTGAATATTGTTTTAGTGTTTAATGTATTCCTATTAGTATTATATTTATGATGCTTATAGATTATATGTTGGATGCATATTGAAGTTTGTAGTTGATGTTTTTACTTTTTATTCTTTGATTTATAAGATGTTTACCATATTGTAAAATATTTTAGAAAGTTAAATTTATTATCTAATTTTTTTATCACTATTTACAACTTTTAGATTTATTTTATTATTTATTTTAATTTATTTGACAATCTATCATAAAAAATTAAGAAATTAAATATATCAAACGTTTACAATTAAAAATTCACAAAATTATTTTAACATAGAGTACGAAGATATGCAAATATAAAAAATATATTAAATTTTTTAATCTAATAAGTATATTAATAATATGATAAATATATAATTTTTGCAAATTTTAGATAATATAACAAAATTAGTTCTATAACATTTTATGTAGATATTTTTAGGGTAAACTACATAAATGGTCATCGAACTTTTATGGTAGATTTATTTTAGTCACCGTACTTTTAAAATATTCGATAAAGTTACCAAATTTTTAGTTTATTTTCAATATAGTCACCGAACTTTTAGTTCGCTTTCAATATGATCCTTCCTGTTACCTTTCGTTAGAAGTTGATGTTAGTTTTTGTTTTTCCTTAATAAAAAATTGGTAAACTACACCAATCATCACTCATCTTTCTTCTCACTTTTATTTTGGTCACTAGAGTTTAAAATTTTCAATTTAATAACTTAACTTTCGAATTGTTCATATTTTGGCCACTCTCAAATGACATGTTTATAAAAATAGAAAAATTTGATTAATCCTTAAAAATATTTTGGTTAATTGGTAAATACAGATTATTCATTTCTCGATTTTAAATTGTACCAATTAAATCAAATAATCGATTAACTAGTTAACCGAAATATTTGATTCTGAAAACAATTTACTTTGTTTATTAAAATATCAAATATGATAATATGGTAAACTTTATACTTGTTCGGTTGTGATAAAAGTGTAAAAACAACTAGAAAGTCAAAAATTGAAAGTTCACACCTATTAATCCTACCAAGAGCCAAAACTTTTTAAAATAAATGGTATCTAAATCACTAGACTATAAAATATTGTAATGCATAAAATTTAGAAATATGGTATATAATAGATCAAATCGTTTAATCAATTTTTCTTAAAACTGTGAACCATAATCAATTAATCAATTTTTTTCTATTTGTTTGAGAGTGTCCAAAATATGAACAATTTGAAAGTTCAATTATTAAATTAAAAATGGTTAAACTCTAGTGATCAAAATAGATGTGAGAATAAAGTTGAGTAATGATTAGTGTAGTTTACCCATTTTAAAAGTATGGTGACCAAAATGAATCCACCCTAAAAGTTCGATGACCATTTATGTAGTTTACTCATATTTTTAACTTAGTATTAAAAGTTTAACATATTAAAAAGAAAATATAACATATGGATAATTTAGTAAATTTTACTTTTACGTAATATTATATTTCTCAAACCAAACACAGTAATCTTACATTCTTTCCAAACAAGCCAAATAAAGTAATGTAACATTCCAAAAAATAATCTTACATTACGTGAACCAAACACACCATTAGCTAACATATTCCTATTATACCTCTAACTCAAACTCAACATCACCCACACAGCTACACCTGCTTCCAATAATATATCACATTATATTATACATTAGTCGTACATTTTATGCATATCCATGAATTTGATAATTATATGCCATATAATTTAGTTGTGTTGTCTTTACATTATTAGAATTAATATTTAAAATTCAAATTTTAAACTGTACGGCAACTGAAAATTTCAAATTAGATTACAAGTACTAAGGCTTAGTTTGTGGTTGCTTTTAAAAAATGCGGTAAAAAAAGTGATTTTCAAACTACCTGTTGAAAAATAGTTTTGAAAAACTGGTTAGTGTTTGTCATTGAAGTCAAAAGGTGATTTTCATAACATAAAAAGTCTATTTTAGACATGATATTAAAAAGTAAAAGTAAATTTAGGTGTGTCACATCCCAAAAACCGGTCTAGTAGAAATTAGGTTCGAAATTTTATTCGGTTTATTATTATTTTATGAAGTAAGTAAAAATTTAGTATTATTTTATGTAGTAGTTAAAATTATTATTATTTTATGGAGTAGATATGGAGTAGTTAAAATTATTATTATTTTATGGAGTAGATATGGAGTAGTTAAAATTATTATTATTTTATTATATATAAAAAAAAGGAGTAGTTGACGCCAAAGTATTATAAATAGGGGGAGGGAATTGTTTGAATTCACGGCAAAATTGAAGAAAGTTTAGTAGGATACAATCCAACGTTTGATTGGTAGTCCGATATTTTTGATATAGTAATATCGAATTTCTGTCGACGATGGGGTAAGCTTAAATCTCTAGTTAGTTTAAGTTTCGGTATCAAGTATGATTAATATTTTTATATATATTCGATACTGTCTTATTATTTTAATTAATTTTTATCGTAGTACACGAGGTCGATTCAGATCAACTTTCAAGCCCAATAAATAAAAATAAAGCACTGGTCTGTCAAGGTGAGTGTAGATGCATTTGTCTCGGGTGACACGGTGTCATTCCGATATTTTTTTTATGTTCTGATATGTGGGTATAGTCGTGTCAGGGGTAGGCTCGGTGCCTTCCTATTGCATTAATTATGAATTTATTTGCATCTGGTAAGTACCCTGCATTATTTTGATATGCTTAAAAATGATTATAATATGCTACATGTATATGAAAATAATATGAAATATTATCTGATATGGAGCTACGGCTCATCTTGCTATTTGATATGATATGATCTGAAAATCATGGACTATGTGAAATTATGTGTATTTATGAACGTTGGATACAATTGGCATGCCATAGGAATATTCGAGCTCACCATGTAAGGGAGGACTACGGTCCAGGGCTACGGCCTATATGTGGGAGATAAAAGGATGGAAGTGTAAGGGATACATGGAGCTACGGCTCAGGGCTACGGCTCAATTATGATACATGATATGGTGTACAGGGAATCCGCGTATCCAATGGTACCAATATAATATGTGTTCGATATGTTATACCATGACATGTTTATGATAAGATATATGATTATATTATGTTATGTTAGTGATATGGATATCTGATCATGTTTTGCTTATACTGTTATAGAAGCATGCAAATAAGTTAGATTAAATTTATATTTAATCATGACATTCATATTATTGTCAATTTACTATCATGACTACCTCACTAGGCTATGTAAGCCTAACATACGTGTCTCATGCATTTTCAGGACCCTGATAGATTTCCAATCTCTGATCGTGTGGTGCAGTTGCAAGTCACATCTCTACCATATATGTATGATATCTTTCATGAACTCCTAGTAAAGTGGCATATGAACCAACTTTTGAATAAATTGTATTTTATAATTTAATAATATGGTTTTATTTTAGTAATCTAGAAAAGTCCTATTAAATAAATGTTGGAATAATAGTAATGATAGATACGAATAATAATCTAAAAAAAATGATTAGAAAGATCTTTAAGATTTTTGTGAGTTGTTAGACTCATTTAAATTTGTAAATAATTTTAGTAAGATAATAAAAAGAAATAGATTTGAATATTTTACAAAATAGCCACTAAATATTGCATCGTCTAATCAGGTACATAAATGACCTCCGATAGTAATGAGGTTTTACAGGCTAATAACTAGTAAGTTTATTTTCAGTATATTTTCACAAATTTCAGATAAAGACCTTTAATTTGTGAAAATTACAATTTAGTCCCTAAGTTTGAAAAAGTTTGAAATTGACCCCAATTTGAGTAAGTTGTTAATAAGTTAAGTGTTAAGTCTTAAAAGAGATTAATAAAATGTTATGAAATGATTTTTGAACTTTGAATTTATGTCTCCGATCACCGCATTGTTTTCCGGTAGCGCTCTCCGACCCGGTTCTCTACCAGGCCGGGAAGGGGGTGTTACATTTGTGGTATCAGAGCTAGAGTTTAGTCGATTCTAAGACTAACCAGGCATTCGTTAACGAGTCTATGTCTCATATGCCACTTAGGAGTTGATTAAATATATATTTTGTGACTTGCAACTTACACGATTTAATTCTTATGTGTGTCTAGACCCAAAATGACTGCTCCTACTAATAGGAAAGAAACAAATGAGCCCGATCATGATTCCTCTTCCACTCGAGGGGAAAATGTGAGGCTAGAGCCAAGTACCGAACAAGTGGCTCAGAATGATCCACCTCATCTTCCACCTATGTTATCGGCTCAACAAGACTATTTGATGTCTATGGCCGACATGATAAAACAAGTAGTGGTGTCTCTTCGACAAGAAGCACCTTCCTCATCTGCTGAAGCTGTTCAGCAGATCTCTCGAGCTCCAATAGATAAGCTCAAACGTTATCAAGTTTATACATTTACTGGCCAAAATCTGGATAATCCTGAAATCGCAGAATATTGGCTAGAAAATACTTTGAAAGTAATCAACAAGCAACTAAAGTGCCCCGAGGAGCATAAGTTGGAGTGTGCCTTAGCCCTGATTGCAGATGAAGCACAAAGCTGGTGGCACACTGTAACTCTCACTATACCCGAACATAAAGTAACCTGGGAATTTTTCCTCAAGGAGTTTCGTAAAAAGTATATTAGTGAGCATTACCTCGCTGAAAGACGTAAAAAGTTCCTCCATTTGAAGCAAGGAGGAAGGCCAGTAGAACAGTACATTCATGACTTCTGCAAATACGCTAGATATGGTACTGATATCATCCACACTGAAAAAGAAAAATGTAGAATGTTCATAGATGGCCTCTGCGATGAATTACGTCCTCTTTTTGTTGCTCTGGAAATCGAGGATTTTCAAATTCTGGTGAATCGAGCCATTGCAACTGAAGCTTCTCAAAGAGCCTCGGAAAGAAGGAAGGGAAACCAAGCTCGACCTGATAAAAGATTCCGAGAAGATTCCAAACCTCCTCTATCTCAAAAAAGAGGAAGACAGTGGGACCAAAGGTCATCTGTCAATCAACAGCTACCTAACTCTAATTATGTCTCTCAATTTCCATCTGGTGGGACCACTGTTACGCGTACAACCTCGATAAATAGTACAGGAGGCTCTGCCAAAAGTTCTCAGATCCCTCTGTGTAATTTTTGTCAAAAGAGACATTTGGGACAGTGCCGTAAACAGTCAGGTTCTTGTTACCTGTGCGGAGAATCTGGTCATTTCATCCGACAATGCCCCCAAAATCCACAAGCCCCTACCTCTATAGCCTCACAGAACGTTCCAGTAAAAGGGAGGGGAATAAATCAAGCACCGTCTGGTTCTTCCGGAAGGTCCCACAACAATAATGCTCCTTCAGGAAGCCGAAATCCAAAGACATCAGCCCAGATGTACCACGTTCGAGGCCGCGAACAAGAAGACGACCCTGATGTTGTTGCAGGTATGGTGGAGTTAGGTTCTGAATTTGTTTATGCTTTGATAGATCCAGGCTCCACGCATTCCTTTATTAGTGAACCTTTGATTGAAAAATACGCCTTAAAATGTGATCATGTTGCTTCCGAAATACTTGTGTCAAACCCATTAGGAGATAGTGTAGCAATCCAAAAGATCTGTAGATCTTGTCCCTTAAAAATCCAAGGAATTCCTTTTCCGGCCAATTTGATGGTCTTACCCTTTAATGAGTTCGACCTTATCCTTGGCCTAGATTGGCTAGCTGAACATCAAGCATGGGTAGATTGTTCTAAAAAGAAATTATATCTCCGTGGACTAGGTAGAGAAAGCATCACCTTAATGAAATCTAAATGTCAGAGTAGTCTTATGTGTGCCTTAGAATCTACGAAGGAACTAAAGCCTGAAGATATACCCATAATAAGAGATTTTCCTGACGTATTCTGTCACATCCCAAAAACCGGTCTAGTCGGAATTAAGTTCCGGTGACCGAATATTTTTATCGATTAATTTATTCGATCTTATCTGAACCAATAAATATTATTTGGGGTAATTTATGATAGTTTATTATTATTATTAAAAAAAAGGGACAAAGTGGAGTGGACGGCTAAGTAACCAACCACTCCACAAACTAAAGATAAAGAAAAGAAATTGAGTGGACAATGTGTTGTCTTCTTTCCAGCCGTGTATCCAAGCTTGGTACGCCCTAATAATTAAGCACATGAAAGAAAATGGGCTTGATTTGGAATATTAAAATTTAATAAAAATCTCCAAGTGGTTGGCAAGTGGACAACAGCAGCAAGTGGATTACCGTGGCAACCCAACCACTACACCACTACAAATTCAATTGTCAAATTAAAGATGAGAAAGCAAATGCCACTTCATATGGCCACAAATTAAAGTGATGAATAAAAAAATTGGAAAATTGAATGGAGAAGAATGGCCGGCAACTAGTATAAATAGGGGAGGGGGGGATGCAAATGGTATTAGGAAATTTAGGAAGAAACAAAGGATGCAGTCCAATGTTCGATTGGTGATTCGATAAATTCGATATAGTAATATCAAATTTCTGCCGACGACGGGTACACGAGGTCGATTCGGAACAACCGTCAAGCCCAAGAAATAATAATAAAGTACCGATTTATCCAGGTGAGTGAAATAAATTAGAGTTGAGATTAGAGTCTCAACTACCTTTAATTTGATGTTAGTATTTATATTAAGCATGAAATTGGATTAATTAAAGGATGGTAAAAGATAAGGGTAGAAAGGATAAATAAATTCGGATTTATAAACTGTCCTGTAGAAAACTACATTTTTGAGCATGTTAAAGTCATTTCTGGAAAACGTGTTCTTCTACAAAGTTGTAGAGAACAAAATTTTACATGAAATAGAGGTATGATTTGCTCAAAAATGTTAAGTATAGGTCTCGGAATTGTTATTAGAAGTTACTGGACTAAAACTGAATAAATCTAGAATCTGCTATACTAAATTGTAAAATTCGAAAATTATAGGGGCTTAAATAATGCCAATAAAATTCTGGAAATTTATACTTGAAACAGGGGAGTCATGAAATGAATTAGATTAAATGGCCAAGCTTGAATTAAGTCTTAATTGGTAGGTTAAAACCATTTAGATCACATATAGAATTATTAAAGAATAAAAAGGGGACTGTTTTATAGAAATTGATAAATTGAGGACTTACATGTCCTATTTTTGAGGTTGCTGGATTATATAAATAATGTTAATATGTGAAGGTAAATGTGGTTAAAATCTCAAGATTAATGGTGTAGTGAAACATAGGTTAAATGTACACTAAAGTGGCAAGTTGAAAACAGTGGGCAGAATAGGTCTACGAGAAAGCCCGGTTTTCAAACAATAAACTGTATTGATAGGTACATGCTAAAAATATGTACCATACATGATTTTAAAGGTGTGTTTATAAGCTTTCTATAATGGTAAAGAACTCCTTATTTGGAGTTGTGAGTAAAAAGATATGAATTTTTGAGTAAGTAAAGGTCATAAAAACAGGGTAACAGTTTACCCCTAAATCTGCATCAACATTGACTTTAGAAATTCATTATAAATTGTATAAGAAGAATTAAAAGTTATAATTTATATGGTTTAAAAGGTTATTCAGTCTAGTTTCGTTTGAAACAAACGAAATCAGATTTTGAGTTATAGAACATTTTATATAAATATTTCTTTAAGGACAATGCAAGCTGCCTAATGTAATAAATGATATGTTTCTTTAATGTTTGGTTAGAAAAGATGTAGAAATGAAGGAAACCACAAAGTTGGAGAATAAAGAAAATGTCTCTAAGCTTGGATTGAGGTGAGTGTGGATGCATTTGTCTCGGGTGACACGGTGTCATTCCGATATTTATGTTATGATATGTGAGTGTAGTTGTGTCAAGGGATAGGCTCGGTGCCGTTCCGTTGCATTATTTATGATTATAATTGCATTTGTTAAGGGCTCACGTAGAGCAACTATGTTCGAATGGCAATTTTTGTAAGTGCCTTGCATTACTTTAATATGTTTGAATATGACTATGATATGCTACATGTATGTGAAAATAATATGAAATGCTACCTGATATGGAGCTACGGCTCATCTTGTTATTTAATATGATATGATCTGAAAATCTTGGAACATGTAATGAATTTAATAATGATTGATAAAAATTTAAAATGATAAGGAAGAAGGATTAAAGGCAAGAATATTGACCTAAATGTGTATTGCTTGTTAGATAAGCATGCTTAGCATAAATATGATTAGTTGCTATGATGTGTTGATTACTTGAGCTATGTGAAATGTGACTAAATGATAAGCTTTGCTACTGGTTTTTGATGATCATAAAATGAAAATGATCTCATGTACTTGCTGGAATTTTATATTACCATGATGCTTGATTGATCATATGTATATGCCTATTGAAATGGTTAAATGCCTTTGAAATTATGAATGATTGGCAAGTGAATGATCTTGTTAATAAAGAAAGATAAATAAAGTCCTTGGTTTGATTAGTGTCTATAGGTAGAAGGGCATGCCTTAGAGTCGTTGAGCTCCCCTGATCTTTGTTACAGGATGGTGGTTAGTCACCTATAAACCTGATAAGGTGGTTAGTCACCTTGATAATTGAATGGTGGTAAGTCACCATTGATGCCTATGCATCCCCTGTTATAAGTTGAAATGAGAAATGGATACTTTGAGTATCTAATGTTACATGTTACATGAAGACTCGATTACCTTGTTCATTAATCATCCAAGGCAAAATATTTAAAAGTTACATTACTTGAAAGATAAGTACTTAAATGAGAAGTACCAATGAAATGAAATTAATATGCCTAATTGCCTTGTATATGCTAATGTCTTTTAAATGATGCTTGTTGTTGTATATGATAATGTTTTGAATGATACTTGATGTATGAATGAACATAAAAGTATGTTGCATCAATGGTTACTTGAAATGGTTACAAGATTAGCATGGCCCCTGCGCAAGGATGACACGCACAAATCGAAAAATGGTACCAATATATATTGTGTTTGATACGTTATGCTATGTTATGCTCATGATATGATATTATGTTTTGTTATGAATATGAAGTATGCCATGTTATTGCATAATTAGCATGACATTCATTTTTGGAAGCATGTTACATGACATAATATGATCATTCATTGTCATTGGCTACCTCACTTAGACTATGTAAGTCTAATGCATTCATTGCATAATATTTCAGGTTAAGGAAAGTAACAGATCGAGATCGAGATTAGTTGGAAGGTTGGCAAGTCACTACAATTAAAGAGTAATGTGTTTTGTCCTTATGAACTCCTAGTATGGTGGCAAAGTAGTTAAAGTAATTATACTAATCTTGTGGGCCTACTATTGTGAAATTTTGCCTATGTTTTATATAAGGTGTTAAAGCTATATTGACTATTGAGTTAGTAATAAAATTGATATAATTGGTACTAAAATATTGATTAAAGGATTATAAGATTTTTGTGAGTTGTTAGGCTCATTTAAATATGTAAAGAATTTTAGTAAGATAATTCAAAAGAAATAAATTTGAATACTTTACAAAATAGTCACTAAACATTACATCGTCTAATCAGATAGGTAAATGACCTCCGTTAGTAATGAGATTTTACAGGCTAATAACTAGTAAGTTTAATTTCAGTATAATATCATGAATTTCAGATAAGGACCCCTAATTTGTAAAAATTACAAATTAGTCCCTGAGTTTGAAAAAGTTTAAAATTGACCCCAATTCAAGTAAGTTGTTAATAAGTTAAGTGTTAAGTCTTAAAAGAGATTAATAAAATATGCCGAAATGATTTTTGAACTTTGGAATAAGTTCTGATCTCTAATATGTTATTTCACTAAAAGATTTATGTCTCCGATCTCCGTTTTGTTTTTCGGTAGCACTCTCTGACCCGGTTCTCTACCAGGCCGGGAAGGGGGTGTTACATATTCCCTGAAGAACTTCCAGGACTCCCTCCTATACGTGAAGTTGAGTTTGGGATAGAAGTTCAACCTGGAACTACTCGAATTTCTATCGCTCCATACAGAATGGCTCCAATGGAGTTAAAGGAATTGAAGGCCCAAATCCAAGACCTTTAAAGTAAGAGGTTTATTCGACCGAGTTCCTCACCCTGGGGAGCACCGGTTTTATTTGTGAAGAAGAAAGATGGATCGATGCGCTTATGCATCGACTATCGACAACTGAATAAAGTAACAATAAAAAATAAGTACCCGCTTCCTAGAATAGACGACCTATTTGATCAACTAAAGGGTGTTTCTGTCTTTTCTAAGATAGACCTCCGATCTGGTTACTATCAAATGCTCGTGAAGGAACCAGATGTTTCAAAAACAGCCTTTCGAACCAGATATGGTCATTACGAATTCTTGGTGATGCCTTTTGGGCTCACCAATGCTCCTGCAGCCTTTATGGATCTGATGAACCGAATATTTCGGCCTTATCTTGATAAATTTTTCGTTGTCTTCATAGACGACATTTTGATCTATTCGAAAGATTCTGTTACTCACAAAGAACATCTTCGGATTGTACTCCAAACCCTCCGTGAAAAACAGCTCTATGCCAAATTTAATAAATGCGAGTTTTGTCTGACCGAAGTATCTTTTCTCGGTCATGTGATATCTTCCGCGGGAATTCAAGTGGACCCAAAGAAGATTCAAACCATTCTCGAATGGATACCCCTGAAAAACGTGGGAGAAATTCGTAGTTTCCTGGGTCTTGCAGGATACTATCGTAGGTTCGTTAAGGGGTTCTCCTTGATTGCTTCACCCCTAACGAAGCTTCTCCGCAAAGACATTCCTTTCATGTGGACAGTGGACCAACAACGGAGTTTTGACCAGCTTAAACAAATCCTCACCCACGCTCCTGTCCTAGTACAACCGGAACCAGGAAAAGATTTCACAGTATACAACGATGCATCCCATCAAGGACTGGGCTGTGTCTTGATGCAAGAAGGTAAAGTTATAGCCTATGCCTCACGTCAACTCAAACCGCATGAGCTTAATTATCCAACTCATGACCTTGAGCTAGCTGCGGTTGTGTTCGCACTAAAGATCTGGCGACATTACCTCTACGGTGAAAAGTGTTATCTTTTTACTGACCACAAAAGCCTGAAATACCTTTTGACCCAAAAAGAATTAAACCTTCGTCAGCGTCGTTGGATGGAGCTTTTGAAAGATTATGATTTGGTAATTGATTACCATCCCGGTAAAGCAAATGTGGTGGCGGACGCTCTTAGCCGGAAGCCCACTTCTTCTCTTAGATGTTTAAATGCTCACTTTCGGCTCATGAAGCGTGGCAAGTTATTAGCCGAGCTCAGGGTACAATCGACCATTGTGTCCCTGATTAAAGCACTTCAAGAAGATGATGAGGAGTTGCAACCTATCTTAGCCCGAATCAAGGATGAACCAGACCCTGATTTTGCCATAAACTCTGAAGGCTTGTTATGCTTTCGTAATCGTATATGTGTTCCAAACAATGATGATCTTCGGAACCAGATCCTGCGTGAAGCACATGCTAGCCCTTTTTCTATTCACCCCGGAGCTGTTAAGATGTACAAGGATCTAAAAGAGATCTACTGGTGGTCCGGTATGAAAAGTAAAATCACAGATTTCGTAGCAAGGTGTTTGACTTGTCAACGGGTTAAAGCCGAACATAAAGTACCGACGGGACTTCTTCAACCCATTGAACTGCCACGGTGGAAGTGGGAACGTATCACTATGGATTTTGTAAACGGATTACCTCCGACTCGAAAGAAAAACAACGCAATCTGGGTCATCGTAGATCGATTTACCAAGTCAGCTCACTTTCTTCCTGTAAGAAAGGACTTCAGCTTATCCAAGCTAGCAGAGTTGTATATCAGCGAAGTTATATGCTTGCACGGAGTTCCAACATCAATAATTTCTGATCGAGACCCACGGTTTGCATCTCGATTTTGGAGAACCTTGCAAGAGGCATTGGGAACTAGAGTACATCTCAGTACTGCATTCCATCCCCAAACCGATGGCCAATCTGAAAGGGTTATTCAGGTAACCTCGTTATTTTCTTTCTTTAATCATAAGCTAGGTATCCTATATCAATTACGATCTTCCTTGTAGATTCTGGAAGATATGCTCCGAGCCTGCATTATTGATTTTGGAAAAAATTGGGAGAAATCCCTACCCTTAGTGGAATTTTCCTATAACAATAGCTATCAGTCGTCTATTCAGATGGCTCCTTTTGAAGCATTGTATGGCAGAAAATGTAGAACTCCTCTGTGTTGGTCCGAACTTGGTGAAAACAAGGTGTTGGGACCACAATTGCTCAGAGAAACAGAAGAGAAGGTTCAAATCATTCACTCTCGATTGAAACAAGCTTTTGATAGGCAGAAAGCTTACGCTGATCTGAAACGAAGAGACATTCAGCATAATGTGGGAGACAAAGTCTTTCTTAAAGTCTCTCCATGGAAGAAAGTATTTCGTTTTGGAAAGAGGGGAAAACTCAGTCCTCGCTTCATTGGACCTTTTGAAATTACTGAAAGAATTGGCCCAGTAGCTTATCGACTTGCACTTCCTAGCGAGTTCGATAAAATCCACAATGTCTTCCACGTGTCAATGCTCAGAAAGTATAGATCCGATCCATCTCATATCTTAGAGCCGGAAGAATTAGAGCTGAATCCTGACTTGTCTTACGAAGAGGAACCAATTCAGATTCTGGATAGAGAAATCAAAAGACTAAGAAACAAAAATGTTGCATTGGTTAAAGTCTTGTGGAGAAATCACAAGAGGGAAGAGGCAACATGGGAACCTGAGGACACGATGAAAAAGCAATATCCTCATCTGTTCGATTCAGGTAAAAATTCGAGGACGAATTTTCTTAAGGGGGGGTGAGTTGTCACATCCCAAAAACCGGTCTAGTAGAAATTAGGTTCGAAATTTTTATTCGGTTTATTATTATTTTATGGAGTAAGTAAAAATTTAGTATTATTTTATGTAGTAGTTAAAAATATTATTATTTTATGGAGTAGTTAAAATTATTATTATTTTATGGAGTAGATATGGAGTAGTTAAAATTATTATTATTTTATTATAAAAAAAAGAAAAAGAAAAGGAGTAGTTGACGCCAAAGTATTATAAATAGGGGGAGGGAATTGTTTGAATTCACGGCAAAATTGAAGAAAGTTTAGTAGGATACAATCCAACGTTTGATTGGTAGTCCGATATTTTCGATATAGTAATATCGAATTTCTGCCGACGACGGGGTAAGCTTAAATCTCTAGTTAGTTTAAGTTTCGGTATCAAGTATGATTAATATTTTTATATATATTCGATACTGTCTTATTATTTTAATTAATTTTTATCGTAGTACACGAGGTCGATTCAGATCAACTTTCAAGCCCAATAAATAAAAATAAAGCACTGGTCTGTCAAGGTGAGTGTAGATGCATTTGTCTCGGGTGACACGGTGTCATTCCGATATTTTTTTTATGTTCTGATATGTGGGTATAGTCGTGTCAGGGGTAGGCTCGGTGCCTTCCTATTGCATTAATTATGAATTTATTTGCATCTGGTAAGTACCCTGCATTATTTTGATATGCTTAAAAATGATTATAATATGCTACATGTATATGAAAATAATATGAAATATTATCTGATATGGAGCTACGGCTCATCTTGCTATTTGATATGATATGATCTGAAAATCATGGACTATGTGAAATTATGTGTATTTATGGACGTTGGATACAATTGGCATGCCATAGGAATATTCGAGCTCACCATGTAAGGGAGGACTACGGTCCAGGGCTACGGCCTATATGTGGGAGATAAAAGGATGGAAGTGTAAGGGATACATGGAGCTACGGCTCAGGGCTACGGCTCAATTATGATACATGATATGGTGTACAGGGAATCCGCGTATCCAATGGTACCAATATAATATGTGTTCGATATGTTATACCATGACATGTTTATGATAAGATATATGATTATATTATGTTATGTTAGTGATATGGATATCTGATCATGTTTTGCTTATACTGTTATAGAAGCATGCAAATAAGTTAGATTAAATTTATATTTAATCATGACATTCATATTATTGTCAATTTACTATCATGACTACCTCACTAGGCTATGTAAGCCTAACATACGTGTCTCATGCATTTTCAGGACCCTGATAGATTTCCAATCTCTGATCGTGTGGTGCAGTTGCAAGTCACATCTCTACCATATATGTATGATATCTTTCATGAACTCCTAGTAAAGTGGCATATGAACCAACTTTTGAATAAATTGTATTTTATAATTTAATAATATGGTTTTATTTTAGTAATCTAGAAAAGTCCTATTAAATAAATGTTGGAATAATAGTAATGATAGATACGAATAATAATCTAAAAAAAATGATTAGAAAGATCTTTAAGATTTTTGTGAGTTGTTAGACTCATTTAAATTTGTAAATAATTTTAGTAAGATAATAAAAAGAAATAGATTTGAATATTTTACAAAATAGCCACTAAATATTGCATCGTCTAATCAGGTAGATAAATGACCTCCGATAGTAATGAGGTTTTACAGGCTAATAACTAGTAAGTTTATTTTCAGTATATTTTCACAAATTTCAGATAAAGACCTTTAATTTGTGAAAATTACAATTTAGTCCCTAAGTTTGAAAAAGTTTGAAATTGACCCCAATTTGAGTAAGTTGTTAATAAGTTAAGTGTTAAGTCTTAAAAGAGATTAATAAAATGTTATGAAATGATTTTTGAACTTTGAATTTATGTCTCCGATCACCGCATTGTTTTCCGGTAGCGCTCTCCGACCCGGTTCTCTACCAGGCCGGGAAGGGGGTGTTACAAGGTGATTGTTCAATTTAATTAATGTTATGATTTATGAAATAAATCAATTTCAATTATAATAAAAAAAATATTTTTTATAATATTTAATTTGAAAATATAAATTACATTCTAGATTATATACGGACATACCATTTACACATTAATAATAAATATAAAATAAAGTACAAATAAAACAATTTTATTCTCAATATAAATATTATAAAATATATATTATTTTACAATTATGTATGCATAAACATTATTTTAACAATAAATTATAATTAAATAATAAAGGTAAAAAAATAATTTTATTTTTAAATTAGCTTTTCCACCCAAAAAGCTATAAAATCCAACTTATTGGTTTGTGTAGAAAAGCTAGTTTTAAAAGCAACCAAAACAGCCTGTTTTAACTAAATAGACTTAAAAAAGTGATTTTTGGTTGCGAAACAAAAACAGGCCCTAAATCTATAGCTTATAGTACAGATGCTAACCATATAATTTCAGCGGAAATTTTTTTTGTTAATCCCATTTGGGTTGATTGAAACCGCTAACAACCGAGTTCAATGTAACTCGGTAAAAACGGACATTGAAAATCATAACACTTGTCTTGATTATGAAATTAGAGGAATGATTTTATACAGGGATATATCGGGTGAAGCTCCAAAATAGCACCATCGAATCCTAAATTCTTCAAAATAGTACTTAAAATCTATATTTCCCCCCTAAAATATCAAAGCTTTAACCCCTAAAAATAATAAAGGTTTAGATAAATAATTTTTTTTAGGGTAAACTACTGCAGGGGTCACTCTCGTTTAGCGTTTGTACAGAGTTAGTCACCACTTTTGAAAAGTGCCAATTAGTAGTCCTCTACGTTTTCGATGTGTAAATATTTGGTCACTCCGACGTTATATTTCGTTAGTCCCTAACGGATTGCTGATGTGGCGGAATTAAAATAAGAATAAATTACTGCAATAGCCATCCCAATTTTTTCTCATGTACATTTTTTCTCCTCAATTTAAAAAAGTAAACATTATAGTCACTAATAAAAATGTTTCTTTATAATTTCACCCTTAAATTTTTAAAAATTCATTTTTCAATCCTAAAACTTTACAATTCAAACTTTTAGGGAAATCATACAAAACTCAGAGCAAAATTGAGAATTTTAGGGAAAACGAAACCACACGATGCAAGGAACAGATGAACTAAGCATAGATGAGCTGGCTTCAAATCTCTCTACGTATAAGGAGCAGCTTCAGCAGGTTTCCAATTTTGCTTCTATTTGTCTTTTCAAATTTTCTGCTTGATGCTCGTTATTAGCTTTAATTTGTTGCGAAGAGTTTCTAAAGAATTAAACATACAACGACCCGCATATGTGATTGAACTAATCTTTTTGTTTTCGAATGATTAATTTGTGTTTAGGGTTTTGTTTTTATTACCACTATTTTAAAAGAGGCATTTTGTGATTAACTTTGATTGCTGAAAAATTGGAAGAATTTTATGTGTTCTGGTTAATTCTATTCAACATGACTTGCAAAATCCGACTAATCATCTTTTTTTTTTCTTCTTGTTTGTTCTTGCATTTTTATTTTTATTGTAGCTTTATCTTCTTTTCTTGTTTGGTCTTTACCCTGTCTTGTCATGTCATGGTTACAATACTGTCATTCTGTTCGAAAATGGATCCAGCATTTACCAGCACCAAAAAGTGATCAAAATATCAGTTTTAGTATGTGGGTGTTTTTCTTAGGCGTGAGGTGTTTTGATAAGGTGATGAAAATATCATTTCTCTTCCTTCCCTCTTTTGAAGGAATCAACATGTTGCTCAAAGAAGCAACATCGATTAACTGCTAATGGTAATGGCTGTGTGGAGGTTTGTTTTCATTTCAGGATTTGAAAAGGGGAGGGTGGTTCATATATTAAAAGAGTTCACAGCTGCAGAATGTGAACTTTAACGAGAAAAAGAAATTTCTGAAATATATAGCTTTGACCCATCACTTTGATATTGATTCCTTTGCAGGTGTGCTATGTGTCGTGATGGCCAGCCTGCTTCTCATTCACCTGATTTGCGATGTTCATCTTGGGATTCTAAGTTCGAAATATGATAAAATTCACCCTTTATTGTTTTACTAAATATTTAGGCTTGTTTAGATGTATGCTTGTGCTGAAACTATAAAGAAATTTTAATGGCTATAATGTTTTGGGATTGAAAATTGGGATGGCTATTGCAGTAATTTATTCTTATTTTAATTCCACCACATCAGCAATCCGTTAGGAGACTAACGGAGTATAACGTCAGAGTGACCAAGTATTTACACATCGAAAACGTAGAGGACTATAATTGGCACTTTTCAAAAGTGGTGACTAACTCTGTACAAACACTAAACGGGAGTGACCCCTGCAATAGTTTACTTTTTTTATATCAAGTTACACCGAAAATCTATTAAATTTTGAAATTCAATTCAATTTACCCATTCCGTTCACATCCATTAGCGAAAACATTAGAGAAATCAAATCTCTCGCGTCCTTCCCCAGAGGTTTTAAATCTACTCAAACCCCAACATTCAACCTAAATCTTAAAATCAAAAACACAATTATTCAGGTTATTTTTAAAAAATAATAATAGTAAAGAGGAGAAATTTCCCCTTGTCTGCAGTTAAGTAACCATTTCGGCTACCGTAATAGTTTAGCAGAAAAGGGAAGAAACTATGGCGTCAGCTCATACACAGCCGCTCACTGTTATATAAAAGAACGGTGGTAATCAGTATATGACGCAAAAACAAAATCAAAATTTTCATGAAATCAATGTAACTAATGGGCTATAACTATATTATCCAACTACACCATATAATGCCAGAGGAGCAGAATAGCAAACTCTATAACCACAGGAATCTAACATTAATAATCAAAAACTTACAATCTAGCTAAGCATAAAGTAATTTCACATCATTTTTTGCAATTCATAAAGTTAAATATCAAAATCAATTTATAATAGTTCAATTTTGTTTCATTTTCGTTCTTCAATATAATTAAAATACAAAGTAGGTTCTTAATAGTTTATACTTTTTGTTTTATAAAAATTTAAGTAAAACTCCCCTAACATGCACAACAAACTCTTAATTTACTGACAAAAATAAATCTTACTTTTAAAAATTTCTTACATATTACACTTACGTTAGAAATTTCCAAAAACGCCTAAAATTAATTATAATCAAAGAAAACAAAACTGAAAAATATCAAAGCGCATTTCCCCTAAAAATAATAAAGGTTTAGATAAATAATTTTATTTCTATCAAGTTACACCGAAAAACTATTAAAGTTTGAAATTCAATTCAATTTACATATTCTTTTCACATTCCATTAGCGAATACATTAGAGAAATCAAATCTTTCGTGTCCTTCACCTGAGGATTTAAATCTACTCAAACCCCAACATTCAACATAAATATTAACATCAAAAACACAATTATTCATATTATTATAAAAAAAATAATAATAAAGAGGAGGAATTTCCCCTTATCTGCAGTGAAGTAACCATTTTGGCTACCGAAATAGTTTAACAGAAAAGGGAAGAAACTATGGCGTCAGCTCATACGCAGCCGCTCACTGTTACATGAAAGAGCGGTGGTAATCAGTAAATGACGCAAAAACGAAATCAAAATTTTCATGAAATCAATGTAGTTAATGGCCGTAAAAGCATAAAAAATGGAAACCAAAAGTTTCAATTTCACGCAAATTGAAAAGCCAACAACAATAGAGCTGATTTCGGTGGTATACTGACCATTCACACAAAGAAAAATCAACCAATTGGCAGATTATATGACTGGCTAATTGCCCACCTTAAAGATAAAAATGGAATGAAATCGAAACAAAAATGAAGTCGACTTTGGTTGAACAGAGGTTTCGGTTGCTGAATGCTGAGTTGAAGCTATTATGCAGGCTATATATAGGGAAAATTTTAGGGTTTTTGCTTTTCGTATGGGCTTCAAAGTAAGTTAGTGGACTTGCTTTTCGCATAGCGGCTCATAAAGGAGAGATTTTGGGCTCTTTGTGCCAAATATTTATAGACCAATAATGATCCCAATCCGTCATAGCCCCATAATAAACTTGAATTTCAACAAAAATAAATATGGGTTTCTCTAACCTATACATACATGTATAGGTTAATGGTTATTTTATAACTTATATTTAAAACAATATTTTATTTGAAAACAATAATAAAATGTATTATAAAGCCCTAAAAGATTCTATTAAAAAATTTAAACACAAACCCTAAATTGTATACCCTAAACCCTAAACCCTAAACACTAAAAAACCTAAAATCATAACTCTAAAATTCAAACCCTAACCTTACTTCTAAATTCTAAATCCTAAATTATAAACCAATATATCATAAACTATAAACACTAACCCTAAACCCTAAACCACAACCTTAAAAACCTAAAACCCTAATCATAAAACCATACAACATAAAACATAAAACTATAAACCCTAAACATTAACCCTAAAGCCTAAACCTTAACCAAAAAACTATAAACCCTAAATACTAACCATGGCCCTAAAACCTTGAACTCTAACCCTAAAACCATAGCCATAAAACCATAAAACCATAAAACCTTTAACCATAAAACTCAAACACTAACCCTAATCATGAACCCTAAAATAAAACATAAATCATAATTTTTTTTAGTGTTTTGTAATACATTAAATTATTGTTATTTTTTCAAATAGAATCTTTTATTTAATACAAGCTATTACTTACCCTTAACCTATGCATGTATGCATAGATTAAAAAAAAAGTCAATAAATAATTATGAATTTACCAATGACGAACATCGATGGTCAAATGATTTAGTTAATTCAATTTATTAGTTCAATGAATTAATTTATAACAAAAAAATATAGACTTAGTTATTTAAAAAAAACAGGGACTTTTTATAATCTTAAATCAATTTCTTTTATTACGTAATCCAACGAGGTTGATTTAAGTGACAAATAATTTAATATTTTTTAAACATGTTTCGAGTTCGAGATGTTGTGTATATAAAATATTTATACTAAGAAACTCATCTATCAAAATTAAGTGTACAGCACGTGTCTATTCAAGTTAACTAGAGCAAAGCTTTAAGAAACTAGGAGTGGAAAAAATGCAAATATATGATATGAGTAGGCCCAATCCAAGGAAACTCTTGAATTTAGCTCATCAATACCCGTCTTTACAAAACCTAAAACCCTCGCGACTAACAGTTTAGCTCAGCTGTATCCCGAAGTTTCTCATGGCTTTCACTTCCGTTCTCCGGAGAACAGTAAACTCCTTATATCCACTCGCGATTCGGCTCACCCGAGTCCAGAGAAGTCATCACTCTGCCATCTTCACAGCCTTGAACCATACCTTCCATTCCCGGCAATCCAATCTAAACCGTTTTTACCCAAACACCCTTCATTTCTCAACGGCTGTTGATTCTCGAAAATCCGCTTCCGATGAGTCTCTTCTCCGAGTTATCGAGTCCGAGATTCAGTGTGCTGAGGAGAGTGATGAATATGATCAGGCGAGTCATTATTTAGCTTTTCATTTATAAGAATTTGTTGAATTTTTTGATGTTTTAGAAACAGAACTGCAACATTTCTTTATATACAAAATAAATCATTTAGTGAAACTTGCGGAAAACATGATAGTCTTGATGTTAAGTGATAAAGCTGAAAGTAATTTTTCTCTCTTTAATTCTTTAATTATATGTTCACAGGTTGAAGAAACTCCAAGTGGATTCCCTTTCGAAATTGAAGACACTCCTGGACTTCAAACCATAACATTGACAAGAGAGTATGATGGTGAACTCATCAAAGTTAACGTTCACATGCTGGATCTTGTCACGGGTGAAGGAGAAGCCGATGACGGCAACGACGATGAAGATGACACTGAAAAGCCTAGTAGATCAAGCATCCCATTGGTTGTAAGTGTCTCAAAGAGTGGTGGTCCGAGTTTGGAGTTCAGTTGTACTGCATACCCAGATGAGATTACCATTGATGGTTTATCCGTTCGAAATCCGGACTCTGAGGACGAACTTGCCTATGAAGGCCCTGATTTCAGGTAAGCTCGTTGGATAGATAGTTCGTAATCGGTATTTCGATTGTTTTGGTTGCTGTAACTTGTGTTTTTGGTTTCATGTTTTGCAGTGATTTGGATGAGAACTTGCAGAAGGCTTTCCACAAGTATTTGGAGATCCGGGGAATCAAACCGAGCACGACTAATTACTTGCATGAGTACATGATTAACAAGGACAGCCGGGAGTATCTTCGGTGGTTGAAGAACCTCAAGAAGTTTGTTGAGGAATGAAGGATTTACCATTTTCTTGCTAGTTTATGAAAAATGGTAAGCTCAAATAGCACTGTTCAAGTAGTGGTATGAACTATTTGGGATATGAAGAGTTTTTTTTTGAAACCGTTTGAAGTTTCCGAAATTGCTTACGCTTATGTTTTGGAATTATGTTACTTATGATTATGTATTCCTCTACTATGTTACTTATGACCATGTTTTCACTATTTTGTCTAAGTGTCAGTTTGATATTTTGATTTTGAAAATGTTGGAGGAATCATATGTAGGTTGCCTTGACTTAATTTTTTGTTGAACACATCTTTTAAGGTCGATTTTGGGTTCGTGGAATTTTGTATTCAGGTCGGACTGTCTCGACCAGGTATCTGAATTTGAGTTGAATATATTTGATGTGTGGGTAAATGAAAATGATCAGGATGAGAAATGGTTTGTTTGATATTTGTTTTCACTCTATCTCCAACACTTACACAGGTACAGTTTTAGGTAATCGTATTACACGTTTTGGTGAATTTTTCGTCCCCATATCCATCGAATTCTTACAGTTTTCACGGAATTCTCATCCTCAAAAGTTAAACAAAATTTACTATTTTACTAACCAGAATATATGGTTGATTTTAATAATCAATACACTTAAACATATGGTTGAAGGGAACAAGATTTTTGTATAAAATGAATGATATAAATAGAGAGATAAATAGATTATATAATTAACAAAAAAAATGGTAAATTACTAGAGAGGTCACTCAAATTTAATATGGTTTAAACAAAAGACACAAATATATTGATAATAAAATAAGTATGTATACATGTAAATGAGAATTAATTTTATATATTTTAAAATTTTGTAAAATATTTTGGATCCTTTTTGGGTATTTTTTAGGGATCTCCACAATTATTTGTACGGTTACCGTTCGGTTATCCATATAGTTTTGATATAGTAATCCTCATCACCATTTGAGCTTCGGTGGTTATTCATACGGTTTTAATATAGTAATCTCCATCACCATTTGAGCTTCGGTGATAAAATTTTTCTTGTTTCCATTCCTGATTTACTTTATTCTCCATGGCATCGATTTGGATCTCTACAATTTTCAGATACTTTCCACTCAATCTTTACTCCTACTAACAATGTTATTTTTAAAGTTTGAATTTAATTTCTCTTTTTAAGAGAGCAATGTATATCGTTATTGTACGTGACTTTCGTTAGTTCTCCCAAAACAATTAACAATGCATGTCACACCTTCGAACATTTCAAGTAGAGCTAAAACAAAATTTGAGTCAATATTTAATAATCTCTGCATTGATTCAGATTCTAAAATGCAAGGAATGAAGGTAAAACTCGTGTCTCGACAAAAAAAAAAAAACATATTCTCCACCCCTTCCACAAACTCTAAGGGGGATAAATCAGCCATTGCTGAAAAGCTCGATGGAGAAGCGAACTGAGAATCTCATAGGAAGCAAAAGAAATGGTTAAGATTGTTGTTTTTCCCATTGCCATTACATGGTCATCTAAATCCAATGCTTCAGCTTGCAAATGTTTTATAATCACTATAATCTATACTTGTTTCCTCAATTCTCCCAAATATCTTTTAAACAATTCTCACTTCAC
The DNA here is from genome assembly GCA_030270665.1 of Hibiscus trionum. Classification (NCBI taxonomy): domain Eukaryota; kingdom Viridiplantae; phylum Streptophyta; class Magnoliopsida; order Malvales; family Malvaceae; genus Hibiscus; species Hibiscus trionum. The sequence continues at coordinate 4,388,217 of BSYR01000021.1, read as the reverse complement.
CTTCCATTCCATCCCAAACAATTGCGGATTTAGTAGAACAAACCAAGTCCTCTTGGGGCGTGATTCGGAACTCATTCCGAGAACTCGACTGCGGGTCGCTGATGGACTTTCTGGTGCCGGTCTTCCCAATAGGTTCATTGCACAAGTCCTTTCCAATCGGCAGTCCCTTCAAGTAGTTTACTCCCTCAAGATCAATGCTCCATCTTATGGCTAAACAAAACATGCACCCAAATCTGTTCTCTATGTAAGCTTTGGCAGTGTGGCTAACATCCAAGGGTCTGAGTTTCTAGAGATGGCTTGGGGTTTAGCCAAAACCCAACAGCCTTTCTTTTGGGTAGGGGTGTTCAAACGGTTAACTCGGTCGGTGGCCGAATCGAATTACTCAAAATCGAATTAATCGAATTTTTTAAATCTTTAACCGTTAACCGAACCGAACTTTTTTCGAAATATATTAACCGAACCGAATAAATTTCGATTAATTCGGTCGGTTTTCGAATTAACTGAAATTTATTAGTGTTCTTAATCAAAATTATTACACAATAAAAATTATTAAAAATGAATAAATCAGTGTAAGACAGTGTTGATTGTTTAGTAAATTAAAGAACTGACTTACAAGTTACATCGGTGTAAAACAATGTTGATTGTTTTGGTAAATTAAAGAACTTACTTACACCGGTGTAAGACAGTGTTGATTGTTTAGTAAATTAAAGAACTGACTTACACTGGTGAAGATTACCCTAATATTTATTATATTTCGGGTAATTCGGTTAATTAACCCGTTTCGAACCGAATTAACCGTTAACCAAACTTTTTTAAAAAAATTAACCTTACCGACCGAACAAAATTCGGTGGCCAACCGTTTAACCGAATTAGTTCGATTTGGTCGATTAATTCTGTTTAACCGACCGTTTGAACACCCCTACTTGTGGGTGGTGAGACCAGGTTCAGTGAATGGCTCGAACAATTACCAAATGGGTTCATGGAAGAGATAACGGAGAGAGGACATATTGTGAAATGGGCACCCCAAGGTTCTTCACATCGTTCTCTTCAAAGCTTGATTAACTGCGTATTATCTTTCCAAGCAAACATGAAATTATAAGACCTCATTGAATTCTTAGTTTTTTTTTTTACTTGAAACTAGACCGCTTTATTAATAAAAAAACAAGAGCATAACATTTGAAATGTTTCACAACATTAAACTAATAATAAAAAAGAAAACAACAAATCTAAAATGAAAATTAAAGGCATGCTTCAGTCAGATTAAACACTTCCTCTTTGTATCACATCATATTTTTGAAATCTATTGTAGGAAGAGTCCTTGAAAAATTGTCAAAACATGAGCTAGATAAAACCTCCACTAAAAAACCGCAAATACCTTTCGTGTTTCAGATGTGCTGATCCGCTTCACTTCTAATTACATCGACAAACAACCACAAAGAGGATGGAACTATCCATGACCACCCAGGGACGAAGCTCCCTTGAGGCCCAAGAGGGCCCTGGCCCCTGTTATAAAATTAAAATATTAGATAAATTTTAGTTTAATAATAATTTGGTTCTTGTAACAATAGATATTAAAATTAAAAAATACAAGAATTTATTAAATATAAAATCAAATAAGGGTTGAACTAAAGAAGAATGAACCCGTAACCTCAATTTCTTTGGTCCAATAACAATTTAAGTTATTATAAAGTTTAAATATTAGACAAATTAGATCTTGTCCCATGTATTTTGAGTTTAAATATTTAATAAGCCCTTACATTTTTTCAATTTAATATTTTAGTCATTCCCAATATTCGATTCTGACTCCGTCTCTGTGACTACCGACAAACACAAATCAGAAACAAACATTGTAAGGAACATTACACGGGCATCAAGTGGCCTCAAAGGTATCCAGAAAAACGTGCCATGAGACAGAGACGTGACATAAAACAGAGACATGCCATAAAGGCAGAGAAAAAGCGTATCATACAGATAGAGAAAAACAATCGCAACAAGATGTGCGAAAAAAAGATAACCAAGACACATAAATTTTTATTGAAAATTAAAAAAAATAAAAATAAAAATCAAAGCAAGAAATAAAAAATCATAGAGAACATAAAATATCGACGACCAACGATCGACAATCAACATCAGAGCTAGTGTCGTCATCGACGATCAAAATAAAATAAGAAAAAGAGTTAAAAAAGTGAGTTGGGAGAAAACCTTGAAGCTAAAGTTTTTTGCAATGTATAAAAGTTCCTTAGTTTTCTTCTAGTACTGAAGTGGGAAATTTATGATTTATTCAATATCTTATAAGTAAAGGCGGACGCATAATTTTATATTAGAATATTAACCTTTAAAATTCTAAGAAAACAAATTTATAAAATTTTAAGGTGCGAAACTAGATTTTCAATAGAAAATACATAAAAACTTTTTAAATAATATACGTATTTCAAATGTTTAGGAGGCAAACACCCTCCAGTTCAATGGCGGATCTATATGTTGAATGGGGTGGGCTCGTGCCCACCCTAAACTTTTCAAAGTTTACACATTTACCTTCAATTTTCTTAATTTTTATGAATTAGTCCTAATTTTTTTTTGTAATATTTATGACTTGTGTCCACCTTAAATTTTTGAGATTTTATATGTGCCCACCTTCAAGTATATTTTTGGATCCGCCACTGCTTCAGTTAGCTCTGTCCATCCTGCTAATAAGATTAAAAAACAAAATATGTTGTTAATGTTAGAACTTGGTTTCGTGTGAGGATTTGATTCTTTGATGCTCTTTACCGGCTTCGAGTATGGGTTTTGCTTGTTTTTGGAATTGCTGGTATATTCAGTTACCTTTAGACTATTTGCCAACTGCTTCACCAGGCAACTGGTCTATGTTTCGTCTCACCCATCCAGCTTTTCTCTTTCTTTTTCCTTCTGTTACTAGTCGTTAATGACATGACTTTTCTCTCTTTGACGAATAGCTTCTTTACACCTTTTTTAGGGTTTTTTAAATTTTTTTTTGGTGTTCAGATGGCCTAGCCCTTCGGCTCTCATCTACTTGCATGTTTCGATTTTTGAGGGGAGGTTTTTACCACGGACATGCTTGGATGGTTTGCTCAACTTTGGTTTGGAGGTCGGCCGGTGCCTCAACCACAGCCTTTTTGATTTTCTTTTCTTTTGTTTTATTTTTTATTTTGGTGTTTGTGTTTTCTTTTTTTTTTCTGTAATTTTTCGTGTGCGGCGGCTGGTTTCGATGTTTCTCTAAAATCATCTCATTTCATTTCGTTGCCACTGGTCGTGGGTTGTGCTTCCACTTCTCCTTCGAATGTCGATGACTTTAGATATGACACGGCGGTCTGTTGAAAGTTCACTCTAGAATTCATTTTAATCGTTTTCATCTTTCGATGCTCCTCGGTTAGACATGCTGCTGGCATGTATTTGCTGGCTACGCAATCAGCATGGCTTTGGTCGATGGTGGTTGTCTCTATTTTTTGCTTTGTCTCGGTCTTTAGGTAATTATCCTCTCAGTTTTTCGTTTCTTTTTTGCTTTGGTCCGATTGTTTTCTGGTTTGTTTGTTAATGTTGGTCTTTGGCTCTTTTTTTTTTGTTTCGGTGGTATGTAGATGTTTGTTCTTGTTCGGCTTGTTGTGAATAAAATAACGAAGAACAACGAATAACAAAGAGATGAGAGAAAGAGGGAGATTCGTATTAGTATCAAAAACTAGACTTGTGTATAATGCTTTCATCTATTTATAGGCATAAGAAGTACATAATACATTAAACTCTAATTAATGGAGATAATATTCCTAATGATAAAGTAAATCAAATCTCCTAGATAAAGTTCTTATCATTATAGACATCCACATAGATAAATATTCATAACACTCCCTCTTAAATGTCTATGAAGATAATGTGCCTCGTTAAAACCTTACTAAGATAAAAACTCAGTGGGAAAAAAATTCTTTAGTGAAGGATAAAGAGTACACACATCTTTGATACGCATAACATGTTGCCTCATTAAAAATCTTACCAGGAAAACCCATTGAGACAAAACATTGGTTAAGGGAAAAATAGTGCAACGCATATTTACTCCCATCATGAAAACATCACATAAGATCTTTGAATCTTCATAATTCAATCTTAAATACTATTTGTTGAGCGTGGCAATCGATCGAATAAAGCCAAGAGGGGGGGTGAATTGGATTTTTGAAAATTGCGGCGGAAGCTAATTGCAAAGATAAAAATTGCAAATCGATTTAGAGTGGTTCGACTTTCTAACCAAAGTCTACATCCACTACCTTAGCGTCCACACTAAGGATTTCCCACAAATTCACTAATTTGTCTTTCCTTTAAGGACAAGGAGTAACCTTACACACTTCAATAGACTTATACCTCAAAGTCTATTGAATCCTATCCCAAAATTGAATACAAATGAGCAAACTAGAAAATCCTCACAAGGAAAGTGTTTGCGAAGTTTAAGCTCTCTCACACACCCGAAAAACACTAGCTCAAGAATTACAACGAAGAACACTCTAGTGTTTTTACAAGAAAGATCGAAAAATAAGCTCGATATAAACTCTTGGAAGCTTGAATGCTTGAATATGCTTTCTTGATGTTTCTTCCTCTTTTCTTGTTGTTTCAATATTGATCCAAGGCTGTATTTATAGTGTTGTTTGAGTCTATAGCCGTTAGGAGCCTTTGGAGAGTCTTTGGAGCCGTTGGGGTTGTTTTTCTCACAACTTTTCAGCTTCCAGACGCCTACCGTTTCGGAACGGGGTCACCTGTTTCGGAACGGCTTTCAAATAATATAGCCGTTAGGAGCGTCTACGAGAGCCCGTTTCGAAACGCCTATGGCCGTTTCGGAACGGCTATGCCACTGCCAAAGGGGTGTTTCGAAACGGCCTAAGCCCGTTTCGGAACGCCCTATATATTTTCAAAAATCAGTTTAAAGACCGTTGCCCTTTGTTCGTTTAAATGAAGAACAGTTTCGAAACGAGGCATACCGTTTCGAAACGCCTTGACCCGTTCCGATACCCGTTTCGGAACAGGTGCACTTCGAACTGAAAGTGTTTCGAAACGCCTTGGGCCGTTTCGAAACGGGGTTTGAAAATTCCCTGTTTTGACTTTAAAATACTTTAAAAAATATTTTGTAAGCCTTTGTTTTTAGCTATGAAATAGTCTTTAACAAGATATAGGGAATTTTAAGGACTTTTAAATTTGTTTTGATATTTTCATTTTAGTCCTTAGGTTTTTAGTTATATCAAAATTAAAGCCTTTGTTCAACAATCTCCCCCTTTTTGATATAACAAAACCAAAGTTAGAATTTTTAAGTATTTTGAAAGTTTTGAAGATATTCTAACTCCCCCTTAATTTAAGATAGGTTTTGAAATTTAAAACTTGTGACTTTTGAAATCAAGGATCAAAACCTTAAGACAAATTTAAAAATTTAAAAATTTTAATAGTTTGAAAATTTTTGGTGGCATGGCATGGCTATCTTCTCCCCCTTTTTGTTAGATCAAAAAGAAACAAGCTCATAAAGAAGATTAGTACCAATAATCAATAATAAGCAATCATAATTGATATCCAAAGCATAAACAATAAGTTCATAATCAAATTCCAAGATAATCGATCAATATTATAGGTTCTAAAAAACATGATAAAACATAAAAAAGCAAACTCAATCCTAAATGCATAGATAATATAATATGATATGATATGACTATCCTAAGCCTCGTCATCATCATCCTCATCATCATCATCGTTCTTGGCTTGTGAACGGTGATATTTTGTCCATTCTCCATAAAGAGTAGAAAAGGAAAGATCAAGGTTGTCATTGGAAGTTTCAAGGGTTTGAAGACGATCCTCGACGCTCTTCAAACGATTTCCCATAGTTTCAAAGCCCGAAGAAATACGAGTTTCCATTGTGTCAAAACGAGAATTCAAGGCATTGAACTGCTCGGTAAGAAAACCTGTGAGAGCATCTTGATTTCCCATTTGAACTTGAGGTGGAGGAGCAACGGGAGGAGGAATCTCTTCTCGATCAATTCTTTGCCAAAAACCATTCAAATATGTGAATCCGGATTTTCGAAGAGAGGACTCACCAATTTTGGTCTTGCTAGGTTCCGGGGAATCATAGGTACAATCAATACCAAGATGATCGAAGAGAAAACTCAAAACAATGCCGTAAGTGAATGAAGTCAACTCATTGGTGTCAATAAGTTTGATATTATTGACGATCTCGGCAAAGATGATTTTGGGCACATTTGGGCGCTCACCTCTTCGGAAACATTCGAGCCAAAAGTGATCCTTTTCCCGGATGTGGGAGTATTTTCCTCCGGATGGTCGAATGAACCAAGAAACAATCAAATGAAGCACACGATCGTGCACATCTAAATGAAGAGCTTTTCCGGTAAAGGTGCCAAAGTGGCGTTCTTCTTCAATACCCTCATTCTTGAGTTTAAGGGCCGACTCCAAAAGAGCAATATTAATAACAAACTTTTGCCCTAGTAAAGATGACTCAATTCCTACAATTTCTGTTTTGGTTTCATCATATAGGAAACGAGCATTAGAGTAGAAGAGAAGTACCAAGTTTTTGTAGCAAACATCCTCAATGCTCAAGAAGAAAAGAAGATTCCACTCATCCAAACGATGAAGATATCGAAAGAGAAATCTCTCGGAATTAAGGAATTCGACATCAATAACTCTTTCTTTACGAACAGCGAGATTTTTGACGTAGGAGAAGCGAGCACGCTGCTGCGGAGTTTTTAGAGTTTTCTGAAAGAGTTGAGTAATATTTGGACGAATGCTTGATTCTCCGGTTTGAACGGCTTTGCGCTTTTTGTTCGCTTGATCCGTCATCTAAAATATTAAGCAAGAGTTTTAAAATTGTATGCATTGATAATTAAAATCAATCCAATAGGAAATCCCACTTAGGTTTTTGAAAAACAAAATTAAAAAAAATACGATTGAAAAATTTTATATTCGAATCAAAAATTTTGAGATTTTGAAAAGTTTTTACAAGATTCGAATAACCCACAACTAAAAACATATAATGTATACAAGAATAAATTTTTCTATCCTATGATTCGAACATAATTTGAAAAAGAAGAAAAATAAGAAAAATTACCTTAGTTTGGGATTTTGGATGATTTGAGAGAAATCTTTGCACAAGATTGATGAAGCTTGCTTAGATATGTGTTTTAGAGCAAAACCCCTCACAATTTTGTGAAAAACAAAGGGTTTTAGAGGGTATTTATAGAAGGGGGTCGGTTAGGGTTTTAAGGGTTTTAAGAGTTTGATAAAAATTAGGATTTTGAGCTTTTAGAAGCCCTAAATAGGGCTGTCCGCGAGGCCGTTTCGGAACGGTCATGACCGTTTCGGAACGGGGCGGCTAGGGTTTGACCCTTCTTAAAACCTTCGACAACTCGTTTCGATACGGGTATGACCGTTTCGAAACACGTTTGACCCGTATCGGAACGCGTTCCGATACACCCTTACATCGAACCGAAAACGTTTCGAAACGCCTGGGGCCGTTTCGAAACGCCCTTCTCTCAGGACAAATTTTAAGGCATCCGTATCGGAACGGGTTAACCCGTTTCGATACACCTGGGCCTGGAAGTGCAGATGAGGCTCTAAAATGCAGAGAAAATGATTTTCTAAGAGGCCAAACATGCATATATGATATGATTGAGTAAGAAAAGCATAAAAAAAAAAATTAAGCACACATGCAAAACATAACTCCCCCTCACTAAAAGCATTTATACAACATATGGGGAATCTCAAACATGTTTTAACATAAAATATTCATTTAAATCAACATGTAAGAGTAAATTTTGCAAAAAAAAAAAAAAAAAATGTTACCACTTGAGTCAAGATATGTCGATTGAACTTCTTCAAGTGTCCTTCCATTATGTGTGTCTAGAGCTTTCAAGATCTTTCAAATTTGCATATCATGGCTCCAACACACCTACAAAAAGGAACTATGTATGTTTTGGTACCCAAACTCTTTTGGGTCCATAAGAGTTAGTTCCTAGTAATTTGGTCCCTTTGGGTATCCATTTTGACAATAGATCAAAATCTTTGTTAGCAATGAGTCCTTTTGGAACCCAAATGCTCCTAATCTTTTTTCGATTAGGTGATCTTTGTCTATACCCATGATAGTTCTTTCTAACATAGTTGGGTCTTGAATTTTCACATTTTTCAACTAATTTTGTCCCAATTTTGTTGAAAGAAGCTTTAAGATCATCAAGTTCCTTTTGATGATCTTCATGGATCTTTGAAAGTAAATTTTGCAAGTCTTTATTTTTCTTTTCAAAATCGTTTATTTGGACTTGCATTTCTCCAAATTTACTTTCAAATTCCTTATTAGTCTTAGAGAGAGAGTCATTTTCATTTTTCAATTTTGAAGTAATTTTTCTATTTTTCAAAATCAACTTCTCATACTCTAAGGCTAATTCATTATAAACCTCTTGTAATTCATCAAAAGTATAATCAAATGAATAAGATGAATTAGAGGTTACCATTGAGTCATCCTCAAAAGCCATAAGACACAAGTTGGCTACTTCATCCTCGTCCTCGTCGGAAGAGTCATCGCTCCAAGTAGCTACGTGAGCCTTGTGCTTCTTCCTCTCATAGCTATTTTTATTTAGTTGAGGACAATCGATCCTGATATGTCCTGGTTTGTTGCACTCATAGCAAGTTAGAGGATCTCTCCCTTTGTTGCTTTTGAATCCCTCTTCTCTTTGGAATCTTCTTCCTTTGTTGGTCAACATGAAGTTTTTAAATCTTTTGGCAAACATTGCCATCTCTTTTTCTTCATCTTCTTCACTTGAATCATCATCCTTTTTGGATGCTTTAAGAGCAAGACCAACTTTCTTTTTCTCCACTTCGTTCTTCTTTTCTTCCTTGCCCGTTGACATCATTTCGTGAGTAAGCAAGGAACCAATAAGTTCATCTAATTTGAGAACTTTGAGGTCCTTTGCTTCTATTATGGCCGTTTTCTTTGAATCCCATGAATTGGGAAGAGAGTAGATCATCTTCCTCACAAGTTTATCTTCGGGGATTATTTCGCCATAACCTTTTAAACCATTTACGATCACGGAGAATCGATCGGACATGGTTTTGATGTCTTCCTCGGGGTCCATCTTGAAGTTCTCATAACTTAAATTGAGGAGCCCGATTTTGGTCTCCTTTACTTGATTTGTTCCTTCATGTGTAACTTCAAGTTTGTCCCAAATTTCTTTTGCATTGGAACAAGATGACACCCTTCCATACTCGTCCGGGCCAAGGGCACAAAAGATGAGATGCATAGCCTTTGCATTTGTTGAGAATCCCTTGTCTTCTTCAACGCTCCATGATTCAATATTGCTCGTTGGTGCTATGTATCCTCTCATGATGATTTTCCAAGCTTCAAGATCATAAGCTTGGATGAAGAGCTTCATGCGGTTTTTCCAATAGGCATAGTTTACTCCATTGAAGAAGGGAGGCTTGTTGGTGGGTTGAGAATCTCCCCAAGCTACAACATTTGAGGTAGATGCCATGGATGACTTTGTAGATGATTGCACACTTCTTGGATCTTTTTCAAGAGGTTGTAAGACCTTCTAATGAACCAAAGCTCTGATACCAATTGTTGAGCGTGGCAATCGATCGAATAAAGCCAAGAGGGGGGGTGAATTGGATTTTTGAAAATTGCGGCGGAAGCTAATTGCAAAGATAAAAATTGCAAATCGATTTAGAGTGGTTCGACTTTCTAACCAAAGTCTACATCCACTACCTTAGCGTCCACACTAAGGATTTCCCACAAATTCACTAATTTGTCTTTCCTTTAAGGACAAGGAGTAACCTTACACACTTCAATAGACTTATACCTCAAAGTCTATTGAATCCTATCCCAAAATTGAATACAAATGAGCAAACTAGAAAATCCTCACAAGGAAAGTGTTTGCGAAGTTTAAGCTCTCTCACACACCCGAAAAACACTAGCTCAAGAATTACAACGAAGAACACTCTAGTGTTTTTACAAGAAAGATCGAAAAATAAGCTCGATATAAACTCTTGGAAGCTTGAATGCTTGAATATGCTTTCTTGATGTTTCTTCCTCTTTTCTTGTTGTTTCAATATTGATCCAAGGCTGTATTTATAGTGTTGTTTGAGTCTATAGCCGTTAGGAGCCTTTGGAGAGTCTTTGGAGCCGTTGGGGTTGTTTTTCTCACAACTTTTCAGCTTCCAGACGCCTACCGTTTCGGAACGGGGTCACCTGTTTCGGAACGGCTTTCAAATAATATAGCCGTTAGGAGCGTCTACGAGAGCCCGTTTCGAAACGCCTATGGCCGTTTCGGAACGGCTATGCCACTGCCAAAGGGGTGTTTCGAAACGGCCTAAGCCCGTTTCGGAACGCCCTATATATTTTCAAAAATCAGTTTAAAGACCGTTGCCCTTTGTTCGTTTAAATGAAGAACAGTTTCGAAACGAGGCATACCGTTTCGAAACGCCTTGACCCGTTCCGATACCCGTTTCGGAACAGGTGCACTTCGAACTGAAAGTGTTTCGAAACGCCTTGGGCCGTTTCGAAATGGGGTTTGAAAATTCCCTGTTTTGACTTTAAAATACTTTAAAAAATATTTTGTAAGCCTTTGTTTTTAGCTATGAAATAGTCTTTAACAAGATATAGGGAATTTTAAGGACTTTTAAATTTGTTTTGATATTTTCATTTTAGTCCTTAGGTTTTTAGTTATATCAAAATTAAAGCCTTTGTTCAACACTATTTTTCTAAAGATCGTGAGAATTGGAACTTTGGAGTAATATGTTTCATGATGTATCCACCTTTCATTATCTCTACACAAGATATCATTTGTATCATACCTTGTGAAAGTAAATCACATATCTTCTGGATATGTTGGGTCAATGGTATTAGCCAAACACATTTCTGGCTTGCCTCGTGCATAACAATTATTTCAACAAGATTTGGGGAGGCATCGACGAATGTTTGAAGATCTTTGTATGTTCATAGATATTTCAACAATATATAATTATCTTTATTCACATCCAACAATCTTACAATAGATATGTTTTATCCATATTAAATTTTCTTTAAGATTCTTTCAACTTATGTTCATTTATAGACAAAAACGCATATTTAAGTGCCCGATCTTTAGGTCGAGACAAAACCATATCTTAAGATTCTTTTTCTCAAATACTTTCGTTAAATACTTTGAAAGCTCTTCATGAGTTTCCAATTTGAAGCTCTTTAGGAGTGCTGATGATATAATGAATCTTGATCCAAACTCCTTTATAAAATACATAAGAAAATATGATCATTCTTATAGTATTTCCTCAATTAGTACCCACTAAGGCGATTATACCAAATACGTCAAAATATGAATATTTAAGAGGACATATATAAATAAATTTCCTCGAAAATTTCTAAATCCTTCGCGGATAACTTTCCTTTTATAGGGATCCACAAAATGAGTAGACACATATATAATATATCATAACTGCCAATGTAACTGCATCCACCATAAAGTAATTAGAATTCTTCATAAATCATAATTCAGTTGTATTTGCGACTACTTATTTGTGCCATACTTGCATTACACCTTTAGGTGTTTGGACTGCTGGTCCAAATACTTCTCTTTTGGAAGTTCAAAGCGTGTTTCTATATTGGTCAATCATTTCAACATTTATAGATTCTTATACAAGATCCTCATTTTCTTTCTTTACTTCTACAAAAGTATTCTATGTAAAATCATTTGCAAAATTATTGTCGACAACTTTTCAATTTTCTGGTTCCATTCTCGTAGTGACATAACTCATCGAGATCTCTTCAAGATTTCAATTTTTATTTTCAGGTACCTGAAACTCTTTAAGAGGTTTATAATTAGTTATGTCTTGGGTCTCTTTAGGAGCACCCGCCTCCAATATATGACCATCTCATACTACTTTCTATTTACGAGAATTTTGATCATTGGAACCAATTTCAACTATCATGCTTCAGGCATGATTTACATTCATTCGCTTTGAGAAAAATCATCTCATAAATGATTCTCCAATTAACGTTTAAGAGTTTAAACATAAAATGAGACTCGTACTCAATATATATTCTCAACCCTTTTTATTTATCCATTTTGTGCGTTGTGGTGGAGCAATTCATATCGCACATTCAAAAATTATAAAATGAGAAATGTATGGCTTCTGACCAAAAACCAATCATAACGGGGAGTTTATTATAACTCGTTGGCTTGATACGTATAAGTGTTGCTATATGAAAACGCCATATAAATAATAACTCTTTTGTTCTCATAGTTTAGCTATTAAAGAGGAGGCATCCAATTGAAATTTTGCTAAACTATATTTTTCATAATCAATAGGCTTTGTAACAACTAATATAGCCTAAAATATAAACTCACTAGCTTTTGCAAGACCAATAGTCTACTTGCATAATCTGAATCCTTTTAGAATCAATCTCACAAACTTCTGGTTGTAAGTTGATAAAATAATGTAGATGCATCTACTAAAATCATATAAAACTTTCCACATTTGTGGATATATGGATTCATATTTCATTCAGATATGCAAGATATGCAGTCTCAACTTTAGTAAAATAACTTCAAGTTCTAGTTCTTTTGGTAAGTGGGATCAACTAAATCCTTTGAGAACAAACAACACAAGAACTTCAGGTTCTTTTAGTAAGTGAAATTTAATCAATTTCTTTAAGCAACACAAGAACTTCATGTTCTTTAATAAGCGAAATTTAATTAAGTCCTTTGAGAATAAGCACCACGAAAACTCCAGGTTCTTTTAACACATGTGCATGTAAATCTCAATAATTTCTGCATCATTATTGATCAGGATGGTCTAACCGATCATGCCCACTATATACATCTGTATATATATATATATATATATATATATATATATATATATATATATATTTCTTAATTTGGTAAACTTTTGGTTTACCATAACATGTGATTCAATTTCACACGTACATGTCTAGTACAACCATCAAAATTGTTCCTTTGAATAGGAATATATTTAGCTCTTTTGGAGCTTTCAATGGAAATTATCTTTTGGTAGCAATATATAGCTCTTCTAGAGCTTTCCACTGACTTTTTACTACCAAAACTTATAACCACATTTGCTTATTTCAAATGCCAATTGATAACATATGTTATCTATAATTCTCGAAGGATTATTTTGCGAACTCATATTTCTTTCTTAAAATTTTCATTTCTAGCGGTGACGATATTATTACCATCAACGGTAATTTTTACAATATTCACAATTCTGCACTTTTCATAATGTGCTTTCTCTCAAGAACTTATTACTCTTTTGTAGCATCAGTATTTTCAGTACTTTGAGATATAGTACTCACATTTTCCCTTGCATTAAATAGAAAAATATATCTTATGCTTCTGCTAAGCATAAATCGTCACATAAATTGTACTTGATAAGTAATCATGTTAAACAAAATAAATAAATATCATAATATATAAATATAAAACGTAAATAATTAATATGTAAAGTAAATAAACATCAAAATAAATAAAAAGATAAATAATTCTCTTCAATGTTATGAGAATAATTAGAAGATGGTTTATTCCCTTCGAGTGTTATAAGGAAATCAACAACGTCCAAATAAGTTGGACTAATATCATCTTCATCATTTTTTGCAAACAAAATTTGCTTTTATTTTCTTTCCTTTATCATTCAATGATTGTTGATTTCCAGCATATGAAAAGTACGAGACCAATGGGTTATTACATCGCATTGGTAATAAAAAAGATTTTACTTCCTTAGAATGATCTTTTATCACTTTGTTATCCTTATAACCTCATTACCGGTGGGTAGAAGTATTCTTAAAATGACCAAAATGTCTATGACCATGGCCTCGACTATGATCACAACTACTAATATGACATTTATTCTTTCTATTATAAAATCTCATATTCACTTCAGGGAATGGAGTAAAGCCAGTGAGCCTTTAAAATCTTTTTCACGACATTGTGTCTGAGGACAACATTATTTTTCGTGAAAAGTTGAGTATGTTTTTATTAACATATCCTCTTCACAGAGAACAAAGATTTAATCCTCGTACGCGACATTGTTAAACCAGTTCACAAGGTCCTTTAAAAACTTCCTTTAAGACCAGTAGCCTCGCAGAACGGGATGTCTAGCCAATATACTTGGATTATATCGAAGTTATGTCTCTAATTGAATAATGATTTTACCATGTTTGTATTCACTTCAGGGAATGAAACAGATCTAATAATCGCATGGAATAAATATCATGCTTGCATTCACTTCAGGGAATGCCCCATCATTGATAATCGCATGGAATAAACATCATGCTTTACATTCAATTCAGGGAATGCCTCCCACAGAAATTCTTGTCAAGATGAATTTTTGTAACATGAACTTGGGAGAAGTCTATAGTCGATTTTTTTCCGACGTAGAATAAATATTGCTTTCGAGCAAAATCACCATAATTTATCGGACTTTAAAGTAATAATTTAAAGAATAAAAATAAAATTAGAATTTACTGATGTTTGTTTTCCTCTTAAGGACAATGGAGACATAGCAAATAGCCAAAATAGCTTCTCATAATCTCTTTTTGTCATGTCCCTTACCACGTCATTCAAACATATCATGTAAAACTCAAAACACGGTTAAAAATATCAAATATAATCAATAGGATAAAAATAAACTAAATATTGATAAATAAATCACAGCAAGCATGTAAGGACTAAAGTAAATAAACTAGAAAAATACGAAGAACTTGACAGAAATTTACCATTTTCTCTTAAAGTTTACGCATATGCAAAACACAACATAGGAAACTATTTTTTTTTTATCGAAACAGTGAAAAGCACTAACAAAATAAAAAATAATAACCGATTGATACTAAAATTAAAATACAACCAATCATAGTATACCCATCTCTGTTAATTCGTCCTTTGATTTGTGAGAAACCACAAATTCATCTTTACCCAATACTTAAATACGATCAAACACGCCCCTCTCTTTGGTTCACCCTGGCATCGAATTTTTTCCAATAATTTTTTTAGATTCGAACGACGAAAATCTCAGTTGATTAGAAGCTCGTGCTGATAACGTGTTGTGAATAAAATAACGAAGAACAACGAATAACAAAGAGATGAGAGAAAGATGGAGATTCGTATTATTATCCAAAACTAGACTTGTGTACAATGCCTTCATCTATTTATAGGCATAAAAAGTACATAATACATTAAACTCTAATTAATGGAGATAATATTTCTAATGATAAAGTAAATCAAATCTCCTAGATAAAGTTCTTATCATTATAGACACCCACATAGATAAATATTCATAACACGACTTTTGTTTTTTGTGTGTCTTGTTTTCGTTTTCGTTTATCAATAAAACATGTTTGTCCTTTGTTCAAAAAAGTTTAGTTGTAAATTTAGTTCTTATTTTTCAATTTGATATTTTTAATTCATGCAATTTAATTTATTTGGATACAAAGATTAAATCACAACTTGCACATACTACAAATACTAATCATAAAATTTAACTTATAATTTATTTGGATTCAGTTTAATTGTCATCGAATTAAGATTGAAAAATTTGTGTTACAACACGAATCATAAATATGTGTTAGACTTGATAGACTCGATTTCATTTAATCGAATTAGCTAGCCAAGTGGTGGAGAAGTTGAATTTTTGGGTGTTTGAGTTGGTGGCAAAAATTAAGAGTTAAACACAAGGATTTAGAGTGGTTCGGCTTTCTAACCCAAAGCCTACATCCACTACCTTGGAACGCCACCAAGGATTTCTCAAATTCACTAAGAACTTCGTCTCCATTTCTCAGATGAGGAGGAAACGGTTACAACGATTAAGCTATCAACCCTTAACTTAATCAAACACTCTCGCACAAGTGAAATTCAAAGCAAACAAGAAAGCCCTCTAATAGGTATGTGTTTGCAACTCTAAGCACTCACTCAAAACCTATACACTTGAGCATACATAGACATTTTAGCTCACAAGTGTTTTGTCTATACAAGAGAATGACAATTAAGCTCTAAAGACAATTTGACATCATAATGTTGTTACAATTGAAGCATTAATCTTTCCTTGATGCTTGGAAGTCCTTTTTATACTTCCAATTGAGTTTGTAACCGTTGAGGACCGTTGGGGTTGAATTGCAGCCGTTGGAGCCTTTACTTTCCACCATAAATTCAGTTCTGCAGCTTAGCGTATCGATACTCCTCAATTCGTATCGATGCGGTCCCGATAAGAAAATAACCGTTGAGCACTTCTAGCTGGTGCGTATCGATACACGTGGCAAGCGTATCAGTACGATTTTGCAATCTAAAAGACTGTTGGGAAATTAACCGTTGAGGGTAGTTGGGCGTATCGGTACGCGAACTAGCCATTGGATATTTAAAACACACTGTATCGATACGAAAAAAGCGTATCGGTATGGGTTTTGGCTACTGGAATTTCACTATAGCTGAAACCCTAAGGCGTATCGGTACAGTACCGGACCATATCGGTACGATTACTTGAAAGACACTAGTTTAGCTACTTTAAAAGTATTTTAAGTTATTCCCAAGTCTTTTAAAAACTCTTAAACATATTTTCAAGTTGTTTTGACTAAAAATTTGTTTTAAATTCTTTTTAATTTAGTCCAAAATATTTTTCAATTATTATATCAAAACATATATTTCTACAACATGAGATCGTTATTTTCAATTGTAAGATATATTTTTAATAAGAAATATATCCACATTAATCTTGATATTCATGTTTAAGTTTGTGTAACTATTATTTGTAGTCTTTTCGACCGCTGTTTGTCGTTCATCGTTCAAATAAAAGATTATGCGTTTGACATTTGATTGGGACGTCGTTTGTCGCTTTTCGACGATAAAAATGGAGTAAACGACCGTGTGGGTCTTCCGATGGGAGTGGTGTGCGATTGCAGTAGTGGTTGGATATGAGATTTAATTTTTTTATTAAATAGAGAGATTACATTTCCATACAAGAATTCGAACTCATACAGGATGGGACAACATGAGCGTTCTTAGCCACTAGGCTAATTAGTGGATGAGATTTAAATGTTTAGTGTTAGGGTTTTGAATTTGGGGTTATTTTGTGAATTTTGAGAAATTTAGGGATTTTTTAAAGGGTAATCTTCACCAGTGGTCCCTTTCGTTTAGGGTGTATTCTATTTTGGTCACCAAAATTTAAAAAAGAGTATTCTGGTCACTTACGTTTCCAAATGTTTTTAGTTTGGTCATCTGGTTGTTAGTCTCCGTTACTTGGCTAACGAATAGTTGACATGGCCCGTTAAAAAAATTAAAAAATCCACGTATGTAGTCAACGTGTAATATGTTAATTAATGATTATTTTCAAAAGGGGTAAAAAGGAGAAAGGTGTATCTGATTCCTTTAATCCCAATTAAAGAAAAATTAAAACACCAAAGGTCACTTTCTTCTCTTTCGTTTCTCTGTAGATTCTGGGTGATTTTAGGGCTTAGAGAAGTAATCTTTGAAAACTCAAGGTAAGTACTGAAGGGAATGAATTTTATCTCCTATTTTGAATTGGTTTTAGTAATAGTTATCACTTGTAACTCTGTCTTTTTATTCTTTTGTAAGATTTTAAAAAATAGTTCGATGCCGACTTCGAAAACCAGGGAAGAAGAAAGTGGTGTATGGTATGATTTTTTCGCACTTTTTATTCGTTTTCTGAAATGTTTCGTGTATTGCAAAGTGGGCTTAGGGTTTTATTGAGGCTTTATGGTATAAGTTTGTTAAATGGTTAATCTTCTTGTTTCGGTTTGATTAAATTGAAATTTTATGGGATTATTTAGATTTTATCTGGACATTGAAATTTTAGGGTTTAATGAGATTATTTAAGGTTGTTTCAGGTTGAGTTGACTTTGCTTTGCACACGAGTTAGAATATTTAGTTGACTTTAGTATACTTTACAATTTGATATGTAGAGGGTGCACATAGTTACATGGATTTAAGTTTGTTTAGTGCATGGAAACTACAAAAGTATTTATTTAGTGCATTACAACAGTAATGCTATAAAAATATTTGATAGTTAGATGATTGCATTGAAAAAGTTTAGTGCATTTGTTTAGTGAATTGAAAAAAGTTATATTGCATTGAAAAAATGTGTTTTATCCTTTAGTTTAAAGGAATATTTCTTGCAGTTTATGTCTTTTATGCTTAGATTTTTTTATATTACATCGAAAAAATGTGGTCCACATTTCTTTATGCCTTTTATGCCAAGAGTCTTTCTTTGTTGTGTGTATTAAAAATGAAATTTTGCACATTTTTTTAGTTTAGTGCACTGAATCTGTTTTACACTTTTTTTTTATTAAGAATAGTTTACTATTATGCTTAGATGACATGTAATTATGTGTATATATATATATATGTCTTTGTTGTCTTTTGTTGGTGGGCTATTGATTAAATATGATGAACAATTATGTAATTTACCTACTAAAGGGAATGTATTTATGTCTTTTTTTTGTTGTCTTTTTTTTTTCTAAACTTGTTAACCATTTATGTAGTTCACCTACTCAAGGCAATGCATTTATGTGTACTGTATCTTTTAGGGGACACTGGAATTTTATTTTACTAATGCATGGTAGACTACTTTACAGTAACTATTTTATGCTTTTTTTACTAATGAAATTGTATAATGTACAGGGCATGGGTCAGACATGTTAACCTTTTGTAGTTCACTATGGAGAAGACTTTGTGTTTTCACCAAGGATGAAGTACACCTCAAAGTCTGAAGCTTGTTTCGATTTTGTTGATGCTAGTACATTCTCAATATTTTCATTATGTGACATGGTTGATGTAACTCTCTCGTCCCGGTCTGGACGACTGACCGGTCCGAGTAGGCTACACGGGGAAAACCGAAGTGAAACCCGCTAAGGCTCCCCTTCGGTTAGCAACCCTAGAAAATTTCGTTATTTATTATCTTGTCTAGATGGATTAAATTAATCCTATGTGAAAAGACAATAACGGAGGAAACAAGCGAGGCGATCTACCCATCAGCATACCAAAAACAGTCTATTTTAGCTTAAATTGCAGGCCGTATCGAAACGGCCAGAGGGTGTTTCGATACGCCTTGACTCGGTCAACTGGCCAAGTCAACTCGAGGAGACCGTATCGATACGCCCTCATCGGTCAATTTCTCGTGGTCAACGCTACGAAGACCATTCCGAAATGCCTAAGACCGTTTTACTCTCAATTTCTCGTCAAAAACTCAGATTTCCAGTAGCAAAATCGTATCGAAACGTCCCCTCTGCGTATCGAAACGCCTGGCCTGAAACAAGAAGCCGTATCGAAACGGGACCAACCGTTTCGATACACCTGCTGCGAATAGACATGTTTTAGCTGGTTTATGGCACAAGGCAACCCCAAACTCCAACTAAAACCTCCCACAACCAAACACACAACAACTCTAGATGCTAGGCACCCTAAAACAACATGCTTAGCACTCATCATACATATAAAAGCCATTCAAGAGAAGCATCAATTCAACAAGGATTCATACAAAGCATTTAAGATAACATGCCTTAGACAAACACACATAGCATTCATAGGAAAGGTATAAGTCCTCAAACACAAGGCAAATATGCACCAAGTAAACATGGTCTACAATCCACGACATAAAGGCATACACATGGCCAACATAAAATCAACAATTTAACATGCTCATCCAACACAAAACCAAACTAAGGAGTTTGACACCAACTCCAACAAGTCTACACTCCCATCGTCTAGGCATTATTACAAACACGTAAATCATACTTGAGCTACTTTAGAACTCCAAAAGCTCCTCCCTTGCCCACTTGCCTCCCGAACTCTAACGATATGCATGTTGGAAATAAAGGAGAGCGTAAGCTAGCTAGCTTAATGAGTGAAGCTCTAAAACTCAACAAGCGTGCGGTTTTCAAAACACTTTACATAATTGACAATTAATTCAATAGATGCATGAATGATATCACAACAAGACTACACATGGTTTGCACATGCACAACCAACATACACACGGTGGGACCACACATCACCGTTCGACTAGTAGTTTTCCGATGGGACCACTCATCACCTTACTCTACTACTAGTCACTACCGGTGGGACCACTCATCACTGTAGTTATGACAACCATCACGTGAGGCTCGACTTCAACACGACTACACAACAACAACGGTGTAAAACAACTCAAGATGCACATGATACCACAACATATATCCACTCATCAACACATAACAAATGGTAGGAGTAGTAACTTACACTTGGGTTTAGGTGAACCCTCTAGGTCCCACCCAAACCCCGAAGAGTCCCATTTCGAAAGCAAACCAAAGTTTGACATTTCTACTCACCGTTGCTTCCCAAATGGAAGCCGAATACCAAGCTCAAGTCTCCAAATTCTCCGGATTCGTTCCCGAGGCTTCACCAACAAAATTCCTTGCTTCTAACCATCCCAACACAATCAAAACAACTATAATTCAGTCCACAATTCAATGTAGAAAACCCCGAACACAAACCAAACACAACATACACAATTTCAAGCTAAAGACAACCCCAAGTTCCTCATTCCCGAGCAGCCCTAAAGCACAACCTAAAACCAATAATTCCAACACTTATATTACTCCCAAAAGCTTCAAAAACAACCTTTATATATAGCCTAACCATCAGCCAACAAATTTCCACATTAAACACCCCCAAACTCAACCTAAAACCCTTCAAAAACCTCCCTAAAACCCAATTTCGGGAAACACCATAAAACCTTGTAAAAATCGAATATGTTGGACCTTATAAGATGCTTTTAACTTATCTAACAACATTAAATCAAAAACTCATCTAAAGGTTATCAAAGTTTGGATTTTTATCTTCAAAACTTAAAAACTCAAAATCTAAAAACTATGAACTTTCATGAAAATAAAGGTATGAGCTTGTAGAGAAAAGAGAGGACGAGTCAAAAATGATTTTACCTTTGAAAAATCTCCAACAACAAGCAAGATAGATGATGGAATAGTAGACTTGGGGAAGGGGAGTTCTTTTGTCGTTGAAATGAAATGGAAGAGGAGAGAAGAAGATGATGAATAGTTTGGGTGTTTTGAAATAAGGGTGTGTTTATTTTACAAGTCAAAATATTTACCACTTTGCCATTAATGAGATGACTATCTCAAAAATCCTAAAATCCATGGAATTGGGCTTTAAATCAAAACAAGTCCAACACAAAATCTTTTGTTTTGAAAACACGAGGCCCAAAATAATATTTTATTATTTTAATTCACCCGACCCCAAACCCGGGTGTTACAACTCTCCCCCACTTAAGGAATTTCGTCCCCGAAATTACCTGACGGAAACAAGTACGGAAACTGCTCAAGCATATCAGCTTTCCTCTCCCACGTGGCCTCTTCCACACCTCTATGTCTCCATAACACCTTGACCAGCTCTATGGTTTTGCCACGCAACACCTTGCTATCAGAATCAAGTATCTCAACTGGTTCTTCATTGTAAGACAAGTCCGGATTCAAATCAATCTCTTCTACGGGCATTAGATGGGACGGATCCGATCTATACTTTCGAAGCATCGACACGTGAAACACATCATGAATCTTCTCTAGTTCAGTCGGGAGTCTAAATCTATATGCAACATGACCAATCCTCTCAACTACCTCGTAAGGTCCGATGAATCTTGGGCTTAACTTACCCTTCCTACCAAACCTCATCACCTTCTTCCAAGGTGAGACTTTCAAAAACACTTTATCTCCCACGGAATACTCTACCTCTTTCCTCTTTAAGTCGGCATAGGACTTCTGTCGATCTGAAGCTGCCTTCAAACGATCACATATCAACTTTACCTTCTCGGTGGTGCCCTTAAGAAAATCAGGCATCAGTACAAGTTTCTGTCCGGCTTCGGCCCAACAAATCGGAGTTCTACACTTCCTACCATACAAGGCCTCATACGGAGCCATTTGAATACTCGACTGAAAACTGTTGTTATACGCAAACTCTACTAACGGTAGATGTTTCTCCCACGACCCCTGAAAATCAATGATACAACATCTCAACATATCTTCCAACACCTGAATCACTCTCTCAGACTGACCATCTGACTGCGGATGATACGAGGTGCTGAAGTTCAACCAAGTACCGAAGGCTCGATGCAAACACTTCCAAAACCTAGCTGTAAATCTCAGATCTCGGTCTTATACAATCGATTTCGGTACCCCATGTAGTCTCACTATCTCACAGATATACAGATCGGCCAGCTTGTCTAAGGTATATGTGGTATGAACTGGTATGAAGTGGGCACACTTAGTAAACCTATCCACTATCACCTATATAGAATTCTTCCTCGAAGGAGTCAACGGTAGTCCTAACACAAAGTCCATGGTAATACGTTCCCATTTCCATTCCGGAATCTTCAACGGCTGTAACAATCCTGAGGGAAACTGATGCTCGGCCTTGACCCTCTGACAAACCATACACCTACTTACAAACTCGGCCACGTCCTTCTTCAAACTAACCAAATAGTACTCTTCCTTTAACCCTCGATACATCTTCGTGCTACCCGGATGCATAGCAAAAGGACTGTTGTGAGCCTCATTCAAGATCGTACGTCTCAACTCGGGATCTTCCGGAACCACTATCCTATCCTTGTAACATATGATCCCATTATCCCCAAAACAATACTCGGTAGGCCTATCTTCGGCTATGTCTTGCACGTGAGGTGCTAAAGACTCATCTCTCAACTGCTTCTCTCGAATTAACTGAACTAACGAAGGCTTAACCTGAAGCTCGGCTATCAACCCACCATCATTGGACACGCACAATCTCGCAAACATAGCTCGTAACTCAACGACCACCTTTCTACTCAAGGCATCGGCCACTACGTTTGCCTTACCCGGATGGTATTCTATCGTGAGGTCATAATCCTTAAGAAGATCTAACCACCTACGTTGCCTGAAGTTCAACTCCCTCTGAGACATCAAATACTTCAAACTCTTGTGGTCGGTATACACGGTGCACTTCTCACTATAAAGATGGTGTCTCCAAATCTTCAATGCGAACACCATTGCGGCTAGCTCTATGTCATGGGTGGGATAGTTCTTCTCATGAACTTTCAACTGTCGCGAAGCATATGCTACCACCCTACCCTCTTGCATAAGCACACAACCTAACCCTACGTAGGATGCATCACTATAAACCACAAATTCTCTTCTCGGTTCAGGCTAAATAAGGATAGGAGCTTTGGTCAAAGCTTTCTTCAATTTCTCAAACGCTTCTTGTCTTGCATCTGACCACTCATACGGAACATTCTTCTGTAGCAACTTAGTCAAAGGAGCCGCTATTCTAGAAAACCCCTCAACAAACCTTCTATAGTATCCCGCCAAACCTAGGAAACTGCGAATTTCTGTCACTGACTTCGGTTGTTTCCAATTCACTATAGCTTCTATCTTTTTGGGATCCACACTAATCCCATTAGCCGAGATCACGTGACCTAGGAAGACTACCTCCCTAATCCAAAACTCACATTTGCTTAGCTTGGCATACAACTGATTCTCTAGTAGGGTCTAAAGTACTAACCGCAAATGCTCATCATGCTCATCTTCGGTCCTAGAGTATACTAAGATGTCGTCTATGAACACTACCACAAACCTGTCCAAGAACTCATGAAACACACGGTTCATCATATCCATGAAAGCTGCTGGAGCGTTAGTCAACCCAAAAGGCATCACCAAAAACTCATAATGCCCATAACGTGTACAAAAGGCTGTCTTCGGTATGTCCACATCCTTTACCTTCAATTGATAGTACCCGGACCTCAAGTCAATCTTTGAAAACACAGAAGCACCTCTCAACTGGTCTAGCAAGTCATCTATCCTAGGCAAAGGCTATTTGTTCTTCACTGTCACCTTATTCAACTGCCTATAATCTATACACATCCTCATGCTACTATCTTTCTTCTTCACAAACAAGACCGGAGCACCCCACGGAGAAATACTAGGCCTAATGAAACCTCTATCGGTCAACTCCTGAAGCTGTGTCTTCAACTCTTTCAACTCTTTCGGTGCCATTCTATACGGAGCAATCGACACTGGTGCAGAATCAGAATACGTCTCAATAGCAAACTCAACTGCTCTGTCTGGAGGCAAACCCGGTAACTCTTCCGGAAAAACACTCGGAAAATCACATACTGTTCTGATGTCCTGAGGTCTCACCTCACTCATATTCAGATTCATTACATAAGCCAAGTAAGCCTGACACCGCGAACTCAACAACTTCTGAGCTTCCAAATCCGAAACCACATTGGACAAGAACCTAACGTTCTCACCAACTACCACAACCTCAAAGTCATCGGTAAGCCTCAAGGAGACTCTCTTGGTCTCGAAGTCAACCCTAGCCCTATGCTCTACGAGCCAATCCATGCCCAAAATCATGTCAAAACCGTAGAAGGGTAACTCCATCATATCAACCGGAAATACGTGGCCCTGAACCATCAAGGGACACCTCCTATACATCTTCCTAACTACCACTGTATCACCAAAAGAGCTAGTAACATTTACACCTATCTCTAGCCATTCACATGGTAACCCTAATGACCTTGCGTGCTCACCCAAAATATATAAATGTGTCGACCCCAAATCTATCAAAGAAAGAAAACTCAAAGACTGTAATGAGAAATTACCTGCAATGACATTCGTGTCATTCCCAGCCTCTCGCTGAGCATACACCCTAGCCGGTCCTCCTCCCTCGGGCTGGACTGCTACTACATGAGCCAAGTTCCTCTGACCCTCATTCCTTGGCTGAAAGTTCCCACGACCGCGCCCACGGCCTCTCTGATGCTCAAAACCCCTAGCTGGAGCCGGTCCGCTTCTAGCCGGGTGTGGACAGTTACGCCTCATGTGGTCTCGAGATCCATAGTTCCAACACGGCCCAAAGGTATCCGCACACTCGCCCTGATGGCGTCTCCCACACCTGTTGCACTCTGGTGTGTGCATAACAGCTCCTTGGCCCTGATGGCTCTGACCATAGTTACCACCCCTATGTCTCGAATCGGGCTGGTACCTCCTATCCCTATGCCTCTTGGCATGATCTCTATCCCAGTTCGCATGTCTCTTTCCCGAATCGGACCCACTAGCACGTGCACTAGAACCTAAGTTCTGCTCAATATCCTTGGCCCTAGAGACCAAAACATCAAACTCGGTGTAGTCAGAGGCGAGCATATAGGTCTTCACATCTCTAGTCAACCCATATCGAAAGCGTTCACACCGTTCCCTCTCATTTGGGACCAACTCAGGCGCATACTGGCTCAATCTCACAAACTGGACCTCGTACTTAGTCACGGTCTTGTTACCCTGAACCAAGGCCATAAAATCCCTCTTCTTTTCGTCCAAGTACCGAACTCCAAGATACTTCCTCTTGAAGGCATTTCTGAAGAACTCCAACGTGATATCCGCTTCGGCCATCCCCGAAGTAATAGTGGTCCACCAAGTATAAGCGTCCCCCTGAAGCAAGGAGACAATGCAACCCAACTTACGGGCGTCTGAACACTCCATCTGACCCAAGATGCGAGTAGTACTCTCAAGCCACCCCTTTGAACCCTCGGGAGTCAACCCACGAAATTCAACTGCTCCCAAGTTACGAAGCCTCTCTAGGTGTAATCCTGTCCCCGCACCCTGAGGTGGTGCTGCAGCTTGTGCACCGGCCAAAGCTGTCTGAAAAACCTTGGCTATGGTCTGAATTAGATGGGACATGTCCGCGCCCGCTGGACCCTGACCCGCCTGAGCCCTAACACCTTCAACATTAGCACCGACCTGAGGCCCAATACCATCACCTCCGACTTGCGCACCAGCCTGAGGCACGTCACCTTCACCACCCACTCCATTACCACCGGGAGCAGGAGGAGCAGGAGGCTCACCTCCGGGTGCCTAGTCACCCGCTCTAGGTCGCCCCCTTGGTCTCACCATAGCAAAATAAGATCTAAAACAACAAACACACAACAAACAAGGAAAACGTTAGGTTAGCAAAAGGGAAAGGACTCCGGTTCTCAAGCTCGTTAAACCAAAACAATTTTCCTTTTTGACAACAACACCTAACAATGGGGACATTTGACTAGCCCTTAACCCAACCAGAGAAACCACTAAAACATGCTTTCAAACACCGTACTAGCAAGCAAACTTCATGCAATACATGGTAAAAACACTCATCGTGGCATAGCAACACGTAGCAACCCAAACTTACCTCACTTACCTACCCGAGGTCTCGGAAACTTCAGGCTCTGATACCACCAAATGTAACCCCCTCGTCCCGGTCTGGACGACTGACCGGTCCGAGTAGGCTACACGGAGAAAACCGAAGTGAAACCCACTAAGGCTCCCATTCGGTTAGCAACCCTAGAAAATTTCTTTATTTATTATCTTGTCTAGATGGATTAAATTAATCCTATGTGAAAAGACAACAACGGAAGCAACAAGCGAGGCGATCTACCCATTAGCATACCAAAAACAGTCCATTTTAGCTTAAATTGCAGGCCGTATCGAAACGGCCAGAGGGTGTTTCGATACACCTTGACTCGGTCAACTGGCCAAAGTCAACTCGAGGAGACTGTATCGAAACGCTGGTCAACCGTATCGATACGCCCTCATCGGTCAATTTCTCGTGGTCAACGCTACGAAGACCGTTCCGAAACGCCTAGGACCGTTTCGATACTCTCAATTTCTCGTCAAAAACTCAGATTTCCAATAGCAAAATCGTATCGAAACGCCTAGCCTGAAACAAGAAGCTGTATCGAAACGAGACCAACCGTTTCAATACACCTGCTGCGAACAGACATGTTTTAGCTGGTTTATGGCACAAGGCAACCCCAAACTCCAACTAAAACCTCCCACAACCAAACACACAACAACTCTAGATGCTAGGCACCCTAAAACAACATGCTTAGCACTCATCATACATATAAAAGCCATTCAAGAGAAGCATCAATTCAACAAGGATTCATACAAAGCATTTAAGATAACATGCCTTAGACAAACACACATAGCATTCATGGGAAGGGTATAAGTCCTCAAACACAAGGCAAATATGCACCAAGTAAACATGGTCTACAATCCACGACATAAAGGCATACACATGGCCAACATAAAATCAACAATTTAACATGCTCATCCAACACAAAACCAAACTAAGGAGTTTGACACCAACTCCAACAAGTCTACACCCCCATCGTCTAGGCATTATTACAAACACGTAAATCATACTTGAGCTACTTTAGAACTTCAAAAGCTCCTCCCTTGCCCACTTGCCTCCCGAACTCTAACGATCTGCATGTTGGAAATAAAGGAGAGCGTAAGCTAGCTAGCTTAGTGAGTGAAGCTTTAAAACTCAACAAGCATGCAGTTTTCAAAACACTTTACATAATTGACAATTAATTCAATAGATGCACGAATGATATCACAACAAGACTACACATGGTTTGCACATGCACAACCAACATACACACGGTGGGACCACACATCACCGTTCGACTAGTAGTTTTCTGATGGGACCACTCATCACCTTACTCTACTACTAGTCACTACCGGTGGGACCACTCATCACCGTAGTTGTGACAACCATCACGTGAGGCTCGACTTCAACACGACTACATAACAACAACGGTGTAAAACAACTCAAGATGCACATGATACCACAACATATAACCACTCATCAACACATAACAAAAGGTAGGAGTAGTAACTTACACTCGGGTTTAG
This sequence comes from Hibiscus trionum, assembly GCA_030270665.1. Taxonomy (NCBI): domain Eukaryota; kingdom Viridiplantae; phylum Streptophyta; class Magnoliopsida; order Malvales; family Malvaceae; genus Hibiscus; species Hibiscus trionum. The sequence continues at coordinate 4,360,469 of BSYR01000021.1, read as the reverse complement.
GTGAACCCTCTAGGTCCCACCCAAACCCCCAAGAGTCCCATTTCGAAAGCAAAGCAAAGTTTGACATTTCTACTCACCGTTGCTACCCAAATGGAAGCCGAATACCAAGCTCAAGTCTCCAAATTCTCCGAATTCGTTCCCGAGGCTTCACCAACAAAATTCCTTGCTTCTAACCATCCCAACACAATCAAAACAACCATAATTCAGTCCACAATTCAATGTAGAAAACCCCGGACACAAACCAAGCACAACATACATAATTTCAAGCTAAAGACAACCCCAAATTCCTCATTCCCGAGCAGCCCTAAAGCACAGCCTAAAACCAATAATTCCAACACTTATATTACTCCCAAAAGCTTCCAAAACAACCTTTATATATAGCCTAACCATCAGCCAACAAATTTCCACATTAAACACCCCCAAAACTCAACCTAAAATCCTTCAAAAACCTCCCTAAAACCCAATTTCGGGAAACACCATAAAACCTTGTAAAAATCGAATATGGTGGACCTTATAAGATGCTTTTAACTTATCTAACAACATTAAATCAAAAACTCATCTAAAGGTTATCAAAGTTTGGATTTTTATCTTCAAAACTTAAAAACTCAAAATCTAAAAACTATGAGCTTTCATGAAAATAAAGGTATGAGCTTGTAGAGGAAAGAGAGGACAAGTAAAAAATGATTTTACCTTTGAAAAATCTCCAACAACAAGCAAGATAGATGATGGAATAGTAGACTTGGGGAAGGGGAGTTCTTTTGTCGTTGAAATGAAATGGAAGAGGAGAGAAGAAGATGATGAATAGTTTGGGTGTTTTGAAATAAAGGTGTGTTTATTTTACAAGTCAAAATATTTACCATTTTGCCATTAATGAGATGGCTATCTCAAAAATCCTAAAATCCATGGAATTGGGCTTTAAATCAAAACAAGTCCAACACAAAATCTTTTGTTTTGAAAACACGAGGCCCAAAATAATATTTTATTATTTTAATTCACCTGACCCCCAAACCCGGGTGTTACAGTTGAGAAGCTAGGTGTAGTTGGACCTTTTGCTGTTTACTAGAGAGTGCCAGATACTGCATTGTGTACTGCTTCTTTAGACCACTAAAGGCCGATGAAGATTGTATGGCTATTTTGAAAAGTCTGCCCAACTCAAGGTACATGCATATATATCTGAAGCCTATTATAAAAGAAGTTCATAAACAAGAAGAAGATCATATTGCTGAAGAAGAAGATGTTCATACTGAAAAAGAAGATGTTCATGCTAAAGAAGAATCTGAAGTTGATGTTTATCCTACTGAAGAAGAAGAAAGTCATGTTGTTGAAGAAGATGTGCATACTGCTGCTGAAGAAGAAGATAATTATGTTGTTGAAGAAGATGTGCATCCTATTGAAGAAGAAAATAACCGTGCTGCTGAAAATGTGCATCATGCTGCTGAATAAGATAACCATGTTGCTGCTAAAGAAGAATTTAAAGCTGCAAAAGAATTTGATGTCAGTGACAATGAATATGATTGGGGAAGAGATAAAATGTGCATGCAAGAGGATGGAATAGAAATTAGGGTTCATAAAAACAAGAATGACTTTGGACTTGATGGTGTGCACGTGAATAACAAGGTTCATGGGTCAGAATTAGAAACTGACCATTCTAAAGACCTATATAGTGAGCATGGTTCAAACTCAGATGGGCCTAGGTACCCTGCATTCAATTCTGAAACTGACATGATAAAATTGAAATTTGTTAAGGGTTTAATATTTTCTGATAGAACAACATTGAAAGAAGCAATCAAGCAGTATGGAAGGGTGGATAGGGTGAAAGTAAAACTGAAGAAGAATGACAATCGAAGGATTCAAGCAATATGCAAGGAAGGATGACCTTGAAAATTGTGAGCAACCCCTATGAATCCTTAGGACAATATAGACAAGACTTGGCAAATTAAAATCATGGTGAATTTCTATACATGTTCCAAGTCTGTGAGCAGTACTAATATTATATCTAAGTGGATGGCAAAGTACTACATTGGAAAATTTATGTCTAAGCCCAATTATATCATGAAATCATTACGGCACGATGTGTTGCATGAATTTGGTACACTTGTTTCCCTTGGGAAGTGTGGTAGGGATAGAGATAGTGCATTAAAAATGATTGATGGGAATCATAAGGTTCAATATGGGAGAATTTATGACTACTCACAAGAGTTTAGGATTACAAATCTTAGAACAACTACAATCTGTTATCTAGATTTAAAGTTGTTTCAGAGGATGTATGTTTGTCCACAGGCTTGTAAATAAGGGTAAACAGTAGGTTGTAGAAGGATAATTAGTATTGATGGTTGTTTCTTAAAGGGTTATTATCAAGGATATTTGTTAACAGCTGTAGGGATTGATGCAAATGATTGCATTTATCTTATTGCATATGCAGCTATTGAGAGTGAGAACATGTCCTCTTGGTATTGGTTTATGAAAATTTTGAAAACTGATTTGGAGATTGATAATTCTTTTAACATATGTTTCATGTTTGATAGACAGAAGGTTAGCTCTCTCTTTAATCTATTTTACATATGTTTATTTATTTCTGATATTAACTTCAAATGTTATATTGTAGGGCCTTAAAAAAGTTATTGAAGATGTATTCCCGCATACAGATGATAGAAAATGTGTTAGATACATGTACACAAATTTTAAGGAGAAATACAAAGGCCAAGCTCTAAATGATGCTCTTTGAAAGGCTGCTAGAACTACCTATTTGAGGGAGTTTAAAAATGTTATGGACCAATTGAAGGCATTGTCGGAGTCTGCTTATACTTGGCTTTAAGGAAAAGACCATGTTTAGTGGTCTAGATCACACTTCTCCACTAAAAAAAAGTATGATATGCTCCTTAATAACTATTGTGAATTTTTTAACAAGGTTATTAAACTGTTTTAATTATTTACTAATTAAGCTAATAATTTTGTATTTCATATATATTTAATTCTTTCATTGTCACTATGTTTTATGCATTCTATTTTGGAGGCAAGAGATAAGTCTATATTAACTATGATGGAGAGAATTCGAACTAAAACTATGATTTAAATTGTATCTAAAAAAGAGGTTGTTAAAAAGTGTAAAAGATTATTGTGTGAAAAAATTTAAAAGAAATTGGACATCAATATTGAAGAATCCATCAGGTTATTGTGTTACATTCCATTTTAAAATCAGATTTATTGTGTTTTTAAATTTATTTTTTGAATTAAGAATTGTTCATTACATATTGTTGCAATCTGCCTTGGTAATATGATAGTTGCAATTTGTTTTCAAATCTATTTTTCAATTAAGAACTGTATTTGTTACAATCTAGAAATGTTAAATGTAAGCTGGATCTGTCTTTGTTTTTAAATCTGCCTTGGTTATATGATAGTTGCATAAATATTAAGTTTAAAATGGAAATGTTACAATTTGTCTTTGTTTTTTAAATCTGCATTGGTTATATGATAGTTGCATAAATATTAAGCTTAAGTTGGAAATGTTACAAACTTTCTTTGTTTTTAAATCTGCCTTGGTTATATGATAGTTGCACAACTATTAAGTTTAAACCGGAAATGTTACAATCCGTCTTTGTAATGTTATTTTTTACTATTTCAGATTCTGGCTAACTTATGCTGGTGTGCATAAATATCAAGTTGAAGCTGGCTCATCTTATCAGCATGTTGTGGACCTTGAGGAAAGATCATGTTCATGTAAAAAATGAGACCTTACTGGGATCCCATGTTCTCATGCAACACCAGTCTTTCAACTGAATAATTTAAAGCCTGGAGATTTTATTAATGAATGCTACCACAACAATACACAACTAGCTATTTATTCCAACACGATTAAACCAATCAAAGGTAACAATCTAAATTAATTTGTACCTTACACTCAATCAATGACTAACTAAATAGTTTTTTTTATTATTTTATTTTTAGGTCCGTACCAGTGGGCTCCAGTAACTGACATGAAACTTATATTGTCACTAACCATAAGAAGGCTACCAGGAAGACCAACCAAGAAAAGAAGAATAGAACCTTATGAAGTCAATAACCTTAAGCTAAGCAAAAGAGGGCAGCAAGCCAACTACACAGAATGTGAAAAACAAGGCCACAATAGGAGGACTTGCAGAGAAGAAGTGGATGCAAATCAACCTATTTAAAGACCCACATTCAGGAGATCAAAACCTACACAACCTTAAAAACCTCAACATCTTCAGCATCCACAACATCCTCCATAGAATCAACAATCTTTTGTGCGTCGAAGGAAAAAATTTCCAACAAGGAGAAAACAACCTCTTTCTCTACCAACAACTGTGAGATGGATGCCAAATCAAGAATTCACTGCATCTAACCCTCCAACTCAAGAATCACAACCAACAACTAAGGAGTAAAGCTAGGACATACTTATTTTAATTTTTGTGATTTAAATTGTTTGGGTCACATTTTGTAACTGGTATAGGAGATTCAACAGTTAATGCCATATTTTGTTGGTTAAGTTGGGACACATTTGTTTTACAAACTTAGCATTTTTAGGTCATAATTTTGTCACTATTACAGGATGTTTAGTAGTTGATATCATATTTTGCAACTGATATATGAGCTTTATCAGCTGAGAAACTGATTATTTTATATTAGCTGGCAAGTTATGCAAATTTACCTTTGATTCCTTTAATTCTTCAGTTTCTTTTTGGCAATAATTTATATCTTCATTACTTCACTGAAACCATTCCACAGAACAATCTAAAAGTTATTTAATTGAATACAAGATAAAATTGAATAACTTTAATTTTTGACCAAACTATCTTCATTACTTCACCGAAACCATTCCACAAAATAATCTAAAAGTTATTCATACAAACCATACAAAATTATAACTCATAGAAATAAAACCTACATATTAAGCTACTTCACATAAAATATTTCATGAAATAACAACATCATCCCCATAGCCCAAACCTTAAAATTCTTTGAAAATAAATCCTACCCAACCATTTATTTTATAATCCACACCATTGTCATGGAGAAAATCAGCAAGCATAACGAACAAATTCGCTTAATCTTTTTCGTCTTTTCTATTTTCTTCACTTTCCTTAACAACCCAACAATGATCACTATCGCACGTGGTGTCAAAAGTGCATCGTTCCGAGCAAAGAACCAATAATAACTCTCTTTCTCATAATTTTTACAATAAAAAACCTCCTACTAAGATTGTCACCAGTCTAAGAAGTTGTAATCTTTGCTTTGGGGCCACAACCACAAATAGAAACACCTGCTTTCATTTTTTGTGTCTTCTCTTCTTCATTTTAAAATTCTTACAAAAATAGATAAGAAAAGAGAGACAACTTGAGTTAGAGTTTTAACTGATGTAAAAAGGAATATATAGGCAGGTATCTGTCGTATATTACACGTGGACTACACACATGGATTTTTTTAACTTTTTAACTGGCCATGTCAGCTACTCGTTAGTCAAATAACGGAGACTAACATCCGGGTGACCAAAATAGAAACATTTAGAAACGTAAGTGACCAGAATACTCATTTTTAAATTTTAGTGACCAAAATAAAACACATCCTAAACGAAAAGACCACCGGTGAAAATTACATTTTTTAAATTAGTAAGCCTCGAAAATATATTTTTTTTTCACTTTTTTTTATGACACTTTTCAATAGAAATACGAAACTGCCCTAAGTCGAAAACTAAAAAGTCGCCAAACCTTTTACCAATAAAAATGCACTAACACCTTCACTTTCTTGTTTGTTTCTCATCTTCAACACCCAGATCAGATCAGATCAAACTCTTTTTATATGTAACTATTGTGGATAAAAAGGGAAATCTTCAGAACCTTTGTTGATATAGTTTCGAACAAAGGCTTTCAGATCAATCCATGGGTTCTTTTAATCCAATTCAATACAAGGTTTGGTCTTTTTTCCGTTTAATTCCTCTCCAAGATGCATAAATCCTTTCTGGGTTTTGTTTAGATCTGTCTGCTGCAATCGATTTCTGAATTTTTATTTTCGGTATCCTCCAAGCTTACTGGGTTTTTAGAGTTTTCGAAATTGGTACATAAACTTGACCTAGAAATTAGGGCTGTTGCTCTGTTTCTGAATACGTAGGAAGTTAATAGTGTTTGATAAGTGGAAAGATGCAATCTAGAAGAAAAGAGGAGCAGGTTGAACTATCTCGAACTGTTAACTCGCGTAGGCAACACAGGGCTGCTGCTGAAGCTGGTCCTCATGACCCTTATCCAGTTTCTCGACTTGAGGTGATGAATAATCGGTCTCCTCCACCGCGTGGACGGAGGAACTATAGTCCTAATGCCCTTGATGTGTCTAGGAAGGGGGGTTTGGTTAGGGATCGGATGAGTGGATCCATGGCGGGGAGGGATTCGTATGGTCGGCATTTGGGTAGAGTTAGCACTGAAGCGCAACGATCGAAATCACCCCTATATGAGCAAATGCGTAAAAAGCCTCATTATGAAGATGAGGGTGTTGTCGATAGAAAAAATGATTTTGTTGAGCCTGTTGGTTTCGATGATCGTACAAACTCGAGAGCAAGGAGTATGTACAGGTATGATCATGGTACTTCTAGGTTGACCAAAGAGAAGTACTATATGGAAAACAGAGTTTCGAGTGCTGATGGGCATGTAATGATGGGACATAAATTGTTGCCATTGGAAGAGACCAATGTAAGAGGACCGCATCGGTTGCCTCAGGATCTAGGTCCAAGCTTAAATTTTGCAGAAACTAGTGAGCAATCACCATTTTCCTCACGAGATATTGATATAGATCAATATGACGGTGAAAATTTTCGACATCGAGAAGCTATACCTTCAAAGAAGGTGACGGTTATGGATTCTTACAAAGAAGATAAACCCATGTTTGACTCTCAAGATTTTGCATATAGTATGGTGGAAGCATCTCAATCCAAGGATTTCATGAGCACCCCTCAACTTAAGGAATTTGCTGGAACATCTTCTGGTTTCCCTAGGACTGAGTTCCTGAGTTCATATCATGATGATGCACCCTTACACGTTTCTGAAGAATATTTTAGGAGCAGCCGAAAGCTCACTGAACCCGTGGGATATAATAAATATGACCAAAGTCCACATACAGAATCTATGAGAGATCCTGAAGCTACTAGAAGGAATATGACATCATATCAGCAATGGCCAAATAGTCCAAGCAGAGCTGAGTATGAGGATTACCTATACAGAAAACCTAGGGCAATAGGAAGTAATAATCGTGGGTATCCAGTTGAGGACTTAAAAAAGATGATGCCTTCTCAATCTCGGGTTTGCTATGAACATGTATCAATTGATCATGGTCATATAGACATGCTGGAACCAAATGTTTTGAACCATGTTGTAGACAGAATTGATAATATAGATCATTCTTATGGAAGTTCGAGAAAGGGAATTATATGGGATGATCGTGCTTTGCAAAATCAGATAAGTACGGACTTCATTGATATGTGCAGATCATATGCACCAATGCAAGATGGGGAATACATTGGTTCAGAAGACACTCATGTTTCATTTCGAAGAAGACCACGAGATTATGAAATGTCACATTTGGATGCATCTCACAGTCGTCAATTATCAAATTCAAGATCTGATTCTGGTTTTGGCAGAGGAGTAAGTCCAGTATTTCAAAATGAAAGAGTTATAAATTCTTCTGCATCTAAATACGATACAGAGCAACGTAGACATGGTCTAAGAACAAAGAGGATGGAGAACGAACTTGACACCTACTCAGATAGGATCCGTAAAAGGAAGATGGTGGAAGATGTTGGTAGGACAAGCTCTAAAACGATTGTATCCAGAAAATTGCATTCAGCTGACGACTTTGGAGGTTCATATGATAGTGATGAGCAGATTGATGAAGATATAATTGGTTTACATGCATCTCGTACGAAACAGTATGGCCACAATGAATATAGAAAGGCTGGAAGGACATATGATGGGCTAGAACATCATGGAGATTCGGAATTGGATGACTGGTATGCATCTGAAGGTTCTTTGGCACACTCACAAAGGGTTCCAATCAGATTTTACAAAAATAGTGGTAAATATGTTAAGGGAAATCCCGGACCTGGTTCTCTTAGCTGGCATACTTCACATCACAATGAAAGAAGAAGTAACCTTCATAAACAAAACAAAGTTTGGAAGAGAAATGAAGATTATGATGAAGATATAAATGCAAATGACGGTGACATTACAGAAGATTTAGTGAATTATGCAGAGGCTGAGCTGTCCGAGGATTCAGAAGAATTTAAGCAGTTGGTACATGAAGCATTCTTAAAGTACTCTAGAAGGTTAAACTTGAACCAGTCTGTTCGTAATAGATACAAGGAGCAAGGACATGCTGGTAGTTTGTTCTGCATTGTATGTGGTAGAAGGTCTGGTTTTCTTTTCTATGACATGCATTTTAGAGAGGGGCATATATTTTCATTTAATTCTTTGCTTGAATGAGGATTTTGACCCTAAAGGTTCTATCAATTGGTCTTCCTAGGATGTTTTCGTGGCCATTTGAATATTTTGGAAAATAACAAAAATCATTACTGTTTTTAGTTATTTAAGCAATTATATTAAGTTTTTTTCTTCTGTCCATACACTGTTCATTAAATGGTAACTAAACGTATGATGGTTGATCATAAAGAACTTTATTTCAGGGTTTAATATTGATTATTTTGCTTCTAAGTAGAAATAGATTAGTAGCCGGAGACAATTTGCAGGTTTTGTTTAATGTAATATTGTATAGGGTACCAGCTGATGAATGTCAAGGTTGTGAATATGTTGATACCATGCAACGTTAGGTATGGTAAATGCTTTTGTGCACTAACTGGGTCTCAGCATTTGTGGCCAAAAAAATGCTGAATGGGCTGTCCTGCTGTTTAATCTAGGCGTCCAGTTTAATCTATTTGAGCTTCATTCAGTGAGGTTCGGAATTTCCTTCTTTAGATGACATTTCTGTGTAGCTCTTTAAGTGAGCTAACTGCGGAAGTTGGTTGATTTTGATATGTCAATTGTGAAGTCTGAGGATTCTTTTAAGTGTGCTAATGTGGAGAACGTCTCGGCTTCATTGTGGATACTCGATAGAACTTATTGCATTCTTTGCTCATTCTGGACTGATTTTGTGAGAAAAGCTGCTTGTTTTCAGCAACAGGCATCTAAGATGTTTGGTTTGAGCAATTAGTGATTTAGTTCTTGCTCTTTGCCTCTTTCAGAATCCTTGGATGTTGTTAAGGGGCAAGGTTAGTACCCTTGTGTCTGCTAGAGGGATTTCAGTAATCTGAATGTAAGACCTATTAGATAAGGATTTAATAGGCAATTTGAGTGACCCGTTGAGTGGTAATTCATTTGTCTGTGACAGATAGGATGATAGTGAGCCTCTGCTAGTCAATTATGCTGCTACTTGTAATGGAGAGGTCCATGATGGAGTTCGAAATGGCAGTGTAGATGGACAAATCAAAGAGAGTGAAATAGATCAAAGTGGCCCGTATTATGTTAGAGATCAGCTATGTTCTGTAAAGAACTTTGTAAAAAGTGTATTATTTTGTCTTTCATGGTTTTAATCAGCATTTTTTTTTGTAGCTGATTAAATATTGACATTAATTATCCATCTTGGTTCTGATAGACTCTGTATCCCTCCTCACCCACTCCATTTAAGTGTGTATTTGTTGATTTGTTTGTTTGTTTGTTTTTGAAGTCGTTTTCAGTCTTCGTTTGCTAATAATATAGACCTCTACATATTAGGAAAATTTTCCAATCTCTTTTGGTTTGGGTTATTTCAGATTTAGGCCAGTTTTAGGTTGGTTATTGTCATTTTGGGTTTTGGTATTCGGGCTTTTTTAGGTTGGGTCATTTCAGGTTTTGTCATTCGAGTCTGACACTAAAGTTTAGATCATTTCAAGTTACTTATTTGGGTCATTTTCGAGTTCGGCTTGGTGGGTTTTTAATTTTATGGTCAAATCAGGTTCTGATTCTGGTTAATTTTGTTCTGTTTTACGGTTTGATCGGAATTGATAGGTCCAAATATTTCAAGGCAGGTCACTTTTTGACCTGAGTAAAAGGTGAGTTTAGGTTTCGAACACCATTTCCTATATTTCTAGTGACTGCAGAATTGGTTTGAGATACAATGGATGGGAACTGGATGTTACTTTTATGTTCTTGATTTTGATTTCATTCCCTCTGAGTTTATGTTCTTTTTCTAATTTCTTTGAGAGCATTAATATTTGTGAATATCAAGATTAATATTTATTCGAATCATTGTCTCCTTTTTAAAATTTATTACCATTGATGAATGATGATTCTTCCTCTCTATTGTTCTTACATCTTGTGCTTTTACAGCAACTCAAAGGAATTCATGGACACCCAACGCCTGGTGACGCATGCTTTCATGTCTCACAAGGTTGGGCTGAGGGCAGAGCACTTAGGTCTTCACAAAGCAATATGTGTGTTGTTGGGTTGGGACAGCATAGCACCTGCTGATACTATAACATGGGTTCCCCAGGTCTTGCCTGAAGCTGAAGCCTTGGCTCAGAAGGAGGATTTGGTTCTCTGGCCTCCAATTGTTGTCATCCACAATATTTCCATGGCAAATAACAATCCTCAAGAACAGAAGGTTGTTCCAATCGAAGGGGTGCAGGCTTTTCTGAGAGGTAAGTACTTCACTGAAAAGTTTGCATGATAATTTGGTAGTAAATGGCTTAATGTATTTAGTTCGAATTGTTCTAACAGTGGAACAGAAAAAATGGATGTTTGATGCCTGCTAATATCAACAAACAAAAAACGTTAAGAAAAGATGAGAGTTTGAGTTGAATTGACTGTGGATGTGCACTAGCATTAAATGGAATTAATCATAATGTTAGAAGCTTTTTACTTGCTGGTGAATATGGAAGAATTTCTTTGACCAGAAGACAAAATTGACTGTGGATGTTGGTACTTGAATGATGACAGATAAAGGCTTTGTTGGGGGGAAAATCACGGTGTGCCTAGGGAGACCTGCAGACCAAAGTGTTATGGTGGTGAAGTTCTTGGGCACTTTTACCGGACTGGCAACGGCAGAGAGACTTCACAAATATTTTGTAGAGAACAAGCGAGGGAGAATGAAATTCACATCAAAAAACAATGGCAACGATAGTAGCATCGAGGAAACGGGAATAGTGGGGGAGGGTGACAATCTGGAGGAGCAGCTTCTTTATGGTTATATGGCAATTTCAGAGGACTTGAACAAACTTGATTTTCATAACAGGAAATGGAGTGTGGTAAAGAGCAAGAAGGAGATCCTGGACTTGGCAAATGATCCTGTCAAAACCGATGAAAGGTAGCCGTAGTTGCTGCTTATAAATATGTAAGAAGCCGAGGTCAGGGTAATGCTCTTGAATGAATCTTTTATTTAATGTCTAAACAAAGTGATTGATTAAACCTTTTTATCTGCTAGCTTTGTACCGTCTGTAATCATAGTATCCTAAGACTATTAATATTAATTTAAAAACATATAAGATTGCCATATTTCCCTCTACTTCCAAGTACTTTTTTCAGCATCTTTCTAGGAGGATGATCTTGGCAGGCAAGTTAACTCAGTTTTATATGCTTTTTTATTTCCCCCCTTTCATATGCCTTACTGGTTTTCTCATTCAGCTGTACTTTACAATTTTGTTCACCTTTGTCATGCTATGCTTACAGATTAGGCTGCTTTTTATTAGCAACTTGTTCATATTCTTAGGGGCATACTCATTTCTCCATATAAATGTAAAGTATTTTCCAGTCCATTTTATTTCGCAATCATTTTAAATTTTTTTTTGTCAACGACCGTTTAAAAATTTCCGTCATCCAATTAAAATGGTGACATGTTTATTTTTTAATTTTCAATTTATTTTTGTTTTAAAAAATCAGAAAAATCGTTAATTTTTAAAAAAATCCCAAAATTTTAATGCTTTTTTAAACAATACCCAAATTCTTTAAACCCCCTCGTCCGTCATCGAACACCATGTTTGTGGTTTGTTTGTCAATTTTCGATTGAAGATTCTATGTTTGTGGTTTGTCAATTTTTGATGACATAAAATTAGGGTTATTTGGCTATGTATGGTCGGCGAAACAAGAGGTGGTTGGATTGATGATTTGAGGAGAGAAATTTTAGAGTTTATGGATTTAGGATTAGATTTGGAGTTATTTTAGAGATATTAAAGATTTTCGGGGCTTTATAAAATTTAAAGATTTTTTAATTTTTTTAAAAATAAAAATTAAAAAATAATAGAAATATGTTTTCGTATCACGATTTAATTGTATAGTAAAAAATTTTAACATTTAAAGTTACCGAATGTAACATTAGGTATCTACTTGAATTAAAAAATATTTTAGACATTTATCTAAAAAATATGATTTGAACACTTATTTAACGGTTAAATTTATTCTTAGTGATTGGGTTTTGAATTTGTCACGATAATAAGAATAGTCTGAATACCCTTTTCTAGAACTTAATTGAATTAATAAATCATAGGGACTCACCTAGGGATGTAAAAACAGGTCAACAGTTGGGTTTCAGGTCGGGTCAAATCGGTTACAGGTCATTTCGGGTCATTTTTTGTTTTGACTCGATTCGGTTCGGGTTCGGGTTCATTTCGGGTCGGGTTCATTTCAGGTCGGGTTCAATTCAGGTCGGGTTCATTTCGGGTCGGGTTCATTTCAGGTCGGGTTCATTTCAGGTCGGTTCATTTCAGGTCGGGTCAAAACGGTTAATTGACAGGCTGATTTCAGGTCGGTTTCGTTTCAGGTCGGGTTCATTTCAGGTCGGTTTCGTTTCAGGTCGGGTTCATTTCAGGTCGGTTTCGTTTCAGGTCGGGTTCATTTCAGGTCGGTTTCGTTTCAGGTCGGGTTCATTTCAGGTCGGTTTCGTTTCAGGTCGGGTTCTTTTCAGGTCGGTTTTGTTTCAGGTCGGGTTCATTTCAGGTCGGGTTCCTTCGGGTTTATGGTTTATTGTGTTATGTGTATTATATATATTGACGGATTATGATCTTTATTTTTACGATTTAGGGTTTATGGTTTAGGTTTAGGGGATTACATATATGTGATATATATATATATATATATTTAGGACTATTGGATTTATTTTTATGGTTTGTGGTTTAGGGTTTAGGGTTTAGGGTTTGGGGTTTAGGGTTTACTGATCTTAAATTAATACAAACATGCCTACATTCATTATATATATAATGATGGATTATGATTTTTATGGTTTAGGGTTTACGGTTTAGGGTTTACGGTTTAGGGTTTAGGGTTTACTGATCTTAAATTAATACAAAAGTGCCTACATTAATTATATATATATATTGATGTATTATGGTTTTTAGGGTTTAGGGTTTAAGGTTTAGGGTTTAGGGTTTAAGGTATAGGGTTTACTGATCTTAAATTAATATAAACATACCTACATGTATTATATATATATATATATATATATATTAATGGATTATGGTTTTTAGGGTTTAGGGTTTAGGGTTTAGGGTTTAGGGTTTAGGGTTTATGGTTTAGGGTTTACTCATCTTAAATCAATACAAACATGCCTACATTAATTATATATATATTGATGGATTATTGTTTTTAGGGTTTAGGGTTTAGGGTTTAGGGTTTAGGGTTTACTGATCTTAAATTAATAAAAACATACCTACATTAATTATATATATATTGATGGATTATGGTTTTTAGGGTTTATGATTTATGGTTTGGGGTTTAGGGTTTAGGGTTTAGGGTTTACTGATCTTAAATTAATACAAACATACCTACATGTATTATATATATATTAATGGATTATGGTTTTTAGGGTTTAGGGTTTACTGATCTTAAATTAATACAAACATGCCTACATTAATTATATATATATTGATGGATTATGGTTTTTAGGGTTTAGGGTTTAGGGTTTAGGGTTTACTGATCTTAAATTAATACAAACATACCTACATTAATTATATATATTGATGGATTATGGTTTAGGGTTTATGGTTTAGGGTTTAGTGGTTAGTGGTTTAGGGATTATTATTATTATTATTATTATTATTATATACTTAAATACAATTATTATTATTATTATATATTTACTATGCTTATTATTATTATTAGTTATTATTATTATTATTAGTTTTTATTATTATTACTATGATTAGTAATAATATTATTATTATTATTATTATTATTATTATTATATACTTAAATACAATTATTATTATTATTATTATATATTTACTATGCTTATTATTATTATTAGTTTATGATTATTATTATTATTATTATTACTATTATTATTATTTGTAATTAAATGTATATGGTTTAGGGTTTAGGATTAGGGACTATGGTTCATTTATTAAATATTAGGGTTTATGGTTTAAACCCCTAATGTCTAATTCTAAAGCATTAAACCCTAAAGCATAAGTAATTAACCCTAACCACTAAACCCTCGATCTAGGATTACGGACTATGAGCTATAGATTAAATATTAGGGTTTTATGGTTTAGAGGGGAGTGGTTATTGCTTAGGGTTTAAGATTAGGGACTATGGTTCATTGATTAAATATTAGGGTTTAGGGTTTAAACCCCTAATGTCTAATTCTAAACCCTAAGCATTAAACCCTAAAGCATGAGTAATTAACCCTAACCACTAAACCCTCGATATAGGATTACGGACTATGAGGTATAGATTAAATATTACGGTTTTATGGTTTAGATGGTAGTGGTTATTGTTTAGGGTTTAGGATTAGGGACTATGGTTCATTGATTAAATATTAGGGTTTAAGGTTTAAACCCCTAATGTCTAATTCTAAACCGTAAGCATTAAACCCTAATACATGAGTAATTAACCCTAACCACTAAACCCTCGATCTAGGATTACGGACTATGAGCTATAGATTAAATATTAGGGTTTTATGGTTTAGAGGGTAGTGGTTATTGTTTTGGGTTTAGGATCAGGGACTATGGTTCATTGATTAAATATTAGGGTTTAAGGTTTAAACCCCTAATGTCTAATTCTAAACCCTAAGCATTAAATCCTAAAGCATGAGTAATTAACCCTAACCACTAAACCCTCGATCTAGGATTACAGACTATGAGCTATTAGCTATAGTATTAGGGTTTTATGGTTTAGAGGGTAGTGGTTATTGTTTAGGGTTTAGGATTATGGACTGTGGTTCATTGATTAAATATTAGGGTTTAAGGTTTAAACCCCTAATGTCTAATTCTAAACCGTAAGCATTAAACCCTAATGCATGAGTAATTAACCCTAACCACTAAACCCTCGATCTAGGATTACGGACTATGAGCTATAGATTAAATATTAGGGTTTTATGGTTTAGAGGGTAGTGGTTATTGTTTAGGGTTTATCATAAGGGACTATGGTTCATTGATTAAATATTAGGGTTTAAGGTTTAAACCCCTAATGTCTAATTCTAAACCCTAAGCATTAAACCCTAAAGCATGAGTAATTAACCCTAACCACTAAACCCTCGATCTAGGATTACGGACTATGAGCTATTAGCTATAGTATTAGGGTTTTATGGTTTAGAGGGTAGTGGTTATTGTTTAGGGTTTAGGATTATGGACTATGGTTCATTGATTAAATATTAGGGTTTATGGTTTAGGGTTTAAACCCCTAATGTCTTATTCTAAACCCTAAACATTAAACCCTAAAGCATAAGTAATATTCTAAACCCTAAATTAATTAAAATAATCATAAAACCCTAAATTAATTAAAATAATCCTAAAACCCTAAACCACAACTTACATACATTATATAAAATTAATTAAAATAATCATAAAACCCTAAATTAATTAAAATAATCCTAAAACCCTAAACCCTAAATTAATTAAAATAAACAAAAAACCCTAAATTAATTAAATGAAATATTAAACCTAAAAAATTAAATAAAATTAACCTAAAACCTTAAACATAAACCCCAAATCTTAATACCATAAACCTAAAAATAATTACACAAATCTAAACCCTAAAATTAAAATATAAAATTTAATAATATATAAAGAAAAACCCTAAACTATAACCCCAAACCCTAAATTAAATCCATACATTAAAGCTTAAAACTGCATTAATGACGAAATTGAAATGAAAACAAAATTATTAGCTCAATTTCAAATAAAAAAGGATCAAATTGAAACAATTGAAAGTCAGAGTGCTTGCGGAGCAAGACCCGTTTAACCCGTTAAACCGCGCGCGGATCTTTTTGACCCGGCTCACCCCTATAAATAAACCCTCACCCCCATCCATTTTACACCATTTTACCCTACTGTTACTCTGCCGAAATTTCTCCTCGTGTTCTCTCTCTCTGAAAAACACAAATTTTCCCAGATTTCCTTTCTATTATCGATCAAAACCTCACTTTTTTCCCAAAGTTCTTCATTGTTCTTCCCCAAAATCCTTCCAGATCTTATTCTAACTTCCTACTTCAGTCTAAACTTGTTTCCTCTCGATCAAAACCAAACTTTTTCACCAAGTTCTTCACTGTTCTTTCCCAAACCCATTCTAGATCCTATACAAACATCATACTTCAATCTAAACCTGTTTCCTCTCGATCAAACCCAAACTTTTTCACCAAGTTCTTCACTGTTCTTTCCCAAACCCATTCTAGATCCTATACAAACATCCTACTTCAATCTAAACCTGTTTCATCTCGATCAAACCCAAACTTTTTCTCAAGAACATCATCCTGTTCTTCCACTTTCTCCTTTTCAATCCTTCAAAACCCTAATCCCCAAATCAAAAGTGTTTTACCATAAACCCTAAATTACTCGATACCCTAACCCATATACCCTAAACCCCAATCCCTAATCCCCAAACCCTAATCCATCAACCCTAAACCCTTATCCCAAAAATCGATTCGTATTCAAAAATCTTTTCATCTTCTTCAGAAAACCCTAATATCCCTTCTTCTTCTGACTTCTGAGATCCCTGAAAGCCCTTCTCCTTCTTCTGACTTCTGAGATCCCTGAAAGCCCTTCTTCTTCTCCTGACTTCTGAGTTCCCTGGAAGCCCTTCTCCTTCTTCTGACTTCTGATATCCCTGGAAGCCCTAATCTTCTGGGATTTGGTAAGTTTTTTCTCATATGTTATTTTTATTTTTATTTTATTTTTAATTTTTTTAATTTTTTATACTCTGATTTATCCTAACTTTGTTTCTGTTTGGTTTGCATGTTTATTTTCTGGGAGCGGATCTTCTGGCATTTTCAGTTGTTGGTATATTTCCAAAATCCCTAACTTCTAGTTGGTATATTTCTGTTTATGTGGTTCTGGTATATATTTATGTTTGATATCATGCTTTTTCATTTGGTTTCTGTTTCTGTTTTGTTTGTTTAGTATGCATGCTAGGGCTTCCTTGGTTTAATCCGAGTATATAGGCTGGAATACCAGACCTGCGGGGCTACTGGTGCCAAAGGGGGTTTTTAAAGGACCCTGGGGTTCGGTGTAAACAACGCCACGTACAAGGATTAAACTGAAACCACCTGTTGTTTTATTTTCTTTTTAATGGTTGTTTTAATTTTTTACTAACTGTGGTTCCTCTTGATCTCAGGTACGTTTCTGGGTTCTGCAATGGATTCTGATTCTTTTGAGATGAACTATCCTGGTGAAACTGGTAAGGTTCTTTCTTTCTTTTTATTTTCTTTGTTCTTTACTTGTTTTCAGTGTTAAAGTTACTAACTCTGTAATTGTTTTTTTGAAGGGGAAGCTAATGATCAACTGTCAATAGTTGCTCCTTCCTCTAGGAAGAGGGCTTCAACTGACATTGGGAGAAGAACTTCTCCTGTGTGGGATCACTATACATTTATTAAGAGTGCTGATGGTGTCATTGCTCAATGTAAGTATTGCAAAACTGCTAGCTATAAAGCTGATTCATATGTTGGTACTTCTACACCTAAAAGACATACTGATAAATGCCAAGCCTATAAAGATTTTCTTGCTAAAACTGTTAGTAGTAGTTCTGCATCTGTTTTTGATCAAAAAAAATATTGTGAACTGTTTGCTGAAGCTGTTCTCTGTCATGGTTATGCTTTAAGTATTGTTGAGCATGATAAACTTAGGGTTCTGCATCAGTATTTGAATCCTAATGTTAAGCATATTTCTAGGTATACCATTACTAAACATTGTATGTTAAAGCATGAAAAACATAAAAAATTGCTCATTGATTCTATGAGTTCTATTCCTAGTCGTATCTGCTTTACATGTGATGGATGGTCTGCTTGCACCTCACGTTCTTATTTTGCTTTGACTGCTAATTATGTTGATAATAACTGGAAACTTCAGTCTAAAATACTGAATTTTAGGCGTTTCCCCCCTCCACATGATGGTGAGTCTATATATAAGTTTGTGAAAAAAATGTTATGTGAATGGGGCCTTGAGAAAAAAGCCTTTACCATGACTGTTGATAATGCTTCTGCCAATGATCGAATGGTGAAGAGGCTTAAGGATGACTTGCATGCTATTTCTCCCCTACCATGCAGTGGTAAGTTCTTTCATGTAAGGTGTGCTGCTCATATTTTGAACTTAATTGTTCAAAGAGGTTTGAAGGTAATTGACTCTTCTGTTCTTAAGTTGCGTGAAATTGTTAAGTTCATTGATTCTTCTGATGCTAGACTTTGTAACTTTGACTCTGCTGTTAAAGACTGTGGTTCTTCTTTTTCTGGTAAATTAGTCCTAGATGTCCCTACTAGATGGAATTCTACTTATCTAATGCTTCGTAGGGCCATTGATGCTAAATTAGCCATAAACTTGTTTGTTAATAGGGAAAATGATTTAGATGTAATTGCTAATTCTGAGTGGGAAACTTCCCAATTAATCTGTGATTTTCTGGAGCCTTTTTTTGAAATTACTACACTGTTTTCTGGTTCTAAGTATCCTACTTCTAATCTTTATTTGGCTAATGTGGTTGCCATTGAGAAGCTGTTGTATGATGCTCACAATGATCCTTGTGAGGCCATCTCTGCAATGGCTGGACCTATGCTTGAATTGTATGAGAAGTATTGGTCTGAGCACTCGACCATTTTGTCCTTTGCTGTTTTGCTTGATCCAAGGTATAAATTACAACTCCTGAAAGAGTTGTATTCTGTCCTATATGTTGAGGATGAGGTTGAGAGAAGGGTAAGTATTGTTTACAATGAATTTGTAAACATGTATGTTTATTATTCAAAATCTGTCCTTTGCAATTCTGGATCTTCTGTTCGAAGTAACTCCTCTCAAAGTACAACCGAGTCCTCCACTGGTCGGCCTCGAACATTTAAGAAGTCTAACCTTTTTCAGGTTAGTTTTTATTTTTGTTATTTCAGTTTCCTTTATTTTATTATTTCAGTTTCAATTACTGACTTGTTTTTTTTTCTAGAACTTTGATGCTAATCTAGCTGCTTCAAGGAGTGGGAAGTCAGATGTTGACTCTTTTATTAGTTTGCCCCTTCTCCCTCATGCTGATGATTCAGACTTTGATATTTTGGATTACTGGAAAGCCCAATCTGTGTCTTTCCCTGTTCTTTCTCTCATGGCTAGAGATATCTTAGCCATTCCCATCACTTCAGTTGCTTCTGAATCATCTTTTAGCACTGGTGGTCGGATTTTAAATAAGTTGAGGGCTAAACTCCTTCCTAAAAATGTTGAGATATTTGTGACAACCCGTAATTGGTTGTATGGGTTTGAGCCTGAGGAAGAGGATGAGGAATATCTTTCTGTTATGAAAGATTGTGCAGTGGATGAAGATCCTAGTGCAGAGTAAGTTTCTGATTTGTTTAACTTGTATTTTTTTTATTTGTTTTGAATTCTGGACTGATTTGTTCTTTTTTTTTGTAGGGACCTCTGAGAACAAGGAAGCATAAGGTCTGGTACGTATGTTTCTGATTTGTTGAAAGCTGGAGACGTTTGGTAAGTTGTTTTTATTCACTGTCTTTTTTTAGTTTTATATTTCTCATTGATTCTGTTTTATGTTTGCTTATATATGCATGTATGTATGTTTCTGTTTAGTTGCTCACTATGTAATGTGTATGTATGCTTCTGTTTTATGTTTGGTTCTATATGCATGTATGTTTGTATGTTTCTGTTTAGTTGTTCACTATGTAATATGTATGTCTGCTTCTGTTTTATGTTTGGTTATATATGCATGAATGTTTGTTTCTGTTTAGTTGCTCAGTATGTAATGTGTATGTATGCTTCTGTTTTATGTTTGGTTATATATGCATGTATGTTTCTGTTTAGTTGTTCACTATGTAATCTGTATGTCTGCTTCTGTTTTATGTTTGGTTATATATGTATGTATGAATGTATGTTTATGTTTAGTTGTTCACTCTGTATTGTGTATGTATGCTTCTGTTTTATGTTTGGTTATATATGAATGTATGTATGTTTCTGTTTAGTTGTTAACTATGTAATGTCTATGTATGCTTCTGTTTTATGTTGGGTTATATATGAATGTATGTATGTATGTTTCTGTTTAGTTATATATGATTGGTTTGCATTATTTCAGTCTGTTAATGTTACTAATGATTTTAATTGCTTGTTGCAGTTTGTTGGTGGTAGCTGGTTTTCCTAGTTTTAATTATGTTGGTGACTTAGCTTTTAAAGTTAAGTTGCCCATAATTTAAACTTGGTTGCCCTTCAAAGCTCGATGATGATAATTCTGGTAGCAAAGTTTGTAAAACTTTGTTATAAGATCTGAGAGCTTTAAGTTTAAACTTTTGTATGTAAATTTTGTACTGTGAAAGTTAAAGTTTCAGTTTGTAAAGATTATTTAGTTTGTAAGTTTCAGTTTGTTGTAAGTTTCAGTTTGTAAGTTTAAACTTTTTGTAATATTCAGTAACGTTTGTAAGTTTAACAACTTAAATTATTGAATACAAGTCATTTAATGTTTTAATCTTCTTAAGTTTTACCTTATTCTTTTTTTTACTTATAAAAAAAGTTGGAAGTGTCCCCTATTCCATCCAATGTGAACGTTTTAATATATTTAAACATGTTAACTTAATTAAGTCATTTAAGTTAATCAGTTTTTTACAAAGTCAGTAAAGTATGTAATGTTAATTAAAAAATTTCGTTAGCTTTTATTAATTTAGTATACAGATTTAGTTTAATAACTTTAAACTAATATTAGTTAAGTATAAAAAAATAATTTTAGAATGCTTATTCATTCAACTTAAATAGATTACGTAGTTTATCATAATGCAAGTTAAGTTAATTTAATAACTAACTTAACTTAAAATAACTTTAAGTTAATTAAATTCATTTTTAATTTTAAGTTAAGTTAATTTAATAGCTAACTTAACTTCAATTAAAATGAATGCAAGTTAATTATTTAGCATTAATTTATTCCTATAATAAAAAATTTAAGTCATCTTATTTTAATTAAGAATATATATTTAATTTAATAATTTTTACTCATTTAACTTAATTTTATTAAGTATGAAATTTTAAATTAATAATGGTTATTCATTCCACTTAAGTTAATTAAGTATAATAGTTTATCTTTGAAGTTATTTTAAAATAATAGACAAGTTAATTAGAAATACAATTTATTAATACTTAAAATTATTATTAATTCAATTTATCTTTTAATTGAAGTTAAGTTAATTAATTTATTAATACTTGAAATTATTATTAATTTTCAAATTTTTCAATACTTGACATTATTTTATATTCATTAAATATAACTTCTTTAAATGTCAGATAATTATCATTATTAGCAAATCAAATAATAGTATTAGTTCAGGTTAATATCAGTTCAGGTCAATATCAGTTCAGGTCAATAACAGTTCAGGTCAATATCAGTTCAGGTCAAGAACAGTTCAGGTCAAGAACAGTTCAGGTCAATAACAGTTCAGGTTCAAAACAGGTCGGGTTCAAAACAGGTCGGGTTCAAAACAGGTCGGGTTCAAAACAAGTCGGGTTCATTTCAGGTCGGGTTCATTTCAGGTCGGGTCCAAACAGGTCGGGTTAAATCGGTTATCTGGCAGGTTAGTCTCGGGTTCGGGTTCGTTTCGGTCGGGTGCAGGTCGGGTTCGGTTACTACAGTAACAGGTCAATTTCGGGTTCGGGTTCACTTCGGTCGGGTGCAGTTCGGGTTCGGTTTCTACAGTTACAGGTCAAATTCGGGTTCGGGTTCGTTTCGGTCGGGTGCAGGTCGGGTTCGGTCTTTGAATTCTCGGGTTAAACCAGGTTCTGACTCGATCGGGTTTCAGGCAGGTTACCAGGTCGGGTCAGTTTTTCACACCCCTAGACTCACCTAGAGGTGGCAATCGGGTCATTCGGTTCGGGTTCGGTTCGGGTCGTTTCGGTTCGGGTCATTTCGGGTCTATCTAGAATCGGTTTAGATTCGGTTCGGGTCGGTTCGGTTCGGGTTCGGGTCTGATTCGGGTTTGTGATGAGTCGGATTCGGTTCGGGTATTGGATCGGGTCAGAATCGGATCGGTTGTTTTCGGGTCGGGTCAATATCGGATCGGTCCCTTTCGGTTCGGGTCAAAATCGGGTCGTTCGGGTCGCTTTCGGGTCGGGTCAAAATCGGGTCGATTTCGGGTCAATTTCGGGTCAGGTCAACATTTAAATTTTTGGGTCAATTCGATTTGAGTTGAATTAAAGGTTTGAGGTTTAGTATTTATGGTTTAGTTTAGAGTTATTGGTGTATGAAATTAATTCTGATTCAACTTGTTAATCTATGCATTTGAATTTGATTAAATATTTAAATCAAAGCTTCATGTATCCATATCAAAATTTTTTGTAAAATTATATTAAATCAAAGTTTATTATATGTAATAATAATAATAATAATAATAATAATAATAATTTCTGAAATGAATTAATTTATTAAACTTATGATCTAATTGAGCTAACTAAAATCTAAAAGCATAAATCACGGACATAATTAAAATAATTCTAAAACTAAATGTGAAATTTCAATTAAATTAATCTAAATTAAAACTCAATTAAATTTAAAAAAAAAAGAAAAAAAGAGAAAGACAATTGGTAAAAATAAAGAGGGAAAAGACAAAAATTTGGAGGGAAATAAGCCACCAATTTTTTAAGCTAGATTGAAAAAAAAAGAAAAAGACAATTAGAAAAAATAGAGAGAGAAATGACAAAATTTTGGAGGGAAATAAGCCACCAATTTTTTAAGCTAGAGATTATTTACTTTTTAGGTCACATTGCATTTAAAATGTTACATTTTAGTCAACTTTAAGTTTTAGTTTAATTTAATTTAGTCACAAGTATGAAGTATCCCCACGGTTTAGACTTCGGATATAGAAATCCCTTCCCCGTAGTGATATTTAATCTCTAAAAATTTACTTTTAGTCGAAATTAACTAATCTTTGTAATTTAGTCTATTAATTTAATATAATGATATTTTTGTTATTTTAATTTCTAAGATTTAATTTTTAGCCAAAATTGACCCCAATTTATTTATATGGTATAATTATAAAATTGGTCATTGGACTCTCAAATTTCTCCACTTCCAAATTGTCAATTTAGTCCACAATTTCAATTTTATGCTATATTTTATGGTGAAATTATAAAATTGGTCACCAAGATCTCAAATTTCTATACTTTCAAATTGTCAAGTTGGTCTCTAATTGCGGTTTTAGCTATATTTTATGGTAAGATTGTAAAAATTATCTATAATTTTAGTTTATGGTTTATGGTTTAGGCCTTAGTGTTAATGGTTTAGGGTTATTGATTTTATATTAATTTCTACGGCTTAAGCTTAAGGATGAAATTTAGGGTTTATTATGAGTTTAGTGTTTAATTAAGCCCCTACAAATCTTTTTAACTTAATCTGTTCCATTCACAATGTTAGAATTTAAATATTTAACATCGTTTAAATAATATAGTATTTCATCTTTTTAAAGCAGTTAATTATTGATGAAATATATTTTTTATTTTAATTATAATTTATAACTATATATATTTTTTTAATTTAATTATAACTATAATATATATTATACTTTATTGTTTTTAATTAAAAAAATTAAATAGGCAAAAAATAAGCCATCTGCCCTAACCTAATCAAGACTCAAGAGTCAAGACTCCCGACCCGACATTTTTCAATTTCCCCAAATCATAAACTCAAACGGTTTCAAACGGTCCACCTCCCTATCGTCGCCGTCGGCTTCACCTCCCCGTCGTCGCCGCCGGCTTCAGCAATCCACACTCCACACTCCCCGCCCCGGTCCGTCGTTCACCCTCACCACTGGAATACTTTGCCGACGGCTTCCCGGATTTCCCTGCTCCTCCTCCTATCAAAGAAGCTGCCGTTTTGGTAACTTTTAGTTCTTTTTTTCAACCAGTACATGTTTAGTTCCTTTTTTTCATCTTTTTTTCCCCGGTCAGGTCCGTCGATTCATAATGACTTGAGACTTCAACCAGTAGGTTTTGGTAATGCAAAAAATAAGTGGGGTTGCTATTTTTTAGCAATTTTTGGTAATGCAAGGCATGTGCAAAGAATTTGTGATCAATTGGCTCTTAAAATGAAGAAAATGCATGGTTTAACTTTAAACATTGACCCTTTGACTGATATAGCTATTTGTTGTGGACAAACTGAGGCATTTGCAGCTGCAATTTTTTCCAGTAGGTTTTCTTCTTATGTTGCAATTGTTGAATTTCTCATTTACTTTGTGCTTGTGCATTTTAAGTTACCAGTGATAAATTAAATGTATTTTAAGCAATTTAAGCTCAAGCTTTGATTGTAAAATTATTGTGCAACTATTCGTGTTAGGAGTTGGGAAATTTGCTTTGCTGCATCCAATGTTACGGTTAGCGTTCAAATATGCTGGCAACCATTTTAGTAGCGAAGAAACCTTGCTGATGTATTTTAAGAAGAAATATCATTTACTTTGTGCATTTGTGTATGATTTTGAATTATGGAAATTGGATTTATTTCTTTCCTTGCTTTTGTTTGTTAGAAGGCATGGATCTTTGGCTTTATATCCATTATTTTCTTTTGCTTTGGTTATTTATTTATTTATTTATTTATTTTTATCTTAGGTACCATGGAATCAAATGCTAATGCACGTGAGGTCCAAGTTGATACTGATGCTGTTGATGTACTAGAATCACAATTTTCTTCTAAGAAGCGAAGCAAGGTTTGGATACATTTTCTCTGTCTTAACTCGGCAGAGACTAAAGATGGAAAAGAAAGGGCTCTTTGCAAATATTGCAAAACAACTTCTTTTATCTCTAACTCGCATTATGGAACTTCCAATATGCAAAAACATCTTGAGAAGTGTAAACAGTATACTGCACATAAGAAGAGTTTGGGAAATGATGGAGAAGAACCAGAGCATTATGTTTATGACCAAAAAGTTTACAGAGAGTTGGTAGCTACAGCAATTATAAAGCATGGATATGCTTTTTCTTGGGTTGAACATGAAGGTAACAGGAGAATTCATACTTATTTGAACAATCAGGTTAGAACTATATGTAGAAACACTGCAAAAGCTGATTGTTTGAAAATGCATAAAAGTTTGAAAGTTAACTTGAAAGAAACTCTTCGTAATGTTTCTGGTCGTATTTCTTTGACATGTGATATGTGGACATCTTGCCAAACTGAGGGATATTTGTGTTTGACTGCTCATTATATAGATGCTAATTGGAAGTTAAATAGTAGAGTGTTGAACTTCTGTCACATTGATTCACCGCACACCGGAAGTACTATGTATACTGTTTTACTAGACTTGCTTCAAGATTGGGGTATTGACTATAAGATTTTTTCCATAACGTTGGACAATGCATCTAGTAATGATAAAATGCAAGACTATTTGAAGGACACTTTTAATGCACGAGGAGCTTTATTATGTAGAGGAGCATACTTTCATGTTCGATGTGCTGCACATGTATTGAATCTTATTGTTAAGGATGGACTTAAGGTCATCGAGCATATTGTTGCCAAGATAAGAAACTGTGTGAAATATATTAAATGGTCAGAATCAAGAAAAGTTGCTTTTCGACATAGTGTGAAATTAGTCAAGATACAAGAAACTAAAGCATTGTGGCTTGATGTGCCTACAAGATGGAACTCTACATATATGATGCTTGATAGGGCTATTTTGTATCGTGAAGCTTTTAAGCAAATGGCTGTTGTTGATTCCTCTTTCCACCATTGTCCAAACACTGAAGAGTGGGAAATGCTTGAGAAAATTCGGGATATTTTAGAACCTTTTTATGATATAACTATGATGTTTTCAGGAAGTGATTATCCTACAGCAAATTTGTACTTTGGAAATGTTTGGAGAATTTTTATGTTGTTGAGAGAGTTGACGAAAAGCAATGACACAATTTTAAAAAGCACAGCAATAGAAATGAAGAAGAAGTTTGATAAGTATTGGTTCAATTCAAGTGAGGATGACTATAGCATGTTATTTGCCTTTGCGGTAATTCTTGATCCTCGTTACAAGTTGTCTTTTCTCAAGTATTGTTATGAAATCATGTTTGAAGATGAGATAGAAGCTAGTTTGAAGATTAATGATGTTCGTTTTAAATTGGGTATGCTATTTAAAGAATATTCTCCAGTCTCACATGGAACATCGGACTCAAACTTCAATTTATTGAGCACTTCATCTAGTGGTCACAAACGCAAATTTGACCTTTTTGCAGTAAGTTTCTTGTTTTTTAATTATATATTGTTTACGTATTTTTTGTGTATTTTATATTTCATTTCATGCATTTTTTATATCATATAATTTTTGTAATCTGTATTTGTTTCCATTTTTCATTCATTTGTATTTTTTTTCTATTTTCTATTTGTTTAGTTCTATTTTATTTCTTATTATTTATTTTATTTATTTTTAGGATTATGACGAGAGAGAAGCTACACCTTCTTGTGCAAAGTCACAATTGGATATTTACTTAGATGATCCTAAAATGGATAGGAAAGTGGAGCTTGACATCCTTAATTTTTGGAAGGAAAATGAGCATCGGTATGGAGAACTTTCTCATCTTGCTAGGGATATTTTGACTGTTCCCCTCACAACTGTTGCATCAGAATCGACTTTTAGCATAGGAGGTCGAATTTTGAATAAGTGGAGAAGTTCTTATATTCCTGAAAATGTGGAGGCTTTGATAACAACTCGGAGTTGGTTGTTCGGTTATGAATGTAAGTTTTTTATTTTTTTAATTTAATTTTTGATTCTCTATAGTAGTACTTGATTACTACGCCAACTTCTTGAACTATTAGTATATTGTATTTGTTTATTTTAGCTTAAATATTATATTGTTTAATTTTCTTGTTTCACTATTAAACAAATTAACTTCTTGTTATTATTTATGCAGCTATGGAAGATGAAGAGTTTGTCGGCTCTTCTGTGGATTTGAATGAAAAGAAGTCTAATCGTTGATGCATGTGTTATTTGTGTCTACTCAATGTAATTGAGTTTCATATGTAGGAATAGTTGATTTTAGATATTTAAGTTTATTTGCAGCTAAATGTCACTTTTGAACGAGAACTTTTTATTTAAGACTTGTGCCTTATGTTAGTTTTGTTTTTCAAACTCTTTATCATTTTACCGAACTTATATGGGTAAGAATGCTTGTAATCTAATAGGATCATGTTGATCAAATCATTTGAGTCATGTTTGTTTTGTGTGTGGAACTAGTTTTTTTAATGCATGGACTAGTGATGCAATTAAAGGTTGCCCCAATGAATTGGTCTATTATGTATCCATTTCTTTTAATGCAATCTTTTGACATTTTTTTCTTTGTAAATGTAAGATTAAATATTGGGAGAGAAAATAGTACATTGAAACTCTAAATTTAAAAATTAGTTTATTTAATTAATATTGAAACGTAAAATAACATAAAATATTATTATACCACAATTTTGACAAGAGGAACAGTCTCTTCCATGATATAGTATAAAAAGATAATAAAACATACTTCTTTTTATTATTTATTATATTGTTAAAAATAGATATTCGGGTCAAAATCGGGTCAAAATCGGGTCAAAATCGGGTTAAAATCGGGTCGATATTCGGTTCAGCTTTCGGTTCAGCTTTCGGTTCGGGTAGCATTCGGTTCGGGTCAAATCGGTTCGGGTCCATTCGGTTCGGGTCCATTTCGGTTCGGGTCCATTTTGGTTCAACAAAAAATTTCGGTTCGGTTCGGTTCGATTCGGTTCGGTTCGGGTTTCGGATCAACTTCTGATCATCATGTTCGGGTCAAAATCGGTTTCGGTTCGGTTCGGTTCGGTTCGGGTTTCGGGTCTCGGGTCAAGCTTGCCAGGTCTAGACTCACCCCAATGATTCATATTGAACCTTCAATCTTTAGTGGTCACTTGCAAGTACACGAAAGAAGCATACTTTATTTGTGTCGTAAATCAATTGTTATGGACCGTGACGAAATGACAAGAAATAAACAAGAAAGGACTAAGAAGCAGAAAAGTATGAGATTTAAGGAGAGAAAACGTTTGAAGCTTTCATTTCATGGATAATATTCAGCATAAAAATAAGGTATTTATAATGTATTCCTTAAATACCATTTTAACAGTACGGTAAATAATTTTTTTACGACTGTCGTATTTTCTAACAGACTGAATTCGATCTTACAGCTGTTATATTTAATCTGCTCTTTATTCAATGCAACGACATCGTTTGTAGATTATTTTTTCATTTCAATTTCAATTCTTTTTTTCATTTTCCTTTCAAGCACTGATTTTATTCTAATTTTTTTTGACTTCAACTAGGATCATGAACAAGTATGTCATGCTTTTTTCCCTCAATAAAGCATGCAGGTAGAAAATATGTACATATTTCTTTTCCAATAAAACATGCATGTTGGAAACGGATGAAAATTTTCTGCCTCTTTTCGATGCTCATATTTATACCCGACACTTAAAATTAAGTTTAGAATTTAGGGTTAAGTTTATAGTTAGGGGGCGTTTGGTTCGCGAAAAAGATAATTACTTAGGGGAATGATCTTTTTCGAAATCACATACCCACGTTTGGTTAGAGAGCATTCCCTCCAAGGGGTAATATTGTATTCCCAACAATAGCCTTTTTTTCATTAAATGGTGAGAATGTGATTCCCTTGGTTTTCTTAGGTATTTGTCAATTCCCACCATTTGGACCATATTACCCCCAAATTAATGAATTTTGTTCACATAGATCCTTTATTTAATTTAATTAGATGATTAAATATGTGTGATGTAAATTAATAAGTTAAGAGGTAATATTTTCACACAATATTCTTTTACTTATAAGATATTTATCATCTTATAAAATATTTTAGTAGGTACTTATGATATAAATTTTTATCAGCATCACACAACTTATTTACTTTAATTTACTTGACAATCTGTCACAAGTAATAAAAAATTAAAAAATTTAGCATATTAAAAATTTAGCATTTAAAAAATTCACAAAAATATTTTAATAGAAGGTAACGAGAGTATGTAAATATAAATTATATTTTTATTAAAAGTAGTTAATATAATAATTATATTAATAATAGGATAAATATATTATTTTTGTAAATTTTAAATAGTGTAACAAAAATAATTCTACATTTTTGTGTGCATATGTTTTTAATTTAATATTGAAAGTTTAACACGTTAAAAAAATATATAACACACGGTCAATTTAGTAAATTTTACTTTTAGATAATCTTATTTACCTCCAACCAAACACAATAATCTTACATTCCTACCAAATAAACCAAACAAGGTAATGTAACATTCCCAGTAATATGCCATGTAATGTTATATTACATGAATCTTATTCCCAGGAGTAATCTTTCATTCCGTGAACCAATTTAGTAGGGTATATTTTTTAGAGTATAGGGTGTAAGGTTTAAAATTTAGAATTTAAGGTTAAAATTTGAAATTTAATATTTAATAATTTTTAGTGTTGTGACTTGTGACATATACAAGAGCACCGAAAAAATAAAAACTGAAATTAATTCCATATTTCACATATGACAAGATTAATATCAACTTTTTTTCTAAAAAATATTATTACCATATCTTTTGTTTGACCGAAAATTATGCCAAACATTAAAACGATAATATTCTTTCTAAAATAAATAACTGTTTTATTTTAATGTTTGATTGAAATTTACAATCACATTAATTATTATAATAAACCTGGCATTTCACAAACAATTAAAACTTTTATATTAATCAAATTTATATATTAATTTTAAATATATTGTTTTTTTATTAATAAAGGGATACTATGGCAGGCCTCATTAAAAACCTCCCTAACTTAAATCGGAGGAAAAGAGTACCCACCATAGTATTACATAAACCCGAGATTCACCCGAAAGGAACACAAATCAACCTATAGGATTAGGTAACTCCTCATGTAAGAGCGCGATCACCGCATCCGGCGGAGCACAAAAATAACTTGCCTCATAACCATTCCAAGGACCCAATTTAGCAAGAACATCGGCAATGCGATTAGCATTCCGAGAAACATGGCGAAGTTCAAGCAAACTCACCTTTGTAATTAAGCGACGAACAGAACCTAACAGAGACAACGGACCAACATCAACTCTCTTTTCCTGTAGCAAACGAACCACCTCAAGACAATCCGACTCAACAATCAAACCCCAACATTGCATTCGATCGCACAACGCAGACCCTCATGGATCGCCCATATTTCCGCCTCAAGGGCACTACAACGACCAATGAACTTCGAGAATCCACGAATCCAATTCCCCGGGGAATCACGAATCACCCCCCACATGAAGCACGACCCCCGGATAGATCACATACCTCATCGACATTGATCTTCCACACATTTTCCGGCGGTGGAGACCACAGCACCTGCTACCGCGTATTGTCCGATAAAGCTCTCCCAGCACTGTTATGCAACACCGCACATCCGACCAGCAACGCCCTTGTCGTCTCCTGCACCAAGCGCCTGGCCTTTAACAGCACCTCGTCCACGCTGGGACTTACACTACCAAACACAAAGCCATTTCGCGCCAGCCACAAGTACCAAATAACAGCCCCAAACAGCAGCCCCCACTGCTCCTCGCCACTGCCAGCAGCATCACGCAAATTGCCGGCAATCCAATCCACGATGGACGACGTGAAAAACCAGTGCCGTTGTGCAACTGGAACCAGCCGCAACCACGTGCTCTTCGTCGCTAAGCATTGGCGAAAGACGTGGTCGATCGTCTCGTCACTGTGTCCGCAAAGCACGCAAGCTGCTGTGTCCGCAAGATGTCGACGCGTCCGCTCACTGTTAGTCAGAATACGCCCCTTACACAGCAGCCACAAGAACAAACGGATACGCTGAGGTCCCGAGAAACGCTGCAAACTTCGCCAAAGATTATCCCCCGTTGCTTCCAACTCATCCCGCTTCGCCGCATAAGCCAATTTAACTGAAAATTTCATGTTCGCACTCCAACTCCAACCCACTGCGTCAACCACATCATTTGCGACAGGGGAGTGTATGGCGGCAATGCTATCAACAACCTCACTTGGCAAGAGATGCGCAAAACGGTCAAAGTCCCAATTCCCCTCGCTATCGCGCATATCCTGAAAGGAGACAAAACCTTGTTGAAGCCCACTCGGAACAATAGTAAAATTCACAAGCGGACCAACACCCCGAATCCAATTATCACGCCAAAAATCGATACATTCTCCATTACCCACTCTCCAAACCAAACCCTCCCGAACATCCAACCAAACCGACGACAATCCCCGCCACAAGTGGGAGCAATTTCGCCTAATAAGAGTATCCGGAACAATCTCACTACATTTATATTTCGCACGAATAAACCTCACCCAAAGATGCTCTCGCTTATCGACCAAATGAAACACGAGTTTCATGAGGAACACATCATTATGATCACGTAAACATTTAAAACCCAGCCCCCCCCATCGAGGAAGGCTTGCACAATTCATTCCAATTCACCAAATGCACCCCTTTTTTGCCATCACAGTGCCCCCAAACAAAATTCAGGATCAAATGCTCAATTTCGTCACACACACCTAACGGAAGCTTCGTTGTTTGCATTGCATAATATGGCAATGTCGACAACACGGCCTTCGCAAGAGTAATACGCCCTGCAAACGAGAGATACTTAGCCTTCCACCCTGATAGACGCTCACGAACTTTCTGGATTAGATAGGCATATGTCGATTTAGAAACCCGGTTATGTAACATAGGAACACCGAGGTACCTTCCCAGATCCGTAACTTCCGAAAAACCCACCACATTACTCAGAGTCCGTCTCAGATCAGTATCCACATTCTTTGAAAAATAAATATTTGATTTCTGTACACTAACCTTCAACCCGGAATGCTTGCAGAAATCAATCAAAACTTCCCGAATCACATCCAATTGTTCCAACGACGCCTCCGCAAAAAGAACTATATCATCCGCAAACATCAAATGTGAAATAACAGGGCTCCGACGAGAGGTACAAAAGCCCTTCCACTGACCCAACGCCACTTTCTTATTAATCGCCTGCGTCAAACGTTCCATACATAAAACAAAAAGGTAAGGTGATATAGGGTCCCCTTGCCGGATACCCCTGGTAGGCGTGAAAGGCTCGGTGACCACACCATTCCAAATGAGCTGAGTAGAAACACTAGAAACACACTCAAGAATAAGGTGCCGAATGTTCAAGGGGAAACCGATATCCTGCAACGTGTCGTCTATAAAAGCCCATTCCAACCTATCATAAGCTTTCTCCAAATCAATCTTCAACGCCATCCAACCCTTCTTTCCAGACTTCCTTTTCATTGAGTGCACAATTTCCTGCGCCATAATAATATTATCCGAAATAGACTGTCCAGGGACGAAGCTAGTCTGACTATCCGAGACCCAATCTGTCAAAAAAGGCTTAATGCGATTAACCACCACTTTGGTCACTATTTTATACAACACAGTGCACAAACTGATAGGACGAAACTGACTCATCGTTTCAGGCGACGTGACTTTGGGAATAAGAACCAGAAGAGTATTATTAATAGCCGAGGGGGACGACTCGCCATCAAAAATATTCCGTATGTACTGACAAACATCCGCCCCCACAATGTCCCAATTTTTCTGATAAAAACTTGCGTGCAATCCATCAATACCCGGAGCTTTCCACGGACCCATATCAAACACGGCGGCTTTCACCTCCTCATCCGAAACCGGTCCACCTATCACACGATACATATGCTCACTCCAGACTAGGAACAACCCGCGAACCTGATACTCCCCTGAACAATTAGTATCAGCCGTAAATAACACTTGGTAAAAATCAATAGCCTGTTGACGTAACGCATCCTGATCAGTACACCAGTTACCATCACTCGCCTTAAGCGCAACAATAGCGTTCGCCCTCCGACGTGCCATTGTCGACGCATGAAAGTAGGGAGTATTTCTATCGCCTAGTAAAATCCACTGACTCCGTGATTTTTGGAACCACATAGATTCCTCTTCCTCAAGGATATATCAAGCTCATCCCGCAATTTATGCAATAAATCTATCAGAAAATCACACAAGTTCCTCCTCAAGGCCCTATCAATACCCCGGATCCGCGCTAGCACCCTCTTCTTCCTTCGCCCAATATGACCGAATTCAACAACATTCCAGTGCTTCACACTCGCCTGAAATTGCTGAATGTTGTTCACCACCGAGGACGAGCTATCCCAAACTGATTCAAGCATCGACTTGAATCCCGGATGATCCTGCCAAGCAGCTAGAAAATGGAAAGGACGTGACTCAGTACTACCCCTTACACCCCCTGCCTGAACAAGGAGAGGACAATGATCACTGCCAACCCGATCTAGATGCACAACCAACGACATCGGAAACTCAATGTACCAAGTGGCGTTTGCTAAACAACGATCAATCCTCTGATACAGATTACCCCTACTCCAAGTAAAATCATCCCCCTTATAATCCATCTCAATCAACTCCATATTATAAATAAAATCCCAGAACAGAGAACTAGTCCCTAGAACCGCACTCGAACCCCCACAGCGCTCCTCTTTGCGGAGGATGGCATTAAAGTCCCCACCCAAAATCCACGGTACCGCATCCCCCGGATTTAACTAGCACAAACTATCCCAAAGATTTCGTCGGATACTCGCATTAGGGCTAGCATATACAGCAGTGAAGAAAACCCATTTATTCCCTGCTACCTCACGAAATTTACCATGCACAAATTGATTAGAGATCGATAAGAACTCAACCTCTAAACCATCTCGCCACAGGATCCAGATACCCCACTAAAACCCCTTGCCTCCACACGAAAAGAGTTCGGAAACCCAAAGCGTCGAATAACTCTATCAGCTTCAGCAAAGCTGACACGTGGTTCAAACAAAGCCACCACCTGTGGATTATTAGCTCTAACAAAATTTTTAAGGTGACGGCGAAACTCAGCACTTGCCGCCCCCTGTGTATTCCAAAACATCATAGTATTCATGATAACCAAAATAAAAAAAAGAGGAGGAACACTTACTGGAGGGAAGGAAGGTTTTCCTTCCCCACGACCAACCCACGCGCCGCCGTATCAGAATCCACTCCAGCCGCTGTATCAATTCCAGTAGCTTGAATTGTATCCAGTTTCGAAGAAAGAGACTGAACCCATTCTGTCAAAATCGGGCGAGGCGGTACTCGTGGTTGCTGTTTCCTTGACACCTTTAAACTTTTCTTATGCACTGCCCGTATCGCCGCTCCACCTTTTACTGAATTCAAACCATGTTTCAACCTAGCCGTCGATTTGATATCATGGTTCCCTTCCGCAATTAGGACAGCTTTGTGAAAACCGGAAACGATCCCCGACGTGTGTTCCACAGTGTGTGGATCTACCCCCGCCCCCGAAGGAACAACATTTATGCCGCCATGCCCATTACCCTTTGATACAAATTCACGATCACCATTAGACACATCCCGAAGCGGCACACGTCCCGTCGCCTCATCCAAACACTCATCTGTCAAAACTCCCTTGCCTTTCTCAACCGGCTTTACACCATCCTTTCCACCGTTCTCCTTCGCCCCCGAACTACCAGCATCATTAACAATCTGATTACCCTCCTTTATTACCACGCCCTTGGAACCGCTCGGATGAGCACCCATAGCTTTCCGACCCGGTGATGATTTCTGAGCACCTTGACCTGCGGAAATCTCCCGCGCCCGCGAGTCTGCCTGCCCTTTCCCTTTCGACAGATTATCATTAGAAGCATTCCCAACGTCAACCTCTGCACGATCTCCCCGCAAAACATCAAACCGCGAACCACGATCTCCTCACACAAATTCTGCGAGTGACCATATCGCCCACATTTGTAACAAATTTGATGGAGGCCTTCATATTCAAGCTTCTGAATAAAACCATCGATACCAATACAAGACAGTAGGGGTTTGTTCAGGTCAACCACCACGGCTGGGCGAGCAAACCGACCACGCTCACCCAATAATGTACTATAATCTATCTTAATCACACGGCCAATCACATCTGCTATCCTTCGAAACAAAGCCTTAGAATAATATCGATATGGAAGCCCCAGCAATCTCACCCACACCACTACTTGTGACGGATGCTTTTCTGATGTCGAAAAGTTTCGCGACCACGGTTGCACCATTAGATAACAACCAAACAAAGTCCAAGGTCCTCCAGTGAGCACCTTAGTATAATCATCGATAGACTCAAACTTCACCAAGAAATAGTTATTGTCCAAATCGATCGCATGAAAATTCCTCTCCATCTTCCATAAATTATGGACACGATTCACCAGAGTCTTGAAACCGATCGCCCTTCCTAAAGGCCGGACTATGATAGTACGCTGCATGCTATCATCAATACGATCATGAATTCTTTCAGAGAAAGTAATCTTGGGGAAACACCACTGCGATCAATCGACACATCCTCATCCAGCACCTCAATTCCATCTTCGGAACTCCCAGCCCTTGCCTGACCACTGCCGGCCGACACCCCCGACACCATAGCCGCGTAAGACAACGGCGTTCTAGCACTACTCTCCGCCTGTACCGCCATCGGAGGCCGTTCACTGTCCGCCGCCTGGACGTCCATCTCCACAACACCAGCACTGTCCATTGCTTCTGTCGCAGCCCCATCAGCCATCACAACATCCACCGCACGAGTTTTTTTCGTCGCGGGCTGCTCATCCAACACGGCGGGGGAGCCAGGCCGCTCCAGCACTGGCGACACTGCCATCTCCACCCCTCCCGGCGGCTGGCCACCAGAATTGTTGAACTCCGCCGCCGATATTTGTTCATGCGGCTCCGATAACTTCGGAGGAAACGTAAAGAACATGATTAGGTTTTTTCGGAGGAAATATATTGTTTAATTGTGTACAATAAGCTTGTACCTTATAAACCATTGTATACAACCATAGGATTTGGTCATTTTTCCAAATACAATAACATTACTAGAAACAATACTAACTAGTCTATATGGGATCGATACTCAACACAAATTTTTGTGTTTACTTTATTACTTGAATGACGTGTACGTTTGCATATTATTGTCGTAACATATTGTCGACACATGATATTGTCGAC
This sequence comes from Hibiscus trionum, assembly GCA_030270665.1. NCBI lineage: Eukaryota > Viridiplantae > Streptophyta > Magnoliopsida > Malvales > Malvaceae > Hibiscus > Hibiscus trionum. Next base: position 4,323,989 of record BSYR01000021.1, on the reverse strand, counting down.
ACATCAAGTTTTTGCACCGTTGTTGAAGAATGATTTATTTATGGGATCGATAATCGACACAAAATCAAATTGTATTCATTGAAATTTTGTTGTATATTTCTGGGTATGATTCTCCTGGCTATAAACAATGTTAATTTACACTCATTTTATATACTATAAATGACGTAAAATACAAGCCCAAGGTGTACTAATTCTATCCTTCGGATAGCAAATAACGAAATCCGATAATGTGGATTCATATACTCTGCAGAAACTTAAAGAACACGCTACTTTACAAAAGAGAAATACGAACAAAATCACCTTATCATCGCCTTGGATGATCGAAGATCGGATTCATTTCAATTTCTGAAGCTGCAGACTCGCTCTGAGCCTGAATCTTTTCAGCTTCCCGTGCTATCTGAACATCACAGGGTGTGTAAAACTGATAAAGAACTTTCACGGCGAATCGAGGAATCAGTGCGGTGACGATGATGGCAAGTAAACACAACCAAAACAATCCAGTTCTTGCAATTTGAAAGATGGCCCTGTTAAAACAGAAAGGTTGGCAAGGGTCAGTAAATAATATATACACGAGTATATGTTTGACATGAGTATGTTCCATTTTATCAAAGTTTTTCATGTATTCAAAGGATCCTCGAACGATCATATCCTCGTTTCAATGTCCGAAAATCTGAACTCGTTCGACACATATATTTGCGGTTCATCTACATGCTTAATTAAAGAAAATAAGTTTACAGAAAAACAAATCTGAAGTAAAAGGGCTTACCAGTAACCAACTAAAGATGGTATGGCATCAATAATGATGACACAAATAAAAGTTGCAATTATAGATCCCCAAATGGCTGCATGCGTTATCCAATTCCAACGGATGACATCCATGGCCAAGTGTAAGTTAACCAATATAACCACTGCAAGAGTCCAAAGGTCTCCGATACTCGATGCATCGACGGAGCTGCCCCAGTACGCGAGAAGAGGAATGAAAAAGATGACTGCACTTTGCCAGACAGTATCGATCATTGTAATCCAAAAGAGTGTTTTGTTATAGCATTCTTCTCGGTGTCCAGCCCCATACAGCTGGGGATACTTTAGAAGTGTCGTTCGGTTTAGGTCCTTGTCGAGAATACCAACAACGATAGTAGGCACCGATGTGTAGATTACAGAATACAATACACTGCTCCACTCATTGATTGCAGTGCTCAAAGTGAAACAAGTAAAGAGCACATACCTGCAAAGAACATTCTGAAGTTAAAAACTGCTTATTCACTGCTGACATTTTACTTTAATGTAAAACTTTGCGGGTTTTATATAATGTAAGTGGATCTTATATATATATATATATATATATATATGACGACATTTGTACACATGCAAAGACTTGTGCAAGCACTCCATCTAAAAAAAAACTCACCAAAACAAAACAAGGACAAACACTGCATTCCTGTAAAAATTGTATAGTATCATGTAGCCCATCCGCTGGTAATTCCAATGCCCATGGACCAACAAAAGAGAAACTAAGAATCTGAACTGCCCCATTGCAAAATCCGATGCCATTACAGCTTGCATACCCTCTTGGCCACTAATGCCGACTCCCACATCCGCCATTTGGATCATTGAAACATCATTAGCACCTGTGAAGCATCCAGTGTCATGTCTGAAGTCCTCTTTAATATTCATAAGATGATAAGAAAATAAAGAGATCGATGATTACCATCGCCAATGGCAAGTGTCATGTCTGAAGTCCTCTTCTTTACAAGGGAAACGATTCCGGCTTTCTGTAATGGGGCCACCCGACAACACAAAACAACAGAACAATTACAAGCTAACTCGAAGAGCTGCAAGCAAAGATGAAAAATAGAGTCATGTCAGCATGCAGGATATTAGAAATTGAAAACAGAAAACAAAGGCAAGTTGAGAACTCCTAACCATTTCTTCGAGTTCACTGTCGAGAATATAAACAAGGCTGGTACCATCAATAATCAATGCTACAGATGTTAAACTAGCTCCCGAATTTCTCCCAGTGTCATTCGTAGTGCCTGACATAGTTGTAAGTTTCTTAGACATGATGATTGCATCTTCTAAACTCTTTCTGCATGATTCCTTAGAGTTGCTGTTAACTATAATTTGTAACATTTTACTGGTCAACAGCTTCGAGGAATATCCGATTGATATGGCAGTTTCTTGCTTGTCCCCGGTCAACACCCATACTTTGATCCCAGCAGCTCTAAGTGACTCAATGGCTTCTGGAACTCCTTGTTGTAGTTTATCTTCAATACCAGAGGCACCCAGAATGCAGAGATTTCTTTCAATATTGCTTGCAACCTTCCGAAGCAAACTGGCTCTACGCATTAGAGCAGTGCTAGCCGCCTCGAATGCAGAATGCCATTCCTCGAATTCTGAAGTACTCAGTTCTCTCATCCCGATGACGAGTGTTCTCAAGCCTATTGAGGAGTAAGAGTGCAGATGGGCTTCAGTTGCCTGAATTATACTAGTATTCAAAGATCTGTCAATGACACTAAACATTGTTGTGTCAGCTCCTTTTACAAACACTTTTACGGATTTGTTTGGGAACCCCAATATAACAGACATCCTCTTCCGATCACTATCGAACTCGTGCAAACCCAAGACATTGAACCTGCATGACCCAAATCATTTTTATTCAACAAAGAAAACTTAATATGATTGAAGTCCAGGAGTACAACCAGCACATCTTTAATATGACATTATACATATACATACATGCATGCCTTTCTTCTTCCACAAGCAAGACAATTTTCAATGTCAATTCCTAAATCTTACAATATCCCAATATACAATATAACAATTAAACAGAAATGGTGAAAACGAAACCAAGAAGATAGAAGTCAGCACTTGATATTACCTTTGCCTTTCTCCTTGAATGTCGATAACAATATGGCCAGAGGTTCGCTCTATTAGCATAAATCCATATGCTGCAGCAGCATAAACCAATGCCTGTTCATCTGGAGACTCACCTTGGTAATCTATCAACTTCAAAGTCGGATCAGGTGTATCTACGATTATAGGCACAATTGTATTGCAAGCTGCCAGTGCAAGGAAGAAATCATGGACGTGACTGCCTTCTTTAGTCTCTTTTCCACTCCTAGCTAATTGTAGAAGCTCCGAGTCGGTCTTTACCACCGTCTTCGGCCTCAAAACCTTCCCATCCACTTAATAAGAGGAAAAAAAAGATTAATTAAGAAAATGCTAAACAAACCTAAAGAAAAGTTCATTTCTATACAGTAGTACTAGAGATAAATTTGGTGTTTACCTTGGACAAAGTAACCATCTTTCTGATCTTGTGAACTGGCCTTTCCACCATTGTAATCTATCCCCCAAATGCTTGCACACTGGAATTCCATCTTGTTCTCGGTAAGTGTACCGGTTTTGTCAGAGAAAACATATTTGATTTGTCCTAAGTCCTCATTTATATTCAAAGCCCTACATTGGAAACTTGAATTTGAAGGCTCGTCATACATCTGAATGTCTCGAATCATGAAGTAAGCCTGACCAACCCTGACTAGCTCCATGGAAATATACAGTGAAATAGGAATCATTATCTGAAACACAATTACTGACATGAGGAATGTGAAAACTATTTCTAATCCCCACCCATAATAATTGTAATTTTCTTCTTCCTCCTCCGAGAAGTCCTTTCTTCTGTAAAAAGGCAAGTAATCCAACTCATCCCTGTGGCGTCTCAACCAAACAGCAGCACAGACGGAGACAACCGTGCACAATGCAGTAAGGAACAGTGAGAGGAAGATGATCTCCAAGTTCATACGGGTCTCAAGCCGACTCCTCTTTGATGGGGCCCCTGAGTTGTTAAGCATGACTTTGGTCTCACGGCCAGCATAGACGGCAACCCCAACAGCCCAAGTAGTATTTTTGAGCTCACAGCCGCGAAGAATAATATTGGAGGGACCAAGTGACACTTGTGTCCCATCAACTTCCATGTTAGCCTGAAACCCATATATGTTCCTGTTCGGTTTCTCACACTTAATCAACGCAGAAACATTCTCCTTTTCAGGAATCTTCAGAAGGGTCTCCTGTTTCGCATATCGTGTCTTCAGATTGGACTCTCCATCCAAATTAATAGTCTGCACGTATGCAACTCCTGTCGGATCACTAGTTGAGAGCAGCACCATATCACAAGGAATGGTTTCATTAGCATGAATCTTGATTATCTCACCAACCCGGATGTCCTTGCATTTCTTTTGATGAAATTCATGATTAACCAAAACTGATGCTAGCCTGTTGTTCTCAATCTTGTCTGCCCTGTGGCGCCTGTAGTCCTCGTACGCATCTTTAACTGCTGTAACCAGAAGGACAAATGCCAATGGCAAAATGGAAGCAAAGCGACCGAATACCGCAAGCTGAGGCAGCTGATTGAGCACCGCAATCACAAGGAAGTATACATAGGCAACTCTATGGAACTGCTCAAACAAGTTCCTAGGCAAAAATGATAGGATTGAGTACTTTCCGGTCCTAATGGAATTCCCAGAAAACTCAAACCTCTCATTTGTCTTGACAGGATCATTTATTTGTACCAACCTAGCATCTTCATCATTTATCTCTTTTTGTGACATGCTATATGTCTCTGACTCAGCTCCACGAGATCCATATTTCACAGGCTTTGGTCCCAAGTCACTAAAATTCACTTCCCTAATCGAATTCCCACCGAAAGATTTGAAACGAGAAGAAAAATTACTCCTTCTTGAAGAGGAACTTAAAGCAGGTTCAATACTATACAAATTCTCAGCTGGATCTTTTGAGTCCATCTCAAAAACTAATAAAGGATTCCTCCTTAATTTTCTTCTCTAAGATCAGAGGAATATGTAATAAAGTCAACAAATAAATAAAATTCAAGAAATAGGAAGAATATGATTCAATAAACAAAACCAGACTTGAGCAACAGATATTAAGAAACAAAAGAACAACCCGGAATTCTAATTCAGCATAGTAAACCCAGAGCTACACCTCAAATTGATTTAGACAAATGAAAACATGGTACAAGTACAAGTACAAATGAGAAAGAAAGAAAGAAAGAAGCTTGAGTTTATGAAGTAACTTCAACAACAAGACATTGAAAGGGATAATTTGATGATAATGGTGGTGGTGTAATGGCGTGCTTGAATTGAAACAGGGAAATATACGAAGTCAAAAGGCATTTGCAACAGGAGAAAAGGGAAACACAAAGGAAGAGTCTTAATGGGGTGAGGACAAAGGAAAGATCAAAATTATAAGCCTTGCAGATTGCCAACTAAACCTGGTCATCACGTACAAGAAGCTTCTTGGATATTGATACAAAAAGAAATTCATACACTTTATTTTCTAGAAAGCGGAGGACTATCAGCGCCGGACAAATAAATTTGTTTAAAACTCTGGTTATTGCTTTTTGGTCAGACTTCCACAACGTATATATTTTAATCTAGGCAAAATGACAAAAGATGCCCCCAACGTTTGCATGTTTGGTCATTTGGCCCCCTATTCTTTTTTTTAGTCCAAAGATGCCCCCAACGTTTGCTTTTTTTGTCATTTGGCCCCCTATTCTTTCTTTTGGTCCAAATATGCCCCCAACGTTTCATTCATAGTCCAAATATGCCCCTGCTGAATGTAAACTGTCAATCAACTGACGGTCAACAGCTTATAAAAAAATTTTGACGTGGCATCAGCAGATCTTAATACGCGGCAAGTCCAGTCAGCATCAGCTGTTGAACGTCAGTTGTCTGACAGTTTCCATCTAACAGGGGCATATTTGGACCAAATTGAAACGTTGGGGGCATATTTGGACTATGAATGAAACGTTGGGGGTATATTTGGACCAAAAAAAAAGAATAGGGGGCCAAATGACAAAAAAAGCAAACGTTGAGGGCATCTTTGGACCAAAAAAAAGAATAGGGGGTCAAATGACAAAACATGCAAACGTTGGAGGCATCTTTTGTCATTTTGCCTTTAATCTATGTTTCTAGAACTACAGGGTATTCAAATAGGATTATTACCCATACACGCCGGCAGTGAAACTTATTGTTTCCAAAGCCTAATTATAGAGTTTAATATTTTAGTTTAGTGTTTAGAGTTTAGAGTTTTTAGTATAAGAGCTTAAAATTCAGTGTTTAGAGTTTAAGGTTAGAGTCTTGGGTTTAGGATAATATGGGTAGGGATTTAAGTTTTAACCTATAAACCTTAAATTTTAATCCTAAACTCAAAATTATATCAAATGCCCTAAATTCAAAACTACTACACTTAAATCCTTGAACTTTAAACTCTAAACAGAGTCTCTAACCCCTAAAACTAAGACGCTTGTGTAAAAAAATTCTATAAGCGTCTGTGTATAGAATAATTACCCATTCAAATAAATAAAAAAAGAAAAAACTTTGATACACAAGTATTTCAATTTTAGAATTTAGAGATTTAGGTTGTAGTTTAAGGTTTAGGGATTTAGATTATAGAGTTTATAATTTAAGGTTTATGATTAGAATAGAGCTAAATATTTAGGATTTAGATTTTATAACTTATAAAAAATGATTTATATTTTGATACACAAGCTGTGTAACACAACCTTCATATTTAAGCTATAAAATCTAAATTTTAAATCCTTAACCCTAACACCTTAAAACTTAAACCCTTAACTCTAAATTTAAACTATAAACTTTAATTCTACGTCCTATATGCTAAATCCCTAATCCATAAACCCTAAAATTAAAAAAAATATAACTTTAGTTTATACAAATTTATATATCAAAATATTTTCTTAAAAAAGTATGTACACAAAAGTATAATTAAAATGCAACATAACTTCAGCGTTACTATTTTGTCACGTTTAGATTCAAAAAAAACAAAAGCTAAAAGAAGTATTATTATAATAAATGAAGTTGATAGATAATCATTGAATTATTTTAGATTGATCATTTAAGTTACTAAACTATTTTAAAATAGGTATAAATTTAAAATTTTGTTACAAAATAGATATTGAATTGTTAGATATCGTCAATAATTTATTGGTGTGATGATTGTATAATTAAAGTAATATATTAGTTTTTACATAATAGGTATTGGACTTTGTATATGTTATGAAATGATCATTAAATTATTTAATTGTTATAAAATGGTAAATTCATTATTTAATTGTTACAAATTAATCATTAAATTATTTAATTGTTACAAATGGTCATTGAACTATTTAACTGTTACAAAAGATTAGTTATTACATGTTACAATGCAATTTTTTTGTTGATTTCAAGATATTTTGTTTTTAGAAACATTTCAAATGAAGAAATGAAAGAGTTTTTTGTTGCAAAAAATGTTTCAAATTACAACAAATTTGCTTATCATTGACATCTGGAGTATTGTCACTAAAAATTATATTTATGTCACTATTAGTATTGTGTGACTTAAAATTTGATGTCGGAACGTTCGTAACGCTAAATGTGCCGCTAAATGTTAAGCTTGATGATAATAAATTTTTCATCACGTATTATCAAACATATATTGACATTGATGTACAACGTCACCTTATAATGAGTATTTTGTTGCAACTAGTTATGCAGCCGTATAATATAAAATTTCATCACTAATCATTTATATCGTCACCAATAATACACTAACTCCATTGTATAAGTGACGAAAGAAAAGTTATCACAATGACATAGTATACCGTCACTTAATAGTAGTATGAATGATGATAATATATAACGCCACTTTATAAATTATATTTGATGACATCTACTTATATAACTGAATTATATAAAATTTTATTGTCGATAATTCTTATCGTCACGAGTAATGGCATCAACTTCAACTTATAGGCGACGAAAAAATATCGTCATATTTTTAGTAACATAATATTAAAGACTTTATTTGAATTTTTTGTTGATACTTTTAAGCTATTAAAATTAGTAGTAATATATATTATTTATAATACTAGATGTAAAATAGTTTATGATTAATCGAATAATCGTACTGAATAAATCAGTTAATCATTAGATGGTAACCAGCTTAAATGGGACGATGACAGTTTACCAAAGTGTCAAATTAAGACTTCCGATAACTGTAAGGACAAATTATTTTAATACGATTAAGCGTATGTGAACCAAATTAAATAAAATTAATATACCCAAAGCGAGTCATAAAGAAGATTGGAATTTAAATGTTTAGACTTTAGAGGACACTTGTTCTTTTTAATTGAAAATGTCATTTATCATAACCAAATTAAATATAAAAATCAAAATGTGATGCATTAAACTAGGGGTGTTTAAAAATATTTGGCATGAATTATTTGACTCGTCAACTCGTCTACCCGATTGAAAATTATCAAGTATTTATTTAAAAATATCCATTTTTTTCGAGCCGGGTACCCGACCCATAATTTTTCCCGGGTAGTCGGGCCGGGTCAGGGCCAAAATATTTTTTTATAATCAGGTACTCGACCCGATCCGATAATTTTAATACTTATATATTTTAAATTTTAAATTCTATTTTTATTTTATGTTTCTTACTATTTTCCCTAAAATTAATTTTAAATCCCTAACTTCTTTTTATACTTTTATTATACACTTTTAAGTTTTAAAATTTTCAAAAATAATTATATTAATTTGTCAATATGAGATTCGAAAGAAAAATTATGTTCGAGATTAATATTTTTAATACCTTCTTTTGTCGATAAACTCTAATATATATATATATATATCCAACTATTTCTCTCTTAAAACTAACCCAAATCACTAATTTTTGTGTTTAAAATATATATCATAAAATTTTGTATTTCCTATGTATTTTCTTTTAAAAAATAGATTTAAAAATATATATAAAAAAGTAAACCGGATACCCGGTACCTAATTTTACGGATATCCAATTTATATGGGCCGGGCAACGGGCCGAAGTTTCACCGCCCAAAAATTAATATAACAAGAACATTACTTTTTCTTGAAAGATATATCTGGTAGAATACTGACCCCATTTTAATGAAAATGAATAGTACATATATAAATGATTTACTTGATTTTACCAAGTACTTATTACATTTACTACTAATCTAATATTAAAACTTTGTAAATAAAATTTATCGAGTGAAGCAATAATTGAACTTTTTTATTCCTCAATTAAAACTTCAATCAAAATTTTATTTCTAGATTAGTAGATTACTAAAAACATGTGGGATTAATGCCACGAGAATTTTATGACTTGCAGCACGTTTCATCTTTCGTTTCATGTACAGTGCTTAATTTCTAGATTGTATATATATAAAATTATATTATGGGTATGGCTTACCACGTCAACAAGGCAATATTAATTGCATATCGGATGGCTAGCCCAACTCAAACAAAACCAGACAGATGGGAAGCCCAACTCTTAACGAAAATAAAAATTTCTTATGTAAAGAATGCTAATTTCCTAAGGATTAATATCCTATATACAAGCGGTGGAAACAGAAAGTTTCCACAAACGCTTTAGTTTAAGGTATAGGGTTTATGGGTTTAAGTGTAAGGGTTTAGAATTTAAGGATAGATGTTTCAATTTAAGGTTTATGACTATAATTTAGAGTTTATAAGTTAAAGTTTAGTTTTTAGGGTAATATAGTGAGGATTTAGGTTTTAACCTATAAACCCTAAATTATAACCCTAAACCTTAAATTAAAACAACTATCCCTAAATTCTAAACCCATACACCCATAAACCCTATACCCTAAATTAACTCCATATACCCTAAAATTAAGGCGCTTGTGGAAACTGAAAGTTTCCACCGCCTGTGTATAGGATATTTATCTATTTCCTAATATTATATTAAGGATTATTATCCTATACACCGGCGGTGGAAATTTTTTCTTTCCACAAGCGCCTCAATTATAGGGTTTAGGGTTAGGGTTTATGATTTATAGTTTAGGAATTTTGGTATAGATGTTTAGAATTGGCAAAATGACAAAAGATGCCCCCAACGTTTGCATGTTTGGTCATTTGGCCCCCTATTCTTTTTTTTTAGTCCAAAGATGCCCCCAACGTTTGCTTTTTTTGTCATTTGGCCCCCTATTCTTTCTTTTGGTCCAAATATGCCCCCAACGTTTCATTCATAGTCCAAATATGCCCCTGCTGAATGTAAACTGTCAATCAACTGACGGTCAACAGCTTATAAAAAAATTTTGACGTGGCATCAGCAGATCTTAATACGCGGCAAGTCCAGTCAGCATCAGCTGTTGAACGTCAGTTGTCTGACAGTTTCCATCTAACAGAGGCATATTTGGACCAAATTGAAACGTTGGGGGGGCATATTTGGACCAAATTGAAACGTTGGGGGTATATTTGGACCAAAAAAAAGAATAGGAGGCCAAATGACAAAAAAAGCAAACGTTGGGGGCATCTTTGGACCAAAAAAAAGAATAGGGGGTCAAATGACAAAACATGCAAACGTTGGGGGCATCTTTTGTCATTTTGCCTTTAGAATTTAGGGTTCATGTTTAGATTTTAGGATTTATAGTAAGAATTTAGGGTTAGGGTTTAAGTGTTAGGGTAATATAGGTAGGGATTTAGGTTTTAACCTATAAACCCTAAATTTTAACCCTAAACTCGAAATTCTATCAACAATCCCTAAATTCAAAACTACTACACTTATACCCCTAAACTTTAAACCCTAAATGGCATCCCTAACCCCTAAAACTAAGACGCTTGTGTAAAAAAATTTCCACAAGCGCTTGTGTATAGAATTATTACCCTTATATTAAATGATTAATATCCTATACACTGGCGGTGGAAATTTTTTGTTTCCACAAGCGCCTCAGTTATAGGGTTTAGGGTTAGGGGTTAGGGTTTAAAGTTTAAGGGTTTTAGTGTAAATGTTTAGAATTTAGGGTTCATGTCTAGAATTTAAGATTTAGGGTTAGAATTTAAGGTTTAAGGTTAGGGTTTAGTTTTAGGGTAATATGGGTAGGGATTTAGGTTTTAACCTATAAACCCTAAATTTAAACCCTAAACCCAAAATTCTATCAACAATCCCTAAATTCAAAACTACTACACTTATACCCCTAAATTTTAAACCCTAAACGGAGTCCCTAACCCCTAAAATTAAGACGCTTGTGTAAAAAAGTTTCCACAAGCGCTTGTGTATAGAACAATTACCCTTATATTAAATGGTTAAAAAAATTTATATCGACCAAATAATTATACATCTAGGTTACATGAAACGCAACAATGCATGATATAGCAGATGAATCAAACAAATGCATATAGTGCAAGCGTAAACAAGAGTGGAAGTGTCTATAACACGAAGGCTCGACATCTTCGACCTAAAAAACTGCTGCCTTCATGTTCACCAATTCATACAAAAAATGGCTCCAAAATAGTTTTGCATCAAACCCCATAGGAATAGGAAAGATATTCTCTCCCAAAACACTACAAACTTTAAAGATTACTACATCGTCATCGGGGGGACATGCCACTAAACTGCTTATAAACAATGTCAAAAATTCTAGAATGGCCACTCTAAGCATACTTGTTACCTTTTTCTCTTTGCTCCAGCCCCCGAGCCACGCCCGCCTTTCTTTTCTGCAGATCCGGTCCTACCACCGCCTTTTCCTCTACCAGCTGGTGCCTTCTTAGCACTTGAATTCCCTGTCACTTTCAACTCCATCTGTACTTCGATTCCTGGGGAAAACAACGCAAAATATTAATTGGTAAGATGGGTAAAATAATCATCATTTGTCAATCAGAAACAAAAAATAAGGAGATAAACATTAGCTACCTTTTGAATTCAGACTCTGAAGTTCAGCCTGCAGCTTCTCACCATCAGTAGTACCTTCTGGTGTGCGAAAACAAAAAGGTAAGGCATAAACACGATTACTTGATGAAAACTACTTATCTGTATAGTCACCCATAAATGCAGCAACTACTAGCAAACCCAAGTCCGTAAATGACTTGTTATGGCACACAGATTTGTTTTACATATCACTCGTCTTGAAAACAATTTCCAACTTATTTACAGCCTTGGGATTTCAAAAATAAGTTCAAGTTTATACCTTGAGAAAGAATAGGTTTTCTAGGAGATTTCCGATTTGAGAACTCAAGTTTAAACCATGCAAAGGGGCCTTTGTGCGTGTGTTTAGGGGGGTGTTACGGTTTAGGCAACGATAGAAAAGTTCTGTTGCGATTTATGAGATGGAATGGTTAGATTTTTATGACTTATGATCTTGACACCTGAAGTTTGAAACTTGGAAAGGGGGGATGGGATAGATTTACAATATGGGCGACACAACCATAGTACAATCAAGCAGTATAACATATTTCCACTGCCACTTCGGTAGGTTTGAAGGAATGCATATTTCTATTTCTATCACTATTACTATTTTTAGAGGGTAAATTTCTTCTTAGACCTCTAGCAAGATTGTATCAGGTCAAAGGGGGCTAAAAATAAGTGAATTAATTTTGCTAAGGACGTAGCAGAAAGATGGGAAATTTAGCGGGTAAATTCAAAATGAATCAACAAAAATCATTACCCAAGTCCTCTGTGTCTGAAGTATTTTCATTATTTTCCGGCAATGCCTCGCCATTCTCCTCCCCTAATACATCATCTGATGGTTCTAGAATTGCAGCAATCCGCTTCTTTGGGGCTTTTTTCATTCCAGGAATAGTAACTAGGTCTGCAGCTCGTATTATTCGTGTTTTGCTTCCTTCATTGTATGCTTTTGTCAGTGCTGCTTTGACAGCTGGCAGAATGCCTTCCATGGGATTTGGATGCCCCTGAGCACATTATTTGAAGAAATAAGTATTTCAGAAACACAAGAAAATAGAAAGAATTTCTGAATGTTATTATATAGAAAGATATAGAAGTAGAGTTACCTGGAATTTAGATAACTCCACAACAGTGTCAAAATCCTCCTGGCTAATTGAGTAAGCGTTCATAAACTCTAAAACCTGCTTAACAGCTTCCTCCTGGTCCATATCAGAGGAAAATGGGAACATTTTAAAACAGAGATCCCTTACATAAAATACAAGGCACGAAGGTCAATTGCAAACACATCCAGATGTTCGTATACACCAACACACTATGATGTATGGAAAAGCAAAATTATAATAACAATATAAAAGAAAAAAAGGAAACAGGAGAACCGCGAGTACAAGTAGAACCAGATAAAAAACATACATCACAATAAACAAATGAACAGATATAAAATAAATGGAACTAGGAAACAAAGATGCAATAGGAACAAGGAAAATAATTCAGGCCCAATAATCAGGCATCATGAAAAAGCAAAAGAAAAGCAGCAGAGAGAAAAATGTGAGGCGGTCAAAGCTCCAATGAACAAAATTCGTAAGGGATACAAATCAATAGTTGGAAGACTGTTTAACACAGCCCCTTTTCCACTCCACCCATCTCTTAAATGCCCAAACCCAACAAGCAAGGAGCCAATAATTTTTATAAAATAGGTAAAGGGTGGGTAAGAGTAACCTAAGACCCCTTTTTTTTTGAAAGAGAGAGAGAGAGAGGGTACAAAGAGCCCCCAATTGCTTTTATATAATTCAGAAAGGCAAAGTAAAAATAACACTAGTAGTTCAATGCATGCTCAAAACAGGAGCATGAAATACAATAGATGATAAAGCCATTGGTCATGATACGCCCTAGTCCTACATCTCTATTTGCAAAAGCAGTCGTAAAAAACATGTAAATCAATACACATCCCGCAGATATGATGGGATTTTATGGTAACCTGATACAGTTCCACCATCAAACCATAAGTTGCAACAGCACCTATGACCAGCATTGGGTCACATGATGCTTACATAGTCACATGTAAAATGCATGCCAATGAAAAATGTAAGTTTCGAACCTTAGGCATGTCTCGAAGTGGATTAGTCAATCTTTTCAGAAGCACTGTCAGATATTCAAGTCGAAGAGTTTCTCTGTATCATTTACAGCACAAAAAATATTATGCAACATGGGATAAATAAATAAAAATAAGGTAATAATCTCAGATGAAATAAGACCATGTTGAAACTAATAAAAACATCATAAGAGTTAAAATAATCTGTCCTCTTCTTAGGATATCCTCCTATGGTTCTTGTCAATGAGCAATAAAATTTTTAGGGTAAACTACACAGTTGATCAATCAACTATTAGCAAATTTCTATTTTGGTCACCAAACTAAAAAAAATCAATTTAGTCCCTAACATTACAAAAATTGATCATTTTGGTCACCCGCCGTTAAATCTTTAACGAAATTGATGGTTGGGCCCCTTTTTAATTGGTATAATAATACATTTAGCTCTCAAACTTTACACATTCAGTCAATTTCATCTTAATTCTAAATAATTCAATAAATTTAGTTCTCCACACTTATAAACTACCAATTTGATACCGATACAAAAGATTCAAAAAATTATATTTATGAAAATTCAATAACCATTATATATATAATTCTAGAGAGAGAGAAAAAAATTATGAAAACTTTCTCTAAAACTCCCTTCTCACTGTTTCTTCTCTGACCCACAACTACATCCATCCTGCCTCCTCAGAAAATTTTGAAATTTTGGAGCTACGAACAAATAGTCTTCAAACAACTGTTGAGCGGGAAAATGACAGGCTGAAAAGTGAGAGCTTCCACAAAACACAAAACAGATCTATACAAAGGAAACTCAAAAATCAAACACCCGCTAGAAGAATGAGAAAAAATGAGAGCCATCTCTGTTCATCGACCAAGCGTTCCAAGCAATGATTATATGTTATATAAATGCCTTCTTCTCTTGCCATTCAATTCCTCCTATCTCCACCAAACAATATAAACTCATTCTACTAAAGACCTCTTGAATATCCTCACCTTACTTCTTTCCCTTCCTAGTTTGCTTTACTTCAAATTCATAGACAACCTAGGTTTTCTACTAAAACCCCTAAATTACCCCTATAAGTTCAACAAATCTACTCTATGTGCCCTTAATACCCCCTACAATTGCCTAATGGCTTGGCATCGTTCACTGGTTGGTCCAACTTGCAATCTACAATGAACATTTTTCTCAGAACTCCACAACTTCTTTTGCTCAAAATAATAGCATGAATGAATATGCATTAGAATGTTATAGATAAGGGCTTTGTGGATATTTTAGATAAGGGGATTGTGGAGAACCTTGAGAAAGAGGGAAAATGTGGTAAACTATAGGATTTTGTAAAAGAGTGTTGAAGAATTGAAAGCTAAAGCAAAGGAGTTAAGAACTGTACCATTTGAGATGGGAAGATTAGAAAAGGAAAGGAATGTATAAATATAATGTTTTTGACAAAAAAAATTAACGCTAGAGACTAAATCAGAAAAAAAAACCTAATTCGCAGACCAAAATAGAAACATACTAATAGTTGGGTGACCAACTATGTAATTTACTGAATCTTTATCAAGGCCATAGCTCTGACACAAGCATGCAACAATTTATAAGCAGACATGCGCGCATTCACATAGATGAACGGGGGCAAATAAGAAAAAAAAAATTCAAAATGAGTTCTTCAGTTCTCACTTTCCATCTCTCTGAACACGACTTGAAATATTGAAAGCAAATGCCTAAATAATTTAATCAAGTTAGCCACAGAGTAGATCTCAGAACAATGTTATGACTTTATTTCCTTTAACTGACAGGCACAACCAGATTACGGAAGGCATTTTGCAAAATGAGCATGTGATGATGTGAATCTGTTGGTTTTTGTCGTAGCTGCTTAAGCATCAAGTTAGCAAATAAAGCTGCTGACATTAAACATCTATGTCAGCACATCTCAAGATGCCAGCATTTCCTGTCAGAATCTGCCGTGTAGAAGTCGTGTGTTTAGGAGTCTTTGCAATCGCTATCTCTAGATAAGAATTTTAACTTTAGCAGAAAACAAGATAGAAAGGCTGGTTAGAGAACCAATAATCAGATTTTTGCATTTCCTTACTGAAAGAAATGGGGAAGATTGCAACCCGTTGAGACGCAATTGAGTTTAATCATGGGTTATGTGATGCACCAGAAGAATCAGAAAGTTAATATATTTGGCTGGTTAGAAAGTTAATATACTTGGCACACATGATATCAGATATAGCCTTTGCAGTGAGTTTAGTCAACCAGTTTATGCATAATCGAAAAGAATCGGATCTCCAAGCAGTAAACAAGATAAAAATTATGCACGGTCTTTAGTCAACAAAAAGTCAACATATGGGTACTGTACAATCCTAGGAGGAAATAATATAACCTGAAGGTGTAAGAAGCAGAATGTAGTAACAATATCAAGTGCTGAATCAGAATTCAGATCGATGGCTTTGAGAGTATGTGAGTTACTCTGGGTAAATATAATCCTAGATGACTTAAGAATAAAATGGGAAAAGCCCATGAGGCTTTACTGTGATATTAATCAACTATCAATATTGCTCACAATTCTGTTCAGCGTGATTGAACAAAGCATATTGAAGTTGATAGGCATTTCATTTAGGGAAAATTGGACAGTGGTCTAATTTGGCAGATCTGCTCACAAAGGGGCTAACAAGCAAGGTTTTCCAAGAAATTATAAGCAAGCTGGGAATGGCAGATATTCATTCACGAGCTTGAGGGGGAGTGTCAGAATCTTCCGTGTAGGAAGTCTTGCATGTTTAGGAATCTTTGTAATCTCTATCTTCATATAGAATTTTATCTTTACCAGAAAAGTCTCTTTAGAAGTCGGCAACTTAGTTTATTTAACTATTGTAATCTCCTATTCAATAATCAGATTTTCGCATTACCTCTATTTTTTCCTCTCCTTCAGTTTATTTCCTTAGTTATAACAGTTCCATTGAAAAGTAGACCTAGTCAGACTTCAATAATTGACTCTCTGCTTCAGTTAATTTATCTATCAAAATTGGCTATGCAAATGAAACAAATAATGACACGGGAAAAATAAATTATTAATGAGAATTCAATCATGTAACTAGAACATCATTTATCAAAGATTCAGCCACAGATATCATTAGAGAATATGGATAATAAAATCTAAGTCATGCTAGCATGCCTTGAATCATGTGTCAGCAGCAAACACAACCCAAATTGTTAAATACTTGATAAAAAGATATAAAACAAAACTAAGAATTACCTTCCTGAACAAGATTCACGCGAAGCAAGAAAATGGACATGGAAATCCTCCAAAAGCCTATAATTTTTGCTCATAGTTGAATTCTTTCCTAGCCACCCACCAAATCTATTGAAATTGTGTTCTCCCTGAAAATATGAAACCGGCCTCCAATATCAGGACATCTAAATTTCAACAGGAAATTATCATCTAAAACAACAAGTGCTCAAAGTTAATGTTCATCACAGAAGGTTCTACTCAAAGCATCAGAACAAGAAATCGAGAACAGCTTCAAATTTTTATTCCTAATGGAGGTTATTTTTTTAAAGCACGTGGTAGCGATTTCCTTGAATTTTAAGGCATCAAAACCAGCCCAATATATACAGATCCATGAAAACAAGTAGCAAAATGAAATAAAAAGCCACCAAAGAAGAGTTTCCAAACAATGTTTCTTGTATCCCCATTACCTCCTCAATCCCACAAGACTCTAGTTGTCTCCAAGGCAGAAGTGTACGGCCTTACATGGTGATCAGATAAGGATCCATAAATTCTCTTAATTGTCATTCACTGGGATTCAAGACATGGGTGTCACAGTTTTGGATGCTACTATTTCCCTTAAATTTCTTGATTGCTTGGTGAAATTTTGCTTTAGTACACGTCGAGCAATAATAAATTATGATGTGAAATTTTTAGGGTGGCTTTTGTTCTTGGGTCAGGATAAATAGTAGCTATATGTAGATTATTTGGCTTGGGCTGCTGTGTTCAAGGATATCAATGGAAGTTTAGGATTTCTGTGACTGTGGACCATATGGTCTGATGTGAAGAGAACAAGCGCATGCACACTTGAATCACTCAGAACTTAGTGGCAGACTGACAGTGGCACGAGTCATAATCATCATGTTTAGGAATTAGACTACTTTCAACACAAATAAGAGGAGAGTATTAGATGAATTATGCTTTAGTGTTTGAGTCCTATTGTTTAAAGTTTTCTTAGAAGTCTCTTATGATTAGGAGTCCTAGTTATCTTTAGATAAGAGTTTTATCTACTGTAAGTTTTCTATTAGGAGTTAATTACTAATGTATAAATTAAGGGCTATGAACCCAATTTCTGCATAAAAGAAAATAAGAGAAATCCAGATTTTCTTTGTTTTCTGTCAGTATTGAACTCAATGAAAACACAGGGAGTTAATTAAATAATCTGCCAAGGTTGGAACGCTTATTCAGCATTTTAGCAGGTAGAATCAAGCTACTAAGTGGGTACTATGGAGTTGGGAACAAAATAAAACCTTATAATCATATCAGTCATCAAAAGATAAAGACTGAGCTAGCCATGACCATACTTCTTAAAGGACATAGAAGGCTTCAGTATTTTGGATTCAAAATTTATTTATTCATAGTAGAAGATAAAGGTTAAAGCACCTCCCTTGTGGTACTTGTCAAGCTTGTAGAAGGATAAAGTAAAAAGTTGATTTTTAATTTCAATATCTTTATTAAAAAAACATGGAAACTGAAAACAATCATGGCAATGCATGAGAAGTCATAACTACCATCAAGAACCTTCAGGATAATACTTACATGTTCGAATGTCTCCCTTTGCCCATGTAGCAATGCAGCCCTGATGAAACAAAAAAGAAGAAGAAAAATATCAGACAGAAAATGAAAATAATTTGAAGAGCTCTTGGTTGTTTAGGCCTGAAAAATACAACACATACGGAATGATACACGACGAAAGGACACTAGTTTGTGAGAGCTGCCACTGTCGATATCTGCGAATCTGCACATTGACTATATCACCATCACCAATAGACTCAGCAGCTCGAGCAATTGAGTTCATTCGTCTAACCCCACTGTCATCTTTACCAATTGAACTCGGCCTATAATTGATATAATTTTCCTGCATGAACAAAAATACCAAGTCATACCTAGATCAACAATTAGCAAGTCGATGCAAAATGTGCAACAGATAAACTATCCCTCTACATATGCAAGTATAGACCAATAAAAAAAGATGGTTTAGGCAAAACAAAAACATTGAAGCAATTAAACCTAACAAGTATACGCAACAAAGAATACAAATGGACTTGCAAAAACTAAAAAATACTTGTACAGTAGAGAGAGAAAAAAAGTATGCAACTTTCAAGCTAAGGACTTCTACTCTTCAGCTGCAACTTTCAAGCTAAGAACTTCTAGTCTTCAGCTGTTGGCCACATTAGCGACACAGTTCACATAATGCAAAGGAAATCTTACAAACCCAAACCCAAAAATTATGCACAAGTAGGAAAGCACTTTCGGAAGGGCAGGAACTAAAATGAGCATTAAGTCCTCCTGTGGGGAAACTAAGGACCCAGGAAAAATACTGCACGAGGGTATTATGGCATTGAGGTGGTGTTTATTGTTGGAGCAAAGAACACCAACTCAACCTAAAACAACAAAAAAGGAAAATTGAAAGCAACATTTCCAGACAAACTTTTGTACTTTTATTAGATTTTCTACCATCTTAAAGATATAATTTAGTCTTGAAAATTCTAAAGAAGTACTGCAGCATTAGAAATAATCTATAAATGGAGCTAAATTACATGGAATCGGGGCCATCATCCAACAAAGGCACTAAAGTATTCTACATTTTTTCATTGGTTCAGAGAACCCCCAACATAATAGGTCTGAGGTTTCCAGGAAGATCTTTCATAAGTGAATGATAGCAACGTAACTTAGGGAGACGAGCTAGAAAAGGCATAACCTGAACAAGAAGTGGGACTAGATCAGGATCGCTCAT
Organism: Hibiscus trionum; assembly: GCA_030270665.1. NCBI lineage: Eukaryota > Viridiplantae > Streptophyta > Magnoliopsida > Malvales > Malvaceae > Hibiscus > Hibiscus trionum. The sequence goes on along the minus strand of BSYR01000021.1, from coordinate 4,304,167 downwards.
GCTTAGATCAATTCTTTCGTCCGTTCTCAACTTTCCACCATTGAAACCGAACAGCCTAAATTACAACAGATTCAAATAGGAGACATGAGGAAGGAAAAAGAGTTTAGTAAGTAGTATCTGGCAACATATTGGTTACTATAAGATTCAACAGAGTTAAAACCAAATTATCATTATATTTGGAAGCATAATTGAACATTTCTAAATGCCTCGTTGATAGGGATTTCAATTCACACACACACAGAGAGAGAGAGAGAAGCTTAATTGGATTGTATCAGAATTCTTGGTACAAACATGAAAATTCTAAAACTCGTCAAAAAATAATGCTTGAGCCATTAACGTGCATCTTGATAGTGACGGTTATGAGGCAACAAAACTCTACATTTTACATCACCAAACCAATGAACCACAAAAAGATGGTTTATTTTGGAAAGAATTTTTTACCTGTAAAACTGGAATTTGTGTTGAAACCATTTAGTTATTGGAATGACATGGACTATAAATACTAAGAGAAAAGTAGGATAGGCTTGATCCATAATTCAGTAGCTCAGTAACAAAAATAACATGTCATTTCGCTACATGATCAAACAATAAGAGAAACAAGAGGAGAAAATAATTATTGGAAGAGCCTAAAGTTCATTTTAAATAGAAAATAACAGCAACAGAAACATATCTAGGAAACACCAATCAAACAGCAACACTCATCAAAACTTATAAGCTCTTAATTCATACTTACTTATCAACAGCTGTGAAGGGTGAAATATCTTCATCCTTGGAACTGCTAAGAAGGCGTTGCCTTATGTCATTGTAATTAATGACGGACATGGACAGACTCATGTACTGCAACTGATTTAGGGCCATGCGCATATCTCCGTTCACTCTTTCTGCAAGTTCCTCCAGAGCAATCTGGAAAGTGAAAAAAGATGTATTTATTTTTGGTAAGAGGGGAGGGGTGGAAGAGGAAGATAGCTGGAGGGAGAATGGAAAAGATCATAGGTGATGTAACAAAATGTATAATCACAACAACAAGATCAGCAACTATATACCTAATAGTTACTGAAGAATATTACCAAAAAAAGCAACAGAAAAGCTGTTCAGCTTCCAAAAGTAAATCACCCAACTTAGATCATGCCAAAATCTTTTAGATCACACTTTCTCCAAAACTTAATAGAAAAATGATCTCACTACCAGAGAGAGGGAGAGAGAGAGAGAGAGAAAGTTCATGTTTATTGACCAAGAATCCAGTAAGTCCATTACTAAATCATGAGTCAATTATATTATAAACCATTCGGAACAGCAATAGTGCAAAGTAATGCACGGCCAAGTGACTTTTACCGCATTAACTTGGAGACCTTCAGCATTTGCAACTTGCATTAATCTCTTTGCCATCTGCCATGCATAAAGCTCAGAGTTAGAACAGGAATGATGATGAAGAACCCCCACCCGTGAAACCCAAAAGTGACAAGATAAGAATGGTGTAGTATAGAAACTTCATAAAACTGCAGGGTTACGCATGCAGACAAAAAAAAAATTAGATGCACATTTAACTAGTGGAGACTTTTATGAGTTTATCCTTGTTTAACAGATCATGGAGACTCAACACGAAAAAGTGCCCTGAAAAATAGTTAATAAACAAAACCTTTAACCAACAATAATAAATAGAAAGTTAGATCAAATTGCATTTCTATGCAGCATATGCTAATGCTTTCATAAGTCCATAGATAACATAATCTAAAACCAGGACATAAAAAACGATGCATACAGCACCAAGATCCAATCATGGTTTAACTATCTTCTTTGAAACATAATGATTTTCCTTCCATGAGCATACAAACACAAACACGAAGATATAATTCATTGAATGCTTAACATCCCCAATCTATATCTCTTAACCAAACCAAGGGCCTCTTTTCTATCATGGTTCCAGTGAAGAGGATAATTGGAATCATGCTACTCTAAACTTGGAGCAGCAGATATATCTCTAAACTAAGGCATGTTACATTCTTCTTCAAACAATTCGTCATAAAGTAGGAATCTGGGCACTTCAAGGTCCAAGATAAAATACACACAAATCTATATTCCCTCTTGAGTTTCAACGATTGCATGATTTTAAATTTGTTACACTGCAAAACTGTGACTTGTAAGAATGAAGAGATTATTTAGATTTGGTGCTGAAACTCTAATTCAATATTCCAATGTGATTTCTTTTATGTTAGCAGCAGGCACATACTAAAATTTCAGCCATCGTAGCAAGACCAGTGTGGTTGAAATCACTAGCAAAGTCCAGTGCTGTCAGCAAGATAAAACATAGTTTTGTACTAATTTCAGTAAAATACAAAGCATATTGGCACTACAGAGCAAAAGATAGGCAGTTATTTAAAGAAACAGTTATAAAAGCAATAACAAATATTACCTGCTGTTTTGTAGGTTTACGGTAATTGAGAAGCAAACAGTAGTTTACAAGACTCTTCAGTTTCTGACTGTAGCGGTCATTACAGATGCAAATGATTGGGATTTTGGAAATCTTTATGCTTGCAATAAGATCAGCTATTCCACCTCTATCGCCAGCAGACATGCCATCCACCTCATCCATAACCAGGACAGTCTTCGGATGTTTTGAACTGCAATTTTTCATTAGAAGATTGAGTGAGAAAATAACTGAAAAGAGATTATAAATATCTTATGCAGCACTGGTGCACAAAAACAAACCGATCCATATTAACACCCAAGGCTTCATTGCTGACTAGTTCCTTTATGGAATTTGCATTGCTTCCACCAACTCCTTTAGAAATATTGGCATCAGCCTTTCCACGACTATCACTAGCATTTACCTATATGACACATACAGGATAGACAGCAAGACAGGCATATAAACTTTCAGCAGTGTAATTAGAATTTATACTAATAATCAAGATTTCTTTTGGTATAAAGTCCACCTCAATCGTCTGGAAACCCAGCATCTGACTAACCAACTTCGCTGATGTAGTTTTCCCAATTCCAGGTGTTCCACTTAATAGAACAGCCTTTTTAGCACCGGAGTCGTTTTGCTTTTTTCCCTTTCCCTTGCTTCCAGTACCAAGAAATTGCCTGTTCCATTGTTCCAGCCAATCATGGAGTTGTTTAACCTGCAGCCATGACAGAGATCATAGTGAGAAAGCTTCTACCATATGAATGTTGCTCAGACTCAGGACTCTTGGACATAGATTTCTGTCCAACATGGATGCATTCAATATTTTCAAAGTTTTTCCTCATATTTGTTAGTCAAAACTCCATATCAACAGCCACTTTGAGGCATCAGATATGTTTGCACAAGTAAGCAATATGGCTACTAGCCTCTGAAGACAGAAATTAAAATTATAATGTAAAATAGTATAACAACACAGAATGGAAGAATAGACACTAATACCAGTGATTGGTTCCCAATGATCTCATTTGGAACTTTTGGCCTATATTTTTCATTCCATGGAAGAGAAGAATGCTGGAGCAGTTGCCCTCTTTTCTTGGCAGATGAGACACTTGCACTTGGACTTTTGGTTAATGTTGCTGATGAAGAGTTGCCAAAGCAAGAAGCAAGATAAGTTAAGACAATGCATTTAAAATAAAATTAAAGGCATTCAGTGTCCATCCATGTGAATGCAACTATATACACAATTTACAGGAAGATATATATAGGATGACAATATTCAGAAATAGTAGCATCAATCTGATATCAAACACCAAACTCCGTAATTCATACCTACAATGAAACCACCACTCACAACCAACAGAATGTATGCTACACACCGTGAAATAGTATTTAACAGAGACAATCATCCTGGATTATATTTTTTTGATGGCAAGATAAGAATTTTAGCAAGACCCATTTCTAGTAAGTAATAGTCATACCACACCAAACACATATACTACTGTATGTAGACCACTCAAATAATGCACCAGCAGCAGATGCATAGATTTTAGGGCATACTTTTCACTTCTGTTTTCTGGGGACTCTTCTTAGGTAGAGAAGGCGCGATGGTGATTGCAGATTTGTTTGACTCTCCTTTCGATGAAGCTTTTCCATGAATTGAAGCACGGATCATGTCAAACAATCCATCCTCGGTAAGAAATTTAGTTCTACAATAAGAAATAGAAACCAAGTATAAACAAGAGTAGCATGGCACTAATAACACAAACTAAAATTTTCAAATGAGGTGGGAAACAAACCCAAGCTCTTTGGCTTTAGAGGACTTTCGACCTCCAATATCTTCATCACACAAAAGATAATTCTGCAGATGGAAAATGTTAACCACTCTCAAATATTGGGACAGGAAATTAAGCTATTATCAGGCAGAAGTGTGGAATAACTGTTTTTTTGCTGACAGATCCAGTAACACGACCACCATGGCGTTTAATTAAGTCCTCGGCTTCTTCTCTTTCCAAACTGCAAGGTCAAAGTTCAATGATTATGGGGCCATGAAGAACCAATAACATCAAGAGAAATCATGCGTAAGCACTTTTTAAAAAGAACATACAATAATAATCACATGAAATATCATGGACCATGGTATTAATAACCTTCCTAGAAAATTATGGTTTATTGGTCCATGGTGCTGAAAATGATGTGCATGTGTGCATCAAGAATAGTTTTCCACATAACAGAAAGTGGTAACAAATGTTAGACCAGTAACAAATGCAATACCTGTCAAGTGTTCCACTAATTACAAAAGTTAGACTAGTTAAGCAATCAGGGGCGCCTTCAGGGACTTCCTGACATGACAAAAATTCAGTGTTACAGAGATTAGTCGACGGTAGACCCTTATAACAATTAAACCGGAAATTTCTTTTATATCTTCACCTTCTCTCCTTTATGTGGAGGGTCTTTTCTTTCTCCAAAATTCAGAAATCCACCCCGTCCACCACCTCTACCTCTTCCACTAGCTGATCCTGTTGACGTACCCCTGCCACCACGACCCCTGCCACCAGACTTTACAGGAGACTCCAAATCTTTAACATCGTCTTCATCACTTTCGTCAATATCACCACCTTTGCCTCTTTTGTTAGCTGGGCCTTTTGTCGCACCCCTGCCACCATGACCTTTTCTACCTGACTTTACAGGAGACTCCAAATCTTTAACATCATCTTCACCACTTTCACTGATATCTACAGCTTTTTGCGCATTACAGTTGCCTGATCCACTCTTCAGTCTCTTACTTGGAATGACATCAACAGAATTCTTATATTTGGGCAGAACAAAGTCATCATCAACATCGACTTTGCTTGGTTTCTTTGAAGGTTGGTCTTTTTCACTACTGTCATTTTGAACTTTTCTCTTTGCTGGAAGTTTCTCATTTCCTTGTTCATCTTTTGCCTTTTGCTTTTCTGCAGGAAAGTACTTGCTAGTTTTCCGTCTGCCAGAATTTTCTTGGCCTCCAGGTACCTTTAATAATTGCAAAAGGGGAAAATTTCAGATTAACAAATAAACATTTAAGACCAATTTCCATTGACATCTTAGTGATTGCATAAGGAAAACAATAGGCATAGATCCATATCTGCTCACTTATGCTTTCTTCCCTGCCATTTTCCTCTTAAATACAAGATGCATGGAGCCAGTATGCGTAGATTAGGTCACAGAAATTCTTCCCAGAATTATGAAACAGCCTAAATAAAATCTTTAGATGGCAACACATGAAATTCATTCAAATCAATCTCAACATTATAACCGAAGTCTAAGAATAATGAACTATGCTGAAATCTTATCCTAGAAGAATCATAGATTAGACAAATATATATACACTCACAGAATCTGCTTTGGTTTCTGCTGCATTTTCCGGCTTTGAAGCACTAACAGAGCCTTTGCCTTTATCGTGTGCTTTCATAAACCACTTCCTGATATCAGACTGCAATTAGCACTGAAGTAAGCCCGTTGAACAAAAACAAATAAAGTAACAACATAATTAAAAAATATGCTTTGCATATAAAACTCAATTTCCCTCATAACTAAAAACTATCACATTTCATATATGAACTCAATTTCCTACTTGCAGAATAATGAAAAAAAGGCGAACCCCCAGTTTTGTTTACAAATAACAAAAAAAACTCAAACCCTAACTTCCACAGTTCATATTTAAAATTGAAAGAAATTAAAATGCCATGAACTCACCATTGCCGATGCTTAAACAAATCCAACTTCTTAGAGATTTCGCCTTCTCAAAACAATCTGAACGAGAAATTTCAACGGATGTAAGTTCGACCAAACAATGCACTCGCAACTTTGTCAACTTAAACTTTAACAACAGCAAATTAATCACTGGGTTTCCCAGAAACGGAGCACGGGCTTTTACTCTCAACTGTAGGGTTTCCTTGAAAGTTGAGACCGGAAAGTAAAGGGTAAACTACATAAATGGTCACTGAATTTTTAGGCCAGATTCATTTTAGTCATCGTACTTTTAAAATATTCGATAAGGTCACCCAATTTTTAGTTCGATTTCAATATAGTCACCGAACTTAAGCTAGTTTTCATTTTTCCTTAATAAAAAAATGGGTAAACTACACCAGTCATCACTCAACTTTCATCTCACTCCTATTTTGGTCACTAGAGTTTAAAATTTTCAATTTAATAACTTAACTTTCAAATTGTTCATATTTTGGCCACTCTCAAATGACATGCTTATGCAAATAGAAAAATTTGATAAATCCTTAAAAAATATTGTGGTCAATTTGTAAATTTAGATTATTCAATTCTCGATCTTATATTGTACCAATTAAATTAGATAATCGATTAACTAGTTAACCGAAATATTTGATTTTGGAAATGATTATTTTACTTTGTTTATTAGATATCAAATGTGATAATATGGTAAATTTAATAAATGTTCGGTTGTGATAAGAGTGTAAAAACAATTAGAAAGTCAAAAATTGAAAGTTCACACATATTAATCCTACCCAAAGCCATTTTTAAAAAAAAATTAAAAAAAATGTATCAAAATCACTAGAGTATAAGATATTGTAATGCATAAAAATTAGAAATGTTATATATGATATATAAGACCGGTTAATCAATTTTGCTTAAAACTGTGAATCGTAACCGAATCGAAATAATTTATTTTAAAATTTTGTATCGAAACTGGGTTCAATTAATCATTAAAGATTATTTTGGTCAATTGTTAAATTCAGATTATTCAATTCTTGATCTTATATTGTACCAATTAAATCGGATAATCGATTGACATGTTAATTGGAATATTTGATTGGAGTAATAATTTTTTTTTACTTTGCTTATTAAAATATCAAATATGGTAATAGAGTAAATTTAATAAGCAAAGTAAAAAAATTATTACCCGATTTTTTTTAAGAATTAATGGAATTTTTCTATTTGTATAACCATGTCATTTGAGAGTGACCAAAATATGAACAATTTGAAAGTTAAGTTATTAATTGAAAATTGTTAAACTTTAATGACCAAAATGGGTGTGAGAAGAAAGTTGAGTGATGGTTGGTGTAGTTTACCCATTTATTATTAAGGAAAAAAGAAAACAAACGACAACTTCTAACGGGAGGGATCATATCGAATTCGAACTAAAAATTGAGTGACCTTATTGAATATTTTAAAAGTATGGTGACCAAAATGAATCTGCTCCAAAAGTTTAGTGACTATTTATGTACTTTACCTGAAAGTAAAATGAACTGTTTTTTTTCTTGGTATTTATTTGTTTGGTTAAAGTACGTAAATAGTCCCCGACTGTATGACTTTTTTGTTAAGTTTCTTGATTGTGAAAAGTTATAAAATAATACTGTAATTTAAAAAAATGACAAATTAGTTTGGTGTCGTTATAAAGTTAACGACAAATGTGACCGTTAACAAAAAATTGACATAATAATATGGATTATTATCCTATATACTGGCGGTAAAAAACAAAGTTTCTACAAATGTGATTATTTAGGGTTTAGTGTTCTAGTTTAGGTTTAGATGTTAGGGTTTAGAATTTAGGGTTCATGGTTAGAATTTAGGGTTTAAGGTTTATGGGCTGTGGTTAGATTATTAGGGTTTTAAGGTTAAAATTTTAGGTTTTAGATTTAGGCTAGAAAATATGCATGCTTGTGTAAACTTTTTTTACATTGACAATGTATCAAATATTAATCCTAATAATATATGAAAAATACTTTGATACACAAGCTTGTGTAAAGTTTAGTTTACACAAGTCTTTCAATTTTTTAAGATTTAGAAATTTAGATTGTGGTTTAGGGGTTTAGGTTGTATGGTATAGAATTTAAGGTTTATGGCTAGACTTTAGAGTTTAGGGTTTAAAGTTTAAGGTTTAGGTTTTAGGGTGTTAGGGCTAGGGATTTAGGTTTTAGATTTTATAGATTAAATATAAAGGGCTGTGTAAATTTTTTATTACACATCTTGTGTATCAAAATATAACTCATAATATATAATCTTCTACCTCTGACACGCGTCGTAACGTGTCAAGAATAATTTCCTTCTTCCAAATAAATAAATAAATAAATAAAGGAATTGACTAAATATAGATAGGGAAGTAGGAGTCGAACCCACAGGGACTTAGAATTTTCCTTGTCGCGGTTTTGTAGTTTCTGAACCAAGAGTTGTTGATGGAGCTATGTTGAGGTGATTTAGGTGGGGGTTTGTTGTAATGAAATGTAATTGTTTTAGAGAGTAAAAGAAAGATTTTAAAAGAGTTTAAAGTAAATATAAGATTATCAGCCTCGGGCTTCCGCGTTGACTTGTTCTACTTGGTTCCTTGGTAAAGATTTTTATTTCGAAAAACTTGTTGGCAAAATTACTTCAAGGTCAATCCTTGAGTTTTTGTTTGTAAACTGAATTTCCAAAATCAATTTTTGGTTTCAGTTTTGATAATTTGTCTAAACCAACTCAATGTTTGAGAAAACAAATTACTTAAGCTCGTAACCAACTCGAAAAGTCATTTCTATAAAAACAATTCGATTTCAATTTCCCTTAGTAATCTATTTACTAAGTGTGTTCCCTAGAAGTCGAATTTGTTTCAATAACCGATCCTCCCTCCCACTTGATAGATCAAAACAATTGTTTTTCTCCAAAGCCAATCTTTGGGTTTAAAATCATTTTGATTTGGAAAATAAAGAATGAAGAAATCGAGAGAAGTTTCTGAAATATTTGAAGCATAATTTCAAACCTCGCCTTGAGAACGCGTCTTTGGCTTAAAAAGATCTAGCCGAGCATGGTTATCAAATTAATCATGCTCGACATTTAGGAAATAATTAAAAGAAAAGAACTTAAGAAAAACTAAAAAGAGAAGAATTTCCAAGAGAAGAAGAAATGATGTTTAATTGCTAATTGAATGATGACAATACTTACCCCAAATAGGGGTATTTATAGTGTTTCAAAATAACCTAGGTAAAACCTAAAATGATAATTAAAATTAAACAAAATAATTATCCAGAGTTTAAAATTTAAAATTTAAAAAATCCGGTGATAAGCTATCTGATAAGTGGCTTGATAAGCTATCTGTGTTGCCGACGTCAGCTTCTAGAAGATGCTGACGTGGCGCCCAGTCAGCATTCATGCCCTGGTTCATGCCCACGAATCTGCCCACGACTCCAGTATTTTCTACAGCATTCCAGCTTATTTCCAGCATTACGTAACCTGCATGAAAACAACATAAAAACAGCCCACTTAAGTCCTTCAAACTTATATTCAATCAAAATAAGGACTAAAAACATAACTAAAATAAATACTTATCAAATTCCCCATCACTTATCCGATGCTTGTCCTCAAGTATCTCAAAATTAAACAAACCTAAGTTTAAGTTTTCACCCTTAATTTCACGAAGTCACAAAGGTTTTGATATGATTAAGCATCTAAACATGAAAGAAAAGTAAAGAGCAAAATAGATAAATGGCAAGATTAAGAATTTAAAGCAAAGAATTACATTCTAGTACCCTACTAACATCAATGATGCAAGCCAAGTACCCTCACAAGGAATCGCTCATGTCACTCAAAGTGTTTAAGGGTAGAGAAAAATTCACTCGAGCCAAAACTGTAACACCCGTGTTTTGGGGCTAGAAGTTAGTCGGGTTAGTTGGTTCGAGTCGGTAAAATTTATTTTAATCAAATTGACCTTAGTGTGAGCAAATTGAGTTTAGAAAGAAAGGGAGGGATCATTTTGGTAATTTAACCAAAACAAAAATAAATAGACAACCTTATCAATTAAAAGCAAGGAAAATGTTATCATCTTTCCCATTTCCCCTTTCCCCCACCGTGAAGAACACCAAACTCTCCCAAATCCCAAAATTTATAATTCATCAAATTTCTTCATCAATTCAAGGGGTTTTTGAAAGGTAATTATGTTTTCTTAATCTCCTCTTTATCCTCTATCTATCTATAGTCTTAGATTTAAAAGTTATGGAGTTTTGAAAATTAGGGTTCATATCAAAGTTTGGGTTTTTAAGGGGGTTTTCATCTTGTTTTGATAAATTGAGTTGGGGCTTTGTTTAATCATGTTAAAATACACATAATATGTTAAAATGAGTAATTTTGGGTAAAAATCCGAAATTGGGTTTTGGTGGATTTTTAGGAAGGTTTTTAGATGAGTTTGGGTATGATTAATGTTGGAATTTGAGGGTTTATGTTAGAGTAATAGTTGGGGGTTGTTTTGAAAGTGTTTGAATGTGTTAAAATGTTGAAATCACAAGTTTTGGACTGTTTTTCATGGCTGCTCGGATTTGGTGATTTTGGGGATTGTTCATGGCTTAAATTGTGTGTTTAATGTTGGAAATTGGGGGTTGATGGTAATATTATAGTTGGGCAGTGTTTTGAACATGTTTAAGAGTGTTTTGGATGACTACAATTCTGATTTTTGACGGGTTTTTGTGGAATTACAAAAATGAGAAATTGAAGAATGAACTTGGCTTTGAATTGTGAGAATTGAAGTGGATTTGTGTGTTGATGTTAAACTTTGGGTTTGTGACTGATTTTGAGGTTAATATATTGTTTTTGAATGGTTAGAAGCAAGAGAAATCAATGTTGAAGCTTCGGGCTCGAATCCAGAAACTTGGATACTTGGTAGGCTTGTCGGCTTGTGCTAATGAAGTAGTCGGTGAGTGGTTAAATATTTTTAAAATGGTTTGAGTATTTGGTTCAAGCATGTGAACCCAAGATGGGCTTGGTAAACCCACTTAAAGTTGGGATTAGAGTGGTAGCCTAATCCCAAGCTTTGATTAAAGACTTGGGTTGCACTTTTTAATGGTTGTATATGCCTCGTATTAAATTGTGATGGTGTTGATTATGTATATGTTGTATACATGTATGATGAGGCATGTTTGATGCATTGTTATATGCATGTTGATGATAGATATGTTATGGTTGCTAATAATGTGCATGTGGTGTTGACGTGTGAAATGATATTATGAGATGGTTTCATGATCCGAGGATCATGGTGAGTACATGCTAGGCATGGAAATATAGTTTGTGCATGACGGTGAGTCATGGTGAGTACATGCTAGGCATGGAAATGTGGTTTGTGCATGACGGTGAGTCATGGTGAGTACATGCTAGGCATGGAAATATGGTTTGTGCATGACGGTGAGTCATGGTGAGTACATGCTAGGCATGGAAATATGGTTTGTGCATGACGGTGAGTCATGGTGAGTACATGTTAGGCATGGAAATGTGGTTTGTGCATGACGGTGAGTCATGGTGAGTACATGCTAGGCATGAAAATATGGTTTGTGCATGACGGTGAGTCATGGTGAGACGTGCTAAGCACGGAAGTGTTATGAATTGAGATTAATGATCCTTATGTGGATGTCTGATGTGGCTATTTATGTTGAGGAAGTTAGAGCTTGAAGATCATGACATTTACTTGTATATATTGTTCATGCATCTTATATTATGGCTCTTGTGGATCCTTGGCATGTTTGTGTAATGCCTTGGCTTGATTGTGCTCGGACCCTGCAGTGTTGAGGTTTGTTTTTAGAGCTTACCCTCACTAAGCATCATTGCTTACGCTCTCTTTGTTCAACATTGCAGATCCTTAGTTCGTGGGTTGCTTGTGCAAGTGGAAGGCTCCAAGTGTGGTTTTTGGCTTGAGTTCATCAAGTATGGATTTTTAAATGTTAGACATGTAATGGTTTGAGCAATGAGACATGTATGGTTTTGTTGGATAGTTGTTGGTTGTTAGGAGCATGTTTAGACTCCTTGATGCCTTGTTTGTGTGTGACTTGTGTTGCCTTGATGAATGTTAACTCATGCCTAAATTGTTCATGTTGAATGTTGGCCTTATGCCTTAGGAGTTGCCTTCATGCCTTGAGTATGTTTGAATATGTTGGAGTACTTTTAATCTAGGACGTATGCTTCTAGATTTGGATGGTTGGTGTTGAGTGCCTTTGCCTCATTTAAGCTCTTATGTATGGTTGTATATGAACATGAGATGTTTTTATCATTGAAAGACATTAGAATGAAGCAAAATATGCTCCCCTGCACCTAGGTTTCGAAACTAGGGGTAAAGTTTCGAAACCTTTGCAAATTTTTGGATTCCAGAGGCTACTGCCAGCCAGAGTTTCGAAACCTTTGGGCAAGGTTTCGAAACTATGGTCAAAGGTTTCGAAACCTTCCCAAGGTTTCGAAACTTTTGGTGAAAACTGCATTTTTGAGCATGTTAGAGTCATTTCTGGAAAAAGTGTTCTTCTACAAAGTTGTAGAGGACAAAATTTTACATGAAATAGAGGTATTATTTACTCAAAAATGTTAAGTATAGGTCTCTGAATTGTTGTTAGAAGTTGACGGGACTGAAACTGAATGTATTTGGAATCTGCTGGACTAAATTGTGAAATATGAAATGTTTAGGGGTTTGGCTGTTTGTCTCGTGAGTTACGTTCCGCTGTTTGATCACTTAGAATTAAATACTCATCTAGACAAGAGTTAAAATGAAAAAAAATAGGGTTGCTAACCGAGGGGGAACTTTAACGGGTTTCGCTTCGGTTTTCCCCGTGTGACTCACTCGGACCGGTCATCCGGCTAGACCGGGATGAGGGGGTTACAAAAACTAATTAGAGCATTACCATAGGCTTGTGGTTAAATCTAATCTTCACTACTAACATGAATATGATGCAAAAATCAAGAGGTCTTAAAGAAGGGTTGTAATGAGGCTAAGGTAAGGGTAGAATAAAGGCTGAAAATAAGGGTTAAAATTCAAGACAAAAATCATCCCAAAAATATATTCGAAACTTCTCTCTTTTTTTCTTTTTTTTTCTCATTCGAACTAAAACTGTTTTGCAGTGTATTTTTTTCGAACTGCACTGTTTTTTTTCTTTTTTTTCCTGGAGACTCAAACAATTTCATGCACTTTTTCTGCACTGCATATTCGAACAGTTCTGCACAGTTTATTCGAACAGTTCTGCACAATTGTTTTTCTGCACAGTATTTTTTCTACTGTTGGACTGCATTTATTCGAATCTGTTTTTTTAAGACGATTTTGTCTTGAAAAGGGGACACAAATAATGGAATTTAAGAAAAAAAAGGATTAGGCTAAAATGTGGTGATTTTCAAGAAAAAATGCTAAGGCTCAAAAATTGTTTCACTAGGGGAAATTAATTAAAGGGTAGATAATTTGTTTGGGAAGAGAAATAGTTAAAACTTAGTGCCTCAATCACATTTAAGCATCATATTCAATCAATGTAATCTCAAAAAGAATTTAAACACAAGTTCTAGAATGCAACTAATGTAGCTAGGCACACTCAAAGAAACAAAGAGCAAATATATTAATGTATGCTCATTAGGCTCAAAAACTCACAAAAATGTCTTGCGTACTCGGTAAGCATCATGTGAAGTAGAGAAAGAAAATGTCATATAAAAAATTTTTATCAAAAATTAATCATGCCAAAATCTACCATGCAACCTAGAATTTTCTAACAAGATAGATACAAAACCATATGAAAACAGTGAGACAAGGCAAAACTAAGGATTTAACGAAGAACTTAAATTAATAAAATCAAGAAATCAAGAGAACAACCAAAACAGATAAGCAAGATAAAAATTTGATAAGCATATCTCCCCCCTCACTTGATGTATTTTGTCCCAAAATGAACATAAAATAAAATAAAATAAAGAGAGAGGGTGAAAATACTCCCTGATCGCAGAAGAGCATGTTTCGGTAATGGGCTCCGAGTCTGGTGTAGGGACGGAGGCGAGCTTGCTCCCGAGTTCGGATCATGGTGGTGGTAACGGTGGGCGATCGAGTGATGAAGGTTGAAGATGAAGTGAGAATGGTGGCTAGTGATATTTGTGTAGTTTTTTTTTAAAATAAAATAAAATAAAGAAGAATGGTTTGTTGGAAAGGGACGGCTGGTGATATTGAAAAAGAATAAAATAAGAAAAAAATGGTTTATTGGAAAGGGATTGTTGAAGAGTTGGACGTGGGTGTAAAAGCAAGTGGGGTCCATGGGAAGATAAAATATGTGTTTAATTTTTGATTTAGTTTAAAATATGGGTGAAGTGATTGGGTGGGAAAAAAGGATAAAGGGAAAATCCGAATTTTTATTTAAATTCTAAAAATTGGGTCCACCAAATCTTGTTGAAAAAGATAGTTTCTCATCCTTTTATTCGATCTAAATTATCTGCAAACTAAGAGATCAGATAAGATAAAATAAAATTAAAATAAATTCGAAAATAAAATTAAAATGAGATAAAATTAAAAATAAATTCGAAAAGAGATAAGAATAAATTCGATTTTTTTCTTTTCTTTTTCCTTTTTTTTATTTTTTTATTTTTATTTTAACTAAAGATAAAATTCAAATGACATCAAATTATAGTAAATTAAAATGGAATAAAAATAAAATAATAACATAAAGAAAGTAAAAATAAAATAAAATAATAAAAATAATTAAAGTAAAAAGAAGGAAAAGAAATGGGTTGCCTCCCATTTAGCGCTTGTTTATCGTCGCTAGCTTGACGACCTTATTCAAGTAACAGGTTCGATTAAACGAATTTCCTCGACTAGACCAACCGGAGCATTGTCATAGTACGGTTTAAGCCGTTGACCGTTAACTTTAAATGGCTCTTCGGAATTACTTTTAATTTCCACTGCACCATGTGGAAAAATATTAGTCACTGTATACGGTCCAAGCCACTTTGATCGTAATTTTCCTGCAAAAAGTTTTAATTTAGAGTTAAATAATAAAACCTTTTGACCAATATAAAATGATTTAAATGCAATATTACGATCATGAAAATCTTTATTTTTTTCCTTAAAAATTTTTGAACTGTCGTAGGCATTTTTCCGAATTTCTTCCAACTCATGGATATCGAGTTTACGCGTTTCGCCAATTAGATCCATTTCCATGTTGCATTTTTGGACTGCCCAAAGCGCGCGGTGCTCTAATTCAACCGGTAAATGGCACGGCTTACCAAAAACAAGGCGATAAGGGGACATCCCGATGGGACCCTTATATGCTGCCCGATAGGCCCATAATGCGTCATTCAGCTTAACGCTCCAATCCTTCCGATCAGGTTTCACGATCTTTTCAAGAATGGTCTTGATTTCACGATTTGACACTTCCGCCTGACCATTTGTTTGTGGATGGTACGACGTCGCGATGCGTTGGGTGACGCCAAATTTTTTCATTAGCGCGTCGATGACTCGATTGATAAAATGTTTCCCTCTGTCGCATATCAACGCTCTTGGTGTGCCAAACCTGGAAAAAATACAATCTTTCAGAAATTTGACAGTGGTTTTAGCATCATTATTTTTTGTGGCTTTCGCCTCAACCCATCGCGAAACATAATCAACAGCTAAAATAATATAAAAATTACCGAATGATGATACAAATGGCCCCATATAATCTATCCCCCACACATCAAATATTTCACAAACATGAATAGGATTTAGAGGCATTTCATTACGTCGGCTTAAGTTACCAACTCTTTGACATTTGTCACATGATTTGCAAAATAAATATGTGTCTCGAAAAATATTAGGCCAATAGAATCCGCATTCAAGAATTTTATGAGCTGTCCTTTTAGGTCCATAATGTCCACCACATGCATATGAATGATAGAAATTAAGGATAGATTTTACCTCGTCTTCGGTTACACATCATCGTATTACCTGATCGGAACAATGTCTCCAAAGGTAGGGATCATCCCAAATATAGAACCTGGATTCCCTCTTGATTCGGGTAATTTCTGACCGTGGCAAGTCATGGGGTAATTCACCTGTAGCCAAATAGTTCACGATGTCCGCAAACCAAGGTGTTGAAGCTTGGGCCATCATCAAATTTTCTTCAGGGAATTCGTCATTGACAGGCAAATCCGAATTCGTTAGTGGGATTCGGCTGAGGTGATCGGCCACAAGATTTTCACTCCCCTTCTTGTCCTTTATCTCGAGATCAAACTCCTGTAGGAGTAAAATCCATCGGATCAGCCTTGGTTTTGCTTCCTTCTTGCTCATCAAATATCGCAAAGCTGCATGGTCAGAAAAAACAATAATTTTAGTTCCAAGTAAATAAAAGCGGAATTTATCTAAAGCAAAAACTACAGCAAACAGTTCTTTTTCTGTAGTTGAATAATTTCGTTGCGCTGGATCAAGCGTTCTCGATGCATAGGCGATGACATGAGGCTCTCGTCCTTTCCTTTGTCCTAGTACCGCTCCAACACTAAAATCCGAGGTGTCGCACATAATTTCGAACGGCAAGTTCCAATCAGGCGGTTGCACTATTGGCGCGGATACAAGTTTCTCCTTAATTGTATCAAACGATTTCCTACATTCGGATGTAAAGTCGAACTCTACATCTTTCTGCAGTAACCGACATAGTGGTTGTGCTAACTTTGAGAAGTCTTTTATAAATCGCCTGTAGAAACCTGCATGTCCAAGAAAAGAGCGAATATCCCTCACAGTAGTGGGGTATGGGAGTGAGCGTATAATATCTGTTTTAGCTTTATCAACAGAAATCCCTTTAGAAGAAACTATATGTCCTAATACTAAGCCTTTATTAACCATAAAGTGACATTTCTCATAATTAAGCACAATGTTAAATTCAATGCATCATTTTAAGACATTAGTTAGATTAAGCAAGCACTCACCAAAAGAATTTCCATACACAGTGAAGTCGTCCATAAACACTTCAATCCCCTTCTCAACATAATCAGAAAATATACTTACCATACATCGTTGGAACGTAGCCGGAGCGTTACATAGTCCAAACGGCATTCGTCGATAGGCGAAGGTTCCGAATGGGCACGTAAACGTGGTCTTCTCTTGGTCTTCAGGGGCTACGGGAATTTGAAAGAAACCTGAAAAACCATCGAGACAACAATAGTGAGATTTACCAGCTAATCTTTCAATCATTTGATCAATATATGGTAAGGGAAAGTGATCTTTTCGGGTTAGAGAATTCAACTTCCTGTAATCTATGCAAACTCGCCATCCATTCTGAACTCGAGTTGGAACTAACTCACCTTCGTCATTTCTGATTACCGTGACGCCGGTCTTTTTAGGAACAACATGAATAGGACTTACCCATACGCTATCCGAGATCGGATATATAATATCGGCGTCTAAGAGTTTTTGAATTTCGTCTAGTACTACTTTCATCATGGGATCATTCAAGCGTCGCTAACCTTGTCGTGACGGCTTTGCCCCTTCATCGACTTTGATCTTGTGCATACAAGTTGAGGGGCTAAGTCCTTTGATGTCTGCTACCGTCTAGCCGATTGCTTCCTTATACTTCCGTAGGACTGTGACAAGATTGAATTCTTCCTCTCCGGTTAATTCGTTCGAAATGATAACCGGTAAGGTATCATTATCTCCCAAGAAGGCGTACTTAAGGTGGGATGGGAGTTCCTTTAATTCTAACTTTGGAGCCTGCAAAATAGATGGCAAAGGTTTAGCCTTTGATGGAGTTAAAGCTAAATCAGAATTAATAAAGGAAACAGATTCGTCCTCATTTTCTGCCTCATTGTCGCAAAGCTCATAGTCCATATCAAAGTTATTAAAAACAGTAGTATATGCATACTCTTCTATATATGGATCAACAATATCAATTGAGTTAACAGATTCAACCTGATCGGATACCTCATTGCCTTATAAACATCAAATTCTACTACCTCACCGTCGAATTCCATGGATAAAAGGTCGCTCCTTACTTCTATTTTCGTGTTTGCTGTGCTAAGGAACGGACGTCCCAACAACACTTTGAAGCAAGTGTTTGTTCTATCGTGAGCCATATCGATCACGTAGAAGTCCGCAGGGAAAAATAAGACATCTACCTTTACCAAAACATTTTCCAACACTCCTTCTGGATAGATGACTGATCGATCCGCCAACTGTATCGTAATCCTGGTTTCCTTCAAAAGATCATTAGTTATCATTTTATAAACAGAAAGCGGCATTACATTTATTGAAGCCCCAAGATCGCACATAGCACGTTTAATAGATACGTTACCAATTTGGCAGGGTATAGCAAACATACCTTGGTCTTTCATTTTGGGGGGTAACTTACGTTGGAAAACTGCAGAAACGTGCTCTCCCAAATTTACCTTTTCGTGCCCGGTGAGTTTTCGCTTAGTTGTACAGAGCTCTTTAAGAAAACGAGCGTACCTTGGCACTTGGCGAATGACTTCCAAGAGGGGAATGTTCACTTGGACCTTTTTAAATACTTCAATAATTTCTCTCTCTTCAGCCTTTTTGTCACGTTTTACTAATCGTGATAGGAAAAGAGGTGCGACTTCAAGAGGTGGAGAAGAAGAAGGAGATGATGGTAGAGGATTATTTTGTTTTTCGTTACCTTCTTCCATGGCAGGAGTGGGATTGTTGTTTTTTTATGGTTCTTTTGGAGCTATAACTGTCCCACTACGGAGTGTGATGGCGCTTATATTTTCCCTAGGGTTTGTCTCGGTTTCTGAAGGAACTTTACCTTTGGAATCAAGACGGCTTGCTAGCTGGCTTATTTGTTTGTCTATCTCTTGTAAGTGGGCCTCGGTACGAATTTGGAATTTCTCTTGGGACATCGCTAAACGCTCAACTAAGGTTTCTAGAGATGTCTTATGTTGTGGGTAGGGTTGATTTTGTCTTTGGTTGTTTGCGTATCCAAAGTTTGAGTGGTTTCTCCACCTTGGATTGTATGTATTTCCCATGGCATTGGCTTGGGCGACATCATTTTCCTGAACCATCGGACAACAGTCTGTCGGATGTTCTGGGCTAGTACAAATCCCACAAAGTCTACTCGTTCCCTTTTTTTCCTGCAAGAAGAGTTTGCACTATTTCAGCTAATTTATCAACCTTATTTTCTAAAGAAACTGTGCTTACCTCGCGAACATTTCGAGATGGTTCGCTAGATTGATTAAACCTTTGTGAGTTGGCAGCCATGGTTGATATCAGTGTTTTAGCCGCTGTTGGGGTCATATTGACTAGAGCTCCGCCACTTGCCGCATCCACTACTTTCATATCCATAGGCGTCAATCCTTCATAAAAATACTGAAGGAGGGTTTGTTCCGACAATCCATGTTGTGAACAATTTGCACACAACTTTTTAAACCTCTCCCAGTATTCATATAAAGATCCAGCTTCTTTTTGTTGAATGCTCAGGATGCTGCGCCTAATCTCGCTTGCTTTAGCTACAGGGAAGAACATATCAAGAAAAAGTTTAGCCATGTCAGTCCAAGTTGTAACAGAATTAGGGGTAAATCAAATAACCAATCTTTTGCTATATCTGCTAAAGAAAATGGAAAAGCTCTAAGTTTGATTTGGTCATCGGATACTCCCTGTGGCTTTGTGCTTAGACAAACCACGTGAAATTCCTTCAAATGTTTGTGTGGGTTTTCGTTGGGCAAACCGTGGAAGGTTGGTAGTAGATGAATCAAGCCCGTTTTTAGTTGGAACGACGTTTCACCATTTGGAAAGGTTATCCACAAGGGCTGATTGTCCTCTGTTGCCCTGATCAGCTGCTGGATCGTCTGTTCGTTGTTTCCCATTTGGCTTTGATTTTTGGGATGTATTTAACCTGTTTTTCCGGATTTCTCCTGGTCATAAACAATAAAAAACAAACAGAAAAAGTTGCCGAAGTCCCCGGCAACGGCGCCAATTTTGACACGCGTCGTAACGTGTCAAGAATAATTTCCTTCTTCCAAATAAATAAATAAATAAATAAAGGAATTAACTAAATATAGATAGGGAAGTAGGAGTCGAACCCACAGGGACTTAGAACTTTCCTTGTCGCGCTTTTGTAGTTTCTGAACCAAGAGTTGTTGATGGAGCTATGTTGAGGTGATTTAGGTGGGGGGTTTGTTGTAATGAAATGTAATTGTTTTAGAGAGTAAAAGAAAGAGTTTAAAAGAGTTTAAAGTAAATATAAAATTATCAGCCTCGGGCTTCCGCGTTGACTTGTTCTACTTGGTTCCTTGGTAAAGATTTTTATTTCGAAAAACTTGTTGGCAAAATTACTTCAAGGTTAATCCTTGAGTTTTTGTTTGTAAACTGAATTCCCAAAATCAATTTTTGGTTTCAGTTTTGATAATTTGTCTAAACCAACTCAATGTTTGAGAAAACAAATTACTTAAGCTCGTAACCAACTCGAAAAGTCATTTCTATAAAAACGATTCGATCTCAATTTCCCTTAGTAATCTATTTACTAAGTGTGTTCCCTGGAAGTCGAATTTGTTTCAATAACCGATCCTCCCTCCCACTTGATAGATCAAAACAATTGTTTTTCTCCAAAGCCAATCTTTGGGTTTAAAAATCATTTTGATTTGAAAAATAAAGAATGAAGAAATCGAGAGAAGTTTCTGAAATATTTGAAGCATAATTTCAAACCTCGCATTGAGAACGCGTCATTGCTAAAGCATTTGGCTTAAAAAGATCTAGCCGAGCATGATTATCAAATTAATCATGCTCGACATTTAGGAAATAATTAAAAGAAAAGAACTTAAGAAAAACTAAAAAGAGAAGAATTTCCAAGAGAAGAAGAAATTATGTTTAATTGCTAATTGAATGATGACAATACTTACCCAAATAGGGGTATTTATAGTGTTTCAAAATAACCTAGGTAAAACCTAAAATGATAATTAAAATTAAACAAAATAATTATCCAAAGTTTAAAATTTAAAATTTAAAAAATCCGGTGATAAGCTATCTGATAAGTGGCTTGATAAGCTATATGCGTTGCTGACGTCAGCTTCTAGAAGATGCTGACGTGGCACCCAGTCAGCATTCATGCCCTGGTTCATGCCCACGAATCTGCCCACGACTCCAGTATTTTCTGCAGCATTCCAGCTTATTTCCAGCATTACGTAACCTGCATGAAAACAACATAAAAACATCCCACTTAAGTCCTTCAAACTTATATTCAATCAAAATAAAGACTAAAAACATAACTAAAATAAATACTTATCAACCTCTATACTTTATTTTAATTTGGTCCTAATTTTAGTAAATTAACCACAACATTTCAAAATTAAATAAATTTAACCCCTAAAACCCTAAACTTCATCTTCTTCTATTCTAAAAACATACCAGACCACCATAGAAGAAAATTAATAAGTTTTATTTTTTAGATTTTATTTTCCAAGAATCTATGCATGCAAATCGTCTTGTACCTTTCAAGTTCAAGACATACTTTAAAAAATTAAAAACTTTTTTGTTTCCAGAAATCTTTTGAAGGAAGGGAATAAATGTTTTTTTTTAAGAAATGCTTTTGGAAACTAAAAACATTTTCATTCCTTCATTTAAAACATTTATGAAAACAAAGTTTTTTAAAATCAACAACAAAAAAATATTATAATATAACAAAATATTATAATAACCAACCATTTATATTAATTAAATAATTCAATGACTATTTTGTAAGAATTAAGTAGTTCAATGATCATCTTGTAACAATTAAATAGTTCGATGATCATTTTGTAACAATTAAATAGTAAATATATTATTCTGTAACAATTAAATAGTTCAATGACAATTTTGTAACATTTAAAAAGTTCAATGACTATTTTGTAACAATTAATATATTATTTTAATTGTCTAGACAGCCCGCAATTAAGTTGTAAATAACATTTAACGGTTTAATGTTTATTTTGTAACAGAAGTTAAAATTTAACATTTATTTTATGATTTTTAAAAGTTTAGTGACTAAAATAAATAATTTAGGATTGTTTGCTAATTCTTTAGTACGAGAAAGGAGCACTGGAGCGTACCCAGGTGAAGATTCATTAACGAACATTTACCGAAAAATGTTTTCGGGATTTGTTCTTAATGAAACAATCCCACATTATAATTCTTACTAATTTTTTATCTTTTATTTTTTATTGGGTTAATCTTATTTTATTTATTTATATTTTATAGAACCTAACAAATGGCCCAAATGAAAAAAAATGGATAATGTTCGTCTTAAAAAATATGTGTGTGCTTTGTTAAAGGTTTAAAAATGTATAAATAGATACTATATTGTAATCACCTCTAAACTATTTAAAAAAGGGTAAACATCACCGAATGTCCCTTTTGTTTGGGTCGTGTTCTATTTTGGTCACCCATTTTGAAAAAAAAAGTTATTCTTGCCACTTATGTTTACGATATGCTTTATTTTGGTCACTGTGCTATTAACACTCGTTAGTTTGATGATGTGGCACATTAGTCAAAAGGGTTAATTTCTAATTTGACCCTTGAACTTTAAACAAAGCATTAATTTGACCCCTAAACTCTCTCAACCTCACTTTTATCTCACAATGTTGCTTCTCCAGCCACCTTCTTTGGTGGGTGTGGTGGCTCCGACCACCTCTATCTCCTTCTCCTTCTTTCCACCCCTTTATAAGTGTCTCGACATTTAAGTTTCCATTCCTCCAACCTCACTAATATCGCTTTTGGCATCACATTTACTGAACACAACCGTGTTGTTTTCCCATTTGTGGCGACTGACATCATTCGATGTGCCACAATCGAAGTAATACAGATTTCATTGCAGAGGACTGCTCTCATTTCTGCATTCAGTTTTCAAACTAGTCGTATGTCGTTCCGTCGACATCAAATACCATGACGCCCTCAACACCTACGAGAAGCAAAGCCGAAAAAATCAAAATGGGAAGCAATGATAGTTATTCACTAATAGATTTAAACATGTAAAGATCAAATTAAGGGCGAAGGAGAAGTAGAAGGAGATAAACGCGGAGCCATCACCTACCAAAGAAAGTAGCCAGAGGAGCAACATTGTGGGATAAAAGTGAGGTTGAGAGAGTTTGACCCCCCAAATTGATATTTTGTTTAAAGTTCACGGGTTAGATTAAAAATTAATCTTTTTGACTAATGTGCCACATCATCAAACTAACGAGTGTTAACGGCACAATGACCAAAGTAAAATAGATCGAAAACGTAAGTGGCAAGAATAACTTTTTTTAAACGGGTGATTAAAATAGAACACGGCAAAAACAAAAGGGATCTCCAATGAAATTTACCCTTAAAAATATTTATATTTAAAAAAATACACGTACAACAACAAATGTGCTCCGAACTTCGAGCTGGCATCTAAATTCATAGAACTTTATAATCATAGAGTTAACATAAACATTGTATCAAACACATCATTCTATCTTATAACTTAGCATATTTCATCATGTAAGCACAACATTCAACATAATTTTTCAGAGATCATAATAAGTATTAAAAGTTGTCTTACAATAATTTTCATGTTTCAAACATGAAAACAAATTGTCATGTAGGGGACTAAACTTTTGTAGCATGTCAACTATACCTAACATGTTCAACTACTTAAAAAAACACAAAGGCATAAAGTCAAAAAAAAATGCCTTTCATGTTTGACTGAATAGTTATTTTAGCTCCTATTCTTTTTTGAACCAATTTAACTCCTAGTTTTTCATTTTAGGTCAAAATGGCCCTCTGCGGATGAAACTGTTAGTTAACTGACGATAAACAAACTTGAAATAATTTGACAGAATGACGCGTCAAAAGAAAAAAAATATTTTATATTTTATACAATTTTATAAAAATATTTTTTTGACTGATGTGTCATTATGTAAAGTCAACATATTTATCTATTTGATATTGCTATCGCGGCGTGCACTGCTATGCAGATTTGTCACGTCATTTGAAGTTGTTTATCGTTAGTTGACTAACTGTTTTCATCTGCAGAGGGGCCATTTTGACCAAAAATAAAACGTTTGGGGTTAAATTGGTTCAAAAAAAGAATAGGGGCCAAAATGAAACTTCAAAGTTCATCTTTTATTATAAACTAGAGCATAGTGTACTGAGTGGGCGAGTCTAAAAGAAAACCCTTAAAAAGCGACTAAAAGAAGGCAATACCGATACAACCGTTAGATTGAGTTAAATGAAATTAGCCGTTGGATTTAAAAAGAAAAAAGAAAAAGTGATAAAAGGTTGAACATGTTATATCACAAAGTATTACCCGATTATAACACAAAATGTTACAAAAAAATGTTGCAACATAAATTCTTACCCTAATTAATTAAATTCAAAACCCTTCAAGGTAAGAATTTATATTATAACCTAAAATCTTACCCCAAAAATATTTTTTTATCAAACACATAAGATTTTATGTTCCTATATAAATTCGTATCGAGAACACCATAAAATCTTGCTGAAAATGTAAGAAAGCATGTTATAACATAAATTCTTACCATTTGTTTGAAGGGATTTAGATTTGGTGATATTTGGTAAGAATTTGTGTTATTACCTTTTTTTCTTATGTTTCTATAATAATTTATGTAAGTCTCGTAACAATTTGTGTAGGTACCCTATTTCTTATAAGTTTGGTAAGATATAAATTTATCCTTTAAGATTTTATGTTATAACACAATTTCTTATCATAAGTTTCGTTGTTTTAGATTTGGTGATATGAGGTAAGAATTTGTGTTATTACCTTTTGTCTTACCGATTCTATAATAATTTATGTAGGTTTCGTAACTATTTGTGCAGACATCCTGTTCCTTATGAATTTGATAAGAAATAGAGTTATCCTTTAAGATTGGCATAAAGTCAAAAAATACCATCAACGTTTGACTGAATAGTCATTTTGACCCATATTCTTTTTTGGAGCAATTCAACCCTCAACGTTTTATTTTGTGTCAAAATGCCCCTATACAGATGAAAACTATTAGAAAACTGCCGGTAAACAGTTTGAAATGACTTGACAAAATGATAAGTCGGAATAAAAAAAATATATTTTATATAATTCTATAAAATTATTTTTTACTGATGTAAAGTTTTTTCAAGTCAATACATTTGTCTATATAATATTGTTATGTCAGCGTGCACGACCATATAGGTTTGTCACGTCATTTCAAGTCATTTACCGTCAGTTGACTGTCAATTTTCATCCGCATAGGGGCCATTTTGACCCAAAATGAAACGTTGGGGATTGAATTGCTCTAAAATAAATAGGGACCAAAATAACTATACAGTCAAACGTTGAGAGTATATTTTAACTTTATACCTTTAAAATTTTATGTTATAACACAATTTCTTATCATTGGTTTCGCACAACTAGCATTCCTTCGCCTTGCATGCCAATCGCAATTTGCAGTCACAATATGCCCGCAGCACCTCTCGGTCGTCACTCATTTGCATCTCGGTCACACTTTGTTCCATCCCGAGTGTACATCTAACGAGGTACCTTACAATAGGACATGCCATTCAACTAAACCATACCTTAATCAAGAAAACAAAATCAACAACAACAATCACCTAATAACATTTCATAAACAAAAGGGACAAATTTTATAAGACAAAACAAGTAGCATTTATTGAATGCCGAAATGTTAAAAGTCGAACTCGAGACAATGACATAATGTCAAAACTTTATGATGAAATAAATGTATTTGAAGACTTAATAAATAATAAGCAAGGAAATTAGGTATTTTGACAATGACATGATGTACAAACTTTATGTAAATATTAAAGTTCCATGAAGAATCATCAAGACATGCAGGGACGGACGCAAAACTTTATGTTATGGGGGCAAACCTATAAAATTTTAGGGGAGGCGAACTTATACGATTTTAGGTGGCGGAAATTGATTTTTCAATAGGAAATATATAGGCATTGTTTGACAATTAGCGGATAGCTTATAGCGGATTAGCTTATTGGATTAGCGGATTGTATTAGCTGATTGTATAAAAGTGTTTGGTAAAATTGACTGATAGCTGATAGCTATTTGATTATTTAAACAAGCAAAATTGTAACACCCGTGTTTTGGGCCTAGGAGTAAACCGAGTTTATAGTCGAGTTAATAAAATTTAATTAGAATCAACTCAACTTAAGTTGTGGTGTAATTGAGCTTTAATAAAAGGGGAGGGACCTATGTTGCGATTTTACCCAAAACTTTTATTAAAAGTAAGATAACTCTTAATTTATAAAAGGTCATCATCTTCTTCTTCCCTTCTATCTTTCTTTCCAACGAGAAAACACCATCTCTATAACTCTCTCAAGCTTTTCACTATTTGATTAGTCATACTACTTGATTTCAACATCGTTTTGAAAGGTAAATTATGTTTTCCGACTCTCCTCCTTATTCTCTATCTATATTTGGTCTTAAAACTCAAAAATATGAGACTTTGAGAAATTATGGTTTTATGTTAAAGTTTGGATTTTAGGTGGTTTTCCAAATTGTTTTAATGTTTTGAGTTGGGATTTAACTTAATCATGATGAAATACACATTATAAGTCAATTTGGTTAAATTTGGATGAAAATTCGTACTATGTTCATATGTTAAATTTTAAGGTGTTAAAACTTGGTTTTTGGTGAAGTTTATGTTGAAAACTAAGTGTAGAACTAAGGTTTTGATATAATATTTGAAAAATGTTTTGGACTAAATTGAAAAGAATTTAAAATATGTTTTTAGTCAAAAACAACTTGAAAATATGTTTAAGGGTTTTTAAAGCTCTGGAATGGACTTAAAATACGTTTAAAGCGGTCAAAACCATGCATTCCAAGTGATCGTATCGATACTGTATCTGAGTGTATCGATACGCCTTGAGGTTTTCAGGCAAATAGAGTTCCAGTAGCTAAAACCCGTATCGATACGTCAAGCGTATCGATACGGTGTCTAAAACCCGTACCGATACGCTTACACGTATCGATACGGTATGGTTTTAAATAGCCCAACGGCTAGTCGCGTACCGATACGGTGGTATCGCGTACCGATACGCCCAACGGTCAATTCCCAACGGTCATTTGAATTTGCAGGACCGTACCGATACGCCAGGCATGCGTATCGATACGCATCAGCAGAAAGCTCAACGGCTATATCAGACTTTCAAGACCGTATCGATACAGGGGATAGTGTATCGATACACCAGGCTGATGAAATGCATTTTGTGGGAAATAAACGGCTATTTTGTATCCCCAACGGCTATGAAACATCCCCAACGGCCATAAACGGCTAGGAACTCAATTTGGAGTATAAATAAGACCTCCAAGCATCAAGATTGACAAGAGCTTCAATTGTCACAACGTTATGAGTGAAAAACTTGTCTAGAGCTTTATTTGTTCATTTATTGCTTAGACAACACTAGTGAGCTTACATTGTTAAATTTGCTCAAGTGTTTAGGTTTTGGGTGAGTGCTTCATTGTGCAAACAAAATACCTATTAGAGGGTTCAAGTTTGCTTATTTGTTTCTCTTTGTAAAGAGGGTTTTTCCTTCAAGCTTTGGGTAGAAAGCTTCGAGGGTTGTAAAGGGTTTCCTCCTAATCCTAGAAAAGGGGACGAATCAATTAGTGGATTGATTGCGAAATCCTTAGTAGGAAGCTAAGGTAGTGGATGTAGACCTTGGTTAGAAGGTTGAACCACTATAAATCATCGTGTATTTATTCTTTCAGCTTCCTAAACCCTTCCACCCAAAAATCCACCTCTCCACCACTTGGCGAGCATAATCGGTTGATCGAATCGAGCATCGAAAAACCCAACAATTGGTATCAGAGCTTGGCTCAATTGAAGGGGATTCACATCCTATTGAGAAGATCCGGCAAGCTCGATCAACATTTCACCAACCGGCTCAAAATGTCGCAATCCATCAACATACCGCCCTTCTTCGACGGAGATCACTATGCCCATTGGAAGACAAAGATGAAATTCTTCTTGAAGTCAAGAGATTACAAGCTATGGGACATAGTTGAAGATGGTCCGTTCGTGCTTCAAGGAAGCAAAGCGGAATGGAGTGTCGACGATCGCAAGAAGATGGAGCTAAATTGTAGAGCCTTGCACATGCTTTTTTGTGCATTTGGCCCAACCATCTATGAGAAGATGTCTTCTTGTGAAAGTGCCAAGGAGGTATGGGACAAGCTTGAAGTCACATACGAGGGGACTAATGAAGTCAAGGAGACCAAGATTGGGCTCCTAACCTTGGAGTATGAGAACTTCAAAATGGATCCGGAAGAGAACATTGAGAAAATGTTCGATAGATTCTCCACCATCACCAATGGTCTCAAAGGGTATGGAGAACTCATTCCGGAAGAAAAGCTTGTTCGAAAGCTCATCTACTCACTTCCCGAGTCTTGGGACTCAAAGAGGACCGCCATCATCGAAGCCAAAAATTTAAAAAATTTGAAGCTTGATGAACTCATGGGGTCACTTCTTACTCATCAAATCATGAAGAAGAAAAAAGAGGATGAGAAAAGGAGGGAAGAAATTAGAGCTATGGGAGAGAAGAAAATCAAGAGGCTTGGCTTCAATGCCATGGCTCTCAAATCCTCCACATGTCATCATGAAGATTCAAGTGAGGAGGATAGTGAAGATGAAGAGATGAACTATCTCTTCAACAAGCTCGCACGATTCATGAAGAGCAAAATGGAAAAATCCAAGCATGAATCGATGAAGAAGATGAAGGATTCCCACAAATCCAAAAAGAAGGGATCATCTTCAAAACAAGCATACGTGGCCACTTGGAGTGATGAAGACTCCACCGATAATGAAGTAGCCCACCTATGCATGATGGCCCTCAATGAGGGGGAGGTAACTTCTAACTCATCTATTTCAAATTCTTATACATTTGATGAGTTACAAGAAGCCTATGATGAATTGGTTTTTGAATTCAAGGCTTCATTTTCGAAAAATAAAAAATTGATTTCAAAGTTGAAAACCGAAAATGATTTGCTTTCTAAAACCAATTTAGAGTTTGAAGCAAAAATCAAAGATTTTGAACTTAAAGTTTTAGATTTACAAAACTTGCTTCAAACGATGGAAAGAGATCATCAAAAAGAAGTCGATGATCTCAAAAAGGAAAAAGATTTGATTTCCAAAGAACTTGAAAAGAAAAACAATTTTGGAAAATCAAATTTTTATGTAAGACAATCTAGTGCCCCTAGATTTTTAAATGGAAAATGTTTTAGAAGTGTTTGGGTCCCAAAAGGACTAACCACTTCAACTAAAAGGGATGAAATTGAAAAATGGATTCCTAAGGGGACTAAATTTTGTGCGACTAACGTCTATGGATCCAAAGCAATTTGGATACCAAAAATTACTTGATTGTCTTTTGCTAGGTGTGATGGAGAATGATCAACAAGTCAAAAATTAAGGGGGAGCTCCATACACACAAAGGAAGAACACTTGAAGAAGGAAGGCTTCACATCCTCCCTTGAGTTCAAGTGTTGGTAAAAATTTCTAGTTGTTTTTTATTTGATTTATTTTTTTTAATTCAACTAGATATTCATAAATGTTGGACTAACAATTTGATGATGCCTTGAGTAAGGGGGAGCCAATTTTAAACCAAAATTTTAAGTGTCAAAATTTTTTTTTGCCTCCTATGTTATCGTAAACTTAAATGTCATTTTAAATTCTTTTTGATATAACAAAAAGGGGGAGAAATGGTTTGAAAAATTGAATTTTCAAATGAATAAGGGGGAGCTTTAATTTGGTTTCATATTTTAAATCTCTTATTCACATTTTTAAAATCAAAGGGGGAGAATCCCAAACAATTTTTCAAGTTGGTTTTATTATATCAAAAAGGGGGAGATTGTAGAACTAAGGTTTTGATATAATATTTGAAAAATGTTTTGGACTAAATTGAAAAGAATTTAAAATATGTTTTTAGTCAAAAACAACTTGAAAATATGTTTAAGGGTTTTTAAAGCTCTGGAATGGACTTAAAATACGTTTAAAGCGGTCAAAACCATGCATTCCAAGTGATCGTATCGATACTGTATCTGAGTGTATCGATACGCCTTGAGGTTTTCAGGCAAATAGAGTTCCAGTAGCTAAAACCCGTATCGATACGTCAAGCGTATCGATACGGTGTCTAAAACCCGTACCGATACGCTTACACGTATCGATACGGTATGGTTTTAAATAGCCCAACGGCTAGTCGCGTACCGATACGGTGGTATCGCGTACCGATACGCCCAACGGTCAATTCCCAACGGTCATTTGAATTTGCAGGACCGTACCGATACGCCAGGCATGCGTATCGATACGCATCAGCAGAAAGCTCAACGGCTATATCAGACTTTCAAGACCGTATCGATACAGGGGATAGTGTATCGATACACCAGGCTGATGAAATGCATTTTGTGGGAAATAAACGGCTATTTTGTATCCCCAACGGCTATGAAACATCCCCAACGGCCATAAACGGCTAGGAACTCAATTTGGAGTATAAATAAGACCTCCAAGCATCAAGATTGACAAGAGCTTCAATTGTCACAACGTTATGAGTGAAAAACTTGTCTAGAGCTTTATTTGTTCATTTATTGCTTAGACAACACTAGTGAGCTTACATTGTTAAATTTGCTCAAGTGTTTAGGTTTTGGGTGAGTGCTTCATTGTGCAAACAAAATACCTATTAGAGGGTTCAAGTTTGCTTATTTGTTTCTCTTTGTAAAGAGGGTTTTTCCTTCAAGCTTTGGGTAGAAAGCTTCGAGGGTTGTAAAGGGTTTCCTCCTAATCCTAGAAAAGGGGACGAATCAATTAGTGGATTGATTGCGAAATCCTTAGTAGGAAGCTAAGGTAGTGGATGTAGACCTTGGTTAGAAGGTTGAACCACTATAAATCATCGTGTATTTATTCTTTCAGCTTCCTAAACCCTTCCACCCAAAAATCCACCTCTCCACCACTTGGCGAGCATAATCGGTTGATCGAATCGAGCATCGAAAAACCCAACACTAAGGGCTGATGGTTAGGGTATGATATGAGAGTGATTTGGGATGTGTTAGAGGTCATTTTGGTGTTTGGAAGTGGAGTTTTCAGCAAGGTGTTTGGGGAGTACGAAAATTGAGTTTTTGGGATGATTGTGGATTGAGAAATTGAAGAATATGGCTTATGTTTGTGAAGTGAGTTGTTAGTTGAGTTTTAGCATTGAATTATGGTGTAATAAGTGTGTTTTGTTTGGTTAGAAGCAAGAAGAAACGTTGAAGGAGCTTTGGAGCCGAATACGAGGTCGTAGGAGGATTGTTTCGATTGACAAAGGAAGGGCGGTGAGTGGTTTTAAACTTATCCTAAAGTTGGTTCGAGTATGTGTAGTGTGCTTGTGTAAAGTGTGCTTGGTAGGCCACTTATAGTTAATTCGAGTTGTTAGTTATCCGTTGATATCCATATATGCTATTGTGCTTACTTAGCTATGCTTTTGTGATCTTGGTGGTTTTGTACATGTATATTCATGAGGTGTATATATATGTGATGAGCATGAGTTATGATTGATGGAAAACGTGTTGTGGTAAATGATAATTGGCACTAAATAATTACCGGTTGTAAATGATCGATCATTAGGATTAGTGTGCACACAAATTGAGTCAAAACGTACGTGGCCTTGGTGGCGTTGAGGCACCAAGGAGGAGTACGGTAATGTAATATTCTACCGAAAGCTTTTATTCATTTCTACGTGATGATGAGTGGAATCCCATCCGTAGGGCATGTGGCGATGAGTGGAATCCCGTCCATGCAAGGCCGGTGATGAGTGAAATCCCACCGAGGTAAAGTGTTGTTGAGTTTCAAATCCGCACAATCGGGGTAATTTAAAGTGGCCAATTAACTTATTCATATATGGTGATATATGATGGTGAAACATGACTATTGTTATTGATGCTTGGTGCTTAGTATGAGGTAATATGCCATATTATGCCACTTGATGGACTAGCTAGGATTACTTGTGATGTTGCCTATGCATGTTAGGTATGAGGTTTAGGGATTACATGCTTGAACCCTGCATTGTTGTTGCTTTCGTTTTAGAGCACCCTCACTAAGCTTATAGCTTACGCTCTCAATGTTCAACAATGCAGATCATTAGTGTGGCGTTAGCTCGGAGCAAGGCAAGAAGGGCTTCCAAGTTTTGTAACTCAAGTACGGTGGTAATTTTGTACTAGTTAGCAATGTGGCAAAAGGGTTGTTGTATAAGTTTTTATAACTCTTTGTTATATATGATGTTTTGGGTTGTAAAGCATGAATTACTTTGTTGAATGTTAAGGGGATGGTATGTTGTAAATGCTTAGGTTGCCTTGTTGTATGAATTCTTGAGATGCATGATCCTTGTGTGTTTGAATGCCATGTGTGTTGACATCTTGGTTGTTAAAGGTTGTTTGTGTGTTGTTGGGTCTAGGGAGGTTTAGTTATGCATTTAGAGTGTGTGTCTTTTATGTTTGTGCTGAAAACAGAGTATTGTAAAGCAGGGCGTATCGATACACCCCTGTGTATCGATACACCCTCAACTCTCTGAGATTCAAATCAGGCTGAGCGTATCGATACGTGGGGTGTATCGATACGGTCCCAACTCTCTGAAATTCAGGTTAGGCTGGGCGTATCAATGCACAAGGGTGTATCGATACCCTCTTAACTCTCTGTAATCTTGGGGAGTTGTAGAGTGCATGGAGTATCGATACGGTGTCCAAGCGTATCGATACGGTTCAACCTAGTTGACCAAGTGGTGTTGACCGAGAAGGGCGTATCGATACGCTCATGGGCTGTATCGATACGGTCCTCTTATGTTGACCATAGGGTGTTGACCTTGGTCAAGGCGTATCGATACCCTCTGAAGGCGTATCGATACGTCCTGCTTAAAATGGAAAATTTGATTGTTTAATTGCAGGTTTGTGAGTTTTGTGTCCGTGTTTGTTCTCTGCGTGTCCCCTCACATAGGATTTAATACAAGCATCTAGAAAAGAAAAGAAAAGAAATATATAGGGTTGCTAACCGAGGGGGAACCTTAATTGGTTTTCTCTCGGTTTTCCCCGTATGGCCCACTTGGACCGGTCATTCGGCCAGACCGGGACGAGGGGGTTACATTTGTTGGTATCAGAGCCTGAGGTTATCGAGACCTCGGGCAGGTAAGTGAGGTAAACTTGTTATGTTGAGTAACTATGTTGTTCAATGCATGTATTGCCATGGAATCTTTGATATTTGACTGTTCGCATGATGTTTTGAAGCATGAATTTATGTGTTTGGTGTAGAGTGTGTGCCCATTGCTACTATTACTTAATTTACAAAGATTTTGAAAAGAGGAGTACTTGAGCACTATTGGACCCTTACTTTGACTAACGAAATCCTTGTATGTTTCTTGTTGTAGTTTATACCTTGATAGCTGTACCATGAGACCATGTGGGAGGCCTAGGAGGTTTCGACCGGAACCACGGGCAGAGGCTCCAGGAGTAGAGCCAATGGTTAGAGTTGAGGCTCAAGTGGGAGAGCCTGTGATTGGAATTGGAGCTCCTCCACCACCTCCACCACCACCACCTCCTCCACCGGGAGTTGGAGGCGAGGCTGAGGCAGGAGGAGAGGGACCACCAGGAGGTCAGGGTGGCCAAGGTGGCCAAGGACCGGCAGGGATTGACTTAGCTCCATTGGTTCAGGCGATAGCCGGGGCTTTTCAGGCTGCAGTAGCTGGAGGACAGACAGCACATCATCATGGTGAGGGCACCGGATTGCCATTAGAGAGACTTCGGGGTCTTGGGGCTGAAGAGTTCAGGGGGTCTACTCCGGAGAGGTCAGAGTTATGGCTTGAGAAGACCGTCCGTATCTTGGCTCAGATAGGGTGTACTGGTGATCGCAAGTTGGGCTGTGTTGAGTCCTTGCTTCAAGGCGATGCCTACACTTGGTGGGTCACTGTTACTTCAAGTATGGATGATGCTGAGATCACTTGGGAGTTCTTTGAGTCAGCATTCCGGAAGAAATATCTAGGTCCACGATACATCGACGAGAGGAAGAGAGAGTTCATGGCTTTGATTCAGGGACTTAGATCCGTGACAGACTATGAGATTAGATTTGTCAGACTAAGCCAGTATGCACCTGAACTTGTTCCTACTGAGGTGGAACGCTGTAACCGGTTCCGTTATGGATTGAATGAAGAAATCAAGACATATACTCTAGCTACAGATTACACTGATTTTGATGTCTTGGTTTCGAGGGCCAAGGACTTGGAGCACAGTTTGAGTCTGACCAGGCGGTCAGGTGGATCTAGTTCGAGTAAGAGATCCAGTAACTTTGATAGAGATGGTGCCAAGAGGCATCGAGACAATAAACCTCATTATGATAATAGGCGTGGTGGCGGTAACCACGGTAAAGGCCATCAAAACCAGAAGGCTGGTGGGAAGTTGCCTACATGTGCTACTTGTGGGAGGAACCACACCGGTGAGTGTTGGGGAAATTTCCATTCTTGTTGGAATTGTGGGGCTAGAGACCACATGAGGCGTAACTGTCCACATCCAGTGGGACAGGCAGCGGCACAGGCTCCTGCAAGAGCCAATGATTTTCAGAGAGGCCGTGGGCGCGGTCGTGGCTACTTCCAACCTAGGATAGATGCACCTAGGGTGGATGCTCAGAGGAATCTTGCTCATGTTGTGGCAGTGCAGCCAGAGGCAGGAGGACCAGCGAGAGTTTATGCTCAGAGAGAGGCTGGGAACGACACTGATGTGATAGCAGGTAATTTCGAGTTACGGTCTATGTCTTTGCTTTCTCTGGTTGATTCGGGTTCTACGCATTCCTACATTTTGAGTGAGCATGCACAGAAGTTAGATATCCCTGTTGAGATCTTAGATGTAGGTATGCATGTCACTAGTTCTTTTGGTGAGACAGTAGTGGTTAGACGTATATATAGAAGATGTCCACTGAAGATTCAGGGTCATGTGTTCCTAGTTGATATGATGGAACTTCCTTTTTATGGTTTCGATATAATTTTGGGTATGGACTGGTTGGTTGAGCATCGGGCTAGTGTGGATTTTGAAACAAAGAGAATTTCTTTGAAACTTTCTGATGACTACGAGGTAGTAGTAGTAGGCGAGAACATTAAGTTCTTGTCTAATGTAGTGTCAGCTTTAGAGGCTCACAAGTTGATGGACTCTGGATGTGGGGCTTATTTAGCTTATGTTATGAATCCGGATATGAATGAAGCTAGACCAAAAGATATCAGGACAATGTGTGACTTTCCAGATGTATTCCCTGAAGAGTTGCCGGGTTTACCTCCTGACAGAGATGTTGAGTTTGTAATTGAGACCATTTCAGGGTCTAATCCAGTTTCGATAGCTCCGTATCGTATGGCTCCAAAGGAGTTGAAAGAGTTGAAGAACCAGTTGCAAGAATTATTAGACCGTGGGTTTATCAGGCCTAGTAGTTCTCCGTGGGGTGCTCCCGTGTTATTCGTGAAAAAGAAGGATGGTAGCATGCGTATATGTATTGACTATAGACAATTGAATCAGTTGACTGTGAAGAACAAGTATCCGTTACCTCGCATAGATGATTTGTTTGATCAGTTGAGAGGTGCTTCAGTGTTCTCGAAGATAGATTTGAGATCCGGATACTATCAGTTAAAGGTGAAAGAGTGTGATGTGCCGAAGACAGCTTTTAGAACTAGATATGGTCACTATGAGTTTCTTGTGATGCCATTTGGGCTCACGAATGCACCTGCAGCATTCATGGACATGATGAACATAATTTTTAGAGACTATCTAGACTGTTTTGTAGTTGTTTTCATTGATGACATACTTGTGTACTCGAAGACGGAAGAAGAACATGACGAACACTTGAGGGTTGTTTTACAGAAATTGCTGAGCAATCAGTTGTATGCTAAGCTTAGTAAATGTGAGTTCTGGATACGAGAGGTGGTATTTCTTGGTCATGTTGTTTCGGCCGAAGGTATCCGTGTTGATCCATCGAAGATCGAGGCTATTATCGAGTGGAAACAACCTAAGTCTGTGACAGAGATTAGGAGTTTCCTGGGATTAGCCGGCTACTATAGAAGATTTGTGGATGGTTTCTCTAGAGTAGCTGCTCCTTTGACTAAACTGTTGCAAAAAGGAGTTAAGTTTGAATGGTCAGAGGCAAGACAAAAAGCCTTTGAGAAATTAAAAGAAGCTTTGACAAATGCCCCAGTGTTAGTACAACCTGTTTCAGGTAAAGAGTTTGTAATTTACAGTGATGCTTCCTACGTAGGTTTAGGATGTGTTCTGATGCAAGAGAGAAAGGTTGTTGCTTATGCTTCTAGACAATTGAAGGTTCATGAGAAGAACTATCCTACACATGATATCGAGCTAGCCGCAGTAGTGTTTGCATTGAAGATTTGGCGTCATTACTTGTATGGTGAGAAGTGTATTGTTTACACCGATCACAAGAGCTTGAAGTACTTGATGACACAGAAGGAGTTAAACTTGAGACAGAGAAGATGGCTTGAGTTGCTAAAAGATTATGATTTGACCATCGAGTACCATCCGGGTAAAGCGAATGTAGTCGCCGATGCTTTGAGTAGGAAAGTGGCTATAGAGTTGAGGGCTATGTTTGCTAAATTGAGTGTGTCTGGTGATGGTGGTTTGATCACCGAGTTGCAAGTGAAGCCTTCTTTGATACAATTGATTAAAGAGAAGCAAATGCAAGATGAGAGTTTAATTCCTCATGTCCAGGACATAGCCGAAGGAAGACCAACCGATTACAGTTTCAGTGGTGAAGGCTTGTTGTGCTTTAGGGATAGAATTGTTGTACCAGGAGATGTTGAGTTGAGACGTCAGATTCTGAGTGAAGCACATTCGAGTCCCTTTTCTATGCATCCGGGTAGTACCAAAATGTATTGTGACTTGAAGAATGATTACTTCTGGGTTGGCTTGAAGAAAGATGTAGCTGAGTATGTCAGCCGTTGTATGGTTTGTCAGAGAGTGAAGGCAGAACATCAGGTTCCTTCAGGTTTATTACAGCCTTTGAAGATTCCGGAATGGAAATGGGAGAGGATCACCATGGATTTTGTGTCGGGGTTGCCCTTATCTCCTTCAAAGAAGAATTCAGTTTGGGTGATTGTTGATAGGTTCACTAAGTGCGCTCACTTCTTAGCAGTGAACACTACTGATTCCTTAGACAAATTGGCAAACTTGTACATCCGTGAGATTGTGAGACTTCATGGAGTACCGAAGTCTATTGTTTCAGACAGGGATCCTAGGTTTACTTCGAGGTTCTGGGGTTGTTTGCATAGTGCCCTAGGTAGCCGTTTGCATTTCAGCACTTCCTATCATCCACAGTCTGATGGGCAGTCAGAGCGAGTAATACAGATTCTAGAGGATATGCTCCGTTGTTGTGTGATTGACTTCCAAGGTTCTTGGGAGAAGCACTTACCGTTGGTTGAGTTCGCTTACAACAACAGTTATCAGTCTAGTATTCAGATGGCACCTTATGAAGCTTTGTACGGTAGACGATGCAGGACTCCGATCTGTTGGGCTGAAACAGGTCAGAGATTGTTACCTATGCCAGATTTGCTTAAGGGGACTACCGACAAGGTAAAACTGATTTGCGACCGTTTGAAAGCAGCTTCCAATCGTCAGAAATCTTATACAGATTTGAAGAGGAAAGAGATAGAGTACTCAGTGGGTGAGAAAGTGTTTCTGAAGGTATCTCCTTGGAAGAAAGTAATGAGATTCGGCCGAAAGGGCAAGCTGAGTCCGAGGTTCATTGGTCCGTATGAGGTAGTTGAGCGGATTGGGCCTGTAGCTTATCGTTTGAGGTTACCTTCTGAGTTAGAGAAGATCCATGATGTCTTTCATGTGTCTATGCTTAGGAGATATAGATCAGATCCTTCTCATGTGATGCCCGTTGAGGAGATAGAGTTAAATCCAGATTTGTCTTATACTGAAGAACCCATTGAGATACTTGCTACTGATAGCAAGGTGTTGCGTGGCAAGACCATACAGTTGGTCAAAGTGTTGTGGAGACATAGAGGTGTAGAAGAGGCCACGTGGGAGAGGAAAGCGGATATGATTGAGCAGTTTTCGTATTTGTTTCCACCAGGTAATTTCGGGGACGAAATTTCTTAAGTGGGAGAGAGTTGTAACACCCGTGTTTTGGGCCTAGGAGTAAACCGAGTTTATAGTCGAGTTAATAAAATTTAATTAGAATCAACTCAACTTAAGTTGTGGTGTAATTGAGCTTTAATAAAAGGGGAGGGACCTATGTTGCGATTTTACCCAAAACTTTTATTAAAAGTAAGATAACTCTTAATTTATAAAAGGTCATCATCTTCTTCTTCCCTTCTATCTTTCTTTCCAACGAGAAAACACCATCTCTATAACTCTCTCAAGCTTTTCACTATTTGATTAGTCATACTACTTGATTTCAACATCGTTTTGAAAGGTAAATTATGTTTTCCGACTCTCCTCCTTATTCTCTATCTATATTTGGTCTTAAAACTCAAAAATATGAGACTTTGAGAAATTATGGTTTTATGTTAAAGTTTGGATTTTAGGTGGTTTTCCAAATTGTTTTAATGTTTTGAGTTGGGATTTAACTTAATCATGATGAAATACACATTATATGTCAATTTGGTTAAATTTGGATGAAAATTCGTACTATGTTCATATGTTAAATTTTAAGGTGTTAAAACTTGGTTTTTGGTGAAGTTTATGTTGAAAACTAAGGGCTGATGGTTAGGGTATGATATGAGAGTGATTTGGGATGTGTTAGAGGTCATTTTGGTGTTTGGAAGTGGAGTTTTCAGCAAGGTGTTTGGGGAGTACGAAAATTGAGTTTTTGGGATGATTGTGGATTGAGAAATTGAAGAATATGGCTTATGTTTGTGAAGTGAGTTGTTAGTTGAGTTTTAGCATTGAATTATGGTGTAATAAGTGTGTTTTGTTTGGTTAGAAGCAAGAAGAAACGTTGAAGGAGCTTTGGAGCCGAATACGAGGTCGTAGGAGGATTGTTTCGATTGACAAAGGAAGGGCGGTGAGTGGTTTTAAACTTATCCTAAAGTTGGTTCGAGTATGTGTAGTGTGCTTGTGTAAAGTGTGCTTGGTAGGCCACTTATAGTTAATTCGAGTTGTTAGTTATCCGTTGATATCCATATATGCTATTGTGCTTACTTAGCTATGCTTTTGTGATCTTGGTGGTTTTGTACATGTATATTCATGAGGTGTATATATATGTGATGAGCATGAGTTATGATTGATGGAAAACGTGTTGTGGTAAATGATAATTGGCACTAAATAATTACCGGTTGTAAATGATCGATCATTAGGATTAGTGTGCACACAAATTGAGTCAAAACGTACGTGGCCTTGGTGGCGTTGAGGCACCAAGGAGGAGTACGGTAATGTAATATTCTACCGGAAGCTTTTATTCATTTCTACGTGATGATGAGTGGAATCCCATCCGTAGGGCATGTGGCGATGAGTGGAATCCCGTCCATGCAAGGCCGGTGATGAGTGAAATCCCACCGAGGTAAAGTGTTGTTGAGTTTCAAATCCGCACAATCGGGGTAATTTAAAGTGGCCAATTAACTTATTCATATATGGTGATATATGGTGGTGAAACATGACTATTGTTATTGGTGCTTGGTGCTTAGTATGAGGTAATATGCCATATTATGCCACTTGATGGACTAGCTAGGATTACTTGTGATGTTGCCTATGCATGTTAGGTATGAGGTTTAGGGATTACATGCTTGAACCCTGCATTGTTGTTGCTTTCGTTTTAGAGCACCCTCACTAAGCTTATAACTTACGCTCTCAATGTTCAACAATGCAGATCATTAGTGTGGCGTTAGCTCGGAGCAAGGCAAGAAGGGCTTCCAAGTTTTGTAACTCAAGTACGGTGGTAATTTTGTACTAGTTAGCAATGTGGCAAAAGGGTTGTTGTATAAGTTTTTATAACTCTTTGTTATATATGATGTTTTGGGTTGTAAAGCATGAATTACTTTGTTGAATGTTAAGGGGATGGTATGATGTAAATGCTTAGGTTGCCTTGTTGTATGAATTCTTGAGATGCATGATCCTTGTGTGTTTGAATGCCATGTGTGTTGACATCTTGGTTGTTAAAGGTTGTTTGTGTGTTGTTGGGTCTAGGGAGGTTTAGTTATGCATTTAGAGTGTGTGTCTTTTATGTTTGTGCTGAAAACAGAGTATTGTAAAGCAGGGCGTATCGATACACCCCTGTGTATCGATACACCCTCAACTCTCTGAGATTCAAATCAGGCTGAGCGTATCGATACGTGGGGTGTATCGATACGGTCCCAACTCTTTGAAATTCAGGTTAGGCTGGGCGTATCGATGCACAAGGGTGTATCGATACCCTCTTAACTCTCTGTAATCTTGGGGAGTTGTAGAGTGCATGGAGTATCGATACGGTGTCCAAGCGTATCGATACGGTTCAACCTAGTTGACCAAGTGGTGTTGACCGAGAAGGGCGTATCGATACGCTCATGGGCTGTATCGATACGGTCCTCTTATGTTGACCATAGGGTGTTGACCTTGGTCAAGGCGTATCGATACCCTCTGAAGGCGTATCGATACGTCCTGCTTAAAATGGAAAATTTGATTGTTTAATTGCAGGTTTGTGAGTTTTGTGTCCGTGTTTGTTCTCTGCGTGTCCCCTCACATAGGATTTAATACAAGCATCTAGAAAAGAAAAGAAAAAAAATATATAGGGTTGCTAACCGAGGGGGAACCTTAATTGGTTTTCTCTCGGTTTTCCCCGTGTGGCCCACTTGGACCGGTCATTCGGCCAGACCGGGACGAGGGGGTTACAAAAATGACATATAAGGACATAATTATATTCGATACTTGTTTGAATAGTTTATTAATTATCAATATTTTGTATCTATTAATATTAATTGAGTTATAAAAATATTTTTTAATATAACATTACTAAGCATATTTGAAGGATGTCTATATATTAATTTATTATTTATATAATTATTTTTAATACAATTTAATTAATTATTAAATTTAAATATAAATATAAATGTGTGAGAATAAAAAGAAAAAAATTATTAGTTTACAATTGTCACAATGTAAATACATGAGGTTAAAAAATTAAAATAAAAAAGGTTAAATTTAGGTTATTTAGAGATTATTGATAATTGTTAAGGGTAAAAAGGTCTTTATAACTCTTATGTCAAAACCTCTAATTTCAAAAAGCTCCTATTAGCAGCATTTTCAAAATTGGATATTTCATTTCAATCCTATATTTCAACATGCTCTTTACCAAACATCCAAATTAGCGAATTTGACCGTCAAACCTCTAATTTTAGCTCAAACCTCTAATTTTGGCTTAAACCCCTCTTTACCAAACAGGGCCATAATAAATTTCTAAAAAAACTTAAATCATATAAGAATTTTAAATTTTTAGGAGGAACACCTCCTCCATCACTCTCTATGTCCATCCCTGGAAGACGTGGCAACATAGATGGAAACTTCATCAAGTTCTTAGCAACTAGGGGCAACAAATTTTTTTTCATTCGGCAATTCTATTAATTTTATTAATAATTTTTACCCACTCGAAATAAGTAGATAAAAGATGAAGAATAAAAATTTTATGTACTTTTTCAGTGTCTTTTTTATGCTCCAACATTAAAAAAATTAAACTCTAAGTATTGACCCTAAATTTTAATTCTTAAACTCTAAGTCCTAAAAAATACATCATATCACTAATTCCCTAAACTATAATCATACACCCTAATTTTAAACGTTAAACATAAACTTTAGACCTAATTTTTTAGTGTGGGGTATAAATGGGGTGCCAAAAAGGAGTAGAATATTTTTATTCCAAGATAAAGGATGTTCTGCAACTCCAACAGAACAAAAATATTTTGCCCCTTTTCGGTATCCCTTTCTATGTCCCAATACTAAAAATTAAATTATAAGCCCTAAACCTAAATTCTAAATCATAAGCTCTAAACTCTAAATCTTAAAAAATATATACCCTCAATTCCTCGAACTCTAATTGTAAACTCTAACCTTAAACCTAAACCTTAAAAAATGATAAACTAAAAACTTTGAGGCATATTTTCTATGGGTAAATGTAGAGATTTGAATAGTAAAATTATGATTTCATGTTCTACTTCATGAGACCTTTACAACAATATCTCATATGCTCAAAACAAGTGAGTGATGAATGAAAAATTGATTATTAAAATAGGCTAATCGTAAATTGTATTAAGGATAGAGGATAAATTTATATCCCATATTGGTGGATGCCAAGTGTGAAATATTTTTATATACAAGATCCAACTTAATAGTTATTGAATGACTTGAGGTGATATGATAAGTACAAGGCCATAAGGATGAAATTGATTATTTCAATTTGTAATTGCTGCTTTGCGGAATCTAGAAATATTTTGATGAAGAAATTTAAATTCTATGGAACAAACAACACATAATATTCGATGCATAAACAACACCACCCAAAATATTATATATATATCACATTTGTATTTGTATTAACTTTCTCATGAAATTTCTTACATAAAATTGAGACAATATTTCTTTATTAGAGAATTTGAGGGGTAGTGTCACCTAACGTATTGAGATGCGGCTTTCTCGATGACTCGAAGTAGAGGAACATCTTTTAAAAAAACTAAATAAATTATAGTAGCATTCTTATAATCATATTCATACTTTTAAAATATTTTATAAAATATGAAACGATAATTCTTTTATAAGAATATTGTGGGTAGTGTTTCTAAATTATTGATATGCTAATTATTAGTGTTCGAAATAAAATAACATCCTCCTAAAAAAATTGTGTGAATGATCGTTTGAATTTATTTAACTTTAAACAAACAAAATACATAGAAGTTCAAAGGAAACTAAACCAGCAGAAAACAAAAATAAACATGACAGTATCAAAGCAAAAAACCAAAGAAATCGACCGACACATCTTCCATCATGAAGGGAATGAACTTGAAGGATCAAGACAGAAGAAAACTGGAGTTTTTGCCACTGCAAATAGTACAGTAAAATCCCCCGAATTATCATCAGGGTTGGAGATCACAGAGGATCGGTGAATTGACGGTCCTCGTCGACGAGCAAAAGAACCTTAGCCAGTGCATCCTCGAACCAGAACTAGTCACCAGTGTACCGACGGCCCTCCGCAGCCATTGCATTTAGGGATCATTAATTAAAATAAATTCAAATGCGTAACATCCTTTGTTTCTAAGACGACACATAATTAGTTAGGTACAAACTTGTGGACGTTGTAGGCAGTGGCGGATGCAGCCTTTGTTTGGGTGGGCACTGAGATATGAATTTTTTCCTATTAGTTGTTTATTTTATTGATGGTGTCCACCCTAAAATTTTATGAAATTTAATTTGTGCGCACTTTAAAATTTTATGGATAAAATACGTAAATCAACATTGAACTTTGATCTCTAACTTATTTTCGTCACTGAACTTTCAAAACGACCAATTTACTCATTCAACTTTAAAATTATTTCTATTTTGGTCATTCACAGTCACAGGTGACATGGATTATTTTATTATTATTTTCTTATGTCAGTTCTATTAATATTAAATATTAAATATGATTTAAAATTAAAAATGGCCTCACCCTCCACCAGTGAACGACGGCTAATCGGCAGCCTCGCCCCAAATTGCAACACCAATCAATCTCAAATCGTAACCCCCTTGACGGCCTCACCCCAAACATCTTTTTATTCCTTTATTAAGCCCCTTACAGCCAAACAATTTTGAAAGAAGAAAACAAAATCCTCCACCGCCATCTCTTGCTAGGTTTCCTGCACTAATGGTAGTAATCAAATTATTTGAACTTATCAGTTTGTCAAACTTCTCTGCACTAATTGAGAGAGAGAAAGATGGGTACGCCTAAATAGGGGTGATAATGTGCTTGACCTGCTCGCGAGCTATTCGGGCTCGATTCGGTTAAAACTCGATCAAAGTTCAATTTGATTGATCTTGGCTCAAGACCTTAACAAGTCGAGCCGAGCCGACCCAAGCTCGGCTCAAAAAGCTCGTGAACAGGCTCCTAATAATTATATATATATGTT
This sequence comes from Hibiscus trionum, assembly GCA_030270665.1. Classification (NCBI taxonomy): domain Eukaryota; kingdom Viridiplantae; phylum Streptophyta; class Magnoliopsida; order Malvales; family Malvaceae; genus Hibiscus; species Hibiscus trionum. The sequence goes on along the minus strand of BSYR01000021.1, from coordinate 4,260,008 downwards.
ACATATGCACTCAAAGTAATCTGTTTGGCAAAAGAAGAACAATAAAATAAATTAAGCAAAATCCACAATAATCAAATTAACTAAAATAAACTGGGCATTTCCCTTAGTTGGTTGTTGTTTGATTTTGTATTTTCTTTGATTATGTATTTGTATTGTAAGAATATTTTTTGGTTATTCGGATTAATCTAATTTTTGGGCACTCTTTTCCCCTTTCCCGACATTGAATTTCGTTTCAGTGTTGGTTATGAAATGGGCTTTTAACGACGCCTCATCTTTTATATAAAAAAACTGTAACCCCCTTAGACCCGCCTATGCATTCCACGGATCTTAGGAAGTCACATTAGGGTCACAAGAGCGACCCACAATAAAAATACACATAAAAACATTTTTTTTTCTCAAAACACTTATTAAACTGTAAAACCAACTTCTGTTTAACATACCATTTCAGGAAATCATTTAAACATATAAAAGAAATTTCAGAAAGTATTTTACAAACACTATCATAAAACAATACATGACATACATGCCCACTAAATGTACAGTATCGTACTCCAAAAGCGACGCCGAGAGAACTCTGAACACTGATGTCAGCCATTATTCCATGATATATTCTTTTAACCTGCAATGGTAAAAACATCGTGAGTTTGGAAAAGCTCAGTAATACAGAACTACCAAAAGATGCTATAAGTTCATGCCGATATATGGCAAGCATAACATTTTCATGATGTTCCATGTAGTAACGGTCTCCATTTTTGTTCTACTATTTCAAGGTAGCATTATACTTAATGATAACAATATTTGTTCTTTATTCAAACATCAAGAATTAGACGGGAATTGAATAGATTGATAACATACGGAGGTGGAATCAATAAGTTTAATGTCTGGTGTGTTCCAACAGTGCAACGTTAATGCATGAAATGTAACAATGCAGTAAACCTTTTTATTTCAAAAACATTTGCTTCAAGTAGCAGTAAAGTTCATTTTAATTCTTTATTTACCCTCTAACTATGCTCCAATATATAGTTTCCCCAGTGCGGTATCATGTACATGCATTAACCCGAGCTCATCGGGCGTGGGTACCATCCTAAGGGAATGTCTAAGAATACGGGTGGCCCTAGCCGAAACATAGGAACAGAATGCGGGCGAACCTAGCCGAAGCATAGGAACTGAAAACATGTGGACCTAGCCGAAGCATAGGAACCGAAAACGGGTGGACCTAGCCGAAGCATAGGAACTAAAAACGGGCGGACTTACCAGCTAGATCAAGGCTGAGCCGTCAGTAACTTCATATCATATCCCAAGTACCCAGTGAATCAGTTTATCAGTAGTTCATTAATCATTAGTAGTATTTTCAATAATACATTATCCACATAGCATGTTTGTCATATCGGGTACTAAGTTCTATATCAAACATACAATACAGTCATGTTTAAATTCCGAAACATGTCATGTTCATGCGAAAACTGCGTATCAGTCATGTGCACATGATCAATATGATAAAACATGTAAAAAAGTATGAAAAAATAGTCGTGTAACACACATGGAACATACTAGATGGAACAATTTATTTCTTGAAGATACTCGATATTTATGGAAGGGGGCACATTGAACTTTTGACAATTTGGAAAAATTTCAAAAACTAGATCCCTATTAAAAGGGGTTCGTAGTAACGGTTCAAACCAGATATTCAGGAGTTGATACATCAAGATCTTTGAGAGTTCATATATATCATGAGTGATTCAATCATTTAAGCCTATAAAGGCATTATGGTCATTTTGTCATATATGGGCATTTTGGGAATTTATAACAACAAGGCATAAACGGAGACTCGGGAATTCCATTTGCTCATCAGGTTTCCAACCAAGCATTCATGAATTTCTAAATCAAGATCTTTCACGATATCAGATATATTTTGGGTTATTTCGATCATTTTGGTCAACGAGGGCATTTTGGTCATTTGACTGTCAGGGGTGATTCCGTAATTCCACATACTAAGGACAAATTGGTAATCTACATACATGAAGATATCCACGGTTTATCAGGTTTCCAAATTTAGTCGAACTTATGGATCCCAATACTGCGATATTTACCAAGTATTCAAATATGGGCAGTACACCCGGACTCAAACCATAGTATCGAACGTACCCTTAAACAGATTACTCTTACCGTTAACTATGTATTTCCTCCAAAAGGATCGAATATGCCTTCATATGGTATCCATTCAAATTCACATATATATCAAACGACCAGCAAACACGAGTCTTAGAGGTATTTTCAGTCATTCCAATGTTCAAAGGTTTTTCAATTATCCTGAGCCTTTCGAATCCTTCTAAATATTCATTTGATTCGAGTCTCGAGGGTACATCCATCATTATGGTTAATTCGGCATCTAGTCCCTAAGGGTATTTCTGTCCTTTTGGTCATTATACATATTCCGACTAGTTCAACCTTATTAGCATTTTCAATCCTTTTAGTCATTTCAGATCAATTCACCTTTTACGCCACTTAGATTAATCTAGACATGCGAATAATTTTCTGTAGACTTATCTTCGGAGATTTATTCAGAACTCGGGAAGATCTTAACACTTTACAATTTTGAAGGTTTAGGCTTCATTAACATAACGGCCGGAGCAAAACCGAAAATTTCAGATGAATCGATTGTGTTACCAGATCTAGTGAAAATTTCTAGATCGCTTCCATTAACAGAGGTAATTTTTAGTCTTTCTTATACATCAAGGCGTCTTTATCACTTCACAACCAAACATTCTGGGCATTAGACCTTTAATCAAGAAATAGTCTAAATTGGATGTTTCGAAGTGCATTGTTTTACTGATTAACCATTAAACTTGGATCACTCACCGATCATCAATTCCTTATCTGCATCAGTCAAATATTATTCAAAATAATTATAGAACTTCAGATCTTTTCGATTTATTCATCTTTTTTTTAATCGAATATGTCATACTTATCTGAATTTTCATACTTATTTTTCGAATCTGATTTGAATTAGGTAGATTAACAATATACTTCATCAGAAGCATGCATGCTTCAACCGAATACCAACATGTTCATAAAGCATACAAGTGGTAGAAAAGTATTACCTTAACTCCAAGCTACATCGGTCGATTCATGATACCCCATTCGATTGCACTCGAACCCGAATTCGTTGTCACATAACATCTCGGATACGGAGATACATGGATACCTTCAATAAAACAAAACCCTTAATCAGTTATCATTTACATTGCTCTTATACTGAATATTTAACTCATGCACTCTCGGGGTTCAAAGTAAGATTGGGAGGCTTTTGGGTCATAATTTTGCAAAAAGGGCTTCAAAATCGGACTCGGGACATCGAAAAACATAAAATTTGACTTTTCGAAAATTTGACTTTTTGGTCAATGGTCAAAGTCAACGCTGGCGTCAGTAGTCAACGGTCAACATGTCAGAGTCAACATTCAGAGTCAATGGGTCAAAGTCAACTGAGTTGACTCGATTGACTCGGACGAGTTGACTTGGTTGACTTTGAAGAGTTGACTCGGTTCGGGCCAAACAGGTTTGGATCGGGACGGGTGGACACGAGTTGGGTCAGTTATTGGGCCTAACGGGTCAGCCCACTATTTAATTAAAGGGGCCTGGTTTAATTATTACCTGTTCAAACCGGTTTAGAAGTTGGGCCGGATCGATCAAGGGACCAGGCCGGGTCTGGGCCGGCCAGTTCAACGACCACCGTCTAGGGCGGCCGGAATTCATCCTGGACGGCGTGTGAAGCCCACACGTGGCCCTAGATGGCTGGAAAACACCCCAAAACGCGAAATAATCACCGAAATTTCCTTTACATCTCTAAAATACTCAAAAATAGGTCGGAATACTCACCAAACTAACCGAATCGTCTAGAAATTCAATCGATTGTCGTAGCTCTGATGACGCTCTAAACGACAACCGTTCAACGTCCGACGGTATGGGTTTTGCTCGGTTCAACCCCCTGAAGACGTCGGCGGTGCTATCGTTCCGAACAGACACCCACGACGATCGTAATCAACGTAAAACATAAGGCTTCAACCCTAGGTTCGCTGAACCTGTTTCTCTCGTTTTCTGGTGATCGGAGCGACAATTGTGCGAGTGACTAAGGAAGTTTTACTCAGGACTCGACGACGAGCACTCTGGCACCGGCGGTGAACGGCACGACGTTGCGGGGGGAAAACGACAGTGGCCGGTTGTTTGGGGAAGACGAAAGGCCAGTGAGGGGGGTAGAGGGTTCTGGTACCCTTTTGGGGGGGGTAGATGGCCCAATTAAATACCATTAATTGGGGTGGTTGAGATATGTTGTTATTTTATTATTATTCCAAGAACCACTTAAAAATAAGTGGGTGTGGATTTTATCCAAGAGCTTCCTTAGCTCAATTGGTTGAGCCTAACAAAGCTCAAGCTCAGCTCGGCTCGTTATCACCCTAGGCCTAAACTTGTGGTGGAAATTACAGTTTCTATAGATGTTTTTAGTTTTGCATCTTTACTTTGATTGCCGTTAAAAACCTCCCAAACAATTTTACACGAGTGAATGCGAGTAGTCATAGTTGTGTGAGACGTCGGGCAATTAGGGGTTCAAGAGCTGAACATCTTACCTAAGATGTTGGCAACAACCGATGATTGATTGGTTAAATGAATTTAGGGTTAGGCTATTTTTGAGTGAATAAGATGAATTTGGTTTAGGATTTTAGGTGGTGGGAGGTATGATTTGGGTTTTTTGTTTTTGTTTTAAATTAAACCCTATTTGGCATAGTAAAACTGATTTGTCTTAATAAAAAATTATAAAATAATTGATGCTATCAGGGAGTGACCAAAATAGAAGCAATTTGAAAGTTGAGTGAGTATATTGGTCGCTTTAAAAGTTCAGTGACCAAAAAGGTCAGAGAGCAAAGTTTAGTGATAATTTACGTATTTTACCCAAATTTTATTTGTATTCACCCTAAACATTTATTTGTCCTCACTCACATATAAATTATAATAAAAACTGACTAAAATATTCGTAAGTAGTAACTTATTCTTTCTTAAGAGTCCACAAACAATTCATTTGAGCCTAGTTCATTTACAACCCTACATAAAACCCAAAAAATAAGCAATTACAAAAAAAAAAAAACACCAAAGCTCACTAAAAAAATAAAAGAATATTTCAGTTATTATTCTCAATTTGACAGTTTTTTCTTCCTAAACACAAATCTCTCAATTTTCCTATAAATTTAAAATAAAATTAACACAACTTTAAATGAATATCGAGACTCCTTAAAAGAAAATTGATACCCCTTAAAAGAAAAATGACAATCATTAATTGTTACAATGTACATACAAATTTCTTCATAAAAATTTTAATTCTAACACCCCAAACTAAATTTCCTGACTTCGCGTTCGTGAAAACTAAGAAAACCGAATTCAAATATAATGTTAATATACGTGTGTCCACCCCAAAAATATGTCTAGATCCGCCACTGGTTGTAGGTGTTAATCCTTCTCATATGTAACCAACTCACAAACTTGTTTTCTGATTTCATAGACTAAAAATTGATATTTTATTAAATTTTATTAAAATAAAATTTTTATTTAAAATAATTGCGTTTTTAATTATTGGGTAAACTACTGCAATTGTCACTTACGTTTAATCAGTGTACATTTTTTGTCACCAATTTTAAAAATTGAACATTTTGGTCACCTTTGTTTTTGTTGGGTAAACTTCTGGTCACTCGAACATTTGTTTCTATTACCCTGATAGCGTGCACGTTTATAAAAAAAGATTTATTTTTAATTTCACCCATGAGTTTTTAAAAATTCATTTTTTTCACCCAAAAGAAGAAAAAAAATCTGAACCCGTTTTCAGCCACTCACTGTCCGTCCGACCTAGCTTCCGGTGAACCCACACCCGACTTCCCCACCTTTGTGCGACAACTTTAAACAAAGTTTGAGCATATTCATCAGCCCAAGAAGCACCTACATTGTACTGTTGCTGATATTCTGTTGCTCAGTTCTGTGATGCTGGTTTGACCTGATTATCGTCAATAATAAGTTCCCCGCAACTCATCTTTGATACAAATTGAAGAAATCTTGAATTCTGCAAGCCCCAAAAAAACCGAATATAAGTGCATATATTCACTCATGCATGGCAAAGAATATATTATTAAGAGCTATTTTGAGACATTGCATGTATTTTAGCCAAACAGTTTTAAATAACCTTGAATTCTGTGTATGTGCAAGCATTCTAGTCTGCTGAATTGCAGCCAAACTTTGTATATTTCCCCCTCTCATTTGATCTAGAGAGGCAGTGGAGTGGGACGTAAAGGAATTCCACGAAGGTGAATGGAGGGCATTTGCTCAAAGTTGGTTTAGAGTAGTCGCACCAACTCCAAGGTGGGGAAGTCCGGTGTGGGTTCGCCGGAGGCTAGACCGGATGGGTGGTGGATGGTGGCCAGAAGGGGATTAACATTTTTTCTTTTGGGGGGGGGGGAATGAACTTTTAAAAATTCAAGGGTGAAACTAAAAATAAAGATTTTTTATTAACGTGCACGTCATCAGGGTAATGGAAACAAACGTTCGAGTGGCCAGAAGTTTACACAGCGAAAACGTAAATGACCAAAACGTTCAATTTTTTGAAAAAGTGTACAATGGCTAAATCTAAGTGACCATTGCAGTAGTTTACCCAATGACACCTAAATGAAAGGCTAATAATAAATTTCTATTTATATTTTAAAATCCGTCGGGTTTATAGGTCGTTCTGTAACAATTCAAAAAAAAAAAAAAAATATTATTATATTTTTTTCCTACCTACTCCCACTCATCTCACCCCATTATTATGCTCAATTATTCTCCCACTCAGTCCCCCCTAATTTCGGCAGAGACTCCTTTCTCCTAAGGTGAGAAATTTTTCCTTTTGTTTTGTATTTCATTCAAACTCTCTCAAACATCAACCAAACAAATCTTCACTCACAAACGTCCATCGTTGTGCCGTGTCGTTCACCGCCACCACTATCCGAACTGTCTCGACGTCCCGGTTAAAACGCCCCTATCTACGCTCTAAACCGCCGTTCCATTTGCCGTTAATTGGCCGTTGAAGGATTCGTACAAATCGGGGTTTTTCCCAAATCATTGAAAATCCGGTAAGTTTTCGACTTAAATATGAATTTGGGATGAGATATATTCGAATTTGGAGCATTCTGGAATTTTTCAGAATTTTCCTCCGCCGTCCACGGCGGCGCGTGGGCTTCACGCGCCGTCCGGAGCCGCGCGTGGGCTTCACGCGCCGTTTCCGGTCACCATGGATGGTGGCAGTGGACCGGCCGGTTCAGACCGGTCTGGTCACGAATCGAACCGCCCGAACTGGACCGACCCAGTCAACAGTAACGTCAGCATGACGTCAGCGTCCGACCCGTATACCGACCCGACCCGTTGACCCGACCCAGTCAACAGTGACGTCAGCATGACGTCAGCGTCCGACCCGTATACCGACCCGACCCGTTGACCCGACCCAGTCAACAGTGACGTCAGCATGACGTCAGCATGACGTCAGCGTCCGACCCGTTGACCGACCCGTTGACCGACCCGTTGACCGGCCCGTTGACCTGACCCAGTCAACAGTGACGTCAGCATGACGTCAGCGTTGACTTTGACTGTTGTCTTTGACCGTTGACTTTGACCAAAAAAGTCAAATTTTCCGAAAAGCCCTATTTTATGTTTTTCGACGTCCTGAGTCCGATTTTGAAGCCCGTTTTGCAAAATTCTGACCCGAAGGCCTCCGAATCTGACTTTAAACCCAAATCATGCATAAGTACTTAATTTTCCATTCAGATATCAGTAAATCGAATAAGTGCCTAAACTAGTGTTTTAATTCTGTAAAGGTGGCCGAGGCTCGTATAACCACTCACCAGCTCAACCCAGTTCCTCTCGACCCGCTCATCCTCACACTTTAGGGATCTGACCCCCGCATCTGAGCGTACTGAGGCAGTTGTCTGTTAGACCCTTATCCGACCAGTTTGAGGTGTGTTTCCATATGTGCTACATTCTGTTATATCTGTTATATATATATATATGCCTGGGTCCTGTAACAATTCTCTGAACATTATAGATTGCACTGGTAATTGTAAAGCATGACTACTGAAAAGCGTATTTATAATGTTATAAATGCCTGTTTATTTTGATAAGTTAAAAAGGTATACCTCATGTCTGATCTGAACTAGAAATATCTGATCATTAAATGATAAACTGTTATCTGAAAATTGTCTGAACTCTGTTGATGATATATCAAACTGAATTGTACTGTTTGGGGTATATTTTCGGGATGTTATCGAAGTGTCTGCAGGAACAGCTCTGATCCAGCTGGTAAAACCTTCGGTTGAGCTCCTACGCCCAATGGGCCTAGGGTAAGACTTTCTGGATAGGCTCCTATGATTACAGGTCTAGGATAAGTCCTTCAGTATGCAATTCATGAGGAATTGTATTTTGGTGTTCGGTTGGAGGGTAGATAAGTTAAAGTTTAACCTTGGTTGAACTTATGGTATGATTGTATTGTCCAATACATATCTGAACTGAATATATGAATATATATATTTTCTTGCACTTTTGGAACACACTGAGCTCCCTAGCTTATGTTTTTATTCCCTCCTTCCCTTTCAGATTCTTGATAGTCCACTCCTTTCAGACCTGGCAACTGGAGAATCGGCACATTTAGCTCTGAACTATTGTAATAATCTTATCTTTCAAACTGTCTGTATTTTGGGTGACTTATATCTATGTTTTGATATTTTGACTATGATAAGTCACAAGGGTTTGATCTTAAGTTGTGACTGCCGGGAGTTGGGTTAAACGTATAATTGGGCCCGGGCGGTTACATTTGATTTATGATTTTAAAGGTTTAATCATATGTTTATTTGAAATCTTATCATGGGTCACTCTAGTGATTATAATGTGACTTCCTAGGATCCGTCAAAACGCATAGGCGGGTCTAGGGGGTTACATTTAGTGGTATCAGAGCCTGGTTTCAAAAACCTCGGACTGTGAATGAGTCCATTTTACGCAATGTTTGGAGAAGTTATACAAAAAGATGTTTTGAAATGAGCTAAGTCACTCAATTTATGTCTGCTTAATTGTGTTCGATTCTCCATTGCTATAAACTGACCTTAAGCTTATTCCTTGTAGAAGCCTTCTGTCATGAGTACTGAAAGAGGACGTCGACCTATTCGGAGGCGTGGTAGACCTGTCCGGTTTGCCGACGCGATGGATGATCCGGTGCTTGAGCCACCTACTACAACTCCTGTCTCTGATCCTATAGAGTCTTCCATACCATCTGGCCCTACTGTAGGAACTACTTCTCAGGCTGCCCCTGAGATTGATGTGTCTACTCCGGCTAGAGGAGCATCGTCTTCTTTTGAGCCATCCACATCTGTTACTAACGAAGCTCTTAGTAGGCAGTTTTTACAGTTGATTTCTGATGCAGTTAGAACTGCGGGGGTTGCGCCTGAAGTTCCTATTTCTCAGACCCTGATCATTAACGGGGCTAAGACATTTGATGGCCCTACTGGTGGAGCCCCGACTGAGGCAGAAGAATGGCTTCACGATCTTGAGAGACGCATGGATTCGTTGAGTTTTGAGCCGCCCAAGAAATATCTGGGAGCTGTTTCACTACTTTATGGGAGTGCCCGGACTTGGTGGGAGTCTATTGTGAGTAGTGTCTCTGCTACTCGTCTGACATGGGACTTCTTCAAAGAACGCTTCAGGAGCCGTTTTATTGGAGATCGTTATATGAGACAGATGCAAGAGCAGTTCAGGACTCTGACACAGGGAGATATGACTGTATCTGAGTATGAGACGAGGTTTTTAGACCTCTTGAGATTTGGATCCAGTTTGGTGCCCACTGAAAAAGAGAAATGCCGCAAGTTTGCACTTGGACTCCGTCGTGAGTTGTGTGTACAGGTTATCGGCCACCTTGAAAAGGATTTTGATAAAGTAACCGAGTTGGCAAAAGATTTGGAGGAAGTAGAATTAATGGCCACAGATAGCGATAAAGTAGATCGAGACAGACCTAGGAGGCTTTCTAACACTAAGTATTCAGTACGGGTGAATAAGAAGGTTCGCACTACTACACCTCTGAGGAGTGACACTGGTTCTAGGCCTCCAGCCCCTAAGCCCTCGACCACTAGTCGAGGTGGTTCATCAAGTTATTCGAAGGCACCTCTTTGTGAGCATTGCGGCAATTGGCATTTTGGAGAGTGTAGGAAGAAGGCGGGCACATGTTTCCGTTGCGGTTCTGGAGATCATTTCTTGAAGAATTGCCCTGTTCCCCCACCTTCTTATCGAGAACCTCCTCAGACTCCTGCCCGATCACAAGCTTCTGTTCAGACTCCATCTAGGGGTCGTAGTCAGGGAAGACCTTCTGCATCTACTGCCAGGACTGATACCAGAGCTCGATCTAACCAGAGAGGAGGACCAGTTTTATCTGAGGCTAGACAACCGCCACTAGTGTATGCCTCTAGACGTCGAGATGACAGAGATGAGCCAGACGTCATTGCAGGTACATTTACTATGTTATCTGTTCCATATTTTGCATTGCTAGACAATGGTTCTACCCATTCATATGTATCGAGATCCGTGTCCCGAGATCTCTAAATTCCTGATGAGACTACTGAGAATACAATTACCGTTATGAGCCCAGTGGGTCAGTCTGTAGTTGTAAATAAGGTTTTCAGGCGATGTCCCCTAGAAGTGCAAGGGGAAATCTTTTTAGCCGATCTTATGGAGCTACCTTTAGAAGAGTTCGATATAATTCTTGGCATGGATTGGTTGACGGAACACCGAGTTAACCTAGATTGTGAGTCCAAAAGAGCATTTATAAAGACTTTTGATGGTCGTACTGTGGTTCTCATCGGTGAGCGTCGTGGGTATCTGTCAAATGTGATATCCGCTTTGGCTGCCGACAGAATGATCCGAAAAGGATACCAGACTTTCATCGCTTGTATCTTGAACACCAAGGGTTCGTTGTCAAAGATTGAGGAAATTCGTACTATTAGCGAGTTTCCTGATATCTTTCCCGAAGAATTACCTGGACTACCCCCAGATAGAGATGTCGAGTTTGAGATTGAGATTTATCCGGGCTCTGCACCAGTCTCTATGAACCCATACCGTATGGCTCCTAAGGAGCTTAAGGAGCTAAAGATTCAATTGCAAGAACTCCTCGATCGAGGATTTATTCGACCCAGCTCTTCACCCTGGGGAGCTCCTGTTTTATTCGTGAAGAAGAAAGATGGGTCTCTTAGGCTATGTATTGATTACCGTAAGCTGAACAAGATAACAATCAAGAACAAGTATCCATTGCCCAGGATAGATGACTTGTTCGATCAGTTGCAAGGAGCCACATTTTTCTCAAAAATTGATCTTCGTTCAGGGTACTATCAACTGAAAATAAAGGGGTCTGATGTAGCAAAGACGGCCATTCGCACCAGATATGGGCACTACGAGTTTTTGGTGATGCCGTTTGGTCTGACTAATGCTCCGGCCGCTTTTATGGATCTGATGAATCGTGTGTTCCGGCCTTATATGGATCAATTTGTGGTGGTGTTCATTGATGACATCCTAGTCTACTCCCGGACAGAAGCAAAACATGCTGAGCATTTGAGGATTGTTCTACAGACTCTTAGAGAGCACAAATTGTACGCCAAATTGAGCAAATGTGAATTTTGGCTCAGTGAGGTAACATTTCTGGGGCATGTGGTATCGGCTCGGGGTATTCAGGTTGATCCGAGCAAGATAGAAGCCATTGTGAGTTGGAAGCAACCCAAGAATGTGTCTGAGATCCGCAGCTTCTTGGGTTTAGCTGGATATTACAGGCGTTTCGTTGAGGGCTTTTCTATTATTGCCACTCCCTTGACGAAGCTGTTGAGGAAGGATGTTCCATTCATCTGGACAAATGCTCAACGCGATAGCTTTGAGAAGTTGAAGATAGCTTTAACGCAAGCTCCAGTTTTGACGCAGCCCGAGTCTGGGAAGGATTTTACGGTTTATAGTGATGCATCGCGTTCTGGACTTGGTTGCGTTCTAATGCAGGATGGGAAGGTAATAGCTTATGCGTCTCGTCAGTTGAGACCTCATGAGTGTAATTATCCGACCCATGACCTTGAGTTAGCTGCTGTGGTCTTTGCTCTGAAGATTTGGAGACACTATCTTTACGGAGAGAAGTGTTATATCTATACAGATCACAAGAGCTTAAAGTACATCCTCACTCAGAGAGAGCTTAATCTTAGACAACGTCGTTGGATTGAGCTTCTTAAGGACTATGACTGTGTGATTGAATATCACCCGGGGAAGGCGAATGTTGTTGCTGATGCTTTAAGTCGTAAGGCTATATCAGACTTGAGATCCATGTTTGCCAGAATGAGTTTATACAATGATGGCAGTTTACTAGCGGAGCTGCAGATTAAACCGACTTTGGCCGATGAGATTAAGGCCAAGCAACTCTTGGATAGTTCCCTACTTCCAGTCATGCAACAAGTTGAGCAGGGATCCACATCTGTTTATGCCTTCAATCAGGATGGTGTTTTATGCTTCAAGGGTCGTTATTGTGTTCCTAATGATGCTGACCTGAAGCGAGCCATACTCAGAGAAGCTCATAGTAGCCCTTATGCTATGCATCCTGGGGGAGACAAGATGTACCAGAATCTGAAGCAAAGGTACCGATGGGAAGGTATGAAGAAGGACATTTCAGATTATGTATCTCGGTGTTTGACTTGCCAACAGGTTAAAGCGGAGCACCAGCATCCTTCTGGTTTATTACAGCCCATTAGGATTCCTGAGTGGAAATGGGAGCGTATAACGATGGATTTCGTTACTGGGTTGCCTCTAACTCCTTCAAAAAAGGATTCTGTCTGGGTTATTGTTGATCGACTCACTAAATCAGCCCACTTTATTCCTGTGCGTGTCACCTATTCACTGGAGAAGCTGGCAAAAATATACATCTCTGAAATCGTCAGACTACATGGGGTGCCTTTATCTATTATATCTGATCGGGATCCGAGGTTCACTTCTCGATTCTGGTTGGCCTTGCACAATGCTTTAGGTACCCGTCTGAATTTCAGTACATCCTTCCATCCGCAGACAGACGGGCAGTCAGAAAGAGTAATTCTGGTTCTTGAGGACATGTTGCGGGGATGTGTGATAGACTTCCGCGGTAGTTGGGAAGACTTCTTGCCATTGGCCGAGTTTGCTTACAATAACAGCTATCAGGCTAGTATCCGTATGGCACCGTATGAGGCTCTGTATGGTCGCAAGTGTCGAACTCCCATCTGTTGGACTGAATTGTATGATAAGAAGACTCTGGGTCCTGAGTTGGTTCAAGAGACTGAAGAGACTGTCAGACTGATTCGTAATCGTCTGAAGGAGGCGTTTGACAGACAGAAGTCTTATGCTGATCGGAGGAGAAGGGATATAGAGTTTGAGGTTGGTGACCAGGTTTTTCTAAAGGTATCACCATGGAAGAAAGTTTTGAGGTTTGGGAAAAAGGGCAAATTGAGTCCGAGATTTATTGGACCGTATCGTATTGTGAAGAGAGTTGGGCCAGTTGCCTATCAGCTTGAGTTGCCATTCCAGCTTAACCGTATTCATGATGTCTTCCATGTGTCCATGTTGAGGCGATACCATCCAGATCCTAGTCATGTCATTCAAGCTCAGGATGTAGAGTTGAGGTCAGACCTGTCTTACGAGGAGGAACCAATTCGAATCTTGGATTCTGATGAGAGAGTTCTGAGAAACCGACGCATTCCAATGGTTAAAGTTCAGTGGAGAAATCGGAGTCCTACTGAGGCTACTTGGGAGATTGAAGGATCCATGAGAAAACAATTTCCGCATCTTTTTGATTAAGGTAAATTTCGAGGACGAAATTTTTCTTAAGGAGGGGAGAATTGTAACAATTCAAAAAAAAAAAAAAATATATTATTATATTTTTTTTCCTACCTACTCCCACTCATCTCACCCCATTATTATGCTCAATTATTCTCCCACTCAGTCCCCCCTAATTTCGGCAGAGACTCCTTTCTCCTAAGGTGAGAAATTTTTCCTTTTGTTTTGTATTTCATTCAAACTCTCTCAAACATCAACCAAACAAATCTTCACTCACAAACGTCCATCGTTGTGCCGTGTCGTTCACCGCCACCACTATCCGAACTGTCTCGACGTCCCGGTTAAAACGCCCCTATCTACGCTCTAAACCGCCGTTCCATTTGCCGTTAATTGGCCGTTGAAGGATTCGTACAAATCGGGGTTTTTCCCAAATCAGTGAAAATCCGGTAAGTTTTCGACTTAAATATGAATTTGGGATGAGATATATTCGAATTTGGAGCATTCTGGAATTTTTCAGAATTTTCCTCCGCCGTCCACGGCGGCGCGTGGGCTTCACGCGCCGTCCGGAGCCGCGCGTGGGCTTCACGCGCCGTTTCCGGTCACCATGGATGGTGGCAGTGGACCGGCCGGTTCAGACCGGTCTGGTCACGAATCGAACCGCCCGAACTGGACCGACCCAGTCAACAGTAACGTCAGCATGACGTCAGCATGACGTCAGCGTCCGACCCGTATACCGACCCGACCCGTTGACCCGACCCAGTCAACAGTGACGTCAGCATGACGTCAGCATGACGTCAGCGTCCGACCCGTATACCGACCCGACCCGTTGACCCGACCCAGTCAACAGTGACGTCAGCATGACGTCAGCATGACGTCAGCGTCCGACCCGTTGACCGACCCGTTGACCGACCCGTTGACCTGACCCAGTCAACAGTGACGTCAGCATGACGTCAGCGTTGACTTTGACTGTTGTCTTTGACCGTTGACTTTGACCAAAAAAGTCAAATTTTCCGAAAAGCCCTATTTTATGTTTTTCGACGTCCTGAGTCCGATTTTGAAGCCCGTTTTGCAAAATTCTGACCCGAAGGCCTCCGAATCTGACTTTAAACCCAAATCATGCATAAGTACTTAATTTTCCATTCAGATATCAGTAAATCGAATAAGTGCCTAAACTAGTGTTTTAATTCTGTAAAGGTGGCCGAGGCTCGTATAACCACTCACCAGCTCAACCCAGTTCCTCTCGACCCGCTCATCCTCACACTTTAGGGATCTGACCCCCGCATCTGAGCGTACTGAGGCAGTTGTCTGTTAGACCCTTATCCGACCAGTTTGAGGTGTGTTTCCATATGTGCTACATTCTGTTATATCTGTTATATATATATATATGCCTGGGTCCTGTAACAATTCTCTGAACATTATAGATTGCACTGGTAATTGTAAAGCATGACTACTGAAAAGCGTATTTATAATGTTATAAATGCCTGTTTATTTTGATAAGTTAAAAAGGTATACCTCATGTCTGATCTGAACTAGAAATATCTGATCATTAAATGATAAACTGTTATCTGAAAATTGTCTGAACTCTGTTGATGATATATCAAACTGAATTGTACTGTTTGGGGTATATTTTCGGGATGTTATCGAAGTGTCTGCAGGAACAGCTCTGATCCAGCTGGTAAAACCTTCGGTTGAGCTCCTACGCCCAATGGGCCTAGGGTAAGACTTTCTGGATAGGCTCCTATGATTACAGGTCTAGGATAAGTCCTTCAGTATGCAATTCATGAGGAATTGTATTTTGGTGTTCGGTTGGAGGGTAGATAAGTTAAAGTTTAACCTTGGTTGAACTTATGGTATGATTGTATTGTCCAATACATATCTGAACTGAATATATGAATATATATATTTTCTTGCACTTTTGGAACACACTGAGCTCCCTAGCTTATGTTTTTATTCCCTCCTTCCCTTTCAGATTCTTGATAGTCCACTCCTTTCAGACCTGGCAACTGGAGAATCGGCACATTTAGCTCTGAACTATTGTAATAATCTTATCTTTCAAACTGTCTGTATTTTGGGTGACTTATATCTATGTTTTGATATTTTGACTATGATAAGTCACAAGGGTTTGATCTTAAGTTGTGACTGCCGGGAGTTGGGTTAAACGTATAATTGGGCCCGGGCGGTTACATTTGATTTATGATTTTAAAGGTTTAATCATATGTTTATTTGAAATCTTATCATGGGTCACTCTAGTGATTATAATGTGACTTCCTAGGATCCGTCAAAACGCATAGGCGGGTCTAGGGGGTTACACGTTCCGACAAAAATTTCTCAGTTGCCACGTACGTAAAATCTAATTGTTGAAAATAATGTGTCAGTATATAACAAAAATCATCTGCCCCTAATCATGCTAGAGCACTAAAAACACACAAAAATAAATTATAAGCCATAACTCTAAATTTCACATTCAAAACTCTAAACCCTACAACATAAAAAATATATCATACCCATAATTCTCTAAATCCTAACCATAAACTCTAACCTTAAATCATAAACTCTAAACGTTAAACCTATTTTTTAAAGTGCCATAATTCCCCTATGCACGCAGCACGCAAAACATTTTCACTCCTCTATATAAGCTGTGGAGACTCCCTGAGATGAGATCCACAACGCAATGGCTATGGCATCTGTAAATGTACTTTGCATGAATTCCCGAGACAGAGATACTAGCTATGCCAATAATTCCTCACTACAAGTCTCTTCCTCTCTTCTCTATATTTAGTATTTTATTGTATATGCCTATATATTAAAGAAATATGTTAACCATTTGTTTATTTTTTCCCTAGAAAAATATACTATTGAAGACAAGGCCGTTCCTAGAGGATACCATCAAAGATATGCTGAGCAAGATTTTTCCAGGAACTTGCATTAAGGTGGCGGACTTAGGTTGTGCTTCAGGTCCCAACACGTTCTTCCCGGCATATGAAATTATGAATACCATCACTAGGGTTTGCCAACAATTACGCTGGGAATCACCTGAGCTTCAAGTGTTCCTAAATGATCTTCCCCAGAACGACTTTAACACAGTATTCAGATCAATTCCTGGTTTCAATGCAAGGCTCAAGAAAGATAAGGGAGACCTGGGGGGGACTTGTTTTATAGCTGGAGTACCAGGTTCCTTTTACGAAAGACTTTTTCCAAACAAGAGCATGCACTTTGTACATTCGTCTAGTAGTCTTCATTGGCTCTCAAAGGTAATCATCTCTTCCATTTTTGTATGTTATTATAAGCAGGGACGGAGACGGAATTTGGGGTTAGGGTAAAATATAAAGGGAGAGCAATTACCCCTCCCATCCCCATGTAATTCTGTCGCTAGTTATTAGTAGAGTTTAAATTTCTAAGCGGTTGTGAACAAATATAATGAATATTATTGCATAGGGACATGGATATAACTAAATTCATATGATTGTGAATGATTTTTAGGTCCCAAGAGGAGTTGAAAATAACAAGGGCAACATATACATGTCAAAGTCAAGCTCTATTGATGTATTCGAAGCTTATTCAGAACAATTTCGAATGGACTTCTCAAAATTTTTACGCTTACGTTCGGAAGAAATGATTTGTGGAGGACGAATGCTTCTTAGTCTTGTTGGTAGAAGCATTACTGATCCCACAAGCAAAGATTGTTGTTCTGTATGGGATCTTTTAACCAAATCACTCTTTGACTTGGTGGCCAAGGTTCATTTTCTTCACTTGTATATATTATTATAATCATGCCACGTTTAACGTAGATTAGAGACGAAGCTAAAATTTAGAATTGGGGTGCAAAATATAAATGTTTAAAAGTGGGAGGATAAATTTATAAATAAATTAAATTAAAAAAAAATCATATAAGGTGACAGAGGTGAAAAAAAATTCTTTAGGGGTGGGGGCGATTGCTCCACCCCTACATAGTTCCGTCCCTGGCGTGGATATAATGTAGTTTATGCTATTAAATGTTATATCCCTTGCACTTATTTCTTTGAAAACAACCTATTTGATTGGCAGGGCCTAGTGCAGGAATCTGATGTGGATTCATTCAACTTGCCTTGGTATAACCCTTGCAAAGAAGAAGTGAGGGAGATCATCAAAAAGGAAGGGTCGTTCAATCTTAATAAGATGGAAGTTTTTGAAGTGAATTGGGATTTTGAAGACAATGATTATAATAAAAATTATGTATTTGAAAAAAATAAGAGCGGACAAAATTTTGCAAAAATTATAAGAGCAGCTACTGAATCAATGCTTAATAATCACTTTGGAGAGATCATCATTAATGATTTGTTCACCAGATATGCACTACATGTTGGTGAACATCTATCTCGTGAAAGGACAAAGTATACCATTATTGTTGTTTTAATGACCATGAACTAATTAGTTGTATTGTATGGACTCTATATAAAGTATGAGAAATTATAACATGTTTAAAATTAAAATTAAAATATATTTCAAGTCCTTGTATTACTTTACGACTCTTTTTCTATTTGGAAAAAAATAACTACTCTACAACTTTTTGGCTTTTTTCTCGAGTCCGATTGATATAGCTGAATCAAACGAAACAGAATTACAGACAATTTCATATGCTTTGTAGTTGCTCCTTGACTTTAATTGGAATGGGATGACGTCGGTGGTGATTGAGTCGGATTTTAAAGTGATCGTGTCATAGGTTTTTTGTACTGAACGACGGCCATGGCGGTTTTAACGTTGGCTTCACCAAATTGATGAGGCTTTTGATGTGCTGTCTGTGTGTGTTTTAAAAATGTTTTTAGGGAAGTTAATAGTGTCGCCGATGCCTTGGCGAAAAGTGGCGTTGATCGACCCAAGTGGGTTTGTATGAGGACAGGATGATGGTGTTGATTCTTTTTTATTTTATCTTTTGGTGTTTGTTTCTTCTTCTCGCACTCATCGGTACTCTTTTCCTCCACTTAGGGTTAGAGAGGTTTTTAATGAAGCCGGTGTTTATGTGTGGTTATGTATGATTGCTTTGAATAAAATCATGCATTTTGCCGATAAAAAAACTACTCTACAACTGTGCAAATGTTGCAAAAATTATAAATTATATTTTTAACATTTCTTTTTTGCTCACGTGTGTAGGGTCAAAATCAAGCATCTTATATGGGATCGAGATAAAATTATAAATTTTGGGAACCGAAGTTAAAAGTTTTATGTTAAAAAATATATAAACTGTATAATTAGTTTTTAGGTTGGAGAAAAATAATTGTAAAATTTGCATTTGATTAAGGGTGCTAACAGACTTAAATTGAACTTTAATTTTGAGAAGGGCTAAAGTTGAAATTGGGTAAATTACACAAAACATCATTGAACTTTATCTTCTGACATATTTAGGTCATTGAAATTTCAAAACGGCCAATTTACTCACTGAACTTTACTTTATGATCTATTTTGATCCCTTTTAATTATTTTATTAATATTTTGATATGGCTTGACATATTTTACTATTATTAAAAATGAAAAATAAATTATATTTTATTTATATTAATAATAAATAAAACCCAAACATCCTAAATTCCAAACACCTCAAACCTCTCCCACCCTCATCGGTGTCACTCTTGCCGGCATCACCACCCATTCACCGACGTTACTCACCATTCTGCCTATCCTTTTTACCGGTCCCGTTTCGCAGCGACTCACGGAGATTTGTATACCGTGATGGCTGCCTGATTGAGGTACAAAAATTAAAGATTTTCATCTACCATTGTCGAATTTAAAACCCTAAAATTAAAACAGATGACATTCTTCTCCACCCAAGCCCACAACATTCAAATTCAAAGAGAGAGAAAGAGCAAAAGGTTTGATCTCTAACTATAAATCTTATATTTTATTTCGTGGTTTCACCAACTACCACTACTTCGACTCTTCATCATTTCCCCCTCCCATTATATTTATTTTTGAAAACCTTTGGCAATAAATTGAAAGTGATCATAGTAAATACCCTTGTTTTAATTTCTTGTTTTTCTCTTAGGTTTTCCTTGACTTCCGATATTGTCCTATGTAAATATTTGGTCTGCTCTGAACATGCATGCCCGACGTAGAAACGTTGGAAATGACTACAAGTTTAATTCTATGGCGATAGGGCTTTCTTCCTCCCGAATATACCCTGAAACATCGGTTAGAGGCCATGGGTTTTACGATTTAGAGTAACGCAGCTTCAAGCGAGGGTTTGGACAGGGACGGAGCCAAAATTTAAGGTTGAAGGCAAAACATAAATGTTTGAAAGTTGGGAATAAATTAAAAAAAAATCAATTTGTAAAGAAATTTATATAAGAGGACAAAGCTGGGAAAAAATGTTGGGGGTGGGGGGCAATTGCCCCTCCCCAACCCCACATACCTCCGTCACTGGGTTTAGGTGTGGTCAAAGCCACCAAAAACGGGTGCTGACGCCGGTGAGGATGGGAGAGATTTGGGGGGTTGGGGATATTTGGGTTTTATTTTTGTAATTTTTGTATTTAATAATAAAATAAAATATAGTTTTTTATTTTAAATTGTTTTTATATTTAATAGTAATAAAATATTCTAAGCCATACTAAAATATGAATAAAATAATTTAAAGTGACCAAATACGCCAGAAAGTAAAGTTCAGTAAGTAAATTAGTCGTTTTGAAAGTTTAGTGACCAACACAACAAAAAACAAAGCTTTTTCTTGGATGACAATGTCTTTCGGTGTTCTGGCGAAGGAGTCTAGGAGTGGGGTTTGGACCATGTTTTCTGATAATCTTAGTAGAAGGGTCTCAAGATCAGCCTTGAAGGAATTAGTAAATCATTATGGAAAGGTAGTAAGAGTTTTCATTCCTTTCATTAACAGTCGCTCAAGATATACATAATCGACTTTTGCTTTTGTTTCTGTAGCGAGTCAGGCGGATATGGAAAGGGTTATTGAGCACATGGATAATACTCTCATTTACGCTAGAACGATAAGAGTTTCTAAAGTTAAATACCCTAAAAGTAAAGTCATGTCTCCTCGGTTGTCAGGGTTAGGGGTTCAGGGTGCACAACCTGGTCACTTCAAGGGGAAATCTCCAGTGAATAGTACCAGACTTGGGGTGAAGTTGTCTGGGAAAGGGAGCGGGTTGGTCTCCGGAGAGAGGTCTTATAAAGATGTGTTACTGTCCAATCAATTTAACGGTAATAGTAATTTGGAGGTATTAAACTTCCCTGTTATTATTCAACATGAGGGATGGGATGGAGGGATCATGGTGAATCTCTGTTTACCGACGACTAACAATGAGTGGATGAAAAGTTGCTTAGTGGGTATTATGAAAAGCGCTTATGAGTATGAACTAGTTCAACAGGGTCTTATCCTTAATGGTATTAAGGCGAAACTGGTGAAATGGAATTGTAAAAATGACTCTTATATCATACTGTTTGAGTCTACTGCATATATGGATGAAGTCTTATTGCTGAAAAAGGAGGCTTTAACCTTTTGATTTGATCAGATAGCTCAGTTACTCATTAATGGTATACCTCACCATTTATGTCAAATTAATCTCTCTAGAGTTCCTCTTACCAATTGGCATGAAGATTTTTTCTCTTGTTTGAGGAATCATTGGGGAATCTATGTTAGTACTGATGTTAACACTATCAAGAAGAACTGGCTTGATATGGCTAGTATGATTATTAGATCAATGAATACCCTGGAAATTCCAAAGGTTATCATGGTAAGATCTATGGGTTTCTCCTTCAGAGTTGAGATCAGTTTGGGTAAGTTGGGGTTAGATCTGATTGATAGTTGCGATGTCTCTAATGATAATTTCGCGGATGTTTGGCCAGACGATCCAATTGAGGTGGGGAGTTATCGGGGGACTATTTCCAGCTCTCATAATCTTCCTTTGGGGAAGTGTAACCAGCCAGCGTCGAGTGTTGGTGATGATGGCATTGGTCTATCTCTTGGCCCTTCGATTTCGATGCATAGGGTTAATTGGGGCGTTTCTCCCATGAAAGAAATGTTTCCCATGAAAAAGACGTCTGGTAATAATGATTTTTTAAAGATGAGTGAACAAGTGGATAATTCGGCGAATTTACACTCTGGTATTTCTGACTTGGGTGGTGCGATCGTTGTTTCCTCTCCGTCCTTTGAAGACTCGTTATATGACAACCCCTTGGATTTGGGCCGTAACCAAAATGGGTGTGATACTAATAGTGCTCATAATCCCAATTCTTTGGGCTCTGGGTCTTATGGCTCAGTTTCTTTGAACCTTGATAGTTGTGTGGCTCCTAATTCTTCCCAACCTAATCTTTCAAAAGTTAATAGTGGATTCTCTAGGGATATGGTACCAGATATCTTGGATAATCTAAGAAAATCTTTTGAAGTTTCCATCGGATGAGGTTGTGTTGGGTTTTTAGGTGCTCGATTTCCTTCAATTGTTCTAGCTCGCCAAGTGTGGAGAAGTTGTATTTTTGAGTGTTTTAGTGGGAGGTGAAAAATAGGCAAATGACACAAGGAATTATAGTGGTTCAACCTTCTAACCAAGGTCTACATCCACTACCTTAGCTCCCTACTAAGGATTTCAACAAAATCACTCTTGAATTTCATCCTCTTTTCTCGGCTTAGGAGGAAACTGTTACAATGATTAAGCTAACTAACCTTAGCTTAATCAAACACTCTCTTACAAGAGAAATTCTTAAGCAAACTTGAAATACCTCTAAAAGGTATTTGTTTGCACTATAAAGTTCTCACCCAAAACCTAAACACTTGAGAAAACTTGATAATATTTAGCTCACTAGTGTTGTCTATACAAGAAGATGAACAATTAAGCTCTAAGAAAATTTCTTGATCATTATGTTGTTGACAATTGAAGCATTAGTCTTCTCTTGATGCTTGGAGGTCCCTTTTATACTCCTAATTGAGTTTGTAGCCGTTGAGGACCGTTGGGGTTGTTTTGGAGCCGTTGGAGACTTTATTTCCCACCATAAATGTTGTTATGTAGACGTTCGTTTTGAAACACTCAACCCGGTTTTGGAACGCCATTCTTCAGAACTAGCCGTTGAAGTTTGATGCAGCAGGCCGTATCGAAACGCCTATGGACGTTTCGAAACCCTTCGAGCAATATCGAAACGGTTACAACCCGTTTCGGTACGATTGATAGTTAAGCTACAATTTAAATTACCGTTGGGAAAATAGCCGTTGGGGATTTTGATCGTTGAGATCTTTGCCACATAGGCGTATCGAAACGGTGAAGCCCGTATCAAAACGCTATGTAAAAATCCTCACCCAGATTAAAGCCCGTTTCAAAACAGGCAGAGTTGTATTGAAACGTTTTGAAAGTGTGAATGATTGTTTCGAAACGCCTAAGGGTGTTTCGAAACACTTGGGTGGTTTTGTAAAGTTTGCTTTAGAAAACACTTCAAAACCTCTTTAAAAAAATCCTCAAACATATTTTTAAGTTGTTTGGACTTAAAAGCACTTTTGAAATCTTTTCAATTTAGTCCAAAACTATTTTTCAATTATTATATCAAAACATTAGTTCTTCAATCTCCCCCTTTATGATATAATAAAACCAATCTTGAAAAATTGTTTGGGATTCTCCCCCTTAGTAAAATAAATTTTGAATAAGAGAATTGAAGTTTAAAATCAATTAAGGCTCCCCTTTACTCATTTGAAAAATCAAATTTTCAAACCATTTCTCCCCTTTTTGTTATATCAAAGAAGACTTTAAATAACTTTAAGTTCAAAATAACTTAGGAGCTTTTAAAAAAATGACACAAATAAGAATTTTTATTTTAAAATTGGCTCCCCCTTGCTCAAAGCATCATAAAGATGTTAGTCCAACATATATGATAATCTAGTTGAAATTAAAAAGAATAAATCAAATTAAACAACTAAAACAACTAGATTTTATCACACTTGAACTCAAGGGAGGATGTGAAGCCTTCATTCTTCAAGTGTTATTCCATGTGTGCATGGAGCTCCCCTTAAATATTTGACTTGTTGATCAATCTCCATCACACCTATCATAAGAAAATCAAGTAATTTTTGGTATCCAAATTGCTTTGGATCGATAGACGTTAGTAGCACAAAATTTAGTCCCCTTAGGAATCCATTTTTCAATTTCATCATTTTTAGTTGAAGTGGTTAGTCCTTTTGGGACCCAAACACTTCTAAAACATTTTCCATTTATAAATCTAGGGGCATTAGATTTTCTTACATAAAAATTTGATTTTCCAAGATTATTTTTCTTTTCAAGCTCTTTGGAAATCAAATCTTTTTCTTCTTGAACCTTATGAAGCAAATTTTGTAAATCAAAACATTTTTGTTCAAACTCATTGAGTTTCGCTTCAAGTTCAATTTTGGTTTTAGAAATCAAATCATTTTGAATTTTTAAATTTGAGATCACTTTCTTGTTTTTCAAAATGTGATTTTTAAACTCTAAATCCAAATCATCATAGTCATCTTGTAATTCATCAAAAGAATATGAACATGAAGTAGATGAATTAGAAGTTACCTTTGAATCTTCTTCGATGGCCATAAAGCAAAGGTTGACTTGTTCATCGTCAGTGGAGTCTTCATCACTCCAAGTAGCCACATATGTCTTCTTCTTATGGCTTGAAGTGCTTGCCCTCTTCTTCTTCATTGATTCTCGTTCGAGTTCTTTCATAACTTTCTTCATGAAAAGGGCACACTTCTTGAAGAGATGAACTATCTCTTCTTCTCCATCCTCTTCCTTATATCAACATGGTTGCCCTCTTCTTCTTCATTGAAATCCTTATATCACATTTGTATTTGTATTAATTTTCTCATGAAATTTCTTACATAAAATTGAGAGAATATTTCTTTATTAGAGAATTTGAGGGGCAGTGTCACCTAACATATTGAGATGCAGTTTTCTCGATGACTCGAAGTAGAGGAATATCTTTTAAAAAAAATAAATTATAGTAGCATTCTTATAATCATATTCATACTTTTAAAATATTTTATAAAATATGAAACAATATTCTTTTATTAGAATATTGTGGGTAGTGTTTCTAAATTATTGATATGTTAATCATTAGTGTTCGAAATAAAATAAAATCCTCCTAGAAAAATTGTGTGAATGATCGGTTGAATTTATTTAACTTTAAACAAACAAAATACATAGAAGTTCAAAGGAAACTAAACCAGCAGAAAACAAAAATAAACATGACAGTATCAAAGCAAAAAACTAAAGAAATCGACCGACACATCTTCCATCATGAAGGGAATGAACTTGAAGGATCAAGACAGAAGAAAACTGGAGTTTTTGCCACTGCAAATAGTACAGTAAAATTCCCCAAATTATCATCAGGGTTGGAGATCACAGAGGATCGGTGAATTGACGGTCCTCGTCGATGAGCAAAAGAACCTTAGCCAGTGCATCCTCGAACCAGGATGGAAATCATCTGCCCCCTAAGTATGCCCCTATTTGTGCTTCCACTTTAAAATAGTGGGTATAGAGTTTAGAGTTTGGGGTTTAAGGTTGGGGCTTTGGGTTAGGGTGTAGGGAATTAGGGGTAGGGTGTATTTTTTAGGGTTTAGAGTTTGGGGTTTAAGATACGAAAATTAGGGTTATGGGGCAAGATTTATTTTTAACTATTTTTTAGGCAGGGACATAGAAGGAGGCATGATTAGGGGGCATGCAATTTTTACCCCTCGAACCAGAATTAGTCACCAGTGTACCGACAGCCCTCCGCAGCCATTGCATTTAGGGATCATTAATTAAAATAAATTCAAATGCGTAACATCAATTGTTTCTAAGACGACACATAATTAGTTAGGTACAAACTTGTGGACGTTGTAGGCAGTGGCGGATGTAGCCTTTGTTTGGGTGGGCACTGAAATATGAATTTTCTCCTATTAGTTATTTATTTTATTGATGGTGTCCACCCTAAAATTTTATGAAATTTAATTTGTGTTCACTTTGAAATTTTATGGGTAAAATACGTAAATCAACACTGAATTTTGATCTCTAACCTATTTTGGTCACTAAACTTTCAAAACGACCAATTTACTCATTCAACTTTAAAATTATTTCTATTTTGGTCATTCACAGATGACATGGATTATTTTATTATTTTTTTATGTCAGTTCTCTTAATATTAAATATTAAATATGATTTAAAATTAAAAATGGCCTCACCCTCCACCAGTGAACGACGGCTAATCGGCAGCCTCGCCCCAAATTGCAACACCAATCAATCCCAAATCGTAACCCCCTTGACAGCCTCACCCCAAACAACTTTTTATTCCTTTATTAAGCCCCTTACAGCCAAACAATTTTGAAAGAAGAAATAAAATCCTCCACCGCCATCTCTTTCTAAGTTTCCTGCACTAATGGTAGTAATCAAATTATTTGAATTTACCAGTTTGTCAAACTTCTCTGCACTAATTGAGAGAGAGAAAGATGGGTAGGCCTAAATAGGGGTGATAATGTGGTTGACATGTTCGCGAGCTACTCGAGTTCGATTCGGTCAAAACTCGGATAAAGCTCATCTTGATTGATCTCGACTCGAGATCTTAACAAGTCGAGCCCAACCGACCCAGGCTCGGCTCAAAAAGCTCGTGAACATGTTCGGAATAATTATATATATATTATATATATGTTACATATGCACTAAACGTAATCTGTTTGGCAAAAGAAAAACAATAAAATAAATTAAGGAAAATCCACTAAAAGCAAATTAACTAAAATATATTGGGCATTTCCCTTAGTTGGTTGTTGTTTGATTTTGTATTTTCTTTGATTATGTGTTTGTATTGTAAGAATATTTCTTGGTTATTTGGATTAATCTAATTTTGGGCACTCTTTTTCCCTTTCCCGTCATTGAATTTCATTTCAGTGTTGGTTATGAAAGGGGCTTTTAACGACGCCCCATCTTTTATATAAAAAAACTATAGCAAAATTGTCCATTTCGAGCCGAGCCGAGCACAGGGCTCAAGCTTCGAGTCAATCCCAATAATATTGTTTTCGAGCCAAGTCGAGCCTAGCAAAGCTCGAGCTCAGCTCGGCTCGTTATCACCCTAGGCCTAAACTTGTGGTGGAAATTACAATTTCTATAGATGTTTTTTAGTTTTGCTTCTTTACTTTGATTGTTATTAAAAACCTCCCCAAACAATTTTACATGAGTGAATGCGAGTAGTCATAGTTGTATGAGACGTCGGACAATTAGGGGTTAAGGAGCTGAAAATCTTACCTAAGGTGTTGGCGACAACCGATGATTGATTGGTCAAATGAATTTAGGGTTAGGCTATTTTTGAGTGAAGAAGATGAATTTAGTTTAGGGTTTTAGGTGGTGGGAGGTATGATTTGGGTTTTTCGTTTTTAAAAAAATTAAATCCTATTTGGCATAGTAAAACTGATTTGTCATAATAAAAAATTGGGTAAACTACACAGATGACCACTTAACTATGGGTTTGGTGTCAAAATGACCACTATATTATTTTTTGCCGCAAATGCACCACACAACTATTTAAATGGTTCCATTTTAGCCACACGCCGTTAAAAAAACGAAAAAATTAACGGAACTGTTAAAAAAATGGTATAATTATACATTTGGTCCTCTATATTTATACAATATATCAATTTAGTCATAATTTTAATCTAATAAAATAAATTAATTATTCAATAAGATGGTGACATGTGTCACCACCTTATTGGGGGATTTTAATTATTTTTATTTAACTAAATTAATTAATTCCCCCTCCAATCAAGTGGTGACACATGTCACCCTGATTGGAGTAGGAAAAATGAAAACCAAGGAACTGCCCTTGGTAGGAATCGAACGTGTAGGGTGTACAAGTTTGCCACTGAGCCAAGCATATATT
Source organism: Hibiscus trionum (assembly GCA_030270665.1). Lineage (NCBI taxonomy): Eukaryota > Viridiplantae > Streptophyta > Magnoliopsida > Malvales > Malvaceae > Hibiscus > Hibiscus trionum. The sequence goes on along the minus strand of BSYR01000021.1, from coordinate 4,232,315 downwards.
TGTGATATGCAATACTAATAATAATATATGTGTTATACATATGGAGAAAGAAAAAACATACAGCTGTATAAATCTGAGATCCAACCGTATGTATATACACTCAATTTAGTAAAACAATTTCGCCCTACACCCCTTCATTGCATGTTCTGCTGTGTCCATGCATGTTCACATGTCAAACATATATTTAGCCCGATCGAAACAATTTCTGTGCCAGATCCCCGCATGAAGTGTTCATGCTTTATAGGTATCCATCAAACAAGCATTAGGTTTGAAATTTCTGTATCTTTATGAGTAAATGAACATATAAGGTTCTGCATTGTTTCGCGCTAATAATGCTGTCAACTTACACTGGAAGGTGTAAGCTCCATTCATGGATTCCACTTTTATCAGAATGATTAGAAACGTTCGCTAGTTTTGATTTTTCTGCAATTGGTTCTTCCGCAAGGACTGTTTTATCCTTGACAGCATCATCTGATACCTTAGTTTCCTTGCTTTCGTCATATTCAAAACTCTTTGTGTCCTCCATTGGAGCAACAAAAGGTGATGGAATCAGTGCCATACACTCGCCTTTGGAAAGTTCTTCAGCTTTTTTGTTTAGAATGTGATCTCTGGCGAAACTAGTGCCCCCTACTTTAATGCTAAATAATGAGTCATTAGAAGCATAACTCTAGTCCATATGTGTTGTTGATTTACTTGTTTCAAAGACGACAGACGGAATCCTAGACGGATCGAACTCTGCTACCTGTCGGTCCATTACTTGGATTGGAGGGGATTGTGCCACTGTTGATTCATGTGTAACAATGGCAAGTTAGGATTCTGATGTTGAATCTGCAGGTCCATTTTGGCATTGCTTTAATATGGAAGAGCTGTTACCAGAAGCTAATATTTTCGTATCCGCTTGCGACTGATCATCGGTAGATGAACTAGACGATGATGAAAATGAAGAAAAAGACAAGCTAATATTTTCAGTTGATTCAGACACATCAATTTTACTATGTCTATACACCTCTGCAATGGAAAAAGGAAAATGAATCACCAAGTTTGATGCATACGTTTGGATCTCATAATTATATTTCTGTTTGTTTTTTTCTTCATATGTATAACACATATATTATTATTAGTATTGTATATTACAAATATATGCTTGGCTCAATGGCAAACTTGCACACCCTACACCCCCAAGGTCCTAGGTTCAATTCCTACCAAGGGTAGTTCCTTGGTTTTCATTTTTCCTACTCCAATCGTGGTGACACGTGTCACCATCTTATTGAATAATTAATTTATTTTATTTTATTAAATTAAAATTATGACTCAATTGATATATTGTATAAATATAGAGGACCAGATGTGTAATTATACTAATTTTTTTAACAGTTCCGTTAACTTTTTCGTTTTTTTAACGACGTGTGGCTAAAATGGAACCATTTAAATAGTTGTGTGGTGCATTTGCGGCAAAAAATATTATAGTGGTCATTTTGACACCAAACATATAGTTCAGTGGTCATATGTGTAGTTTACCCTAAAAAATTATAAAATAATTTATGTTATCAGGGAGTGACCAAAATAGAAGCAATTTGAAAGTTGAGTGAGTATATTGGTCGCTTTAAAAGTTCAGTGACCAAAGATGTCAGAGAGCAAAGTTCAGTGATAATTTACGTATTTTACCCAAATTTTATTTATATTCACCCTAAAAATTTATTTGTCCTCACTAACATATAAATTATAATAAAAACTGACTAAAATATTCGTAAGTAGTAACTTATTCTTTCTTAGGAGTCCACAAACAATTCATTTGAGCCTAGTTCATATAAATTATAATTCTGCAACAAAACTGTATTAGAGTCACCAGAAGTTGAATTCAAACTTTCACCTTTCTCAGTTGTTACTTCTTTCTCAACTGCTCTTGGATATTGTTCGAAATCCACCAACACCTTGTCTCGATTCTGCTGCAACATGAATTGCTCGTCAAAAATTGCATCTCTACTAATCAATGTTTTCCTTGCAACTGGATCCCAAAACTTGTATCCTTTGACACCTTTCTTGTAGCTCAGAAAGATGCACTTCTTCGATTTTGCATCAAGTTTTGATCTCTCATCACTAGGTACATGCACATAAGCAGAACAACAAAAAATCCATAAGTGTAAAAAATCAACTACATTGCATGTCCATGCCTTTTATGCAACTTTTTCACCCAAAGATGCTCGTGGTGACCTGTTGATGAGATAGAATGGAGTACTCACAACCTCTGCCCAGAAGTTTTTAGAAAGCCCTGAATTCAGGCTCAAGCACCGAGCCCGCTCATCTAATGACATGTTAATCCTTTCAGCAACACCATTTTGTTGTGGCGTCTTTCGCACTGAAAAATGTCTCTAAATCCTATGCTCCTCACAGAACTTCAAAAACTGCGAATCTGTGTATTCTGTGCCATTATCAAACCTTAAATACTTGATCTTTCTACCCGTTTGGTTCTCCAATTCAGCTTTTCACACCTTGAATTTAGAAAAGACTTCAGATTTATATTTCAAGAAATGCACCCAAACTTTTTTAGAAAAATCGTCAATAAAAGTAATATAATACACAGATCCACCCAATGATGATTCTTTGGTAGGCCCCCATACATCAGAATGCACATAATCAAGAACCCCTTCAGTTTTGTGCTTTCCAGACGTGAAACTGACTTTAGTCTGTTTACCAAGAACACAAAATTCATAAAAATCGAGCTTGCAACTTTTGACACCATGCAACAAATTTCTTTTATGCAATTCAACCATTCCACATTCACTAAGATGACCAAGACACATATGCCACAATTTTGTATTATCATCATATGACTCAATAGAATGAGCTCCACCTACAAATGTTGTAACAAAAAAAAATATTAATATTATAATTATAATATCCTACCTACTACTCCACTAAGGGTTGTATAATTGAACCCATTTGCATTCATTTCTTTTCCCACTTTGTTCCACGGCAGACTTCAATTATTCCCTCAATTATTTTCTTCATCTTTGCAGAATACTTCCCCTCCCATTTTTTCTAAGTTTCATTTCTTCAACACAAACCACCATCGAACACTACCTTTAATCGTCCATCATCGTGTTGTGACCGCATCGTTCACCGCCACCATCATCCGAACCGTCTCAACGTCTCGGACAAAATGCCCCTTATCTACGCATCAAACCGCCGCTTAATTTGCCGTTAATTTGCCGTCGAAGGTTTCGAACAAATAGGAGTTTTTCTCAAATCAGTGGAAATCCGGTAAGCTTTCGACTTAAAAATCAGTTTGGGGGTTATATATTCGAATATGGGGAATTCTGGAAATTTTTTTCTGATTTTTCCTCCGCCGTCCACGGCGGCGCGTGGGCTTCACACGCCGTCCGGAGCCGCGCGTGGGCTTCACGCGCCGTTCCCGGCCACATTGGATGGTGGCAGTGGACCGGCCGGTTCAGACCAGTCTGGTCACGAACCGAACCGCCCGAACCGGACCTGCCATGTCAGCATGACGTAAGCATGACGTCAGCGTCCGACCCGTTTATCGACCCGACCCGACCGTTGACCGACCCGTTAACCCGACCCGGTCAACAGTGACGTCAGCATGACGTCAGTATCCGACCCGTTTACCGACCGACCCGACCCGTTGACCCGACCGGTCAACAGTGACGTCAACATGACGTCAGCATGATGTCAACGTTGACTTTGACCGTTGACTTTGACCGTTGACCGTTGACCAAAAAGTCAAATTTTCCGAAAAGCCCTATTTTATGTTTTTCGACGTCCTGAGTCCGATTTTGAAGCCCGTTTCGTGAAATTCAAACCCGAAAGCCTCCGAATTGGACCTTGAACCCGAGTCTACTTATGTATTTTTAATAATCAATTATGAGTAAGGAGCTTAAAGACTGAAATTGGATTTTGTGCGATTGAAGGTATTCAAGGTTCCTTGTATTTGAGATGTTGAGGACGTCGCATTCGGGTTCGAGAGTGACCGAATGGAGTATAATGGTCGACTGGTATAACTCGGAACTAAGGTAATACACTACTACCTCTTGTATGCTTTGAGATCATGTTGGTGTTTGTTAATGCATGCATGAAAATGATAAGAAGTGCTGTTAGCCCTACTTAAGTCAAACTAAATATGAAATTGAATATGATAATTTAGATAAGACCGAAATGCTCGAACGAAGAAGCTAATAAATCTGGAGTATCTGAAGTTCATTAAGTAATTAATGAGGCAGCTAATCTCCAATTCTGAGCATTAGTGTGAAATGTTTAAATGCGAAAGATACCTGGACATGAAATTACGAAAATGCCCTCGAGGTCTGTGAATGACTAAAATACCATTGAAATCAGAAGCGGTCTAGAAATCTACGCTAAATATGGTGAAACAACATGATTCATCTGAAAACCTCGAACTACTTGAAAAGATATGGAAAGGTGTTAGGTCATCTTGGATTTGGAATGAATCTTCGACTATAGATTTATGGGAATCAATACATACCCCTGAATTAAGCGAGTGGCTCAAATTACAGAATAAATCGAAATGACTAAAAGTATTGAAAATACCGTTATGGTTAAAATAATCGGAAGGATGGTATTGACTAAAAAGAGTTGAAGTATCCTCGGACACCGAGGTTTACAAATGAACTGGAAGGATGAATAAACCCTTGAGTTCTGAAATGAATGGAGTGGTTGGAAGTACCGAAATTTCTTGAATGGCTGAGACACCCATGAATATTTAAATAATTGAAATACTATAAATGGTTTAACTGACAGAAATGATGGATATTCCGAGTCTCAGAATAACTGGAATACTCCCATTAACTAGAATAAGTAAATTGTCTTGATAAAATTCTGGAAATATCGATAAAGCTGAAAATGACTGGAATGCCTTTAAGGGTTGAAGCATGACTTACGTACGTTAGTCATTCTAGATATTAATATAAGGGTGGAAGTCTTCCCGCACAGAGTATTAGTTCGACTACTCCGTGACAAGTTCTGTGGTGAAATATGGAGGCAACTATTCAGTTATACGATACAATCAGTATTTAGAAATGATACTTGGGAAGTGCGTACATCAGACGGTTTGGTTAGTACTGCAAGGTTGGAATATGTTAGTTTGAATGGTTTTGGAGGCTCGATAAATGTCTAGAAATCTTAAATATTGTAAATCGTCATATCCTCATTAATGGGTTAAATTACGAAATCACCCCTAATAGTTAAATGACCAAAATGCCCTCGTTGGCCAAAGTATCAAAATAGCCCCGAACGTATTTGATATAGTGAAAGATCTTGACGAAGAAATCTCTAAATGCCTGGTTGGGTACTTAATGAGCAAATATAATTTTTGAGCTAACGTTTACGCCTTGTTGGTATGAATTACCAAAAATGCACGTGTATGATAAAATGACTAAAATGCCTCTGGTAGGCTGAAATGGCTAAATCACTCATGATATGTCTAAACTCTCAAGGTCTTGATGTATCATCCCCTGAAAATCTAGTTTGAACCGTTAGTACAACTCCTCTTTTAATAGAGGTCCAGTTTCAAAGGTCCGTTCAATTGTCAAAAGTTAATGTGTTCTCTTCCATAAATGTCAAGTATCTCCAATGAGTAAATTGTTCCACCTAGTGTGTTCCATGTGTGCCACGCGCCTGTTTTGCATACTGTTTTACATGTTATGATACCGATCACATGCACTTGTTTGACATATGTGAACTCACATGACATGTTTTAAAAATAAGCATGACCGTACTGTATTTATGATATATGCATATGCACCCGATATGGAAAACATGCTACATGGATAATGTGTTACTAAAAATACAGTTATTGACTAATGAATTAATGATGATCTGATTCACTGGGGTAATTGGGACATGATATGGAGTTACCTACGGCTCAGCCCTGATCCAGCTGGTAAGACCGTCCCGTTTACGGATCCTAGGCTTCGGCCAGATCCGCCCGTTTACGGATCCTAGGCTTCGGCCAGATCCGCCCGTTTACGGTTCCTATGCTTCGGCAAGGGCCGCCCGTATTCTAAGGTATTTCCTTAGGATGGTACCCTCGCCCAATGGGCTCGGGTTAATGCCTGTACATGATACCGCACTGGGGAAACTAAATATTGGAGTATGGTTGGAGGGTAAATAAAGAATTGAAAATGTACTCTACTGCTATATGAAACAAATGCATATGATATAAAAAGGTTTACTGCATTGTCACATTTCATGCATTAACGTTGCACTGTTGGAACACACTAGACGTCAAACTCTTTGATTCATACTTCGTATGTTACCAGCCTATATAATTCCCGTCTAATTCTCAAGGTCTGAATAAAGGACAAGTACCGTTATTCTCGAGTATGATGCAACCTCGAAATAGTAAAACAGAAATGGAGGTTGTTACTGCACGGAACATCATGAAAATGTTATGCCTACCATATATCTACATGAACTTATAGCATCTTCTGGTAGTTTTGTATTACTGAGCTTTTCCAAGCTCACGTTGTTTTTACCATCACAGGTTAAAAGAATATATCATGAGATAATGATTGACAGCAGTGTTCGGAGTTCTCTCAGCGTTGCTTTTGGAGTACGGTACTGTATAGTTAGTGGGCATGTAAGTCATGTACTGTTTTACAGCAGTGTCTGTAAAATGTTTTCTGCAAATTTTGTTATGTGATTAAATGACACCCCGAAATGATATTTTAAACAGAAGTGGGTTTTACAACTTAATAAGTGTTTTAAAAAAATGTTTTATGAGTATTTTTACCGTGGGTCGCTCTCGTGACCCTAATGTGACTTCCTAGGATCCGTTGTAACGCATAGGCGGGTCTAGGGGGTTACAAATGTACTCCATAACAGTTTATAGATATTCCCTACATTTATCTTTCCTTTCATCACAATCAATGCACCTTTAACAATCCTAATGGTTTCTCTATCCTCATCAGCTTTAGGAATTAAACCATTCTTATGCAAGTGCCCAAAGAAATTAGATTCTTTCTCAAATCCGGTATATGCCTAACATCACATAATGTTCTAACAGCACCATCATACATCTTAATTTTGACTTTACCAATACTGACAATATTGCAACATCTATCATCACCTAAATAGACAGAAACAGAATTAACAAACATATAGGTAGAAAACCACTCCCTGTTAGGTGTTATATGATAAGAGCATCATGAATCAAGAATCCAAGCATCCGTGAACTGAGTTGTTGAAATGGAAAGCATGTCACCATCACTGCAATCCGAATTCTCATTCTGCACCACATTCACAGTTTTGGATGATGCATCATGTTTATCATTTGACTCCTTTTTCCACTTTGGACAGTCTCGCTTCATATGTCCTGGTTCCTTGCACTTGTAGCAACGAAACGTCTTCTTGCCTCTAGACTTTGATCTAGAATTCTGTCTTCCATAACCCTCATTCTCTAACGTCTTTCCACGGTCGTGATTACCCTTAACATATAAACCATCAGCGTGAGAGCTTTTGCTTGTATTCTGCCTTTGCTGGTTGTGGGCCAACAAGGCTGTAGTAATATCTTCAACTTTGATTGTTTCTTTCCCATATGTAAGAGTAGTCACCATGTATTTATAAGAAGAAGGCAACAAACACAACAGAATCATTGCTTTGTCTTCATCTTCAATCTTCACATCAAGTTGAGTTAAATCAGTGATTATTTGATTGAAGATATTCACGTGTTGCGCCAAACCTTGACCTTACTACATCTTCAGCCCGTACAACTTCTGCTTTAGATACAATTTATTTGTCAGAGACTTGGACATAATTTGACTTTCCAACTTGCTTCATATCTCTCTTGGAGACGTCAGATCCATAACGTGATACATAATCTCATATGCCAAACATAACTGTATGGTTCCAGTCGCTCGTTGCTGCAGTTCTTCCCAATCGTCGTCCTCCATCGATGCCACAATCCGAAGTTACCTTCACCATTGAACTTGGTCACTTCGAATTTCACACCGGACATAGCCATCACAACCAGGCTCTTGATACTAGTTGAGGTGCACACGACATACGAAAAAGAAAATCAAACAAGCAAGAACACAAGAGATTTAACGAGGTTCAGCAGTGTGCTTACATCCTCGGGGAGCAAAGAGCGGCTGTTTTCTTTTATTTAATCAATGGTCCTTAGGTTACAAATAACACATCTATTTATAGACCCAATACAATTACAAAGATACCACGTACCATACCGCGGGGGCTTCACCCCCGCACTCCCAACACACTTAATCCGAGCCCACCGAAAACTTGAGTACTCCTTTGATGGACAGATGTTCTCGCTCCGCAAAACCTAAAAAACAAATTCGAAGTGCCTAATGAGGTGGGGGTAAGCCTCTTATATAGCCCCCTACATCCAAGTCTTATTCTAGGATAAGGAATACTACTCCCCGAAGGATTAGAACAATTGTAATCCTAGTTAAAGTAACCACCATATGTCCTTTTACAATATATGAGCCATACTTAACATATTGTTTTCGAGTCGAGCTCAAGCCTAAAATTTTGAGCTCGACGAGCCTCGAGCCCGAGCCAAGCCCAATAATATTGTTTCCGAGCCAAGCTGAGCCTAGCAAAGCTCAAGCTCAGCTTGGCTCGTTATCACCCCTAGGCATAAACTTGTGGTGGAAATTACAGTTTCTATAGATGTTTTTTAGTTTTGCTTCTTTAATTTGATTGCTATTTAAAACCTCCCCAAACAATTTTACATGAGTGAATGCGAGTAGTCATAGTTGTGTGAGACGTCGGGCAATTAGGGGTTAATGAGTTGAAAAACTTACCTAAGGTGTTGGCGACAACCGATGATTGATTGGTCAAATGAATTTAGGGTTAGGCTATATTTTTAGTGAAGGAAATGAATTTAGTTTAGGGTTTTAGGTGGTGGGAGGTATGATTTGGGTTTTTTTCTTTTTTTAAAAAATAAATCATATTTGGCATAGTAAAACTGATTTGTCATAATAAAAAATTATAAAATAATTTATGTTATCAGGGAGTGACCAAAATAGAAGCAATTTGAAAGTTGAGTGAGTATATTGGTCGCTTTAAAAGTTTAGTGACCATAAAGGTCAGAGAGCAAAGTTCAGTGATAATATACGTATTTTACCCAAATTTTATTTGTAAAATTTATTTGTCCTCACTCACATATAAATTATAATAAAAACTAACTAAAATATTGATGTGAGCACGTTTATGCCACCCAACGATGCAACTTCAAACTTTCAGGGAAGTTTGCTTTTTCATTTGTTACATACTGATGTGTAACATTTCTTATACTTATATTATTTATATCAGTGTGTTTACTATGTATATAGTATGTTTGGTGTGTTTTGAATAAGTTTGATATAACTTATGGTGTGTTTATATTTGTTTGTGTGTTAATAAATAATTGTGCACTTGTTTACGATTTGTATTATTGTTTCCATTAAGTTTACAATGCTTTAATGGAAGTTTGTTGCCTTTTGACATAGGTACGTAGGAGGACACTAGCTCAAGAGAGTATATGCAGCTCCACTCCAGCTCGAGTGAGCATAAGAAGCTCAAATCCAGCTCAAGAGAGTGCAACCAGCTCATTTTCAGCTCATCACACTTTCAGCTAGTTCGTTTCAGCTTAGCTCATTTCCAGTCAGCTCAACTTTAGCTCCACTAGCTCAACTTTAGCTGACAAGTCCAGAAGTAGCTGAAAAGCGTCTTGCATATCGGGGAGTGTGCTAGTGCACATGTGGCAGCCTAGGTGGCATCCGGTCATCTCCAGCACCCACGTGGCAGCTTGACACATGCGTGTGAATGTGCAGCGGAATCAACTCGTTTTCTCCTTCATTATGCGCCATTTGCAAGAAAAGATAAGCCCGAGTGGTTATGTTTGAATTTCAAACATAAAAATCACATGTTAAATGTGATTTTCATGTGTTTTGGGCGCCTAAACTTGTGGCTGCCAATTGAGTCCGCCCAAAAGGAGTTATTTTCACTCAAATTCAATTTTTAAACTCCTTTTAATATCAGCCACACAACTTAAATGAATTTGGCAGCCCTTGTACCTATATATATGTGTTTAAACAATGTAATTTAGTAAGACATTTTGGAAATAAAATTTGTTTGAGAGAGTTTCTCTTGTTCGGTTCTTTTTAGAACTATCTTTTGACATTTCAGACTTTGTTTTGAATTGTCAAATTTCCTTGATACTTCGGGTTCCTAGATCGCTATCTAGTGGGTCCAAGTCCTCCGACGTAAAGCATATTCGATTCGGGTTTGCTCAGTATATTGTGCAGGTTCTTTCGAGCTTTTCGTCTTTGACGTTAGACAGATTCGATTCGGGTTCGTTCAGCAGATTGTTCGAGTTCTTTCGAGTTTAACGTTGCCAAACTTTCGCTGATTTTCCAGCAACGTTTCTGCCACAATTTGGTCACCGAATCAGCCTTGAAAGCCCGTTCAAGCCTTCATCTTTGTTCGATTCCAAATTCGTCTAGAAATTCCTACACCCTTTTTCTTTGTTTCTTTTTATCTCTTTATATATATATATTTTTTGTTATTTTAACTATCTAAAAACGTCCATTCTTGTGTTTTATTGGAGAGAAATGTTTGCTACGATCCTAGATCCGTTTACGAACAAGGAGCGTTGTTTCTGAAGCAACGTACCCCCTTTATCATATGGTAATCAGAGCTTTGGTCGGATTATAGCACTTTCTGCACTACAAGAAAAAAAAAATACAAAAGTAAAAAAAAAATCGAAATTCTGGAGAAAAAAAAGCCAAAGTCAAAGTTTGACCAAAAAGTCAAAGTCAACAAAAAAATTTGAAAAAAAATTCAAAAAAATTCAAAAAATCATATTCAAATATTTGGTGTATTTTTACGTTCATATGTGCTGTTGGTTCGTGAAAATGATGAAGGATGATCAAATTTGCCTTGGAATGCTTCGAAATCTCCCGAAACAACTTCTTCTTGTTTGTTCGGTGATAGGGTCGCTGCAAGCATTCCTATTGCAATAAGTTCTTTGTTTTCGTTCCTTCATTTCATTTTTCAGCCTTGTTCTTCGTTTCATCACCAAAATTCCAGCCACCTTTCTTTTATTTTCTAACCTTTGATTTTTATTTTAACATCCCCAAAATTATTCCTAACCTTTGTTTTCTTCACCTCTTTAAGTTTTCTTGAAAGTTGACATTGTTAACAAGTCTGAAGGATCGAGTTAGTTCTTTAAAGAACTGATTGCGAGAGATCGAGTGGAAAAGGCAATTGAGCATGTGAGAACAGAAGGGGAGACAAAAAGAGCCATTCAAGTATTCTCCCGAGTGAAACACAAGTGTTTGAGTGCAATTGTTGAGCGATCTTTCCTTGGAGCGATCTGTGAGATTTTGTTGAGTGTGCAGTGAGGTCCATTTTTTTCGCTAATATATATATATATATATATATATTGTGTGTGTGCTTTGTTTTTGTTATTTTGGTTATTCAACATGGCAGGTTGTGATGATAATTCAGGTGAACAACAACCACTGAATCTCCAGATGCAAGCCTTAGAGCGGATGATGCAACAAGTGATTGCTAATGCATTGAAACCTATACATTCTCAATTGGATAGATTAGATGGGGGTGGTTCCCATTCTGTCCATGAAGAGATAAATGATGACAATGTGCAGACATTGGCTACCGGTGAAGCACTTGTTGACAAGAGAAGTCTGAATGATCAACCATCACAGGATGAACCGCAACGAAACAACCTCTTCCATGCGAGATGCAACGTGAACGACAAGGTATGTATTGTGATTATTGATAGTGGTAGTTGTGCTAACGTTGCTAGTACTCTCATGGTTGACAAGTTAGGACTGAAGACGACCACGCATCCCAATCCGTACAAGTTACAATGGTTGAATGATGGTGTTGAAATCAAAGTTACCGAACAAGTTGTTGTACCATTTTTCATTGGTAAATACAAGGATGAGGTAACTTGTGATGTTTGTTCTATAGATACTTGTCATTTGTTGTTAGGAAGACCGTGGCAGTATGATAAGAGAGTTTTACACGATTGTTACACAAATCGATACTCTTTTACTCATGAGGGCAAAAAGGTAACTTTGGCACCTATGACTCCAAGTGAAGTATATGAAGACGAAGTTTGTTTGAAAGCAAGTACTGCAGCTTGGAAGGCCAACAAAGATAAGAATGAATGCGAAAAGAAGAAAGCAAATTCACAGGTATTATCTGATTCGACATTTTCTTCTATTTCTTCTTCTGACTTGCAGGTTAATAAGGTGATGCCATGTGAGGTTCCCAAGGTTGCTACTGTTGGTATGTCTAGTACATTTAAATTCTTTCCAGAAATTCAACAATCTTCTTTACCACGGTTGGACGTTCCTTTCCATTGTGCTATTGATTTTTCCTTTTTATATGCTGATTTCTTTGGTTGTACATTGGATTGTGAACAACCTTATGTTGTGATTTTGGATGATCGTCGAGATTCTTGTTGTTCTTTGGAGTTGTCTTTGTATGTCATTTTTTGCAGGATTACGAATGTGCAACGAGCATTGTCTGACTTTATGTTGTGCATTATTCGAAAAGGTACGAGAAAGAAGGCATTCACATTTGTGTTCTTTGTAAAAGAACTTGGATCGAAAGGATGGCATATGTGCCGAGCAAGACGACTGAAGAAGTTCCCTGCCAAGCGAAAGTCGAAATTGTTCCCTTTTGTAATGAGGGTCGATTTGGGGACAAATTGCATTAAAGAAGGGGGGATGATGTGAGCACGTTTATGCCACCCAACGATGCAACTTCAAACTTTCAGGGAAGTTTGCTTTTTCATTTGTTACATACTGATGTGTAACATTTCTTATACTTATATTATTTATATCAGTGTGTTTACTATGTATATAGTATGTTTGGTGTGTTTTGAATAAGTTTGATATAACTTATGGTGTGTTTATATTTGTTTGTGTGTTAATAAATAATTGTGCACTTGTTTACGATTTGTATTATTGTTTCCATTAAGTTTACAATGCTTTAATGGAAGTTTGTTGCCTTTTGACATAGGTACGTAGGAGGACACTAGCTCAAGAGAGTATATGCAGCTCCACTCCAGCTCGAGTGAGCATAAGAAGCTCAAATCCAGCTCAAGAGAGTGCAACCAGCTCATTTTCAGCTCATCACACTTTTAGCTAGTTCGTTTCAGCTTAGCTCATTTCCAGTCAGCTCAACTTTAGCTCCACTAGCTCAACTTTAGCTGACAAGTCCAGAAGTAGCTGAAAAGCGTCTTGCATATCGGGGAGTGTGCTAGTGCACATGTGGCAGCCTAGGTGGCATCCGGTCATCTCCAGCACCCACGTGGCAGCTTGACACATGTGTGTGAATGTGCAGCGGAATCAGCTCGTTTTCTCCTTCATTATGCGCCATTTGCAAGAAAGGATAAGCCCGAGTGGTTATGTTTGAATTTCAAACATAAAAATCACATGTTAAATGTGATTTTCATGTGTTTTGGGCGCCTAAACTTGTGGCTGCCAATTGAGTCCGCCCAAAAGGAGTTATTTTCACTCAAATTCAATTTTTAAACTCCTTTTAATATCAGCCACACAACTTAAACGAATTTGGCAGCCCTTGTACCTATATATATGTGTTTAAACAATGTAATTTAGTAAGACATTTTGGAAATAAAATTTGTTTGAGAGAGTTTCTCTTGTTCGGTTCTTTTTAGAACTATCTTTTGACATTTCAGACTTTGTTTTGAATTGTCAAATTTCCTTGATACTTCGGGTTCCTAGATCGCTATCTAGTGGGTCCAAGTCCTCCGATGTAAAGCATATTCGATTCGGGTTTGCTCAGTATATTGTGCAAGTTCTTTCGAGCTTTTCGTCTTTGACATTAGACAGATTCAATTCGGGTTCGTTCAGCAGATTGTTCGAGTTCTTTCGAGTTTAACATTGCCAAACTTTCGCTGATTTTCCAGCAACGTTTCTGCCACAATTTGGTCACCGAATCAGCCTTGAAAGCCCGTTCAAGCCTTCATCTTTGTTCGATTCCAAATTCGTATAGAAATTCCTACACCCTTTTTCTTTGTTTCTTTTTATCTCTTTATATATATTTTTTGTTATTTTAACTATCTAAAAACGTCCATTCTTGTGTTTTATTGCAGAGAAATGTTTGCTACGATCCTAGATCCGTTTACGAACAAGGAGCGTTGTTTCTGAAGCAACGTACCCCTGTATCAAATATTCATAAGTAGTAACTTATTCTTTCTTAAGAGTCCACAAACAATTCATTTGAGCCTAGTTCATTTACAACCATACATAAAAACCCCAAAAAAATAATAAGCAATTACAAAAAAAACAAAAGTTCACTAAAAAAATAAAAGAAAAAAATCTGAACCCATTTTCAGCCACTCACTGTCCGTCCGACCTAGCCTCCGGTGAACACACACCCAACTTCCCCACCTTTGTGCGACAACTTTAAACAAACTTTGAGAAAATTCATCATCCCAATAAGCACCTCCATTGTACTGTTGCTGATATTCATTCGATTCGAGTCTCGAGGGTACATCCATCATTATGGTTAATTCGACATCTAGTGCCCGAGGGTATTTCTTTCCTTTTGGTCATTATACACATTCTGACTAGTTCAGCCTTATCAGCATTTTCAATCCTTTTAGTCATTTTAGATCAATTCAACTTTAACACCACTTAGATTAATCTAGACATGCGAATAATTTTCCGTAGTCTTATCTTTGGAGATTTATTCAGAACTCGAGAAGATCTTAGCACTTTGCAATTTTGAAGGTTTAGGCTTCGTTAACATAACGATCAGAGTAAAACCGAAGTTTTCAGATGAATCGATTGTGTTACCAGATCTAGTGAAGATTTCTAGATCGCTTCCATTAACAGAGGTAATTTTTAGTCTTTCTTATACATCAAGGCGTCTTTGTCACTTCACAACCAAACATTCTGGGCATTAGACCTTTCATCAAGAAATAGTTTGAATTGGATGTTTCGAAGTGCATTGTTTTACCGATTAACCATTGAACTTGGATCACTCATCGATCATCAATTCCTTATTCACATCAATCAAATATTATTCAAAATAATTATAAAACTTCATATCTTTTTGATTTATTCATCTTTTTTAATCGAATATGTCATACTTATATGAATTTTCATACTTATTTTTCGAATCTAATTTGACTTAGGTAGATTAACAATATACTTCATCATAAGCATGCATGCTTCAACCGAATACCAACATGTTCATAAAGCATACAAGTGGTAGAAAAGTATTACCTTAACTCCAAGCTACATCAGCCGATTCATGATACCCCAATCGATTACACTCGAACTCGAATTCGATGTCACATAACATCTCGGATACGAAGATACATGGATACCTTCAATAAAACAATACCCTTAATCAGTCCTCATTTATATTGCTATTATACTAAATATTTAACTCAAGCACTCTCGGGTTCAAAAGTAAGATTGAGAGGCTTTTGGGTCAGAATTTTGCAAAACGAGCTTCAAAAACGGACTCAAGACGTCAAAAAACATAAAATATGACTTTTCAAAAATTTGACTTTTTGGTCAACGGTCAAAGTCAACGATGACATCAACAGTCAACCGGTCAGAGTCAACGGTCAACGGGTCAAAGTCAAAAATTCAGAGTCAACGGGTCAAAGTTAACTGAGTTGACTCAGACGAGTTGACTCGGTTAACTCGGACGAGTTGACTCGGTAGACTCGGATGAGTTGACTCGGTAGACTCGGATGAGTTGACTCGGTTCGGGTCAAACGGGTTTAGGTCGGGTCGGGTGGACACGATTCGGGTCAGTTATTGGGCCTAACGGGTCAGCCCACTATTTAATTAAAGAGGCCTTGTTTAATTATTACCGGTTCGAACCGATTTAGAAGCTGGGTCGGATCGATCAAGGGACCAGGCCGGGTCTGGGCCGGCCGGTTCAACGACCACAGTCTAGGGCGGCCAGAATTCATCTTGGACGGCGCGTGAAGCCCACATGCAGCCCTAGACGGCCGGAAAACACCCTTAAACGCGAAATAATCACCGAAATTTCCTTTACATCTCTAAAATACCCATAAATAGGCCATAATACTCACCAAACTTACTGAATCATCTAGAAACTCAACCGACTATCGTAGCTCTAACGACGATCTAAACGGCAACCGTTCGATGTCCGACGGTATTGGTTTCGCTCGGTTCAACGCCTGTAGACGCTGACGGTGCTATCGTTTCGAACGGACACCCACGGCGACCATAATTAACGTAAAACAAAATACTTCAACCCTAGGTTCGTCGAACCTGTTTCTCTCGTTTGCTGGTGATCGGAGCGGCAATTGCGTGAGTGACTAAGAGGGTTTTGCTCAGGACTCGGCGACGAGCACTCTAACACCAGCAGTGAACGGCATGGCGTGGCGAGGGAAAAACGACGATGGCCAGTTGTTTGGGGAAGGTGAAGGGCCGGTGAGGTGGGAAGAGGGTTCTAGTACCCTTTTGGGGGTAGATAGCCCAATTAAATTCCATTAATTGGGGTGGTTGAGATATTTTGTTATTTCATTATTATTTCAAGAACCATTTAAAAATAGGTGGGTGTGGCTTATATCCAAGAGCTTCCTTAGCTCAATTGGTTGAGCTTAGCAAAGCTCGAGCTCAGCTCGACTCGTTATCACCCCTAGGCCTAAACTTGTGGTGGAAATTACAGTTTCTATAGATGTTTTTTTAGTTTTGCTTCTTTAATTTGATTGCCATTAAAAACCTCCCCAAACAATTTTAGGGTAAACTACTGCAGGGGTCACTCTCGTTTCCCGTTTGTACAGATTTAGTCACCACTTTTGAAAAGTGCCAATAAGTGGTCATCTACGTTTTCGATGTGTAAAGACTTGGTCACTCCGACGTTATAGTCCGTTAATCCCCTAACGGATTGCTGATGTGGCGGAATTAATTAAATGGCGATATCCACGTATATTCCCACGTGGATAATAACGTGGAACGTCGGTTTGAATTTCGAAAGATGATTGCCTGTATTTCTCTCATGATTTCTTTGTCACTCTTTTCCCTTGACACACTGCAAAGAAATCAAAGACCCCCAAATCTCTCAGATTTTTCAAGCAAATACCATATACTGATCAAATAAATCTGTCAACTAAAAGAGAAAGAAGAAAAATTTACCCTTTTTCGACAACTTCACCATCTGTTTCAATGCTAAAATTCCACCTCTCCAACACCTCATTGGTGGCTTTACTCATGATAACCAATACAACCCTTTGTAGCTTCCCAGCTTCCAGCCATTCTTTTTCAAAACAATTTTATTTCCAAAATGAAAATGATTAAATAAAGTGCTTTAAAAATTAAAATGTATCACATTTTTGTTCAGTCTAATAAGAAACCGATGAATCCAAAAAGAAAACGGAAGATATCGTACCAGAAAGTTGGGCTGTTAAGTTGGAAATAAAGGATTTCACCCCTTCATCTTGAGTAAGCAACATCGGAAGTCCATATTTCTTCACTTTCGCAAAGCTTTCTTCCGGGTAAACCGCTCGATTGTAAAGAATGTTAAACAAAAACACAATCGATTAACCAAACCCTAAACCCTAAAAATCATTAAAAAGAAAAGCAGATGCATATATCGATTCATCTTTTACCTATTCGCAGCATAACCTGGAAAAATGAAAATTGGGCAAAATTCGTCAACAACTCCCCAAAAGGATCCAAAAACGGCAGATTGAAAAAAAAGAGGCATTGTTTGAGAAATCACATATCAAAAAACTCGCTCACGATTGCTGATGATATCCCAAACTGATTTGATTTTTCCCCAGAGAGAACCCTAGAAGATTAAGCAAAGTGTTTTTAGATAGAACGTCTATTAGGGTTAATAGTGATTAACCCAAACGTCGTCTTTCGAAATTCAAACCGACGTTCCACGTTATTATCCACGTGGATATTGCCATTTAATTAATTCATCCACATCAGCAATCCGTTAGGGGATTAACGGACTATAACGTCGGAGTGACCAAGTCTTTACACATCGAAAACGTAGATGACCACTTATTGGTACTTTTCAAAAGTGGTGACTAAATCTGTACAAACGGGAAACGAAAGTGACCCCTGCAGTAGTTTACCCACAATTTTACACGAGTGAATGCGAGTAGTTATAGTTGTGTGAGACGTCGGGCAATTAGGGGTTAAGGAGCTGAAAATCTTACCTAAGGTGTTGGCGACAACCAATGATTGATTGGTCAAATGAATTTAGGGTTAGGCTATTTTTGAGTGAAGAAGATGAATTTGGTTTAGGGTTTTAGGTTGTGGGAGATATGATTTGGGTTTTTTTCTTTTTTTTAATTAAATCCTATTTGGCTTAGTAAAACTGATTTGTCATAATAAAAAATTATAAAATAATTTATGTTATCAGAGAGTGACCAAAATAGAAGCAATTTGAAAGTTGAGTGAGTATATTGGTCGCCTTAAAAGTTAAGTGACCAAAAAGGTCAGAGAGCAAAGTTCAGTGATAATTTACGTATTTTACCCAAATTTTATTTGTATTCAGCCTAAAAATTTATTTCTCCTCACTCACGTATAAATTATAATAAAAACTGACTAAAATATTCGTAAGTAGTAACTTATTCTTTCTTAGGAGTCCATAAACAATTCATTTGACCCTAGTTAAGTTACAACCCTACATAAAAACCCAAAAAATAATAAGCAATTACAAAAAAAAGACATGAAAGCTCACTAAAAAAAATAAAAGAATATTTCAATTATTATTCTCAATTTGACACTTTTTTCTTCCTAAACACAAATCTCTCTATCTTTAAAATTCTCAATTTTCCTATAAATTTAAAATAAAATTAACACAACTTTAAATGAATATCGAGACTCTTTAAAAGAAAATTGATAGCCCTTAAAAGGAAAATGACAATCATTGATTGTTACAATGTACTTACAAAATTCTTCATAAAAAAATTAATTTTAACACGCCAAACTAAATTTCCTGACTTCGCGTTCATGAAAACTAAGAAAACCGAATTCGAATATAATGTTAATATACATGTGTCCACCCCAAAAATATTTCTAAATCCGCCACTGGTTGTAGGTGTTAATCCTTCCCATATGTAACCAACTCACAAACTCGTTTTCTGATTTCATAGACTAAAATTTGATGTTTTATTAAATTTTATAAAAATAAAATTTTATTTAAAATAATTGTGTTTTTAATTAATGGGTAAACTACTGCAATTGTCACTTACGTTTAGTCAGTGTACACTTTTTGTCACATATTTTAAAAATTGAACGTTTTGGTCAGTGTAAACTTCTGGTCACTCGAACGTTTGTTTCTATTACCCCGATGACGTGCACGTTTGTTTCTATATAAGCTGTGGAGACTCCATGAGATGAGATCCACAACACGGCCAGCAAACACGAGTATTAGAGGTATTTTCAGTCATTTCGGTGTTCAAAGGTTTTTCAATTATCCCGAGCCTTTCGAATCCTTCTAAATATTCATTCGATTCGAGTCTCGAGGGTACATCCATCAACATTATACACATTCTGACTAGTTCAGCCTTATCAACATTTTCAATCCTTTTAGTCATTTCAGATCAATTCAACTTTAACGCCACTTAAATTAATCTAGACATGCGAATAATTTTCCGTAGTCTTATCTTCGGAGATTTATCCAGAACTCTGGAAGATCTTAGCACTTTGCAATTTTGAAGGTTTAGGCTTCGTTAACATAACGGCCGGAGCAAAACAGAAGTTTTCAGATGAATCGATTGTGTTACCAGATCTAGTGAAGATTTCTAGATCGCTTCCATTAACAGAGGTAATTTTTAGTCTTTCTTATACATCAAGGCGTCTTTGTTACTTCACAACCAAACATTCTGGGCATTAGACCTTTAATCAAGAAATAGTTTGAATTGGATGTTTCGAAGTGCATTGTTTTACCGATTAACCATTGAACTTGGATCACTCGTCGATCATCAATTCCTTATTCGCATCAATCAAATATTATTCAAAATAATTATAGAACTCCAGATCTTTTCGATTTATTCATCTTTTTTTAATCGAATATGTCATACTTATCTGAATTTTCATACTTATTTTTCGAATATGATTTGACTTAGGTAGATTAACAATATACTTCATCATAAGCATGCATGCTTCAACCGAATACCAACATGTTCATAAAGCATACAAGTGGTAGAAAAGTATTACCTTAACTCCAAGCTACATCGGTCGATTCATGATACCCCAATCGATTACACTCAAACCCGAATTTGATGTCACATAACATCTCAGATACAAAGATACATGGATACCTTCAATAAAACAATACCCTTAATCAGTCCTCATTTATATTGCTCTTATACCGAATATTTAACTCATGCACTCTCAGGTTCAAAGTAAGATTGGGAGGCTTTTGGGTCAGAATTTTGCAAAACGAGCATCAAAAATGGACTCAGGACGTCGAAAAACATAAAATATGACATTTCAAAAATTTGACTTTTTGGTCAACGGTCAAAGTCAACGATGACGTCAGCAGTCAACGGTCAATCGGTCAGAGTCAACGGTCAACGGGTCAAAGTCAACATTCAGAGTCAACGGGTCGAAGTCAATAGAGTTGACTCGGACAAGTTGACACGGTTCGGGTCAAACAGGTTTGGGTTGGGTCGAATGGACAAGATTCGGGTTAGTTATTGGGCCTAAAGGGTCGGCCCACTATTTAATTAAAGGGGCTCGGTTTACATATTTTCGGTTCGAACCGGTTTAGAAGCTGGGCCGGATCGATCAAGGGACCAAGCCGGGTCTGGACCGGCCGGTTCAACGACCACCATCTAGGGCGGTCGGAATTCATCCTTGACGGCGCGTGAAGCCCACACGTGGCCCTAGATGGCCGGAAACACCCTTAAACGCGAAATAATCACCGAAATTTCCTTTACATCTCTAAAATACCCAGAAATAGGCCATAATACTCACCAAACTTACCGAATCGTCCAGAAACTCAACCGACTGTCGTACCTCTAACGACGGTCTAAACGGAAACCGTTCGACATCCAACAGTATGGATTTTGCTCGGTTGAACCCCCTGAAGACGCCGACGATGCTATCGTCTCGAACGGACACCCACAGCGACCGTAATCAACGTAAAACAGAAGGCTTCAACCCTAGGTTCGCCGAACATGTTTCTCTCGTTTTCCGGTGATCGGAGCGGAAATTGCGCGAGTGACTAAGGGGGTTTTGCTCGAGACTCGACGGCGAGCACTCCGGCACCGACGGTGAACGGCACGACGTGGCGGGGAAAAACAACGGTGGCCAGTTGTTTGGGGAAGGTGAAGGGCCATTGAGGGGGTAGAGGGTTTTGGTACCCTTTTAGGGGTAGATGGCCAAATTAAATGCCATTAATTGGGGTGGTTGAGATATTTTGTTATTTTATTATTATTATTTCAAGAACCATTTAAAAATAAGTGGGTGTGGCTTATATCCAAGAGCTTCTTTAGCTCAATTGGTTGAGCTTAGCAAAGCTCGAGCTCAGCTCGGCTCGTTATCACCCCTAGGCCTAAACTTGTGGTGGAAATTACAGTTTCTATAGATGTTTTTTAGTTTTGTTTCTTTACTTTGATTGCCATTAAAAACCTCCCCAAACAATTTTACACGAGTGAATGCGAGTAGTCATAGTTGTGTGAGACGTCGGGCAATTAGGGGTTAAGGAGCTGAACATCTTACCTAAGGTGTTGGTGACAACCGATGATTGATTGGTCAAATAAATTTAGTGTTAGGCTATTTTTGAGTGAAAAAGATGAATTTGGTTTAGGGTTTTAGGTGGTGGAGCTATGATTTGGGTTTTTTTTTAATTAAACCCTATTTGGCATAGTAAAACTGATTTGTCATAATAAAAAATTATAAAATAATTTATGTTATCAGGGAGTGACCAAAATAAAAACAATTTGAAAGTTGAGTGAGTATATTGGTCGCTTTAAAAGTTCAATGACCAAAAAGGTCAGAGAGCAAAGTTCAGTGATAATTTAAGTATTTTACCCAAAATTTATTTGTATTCACCCTAAAATTTTATTTGTCCTCACTCACATATAAATTATAATAAAAACTGACTAAAATATTCGTAAGTAGTAACTTATTCTTTCTTAGGAGTCCACAAACAATTTATTTGAGCCTAGTTCATTTACAACCCTACATAAAAACCCAAAAAAATAATAAGCAATTACAAAAAAAAAACACCAAAACTCACTAAAAAATAAAAGAATATTTCAATTATTATTCTCAATTTGACACTTTTTTCTTCCTAAACACAAATCTCTCGATCTTCAAAATTCTCAATTTTCCTATAAATTTAAAATAAAATTAACACAACTTTAAATGAATATCGAGACTCCTTAAAAGAAAATCGATACCCCTTAAAAGGAAAATGACAATCATTAATTGTTACAATGTACTTACAAAATTATTCATAAAAAAATTTAATTTTAACACCCCAAACTAAATTTCCTGACTTCGCGTTCATGAAAACTAAGAAAACCGAATTCGAATATAATGTTAATATACGTGTGTCCACCCCAAAAATATTTCTAGATCTGCCACTGGTTGTAAGTGTTAATCCTTCCCATATGTAACTAACTCACAAACTCGTTTTCTGATTTCATAGACTAAAAATTGATGTTTTATTAAATTTTATAAAAATAAAATTTTTATTTAAAATAATTGCGTTTTTAATTAATGGGTAAACTACTGCAATTGTCACTTACGTTTAGTCAGTGTACACTTTTTGTCACTGATTTTAAAAACTGAACGTTTTGGTCACCTTTGTTTTCGTTGGGTAAACTTCTGGTCACTCGAACGTTTGTTTCTATTACCCCGATGACGTGCACGTTTGTTTCTATATAAGCTGTGGAGACTCCGTGAGATGAGATCCACAACGCAATGGCTATGGCATCTGTAAATGTACTTTGCATGAATCCCGAAGACAGAGAAACTAGCTATGCCAATAATTCCTCAGTGCAAGTCTCTTCCTCTCTTCTCTATATTTAGTATTTTATTGTATATGTCTATATATTAAAGCAATATGTTAACCATTTGTTTCTTTTTTCCTAGAAAAATATACTATTGAAGACAAGGCCGTTCCTAGAGGATACCATCAAAGATATGCTGAGCAAGATTTTGCCAGGAACTTGCATTAAAGTGGCGGACTTAGGTTGTGCTTCAGGTCCCAACACGTTCTTCCCGGCATATGAAATTATGATTACCATCACTAGGGTTTGCCAACAATTACGCTGGGAATCACCTGAGCTTCAAGTGTTCCTAAATGATCTTCCCCAGAACGACTTTAACACAGTATTCAGATCAATTCCTGGTTTCAATGCAAGGCTCAAGAAAGATAAGGGAGACCTGAGGGGGACTTGTTTTATAGCTGGAGTACCAGGTTCCTTTTACGAAAGACTTTTTCCAAACAAGAGCATGCACTTTGTACATTCGTCTTGTAGTCTTCATTGGCTCTCAAAGGTAATCGTCTCTTCCATTTTTGCATGTTATTATAAGCAGCGACGGAGATGGGATTTGGGGTTGGGGCAAAATATAAATGTTTGAAACTGATAGGTAAATTCATAAATAATCTAATTTTTTAAAAAATTATAGGCTTAAATAAAAAATCAGCCCTTAAGCTATACCTTATGTTTGCTTTTAGCCTTTAGACTATTTTTTGTCAAAATAAGTCCTTAAACTATCGATATAACTAAATTCATATGATTGTGAACAAACATAATGAATATTATTGCATAGGGACATCGATATAACTAAATTCATATGATTGTGAATGATTTTTAGGTCCCAAGAGGAGTTGAAAATAACAAGGGCAACATATACATGTCAAAGTCAAGCTCTATTGATGTATTCGAAGCTTATTCAGAACAATTTCGAATGGACTTCTCAAAATTTTTACGCTTACGTTCGGAAGAAATGATTTGTGGAGGACGAATGCTTCTTAGTCTTGTTGGTAGAAGCATTACTGATCCCACAAGCAAAGATTGTTGTTCTGTATGGGATCTTTTAACCAAATCACTCTTTGACTTGGTGGCCAAGGTTCATTTTCTTCACTTGTATATATTATTATAATCATGTCACGTTTAACGTAGATCAGGGACGAACCCAAGATTTAAGATTAGAGGAGTAAAATATAAATATTTAAAAGTGGGAGGGCAAATTTATAAATAAATTAAATTTTAAAAAAATTATATATGGTGACAGAGGTGAAAAAAATTCTCTAGGAGTGGGGGGCGATTGCTCCACCCCTATATAGTTCCGTCTCTGGCGTGGATATAATATAGCTTATGCTATTAAATGTTATATCCCTTGCACTTATTTCTTTGAAAACGACCTATTTGATTGGCAGGGCCTAGTGCAGGAATCTGATGTGGATTCATTCAATTTGCCTTATTATACCCCTTGCAAAGAAGAAATGAGGGAGATCATCAAGAAGGAAGGGTCGTTCAATCTTGATAAGATGGAAGTTTTTGAAGTGAATTGGGATTTTGAAGACAATGATTATAATGAAAATTATGTATTTGAAAAAAATAAGAGCGGACAAAATTTTGCAAAAATTATAAGAGCAGCTACTGAATCAATACTTAATAATCACTTTGGAGAGATCGTCATTAATGATTTGTTCACCAGATATGCACTACATGTTGGTGAACATTTATCTCGTGAAAGGACAAAGTATACCATTTTTGTTGTTTTAATGACCATGAACTAATTTGTTGTATTGTATGAGAAATTATAACGTGTTTAAAATTAAAATTAAAATATATTTCAAGTCCTCGTATTACTTTACGACTCTTTTACTATTTGGAAAAAAGCAACTACTCTACAACTGTGCAAATGTTGCAAAAATTATAAATTATATTTTTAACATTTCTTTTTAGCTCACGTGTGTAGGGTGAAAATCAAGCATCTTATATCGGGATCGAGATAAAATTATAAATTTTGGGAACCGAAGTTAAATGTAACCCCCTAGACCCGCCTATGCGTTATGACCGATCCTAAGAAGTCACATTAGGGTCATAGGAGCGACCCACGGTAAAAATACACATAAAACATTTCTCTGAAAAATACATATTAGATTATAACGGTAACTTTTATGGAAAATACTCTTTCATGATATCATTTAAACTTATAACAGGGTTTCAGAAAACATTTTTACAGACACTATCATGAAACAATAATGATATGCATGCCCACTAACTATGTCGGTACCGTACTCCAAAAGCAACGTCGAGAGAACTCCTATCACTGATATCAAACGTTATACCAAGATATATTCCTTTAACCTGTGATGATATAAACAACGTGAGCTTGGAAAAGCTCAGTAATACAAAACTACCAAAAGATGCTATAAGCTCATGCATATATATGGTAGGCATAACATTTTCATGATGCTTTACGCAGTAACGGTCTTCATTTCTTTTTCGATATTTCAGGGTAACGTTATATTGAGAATAACAGTACTTGTTCTTTATTCAATCATCAAGAATTAGACGGTAATTATAGACTATAAATGTACGGAGGTGGAATTAGAGAGTTCGGTTCCTAGTGTGTTCCAAACAGTGTAAGTAAAACATGTACAACAACAATATATTATACATTTTCAGTTCAAAACATATATTCCAGGTAACAATACGGTATGATTTAATCTTTTATCAACCCTCCAACCACACTTCAAGAGGCAGTTTCCCCAAAACTGCGTCAAAGGCGTTAACCAGTGTCCATAGGGCATAGGTGCCATCCTAAGGGATTACCTTAGGAACTGTACAGTACGGTATGGTAGGTATTACCCTAGCCGAAGCATAGGAACCTGTAACGGTAACGGTGAGGAATTACCCTAGCCGAAGCATAGGAACCTGTAACGGTAACGGTGAGGAATTACCCTAGCCGAAGCATAGGAACCTGTAACGGTAAAGGAATTACCAGCTGGATCAGAGCTGAACCTACGGTCACTTCATATTTTATCCCAAGTACCCCAGTAACAATCTATGTAACGGTTCGGTTAATCAATAGCTGTATTTTTAGTAATACATTATCCATATAGCATGTTGGTCATATCATATACATATGCATATATCAAAAATACAGTACGGTCATGTTTAATTATAAACATGTCATGTTCATTTGAGTTCAAGTATTCTATCATGTGCACATAATCGGTATTATAACATGTAACTCAGTATGCAAAAACAGTTGTGTAGAACACATGGAACACACTAGGTGGAATAGTTTATTTCCTTGGAGATACTTGACATTTACGGAAGAGATCATATTAACTTTTGACAGTTGAACAGATCTTTGAAACAAGACCCCTATTAAAAGAGGGGTTTGTACTAACGGTTCAAACCAGATAGTCAGGAGATGATACATTAAGATCTTGGGAGTTTAGGCATATTATGGTTGATTTAGCCATTTAAGCATACCAGAGGCATTATGGTCATTTTATCATACACGGGCATTTTGGTAATTTATACCAATAGGGCGTAAACAGTAGCTCGATAGTTCTGTTTGCTCATCAGATTTCCAACAAAGCATTCCGAGATTTCTATGTCAAGATCTTTCACGGTATCAGATACATTTAGGGCTATTTTGATTAATTGGGCCAACGAGGGCATTTCGGTCATTTAACTATCAGGGATAATTTACAATTTAGAATAACGATGAAATGACGATTTGCAATATTTAAGATTCCCAGAAGTTTATCGAGTCCCCAAAACCATTCGAATTAACATATTCCAATCTTGCAGTACTAACCAACGCTTCTAATGCATCTAACTGTATCGTATATCTGAACGGTTACTTTCATATTTCACCACAATATTTTACACGGAGTAGTCAGACATATATTCTGTGCGGAGAAACTTCCAACCTTACATTCATGTCAGGAGTGATTGACGTACGTAAGTCATGCTTCAACCCTTAGGGGCATTTTAGTCATTTCCAACTTTATTGGCATTTCCAGAATTTATCATGGGCAATTTACTTATTCCAGTCAAAGGGGGTATTTCAGTCATTCAAGAATTTCGGTACCCCCAACCACTTAATTCATTTCAGAACTCAAGGGTTTATCCATCATTCTAGTAAATTTGTACACCTCGGTATCCGAGGATACTTCAACTCCTTTTTAGTCAATACTAACCTTCCAATCATTTTAACCATAACGGTATTTTCAATACTTTTAGTCATTTCGATCTATTCTGTATTTTGAGCCACTCGCTTAATTCAGGGGTATGTATAGATTCCCCTAAATCTATAATCGAATTTGGAGATTTATTGTCTTATTAATTACTCAATGAACTTCAGATACTTCAGATTTATTAGCTTTCTCGTACGAGCATTTCGGTCTTATCTAGAATATCAGACTCGTTTCCATATTTGGTTTGTCTTGAGCAGAATTAACAGTACTAATCATCATTTTTATGCATACATTAACACATACCAACATGCTCATAAAGCATACAAGAGGTAGTAGTGTATTACCTTAGTTCCGAGTTATACCGGTCGACTATTATACTCCATTCGGTCAATCTCGAACCTGAATGCGACATCCTCAACATCCCGAATACAAGGAACCTTGAATACCTTCAATCGCATAAATTTCAATTTCAGTCTTTAATCACCTT
Source organism: Hibiscus trionum (assembly GCA_030270665.1). NCBI lineage: Eukaryota > Viridiplantae > Streptophyta > Magnoliopsida > Malvales > Malvaceae > Hibiscus > Hibiscus trionum. The sequence continues at coordinate 4,204,654 of BSYR01000021.1, read as the reverse complement.
TCTCATAATTGATTATTAAAATACATAAGCAGACTCGAGTTCAAGGTCCAATTCGGAGGCTTTCGGGTTAGAATTTCATAAAACGGGCTTCAAAATCGGACTCAGGACGTCGAAAAACATAAAATATGGCTTTTCGGAAAAAGTTGACTTTTTGGTCAAAGTCAACGGTCTAAGTCAACGGTCAACGGTGACGTCAGCGGTCAAAGTCAACGCTGACGTCATGCTGACGTCACAGAGTTGATTCGGTCAATGGGTCAGATACGGGTCAACGGGTAGACAGGTCGGGTCGGACACGGGTAGACGGGTCGGGTCGGACACGGTTTGGGCTTGGACTCACCGGGTGCGGCTAAAGGCCATTGGGCCTTAACAAGCCGGCCCACCTTTATAATTAAAAGGCTAACCCAGTTATTGGGCCGGACCGGTTCTATTCAAACCGGTTTAATCTATACCGGTCCGAACCGGTTCACTTACCCAAAATAACTAGCTATCGGACGGTCGTCGGGGAGTTGATCGGACGGTCACCGGAATATCACCGGAAAGTCCATTTCGCGTCATTTTCTGCCGGAAAACATAGATCATTAGACCATAATTCCAACCCATATATTTTTAATCCGAAACAGGCCTGAAAACTCACCGGATCTTACCTTTAAAATTCAAAATGATCGGAAAGTTCGAAGCTCCGATGGAAGCCTCGCCGGCGTCGGACAGACGATTTGACGGTAGGGTTTTGCTCGCCTCCAAGCCGTGAGCACAGATCTAGCGTTCTTTTCTTGAACGAACGGCGTATGCGCTCGAAATCAGACGAAAATATGGACGATTTCCGGCAGCTACGATCGTGATTCCACGGCGATGGGGCAACGGGACGACGCGTGGTTAAGGGGCTTTTGGTCGGGGCTCGACGAGGAAGCCAACGGTGGTGGCGGTGAATGCCACGGAGCGGCGGTGATGGAGATGAGACGGTGGCTGCTTGTAATTTGTGTTGAGAGAAAAAAATAAAAAAAATAAAAAACCCAAATGTTGAATGGGTTTCTACCGTGGGAAAGCCAAATGGGGGGAAAATTAATTTGGGTTCAATCATAGAAGCCACTTGGTTGGAGTAGGTAGGATATTTACCTTATTTTAATATTTTTTTTTGTAGTGTTACAATTCTCCCCCTCTTAAAAGAAATTTCGTCCTCGAAATTTACCATGGTCAGAGAAATGCAGAACTAATCTTTCATTCGTTTTTGTACTGAAAATTCCATCTATCGGGGTATCCTTGTTTCCCAGAACGCTCATACAGTTACGGATCAATTTGGTATCGTTCCGGTCACTCGGGCTAACATTTAACCCAAAATCCTCGCATGATGCATGTCCACTCAATTGATTAAATGCAGTACATAAATCATTACAGAACTTTATACGGAGTCGCACAAACTCTTGTCTTATAGCTGTTGTTATTATAGCATACTCAGTCAAGACTACAAATTATCCTCGCCACTACAAAAGTTGATCATACAGTTTGAAAGTACGTCTTTCAGAATCTGAATTACTCTACTTGGTTGACCAATTAACCATCTCATCATACATTTTGGACCAATTAATCAGGATATAACATTTGAATTCACACCGAACTTCATATGATACAAAACAAACATTTGTCTTATAACTTTTATTATAAACGGTCTCAGTCAGGGATATGAGACATTCCGATCTTCCACAGAAGTTAATCATACCACTCAAAGGAGTATTTTTCAGAGTTCGAATTACTCTTCTAAGTTTACCATAATTTTCAGATGAAAAATTGTAACTACAGTTCGAACAAGCAATCTAAGACTCCAACAGCGACTCCCAGAATCAGGATGTAAACACCAAATTTCAGTCATGGATGATATTTAACGATATACCAAACCACTCCATGAAGGAGATGCCCTTCCTCATACTGATCGAACACAACTAAGGTCATTAGCGGATATCACTTACCTTCAACGTAATATTCAGATAACTATTTCTTTCGTGTTTAACAGAGGTACCATAGATTATACACTTTTGGCACAATCACAAACACTTCTCTCTGAAGTTCATAGAAATTATTTTTTAATCACATTTCCAGTAGGGTATTATCAAACACAATCATTATCACCGAATAGCCTTTCATGAAATCTTATATCAGTTACCTCATATGATCAAACCTTCATTCTCTATCAAATTCATATCTTCAATTGCACACACATTAACCATCTCAATTTCTTTATCTGGATTCAAATCCATCAATTTAATCCAATTCGTAGACAGACATTACCAATATTCCTTTCCAGTACAGATCAAGCTATTATGGACAGAACGGTTAATTGCACTTATCACAAGAAATGATTTGACATCGGAGTCTCGGCTTGATGGAGTACGGTTATGATCTAGGGGCATACACAGACCAGACATCCTATGATAGACGATCAGCCGATCTACCCAGAATGACGCAACTCTAAGCTCTGATACCACTAAATGTAACCCCCTAGACCCGCCTATGCGTTATGACCGATCCTAAGAAGCCACATTAGGGTCATAGGAGCGACCCACGGTAAAAATACACATAAAACATTTCTCTGAAAAATACATATTAGATTATAACGGTAACTTTTATGGAAAATACTCTTTCATGATATCATTTAAACTTATAACAGGGTTTCAGAAAACATTTTTACAGACACTATCATGAAACAATAATGATATGCATGCCCACTAACTATGTCGGTACCGTACTCCAAAAGCAACGTCGAGAGAACTCCTATCACTGATATCAAACGTTATACCAAGATATATTCCTTTAACCTGTGATGATATAAACAACGTGAGCTTGGAAAAGCTCAGTAATACAAAACTACCAAAAGATGCTATAAGCTCATGCATATATATGGTAGGCATAACATTTTCATGATGCTTTACGCAGTAACGGTCTTCATTTCTTTTTCGATATTTCAGGGTAACGTTATATTGAGAATAACAGTACTTGTTCTTTATTCAATCATCAAGAATTAGACGGTAATTATAGACTATAAATGTACGGAGGTGGAATTAGAGAGTTCGGTTCCTAGTGTGTTCCAAACAGTGTAAGTAAAACATGTACAACAACAATATATTATACATTTTCAGTTCAAAACATATATTCCAGGTAACAATACGGTATGATTTAATCTTTTATCAACCCTCCAACCACACTTCAAGAGGCAGTTTCCCCAAAACTGCGTCAAAGGCGTTAACCAGTGTCCATAGGGCATAGGTGCCATCCTAAGGGATTACCTTAGGAACTGTACAGTACGGTATGGTAGGTATTACCTTAGCCGAAGCATAGGAACCTGTAACAGTAACGGTGAGGAATTACCCTAGCCGAAGCATAGGAACCTGTAACGGTAACGGTGAGGAATTACCCTAGCCGAAGCATAGGAACCTGTAACGGTAAAGGAATTACCAGCTGGATCAGAGCTGAACCTACGGTCACTTCATATTTTATCCCAAGTACCCCAGTAACAATCTATGTAACGGTTCGGTTAATCAATAGCTGTATTTTTAGTAATACATTATCCATATAGCATGTTGGTCATATCATATACATATGCATATATCAAAAATACAGTACGGTCATGTTTAATTATAAACATGTCATGTTCATTTGAGTTCAAGTATTCTATCATGTGCACATAATCGGTATTATAACATGTAACTCAGTATGCAAAAACAGTTGTGTAGAACACATGGAACACACTAGGTGGAATAGTTTATTTCCTTGGAGATACTTGACATTTACGGAAGAGATCATATTAACTTTTGACAGTTGAACAGATCTTTGAAACAAGACCCCTATTAAAAGAGGGGTTTGTACTAACGGTTCAAACCAGATAGTCAGGAGATGATACATTAAGATCTTGGGAGTTTAGGCATATTATGGTTGATTTAGCCATTTAAGCATACCAGAGGCATTATGGTCATTTTATCATACACGGGCATTTTGGTAATTTATACCAATAGGGCGTAAACAGTAGCTCGATAGTTCTGTTTGCTCATCAGATTTCCAACAAAGCATTCCGAGATTTCTATGTCAAGATCTTTCACGGCATCAGATACATTTAGGGCTATTTTGATTAATTGGGCCAACGAGGGCATTTCGGTCATTTAACTATCAGGGATAATTTACAATTTAGAATAACGATGAAATGACGATTTGCAATATTTAAGATTCCCAGAAGTTTATCGAGTCCCCAAAACCATTCGAATTAACATATTCCAATCTTGCAGTACTAACCAACGCTTCTAATGCATCTAACTGTATCGTATATCTGAATGGTTACTTTCATATTTCACCACAATATTTTACACGGAGTAGTCAGACATATATTCTGTGCGGAGAAACTTCCAACCTTACATTCATGTCAGGAGTGATTGACGTACGTAAGTCATGCTTCAACCCTTAGGGGCATTTTAGTCATTTCCAACTTTATTGGCATTTCCAGAATTTATCATGGGCAATTTACTTATTCCAGTCAAAGGGGGTATTTCAGTCATTCAAGAATTTCGGTACCCCCAACCACTTAATTCATTTCAGAACTCAAGGGTTTATCCATCATTCTAGTAAATTTGTACACCTCGGTATCCGAGGATACTTCAACTCCTTTTTAGTCAATACTAACCTTCCAATCATTTTAACCATAACGGTATTTTCAATACTTTTAGTCATTTCGATCTATTCTGTATTTTGAGCCACTCGCTTAATTCAGGGGTATGTATAGATTCCCCTAAATCTATAATCGAATTTGGAGATTTATTGTCTTATTAATTACTCAATGAACTTCAGATACTTCAGATTTATTAGCTTTCTCGTACGAGCATTTCGGTCTTATCTAGAATATCAGACTCGTTTCCATATTTGGTTTGTCTTGAGCAGAATTAACAGTACTAATCATCATTTTTATGCATACATTAACACATACCAACATGCTCATAAAGCATACAAGAGGTAGTAGTGTATTACCTTAGTTCCGAGTTATACCGGTCGACTATTATACTCCATTCGGTCAATCTCGAACCTGAATGCGACATCCTCAACATCCCGAATACAAGGAACCTTGAATACCTTCAATCGCATAAATTTCAATTTCAGTCTTTAATCACCTTTCTCATAATTGATTATTAAAATACATAAGCAGACTCGAGTTCAAGGTCCAATTCGGAGGCTTTCGGGTTAGAATTTCATAAAACGGGCTTCAAAATCGGACTCAGGACGTCGAAAAACATAAAATATGGCTTTTCGGAAAAAGTTGACTTTTTGGTCAAAGTCAACGGTCTAAGTCAACGGTCAACGGTGACGTCAGCGGTCAAAGTCAACGCTGACGTCATGCTGACGTCACAGAGTTGATTCGGTCAATGGGTCAGATACGGGTCAACGGGTAGACAGGTCGGGTCGGACACGGGTAGACGGGTCGGGTCGGACACGGTTTGGGCTTGGACTCACCGGGTGCGGCTAAAGGCCATTGGGCCTTAACAAGCCGGCCCACCTTTATAATTAAAAGGCTAACCCAGTTATTGGGCCGGACCGGTTCTATTCAAACCGGTTTAATCTATACCGGTCCGAACCGGTTCACTTACCCAAAATAACTAGCTATCGGACGGTCGTCGGGGAATTGATCGGACGGTCACCGGAATATCACCGGAAAGTCCATTTCGCGTCATTTTCTGCCGGAAAACATAGATATTAGACCATAATTCCAACCCATATATTTTTAATCCGAAACAGGCCTGAAAACTCACCGGATCTTACCTTTAAAATTCAAAATGATCGGAAAGTTCGAAGCTCCGATGGAAGCCTCGCCGGCGTCGGACGGACGATTTGACGGTAGGGTTTTGCTCGCCTCCAAGCCGTGAGCACAGATCTAGCGTTCTTTTCTTGAACGAACGGCGTATGCGCTCGAAATCAGACGAAAATATGGACGATTTCCGGCAGCTACGATCGTGATTCCACGGCGATGGGGCAACGGGACGACGCGTGGTTAAGGGGCTTTTGGTCGGGGCTCGACGAGGAAGCCAACGGTGGTGGCGGTGAATGCCACGGAGCGGCGGTGATGGAGATGAGACGGTGGCTGCTTGTAATTTGTGTTGAGAGAAAAAAATAAAAAAAATATAAAACCCAAATGTTGAATGGGTTTCTGCCGTGGGAAAGCCAAATGGGGGGAAAATTAATTTGGGTTCAATCATAGAAGCCACTTGGTTGGAGTAGGTAGGATATTTACCTTATTTTAATATTTTTTTTTGTAGTGTTACATTAAAAGTTTCATGTTAAAAAATATATAAACTGTATAATTAGTTTTTAGGTTGGACAAAAAGTAATTGTAAAATTTGCATTTGATTAAGGGTGCTAACGGACTTAAATTGAACTTTAATTTTGAGAAGGTCTAAAGTTGAAATTGGGTAAATTATACAAATTATCATTGAACTTTATCCTCTAACATATTTAGGTCACTGAAATTTCAAAACGGTCAATTTACTCACTAAACTTTACTTTCTGATATATTTTGATCACTCTGAATTATTTTATTACTATTTTGGTATGGCTTGACATATTTTATTATTATTAAAAATAAAAAATAAATTATATTTTTTATTATTAATAAAAAAATAAAACCTAAACATCCCAAACTCCAAACAGCTCAAACCTCTCCCACCCTTATCGGTGTCATTCTTGCCGGCATCACTACCCATTCACCGACGTTACTCACCATTCTGCCTATCCTTTTTACCGGTCCCATTTCGCAGCGACTCACGGAGATCCGTATACCGTGATAGCTGCCTGATTGAGGTACAAAAATTAAAGATTTTCATTTACTATTGTCGAATTTAAAACCCTAAAATTAAAATATATGACATTCTTTTTCACCCAAGCCCACAACATTCAAATTCAAAGAGAGAGAGAGAGCAAAAGGTTTGATATATTTTATTTCGTGGTTTCACCAATTACCACTACTTCGACTCTTCATCATTTCCCCCTCCCAATATATTTATTTTTGTAAACCTTTGGCAATAAATTGAAAGTGATCAAAGTAAATACCCTTGTTTTAATTTCTTGTTTTTCTCTTAGGTTTTCCTTGACTTTCGAACATATAATTTGTTGCTTTTTATTTATTTATTGTTAATTTAGTTAACATTTCTTAAAATATAAACGAACACGGCCGCGAACACTTAAACGAACACGTTCGTGAACACTAAACAAACGGACACGAACACCTTCAAAAATAAATAAACGGACACGAACACAATATTAAAAATTTAAACAAACTGGTTTGGGTGTGGTCAAAGCCACCCAAAATGGGTGGTGACACCGATGAGGGTGGGAGAGGTTTGAGATGTTTGAGTTTTATTTTTGTAATTTTTATATTTAATAATAAATAAAATATAATTTTTATTTTAAGTTATTTTTTATATTTAATAATAATAAAATATGTCAAGTCATACTAAAATATTAATAAAATAATTTAAAGTCATCAGAATAAGTAAGAAAGTAAAGTTTAGTAAGTAAATTGGTCGTTTTGAAAGTTTAGTAACTAAAATAGGTCAGAACGTAAAATTAAGTGTTGATTTGTGTAATTTATTTATTAAAATTTAATCAATTTTATAAGGTCTAAGCCTATGAGGCCCAACTTCACCCATGCACATGTCACCGGTCTTATTTTCTATATAACTAATGGTTAGCTTGGCATTTCTTCTCAAGGGAGCTTTTGAGGGAGGCAGATATTAGGTGCATGCTGTTCTTTTAGAGGGCTTGAATCCGAAGATGGGTACAACAAAATTATTTATCGAACATTTTGTTCATTCGTGGAGTTAGTATTCCATAATATTTATGAATCCAATTTAGTCGAACTATGTTATTTTTATGTAAAAATCATAGAAACTAAATGAAATAAAAAGTATGAAAATGAGAGATGAATGGAAGAAGTTAGTAAATCTCATTTCTTACTTCTATTCTTGTCAATCTTTTCTCCAGTCATTTACAATAGAGTATTATATGATATATAGGAATATAGTTTACTCGAAGTGTAAACTTCATAGACACTACAAATGAAATAATAATTTTAAAAAAATATAAAAGAAAAATGAGAGAGAAATGGATGATATAAGTACACCCAATTTTAAACTCTTTTATTCTCGATAAGATAGTTTTATTAAGGATAATTATGCACGCCCTAGCTTGCATTGTGCGCTTCTTTAAATATTTATTTAATTTTATGTAAAAGAAAAGAGTACAACACAACCAAGAAACAAACTTAATTTGTTCGATCATCATAAAACTAACAACTTTAATAACCTCCTTTTTAGCTTTTTGATGCATATATTTAACTAAAGACGAAGGGAAAGGGAACTTCATTTGTTTGATCATCATAAAACTTGTTTAAGTAAAGAGTTGTAGTATTTGTTTACTTTTAGATAGACAAAAATCATCAGCCTTTTTTGGTGTTCTTTTCCATGTCTTAACGCTAAAAATTCAAATTCTAAGCTTTAATCTTAAATCCTAAACCTTAAATCGTAAACCTTAAAAATACACTATACTTCCAATTCTCTACATTCTAACCTTAAGTTTAACCCTAAACTTATTTTGTTAATGTTGGGGCATAAAAATAGGCACCGGAAAGGGGCAAAAGATTTTTATTCCTTTTAAATTATTATATTTTAAAAAGGGTTAATATTTGATACACAGTCAGTGGAGATTTTTATTTCCACAAGTGGATTTCAAATGATGTCACGTGTTATTTTAGAGTCACTAAACCCTACACACTAAAAATCAAACCTTAAACTCTAAATCTTACATCATAAGCTCTAAACTCTAAAAATAAACCAGTTGCTTAGAAAACTTCGTTTTTCACTGTGAATACACCAATTTTTTTTTTAAAATAAAGTATAAGATAGATAGAATTTCGCAGCAGTTTTAGGATACAGATTTCAAAATAGTAATCCACAGATCACTTATTACATGAAATCTTGGTTGGATTTTTTTAATAAAGATGAACAATTTTCCCTGAAAATTAAAATTAAATAGTGTTGTTTTTAGGTTCTTTGAAATTTTCCCTTTTGATTTGGCATACAAGTATACAACAAGCAAAGAACAAACCCTTGTTGGGCAAAGAGGAGTGGATGTCGAGCTCAGACAAGCAGTGAGTTATAGATTTTGTGTTGTGTTGCCGCTAAATATAGGGCTAGGATTCACTTACACACAATGTAAAAATAATAAATTTTACATGATTTTTGAATCGTTGGATAATTGAAAAGGATGACTGAGATAATCTCCATATATTCTACTGTTAATTTCAATCATCCATTTCGTACATCCAACAATTTACAAAACGTGCAAAACTTAAAAATTCTTGCACTGTGTAAATGGATTTTGCCCCATATATATTATTTTCTTACATTTGTATTTCTGTTTGTATTTTATTATATTCATATTGGTGTTTGTATAAGTGTGTCGTGTTCCGGGTGTAAGGAGAGTAGAAAAGGGTGGTGGGTTGGATTACTAACCACGCAATTTCCTATGCTAAGCTTTATGGTGTTTGAAATCTCCTTTTCTGGGTCTTAAAGCAAAGCTTGCTTTTCTATTTTGAACCTCATTTTGTCTGGGAGTGCTTGTAAACATTTGGATTCCTCTCTTTTTTCTTTCTTTCTTTCTCTATTCCAAAAATAATAAGTATCTTTTAAAGAGAAAGATGTGTCATATTAAAACACGAAATTTAAAATGTTACCAACCAATCTAAAATGTTATATTTTTTATAATAGTTTAAGTTTGTTGTCTCACGACAAGTATCTATATTTATAGACAAGTTTCGATACTTACAAAAAAACTTAAATGTTATAAGAAGTTATAAGTATAGATACTCGGAGCTAGATTTCGATACTTAACCACCACCTAAAATATTATCAAAAAGTGTAACATTTTCGGTTTTAAATTTCGTGTTCTGTAACATTTTCGTTTGGTGTCGCACCGTGACCCTGCCGTACTTTATTCTCGCCCCATAATTATCCATCCTTCCCTTTTAAAAATAATTAAAACTTAAAATTTTTCTCTCAACTATAGAGCCGCTCTCTCTTGCTTCTTTTTTCTTTTAAACGCCGGCGGCGGCACCAGTTTTAATATTGGTCGCCTACCGTCGAGATCTATCATTTCGTTTGTTTTATTTTTTGAATTTTTAATAAATTATTCTGCTCTTGTAGCACAATCTATTCTACCTTTTGGTCGTTTTTCTCTGCCTTTTGGCAAGTTTTTCTCTTTTTTGTTTTGATTTTTATTAGGGTTGTATCTGACAACGCCACGACTGATCAAGATGACGCTTATTCGTAATCATGATGATCTTCCCTACTCTGGACCCTCGAATTGAATTTGGATACGCGGTTTGCTCTCGTAGATAGTTTCTCGCGATGCTCAGCTCTGATTTGTGGTTCTCGGTGGTCTTTCAATAGCTTAATCCCCTTTTGTAGTTCGTTTGCCGATGCAGTCAGATTTGTTCGTGTCTATTTTTCAATCGAGTCTTTTGGATGAGTTTTTAACCTTTTTCATGTATGGTCCTTGTATGATCTAAAGTGGCTAGTTTTAGGAAAATCTCCAAATTATATATTTAGTTTACAATGATAATTATAAACCGTTATTGTAATTTTGGGTATTTTCTCGTTTAATAAAATTAGCGGCTTCTATTAAAAAATAATTAAAACTTTCTTTTAATGCATACCTTGTTTTTTATATTAGTAATTGACTCGGATTTTCGAACAAAAATTCTTTGCCTCATTTTGGTGTTCTTTTTCCATGCCCTGACATTACAAAATTAAACTATATGCCCTAACTCTAAATTTAAAATATTAAATATTAAATCTTACACCCTAAAAAATACACCCTACATCCAATTCTCTAAACTATTAACCTTAACTTTGAACTTTAACCGTAAAACCTAAACATAATATTTTAAGGTAAAGGTATAAATAGGGAAAAAGTAAATGATTTCTATTCCAGATTCTCATTTGACCAAATTTTAATTTCCTGTTGGATTTGTGAAACAATTCATGTTAATTTGCTACCTAGTTCTCCTCTTCTTTTATGTCAATTCCCCAGTTGCTAAAATGGAATATGCCCAACTATATAATTTTTTTATAATTATTAATATTTTATTTATTGATCGACTAATTTAGAACGAATATTATAAAATATATTATGGTTTCAATTTAGGGTCTAAGTTGAAGGGGTTTACAATTTAAGGGTTGTGGTTATAGTTTATGGTTTATAGTTAAAATCAGGGTTTATATGTTAAGACTTAAATCCCTAACCATATCACCCTATACCTAAACCCTAACCACTAAATCCTAAATTCTAACAGTAAACCATAAATTCTAACTGTAAATCTTAATTTCTAAACCACTAACCCTAAACTCATAAATTGATTTTATAAACCCTAAAATTAAAATACTTGTATTTTTGTTTCCGTTGTCAATGTATGGCATATGAATCAATTGTATAATATATTGTTAAAGAATAAAAAAGTAAGTATTATTCATGACATCTAAAAAATATATTATTTAACAAAATTATATTTAACACTTGTGTTTATAGTAGAATATATTACATTTCAATTTAAGATAAAATAATATTATAATTAACTGTTGTGAATAAAATAACGAAGAACAACGAATAAGAATAAAATAACAAAGAGATGAGAGAAAGAGGGAGATTCGTATTATTATTCAAACTAGACTTGTGTACAATGCCTCCATCTATTTATAGGCATAAGAAGTACATAATACATTAAACTCTAATCAATGGAGATAATATTCTTAATGATAAAGTAAATCAAATCTCCCAGATAAAGTTCTTGTCATTATAGACATCCACATAGATAAATATTCATAACACTCCCCCTTGGATGTCTATGAAGATAATGTGCCTTGTTAAAACCTTACTCAGTGGAAAAAAAAATTCTTTAGTGAAAGAAAAAGAGTACACACATCTTTGATACGCATAACATGTTGCCTCGTTAAAACCTTACCAGGAAAACCCATTGGGACAAAACCTTGGTTAAGGGGAAAATAGTGCAATGTGTATTTACTCCCCCTCATGAAAACACCACAGAAGATCTTTAAATCTTCATAATTCAATCTTGAATACTTTTTCTAAAGATCGCTAGAGATGAAACTTTGGAGTAATATGTTTCATGATGTATCCACCTTTCATTATCTCTACACAAGATATCATTTGTATCATAACTTGTGAAGTAAATCACATATCTTCTGGATATGTTGGGTCAATGGTCTTAGCCAAACACATTTTTGGTTTGCCTCGTGCATAATAATTATTTCTTCAAGATTTGAGGAGACATCGACGAATATTTGAAGATCTAAAGGTAATGATCTTTGTATATCCATACATATTTCTTGATCAACTAATATATGGTGCTTCAAGACCAAGAAAATATATTATTATATTTATTCACATTCAACAACCTTACAATTATTGGGATACTCAATAGATATGCTTTATCCATATTGAATCTTCTTTAAGATTCTTTCAGCTTATGTCCATTCATAGACAAAAACACATATTTAAGTGCTCGATCTTTAGGTCGAGACAAAATCACATCTCAAGATTCTTTTTCTCAAATACTTTTATCAAATGATTTGAAAGTTCTTCATGAGTTTCCAATTTGAAGCTCTTCAGGAGTTTTAATGAAATTCAAATTATCATAATGAATCTTGATCCAAAACTCTTTTATAAAATACATAAGAAAATCTGATCATTCTTGCAATATTTTCTCAATTAGTACTCACTAAGGCGATTATACCAAATGCGCCAAAATATTCAATGAGACATGTCTAAATAAATTTTCTTAAAAATTTCCAAATGCTTCTAGCATTTTAAATCCTTTAAGGATAAATAGAGATCCATAAATAATTAGACGCATGTAATATATTTCATAATTGCCAAATTAATTGCATCCACCATGAAGTAATTAAAACGCTTCATAAATCATAAGTCAAGTCGTATTTACGACTACTTATTTGTGCTTCACTTGCATTACACCTTTAGGTGTTTGGACTACTAGTCCAAATACATCACTTTTGGAGGTTCAAAGCGTCTTTCTATATTGGTCAATCATTTCAACATCTATAGATTCTTATACAAGATCATCATTTTCTTTCTTTACTTCTTTAGAAGTATTCTATGTAAAATCGTTTGCAAAATCGTTGTCGACAACTTTTTTATTTTGGTTCCATTCTTGTAGTGATATACCAGCACACCCCGCTTCACTACCGTTGATCGCACCATGCACTTTAAACTTTAGCCACCCAAACAAATAAGCATCCTAGACAGGATCAACACAAGTAAATGGTCGTTCAATCTTAATAAGATGGAAGTTTTTGAAGTGAATTGGGATTTTGAAGACAATGATTATAATGAAAATTATGTATTTGAAAAAAATAAGAGCGGACAAAATTTTGCAAAAATTATACGAGCAGCTACTGAATCAATGCTTAGTAATCACTTTGGAGAGATCATTATTAATGATTTGTTCACCAAATATGCACTACATGTTGGTGAACATCTATCTCGTGAAAGGACAAAGTATACCATTTTTGTTGTTTTAATGACCATGAACTAATTTGTTGTACTGTATGGACTCTATATAGAGTATGAGAAATTATAACATGTTTAAAATTAAAATTAAAATATATTTCAAGTCCTTGTATTACTTTAAGACTCTTTTTTCTATTTGGAAAAAAGTAACTACTCTACAACTATGCAAATGTTGCAAAAATTATAAATTATATTTTTAACATTTCTTTTTTGCTCACGTGTGTAGGGTGAAAATCAAGCATCTTATATCGGGATCGAGATAAAATTATAAATTTTGGGAACCGAAGTTAAAATTTTCATGTTAAAAAATATATAAACTGTATAATTAGTTTTTAGGTTGGACAAAAAGTAATTGTAAAATTTGCATTTGATTAAGGGTGCTAACGGACTTAAATTGAACTTTAATTTTGAGAAGGGCTAAAGATGAAATTTGGTAAATTACACAAATCATCATTGAACTTTATCCTTTGATATATTTAGGTCATTAATAAACTTTCAGAACGGCTAATTTACCCACTAAATTTTACTTTCTGACCTATTTTGATCACTCTGAATTATTTTATTAATATTTTAGTATGACATGACATATTTTACTATTATTAAAAATAAAAAAAATAATTTAAAATAAAATAAATTATATTTTATTTTATTTATTGTTAATAAAAAACCCAAACATCCCAAACTCCAAACACCCCAAATTTTTTCCACCCTCATCGTGTCACCCTTGTCGGCATCACCACCCATTCACCGACGTTACTCAGCATTCTGCCTATCCTTTTTATCGGTCCCATTTCGCAGCGGCTCACGAGATCCGTGTACCGTGATGGCTGCCTGATTGAGGTACAAAATTTAAGGATTTTTCATCTACCTTTGTCAGATTTGAAACTCTAAAATTAAAACATATGACATTCTTCTTCACCCAAACTCACAACATTCAAATTGAATAAGAGAAAGAGCGCAAAAGATTTGATCTCTAGCTGTAAATTTTATATTTTATTTCGTGGTTTCACCAACTACCACTACTTCGACTCTTCATCATTTCCCCCTCCCAATATATTTATTTTCGTAAACCTTTGGCAATAAATTGAAAGTGATCAAAGTAAAAACCCTTGTTTTAATTTCTTGTTTTTCTCTTAGGTTTTCCTTGACTTCCAATATTGTCCTATGTAAATATTTGCTCTGCTCCGAACATGCATGCCCGACATAGAAGCGTTGGAAATGACTACAAGTCTAATTCTATGGCGATGGGGCTTTCTTCCTCCCGAATATCCCCTGAAACATCGAGTAAAGGCCATGGGTTTTACGATTTAGAGTACCGCAGCTTCAAGCGTGGGTTTGGACAGGGACGGAGACAGAATTTAAGGTTGAGGGCAAAATATAAATATTTGAAAGTCGGGGTGTGATAAGGTTTTTTCTTTCTAAGTGTCTCGCTTTTTGAAACATTTAATAAAAATGAGATTTTAAAAATTCGAGCTTTAGAAAAAACCCCAAAAAATCTTTTGGAGTCGCCACCGGCCACTGAGGTAGGCCGGACACCGTAAAAACCAAAACCAGAGATTCATTAGAAAGGGTTCGGGAGCTGGTTACGTGTGGGGAAGGGTTAGCACCCCCATCACGCCCGAAAATCGGTACCAAAACAATTGTTGCTTTTAAATTGATGGAAATTATTCGAAATTTAAAACGACTTTAATTAGGGGTTCTTAATTGAAAATTGGACTTAATTTATACGAGCTTTTTCAAATTGGTGGTCTCGAATTGATTCGTCATTTAATTAAAAAGGATGACGGTACACCGGACCAAAGACTAAACCGACATCATATAAGTCTGACTGCCATGTTAGTTTAGGGTTCGGATCCGGTACGTCACCTTTATGCATGATGCAAACAAATAAAGTATGGTGTTATGGTCTTGTTCGTTTTAACTACGAATTTACCTTTAGACGAATCGAAATAATCCGAATATCTGAGGAATATCCAATAAGCTAGGATATTTCGACTCGAATACGCGAATTAATATGTATCTCCTTTTTATAATTAAAAAATAATTAACATGCAAACTTAAACATTAAAGAGTCATGTGGATGACAATTAAAATGCATGTCACAAAAATCATATTCAAATGACATTAAAACCACTAGGCATGCCACATAAAAAAAACATATATGCACATACTAACATAAATAATATGGCCAAACGTAAATTCGATGCAAACATAAATTAAAGGGACAAAAACGCAAGTATAATAACACAATATAACCAAACTAACATGCAAGGTAAATAAATAAAATGCAAAGTGGCAGGGACCATTGTTGTAATAAACCCATTTGAAAAAACTGATTACAATGCAAAATAGGGACTCAACTAAAATGATGCAGAAACCTACAAGGACTAAAAAAGTAATTTTCCCACCCAAAAATCGATTGAAACCAAATTTGGGACGAGATTGAAAACACTGAAAAAGGTATAGGGACTGCGGGAAGGGTTTTAAAAAGCGAAAGTCCTCCCTCGCGTAATTACATCGACGCAGAGGGACTTAAAACGCGTTTAAACCAATTTTAAAATAAATAAAAAACACTATATAAGCTACCTTAAACACATTTTACCCCTTTTTTCTTCTCACAAACCCTAAACCGGTGAAAGCCTCACCCTTTTTCTAAAAACCCAGCGCCGTCAACCCGCTTCGGTCATCGTTAAACGGCGCGGGAGACCCTAAAAAAACCTTTTCTCGTCTCTTTGAAACCCTGAAAACAAAAAAAAACCTTCTTTTTCGAACCCAAAACCAAAAGCCCCATTTTCACCCTTTGAAATTCGAAAACAGATCCGAAAAAACCCTTTTAAAGACACGAAATCAAACCTTCTTTGTGTGTTACTACCCTCGCCGGCTCACCATGGACGACTGATGAAGTCGGAAGGCTTATCGCCGGCAAATGGGAAACAGAAAGACGCCGAGAAGAAGAGATGCGACGGTAAACCCTAGACTATTTTCTTTAATTTTTTTTCTGCTTCGAAATGAAAGACCAAAAAAGTATACCTTGAAAACTTTGAGGTTTCTGCTTGTATTGCTATGAAAATATTTCGATTACAACTGTGCTCTCTGAAAAATCTCCCTCTTTTGCATTGCTCTCAATTCGACTTTATAGCCTGAAATTACAGGGTTTTTTGAATTACATGAAAATCCTCTGAAAAATGCTATTGGCTATTGGGTTTGTTGTTTGTATTCGTCTGAGAAATCCCTGCAAATCGTTGTGTAATTCTCTGGTATTTTGCGCGTTTTGCTTCTGACATTTTTGGTCTTTTCCTTGCATGTGAGTCTCGTACGATGGGGACCACAGGGCTCGGCCGGACGACGAGGGGCGATCCCAGCCGTTGGTGGAATCTGGACGGTTGTGAGGAAACTGATGGGGCGCGCGGTGGATTGCACGTGCGCGTCTGAGCACTGGAAGGTCGCGCGTGGATCAAACGCACTTGGGGAACTCAATCCTGGCCATCTGATCCGCTCCTGATCCAATGGTTGCAATCCTGCGGCGCTAGGGGACCCGGGGCCTCTCTAGGGCTTCCTCGCATCTGTGTGATCTGGACCGTCAGATCTGGATTCAGATCCGACGGCTGAGGATGGGCTGCGCAAAACATAAGAAACGTATTAGGGTTTTTGTTTTCTGATTAGGGCTTAATTATTTGGGCCAACGGGCCTTGTACTCTGATATGTAAATAATAATAATTTTTTTGGGTTTTAATATGATATTAATGAACTTTGGGGCTTTTTATTTTTTAATACATACTGGGCTTTATTTATATTAGTATTTTTTTGTTTTCAGATTTATTAATAATAATAATAATAATAATACGGTAACAACATAAATAATAATAAGTAATAATAATAGATAAAGATAGTAATATACGATAAAAATAATAAATAGTAAGAATAGATAAAGGTGATAGAATAAATAATAATAATAATAATAATAATAATAATAATAATAATAATAATAATAATAATATGGTATATGATAATTAGATAGGATAATAATAATAGATAGTAGTAAATAATATAGTAACATAGTAATAATAATAAGAGTAATAGATGATAAATAATATAGTAATAATAATAATAATATCAATAACTCTAATAAATAATATATATACGGGTTTTTTTTTCTTTTTTTTTAGTTTTTATTATTAATCACCATATAATTAAAGCCCATAATATAGTAATAATAACATAATATACGGGTTTAACATCCCGAACAAAATAGGTTATTACAACTACCCCTTTTGCTTATACTTGTGGAACAAGGATAAAGCAAAGGCCATAAGCACCAATTTTATCTGACTTCCCTGTTTGGATCCCGAGTCACCATGCACTTGAACTACTAGCGGTTCGGAAGTCGGTACGGGAAAATGCAACGGTCACGGAGGCTTGAAGCTGTCCTTCTCATTTCAACATTCTTCAACCCTTTGAGGTCCGAACAAAAAGTAAAAGCTCCATTCTCAAAGTGACCGAATGGATAGGCATGTTCCATTCTCCTTATGCCTGAACGGATAGGCGGGTTCCATTCTCCAAAAGCCCGAACGGATAGGCAGGTTCCATTCTCCAAAAGCCCGAACGAATAGGCGAGTTCCATTCTCCAAAAGCCCGAACGGATAGGCAAACTTCCTTTTACTGAAAAATCTTTAATATACTTCTCAAAAATAGGCACAATGATATGATGATGTGAGTTAGCATGCCCCTACTCTTAGGGATGCCTAACTATAAATAATGCATGAATTATGACATCAAAATTGCTCGGACGCTTTCACTCTTTGGATTGGTCAATCTTGACCTTCTTCTTCTTCTTCTTAATCTCCTTTGGCTTTCTCATCTCTGCCAAATCTCAATCTTTTGGTCTCTTCTCGAAAGACGACTGTTGACTTTCACTGGTCAGACTGGACATAGCACTTCTCGTGGTGCTCATTCTCAAAACATTGCCCCCTATTCAGACTGGGTGCTCGACTATTCTCTTCGTCTTAACTCGACACGACGTCTTTTCTCTTTTCTCTGCATTGGGGGGAGCACATGCCCCCAAGTCCCTAAAATTTTCCTCTTAAGTTCATTAAGGCCCACTTTCATTTTCTGAACCAATCAAGGCACTTTGACAGAAACTTGCCTCGAGTCCCTAAACTGTAGCATGTGGAAACTTACTATTGTCCTCACTATGGCCACTGGTGAGCTACCATTTGCATTCATGGCATTGCATTCTAAACTTTATCCTTGAACCAATGAAAGGAAATTAATTTGTGTTCACAAAAAGATTTAGATTGCATCTTCTGATTTCAAAATGAGACGCATTTCCGAAAACTGGATTTTCTTTCCAAATTATGGATATATCAAGCTGGATTAATACCCCGAATATCAAGTGCACGAACGACACTACTATGGCTTACCAAGGATTGCCTCAAGCATCATGTGTCTAGGAGACCTCGAAAGCTGAGCTGATGTCTGAAAATGTGACATACTCTCCGAGTTATTTCAGTTTTTTAATCATTTAGGCTCATCTTCTATAGGCTTCGCCTTTATCAATTCTTTATGATTTTGGGGAAGTCAACTCATCACATTCCTTTGGCTTGGAATAAATGATGGAGCAAACAACAAAACCCGAGCTACTCGGTATTGTCATGATTTAAAAATATTACCATCACTCATGTAGCTAAAGTGAATGGTGCATAACAACCTTATTGGTCTTTTTCCTACAGCGGAGTGCCCCAAAAATTCCACACTCGTATCAGAAAATGCCTATTACCAGGCTTCGAACATTGGAGTGCTTTTGTTACGCTTTTATTATTCTCTCAACTTTTTCTTTTTCTTTTTCTTTTTCTCTCTTTCTTTTTTTTCTTTCTCTTTTGTCCCTTTTTTCTTTCTCTTTTTTTCTTTTTCCTTTTTTAGCAGGGAAGATTTCTGGTTATTCTCCCGAAGGCCCTAATTCTATGTGTACTCAATAGATGACCAAATTAACTTGGAGTGTAAGCCACATATTCATCATCTTCATAGCTTTCGATTTCCACTAGACAAAGGCGGCTCGAAGTCAACCTTTGGGGTCAAAGTCAATGTCCCTTGTGCAATTGATATATGGGGACTCAAATAGACAAATATATACACAAAATGAAGAGATGATTGAAACATAAAACATAATGCATCCTTTCATTGAAATTTTAAAAAAAATGCAGTCTTAGACCCTTACAAAAAGATCTTTGCTACCTTCGGGCAAAGGGTAGCAAAGTTGATTTCACACATTACTTCAAGAAAAAGCTTAAAATGCAATGAAATGAAAACAAACAAACTTGGATGCATTAGAACCCTTGTCCACCGCTAGACTGGCCATCCATCCCACCCCTTAAGCTTCTTCGAGGAACTCAATCTTCTTATTGTCCATCAGTTCCTGAACCAACTCCTTGAATTCTAGACAACTTTGAACCTCATGCCTCGGAGTCTGATGGTACTCACAGAAGGATTCATGGTCGTCATATGCCCCCTTCAGACCCTTCTCAATTAAGCCCATTGTGCACAACTGTTCGTACACCCAACTCAGAGGGGACTTGATTTCCGACACCTCCACCCTCACTTTCTTTGCGCCTACTACTTTGAGGGCATTCACGCCTCGTCCTCCATGGTTTGGAAGCGGATTGGTCGTCACATTGGGCTTCTCTAATTCGAGGACCCCGGTGTTGATCATGTTTTGCACGAGCTTCTTGAACGCTATGCAATTTTCTATCGTGTGCTTCGGTACTCCGCTGTGGTACTCACAATGTGCTTTCTCGTCGTACCATGGAGGGTAAGGTGGCTGGAAGGGGGTAACATGGTATGGGCGGACCAGATCAGCCTCGTATAAGTGCTTATACACCTCTTTGTATGGAATAGGTAAAGGGGTTAAGGACATCCTCTCTTGTTCCTTCTTGGGAGCCCTATTCTCTCTTCTATTTGAGCCTTGCACATTCTCGACTGCGGCTTGAGGCGGTGAGATTATGAGGTGCTTAGAAGCCTCGTAGGTACCGACGTTGTTCACCTCATGATCTTTCTTCTTAAATTGCTTCTGGGCATTCTCTCCTCCATCAATCCTACCACTCTTGATAGCTGCCTCGATTCGTTCACCGGTCATAACCATATCCGAGAAATTACCGATAGGGTTGCTTATCATGCGGTCATAGAGGGTTCCCTTCAAAGTATTGACAAACATAGGGAGATCTCATTCTCACGGAGCGGGGGTTGGACCTGTGCTGCCACATCTCACCAACGTTGGGCGTATTTACGGAGGCTCTCATTGTGCCTTTGCTCCAAACCTTGTAGCATGAGTCGGTTCCAAACCATGTCGATTATATGCCTATACTGGTCCGTGAAAGCCTTGGCCAAATCCTTCCATGACCTAATCTGAGCACGAGTCAACTGATTGTACCACCTCACCGCGGGCCCCGCTAAGCTGTCTTGAAAGCAGTGAATTAACAACCTCTCATTGTCGATGAAACCCGTCATCTTTCTAAAAAACATGGTTATGTAGGCAGTAGGTCAAGTCGTCTCGTCAAACCTCTCAAACTCCGGCGTCTTGAACTTGGGCGGAATTATCAGATCTGGAACCAAGCTATGATCTCTAGCATTTATCCCATATGCCCCCTCTTCTCCCTCTTTTGTTCGGAACTTCTCCTCGAGGTCCTTTCGGGTCTCTTCTAGTTGCTTCGAGAACTCCGCCTTGACCTTGTTCAAATTCTCAATCTCATCCAAGTCTGGGCCACTATCCCCGATGTTTTCCACGTGATTAAAAATCAGCCCTGATGGAGCATGGGTACAGGCGCCCACCTGATGCGATGTTGCCCCATCTCCTTGGGTAGCCGCTCCTTGCGATGGCTTAGGGGTATTGGTGACAAAACCGGGGGAATACGAGGGGTCTACCCTCTCTTTACTAGGGCTTCCAGCAACACCCTTTCCTTTTAGCAGTTGAGATATCTCTTTCATCATATCTTGTTGGGACTTGATAATGGTGTCCCTCAATTCTTGCTGAGCTCGCTCCAACTGACCCCTCAAATCAGCTTCTAACTTAGCAAAACTCTCCTCCATTTGCTTCCTTTGATGGCGAGTAAAGTGTGGATGCGGAATCTTCGATAGTCACAAATGCTGCCATAACCCCGAACAATTAATTCCGCGACTTAATGATGTAATGCATGAAATGTGTATGCATAACAGAAACAAATGACTGAAGGCAACAAATTAAAAAACAAAATCGAATGCAAGGAAATGTTGCTTCGACGAACATCCTCATCAAACAACTTTTCATAACGGAGATCAAGTCTTGTTACAACGAAGCAAGAAAATAAATATATAGGGTACGATTTTCAATAGATTTTGCTCATCCCCTCTTTTTAAACTAGCATTCCGGAAACTCTGTTGCTATGGACTCTTTCTCCCGTTGTGAAAGTTTTCAACTTTAGACTGTTCTCGAATCAACACTTCGTATGAAAATGCGATGAATATGCACAAATAATTGAGCAAAACAAGACGAAAAGGCAATTGGATTAGTATACAAAAAGGAATACTGAATACGATAAACGAAAGGAAACTTATCAAAGCAGGTTAACGATGCAAGACCTATTAGCATGAATTCTAATTCTACGGTTATCCACATGGCTCTAATCGGGGTGGGTTTCTTAAATTCTCACACATGTGGTTCAGTTCTAACGAGGGTACCCGAACCTATCTCATCACCTACTAAGATGATAAGAACCCCAATTCTGGCCCATTACAAGCTTGCGAATTTGTTTCGGTTCGAGGGAAAGCACGACCTAATGACGTGGAGGGCTGCTCACGTGTCAAAGGCGTGGATTCCGGAAGTGAATTACCGACCCGTGGAGGGAGACTCACGTGGGTATGGGCATTTCACTCCCACTTAAGGGACGAAGCTCGGGTATAGAGCTTAATGATCGTGATGCAACACATGTCGGTGATTCCTTTGAAATTAAATGAAAAATTAATTTAAAGACCACCAAATATCGAAGCACGTATAATTCAAGTCCCATTTTCAAGGAAGAACTGCCTCTCTAAAGTCAAATTAAATTTCAAAAATTTCCATCATTAAAAGCAACATTTGTTATTTTTTGCTTAACTCTCTTTTTGCTTTGAAAAACAAAATTGTCCCCAACGGAGTCGCCATGCTATGATAAGGTTTTTTCTTTCTAAGTGTCCCGTTTTTTGAAACATTTAATAAAAAGGGGATTTTAAAAATTCGAGCTTTAGAAAAAACCCTAAAAAAATCTTTTGGAGTCGCCACCGGCCACTAAGGCAGGCCAGACACCGTAAAAACCAGAACTAGAGATTCATTTGAAAGGGTTCGGTAGTTGGTTACGTTTGGGGAAGGGTTAGCACCCCCATCACGCCCGAAAATCGGTACCAAAACAATTGTTGCTTTTAAATTGATGGAATTTATTCGAAATTTAAAACGACTTTAATTAGGGGTTCTTAATTGAAAATTGGACTTAATATATACGAGCTTTTTCAAATTGGTGGTCACGAATTGATTCGTCATTTAATTAAAAAGGATGACGGTACATCGGACCAAAGACTAAACCAACATCATATAAGTTTGATTGTCGTGTTAGTTTAGGGTTCGGATCCCGTACGTCACCTTTATGCATGATGCAAACAAATAAAGTATGGTGTTATGGTCTTGTTCGTTTTAACTATGAATTTACCTTTAGACGATTCGAATTAATCCGAATATCCGAGGAATATCCAATAAGCTAGGATATTTCGACTCGAATACGCGAATGAATATGTATCTCCTTTTTATATTTAAAAAATAATTAACATGCAAATTTAAACATTAAAGAGTCACGTGGATGGCAACTAAAATGGATGTCACAAAAAGCATATTCAAATGACATTAAAACAACTAGGCATGCCACATAAAAAAAACATATATGCACATACTAACATAAACAATATGGCCAAACGTAAATTCGATGCAAACATAAATTAAAGGGACAAAACGCATGTATAATAACACAATATAACCAAACTAACATGCAAGGTAAATACATAAAATGCAAAGTGGCAGGGACCATTGTTGTAATAAACCCATTTGAAAAAACTGATTACAATGCAAAATAGGGACTCAACTAAAATGATGCAGAAACCTATAGGGACTAAAAAAGTAATTTTCCCACCCAAAAATCGATTGAAACCAAATTTGGGACGAGATTGAAAACACTGAAAAACGTATAGGGACTGCGGGAAGGGTTTTTAAAAAGCGGAAGTCCTCCCTCGTGTAATTATGTCGACGCGGAGGGACTTAAAACGCGTTTAAACCAATTTTAAAATAAAAAAACACTATATAAGCTACCTTAAACACATTTTACCCCCTTTTTCTTCTCACAAACCCTAAATCGAGGAAACCCTCACCCTTTTTCTGAAAACCCTTTGTCGTCAACCCGCTTTGGTCGCCGTTAAACGGCGCCGGAGACCCTAAAAAAACCTTTTCTCGTCTCTTTGAAAATCAAAAACAGATCCAAAAAAACCCTTTTAAAGACACAAAATCAAACCTTTTTTGTGTGTTACTACCCTCGCCGGCTCACCATGGACGACTGATGAAGTCAGAAGGCTTATCGCCGACAAAGCGGGAACAGAAAGACGCCGAGAAGAAGAGATGCGACGGTAAACCCTAGACTCTTTTCTTTATTTTGTTCTGCTTCAAAATGAAAGACCGGAAAAGTATACCTCGAAAACTTTGAGGTTTCTGCTTGTATTGCTCTGAAAATATTTAGATTACAATTGTGCTCTCTGAAAAATCTCCATTTTTTACATTGCTCTCAATTCGGCTTTATAGCCTGAAATTACATGGTTTTTTGAATTACATGAAAATCCTCTGAAAAATGCTATTGGCTATTGGGTTTGTTGTTTGTATTCGTCTGAGAAATCCCTGCAACTCGTTGTGTAATTCTCTGGTATTTTGCGTGTTTTGCTTCTGACATTTTTGGTCTTTTCCTTGCATGTGAGTCTCGTACGAGGGGGACCAGAGGGCTCGGCCGGGCGACGAGGGGCGATCCCAGCCGTTTGTGGAATCTGGACGACTGTGAGGAAACTGATGGGGCGCGCGGTGGATTGCACGCGCGCGTCTGAGCACTGGAAGGTCGCGCGTGGATCACACGCGCTTGGGGAACTCGATCCTGGCCATCTGATCCACTCCTGATCCAATGGTTGCAATCCTGCGGCGCTAGGGGACCCGGGGCCTCTCTAGGGCTTTCTCGCATCTGTGTGATCTAGACCGGCAGATCTGGATCCAGATCCTACGTCTGAGGATGGGCTGCGCAAAACATAGGAAACATATTAGGGTTTTTGTTTTCTGATTAGGGCTTAATTATTTGGGCCAACAGGCCTTGTACTCTGATATGTAAATAATAATAATTTTTTGGGGTTTTAATATGATATTAATGAACTTTGGGGCTTTTTATTTATTAATACATACTGGGCTTTATTTATATTAGTATTTTTTTATTTTTAGATTTATTAATAATAATAATAATAATACGGTAACATCATAAATAATAATAAGTAATAATAATAGATAAATATAGTAATATACAATAAAAATAATAAAATAGTAAGAATAGATAAAGGTGATAGAATAAATAATACTACTAATAATAATAATATATGGTATATGATAATTAGATAGGATAATAATAATAGATAGCAGTAAATAATATAGTAACATAGTAATAATAATAAGAGTAATAGATGATAAATAATATAGTAATAATAATAATAATAATAATAACTCTAATAAATAATATATATGTATATGCAGGTTTTTTTCTTTCTTTTTTTAGTTCTTATTATTAATCACCATATAATTAAAGCCCATTAATAATATAGTAATAATAACATGATATACAAGTTTAACACCCCGGACAAAATAGGTGATTACAGGGGACAAATTAAAAAATAAACCAATTTGTAAAGAAATTTATATAAGAGGACAAAGCTGAAAAAAAATGTTAGGGGTGGGGGGCAATTGCCCCTCCCCACCCCCACATACCTCTGGTAATCTCATTCCCAAAGGTAATCTTACATTCCGTGAACAAAACGACCCCTATAAGTAAAGTCTTGTCTCCTTGGTTGTCAGGGTCGGGGGTTCAGGGTGCACAACCTGGTCACTTCAAGGGGAAATCTCCAATGAATAGTACCAGACTTGGGGTGAATTTTTCTGGGAAAGGGAGCGGGTTGGTCTCCGGAGAGATCATGTCTTATAAAGATGAGTTACTGTCCAATCAATTTAACAGTAATAGTAATTTGGAGGTATTATACTTACTGTTATTATTTAACATGAGGGGCGGGATGGAGGGATCATGGCGAATCTCTATTTACCGGCGGCTAACAATTAGTGGATGAAAAGTTGCTTAGTGGGTATTATAAAAAGCGCTTACGAGTATGTAACACCTGTGTTTTGGGGTTAGGAGTTAGACGCGTGAGTTGTTTCGAGTCGTTAAAATCAATTTTAATTAAATCGACCTTAGCTTTGAATTAATTGAGATTTAAAATAAAAGGGGTGGCAATTTTGTAAATAAAGTGAAAAATAGATGACCATCTTTTTGAATCAAAAAGGAACAAAAAAAAGGACTTCATCCTCCCCCTTTTTCCAATTCCACGTGAAAAACACCCCAAACCCTCTCTAAACCCCTATCTACTATTCCATTTGATTTCTTCATCAATTCAAGGGCATTTTCAAAGGTAATCCTATTTCTCAACTCTCCTCATCGTCCTCTTCATTTACATGGTCTTAGATTTCAAAACTACCATCATTTGCATTTCTTCAAATTTGATGAAAGTTTACATTTTTAAGGGGTTTTTCAATTGTTTTTGAATTGTTGACTTGGGTTTTGGTTTAATCTCATCTAAATACACTTAATATCTTGAAATGGTAGGATTTGGGTGAAAACCCGAAGTGGGTCTTTGGGGTAATTTTTAAAGTGTCTAAACTTGAATTTTTGAGGTGTTTTTGTGTTGGGTTGAAGGGCTGATGGTATAGGGTTGTTAGGGAAGTGTTTTGGGACCTTTTAGATGTCATTTGGGTGTTAGAAATCATAGTTTTCTGCTGGGCTTTTGGGGAGCTCGAAAATAGAAGTTTTGTGAGTAGTTGAGTTTGAAAATGGTGAAGTTTGGCTTGTGTTTGTGGGTTGGAGTTTGTGACTGAATTTAGCATCGATTTGGTGAGTAATGATTGTGTTTTGATTGGTTAGAAACAAGAGGAGACATCGGAGAAGCATCGGGACCAAATCCGGGAATTGAAGAGGCTTGACTTGCTTGCTTGGGTTGCTAAGGAAGGGTGGTGAGTAAAACTTTAAATTTGTTTTAAAGTTGGTTCAAGTGTGTGTAGTGGAGGTATTGGAATGAGTTTGGTAGACCATTCCAAGGTAGAAGTCAAATTGGTAGTTTGACTTCTTGTTTGTTAATGAGCTTTGATTTCCTATGCCTATCTTGATCTTGCAATGTATGAATTGGCTTTGTATGTGTATACGTTGTTGTGTATGATGATGGTTGAATGATATGAATGATGATTAATGTGATGTGGTTTAAAGAGATTGGCACTAGTTAACTTACCGGGTGTAAATGATCGATCATTAGGATTAGTGTGCACACGTTTGAGTCAAAACGCGCGTGGCCTTGATGGCGTTGAGTCATCAAGGAGGAGTACGGTGATGTAATATTCCACCGGAAATTTATTTATATATACGTGATGATGAGTGGAATCCCATCCGTAGGGCATGTGGTGATGAGTGGAATCCCGCCCAT
This sequence comes from Hibiscus trionum, assembly GCA_030270665.1. Classification (NCBI taxonomy): domain Eukaryota; kingdom Viridiplantae; phylum Streptophyta; class Magnoliopsida; order Malvales; family Malvaceae; genus Hibiscus; species Hibiscus trionum. Next base: position 4,177,222 of record BSYR01000021.1, on the reverse strand, counting down.
GCAAGGTCCGGTGATGAGTGTAATCCCACCGAGGTAATGTTGTTGTTGAGAGTAAATCCGCACATCCGAGTAAACTAATAGTGGTCAATGTACTTACTCTTATGATTATGATGTTGTGAAATGTGATTTATGTTGTTGAGCTTAATATGATGTAAGATGCCATATTTATTACTCTTGAAAAACTAGCTAGGTTGCCTTGATGTTGCCTATGTATGTTGTGTGTGATGTTAAGGATTGCATGCTTGAACCCTGCATTGTTGTTTTTTTTGGTTTTAGAGCATCCTCACTAAGCTTCTAGCTTACGCTCTCATTTTCAACAATGCAGATCATTAGCATGGTGTTAGCAAGGAGCAAGGCGAAGGGGCTTTCCAAGTTGTAGTTGCTCAAGTATGACTTAGTAATTAATGTGGTAGTTTAGCAATGGGGCCACTAAGTGTTTTGTATGAGCGTTGTATGACTCATAGATGTTGCCTTGTTCATGTTTCGCTTGGATTTGTAAACCTTGCTAAGCCTTGTTGAATGCTTGTTGGAGATGCTATGCTTTTGGATGTTTGAGTTGCTTTTGGTTGAACATGTAAACTTTTATGCCACAGCATGTGCCTTATGGGCTTTTATGTTTAAGCATGCCACGAATGATCTTTGAGATGGTTGTCTTATCTCATGTCTTGTGATAATTATGAATGTTTGCAATAGGGAGCATGCCTCTAGAGTGTAATTTTTTGTGAAGTATGTTACTTGGAGTTGTTGAGGGCATTTGGGATCTTTTGGAGTTGCTTAAATCTGATTTTAGAAAATTGCAGACAACAAGTGTTTCGAAACGGTTAGAGCTGTTTCGAAACGGGTGTGGTTTCAGGCCCCCCGTATCGAAACTCGTTTCGGTATGGTTTGGCTACTGTGAGCCCATGTTTCGAAACAAGTATCGGAACATTTTTGCTACTGTCCATGTCTGTTTCGAAACAAGTTTCGAAACGTCAAGGCAAAATCGTGACCCTGTTTCGAAACGGGGTGGAGGCGTTTCGGTACGGGTGTCTTGCTTTTTACCTGGAGCCCGTGTTTCGAAACGGGCAACACCTGTTTCGAAACACTGGCCTGAAAATGGGCTTTTGGGCTTTCTAAAGGGTTTCAATTTTTGGGTTAGGCCCGGTTTTGCTGTAGGGCTTCTCGGGAGTCTTGTTTCCGCTGTAGTGATCACCTAAGAAACTATTATGCCTTTAGTTAATATGTAATTTAAATGGAAAAAATTTAGGGTCGTTAACCGAGGGGGAACTTTCACGGGTTTCGCTTCGGTTTTCCCCGTGTAGCCTACTCGGACCGGTCAACCGGCCAGAGCGGGACGAGGGGGTTACATTTGTTGGTATCAGAGCCTGAGGTTACCGAGACCTCGGGCAGGTAAGTGAGGTAAGCTTGATGCGTTAAGTAATTGTATTGTTCCGATGTGTGCTTTGCCATGAAATCTTGTTGCTTGATTGTTCATATGGTGGTTGGAAGCATGATCGTTGTGTTTGGTGTAATGTCTAGTGCCCATTGCTACTATTACTTAATTTAAAAAAAGGTTTTGTAAAGGAAAGTACTTGAGCACAGTTGGACCCTTGCCTTTGCTAACGTAATCCTTATCTGTTTGTTGTTGTAGTTACTATCTTGCTAGCTGTATCATGAGACCACGTGTGAGGCCTAGGATGGTTTAGCCGGAACCACAGGCACAAGCTCTAGGGATTGAGCAGATTGGTGGGGCACAGACTCCTCAACCTCCTCCACCTCCTCCTCAGCAAGAGGGAGGTGAGGCGGGAGCCGAGGGTGTTGGACCTCAAGCGGGCCAAGGACCGGCCGGAATTGATTTAGCTCCCTTAGTTCAGGCTATACCCGAGGATTTTCAGGCTGCAGTGGCTAGGGGACAGGTAGCGGCACAACCCCAGGGAGAGGGTACTGGTTTGCCTTTGGAGAGACTCCGCAGTTTGGGAGGTGAAGAGTTCAGAGGGTCGACACCGGAGAGGTCTGAAATGTGGTTAGAGAAGACCGTCCGTATCTTGTCTCAGATGGGATGCATCGGGGAACGCAAGTTAGGGTGTGTTGAGTCCTTACTTCAGGGTGATGCCTACACTTGGTGGGTCACCATCACCACGGGTATGGAAGAGGCTGAGATCACTTGCGAGTTCTTTGAGTCAGCATTCCGTAAGAAATATCTGGGTCCTCGATATCTCGATGAGAAGAAGAGGGAATTTATGGCTTTGCTTCAGGGGAGTATGAATGTGACCGACTATGAGATCAGATTTGTCAGGCTGAGTCAGTATGCATCTGAGCTTGTTCCTACTGAAGTGGAACATTGTAACCGTTTCCGTTATGGGTTGAATGAAGAAATCGAAAGGTACACTCTAGCTTCGGACTACGTGGATTTTGATGTCTTGGTCGCTAGGGCCAAGGACTTGGTGCACAGTTTGGGCTTGACCAAACGATCTGGTGGTTCTAGTTCTAGTAAGAGATCTAGTGACTTTGATAGAGGTGATGCCAAGAGGCATCGGGACAACCGGCATCACTATGACCATAGACGTGGTGGAGGTAACCACGTTAGGGGCCAACAGGGCCAGAGGGCTGGTGGAAAGTTGCCCACATGTGCTACTTGCGGGAGGAACCACACCGGTGAGTGTTGGGGAAATTTCCACTCGTGTTGGAGTTGTGGAGCTAGGGACCATATCAGGCGTGACTGTCCACATCAGGTGGGGCAGGCACCAGTTCAGGCTCCTCCTAGAGCTAATGATTTTCAGAGAGGCCGCGGGCGCGGTAGAGGTAACTTCCAGCCAAGGAATGATGGTCAGAGGAACTTAGCACATGTAGTTGCAGTCCAGCCAGAGGGCGGAGGTCAGGCCAGAGTTTACGCTCAGCGTGGGGATCAGCATGACACAGATGTGATCGCAGGTAACTTCTCCATACAGTCTTTGGGTTTGCTTTCTTTGATTGACTCCGGGTCTACACATTCTTATATTTTGAGTGAGCATGCACAGTAGTTGAATTTGCCTTGTGAAATGTTAGAGGTAGGAGTTAGTGTTACTAGTTCCTTTGGGGACACGGTAGTAGTTAGGAAGATGTACATAAGGTGTCCGTTGATGGTTCAGGGACATGTGTTTCCAGTGGATATGATGGAACTACCATTTTATGGCTTTGATGTGATTCTGGGTATGGACTGGCTCACTGAGCATAGAGCTAGGATAGATTTTGAAACTAAGAGGATTTCTTTGAAACTCACAGATGATTATGAGATAGTGGTGGTGGGTGAGAACGTGAAGTTCTTATCTAATGTGGTTTCAGTTCTAGAGGCTAAGAGGCTAGTTGAGATGGGTTGCGAAGCATATTTGGCCTATGTGATGAATCCGAACATGAGCGAGGTTAGACCTCAAGACATCCGGACAGTGTGTGACTTTCCTAGTGTGTTTCTGGAAGAGTTGACAGGTTTGCCACCGGATAGAGAGGTAGAGTTTACTATTGAGACCTATTCTGATTCAGCTCCTGTTTCGATTGCTCCGTGTCGCATGGCACCGAAAGAACTGAAAGAGTTGAAGACTCAGTTGCAAGAGTTGACAGATAGAGGCTTCATTCGACCTAGTTCTTCACCTTGGGGTGCACCAGTTTTGTTTGTAAAGAAGAAATATGGAAGAATGAGAATGTGTATAGATTACAGACAGTTGAATCAGTTAACAGTGAAGAACAAGTATCCGTTGCCGAGAATTGATGATTTGTTTGATCAGTTGAGGGGAGCATCAGTCTTTTCGAAGATTGACTTGAGATCCAGCTACTACCAGCTAAAGGTAAGAGAGGTTGATGTACCGAAGACGGCCTTTAGGACTAGGTACGGTCACTATGAGTTTTTAGTCATGCCTTTTGGGTTGACTAACGCACCGGCTGCTTTCATGGATATGATGAATAGGATCTTCCATCAGTACCTAGATCAGTTTGTAGTTGTTTTCATAGATGACATCTTGGTGTATTCGCGTACCGAGGAAGACCATGACCGGCACTTGAGATTAGTTTTGAAGACTTTGCTAGATAATCAGTTGTATGCGAGGTTGAGCAAGTGTGAGTTCTAGATCCGAGAGGTAGTCTTCCTAGAGCACGTAGTGTCAGCTGATGGTATTAGATTGGATCCAAAGAAAATAGAAGCTATTGTTGAGTGGAAGCAACCGAAGTCAGTAACGGAGGTACGTAGCTTTCTAGGCTTAGCTGGATATTATAGGAGATTTGTAGAAGGTTTCTCGAAGCTAGTCTCTCCTTTGACACAGTTACTTCAGAAGAGTGTTCAGTTTGAGTGGTCAGATGCAAGACAAAGAGCCTTTGAGAAGTTGAAAGAAGCTTTGACCCAAGCACCGATCTTGATTCAGCCTGAGTCTGGAAAAGACTTTGTAGTTTACAGCGATGCTTCTTATGTAGGCCTAGGTTGTGTTCTCATGCAAGACAAGAGAGTAGTGGCTTATGCCTCAAGACAGTTGAAGACTCACGAGGGTAACTATCCGACCCATGACATAGAGTTAGCTGCAGTTGTGTTTGCTCTGAAGATTTGGAGACATTATTTGTACGGTGAGAAATGCACAGTGTACACAGATCACAAGAGCTTAAAGTACATCATGACTCAGCGAGATTTGAATCTCAGACAGCGTAGGTGGTTAGAATTGCTAAAGGATTATGATCTTACGATTGAGTACCATCTGGGTAAGGCAAATGTAGTGGTCGATGCTTTGAGTAGAAAGGTGGTCGTAGACTTGAGAGCCATGTTTGCTAGATTGAGCTTGTCCAGAGATGGCGGCTTGGTAGCCGAGCTTCAGGTTAGACCTACTCTAGGTCAGATGATTAGGGAGAAACAGCTCCTAGATAGATCTTTGGCACCTCACGTGCAAGATGTGGCCGAGGGTAGACCTTCAGACTACAGTTTCAATACCGATGGGGTCTTGTGTTTCAAAAATAGGATAGTTGTGCCAGAAGACAGTGACTTGAGACGTACGATCTTGACTGAAGCACACAGTAGTCCGTTTGCTATGCATCTTGGAAGTACGAAGATGTATCGCGATTTGAAGAATGAGTACTTTTGGGTTGGTTTGAAGAGAGATGTAGCCGACTTTGTGAGTAAGTGTATGGTGTGTCAGAGAGTGAAGGCGGAACATCAGGTTCCCTCAGGTTTGTTGCAACCGTTGAGAATTCCGGAATGGAAATGAGAGAATATTACCATGGATTTTGTTTCGGGTTTGCCTTTGACTCCTTCGAGGAAGAACTCAGTTTGGGTTATAGTAGACCGTTTCACGAAGTGTGCTCGCTTCTTGCCAGTCAATACCACTTATACTTTAGATAGATTGGCCGATCTGTACATTGGTGAAATCGTTAGACTGCATGGTGTGCCGAAGTCCATTGTGTCCGATAGAGATCCGAGGTTTACAGCTCGATTTTGGGAGTTTCTGCATACAGCTTTGGGTACTCGTTTGAATTTCAGCACGTCTTATCATCCTCAGACAGATGGTCAGTCAGAGAGAGTTATACAGATTTTAGAGGATATGTTGCGTTGTTGCATCATTGATTTTCAGGGTACATGGGAGAAGCATTTGCCTCTAGTAGAGTTTGCTTACAATAATAGTTTTCAGTCGAGCATTCATATGGCTCCGTATGAGGCCTTGTATGGTAGGAAGTGTAGAACTCCAGTTTGTTGGGCCGAAGTGGGACAGAAGTTGTTACCTATGCCGGATTTGCTCAAGGGGACAACTGACAAGGTGAAATTGATTTGCAATCGATTAAAGGCTGCTTCGGATAGGCATAAGTCCTATGCCGACTTGAAGAGGAAGGAAGTTGAGTTCTCAGTGGGTGAGAAGGTATTCTTAAAAGTGTCTCCGTGGAAGAAAGTAATGAGATTTGGCCGAAAAGGGAAGTTGAGTCTGAGGTACATAGGGCCGTATGAGATTGTGAAGAGGGTTGGTCCAGTTGCTTATCAGTTGCGTTTGCCATCCGAGCTAGAGAAGATACACGATGTATTTCATGTTTCGATGCTCTGTAAGTATAGGTCTGATCCATCACATGTTATGCCTGTAGAAGAAATTGAATTGAATCCGGATTTGACTTATGAGGAAGAATCAGTTGAGATCCTAGCTTCTGACAGTAAGGTGTTGCGGGGTAGATCGATTGAGTTAGTGAAAGTGCGGTGGCAACGTCGAGGGGTGGACGAGGCCACTTGGGAGAGGAAGGAGGATATGGAAAGGCAGTTTCCGTATCTCTTTCAGTCAGGTAATTTCGGGGACGAAATTCCTTAAGTGGGAGAGAGTTGTAACACCCGTGTTTTGGGGTTAGGAGTTAGACGCGTGAGTTGGTTCGAGTCGTTAAAATCAATTTTAATTAAATCGACCTTAGCTTTGATTTAATTGAGATTTAAAATAAAAGGGGTGGCAATTTTGTAAATAAAGTGAAAAATAGATGACCATCTTTTTGAATCAAAAAGGACTTCATCCTCCCCCTTTTTCCAATTCCACGTGAAAAACACCCCAAACCCTCTCTAAACCCCTATCTACTATTCCATTTGATTTCTTCATCAATTCAATGGCATTTTCAAAGGTAATCCTATTTCTCAACTCTCCTCATCGTCCTCTTCATTTACATGGTCTTAGATTTCAAAACTACCATCATTTGCATTTCTTCAAATTTGATGAAAGTTTAGATTTTTAAGGGGTTTTTCAATTGTTTTTGAATTTTTGAGTTGGGTTTTGGTTTAATCTCATCTAAATACACTTAATATCTTGAAATGGTAGGATTTGGGTGAAAACCCGAAGTGGGTCTTTGGGGCAATTTTTAAAGTGTCTAAACTTGAATTTTTTAGGTGTTTTTGTGTTGGGTTGAAGGGCTGATGGTATAGGGTTGTTAGGGAAGCGTTTTGGGACCTTTTAGATGTCATTTGGGCATTAGAAATCATAGTTTTCTATTGGGCTTTTGGGGAGCTCGAAAATAGAAGTTTTGTGAGTAGTTGAGTTTGAAAATGGTGAAGTTTGGCTTGTGTTTGTGGGTTGGAGTTTGTGACTGAATTTAGCATCGATTTGGTGAGTAATGATTGTGTTTTGATTGGTTAGAAACGAGAGGAGACATCAGAGAAGCATCGGGACCGAATCCGGGAATTGAAGAGGCTTGACTTGCTTGCTTGGGTTGCTAAAGAAGGGTGGTGAGTAAAACTTTAAATTTGTTTTAAAGTTGGTTCAAGTGTGTGTAGTGGAGGTATTGGAATGAGTTTGGTAGACCATTCCAAGGTAGAAGTCAAATTGGTAGTTTGACTTCTTGTTTGTTAATGAGCTTTGATTTCCTATGCCTATCTTGATCTTGCAATGTATGAATTGGCTTTGTATGTGTATACGTTGTTTTGTATGATGATGGTTGAATGATATGAATGGTGATTAATGTGATGTGGTTTAAAGAGATTGGCACTAGTTAACTTACCGGGTGTAAATGATCGATCATTAGGATTAGTGTGCACACGTTTGAGTCAAAACGGGCGTGGCTTTGATGGCGTTGAGTCATCAAGGAGGAGTACGGTGATGTAATATTCCATCGGAAATTTATTTATATATACGTGATGATGAGTGGAATCCCATCCGTAGGGCATGTGGTGATGATTGGAATCCCGCCCATGCAAGGTCCGGTGATGAGTGTAATCCCACCGAGGTAACGTTGTTGTTGAGAGTGAATCCGCACATCCGAGTAAACTAATAGTGGCCAATGTACTTACTCTTATGATTATGATGTTGTGAAATGTGATTTATGTTGTTGAGCTTAATATGATGTAAGATGCCATATTTATGACTCTTGAAAAACTAGCTAGGTTGCCTTGATGTTGCCTATGTATGTTGTGTGTGATGTTAAGGATTGCATGCTTGAACCCTGCATTGTTGTTGTTTTTGGTTTTAGAGCATCCTCACTAAGCTTCTAGCTTACGCTCTCATTTTCAATAATGCAGATCATTAGCGTGGTGTTAGCAAGGAGCAAGGCGAAGGGGCTTTCCAAGTTGTAGTTGCTCAAGTATGACTTAGTAATTAATGTGGTAGTTTAGCAATGGGGCCACTAAGTGTTTTGTATGAGCGTTGTTTCCTTGTTCATGTTTCGCTTGGATTTGTAAACCTTGCTAAGCCTTGTTGAATGCTTGTTGGAGATGCTATGCTTTTGGATGTTTGAGTTGCTTTTGGTTGAACATGTAAACTTTTATGCGACCGCATGTGCCTTATGGGCTTTTATGTTTAAGCATGCCACGAATGATCTTTGAGATGGTTGTCTTATCTCATGTCTTGTGATAATTATGAATGTTTGCAATAGGGAGCATGCCTCTAGAGTGTAATTGTTTGTGAAGTATGTTACTTGGAGTTGTTGAGGGCATTTGGGATCTTTTGGAGTTGCCTAAATCTGATTTTAGAAAATTGCAGACAGCAAGTGTTTCGAAACGGTTGGAGCTGTTTCAAAACGGGTGTGGTTCCAGGCCCCCCGTATCGAAACTCGTTTCGGTACGGTTTGGCTACTGTGAGCCCCTGTTTCGAAACAAGTATCGAAACGTTTTTGCTACTGTCCATGCCTGTTTCGAAACGTCAAGGCAAAATCGTGACCCTGTTTCGAAACGGGGTGGAGGCGTTTCGGTACGGGTGTCTTGCTTTTTACCTGGAGCCCGTGTTTCGAAATGGGCAACACCTGTTTCGAAACACTGGCCTGAAAATGGGCTTTTGGGCTTTCTAAAGGGTTTCAATGTTTGGGTTAGGCCCGGTTTTGCTGTAGGGCTTCTCGGGAGTCTTGTTTCCGCTGTAGTGATCACCTAAGAAACTATTATGCCTTTAGTTAATATGTAATTTAAATGGAAAAAATTTAGGGTCGCTAACTGAGGGGGAGCTTTCACGGGTTTCGCTTCGGTTTTCCCCGTGTAGCCTACTCAGACCGGTCAACCGGCCAGACCGGGACGAGGGGGTTACAGAGTATGAACTAGTTCAACAAGGTCTTATCCATGAAGGTATTAAGGCGAAACTGGTGAAATGGGATTGTAAAAATGACTCTTATATCATATTGTTTGAGTCTACTGCAGGTTATTGCTAAAAAAGGAGGCTTTATTTTTTAAGCTTTTGGTTTGATCAGATAGCTCCGTTACTCATTAGTGGTATCCCTCACCATTTCTGTGAAATTAGTCTCTCTGGAGTTCCTCTTACTTGTTGGCATGAATATTTTTTCTCTAGTTTGGGGAATCGTTGGGGAGTCTATGTTAGTACTGATGTTAACACTATCAAGAAGAACTGGCTTGATATGGCCAGTATGATTATTAGATCAGTGAATAACCTGGAAATCCCAATGGTTATCATGGTAAGATCTACGAGTTTCTCCTTCAGAGTTGAGATCAGTTTGGGTAAGTTGGGGTTATATCCGATTGATAGTTGTGATGTCTCTAATGAAAATTTAGCAGATGTTTGGCCAGACGATCCAATTGAGGTGGGGAGTGATCGGGGGACTGTTTCCAGCTATCATAATCTTCCTCCGGGGAAGTGTAACCAGCCGCCGTCGAGTGTTGGTGCTGATGGCATTGGTCTATCTCTTGGCCCTTCGGTTTCGATGCATGGGGTTAATGGGGGCGTTTCTCCCATGAAAGAAACATTTCCTATGCAAAAGACGTATGGTAATAATGATTTTTTAAAGATGAGTGAACAAGTTGATAATTCGGCGCATTTACAACCTGGTATTTCTGACTTGGGTGGTGGGATCGTTGTTTCCTCTCCGTCCTTTGAAGACCCGTTATATGACAACCCCTTAGATTTGGGACGTAACCAAAATGGGTGTGATACTAATAGTGCTCATAAGCCCAATTCTTTGGGCTCCGGGTCTTATGGCTCAATTTCTTTGAACCTTGATAGTTGTGTGGCTCCTAATTCTTCCTAACCTAATCTTTCTAAAGTTAATACTGGATTCTCTGTGGATATGGTACCAGATAGCTTGGATAATCTAAGAAAATCTTTTGAAGTTTCTAATCGGATAGGGTTGCAGTATCGGGAAAATTTTCATGGGGTTGACAATGTCGGTCGAGGTCTCTTTCGAGCCAGTAATCGTAGAGTTTCAAGAAGCCAAATTAGAGATACGTTGGATGGGATTCCTATTCTTCCAGGTACTCATGTCAATCTCTCCAAGTCGGAAGATAACATTTCGAACATTTACCCGGGTGAGGATTCATTAACGAACATTTACCGAAAAATGTTTTCGGAATTTGTTCTTAATGAAACAATCCCACATTATAATTCTTACTAATTTTTATCTTTTATTTTTTATTGGGTTAATATTATTTTATATATTTATATTTTAAAGAACCTAACAAATGGTCCAAATGAAAAAAATGGATAATGTCCGTCTTAGAAAATGTGTGTGTGCTTTGTTAAAGGTTTAAAAAATGTATAAATAGATACTATATTGTAATCACCTCTAAACTATTTTCAAAAATGTAAACTTCACCGGAGATCCCTTTTGTTTGGGTCGTGTTCTATTTTGGTCACCTAATTTGAAAAAATGTTATTATTGCCACTTATGCTTTCGATATGCTTTATTTTGGTCACTGTGCTATTAACACTTGTTAGTTTGATGATGTGGCACATTAGTCAAAAGGGTTAATTTCTAATTTGACCCTTGAACTTTAAACAAAGCATTCATTTGACCCCTAAACTCTCTCAACCTCACTTTTATCCCACAATGTTGCTTCTCCAGCTACCTTCTTTGATGGGTGGTGGCTCCGACCACCTCTATCTCCTTCTCCTTCTTTTCACCCCATTATAAGTGTCTCGACATTTAAGTTGCCACTCTTCCAACCTCACTAATATCGATTTTGATATCACATTTACTGAACACAACCGTATTGTTTTCCCATTTGTGGCGACCGACATCATTCGATGTGCCACAATCGAAGTAATACAGATTGCATTGCAGAGGACTGCTCTCATTTCTGCATTCAGTTTTCAAACAAGTTGTATGTTGTTCCATCGACGTCAAATACCATGATGCCCTCAACACCTATGAGAAGTAAAGCCAAAAAAATCAAAATAGGAAGAAATGATAGCCATTCACTGATAGATTTAAACATGAATCATTACATACATGGCTAGCTAACATGTAAAGAAAGAGTTTATATGCAGCCCCAGCAGTTTTGTGACTACTCCAGTGGCTTTGATAATTTGAGTGCTTGAAGGGAAGATCAAATTAAGGGCGGAGGAGAATGAGAAGGAGATAAACGTGGTCGGAGCCATCACCCACCAAAGAAAGTAGCCAGAGGAGCAACATTGTGGGATAAAAGTGAGGTTGAGAGAGTTTAGGGGTCAAATTGATATTTTGTTTAAAGTTCATGGGTTAGATTAGAAATTAATCTCTTTGACTAACGTGCCACATCATCAAACTAACGAGTGTTAACGGAACAGTGACCAAAGTAAAACGGATCAAAAAACGTAAGTGGCAAGAATAACTTTTTTTTAAACGGGTGATTAAAATAGAACACGACAAAAACAAAAGGGATAATCCTCTAATCTGCCTTAAACTATCCATCTCTGTAAGAATTCCTACCTCCTAAGTCTTGTTGAATTTTTTCATGGCTGGTTTTGTTAGATCAACATATGCAGGTTATTGTAGTATTCTGTGTAAACATAATGGGGCTATCAGAGCTATTTTCTCCGGTCCCTCGACTGATATTGGGTTTGTAGCTACTGATTTACTAGGCATTAATAGACCTGGCAAACTTGACCCGAGACCCGAAACCCGAACCGAATTACCCGAACCGAAACCCGATTTTGACCCGAAATGATGATTCGGAGTTGACCCGAAACCCGAACCGAACCGAACCGATCCGAACCGAACCGAAATTTTTTGTTGAACCAAAATGGACCCGAACCGAAATGGACCCGAACCGAATGGACCCGAACCGAATGGACTCGAACCGAATGCTACCCGAACCGAAAGCTGAACCGAAAGCTGAACCGAATATCGACCCGATTTTAACCCGATTTTGACCCGAATTTGACCCGATTTTGACCCGAATATCTATTTTTAACAATATAATAAATAATAAAATGAAGTATAGAAATTTGAGATCTTGGTGACCAATTTTATAATTTCATCATAAAATATAGCATAAAATTGAAATTGTAGACTAAATTGACAATTTGGAAGTGGAGAAATTTGAGAGTCCAATGACCAATTTTGTAATTATACCATATAAATAAATAGGGGTCAATTTTGGCTAAAAATTAAATCTTTGAAATTAAAATGAACGAAAATATCAATATATTAAATTAATAGACTAAATTACAAAGATTAGTTAATTTCAACTAAAAGTAAATTTTTAGAGACTAAATATCACTACTGGGAGGGGATTTCTATATCCGAAGTCTAAACCGTGGGAATACTTGTGACTAAATTAAATTAAACTAAAACTTAAAGTTGACTAAAATGTAACATTTTAAATGCAACATGACCTAAAAAGTAATTAATCTCTAGCTTAAAAAATTGGTGGCTTATTTCCCTCCAAAATTTTGTCTTTTCTCTCTCTATTTTTTCCAATTGTCTTTTTCTTTTTTTTTTCAATATAGCTTAAAAAATTGGTGGCTTATTTCCCTCCAAAATTTTGTTTTTTCCCTCTCTATTTTTACCAATTGTCTTTCTATTTTTATTAATTTAATTGAGTTTCAATTTAGATTAATTTAATTGAAATTTCACATTTAGTTTTAAAATTATTTTAATTATGTCCGTGATTTATGCTTTTAGATTTTAGTTAGTTCAATTAGATCCTAAGTTTAATAAATTAATTCATTTCAGACATTATTATTATTATTATTATTATTATTATTATTATTATTATTATTATTATAAACTTTGATTTAATATAATTATACAAAAAAATTATATGGATACATGAAGCTTTGATTTAAATATTTAATCAAATTCAAATGCATAGATTAACAAGTTGAATCAGAATTAATCTCATACACCAATAACTCTAAACTAAACCATAAATACTAAACCTCAAACCTTTAACCCAACTCAAATCGAATTAACCCAAAAATTTAAATGTTGACCCGACCCGAAATTGACCCGATTTTAACCCGAACCGAAAGCGACCCGAACGACCTGATTTTGACCCGAACCGAAAGCGACCGATCCGATATTGACCCAACCCGAAAACAACCGGTCCGATATTGACCCGATCCAATACCCGAACCGAATCCGACTCATCACAGACCCGAATTAGACCCGAACCCGAACCGAACCGACCCGAACCGAATCTAAACCGATTCTAGATAGACCCGAAATGACCCGAACCGAAACGACCCGAACCGAACCCGAACCGAATGACCCGATTGCCACCTCTAGGCATTAATACTTCTTTACTCATTTTCATCTGAGCTGACTGGATAGGCAAGAGAGTCTTAGAAATTGTAACAGGTTCGAGTGTGGTAATAGGTTCGAGTGTGTCATTATGTAAAGTCAACATATTTATCTATATAATATTGCTATCACAGTGTGCACTGCTATGCAGGTTTGTCACGTCATTTGAAGTTGTTTATCGTCAGTTGACTAACTGTTTTCATCTGCAGAGGGGAGATTTTGACCAAAAATAAAACGTTTGGGGGTTAAATTGATTCAAAAAAAGAATAGGGGCCAAAATGAAACTTCAAAGTTCATCTTTTATTATAAACCAGCGCATAGTGTATTGAGTGGGCGAGTCTAAAAGAAAACCCTTAAAAAGCGGCTAAAAGAAGGCAATATCGATACGACCGTTAGATTGAGTTAAATGAAATCAGCCGTTGGATTTAAAAAGAAAAAAGAAAAAGTGGTAAAAGGTTGAACATGTTATATCACAAAGTATTACTTGATTATAACACAAAATGTTAAAAAAATGTTGCAACATAAATTCTTACCCTAATTAATTAAATTAAAAACCCTTCAAGGTAAGAATTTATATTATAACCTAAAATCTTACCCCAAAAGTATTTTTTTTATCAAACACATAAGATTTTATGTTCCTATATAAATTCGTATCGAGAACACCATAAATTCTTATTAGAAATGTAAGAAAGCATGTTATAACATAAATTCTTACCATTTGTTTGAAGGGATTTAGATTTGGTGATCTCGGGTAAGAATTTGTGTTATTACCTTTTTTTCTTATGGTTTTATAATAATTTATGTAGGTCTCGTAACAATTTGTGTAGGTACCCTATTTCTTATGAGTTTGGTAAGATATAAATTTATCCTTTAAGAGTTTATGTTATAACACAATTTCTTATCATAAGTTTCGTTGTTTTAGATTTGGTGATATGTGGTAAGAATTTGTGTTATTACCTTTTGTCTTACCGATTCTATAATAATTTATGTAGGTTTCGTAACTATTTGTGCAGACACCCTGTTCCTTATGAATTTGGTAAGAAATAGAGTTATCCTTTAAGATTGGCATAAAGTCAAAAAATACCATTAACGTTTGACTGAATAGTTATTTTGACCCATATTCTTTTTTGGAGCAATTCAACCCTCAACGTTTCATTTTGTGTCAAAATGACCATATGCAGATGAAAATTGTTAGAAAACTGACGGTAAACCGTTTGAAATGACTTGACAAAATGATAAGTCAGAATAATTTTTTTTATATTTTATATAATTCTATAAAATTATTTTTTACTGATGTAAAGTTTTTTCAAGTCAATACATTTGTCTATATAATACTGCTATGTCAGCGTGCACGGCCATATAGGTTTGTCATGTGATTTCAAGTCATTTACCGTCAGTTGACTGTCAATTTTCATCCGCATAGGGGCCATTTTGACCCAAAATGAAACGTTCGGGACTGAATTGCTCTAAAATAAATAGGGACCAAAATAACTATACAGTCAAACGCTGGGAGTATATTTTAACTTTATGCCTTTAAAATTTTATGTTATAACACAATTTCTTATATAGGTTTTGCACAACTAGCATTCCTTCGCCTTGCATGCCAATCGCAATTCGTAATCACAATATGCCTACAACACCTCTCGGTCGTCACTCATTTGCATCTCGGTCACACTTTGTTCCATTCCGAGTGTATCAAATCGAGAACCAAAACCCACTACTTGTCTCTATCGTTGTATTCTTTCGCGCATTGCTCTCATTTTGTGCTTGAAATCCTAATATATAGTTTGGAGAGTCATTTGAGGTAGTGTAAGCATTGGTAAGTTGTTGATTTTTAGCCTATCAAATGGATATTCATTAAAAAATCTAATGCAATTTGAGTTATAAATAGAATTTCGAATAACTCAAAAATTTTAGTAATTAATTGATCAATTTTTAAATTTAAGTTTAGTCGCTCAACTTTACATGTTAGAGTATTACTGTTAATCAATTGTTATTAGTTAATTGAGTCAGTTGTTATTAGGTTGTTAGTTTGTTGGATTGGTTGTTAGCAAACTATTGTGATTAATAGGCTATATAAGCCTACTAGCTGTTATGTGTTGTGAACCTGATTAGAACTACTCTTAATAAAATACTGGTATCCCTCTTCTCTGTAATTGCAAAATCTCTAATCACCATTTCACCTTCATCTCTTCTCTTCATATCGTTCACTATTCCGGCCACCATGTCTCCTTTCTCACATGGTATCATTCGCCATTAACGGTCCTGACGCCAGTTTCTTTCCGTTGTCGTCAACGGTCCTGAAATCGTTTCTCTTCCGCAGTTCTTATCCGGATCTGTCTCACCAGAGTTGTTTTCTGTTCATTTTTTTCTCGGTCGTTGATGTCGCTTTCTCAGTTGGTGATTGCATTTTCCGTTCGATTCGCCAACACTGATTTTGACACTGTTTCATTTCTGCTACTGTCGTTTGTTGTTTTTCTTCTTCTTTGCTATCTCGATGTCACTAATGAGAGCCATTGACTCCTTGTCGGCGATCATGATGCGGCTTCTTCATCGTCTCGTTCTTCAGTCATCTTTCACTTGCGATTCTGACGCCACAATTGTTGTTGACTGCTCTTTCAGATCTCAGGTCTGACTAAGGTTTTTCATCATCGTTGCTTCATTTCAGCACCAGATTAGACAATGGTCTCTGATTTCAACGGGTTGCTATCTAATTCGTTTTCAACTTCAATTCTTGGTGAGGTCCTTTCAATTTTCTTTTCTTGTCTGATTTGTTGCTCACGGGTTGGTTGAATAATCCCGATAGCTGTTGTTGTTGTATCTGGTGAGATGTCTTTACTTTTTTTTCCTTCTCTCGCCTGATTTGCTTGCTCGCTGCTGTTTGGATTTGTTGTTGAGAGCATTGCATTACTTTTGTGTAATTATCACAATGCTTTGGATCTATCACACGTCTTTTGATTCGGTTATTCCAGATTGTGTATTGGTGCCTTCTAGTTGATTTGAATTAGATCTAAAAGTGTGTCTCAATCTAGTTATTGTTTGCAATTACACCTAAACTATGATGGAGATGATTTTTGATTTTGGAGTAGCATGTGCAACTGAGTCTCTTAATTGAAGAAAATACAGTGAAGAATGTGTTTGATGGTCCTTGTCATGTTGTTGTTCCACAATTGTTATGGCTTTCTCTGTATCAGCTGATGAGAATTTGGAGGGTTACTCTGTTGATTGTCTTGAGCTATCTACTGTTGTATACATGCTTCTTGCTTGACCTGAAATTGCTGCTTCAATGTTTTGGTTCCATCTATGTGTGCATCTACTGTCAGCGTTGGTGTTGCCTATTGTTCACAGTGTCATCTGAAAATTGGTGATAATTTGGGTTAAGTTGGTTGTTTTTTGTTGAATGCTTGGCCATGTTGCTAAAGAAATTGAGTTGCTAAGTTGATCTCAGCTAGAAATTTTTTGTTGTCTGCTAGTTCTTCTCTGCAGTACACATGGAAATTTGATGCCTAACAGCCAAATGTTCCATGAAAGAAAATCTTTGGGGAGGGTTAGTGTTTAACAGCCTTGCTCTCTGTTAACCAGACATAAAAGAGTTCTTTCTTGCTCGAATGTGGGCTTCAGATTGCACCCGGAAGCTCGACGCTTAACAGCCTTGCTTCCAACAAAAAGATAGTCTGAATAAGTGAGAAGAAAGACAGTGAAAATGAAAGAAAAAGTTTCAAAAAGAATTTCAGATAAAAAAAAGTTGTAGGACAAGAAGGTGAGCAAAGAAGAACGAAAGGAAAGAAAAAATCCTTCGATTCTCACTTCTGCATCTGTTAAATGGTTTGAAATAATGTTGAACGAGTGGGATCCAGCTTACTAAACCAGTTCAAAATATGCACTATGTTTATTGTGTTAGCATCTCATCAATTTGAAGAAGAAAGAAGAAAAGAAAGCAGGGAGAATGTTAGAGTATTACTGTTAATCAATTGTTATTAGTTAATTGAGTTAGTTGTTATTAGGTTGTTAGTTTGTTGGATCGGTTGTTAGCAAACTATTGTGATTAATAGGCTATATAAGCCTACTAGCCGTTATGTGTTGTGAACCTGATTAGAACTACTCTTAATAAAATACCGATATCCCTTTTCTTTGTAATTGAAAAATCCCTAATCACCATTTCACCTTCATCTTTTCTCTTCATATCGTTCACTATTCCGGCCACCATGTCTCCTTTCTCACATTACATAATATATGCATATCATATATGAAAAAACATACATGTATATTTTTTCGCAAAGAATTTTTTTTATTAAAGATAAAACATCTAACGAGGTACCTTACAATAGGACATGCCATTCAACTAAACCATACCTTAATCAAGAAAACAAAATCAACAACAACAATCACCTAACAACATTTCATAAACAAAAGGGACAAGTTTTATAGGACAAAAGGAGTAGCATTTATCGAATGCCGAAATGTTAGAAATCGAACTCGAGACAATGACATAATGTCAAAACTTTATGATGAAATAAATATATTTGAAGACTTAATAAATAATAAGCAAGGAAATTAGGTATTTTGACAATGACATGATGTACAAACTTCATATAAATATTAAAGTTCCATGAAGAATCATCAAGACATGCAGAGACGGACGCAGAACTTTATGTTAGGGGGTAAACCTATAAAATTTTAGGGGAGGCAAACTTATACAATTTTAGGGGGCGGAAATAGATTTTTCAATAGGAAATATATAGGCATTGTTTGGCAATTAGCGGATAGCTGATAGCGGATTACATTAGCTGATAGCTGATTGTATTAGCTGATTTGACTAGCGGATTGTATTAGCTGATTGTATAAAATGTTTGGTAAAATTGACTGATAGCTTATTGCTATTTGGTTATTTAAACAAGCAAAATGACATATAATGACATAATTATATTCGATACTTGTTTGAATAGTTTATTAATTATCAATATTTTGTATCTATTAATATTAATTGGGTTATAAAAATATTTTTTAATATAACATTACTAAGCATATTTGAAGGATGTCTATATATTAATTTATTATTAATATAATTATTTTTAATAAAATTTAATTAATTATTAAATTTAAATACAAATAAAAATGTGTGAGAATAAAAATAAAAAAAATATTAGTTTACAATTGTCACAATGTAAATATGTGAGGTTAAAGACTTAAAATAGAAAAAGTTAAATTTAGGTTATTTAAAGATTATTGATAATTGTTAAGGGTAAAAAGGTCTTTATAACTATTATGTCAAAACCTCTAATTTCAAAAAGCTCCCATTAGCAGCATTTTCAAAATTAGATGTTTCATTTCAATCCTCTATTTCAATCTGCTCTTTACCAAACATCCAAATTAGCGAATTTGACCGGTCAAACCTTTAATTTTAGCTCAAACCTCTAATTTTTGCTTAAACCTCTCTTTACCAAACAGGACCATAGTAAATTTCCAAAAAAAACTTAAATCATATATGAATTTTAAATTTTTAGGGGGGCGACCGCCTTCTCCATCCCCCTCTATGTCCGTCCCTGAAGACGTGGCAACATAGATGGAAACTTCATCAAGTTCTTAGCAACTAGGGGCAACAAATTTTTTGTTCATTCGGCAATTCTATTAATTTTATTAATAATTTTTACCCACTCGAAATAAGTAGATACAAGATAAAGAATAAAAATCTTATGTACTTTTTTAGTGTTTTTTTTATGCTCCAATATTAAAAAAATTAAACTCTAAGCATTGACCCTAAATTTTAACTCTTAAACTCTAAGTCCTAAAAAATACATTATATCACTAATTCCCTAAATTATAATCTTAAACCTTAATTTTAAACTTTAAACATAAACTTTAGACCTAATTTTTTAGTGTAGGGTATAAATGGGGTGCCAAAAAGGAGTAGAGTATTTTTATTCCAAGATATAGGATGTTATGCAACTCCAACAGAACAAAAATACTTTGCCTCTTTTCAGTATCCCTTTCTATGTCCCAACACTAAAGATTAAATTATAAGCCATAACCCTAAATTCTAAATCATAAGCTCTAAACTCTAAACTTTAAAAAACATATACCCTCAATTCTCTAAACTCTATTTGTAAACTCTAACCTTAAACCTAAACCTTAAAAATGATAAATTGAAAACTTTAAGGCATATTTTCTATGGGTAAATGTAAAGATTTGAATAGTGAAATTATGATTTCATGTTCTACTTCATGAGACTTTTACAACTGTATCTCATATGCTCAAAACAAGTGAGTGATGAATGAGAAATTGATTATCAAAATAGGCTAATGGTTAATTGTGTTAAGGACAAAGGATAAATTTATATCCTATATTGGTGGGTGCCAAGTGTGAAATATTTTTATATACAAAACTCAACTTAATAGTTATTGAATGACTTGAGGTGATATGATAAGTACATGGCCATAAGGATAAAAAATCTTGATTATTTCAATTTGTAATTGCTGCTTTGCGGAATCTAGAAATATCTTGATGAAGAAATTTAAATTCCATGAAACAAACAACACATAATATTCGATGCATAAACAACACCACCCAAAATATTATATATATGTGACATTTGTATTTGTATTAACTTTCTCATGAAATTTCTTACATAAAATTGAGACAATATTTCTTTATTAGAGAATTTGAGGGGTAGTGTCACCTAACGTATTGAGATGCGGCTTTCTCGATGACTCGAAGTAGAGGAACATCTTTTAAAAAAACTAAATAAATTATAGTAGCATTCTTATAATCATATTCATACTTTTAAAATATTTTATAAAATATGAAACGATATTCTTTTATTAGAATATATTGGGTAGTGTTTCTAAATTATTGATATGTTAATTATTAGTGTTCGAAATAAAATAACATCCTCCTAAAAAAATTGTGTGAATGATCGTTTGAATTTATTTAACTTTAAACAAACAAAATACATAGAAGTTCAAAGGAAACTAAACCAGCAGAAAACAAAAATAAACATGACAGTATCAAAGCAAAAAACCAAAGAAATCGACCGACACATCTTCCATCATGAAGGGAATGAACTTGAAGGATCAAGACAGAAGAAAACTGGAGTTTTTGCCACTGCAAATAGTACAGTAAAATCCCCCAAATTATCATCAGGGTTGGAGATCACAGAGGATCGGTGAATTGACGGTCCTCGTCGACGAGCAAAAGAACCTTAGCCAGTGCATCCTCGAACCAGAACTAGTCACCAGTGTACCGACGGCCCTCCGCTGCCATTGCATTTAGGGATCATTAATTAAAATAAATTCAAATGAGGAACATCCGTTGCTAAGAAAACGCATAATTAGTTAGGTACAAACTTGTGGACGTTGTAGGCAGTGGCGGATGTAGCTTTTGTTTGGGTGCGCACTGAAATATGAATTTTCTCCTATTAGTTGTTTATTTTATTGATGGTGTCCACCCTAAAATATTATGAAATTTAATTTGTGCTCACCTTGAAATTTTATGGATAAAATACGTAAATCATCACTGAACTTTAATCTCTAACCTATTTTGATTACTGAACTTTCAAAACGACCAATTTACTCATTCAACTTTAAAATTATTTCTATTTTGGTCATTCACCGGTGACATGGATTATTTTATTATTATTTTCATTATGACATGTCAGTTTTATTAATATTAAATATAATTTAAAATTAAAAATAAAAACACAAATTACACCCCAAACCTTAAATCTCATATTATAATCCTCTCTCCACCCTCACCCTCAATGGCCTCACCCTCCACCAGTGAACGACGGCTAATCGGCAGCCTCGCCCCAAATTGCAACACCAATCAGTCTCAAATCTTAACCCCTTGACGGCCTTACCCCAAACATCTTTTTATTCCTTTATTAAGCCCCTTACAACCAAACAATTTTGAAAGAAGAAATAAAATCCTCCACCGCCATCTCTTTCTAAGTTTCCTGCACTAATGGTAGTAATCAAATTATTTGAACTTACCAGTTTGTAAATCTTCTCTGCACTAATTGAGAGAGCGAAAGATAGGTAGGCCTAAATAGGGGTGATAATGTGCTTGACCTGCTCGCGAGCTACATGGGCTCGATTCGATCAAAACTTGGTCAAAGCTCAGCTTGATTAATCTCGGCTCGAGACCTTAACAAGTCGAGCCGAGCCAACCTAAGCTCGTGAACAGGCTCAGAATATATATATATATATATATATATATATATAGGGTTAGGATCAACTTACACTGTGTAAAACTCTTTAAGTTTTACACCTTTTTTGGATCGTTGGATGTGGGAAATGGATGGTTGAGATTAACTCCGTGTTTTTAATTCCCAAGTGATAATCTTCACATAATTTACTGTTAATCTCATCCATCCGTTTCACTCATCCAACGATCCAAAAAAGGTGTAAAACTTATAGAGTTATACACAGTGTAATTTGATCATATCCCATATATATATATATATATATATATATATATATATTACATATGCACTAAAAGTAATCTGTTTGGCAAAAGAAGAACAATAAAATAAATTAAGGAAAATCCACTAAAATCAAATTAACTAAAATAAATTGGGCATTTCCCTTAGTTGGTTGTTGTTTGATTTTGTATTTTCTTTGATTATGTGTTTGTATTGTAAGAATATTTATTGGTTATTTCGATTAATCTAATTTTTGGGCACTCTCTTCCCCTTTCCCGACATTGAATTTCGTTTCAGTGTTGGTTATGAAAGGGGCTTTTAACGACGCCTCATCTTTTATATAAAAAACTGTAATCCCCTTAAACTCGCCTATGCATTCCCCGGATATTAGGAAGTCACATTAGGGTCACAAGAGCGACCCACAGTAAAAATACACATAAAAACATTTTTTTCTCACAACACTTATTAAACTGTAAAATCAACTTCTGTTTAACATACCATTCCAGGAAATCATTTAAACATATAACATAAATTTCAGAAAGTATTTTACAGACACTATCATAAAAAAATACATGACATACATGTCCACTAACTGTATAGTACCGTACTCCAAAAGCGACGCCGAGAGAACTCCGAACACTGATATCAGACATTATACCATGATATATTCTTTTAACCTGCAATGATAAAAACATCGTGAGCTTGGAAAAGCTCAGTAATATAGAACTACCAAAAGATGCTATAAGTTCATGCTGATATATGGCAAGCATAACATTTTCATGATGTTCCATGTAGTAACAGTCTCCATTTCTATTCTATTATTTCAAGGTAGCATTATACTCGAGGATAACAATATTGGTTCTTTATTCAAACATCGAGAATTAGACAATAATTAAATAGGCTGATAACATACGGAGGTGGAATCAATGAGTTTAGTGTCTAGTGTGTTCCAACAGTGCAACGTTAATGCATGAAATGTAACAATGCAGTAAACCTTTTTATTTCAAAAACATTTGCTTCAAGTAGCAGTAAAGTTTATTTTAATTCTTTATTTACCCTCTAACCATACTCCAGTATATAGTTTCCCAGTGCGGTATCATGTACAGGCATTAACCCGAGCCCATCGGGCGTGGGTACCATCCTAAGGGAATACCTTAGAATACGAGCGACCCTAGCCGAAGCATAGGAACCGAAAATGGGCGGACCTAGCCGAAGCATAGGAACCGAAAACGGGCGGACTTACCAGTTAGATCAGGGCTGAGCCGTCAGTAACTTCATATCATATCCCAAGTACCCCAGTGAATCAGTTTATCAGTAGTTCATTAATCATTAGTAGTATTTTTAGCAATACATTATCCACATAGCATGTTTGTCATATCGTGTACTAAGGTCTATATCAAACATACACTACAATCATGCTTAAATTCCAAAACATGTCATGTTCATGCGAAAACCGCGTATCAGTCATGTGCACATGATCAATATGATAAAACATGTAAAACAGTATGCAAAAACAATCGTGTAACACACATGGAACACACTAGATGGAACATTTTATTTCTTGAAGATACTCGGTATTTACAGAAGGGGACACATTGAACTTTTGACAATTTGGACAAATTTCAAAAACGACATCCCTATTCAAAGGGGTTCGTACTAACAGTTCAAACTAGATATTCAGGAGTTGATACATCAAGATCTTTGAGAGTTCATATATATCATGAGTGATTCAGTCATTTAAGCCTACAAGGGCATTATGGTCATTTTGTCATACATGGGCATTTTGGTAATTTATACCAACAAGGCATAAACGGAGACTCGAGAATTCCGTTTGCTCATCATGTTTCCAAACAAGCATTTAGGAATGTCTAAATTAAGATCTTTCACGATATCGGATACATTTAGGGTTATTTCGGTCATTTTAGCCAATGAGGGCATTTTGGTCATTTGACTGTCAGGGGTGATTCCGTAATTCCACATACTAAGGAAAAATTGGTAATCTGCATACATGAAGATCTCCACGGTTTATCAGGTTTCCAAATTCAGTCGAACTTACGGATCTCAATACTGCGATATTTACCAAGTATTCAAACATGGACAGTACACTCGAACTCAAACCATACGTACCCTTAAATAGATTACTCTTACCGTTAACTACGTATTTCCTCCAAACAAATCGAATGTGCCTTCATATGGTATTCATTCAAATTCACATATATATCAAACGGCCAGCAAACACGAGTCTTAGAGGTATTTTCAGTCATTTCGGTGATCAAAGGTTTTTCAATTATCCTGAGCCTTTCGAATCCTTCTAAATATTCATTCGATTCGAGTCTCGAGGGTACATCCATCATTATGGTTAATTTGGCATCTAGTGCCCGAGGGTATTTTTGTCCTTTTGGTCATTATACACATTCTGACTAGTTCAGCCTTATCAGCATTTTCAATCCTTTTAGTCATTTCAGATCAATTCAACTTTAACGCCACTTAAATTAATCTAGACATGCGAATAATTTTCCGTAGTCTTATCTTCGGAGATTTATCCAGAACTCTGGAAGATCTTAGCACTTTGCAATTTTGAAGGTTTAGGCTTCATTAACATAACGGCCGTAGCAAAACAGAAGTTTTCAGATGAATCGATTGTGTTACCAGATCTAGTGGAGATTTCTAGATCGCTTCCATTAACAGAGGTAATTTTTAGTCTTCCTTATACATCAAGGCGTCTTTGTTACTTCACAACCAAACATTCTGGGCATTAGACCTTTAATCAAGAAATTATCTTCGGAGATTTATCCAGAACTCTGGAAGATCTTAGCACTTTGCAATTTTGAAGGTTTAGGCTTCATTAACATAACGGCCGAAGCAAAACAGAAGTTTTTAGATGAATCAATTGTGTTACCAGATCTAGTGAAGATTTCTAGATCGCTTCCATTAACAGAGGTAATTTTTAGTCTTTCTTATACATCAAGGCGTCTTTGTTACTTCACAGCTAAACATTATGGGCATTAGACCATTAATCAAGAAATAGTTTGAATTGGATGTTTCGAAGTGCATTGTTTTACCGATTAACCATTGAACTTGGATCACTCATCGATCATCAATTCCTTATTCGCATCAATCAAATATTATTCAAAATAATTATAGAACTCCAGATCTTTTCGATTTATACATCTTTTTTTAATTGAATATGTCATACTTATCTGAATTTTCATACTTATTTTTCGAATATGATTTGACTTAGGTAGATTAACAATATACTTCATCATAAGCATGCATACTTCAACCGAATACCAACATGTTCATAAAGCATACAAGTGGTAGAAAAGTATTACCTTAACTCCAAGCTACATCGGTTGATTCATGATACCCCAATCGATTACACTCAAACCTGAATTTGATGTCACATAACATCTCGGATACAGAGATACATGGATACCTTCAATAAAACAATACCCTTAATCAGTCCTCATTTATATTGCTCTTATACCGAATATTTAACTCATACACTCTCGGGTTCAAAGTAAGATTGGGAGGCTTTTGGGTCAGAATTTTGCAAAACGAGCTTCAAAAACGGACTCAGGACGTCGAAAAACATAAAATATGACTTTTTGAAAATTTGACTTTTTGGTCAACGGTCAAAGTCAACGATGACGTCAGCAATCAATGGTCAATTGGTCAGAGTCAACGGTCAACGGGTCAAAGTCAACATTTAGAGTCAACGGGTCGAAGTCAATAGAGTTGACTCGGACGAGTTGACTCGGATAAGTTGACTCGGTTCAGGTCAAACAGGTTTGGGTTGGGTCGAATAGACAAGATTCGGGTCAGTTATTGGGCCTAAAGGGTCGGCCCACTATTTAATTAAAGGGGCCCAGTTTAATTATTTCCGGTTCGAACCGGTTTAGAAGCTGGGCCAGATCGATCAAGGGACCAAGCCGGGTTTGGACTGGCCGGTTCAACGACCACCATCTAGGGCGGTCGGAATTCATCTTGGACGGCGCGTGAAGCCCACACGTGGCCCTAGACGGCCGGAAAACACTCTTAAACGCGAAATAATCACCGAAATTTCCTTTACATCTCTAAAATACCCAGAAATAGGCCATAATACTCACCAAACTTACCGAATCGTCCAGAAACTCAACCGACTGTCGTACCTCTAACGACGGTCTAAACGGAAACCGTTCGACATCGAGCAGTATGGGTTTTGCTCGGTTCAGCCCCTGAAGACGCCGACGATGCTATCGTCTCGAACGGACACCCACGGCAACCGTAATCAACGTAAAACAGAAGGCTTCAACCCTAGGTTCGCCGAACATGTTTCTCTCGTTTGCCAGTGATCGGAGCGGCAATTGCGCGAGTGACTAAGGGGGTTTTTCTCGGGACTCGACGGCGAGCACTCCAGCACCGACGGTGAACGGCACGACGTGGCGGGGAAAAACAACGGTGGCCAGTTGTTTGGGGAAGGTGAAGGGCCAGTGAGGGGGTAGAGGGTTTTGGTACCCTTTTAGGGGTAGATGGCCCAATTAAATGCCATTAATTGGGGTGGTTGAGATATTTTGTTATTTTATTATTATTATTTCAAGAACCATTTAAAAATAAGTGGGTGTGGCTTATATCCAAGAGCTTCTTTAGCTCAATTGGTTGAGCTTAGCAAAGCTCGAGCTCAGCTCGGCTCGTTATCACCCCTAGGCCTAAACTTGTGGTGGAAATTACAGTTTCTATAGATGTTTTTTAGTTTTGTTTCTTTACTTTGATTGCCATTAAAAACCTCCCCAAACAATTTTACACGAGTGAATGCGAGTAGTCATAGTTGTGTGAGACGTCGGGCAATTAGGGGTTAAGGAGCTGAACATCTTACCTAAGGTGTTGGTGACAACCGATGATTGATTGGTCAAATAAATTTAGTGTTAGGCTATTTTTGAGTGAAAAAGATGAATTTGGTTTAGGGTTTTAGGTGGTGGAGCTATGATTTGGGTTTTTTTTTAATTAAACCCTATTTGGCATAGTAAAACTGATTTGTCATAATAAAAAATTATAAAATAATTTATGTTATCAGGGAGTGACCAAAATAAAAACAATTTGAAAGTTGAGTGAGTATATTGGTCGCTTTAAAAGTTCAATGACCAAAAAGGTCAGAGAGCAAAGTTCAGTGATAATTTAAGTATTTTACCCAAAATTTATTTGTATTCACCCTAAAATTTTATTTGTCCTCACTCACATATAAATTATAATAAAAACTGACTAAAATATTCGTAAGTAGTAACTTATTCTTTCTTAGGAGTCCACAAACAATTTATTTGAGCCTAGTTCATTTACAACCCTACATAAAAACCCAAAAAAATAATAAGCAATTACAAAAAAAAAACACCAAAACTCACTAAAAAATAAAAGAATATTTCAATTATTATTCTCAATTTGACACTTTTTTCTTCCTAAACACAAATCTCTCGATCTTCAAAATTCTCAATTTTCCTATAAATTTAAAATAAAATTAACACAACTTTAAATGAATATCGAGACTCCTTAAAAGAAAATCGATACCCCTTAAAAGGAAAATGACAATCATTAATTGTTACAATGTACTTACAAAATTATTCATAAAAAAATTTAATTTTAACACCCCAAACTAAATTTCCTGACTTCGCGTTCATGAAAACTAAGAAAACCGAATTCGAATATAATGTTAATATACGTGTGTCCACCCCAAAAATATTTCTAGATCTGCCACTGGTTGTAAGTGTTAATCCTTCCCATATGTAACTAACTCACAAACTCGTTTTCTGATTTCATAGACTAAAAATTGATGTTTTATTAAATTTTATAAAAATAAAATTTTTATTTAAAATAATTGCGTTTTTAATTAATGGGTAAACTACTGCAATTGTCACTTACGTTTAGTCAGTGTACACTTTTTGTCGCTGATTTTAAAAACTGAACGTTTTGGTCACCTTTGTTTTCGTTGGGTAAACTTCTGGTCACTCGAACGTTTGTTTCTATTACCCCGATGACGTGCACGTTTGTTTCTATATAAGCTGTGGAGACTCCGTGAGATGAGATCCACAACGCAATGGCTATGGCATCTGTAAATGTACTTTGCATGAATCCCGAAGACAGAGAAACTAGCTATGCCAATAATTCCTCAGTGCAAGTCTCTTCCTCTCTTCTCTATATTTAGTATTTTATTGTATATGTCTATATATTAAAGCAATATGTTAACCATTTGTTTCTTTTTTCCTAGAAAAATATACTATTGAAGACAAGGCCGTTCCTAGAGGATACCATCAAAGATATGCTGAGCAAGATTTTGCCAGGAACTTGCATTAAAGTGGCGGACTTAGGTTGTGCTTCAGGTCCCAACACGTTCTTCCCGGCATATGAAATTATGATTACCATCACTAGGGTTTGCCAACAATAACACAGTATTCCCGGCATCGGGACTTGGTGGCCAAGGTTCATTTTCTTCACTTGTATATATTATTATAATCATGTCACGTTTAACGTAGATCAGGGACGAACCCAAGATTTAAGATTAGAGGAGTAAAATATAAATATTTAAAAGTGGGAGGGCAAATTTATAAATAAATTAAATTTTAAAAAAATTATATATGGTGACAGAGGTGAAAAAAATTCTCTAGGAGTGGGGGGCGATTGCTCCACCCCTATATAGTTCCGTCTCTGGCGTGGATATAATATAGCTTATGCTATTAAATGTTATATCCCTTGCACTTATTTCTTTGAAAACGACCTATTTGATTGGCAGGGCCTAGTGCAGGAATCTGATGTGGATTCATTCAATTTGCCTTATTATACCCCTTGCAAAGAAGAAATGAGGGAGATCATCAAGAAGGAAGGGTCGTTCAATCTTGATAAGATGGAAGTTTTTGAAGTGAATTGGGATTTTGAAGACAATGATTATAATGAAAATTATGTATTTGAAAAAAATAAGAGCGGACAAAATTTTGCAAAAATTATAAGAGCAGCTACTGAATCAATACTTAATAATCACTTTGGAGAGATCGTCATTAATGATTTGTTCACCAGATATGCACTACATGTTGGTGAACATTTATCTCGTGAAAGGACAAAGTATACCATTTTTGTTGTTTTAATGACCATGAACTAATTTGTTGTATTGTATGAGAAATTATAACGTGTTTAAAATTAAAATTAAAATATATTTCAAGTCCTCGTATTACTTTACGACTCTTTTACTATTTGGAAAAAAGCAACTACTCTACAACTGTGCAAATGTTGCAAAAATTATAAATTATATTTTTAACATTTCTTTTTAGCTCACGTGTGTAGGGTGAAAATCAAGCATCTTATATCGGGATCGAGATAAAATTATAAATTTTGGGAACCGAAGTTAAAAGTTTCATGTTAAAAAATATATAAACTGTATAATTAGTTTTTAGGTTGGACAAAAAGTAATTGTAAAATTTGCATTTGATTAAGGGTGCTAACGGACTTAAATTGAACTTTAATTTTGAGAAGGTCTAAAGTTGAAATTGGGTAAATTACACAAATTATCATTGAACTTTATCCTCTGACATATTTAGGTCACTGAAATTTCAAAACGGTCAATTTACTCACTAAACTTTACTTTCTGATATATTTTGATCACTCTGAATTATTTTATTAATATTTTGGTATGGCTTGACATATTTTATTATTATTAAAAATAAAAAATAAATTATATTTTTTATTATTAATAAAAAAATAAAACCTAAACATCCCAAACTCCAAACAGCTCAAACCTCTCCCACCCTTATCGGTGTCATTCTTGCCGGCATCACTACCCATTCACCGACGTTACTCACCATTCTGCCTATCCTTTTTACCGGTCCCATTTCGCAGCGACTCACGGAGATCCGTATACCGTGATAGCTGCCTGATTGAGGTACAAAAATTAAAGATTTTCATTTACTATTGTCGAATTTAAAACCCTAAAATTAAAATATATGACATTCTTTTTCACCCAAGCCCACAACATTCAAATTCAAAGAGAGAGAGAGAGCAAAAGGTTTGATATATTTTATTTCGTGGTTTCACCAATTACCACTACTTCGACTCTTCATCATTTCCCCCTCCCAATATATTTATTTTTGTAAACCTTTGGCAATAAATTGAAAGTGATCAAAGTAAATACCCTTGTTTTAATTTCTTGTTTTTCTCTTAGGTTTTCCTTGACTTTCTAACATATAATTTGTTGCTTTTTATTTATTTATTGTTAATTTAGTTAACATTTCTTAAAATATAAACGAACACGGTCGCGAACACTTAAACGAACACGTTCGTGAACACTAAACAAACGGACACGAACACCTTCAAAAATAAATAAACGGACACGAACACAATATTAAAAATTTAAACAAACTGGTTTGGGTGTGGTCAAAGCCACCCAAAATGGGTGGTGACACCGATGAGGGTGGGAGAGGTTTGAGATGTTTGAGTTTTATTTTTGTAATTTTTATATTTAATAATAAATAAAATATAATTTTTATTTTAAGTTATTTTTTATATTTAATAATAATAAAATATGTCAAGTCATACTAAAATATTAATAAAATAATTTAAAGTCATCAGAATAAGTAAGAAAGTAAAGTTTAGTAAGTAAATTGGTCGTTTTGAAAGTTTAGTAACTAAAATAGGTCAGAACGTAAAATTAAGTGTTGATTTGTGTAATTTATTTATTAAAATTTAATCAATTTTATAAGGTCTAAGCCTATGAGGCCCAACTTCACCCATGCACTTGTCACCGGTCTTATTTTCTATATAACTAATGGTTAGCTTGGCATTTCTTCTCAAGGGAGCTTTTGAGGGAGGCAGATATTAGGTGCATGCTGTTCTTTTAGAGGGCTTGAATCCGAAGATGGGTACAACAAAATTATTTATCGAACATTTTGTTCATTCGTGGAGTTAGTATTCCATAATATTTATGAATCCAATTTAGTCGAACTATGTTATTTTTATGTAAAAATCATAGAAACTAAATGAAATAAAAAGTATGAAAATGAGAGATGAATGGAAGAAGTTAATAAATCTCATTTCTTACTTCTATTCTTGTCAATCTTTTCTCCAGTCATTTACAATAGAGTATTATATGATATATAGGAATATAGTTTACTCGAAGTGTAAACTTCATAGACACTACAAATGAAATAATAATTTTAAAAAAATATAAAAGAAAAATGAGAGAGAAATGGATGATATAAGTACACCCAATTTTAAACTCTTTTATTCTCGATAAGATAGTTTTATTAAGGATAATTATGCACGCCCTAGCTTGCATTGTGCGCTTCTTTAAATATTTATTTAATTTTATGTAAAAGAAAAGAGTACAACACAACCAAGAAACAAACTTAATTTGTTCGATCATCATAAAACTAACAACTTTAATAACCTCCTTTTTAGCTTTTTGATGCATATATTTAACTAAAGACGAAGGGAAAGGGAACTTCATTTGTTTGATCATCATAAAACTTGTTTAAGTAAAGAGTTGTAGTATTTGTTTACTTTTAGATAGACAAAAACCATCAGCCTTTTTTGGTGTTCTTTTCCATGTCTTAACGCTAAAAATTCAAATTCTAAGCTTTAATCTTAAATCCTAAACCTTAAATCGTAAACCTTAAAAATACACTATACTTCCAATTCTCTACATTCTAACCTTAAGTTTAACCCTAAACTTATTTTGTTAATGTTGGGGCATAAAAATAGGCACCGGAAAGGGGCAAAAGATTTTTATTCCTTTTAAATTATTATATTTTAAAAAGGGTTAATATTTGATACACAGTCAGTGGAGATTTTTATTTCCACAAGTGGATTTCAAATGATGTCACGTGTTATTTTAGAGTCACTAAACCCTACACACTATAAATCAAACCTTAAACTCTAAATCTTACATCATAAGCTCTAAACTCTAAAAATAAACCAGTTGCTTAGAAAACTTCGTTTTTCACTGTGAATACACCAATTTTTTTTTTTTAAAATAAAGTATAAGATAGATAGAATTTCGCAGCAGTTTTAGGATACAGATTTCAAAATAGTAATCCACAATTAACATGTAAATTAAATTAAAAAAATATTGATATGGAAACCGCCGGGAGAGCATCGCGATCATCTCGATCAGTTTGGACGTTATTCATCGGAAACCTACCGGCACAACTCCATTGGAAAGGAGTCTGGCAAGTGTTCGATCGACATGGAGTTGTGGTGGATGTATTTGTGCCGACGAAAAGGGCTAGAGATGGCTCTAGGTTTGGATTCGTTCGAATGAAAACAAAAACTGATGCCGATCGTGTAATTGAAAGATTCCATGGGTTTCGTTTGTATGGATCAAAATTGACGGTACAATTGGCACAAAGAGACAAGAGAGATGCTTTAGGGCAACGGCGGCAAGGTTTCCAGAGGGCTGAAGGGGGATTTTCGACGAGGGATTCCAAGGAGGAAAAACAGGCGGTTAGTGGCAGTATCAAGGGGGATAAAAGAGAGACACTGAAAGACTATCGGAGGGTGGAAGGTGTAATCGACAAGGACAAATTGACGATATTACAAACCTGTGCGATAGGATTCTGCCGACGACCGCGGTCAATTATGGAATTGGCAGTTGAATTGAAAGCAACAAAAAGGGAATTCTCTTTAATGCGAATTTCAGGTTCATTAGTGCTGCTCATGTTTCCCAGTAGGGAGACAAGGGATGAATGTATTAAAACCGACTGCCTTGCACCATGGCTAGAAAATGTGACGGAATGGACGACAGATTGTGTGATTCCCCATCGACGAGTATGGGTGTCGGTATGTGGCTTGCCGATACATGCCTGGTCCGAGGGCACATATAAAAACATAGCAGCGTTGTGGGGCGAGTTGATTTGTGTGGATGAGAAGACGGATGCCCCTACATCGTTTGAAAAAGCACAATTCCTTCTTGAAACGGACTGGTTCTTCCCGATAGAGGAAACGATTGATGTTGCAATTGGCAATAATCAATATCGAGTTCGCGTTCATGAAATTTCGGACCCTACTTTAGAGAAACAAAATGGTGATGAGGAGGGGAGTATGGAACAATCGGAGGGGGGAGGCCAACAGAGGGAGATGGAAGACAAAGAGGAACCAAAGATACAAATAACAACTAGAATGGACGGTGTTGATGAGGAGGAGACAGTGGTCCCAAACTCAATTAGTTTGCCATCCCCGAAGAGTTGGATGCTCAATAAATTATGGGATGACAACAAAAGGCGAGATGATAGAGTTTTGGCTCCGAATTCGAGTGACGAAGTAACGTCGAGAAGGGCAACTTCAGGCAAGGCGGATGAGGAAATAGGCATCATCGAAAGAGAGGTTGTCGAATATCGCAGTATGGATATTAGTGCCTGCGAGGTTCGAGAGGACAGTAGCAATAAATCACGCGATGGCAACGGTGATGAAGTGGCCGTCGTCGATAGTGAGGGAGAATTAATGATGGGCGGTGGGAATAAGGAGTTCGGGGCAGTGATGGATGCGATGCAACAAGAGAACATCATAGAATCTGGGCCTAAATCTAGGGCTGGCATAGCCGCCTTAATAGAGTATAAAGGCAAACAACGACGAGTGCGACAAATCTCGGAAATTTTGCAATCAGCGGGGAAGGAAAACAGCACGGAGGAAAAGGGATTGGCGGTGGAGAAAAGGGGCCGGGGTCGCCCAAGAAAAAATCCAAAACCACCATCGACGGAGTTGGCTAACGGATCGCTTTCGGACTCGGATTTTTTACAGCGGAAAAGGAGTATACTTAGAGAGGCACAGGAAACGTGGGAGTTGGGAAAACTGTTGGGGGCTGAAACGATTGGGAACGAGGAAAACGTCATCAAAGACATTGCTCGCCTTATTAAGGCGCGCGAACCAACTCAATTGTAATCTAACGATGCGGATGTTGTCGTGGAATGTGAGGGGGTTGGGCACGGCAGCGAAGAGGAGAGGGGTACGAAATTTACTACGACAACATAGGGGAGATTGTGTGATAATTGTGGAAACAAAATTGGAAAATATCACACCAATGCTGTTAAGGAGTGTTTGGATATCGGATTCTTTCGACTTTGCATTCTCGCCATCAACAGGGCGATCGGGGGGTATATTGGTGTGTTGGGAGAAGACCAGATTTCAGGCTAATCAAAAGATTGTGAGGGAGCGGTTTGTAGCGATAGAGGGTTGCTGGAAGTATGAGGGCTGGACTTGTGGTTTGGTAGGCGTCTATGCACCATGTGATGCAACGCAACAAGGGCTGCTGTGGACCGAAATTGAGAGGGAAGTTTTAACGCGTGACATACCGTGGTGCCTTATTGGTGATTTCAATGCCGTGACGAAGCTATCGGAGCGTCAAAGTTGTGTTGCGACGGATAGAGGTATGGATGTTTTTGTGTCTTTCATTCAGAATAATGGACTTTGTGATTTGCCTATACATGGATTATCTTTTACATGGTTTGGTCCGGATTGCAAGTGTAGTAGAATTGATAGGTGCTTGGTGACTATGCATTGGGTGGATAAATTCAATAATTTGCGATTATCATCTTTACCAAGGGGTTTGTCGGATCACACACCACTATTACTTGTGAATGATGTTTTGGATTGGGGACCGAAACCGTTTAGATTTCTAAATGTGTGGATGGAGGATAGGGGATGCTTGCGGGACTTGGAGGTGGAATGGGGGAGATTGTCGGTCAATATGGAGGGTGGGGATGTGGTGTCTAAGCTACGGGGAATGAAGGTGTTTTTGCGAGACTGGAATAAACGGGTGTTCGGTAATATTGACAATAGAATTGAAGCCGCGACAAGTGCGCTTACTCGCTTTGACGAATTAATTAGCACAAATGCAATTACGGATTCACAATTGAAACAACGCCGAAATCATCAGCAAGAGTTGTGGTCTTTATCGAGGATGAGGGAGTCGATATGGAGGCAAAAAGCGAGGGTGAGATGGCTACGAGAGGGGGATGGAAATACGGCTTTTTTTCATCGTTCGGCAAAATTGAGAGCTTTAAAAAATGGTATTACGGGGCTGCTCGTTAATGGAATTTGGGAGACGAATCCGGATCGTCTTCGACACTTGGTTTATGAGGAATTTAGGAAACACTTTGCTGCTACAAGATGTTTGGGTGATGTCGACATGGCTGTAGTGTTTAAAAGGGTACCCGAGACAATGGTAGAGGGGCTAGAGGTGGCGTTTTGTGAGGAGGAAGTAAGAGCTGTGGTATGGAGTTGTGACGGATCAAAGGCACCGGGTCCTGATGGTTTCACTTTCGATTTTTTCAAGAAGGGTTGGAATTTTATGAAGGAAGACGTCATGCAAGTGCTACACGAGTTTCATGATTCGGGTGAATTACCGAGGGGTGTGAATTCCACTTTTGTTACGTTACTGCCGAAGAAAGACAATCCGAGAGAAATAGGGGATTTTCGACCTATTTGCCTGTTGAACTCAATTTATAAAATTGTGGCGAAATGTCTTGCTAAAAGGTTACAAAAGGTGCTGCCGTGGATCATTAGCGATGTGCAATCCGCTTTTGTCAGAGGAAGGCAAATTGTCGATGGGATTATGTTGGCAAATGAGGTGTTACATTCGATACAAAGAAGTGAGGAAGGTGGCGTGTTGCTGAAGCTTGATTTCGCCAAAGCCTATGACTGCGTGAAATGGGGCTGTTTAGAGAGTATTCAGCAACGGATGGGTTTTGGGGTGAGGTGGATGCAGTGGATGCGCACGTGTTTTAGCACGGCGCGGTTGTCGATCTTGCTTAATGGCTGCCCAACAAAAGAATTTCCGATGAGGCGAGGGGTGAGACAAGGTGATCCGCTATCACCGTTGTTATTTGTGATGGTAGCCGAATTGCTTCATGTCCTATTGATTGAGGCTGAGAAGGGGGGATTGATAAGGGGTGTGCGAGTGGTGGATGGTTGCTTCGTGTCGCACTTACAATTTGCGGACGACACAGTGCTATTCCTTCAAGGGGATGTCGTGATGGCACGAAATTTAAAGAGAATTCTTACATGTTTTGAATACAGTTCGGGTTTACAGATTAATTATAGCAAGTCCTGTTTGTATGGCATTGGTGTGGAGGAGGCAGTCGTAGGGGAGATAGCCGAAGTGTTGGGTTGTGGTCTAGGTTGCTTACCGATGACATATCTAGGATTGCCGTTGGGTGACAATCCGCGCAGCATTAAAGTATGGGAGCCTTTGATACAGAGATTTCGGAAAAGTCTAGCTGGGTGGAAGAGGGATGCATTGTCGTTTGCTGCTCGTTTAACTTTGTTAAATTCGGTATTATCTGCACTTCCTATCTATTATATGGGAGTTTTTGTTGTGCCTAAAGGTGTGATTAAACGGTTGGATCGTATCCGACGTAGCTTTCTATGGGGGGGCACGGAGGAGAAAAGAAAAATGAGCCGAATTAGCTGGAAGGTAGTTTGTCGACCGAAACAATTTGGTGGGTTGGGAGTGATTGATTTGAATAAGAAAAATTTGGCGCTTTTAGCGAAATGGTTGTGGCGTGTTAAGATGGAGGAGGGATCGTTGTGGAAGGGTATTTTGGAGGCGAAATATGGGGCTGATTTGTTACATCGCAGGATGACGATCAAACAAAAGCGCGACATGTCGACGGTATGGCGACAGATTATTGAAATTCAGAATGAAGTATGCGTACAAAAATATATGGGACTGCCAAATTTTGCATGGTTGGTTGGGGACGGGAAGAAAGTTTTATTTTGGCGAGATAGGTGGTGCTTGGAGGTTCCGTTGTGTGAGGTGTTCCCGCGATTATACAGTATTGCGGTAAACAAATGGGCTTTGGTTTATGAGTATGCTTTGGATTTTTCATTGGGTCATTCGAGATGGGAAGCGTTCTTTTCGCGCCAATTGCGAGTGTTTGAAGCGGTACAATTAAGTGAGTTGCGTAGCGTGGTGGGCGCGATTCAACTTGTTGAGGAAGAGGTGGACAAGTGGATTTGGAAGCATACTCTGACGGGTACATTTTCCGTGGCTAAGCTGTCGCGTTTAATGGCGACTTTTGGACTGGAGGAGGAGGCCGAATGGGAGAATGTGGGTATATGGTCGATGTTAACACCTCCAAAGGTGCAATGTTTTGTGTGGTTTGTCCTTCTTGATCGGTTACCGACATTGTGCTTATTACGTGATCGTGGGGTGCATATAGAGGTACAGGATTATGGTTGTCGATGGTGTGGAGAGGGGGAGGATGAGGCGAACCATATATTATTACACTGTCAATGGATGTGGCAGGTATGGTCATTGTTTTTTAGATGGTGGAAGGTGGAAGTGGTTCGGCCGGCGTCGGTAGTGGTTTATGTGCATATGCTTCTAGATGGACCGTTTAGCGGGATGGTTAGACATTGGTGGATGTCAAGTTGTGCAGCGGTGTTATGGTCCATGTGGCTCGCTCGCAACGATTTAATGTTTAACGGTAAGAAAGTTTCTCCATCGGATTTATTCTTTGCAATTAAATTGCGCGCCTTCTCTTGGGTTAATGTGTTAGATCGCAATGCCTTGTTGGTGGAGTCGGTGTGGTGGGACTGCCCGTGGTGGTGCGAGGCTAGGGGTCAGATTGTGCGGCCTCGGATAGGGGTAGTATGGGTGCCGCCGTTGCCGAATACGGTTAAGCTCAATGTGGATGGTTCGGCTAGAGGAAAACCGGGGCTCGCGGGATGTGGTGGGGTGCTACGGGATGCGGGGGGAAGGTTGTTGGCATTGTTTGCTGGTCCATTGGGGGTTATCGATTCCAACGAAGCTGAAATTACTGCGATTTGCTACGCTCTTGAGGCTTTTAACGGCTCGCAATGGCGGGCATGGCCTTGTGCTCTTGAGTCGGATTCATTAGTGGCCCTTTCCTGGGTCATGAACAAGGAGAGTCGACCTTGGAAATACGATTGGTTGCTTCGGAGGATAGATCGTGTTTGGCGAGCTGTGAATTGCACTTTCCAACATACGCATCGGGAAGCTAATGGTTTTGCGGATATGCTAGCCAAAGGTGGAGTCAATAGGCGGGACTGGCTGCGTGTGGGATTTTAGTTGCCGCGTGGGCATCGAGCGCTCGAGGCTGACTGCTGGGCTGGGGCTTGAGGACAGCAGGTGCAGCGGGAAGTCATGGATGCTGGGTCGTGCGAGGTGCAGGGGTGGGCAGTGTGATCGCTGTGCGGACATGGGAAGGGTGAGTATAGGCGGTTTCTTTTCGATGGGGGGGTCGGGGTTTTGATTTGCGTATGTTTTCGAGTCTTCGCGTGTATGTCCGAATCCTACTTGAGTACTCTTTTCCTCCACTTAGGTTTAGGGAGGTTTTTAATGAGGCTCAAGCTTGGATATTTGTATGATTTTGACCCAATAAATAAATCATACGATTGATCGAAAGAAAAAAAATAGTAATCCACAGATCACTTATTACATGAAATCTTGGTTGGATTTTTTTAATAAAGATGAACAATTTTCCCTGAAAATTAAAATTAAATAGTGTTGTTTTTAGGTTCTTTGAAATTTTCCCTTTTGATTTGGCATACAAGTATACAACAAGCAAAGAACAAACCCTTGTTGGGCAAAGAGGAGTGGATGTCGAGCTCAGACAAGCAGTGAGTTATAGATTTTGTGTTGTGTTGCCGCTAAATATAGGGCTAGGATTCACTTACACACAATGTAAAAATAATAAATTTTACATGATTTTTGAATCGTTGGATAATTGAAAAGGATGACTGAGATAATCTCCATATATTCTACTGTTAATTTCAATCATCCATTTCGTACATCCAACAATTTACAAAACGTGCAAAACTTAAAAATTCTTGCACTGTGTAAATGGATTTTGCCCCATATATATTATTTTCTTACATTTGTATTTCTGTTTGTATTTTATTATATTCATATTGGTGTTTGTATAAGTGTGTCGTGTTCCGGGTGTAAGGAGAGTAGAAAAGGGTGGTGGGTTGGATTACTAACCACGCAATTTCCTATGCTAAGCTTTATGGTGTTTGAAATCTCCTTTTCTGGGTCTTAAAGCAAAGCTTGCTTTTCTATTTTGAACCTCATTTTGTCTGGGAGTGCTTGTAAACATTTGGATTCCTCTCTTTTTTCTTTCTTTCTTTCTCTATTCCAAAAATAATAAGTATCTTTTAAAGAGAAAGATGTGTCATATTAAAACACGAAATTTAAAATGTTACCAACTAATCTAAAATGTTATATTTTTTATAATAGTTTAAGTTTGTTGTCTCACGACAAGTATCTATATTTATAGACAAGTTTCGATACTTACAAAAAAACTTAAATGTTATAAGAAGTTATAAGTATAGATACTCGGAGCTAGATTTCGATACTTAACCACCACCTAAAATATTATCAAAAAGTGTAACATTTTCGGTTTTAAATTTCGTGTTCTGTAACATTTTCGTTTGGTGTCGCACCGTGACCCTGCCGTACTTTATTCTCGCCCCATAATTATCCATCCTTCCCTTTTAAAAATAATTAAAACTTAAAATTTTTCTCTCAACTATAGAGCCGCTCTCTCTTGCTTCTTTTTTCTTTTAAACGCCGGCGGCGGCACCAGTTTTAATATTGGTCGCCTACCGTCGAGATCTATCATTTCGTTTGTTTTATTTTTTAAATTTTTAATAAATTATTCTGCTCTTGTGGCACAATCTATTCTACCTTTTGGTCGTTTTTCTCTGCCTTTTGGCACGTTTTTCTCTTTTTTGTTTTGATTTTTATTAGGGTTGTATCTGACAACGCCACGACTGATCAAGATGACGCTTATTCGTAATCATGATGATCTTCCCTACTCTGGACCCTCGAATTGAATTTGGATACGCGGTTTGCTCTCGTAGATAGTTTCTCGCGATGCTCAGCTCTGATTTGTGGTTCTCGGTGGTCTTTCAATAGCTTAATCCCCTTTTGTAGTTCGTTTGCCGATGCAGTCAGATTTGTTCGTGTCTATTTTTCAATCGAGTCTTTTGGATGAGTTTTTAACCTTTTTCATGTATGGTCCTTGTATGATCTAAAGTGGCTAGTTTTAGGAAAATCTCCAAATTATATATTTAGTTTACAATGATAATTATAAACCGTTATTGTAATTTTGGGTATTTTCTCGTTTAATAAAATTAGCGGCTTCTATTAAAAAATAATTAAAACTTTCTTTTAATGCATACCTTGTTTTTTATATTAGTAATTGACTCGGATTTTCGAACAAAAATTCTTTGCCTCATTTTGGTGTTCTTTTTCCATGCCCTGACATTACAAAATTAAACTATATGCCCTAACTCTAAATTTTAAATATTAAATATTAAATCTTACACCCTAAAAAATACACCCTACATCCAATTCTCTAAACTATTAACCTTAACTTTGAACTTTAACCGTAAAACCTAAACATAATATTTTAGGGTAAAGGTATAAATAGGGAAAAAAGTAAATGATTTCTATTCCAGATTCTCATTTGACCAAATTTTAATTTCCTGTTGGATTTGTGAAACAATTCATGTTAATTTGCTACCTAGTTCTCCTCTTCTTTTATGTCAATTCCCCAATTGCTAAAATGGAATATGCCCAACTATATAATTTTTTTTATAATTATTAATATTTTATTTATTGATCGACTAATTTAGAACGAATATTATAAAATATATTATGGTTTCAATTTAGGGTCTAAGTTGAAGGGGTTTACAATTTAAGGGTTGTGGTTATAGTTTATGGTTTATAGTTAAAATCAGGGTTTATATGTTAAGACTTAAATCCCTAACCATATCACCCTATACCTAAACCCTAACCACTAAATCCTAAATTCTAACAGTAAACCATAAATTCTAACTGTAAATCTTAATTTCTAAACCACTAACCCTAAACTCATAAATTGATTTTATAAACCCTAAAACTAAAACACTTGTATTTTTGTTTCCGTTGTCAATGTATGGCATATCAATCAATTGTATAATATATTGTTAAAGAATAAAAAAAGTAAGTATTATTCATGACATCTAAAAAATATATTATTTAACAAAATTATATTTAACACTTGTGTTTATAGTAGAATATATTACATTTCAATTTAAGATAAAATAATATTATAATTAACTGTTGTGAATAAAATAACGAAGAACAACGAATAAGAATAAAATAACAAAGAGATGAGAGAAAGAGGGAGATTCGTATTATTATTCAAACTAGACTTGTGTACAATGCCTCCATCTATTTATAGGCATAAGAAGTACATAATACATTAAACTCTAATCAATGGAGATAATATTCTTAATGATAAAGTAAATCAAATCTCCTAGATAAAGTTCTTGTCATTATAGACATCCACATAGATAAATATTCATAACACTCCCCCTTGGATGTCTATGAAGATAATGTGCCTTGTTAAAACCTTACTCAGTGGGAAAAAAATTCTTTAGTGAAAGAAAAAGAGTACACACATCTTTGATACGCATAACATGTTGCCTCGTTAAAACCTTACCAGGAAAACCCATTGGGACAAAACCTTGGTTAAGGGGAAAATAGTGCAATGTGTATTTACTCCCCCTCATGAAAACACCACAGAAGATCTTTAAATCTTCATAATTCAATCTTGAATACTTTTTCTAAAGATCGCTAGAGATGAAACTTTGGAGTAATATGTTTCATGATGTATCCACCTTTCATTATCTCTACACAAGATATCATTTGTATCATAACTTGTGAAGTAAATCACATATCTTCTGGATATGTTGGGTCAATGGTCTTAGCCAAACACATTTTTGGTTTGCCTCGTGCATAATAATTATTTCTTCAAGATTTGAGGAGGCATCGACGAATATTTGAAGATCTAAAGGTAATGATCTTTGTATATCCATACATATTTCTTGATCAACTAATATATGGTGCTTCAAGACCAAGAAAATATATTATTATATTTATTCACATTCAACAACCTTACAATTATTGGGATACTCAATAGATATGCTTTATCCATATTGAATCTTCTTTAAGATTCTTTCAGCTTATGTCCATTCATAGACAAAAACACATATTTAAGTGCTCGATCTTTAGGTCGAGACAAAATCACATCTCAAGATTCTTTTTCTCATATACTTTTATCAAATGATTTGAAAGTTCTTCATGAGTTTCCAATTTGAAGCTCTTCAGGAGTTTTAATGAAATTCAAATTATCATAATGAATCTTGATCCAAAACTCTTTTATAAAATACATAAGAAAATCTGATCATTCTTGCAATATTTTCTCAATTAGTACTCACTAAGGCGATTATACCAAATGCGCCAAAATATTCAATGAGACATGTCTAAATAAATTTTCTTAAAAATTTCCAAATGCTTCTAGCATTTTAAATCCTTTAAGGATAAATAGAGATCCATAAATAATTAGACGCATGTAATATATTTCATAATTGCCAAATTAATTGCATCCACCATGAAGTAATTAAAACGCTTCATAAATCATAAGTCAAGTCGTATTTACGACTACTTATTTGTGCTTCACTTGCATTACACCTTTAGGTGTTTGGACTACTAGTCCAAATACATCACTTTTGGAGGTTCAAAGCGTCTTTCTATAATGGTCAATCATTTCAACATCTATAGATTCTTTTACAAGATCATCATTTTCTTTCTTTACTTCTTTAGAAGTATTCTATGTAAAATCGTTTGCAAAATCGTTGTCGACAACTTTTTTATTTTGGTTCCATTCTTGTAGTGATATAACTTATCGAGATCTCTTCAAGATTTCAATCTTTTCAGGCACCTGAAACTCTTCTATAGTTTTATTGTTAGTTATGTCTTGGGTCTCTTCAGGAGCACCTGCCTCCAATATATGACCATCTCATATTACTTTCCATTTACAAGAATTTTGATCATTGGAACCATTTCAACTATCATGCTTCAAGCGTGATTTACATCCTCTCGCTCTAATATGTAATTTAAACTTAGAGCATTTCAGGTAGTATATGAGACTTAATTACTCTCATTAGGTCAGTAAATATGTCTGGCAGTTGACATTTAATAACATGATTTATCTTATGAACTTCTAGTTCATATACGAGGATCTAGATAATGATAATTCATTTCCTCTATCCAGCTGATTATTATTTCCCCCTAATGTTGAGAAAAATCATGTCATAAATGATTCTCCAATTAATGTTTAAGAAGATAAACATAAAAGGAGACGCATACTTAATATATATTCTCAACCTTTTTTATTTACCCATTTTGTGTGTTGTGGTGGAGCAATTCAACAATATATCGCACATTCAAAAATTATAAAATGGGAAATGTATGGCTTCTGACCAAAATACAATCATAACAGGGAGTTTATTATAACCCGTTGGCTTAATGCGTATAAGTGTTGCTATATGAAAACATCATATAAATAATAACTCTTTTGTTCTCATAGTTTAGCTATTAAAGATTAGGCATCCAATTGAAATTTTGCTAAACTGTATTTTTCATAATCAATAGGCTTTGTAACAACAGATATAGCCTAAAATATAAACCCACTAGCTTTTGCAAGACGAATAGTCTAATTGCATAATCTGAATCCTTTTAGAATCAATCTTACAAACTTTTGGTTGTAAGTTAATGAAACAATGTAGATGCATCTACTAAAATTATATAAGACTTTTCACATTTGTGGATATATGAGCCCATATTTTATTCAGATATGCAAGACATGCAGTCTCAACTTCAGTACAAGAACTTCAAATTCTAGTTCTTTTGGTAAGTGGGATCAACAAAATCCTCTGAGAACAAACAACACAAGAATTTCAGGTTCTTTTACTAAGTGGAATTTAATCAATTCCTTTAAGCAACACAATAAGCAAAATTTAATTAATTCTTTTGAGAATAAGCACCACAAGAACTCCAGGTTCTTTTAATACATGTGCATGTAAATCTCAATAATTTTCGCATCATTATTGATTAGGATGGTCTAACCGATCATGCCAACTATATACATGTGTGTATATATATTTCTGAATTTGGTAAACTTTTGGTTTACCATAACATGAGATTCAATTTCACATGTACATGTCTAGTACAACCATCAAAATTGTTCCTTTGAATAGGAATATATTTAGCTCTTTTAGAGCTTTCAATAGAAATTATCTTTTGGTAGCAATATATAGCTCTTCTAGAGCTTTCCACTGACTTTTGTCTATCAAAACTTATATCCACATTGGCTTATTTCAAATGCCAATTGATAACATATGTTATCTATAATTCTCGAAGGATTATTTTGCGAACCCATGTTGCTTTCTTAAAATTTCCACTTCTAGTGGTGACGATATTATTACCATCAACAGTAATTTTTACAATATTCGTAATTTTGCACCTTTAATAATGTGCTTTCTCTCAATAACTTATTTCTCTTCTAGAGCATCAATATTTCCAGTACTTTGAGATATAGTACTCACATTTTCCCTTGCATTAAATGGGAAAAATATATCTTATACTTCTGCTAAGCATAAATCGTCACCATAAATTGCATTTGTTAAGTAATCATGTTAAACAAAATAAATAAATATCATAATATATAAATATAAAACGTAAATAATTAATATGTAAAGTAAATAAACAACAAAATAAATAAAAAGATAAATAATTCTCTTCAAAGTTATGAGAATAATTAGAAGATGATTTATTCCCTTCGAGGGTTATAAAGAAATCAACAACGTCCAAAGGAGTTGGACCAGCAATGTCCAAATAAGTTGGACCAATATCATCTTCATCATTTTTCGCAAACAAAATTTGCTTCTATTTTCTTTCCTTTATCATTCAATGATTGTTGATTTTCAGCGTACGATAAGTAT
Organism: Hibiscus trionum; assembly: GCA_030270665.1. Lineage (NCBI taxonomy): Eukaryota > Viridiplantae > Streptophyta > Magnoliopsida > Malvales > Malvaceae > Hibiscus > Hibiscus trionum. The sequence goes on along the minus strand of BSYR01000021.1, from coordinate 4,132,611 downwards.
GAGACCAATGGGTTATTACATCGCATTGGTAATAAAAAGGATTTTACTTCCTTAGAATGATCTTTTATCACTCTTATCATCCTTATATATAATCCCCTCGACCCGGCCTAGCCGCCAGACGGCATCGAATGGGTTACACGGGGAAAACTGAAGCGAAACCCGTTAAGGCTCCACTCCGATTAGCAACCCTAGAAAATTTCCTTTAAATTTATCTTGTCTAGATGCATCATTTATATCCTATGTGGGAGGACACGCAGCGAAAAACACACATGGATACAAAACACGCGAAACAGACAATTAAGACTCCCTTTTTAGCTTTTATAACAGGTCGTATCGGTACGCTAGAAGACTGTATCGATATGCCTGGACTTTGGTCAACACCCCAAAGTCAACCTAGGGAGACCGTATCGATACGCTCTCAACGGTCAACTTTTCCATGGTCAAACTACAAAGACCGTACCAATACCCTCGAGACCCGTACCAATACGCCAAAATCTCGTCAATTTCTCAGATTTCCAGAGAGCATTTGGCATATCGATACACCCCCCGCGTACCGGTACGCCCTGCCCAAAACATGCATACATTGCATTCACCAACTTAGCCAAAAGTTAAACAAAAGCATACTTCAACATGGTAAAAGGCATTACAAGCCCAAAACAACTAAACAAACTTGCCTAAGCAAAAGAAAATGCCATCAACATCACAAACATAAAGGTCATATCATATTGCTTAAATACTAATTATTGAAGTCGAAACCATACTTGAGCAAACCAAACTCCCTTGGAGTCTCCCTTATTCTCCGAGCTGCTCCGAAGGTCTAAGGGCATGCATTGTTAGAAAAGAGAGCGTAAGTGTTTAAGCTTAGTGAGAGGTGCTCCAAAACGATAGCTACAACAATGCAGTTTTAAAACATAGCTTGCTTAAAAACCAAAACCATTTCCAAATCATTTTCACATGCTTGAACACACAATGGTCATGCATTTACCTTCGCGTGCATTTACCGAATGCAACCACAAGCCATAGGCTTACCTCATGCTCATTCTCATAACGCGAGCAAAGTAAACAACAATGCATAAACATAAGCATAAAAGAGGGAATTCAACAACATGCTTAACACGAGAACTAAAGCATCATGGGTATATTGACATTCAACGTTTTTACTCGGATATGCGGATAGTTTCTCAAACCCACTAGACACTTTCGGTGGAATCTCACATCACCGTACTCACTCGTCTAGTAAAAACATAACTTCCAGTGGAATCTCACATCATCGTACTCCTCCTTAGTGGAATCTAACATCACTAAGGCCACGCGCGAATTTTACCTCGAGTGCACTCTAATCCTATTGATCGATCAATTATATCCGGTAACAACCCAACACATGTCAATATACTCAATTACAACCACAAGCATTACCGATGCTTGAACCACTTACCAAGTCCAAACTTCCATGCAAGGCATGTACTCACAATGCAAGTATAAACACAAGTCCCACATCTCAACATGCATAACAATGCAATTCAACACATAACAACATAGCATGCTCAACTTGCATTCAAGAATCGTAAAACACATTTTAATTGCATAAAACCTTTAAAACTTACTCTCGAGTTTGGATTGGCCTTTCAAGCTCAATCTAAACTCCCAAAACATTCCCTTAACCACGTTAAGGCTTTTAAAATCGATCCACTCACCAGCCAACACACAACCGATGTCCGAGATGTCGAATCAAGCCTCCGAACTACCCAGATTTTCGTCTACAAAGCCCGAATCCAAATCCTCTGTTTTGAGCAACCCAAAATCGAACATTAGAACACAAGACAAACACAACGAAGACTCAGAACTCAACAACCTTGCATCTACACACATCGATTCAAGCTCAATTTCACCTGAAACACAATCAATTCAAACCCAAACTACTAGCAGTCATACCCATCGAGTTTACCATAAAAAAATCTACCTTTTTAACATCCCTAAACATCAATCTAAATCTACCAAACCTCCAGCTTCCATTTAGACTCAAAACCCATCCAAAAACTCAAGATTTCTAACTCTTAAAATCACCCACAATACCTATTTCGGGTTTCTATTAAAAAAAACTCATCCTTTTCATGTTATTTTAGTGTTAAAACAAGGATAAAAACACTCTCAACTCAGCCCTAATCAACCAAAACGAAAACTCAAAGATTTTTCTTTTATTTCAAACCAAACTTTAGAAATCAAAATAAGATAAAACTATGAGTTTTACAAAAATATCAACATATAAGACTCAATGAAGATGAGACTAAGTTGAGGGACCATTTACCTTGAAGAAATCACTTGGTTTAGAAGCTTGAAATCAATGGAATAGTGACTAAGGTTTGGGGAGGGTTTTTGAAAGTGAAATTCAAATAGAGAAGATGATGGCTTTTGTTAAAAATCCCTTTTTTATTCCTTTTTATGAAAAATCCCCTTTTTTGCCATTTTTCCTTTAAAACTTTTTTTGGTGTATTAAAAATGGTTTTCTCTCCCATTTAACTTAACACGTCCCGGTTTAACTAACTCGATATCTCCCGGCCCTAAACTCGGGGCGTTACATTATAACTTCACTACTAGTGGGTAGAAATATTCTTAAAATGACCATAATGTCTATGTCCATGGCCTCAACCATGACCATAACTACTAATGTGTCATTTATTCTTTCTATTATAAAATCTCACATTCACTTCAGAGAATGGAGTAAAGCCAGTGGGCCTTTAAAATCTTTTTCACGATATTGTGTCTGAGGACAACATTATTTGTCGTAAAAAGTGGAGTATGTTTTTATTAACATATCCTCATCACAGAGAACAAAGATTTAGTCCTCGTACGCGACATTGTTAAACCAGTTCACAAGGTCCTTTAAAAACCTCCTTTTAGACTAGTAGCATCGCAAAACAGGATGTCCAGCCAATATACTTGGATTATATCAAAATTATGTCTCTAATTGAATAATGATTTACCATGTTTGCATTTACTTTAGGGAATGAAATAGATCCAATAATCGCATAAAATAAACATCATGCTTGCATTCACTTTAGGGAATGCCCCATTATTGATAATCGCATGGAATAAACATCATGATTTGCATTCACTTCAGGGAATGCCTCCCATAAAACTTTTTAGATCAAGACAAATTTTCGTAACTTGAAATTGGGAGAAGTCTATGGTCGAGTTTTTTGACGAAGAATAAATATTACTTTCGAGCAAATATAGACTTTATAACAATCTTTTTATAGATTGAAATTCACCATGATTTATCGCACGTTAAAATCATAATTTAAAGAAAGAAAGAAAATAAAGTTTATCAATAAAAAAATTTCTCTCGAGGACAATGGAGACATAGCAAATGACCGAAACAACTTCTCATAATATCTTTACGTCGCGTCTCTTTCCAAGCCATTTAAGCATATCATGTAAAACTTAAAATATGGTTAAATAAAATATAAAAAAAACATTCACCATATTATATATCATGAATCCATAAAAAAAATATACTTATCTGTAAATATACTCAAGAATCGTGAATAAGACCTTAAACGATTGCAATTGATATGCCTTGGACTCTTAGGCATGTTACGCACATCTATCTCATAATGTGGATTTTTGGCAGCCATTCTCCAAGGACTTGGGGACTTTTCTTGGTTTTGTATTCCTTGTTACCATGTAGATAATATGGAGATTTATAATCATCTTCTCCCCCACGATCCCCTTGATATGGATTTGGGTCGCTTGAGAGATCAATTTTTTTGAGCGAGATTGGATTCGATGCGATTAAGCATGCTTCCATTCTTTTCAAAAATATAAAATAAAATATAAAGAGAAAGACAATCAATGGCTAAAAAATGAGAGAGAAAAAAACTTATCTTTAGTTTCATTCTATAATCGAATTCATTCTTTTCAGTAACTTCTTTTGGATTCGAACGATGAAGATCTCAGTTGATTAGAGTCTCGTGCTGATAACGTGTTGTGAATAAAATAACGAAGAACAACGAATAAGAATAAAATAACAAAGAGATGAGAGAAAGAGAAAGATTCGTATTATTATCAAAACTACTTTGTGTACAATGCCTTCATCTATTTATAGGCATAAGAAGTACATAATACATTAAACTCTAATTAATGGAGATAATATTCCTAATGATAAAGTAAATCAAATCTCCTAGATAAAATTCTTATCATTATAGACATCCACATAGATAAATATTCATAACATTAACTATACTTTTATTATTTGTAGTTGAATTTCTTTAATAAAAGTGACTGATAAGGGTAAATTCATCATAAATAAATCTCAAGGGGTAAATATTATAATGGGGTGATCCATATTTACCCAACATTGTGAATATCCGTATTTGTATGTGACCGACTAACCAGAGTTTTCCAATAATATTTCTAACCTTATGTGATCCTTCTATTAGTAAGTGTGTGGTTTGAGAATAAGCGGACATCGGATTATATTAGCTGATAATATTGGTTAATTTGACAGTTAATTATATTAGTTTATTATATAAAAATATTTGATAAAATTAACTGATAATTGTTTAATTATTTGAACAAGTAAAATGACATATAAAAATATGATTATATTTGATACTTATTTGAATAATTTATTAGTTATTAACATTTTGTATCTATTAATATTAATTAGATTATAAAAATTAATTTTTAATATCATTATTGAGCATATAAGAGAACATACATATTAATTTTTTATTTTTAAAATTATTTTTTAATATATTTTTAATAATTATTAAATTTAGATGTATATGTTAATTTCTTATCTATAAAATTATATTTTGAATATAATTTTATTAATTATTAAATTTATATATATTTACTAATTTATATATTATTTTTTATTTATCAAATTATTTTTTAAATTTGATTAGTTAATTAAATTTATGTTTTTTAGAGAATTTTTTATAATTATTAAGGACAAAATAATCTTTACAAGTCTTTTATCTAAACATTTAACTCAACGCTCCTAAAATGAGCTTTTTTAAACTGAGAGGTTTCACCTCAATCCGCTAATACAATCATCTATTTGTCAAACATTCAAATTAACAGATTTGATTGGTCAAACCTCTAAAAATGCTTCAAACTTCTAATTTTAGCTCAAAAAATTGTTTACCAAACATGGTCAATGGCCCTATTTGGCAATTAGCGGATAGTTGATAGTTGATAACAGATTACATTAGCTTATAGCGGATAGCTGATAGCATAAGCTAATTTGACTAGTAGATTTCATTAGCTGATTGTATAGAAGTGTTTGGTAAAATTAGCTGATAGATGTTTGATTATTTGAACAAGTAAAATGATATATAAAGACATGATTATATTCAATACTTGTTTGAATAATTTATTAGTTATTAATATTTTTTTTGGATAAGTGTTGTGTATATTTATCCAAGAAAGCAGGAAGTCTGCTACAATGTACAAGAGAAAACTTTACAAGAAAGAAAGAAAACTACTCTAGTTTCCAAGCTGTACAAAGATCGACATTTGCCTGTATGGTTCTATCAATTTTGTATATGTTGATAGTTGATAACAGATTACATTAGCTTATAGCGGATAGCTGATAGCATAAGCTAATTTGACTAGTAGATTTCATTAGCTGATTGTATAGAAGTGTTTGGTAAAATTAGCTGATAGATGTTTGATTATTTGAACAAGTAAAATGATATATAAAGACATGATTATATTCAATACTTGTTTGAATAATTTATTAGTTATTAATATTTTTTTTTTTGGATAAGTGTTGTGTATATTTATCCAAGAAAGCAGGAAGTCTGCTACAATGTACAAGAGAAAACTTTACAAGAAAGAAAGAAAACTACTCTAGTTTCCAAGCTGTACAAAGATCGACATTTGCCTGTATTGATCACCATTATGCACTTTTTTTCCCCTTTCAAGGGGTTTTTTAACGAGGCATATGGTGCTCAAGTAAGATTTTTTATTTAATAAAATATTTTTATGCCGAGCAAAAAAAATTGTATATGTTAATATTAATTAGATTATAAAAATTATTTTTTTAATATCATTACTATGCATATATAAATGATGTACATATTAATTTTTTATTTGTGAAATTATCTTTTTAATATAATTTTAATAATTATTAAGTTTAGATGTATATGTTAATTTTTTATTTATAAAATTATATTTTGAATATATATTTTTTAATTATTAAATTTATATGTTTATATTAATTTCTTATTTATGTTTTTTTTAATTTTATTAGTTATTCAAATTTATGTTATTTAAGAAAAAAAATTATAATTATCAATGACAAAAAAGTCTTTATAAGTCTTTTATTCAAACATCTAACTCAAAAAGCTCCTAAAAATAGTTTTTTTCAAAATGAGAGGTTTCACCCAATCTGTTATTATAATCCTCTATTTACCAAATATCTCAATTAGCGAATTTGACTGATGAAATCTCTAAAAATACTTTAAACATCTAATTTTAGCTTAAAAATTGTTTACCAAATATGGCCATTCTTCATACGAATCTTTTCTGTCAAAATAAGGCCATCAATAGTTGTATTTTGGTTTATATAATTATAAATATTATAATGGTGGGATCCTTTTATACTATTATTGCTTAAATAAATCGATTCTTGGAATCGTACTCAATGAATGTAAAGTTTCAATTTGATCAATCAAGTATTTTTATCATATTGATCATGGAAAACGTTATTTTTTAATTCAACCATTTTCAATAAAAACAAATTGTAAAATATGTTTAATTACTCAATTTTGAGGTATATAAACTATGTTAATAAAATATGAAAAATAGATTAAATAAAAATAAGCTGTAAAGAATATTATAAAAATATAAAATCTTAATATTTGATTGATCCTACTTCAATTGAACTACACAATACTTGTTAGGTCTATATGTCTATACTAATTATTGAAGATTTTACTAAGTTAAGTGTTACAGATTAATTGAATATTAACTCAATTGAGAAATTATTAAATTATTCATTTTTAATGAAAAATAATATTATAATAATATTTTTATACTTTTATATAATATTTAAATAAAATAATTACTTGAGAATAAAATATGAGAATGAGATCAACAAAACTATAATTATGTTCTTTATCATCCCCACCTATAACTACTTATTTGATTATTTTTTTATAAATATATTATTTGCATAAAATATTTTTATTCATTCACATCGTGAGACTGAGTATGACAAAACAATTTATTTGAGTATATCATATGAGCAAATAATTTCGAAACAATTTATTTATCATAAAATTAAATTTGAACAAATTGTAATACATTGATAAAAGAAATAAAATCAAGGCACAAATTGTTTAACAAAAATTTTCTGCCCGTTTTTATGCCTCACTTCTTTTCATCGTCAATAGACAATAAATATTTGCAGCATGACATAATTAAACAAAACAAAAATTTTTAATAGTTGCGTTGGGTTCAATTGATAAATTATTATTCAAATCTTTAATCGAAATTGAATTTTTTAATTACTAGTTTGAAGAAAAAGAGGATTCAAACATAGTTTATTTTCCCCTAAATATATGATATTAATAATTGAATAAATACTTTATAATTTAAGTGAAAAGATGAATGACAAGACTAATTATTTGGAGTCGAATTTTCTAAAACTAGATAGATCTGATCAAGACTATGTCAGACTTATGAACAATGACTAACTTGACTTGATCCAAAATACTATTTATTATTTAAATTGTTTCTTAAATATAATTAAAAAACTAAGGTCAACTGCATACATTGTTTATTGACAAAATGACAAAAGATGCCCCTAACGTTTGCATGTTTTGTCATTTAGTCCCTTATTTTTTTTAGAGGTTTAATTAAAAAATTTCAAAAATTTTGAAGGCTTAAATTTAATTTTTTTCAAAAAAGTTGGGGTTTAACTAAAATTTTTGAAAATTTGAGAGGCTTAACGAGAACTTTTAAGAATTATGGGAGGGGTTAAATTAAAAAAGATCATATTTTTCGAAGCTTAATCTGAATTTCTAAAATTTTGTAGCGGTCAAATTAATTTTTTTTAAAATTGTAAGGGTCAAAACTATAGTTTTACAAATTTTAGGAGGGGTCGTGGCCCCCACCCGTCTCCATTTTGTTATGCCACTGCATGTTGACATGTGGCCGAACCGGATGGTGACACATGGTGAATATGATGCTGAGACGTCAGTAGATCTTAATATGTGGCAAGTCCAGTCAACATCAGCTGTTGACTAGCAGTTTTCATTCAACATGGACATATTTAGACCAAATTGAAACGTTAGGGGTTGTTTGCTCCAAAAAAAAATAGGGGCAAATGAGCAAATATGCAAACATTGGGGGCATCTTTTGTCATTTTACCTTATTTATTTGGCCGCTAAACTTTTAAAACTTATGTTATAGTCATTAAACTTTTAGTTCGTTTTTAGTATGGTTTCTTCTGTTAGAAGATGTTCACGTGAAACAATGGTTTTTATTTTTTTTAAATAAAATAATGGATAAAGTACACTATTGATCACTCAACTTTCTTCTCACCCCTATTTTGGTCACTAAAATTTAAACATTTAAAATTTAATAACTCAACGTTTGAATTGTTCTTACTTTGGTCACTCTCGAATGACATGGTTTTACAAATAAAAAATCAATTTTGGTACATATTTTTTCAAATAAAATATTTCGATTCAGTTACGAATCATAATTTTAAGCAAAATCGAATAACTAATCTGATCACTTATATACATTATTTATAAATTTTATGTACTTAAATATCTTATAATCTAGTGATTTTGATACTCTTCTGATTTTTCAAAGACGTGTTGACTCTGGATAGGATTACTATGTGTGAACACTCGAAATTGACTTTCTAATTGTTTTTACACTTATCACAATTGAACAATTATTAAATTTCCTATATTATCATATTTGATATTTTAATGTGTAAAAAAATCATTACTCTAATCAAATATTTTGATTAACTAGTCAATCGATTATCCAATTTAATTAGTACAATATGGGAAAATCACATAAAATGCTTCTATTCTAGAACAAAAAAAACAATATGATATAACCTTTTTTATTTATATTTCATACACTATCCAGCAAAAAAAAGAATTTTTATTTAATTTATTGGTACCTTTCTTTTTTATATCTCTATTCAAATTTATAGGATCTATAAGATATACGATAGATTAGGATCTATATCTATTCTATTATGATATATATAAAAAATTGATGAAATCAAAAAAACATAAAAAAAAAAAGGTCTTTCCTTTTCTATACACTGCCTATTTTTTTGTCAAATTTACCAATTAACTAAAATAATTTTTTTAAGGATTAACCGAACTCGTTTTTACCTACCACTAGCCATAACAATAAAAAACGAAAATCCAATAGGAATTTCGAAGCAATGAAATTCAACAATCACACGTAATCTTTACATGTTTTCACCAACAAATTATCCACTTAATCCTCAACAGATTCTTTTTGGGTTGTATTGTATTATACAACAACAAAAGTCATTTCTATTCTTCATTGCCTTATTCATTTGTTTTTTCACTCTCTCAACCACTAAGAATATATTAAAAATAGGGATGGACATTTCTCCTCTAGCATGATAAAAAGCCATGTCATTCGAGAGTGACAAAAATATGAACAATTCAAAAGTTGAGTTATTAAATCAAAAAAATTTAAACTTTAGTGACCAAAATAGGAGTGAGAAAAAAAGTTGAGTGATGAACAACATAGTTTACCAATTATATTATTCAGGGAAAAAAATGAAAACTAACGTGCAACGGCAGCAACTTCTAACAGAAGATAACAAGAGAGATCTTACTGAAAGCGAAATAAAAATTCGGCGACTATAACGCAAGTTTTAAAAATTCAGTGACCAAAATGAAAGTACCTTAAAAGTTCGGTGACCATTTATATAATTATCCTAAAAGCTATAATAAGGATGTTTTTATTTATTTGAATCATATATTTTATTTTTTTAATATTAAATGAACACTGAATTCAAGTTTTACCAAGCAAAATGTGAACGAGACAAGAAAAGAAAAATCAAAGAACAGCTCTAGTCAAAAGCATAGCGCAGAAATTTTGGTGTGGACTAGAGCAGGCATTTTGGTGGTGGGAGCAAAAGCCATAATTAAATAGTAAGTATATAAGAAAGCAATAAAAGAATTTGTTTCGTTCTAGTGTTCCAGTGTTAAGCAGTTTTATATCGTTTAAGTATATTTTGAGTTTAAATTTCAACTAAAAAAATTTTTCGAGTCAATTCAGATTAATCATGGTAAAATCTTAAAAAATCCAAAGTACACTAAAAAAAATATAAAGAACTTGTAGATATAATGGACAAATTCCATAAATTATACAAAATATCCAAAACTTGAAGCAACTGATGTATGGTTTACCTTGGAGCCATGGAAACTGAGATAGCAGTAGGCAAGGCAATGTTGTCAACCCAAGTCTTTGACTCCAAATACAACTTTAAAACCTTCCCTAAAACTTTCTTCATCTCAGGCCTTTTCCCCGGATCTTCCTCCAAGCATTCCAACGCCACCAACACCATCTTCTCCGCCACTTCCACCGGAAAAGAGTCATTCAACCTCCTATCCACCCACCTCCTCACTCCTCCAACGCCGGCAGCCGCCGCCTCCCTTGCTGTATCCACCACGCTCACTCTCTTATACCCACCATTCCCTTCATCAAACGTGAACTTCAAAGCTTCATCTCCACTCAGCAGCTCCAAAACCACAACCCCAAACGCATAAACATCGCATTTCTGTGTCACTGCACCATTGGATTGAAGCTCCGGTGCCATATAACCCCTCGTCCCTTCAATTTTCATAACTTTACTGTCTGCTCTACCAAGGCTTTTCGACCCTTTTGCCACCTCCCCACATATCTCCGCCGTGCCGAAATGACAAATCTTGGCCGTCAAAGAATCTTCAGCCACCAAAATACTTGTCATCTTTATATGGTTATGAATGAAGCTGGTTTCAAGACCTGAACAATGGTGAATATAATCCAAGCCATGGGCAACATCAATGGCGATTTGCATACGAGAAACCCAGGAAGAAAGCAATGTAAAACTTGGGTTCTTGGGGTTTCTTAAACAATCACTAAGGTTAGCTCCATGAACATATTCATACACAAGATAAACAAAATTCCCAGAAATGGAAGCACCCAAAAGCTTGATTAAACTACTGTGGTGGCTCCTACAAATGACTGATAACTTGAGAACCAAGTCATCTAACCCGACCGGACGCCTCAATTTCCTTCGAAAAACGACGACTTGTTTGCCTTGAAGGTGACACCGCCATGAAGATGAGGAAGATGAAGAAGAGAAACGTTTGGACAGGAAGTTGTTGGTGGCTGAAGAGATGTCGGAGAAGTTGTAAACATGGGGGTTTTCAGGGAGAGAAGCTTTAAGTGAGTAGCTTGAAGAGTTGATGTAATAACTGCCGGAAGAGGAAGCTAAATCGTCGGTTGTGGAAGTGGTGGGAGATTGATCCGACAAGGAAGATGAATGTTTTGAGGTTTTGGGTGTTTTATAAGACGATGAAAAGGAATGTTTTTCTGAATTTGGTGGTCTTGGCTGGATTACATGGATGCTCTTTTTTGATCTACACATTAGGAAGAGAAACAAGCAAACAAACAAAGGGGGAAATGGAAATCTTTTTTCTTCTTTTCTAAGGGAAAGTTGCAAAGAATTTTCAATTTTGGTGGTTGAGGGGGAGAAGAAAGAGATTTTATTTATGTGAGGAAGATTGAATTAGAAAAATGGGAAATGTTTCTGTTTGAGTTTGAATGTGTTTTGCGTTGAATTCTTTGTTGCGTTTTTTCCCCTCTAAATGATGTCGTTGTGTTGTATGGGTTTGGAAAATTTGCAGTGTTGTCCTTGTCAATTGTCAAATTAGCTTCGAGGCCAAAGTTGGAATTGTCTGTTAGGGTTTGCAGAAGGCATATACGCTTTGGATTTTATAATACGTTTAATATAAATACTTTTTTTATCGAAAAAAATAACTTCATTTCACACAGGATTACAGATACAAGCTAAGAGAAGGGAGAAATTGGGTCCCTAGAAAGTTTGATCATGAAGGTCTTTTGCATATTTGGCAAGCCTATCGGCAGCCTGATTACAGGATCGAGGAACAAAAGAAAAAATACAAGAGGCAAAAGATCCGGCAAGAGACCTAATATCCTCTTCCACTGCCGAAGAGACCCAATTAGAGAGGGACCCTGCGCTTAGCCTACCAATAACAGCTTGACAATCAGCCTCAATGATAATTTTCGAGAATTTATTTCGGAGAGCCAGCGATATACCAAGCCTTATAGCAAACACCTCCGCCACTGCAACAGACGGAGCAAAAGAAGGTGCGGAGACTCCTTGGATAACGAAGCCCGAACAATCACGTGCAATGGCCGCAGATGAGACCTTTCCTAAGTGGTAATCAAATGCGGCATCACAATTGATCTTAATCGTGTCAGAAGGAGGAGGGATCCATGTCCTCGGCTCCTGAATGAGATGAGTCTTCTCCAAAGGGCTAGTCTTAGTAGTATAATGGAATTCCGTAAAGGCTCGTTCCGCACGCAACCACACATCCCAAGGGAGTTCTTTCCTTCTTTCAAACACCAAGGCGTTCCGCGACTTCCAGAGCATCCACAAGAGGAAGGCAATGAGAGCACAACCATCTTCAAAGTTGCCCAGTTTACGGAATTCATTTACCTTAATCCACCATTTAGGAAAACCAAGAAAATCAAGAGAGGAAGGAGAGTAATTGAACCCAGATGACTTCCAGACCGCTTGTGCAAACGGACAGAAAAATATAAGATGTTTTATGGACTCCCTTTCTTCTCCGCAACAAGGGTAGCATTCCGAGTCTTGGAATTTTCCATGAAATCGGGTCGCCAAGGTGCCTTTGGTAGGCATTATATTATGGCACAACTTCCAAAGAAAGGATTGGATCTTGGACGGGACTTTTAATTCCCAAATAAATTTTCAGAAATCTTTTCTCGCGCCTGGGGCTTCGCTGGAAGAGGGATTTATCCGGGCCTCAGAACTTTCCTCAATGAATCTATAACCCAACTTGGACGAGTATTCCTCGTTCTTCGTTCCCGCCCAAATAAAGGAATCTTTCACGTTTGGCCCTCCGATTGGAATAGACAAGATCGCTTTGGCATCAACCGGAGAAAAAAATCATCAATCTTGGCTTTGTTCCACGATCTCTGATCTGGGTTCATGAGACTACTGACTGAGGGAAAGGGAAATCCTGGTGGCAGCTGAGAAGAAATCCAGAACTTAGGGAGTTTTGGAACCCAGTTGTCGTTCCATGTCGAGATACATCTACCATTTATGACTCTCCATAGAGCTCCCTCCTGTAACCCCCTCGTCCCGGTCTAGCCCGAGGACCGGTCCGAGTGAGTCACACGGGGAAAACCGAAGCGAAACCCGTTAAGGTTCCCCCCTCGGTTAGCAACCCTATTTTTTTTTAATCTTGTTATAATCGAGTAATAAATTCTAAGTGATCAAACAGCGGAACGTAACTCACGTGACAAACATTCAAACCCCAAACCACATTCAAACATCCCAATTTTAATCTTGACTAAAGGCATATTAATACCTATGTGTTTTTCTCTTCAAAAAGGCCTACAGGGGTCAAACAGGGCATTTTTGAGTGAAGGTTTCGAAACCTTCCCCAAAGGTTTCGAAACTTTGGCTGGCAGTAACCCCTGGAACCCAATTTTCACCAAAAGTTTCGAAACCTTTCCAAGGTTTCGAAACCTTTGACCATAGTTTCGAAACCTTGCCCAAAGGTTTCGAAACTTTGGCTGGCAGTGACCTCTAGAATCTAAAAATTTGCAAAGGTTTCGAAACTTTACCCCTAGTTTCGAAACCTAGATGCAGGGGAGCATATAATGCTTAATTCTAATGACTTCCTATGGTAAAAACACCTCAATATCATATATAATCATACATTGAGCTTAAAAGGGACTAAAGGCACACATTACCAACAACCCAAACCTATAGGCATACATCCTAGATCAAACATACTCAAACATACTCAAGGCATGCATCACTCAAACATTCATCAAGGCATGCATCATAAGTGATATTTACAAATCAAACAAGGCATCTAAATGCCAAACCAAATCAACACACATCAAAGCCTCAAAAACAACAACACCTATCCCATTGCTTTACTATTACAATCTTTCTATTTATAAATCATACATCGAGCTCACCAAAAGCAACACTTGGAGACCTTTCCTTGCCCTTGCCACCCTCGATCTATTGATCTGCATTGTCGAACAAAAGAGAGCGTAAGCATAAAAGCTTAGTGAGGGTAAGCTCATAAAACAAACCTTCGACAATACAGGATCCAAGCACGAGCAATTTCCATGAGGAAATGCATGATCATACCTCCGATCCGCATAAGCCAAAATGAACATATAATCAACATTATGCCATGCTCAACAACTCATAAGCTCAACGTACAATGATACATAACTCAGTGCATTAACCGCATCATATATCAATTCATAAAGGGCATCACATTCAGTATCATATAAGCATATACACATGGTCTCATATTGGTATACACATACAACCTCATATTGGCACCTAGCTATGACTCGAATACGCGGATAACCCGTTGGAACTCACATCCAACAACACAACCATTACCTGACGGTGGGATTACACTCATCACCGTTCACGCGGAGGGGATTCCACTCATCCTCACGCCTCATTTCACGCGGAGGGGATTCCACTCATCCTCACGCCCCGTTTCACGCGGAGGGGATTCCACTCATCCTCACGCCCCGTCGATGGGATTCCACTCATCATCGACTAATATAATACAATTTCCGGGCGCACCCGTACTCCTCCTTGGTGACTCAACGCCACCAAGGCCACGCGCGAATTTAGACTCCTGTGTGCACACTAAACATCCTAATGATCGATCATTTGTACCCAAGCATACTAGTGCCAATACTACACATTTCAATAATCTTTCGCAATATCATTTCATAATAACTTCCGTGCTTAGCACGTACTCACCATGGCTCACAGTCATACACAAACCACATTTCAATGCCTAGCATGTACTCACCATGATCCTCGGATCATACAATCACCTCATAATATCATTTCACACATCAACACCACATGTACATCATTAACAACCATATCATATCTATCATCAACATGCATATAGCAATGCATCCAACATGCCTCAACACACATGTATACAACATATACATAATCAACATCATCACAATCTAACACGAGGCATATACAACCATTAAAGAGTGCAACCAAAGTCTCTAATCAAAGCTTGGGATTAGGCTACCACTCTAATCCCAACTCTAGGTGGGATTACCAAGCCCATCCTAGGTTCACATGCTTGAACCAAATACTCAAAACCATTTCAAAAACATTTAACCACTCACATCTACCTCCAAGCTCAATTACCAAGCAAGCATCACCTTCAAGTTTCCGGATTCCTTCCCGAAGCTTCTCCAACGCAAATTCTCGCTTCTAAACAACCTCAACACAAGTAAATTAACCTCAAATCAGTCCACAACACAACGTAGTAAACCCGGAATGAAATTCAAACATCAAACACTTGTTTTTCGAACCAAGAACAACCACCAAAAGCCATTCCCGAGCAGCCCTTTTACACAGTCCAAAACTTGTGATTTCAACACATTTAACACTTCCAATTGCTTCCAAAACGACCCCCAACCAATACCCTAACATCAACCCTCAATTTCCAACACAAACCACACCCAAAACTCAACTAAAAACCCTCCTAAAAACCCTCCAAAACACAAATTCGGGAAACTTAACAAAACCCTTTAAAAATCATATATGTTGAACCCTTTGGTTCATAAACTTTATATCTATCATTGTTTAATCTAAATCTCACGTTAAACACCATAAAACTACCATTTTTATTCAAATCTCCCAAAAATCAAATTTCTAAAACATGGATGAAAATGAAAACTACTTGTACTTTTGAAGAGAGCAAGTTGAGAGCAAGTTAAAAACGTAATTACCTTTCAAAACCGAGCCAAAACGAGGGAGGAAGGAGATGAAATAGTGAAAGGGGAGGGAGCTCTCCCATGTCGTCAAATGAAGAAATGAGATAAGGAAGATGAAGAAAATGCTTAAATTTTAATATAAAGGGGTTTTAAATTTTATGGGTAAATTACCAAAAAGGTCCTTAATAAATGGCTATTTCATTGTTCTCTAAAAAGCTCTTCAACTTGCAATTAAATCAATTTGGTCCCATTTCAAATATTTACTTCGAAACCCGAAATTTGAAAGAATCATTTTTGTAATAAAACCGAGCCCAAATAATATTAAAATATTATTTTCACCCGACCCCTAAACCCGGGTGTTACAACTCTCCCCCACTTAAGAAATTTCGTCCCCGAAATTTATCAGACAGGAAGAGTCACTGGCACATGCTCCTCCACACTTTCTCTCTTACCACAACATATTCTCCAACTCGAAAGACTTAGCACACAACACTTGCTATCTTACACCTAGATCCCAACTGATTCTTCAAGACATGCCAATTTCAAACTCAACTCAATCTCTTCAACAAACATAGCACGGAACATGTTTGACTCATACTCCCGAATTATAGGTTCACAGACACATCACAAACCTCTTTCTAGCTCTGGTGGTAACCGCAACAAATAAACAACTGTACTAGCCCGATTCACAATCTCATACCACATTGGTTGAACACTTGACTCGTAACTTTCTCTAACTGATCCTTTGTCTTCAACAGGTAACCAAACATTATACCAACGTCTTCAAAAATGATCTAGTTGAAATCTCGAATCTCTATTACTCGCTTCCATTATGAACCTTCCACGGATGTAACAAACTAGAAGAAACTGAAGCTCGGTCTTGACACGCTGGCAATTTACATACTTACTCTCATACTGAACCACATTATTTATCCACTCAATTCAGAAGCATTCATCTTCAATCCACAATACGTCTTCATACTACTCAGATGCAATGCAAATGAACCACCGTGCGCTTCGGCCAAAACAATACATCTCAAAACACTAGGTCAGTCGGTACAACTATTCTGTCTCTGAAATGCAAAACTCTATCATCTCTGAAACTGTATTCTGAGGGTTTTCCTTCTACTATGCCTCGCACGTGAGGTGCCAAGAATCTGTCTTGCAATTGTTTCTCATCAAACATTCTGACTCAAAGTAGTCTCAACCCGAAACTCGGCCACCAAACTACTATCATTTGATATACGGAATTCGGCCATTGCAACTCGTAACTCAACTACTAATCTAACAGCAAATACAACTCGGAACATCGGTTGCTGCGTAGACTCTCTTCAGATAGTACTCAACCTTGAGATCACAGTCTTCAAGCAATTCTAACTACTCATGTTGTTCAAGTTCCAACCATTCCCAAGTATTTAAATATTTCAAGCTCTAATGATACGTACATATACACTGCGCATTTTTTACTATACAAGCTTTGTATCTAAGTCTTCGAAGCAGATACAACCGTAATTAATTCTATGTCTCATATCGAATAACTCTTTTCACGGTCCTTCAACTAACTCGATGAACACGTCGCAATCTTCCGTCTTGCATAAGCACACAACCTAACCCCACATGTAACACGTCACTACAGTTCACAAGCTCTTTCTCTAGTATAGGCTGGATCAAGGTCGAAGTTTTCATCAAAGTTTCTTTCAGTTTCTCTAGGGCTCATTATCTCGCATTTAACCACACAACTGAACATTCTCCTTTAGCAATCTATGAGAACTATTACAACTGATCAAGGAACTCGGGAAAATATTCTGCTCAACATCTCTATAAGGTAACTAACACACTAGTCAAGCAAAGCGGCATAACTCGGAACTCAAAGCGATCATATCTTGCCTCGAAAGCTGTCTTCGATACTTCAACTTCTCTCACTTTCAACTGGTAATTATCGAATCCAAATTAATCTTCAATTTGACTGGAGCACACACTAACTAATCAACAAGTCACTGACACTTGTTTCAACTGCCTGAAATCTAAACACATTCTCGTACTGTCACTCTTTCTTCGACACAAGTTACACTGTAGAACTCTGAGATGATGCACTAGGCCTAATGAATCTAAGGTCTAACAAACTCATAGTTGATTTCTTCAACACTCTCAATTCTTTCGGGAACCATAAGATACAGAGAAATCAAAGCAGAAGCAAACTCGGAGATGGTATCAATAATAAGCTCTTCTTCTCTGTCAGGAGACAAACCAGGCAATTCTTCCAACCACTCCTAGGAAAAGAAAACACAAACTATTCTAACATTCTGCTGTCTAATCTTCATTCAAAAATCAAATACATTACACTTGCTAAGCAAGTCTGTCAACTAAACTCAATCAACCTTTGATCTCTAAACTGGATCAACATTCGATAAGAAGTTTACATCTTCACTTACTACTACAGTTCACAGAAATCTGCAACTTCAAAGCAACTCTCTCTTTGTCTCAACGTATACACTAACTCTTTGCTCTTCAAGCCAAACCTTGTCAAAATGTACATCAAAACCGTAGGAAGACAATCACCTCGCACCTACTAAAAACTAGTAACTCGGAACTACCAACAAACACTTTCTGTACATCTTTATGATCACTACTATCTCCCAAAGGCTAGTCACATGTGTCCCTACTTCTAAGGTCTCAACACGTACATCAAATTTTCTTCGCAGGCTCACACAAAAAGGACAAATCCGAAGAAATTGTAACTACACCTGTGCACAGCTGATAGTCTTCGGCCCTCTTGTTTACGGACTGGTTCTTCAACAAAATCTGACTCTTATAAACTGTTCCTTGAGCTTCTCGTAACCTCAAGATTCAATTCTGAACACACGCAAACAGTCATGCTGGACTTGCTCTACCTCTAACAAACAACCTAGAGTCAAAACTCAAGACTCCCTTCTCAACTCAACTATATTGGAAGTGACTTCATCTCTTCCGCTTGCTGGAAGACAACCCAACGTACACTGACCCAATCACACAAACTAGCTCCCATTCACGGACACCGACCGGTTGTCTTGTACTAAAATCATAGGCCGAACCCCCAACGGTCACCAACTAACACTTCTGAATTTCAGATTACTCACACGAGACCCCCACCTTGGTCTCGCTAAAAAAAACTAAGGTACTCGCACCTACCTCTAACACTTCCCCGTGCATATTCAAACGTGCATGCTTGCTAACAATGTACAGAGATACGGATTCGGAATCAATCAGAAGGAGCAGACTCGAATCAGTACCAATGGCTTATCTACTGTAATATCAATACTACTCTGACCCTCACTCACAAGTCTTTACTTCTTCTTACCAACTAACACCAGAAACGATCACATCGTCCCTCATCCACAGGAATCAACAAACATACACACCGTCTCAAACGAACAAATTGTACCTCAATTCCGGTACAACCATACCTCCCTAACTGAGGTGATGGACTCCCTCAACATCGTTCACCTTTTCAGGAACTACGACTTCTACTCATTGAAAAGCAATTAAATCAACAACAACTTCAACAGTAAAACATACAAGATCGGGTTAGCAAGGCAAGGCTTCCAAGTGGCTCAAGTATGTTTCCCTCACTAAAAATCTCTTTTTCCGATGTAATAGTAGCAATGGGACTCTACGAAACATGTTTCAAACAAATCAACACACATACATGCTCAACCAAGCATATAATAAGGCATACTTGCTAACCAAGCAAACATATGCTTACGATCAAACAACATACATTCTCAATCAAACAATCACACATCACAGCATACACGGGTAACAAGCAACATGCTTTTAAACAAACAATCAACATACTTGTCATACAAGTAATCACACTTACAGAGCAAGCAAACACCGTGCATATCAATTCAAAACTTAAACTTACCTCACTTACCTGCCCAAGGTCTCGGAAACCTTAGGTTCTGATACCAACAAATGTAACCCCCTCGTCCTGGTCTAGCCGGAGGACCGGTCCGAGTGAGTCACACGGGGAAAACCGAAGCGAAATCCGTTAAGGTTCCCCCCTCGGTTAGCAACCCTATTTTTTTATTTTTTTATTTTAATCTTGTTATAATCGAGTAATAAATTCTAAGTGATCAAACAGCGGAACGTAACTCACGTGACAAACATTCAAACCCCAAACCACATTCAAACATCCCAATTTTAATCTTGACTAAAGGCATATTAATACCTATGTGTTTTTCTCTTCAAAAAGGCCTACAGGGGTCAAACAGGGCATTTTTGAGTGAAGGTTTCGAAACCTTCCCCAAAGGTTTCGAAACTTTGGCTGGCAGTAACCCCTGGAACCCAATTTTCACCAAAAGTTTCGAAACCTTGAGAAGGTTTCGAAACCTTTGACCATAGTTTCGAAACCTTGCCCAAAGGTTTCGAAACTTTGGCTGGCAGTAACCTCTGGAATCCAAAAATTTGCAAAGGTTTCGAAACTTTACCCCTAGTTTCGAAACCTAGATGTAGGGGAGCATATAATGCTTAATTCTAATGACTTCCTATGGTAAAAACACCTCAATATCATATATAATCATACATTGAGCTTCAAAGGGACTAAAGGCACACATTACCAACAACCCAAACCTATAGGCATACATCCTAGATCAAACATACTCCAACATACTCAAACATACTCAAGGCATGCATCACTCAAGCATTCATCAAGGAATGCATCATAAGTGATATTTACAAATCAAACAAGGCATCTAAATTCCAAACCAAATCAACACACATCAAAGCCTCAAAAACAACAACACCTATCCCATTGCTTTACTATTACAATCTTTCTATTTATAAATCATACATCGAGCTCACCAAAAGCAACACTTGGAGACCTTTCCTTGCCCTTGCCACCCTCGATCTATTGATCTGCATTGTCGAACAAAAGAGAGCGTAAGCATAAAAGCTTAGTGAGGGTAAGCTCATAAAACAAACCTTCGACAATACAGGATCCAAGCACGAGCAATTTCCATGAGGAAATGCATGATCATACCTCCGATCCGCATAAGCCAAAATGAACATGATGCATGAACATATAATCAACATTATGCCATGCTCAACAACTCATAAGCTCAACGTACAATGATACATAACTCAGTGCATTAACCGCATCATATATCAATTCATAAAGGGCATCACATTCAGTATCATATAAGCATATACACATGGTCTCATATTGGTATACACATACAACCTCATATTGGCACCTAGCTATGACTCGAATACGCGGATAACCCGTTGGAACTCACATCCAACAACACAACCATTACCTGACGGTGGGATTACACTCATCACCGTTCACGCGGAGGGGATTCCACTCATCCTCACGCCTCATTTCACGCGGAGGGGATTCCACTCATCCTCACGCCCCGTTTCACGCGGAGGGGATTCCACTCATCCTCACGCCCCGTCGATGGGATTCCACTCATCATCGACTAATATAATACAATTTCCGGGCGTACCCGTACTCCTCCTTGGTGACTCAACGCCACCAAGGCCACGCGCGAATTTAGACTCATGTGTGCACACTAAACATCCTAATGATCGATCATTTGTACCCAAGCATACTAGTGCCAATACTACACATTTCAATAATCTTTCGCAATATCATTTCATAATAACTTCCGTGCTTAGCACGTACTCACCATGGCTCACTGTCATACACAAACCACATTTCAATGCCTAGCATGTACTCACCATGATCCTCGGATCATACAATCACCTCATAATATCATTTCACACATCAACACCACATGTACATCATTAACAACCATATCATATCTATCATCAACATGCATATAGCAATGCATCCAACATGCCTCAACACACATGTATACAATATATACATAATCAACATCATCACAATCTAACACGAGGCATATACAACCATTAAAGAGTGCAACCAAAGTCTCTAATCAAAGCTTGGGATTAGGCTACCACTCTAATCCCAACTCTAGGTGGGATTACCAAGCCCATCCTAGGTTCACATGCTTGAACCAAATACTCAAAACCATTTCAAAAACATTTAACCACTCACCTCTACCTCCAAGCTCAATTACCAAGCAAGCATCACCTTCAAGTTTCCGGATTCCTTCCCGAAGCTTCTCCAACGCAAATTCTCGCTTCTAAACAACCTCAATACAAGTAAATTAACCTCAAATCAGTCCACAACACAACGTAGTAAACCCGGAATGAAATTCAAACATCAAACACTTGTTTTTCGAACCAAGAACAACCACCAAAAGTCATTCCCGAGCAGCCCTTTTACACAGTCCAAAACTTGTGATTTCAACACATTTAACACTTCCAATTGCTTCCAAAACGACCCCCAACCAATACCCTAACATCAACCCTCAATTTCCAACACAAACCACACCCAAAACTCAACTAAAAACCCTCCTAAAAACCCTCCAAAACACAAATTCGGGAAACTTAACAAAACCCTTTAAAAATCATATATGTTGAACCCTTTGGTTCATAAACTTCATATCTATCATTGTTTAATCAAAATCTCACGTTAAACACCATAAAACTACCATTTTTATTCAAATCTCCCAAAAATCAAATTTCTAAAACATGGATGAAAATGAAAACTACTTGTACTTTTGAAGAGAGGAAGTTGAGAGCAAGTCAAAAACGTAATTACCTTTCAAAACCGAGCCAAAACGAGGGAGGAAGGAGATGAAATAGTGAAAGGGGAGGGAGCTCTCCCATGTCGTCAAATGAAGAAATGAGATAAGGAAGATGAAGAAAATGCTTAAATTTTAATATAAAGGGGTTTTAAATTTAATTATGGGTAAATTACCAAAAAGGTCCTTAATAAATGGCTATTTCATTATTCTCTAAAAAGCTCTTCAACTTGCAATTAAATCAATTTGGTCCCATTTCAAATATTTACTTCGAAACCCGAAATTTGAAAGAATCATTTTTGTAATAAAACCGAGCCCAAATAATATTAAAATATTATTTTCACCCGACCCCTAAACCCGGGTGTTACACCTCCCTTATCACTTTAACCCCCTCTCTTATACCTGTCCAAGCCCAGGAAGGATTGGCGCACTGAAGAGCATCGAAGATATTTCCGTTTGGGTAATAGATTTCACGGAGAGTCTGAGCCAAAAGGGATTCTGGATGCTTTATCAATTTCCATACTATTTTTGCGATAAGGACTTTGTTAAAAATTTGGAGGTTCTGGAAGCCCATGCCCCCTTGGTCCTTCGGACGACAGAGGTCGTTCCAGTTTATCCAGTGAATGTTCTATCTTTGTTTCCACAATTGTTCCACCAAAAATTTGCCACAAGCGAGCTGATCTCATCGCAAAAGGTTACCGGGAGGAGAAAGCATTGCATGACGTAAGTAGGGATGGCCTGGGCAATTGCCTTGATAAGGACTTCCTTTCCTGCCATGTTTAAAAACTTAGCTCTCCATCCCCTTAGTCTATTCTAGACTCGTTCTTTGATGAACGCCAAGGATTCTTTCTTGCTTCGCCCCCAAAAAGAAGGAAGACCGAGATATCTAGTGTCTTCCTCCATTGGACTGAATCCCAAAACGTTAGATAAGTGAAGTTTGAGCCTGCTACTAACATTGGGGGGAAAGTAAACCGAGGATTTCTGGAAGTTAATCGTATGTCCTGTAAAAGTTTGGAACAGATGAAGGATACGAAGAGCAGCTGCACAGTTTTCTTCATTTGCTCCTGAGAACAACAGGCAATCATCGGCAAATAGGAGGTGACTCAGTACTGGACATCGCATATTGATTTTCAGGCCTTCGAACCTGTCCAATTCGATCTCCTTTGCTATAATCCAAGACATGATGCTTGAAATGAAGGTGAATAAGAAGGGGGACAAAGGGTCTCCATGTCTCAAACCCCTCCCCGCGTTAAAATCCCCAGTTCGCTCCCCATTTAAAACTAAAGAGAAAGACGTCGACGAGACACATTTCATGACTCTGCCAATCCACCATTCACAGAAACCGAGCCTGCTCATGATAAAGCGTAGAAGATCCCAATCCACTTTTTCATAGGCTTTTTCAAGATAAATTTTGAGAGACATAAATCCCCTCTTACCCTTTCTTGTTCGTTTGATTGCATGGAACGCCTCATTTGCAAGAATAATATTGTCATTGATAGATCTTTCTTGCACAAAGGCTGACTGAGAGTAAGGGATAATATCCGGGAGAAAAGTCTTCAGCCTCGTCGCTAAGATTTTGGTGACAACTTTTAGCGAAAAGTTACAGAGATTGATCGGCCTGAAGTGTGAAACTTCAGTTGGTTTTGTATTCTTTGGGACGAGAACAATATTAGTCTTCTTAAGCCCGAAGTCCAGAACACCATCTCTGAAGAAAGTGGACATCATCCCAATGAGATCACCTTTAAAATCTCCCAAAAAGTCTGGTAGAAGCAACCAGGAAAACCATCAGGGCCATGAGTTTTAGTAGCTCCCATGTTAAAGACAGCCTTCTTAATCTCCTCTTCAGTCACTTCTCTACTTAATTCGGAGTTCATCTCCTCGGTTACTAATCTGGGAATGTAATCCCTGAGACAATGGAAGTTCACCGAATGATCCTTAGTGAAAACCTTTTGGAAATGTTGTTGCAAATAACTTGCAATGTCCTTAGGTTCCTCTATCCAGGTTTCATCCTCCCTTTAAATTTTGACAATGAAATTGGTTCTTCGATGTTGGATGGTAGTGGCATGGAAGAATTTGGTGTTCCTGTCTCTCCATTTCAACCAGTTAACCCTGGAACGTTGATGCAAATACCTCTCCTCGCTTTCCCATTCTGCATCTATCTCCTTTTTAAGCTTTTTATATTCTTCCAGTTCCAAACTAGTAAGTTTCCTCCCCTGAAGATGTTTAATCTTGGTTGTCAACATCTATTTCTTTTCGTTTTTCTGCTTTGTCTTTTTCTTATTCCATCTAATGAGAGCTATTCTGGTGCTACGTATTTTCCTCCCGAGACTAAAGGTCGTTCTTTCACTGGAAGGAATTTGCTATCCTTCGGAGACTGTCTGGGGACACTCTTCGTCCAGAAGCCATTTGGTTTCAAATTTAAAGTCCTTGTATTTTCTGGTAAAGCCCTTGGTGAGCATAACAATAGGGGCGTGGTCAGAAGTGATGGCAATGTCCATTAGCTCCAAAACTTTTAGAAAGGCCAGGTTCCATTCGGCGGAACACAAGACGCGGTCTAATTTTTCAAGAATAGAACTGTCGCCACTTCTTTGATTAAACCAAGTAAAGTTTCCTCCCTTAAGAGGCATCTCAACAAGACCAGAAGAATTAATAAAATCAAAGAACCATTTCGCCTCCTCAGGAGTAACAGGGTTTTCTCCTTCCTTTTCCTCTTGTTTAGTTACCGTATTGGAGTCGCCCATAATAAGCCATTTGACATTAGCCGAACCTCTAAGCTCAGATAATCTTTCTCAGAAAATTTGCCTTTCCTTTCTATACGGGGGACCATAAATGAAAGTGCCAAACCAAACATCTCGTTCCTGGAAACCCACTTTCGTATCAATGAAGTTCTTTTCATGCTTTAGAATACTGATACTCATATCCCCCGTCCACCAAAGAGCGAGTCTGCCCGCTAATCCTTGTAGTTCCACGTAGAACGAATATTCCATCTTCATCTTTATCTTCATTTTAATCTTCTCAAGGTATCGTTTTTTCTGTTTCGTCTCACTGAGGAAGATAATAGATGGTTTGTGTTTTAGTACGGAATTTCGGAGAGCCCTAACTGTTTCTCTATTCCCCAAGCCACGCACATTCCAGGCCAGAATGGACATGGCTTAAATTATAACGTTCTCCCTCTATCAGAAATGCAAGACACGCACAAGAAGAAAATCAGGGATGGCAGAGAGCAGAAAGGAGTCACAGCCTCAGGACACAATTCTTAGAAGAACACAAATCGCCCCAAGGCAACAACCGGCTCGGAGAAAAAGAAAACCAGGTTCTCAAACAGCTCAGAGAACAATCGGCAAAGTGTTAGTAATCACCGCAACTTGGAAGAGAATATAAAAGAATACATGCCTAAACTATACATCTTTTTAATTCTTGGTGTTTAAATTATTTATTGGTAAAAATAGATGCTTAATATTTATATCGTTATAATTTTAGGTGACTGATCATTCGTTTTAAAAATATTTATTATTCAATTAATGCTGACGCGTGACAATAATTTTATTTTTTTAATTCTCAAAAATCTCTAAATCAGTCTCCAAACTTCTAAATATCAAAAACTTCTAATTCTCAAATCATCACTATTGTCAGACTCAATTGATCATTTCTCTAACGTGCGGTCGTCGAATGATGTGTCGATCAAATAACGATTTTCGACGATAATATATTGAGAAAACGATCGTCTGAGTCTAATAACCTTGACGACAATAATAAGAATTTAGAGTTTTGAAATTTTAGATACGTCACTAGTCTCTTTTCACTTTCATTTCTGGAAGAGACTTGCATCTTTGTAGCCACCGACCTATGTCATCAAACACGAACACCGAAACAAAATTAAAACACAATACTTTATAAGATGAAGATACGAAAGTCGTCTAAAAGCAATTATGACGAAAGAAGATAATGCGAATCTAACAAGAATTCACGAGTATTAGATTCTGATGAAGAACCCTTTCTGTTTTTCATCTTCATTGGCTCAAAGTTGATCGACTTTATTTTTCTGCGGTATTAGATTCTGATGAAGAACCCTTTCTGTTTTTCATCTCCTTGAAGTTTCTTTCTTCCTTATTTACTCCTTCCATGGTTGCTTCAGCTCATGAAAAAAAAAAGACTTTTGAAATTTAGGTGGAGGGGGGGTAAGATTTAGAAAAGTGTAACACTCTTATATATACAACTTACAGTAAACACGTGCATACCTTTTATAAACTATTATTGTATTATGAGAAAACTAACAATTTTCTTTCATATGCAGATCTTTAATGTTGTTTATTGTTATATGTTAGTTGTAAATTTTAAGATTTAAGATTTATATTTAAACTTTAGAATTTAATTCTGAAGTAGAGATTATATTTACGCTGGTACAATGGTAGGTGAACTTGAAAGGAAAAAGGAAATAACTTTGAGCTTTGTTGATTTATTACATGATGATTTTATTAAAAAGATTCAAGTTGTGGTATTAATTTCACTCAAGATTGGATTTCTCTACTAAGTGTTTCTGCTTGTAGATTCAAGGGTATCCACGTTTGGCATATGCATGCTTTGACCGAGATCTTTGGAGAAGATCCGTACTACAATTCGGTTGAAGAACTTTAAGACACGTTTGGGGAAATGCACCGAGTGTCGTGGCAAATCGAGTAGCATTAAAAGGATGTGTAAAAGTTGGAGGCCCGCTATACCAAAAGCGAAAAAAAATCTCATCCTTTTCTTTTACAACCTTATGTCGCCACACAAGAGGGACCTGGGGCGTAAAAGGGGATTTTATTAATTTCTTTCGACCTAGGATAATATGCTTACGGGCTTGACTTTACTTCACCATCGAGAAACGAAAGAAAGCTTTCATTTCCAAGTTTAATTTAGACATAACTCGTTTATTTTTAGATATGAAGCAGTGTCAACCAAAATATCCAACAAGCATTAGCTCTAAGTGAAAAGGAGGTGATCCAGCCTCACTTTTCATTACAGCTACCTTGTTACGACTTTACTCCAGTTACTAGTCCAACTTTCGACATTCCCGTCCTTGCGATTAAGGTAACAACTTCAAGCATAGCCAACTCTCATAGTGTAACGGGCGGTGTGTACAAGGCCCGGGAACGCATTCACCGCCGTGTGACTTGTAAATTTTAAGATTTAAAATTTAATATTTATATTTAAACTTTAGAATTTAAATTTCTATATAAGACACATTTCATTTATAAGAAAAATATTGCCAATACATAAATTAGTCACTTATGTATTATACATATAGGAAAACCAATATTCAATTTGCAGTGCGGTGTTTGGGGTGTTGTGGTGCATGGTAGGGGCGTATACGAATCGATTTGGGGTCGAAAAAAAATC
The DNA here is from genome assembly GCA_030270665.1 of Hibiscus trionum. NCBI lineage: Eukaryota > Viridiplantae > Streptophyta > Magnoliopsida > Malvales > Malvaceae > Hibiscus > Hibiscus trionum. Next base: position 4,104,505 of record BSYR01000021.1, on the reverse strand, counting down.
TAATAACCCACTGATTTTCAATTCGGTTAAATACCTATTTTTATATCATAAAATATTCAAAATTACTTATGAAGTAAATAAAAATTCAAATTCGGTCGAATTGATTCGATTAATCACGGTTTTTAAACTTGTGAAATTTTCAATTTTTTAGTTTGGGATGCTCTTCATAGATTCCCAAACGCTTCCATAAAACATGCTTTCAACTTTCCCTTTCAAACATTGGTCTAAAGTAAACTCCACAAGTTGCAAGTCCAATATTCTTTTGCCTCTTTTAAGTTTTACTCATGGCAGATTCTCCTAAATCTAGAAGACCAAGAGTCCCTGAAAGCTTATGCCTCCAGAATATATATTCATTCACACACTTCATAATACGTAGCAATTTTGGACCATCTAAATGAAAAGCCCTTTCAGTTGAATGCAAGGAATGTTACAACTCTGGAACACGTCAACCACCACCCCCACCTGCCTTTTTCATCCGGAGAACAAAATCCCCAATCCAAGGAGAATCTGTATCATGTTCGTGTATTGAACAAATTATCCGTCAGCATACCAAATGAGACCCGATAAGAATCCGATAGCAACCATGATCGATGTGAACCAATAACAAGATGCAGACCCCATCACAATGTGAGTGAAAATAACTGATCCATATCACATGGTAAGTCATACTTAAAATGAACCAGTTCCAGAATCGACTTCTAACACTGTTAAAATTATTTTCTAAGTCCTTCAAGAGATTGTACTATGTCCTCATGCCCAAGTCCTAATGTTGAATCGAATATGAATGTCAAACACAAATACTTCAAGAAAAATTAAAATCATGGCACAGAATAATAACCTGTAATTTCGAGCCCAAAAGTCCAGGCCAGATCCAATAATTCTCAGCTCCAAAAATTTGGGTCCCTAAGAGAAGAAATAAGAGTCAAAAGTACCTTTAAAGGTCAGTTATTGCAGTAAGATGCAGAGCATTTTCAGCTATGCCTCTCTTCATTTCTTTTAAATTATGTTTTCAAATTTCATGTCAATATCCAACTGCCTCTTGAAAACAATGTACCTACCTGCTGCTATGTTACTATACAGGGATGACATCTTTGCAATTGAAGACCGACAATCCGGAGGCAGATCATATGAACCATGCCATTTTTGATGTGATGATTAACTTGGTAGCATATATGCACAAAAGAGAATTTATTCATGTAGTAATAGACAAACTGACCATACCCTCATTTGGTTTCAATCTTAAAAACACAAGTACTTGCGTTTTCTGTGTCGGAGAAAGGTCTGCCCAAAGGAATAACCGGCCTAAAGATCAAGTTCGGGATAACAGAGAAGGTTGGAGTCATTCAAAACATGCCAGATAGAAGAGTGTCTTGATCTGTTCTTCAGGCACACTTCTGTATACTTCCACCGCTATTTGCTGCTTCCAAATTTTATTTTACACCCTAAAACAAGGGATTCTAGCATATGCAGAAAATAGAGAAGAATGGTGAACACTATACATAGTATCCCTAAACATGTAGTAAATGGAAGTAACAGATTCTGCCCAGCTGCTCCGATAACTTGCACCATTTAACAGTGACTAATGGCATGAAGAAACCTACTCAAAATCGTTTTCGCTTCACTTGTGACATATCTTCGAATCCATCATCTTGCCAAACTTGACCACCATGCCTGAAATTTCCTTCGTGCTCCTCAATGTTTTGTGTCCTCCTAGGAGCATTCCCTGGTCGCTTTGCGATCCGTCTATCAAATTCTCTTTCCCTCATATTTCCTCTTTCATGCGACTCTGGATCATCTTCTGGACAGAACCTAAAGGATCTAGGACCACCCTCAGTATTAAGATGAAAATTCTCACTATCAGCAACACTATAAGGAGGCCTAAAAGGACGAACAGGTCCTCGTCTATCACCATACCTCCTCTCATCAGCATTCCCGTCAGTTCCAAGCTCATGAAACCTGCCAGATTGCATAGGCCCGCCAAAGTACTCATCACCGCCATTCCTTTCTCGAGGATCAAGATTCAACCTTCTGTTTCTATGTAAAATCCGACCAGATGGGCTCCTATTAGAGATGCCAGACCTTGGATGACCATGATCTCGACCAGGATCCATGTCCCTCAAATCATTAGATGGTCGAGACAAATATGGAGGAGATCCATTCCTTCTAATACCCATATCTCCAGTAAAACAAGGACGATCAGGTGAATGTATCCTCTCCATCCTGTAAATTGGTGGAGATCTTCGATGATGTAATTCCAAAGGCCCTCCAAATCCATCAGGCGATCTTCTCCTAAAAGAAGACCATGGACCAGGAGAACGAGTTCGTGGTCTGGTAGGAGACTTTGAACAAGTTCGTGGAAGACCCCTTCTTTGAACAGATGTAAACTCCCTATTCCCCCTCACAAAAGGACCATCTAATCCCTCAAATGAAGGTTGGCAGCGTGCAAACATTGGGTTTGTATGATCATCATCAGAAAAACCTCTCATATGCCTCAATCCATCTATTTCGGATCCATTTTCTCCAATGCATCGACTTGGACTAAGATTTCTCGGAACTCTGCGAACCATTTGAAAGCCGCGTCCTGCAGGTCCATCTCTTCCACCAGGAGACCGCCTCCTTGAGGGTAAATGGGGGAAAATTGATGGATCATCATTCAAGAATTTTCTCCCACATCTTCCTGTACCAAAATATGCACCATCTTGCCCATTTTTATAGCTACTAAAGTTTAGATCTGCATCAGAAACAGGATGCATATTTATTTCTCACAACACGAAATTCTGTAGAACCTGCAAAGTTACATTCTGTATCCTGATCACTACGCAGGGTGACTATTCGACTGGAAATCCTACCTCTTCCACGCATAAAATCTATTCTATTATTTCTGGCTGGCTGAACATGATGCCTTTCCCTTGGGAATCTATGTGAACTGTCAGTATAAGCTTCATCTCTGTGGGTAAACATTGTCAGAAGAAAAATTATAACAGACATTTACTACTCATCAAATGAAATAAACAAACTGAAATAAAGCAGCCAATGATAAATAACAGTAATCACCTCCCTCGAGGATGGAACTTATCTCCTTCCAGGACAACATCAGGCAGCCTCTCTCTTCCTACTTGTGACTGCAATGTCCTGCCTGAAATAAATCTTGTTCTACCAGGATATGACGGGTTAGAAGCTCGAGACAAGTTTATAATTCGTCTCCTACCTCCATTGTCAACATCTTTACCCGAATCACCAACATTTGAAAATGCTTCTTCTACCTTCGGGAGAACAGAATTGAATTTTCCTTCTGAGCTTCTGGCATCATCTTCACCTTGAACAATGGTCACTGAAGTACCCTGGCTCGTATCAGAGGCTTGAATAGATGTATGTTCCCCCTCTTGTTCTTTAACAGTATCCTTTCCAGATACATCCTGCAATTTCCTGGGTAAGGCTTTCACGTGTGTCTTCTTGTCAACTTGACTAGAAGGCATCTCAACAGCTGAAGGTTCTTGCATACAGACCTCTTTATCAACTTCGGTAGTCGAATCCTTATTCAAAGATGAGTCAATGCATTCATCAGTGCTACCATTACCGGTTAATCCAGGGTCTTCTCTTTGATTTTCTTTTTCACTGAATGAGGAAGATGGATCTACAAAATCCTTAAAAACAGTATCCCCACTATTTCTATTTCCTGTCTCTTTCCTCTCACATATTGGAACCTCTATCTCAGTATTCTCTATGGGTTCCCTGACCTCACCATCTTCAAAGTCATCATCTTCTCTACGATCATGATCTATAACCATAGCAGCAGCTAACTCTCGTTTGTCATCTGACTCGTAATCAGAACCATATGAATCTTCCTCTAGAGCATCACCTGATAAATTAATTTTTTCCTCATCACTTATGGAACTCTCAACTGATCCCCTTGAATCAGGCAATTGTACCTCCATGGATTTTAGTCTGCAATGATCAGGGTCTTCAACCTTACACTGGGAAGTAGAGTTATCTAGTGTACCAGCAATGTTTGATTCGTTAACATCATGGCCCACAGAATAATATGTTTTAGAAGCCACTTGGCCATCATCACTGGGCTTAGTTTCTTTAGCTTGCATAAAATGCTCCACTTGAGTAATAACACCACCGTGTAATGACGAATCAGTAAAAGTTGGTAATGCTAGCATTTTCTCATCTGATTGATTCATTGGCCCCTCCATTCTCTCTGGTGTTTCCTTGTTACTCTCACACACTGGTTCAGGCTTTAAGGATCCAGCGTCAACTGAATTTAAGGTACTAGGAGCTGAAAATTTAAAACTTTCTGAAAACTTTTCAATTATTTCAGACTTCACCTGTGTGATATTTAACAAGCCCATAGGTTTGGCTTTAATGCCAGCAGAATCACCTTTGACACTCTCATCATGTGGTTCTGATTTTACAGGCTTGTAGTTAACCATGTTTGGGTTGCTGGCAGACACAGGTTTCCCAGGTGAACTGTTATTTGCAACAACTTTAACTGAGAAACCTGATGGTTCTTCATTGGGGGTCAAATGAAGATGAGGAGTAGTGAGGCCCAAACAAAGTGAATCCTCATTGTTATACTGTTGGCTAGATGGTGTAGATGACGTTTCAATTTTGGCTCTATGCTCAATTTCTTCATGTATTTGCTGCTGTGCAGGCATACTGGCAGCAGCAATCTCAGCTGAGCAAATTATTGACTTTATATCACCCATATGATTAGTCATTTTACTTGCACCATCATCACCACCAGGTCCTTCCCAAGAATCCATTGTCATATTCAAATCCCAGTTTGTTCTGTCAGCAAGCATATTAGCACCCTTAGTATTAGGCTGGACTTCAGAACTTCTCGGTTCAGTACTGCAGTCTACTTTGCTTAAAGATAGATTCAAGGACACAGGTTCCTGCTTCTCCTGATTCTGAAAACCCTGGTCATTATTTCCACTAGCTGTAGCTGAAAGATATTCCCCTAAACCTAAAGATAGTCCAGGGTTCCCAGGAACTTTAGGTAATTGTGATCCGATCATCCCATCTACATTTTCCAGGCTATATGTATCTTTCTCTATATTAAAGGTGAGAGAATCATTGCCTACCAAGTCCAATTCAGATTTTGCCCGTGTCCTTGGGATATTTCCGGATGCCCCACTTTCCACAAGCTTCCCTTTGTGGACGATATCAGCCAAAGACCTAGAGTGAACTGTAAAGCTTTGTTCTTCACATTTTACCCTAAGCAGATTAGTATTACCCTGCACCATGCTACCATTTGTATCATCTGAAGCTCTCTTCTCTTTCTCGAGTAGAGATTTCTCACTTGATTCAGAAAAGGCCAAAGCACTTGCCAAGACATTTCCTGCAACACTGCTAGCAGTAGGATTTTCCGCGGCCCTACTAGCGACCGAACCGGCTGTAACACTAATAGCAGTAGAATCCATTGCAACACTGGAAGCATTAAAAATGTCCGCAACAGTCCCAGCATTCAAACCAGCTGCTTCACTAATAGAAGTAGAACTCGTTGCACCACTGGAAGCATTAAAACTATCTGCAACAGTCCCAGCATTCAAACCAGCTGCTACACTAATAGAAACAGAACTCATTGCACCACCGGAAGGACTAGAGCTTGTGGCAACACTACCAGCATTCAAACCAGCTGCAGCACTAATAACTGAAGAATTCATTTCAACACCGGAAGCACTCGAACTGGCAGCAACACTACCAGCATTCGAACCGGCTGCAACACTAGTAGAACTCATTGCAACACCAGAAGCATTGGAACTTGCAGCAAAACTACCAGTATCCAGACTAGCTGTAACACCATCAGCGTTAATAACATTGCCACTGGAGTTTGAACTGGATAGTACACCACTGGTATGTGAACTCAATGAAACATCAGTGGGGTCTGAACTCACTGCAACAATACTATCATTCAAAACAGTTGAGCCTCGAAGCGGACTAGAAAATCCTTTCTGCTCCAGTTCGTTTTCAGTTGGTAGTAAAGGCAAATTTTCAGCTGGTTGAGAAGGTGACAAAATAAAGGGAAACCTCCTTTTCTTTATAGGAATACGTGCAGTGTATTCTCTATACTGCCCGAGACTGGGTTTAACACCCACCTACCAACAAAACATAAATACAATCAATATTCAACACAAAAACAAACAAAAAATTCGCAACATTTCCACTAAGCTTAGGTTCTAGTAATGGAAAGGGAAAATTAAAAATCACCTCTTCATTTCCAGTTACCGGCATGATCACAGATATATGGCTTCACAAATTAACCCTTCTTTCCTCTGTACAGCTTTTAGATGAAATTTAACTTCCAAATTCCGATAAAAGAATCACTGAAATCCCTCACTATTCAAAATGTAAAATCCCCAAATTGAATCCAGTTCGCTTCTGATTGTCTACCTAAAAACCCTACAAGAAAATCAGTAAGAATCACCTGCAACTGCAAGACAATATATATATATATATATATATATTCCAAAACTAAATAAGTACGATCAGGAGATTACCCATTTCTTAAATTAAGTTAAAAAAATGTATGGATGTAATACATTGAAGCAAATAAATGAATGAATTAAAAAAAACTAGAATAAGACTAAAATTTTCTAAATTCAAACAAAATCTTAAAACAAAAAGATCGTTTATTGCACTAAACTCGATCAACAAAATGGAAAAATATAAGAAAATCATGAAAAGACGAATCTGATAACAATATTAAAATACCATAAATACAATCTAATATATGGAAAGAAAAAACAGTTCACATAAGAAGCTCATGAAATCGGAATCAAAATCAAACAATACAAATTGACCGAAAATAATAAAAAAATAGCAAAAAATAAACCTAATAAACTAAAGAAGAAGAAAATTTACCTGATCAAAAGAAGAGAGGAAAATGAGAAAAGTGAAGCTTGAACCAAATTAAAAGAAACCTAACTATCCTAGGGTTTGAGAGATTGCTTTACCGCTTTGCACTTGCATTATTTTATAGAAAAAATTAAATTTATTTTTTAATATTTTAATAATTCGACAAGTCTTCGTCAAGATGCGGAACACGAGGCCCAATCAATAATTGACACGTTCGAAGCTATTATCATAAACTTAACGCGACGTGACTCTATTATAATTCCTCCTTGCCGGCCATTTTTTTCTTTTGATGGCCCCGCCAAAAAAATTTCGTTCTTTGTTGTTATTGAATTTTTTTCCTAGTGTCCCAACTCCCAAAAGCGTTCACATAGACTTCTTAAATAAAACTAGGCTACTTTGTTCAACCTATATTTTTTTTCAAGGAAAAACTACTTAAACACTACCTTATAATTATTTATGTAGTACTCAAATTGTTTTTTATAAAATAATTTTTAATGTTATGTTTTATTTTTATTTCGGCATTTGCCGTTAAAAAATTATCAACATGTTAACTAGGAGAAAAAAAGTACATGTGATAATAAGGATAGAGAAAATTACATGTGTCAGACTCCACATCATTTTATCTCTCCAACTCAGCATGCCATGTGTGATTTTTTATGATTTTAGTCGACGTGACATGCTGACTATGAGAGAGAAAATGACGTGGCAACCTACCACATGTGATTTTCTTTTTCTTAGTCAGTTTGTCGCTATTTTTTTAACGGCGGGTACTAAAATAGAAACAAAACGTAACGTTAGGCACATTTTTGTCAAAAAATAGGTGGGGTACCAAAATAGAAACAAAGGTAAAGATGGGTACCAAATATGTAGTTTTTTCCTTTTTTCAATTATCGATATTAAACTTATTGATTGACTAATATAAATTAAGTATCGCAGAGGCTTGTTATGAGAACGGTCATTCCACGTAATTTGTTCCATGTACATCGTCAGATTTCGAACTCCTAACAGTACTTAAAGAATCTAGTATCTCATCTCGTTTGACTCACTTATAATAAATATTAATTACTTTTAAATGGATAAAAATCATTTGTCCATTTTCGGTGCCACTACTTATGTCCCAACACTAAAAAATACTACAAATTATATTCCAAGCCCTAACCTTAAATTCTAAATTTCAAACCCTACACCCTTTACCCTAAAGAATACACCCTACCCAAAATTTCTTATACCCTAACCTTAAACCTTAAACCTAATTTTAAGCGTAGAAGCATAAGTAGGTGCACCGAAAAGGGACAGAAGATTTCCATCCATTTTAAATATAATTATTTTTTATATATTAGCTAATATAAATTTTATTTAACTCATGTATACGTCAATTAATTAAATATTATTTGATTTTTAAAAATAATAAATTTAAATTTAAATAATTATTTTCAAATGATTTAAAATTTATGTTTTATTTTAAATAAATACTACAGTATAATTTTAATTTTTAGAATGAATAATATTAATTTATAAAATATGATAAATAAATAATTAATTATTTACGTATTTTCATTTTTATTCCAAATGAAGTTAGATAGTAGTGATTTTAATTTAATCTTCAATTTTAATAAGAGTTTAAATGAAGAATTAGTTTTGTTAAAACATAATACGATAAACTACATGACCGATCACCTAATTAGGGGGAGATTTTCTTTCAAAAATATTAAGACAAAATTTTAATTTAACCACCATACTTTAAGTTTTGTCAATAAAATTATTTAACTATTTAAATAATATCAATTAATTCATTTATCGTTAAAACTTAATAGAAAATGTGATATGATAATTAACAAAATATATATATATATATATATATATATATATAATTACACATTTGATTATTGTTATTTACAATTTTTTTATCTATTTAGTCATAATTTAAATTTAATTTAATAAATTTAATCTTTCAATCGGATGATGACACATGTCATAACACTTATCAAAGGTGACACGTATCATTATTTAATTCATTGATTTCACTATTAATTTTTATTCAAGTTAAATTACATAAATAGTCTTCCAACTATGAGGTATTTTTTGTTGAGTCTCTAGGATATTAAAATTACAAAACGATCACCCAACTAAAAAAATAACAAGTTAGTCCGGAGCTGTTAAAAATTTAATGGCTAATGATGTAACATTTAATAAAAATTGACATAATAAAACACATTTAATACTCTATATTTGCACATTCAATAAATATAATCCTAATTAAGAAAAAAATCAATAAATTTAACCATCTTTGTTTAAATATTTTATCAATTCAGACACATTTTAAATTAGGAATTGATTGGGAGAAAATTGAAAAATGAGAATGGTAGAAGGGAGATTTAAACCTGAGTTGATTGACATTTGAAATATATGTTATATGCTTGGACGAAAATAAATAAAATTGAAAGTGTCGAAAAAGAGACTCAAACCTGAGTATATGGGGATATAGATTTTAATTAAATTGCATTGCTCTCCTTAAATCTTAATTAAAGACTCGAACTGCAAGGGGGGGGGGAGAAAAGCAATAAATATGAAGGGAAAAAAATGAAGTTTTAGCTTATCTGATCATTGCATTTCTTGCTGTAGCTTTTCAACCTTTTTTTCTTAGTTTTATTTACATAATGTCTCTGTTTTTGGCCAATTTTGTAACATTTTTGATGCATTTTGTAATAATAAGACTTAATACGCAAGAATTTATTACTAAAAAAAAAATTTAACTTATGTAACAAAACTAACGCAACAAATAAAACCATGAGTTAGGGTGCAATAGGAATTTACAGACTGAAGTTTTAAATCCGAATTTTCACGATGTCGAAACCGGATAAGTATTTACAGATAGTTGCAAGGGATTACCAATAACTTGAGTAACAATTCTCATAAAAAATGAATTGTTTACCTGTCTTGAGCCATGCAGATTTATGAGATATATGCTTTAACCAGATCTGAATAACTGCAGACCAAACCTGTTCTTGGACAGGTAATCTTACCGTTGTTTTTCTCAGCCATTTCTTTGAGAGCCTACCACACAAATGACAAGACAACAAGACTTAACCGAATGAAAAATATTGGGAAAGTTACATTCCCAGCCACGAAACTTAACATCAACTTTCATGCAAGTCGCAAACCTTTAATTCAATTATATTTCTATTAGTAATAAATTAGATCACTCACGCCAACTCTGTTAAGTAAATTTAGTGAAAAAGTGGACCAAGAATGCATACATGCATGGCTTATTCTTACATGTCATCAAGATAAGGCCTAATCGGCATTTTAGTTCTATTATCATGTCCACATTTTGGAGGTCCATTTTAGAAAGGAAAAGAACTAGTTTTGTAAAAAATAAATAAACCGTATGAGCACCAAGTGATTTTTTAGGCCCCCTTATCTTTATGAGATGCAAAGAATAAGCCACTTCATGATGTTGTCAGCTTTTCCATTAAACTTATGTTGGCAAAAGTGGCCTGATTTATTAATAATAGTTCAATGATATTTTGATGAGATTAAAAATATGTGAATTGCATGAAAGTTGATGCTAAGTTTAGTGATCCAGAATATAATTAGCATCAGAAAAAAAGAAGTAAACATTAATGAGGTAAAATATGGACCTTAGTGCTGTAGACATAGCCATTTGGTAAGACTTGTGGAGGATTCTCAGTATCCATTAACTCTTTGGTTATGTAGCAAACGAGCTTTGAGTGATGCTGCTTGGAGTATGGCAAAGGCATGGCCAACTTCCGGAAGCTGTCCTGCGACAATGGGTCCTCCTTGGTGCAGTCATCTTCATAACAGTATCTAATCATATGTCAAACGAAAAACCGTATTTGCATAAATACAGAGATGCTGAAAACTTATATAGAGTAGAATTCTGTTGGTAAAAGCACGTATATGAACAGACATGAAAAGTAATGGTAGTTGCAGTAAGGATACGGAGTTTTCAAAGCAGACAAGCCTGCCTGTAGATAAATATTCAGCAAGGGCTCCACAGTCATGCCATATAACCTGCAGAATTCTTGTTTAAACTGATCCACCAGGAAGTCCCACTGCTTAGGTTCAAACAAAACCTGGAAGCAAATCAAAACAAATTGTATGAACACTGACTGGAAATTTTCATTTTCTTTCCTCTCATTTTTCAACTCTACCAAACATTGTATGGAAAGAAAATCGCTTTTTCTTTCCTACCAAGCAAACTAATTTAAAAGGTAAAAAATTACCTTTCTACTTTCCTACTCCAATTTTCCATCTTCCCAATTTTCTTTCCACCTTATCAAGTAAAGCCTTAAGGCAGAGCGGAAAAGTGAGAGAAGTGGATTGGGGAGGGTAGAAACGTGGAAAGAAAATAAAATTTAATAATGCTTGGTAGAAAAGAAGAGGGAGTGGGGAGAAAATATAAATATAAATTAATTTTTTAAAATCTACTAAATAAAACAAATCACTCCGAATTTGAAAGGAAATATGAAACAAATGAGTGCAATGAGTCAATTGTTGTGTGTATTTACAAATTTATCCATTTAAAAAAAATATCTAAGCTAACAAAAGGTACAATATACTTTTTTTAATTTTCTTTCCTCTCATTTTACGATCATATCGAGCAATAGGTGAAAAGAAAATTACTTTTTCTTTCCAATTTCCATCTTTCTTGCCAGGCATACTATGGAAAGAAAGCACTGAGATTGCTCAGCAACAGAACAAAATTAGGCAAAAAAGCGTATGTTTGAAAATAATACAATTTTAGCTGAATTACCTAAATACATAAAACATTGGTATCAAAAACAAGATTGTTTGTCTATCATTAATGCTCACATTCACAAGGTCATCAATGATGTAAATTGAGTAATTGATCTCATTATTTTCCTTTACGCCAACTTCCTATTCTCTAATCTTTATCATTGTCAACCAGTCATTCCACTCAGCATAACAAGTAAATAAACTAACTTGAAACGGTAGTCAACTTAAAGGAGGGATCAAATTCACCTTATACTTTGCACATTCAGTGTGGCTTCTAACAGCCAATGTTGCCATGACTCGTTGTAATTCTTTCAAATGAGTTGCTCCCCACGGGGACAGGTACTTACGAGCATAGAAAATAGCACACATGTAGTTTTCAGCTCGTACCAACTCAACGAATTCCTGAAGTCGCAACTGGAACTCAAATTTGCTCTGTCACAAAAAAAATGATTGAAGAACAACTCAACCGATGTTGTGGTGCCCACATATTTTTGACAGCAAGAACTATAAAACATCTATATTTAATTAATGCGGTTAAGAGAGAAATTTAATATCGATGCTGATAATCCAAAATGAAAGCTCGGTTATACTTAACTCTCAAAGAAGTGTAGAGGCTAGACCATCAAGCGGGACAAAGAAGACACAATGAATGGTTACATACCTTGGATTTTTTCAACCTTGATTTGTTATCAGCACACCAGGCAAGGGCGGGACCCACCTCTCGATTTCTAAGGCCATCAATAGCCTTCTTAGCTTCTTGGAAAACATCAATATCCACAAGTTCCTGGCACATAAACATACATTTAATTTAGGGGCATATCTGTAGGCAGACAATACGAGGAAAAGATTATTTAATTTATTTTATATGAAGGCATATTTATTCCCCCAAAAAAAAACAGAAGAGCCATTGCCAAATCATATGATCACACTGAGGTAGTTCTCAATAAAGGTAACACGTGATGTGAAATTTATGCACAGCAGTGACTTATAAATGTATGCTAAAACAAGCATAAAATTTCTATTGGACATCAACAATCGAGAAATTATCTGGAAACTGTTGAAAATACACCAAAAAAGAAGAGGAGAATAGATGCAGTCCTCGTATCAAGAATATTTTCCATAATGAGCATTTAAGGGGAAAAACCGTCTGGACTGACAAAAAAATTCTAATTCAAAAAGTTAAACCTGTGTTCACTATGCATGTTATAAATTTATAGAGAAAAAAATGATGAAACCATCCTGAATCAAGGCACTTGTTAGTCCTTCCCTATTCTCCAGTAAAAAAAATATAAATAGCCAGAGCAAATTTTCTTAGCATATAGAAAACATGTGAAAATAAAATTGACAATTCGTGTCATTTTCGTATTATATAGAGTTAGCCATTCGTGTTTGTGAAGTGTTAGTTAGTTTTTTTTTTTTTGTCTCGGGTTTAATATTGTCAGGCCTATATGAAATTAAAAAAAAAAAAAGAGCATGTAAACAACCTGTATGTTGCTGCTTTCTGCCAGCTTCAATGCAGTGTCATAATATGACATACGGGACATGTAGTCGACAAGGATCCGCTTCAATCGCACATTACTCCATTCAGAAATGTTATCAGCATCCACTGATTCCAAGTGATCAAGACGAGCCCGACACCTTTGCGCTTGCAGGTTCTCTGTTCGACTCCCCTCTTCCAACTGAATGACAAAAAACATTCAATCACCATCCATTAATAACTTAAACGGGGCTACACATCACTTTGAATGATAAATTATCCACTTAAATCTCTTAAATACTGAAACATGAAAAAAACTCAGATAAGTATAAAAATTCTACCATTGAAAAAAAAGCATACAATCATCAAAGGTCATAGATTTTGCTGTAAAACATTTACAAATCACTTCCATTGAATGTGTAAAGGTCACTTGTTAAATTGGATAACAAATTTATCAAGTTTTGAAAAATGTTAATCGATGGAACAAATATCCACACACACACACAGCCAAACAATGCAAATTGTGGCTTAAAAATCAAAATTATCATGTGATTTCTCATCCCATCCACATTGATTTCATACAAATTTAGCATTTTAGACTTAATTTGTCTCCAAAATTCAATATAATAAGATTCAAAGCTCCTATTTGTCTGATAATTCCAACTTTCCATGCAAAGTGATGAGTTTTTAACGAGTTTTAAATTTATCATTGGTTTATTCTACATATTGATATCAACGAATTTAAGTAAAATTGTCAAAATTTCAACTTCAATGCAAGTTAACTCTTTTAAACAATATTAATTATTCTCTCGTTATACAAATTCAACCATTTTAAATCACATCGAAACACAGCCATTTTTCACTCAAAATTCTGTCGTTTACAACTCCAAAAATTGAATATATATAAAATTTTGCTAAATTCAATATAATTCACATTCGATTTACTTGACAATAAGCAAAAACAATTGAAGAAAATGATACAAAGTGTTATCTTCTATTACCTTGCGTTTGATGCCTTGCAAACGGGAAACAAGGGAAGTGAGGCTCAAAATGGCGTCATCTTTGGAGATTTCGTCGGAGTCAGCCACATCAGTGACGCTAGAAATGACGGAGGAGACTTCTTTCTCAACGGCTCGATGATTGGCTCGGATCGTTTTCTTCAAATGTTCGAAAGGAACACGCAAGAATTGGTGCTCCAGTTTCAAGGATTCCGTCAGATGGCTGAGTTTCGAGGACGGCGCCGTGATAGACGTAACGGTTATAGAAGTTGCCATTGCGGCGGCTTCGGGGGTTGTTGCGGCGGTGGAACCGCTGCCGTTTGGGAGTGGATCGATTTCCATTTGGAAAATAAAGAAGGGAGATTTCCTGGTTGAGTTTAATGGAAGAGTAGAGAAGAAAAGGAAGGAATGATTGAAGTAGTTCTGTTAGCGCAACGTGTTGAAACGACAGCGTTTCAATTGTGAAAATGGAAGTGGGTTTGCCTTGGGCTTTGAGCTTTGGGCTGAACCTGTTTATGTGATAGTTCCTTTCTTCGCAATTTAAAGCCCAAATTTGTAAATATTCAAAACCATAACTCCATGTAACTTGAATGCAACACCGTCTCAATTGTTTAGCACTTTGTGTTTGGATAGGCGTTTGGAACCCTAAAATCCCGATTTAACGAGATTTTTTGTCTTGAACGTCGTGCTCATATGTTTGGATCTTAAAATCTTAAATTAATTCTGAACTTTAAAAGTGATTCTTGGATAAGCAAGGTAGAAGTAGCTTTTGCGTTTTGTCGTGATTTTTACACTATATTTTTATACAATTGTGATTTTTAAAGAAAAACTCCCAAACATAAATCACGTTATTTTAAAATTAATTTTACACAAAATCAATTCTATAAAATCACGTGATTTTATATAATTGATTTTTACACTACATTTTTATACAATCGTGAACCTGGTGTTGATATACCATTGACCTACACTAGTTATAAGAAATTAATTATTCAAGTTTGATTGCATATGAATTTCTATTTGCATTATCTTTATCATAATATTTTTTATTAATTATGATGTGCTAAGAAATTCATTATTCAAGTTTAATCGCATATAAATTTCTATTTGCATTATATTTATCATAATATTTTTTATTAATTATGATGTGCTAAGAAATTCATTATTCAAGTTTAATCGCATATAAATTTCTATTTGCATTAATTTTATCATAATAATATTTCATTTTTAATTATGATGTGCTACAAAAATTTCATTAACATATATACACGTCAAATTATTATTGAAGTGTAGATAAATTATTAACATAAAATTTTACGGTATATCAAAAGAGTTAGTTATTTAAAAAAAATAATGGCTGCATATAAATTTCTATCGATAATAAAATTATTAATTTTTATAATGTTCTATCAAAAATAGTTTTAAATGTCAGATTAATAATATAATTGTTATAAATAAATAAAATAAGAACCAAAATAAGAATAAGGATGAGTCTACCACGTGCGACGAACACCGATGAACACCACTAATGATGAACATCGATGAATACTATTAAATTAATTAATAAATATGTAAAATTTCAAGGACCCATCATACAATTAATAATTATTTTAAAAAATTCAATTAAATTATATTTTATATATATTAAAATTTTATTTTTTTAATAAGGGTAAACTATATATTTAGTACCTAACCTATTTCTGTATTTCTATTGAACCCTCATTATTTAAATATTATTTCAATTTGACCCTATTCTTTATAAAAATAATTTAACCATTAACCCTCAACCTAAAACCCTAAACTATTAAACCTTAAACCTATACCCTAAACCATATACCATTAAAAATAATTTCACCATCATCGATTCAATTCAATTCAATAAATTGTTGAATTCTCCTAAAAAATTCAAATATCAACAATTTGAAGAAAAAAAAGTGATGATCAAAGTCGTACAAGTTCTTCATTATGTGATATCACAAAGATTAAAAAAAAATATATGGACTTGAGCTCTTTAAATATGACTCACTGTAAACGTCGGTGATACATGTGGTTCAAAGGCTTTCAGCTTCTCGAAAATTCGATAAACAAATACAAAAATCAAAAACTGCAATGGATTATATTCGACATTGCGCTTGATTAAAATCCAAGCTGTCTAAAAGTGTATCACCATCTAAACTGTCAAATTACAAGTACAATCAGAACATCTTTTCTTAAACGAATGAAAAAACAAATCTCCCTTGAAGAGGGAAACCAAATGTTGTAGTTTACAAATATGTGCAACAATACCTTCCACCTGGGTCCTCGTATAAGTTGAAGAAAAAAAACGAGTCCCCCAGAATATGCTTAAAATTCATCAATGTCCAGGGCCTTTTCTGCTTGGTCCCGAGGCTAATCTAAAAGCCATGCTCTTCAACTTAGGGCTGCTGGGTTTGTTTGCGGAGTCGGCAAACGAAGGAACACCCACCGCCACCGGCACTGCCTTATCATCAGCTCCCCCTTCTCCTGTCCTTCCCGAAACAACGACATTTCTGTCCGTCTTCGTTGATGAAAGGGCTCGCCCATGGACAGCGTGTAGCTGTATTGAAACCAGCAACGCCAAATTGTTGAGGTACAATGAGTCATATTTAAAGAGCTCAAGTCCATATATTTTTTAAAATTTTTGTGATATCACATAATGAAGAACTTGTACCGACTTTGATCATCACTTTTTTCTTCAAATTGTTGATTATTTAATTTTTTTAGAAAAATTCAACAATTCATTGAATTGAATTGAATCGATGATGGTGAAATTATTTTTAATGGTATATGGTTTAGGGTATAGGTTTAGTTTAAGGGTTTAAGGTTTAATAGTTTAGGGTTTTAGGTTGAGGGTTAAGGATTAAATTGTTTTTATAAAGAATAGGGTCAAATTGAAATAATATTTAAATAATGAGGGTTCAATAGAAATACGGAAATATGTGATGTACTAAATATAAGTTTACCCTTATTAAAAAAATAAAATTTTAATATATATAAAAAATAATTTAATTGAATTTTTTAAAATAATTATTAATTGTATGATAGGTCCTTGAAATTTTACATCTTTATTAATTAATTTAATGGTGTTCATCGGTGTTCATCGGTGTTCGTCGCACGTTGTAGAATTTTCCTAAGAATAAAGAGATGAGAGAAAGAAAAATATTTGTATTTGTTCACAATATTGGAGTGTATACAATGCATACAACAAATCATTTATTTATAAACATAAGAATTACATAATAGATGAAATTCTAATCAATGAAGATAATATTTTTGATGATAAAGTAAATCAAATCTCCTAAATAAAATTCTTATCATAGACATCCACATAAATAAATATTCATAATAATAATAATAATAATAATAATAATAATAATAATAATAATAATAATAATAATAATAATAATAATAATAATAATAATAATAAAAAAATATATAGGATATTTTAATTACTTATACATTTTTCAAACTCTTGTTTGATAGATATTATTAGGAATGTAAATTTGACTCATACCCAATGGCTTCCGACTCAATCCAATCCTATATGGTTGGGTTTTTAAAGAATATTTCGGGTTCGATTATGCTTTTTTGAGGATAAAGTTGGGTCGGGTTTGGGTTTAAGGTGAAAAATACCTTACCCTATCGGACCGAAATAATAGTTTAACTTTATTCTAAATATTTAAGTATAATTGCTACAATGCCCCCTATATATATATCAATTATCACCCTATTTTGTCTAATAAAAATAGAACAATTATTATAATGCTTCCTCTTTATTTCTGTTTTTTCAATTATCTCTCTATTTTATCGAATAATAATAAAAAATGATAATTTTTTTATTTATGTCAGGTCGGGTCGGGTTGAGTTCAGATTTTTACTCTAGAATTCAGGTTCAAGTTCGGGTTAGGTGAAACATCGTAAAGAAGTGGATCAAATTTGGATGGAAGTGTTAAATTTTCGGGTCGGATACAGACCCGACCCATGACCATCCCTAGATATTAAAGATAATTAATATACAATAATACTTTTATTTTTTTATTAATACAGTTTTTCTATATCAAAATAAATATTAATTATTGTGTATTTTAATAGTTTTACTCATGTGCAGTTTAATTATTATATTAAAATTTTAAATAAACTTCTAATATAAAAAATTATATCAATATGCGTACAAGTTCAATTATATTTAAAAATATGGTAAAATACACATTAGGTTATTTAATTACATGTTTGGTTACAAATGAGTTGTTTTTTAAATTACAATTTGATCACTTAATTAAATTTGTTAATAACGTCACTTTGCTATTAGAACTAAAATATATGTCTAACGTGGTTTGAAATGATAATAATAATTTTAGTCCTTCAAAACTTATATATTCTATTAATTTAGTCATAATTTTAAATAATTTAATTAATTTAACAATTTATATTTAAGAATTTTATTAGGAAAATGATTGTGTCTACTCGCAGGGGACATTAGACTCATAATGATTATGTTTCATTAATTTGTCAGTTGTCTAATAATAAAATAATTGTATATGTCAAACTACCACATATGTCAGTTATCGAACTAATGGATAGTAGTAAAATGTACGACAAGTGGTCAGAGAATGTGTCAGGAGGATTCAGTTTCAAAATTTTTTATATGAAAAATTATATCTGTCAAATTATTTTGAATTAAGATCAAACTAGTAAAATATATAAATTTTATGAATAAAATTATTGTTATATTAGATCATATTTTAATTTTAATAGCGACAACTTATTTAATAAATTTTAATTAAATAACTAAATTATATATTTCAAAACAACTCATTTATAATAAAAAAACACAGTAATTTTTACCCTAAAAAAAATCTATTTAGGTTATTAAAGCTCTGACCCGAACAGCCGAACACCAAAAACAAACAAACCCTCAAGTTAAGCGCGTAATTCTCTACCAATAAAAATGAGGAAAAACTACATATTTGCTACTCCACCTTTACCTCTGTTTGTATTTTGGTACCTCATTTTTTTTGACAAAATAGTACTTAATATTATATTTTGTTTTTATTTTAGTACCTGTTGTTATTTTTATAATGGCATAATGACTAAAAAAATTCACATGTGGCGGAATGCCACATCATTTTCTCTTTTTTAGTTAACATGTCACATTAACTAAAATTATAAAAAATCACATGTGACATGCTGATTAGGAGAGAGAAAAAGTATGATCTTCTCTCTCATAATTAGCTTGGTGTTATTTTTTTAATGTCGGGTACCGAAATAGAAACAAATTGTAACATTAGGCCTCATTTTGCCAAAAAAAAAGTGGGTACCGAATCAAAAACACGGATAAAGATGAGGTATCAAATAGATAGTTTTTCCCTAAAAATTAAGCCGCGCCGCCCCTATTAAGAAATCGTAGGACGTATCTGTCAAAACAAATATGAAAAGGGGCATTTTAGGAAGCAAAAAAATTAGGCAAAACCTGATTATAAAATTGAACGAGAGGTTCACTCATAGCACTATATCGCCTCACTGTTCTTATTAGCTGCTATCTTCTGCTTGGGCGCCCAGATTTCTGCTTTCAGACCTCTCCGTTTTCCAAAGGTTCGATTTTCGCATCTAATTTATTCAATTTCAGTTTATTTCTATCTTTTAATTCGTTTCTTCTTTTTCATGATTTTAATTTGCTGTCCTTTTTATGTTTTTGAAGATCTTATTTCATTGTAATTTCTTTCTGTTGATTTTTGTTTCTTTTCCGATGAGATTGTTTTTTCTCTTCTGTTATGCTATTCTGAGGACTGAGATTTATTGTATGTAATTTGGAGGTATGATTCAATTTTGTTTTCGAGAAATCGTTGTACTGATACGCTTTAGTTTTAGATTTTTTAATATCGATAGATTATGATTCTCATATAAAGTAAAATACAATACTACTGCTGCTATTAGTGGCTGGAGTTGTTCTCTTTGTTTAAGTGTGTCGATCTGTGCTTAATTCTTTTTGTTTTAAATTCGGAGACTCTGAAATTAATTCATTTTTTGGCAGGTTCGTTTTGAGAAATTTTGCTACAATTGTTTGTATTTAAAAGTAAAATCACTGTATTTTCAGTTGTTCATCCAATAAAAGTTATTAGTTATATATTTTTAAAATTTGAATAAATTATAATTCTCATATAAAGTAAAATAAAAAATCATAATGGCTGGATCTACTCTTTTTATTTAAGTGAGTCGATCTGTGATTATATATATATTTTTGTTTTGTTTTAAAATTGGAGACAGTAAAATTAATTCATCTTTTTTGTAAGTTTGTTTTGAGAAATTTTGCTATAATTCTTTCCTATCTAAAAGCAAAATCATTGTATTTTCAATTGTTAAGTCAATAAAAGCTAGTAGTAAATAAACTGCAGAAAAGTAAGGGGAAAATATGCTACTTAATTTTTTGCTTTTAAAGCAGGAAGTTGGAACTTGATGTTAGGTTTTAGAATTGTTATTACTGCTCTATTATGTTGTTGACTTTTAATCATAAAACTAGGTTAAATCTTGTAAAATGTTTAAAATGTTCATTTTTTTTAATTTGCTCCGGGTTTAATTGTTTTATGGCTGCCTCTTTTGCCGATTGCTTAACTGTATTTGTTGGTGCAGCTTGAAGCTAATACTGCAAAATGGGTAAGGAAAAGACCCACATTAACATTGTTGTAATTGGTCATGTTGACTCTGGAAAGTCAACCACCACTGGTCACTTGATCTACAAGCTTGGAGGTATTGACAAGCGTGTCATTGAAAGGTTTGAGAAGGAAGCTGCTGAGATGAACAAGAGATCATTCAAGTATGCTTGGGTGCTCGACAAGTTGAAGGCTGAACGTGAGCGTGGTATTACCATTGATATTGCCTTGTGGAAGTTTGAGACCACCAAATACTACTGCACTGTCATCGACGCTCCTGGACATCGTGACTTTATCAAGAACATGATTACCGGTACCTCCCAGGCTGATTGTGCTGTCCTTATCATTGACTCTACCACTGGAGGTTTTGAGGCTGGTATCTCCAAGGATGGACAGACCCGTGAGCATGCTCTGCTTGCTTTCACTCTTGGGGTGAAACAAATGATTTGCTGCTGCAACAAGGTAGTTATTACATTCATGATTTTATGTTCAGTAGTTTGTATTTGGTTGCCTAGTAATTAGTAATTGTTCTTACGAATGACATCTTTTTATTTCGTTGACAGATGGATGCCACGACCCCCAAATACTCAAAGGCTAGGTATGATGAAATTGTGAAAGAAGTATCTTCCTACTTGAAGAAGGTCGGTTACAACCCTGAGAAGATTCCTTTTGTCCCCATCTCCGGTTTTGAGGGTGACAACATGATTGAGAGGTCCACCAATCTTGATTGGTACAAGGGTCCAACACTTCTGGAGGCTCTTGACCAGATCAATGAACCCAAGAGACCCTCTGACAAGCCCCTCCGTCTTCCACTTCAGGATGTCTACAAGATTGGAGGTATTGGAACTGTCCCTGTGGGTCGTATTGAAACTGGTATTCTCAAACCTGGTATGGTTGTTACCTTTGGTCCTTCTGGATTGACCACCGAAGTTAAGTCTGTTGAGATGCACCATGAGTCCCTTGCCGAGGCTCTTCCGGGTGATAATGTTGGCTTCAATGTCAAGAATGTTGCCGTCAAGGATCTCAAGCGAGGATTTGTTGCTTCAAATTCCAAGGATGACCCTGCCAAGGAGGCAGCCAATTTCACTTCCCAAGTCATCATCATGAACCACCCAGGGCAGATAGGAAACGGATATGCGCCTGTCCTTGATTGCCACACCTCCCACATTGCCGTGAAGTTTGCGGAGCTCTTGACCAAGATCGATAGGCGTTCCGGTAAGGAGCTTGAGAAGGAACCCAAGTTCTTGAAGAATGGCGATGCTGGATTTGTTAAGATGGTTCCCACCAAGCCCATGGTTGTTGAAACCTTCTCCCAGTACCCCCCTCTTGGTCGCTTTGCTGTTAGGGACATGAGGCAAACTGTTGCTGTTGGTGTCATCAAGAGTGTGGAGAAGAAGGAACCAAGTGGTGCCAAGGTGACCAAGTCCGCTGCCAAGAAGGGCGGCAAGTGAACCGTGCAGGTTTTAGTCGATCCTACCAAACTATATCATGGTTATTACAATAAGACATTGCTTCTCAGTAGTAGGTTGCCTATTGTTGGACGTTTAGTTACTTGTTTTGATGGTTATTGTCCCAAGTCATCACCGTCTTCTCGAGGATACTGTTCACAGAACTGGGTTCTTGATAGACGGTGGTGAGGCTTTTGTTTTAGACTCCATTGTGTGTTTTTGGCTTTTTCTTGAAAGTAATTATAAACTTTTTAAAGGCGAATTCTGTGTTCCCATTATTTGTTACAATTGTCTCAGGAGTTTTAGTTCTATTCGGTTTAGGGTTGTGATTGTGCTTAACACATGTTTTTGACATGTATTGTGTGTTAAATCTTTTGAAACCATAGTACCTCTTGTTGAAGCACATTTTTCAGGTCAACCACAAGTTGCCAGCATAACGAGCTTATACTTTCCGGCGCTGTTTGCTCCAATTTCCGATCAATACCACAGATACGAGCTAGCACCCCAAACGGAGTCGATTCCAATTTCCGGAGTTGATTCACCCCGGAGTCGATTCTCAATCCATCTCGCTTCTCTTCCAGGCTAAGGATGAAATTAAAACTCCCTCCCAAAAGCCACGCTACCTCATTACCCAGATTAAGTAATTCAAGTTGTCCCCACAAATACTTCCGAAAACATGTGGACTAACATAAAAATGTCACGATATCATGTCATATCATCGCTACATAATCACATATGTCACGTGATCATGTCACACATTATGGTCACCTTATTATATAACTGAATTTATCGTCCACATCATCACGCCGTTAATTGTGGTATGATAAAACTTAAAAATAAAATTTATTGTTAAAGTTGAACAAATTAAAATTTGATGATACAATACATACAACACTAATAATTTAATAGTATTTAGTATATGCTTGAGTTAAAATTAAAGGGTTTGAGTTAAAATTAGAAGTTTGATCGGTCAAATCTACTAATTTGAATATTTGGTAAAAAGTGGATTGAAATAGCGGATTTTGATGGAACCTCTAAAAATTAGAGGTTTTGACCTAAAGAGTTATAAAGTTCCTTTTATCTTTGAAAATTATCAAAAATTTATAAATAACCTAAATTTAACATTTTCTATTTTAATTCTTCAATCTCACCTATTTACATTATGACATTTGTAAATTAATATTTTCTCTTTTTTTCTTTTTATTCTCACATTTATATTGTATTTAAATTTAATAATTAATTAAATTATA
This sequence comes from Hibiscus trionum, assembly GCA_030270665.1. NCBI lineage: Eukaryota > Viridiplantae > Streptophyta > Magnoliopsida > Malvales > Malvaceae > Hibiscus > Hibiscus trionum. The sequence goes on along the minus strand of BSYR01000021.1, from coordinate 4,081,042 downwards.
TTAAAAATAATTATATAAATAATCTAATTAATATTAATAGATACAAAATATTAATAATTAATAAACTATTCAAATAAATATCGTATATAATTATGTCTTTATATGTCTTTTTACTTCTTTAAATAATTAAACTAATGTAAAATCAACTAATGCAATTATCTATCAACTAATATAATCCGCTATCAACTATCAACTATTCGCTAATTGTCAAACACAAATATAATTTATCCTAAATAAAATATAAACTTTACAAGACAACGCGACGGTCGACTCTAATGTGAAACTCTTCAATCAATCTTCATTTTAAGCTGCTTTCTTTCATTCCCTCACTTCAACTCCCTCCCTATCTCTCCCATCCGGTAACCATCTCTCTACTATTCTACGTATATTTATACATATCGATGACTTATATGCGTATTTGAATGCATTTCTTCTTGTTCTTTTGCTTCGCGTCTTCAAAATTTTCGTCCTTTTGAAGTTTGATTAGTTTTGGTGCTTTTTAGGGGTTGTTTCAATATTGGGTTTACTTAAAACCTTCGTTTTTGATCTTTATATTGAATCCCTCAAAAAAAGAAAGGGGTTAAAATGGCCCCTTTTGGTTCTTTCTACTATTTTTGTGCTCCTGCTCTAGAAAACATCACTCTTATTTTTGTGGGTATTATCGCTGAAATCTAAAATTGATGAACTTAAGTGATTGAGTTTGAATATGTGGATATGCATTAGGCTTATTGGAATTTTGGGTTCTTAGTTTTTTCTTCGTTTGAGTAATGATGGGGGGTGGGATATTTTGAATTTTAATTGGCAAAATTATGAGAAAGTTTACTGCTTTATGGAAAAACAGTCTCGAGTAGCATCATTATCTAAAGGCTTAAGGCTATCCAAATTCTGAAATGGTGTTTGTATGATAATTGTTAGAAGTTTGATCTTTTAGTCCTTGGAAACTACAGTGATTTATTTCCTGTATTCTTCTTGCTCGATTTTGCCTGTTTACTTTTGGCATTGTTGTTTATATATTACACATAGTTCAGTAGTTTTCATTCTCACCTCATTTTATGATTAGATGGAACCGGTAATGGCATCGATTCCTGGTTTTGAAAATGCTGAAATGGGAATTTCCGAAGATAAAACTGCGGAAGCGGGGCAGTTTAAATGTTGTGTTGATGAAATCTTTCAAAAGGTTGATGAGGTATGTGATAAATTAGAAGCTTATGCCATCTCCTTTATCTCGAATTTATTTAACAGATTTTCGTTAAAAGACGGACTGCTTAAAAAGATTGTACAATTCCACTTGTTGGTATTTATTTAACCTGTTATACGGGAGTATAACCTTCAAAATAGAAGTATACAATGAATAGGCTAGGGAATATAATTTTTTACCGCATAATGCATATAATATGGTACCGTAGGCCGTAGCTTCAATATACTATTTCCTTCAAGTTTGTAAATACAGTTCTGAACTGCTGATCTTACTGCTTTATTTAAAAAAAAAAGCTTCTTCTGGATTCTAGTTTCCCGTTTTTTAATATGATATGAACTATTTGTCAAATGTTTTTTTCTTTTAGCTTGAGCAAAAAGTGAATGAAGTTGAACGCTTCTATTTGAATACAAGTAAAAAGCAACAGAGCAGTTCTAAAGCTAGCTCGGCCGGGATGGAACGAGACAAGGAAAGACATGTTCCAAGCATTAAAAAGCAGCAGCAAGATGCATCTCGAAGGGAAGTAGCTGCTGCAAAGAGAATGCAAGAGCTTATGCGCCAATTTGGCACAATATTGCGTCAGGTGATCAATATTCTCCGCAAGTCTATACTTGATTGACTACTTTATGCTGTAAAATATTTTCTTAATCAAAATATTCTTGGCTTTAAGTCTTCTGCCTATCATTTACTTCACTGGTTTCCAGGCTGCTTTAAGTCTTTGACGTTTTCAATTAAGCAGAATGCTTGTATAGAGTGAATTAGAAGTTTGATCAGTCATTTGAAGTCCATTTCAAGCATTTATGATAATTTAGTCTTTTGGTTTAAGATTCTTGAAAACCGGTTCTCATCTTTCATACCTGGTTCTATTCTACTAACAAAGCATCTCATGTGTGGTTGATATGATATTATCAAATATGATATTTTTCCCATTTCACAACATTTTTTATTCGTTGATATACTTATTGTTGCTGTTATTCTGAGTTTTCTCATGCAATACAGAGGAAGTTATTTATGTTGTGATATATATTGAAGATTGCTAGTCGTTCTTCTACTAGTTAAATATCCCCTCTTGTAAGATTATACAAGGAGCTAAAACATGAATGTTTTGTTAACTCTATTATGTGATATGATCTTGTTATTTGGGTGCTTATCGGATAAAACATCAATATTTTTAGATTCCCTCTGATAAGCTGCAAGTGAACTTTGGTGATGTGCATTTTTCCTCTTTCAGATCACACAGCACAAGTGGGCATGGCCATTTATGCAACCCGTAGATGTCAAAGGTCTTGGTTTACGTGATTACTATGAGGTAATTGTATTGCAATTCTTTCCTATCTTTTCTTCGGTATGCATAATGTCAACTTCTTATCTTTTCTGTTTGAGCTGAGGAGTGAGCATAATCTATGAATTCAAATGCTATTTGACATTTCTTTGAGATAACGCTGTTATAACTTGAGCCTTTTTTGAAGACATCTGGCGCTTGTGCCAGTATTTTCATGACTGTATCATCTTCTGTTTGAGCAACCTAGTTGAAAGATGTGGCAAATTTGATCATCATGGAAATATGAATATTATTTATTGATGGACTTTATTTCAGCTTAGATGATAAAGATGCATAATACGCATTACCATGTTTGACATTTCTAAGTTTGCATAACAGGATGCTTTTGTAAGCATGTACAGTAGCATTATTATGGACTTTGGTGTCCCATTTAAAGGCCATGTCAACCTGCAGTATCCAACTGGAAATATTGCTGCAAATTGTCCCTTTGTTGCTCCAACTCTTTATTTTGCTTGAAGAACCTTTGCCTGATGCCCATGTCCATAACATATTCGGACATGGGTGTGGGACATGACCTTCAAAAGATCGGAAAAAATAACATGTGTCAAACACATACCCGTATGGCCGTATCTGATGTTTATTCCTAAATCTGAGTTACATAGGCAGATACAATCTGTGTTTTTCTGATCGTTTTAGATGGTTTGTAAATTGTTTCGTGTCCTTTTTATTGATTAATTTATTTAATGTTCCCTGTGCTAGATTATTGAAAAGCCAATGGACTTCAGCACGATAAAAAACCAAATGGAGGCTAAGGATGGTACTGGATATAAGAATGTTAGAGATATATGTGCGGATGTAAGATTGGTTTTCGATAATGCAATGAAATACAATGATGAAGGAAGTGATGTTCATCTGATGGCCAAAACTTTGCTGGAAAAGTTTGAGGAGAAGTGGCAGCTTTTTCTTCCTAAAGTCACAGAAGAGGTAAAACATAATTTTGACTTATCCCAATACGATTGTCTCTGCATTGGATTTCGTGGCTTGTATTCAATAATTACCTATTTTTTAAACTAAAACCCCTACAATTTTGTGTTCATAGGAGAAAAGACGAGATGAGGAGGAGGCAGAAGCACAGTTAGATATGCAGCTTGTGCGAGAAGCTGCTCATGCCAAAATGGTCCGGGATTTATCTAACGAGGTATATTAAAGTTCTGCAACTCACTTTCAAAGATATTTATAAATGTAAATAGCTTTGTAGGCACATATTGTCAATAAATATCAAACCTTTTCAGCTTTACGAGATCGATACACATTTGGAACAGCTCAGAGAAACTGTTGTTCAAAAGTGCAGGTTGGTTTCACGGCCTTAGAAGAATTTATTAACCCATCTAGTGTGATGTGTGTTTATCTTTTCCCGAGTTTAACAAAAACTTGTATGTTATGACTTAGTTAACTTGTCTATTATTATTATCTTTCTTTATACTTCTCTGTCATTTTGGGTACATGTTCGACTATTCAGGGTTCTTGAGTTAATTATTTTTCTGTAAACTGATAATGATAATCATTCAGATAAGTAGAATGATTGGTATGTTTCTGAACATTGTCCATGAATGTCTTAGTGCAAACTTTGAACTCGACAAACTCCAACTTCATTTCGTTGAAATCTAATGTAAGCTTAGGATCATCATTTTAAGTTTGTCTTTTGAAGAAAAAAGACCCGGATTCGGGGCATCGAGTGTTCTTCCTGTGAGCTATAAATCTAATTTTGAAAATGCTCTTTTAGGAAAATGTCAACGGAAGAAAAAAGAAATCTTGGGACAGCCATAGCCCGATTGTCTATGGAGGATCTTAATAAGGCATTGGAAATAATTGCTCAAAGTAATCCTGCGTTTCAAGCAATGGCTGAAGAAGTGGAGATTGACATTGATGCACAGGTCATTATCAAATAATCTCGATAATCTCTATCCTTTTCTTAATTATATCTTTCCATTTTCCAGAACTCTTTATTCAATTTGCTCAAATAAGGTTTGGAAATCAAATTGTTTGAGACCATGGCTATACTGTTTCCCCTATGCAGAGCGAATCTACCCTATGGAGGTTGAATTTTTTTGTCAAGGATGCTTGGGAATCTCGGGGCAAGAGTGCAATGAGCACAGGTGGAAACAACAACAACAAACGGAAGAAAGAGATCTGTGATTCGATTGCGAAAGCGACCAAGAAAAAGAGTAAAAAGACTTCCTCTTGATCACATTAAGCATCATATGATTTTGTCATTGCTTGCATTCCGTTCATGATAATAATCTATTAAAGCACTTCTATAAGTTAGTTCAGTGAGATAACTTCGGTTTTTGTTCGATAAAGGACATAACGAGGGATTCAAGCAATTTTAGCCTAACCATTTCGGATGAATATAACCAGAGCTCAGATGATTTAGGTTCTCTGTTGCCCTATAAATATATCATCTATGTATAATGATGAACAGTTGATCTTTGATTCCATTGTCTCTTATTATCTATTCTGATATGAGTCAAGTTTCTTTGTATATATCAACTTTATTTAAAGAACTGAGTTTGAATCAAATTAAAATTTTGTGGGAGTAAATTCATTGCTTGAACAGATTCTGTGAAGGGAGATGTAACGGAAGACTTAACCACTTGCCTTATTTAAAAACTCATATATATATATATATATATATATGATTGTAGTATTTATTAATCCTAAATTTACTTTCCTCCATGTTCATTAAAAGCTTTCCACCTTTTTATTTATTTTAATGGTATTTTTGGTCAAAAGCTTGAATATCAAGCACCAAATCCACGTGCATAGTTTACTTGGTTTGTGTCAAAAGTAAAGAAATAAATGACACAATAAAAAAAGATAAAATAATAAAATGTTTATTAATTCCAAGTCTTTGAAAGTTACTCTTCTTAATTAGAAAGCGAGAAACAGAACTATGCTTATTTTAAAGAAAATAGCAATGCTGAATTGATCATATTCATTTAACAGGCTGCAGGCAATTGGGTGTTTATTTGTCATACATTTTTAAAGATTTGTAACGTTATTAAGATTATATTTTTTAAAGATTATTCATATAATTTTTAGAGTAAACTAAACTGGTGGTCACCCAACTATCATTATTTTCCTGTTTGACCCCTAACTAATATTTTTTGTCAAAATTGTCCCTTCTATTAGATACCTTTCCTGTTTTGGTCCCCACTGTTAAAAACTTACGGAAACTGACGTGTATTTTTTTTAAATATTTTTTAATATCATTTTCTCTCTCCTCTTTATATTATTTTTAAAGTTTTTATTTGAACCAATGCGGTGGTGACACACCACCACAACAAAGAAATAAAATTGAATTTCATTAAGGGGAGCACTAAGATTCAAACTCGTACCCCCAAGAGAAGAAGCAAATGTGTTTAGCCGCTAGGCTAAGCAGTAAGCACTATACATTAATTTGTTTTACCACATTAATGTTAAATTAAAGAAACGATCTCAAAAAATATATTAAATAATCATTTATTTTATTCGAACACAAAACCTTATTGATAAATATTTAAACACTAAGTTAAACTAAAAAATTGTAATACTTTTAACTTAAATTATATTAAACTAATTTGTGATTAAAATTAAACTATATTTCATATTTTTCACTTTGTTTGATATGACAAAATTAATTAAATCATTATTTATTTATTTTAGAAAAGTAATACTAAATTACATTAAAAATTAAATTAATAATATTTATTTATCATAGAATATAAATTTTAAATTATATTTATTTATTATTTTTTAAATATCTAAGATCCTTTTAAACAATTTAATATTAAATTTATAAAAAATAAATGATTATTTAATATAGTTTTTGGGTTCGTTTCTTTAATTTAACATTAGTCTGTGATAAAACAAATCACTATATAGTGCTTAGCCCAACGGCTAAACACGTCTACCTCTTCTCTTGGGGTGTGGGTTCTTATCCCAGTGCTCCCCCAACGAAATCCAATTTTATTTTTTGTTGTGGAGGTGATATGTGTTACCACCACATTTGTTCAAATAAAAATTTTAAAAATAATATAAAAAGAGAGAATAAAATAATATTTTAAAATATTTTTAAAAAATACACATAAGCAATTCTGTTAGTGGACCAAAACATGAAAGGTATCTAACAGAAGGGACGATTTTGACGAAAAATTAGTTGGGTGACCAAAACAGGAAAACAGTGATAGTTGGGTGACCACCAGTGTAGTTTACCCTAATTTTTAAGGCTTAATTATAAAATAAGTGCATGAATTATGTATCGTTTTTGCAATACGTGCTTAAAGTATTTTTTTGATTAAAATAGGTGCTTAAAATTTTTCTTTTGGCTGAAATAGGTGAATAAAATTGTTTTTTGTTTAAAGTAAACTGAAGCACCTACTTTGGCTAAAAAAATTTAAGGCACTGATTTTAACAAAAGAAACTTTAGGCACCTATTGTAAAAAAATAGGCATAGCTTGGGGATTTACTTTATAGTTAAGCCAATTTTTAAAGATGTGTAATGTTATTTAATTTTTAAATTTTTTTAATATAATTGTCACATAAACTCATTGAATTTGTCTAAAATTTATGTGAATTAACTCGACCTTAAGCTCATCTGAAATCGAATTAACCTGACCGAATTTTATCCGAAACCGATGTGATGCGACCTAAATTTGACATGATATTTGAAATGACTCGACCCGAGTTTCATCTGAACCCGAATTAATCTGATAATTAACCACTTGGACTTGATCCGTTTTGAACGGAATTTGGTATTAACCCGACATCCGACCGAACCCGAATCGAGTTTGAGTTGGGATCAACCTAACATTGACCAAAACTCGAGTCAACCCTAACTCAACCTGACTCGAGTTAAACCATTGACTTGACTCCGACATAATTCAAATTCAATATGACCCAACTTGATTTGACCCGGCATGAAACTCAACCGGTACTCGAATTTACATTCCTAAAACAACCATAATGGTGGTCACATTGCCTCCTTCCGAATCACCACCTTTGGAAGTGCCACAGTACATGAGAAATCCGATTGTACTAGTGCTACCGCTGCCTCAACAACCCAAGAATGACGACGGTGGTAGGCTGGTAGCGAAGAGAAGAATGCTGGAGTCGAGGCACAACAAGAGCTTTGATAGACGTGTGGGAAGAGGTATTTAGAGATGAGCCGTGGGAACTTAAAGCATAACATTATAAAAAATCTTGTAAAAATTTCACCAAAAGCCTATAAAATTCCTACCTTGAGTATCAAACCAAGCAAAAAAAATTCCATTCTCAAGCATCTAAAACACAAGAACTTTGAACTAAACAAATGAAAATTGTTATTTTAAAATACTATGTGTCAACTTTCGACTGTTCCAAGAGATCAATGTCAGATTCCGTCATAAAAAATAAGAAATTTATTAACGACAAAAAGTTTATGTATGAAATTGAGAATGAAATTATTATTTGCATGGCTTTAAAAAAACGAGTATAACTAACGATGATTGGTCTAAGTGGTAAGCAGTTTGGTATCGTTTAAGCAGGTCTCGAGTTCAAGACCAATATGCAAAATGTGACGCGAGTCTATGCGAATTAGTTAGGACAAAATCCTGTAAAACGAAAAAGACAATGAAAAAATTGAGTATAGTTCATATATCAAACATGTATTTAACTTTATTTGGTCCCATCATTTGAATGCTTTGGAATATTCTAAAGCTGCTTATTATGTTCAGAAAGATAAAGCTGCTGATAATAACCTTTTGTGTAAAAAAATTAAAAGCTGCTTGTAACCTCAGTACAAATGCTGTACTTGAATTCTCAAAAGCAAACACAATAATAATCATTTGCTTCCCCTTGATATTTTTTCAAGATTCAATTTAAAACCTTTTAATCCCAATAAATTGTTCCTATTTGAATTTAAAAGCAACAAAATTTGGGTTTTTTTTTGCAAAGTTCACAATATTGAAACTTGGAACAAGCCCATGTGCAGCCTTACCTGTTTAAGGAAAAAAAGTAAAAGAAAAAGAAAATTCAAAGCATTCATTTGAATATGATAAACAGACAAACAAGAAAATAAAAGCAAAATAAATGCATGGCGTATTTGGTTCCATGTCTGTTTTTTACACCTCATGACAACCAATCACAATCATTGGAGACTGTGAAGATTAAATGCTATGTCAACACCACCACTCTCTACTTTCTAGTATTCTTCGAGAAATTCAGGGAAATCTTTTTTTTTAGCAAAATTCAGGGAGATCTTTTGGGATCTGAGTATTTTGAGTTTTGTATTTTTTTTTATGTTTTAATTTAGAATGATTTGGCCTTAAATAGTCTCATATGTAATAACTCTGGATTTAGTTAATCAAGTTTGGTTCTTGTTTTGTTTTGTTGTCTGTATTGTACAGCCATTTTGTCATTTGATGTCTTTTTCCCTATTTCTCATTTTCAGTTCAAGTTCTACGTTTTTACTGAAACCCATTTCCCCAAAACTTCCAAAAGTTTCCATCTTTGAAAACCCAGATTGTTTTTTTTATGTTACTTCTTGATTGGCCTACTAGGATTCACCAAAGTTTCCATCTTTGAAAACCCAGACTTGTTTTTGGATTTGTGATTCTGGGGTTTGCTTCTTTTTCTGATTTTTTGATTGATTGATTCATGGATCAGCCAAGATCCATTTGTTTTTCCTTTGTTCTTCTAATTTGCTCCGCCTGTTTTTGTTCTTCTTTTGGGGATCAAACTTTGGATAAAATCACACAATTACCTGGACAGCCACGGAATGTTCAATTCAATCAATTTTCAGGATATGTGACAGTGAATCAACAAGCTGGGAGGGCATTATTTTACTGGTTGATTGAGGCACCACTGACTCGTAAACCTGAGTCGAGACCACTCGTTTTATGGCTCAATGGAGGACCTGGTTGCTCTTCTGTTGCTTATGGAGCAGCTGAAGAAATAGGTCCTTTTCGAATCAGACCGGATGGAAAGACCCTGTACTTGAACCGTTATGCTTGGAACAACTGTAAGTCTTTTGTGGTGTTCTGCTTTTGTTTTTGATCTATTTCACGTTTTGTCTGAGTTTCATTTGACATTGTTTTCTTTGAATTGTTGTTTAGTGGCAAATTTGTTGTTCCTTGAATCTCCAGCTGGTGTTGGTTTTTCATACACGAACACCACATCGGATTTGTACACAACTGGTGACAAGAGAACTGGTAATTAATTGCTTGTATCTTGGTAATCTGGTATCAATAATGTAGTTTGACTCCTCATTTTTCTTGAAATATTTGTGTCCAATGCATATCCGGACATCGGTATACATACCTGAAAAACCCAAGTAAAAATTTAGCATACTTGTATTGGACATATACCCAAACCAGAGCAGCATAAATGTGGTTAGTTCTGCCTAATTTTCTGTGACTTGGTTCATATTATTGTGTTGGTTTAGATTCAAAGGGATTTGATGTTAACATCTTTAGATTCTTTTGAGATCTGGGTGCCTTTGTTTCACATCCGGACATAGTTATGCACACAACTGGGAAAACTAAGAAAAAAATGTACATACTCACCTTGGACACATATGTGAGTGCATGTAACATAGATGTGGATAGTTCGGCCTAATTTTGAGGTGCTTGGTTCATATGAATGGCGTTGGTTTAGATTCTATGAGACTTGATATTTTAATATCCTTAGTTGTTTTGGTGTTGTGAATTTGCAGCTGAAGATGCATATGTTTTTCTGGTTAATTGGTTTGAAAGGTTTCCACAGTACAAGCATAGAGATTTCTACATTGCTGGTGAAAGTTATGCAGGTTTTTTAATTCTATCCCGTTTCTTTCAATGTTTTATTTTGATTTATAGATGAAAACAGCCTCAAGTTTAAGCTAAAGGACTAATCTAATTTCAGGTCACTATGTTCCTCAGTTGTCTCAACTTGTTTATGAAAGAAACAAAGGGGTCCAGAATCCTGTTATCAATTTCAAGGGATTTTTGGTGAGAATGACTCCGGTTCTTTATTTTTTTGCAGCATCCGTGCTCGACACCCATGTCCTAGGCATATCTGGACATGGATGAGTACATGGGAAACTTAGAAATAAGTGAATATAGCCATGTAGGACACCCCTATATCTGATGCTCTCCAAGTATCATCGGAAATGATTGCAACTTCAATTGTTGTTATCGGCAAATGACATGTTTTGTTCTGTTGTTATAATAGGTTGGAAATGCTGTAACTGATGACTACCATGATTTTGTTGGCACATTTGAGTACTGGTGGACGCACGGCTTGATTTCTGATTCGACTTATCGAAGTTTACGAGTTTCCTGTGACTTGGGATCCTCCACACATCCATCTCTGGAATGCATGAATGCTCTTCGAGCTGCTCAAAATGAGCAAGGAAACATTGATCCATATAGCATCTTCACTCAACCTTGCAAAGATACTGCAACTTTAAGGCGCAACACAAGGGGTCATTATGTAAGTTTTCGATCAATCCCCCCCCCCCCCCAATCAACACAACAAAGTGTTTTTTCCATTGATCTATGAATCTTTGCATCATTTTGCCGTTGATTTATCTGTAATCTGGCATTGATTTACAAAAACCAGATGCATTTGAAGCTTAATCTTCATATCCAATATTGTTTCTTTAATAGTTTCAATGAGTTCTTTCACTAGTATAGCTATGAACCATGGTTTTAACACAACTGAGTTTGGATATCTTTCATCTATGTTGCTCCGATTCTTCATTTTCCTTAAAGTACTAGTGTTCAATGCATATCCAAACCTGGATTTGGTGATATGACCTTCATCTTTGTTTCTCCTATGAACACAATAATGGGGTTTTTTCTAGTGATCTTAATTCTGAATCGTTGCATAATTTTCTACCTATGTTGTTGATTTTGTAGTTTATATAAGCTGGATGTTTGCTCCAATGCTATATTATTTAAATATTGTGTCCAACACATATTATATATGTGTATGGAGATATGCCCCTCAAATACACTCTAAATACAAGGATAAACTTTGAAATAACTGAATATAACCATGTCAAACAAATACCTATATTCGACACTCGTCCCGAGTCTGAAAACTTTCGTAATGTGATTAATTTTCTAGGGGACTTGACACTAAACATGTGGGCTCATTTCAGATAATTTAATGCAGTTGTTGAATTTGAAGTCTGTGGAGGGTCCAGCAGGCACCATTTATTGACAAAATGCTTCAATGACAGTTGTGGACCATATAGTACTCTCCTGTTAAAGTTTTGGTTCACTGAATAAAGATATAAAAAGATAAAAAAAAAAGGCGAGCATGTACTCACACTTGACACTTTTATGGCTGTGGGACTATGATATTTGAATTCGGGTCTGATATGAGCATGTTCAATTATTTGAGTTTTTCATGTAATTTGGGGGTCCTGTACCCATATCTGAATATGTTAGGACATGGAAGTCGAACACAAATACTCTAAGAAAAGTAAAGAGTCGGAGAAATATGGTCATAGGTTGCCATTGTTAAGAATTAGGCTCATATTTTCCCTAAAACATCAGCGCTCAGCATCTGTAGCCTGAGTAACATAAAATATGATTGTCTTAAAACACTGCTTGACTGAAAATTTTTGACCATTCTTGTTCACGTAGAATCCGTTTACTGACCTTGGCTTGGATTGTTACTTAAAATGCAGCCATGGATGTCAAGAGCTTATGATCCGTGCACTGAGAGATATTCAAAAGTGTATTTTAATCGCCCCGAAGTCCAGAAGGAACTTCATGCAAATGTAACAGCTCTCTCTTATCCATGGCAAACGTGCAGGTATGCTAATTGATTTTACGGATTTTGGTTAATTTTTTTTCTCTTGATAACAGGCATCTCTGTTGCTTTAAAATTTTCAATTATGTTGGAGTCTTTGTCAAAGGTGTTTGATGCATACTTTTACATTGGTATGCGGATTGTGGACATAAAAACTTATAAAAACATGAAAAAGTAAACTTGAAATATGTTGAATATATCAGTATCGAACATATACTTATATCTAATACTCATGTTTTGATCCGAAAATCTATTGTTTTACAGTGATATTGTTGGAAATTACTGGGCGGATTCTCCCCTCTCTATGCTTCCTTTATACAAAGAACTAATTGCTGCTGGTCTTAGGATTTGGGTGTACAGGTAAGTTTCTTTCTTTTTTTTCCTTCTCCGCAAAGTGTCATGGAGGAGTTGGATTGAGTGTGGCACAAAATATTCATATCCGATTTCACCAAATTACGAATCTATTAGACGTTATTTGTTAAAGATAAACACATGAATCAACTAAGCAAAACTCGGGATTTTCTTATTTCTTTGGCAAAATGCATCTGACTAAAGTGTTTGTGCAGTGGAGACACTGATGCAGTGGTTCCAGTGACTGCGACTCGATATTCCATTGATGCTCTGAAGCTACCTACCGTTACTAATTGGTACCCTTGGTATGACAACGGAAAGGTGAGTACCTATAAACTCCATACATTAAATTTTCATGCTATTATCCATGTTGGAAAACTCGAACCAGCTCAATCGAGAATTAGTAGCCTGTGCAGTCCAATATACATATTTAAACCAAGACATTGGTGGTTCAGTAGAAAATCGGCAAAATAACGGGATCTTATTATCATTCATATTTTTTGTAAAATGATCTGTTGAGAGATTGTTTTACTTGTTGATCCAGGTTGGTGGGTGGAGCCAAGCATACAAAGGGCTAACACTGGTAACAGTCACCGGAGCCGGTCATGAGGTTCCGCTCCACCGTCCCCGTCAAGCTTTTATTCTTTTCCGATCATTCTTGGAGAACAAACCAATGCCAGGTTAAAGAATCACATCAATATTTATGTTACTCAGACTCGAAAGCGTGTTCGAATATAGGCATGTTCTTGCACAGATATTTTAGAGAAAACAATGAGTCTGAGTAGCATAGATTAGCATTATTATTATTCATTTTTCTCGATGAATAAGCGAAAAAGTTTATAGGATTTTTTATACATGAAAAGGAGTTATCAAAAGAAACAAATTTGAGTGATATCTAAATTGTAGAAATTTCTATGGCATGTATTCTTTATAGGATTTTCAGGAATTGAAACTGCAGATGTTGTCCAAAGTAAGTTCTGAATTGCCTTTGTATGGTAGAACTGTAATATTTGGAAATTATATTCTTTATTATATAGTTAATACTTATGGTGATTTAATTTTGTTTTTATTGACAACCTATAGTAGTCTATGGTAGGGAATTTTTTAATTTAGGCAGATCTAGTCCGATCTGAATTATTATTTATGTAACGAATATTTAATATTTTAATGTTATCTTAATGGTAACATGGTCTTTTTCTAATATTTATGTGATAATGACCCATTTTCTTTCGGGTAAACTACAACGAAGATCACTTCTAAGAGGTTATATTTAGGTCACCTAATTATTAAAAGTTATATTTGGGTCACTCAATTATGGGTAAAATTATATTTGGATCATTAAATGGTTACCTAATTATTAAAGATTACACTTGGGTCACTCAATTATGGGTAAGGTTAGATTTGAGTCACCCTTCATATTTTAAAAATACACTAACTTAGTCATTTTTTCTTCCAAATCACTTGTATACCCTCATTAATACTAGAGTATTTCATGTGAAATCATTAATTAATCTAATACACAAATTGAGTGACCCAAGTGTAACCTTTAATAATTGGGTGACCCAAATGTAACATTACCCATAATTAAGTGGCTTAAATGTAACTTTTAATAATTAAGTGACCTAAATGTAATCTCACTCGTAATTGAGTAACTTTTTGTTGTAGTTTACCCTTTATTTTCAGTTTAGTTGTTTTGTTGATTGAACGAACAAAACCTAAATATGAAGGGAGGTATATAACTGGCAAACTTGACTCGAAACTCGAGACATGGATCGATTTATCTGACTTGAGAATTGATTTAGACCTGAACATGATGGTTTAAACTTGACCCGAATTCGAACCAAAACCAAAACGACCCGAATTTAGTTAAACTGAAAATCAACCCGAATCGAAACCGAAAATAATTGAAACCGAAAGCAACCGAAATCGAAAATCAACCCGAACTTAAAGAAACTCAAACCAAAAATCAACCCGAATCGAAAGCAACCCGAATTTTATTTCCTCAAATATGTATTGTTGGGTTTGTAGCACGCTCGAATCGATCACCGAAACCGTCAAGGAGGGTTTTAAATGTTTGGTGGCTGAATTGGCTAAAATCAAAATAAAGGTAGACAAGTGAAACAATGATTTTAGAGTGGTTCGGCCTTTTAACAAGCACCTACATCAACTACCTTAGCACACCACTAAGGATTTTCCAATTCACTCAACAATGAATTCGTCCCCTTTTTCTGGTTTAGGAGGAAACCGTTACAACCCTATCTTTTGAACTTAGCTAAGATAGAACCAACTCTAGTTTTTCTCTGAAGGCTAAATTAGAATCTATCTTTTTACAAGAGATTTGTTTGGTAAACTTAATACCTCACAAGGTGGGTGTTTACACAAATTAAGCTCACAAGAGTACAAGAATTTACAATAAAGTTCACTCTCTAAAGACTATGTACAAGAGAATAGTAAAATAAAGATTTAGACTCTAATTCTCTTGACCATGTTGCTTGGATGTTGTCTCTAACATTCTTCAAGTGTTCCAGCCTTCAATTTATAGTCCCAATTGAGTTTGTGGCCGTTAGTAGCCGTTAAGGATGAATTGGACCCGTTGGAGACTTTATTTCCCACCATAAATGCAGTTCTGTAATATTCAGTTTCAAAACGCCCGACCCTGTTTCGAAACACCCTTAAAATAGAAAGAGCCGTTGCAGTCTGTTGCAGCACCCGTTTCGAAACACCCTTGGCCGTATCGAAGCGGTTGTATCGAAATGCTTGTTCCCGTATCGGAACGCGCTGCAATTAAAAGGTAGTTGAGAAATAGCCGTTGGGGGGTTTATGACCGTTGAGGTCATGTGTTGGGTTGTGTGGGGCTCGATTCGATCAACCAATTATGCTCACCAAGTGGTGGAGAGGTGGATATTTGGGTGGAAGGGTTAAGGAAGCTAAAAAGAATAAGACACAATGATTTTAGAGTGGTTCGGTCTTCTAACAAGCACCTACATCCACTACCTTAGCTCCCCACTAAGGATTTCACAATCAATCCACTAATTGATTCGTCCCCTTTTCTAGGCTTAGGAGGAAACCCTTACAACCAATCAAGCTTTCTACCCAAAGCCTTGATTGAAACCCTCTTTACAAGAGATAAACAAAGCAAACTTATAATCCTCTATTAGGAGTTTGTTTGCACAATTAAGCACTCGCCCAATCCTAAAACACTTGAGCAAATATGACAATTTTGGCTCACTAGTGTTTGTCTATACAAGAATTGACAATTTAAGAGCTAAGACAATTTCTTGATCATTTGATGTTTGACAATATGAGCATTAGCCTTCTCTTGATGCTTGGAGGTCCCTTTTATACTCCCAATTGAGTTTGTAGCCGTTACTAGCCGTTGGGGATGAACTGGAGCCGTTGAGGACTTAATTTCCCTTCATAAATGCTGTTCTGCAGCTAACGATATCGATACACGTGTAACAGTATCGATACGGCCTTCATAGGAACTAGCCGTTGGGCTCTTGCCTGCATAGGCGTATCGATACGCTTGAGGGCGTATCGGTACCCTTTGACATTTAAATGGTCGTTGGGAAATAGCCGTTGGGGTAGTTAAACTGGGATCGGTACGCTGACGTGGCGTATCGAAACGACCCCCTCCGTATCGATACACTAAACCCTCGTATCGATACGGGTTTTGACAGTGGCCAAACCAGGGCAAAATGGTATCGGTACGGGTACAACCGTATCGATACTGGTGACGTGAAAAGTTAAGTTTGGCTTATTAAAACATGAAAAATCTTTGTCAAAAACCTCTTAAAATACCTCAAACATAATTTCAAGTTGTTTGGACTTAAAAACAAGTTTTAAATTCTTTTCAAATTAGTCCAAAACATTTTTCAATTATTATATCAAAACATTGGTTCTACAATCTCCCCCTTTTTGATATAATAAAACTAACTTGAAAAATTGTTTGGGTTCTCCCCCTTTAACTTTTTAAAAAAAAAGTGAATAAGAGATTTAAGATATGAAGTCAATTAAAGCTCCCCCTTATTCATTTGAAAATCCAATTTTTCAAAACCATTTCTCCCCTTTTTTGTTATATCAAAAAGAATTTAAAATGACATTTAGCTCAAGATAACATAGGAGGCAAAAATTTCTTGACACACTTGAAAATTTTTGGTTTAAAATTGGCTCCCCCTTACTCAAAGCATCATTGAATTTGTTAGTCCATCATATATGATCATCTAGTTGAATGAAATGAAAATAAAACAAATAAATTGTGTAGAACCAAGGTTTTGATATAATATTTGAAAAATGTTTTGTACTAAATCGAAAAGAATTTAAAATATGTTTTTAGTCAAAAACAACTTGAAAATTTGTTTAAGGGTTTTTAAAGGCTTTGGAATGGTTTTAAAATACATTTAAAGTAGTCAAAACCATAATTTTCAAGTGACCGTACCGATACGGTATTGGACCGTACCGATACGCCTTAGGGTTTTCAAACTACCAAAATTCCAGTAGCCAAAACCCGTACCGATACGCCTAGCCGTATCGATACGGTGTGTTTTGAAATAGCCCAACGGCCATAAATGGTACTATTCCCAACGGCCATAAATGGTACTATTCCCAACGGCCATAAATGGAACTATTTCCAACGGCTATAAATGGTACTATTCCCAACGGCTATAAATGGTACTATTCCAACGGCTATAAACGGCTATATTCCCAACGGCTATAAACGACAATATTCCCAACGGCTATAAACGGCTACAAACTCAATTTGGAGTATAAAAGGGACCTCCAAGCATCAAGATTGATAAGAGCTTCAATTGTTACAACATTATGAGTGAAAAACTTGTCTAGAGCTTAAATCGTTCATTTCTTGCTTAGACAACACTTGTGAGCTTACATTGTTAAATTTGCTCAAGTGTTTTAGGTTTTGGGTGAGTGCTTCATTGTGCAAACAAAACACCTATTAGAGGGTTCAAGTTTGCTTCTTTGTTTATCTCTTTGTAAAAGAGGGTTTTGATCAAGGCTTTGGGTAGAAGCTTGATCGTTGTAAAGGGTTTCCTCCTAAGCCTAGAAAAGGGGACGAATCAATTAGTGAATTGGTTGTGAAATCCTTAGTGGGAAGCTAAGGTAGTGGATGTAGACCTTGGTTAGAAGGTTGAACCACTATAAATCATTGTGTTTTTATTCTTTTAGCTTCCTAAACCCTTCCACCCAAAAATTCACCTCTCCACCACTTGGCGAGCATAATCGGTTGATCGATTCGAGCGTGCAAAAAACCCAACAATTGGTATCAGAGCTTGGTTCAATCGAAGGGGATTCACATCCTATTGAAAAGATCCGGCAAGCTCGATCAACATTTCACCAACCGGCTCAAATGTCGCAATCCATCAACATACCGCCTTTCTTCGACGGAGATCACTATGCCCATTGGAAGACAAAGATGAAATTCTTCTTGAAGTCAAAAGATTACAAGCTATGGGACATAGTTGAAGATGGTCCGTTCGTGCCTCAAGGAAGCAAAGCGGATTGGAGTGCCGACGATCGCAAGAAGATGGAGCTTAATTGTAGAGCCTTGCACATGCTCTTTTGTGCTTTTGGCCCAACCATCTACGAGAAGATGTCTTCTTGTGAAAGTGCCAAGGAGGTATGGGACAAGCTTGAAGTCACATACGAGGGGACTAATGAAGTCAAGGAGACTAAGATTGGGCTCCTAACCTTAGAGTATGAGAACTTCAAAATGGATCCGGAGGAAAACATCGAGAAGATGTTTGATAGGTTCTCCACCATCACCAATGATCTTAAAGGCTATGGAGAAGCCATCTCGGAGGAGAAGCTTGTTCGAAAGCTCATCTACTCACTTCCCGAGTCTTGGGACTCAAAGAGGACCGCCATCATCGAAGCCAAAAATTTGAAGACTTTAAAGCTTGATGAACTCATGGGGTCTCTCCTTACTCATCAAATCATGAAGAAAAATAAAGAGGATGAGAAAAAGAGGGAAGAAATTAGAGCTATGGGAGAGAAGAAACTCAAAAGTATTGGCATCAATGTAAATGCCATGGCTCTCAAATCCTCCACATGTCATCATGAAGATTCAAGTGAGGAGGATAGTGAAGATGAAGAGATGGCCTATCTCTTCAACAAATTCACCCGGTTCATGAAGAGCAAAATGGAAAAATCCAAGCATGAATCGATGAAGAAGATGAAGGACTCCCACAAATCCAAAAAGAAGGGATCATCTTCTAAACAAGCATATGTGGCCACATGGAGTGATGAAGACTCCACCGATAATGAAGTAGCCCACCTATGCATGATGGCCCTCAATGAGGGGGAGGTAACTTCTAACTCATCTATTTCAAATTCTTATACATTTGATGAGTTACAAGAAGCCTATGATGAATTGGTTTTTGAGTTCAAGGCTTCATTTTCGAAAAACAAGAAATTGATTTCAAAATTAAAAATCGAAAATGATTTGCTTTCTAAAACCAATTTAGAGTTTGAAGCAAAAATCAAAGATTTTGAGCTTAAAGTTTTAGATTTACAAAACTTGCTTCAAACGATGGAAAGAGATCATCAAAAGGAAGTTGATGATCTCAAAAAGGAAAAAGATTTGATTTCCAAAGAGCTTGAAAAGAAAAACAATTTTGGAAAATCAAATTTTTATGTTAGACAATCTAGTGCCCCTAGATTTTTGAATGGTAAATGTTTTAGAAGTGTTTGGGTCCCAAAAGGACTAACCACTTCAACTAAAAAGGATGAAATTGAAAAATGGATTCCTAAGGGACTAAATTTTGTGCTACTAACGTTTATGGATCCAAAGCAATTTGGATACCAAAAATTACTTGATTGTCTTTTGCTAGGTGTGATGGAGAGTGTTCAACAAGTCAAACATTGAGGGGGAGCTCCATGCACACAAGGAAGAACACTTGAAGAAGGAAGGCTTCACATCCTCCCTTTGGGTTCAAGTGTTGGTAAAAATCTAGTTGTTTTAGCATTTATTTGTTTTAATTTTAGTTTTATTCAACTAGATGATCATAAATGTTGGACTAACATTTCAATGATGCTTTGAGTAAGGGGGAGCCATTTTAAAAACCAAAATTTTAAATTTGTCAAAAATTTTTTTTTTTTGCCTCCTATGTTATCTTGAACTTAAATGTCATTTTAAATTCTTTTTGATATAACAAAAAGGGGGAGAAATTGGTTTGAAAAATTGATTTTTCAAATGAATAAGGGGGAGATTTATTTGATTTCATATCTTAATCTCTTATTCACAATTTTAAAGCTAAAGGGAGAAAATCTCAAACAATTTGTAAAATTGGTTTTATCATATCAAAAAGGGGGAGATTGTAGAACCAAGGTTTTGATATAATATTTGAAAAATGTTTTGTACTAAATCGAAAAGAATTTAAAATATGTTTTTAGTCAAAAACAACTTGAAAATTTGTTTAAGGGTTTTTAAAGGCTTTGGAATGGTTTTAAAATACATTTAAAGTAGTCAAAACCATAATTTTCAAGTGACCATACCGATACGGTATTGGACCGTACCGATACGCCTTAGGGTTTTCAAACTACCAAAATTCCAGTAGCCAAAACCCGTACCGATACGCCTAGCCGTATCGATACGGTGTGTTTTGAAATAGCCCAACGGCCATAAATGGTACTATTCCCAACGGCCATAAATGGTACTATTCCCAACGGCCATAAATGGAACTATTTCCAACGGCTATAAATGGTACTATTCCCAACGGCTATAAATGGTACTATTCCAACGGCTATAAACAGCTATATTCCCAACGGCTATAAACGGCAATATTCCCAACGGCTACAAACTCAATTTGGAGTATAAAAGGGACCTCCAAGCATCAAGATTGATAAGAGCTTCAATTGTTACAACATTATGAGTGAAAAACTTGTCTAGAGCTTAAATCGTTCATTTCTTGCTTAGACAACACTTGTGAGCTTACATTGTTAAATTTGCTCAAGTGTTTTAGGTTTTGGGTGAGTGCTTCATTGTGCAAACAAAACACCTATTAGAGGGTTCAAGTTTGCTTCTTTGTTTATCTCTTTGTAAAAGAGGGTTTTGATCAAGGCTTTGGGTAGAAGCTTGATCGTTGTAAAGGGTTTCCTCCTAAGCCTAGAAAAGGGGACGAATCAATTAGTGAATTGGTTGTGAAATCCTTAGTGGGAAGCTAAGGTAGTGGATGTAGACCTTGGTTAGAAGGTTGAACCACTATAAATCATTGTGTTTTTATTCTTTTAGCTTCCTAAACCCTTCCACCCAAAAATTCACCTCTCCACCACTTGGCGAGCATAATCGGTTGATCGATTCGAGCGTGCAAAAAACCCAACAAATTGCTAAAACAACTAGATTTTACCAACACTTGAACCCAAGGGAGGATGTGAAGCCTTCCTTCTTCAAGTGTTCCTTCTTTGTGTGCATGGAGCTCCCCCTCAATGTTTGACTTGTTGAACATCTCCATCACACCTAGCAATAGACAATCAAGTAATTTTTGGTATCCAAATTGCTTTGGATCCATGAACGTTAGAAGCACAAATTTTTGACCCCTTAGGAATCCATTTTTCAATGTCATCCTTTTTAATTGAAGTGGTTAGTCCTTTTGGGACCCAAACACTTCTAAAACATTTACTATTTTTAAATCTAGGGGCACTAGATTGTCTAATATAAAAATTTGATTTTTGAAAATTATTTTTCTTTTCAAGTTCATTTGAAATCAAATCTTTTTCTTTTTGAACTTTTAGAAGCAAATTTTGTAAATCAAAACATTTTTGTTCAAAATTTTTTAATCTTGCTTCAAGTTCAAGATTTGTTTTGGAAAGCAAATCATTTTCAATTTTTATTTTTGAAATCAACTTTTTGTTTTTAGAAAATGATGCCTTGAATTCCAAAAGCAAATCATCATAGGCATCTTGTAACTCATCAAATGTATAAGAATTTGAAATAGATGAGTTAGAAGTTACCTCCCCCTCATTGAGGGCCATCAAGCATAGGTGGGCTACTTCATCATCGGTGGAGTCTTCATCACTCCATGTGGCCACATATGCTTGTTTAGAAGATGATCCCTTCTTTTTGGATTTGTGGGAGTCCTTCATCTTCTTCATCGATTCATGCTTGGATTTTTCTATTTTGCTCTTCATGAACCGGGTGAATTTGTTGAAGAGATAGACCATCTCTTCATCTTCACTATCCTCCTCACTAGAATCTTCTTGATGACATGTGGAGGAGTTGAGAGCCATGGCACTTGCGTTGATGCCAAGCCCTTTGATTTTCTTCTCTCCCATAGCTCTAATTTCTTCCCTTTTCTTCTCTTCTTCCTTGTTCTTCTTCATGATTTGGTGAGTGAGAAGAGATCCCATAAGTTCATCAAGCTTCAAAGTCTTCAAATTTTTGGCTTCGATGATGGCGGTCCTCTTTGAGTCCCAAGACTCGGGAAGTGAGTAGATGAGCTTTCGAACAAGCTTCTCCTCCGGGATGGCTTCTCCATATCCTTTAAGACCATTGGTGATTGTGGAGAATCTATCAAACATCTTCTCGATGTTCTCTTCCGGATCCATTTTGAAGTTCTCATACTCCAAGGTTAAGAGCCCAATCTTGGTCTCCTTGACTTCATCGGTCCCCTCGTATGTGACTTCAAGCTTGTCCCATACCTCCTTGACACTCTCACAAGAAGACATCTTCTCATAGATGGATGGACCAAAAGCACAAAACAAGATGTGCAAGGCCTTGCAATTTAGCTCCAACTTCTTGCGATCGTCGGCACTCCACTCCGCTTTGCTTCGTTGAGGCACGAACGGACCATCTTCAACTATGTCCCATAGCTTGTAATCTCTAGACTTGATGCTTGGTATCAGAACTTCATCTTTATCTTCCAATGGGCATAGAATGTTCCGTCGAAGAAAGGCGGTTTGTCTATGGATTGCGCCATTTTGAGCCGGTTGATGAACTAGTGATCGATCTTGCCGGATCTTCTCAATAGGATGTGAATCCCCTTCGATTGAGCCAAGCTCTGATACCAATTGTTGGGTTGTGTGGGGCTCGATTCGATCAACCAATTATGCTCACCAAGTGGTGGAGAGGTGGATATTTGGGTGGAAGGGTTAAGGAAGCTAAAAAGAATAAGACACAATGATTTTAGAGTGATTCGGTCTTCTAACAAGCACCTACATCCACCACCTTAGCTCCCCACTAAGGATTTCACAATCAATCCACTAATTGATTCGTCCCCTTTTCTAGGCTTAAGAGGAAACCCTTACAACCAATCAAGCTTTCTACCCAAAGCCTTGATTGAAACCCTCTTTACAAGAGATAAACAAAGCAAACTTATAATCCTCTATTAGGAGTTTGTTTGCACAATTAAGCACTCACCCAATCCTAAAACACTTGAGCAAATATGACAATTTTGGCTCACTAGTGTTTGTCTATACAAGAATTGACAATTTAAGAGCTAAGACAATTTCTTGATCATTTGATGTTTGACAATATGAGCATTAGCCTTCTCTTGATGCTTGGAGGTCCCTTTTATACTCCCAATTGAGTTTGTAGCCGTTACTAGCCGTTGGGATGAATTGGAGCCGTTGAGGACTTAATTTCCCTTTATAAATGCTGTTCTGCAGCTAACGGTATCGATACACGTGTAACGGTATCGATACGGCCTTCATAGGAACTAGCCGTTGGGCTCTTGCCTGCATAGGCGTATCGATACGCTTGAGGGCGTATCGGTACCCTTTGACATTTAAATGGCCGTTGGGAAATAGCCGTTGGGGTAGTTAAACTGGGATCGGTACGCTGACGTGGCGTATCGAAACGACCCCCTCCGTATCGATACACTAAACCCTCGTATCGATACGGGTTTTGACAGTGGCCAAACCAGGGCAAAATGGTATCGGTACGGGTACAACCGTATCGATACTGGTGACGTGAAAAGTTAAGTTTGGCTTATTAAAACATGAAAAATCTTTGTCAAAAACCTCTTAAAATACCTCAAACATAATTTCAAGTTGTTTGGACTTAAAAACAAGTTTTAAATTCTTTTCAAATTAGTCCAAAACATTTTTCAATTATTATATCAAAACATTGGTTCTACATCATGCCACATAGGCATATCGAAACGGCAGTGGCCGTATCGAAACGCTAGGCAAAATTCTCACCCAGATCAAGCCCCGTTTCGAAACAGGCAGAGCTGTTTCCGAACGGTTTGCCACTGTAAAGCTCCGTATCGAAACACCTAGAGGCGTTTCGAAACGCCTGGATGGTTTTGTTAAATTTTACTTTGAAAACACATAAAATCTTTTTTGAAATATCTCATAAACATAATTTCAAGTTGTTTGGACTTAGAAATAGTTTTGAATTCTTTTTAACTTTGTCCAAAACATTTTTCAATAATTATATCAAAACATTAGTTCTACATGTATGTTTTATTCTCATTTTGTGTTATATTACTAATTAACAATTATTTTTAGTAATAGTTTAATATCATTTTTTTCTCCTTTAAAAGATCATATTCATATATTGACTCAAATTGAAAGTCGACCGATCCGATTTTGACCCTACCCGAAAAGCAACCGATCCAAAATTGAACCAACCCGAAAATCAACCGACTCGATATAGTCACGACCTGAAAAGTCAACCGATCCAATATTGACTCGACCCGAAAATCAACCGGCCCAACATTAACTCGACCCGATACCCGACCCCATCCGAAATAACATATACCTGAATTAAATTCGAATTAGACCCGAATCAAAACTAAACCAAAAACAACTCGAACCGAAAATCAACCAAACCCGAAGTGACCTGATCCGAACGACCCGATTGTCACCTCTAGGGAGGTAAAAATACTCCTATACAAATATTTTTTTCTTTAAAATTGGATGGAAAATAGAAAAAGGTAAAAGTCATCATACTTTAATAATAAAAATTATCAAATTATATTTAAAAAATTTTAATTTTATTTTCATCATATTTATTATTAATTTTTATAATTTCATCCAATATTTTTATTATGATTTTTGGTTCAGTTTAGTCCCTAAAAAATTTATTTAATCTAAAATTTATCCTTATTTGTTTCTAATTTTATTATTAAAATTAATTTTTTAATATAATGATATTTTTGTTCACTTTAGTCTCTAAAATATTTATTTAATTCGAAATTAACCACTATGTGTTTCTAATTTTTATAATTTAATCTTATATATTTACTATGAGTTTATTTTTTTTCAATTTAATTCCTCAAATTTATTTAGTCCCTTATTTGTTTCTAATTTTTAATAATTTTTTTAGAGGTGACAAACGGGTCGTTGGGATCGGGTTCGAGTTAGGTCACTTCGGTTCGAGTTGATTTTCGGTTCAGGTTGCTTTCAGTTTAGGTTTGATTCGGGTCAGATCGGGTCTGATTCAGATTTGGTTTGGGTCTATGTTATTTCGGATCGGTTCAAGTATCAGGTCAGTTTAATATCAAATCGGTTGATTTTCGAGTTGGGTCAATATCGGATCAGTTGTTTTTTGGGTTGGATGAATATAAGATCGTTCAACTTTCAATTTGACTCAATATATGAGTATGATCTTTTAAATGAGAAAATAATATTAAACTATTACTAAAGGTAGTTGTTAATAGTATATACCACAAAACGAGAATAAAACATACATATTTGAGGAAATTAAATTCGGGTTGCTTTCGGTTTGGGTTGATTTTCGGTTTGGGTTGCTTTCGGTTCGGTTGATTTTTAGTCCGGGTTTCTTTTGGTTCGAGTTGATTTAGGTAAGAGTTGTTTTCGGTTAGGGTTAATTTAGATTCGGGTTGATTTTCGGTTTAACTAAATTCGGGTTAGTTTTTAGTTCGGTTCGATTTTGGTTCGAATTCGAGTTAAATTTAGACTATCATGTTCGGATCTATATCGAGTCTCGGGTCAAGTAAAATGATTCGGTCTTGAGTTTCGAGTAAGTTTGCTTGGTCTAATTTTATTTAAATTTTAATAAAAATAACATTTAAATGGATCGGATTTTATCCATTATGGCGGGTACAATCCAACTTTTTTAATAAAATCAAGCCGGGCAAACAACTTCTTATATTTGAACCCATGAAGTCTAATCGCGTCCATAAACAACATGATGCGAAAAAGAAGAGGAAAAGAATAATTTAGGTGGTGTTTTGTTAATTATTTTTTCATCATTATGACTAAAAAAGAGAAAAAAATTAAAAAAATTGATTGATGATAAGACACTTCGGTGGAATCTTTTCAATATGATAAATTAAAATATATTGTGAATTTTCTAGTGGAGCCGTAAGGATAAAAAAAAGGCTTTAAATAAAAGAATATCAGAGACGATAAAGGAGAGGCGTCCATTCCTCTATTTTTAATATTCTATATAATATTCTGGATTTTGATCAATGCTTTTAAGAGAAAAAAAATTAACGGAATTAATCTAAGTGTAAGCGGTTTGATATTGTTTAAACAAAATTTTAGATTTGAAGTATTGTGTATGTAAAAATTTCTGTTAAGAGACTCACACACTAAAATCAGGTGTGCAACGCGAATCGATTCGGATTAATCAGGGCGAAACCCTGAAAATCGGAAGGACAACAAAATAAAATAAATAGAAGAATATGCCATAGATGTGTCTATGACTAGAGTCGAATAGTAGTTAGATTCTTATAATAAGGTCTAGATTAAGTTAGGTTCTGATTCTTCACTTGCTTTAATGTTTGTGTTGGAAAATTTTGATAATTTTGGAGCTTTGAATAAGAAATTGATTCAAATGTTGTTGAGGAAAATGTGGAACCATTTGTTGGTTCGTAAATGTGCAGACGTGCACAACGTGGGTAACGCAAATGTCTGAACCGGTCTAGTCCTTCGTGGGCTTGCAGATATTTTGACCCAAATTTGAAATAAATTTTCCTCAAATAAAAGCATAAATTTGCCAAATTTTATCTTGGAATTAAAAGGGTAAATATTGGAAGTTACCTTTAATTCAGATAATAATTTTGGAAATTGCTTTATAAGAAGAATTAATTGATTATCAATATCAAATGCTCCATTAGGTCAAATTTCCACTTATACCCTCATGACACTCCTATAAATAGGGAGTAAACCTTCTAGGTTTTACATAACTCAAAACCACAGAAAATTTTTATTGTTTTACTCTGTGGATTTTACAAGTGGTTTTCGGTGATAGGCGAAGGCAAGGGTCAGTTCGTGATCTCCACAGTAGTGCAACTGTGGTTGATCTTATGTTGTTGTATCCTGGGAGACAGACGACCAATGAACTCGAGCACCATAGGAGTGGCCGAAAATCTGTCTTAAGGAAACTGCGTTCGTGCAGGCCTCAACACGTTTCTTTTGGTTTCAAATCGGTTTGATTTATATATTGTTGTATTGTTCTTAATTTTGTACTGTTCGTTTAAATAATATTATTTATCTTATTATTTATTCTTGGATTAACGCCTATTTCATAACAATCTTAAGACAGATTCTCAGTTTTAATCCAAGACGAACAGATTATTGTATCTAAAGCAATGATTCACACGATGAAGAAATTTTCACGCATATAAAAAGTGAATGCCCAAAGACAAGAAACGTTGAGATCACCAATACCATGGATTCAACACGATGCAAGCGGTATTTCTTGAGATAGAACATTTGAATATTCGATTAGTAAGGTAATTTAAATATTCCTTAATAAGTTTTCTTGTTTATATGACTTTTTTAAAACCATAAATTATGGTATTAGTAAGGTAATATTCCATATTAAATTTTGACTTTTAATATGGTATGATTTATGTCATAATTATACTTTTTATGACATTGTTAAGGTAATAATGAAATATTCCTTAAACATTTTTTGACATTAATATTAAATAATAAATATGGCATTCAATATGAAAATATGGTAACTTTATAACCTTATATGCCAACCCTTCTTGGAATGGAAATAAAAATTTTAAATATATATTTGCATGTATTGTTAAGATAAAGTTTTAAATTTGGTAATATTTTTAGTAATATTATTATGATAGTGTTACCTTATAACGTGGACATTTTAAATATGACATGTATATAAATTATACTTTGTCACATTTTTGTCTTAATTGTGATCCTTTGTATTTTTGAAAATTATGTGAATTTTATTTTGTACTAACAATTTCTTTTGAGAAATTTTATAGAGACGAACAGAATATTCAGGCGAAATTGTGATTTGTTGTGGAAACAAAGATCTCGTAAATAATTCGTTTCAGAAATTAATTTCTGCCGTTTTAACGGATTTACGTGATCTTTCTAAAACAAGAATAAAAAAAAATTAAAGGATCACTTCCTTTGATTTTGTTGCCTTGATATCTTTGGTTTGGGTTTTAGTGCTACTAATCCCAATATTTAACAAAAGATATATGAGAAATAAATCACTGAATTTATTTCTTCGTTAGAATCTTGTGTTGATCCTAATTTTGGAAAAGGAAGATAAATCATTGGATTTATTTTCAAGAGAATCTTGTATGATTCTAACGTTGTAAGGAAAATAAATCATTGAATTTATTTCCGTAAGAATCAAGCATGATTCAATTTTTGTAAAAGGAAATAAATCATTAAATTTATTTCTATGCTAGAATCATGCGTTGATTCTAACTTGTTAAGAAATATAAATCATCGAATTTATTTCCGTAAAAATCAAATATGATTAAATTTGTGTAAAAGGAAATAAATTATTAAATTTATTTTCTGTACTAGAATCATGTGTTGATTCTAACTTGTTAAGGGAAATAAATCGTTGGATTTAATTTCGTGAGAATCTAGAATGATTCAACCTTGAAATAAATTGGTGAATTTATTTTGAAAAAAATAACTCAAATTTATTATCAAGTATGATTTTATTTTGGAAATAAATTGGTGAATTTATTTCGGAAAGTAACATTGGTTACCAAATTTAGAGCGCTGATTCTGACTGAGGTCTCGAATCAAAGCATAGAAGAACTTGATTCTCTGTGTCAAAATTAAATTCTTAAAGCCTATTTTGATGCATGCTATGAAGTGCACAGTGTTTAAAAATGGCTAAAGAATCGAGAGGGTCGTTGGACCATAAATGGAAGATTCCAAATTGTTGTGAATCAAAGGTAGTGATTCTGATTGATCATCCATGCTTGGAATGATTTCAAGAATAAAATCCATAAACGGTGATTGAAAGAAAATTTAAAAATGCATGTCTAGGATTGGTTCTTTGAGAGACTTGGTATTTAAGCGTGCCTAGTGCACCACCTCTCTTTCATAATTACCTACCTGGTGCATTGTTTATTATTGTTCTTTCTATTAATACCGTGTGAACTTTTGTTTGAGGTTTAGTTTACTAAATCTTCGTCGTCTAACAAAAGTTAGAAATTATGTTTCTGTTTCTGGTTTTAGTCTTTGACTAAATTCCTAACGTTTAACAGATTCATAATTCTTGGTTCTAGATTGTGTCTACGTGACACAATGGAAAAATCAGTGAAATTTATTGGAAAGAATTTCATACATGGCAACAAAAGATGTTGCATAATTGACCATGATAAACCTAGTTAAATATCTGAAGGATGATCCTCCTATTATTAGAGAGGATAAGGTAAATATTGTTACCACCTTCAAATGTTACTAAGGTAAATATTGCTAAGATAAATATTATCATGGCAAACGTAGTAGAAGTCAAAATCAACTTCAAACCGTAAATTGGACTGTGTGTTCTAGAAGCAAAATTTTATGAAAAAAAATGCTTCAATTGCCATAAGATGAGGAACAAGTCTTTGGACTATAGACTTTCAAACGAGGGCAACGTTATTGCCATAACAATTGATATGACAACATATTGGCTGAAGGAATATGTTTATTACCTTCATTGATGATAGCACAAAAATAATGTAAAGATGAAGCTATAGTGAAAATTGTTCTCTATGAGCATGATGTTGAATCCCAAACTTAATTAAAGGTTTAAGATGAGGAGAAGCTCTATATGAGTAACGTTGGTACTATAATGTGCCTAACATGTGGGGGAAGTTGTTCTATAAACTAATTACCTTTTAAACAAGATTTCCCGTAATTAAAGAGACTAGACACCATATAAGTTATGGAAGGTAATTAAACCTTCCTACAACTACTTAAAAATGTGGGGGTGTCTTGCAAAAGTAATGACCCATTACTAAAGCAACTGAGAATAGATCCCAAAAAAAAAAAATTGTGGATTGCATTTTTATTGGCTATATAGAACATAGCAATGTATATCGATTTCTTGTGTATGAATCGAAGAACCCTGAGATTCAAAAGCATACGATAATGGAAGATGTATTCCCTTGTAAAACTAGAGAAGTTGGTCAAAGTTCAATGAAACGAACTTCGGAGATCATCGATAAAGATGACTCAAATGATCAACAAAGGTTTGAGCTTGAAATAGAGCCACAAAGAAGTAAACGAGCAAGGGTAGAAAAATTCTTTGGATCATTTTTCTAAACTTTATGCTAGAGGTTGAATCTCAAACGTATAATGATGTTATACATTCATCTGAAGGCACCTTATGGAATGATGCCATTAAGAGTAAAATTGATTCCATCATGCAAAATTATACGTGGGGAATTAGTGGATCTTTCTCCGTGAATTAAACCACTAAGTTTTGAATGAATTTCAAACGGAAAATGAAAGTAGATGGAACAATTGATAAGTATAAGGCCAGATTGGTAATAAAAGGTTACCAAATGTCTTGACTATTTCGATACATAATCTCATGTATCAAGGATAACCTCCATAAGTATGATACTTACAATTGTCGCTTTGCGAAATCTAGACGTACATCGAATAGATGTTAAAAGAGCTTTTCTAAATGAAGATCTTGATGAAGAAATATACATGGAACAACCTGATGGTTATGTAGTTTCAAGTCAAGAGAGAAAAGTATGTAGGTTGGTGAAGTCCTTGTATAGACTTAAACAAGCAACAAAGTAAAGACATGATAAGTTCGATAATGTCATGATGACAAACGACTTCAAGATAAATGAGTGTGACAAATGTGTATATGTCAAAACTACTAACATTGGATATATTATTCTATGTTTGTATGTTAATAACATATTCATTGTTGGAAGCAACAATAAAATGGTAAACGTACTAAAGACTTGTCAAATTCAAGATTGACATGAAAAATATGAGATTAACATATTTGAGTTTGGGCATCCAAATCAAACGATCACTTAAAGGTCTCATATTGACGTAGTCACACTACGCGAGCAAGAGAAGTTTGGCAAGGATGTTTCCGGCATAGCCAGAACTCCAATAAATACATGCCAACTTTTGTCCAAGAACAAAGACCAAAGTGTTGACCAAGTAGATTCAATAGACCAGATATTGTTTCTACTATGAGCAGTTTAAGTAGATTCACAAGCAATTCAAGTGAAAATCACTGGAAAGCAATTGTGAGGGCATTGAGATATCTTAGATATACTCGAGATTATGAATTGCATTATTCCAGATACCCCGATGCGATTGGATATCTAATATTCAAGATATCAAAGGCATAAGTGGACATGTCTTCACTTTAGGAGGAGGAACCGTGTCATGGAAATCCTCAAGAAAAATGGTTAAAATCAAATCCATAATAGAATCTGATTTTGAAGTTCTAGACAAGTCTAGAAAACAAGTCGAATGGCTTTAGAAATTTCTTGGAGGATATTCCTGAACGACCAAAGCCAATGTCACAATAGGTAGGACATAGAGCTTTGTGTATAATGGTAAGTCGAGACATGTGCGTTGTCGACATAATACCATTAGACAACTGATCTCAAATGAAGTTATCTCTATTGATTTTTTGAAATCAAAGAATAACGTTGTGAATCCATTAACCAAAGGGTTAAATTGAGATCAAGTTGAGAAAACATCTAAAGGAATGAGACTAAAGCCCATGTAAAATTAAGGTGCTATGTGAAGGAAAACCCTACCTAGTTGACTGGAGATCCCAAGATCTAGGTTCAAAGGGACAACCTAATTGCATAGACCTGTGCGGTCACTGTAGGGGCTCTTATCCCCAAGTCCATTCCTATGATGTAAACGGTGATCAAAGTGGTTTAGGCTAAGCAATGCTTTTAATGACCATTGTGTGCTTTTGTGAGTCAAGCAACATAAGTCACCTATGTGAGAGTGAAGTGGGGCCGCTTCAATGAGACTATTGGGCATAGTTCTTTCAAACTCTTGCAGAACCAGGCGATGTCCACGGCCATATGGACATACCCATGAGAACTAATACTCTTGTCAGAGAGGTAGTTGTGTGAAGTATATCATCGTTTACACAAACGGCAGAACAGTTCAAGGACATTACGTCTACTGGTCAGCTAGTAAAGTAAATATACTTTCACAAGGGAAGGTTCAAGGGTGGACACCTACCTATCCTATGCAGCTATCGATCGTAGAATCTATCACCACATCGAGTCAAAATGTTTTTGATTAAATCAATTTCATTCATGTGGGGGATTGTTGGAAAATTTTGATAATTTTGGAGCTTTGAATAAGAAATTGATTCAAATGTTGTTGAGGAAAATGTGGAACCATTTGTTGGTTCGTAAATGTGCAGACGTGCACAACGTGGGTAACGCAAATGTCTGAACCGGTCTAGTCCTTCGTGGGCTTGCAGATATTTTGACCCAAATTTGAAATGAATTTTCCTCAAATAAAAGCATAAATTTGCCAAATTTTATCTTGGAATTAAAAGGGTAAATATTGGAAGTTACCTTTAATTCAGATAATAATTTTGGAAATTGCTTTATAAGAAGAATTAATTGATTATCAATATCAAATGCTCCATTAGGTCAAATTTCCACTTATACCCTCATGACACTCCTATAAATAGGGAGTAAACCTTCTAGGTTTTACATAACTCAAAATCACAGAAATTTTTTATTGTTTTACTCTGTGGATTTTACAAGTGGTTTTCGGTGATAGGCGAAGGCAAGGGTCAGTTCGTGATCTCCACAGTAGTGCAACTGTGGTTGATCTTATGTTGTTGTATCCTGGGAGACAGACGACCAATGAACTCGAGCACCATAGGAGTGGCCGAAAATCTGTCTTAAGGAAACTGCGTTCGTGCAGGCCTCAACACGTTTCTTTTGGTTTCAAATCGGTTTGATTTATATATTGTTGTATTGTTCTTAATTTTGTACTGTTCGTTTAAATAATATTATTTATCTTATTATTTATTCTTGGATTAACGCCTATTTCATAACAGTTTGGACTGTTTAATTTTTTTTTTGAATAAGGGTACCATCTGAGCATATTATTAAAAAAAAGAAAAAAAACTAAAGACACGTGGTAACAACACTAACCACTTGTCTGAAAAAACCAAACGACACGGCAATCCCAAACAAAACTAAGAAAACAAAACGAAGACAAAAGAAATGAAAAAACCAAAACCAGAGAAAAAAGAAAACGAAAACTAGGTTATGCACTCAGATGATTCAAATCGTCCGATTTAGAAGCTGTAAATGCTTGTTGTAGATCGAATCGAGACGATGAAAGGGTAAACATCACTATTGGTCTGTAAATGCTTGTTGTAGATTGAATAAATATATATATATATATAATATTTTTAGATTTTTAAAGTATTTATTGGAATGAATTTAATAAACAATATTTTATATTTTATTGGTCTAATAAAAATAGACATTGATCACAAATTTTAAAAGGGTAAACATCACTATTGGTCACTAAATTATTCATGATTTTTTGTTTTGGTCATCAAAATATTATTTTATGTAGAGTCGTCACTAATGTTACATCTTTTTCTATCATGGTCACTAATGTTACTTTTTACCTATTTTGGTCACCAATCTATTCCTTCTTTCCTATTTTGGTCACTAACATATTTCCGCTTTTCTGATTTTCTGTGAGTTTTTTAACGGCGAATGACCAAAACAAAAAAAAGAACGTAACTTTAGTAACTATTTTATCAAAAGTAATAGTTTGGTGACCAAAATAGAAAAAACAAAAATAATTTAGTGACCAATGGTGATGTTTACCTATTTTAAAATTGTTCCATATTCAAAACGAAAATCAAACCCTTCAAAAAATTACTTAATTATATAGTAAATGAAGTAGTACAAAATATTCTTTGCTTAGCTTAAGCATTGCATTGTTAATGGATGGTTGTGGCTTGGAGACCACTTGTATTGGGATTAGGTGATGCCTTTGGAATCTCATACTGAACCCTTTATTATAGATGAAAAGATGGGATTTTTAGAATCTATGCTTTCTTCTTTTTCAATTTCATCCTCTTCTTAACAATCCCAGATTTCTAACTTTTTCACTTGTGAGACAATAATGCTTAATCTTCTCATCTTCAACCCATCTTATTAACCAATTTAAACCTGTGATTCATAATCTTTTACGATATAAAATAAATTGCGCTGTCCATAAAATTTGGTAAATTATATTGAAATCCGAACCGCAGAGATCTATTAATTGACTGGGTGGTCAAGGACACTCATGTTGTCTCATCTTATATGATTCGAATCTCGACATTTTACTTGGGAATTATAAGAAATTTGAACTGCAAAACTATAGAGATATTTGCAAATTCTAATGATATATACATATGGGAACACAAACTTGAAGATTTGAATTTTATGTATTATACAAATTTTGCGGAAAATATATGCATACTTTAGATGTAAATTAGATGAATTTCAAGATGATTATATATAACATTTCTAAAATCTAAATTGTATATTGAAAATTTAAGCATGAACAGATAGTACATTGTCTGCATGGTGTGTGTTATCAAAGGTTAAGAAAAAGTATACGACATTCCCGAAAGTAGTTTAAAGCAAAACAAAAGTTCCTTCATCGCTAAGAAGTATATATAGACCAGTCATTTCAGCACACATCAAATTGAATAACATTATATGATCAAACCAACAAAGGGGATAGATAAGCATTTAGAATTCTTGATACCTTTAATTTTAGCAACTTGGAAATAAAGAAGATAAAGCAAAAGCAAACCAATTCACCAATCAACGCCGAATAAAAGAGAAAAAGTAGAAGAAGACATCATATAACAAGAAAAGAAGCAAAAAAAAGAAGGATAAGGATTGCCAATAAGTAGAGAGCATCTCAACTAGTGCAAAACCCTGGAAAAAAAAACACCCCAAAGAAAATGTATAGGTTTAGCAACACTGTGATAGGGTTCTTGAACCTCTTCACACTGCTAGCATCGATTCCGATCATCGGAGCCGGGTTATGGATGGCGAAGAGCAGCACAACATGTGAAAGTTTCCTGCAGACACCATTGCTGGTGTTAGGTTTTGTGATACTGATAATATCCTTGGCAGGCTTCATTGGAGCATGCTTCAATGTGGTTTGGGCACTGTGGGTCTACTTGCTGGTGATGTTGTTTATTATTGCAGCTTTGATGGGGTTGACCA
This sequence comes from Hibiscus trionum, assembly GCA_030270665.1. Classification (NCBI taxonomy): domain Eukaryota; kingdom Viridiplantae; phylum Streptophyta; class Magnoliopsida; order Malvales; family Malvaceae; genus Hibiscus; species Hibiscus trionum. The sequence goes on along the minus strand of BSYR01000021.1, from coordinate 4,045,971 downwards.
TATTTGGATTTGTGGTGACCAGCCAAGGTGGTGGTCAAGAAGTTGCAGGTAGGGTTTACAGGGAATACAGATTGGAAGATTATTCACCATGGTTGATAAAAAGAGTTACAGATCCTCAGTATTGGAATACTATTAGAAGCTGTTTGTTGAATTCCAAGACTTGTGGGAAAATTGCCCTCTGGACCCCTCTTGATTATGTTAACAATGATATGAGTCCAGTACAGGTATGTAAATATTTTTTTCTTTTTGTTGATAGTGAATTATTAAAGGTGGGTTATTTATTGATTTTGATGGGGGTGCAGTCTGGTTGCTGTAAGCCACCAACATCATGCAATTACAACATGGTGACAATGGTAGCCCAAAACCCAGACTGCTACCGCTGGAACAATGCCCCAACAGTGCTGTGTTATGAGTGTGATTCCTGCAAAGCTGGTGTGCTTGAGTCTGTGAGAAGGGATTGGCATAAGCTCTCGGTTCTAAACATTGTGATGCTCTTGCTCTTGATTGGGATTTATTCAATCGGTTGCTGTGCTTTCCAGAACACCAAAAGAGCTGAAACCGATTACCCTTACGGCCAAAACAGGATGTCCAAAGTTAGACCCAGATGGGATTACTATTGGTATGTCCAAAGTTACACCAAATTTAATTATTTTGAAATGAGTAGTAAAGTTTTGATTTTTATTGTTTTGGCAGGTGGAGATGGTGGCATGACAAAAAAGAGCAGCTTTATTAGTTTTTTTTATTATTTTACTTTGAAAAACCAGTAAAACTGTTACTGTTAGGTCAATATGTTCTAATTGTCGTATGAAGATGGGACAATGCACTTGCTCTCTGTCTATGAAATTGCAGCTTTTTTTTAACCTTTTTCTTTCAAGAAAGATGGGTTCAAACTTCAACTTAACCTTTCCATCACTTCCATAAAGAACTCCTTATATATATATATATATATATTTCAAATGAGAGCTTCTAAGGAATTGTTTTTAAAAAGGAAAAATCTGTTGTCTATTGATTAGATTATTGGTTAAGCTACCGAAAAAGTTTGGGTAATTTTGTGGAAACATTTTGTTTCCACAAGCTTTCTAATTTTAATTTTTAATAGTTGAAAATTCAGTTTATGGTTTATAGTTTGGGTTTTATTTTGATGCACAAGCTGTGTAAATTTTTTTTACACAACCCTCTTATAAAATTTAAAATTTAAATCACAAACCCTAGCAACCTAAAACCTAAACCCTAAGCCCTAAACCCTAAACTCTAAATTCTAACCATAAACCTTAAATTATATACCTTACATACTAAACCCCTAAACCCTAACCTAAAATCTTAAACCCTAAACCCTAAAATTAAAGGGCTTGTGTAAACTTTAGTTTACACAAGCTTGTGCATCAAAGTATTTTTCTTATAGTTTAAGGGTTTAGGTTTATGTGCTTAAAATTTAAGGACCTTAGTTTTAATTTAGAGTTTAAGGTTAGAATTTAGGGGTTATACGTAAAAACTTAAACCTCTAACATATTACCTTAAACCTTAAATCCTAACCCTTAAATTCTAATCCTAAACCCTAAATTCTAACAGTAATCTTAAATTTTAAAACCCTAAACTATAAACCTTAAGCTAAATTTTTAAATCTTAAAAATAGAGCGCTTGTAGAAATAATACTAACATTGAACTAATACGAATTGATCCGAGCAAAATCAACCAACACCGATCAAGTAGCTTGACGTCGTGTAGATCTTGACTTACCCATTAAAAATACAAATATCTGTTTTCAATCTAGTTACTTCCCTATAATCGGATAAAGTTTTATTTCCTCTTTCGTTATCGACTCTGTGACATTAATATCAAAATTAAAAGTCATGTGATGATGTGAGAACTGAAAATGTTATCAACTAATTATTTTAACTGATTAAATTTTTTAAACAAAATTAAAAGTTCGAATCATGACGTGCCGAAAAAAACTGGGTATAAAAAATCATCTCGATATTGGATAAGAATTAATCGACCTATTAATAATTATTAACGTATGTTGAATGTTTAGGGCAATTAGATAATTTTGATAAACCATGGGTATTCTTCAATTCCAATGTGCTTGAGGGACAAAGAAATGACGTATACCAGATTCCATAGTTAATTAAACAATATCAGTTTGGAGAAGTATTTAGGCTCACAAACTATTTTGGGATGTGATAAAAAAAAGATCTTTAATACTATGCTAGTTCGATGATAAGTATGAAAAAATATTATGTTTTGTATTTTTTATTTAGAATATTGTTTAGGTTTAGTCCCATTTAATTACATTTTTAATTGTTTGTGCATAAATTCTTAGTTCTTCCTTCCGTATATTAAGTTTGGCATTGCGTTTTTTTTTATGTGTGGAGAAATGGTTGTTGTTTTTTTGCTCTCTTTGCTTAGGACAAATTGTCGAGCCAGTTGTTGAGCGATTGTCAAGGCAAGTCGGAGATAAAAATCAAAATTTTCAAGCCTTATCCTTATCCTTATCACATTGGATAAAGCCTAAATTTAAAATCCAGAGTTGCTGCAGATAAAGATAAAGAGATTATTCCTTCTAATTCGAAATTGAAACGGAAATTTCCCCCTTTATTTAAGTGGATCACATCTTCAACATCGAAAAGAAGAGGATTGAATCGAGAGTGAGATTGAATCAAAGGGAGGATCAGATCAAGGAGGAACTCGACTTTTCCGAATTATTTTTCTCTGGTTTATGATATTTGTGAACGAATGAAGTACTTTGGTTTTTAATTTAATATTCGGTGTTTATCTAATTCTTGGCTTATTATTATAATTTCAAGTGATCTTGGAAAAGAAACCTGAATGAATCCATTTACCTAGACTCGAAAGAGCTAGATTCACGAAATCGATCTGATATGGTTTTCATTGAAACAACCATTGGTGAAAACTAATTTGCCTTAGAAATAAAGAGTGAATTTCAACAACTAAGAAGAGTTTACTGATCGATGATGTCCACCTAAAGTTAACACAAGTATATATTAGTGAGGCTTGCACAATCATCAGTTATTCGACTAAAGATAACTCGAAGACATTGAAGATCACTCTATCGAACACCAAATGACAATTACTTGTCATAGCAATTCTACCGACAATTACATCATTGCGTCTAATAACCCAACCTATTCTCTTAATTCAGTTTTTTCTTCCATTTATTTATTTTTTCTATACTTAGTTATTTTAATTTAATTTACTTGTTTATTATCACTTTCTATCATCATCAGTTTCATTCTTTTATTAAAAGTTAAAAGTCAAGTAAACTACCATGAACTAAAGGAATGAGTGAGAGAGAGAGAGAGAGAGGTCAAGGGTCGATTTTCGCCGGCCTCAACACGGCGGCGGACATCATTCTGGTGTGTTTCGTAGGAACGGCTATGCTGTTTACGTGAACTATGTTAGTAAGCGAATCCATCATTCTGCTTTGCGTGAGGCATTTTCAGAATACGACAGGGTTCTTAGTGTGTTCATTGCTTACAACAATCAGAGAAGAGTCAAGTCGGCCAGCACTTTTGCTTTTGTCCGTTTTGAAAAGAAGGCGGAGGCGTTGAATGCGATTAAGCTGGGTAACAATCGTAGAATGGATGGTTTCTCCATCAGGGTTTATCTGGAAGACAACGGAGCGAAAGGTCCGGCAGTCTCCAACAACAAGGTGGGTAATGCAGGCGCTACGTCAAACAATCGAGTTATGAACAAGGGAACTAGGGATAGTCGGTCGTATAAAGATGTATTAAGGGAAAATCTAAAGGTAAACACTAAGTCGGATTAGCCATCTGTGCCTAAGGCACCTGTATGCGTGTTCTGTAACGAGATGGTCAACCTAGCACCTGTCTCCTTGAATAAGCAAGCTGTACCGTTGGACTTAGAGTTAGCCGCAGCGGAGGACTAGCTGAAGCTCTGCCTTGTTGGCCAGATACAAGGCATGTATGATGCTGGATGTGTTCAACAGGCCTTGCGAGCGGATGGGTTTAAAGTTGATATTTGCACATGGTCCGGTTTCTATGTTATAATCAGATTTGAAGAGGAAGAACAAATCTCAATTTTCTGGGATTTGAGGGGGTTGTTACTAAAAACATGGTTCTCTGATATAGACTATCTAAAATTTTTTAAGAACAAGAACAAACTGAAAGTGTGGGTTTGTATGGAGGGGATCCCTTTATCTTTATGGCATGATTCAGTTTTCTATCTGATTGGTAGTCGGTTGAGATCAGTTATTAAACTAGATGAAGAAACTTCTAAAAAAACTAAACTGGACATGGCTAGGATTCTCATTGCAATCGGATGCCTATCGGAGCTTCCCCCGTTTGTGACTGCTTCGGCGTTCGGAGAAGAGTTCACCATCCGTCTGTCCACGGCAGAATACGAGGATGACCGCTGTTGGATAGATGACGGGCAAATGAACAGTCACTTTGAAGAGGAAAGAATGTGTCAGGAAAATGTTTTTTCTCAAAGGGATTTTGTGGCGGCGGCGAGGTTATTTCCCGAGATGTCGGGGGCTGGGTCTCAATTAAATCCCCCAACGGATGGTTTTGTCTCTCCATCAGCTGAGAATATCGCAATGGGCGGGCTACAGGAGAGGCATCTCGTGGGGCCCAATACGTCTGGCGCCCCGTTGGAATCCAACAATCTATTTGACGTCACGATCCAACATGAGGCAGGCCCAGTTGAGAGTTCAGATAACAGTAGTTGCTGTGAGCCCACAATTGACGTGCACACGGGTCTCTTTACTATCAGACCCAAAGTGAGCAAACAAATCAACAATGGCACTATGTCTATGATCCTTAGACCAAATCTAGAGAAACTTCAAAATCGGTCTCCTCTAAGTCCTGTTCAGTGTTCACTGTCTGAAAATCCTCAGAAGGAAAGAGGGATAAAAGGAGTGGTGCAGCCATGTCTGGTAAATTCGGTCGATTCTGTAAGTAATAAGTCAAGGCAAAACTTATCTTCACGGGGATCGGAATCAAAGGCTCAAGACACAAATAATCTCTCGGAGGCCTTAGCTACGATTGAGGTATGTGAGTCTCTCGGCCTCTTCTTTGATGCGAGTAAAGATGAGGTAGTTCATCGCATCGTGGAGATCGAAGGAGAGGCTGGAGTTTAATTTTCCAGTTCCTTTGCTTTCTGCTATTAATTGGGTTTTCTGTGTGGTCTCTTTTTATATATTTATTTATGATGAAAAACCTATTAATTACTTGGAATATCCGGGGGCTTGGGAGATTCGAAAAGAAAGCTTCGGTAAAAAGGATCATTCGAAGTCTGAGGCCGTCTGTTATATTCATTCAGGAGACAAAATTGCAGCATGTTAGTGATGGCTGCTTCAGATTACTCTGTGGTAACCCTAAGAAATATAATTTCGTGTATTCTGCTTCGGTTGGTTCTGCTGATGGAATAATTTCAATATGGGACCCTAATGTTTTTGAGTGTGAGTCTAGTTGGACTGCCAATTCTTATATTGGTATGAGTGGTAAGTTTCTAGCTTCGGGTTGTAAATGTGTGTTAGTTAATATTTACGCTCCTTGTTTGGCTTTGGAGAGGAAAGTCATGTTCGATGATCTAAAGAAGAAATTGCCAGGTTTAAATTATCCATTGATCATAGGAGGGGATTTCAATATTGTGAAAGATCGAACCGAAAGATTGGGAGTTAGTTTCAATAAGAGTGCTTCCGAAGATTTTGTTGAATTTATCGATTGTCTAGGTTTGATCGATTTGCCCCCGCATGGAAGTTTCTTCCCTTGGTCCAATTTTAGAGATTCTCCATCCTTCAGCAGGTTGGACATATTCTTGGTGTCAGAAGAAATTTTGGATGTGTGGTCTGATCTTATCCAGCAGGTTCATCCAAAGTCAATTTCGGACTATAATCCGGTAAGCTTGGCTTGTATGGGAGATTGTTGGGGTCCTCGTCCGTTTAAATGGTTCGAATCGGCTGGTGAAAACAAGGAGTACGTGGATCAAATAAATCAAGTGTGCAATAGATCTTTGAATAAGGATATTATGTGGCTGCTTGGTGAATGCAAGAAAGTCTCTAAGAATTGGGCCCTGCTCAACAAAGGGACAATAGATGATTCTATAGTGTCACTGGAAAAGAAATGTGCAGATTTGGAAGGGGCCATTTCCAAAGGTGATTCGCACTTGGTCAATGATCTAAAAGATGCAAAGTTGCAGCTGTGGAAAGCCGTTCGAAAGGATGAACGAGACTGGCTGCAGAAGTCTCGGCTTAAGTGGTTCGAAATGGGTGATAGAAATACCAAGTACTATCATTCATTTGCTTCAACAAGAAGGCGTGTAAACTTTATTGATAAAATTTCTAAGGATAATGTTGTGGCTTCTACTCCTTCGGCAATCAAGAGCATTATCTCTGAATCCTTCAAGGTTGGTTTTAATTCCTCTAAAACAATTCCCATCAAGAAATTTGAATGTAATCTGAAGAGTATCAGCAAGGCAGAGGTGGGTCTTCTTGAAAAGCCTTTTTCCTTACAAGAGATTTAGGAGGCCTTATCCTTGATGGATGGATCGCGAGCTCCGGGTCCCGATGGGTTCAACATGAACTTCTTCAAGCAATTCTGGCCATCTCTAAAAGGGGAAATCTCAAATTTCTTCAATGTGTTTCACAAAAAGAAAGTTATAGATTTCTCCTTTAATCGGTCTTTTATCCAGCTTATTCCGAAAGTCAACTCTCCTACTTCGATTAATGACTACAAACCTATAAGCTTGGTGGGATCAGTGTATAAACTTTTGGCCAAGACTCTCGCGATCAGACTAAAAGCCATAATACCTAAGCTAATCGGAGAGAGTCAATTTGCATTTTGTGCTGGTAGGCAAATACTTGATTGCTTTCTAATTGTGAATGAAGTCATCGATTACAGTAGAAGACAGGGTCTGGAAAGTGTGGTCTTTAAAGCGGATTTTCGTAAGGCTTATGACACTGTCGACTGGAAGTTTTTATTTTTATTATGAAGACTATGGGTTTTGGTGATTTGTTCTGTGAGTGGATTTCTATTTGCTTATCAACGGCCTCCATATCAGTATTGGTAAACGGGTCTCCTTCAGAACCTTTCTCTATTAGCCGGGGTCTTCGGCAAGGGTGTCCCTTATCCCCTATCTTGTTCAATCTAGTCGCAGAAGCTCTAAGCGCATTCTTGTCAAAAGAAGTTTCGTGTGGGTTCTTTAGTGGAGTGAAGATTGGTCAGGAGCCGGTTGAGGTTTCCCATCTACAGTTTGCGGATGACCTCATCTTATTCAGCGGAGCCAGTGAGAATCAAATTAAAAACATCGTGAGATTACTGAAGGGATTTGAAGTGGCGTCTGGGTTGAAATTGAACTTGAAGAAATCCTCGCTGTTTGGTATTAATGTTATTGATGCAACATTGGATATCTGGGCATCGTTGATTAAGTGTGGTAGGGGTAATTTTCCTTGCTCTTATCTTGGTCTTCCTCTTGGAGCGGTCAAGAATTCTTCCCATAAGTGGGAGCCAATTTTAGCACAAGTTCGATCTAAATTGACTTCTTTGTCGTCCAAAATGTTGTCTTTTGCTGGTAGAATCACCCTGGTTAAGTCTGCTCTATCTAATTTACCCATATATTTTATATCTCTGTTTCCTATGCCCAAATCTATTAGCAAGGAGTTAACAAGGTTAGTGGTTAATTTCTTGTGGAATCAAAGGGAAAAGAAAAAGATCCATTGGATCAGTTGGGAAGTGTTATGTCTGCCTAAACATCTCGGAGGGCTTGGCTTATTTGACTTTAGCATAAAAAATAGAGCTCTCCTCAACAAATGGCTATGGAGGTATGGCTCGAAGGTCAATAACTATTGGCGTCGGGTCATTTCGGCTAAGTATGAAAGTGGCTCCAATTATCTGTTGCCTTCTAATCTTAGGGCTACGAACAAGTCTTGGTTGTGGAAAGGTATTGTAGCTCCTCTATCAAATCCTAGTAGCATTTTTTTAAAGAATATCAAAATGGTCATCGGGGATGAGAAAAGAGTTTCGTTCTGATTGGATAATTGGACTGGTCTGGGTTCACTCAAATCTGCTTTCCCTTGTATATATTCTTTGGTTGATAGAAAGGTCGGACCAATTGCTGATTTTGGTGTTCTTGTTAACGGTGACTGGCAGTGGAACATTGCTCTTCGTCGAAGATTGTTTAGTTGGGAAGAGGACGTCTGGAATGAATTTTTTCATAGTATTAATAGTGTGATTCCAGGAAGACTACACAGTGATAGCATACGTTGGTCGGCAGTGGCGAATGGGCTCTACAACGCTAAATCATTTTGCGAATTACTCGTGAGCGACAGGGTTCATCAGGATGAGATTTGGAAGAAAGTTTGGGTTAATTTGGCCCCTCCGAAGGTTGAAGCTTTTATTTGGAAGGCTATCCATGGGAGAGTTCCTACTAAAGATCAGTTAGTTAAAAAGGGAGTATCTAGCTTGGCAGATCTGCTGTGCCCTTTATGTAAATCATTGAATGAAATGCCGAACCATATTTTTTGCAAGTGTTATTTTTCATGGTTGATTTGGCAACAGAGGTGTAATTTGTGGGGATTTATGTTTGTTTTTCCAGGTAATTTCAGGGATTTGATGTTGCTGTGGATTTCAATGCCTAATCGTTTCAAGAGTCAAGAGATTTGGATTATGGGATTCCAGTGTTTGGTGTGGTCTATTTGGTTATATCGGAACGAAGTATATTTCTCTAGCTCTAATGTTTCTGTGAAGTCTCTATTTGATATTTGCATAATTCGACTCAGTCTTTGGTGCAAGGCTAAGTAGCCCCTCGCTTCTCCTTCTCCTTCGATTATGCTCAATAATTCGCTTCTCCTTCTCCTTCGGTTATGCTCAATAATCCAAGGATGTTCAAAGATATTGTCGTTAATCAGAAGTTAACGGTGCACAAAATTTGGCAAGTTCCGGCTGTTGGGGTTCTGAAATTTCAGGTTGATGGAGCTGTGGTCGGTGGCTTCGAAAAGGCTGGTATTGGAGGCGTCTGCTTTAATCATAGTAACAAAATTCTAATCCAGTTCTCTAAGTTTGCAGGTTTCTTTGATGCTACTACTGCCGAACTCCTTGCGGTGTTAGAAGCTTGCGATTTGTTTCGCTCTTCACCTTGGTTTGATAAATCTAAACTTATTATTGAAACTGATTGTTCTCTTATTGTTGATTGGATTCATAAACCTTATTTATCTCCTGGGATTTTCAGTTCTTTAGTTGATGCTTGTTCAAAGTTCTGTTCTGATTTTGGTTGGAGCATTCAGGTGATTTCTCGAGATGGGAATGGCTCGGCGGATAAATTGGCGAAAGCTGGCTTGTCTAGAAGGATGCCGCTGATATGGTATCAGTCTTCGCCTAGTTCGTTGATATAGCTGTGCGGAAGTTGCCGGTTGATTAGCATCCTGGAGTTGAATAGGGTGCTTGTCCAGTAGAGTGGCACTATGCTGCTCAGTCTTCATTTCTTGTTGCATTTACTTGGGTTGCACTTTGGTTTGCAGTATGGGTTATGTCATATTCGTTGTTGGGATAATTTTGTGTAACACATTATTTCGGGGTACTCTTTTTCCTCTATTCTAGGATTAGGGAGGTTTTTTAACGAGGCCCGGAGCAGTGTCGATTTTTTAATAAAAGTTCTTAAATTTCAAAAAAAAAAAGTTAAAAGTCAAGTTTCACCAATTCATGTGGAAATAATTTTAATGTAATATTAAAATTTTATTTTTCATAGTAAACATTAATATTACCCATACTTAATTTGGAGAGGCATGGGTTAACAATACTCCTGCTCCACTATATAAAAATTATGACTTTGCCACTTGTTCGATAGGTTTGCTGGAGTCAAGTTTATGTTCGTGGGGATTCTTCATTTGCACATTATCTGTATGGAACATGCACATGGGCATGGCCAACATGCGATGATTTATTTTTGGTCTTTGCCTTTCATGGTTGTTTAACCATTATTCTGGGAATGGTCGCAGAAATTGTCGTTCAATTTCATTTCATTGCAAGATAGGGGGGATTGGTCTTTTTGTTCTTTCCGATTTCTTTTTCTAGTTTTTTGAGGAGTCCTTTGTTCTGTTGGTTTTATTTCTGTGCTATTTCCCTAATCCCTGTTATTATTATTTTCCTTTTTCCCCCATTTCTTAATAATGTGAAGTAGGGGTGAGTAAAACTCAACTTGACTTGAAAAAATCGAAATTTTTGACTCGACTCGAGGTGAAATAACTCGACTTGTCTTGACTTGAAAAAATTTCAAATAAAGTTTGAGTTGTAAAATGGAAATGCGAATAACTCAAAATTCTTAGTAATTACTCGACTCGTCTTGACTCAAGTCAGAAATTTTATAAACTCGACTTAACTCAAAAAAAAAATCAAATAAAGTTTGAGTTGTCAAATAAAAATTTGTGCATTTGTGTTTGTTGTTGTGGGGTGACTTCATTGTTTTGTTGGGTTCACTTTGGTTGGGAGATGTTAGTTGGGTTCGATTGTTGTTGTGAGTTTGTTTTTTTTTTTTTTTTTGCTTGTGTTGTATTCTTTTTCTCCAATTAAGATTAGGGAGTTTTTAACGAGGCTCACAATTTAGGTTTTAATTTTGTATGATTCACAATTTAATAAGATCATATTTGTCTAGCAAAAAAAAATTACATCGAGTCTCAATTTTTCTTGATATATATACCGATATAAAAAATATATGAAGATATATATATATATATATATCTTATATGATTAGAAAAAGTCGTTTAAATTGGAATCAAATCGTACTATAACATGATAAATAATTACAATTAAATTTGTATATGAACTCAAAAACTTGACTCGACTCCAATAAAAAAATTTCAAATAAAGTTTGAGTTGTAAAATATGACGCGTCAACTCGAATAACTCGAAATTTTTTTACTCGACTCGACTCGATCGAATACTCACCCCTAATGCGAGGAGGCATTATAAAAAAAATATACTTTACATTGTGAATTAGTTGTCCTTTTTCACCAATATTTTTTTTGCAAAACTAATAAATAAATTGATAATTTTCTAAAGAGTCACAAGTACAATTATAAATATAAGAATGAGGTAATTTTTTTTTTCTTGAAGCAAACTCAAAATTATAATTTTGTTCCTACATTTTAATTGCATCAATTGTACTTCGAAATCATTATAAAATATTATATTTGATAACTATAGCTTCAATCAAAGAATACACATGATCAGATTGAAATTGAAATATATATAACTTTGAATCAAAATAGATCCGAACAAGATCCATACATGGTGACAGGGGCGGCTGTAATGGGGCAAGTGGGAGCCTTAACCCCTAAAATTTTAAAAAATTGTTATTTAGCCCTTGAAAATTTTAAAAACTTCAATTTGTCCCCTTCAAAAATTTAAAATGTAATTATTATATTTATTTTTTAAATTACTTTAATTAAGCACCCTCCTAAAATTTTTAAAAATATTAAATTTTCTAAAAATTTTAGTTATATTTTCTTTTTGGAAAGTTTAAATTAAATCCTTTAGAATTTTTGAAAAAGTTAATTTAAAAATATAATTTAAAAAAAATAAATAGACCCCTCAAACTCCAAGATACGTACAGGTTCATCCATCTCTTTGTATGTCATTACATAATTAGTCAAAGGCGTAATTGACATATAATTGAGAAATTTAAAATTACCCTTAACGGATAATATCGTTGAATATTTTTTCTTTAATATATTTTAGGAAAATTCTACAACTTGCGACGAATCGTTGAACACCACTAATGTTAAACACCGCTGAACACCATTAAATTAATTAATAAAAATTTAAAATTTTAAGGATCCATCATACAATTAATAATTATTTTAAAAAATTCAATTAAATTATTTTTATATATTAAAATTTTATTTTTTAATAAGGGACTATATATTTAGTACCTCACATATTTCCGTATTTCTATTGAACTCTCATTATTTAAATATTATTTCAATTTGACCCTAATCTTTATAAAAAAAATAATTTAACCCTTAACCCTCAACCTAAAACCTAAAACCCTAAACTATTAAACCTTAAACCTTTAAACTCTTAAACCTATACCTAAACCATATACCCTTAAAAATAGTTTTATTTAATAAAATAATTAATATGGATTATAGCCATCAACAAGGTTTTTCACCCCAACCCCATTTCTTTATTAGTTTCTTTCAAGGAATTGTTTAAATAAAATTATTGTATGAATTTTCTAATTACTCATTTGCAGTTACTTATAGGATAAAAAGTTCATTCTCAACATATTTTTCAAATTTATATTCTTAATTTACATGTGTTCAAATTTACCAAGTATTGTTGTATATATTCATCGAGGTTTAACGGACAGATTCATGTTTTATTTGAGTACTTCTTCGTGTTTGTTTATTTAAATTAAATGTACTTTCAAGAGAAAAACATATCTTTTAAAATTAGAACTAGTTTTTTCAGTAATTTGAATATGTATATATATCAGTTAATATTATTTTAAGTGATTCATCAGAAAACGATCTTCATTCATTTTATATTATTGAAATTGTGTTATAAAGTTATAATGTGTAGGCTTTCTATCAACGAAATTTTCACCATTGTGCGGTGGTGCTCATATGTCCATCTCAAGTAGCTAAGATATTGGCTACATATATTTGTCGGTTTAATGACTTGACTTAAACGCTAAACAGAGGGGTGGGGCTTCAAATTTGAATATTGTCGGCTTATGTTTCGTATAGGATCCTTAGGCACTTGTAAGGTAATAATAATAATAATAATAATTTAGGTTTTAGTACCCGCAGCAGCTTAAAAATCGTCTGAATATGCCTTAAAAATTTAAAGAGATGTTGGCTTTTACAATTTAGATGACATCTAGTAGGGCAGTTGTTTCAAATATAGAGAGCAGGAAGACGCATCATTTTGCTATTTTTCTTTTTGTAGGATTTGGCATTGAATTGTTGTGTGGAACTTTTTTATAACCAAAGCAAATAGAATTCTTTCATGTTAATTCTGATTTTGCTTGATGTCCTCTGTTTTGATGCCTTAATTAGAAGCATATTCATTACTGCCATCTTTGCATGATTAATTAACTACTTCTATAAGTTTACAACATTGTGATATTCCATTCTTCTGTAATTTGCAAATGAAAAACCTAATAGTTTCATAAACCAAGTTAATGGATTTTATATTTTAACTGCTGTTACTTATAGATTTTATTAGTTTCTTTTAGGGAATTGTTTAAACTAAGTAAAACATGTTTTGAATGAATTTTTTATCCTATAAGAAACTAATATTATATATATACACCCCAAATTCATACAAATATATAGATTTTATTAAATAAAATTATTTTTAAGGGTATATGATTTAGGGTATAAGTTTAAGAGTTTAAGGGTTTAAAGTTTAATAGTTTAGGGTTTTAGGTTGAGGGTTAAGGGTTAAATTATTTTTATAAAGAATATGGTCAAATTAAAATAATATTTAAATAATGAGGGTTCAACAGAAATACGAAAATAGGTGAGGTACTAAATATATAGTTTACCCTTATTAAAAAATAAAATTTTATTATATATAAAAATAATTTAATTGAATTTTTTAAAGTAATTATTAATTATTTGATGGGTCCTTAAAATTTTAAATTTTTATTAATTAATTTAATGATGTTCAGCGGTGTTCAGTATTAGTGGTGTACAGCGGTGTTCGTCGCACGTGGTAGACTCATCCTATTTTTTAAAACAAAAATTACGTGTAGTGATTTAGAACACTTGAGTGTTTTACATATTAAAAAATCTTTTCATCCACCAAACTTAAATAAGTTTTTATAATGATAAGTCTGCCACGCTTGACGAGCAACGATGAGCATCGCTAACGACGAGCATCGATAAGCACTATTAATTTAATTTATAAAAATTTAAAATCTAAAGGATTGAACGTATAATTATAAATTATTTAAAAATAAAAAAATAAATTAATTAAAATATATTATTTTATTTTTAATTAAAATACCCCTAAATTATAAAACTTTAATTTTTGTTCATTTAAAATTTAAGCAGCAGCCGACGTTGTCCTGTGGCTGCGGCTGCTCTGCCAGATTGGACGATGGATTTTTGATCTAATAAGTAATAATATATGCAATTTGCTATCGACACATATGTTTTCACCAACAAGTTCAAACCCCATGTAGATTAACGCGCCCCACGCGCCCCCAAAATTTCCTCTCGCCCAAACTTCTGAGCCTCGGATGCATTGTTTTTGATTCACCGTCCCAGCATAGCTTGAGTGGTCCTCTGATCGTGGCGCTGTCCCCGTTAGTAGACCGCCGGTGTGCCGGAAGTCAATAGTGAACGACTGCTTTTGGTGGTTTGCTCAGCGGAGTTTTTGCGATAACAGTGAATTTTTTGGGTGGATTTCGTGGTTGGCTGTCGCTGGGATTCGTCGAGCGTTCATCCGGTCATCTGTATCTTGCTTATGGACCTGCCACATGAAGCTCCTCCGAGTGATCGGCCGATCGGCATGTTTCTGATCTCATTCTGCTTCTCCGCCGGTAATTGTTGATTATGTTTCCCCCTTTTTTCGGCGAATTCCCCTATTCTGGTTCACTTGCCCATCCCTTCGCCGCACCCCGCTTTCTTGTGATCTCCATCCCGTTCTTTTCTTTCTGTGCTTCTTGTGGTTGTTTGCTCCTGGATTGCTGAAGGTTTTGCAGGTTTTTGTTTTCTCTTTATGTTTTACTATGCCAAGGATATTTGCGCTGCTGGATTGATTTTTGTGTTTTTGCTGGGCGATAATATGTTGTAGGAATACACTGTTTTTCGGTCTTTTATGTGATTTCCTTGGATACTCCTCGTGGTTGGAATCTGTTTCGTCCTGTGCCTATTCTATTCACAGATTTTCTTGAGCCGATTCTGGTCATTCCTGGGAGTTTTGTTTCTCTTTGGTTGCGATGAAGAAAGCTTAACAATTGAGCACAGAGGGTCTTAAGGTGATTGTTTCGGTTGTCTCTTGGCCTAATTTGCACCGGATTTCTTGGACAAAAGCTAAGTGGGACGTGGTTGTCCCTGGGAAACCTGCCGCATAGTCTTGGCTTGAAGTTGAGTTTGTTGGTCTGCGTACTCAACTGATTTAGATGGTCTGATCCTCAGCTTTTGAGCTGTTTCTTCTGTCTTTGTCGAGGCCATGACAACTCTTGCATGGAACGTCCGTAGCTTAGGAAACCAAGATACTGTTAGAGCTCTCCGGTATGCCATAAGTAAACACAGTCCGAATATCGTTTTTCTAAGCGAGACGAAGCAGAAGAAGCGGTACCTGGAGAAAATAAGGATGAAGATGAAATTGAGTTCCTCCTTCTATGTGGAGCCTGATGGCACAACTGGAGGACTTGCCCTTTGGTGGAATAATGACGTGACCATTAATGTGCTAAATCACTCTAAAAACTTCATTGATACCAAGGTGATGTTCCAGGATAGCGATAATTGGTTTGGAACGTTTATATATGGCCCCCCGTACAAAGATGAAAGGATAACTTTCTGGGAGAACCTATCAAAACTCAGAAACTCATCTAGTAACAAATGGCTCATCATGGGAGACTCCAATATGGTCCTTAGACAAGAAGAGAAAGAAGGAGGAAACCCAGTTAATCCAAAAGAGGCGAGAATTCTAAATGACTTCGTGAATTCGGCCGGCCTTATTGAATTGCCTATTAAAGGTGGCCACTTCACCTGGTTCAATCAGAGAAGCGGGGATAATTCCATTCTTGAAAAGTTGGATCGATTTTTGTGCTCGGCTGATTGGAGTCTTAACTTCCCCAAAGCTGTGGGGATTATGGATATTGCAGTCGCCTCGGATCATGCACCTATTTTTCTGTTCACTAAGGGTTTCACCAGAAAATACAAGAAAGATTTCAAATTTGAATCGAAATGGCTTCTGGAAGAAGACTGTTCTCAGACAGTTTCTAAGGGGTGGAGTATCTCACCAGGAGAAAGAGTGGCCTCGAGGTTTGGAAGAAAGATTCGCAACACCAGATCGGTCCTTATGAAATGGAGCAAGGTTAAAGCTAAACAGAAAAATGAGAGAAAACAAACCATAACGACCAGGATCAAACAGCTCCAAGGAAGGAAACTCACAGAAGAAGAGTTAGAAGAATACAAGAAACTGAAGAAAGAACTTGATTCTGAATGGGAAAGCGAGGAAAGATACTGGCATCAGTGATCAAGGATAAACTGGCTGAAATGGGATGACAAGAATATCAAGTTCTTTCATGCCACAACCATTCACCACCGCAGAACAAATGCCATCGTCAAATTGAGAAGAGCTGATGGGACCTGGATTGAGAGACCAGATCAAATAGCACAGTACCTTCAGCAACACTTTCAGAAGGTTTTCACCAGGGACAAGGAGGTTGATTTTCAGAAACTTAAGGATTACATTCCGAGATTAATTACTGAATCAATGAACCTTGACCTCAAGAGGGAAGTGACGGAAACAGAAATTAAGGATGCGGTCTTTAGTATGGGCGCTACAAAGGCCCCAGGCCCCGATGGTTTCCCGGGTTGTTTCTACCAGACCTACTGGGAGATTGTAAAGGATGACCTTATTGGGATGGTCCTTTCTTTCTTCAGAGATGGGGATATGTGTGCAGGGCTCAATAAGACGAACATAGTGCTCATTCCAAAAATAGCTACTCCAACTGAAGTCTCACACTTTAGACCGATCAGCCTGTGCAATTTCTCCCTGAAAGTCGTAACCAAAATCCTGGCCACGAGGCTGAAAGCTTTCCTTCCGGATATCATCCCTCCCTCTCAGTCAGCATTTGTGCATGGCCGATCCATCCATGATAATATTATCCTTGCTAACGAGGCATTCCATGCTATCAAACGGGCTAAAAAGGGTAAGAGAGGCCTCATGGCTTTGAAGATTGATCTGGAAAAGGCGTATGACAAGGTTGACTGGGGCTTACTCCAGTTTGTTATGATCAACATGGGGTTTGATGATTGGTGGACTTCTCGAGTTATGAAGTGTGTCTCTTCGATCTCTTTCTCCTTGGTTGCTAATGGGGAACGAATTGGGGAAGTCGAAGCTGGAAGAGGTTTAAGACAGGGTGATCCTTTATCACCCTTTCTTTTCACCCTAGTCTCGAGCATTCTGACCTGGATCATCACAAAGGAAGCTGAGATGAGTCAGTTTACGGGTTTGAGAATCAAAAGACGATGCCCAGTTCTGAGTCATCTGCTCTTCGCCGATGATTGTCTTCTGTTCTCGGAAGCGAGCGAAGGAAACTGTGCAGCGGTCCTACGCATTCTTCAGCTGTTTCAATCTGCTACAGGACAATCGATCAACTTCCAGAAATCTTCTGTCTTTTTCTCCCCAAATGTTAGCCGTAATTTTAAAGACCATCTCTCAAATGTGCTGAGGTTCAAACCTATGGAGGATGATGCTAAATATTTAGGCCTCCCGTCTTTTGGGGAAGAAGTAAGAGAGAAGCTTTGTCTTTCATCAAAGAACGAGTTCAGAATAGACTGAAGGGGTGGAAAGCCAAATTTTTGAACATTGCAGGTAAGGAAGTACTCATAAAGGCTGTGGCACAGGCCATTCCAACTTATGTGATGCAATGCTTCCTTCTCCCAGTCACCTTTTGTAATGATATCTGTTCGATGGTTGCCAAATTCTGGTGGAACAACTGCTCTGACAAAGAAAGAAGTATTCACTGGATGAACTGGAAGGATCTGTGCCGACCAAAAGAACAAGGAGGAATGGGCTTTAAAAACCTGAGGATATTCAACAAAGCCCTCGTTACAAAGATTGCGTGGAGAGTGATAAAGAGCCCGGAATCACTTCTTGCCCAAACTCTCAGGGGTATCTATTTCCCGAACGGAAACATTTTTGAAGCCCCTTTATGCGCCAATCCTTCTTGGGCATGGTCAGGAATCAGGGAAGGCGTGAAAACGCTGAAAGAGGGGGCTCTCTAGAGAGTTGGGAATGGCAGATTTATCTCAACGTGGAAGGATAACTGGGTCCCAGGTTTACCTCATTTTCGTATCTCTACTCCAACCCCTCAGGACTCCCCTTCTCCATCTGTCAGCAGTCTGATTAACCCCGATGGCCGTTCATGGAATAGGTCAAGGATCCAGGATCTATTTAGCACGACCAAAGCCAAGGCAATCCTCACCATTCCGATTGGAGGGCCCCAGATCAAGGACACTTTTATTTGGTCTGGTACAAAGAATGGTGAGTACTCTGTCCGATCAGGGTATAGGTTTATTGAAGCTTCCTCCAAGGATAGCTGCAGTCCTTCTTCCAGTGAGGATCCTAGTGCAATAAAGGGGTTCTGGAATTCTATCTGGAGCCTTATGGTCCCCTCCAAAATCCGATCTTTCCTCTGGAAGATATGCCATAATATCGTTCCTACAAAAGGTATTCTGGCATCACGCTTTCATGGTAACTTTAATGATTCGGACTGTTGTCCTTGATGTGGGGAGAAAGGAGAATCGATCGAACACCTCCTGTTCTTCTGTCCGTTTGCTCAAGGAGCTTGGAAGGCATCAGGCTTTAGTTACTCTCCATCCCGTGCAGGATTTCCTGGGTTCCCGAAATGGTGGCACAAAATAAATGACTTCCGCAAGCTTGGTTGCTTTGATGATGGTTGCGCTCTTATCGCTTTTCTTCTATGGTCCCTTTGGAAGTCAAGGAATGCGTTGGTTTATGAGAGTAAGCAAGATAGGCCTTGGGAGGTTTGGCTTCGAGCAGAACAAGCGTACTCTGAATATCATCATGCAAACTTTTCTAGTAATTCAGAGAAGTCTCATCCTAGGCAAGAACCTAAGGATTGGTCACCACCACCCCCAGGATCACTCAAGATTAATTGCGATGCTGCCTTTGATCCACATTCAGGGATAGTTTCAGCTGCGGCTATTGCGAGGGATAGCTCAGGATCTTTCCTTCATGGAATCTCTGATTCTTTTGTTGCCCCCTCTGCGGAAGCGGCGGAAGCCTTAGCCATTAGATTGGGTATCTCGATGGCTTGTTGGAATGGCTACGATAACATCATTATCGAAGCTGATTGTAAAGCTGTTGTTTGCAGACTTAATGAAGGATCTTCGTCCGATTGGGCCACAGCGGCCGTGGAAGAGGATATCAGACTGTCTTCTAGATCCTTTAATTCCTGCTTGTTCTCTTTTGTTCCCCGGACTTGTAATCGGGCAGCCGACAGGCTAGCCAAATTTGCTAAAAGGTGTAACGGTCAAACCTTGTGGGATCGTAACACCATCCTGTCTATCTTGATATCTATGTAATCTTTGAGATTGAAATAAAGTTATCCCTTTGAACAAAAAAAAAAACAAGTTCAAACCCGTTTTCATACTTGTAGTAATCCATTCGTCGCTGCCATTTGAAATTCAACCTCAGATGAGCATGGTTCCGAGTCTTCCGACTCTCAACAGCGGTAGGGTAGCGGCGGCAGCAGTAGGACAGCGGCAGCGCCGGCTTAAATTTTAAATGAACAAAAATTAGGGTTTTGTAATTTATAAGTATTTTAATTAAAAATAAAAATAAAATAATGTATTTTAATGAATTTAACTTTTAATTTTTAAATAATTTATAATTATACGTTCAGTCCTTTAAAATTTAAATCGTATAAATTAAATTAATAGTGCTCATCGGTGTTCGTCGTTAGTGGTACTCATCGATACTCGTCAAGCATTGTAGAATTTTCCTTTTTATAAATATATATTTTTAATAAATTAATGTAATAAGATATCATTTTTTAATAGAACATTTAAGATATATTTTTCTTATTAATGTAATAAGATATCATTTGATCTAATATATCCCAAATTTAAAGATGTTGTTGGCAGATCTAAAAATATTTTTGAGGCTGGACACACATATTAACATTATGTTCGAATTCAGTTCGTTTATTATTTAGTTTATTCGAGCTTGTTTTTTTTTAGTTTTCGCGCACATGTTCGTATAGCGTTTGCAAACTTGTTTAATGTTCGCGAACAAGTTTACTCAACGTTAGCAAGTATGTTAATTTATATGTTCGTGAACATAAACAACCAGCGGCGGATCCAAAAAAAATTGAGGGTGGGCACACATATATTAAGTCTTAACAATATAAAAAAATTTGTACGTAAATGGGTACAAATAAAATTTTAGGGTGGACACGCTCAGTAAAATAGATAACCAATAAAAGAAATTCAGATTTGCAGGGGGCACAATAAAATTTCAGGGTAGGCACACTCAGTAAAATGAATAACCAGTAAAGAAAATTCTGATTTTCAGGGTGGGCACTTGCCTAACCTGAACATAACCTACATCCGCCACCGTAAGTAACTAGGTGTAAACAAGTTAATAATGCTCATTTACAATGGTATAAATAAGTTATCAATGCAAACATTAGTGAATCAAAAAATAACATTGTAAATAACTTGTATGGCCTAACTATATGGTGGGTTCACCACTGTGGTTAATAGTATATAAATTATAATTAAAAGTTTGTTTAAAAAGCATAAAACAATGTCATCTGTTATAACTTACAAAGACGAACTTAAACATCTTTATGATGTGAATAATTTTATACAAAATTTGCTTCTCCCGTGTCATGGTGATTGAGTACAATACAAAGCATACAATTCATGCTAGCCATAAAAACACATTAATAAATTAGAATTTTTTAAATTACAATTTACAAAGTAATGTGATATATATTACCTACAAGGCTACAACAAATTCGAAAAAACTCAATTGTACTTATTTATCAATTTATATTTAATCAATAAAAAACAATAACAAAAATGAATGTCTTTGTTAAATTGATTCAACGAAACTAATATCAAGAATCATCAATTCATAAAGTCGTCTTTCTACTTCCAGTGTTAATTAATTTAATCCCTAACTCAAAATCTAAAGTTAAAATAGAAAAAGTTAAATATAAATTCACTAAATAATTGATTATTATATCCTTATTTATATTGCTACAATAAGAGAAATAACAAAAGGTCTTGAAATCTTGTAAACCAAAATTTAAATAGTAATTGAAATATATTTCTATATGTTGAATAAATGAACTGAACTCAAATGAATTGATTTTGGACTCGAAGAAAGAACAAGTTACTACTTATGTACATCTTTAGTCAGCTTTTTTATTATAATTTATATGTGAGCACAAATAAATAAAATTTCAGGGTGGAAAGAATTAAAATTTTAAGGTGAACATAATCAATAAAATAAATAAATAATTCGAGAAAATTTAGATTTACGTGTCCACCCTGGACAATGGGCGGATCCACCATTGAAAGACGTAATAAGCAGTCTTGAATTCAACTTATTCAAATTCAGCTTATTAAAGAATATATATATATATATAATATACTTATATATACCGATGATTATTGGATGAATGAAATATATAGATAAAATTAAAATTGGAGAATGATGAGATTTGTAGGAGGGAAAAAGAAAAGTGTTTAATCGTATCTATTTATTTTATTCATTTAATAATCATAAATCATAAATTAGTATAAAATTAATCTAATGATCATGTATATAGAAAAATGTGTAATTGATTATCACATTTTTTTTCAAATTTATTTGACTTTAAATTCAAATATTAAGTAACGTAGAAGTTACGGATCACCTCCATTAATTTCAAAGAATTGTATACGTATTAATTTTATCCCAATATATTGTTTCTACTATTGTGTTCATACATAAAAAAAATAACAATGGCTAAAGTCATATAACATTAAAATTTATAGAAGAAAATGAGATAATTATATTCATTTAAAATATGTCACAGTTATTTATGTGTTCAAGATCATATAAAAAATATTGAACCAAAACTAGATTCAATGAAATATGTATAAAAATCCTATTTTAATATTTAACAATATTAGTATTTATATATTTTAATGAATAAATTTAAATAAAATATTTTTATTAATGAACCGGTAAAGCAAATTGAGTGGACAATGGACATTCCCATAAGTCTACATCAATGAATTTATACGCAAGAATATGTAAAACAACATGATTTTTCAACTATGTAAAACAAGTGTTGATGGCCGATTGATCAGAGCTGCTCACCACTCCATTTCTCTTTTCTTTAGGTTCGGAGTTCAAGACCAATAAAAAATATTTTCTTCCCTTAAAATTTCTCACTTCCCCTCTAAGTAAAAGTATGTAGTTTTTGTCAAAAAAAAAAATTAACCAGTGCTTCACTTTTTTTGTCGTTAATAAAGTATTACAAATACTTATTAAATTATGTTAATATAAATTCTTGGGTAAAGTACACAGACGGTCACTGAACTTTGGTAAAAAAAACAAAATGGTAACTAAACTTTTAAAAATCACAAAATGACAATTAAACTTTATGTTTTATAACAAAATGGTAACTAGACGTTAAATGTCGTTAAGTGGCTGTTATAAAATTTGGTATAATAACACATTTAGTCCTTCATATTTATACATTCAATCAATTTAGTCCTAATTCGAAACAATTCACTAAATTTAGCCCTCGTTATTTACGCATTCTTTCAATTTGGTCCTTAAAGCAAAATTCCAAAGTATGATAACATGATAAATAATTACAATTAAATTTTTATAGGAACTCGAAAACTCGACTCGATTCGAATCGAAAAAATTTCAAATAAAGTGAGTTGTAAAATATGACGCGTCAACTCGAATAACTCGAAATATTTTGACTCGACTCAATCGAACGCCCATCTCTATCTTAAGATATGACGCATCAACTCGAATAACTCGAAATATTCGAATATTTTAAATCATTTTTCTTTTAAATTGAATATTTTTTGAAATAGAATATTTAATATTTTCATATTTAAATCACACCGAATATTTAATAACTACTTTAAATATTCAATTTAATTTAAAAATATTCGATTTAAAAGAAAAATGATTTAAAATATTCGAATATTTAATAACTACTTTAAATATTCAATTTAATTTAAAAATATTCGATTTAAAAGAAAAAATGATTTAAAATATTCGAATATTTAATAACTATTTTAAATATTTTTATTTTAAATATTTGAATATTTAATAACTACTTTAAATATTTATTAAATATTCGAATATTTTAAATCAATTTTTTTCTTGTAAATCGAATATTTTTAAATTAAATCGAATATTTAAAGTAGTTATTAAATATCCGATGTGATTTAAAAGAAAAATGATTTAAAATATTCGAATATTTCGAGTTATTCGAGTTGACGCATCATATCTTAAGATAGAGGTGAGTGTTCGATCGAGTCGAGTCAAAAAAATTTGAGTTATTCGAGTTGACGCGTCATATTTTACAACTCAAACTTTATTTGAAATTTTTTCGATTCGAGTCGAGTCGAGTTTTTGAGTTCCTATAAAAATTTAATTAAATATTCAAATATTTTAAATCAATTTTTTCTTTTAAATCGAATATTTTTAAATTAAATCGAATATTTAAAGTAGTTATTAAATATTCGATGTGATTTAAATATGAAAATATTAAATATTCTATTTTAAAAAATATTTGATTTAAAAGAAAAAATGATTTAAAATATTTGAATATTTCGAGTTATTCGAGTTGACGCGTCATATCTTAAGATAGAGGTGAGCATTCGATCGAGTCGAGTCAAAAAATTTCGAGTTATTCGAGTTTACGCGTCATATTTTACAACTCAAATTTTATTTGAAATTTTTTCGATTCGAGTTGAGTTGAGTTTTCGAGTTCCTATAAAAATTTAATTAAATATTCAAATATTTTAAATCAATTTTTTTTCTTTTAAATCGAATATTTAAAGTTGTTATTAAATAATCAATGTGATTTAAATATGAAAATATTAAATATTCTATTTTAAAAAAAATATTCGATTTAAAAGAAAAAACGATTTAAAATATTCTATTATTTCGAGTTATTCGAGTTGACGCGTCATATTTTACAACTCAAACTTTATTTGAAATTTTTTCGATACGAGTCGAGTTTTCGAGTTCCTATAAAAATTTAATTGTAATTATTTATTATGTTACCATACTTTGGAATTTTGCTTGAAGGACTAAATTGAAAGAATGCATAAATTACGAGGGCTAAATTTAGTGAATTGGTTCGAATTAGGGTTAAATTGATTGAATGCATAAATATGAAGGACTAAATGCGTTATTATACCAAATTTTATAACAGCCACTTAACGGCATTTAACGTCTAGTTACCATTTTGTTATAAAACATAAAGTTTAATTGCCATTTTGTGATTTTTAAAAGTTTGGTTACCATTTTGTTTTTTTTTACCAAAGTTCAGTGACCGTCTGTGTACTTTACCCTAAATTCTACTTATTAAATTTTTAAAAACGACAAAACAAATATATTAATTTTTTAGTTTTGTTATAAAATGAACATTATTTCGTTAATTGTTGTTAAAAGAATTGCGTGGTACATAATATTAGTGAGTGATATTTTAGATTTGTGCATACAAAAGGATAAGATCACATAGATTAAGAATGACACATCATAAAACAATGTTATATTTTAAATTTGTTATTGTTGAGTTGATCAATCAACGAAGATGGCCAAGAGGAGGTGAATTAGCCATTAAAAATTTTGGTGGAAGTAAATGGAACAAGAAAGGAAATTTGCACAAGTAATTTATAGTGGTTCAACATTCTCAACGAGGTCTACATCTACTACCTTTGTTATCCACACTAAAATTTTTCATAAATTCACTAATTTGTCTTTCCTTTTAGGCAAAAGGAGATAATCTTACAAATCCTAGACTTGTACCCAAAGTTTAGATATTTTCTTTTCCTAAAGTTCTAAACAAAGAAGTAAACTATGAAAACCTCACAAGATAATGTGTCTGACAATTAAAGTTCGTTAAACCCCAACACTTGAATATGTCTAGAAAAGTTATATTAAAAATAATTTTATAGATCTAATTAATAATAATTAGATACAAAATATTAATAACTAATAAATTATTCAAACAAGTATTGAATATAAACATGTCCTTATATGTCATTTTACTTGTTTAAATAATCTAACAACTATAAGCTATCAGTTAATTTTACCAAACACTTTTATACAATCAGCTAATACAATCCGCTAGTCAAATCAGCTAATGCAATCAGCTATCAGCTAATGCAATCCGCTATTAGCTATCCGCTAATTGCCAAACAGGGCCATTATATAAAATATTTATTATGTGTGAATTTTCTTCGTATTTTATTTAGTTTAATCGCTTAATATGTGTGGACTTTTCAAGTATATTTGACAATAGGGTTTTGCTATACATAATTATTAGATTTCTATCATTAATGGCTATTTTACTTTTCACTAGAATTTATTAAAAAATTAAGGGTTTGGGATGTGTATAAGAACTACTAGATTCCTATCATTAAAGATTATTTTACTTTTCAATAGAATCTATTAGAATGTAGTTAATTACATTCTTAAAAAAATAAATATCATTAATATATGGTGTTTAATAGAACTAAACCCTAAACCCTAACCTTGGGCTCTAAACCCTAAATTCTAAATTTTAGATTCCACAAACCTTAAAAAGCATACATTAACCCTAAATCTTAACCATAACCCTAAACCCTAAACCATAGCAACCAAAAAATACAACAACATTAAAACCCTAAAATAATAAACCATAAACCCTAAAATTATAAATCATAACCCCTAAACACCTAAACTATTTTACACGATTATTAATCACATTAAACACCTTGAATCAATGGTGTTTAATATATTAAGAATGTAATTAATTACATTATACTAGATTCCATTAAAAAGTAAAATAATAATTGATACGATAATAGGAGGGGTAAAAATAATCATTTTTGACAAGAAATTAAAGTTGTTTTGGAAGGCTAGAACATCAATTGATTTGCGACGACTTTTCATATGGGATCCAGGCATTTTTAATTAGGATAATCTTTACAATCATTTAAATTTTATTTTATCTTTTTAATTAGGATAATATTATTATCTATTTTAATTGAAATAATATTCTTATCTCTTTTAACTGAGATAATATTCTATTATTTTATTATTATTATTATTATTATTATTATTATTATTATTATTATTATTATTATTATTATTATTATTATTATTATCTAGTTAGTCTTTTAGATTAAATTAAATTCATTTTCTTTTGTAATTAGGGTTTTATTAGCCTATAAATAGGCTCATTACTTTCTACGATTAAATTCATTTAGAGATCAATTTAATTATTTCTTTCAAAGTTCTCTTGTGAGTTCTTTTTTTTTCAAAATTTTTAACTTGTTCTTGTTTCAGAGTACTGGTCTTCAATTGCGCAACAACGAGTATTTGGCGTTCTTCTTCATCGCCTAGGTTGTTAAGGGCAGGATTCTTAGAGGGTTAGGCGTTACCAAACTCAGACGCACGTTTGTCTAAGACATGATCTTAGAAGGGGGTGTTGTCATATCCTATTTATTTTTATTTAAGCTTTTTTTTTTAATTTCGTGTCTTTTTTATTGAGTCGTTGGAAAAAATAAATTAACTCTTGCTAACTTTTCTAGATCTATATTAAAAAGAATATTTGATCCAAGCTTTCGCGCTTCCCTATAATTTCGTAATTTGCTTTCTTTTCTATGCTCTGATACCACAAATGATAGGATCTTTTCGTATTCAATTATGTTTAATTATATTTATAAAAGACATTTTTATTTTTTGTAATTACGCAATTTTAATTTTCCGTAGTAATTTTTTTACACTTTCTCTAATTTATATTTAATTTCATTTTTAATTATTGTTATTCGATTAATGGCAAATTCAATTAAAAAAACAAACTATGATACCGTTTTCGACGCGAATTTTACTAGGTTTAGAACAGACGAAAATTGCCCATATTGGTGTAAAATGAAAGAGAATTTCCAATACTACGAAGCCAAACTGAATGATTACCAAAAATATTCGATTAATAAGCCCGAAATAATGATCGAACATGTCTATCGAAGCTTGTTCTTCCACCCAGAATTGCACAGAACTCGCTTTCTGCAGGGAATTCAACCGCCTGCCTTTTGAAATTCTCGGGGAACTCGCGTTTGGCAGAACGCGAGTTTCTGTAAAGTTCGTTATTATGAAAAGCGTTGCCACGTATGCAGAACTCGCTTTCTGCGTAGCGCGAATTCGTATCTCACTACCTCCAGAATGTGAGTTCTTCTTACGTGGCAGATTTAGGAGTTATTTTTTCAAATAATAGTCTGTGAATGCCATTTTTCTAGATAATTATTTAAATGAGATTTTTGGTTTAAAATAGCCAATAAAAGGAGTTCAAGTTTTGGGATCACAACACTATCATGATCATGTTTTTTTTTATGTAATTTTTGTTTGATAATTAGTCGTAGGGGGTTGTTGTTGAGTCTATCCTTGGAAAAGTCAAAGTCATCTCTTTTTGGAAATGTGTCAGTTGACTTTATATTCCATCTATAGAAAATTATATAAATAACTCTCTTTTTTCTCTTCCATCTCAATATTAGTAATAATTCTCTTGCAAATTCCTCTTTTCTCTGATTTTCATCATCTTTTTTCACTTACAAACACTCTGAGTTTTACTAAAAAGGAAGACAAGGAATTGAAGGAAAAAAAAAAATTGTTTCTTTGTTTTAGTTGAAAAAAAAGCTTGAAAAAGTACATCATCGTCATCAATGGCGGATGCAACAAATAAAGCACGTTCATTGGAAGAGACACCGACATGGGCTGTTGCAGTGGTGTGTTTTGTGTTGGTTGTTATTTCAATCCTCATTGAACATGCCATTCATATTCTTGCCAAGGTTAGTTTGTTTGTTTCAAATGTTTATAATATATAAGATTAGGATCCACTTACACACAACGTAAAATATCTTTACGTATCCTACTCTTAATCTCAATCATTCATTTTATTCATCTAACAATCCAAAAAACGTGTAAAATTTAAAAATTCTTACATGATAGTATATGTTCATACTTTTTTAACCCTATAACAAAACACACACAAGTGTTCAAACACGAGTCTCTAAGCATGAAAATTATCATCTTTTTCACTGACCACTCGTTGAGTTCGAAACTAGTCATTTTTTTGGGTTTATATATGACACTGTTGCATGCCCTTTACACAGTGGTTCAAGAAAAGACACAAAACAGCTCTTTATGAAGCACTTGAGAAGGTTAAAGCGGGTAATTAATTAACTTTTAATATATTTTTTTTTCAATTTTAAACTGAAAAGTCAATAAAAATGCTAACAAATATACTCTCTTTTTTTATAGAGCTTATTGTCACGCCCCGCCTGGTCGCGACCGAGCCAACCGAGGGGCACACCCGCCAGGGTGCACTGAGCAGCACCGAGCTGTGCCACCCAGGTGCGCAGTACGCGCCCGATCTACCCCACCTAGGTGCGCTGCGCGCGCCCAAGGTGCACCACCTAGGTGCTCACGGGCCAACTTGAAGGAAATGAGATGTTATGAGCCTTTTAAGGCCAAGGAAGACCCAAGGAAGACTCTAGAACGGCCTAGAGGGCCCCAAATGTCTCCACACATCTCCAAGGGGTTCCAGAAGGCTCCACATCAATCTAGGCTCACCCGGAGGAACCTAGAAGACCCGAGAAAGATCAAGAGGGCTCGGGACAAGTCTGGAAGACTCGGGACAACTCCAGACGACTCCGGAATATTCTAGAGTAACTTAGAATATAGTAGAGCTTTTAGACCATTTAGGATATATGTAGATAAGTGTGGAATTATCTAGATATGTCTAGGTCCCTTAGATATTTTTGGAGGCAAAATGTGAGCCGTCCGATCAAATAAATCTCCACCGTCCATTAGGGAGGTTGGAGGCTATAAATAGGCTAGCCTAGTTCATTTGTAAACCATCCAAGAAGTGTGTACTTAAACACTTGTAAACTCTCTCTTGTAAGCTTCCGTTGCTTAATACAAGGTCCTTTCCTTGTAAACACTTTTGCTCCTTCGTTTTGCCATAGCGTTGCGACATTAAGGCTTACTAGCATCGTGCCGAGAGTGCTAGTGCCGCACGGATCGAGTTTGAAGAATTAAGTCCGTGACAGTTGGTATCAGAGCAAGTTCCGATCGCTCGGGAGAATGGCCAAGACCAACAAACACCAAGCCGCTAGCCCGTCCGAGACCGAGGTCACGCACGATCAAGGTGTGCAAGATGTAAGGGCTGATCCTGTCGAGATAAGGCCTCGTGCCAAATCTAGAGACATACTCTCTAGCTTGGAGTCCCGCTTGACTCGCGTCGAGGAAGGCGTATCGAGCATGGGTGCCCAAGTGGACGACCTTCAAGAGCGGATTGAAGGCCTCGAGGCGGAGGATGCCGAGATCCACACAGCCGTGAGGGCCATGAAGATCAAGCTAGAGGAGACCCTGCGCGCGGAAATGGGTGGAGTACGCGACGCACTCTTGGGAGAGCTCACAAAGGTACGTGAGTCATTCCAACAAGAACTTACCAACGTGTATGATCAACTTGAAGCATTGCAAGGCGACCTTGCCTTGTGCAAACGTGCTATGGCAGCCGGGCCAAGCACCACCGTGGAGGCTAGAAGGGTCGAGGTGCCCAAGCCTCAAACTTTCTCAGGGACACGCAACGCCAAAGAAGTCGACAACTTCTTATATGGCTTGGAGCAATATCTAGAAGCCGTTGGCATCAGGGAAGATGCCTCAAGGATCCAAACCGCAACCTTATACCTCACCGACACCGCCATGCTTTGGTGGAGAAGAAGGCGTCTCGATGTCGAGAGAGGTACGTGCACCATCTCTACCTTCAATGATTTCAAAAGAGAACTTAAGAAGCAATTCTATCCCGAGAACGCCGAGGATGAAGCAAGAGCACGATTGCGAAGGCTCAAGCAATCGGGGAACATCCAAGACTACGTGAGGGAGTTCACTAGTTTGGTGCTCGAGATCCCCGATCTGACCGAGAAAGACTCGCTCTTCTACTTCTTAGATGGCCTCCAAAGTTGGGCCAAGACCGAGTTAAGGCGAAGGGGAGTACAAACCCTTGCCGATGCCATTGCCGTGGCCGAGAGCCTCATTGACTATCCCACTCCCAAGGAGTCTAACAACGAGCCGAGGGACAAGAAGAATGGCCACTACAATGGTGGAAGAGATAGGAGTCCACGTAAAGAGAGTCACAAGAGCGAGGACACACCGAAGCACAAAGGCTCGTCCTCGTGGAGGGACAAGGACCGAGGCAGATCCAAAGACTCTCATAGTGCCAAGAAATCACCACCAAGCAATTGCTTCATCTGTGATGGTGATCATTGGACGCGTGAATGCCCACAACGCCGAGCTCTTAGTGCAATTCTAGCCAAGCATCAAGAAGAAAGTGATGCCGACGAAGGTAGTGATGCCGAAGGGGGCCAAGGTGCACAAATGGGATCACTACAGCTTTTGAATGGAATCCAGTCCGCCCCAAAGACCCAAGCCAAGGGATTGCTATTCGTGGACGTCACCATCAATGGAAAAGCATCGAGGGCTATGCTCGACACAGGTGCGTCTCATAACTTTGTTTCTTTGGGAGAAGCAAAGAGGCTTGGTCTTAGCATTGTGAAAGGGGGAGGATCCGTTAAGGCCGTAAACTCAGCCGCACAACCCATCCATGGGTTCGTTCGAGGAGTCAAGACCAACATTGGGACATGGTCAGGTCGCATGGACTTCTCGATTGTGCCGCTAGATGACTACCCGATCATCCTAGGGCTCGAGTTCTTCGAGCAAGCCAAGGCAATACCGATGCCGTTTGCCAACAGTCTGTGCATCACCGAGGGTGCACCATCGTGTGTGGTACCAACCATAAGGGCCACCAAGTCAGGGACAAAAGTGGTCTCTGCACTTCAGCTCAACAAGGCCATCCGTAGGGTCAAACCATCCAAGGGAGGCAATCGAGACAAAGGGGTGTCTGAGTCCAGGAAGGCCACCAAGCAAGTTCAAGGGGAGAACGTTGCTTCCAAGACCACCGAGGGTCAAGATTCGAAGGGAAGGTCTTCCAACAATGCCGATAAGCCGAGGGCAAAGGCAAGGCGAGCTAGGAGACGAGGGAAGCGCTCCAGCAACACCCCTGCTCCACGAAGACGCGACGAGGGCGTCGCGAGATCGGGTGGGGGAGGATGTCACGCCCCGCCTGGTCGCGACCGAGCCAACCGAGGGGCACACCCGCCAGGGTGCACTGAGCAGCACCGAGCTGTGCCACCCAGGTGCGCAGTACGCGCCCGATCTGCCCCACCTAGGTGCGCTGCGCGCGCCCAAGGTGCACCACCTAGGTGCTCACGGGCCAACTTGAAGGAAATGAGATGTTATGAGCCTTTTAAGGCCAAGGAAGACCCAAGGAAGACTCTAGAACGGCCTAGAGGGCCCCAAATGTCTCCACACATCTCCAAGGGGTTCCAGAAGGCTCCACATCAATCTAGGCTCACCCGGAGGAACCTAGAAGACCCGAGAAAGATCAAGAGGGCTCGGGACAAGTCTGGAAGACTCGGGACAACTCCAGACGACTCCGGAATATTCTAGAGTAACTTAGAATATAGTAGAGCTTTTAGACCATTTAGGATATATGTAGATAAGTGTGGAATTATCTAGATATGTCTAGGTCCCTTAGATATTTTTGGAGGCAAAATGTGAGCCGTCCGATCAAATAAATCTCCACCGTCCATTAGGGAGGTTGGAGGCTATAAATAGGCTAGCCTAGTTCATTTGTAAACCATCCAAGAAGTGTGTACTTAAACACTTGTAAACTCTCTCTTGTAAGCTTCCGTTGCTTAATACAAGGTCCTTTCCTTGTAAACACTTTTGCTCCTTCGTTTTGCCATAGCGTTGCGACATTAAGGCTTACTAGCATCGTGCCGAGAGTGCTAGTGCCGCACGGATCGAGTTTGAAGAATTAAGTCCGTGACATTATGCTTATGGGGTTTATATCACTAATGCTAACAGTACTCCAAGGTCCCATATCGGATATTTGTATCCCGGAAAGCGTAGCAAACACTTGGCATCCATGTGATAAACAAAGCGAAGCTGAAAAATATGCAAAAATTCCTGCTAGAAACCTTATTGAATTCACAGATGTTGATAGCTTTCATATTCCAAGACGAAGCCTTGCAACTTCAGAATATGATAAATGTCAAGAACAGGCAAGATTATTTACCATTTTTTTTATACTTGTGTTCGACACATATTCAGATATAGATATGAACGTGTAAAACTTTAGAAAAACTGGACATATCGATTTTAAACACTCACTCGAAACTTGAGATTATTGAACTATATATATATTTTTATTCCAGGGTAAAGTTGCACTTGTATCAGCTTATGGTATCCATCAGCTCCATATATTCATCTTTGTGTTAGCGGTTTCTCATATTCTCTACTGCATCATAACCTATGCTTTGGGGAGAACAAAGGTAATATAATAATAATATATATATTTATGGAATCATTTTCATTTTCTTTTTAATTTAACAATTATTTGGACTGTAGATGAGGAAATGGAAAGTCTGGGAAAATGAGACAAAGAGGATTGAATATCAATACCACAATGGTGAGTTTTTAAATTATAAGACCTCTCAATTAGATTACTACATTAAAAAAATATGTATGAGTGAAAATTTGATGAGCTGGTAATGTATAATTTTATATATTTTTAACGATTTATATATAACACGTCTGTAACAACGTTTTTAATATTTTTTTGGCTTAAATATATATTTGGTACCTGAACTAGATACATTCTTCCAAGTTGGTACCTAAAGAAAATTTTTTCACATTGGAACCTGAATTATACACTTTCTCTCAACTTGGTACCGAAAGAATTTTTGCTCCCAAGTTGGTACCTGAACTAAACACCTTATCCCAAGTTGGTACCAAAACTTATACATTCTAACAATTTGGTCCCAATTTGAAACAATTCAATAAATATAACTCTCTATATTTAAAAATTCTATCAATTTACTATGTGTTATTCACCTAAATTGTTTGTTCTTCTCTTAGAAATGTTATATTACTTCCCTGGTATAATAAAATTTTAAACATAACTTGTTGATATAATTCAGTTATCCAATTGTTGCTTTGATCCGATGGACTCACTTGATTTGATATTCTAACAAAAACGATTAAACTGATGGAATTTTTAAATATAAAATGTTAAATTTATTGAATTATTTTAAATTATGACTAAATTGATTGAATGTATAAGTTTTGAGGACTAAAACTGTTAATAAAAGTATTAAAAAAATTCTTTAAGTACTATGTTGGGAGAAAGTGTATAGTTCAAATATCAACTTAGGAGAAAAAATTCTTTAGGTACCAACTTGAGAGAATGTATAGTTTAGGTACCAAAGCTATATTTAAGCCTATTTTTTTTGAATTGACGAATGTATTATTATTATTATTATTATTATTATTATTATTATTATTATTATTATTATTATTATTATTATTATTATTATTATTATTATTAGGTGTTTTACTAAATGGCTATAAAAGACAAAATAACTCAATCATCAACTATAAGTGCTAAAGTCAATTCCTTTATTTATTTATTACACATAAGTTGACTTTGACAACTGTTAGGTTTTCCCATTTTATTAATTTTGTTTTTATAACACAAGAAAAAGAATGTTTGCAACCATGATTAAAAATTAGGGTGTTAATTTTTTATTAAATAAAATAAGATTCGAATTCATACAATATGAGCAGGGCCGTCTCGGAGATTTTCGGGGCCCTGAGCGAAAATTAGAAAATTGACCTCTATATAACAAAAGCATATCTTATTAGTTTGAACAATCAAAGTAATATTTTTTTAAGTCTTAATTACAAAATAAGTGTCCAAACTATACACGTTTTTTTTTTTTGCTTTAGGTGCCTAAAGTTTATTTTGTTATCATTTTGAGGTATCGATCATTATTTTTTTATATAAAAATAAAACTTTAGACACCTAAAACAAAAAAAACATAATTTGGGCACTAATTTTTTTAAAAATAGACACCTAAAACGAAAGGCAGCATAATTTGAGCACTTGTTTTTAATTTTTTAACGGTCGTTATCTAGAAATGGCCACATAGTAAACTTCATACACTTATTTTGACTCAAAAAATATTTTAGTGTCTAAAAATAAAAAAAATATAGTTTGTACACTTATTTTGTAGTTAAGCCTTTCTTTAATAAATCATAAAAATATG
The DNA here is from genome assembly GCA_030270665.1 of Hibiscus trionum. Classification (NCBI taxonomy): domain Eukaryota; kingdom Viridiplantae; phylum Streptophyta; class Magnoliopsida; order Malvales; family Malvaceae; genus Hibiscus; species Hibiscus trionum. Next base: position 4,011,812 of record BSYR01000021.1, on the reverse strand, counting down.
ATTAAATTTTTATCAAACACATTATTTTCATTGTTAAATTAATTAATTTATTTATCTAAAAAATTAATTTTTACCATTAAATTAATTATTTGATTAATTAAAAAAATATAAAAAAAATAAAATTTAGGGGCCCTAGGCTGGTTGGGGGCCCCGAGCAACCGCTCGGGGTGCTCCCCCTCACAGCCGGCCCTGAATATGAGACAAAATGAGCATCCTTATCTAGGGCAGGTAATTACTCATGGATGTTGGCCCACCCGACCCACCCAATCCAACTAAATGGACGAAAACCTGATAAAATGTGAGTTTGATCCGTTTGACGTGGATGGCGGATGGAGCGGGTGATGGATTCGGGTGAAAAATTTTCAACCCACCATCCGATCCGTCACCTGCCCCATCCATCGGTATAATATTAATTTTAAAAAATATTTTGAACCTTAGACTTTTTTAAGCTTTTGTTTATTATTGGGAAATGAGAATTTTGTTTAAGTAGGTTTTGTTGTATGTAAGATAATTTGAATTTTAGAACTTTAATAATAGTTGACTTTAATGTATTAAATATTAAATTTTTTTAGTAAGATTTTACATGTATTTTTAACTATAATTTTTTAATAATAGAATTTATTTATGATCCGATCCACCCGCCTCATCCGCGGTTGATGGGTAGGGCGGATTTGGGTCAATGATCAAGCTGGTGGTGGTGAGTTGGGTGACGATTTGGGATACAGATGATGGGGTGGGTGAAGCTCCAACCCACCTAAATCTGACCCGTTGTCAGCCCTATCCTTATCCACTAAGTCAATTAGTAGATCTTAATTTGGATATTAATTTGAGTTTAGAGTTTTAATTTAATTTGATTTAATTTATGTAACTGATCAATTTATTCATATAACGTAACATTCTAATTAATTAAAATAAGTTATTATTAAATAAATATTAAATATAATAAATGATTATAAGAATATTATTTGATTTAATAATATTTTCTTTATTATAAAACTAAAAGTCAAAAATTCGAATCAATTAAATAAAATTGAAAAATATATTAATTAAACCAATTTTACATTAGTTTAATAATAAAGATTTTAAATAATGTATTGAATCAATTAAACTACTCCTTCGTCCCATTAAATGTGTCACTTTTGTGTTTTAGAATTGTCATTTTCAAATTGTCACCTTCAAAAAATTTAACAACATTTAGAAGTCGTAGTTCTTTTCTTTTTTAACTTTTTATTAGTTTTCTAAAAAAATAACTTTTTAATATTTTTTTGTTTAACCATCGATATACAACACATTGATTGACTAATTCAGATTAGATACTGCAAAAACTCATTATAGTGCCATCCTCCCAACCCAATTTGCTTCATTCACAACGTCATAATTCAAACTTCTAACATTTCTTAAGGAATCTAGTGCTCCATCCTACTAAACCAAATAATTGTTGGTAATTAAACTGTCATTTTAATTACTTTACATAATATTTTTTTATAAAACATTATCCTCCTAATACTACGTGAAATGTCGAGACAATATTAATAGAATAATGAGTGTCAATTTCAGAGATAATGAAGTTGACTGTTTTGAAATGCAGATCCTGAGAGGTTCAGGTTTGCAAGGGACACTTCGTTTGGAAGAAGACATTTGAACTGCTGGAGTCGTACAACCTTATCCCTTTGGATTGTAAGAAGTCCTTGTATTCATTAAACTTTCGAGTTTCGAGTTTGAATTCTGACATTAACTTTATTTTTTATCATTCTAAAAACATTATGCCTCTGGATTCTTATTTAATTCTTATTCATTACCAGATGTGTTTCTTTAGACAGTTCCTTGGATCAGTTACAAAGGTTGATTACCTGACATTGAGGCATGGATTTATTACGGTAAGCTTAGCCATGGAATGTTGTATTGTTTTATAATATTATATGATATGGGTTAAATTCAAACTTCAATGTACAATAATATGATTACAGGCACATTTGGCACCTGGAAATGAAACCAGATTTGATTTTCAGAAGTACATCAAGAGATCATTAGAAGAGGATTTTAAAGTGGTTGTTGGGATAAGGTATTTATATGTGGGTGTAAGTGTAGATACAAATATATTCTCATTTGACTTTTCCATCATTCATTTCTATTTATATATTTTTTACGAATAGGATCCATTTATACAGGGTACGTTTTTTAGATCGTCGATGAGTGGAACGAATGACTGAAATTAACAGTAGGATATGTGAAAGACTATCACTTGGGAAAAAAGTAAGGTGTTAGTCTCAGCCATCTATTTTACACATCCAACGATCCAAAAATGTGTAAAACTCATAGTTTTGCATTGTGCGTAAGTGGATCCTAACCCTATTTGGGATATGATCCGTTTACACATTGTAATAGTTTTGAAGTTTTATACGTTTTTTGGATCGTTTGATGGGTGAAAAGAATGGCTGAGATTAACAGTAAGATATGTGAAGATTATTACTTGGAAAAAAAAGTAAAGGGTTAATTTTAGCCATCCACTTCACTCGTCTAACGATCAAAAAACGTGTAAAACTTAAAAAGGAAGGAAAATTCCTAAAGTTAATACTACACTAACTTAATATTGCATTTGCAGTCCAATCATTTGGTTCATTGCTGTCCTCTTCCTACTTGCCTATACCCATGGTGAGTCTTTCAATAGTAACTTATTATATGCAATGAATACAATTTTCAATAGTAATAAACAATTTTGTCTTAATGGACAGGATGGTACTCTTATTTATGGCTACCCTTTATCCCCTTAGTTGTAAGTACAACACCATAAGTTATAGCTGTGCCTGTATTTGAGATTGGGAGCAAAAAATCATATCGAATTCGAATTATAGCCTAAACTGGGGGAGTTTTTGGCAGATAATTCTAATGGTAGGAACCAAGCTGCAAGTCATCATAACGGAAATGGGGCTAAGGATTGAAGATAGAGGGGGCGTAGTCAAGGGTGCACCACTGGTTCAACCGGGCGACGACCTTTTCTGGTTCGGTCGACCTCGGTTTCTTCTTTTTCTCATCCACCTTGTTCTCTTCACGGTAATAATTCATCATCAGTATCATTATTATCATCATCATTATTACAATATGTTGATGCTTGATTTCCTCTATCCAGAATGCATTTCAACTGGCCTTTTTCGCCTGGAGCACGGTAAGCAATCCCTACTCGTAAATTGTTCGACTTCATTTTGATAAAAACTAAAATTTTAATTTAGATTCTACACATTAAGCAAACTAAATATAAATATCTTTATATTCGATTTGAATAGTTTATGACCCTTGTCTACTGTTTGATTAACTCATATGATAAGTAGTTTTTCAATTTTTTTTTTTTCTTTTGATTTCAGTATAAATTTAGCATAAGATCTTGCTACCACCAACAACTTGAAGATATAATCATTAGAATCTCAATGGGGTGAGTTTGAAACATTTCAAGAATTGTTTTTAGGCTAAGATGACTGGTTTGTGAAAATGAAAAGATTGGTGATAAAAATGCAAAAACCTGCAATTTTTCAGGCTCATTATACAGTTTCTTTGCAGTTATGTGACTCTTCCTCTCTATGCTTTGGTCACCCAGGTAAGAAATACAAAAACAAACACTTTTCTCCCACTTCTATATTCCTTTGAATTCTTAATTTTCTATGTTTTTGCATTCAAACAAGAATGCAAAACATAGAAAATTAAATTTAATTTGAATGCTTTTTTGTTTGTTAATAGATGGGAACGAACATGAGATCGACGATATTTAACGAAAGAGTGGCGGCTGCACTGAAAAACTGGCACCAAACAGCGAAGAAACACACGAAAAGAAACAACAAGCAGTCTCATTCTCAGAACACGACCCCGAATTTAAGCAGGCCAGCTACTCCAACTCATGGGATGTCTCCGGTTCATCTTCTTCAGAACCATCCTCGATGTGTCGAAAGCTACCCGACATCTCCTAGGCAGTCGAACATCGAGAATGATCGATGGAAACTCAATTCTCAAATAGTTGCAGCAGCATGAACTTGATATTAATTCGCCTGATTTCTCATTCGCGAAGAAATGATTCGAACATATAGATTATAGAATCTGGTCATCGGGTTCATGGGACAATGTACATGCATTTATTATACATGTTATTTAGAGATGTTATTCATGTTTGTTTACGTAGAATAGTAGTGTTATGAGTTATACATATAATTTCGGTAATTGGTTAAAATATATTTAAAATTGGTTAAAAACTGAATGAAAAAACTCCTCTATTCACGTTAAAATTGGTTTAGAAGGTGGTAAAATAGATGAGAATATTTAAATGTAAAAACTCCTCTATTCACGGACATAACTGTATAGGGGTGGAGAGAAGAATTGCCCCAAACCCCAAAATGTTTTTTTTTTGTCCCTTTATATAATTCTTTTAAACAATAATTTATTTATTGTTATGAATATTTATCTATGTGGATGTCTATCATGATTAGAACTTTATCTAAGGAGTTTGATTTATTTATTATTAGGAATATTATCTCTATTAATTAGAGTTTAATGTATTATGTACTTCTTATGCCTATAAATAGATGATTCATTGAAGGCATTGTATACGATTCTATTTTTGAGAATAATACAAATCTCCCTCTTTCTCTCATCTCTTTGTTCTTCTTGTTCTTGTTCGTTGTTCTTCGTTATTTTATTCACAACACGTTATCAGCACGAGACTCTAATCAACTGAGGTCTTCATCGTTCGAATTCAAAAGAAGTTACCGGGAAGAATTCGATTATAGAATGAACCAAAGATAAGTTTTTTTTCTCCTTATTTTTTTTAGTTACCGATTGTCTTTCTCTTTATATTTTAACTTGGTTTTAATTTTTGAAAAGTTTGGAAGTATGTTTAATTTTATTCGAACATTGGAAAGAGATAAATTTGTGGCTTCTCACAAACCAAAAGACGAATCGACAGAGACGAAGAGGTTGCGTTTGGTGTAAATTACGTGTGTTTTCTCTTGTTCCTAAAAGGGTTAATTAGCGGTATGCTTATTCATACTTTTACTTATATGATTATATTTGATATTTTTCATATTATTATTTATGTCATTTTATTTGGTAAAAGTTAATATTTTTAACCGTGTTTTGAGTTTTACATGATATGCTTAAATGGCTTGGAAAGAGATGTGATATAAAGGGACTATAAGAAGCTATCTCGGTCATATGCTATGTCTCCATTGTCCACGAGAGAAAAATCAATATCGGTAAATTTTGGTTTTATTTTTATTCTTTATATTATTATTTTAAAGTGCGATAAATCATGGTGATTTTGAATTTACAAGAAGATTATTATAAAGTCTATATTTGCTCGAAAGCAATATTTCTTCTTCGTTGAAAAACTTGACCATAGACTTCTCCCAATTTCAAGTTACGAAAATTCTTCTTGATCCAAAAAGTTTTATGGGAGACATTCCTTGAAGTGAATGCAAAGCATGATGTTTATTCCATGCGATTATCAATAATGGGGCATTCCCTGAAGTGAATGCAAGCATGATGTTTATTCCATGCAATTATCAATGATGGGGCATTCCCTGAAGTGAATGCAAGCATGATGTTTATTCCATGCGATTATTGGATCTGTTTCATTCCCTGAAGTGAATGCAAACATGGTAAATCATTATTCAATTAGAGACATAATTTCGATATAATCCAAGTATAATTGGCTGGACATCCCGTTCTGCGAGGCTACTGGTCTCAAAGGAGGTTTTTAAAGGACCTTGTGGACAGGTTTAACAATGCCGCGTACAAGGATTAAATCTTTGTTCTCTGTGATAAGGATATGTGAAAAAGGTTTTAAAGGCCCACTGGCTCTACTCCATTCCTTGAAGTGAATGTGAGATTATATTATGGAAGGAATAAAAAATCACATTAAAAGTTGTGGTCGTGGTCGAGGCTATGAATATACACATGAAAAATATAGTCGTTTTAAGAATACTTCTACCCGCTGGTAGCGAAGTTATAAGGATGACAAGAGTGATAAAGATCATTCTAAGGAAGTGAAATCATTTTACCAATGTGATGTTATAAACCATTGGTTTCGTACTTGTCAAACGCCAAAGTACTATAGACTTTATCCATAATCATGAATGATAAATGAAATAAAATATAAACAAAATTTGTTTATGGCGAAAATAATTATGGCGTTATTGGTCCAACTAAATTGGATATTGTTAATTTTCTCATAACAAGAATAATTGGTTTTTTTTATTTTATTTTTTTTATGTTAATTCGTTTTATTTATTATTTATTTATGTTAGTTTGCTTTATGTTTATTTATTTCACATATTATTTATTTACGTTTTATGTTTATTTATTATTTGAAGAATATGATTACTTCCGGAATAAAATATACAATGAATTGTGGCTATTTATGCCTAGAATTGTGGCTATTTATGCCTAGCAGATAATGCAAGTACTCATATTGTACTTAAGCATAAGAAATATTTTTCCCATTTAAATGCAAGGGGAAATATGAGTAGTATTTCTCAAAGTACTAAAATATCAATACTTCGGAAGAGCACTTGAAAGTTTATCTCTGATAGATAATCGACTTGATATGATGTGCTATATTTTATATTTTTCATTCCTCGAAGTGAATGATACAAAGTACATATTTTCATTACCTGAAGTAAATGAAACAAAGCACGTTTTGAAAGGTGCACAATTATGCATTTCTCGATTAAAATGCAAGGGAATAATGTGAGTACTATATCCGGAAGTACTAATATCACAAAAGGCTCTGGTTGAGCAAATATGTTATTGTCAAATGAAACTTTATTCCATATTCACAGTGCGTTATACTCGTCAAAGTCATAAAGAGAGCAATATGAGTTCGCAAACTATCCCTTTGGGAATTATAGATAACATATGTTATCAATTGGCATTTGAAATAAGTCAATATGGATATAAGTTCTGGTAGCCAAAAAGTCACTTGAAAGCTCTAGGAGAGCTATATATTGCTACCAAAAGATAATTTCAATTGAAAGCTCCGAAAGAGCTAAATATATTCCTATTTAAAGGAACAATTTTGATGGTCGTACTAGACATGTACGAGTAAGATTGAATTATATGTTATGGTAAATAAGAAGTTTACAAATTTAGAGATATATACACACATATATATAGTTGGCATGATCGGTTAGACCATCCTGATCAATAATGGTGCAGAAATTATTAAGATTTACATGCACATGTATTAAAAGAACCTGTAGTTCTTGTGGTGCTTATTCTCAAAGGAATGGATTAAATTTCACTTATTAAAGAACGTGAAGTTCTTGTGTTGCTTAAAGGAATTGATTAAATTCCACTTACTAAAAGAACATGAAGTTCTTGTGTTGTTTGTTCTCAAATGATATAGATGATCCCACTTACCAAAAGAATTAGAACTTAAAGTTCTTGTACTGAAGTTAAGACTGTATGTCTTGCATATTTGAACGAAATATGGGCCCATATATCCACAAATGTGGAAAGTTTTATATGATTTTAGTAGATGTATCTACATTGTTTTATCGACTTACAACCAGAAGTTTGTGAGATTGATTCTAAAAAGATTCAGATTATGCAGTTAGACTATTCGTCTTGAAAAGCTAGTGGGTTTATATTTTAGGCTATATCAGTTGTTACAAAGCCTATTGATTATGAAAAATATAGTTTAGCAAAATTTCAATTGGATGCCTCCTATTTAATAGTTAAACTATGAGAACAAAAGAGTTATTATTTATATGGTGTTTCCATATAGCAACACTTATACGCATCAAGCCAACGAGTTATAATAAACTCCCTGTTATGATTGGTTTTTGGTCAGAAACCATACATTTCCCATTTTATGATTTTTGAATGTGCGATATGAATTGCTCCACCACAACGCACAAAATGGGTAAATAAAAAAGATTGAGAATATATATTGAGTACGAGTTTACTTTTATGTTTAAATTCTTAAACATTAATTGGAGAATCATTTATGACATGATTTTTCTCAACATCAGGGGGAGATAATTATCAGCTGGATAGAGGAAAATGAATTATCATTATCTAGATCCTCGTATATGAACTAGAAGTTCATAAGATAATTCATGTTATTACATGTCAACTGCCAGACATATTTACTGACCCAATGAGAGTAATTAAGTCTCATATACCAGCTGAAACGCTCTAAGTTTAAATTACATGTTAGAGCGAGAGAATGTAAATCATGCCTGAAGCATGATAGTTGAAATGGTTCCAATGATCAAAATTCTTGTAAATAGAAAGTAATATGAGATGGTCATATATTGGAGGCGGGTGCTCCTGAAGAGACCCAAGACATAACTAATAATAAAACTCTTGAAGAGTTTCAGGTACCTGAAATAAAGATTGAAATCTTGAAGAGATCTCGATGAGTTATGTCATTACGAGAATGGAACCAGAAAATTGAAAAGTTGTCGACAACGATTTTACAAACAATTTTACATAAAATACTTCTACAGAAGTAAAGAAAGAAATCGAGGATCTTGTATAAAATCTATCCAGAAGTATAGATATTGAATTGGTCTATGTTGAAAGACGCTTTGAACTTCTAAAATAGAAGTATTTGGACCAGCAGTCCAAACACCTAAAGGTGTAATGCAAGTGAGGCACAAATAAGTAGTCGTAAATACGACTTGAACTATGATTTATGAAAAGTTTTAATTACTTCATGGTGGATGCAATTACTTTGGCAGTTATGAAAAATTTTGCATGCGTCTAATTATTTGTGGATCCATTTTTATCCTTGAAGGATTTAAAATGCTAGAAGCATTTGAAAATTTCCGAGGAAATTTATTTAGACATGTCTCATGAATATTTTGGCGCATTTGGTATAATCGCCTTAGTGAATACTAATTGAGCAAATACTATAAGAATGATCAGATTTCCTGATGTATTTTATAAAGGAGTTTGGATCAAGATCCATTATGATAATTTTAGAACTCCTAAAGAGCTTCAAATTGGAAACTCGTGAAGTACTTTCAATACAAGTACTTGAATCTTGACATCAAGTTTATCTCGACCTGAAGATCGAGCATTTTTATATATTTCCTTTTGTCTATGAATAGACATAAGCTGAAAGAATCTTAAAGAAGATTCAATATGAATAGAGCATATCTATTGAGTATCCCAATAGTTGTAAGATTGTTGGATGTGAATAAAGATAATTATATCTTTTCTTGGTTTTGAAGCACTATATATTAGTTGGTCAAGCAATATCCATGGATATACAAAGATCATTACATTTAGATCTTCAAACATTCATCGATGCCTCCTCAAATTTTGTAGAAATAATTGCTATGCACAAGGCAAGCCAAAAATGTGTTTGGCTAAAATCATTGACCCAACATATCCAGAAGATATGTAGATTTACTTTCACAAGATATGATATGAAGCTATTTTGTGTAGAGATAATGCAAGATGTATATCTCAATTGAAAGGCGGATACATCGTGAAACATATTACTCTAATGTTTCATTCCTCAAGATCTTTAGAAAAATAATATTCAAGATTGAATTATGAAGATTCAAAGATCTTCTGTGATGTTTTCATGAGGGGGAGGAAATACGCGTTGTACTCTTTTTCCCTTAACCGAGGTTTTGTCCCAATGGGTTTTCCTGGTAAGGTTTTTAATGAGGCAACATGTTATGCGTATTAAAGATGTGTGTACTCTTTTTCCTTCACTAATGAAATTTTTTTCCCACTGGGTTTTTATCTTAGTAAGATTTTAACGAGGCACATTATCTTCATAGACATCCAAGGGGGAGTGTTATGAATATTTATCTATGTGGATGTCTATCATGATTAGAACTTTATCTAAGGAGTTTGATTTATTTATTATTAGGAATATTATCTCTATTAATTAGAGTTTAATGTATTATGTACTTCTTATGCCTATAAATAGATGATTCATTGAAGGCATTGTATACGATTCTATTTTTGAGAATAATACAAATCTCCCTCTTTCTCTCATCTCTTTGTTCTTCTTGTTCTTGTTCGTTGTTCTTCGTTATTTTATTCACAACATTTATGAATTTATTTCCACTTTTAAGCATTTGTGTTTTGTCCCCTCAACCTCAAATTTTAGTTTCATCCCTGCTTCTATTCCATGTTAATTAGTTTTACAAGAAGGGACTTTCATCTCTTTTATTCGTGTTCCCTTCATCTTTCATGTCATTTTCGATATGGGCCCTGTTTGGCAATTAGCGGATAGCTGATAGTGGATAACGGATTACATTAGCTGATTTGACTAGCTGATTGTATAAAAATGTTTGGTAAAATTAGCTCATAGCTGTTAGATTATTTAAGCAAGCAAAATGACATATAAGGACATGATTATATTCAATACTTGTTTGAATAGTTTATTAGTTATCAATATTTTGTATCTAATTATTATTAATTAGATCTATAAAATTATTTTAATATAACTTTTCTAAATATACTCAAATGATTTATATATTAATTTATTATTTATATAATTATTTTAATATAATTTAATTAATTAATAAATTTAAATAAACATATAAATATGTGATAATAAAAAGAAAAAAATAAATAGGATTAGCTTATAAATAGGGTGAGAAAATATTTAATTTAGGTTATTTTAAGATTTTTGGTAACTGGTAAGGGTAAAAGAGTCTTTACAATTCTAATATTAAACCTCTAATCTCAAAAAGCTCATATTATGAGCTTTTTTAAAATTAGCAGTTTCAATCCGATCCGCTCTTTCAATCCGTTGTTCACCAAACAACAATATTAGCGGATTTGACTGGTCAACCCTCTAATTATGCCTCAAACCTCTAAATTTTACCCAAACTTTTCTTTACTAAAGAAGGCCATGATTTTTGTGTTTTTTACTCTTTCTTTACAAAATTACTGAGAAATTCGGTAATTAGTTAAAATTGGTTAAAAGATAATAAAAATAAAATAATGTTGATATAAATAGAAACATAAAATTTTTCTACTCATTGTTTTGTTGGAGAAACCCAAGCCTACATTTATATATAATAATTAAAAAAAGAAGATTAGGATAGAATCAAACTAAAAGCAAAGTTGGTTGAGTTAGCCATTAATTATTGATTAATCATTTTGTGGATGAGCAAAATGGTGGAACCAACCTTCATTATTTCATTTCGATTATATCTTTTCGGATTATAATTGCTCCATTATTTTTAATTTATCTATTATTTATATGTATATATTCACTCATTAATTATAAAATTTACATTTATAAATATTAATTGAAATTTTAAAATGAAAAATAATGAACTTAAATTGATCCATTTGTTTGTAATTTTGAAGCTTGGTTTAGTTTAGCTTTCATTAGCAACACCGGATTGAAGGTAGATCTATGGTGTGACATAGTCGCGGTACGGTTACGATGCAACAGTAATTAAAAATGTTACAATATACGAAATACATAATTATAATGTTATATTTTAAATAACATTTTAGGTTGGTGCCTCACGACAGTATTACGTTTTGATACTTATAAAAATCTAAAATGTTATCAGATGTGATAAGTATCGATACTCGAAATTAAGTTTCGATACTTAACCACCAAACTGAAATGAAAACAGAAAGTGTAACATTTCTAATTTCGTATTTTGTATCTTGTAACATTTTCGATTGATACCGTACAATAACTGCACCGCACCATGTTTTACGTTAGACTCGCCCGGATTAAAGTACCATTTAGATGTTATATTTTAAAAACTATTTTGCGGAATTTAGTGGACCGGTGCATGGCCCCAAAAATTTCAAGCTTTAGCATATGGCCTTTTAAAAATATAATCAGGCTCTTTCTAAAAAGAGAAGTAATAAATACCGGTGGAAATTAGATAAAAGATTAGTAATTTCATTTCCTTTTAATAAGGAAGAAAGTGATTAATTTTGATTTGAAACTCGATCATTCAAGTCTGATCGTTGATTCCATCGGTTCTTTTGTTAATCTTTGTTATTTTCTTTCTGATCCTCGCGATGGAAGTCCGGCCACATCAAACGGAAGACAATTCGTCAACCCCGCCGCAACAGCACCGGCGCCGTGCATCCAAACAACCAGTTTCCGCTACCAACGCCGTCGACACCACTTCCGTTACACAAAGGTGAAAGAGAACCGTTTCTCTTTTTAATTATCACCCTTTTTTTCCGTTGGTTCCAGCGGAAATTTCACGAAGAAAAGAAAATGAATAAAAGGAATACACACAGTGAATTTGTTGGCTTTTCTTTTTGATTCTATATAAAATCTTGGAAATGAAAGCAACTATTCTCTTTGTTGGGGTTTTCCCTTTCTTTAACTTTTTGCTCTGTTTTCGTTTTCCGGGGAAATTTTATTTCCTCTTTGGATTTTGGCTCCAGTTTCACATTTAACTCAGTGAAAAGTGAGTGGCTTACCCCTTTTTTTTCAATTTAATTTAGTTTCATAATTTTTAGAAGTTCAACTTATCACGGTTCATATTTTTTCCTTTTTTTGAATTTTTTTTATACAATTTAATATTCTCAGGTATTTTTTGGTTGCTCAGAAAATTATAAATGAATAAGAAATTTATTCTATTTTTGTTCTGAAATATATGGATACTTTTTTTTAATATGGGTTTATTAGAATGATTTTTTGTTTGCAGGCTTCAAAAGGAGTTGATGGCTCTCATGGTATGTGAATCTTTTCTGTTGTTTTATATCTGAAATCATATTTATTTGTTTGTTGTTTCAATTGAATTACATGTTGATTTGAGTTCACCTTTGTTCTAAGTTTCATTGAATGATGTGTTATGGTGGAACAAAGGCTTGATGGATTTTATTTATGGTGATTGTTTGATTTATCAACATTGTTATTGAACCTTGGTTAAGTATCTGCAATGACCTGATTTCAAACATCTCCCGAAGTCACTGGGATTCGGTCTCCACCCTTGCGTATGCTTATATCAAAAGTATTTTGCCTCTCAAAGCTTTATTACCGAGCGGTGTGTGAGTGCTTCCCCTGGTTCAAATCAAGGACCTCTCCCTTAAGAAAGTCGTTTTGCCTGCACTGAGTACCAATTGAGCTAATGTCCAAAATCCAGTCATTACGGTGTTGCTAACGGAAATAGCTATTTTTAAGGGTTTTAGGTATGCTTAAAAGATATACACCAGCAACTTGGCCCCTAGTTGTAAATATTAGCAGCTAGATTGTTATGTTTTCATGGTGTTGAATCTTTTTTTCTCTCCTGATTATCAATTAGGGGTAAGGGAATTTGAACTTCCTACCTTGTCTATGGAAGAGATGATTGTTACTGATTAGGCTATAATTGGCCACTGTATAAAATTCATCTGTGCAACTGCTGGTTTAATTCATTGTGTAAGCACTAAGAATTTCGTTTATGTTTAATTTTAATATGGTGTCATGGAGCTCTAGAAAATTATTCAGTCTAACATAAATTGAAGATGTTAATGAGACACTAGATAAGTTTAGCCATATATGTTATAGAAAGTTGATTGACTTGAATGCATGCTGACATGCATCCGAGCACACATCCACTTTTCTGTGAAGTACATATATATATATATATTCACAATCCTGCAACCGTGTTTGATTTAATTAGGGAAAAGAAAATAAATGGAGTTGAACAACTCAAATGAGTAACCGGTTAAACTTTGAGTTAGTAGCATGCGAGAAACCCCTGTGTAGGAAACCCTTTATAACACTAGTCATTCAACATCTTATTTTATCTTTTGCTGCAGATGAGCGGTGGAGATATCGGAGTGTCTGCTTTTCCTGAAGGTGAAAGTATTTTTACATGGATTGGCACAGTCAAGGGTGGAGAGGGAACCATGTATGAGGGTTTATCGTACAAACTTTCCTTGCGTTTCCCATTGGACTACCCTTTCAAGCCTCCTCAAGTAAAATTTGAGACAATGTGCTTTCATCCTAATGTCGATCAGTTCGGCAATATTTGTCTTGACATTCTTCAGGTATGAGTTTGCTTGGTATATAGCTCTTAATAAAAATATTTTCCGTGTAAGATTAGAACAATGAGATTTTTTTCTTAAAAAAGAGAAACTTTGATCCATTTTCTTCTAATTGTGGCTGTACCAAGTGAATGGTTGAATGGAGCTAACCTTGAGGGATATGTTACTTGGATATGGGTGTGAGTGTCGGGTTATGAATATGCAGCTGGCAGAGTTTCCTAAGTCTTTCAATGTATTTGGAGTAACATATCCCAAAACCTATATCTGTGTATGTGTTAGACATCGGTGTTGCACTTGGATACTTAAAAAAAAAAAAGAGTTAGAGCAACATAGCTTGAGGGTCTTAGGATAGTTGAGGGGAGAGTTTGTTTTGTATCACTTTTTTTAAGTTCTTTGGATAGTCCAGAAGGGCCTGGTCTTAAAGATGAACAATTCTTCCTGTTTTTGTCACTGAATTCCATGTTGGCTCGAATTTTCTGTTTTATTTAAGCACCTGTGTTCGAAGCCTATCCAAACATTGATATGAGGTATGATCCAAGAACTGTACAAATACAGGGAAAAACTTAAGAAAAACTGAACGTAATTGTGTTAGTCGCATACCCATAACCGACACTCTCACTTGAGTCAAAGTACCATTGTTTCCCTCCCTTAGATTAATAACTCCTCTAATTGCATTCATAGATCAGTGTATGATAATTGTTTCACAATACTCATAAGTTCTTCACTTGTAATTGTTACAGGATAAATGGTCATCTGCTTATGATTGTAGAACCATTCTTTTGTCAGTTCAAAGTCTACTAGGAGGTTTGCTTGTTCTTCTCTACATATTTGATCTATGAAACAAAAAAACTATTAGTCCGGCTGATTTCTTAGGAATTTTCTTACATGCAGAGCCGAATCCGGAGAGCCCTCTCAACACCCATGCTGCGGCACTGTGGAGCAATGAGGAAGGTAAATTTTCAACACTATAAATATACCATGTGATTCGTCTCTTTTTTACATGTTTGAAACTAAAGAAAATAAAATGTTTATAGAGCTAAAACTTCCACTTGGATAGCTTTTCCGTGTTTGAATGCTTCAAGATTCTGCACCTTTCTTTAATGTTGATTACGTTGTGGCTAAAGCATATATGCTATTCGGACCTAAGTGAGTTTAAAGTTATTAGGTCATATCTTTATACGTAGCGCAGCATTTTAAGCACGAGGAGGGTACTGGTCTAGTAGATGTTACTGAATTTGACTATCCTTCAGTGACTGAACTCAAGTCTTTAGGTAACAAATGAAAAAAAATCAGAACAGAACAACAATCAGACTTTTGCAGATTCACCAATGTTTTGTTTTTCCTGTTTTCCAGATTACAGAAAAATGGTCCAAGAACAGTATTTTGGGGGGAAAACATATGAGAGCTGATTTGCAGAATAGAGTACGGATCCTATATCAGCCGGATTCCATTTTTCTGGCTGAATCAAATATGAATTCGGAAATTCGTCTATCAAAGGTACATTCGATTACACAAGAAACAGTTCGAATTTGTACGAATTTTTCGTTGGATAAATTTGGTTGGTATATATCTCCCTTGTGATTGCAAAATAAATGTCTTGTAATTCTTTTTCATCTTTCTTTTTGGATTAATTGAAAATGGGGATTCATGTACTTTATTCATAACCCTATTTTATAGTTAAAAAAAGAAAACTATATACTTTATTCATGTATATATAAATATTCTGTTCAAGTTCAACCCAACAAAAATGATACCTAACTGATTATACCTTAATTTAGTTGGGTTCATTAACATTGTAATAATTGGGGTAGTAGGTTTTAACGTTTTTTTAGTATAACTGGTGTGGGTTCATTATCATTGTAATAATTTGGAGCAGTGGGTTTAAACGTTTTTTTTTATATATTCGTGTGATTATATCGTAGTATATTTTCATATTTTTTTCCTAATTTTTCTAGACCTCTTAGAATAAACATCATTCTTTATTCCACTAGAACCACTCGTTGGATTTTTTAACGTCCTCATTAAATTACATTTAATATGTAATTGGCTTTCCTCATATTTGTTCCTAAATGAAGTAAGGGTTAATATTTGGGTTGGAAATCGTCTCTCTCTTAACTATGTTTTTTCGGTGCTCTACTTTAAAAAAAAAATGAGTTTAGGATCAATAGTTTAGAGTTTAAGGTTAAGGTTTAGAGAATTATGGGTATGATTTATACGGTTTAGGGTTTATGAAGTAAAATTTAAGTTTAGGGTTTAGAATTTAATTTTTAGTGTAGGGCATAGAAATAGGCTTAATTAGGGGGTAAAGAACTTTTATTCTAATATTTGATGCACCGTTAGTGGAGTTTTTTCTTTACAAGCAGTCTTAAATGATGTCATGTGTTATTTTAAGGGCACTAAATCTTACACCTTAAGAACTAAACCCTAAAACCCCAACTAAAAATTTGTTTTCAACTGCCAGTACACTAAATTGTTTTCTGTAATGCGTTCTTTTATTCAAGATTACAATAAAAATCGTTTTCTCTAGTAAATTGCAGGTTCAACCATTTTTCGCCCTAAAAAAATATACATTCACAATAAGAGTTTATTATTTTTTTTCTAGAAGACATGTTTGATAGGTATATAATGCCATCGCATTTATATTATAATTTTTTTATTTTTTTATGTGAAATTAATATTTCTCGACTCGTGACATTTACAAATAGTAAAAAAAAAAACCTTTTTAACAATCAAATGAGCATGGCAATTTTTTGAAAATCCTACTCGTAAATATTGATTAAATTTATACTAAATAAAAATAAATGCAAATATAGTGTATGAATAGCGGTGAATTTTTTTTCCAAAAAGAAACTATTAATTTTATTAACGAGAAAATATCTAAAATTATAATAAGGGTATACAAACTATCATTGTAAATTAAATATATAATTTGAACTTTTTCCTAAAACTAGTCACTTTAAATCAGATATGAATCTTACATGAAAAGGTTATAAACACATCTAAATACTCGATCGAAAAATAGATACGAAACCTGACTGCATCCGCAAAACAAATCACAAAAGGGGATGAAGCTATTGATAGACCAGCGAGAAAACGCAAATCAGAGCCGAGCACCGTGAGAAACTCTTCACAAGCGCAAATCGCCTATTCAAATTCAAACCGAATATCCAGAGCAGGAAAAATCAGCATAATTACAAATTAACGTCATCTTGATCAGTCGTGACGTCTTCAAATTTAACCCTTTAAAAAATAAAGAGCGACCAAAACGACCGAAAGAGTAAAAGAAAACATGTCAAAAAAAAAAGATAAACATGTCAATAGACAGAGTTAAACATGTTAATAAACAAAGATAAACGTGTCATAAAGACAAAAAATCGTGTCACAAAGACATAAGTAATTTATTAAAAACTAAAAAAAATAAAAATAGACTGGCGGTTTCTTCTTGTTTAAGAAGGTTTGTTGGAACGCCAAACTAACCTGCTTGTTTCTTCTTTTTTTTTCTTCAATCATGGAAAGGTCCCAATCAGAACCTTGAGACCATACCCTATCAATAATTGTTGACATGTTTAGAAAAAAATTGAATAAAAAATATTCAAATCAAAATGTTTATTTGAATTATCTTAATTTAATTGATAAAAGATTTTTTTTTAGAGACCGAAGGTTTTTTTATAAGAAATATTGTTTCCTAAAAAAATTGAAGAAAAATATATATCAATATCTACGGTTATTTACTTATTTAAATAGTGGTCATGTGATTTGCCTCGCCTTCCCGACAAATATTTTAAGGGGAATTTTTTTATTTATAAGTAAGGATGGAGGCTGAATTAAATACCGGAAGGGTAAATGTTTATCAGGCCTTTAAAATTAAAAATTAAAAGGAATAAAAACTTTATTTTTACTGCTATTTAAAATAAAAAAGATTTAAATATAATTATACTAAAAAATTAAGAAGCTCTACACGGCTTCGTTCCTGTCTGTAGAAAACTTATTTTACCCTCCGAACGAGTTTCTCCCTCAATACATGTTTTTTAAATGAATTCATGGGAAAACAATAAGAGTT
Source organism: Hibiscus trionum (assembly GCA_030270665.1). Lineage (NCBI taxonomy): Eukaryota > Viridiplantae > Streptophyta > Magnoliopsida > Malvales > Malvaceae > Hibiscus > Hibiscus trionum. Next base: position 3,993,775 of record BSYR01000021.1, on the reverse strand, counting down.
GCTTAACCGCTGTCTAAACTCTAAATCACTGTATATCTTAAATATTTTGAGAGGTACTATAATTTTCTAATTTTTTTAAAGGAACATGATTTCTTTAAAAAAAGCTAAGGTTGAATAAGTATTGTTTAAAGAATTATTGTTGAGTTAAGCCTTTATAAAATTCAATAGTAAAAATCAAACATTTAACTTTTTAATACATAAATTTTCAATTTGTCAAATAATTCAATAGATTAAAAATAATTGCGCTAAATCGAATAATAATAAATTATAAGATTCATTAATTGGCCTAATAACTAAAAATACTCATATTATCTCATCTTGTATGAGTTTAAATCCCAATATAAAAATATAATATTTTATTTAATAAAAAAATAACAATAAATTGTGTATTATGTATCATTTATGACAAACAAGAAGACAGAAGAACCATCATGTTTGTGGTTAAGAAATGTAGGACAGTGCATCCATATACAAATAGGCTAATAATGTGTTCAAGTGGAAAGGAAATCTAATAATAATTAAATGACAAGAAGCACACGCAACTCACATTACATTAGGCTCAAATGTTTCAAATTAACATGTTATTTAGCTTTTGATTTAAAAAAAGCTACGTATTTAGTACTCAACTATACTCACGTTATTGTTTTGGAATCCTAACTATTATTTTTGGTAAAATAGTACCTAACGTTACATTTTTGTTCTGTTTTGGTATTCAGTCATTAAAAACTAACGGAGATGATGATGTAGCATGGTATAATCATAGTTTTAGTCCAAAACACTTATATATATTATCAATTTAGTCCAAAATCCATCAATTTAAAATATCATCTTAATTTTGGGTTCAAAACACCATCTTAATTTTGATTGAATTTTGTATCATCCTTCCCCACCCACTCGTATTCTCGTCGGTATTTCTATCGTGGAGTTTGAGTCCTCTAATGAACCCCGCATTAGCCCCCCATTGATTCTCAAATTCTAAAATTTTGATTGTCCCTAACGTGTTTTCTAAACTCTAAAACCCAAAATAGAGTTTGACTGGAATAAGAAGAAAAATAAAGAATTTATAATTTTAATCAAAAAAATTAAAATAATGTTTAAATTGATAGAATTTCAAACTAAATTAATAGATTGTATGAGTTTTTGGACTAAAACTATTATTAACCCAAGCTATGTCACTATTTCGTTAGTTTTAAACGACGAATGTACCAAAACAGAACAAAAACGTAACGTTATATGCTATTTTGTCAAAAATAATAGTTGGAGTACCAAAACAATAACACGAGCATAGTTAGGATACTAAATATGTAGTTTTTTCTATATAAAAAAATAAAGAGATCCACTAATTTTTTCTTTTTTGAAAGTGGTACCAGCTGAGCTTTATTGAATAACGAAAACAAAATAAATGACAAACGACAGCCACGTGTTCACGACATAATTACCCTTGTCGGGGAAATTCGACCGACACGGTAATCTACATCACACGAAGCAAAACAAAAAAACCAAAAAGAAATCAAAGCGGTGCAAAAAATCCCAAATCGCAAAAGAGAGAAAAAACCCTACGAAACAATTGCTCAGTTGATCCGATTATCCCGATTAACTAGCATGAGTTGCTTGTTGAAGCCCGAATCGAGACGAAGAATGACTTTTGATCGAAAGCCCTTTGAGAGAAGATGAATCTATGGCGGATCTGTCCACCGACGGTCTTCCTCCGCCGCCGTCTGAACGGATGGAGGAGCCTCTTCCAACCAGAAGCTATCTACAGTGGCTGATCGACCTGCTCGAGCCATTGCATGCGCTGTTTGGTTCCCTTGGTGGCCGGTGAAAGTGAATCGGCAGCTTCTAAACCTGTCGAAGATGGTCTTCGCAGTGCTGATTTGAAGTCAAATCGACGACAGGTCATTGTTCTCTTCATTTAGCTTTTTAATAATAGATTTTGAATCCCCTTCCAGTATTATGTCTGAGCATCCAATTTCCTCGGCGAAGTACAATCCTTGGACCACTGCGAGTGCTTCTGTGTCAAAGACAGTTGCAACATTGAGGTTGATACGGTAAGCAGCTCCAAGTATTTCTCCTTCACAGTCTCGTACTATAATACCTGTTATAGATTTAGCCTCTGTCAAAAAGAAAGATGCGTCTACATTAACTTTCATTTGTGATGCAGGGGGAGGGATCCAATGAATATTATCACGAGCATTAGGATGTGTGAGTCCAATAGCTTTCGTTCGAAGTTCCTCGATATAGCTTTTGATGAAAGTCACAACCTCAATAGCTGTCTGAGTAATACCTTCATTCACCAATTTATTTCTTGCAAACCAGATAGCCCATAATGTTATAATAATCTCTGCGTGTTTTTGATTTGTATATTTGCTGAACATCCAAATTAGCCATTCATGAAACTGAAATTGAGATACCTGAATAGGCCAATAGAAGTCAAGCATCTGCCATATTTGTGCATTAAAACCACACTTGAAACTTGCATGAGCATTATCTTCTTCCTGACTGTGACATCGTGGACATTATGATGACTGACTGATCCGTTTAGTAAATAGGTTCAGCATGGTTGGAATGTAATTCCAAATGAATTTCCAAGCTAAAATTTTTATTTTAGAAGGACATGTTGTTTTCCATACTAATCTGTTGAAAGATGACAGATTAGTATTCATATCTCCCCTAGAATACAGTAGTCTATATGCACTACGAACCGAGTAATGTCATGATAATTCCCCTACCCAATAAACCTTATCTGGAATAGGAACAATAGGCAGCCTGATAGATAAAATAGCAGGAGCATCTTCAATTGAAAAACATGAAGAGATAAGTTCTTCATTCCACTGCAAAGATGTAGGAGATAGTAGATTGGAAACTGTGGATAATCCATAAATGCTTGTGGATGTTATTTTCTTCTGTGGATATCCTGGCAACCAGAAATCGTTCCAAATATTGATAGAACTACCACACCCAACAGACCATTTACAACCCTTCTCCAAAAGTCCCCTAGAACTCCATATACTCTTCCAAATGTATGAGGGGTTAGATCCCAAAGGTGTATGCATAAAATCAGTAGTGGGAAAATACTTTGATCTCAATAATCTTGCTACTAATGAATCTGAATTCTGGACAACCCGCCAGCCTTGTTTAGCCAATAGTGCAATATTAAATTTGCACATATCTCTAAAGCCCATACCACCTTCCTCTTTTGATTCACACAAATTCTCTCAAATACACCAATGTATTCCTCTTTTTTCATTTGACTTTTGCCACTAGAATCGCGCAAATATAGCCTCTAGTTCCTTACAAAAGGTCTTCGAAAACAAAAAGCAGGACATTGCAAACACATGAATTGATTGTAGGACAGCCTTAATGAATACCTCCTTACCCCCCATAGACAAGGGTTGAACATTCCAGCTATTAACTTTCTGTCGACACCGATCCCTTAGGTACGCAAGAGAAAGCTTCTTATTACGTCCCACCATCGATGGCAATCCAAGATACTTCTCTGGATTACCTTGGACTGTGACTCTAAGAATCCTACACACATCATGTCTGTTACTGTCAATGACATTGGAACTAAAAAAGAGGCTTGATTTATCAAAGTTAATCACTTGTCCAGAGCATTGTGAATAAGTGGTTAAAATATTCTGCAAGCACATCGCCCCTTGTGATGTCGCTTCACCAAAAACTATACTGTCATCAGCAAACAGTAAGTGGGAGATAAAAGGTGCCCTTCTATTGATTCGGACTCCCATTAAAGAGTGCTGTTGGGAAGCAATTCTTAACAATGCAGAAAGGCCCCCACTACAAATCAAAAAGAGGTATGGATTAATTGGGTCCCCTTGTCGAATTCCTCGACCTGGTTGAAACATTTGGCCAATCCGATCATTAGCAATTACCGAATAGGATACTGACGTGATGCATCTCATAATATTTGCAATCCACTTTTCTGCAAAACCCATTTTCCGTAGCATTTCTTCCATAAAACTCCACTCCACCCTATCATAAGCCTTGCTCATATCTAGTTTTAGAGCAAATGTTCCCTGTCTTCCGGTTCTTTTATTTTTCAAAGAATGAAGAATTTCATATGCCAATACAATATTGTCAGAAATTAATCGGCCAGGAAGGAAAGCACTTTGAGCCTCATCAATACAGAACTGTAAAGCTTCTTGCATTCGTGTCGCCGTCATTTTCGAAATAATTTTATACAACACATTGCACAGAGATATTGGTCGAAATTGAGTCATTACCTTATCATCTGTCACCTTTGGAATAAGTACAATGTGTGTCTAATTTATTGGCTGAAAAGATTCATCCCCATGGATCATCGAAATACAAAAATCAGCAACATCACTGCCAACAATATTCCAAAAACGCTGGTAGAATATAGCACCCAAACCATCCTCACCCGAGGCTTTTAAAGGACCCATAGATCGAACCGCTTGGTGCACTTCCTCCACTGTGAAATTCTTGAGTAAATTTGCATTCATATCAGTAGATACACAATTATCAACTCCTTGTAAAATCTCAGAAGGATTGATAGTGTCCGATGCACAGAAAATACCCTGAAAATATTCTGTTGTAATCCGAAGAATATCAACATCTTCTTCAACTATGTTATCATTTACATCCGAGAGCGATAAAATACGATTTTTCCGTTTTCGTTGAGAAGCGTGTCAATGAAAAAACCTTGTATTTTTATCTCAAGATTTCAACCAATTTGTCCAAAAAGATCCACTAATTAATTTAATAATTAAAGATGATTTTTCATTTTCTATGAGTTCAAATCTTGGTACCATAATATAATATTTTTCTATTTAATTAAAAAAAATATTAGTTACCAACGGCACCCTGCAAGGAGGAAAAAATTCATTGGATTATAAAGAGTTATTTTCAAAATTATTACAGGGAGATGAAAGCAGTGCAAATTTTGCAGCTACCGTAAAATACACAATAAATTAACTGCCCAACTATCCACTGGTATTGCTTACACCACCCGCACCCTTTACCTCTGTGGCGCGTGAAGCTCTACTTTTAAGCCACTCAACCATTTCCCCAAACACCAACTCCACGCTTTCCTCCGGCTCCCCAATCAGTTGATGCCACATCCCAGGATGGATCCTCAATGTCTTGTCGGCGCTGGAGGCACGTTTATAAAGCTCCTCCACGCAAGCCGGATCACACACTACATCGTCGCCACCGTGCACGATAAGCAGCGGAACATCTACTTCCTCAAACCTCCCCTGCAAGTCATTGCATATTCGAATTAGCTCGTAAGCCGTGGCGGCGCGTGGCCTTGCTACTGTTCTCCTAGGACTGGCAATCGCTAACTTCCGCTTCCAATGTTCCTTGAAGGAAACATCCGGTATAGACCCGCGCGTTGGAATCACTCGCCAGGTGGGGATAAGTTTGGCAACTATGAATAGAAAATGTTCCAACGGCCACGGTGGCTTGAATTTAGCGCTTATCCCACACATTGCGCCGTTGAGAATCAATCCGTCCCACGCGCCTTTCTGTCGGAGAGAGATATAAAGCGCGATGGCTCCGCCAAGCGATTCAGAGTACAAAAACGCAGGCAAATCCGGCGCGTGGCGAGCACGGAAGGAGTCAAAGAACTGAATACAATCATCGACAACGCCATCGATGTTCGGAATGTGAGTATCGAGTCCGTCAAGGCCTTCGGAAAATCCATGGCCCTGGTGATCGATCGCACACGTGGCGAATCCCGATTTGGCGAAAAAGACTGAAGTGAGTTGGAGGAACCAGCTGGACTCGCCGGTGAACCCGTGAACGACGGAGATGATGCCGGAGACGGGAGTATCCCGTGGGACCCACCACTGAGTGAAGAGCTTGAGGCCGCGAGCGTTGGTGATAAACTCGGACGAGTGACTCACTGAGTGACGGGCATAGAACTCTTCCGGAGTTAAGGTACCGAAGGGACTCTCCTCGTTGGCTTCGGCCACCGGATGCCGCGCCATTTTTTGCTAGAATTCGCCGTCGGTGGATGATAATTTCAAAGAGTATTTCCTTTGCGACAATCTTTACGTTTAGCATCGGATGATATTTATCGTGAAAAGGGAACTATAATATGCTGCTGTGTACTACTATCTTATCGTGTAACCTATGAACATGAGCATGACACGTAAGCAACTGGATTGTGATTCTTGATTATTTGCAAAATATATATATATATATATATATATATATATATATATATATATTATAATATAGCATTTGTTCATAGCTATTCTTAACTCATTGACAAAGCACACGCATTTTGTACACTTTATGATTGAACTCGGGTTTCTTAGATGAATATCATCCGTTTTTCTACTTGGACCACGTGTTGGGTTCGTAATTTTGTAAGTCCTAGTTTGCAGTAATCCATCCATATTTTATAAGGAAAACTACCCTAGTGACCACTCAACTATTGCTCGTGACCTGCTTTGACCACCTAACTATTTAAATAGACTTGTTTTGACCATCGGCCGTTAAAATCTAACGGGAAGATGATGTGGCAGTTAAAGTAAATTTTGTATAATTACACTTTTAATCCTTGTTAATTACCTATTATATCAATTTGGTCATAATTTTAATTTAATTAAATAAAATTAATCAACTAATCAGATAATGACATGTGTCATCACCCGATTGGATGAATTTATTTTTAATTTTTAATTTAATTTAATTAAATAGACACGTGTCATCACTCGGGAATATGTGCATTGTGTGGTTTTAACCCATGACCTCACGGTTAAAAGAGTCAAGGCTTAACCACTAGGCCAACTACTCCTTAATGATATAAACTACATTATTCTATATTTATCTTATAATGAAGTCAGTGATAGGGAAAAAAAGAAAAATGTTTGAGATGAGACTCGAACATGGGTCACATGAGATATATAAAAACACGTCTATCAAATATTCGATTTAAAAAGTATTCGATTTAAACGAAAAGAAATTTGATTTTAAAAAATATTCAAATATTTGATTTAAAAATATTAAATTGAATTTTTAAAATATTTAAATACTTTTTAAAATTAAATTTATTTTCTTTTAACTCAATTTTTTTGATCGGAAACGTATAATTTTATTGAACGCCAAATCATACAAGCAGCACTTACACGCGCCTCGTTAAAAACCTCCCTACAACCTAGATGGAGGAAAAGAGTACGACGTGTAAATGCGAAGCAAAAAGAACACCAAACACCCATCAAACAAGGCGTGATTCCCCGCCAAAAACCATCCCACCCTTAATCCCTAATGTGCAAAAACACCTACCACATCCTTCCCATCGCCCGCGGCAAGCACAACGCGCATCCCACATCGACAGTAAGCCCCCCAAGCCACCAGCCCCCTCACGATGTCGCACTGACCCCCAATCCCAGCAGGTGCGACACACAATCAGCACACCTCACAAACTCGCTCTACGCCATGACGTTTGCACCACCCTACCTTTCGCCAAAGCATCCGATATACTATTAGCCTCGCGCAACACATGGTTAAAGCACACACACGGTAAAAGTCGACATGCTTCATCAATCAAACGAAACCAAGACCATAATTTCCACGGCTTCGTATCACTTTGTTCCACCAAGCTAAAGCCACTTGAGAATCAGACTCAATGATGATAGACGATACCGATAAATTCAACTCCAACAACAACTCTAATGCGGACGCAATAGCACATAACTCCGCCATATTTGAATCTATCACACCTAAAGGTCCAGCGAACATCGCTAAGATCTTCCCATTCGCATCCCTCAAAACACCACCACATCCCGCTAACCCCGGTTTACCTCGTGCCGCCCCATCCACATTAAATTTTACCACCCCACTTATCGGTGGCGACCACACCATCATTGGTCGCGACACGCCCCCGACAACCACCGAAATACACACACGTGGGCAATTCCACCAAGAAGCCTCTCCAACCAATTGACCCTCATGCGTCACTTTTATCCAATGAAATGAACGCATTTTAATTAGAAACATAATCTCTTCTATCGCCAATCTTTTCTGTCAAAAAATTAACTCATTTCGTGCTAGCCACACTGACCATAACAATGCCTCACATCTCGCAATCCATCAATTTCGTAACAGCCCCTAAACACCCCCTCATAACATTGACCAATCCATTCTTGAATCGTCCTAGGTCGCACCAAAAACAGTCCCCACCATTGAAGAAAATTATCCCAAACGCCATTGATTACCGGACAAGACAACAAAATATGATTCAATTCATCCTCTCCCTCACCACACCACACACAACTCACTGAGGTATTGGACAACGACACTCCCCGATCTCACAAAAAACACAAAGTCGGCAATCGATGAAGAAGAATAAACCAAAGGAAACATTGTACCTTAGGTGGTACATCGATTTTCCATACGAAAAATGTCTCCAAATCCCCATCGTCTACACCATAGCATGTCATCAAATGCAATAGCTCTTTCGTCGAAAATTTGCCTCGCACGTTTGGGCACCAAATTAGTCTATCCTCTCGTCCCTCACACAACCACCAGCCCCGCACAACCTCCCTCAAATCCAGCACCATCCGCTGCTCAAATCCACGTAATTCACGCCTAAAAAATCATGTCATTCTTCATGATCAAAACAGCCCCCTATCATAGTCAACCACACGTGCCGTTTTATCCAATGCCAACCGAAACAATCTAAGAAAAGATAATTTCAACGGCCTATCCAAACACCACACATCATACCAAAACAATGTGCACAACCCATTACCCAACAACCATTTGAACCGACTTTCATCCATATAAAGAGCCACTCTTTCATCATCATGTACCATCACAATTTGCTTCCACAAAGTAGACATCCGATTTTTATTTGCAACATTGACTCGCCATTTAAGTACTTGTTCCCTGTTTTTCGCCACAATTAAATCCCGCCAAAGAGAATGTTGTTCAGTCGCATAACGCCATGTCCACTTGGCCAATAAGGATAGGTTGCGCAACTGTAAATCTACCACACCCAAACCCCCTAACTTTCTTGGTCGACACACTCGCGCCCAGTTAACACGACTCATTTTCCATTTCAAATCAACATCACCCCATAAAAAGGCACGTCGGATTTTATCAATTCTCAAAATAACACTCTTAGGTGAAGCAAACACACTCATATAATATAATGGCAAGGATGAGAGCACCGAATTTACCAAGACCAAACGTGCTGCGAAGGACAACGATCGCTTTTTCCACCCTGCTAGTTTGTGACGAACTTTCTAGATCACCGGTTCCCACATCGCACAATTCCTCGGATTCTTCCCGATAGGCATACCCAAATATGTAAACAACAAGGTCCCCTTACTACTTCCAAGAACCCGCACCATATCATTCACCACATCGTCCTCAATTCCTATCGCATATACACAGGATTTGGAAAAGTTAATATGCAAACCTGAACCATATTGAAACCCCATCAAAATGCGCTTAATCTGAATCGCCTCGTCCACATTCCCACTGAGAAAGATCAAAGTGTCGTCCGCAAATTGTAAGTGTGAAATGCGAAACCCTGTAGTGACGCTGATTCCTTGAATTACCCCTTTCGACATCGCCTCCTCCATTAATCTATGAAACGCCTCCGCTACCACCACAAATAGTAATGGCGATAAAGGATCGCCTTGTCGAAACCCACGCTTCATCGGAAAATACTTCGTCGCTCGCCCATTAAGCAAAACCGCTAACCGAGTCGTTCCAATGCAAGACCTTATCCAATGTCTCCAACGCTGCCCACACCCCATATTATCCAATATTCGGTCCAAATAATCCAAATTGAGGCAATCATATGCCTTAGCGAAATCCAGCTTTAATAAAACACCCTCAGATCCCATTCTCGCCTTTTTTAACGAATGCACCACTTCATTAACAAGCAAGACACCATCTATAATTTTCCGTCCTTTAATAAATGTCGTTTGCGTGTCACTTATCAACTGACTCGCCACCCCTTGAAACCTATTAGCGAGAACCTTTAAAAAAATCTTATAAACTGAATTCAATAAGCAAATTGGCCGATAGTCACTCACCTCCCTCGCCCCATCCTTCTTCGGAATAAGAACAATGTATGCATAATTTATTCCTTTCGGAAATTGTCCCGTATTGTAAAAATCATGAAATAACACCATCACACCCTCTTTTACAAACAACCAACATTTGCGATAGAATTCAAAGGTATAACCATCCGGACCCGGTGCTTTACTGCCGTCACAACCCTAAATTGCTTTCCGAACTTCCTCTTCCGTAAATACCAGCTCAAGCCCTTGTCGTTGCACCTCACTCAGCTACCTAAAATTCAAGGCTGTCCCAAACGATTTGTGCTGCTATTTTTGCGCAAAATGTGCTCGAAACTCAGCAACTACACAATGCTTCAGCATGTTCGGATTCGACACCCAACGTCCATTCACCTGTAAACCAGCTATAGTGTTTCGCATCCCTCGAATCATAGTTGCTCGTTGAAAAAATTTTGTATTTTGATCACCCTCTTGCAACCAAATTGTCCTCGATTTTTGACGCCAAATTGATTCGCGAAATCTACTCAATTTCCAAAATTCCGCATGTAACCTTCTCTTCTCTTCCAGCTCAACATCCGATAAACCCCTTGTCCCATTCGGATATCCAATTCCTCAATTAGTGTCGTTGTTGCTTCAATTTTCTGCTCGACACTCCCAAACAAAGAACGATTCCAAACGCAAAGAAATTTGCGCAATCCATCCAACTTATCTAGCAAAGATAAAGATATCCCACCACCACTTGAATTGGAAAATTTCGCCCATTCACTCTCCATGACTTGTACATATGCCTTTTTCTCCAACCAACAATTAAAAAATCAATCTAGGTCCCCAATCTACTTCCTCACCCGCCAATTTAACCGGTGCATGATCCGACAAACTTCTTGGCAAATTAAACTGCACTAGCCGAGGAAAACGCTCTATCCAATCCCCACTAACTAAATACCAATCTAATCTACTACACTTGTTGCCTGGACCAAACTATGTGAATCTTTTCTCTGCCACTTTAACGTCAATTAAACCAATCGATTCAATGAAATTAACAAACTCAATCATACCTCTATTCGATCCATTACAACAATATCGTTCTTCCTTTGATTTCACCACGTTAAAATCACCCGCAATGCACCATGGCAACGTCCTCTTATTCACTTCGCCTTGTATTAAATCCCACAATGCACTCTGACCCTCCACCGTGCAAGGTGCGTAGACATTCACCATGCCACATCGCCAATCATCCATCACCCATCTACCCCAAAACGCCACAAAATTTTGATTTAATTCCACTGCCTCCAACTGAAAACGGGATGATTCTCATATCACTAACAAACCCCATAAACGTCCACTAGCCACGAAAAATATAAATTCAAAGGAATCAGAATGCCAAACTGTAGAACTAAGGTTTTGATATAATATTTGAAAAATGTTTTGGACTAAATTGAAAAGAATTTAAAATATGTTTTTAGTCAAAAACAACTTGAAAATATGTTTAAGGGTTTTTAAAGCTCTGGAATGGACTTAAAATACGTTTAAAGCGGTCAAAACCATGCATTCCAAGTGACCGTATCGATACTGTATCTGAGTGTATCGATACGCCTTGAGGTTTTCAGGCAAATAGAGTTCCAGTAGCTAAAACCCGTATCGATACGTCAAGCGTATCGATACGGTGTCTAAAACCCGTACCGATACGCTTACACGTATCGATACGGTATGTTTTTAAATAGCCCAACGGCTAGTCGCGTACCGATACGGTGGTATCGCGTACCGATACGCCAACGGTCAATTCCCAACGGTCTTTTGAATTTGCAGGACCGTACCGATACGCCAGGCATGCGTATCGATACGCATCAGCAGAAAGCTCAACGGCTATATCAGACTTTCAAGACCGTATCGATACAGGGGATAGTGTATCGATACACTAGGCTGCTGAAATGCATTTTGTGGGAAATAAACGGCTATTTTGTATCCCCAACGGCTATGAAACATCCCCAACGGCCATAAACGGCTAGATACTCAATTTGGAGTATAAATAAGACCTCCAAGCATCAAGATTGATAAGAGCTTCAATTGTCACAACGTTATGAGTGAAAAACTTGTCTAGAGCTTTATTTGTTCATTTATTGCTTAGACAACACTAGTGAGCTTACATTGTTAAATTTGCTCAAGTGTTTTAGGTTTTGGGTGAGTGCTTCATTGTGCAAACAAAACGCCTATTAGAGGGTTCAAGTTTGCTTCTTTGTTTCTCTTTGTAAAGAGGGTTTTCCTTCAAGCTTTGGGTAGAAAGCTTCGAGGGTTGTAAAGGGTTTCCTCCTAATCCTAGAAAAGGGGACGAATCAATTAGTGGATTGATTGCGAAATCCTTAGTAGGAAGCTAAGGTAGTGGATGTAGACCTTGGTTAGAAGGTTGAACCACTATAAATCATCGTGTATTTATTCTTTCAGCTTCCTAAACCCTTCCACCCAAAAATCCACCTCTCCACCACTTGGCGAGCATAATCGGTTGATCGAATCGAGCATCGAAAAACCCAACAATTGGTATCAGAGCTTGGCTCAATTGAAGGGGATTCACATCCTATTGAGAAGATCCGGCAAGCTCGATCAACATTTCACCAACCGGCTCAAAATGTCGCAATCCATCAACATACCGCCCTTCTTCGACGGAGATCACTATGCCCATTGGAAGACAAAGATGAAATTCTTCTTGAAATCAAGAGATTACAAGCTATGGGACATAATTGAAGATGGTCCGTTCGTGCTTCAAGGAAGCAAAGCGGAATGGAGTGTCGACGATCGCAAGAAGATGGAGCTAAATTGTAGAGCCTTGCACATGCTTTTTTGTGCATTTGGCCCAACCATCTACGAGAAGATGTCTTCTTGTGAAAATGCCAAGGAGGTATGGGACAAGCTTGAAGTCACATACGAAGGGACTAATGAAGTCAAGGAGACCAAGATTGGACTCCTCACCTTAGAGTATGAGAACTTCAAAATGGATCCGGAAGAAAACATCGAGAAGATGTTTGATAGATTCTCCACCATCATCAATGGTCTTAAAGGATATGGAGAAATCATTCCGGAAGAAAAGCTTGTTCGAAAGCTCATCTACTCACTTCCCGAGTCTTGGGACTCAAAGAGGACCGCCATCATCGAAGCCAAAAATTTAAAAAATTTGAAGCTTGATGAACTCATGGGGTCACTTCTTACTCATCAAATCATGAAGAAGAACAAAGAAGATGAGAAAAGGAGGGAAGAAATTAGAGCTATGGGAGAGAAGAAAATCAAGAGGCTTGGCTTCAATGCCATGGCTCTCAAATCCTCCACAAATCATCACGTAGATTCAAGTGAGGAGGATAGTGAAGATGAAGAGATGAACTATCTCTTCAACAAGCTCGCACGATTCATGAAGAGCAAAATGGAAAAATCCAAGCATGAATCGATGAAGAAGATGAAGGATTCCCACAAATCCAAAAAGAAGGGATCATCTTCAAAACAAGCATATGTGGCCGCTTGGAGTGATGAAGACTCCACCGATAATGAAGTAGCCCACCTATGCATGATGGCCCTCAATGAGGGGGAAGTAACTTCTAACTCATCTATTTCAAATTCTTATACATTTGATGAGTTACAAGAAGCCTATGATGAATTGGTTTTTGAATTCAAGGCTTCATTTTCGAAAAATAAAAAATTGATTTCAAAGTTGAAAACCGAAAATGATTTGCTTTCTAAAACCAATTTAGAGTTTGAAGCAAAAATCAAAGATTTTGAACTTAAAGTTTTAAATTTACAAAACTTGCTTCAAACGATGGAAAGAGATCATCAAAAAGAAGTTGATGATCTCAAAAAGGAAAAAGATTTGATTTCCAATGAACTTCAAAAGAAAAACAATTTTGGAAAATCAAGTTTTTATGTAAGACAATCTAGTGCCCCTAGATTTTTAAATGGAAAATGTTTTAGAAGTGTTTGGGTCCCAAAAGGACTAACCACTTCAACAAAAAGGGATGAAATTGAAAAATGGATTCCTAAGGGGACTAAATTTTGTGCTACTAACGTTTATGGATCCAAAGCAATTTGGAGACCAAAAATCACTTGATTGTCTTTTGCTAGGTGTGATGGAGAGTGTTCAACGAGTCAAACATTAAGGGGGAGCTCCATGCACACAAAGGAAGAACACTTGAAGAAGGAAGGCTTCACATCCTCCCTTGAGTTCAAGTGTTGGTAAAAATTTCTAGTTGTTTTTAATTTTATTTGATTTATTTTTTTTAATTCAACTAGATATTCATAAATGTTGGACTAACATTCTGATGATGCTATGAGTAAGGGGGAGCCAATTTTAAACCAAAATTTTAAAGTGTCAAAATTTTTTTTGCCTCCTATGTTATCGTAAACTTAAATGTCATTTTAAATTCTTTTTGATATAACAAAAAGGGGGAGAAATGGTTTTGAAAAATTGATTTTTCAAATGAATAAGGGGGAGCTTTATTTTGATTTTATATCTTAAATCTCTTATTCACAATTTTAAAATTAAAGGGGGGGAAATCCCAAACAATTTTTCAAGTTGGTTTTATTATATCAAAAAGGGGGAGATTGTAGAACTAAGGTTTTGATATAATATTTGAAAAATGTTTTGGACTAAATTGAAAAGAATTTAAAATATGTTTTTAGTCAAAAACAACTTGAAAATATGTTTAAGGGTTTTTAAAGCTCTGGAATGGACTTAAAATACGTTTAAAGCGGTCAAAACCATGCATTCCAAGTGACCGTATCGATACTGTATCTGAGTGTATCGATACGCCTTGAGGTTTTCAGGCAAATAGAGTTCCAGTAGCTAAAACCCGTATCGATACGTCAAGCGTATCGATACGGTGTCTAAAACCCGTACCGATACGCTTACACGTATCGATACGGTATGTTTTTAAATAGCCCAACGGCTAGTCGCGTACCGATACGGTGGTATCGCGTACCGATACGCCAACGGTCAATTCCCAACGGTCTTTTGAATTTGCAGGACCGTACCGATACGCCAGGCATGCGTATCGATACGCATCAGCAGAAAGCTCAACGGCTATATCAGACTTTCAAGACCGTATCGATACAGGGGATAGTGTATCGATACACTAGGCTGCTGAAATGCATTTTGTGGGAAATAAACGGCTATTTTGTATCCCCAACGGCTATGAAACATCCCCAACGGCCATAAACGGCTAGATACTCAATTTGGAGTATAAATAAGACCTCCAAGCATCAAGATTGATAAGAGCTTCAATTGTCACAACGTTATGAGTGAAAAACTTGTCTAGAGCTTTATTTGTTCATTTATTGCTTAGACAACACTAGTGAGCTTACATTGTTAAATTTGCTCAAGTGTTTTAGGTTTTGGGTGAGTGCTTCATTGTGCAAACAAAACGCCTATTAGAGGGTTCAAGTTTGCTTCTTTGTTTCTCTTTGTAAAGAGGGTTTTCCTTCAAGCTTTGGGTAGAAAGCTTCGAGGGTTGTAAAGGGTTTCCTCCTAATCCTAGAAAAGGGGACGAATCAATTAGTGGATTGATTGCGAAATCCTTAGTAGGAAGCTAAGGTAGTGGATGTAGACCTTGGTTAGAAGGTTGAACCACTATAAATCATCGTGTATTTATTCTTTCAGCTTCCTAAACCCTTCCACCCAAAAATCCACCTCTCCACCACTTGGCGAGCATAATCGGTTGATCGAATCGAGCATCGAAAAACCCAACACAAACCCGTTTTACGATTTGCTCAGTTACCACCTCCAATTTGGTTTCCTGTATGAAAACCATCTCACAACGATGTTGTCGCAACAAAGAGTGAATCGCTCTACACTTCGAACCTGAACCCATACCCTGAATGTTCCACGACAGCATCTTCACCTCCGACTACTACTGAATGTACTCTTGTCGATGTAATAGATTGGCAATATCCCTCACGATACCTTCCTCGTTCCCAATCGTGTTAGCCCCTAACAATTTACACAAATCCACTGTAGCCCGAGCTTCCTGCAACACCTCAAACTGTACCTCCTCTAGAAGTCTTGAATTTTCAGCTCCACTTGTCTGTTTGTGAGTATTTAATTTTTTAGACTTTTTACTCCCCTTGGATACTACAATCTTATCTCCATCCAATGACTTAGACTCCAACCCAAACTTCGCTACCTCTCCACCCCGTTTACCATTTGAATTAGCCTCCTCAACCACCTCCACATCCAATTGTTGAGTCCGTGCCATGTTCCCACCCGCCTCGAAAATCACTAGACACTCTACTAGGCACGTATCATTTCCTTCATTACCATAATCCATGCCTTGTATAGCACCATTGTCGCGCACAATTATCCTCACCTCCTCGTTCGACATCTATCCTCTAGAACACATAGGGGATTCACTACATTCTACCCCTAATTAGTCCCTAGAATCTCTATTATTACCATCAATCTCCTTGTCACTAACCGTCGATTCACACTTTTGTTCTTTATGCTCTCCCTTATCCCTCTCATAATCACGTACAGGAGCATCCCCACCGCCACTACTTTTATTTGGCGGGACATCCTCTTCTATACCTTCTGTAGAACTAATGTTTTGATATAATAATTGAAAAATGTTTTGGACTGATTTAAAAAGTATTTAAAACATTTACAAAGTCCAAACAACTTGAAATTGTGTTTAGGAAGCTTTCAAAAGGGTTTTTAATGTGTTTCAAAGGCCAATTTATACAAACTTGTCCAGGTGTTTCGAAACACCTTAGGGCGTTTCGAAACAGGGGATTCCAGTAGCATATTCGTTTCGAAACGTGTTTCGAAACGGGCTTTCCCTGGACTTGATTTTTGCCCAGCGTTTCGAAACGGGCTAGGCCGTTTCGATACGCCCACGTGGCAATGACCCCAACGATCATAAACCCCAACGGCTATTTTCCCAACCAACTTTTAAATGCAGGCGTTTCGATACGGGACTATAGCGTTTCGATACGAGTTTCGAAACGGCCAGGAGGCGTTCCGAAACGGACATGAGGCGTTCCGAAATGGCCAGGAGGCGTTCCGAAACGGATGCCCTGACAGACTGCAACGGCTCTTTCTACATTAAGAGTGTTTCGAAACGGCTTTGAGCGTTTCGAAACGGGGAGCTGCAGAATGCATTTATGGTGGGAATTAAAGTCCTCAAACGGCTCCAATTTGATTCCAACGGCTAGTAACGGCTACAAACTCATTTGGGAGTATAAAAGGGACCTCCAAGCATCAAGAGAAGGCTAATGCTCATATTGTCAAACATCAAATGATCAAGAAATTGTCTTAGCACTTAAATTGTCAATTCTTGTATAGACAAACACTAATGAGCCAAAATTGTCAAATTTGCTCAAGTGTTTTAGGTTTGGGTGAGTGCTTAATTGTGCAAACAAACTCCTATTAGAGGATTATAAGTTTGCTTTGTTTATCTCTTGTAAAGAGGGTTTCAATCAAGGCTTTGGGTAGAAAGCTTGATTGGTTGTAAGGGTTTCCTCCTAAGCCTAGAAAAGGGGACGAATCAATTAGTGGATTGATTGTGAAATCCTTAGTGGGGAGCTAAGGTAGTGGATGTAGGTGCTTGTTAGAAGGCCGAACCACTCTAAAATCATTGTGTCTTTATTCTTTCTAGCTTCCTAAACCCTTCCACCCAAATATCCACCTCTCCACCACTTGGTGAGCATAATCGGTTGAACGAATCGAGCACCACACAACTCAACACCTTCGGATTCAATCATCTCCATACAGTGTCTACATCTTGTCTCATCCATCATCGGCTCAAATTCAATTACTCGGACCTTGTATACATGTTCCCCAAATTTGAAATCAATAATTCCTTCTATGCACTCCAATTGATCTGTCTCAATCAACGCTTCTCCTCTCTCGAATGATGCAGGATCCGTGATCGACTCTTCACATTTTATCACACGCCTCCACACCGCTACCATCTTCTCAAACGAAACTTTCGACCAAGCATGAATCGGGATTCCACGGATGGAAAGCCACGCTCTCCGATTGCCCTTTTTCCACTTCTGGTGACCATTCTGTTACCGCAATAAACCATTTCAAAAGAACCATTGAATTCAATATTTTCGTTATGATCAATTCATTGGCAAATATGAGGAGAAATCGGGATCCCGCCATCCGCATAATAGACAAATCCTTTAGACCTTCCTCATGCAACTCCTTTGCCAACGTAACCAAACATTTTGCTTGCTGACACCAACCCACTGCACAATTCCGTAACGTAGCTATCTTATTTTCATCAATCAATCCTTGTACATATTTTTTGTGTTACTCCCCACTCCTTCCAAGCGAATCAATTTTCTTCTCATCAACCTTTATCGATGTATTCTCCGTGGAATTACTTCGCCTATGTACCCAACTCTCATTCTGTTTCCGCCAGCATCCCGAATTCGCTCCTCTTTGAGCAAACGAAACTGAGATCCGCGCTCCATAAATCCAATGCCCATCTAACCGGTCCCTCACTCTGTGCCTCCACTTTCGATTTCATGCGTACAAACCCAAATCGATTACCAAATCGCGTTCTCTTTTCTGGAATAAAAACATCTGTTACCTGCCTATATCGTTCAAACACTTGCCATAACCCTTTCCAGTGTAATTGCACTGATAGATTTCACACAAACAATGTCCATCCTCGATTCCGAATAGCCTCAATCGGATATTTACCTACACCCCTCCGTCCACCTGATCCAAACTCCACACCGTCCTCGCCTCCCCTTCCCATCTTTATGACGTTATCTACATATATTCGATCTACTATCGTCTCTCCTAACTCAAATATTTTTTAAATCAAATATTTAATATTTTAATAAATATTCGATTTAATTTAAATATGAAAAAGAAAAAATATTGAAATGTTTTAAATTGAATTTCTTTTCTTTTAAATCGAGTATTTTTTTAAAATCGAATATTTAATAATTTCATATTTTAATTAAATCGAATATATTTGATTTAGTGATATGCGTGTTTTTATATATCTCATGTGACCCATGTTCGAGTCTCCTCTCAAACATTTTCCTTCTTTTTTCCCTAGCACTGACTTCATTATAAGATATATATAGAATGGTGCAGTTTACATCACTTAGGAGTAGTTGGCCTAGTGTTTACGTCTTGGCTCTTTTAACCAAGAGGTTATGGGTTCAAACTTCAAACCACACCATGCACAGATTCATTTCTCTTGAATATTCCTTTAACCGGGTGGTGACACAATTAAAAGTGTAATTATACAAAATTTACTTTAACTGCCACGTCATCTTTCTGTTAGATTGTAGTGGTCATTTTTTTTGAATTTTGTGGTCAAAACAGGTCGTGGACAATAGTTAGGTGGTCACTAGGGTAGTTTTCCCTATTTTATAAATAAAAATTACTTAAAATTGATGTATATCATTTTATTTCATTTTTAAGTGAGAAGTTCGGGCATTTAAAAAGATTTTAAATTTTGAAATCCTTAGTATTGGAAAGAATTTATCTAAATCATCTCAATTTGAACAAAATTATATATTAAAAAAGTCATTACAAAACATTATTAGATTAAAAATCTAATTATATCCGAACTAAACCACATGTAGGACTTAACTAGAGTTAAATTTGGACTAAAAATCTACTTTGGAGGATTTAAACCAGAGTAAAAATATGAACTAAAAATCCACACAGATATTTACACAGGATGAGAATCAATATCTCAACTTTGATATTGAACCAATATCTTATCTTTAGGGGTGAGAATCAGATGGTGAATAATTAAAAATTGTGAGAATTTAAATCGGCGGGATGATAAATAACAAAAAAGAAATTTATTTACAGGGATGTGAATGATGAAATTTTTATCTTGCAAGTTCAAATGGGAATAAAGACATGAATTACTATATCCGCACCGTAGAGATTTCTGAACCGTACCTATATAAATCTCTATAAGGATCCCAAAAATATCCACAATAATCTCAAAACAAAGAAATTTATTCATTGTTTTACTTAGTAAGGAGAGATTGTCATTTTTATTTTATTTAAATTGAGGCCTTGTATTTTATCAATTTAAGGTACATGGAATATGCTTGGTTGATCAACATACAAGTTTAACTTCTTTCAAAGTTCAAACAAAAAAACAAATTGACAAATTCAATTTGTTTGTAACAATTTACGTTTAACTCGTGTTAGGATCATAACCATTTAGTTATTTCAAAGTTTATTGTTTAAGAATTAAGAATAAATTATTTGAAAGCTTATTGTTTATAATTTATTTCAATAAATTTCTGTAAAGGATTGAAATATAAAACATTATAGATTAGAGTATCAAATTAATTAAGACAAGAAAAATAAAATAAAATCAGTATTCTTAAAAGGATAAAATGCATTTTTTTGCTTCAACCTCAAAATTTTACTTTCAACTCAAATTAATTTAAGTATACCTATTTAGCTAATCGTTTATGTAGGAATGATAAAATTTTAGATAAATATAAGAAATACAAATTTATATAGTGATTAAATCTTGAATAAAATATAAGTTGAATATTTTTTTAAATAAAAGCCGATAGTCTTATTAAAGAGAAAAATATCCAAAATTACAATTAGAGTTTACAACTATTATTGTAAACTAAATACATAATTTGGACAATTTCCAATAACATTGACACAAGAAACTAGCCACTTTAGATCATACAAGACCATACATCGAAAAGGTTAAAAACCCAACCAAAAGACTTGAATGAAAAATAGATACGAACAAAACTAGCTACATCGACAAACGGATCACAAAAGAGATTAAGTTGTTGAAAGACCACTGAGAACTAGGGGTGCTTAACGAGTTGAGCAGATCGTGAGCTGCTCGAACTTGACTCGGTCAAAACTCGGTAAACGCTCGACTCAGGTTAACTCAACTCGACTCGAGACCTTAACGAGTTGAGTTGAACAAAGTCTAACTCGACTCGATAAGTTTGCGAGCAGCTCGTTAATTTTTTAAAATATTTGTGGATTGTTACTTTAGTTTTAATATGTTAGTTTGATGAATTTGTGGATTGTTACTTTAATTTTAATATGCTAGTTTGGTGTATTTGTGGATTGTTAGTTTGGAATTTAGACTTTGAAAATGCTTTATACACTCTTTTGATATTCTTTGGTTAAATTTGTTAATACATGTTAATATTAAGCCCCATATAGTATTGTTAAATTTTACTTTTAGTTAAAAATAAGGTAAATTTTTTAGTGAGTTTAATGAGCAACGAGTTGAGCTTAACGAGCAGGGTGTAACGCCCTGGGTTTAGGGGTCAGATGTTACTCGGGTAAATTGAGTTCGAGTCGTGGGTTCGTTTTAAAATTTAACTAAGCTTTGGTTTAAATTAAAAGGGTTTGATTTCATTAAGGGCATGTTGGTAATTTTGAAAATAAGGAAAAGATGAGTAGAAGGGGATTTTAGAGACTTTTCTCTTCTTCTTCCTCCCTTCAAAAATTTCATGTCAAAAACCTCCATTAACCCCTAAACACTATTTCATCAAATTTTTTCATCATTTCAAGGGCTCTCTTCAAGGTAATTGTATTTTTGATTTCTCCTCATTATTTCCAACATTTCCATAGCATTAGTTTTCATGGAAATCTCCTTTTAAAGTTTTTGAAGTTTTCAAGTTTTGAAGTGAAAGTATGAAACTTTAATGGATTTTCGTTTTGCTTTTGATATGTAGAGTTAAGTTATGAGTTAACCTAGCCCTAAGGTTCATTATATCTTAAATTGGTGGGTTTTTATTAAGAATCCCGAAATGGATTTTTCATGGGTGTTTTAAAGAGTCAAAATTCGTGTTTTTAGTATGATTTTGTGAAAGGAAGTTGGGCTGGGGTTATAGTGATACTAGAAGGATGGTTTGAAGGTGTTTAAAGGTGTTTTGGGTGTTGGAATCAAAGGATTTCGGCTGGGTTGTTGGGGAGTACGAAAATAGGAATTTTGGGTATTGGCTTAGGGTTGAAATTGTGAGAATTTGAATTGTGGTAGTAGCTTGTGGTTGTGGCAGTGTTTTGTGGTGATTCGGTTGAGTAATGTATTGCTTTTGTTTGGTTAGAATCAAGGGAAACCGTTGGAGAGGCTTCGGGCACGATTCCAGGGAATTTGGAGACTTGAGATCGGTGATCGGCTTTCATTTGAGTTGCATCGGTGAGTGAAAATGTCTTGAACTTGTTTAAACCCTAAACCGTAAATACTAATCCCTAAATGCTACCTTAAATCCTAAATACTAATATAAACCTTGAACCCTAAATGCTATCCTAAACCCTAAACACTAACCTAAACCTTAAACCATGTTTTTTGTTATAACTTGTTTTTAGCATTATCAATGATTGTTTGTGGACTGTTCATAAAATTTTCAGGAAACTCTACCAAACAGTGTAAAATGAATTGCACAACATCATCCAAACACCGAAAAATGGCTTCTACAATCAGTTTTCCAAAAACTGTAGTTCATTTTCCAGAATTCATTTTCCAGAAATAATTTTCAATGAGTCAAACGAACCCTAAGTTGAATCTTAATAGATAAAAAATGATAAAAATTTAATTTAATATGACATCTTTAAGTTTTATTTTGACTAATGAAGTAATAAGTTTTACTTTTTTTAGTATGAAAATTTCTCGAAACCTGTAAATATTCTCACAAAGAGAGTATGAGGATAAAAAAGTGTGAAAAGCAAAATCGTCTCTCCTCTATTGGTTGCTGCCCCTACTCATTTGTGACCTATAAAAAAATTTAAAATTTTCCGACAATATAACTTTTTTTTATAATTTTCCTTTAAAAGATAATTGATTTGGGTCTGATATTTTTATAATTATGTCAATCATTATATAAACAGAACAATTAAAGAAAAGAAAATATTGTTAAATGGGCGATTACATAAATAGCAGTGAATTATGTTGGTTGAGTGAATTGAATGCATAAATTAA
Organism: Hibiscus trionum; assembly: GCA_030270665.1. Lineage (NCBI taxonomy): Eukaryota > Viridiplantae > Streptophyta > Magnoliopsida > Malvales > Malvaceae > Hibiscus > Hibiscus trionum. The sequence goes on along the minus strand of BSYR01000021.1, from coordinate 3,970,821 downwards.
AGAGAGAGAAAAAGTGTGAAGTTTAGCAAAGAGGAGTAGTTTGAAGTTAATTTTCATTTAAGAACGCCAAGCTAACCTCTCTTCTTTCTATTACTTCTTCTGTCATGGAAAGGTCCCATCAGTACATGACACCATACCACCCTATTAATTATTGTTGCCACATGTTTTTTTAATTAAATAAAAACATAGCATAATATTTGGAGTTTTTACCCAATTATTGTTCCTGAATTTTCTCTTTCAAAATATAGTTTATCCTTGTTTATGGTGATTTACTGCTTCGGATAAGAAATTAAGTAGATTTTCATCCATTTTTTAATAGTGTTTTGCAAAAAAAAAAAAAAAATAAACTGAAATCGAAGGGCTCTCTCCCCGTTTTCAAATAATGGTGTAGGGTACATCATGCTGCCACGTGGCATCCCTGCATTGTTGGAAGGCTGATGAACCATATATTTTTTTATTTTCATGATTTTACTTTTAAAAAACGAGTGGGAATCATCCCGATTTCTGATCCTCAACAGTAATTCAACATAGTTTAGGAAATAAAGTCGGATGAATCATATTTTTTTTTTGGGTAATCCAACAACAATATTGAGGTTATTTTGCCATAATATTTAAAGATTTTAACTCTTAACATTTTATTTTGGGATAAAATTATTTGTTCGTAGATAAAAATCGTTAGTCAATTACTTGAAATAATTTGGTGAACTTACATGACATTGCACGATAATATGACAATGTCATTTAAACAAATATACTGACATAACATAATGATACGACATCTAAAAAAATAAACTAAAAAACTATATAGAATATGAAATTATTTTTTACTGGTGTGTTATTATGTCAAGCTATTTTAAGATGTTTACTGTTAGTTGACTAACAATTTTTATTTACAGAAGAGATAAATTTGACCTAAAATAAAATATTAAAAATTAAAATACTTAAAAATATTAAAACTAAAATAATTATTCAATTAAACGTTTGCCATAATGTTTATTTGAGTCCATCTTCCTTAGTTTGATTCAAATGTAACTACAGGAAAGATTCAAATATTAATTCTTGACAAATATCGATAAATACTAAGTATTAATCCATGCTAACTATCGATTAAGTAATAATTAAATGCATTTTTCCGGCTTAATTTTTTATGTCAAACTTTATACTTATTCGAACTAAATCAATGAAAAAGTTCACAAACGGTCAAATTTAAATACTTAGCGTGTTATGAAACTTTGCATAATAGTATATTTAGTCTTTCATATTTACATATTCAATTAATTTAGTCATTTTTCAAAAAAATAATAATAAATTTAACCCTTACTATTTACACATTCTTTCAATTTGGTCCTAATTAAAATAAATTAAGCCAAACCAATTACTTTCTCCATTAACAAGCAAAACAAGTAGCTTAAAAAGGGTATAATGCATCTGCTATTGTTGCTTAATTGTAACAAAAGAATGCCCCAAAAAATTGAACCTTATTCGGAGGAATGCCGAGCAAAGTACCCAACTCATCAAAACTATGACAATGGCCTTCTGTTTCTAACCTTATATTTGTGTATAGTTTGGTAGCACTCAAAAGAAAAATTATAAACAAATCTCTATTCTCTCATATAACATCCATCCAAGAGAAATTGTTTACTTTGTAAAGGGTGGCCAGAACACGATAGCGTTGAGGACCTGCAGGCTGCAGCAGCTAATATTGTGCGGTCTGTATTGGTTACTTATTAAGCCAAACCAAATATACGTATGTATATGTTTAAAAGTTGAACTTTTGCAGCAGCAGCCCCAAGTTGAACGAGAAGTTATAGTTTCCGACCAAAAACCGAGTGAATATCACCAGGCATGTTAAGAGCACCCACATCCATGGCTGCATCTTTCTCTTACCGCGGTTACGAAGTGGCGACGGAATGGATTTTGCCTTGGCCTACTTTGTGAACTGGGATGGCTTTTGAGACCTCTTTGACTCAGAGACGGACGCAAAACTTTATGTTAAGGGGGTGAACTTATAAAATTTTAAGGGGGCAAAAATATATTTGCTCGTTACAAGGAATATTAGTGTAAATGAAAAGGAAGAGTTTACCTTCTCTTTCTCTTCAGCATCTTGTTCCATTCTAAATTCATGAATAATTTCTTTTAATTAGGACCAAATTGGAAAAATATGTAAATAATGAGGGTTAAATTGATTGAATTTTTTGAAGTGTGACTAAATTGATTGAATGTGTAAATATGAAGGACTAAATATGCTATTATACAAAGTTTCATAACAGTCACGTCAAGTATTTAACGGCCTTCAACGGCCGAGTTACCATTTTGTTACAAAACATAAAATTTAATTACCATTTTGTTCATTTGAAAATTTAATTACCATTTTATTTTTTTAACAAAATTCAGTGACCGTTTGTGAACTTTACCCAAAATTTTAATTCAGATAACCAATGGCCAAAAGTCTCAAAAGAATGTGCTGATTTAAAGTCTTTTTAGTTAAATATGAAGAAACTTTCAAGGTTGAAACTCAGTGATTGTTTATGAGATTGCAAAAATTAGGTTTTCACGATCCTTGATATTAATTTGGTGTTCCTCACTGAATCACTTTCAGGCAATTAGCCTATTTTTCGGCCTAGGTGACTTCGGTGGATGCGATCATTTGGAAAACACCTTGACCTTGTTTGGTAAAGAGCGGTTTGGGTAAAAATTAGAAGTTTGACTAGTCAAATTCGTTAATATTGTTGTTTGTAAACAGCGAATTGAAAGAGCGGAATAGGATGAAACCGCTAATTTTGAAAAAGCTCATAATATGAGCTTTTTGATATTAGAGGTTTGATATTGAAGTTGTAAAAATTCTTTTACCCTTACTAATTACCAAAAATTTCTAAATAACCTAAATTAAATATTTTCTCACCTTATTTATAAGCTAATACTATTTTTTTATTATCGCATATTTATATGTGTATTTAAATTTATTAATTAATTTAATTATATTAAAATAATTATATAAATAATAAATTAATATATAAATCATTCGAATATGTTTAGAAAAGTTATATTAAAAATAATTTTTATAAATCTAATTAATATTAATTAGATACAAAATATTGATAACTAATAAACTATTCAAGCAAATATTGAATATAATCATGTCCTTATATGTCATTTTGCTTGTTTTAATAATCTAACAGCTATCAGTAGGGGTGGGAGAAATTACCCGACCCGATTGACCCGGCCCAAATACCCGATGACCCGAATCAAATTAGACGGGTAATACCCTAAAATTTTTTATTTTTTCGGGTCGGGTACCCGACCCGATTTTTATCTCGGGTACTCGGGTCGGGACTGGGCCGAAGAAATGGTCCCAGTCGGGTACCCGGCGACCAGATTATATATATATATATATTTTATTTTAATTATAATTATAATATATATTTAATTTTATTATTTTTAATTAAAAAAATCAAAATAGGTAAAAATTAAGTTAATTTTTCCCCAATCTCAGCATCTCTGCTCTATCTCTTATTCTCTCCCTCCCGACTTTTTTTATTTTTTCCCCTAAATCTTAGTCAAATCCTTAATCTAGGCAGTCTCCGGCGGTCCTCCACGGCTCCACCTCCTTGTCGTCGCCGCCGGCTTTAGCACTCAGCAGTCCACACTCCGGTCCGCCGTTCGCCCTCACCAGTCGGCAGTCACCACTGGTTTGCACTTTACACTTTGCAGTCGAGCAGAAGCCTGCCGCCGCCCGCCGGTCCGTCGTTCGTCCACCGGTCAGTCGTTCGCCCGCCGCTGAATTTTCACAAAAGGTACTTTAATTTTATAGCCAGTACAGTTCGAATGAAAATAAGTATGCTAACTTGCTAAGGGCTGCCTTGATGTATATAAGTTTGTACTTTGTATGCAAATATGTGGACTGTTTCAGTGTTTTGTATAAAGATAAATAAAATCTGGACTGTTTTGAGCATGAAGGAGTATAAATTAGAGATTGTTTTGAAGTCTCTTATGAAATTGAGGAAGGTCAAAATTATAATCTTTATTTATTGATGAACTTGGATGGTGTTTACTGTTTAGGCTTTTAGAGTGGTTCGAATTGAAGAAAACCATTGATACTTTAATTTAAAACTAATAGAATGTAGCTTAAAGCCTGAAATTAGCTTAGAATCAAGATGAAATCTAGGTTATCTGAGATTAAGCCTTCGTTATCTGAGATTTAAGCCTAATTTAAAACATAAATATTTTAGTACTAGGTTCTTAGTTATTTGAGATTTAAGCTACAGGTTCTTAGTTATCAATCTTCAGTGTTTTTTTAGGTATATTTTAAAAAAAAAAACTGGCAAGTATCCGGAAAAAGTGGGCCGGGACACGGGCCTTTATTTGAGGTACCCGGATGAACCGGGTACCCGAAAAACTGGGTACCCGAAACCCGGGTACCCGACAATTCCCACCCCTAGCTATCAGCTATCAGTTAATTTTACCAAACACTTTTATACAATCAGTTAATACAATCCGCTAGTCAAATCAGCTAATGTAATCCGCTATCAACTATCAGCTAATGTAATTTGCTATCAGCTATCCGCTATCCGTTAATTGCCAAACATGGCCCTTGTCTACCTAGTGATTGCGTTAATTGAGATTTTAGGATTAGTCTTATAGTTTATCTGAGTTTATCTTTCTTGTTTTGGATGCATATCTTCGACACAATTTGATACTTGATTATATTATTGGCTTTGTATAACTAAATTTATGTTTTTATTAATATTTTGTGCAATTTTTCTTTTCATTTTCAAGAATCGAACTTCAACTTATATTACATTCAACACAGTTTCTCCGACAGGTGTTAAAATACCAAACAAAAAAGTAATATTGAACAGGTATGACAGACAGACGAATGAGCATTGCTTTCGTTTATCCACATGATTTTACGCTTTAAATAGACGTTCCTCAACAGCTAATTTTCTTAGCTTATCTGAAAATCGCCAATTACAAAAATTCCTACTGGCAAAATTTCTGCTGAACGAAGCATTAATCTAGATAAACAAGATATATTTAGGAGGCTCAATTTTTTAAAGAACAAATCAAAATAAAAATTAATAAATTATTCAGATAAACAATAAAATTTAAAATTTAGGTTATTTTAACCAAAATTTTAGGATATTTAATATAATTATAAGATATTTGAATCCGAATCGTCTAAGTTGCATATCATTAGTGGCAGTTTCAAAAATATTTTTGAGGGTGGACATATATAAAATTTCAAAATTTTAGGGTGAACACATCTTATAAATATTAAAAAAATCTAAGGACTAACTCATAAATAATTGAAAATTTAAAGTCAAATGCGTGAAGTTTAAAAAATTCAAGTTGGACACGAACCCACCATAGAATACACTTGCATCCGCCATAGCATATCATCATCTTTTCCGTTGAAATCACTTGTTGGGTTTGAGAATACTAGTATTATTTAGTTTTATTTCCACTTATTGTATTTTTTCATTATTCCCAAAAAAGAAAGAGAGGAAAACCAAATAAAATAATCTCTTATGCATTGGTCTCAAAATTTGTCAAAAAATCGAATATAAAGTAGCAGTTTGCTAACTAGCTCATTTTAGTACAAAAATAAAGGTAGGCGCTTTGATCCTAAGACCAAAAAAAAAAACAGTGGCGATGAGAGGAGTTGGAAGATTGATCAGGAGAGCTCTACACCGTCGCCAAATATGCCACTCACTCACCCCTCCAAAGTTGATTTCACGCCGCCTCTTTTTCTCTTCCTCAAGAACGCCGTCGTCGCTGGTGGTCGGAAACCCAGGCTCCGTCCTCTCCTCCAATATCCACTCTCCTTTGTTCCTTCTGAAATGGACCCATTTTCGTGGTTGGTCACTCTGTTTCCATTTGCTTTTGCTTTCTTTCTTGTCAATTTGATGGCTTTTTATTGTGGGTTGCACTTGCAGGGCAAAGGAGAAGCATGTTTATCCAAACTCAATCCACACCCAATCCTTCATCTTTGATGTTCTATCCAGGGAAAGCGGTTATGGAAGTCGGGAGTGCCGATTTCCCCAATGCTCGTTCCGCCATGAATTCCCCGCTGGCCAAGGCCTTGTTTGGTGTTGACGGTAAGAGTGACCCTAATGGATTAGAGGAAATATTCATCTAATTTTTACAAATGATATATGACACCATTGAATGGATGTATGAACTAGTTAAAGTATATACAGAAAGAATTATTATCATGTCAAAATTTGTATACATAATATCTTAAATGCTATTGAGACATGGGAAAGCACCACTACACTAATATAGGGCTTGTTAGGTTTAGATGAAATAGGGCTGTGTAATATTGTAGTTAGATCTTGAAAGCTCCACCGTGGGAAGGGAGGACTGAGGCTTTCTCTCATCCTATGTACCAATAAACAAAAATTTGCTTGAGGCTTCTTTCTTACAGTGAAATCTGAGTTTATGGCAACCACAACATGCCATATTGTAGAGTGCTACTCTTGATTTGAGCAGGCATAGTTCAAATCTAGGCAGCCTCAAATACCCAAAATGGAAGTGAGTTGATGAAATCTTAAGCTGCTCAAGACTCACTTGGTTAAGCTTGAGTATTTTCGAGTAAAAGATTGACATCAAGCGTGAGCTTTTGAGCTCAATATATATATATATATATGAAATAGAAAAGTTTGATTAGGATTTCAGATAGTAAGCCGTTTGAGAACTAGATTAAAATGCTCGAATTTACCCTCTAGAATAGCTAGCTACATGATCTTTAATTTAATTTGATAGTTACCAAGTTGAATGTAAGTATCGTTGAAGTAAAATGCAATGAGTAGAGTTTTTACCAAGATGAATTCAAAGCATAAAAATGATATGGAGCAAAACAAAATATCCAACTAGAATATTTAACTGTCCTCCTAACAAGCAAAAAATTGTTTTTGGCAACAAATGTTGCTGAAAGTAGCATCACCATTAGCCTTGCATTGATATTTCTGTTCTTTAGGGTCTAAATCTAGGGCTAGGGCCTAGGATTAAAACTTCATTTTCAACTCTAGTATAAATAAGCTGTAAGATAGATTTACAGCCAACCTTATTATTCTCTTTGAATTAATAAACTTTAGAAACTAGAATCCCTATGCATCTTACTCGTTTTTAAACCACAAAAGAATGGCTTAAGATTGGAGGGGAATGAATGCTAGAATATGCATATTGTGAAAGGGTTATCTGTCCAATCGAAGTTGAAGGTAGTATTTGAAAAGGGAATGATCTGCACATTTTCTTCTCAATTTAGTTGCATTAGTGGACTTAAAATGGGCATTTGCAACAATGTGTAAAGGAAAGTAATAGAAGTAGAAGTACTATATGCTAGTCTTGTCTCTTGTTTTATTGATGTCTTGCCTTTAGTTCAATTGCATTCCAGTCTTGAGTTCTGAGTTTGATTGAGTACTATGTCCATGTTTATTGGGGTTGCAGTTTTCTGTTGATCTGATTTAATCCTTTCCTGCCTATTTTTCTTCTTCCTGTTATAATCTTTAGCTTTTTTCATGATGTTTATTCTTAATTTTTGCCATTTTTGTTACTGATAATGTAACAGAACAGTCACAGACCTTTATTATAGGTATTGTGTAGATTTGATTCTTACAGAACATTGTTATCAGAAGAGTTGTGAAACGGATCTTTTGACTTTTAAGCAATTGACAGATTGAAACAATATGTCAGATGAATCAAGAAATAGAAATCCGATGAAAATGTTACTATTTTCTGTTATTCGCAGTTACTTTGATTAAAAATTCAATCATATTGTAGAATAGTTTTGGCAAGTATATATTTGAATCTTGTTTCCTCGCAATGCAGGTATTACTCGAGTTTTCTTTGGATCTGATTTTATAACTGTAACAAAGTCTGATGATGCTTCTTGGGATCTCCTCAAGCCTCAAATTTTTGCTTCAATTATGGATTTTTATTCCTCGGAACAACCATTGTTTCTTGACTCAGAAACTGCAGCAGCTAAGGACACTGCTATTCATGAGGTTCTTTTTCTAACTCATTTTCACCCTGTCTTGAGATTTTTTAGATTGAATGTTTCTTGAATTTTATTATGCTTTACTACCATGGTTTCAAAGGCTTTGAAGGATGTTATGACCCGAGTGGATGATTGATATAGATTTAAAGAAGAAAAGATTATAGAAGATTGAAGAAAGGATTAATAGTAGTAGAAGAGTATAAGATTGAAGAAGAGAAAAGCTTGAAGCTTGAAATTCATTAATTCATCGATAGATAAAACCTAACAGAAACTGGACTTTTATCCCCTTACATAAAACACAACGTATTGACTTAAATTAAAACTAATAAAACTTTGTCGTTTCCATTGGTCTTGAAACGGTTCCTAACAATTCTCCCCGCTCGAATTAATCCTTGTCCTCAAGGATTAAAGAAGATAATCGTGAGTCAAAGTCAAGATAAGCAAGACAGAAGCAATAACGGTCATCGTCTTAATCTTTAAATGGTTTGACCAAACATTTCCAAAAGCTCTCCTTGCCTGAATTAAAATTGTCATATGAACAAATAATATTTCTCTGACTAACATGTTCCGAGCACACTCCCAAGCTGTTTTGGAGTTAAATTTTACACGTATATCTGTGTCATCCCTCAAGCAAAATACAGTACGAGCAACAAAAGCTCCCATCACCCCATTCTCTATTATCTCAACTCCGCCCCAATAGTTATAGATCTTTAGCCTAGTCAAAAAGTCACAAATATGCACACCTTTTGGAATTATCATTGTACACCATGGCGTAGGGCGTTTTCCAAATGAAGTAACCATGTGAGTGTACAAAAAATTGAGATTGGCAGTCTGACCCCTATTAGTATTTGAAAACAAGGGCAGTACCTCCATTAAGGAAGGCAGCGTGCCAATTTCATATGTAGACCACCATTCAGCAAGGAGTAGAGTATCTCTAGCCCTAACTGCTATTTTTCTTCCAAAATCTCCTGCAGCATCCTGGTATAAGTTTATCCCCTTAATGATTTTATCATGAACTATTACATCATAAACTAATTTCTCCATGCAATCAAACATCCCTGACAACATCTCAGTAAACATGTCTCCATTATTAGCTTCCCTCACTGTTATGACATTCCTCCATCCTTCAAAAGATCCTTGTCCCCAAGGATCAAATAATGAAGACTCTAGTAAAAGTAGGTTCAATGAGTGTTTGCTGATAATAGCCTTGTAAGATATCCAATACCAACATGAAAAAAGTAATCTATCAGAAATATTGTTAAGCATTGTGTTGGCCGGGTCAATGTCTCCCATAAGAAAAATATGGAGCTTCCCATTCATATCCAGGAGGACTAGGACACTATAACCAAGTACTTTCTTCTTTCCCGAGTACTTCATGAGTTTCCTTACAGAAGCTACCTCGTCCCACATGTTTTCATTGGCAAAGAAAATTGAGACCATTGCAAGAATTTCCAAGTCATCTGGATTTAACATGAGAACCATCTTTGCTGCAATTTTAATATCTTTGAAGGATCTCTTTGAACCCTCCAAGCCAGAATGTGAAATCTTTGCACTTGAAAGTTTTACATTAGAACTAAAATTTGCAATATCTCCTTCTAATATCTTTATTTTTTCTTTACTTCCAGCGAGCTCCCCCATCAACCTCAAAGCTTCGGGGTTGGAGTCTGAAATATTAACTTCCAGTTCAACTATCTGTTTTTGCAACTCAATTACCTTTTTCTTCTCAAACTCAAGATCAGATTTCCTCATTTTCATGTCTCTCTGCAATGATTCAAGTTGAACAGCCATGCTTTCAGCAAGAACAGAAACATACTCACACTTCTTGAACTCTGCATTCAACCTCACAATCTCTTCTTCTGCAAGTAAGAGTTTTATGTTGAAATTCCTTAGCTCTTCTTCACACTTGGCGAATCTTTCATTCAGTTCTTCATAGCTTCTGTTTCCCCCCATCTTCAACTTACCATCTACATTCTCCCCATCCACCAATTGCATCTTCTCTGTCATTGTTGGTAGCTCGCTTCCTTTCTCAATAACTTTGTGATGCTCTATACCCATTAACAAAAGCCAAAATCTATATGGATCATTTAAATCAACAAAGTAATCCATATAGTCAAACATTAGGGAAATTATCTCTTCCAGATAAGAATTAGCAACACTTAACAGTTTCTTAGGCAATCCATCAAAACAGTAGCTCATAACTAAGAGTCGAAATCTGTAAGGATCATGAAGCTCAATGTTCCTATTGACACACATCAATCTCACCGAATAATTTCCTCTAAACCTTAACTGAATCAAAGATATCATGTTACCTGCTTTATCAGTTTTTTGACACAATCGGAAAGGCTTCCCATTTTCAACGATGGACTTCTTTGGTGTAGGTGGTTCTTCTTTGAGTTGAATTAATCCCCTAACAGTTGGTTGTGCTCCATTCAGTGCTTGATCACACGCCTTGATAAACTCATTGTCTGTTCTCATAGACGATTCCTCGAACACCTTGGTTGCACTTGAATCCACCTCCTTAGCCTCTATATGTGCACTGATTACCACTCCATGGTTCACCGTTGATAAACCTTGGGTAGATGGCGGCTTAGGAAAACTATGTTTCTGCTCCAGTACATTCTCAACTTTTGGAACTCAATGAAGCTTTGATTCTGTTTTCATTCCTGTTGAATACGTTTATCTTCCTCCCATTTTGTAAACAGCAGCTTCAACTCATGTTTCTGCTCATTTGTAAGTTTCAAAATCCTTTGTATGTAGCTTGGATCTTCATTGCACTTCGCTTCAAGACGATTTAACTTCTCTTGTAAACCATTGTTGTAAGCCATTTGATGGACAATGGATCTTAAAAAACCGAGCTCTCGATACCAATTGTTATGACCCGAGTGGATGATTGATATAGATTTAAAGAAGAAAAGATTATAGAAGATTGAAGAAAGGATTAATAGAAGTAGAAGAGTATAAGATTGAAGAAGAGAAAAGCTTGAAGCTTGAAATTCATTAATTCATCGATAGATAAAACCTAACAGAAACTGGACTTTTATCCCCTTACATAAAACACAACGTATTGACATAAATTAAAACTAATAAAACTTTGTCGTTTCCATTGGTCTTGAAACGGTTCCTAACAAAGGAGGATATGGTTGGATGAAGTAGGCATTTCAGCTTGAAGCCTGTTTGTGTCTAATATTTATGTCATGGCCAACAAAAAATGTCTCCCATTGCAATTATTTAGGCATGATAATTAATTCTTCTCTCCTCTCATGTTTTAGAGGTTTAGGTTCAATTTTCACATGAACCATGATAGCTGAGAATAATCTGGTGGGATAGGAATTAGGAAAGGAGAAGTACATTTAGGGACAAAAGGAAGTAAGATATATACAATTGCGGGAGGGAAAAGTATAATTTGGGTAGGATAGCAACATTACAATCCTATCTTATACTTTGGAGTATCTCTTTGTGAACATTGCCTTCCTTTCTTTTCCAATATCTTTATTAATCAGAATAATTGCCTAACAATTGCTAAGATCTTTAATAAAATCATGTAAATGGTGCCACTGCATGATGCAGGATGACTCCGAAACAGTGGCAATGATCAAAGAACTGCTAGAGACAAGAATTCGACCAGCAGTGCAAGATGATGGTGGGGATATTGAATATCGGGGATTTGATACGTAAAGCTTCCATTTACCCTTTATTTGGTTTAAGTTCTTTCTAAATATTTATGCATGCTTTATTTTCTTTTTTGAATTAGCATTGATTGAATGTTTCTTGTTTGCTTCTGTAGAGACACAGGAATAGTGAAATTGAAAATGCAAGGAGCATGCAGTGGTTGCCCAAGCTCATCTGTCACTTTAAAGTCTGGCATCGAAAATATGTTAATGCATTATGTACCTGAGGTATCAATTAATAACTTTCATACTACTTTCGTAATGCATCCGGTACAAAGTTGGATGGAAAGAATAGGATATATTACTCATATTTGGAAAGAACGGAATTGCTTTTGCTTTTTTGTGTTAAGTACACAGGATCAAACAAGTGAAAAGGTTAAGATTTATGCAACACATGTTTCATGTAAATATGATTAGAAGTATAGTAGGATCATACAAATTTCTATATCATTGTATACCTAATATATCTTTGAAAAAAAAGCACATGTGAGTGAACTTAGTAAATTAAGGGAAAAAGTCAAATTATACCAAGTTTTCCCCCTTTCTGTTGAATTACCACCGTGTATTCCAATCTGTTCTTTATATCACTCCCATCGCCCTTCTTTTGATGATATTATCAAGTAACAGTCACCCCATTCTCAGTTTAATCCCTTTGTTCAAATGACCTGCTACAATAGTAGAAGAATCTTCATCATCTAGTTTGAAACCATCTTAGGTTGTTAAAGCTATGTAGGAACTAGGAAGTACAGGACACGGTTATACTGGCCATATGCTCTTGCTTTTTAGTTCTCGCAATAAAGCAGAAAGCAGTGGCAACTATCAGGAAGGAGACTGATGAATAGAGCACTGGAGCTGAATTGTATTAAATGAGAATAAATCTATAGATTGGCGTTGACATTACTTTATGATGCATACTTAACTACATATTATCTGCTTTAAGGAGGTTACCTATTATGACGCAGTCATAACGTTTGTGAAAAGTGGGTCTACTGTTTTTCTTCAATCGAGTTCATAGTTATGATCAGGATTTGGGTAATAATGGTGCAGGTCAGAGGTGTGGAGCAAGAATTAGATGCTGAAGATGAGGATGCTACATTAGCAGCAGGTCAGATGGAGTAGTTGAAGTTTAATCATCTCCTTTCGCCTTGCCCTTGCGGTAATAATATAATTAAGAGTTTAGGATTTAGGAGCGGACTAATTGCATCCTTCTAGTAGCAGATCAAAGAGTTTGCTGTTTAACTAGTTTTAAGAGAGAAAATCATGTTTCTCCTGTAATTTAGATTTAATCATGTTTAGGGGTTTAGGTGTAGGGGGTTAGAATTTATGGATAGTTGTTTCAATTTAAGGTTTATGGTTATAATTTAGGGTTTATAGGTTAGGGTTTAGTTTTTAGGGTAATATGGTGAGGATTTAGGTTTTAACCTATAAATCCTAAATTATAACCCTAAACCTTAAATTGAAACAACTATCCCTAAATTCTAACCCCCTACACCTAAACCTTATACCCTAAACTAACTCCTTATACCCTAAAACTAAGGTGTTTGTGGAAACTTTCAGTTTCCGTGTATAAAATATTTATCCATAATATATTTGGTGGATCAAAACTCGATAGTTCAAATGTGTGGACATAGACTTATTATCCAGTTCTAATAATATATTTTAGAAACATGAATATTTTGAGGAAAGATAAGGATTGATGAGCAAATTTATTATTAGACTTTACTTGGATCTTGAGAATTGAAATATGCCTATGTACTTGATTCTTATTGATATTTGGAACTTGGGCATATTCTGATTGATATATTGTAACTATTCTAATGGTGTTCAAGTACCTTGAGGGGCATTTGTTTTATAGACGTAAGGTTATTATTGAAAATAAATTTTTTTATTTTTTTTGACAAATTTTAATTTTAATCCTAATCCTACCTAGAAGGGAGCATGGAAAAGAAAGGGTGCTTTTAACGGGAACAAAGATGAATAATTTGGTCAATTGACTAAATGTGTTTGCTCTTGAGAATATAATTTTCGAAACGTAAGAACAAATGATTATTAATATTGCATTAACTTGTAGAAAGTTTTCTGATACACAAATCATGTAAACTTTTGTTTACACAATGATTGGTGTAAAATTTAGTTTACATCATTTGTGTATGAAAAAACAAACCTTAACTTGTTATGTTCAATTTCGTCATAATACTTTCTTTTGTTCATTTCTTTTAACGTTGATTGTAATTATTTTGAATAATTAATTTTTCTAAAGTATGTATTTAAAAATTAATTGATTTTTAAGTTTTTAAAATATTTTTTAAACTTTGATCATATTTATTTTATATATTTAAAATAAGGATTAATATCCTATACACAGGCGGTGGAAACTAAAAGTTTTCACAAGCGCCTTAGTTTTAGGGTATATGGAGTTAGTTTAGGGTATAGGGTTTAGGGGTTTAGGTGTAGGGGTTTAGAATTTAGGGATAGTTGTTTCAATTTAAGGTTTAGGGTTATAATTTAGGGTTTATAGGTTAGGGTTTAGTTTTTAGGGTAATATGGTGAGGATTTATGTTTTAACATATAAACCCTAAATTATAACCCTAAACCTTAAATTGAAAAAACTATCCCTAAATTCTAACCCCTACACCTAAACCCCTAAACTCTATACCCTAAACTAACTCCATATACCCTAAAACTAAGGCGCTTGTGGAAACTTCCAGTTTCCACCGCATGTGTATAGAATTTTTATCCTTAAAATAATTACGTTTTATAAAATATGTATTTAAAAACTAATTGATTGGAGTTTTTTAAAATGTACTTTTTCAAAATTTTATTAATATTAAATTTCAAACAATAAATAACAATTAAGATTGTGATTTTTTACTATAACAAGTTAATAAGTGACAAATTTGATGAGACAAAGAGAGTATAAGACTATAGTATTTGGTCGGTGAAGTATAACATTATTCAAAATTTTCTATGTGAATTTTTAATCAAATTAAACTCTTAATATTGATTTGAAAATGATTGGCATGAAAGCTTATAGAATTTTATTTTATTGATTTTACAAGAATTTTATATTTTAATATAACAATATATTAAATAATGTTTAAAAGCAAATGTACATATTATTTGATGAAATTTCAGACAAGCATTATCCAAATTTCACTTGTATCATTCACAATCAATGTGCAAAATTAATATAATTGAGAACAAAACTTTGTTCTTTCATTCATACTTTCTCTATCTTTTGCCAAATTTATACAAGGGGTTGAGAATTTATAGAGTTTTTCTGTTTGTATCATTCACAATCAATGTACAAAATTAACTTAAAAACTAAAATTGAGCTGCAAATTTTAATTAAAAATTTTTAATCAAATTTGTCTGTATTCTTGATGTACAAGGATAGATATCAGTCGAGTTGAAGTATAAAGTATAGTGGCCGGTGACAAATTTCATAATTAAATTTAGAAATAAAAATTTAGAGTGCAAATAAAGTATAGTGGCCGGTGACGATTATGATCAGCACTGACATGATGAATAGTGAATCTCTCCTATAATTTTTGATATCCAATTAAGGTTCGTTCAGCAACGCGTTTGTATAGGAAAATCGTCTGTTAAACGAAAAGTGTCGTTGAACACTATTCATTTATCTCTTTTCACTGTAATTTGTGCGTGATTTTAGTCTCAAACGTCCGTTTTAAAAAAATTAAAAATTTTCAGCTTCTCCAACGCTTGTTTTTTCACTATAAATGGAGTTCTGCCAGCGAAGGTGAACGGAGCCTAACTCTCGTCATACCTGGTTGAAAGTCAATCTTGCAAATCATCAATGATTAGTTGGTCGGGTAAGATGAAACGATAAATACTTTAAACAATGTCAGAGATTTGAGTTTTAACGTTAAAAATAAAATAAATTAGGCTTGGAGGATCATCTCCAAAATAAATCTCAGCAGTATTGGATCTGAATTGGCCAGTCAATTGATTAAATGTTGATAGTTATATAAAAATACTTATATTCAAGCTTAAGTTCGAACTTAAAAGTTCTTTCTATAATTTTTCCTTTTAAATGATAAACAATTTAAAAATTGTAAAACCAAAAACGTCAACATTCAAATTCTTGACAAAAAATTTTAATCGCATCAAACTGCAGAGAAAAATATCGCTTCTTAATCTACAAAATCATCAAGACTTCACAAAAAAAATTATATCAGCATAAAACAATATACATAACTCGCAACATAAAACAAAACATTTTAGAAATTCACTTTAACCATAAATTTGTAACAAAAATCCTCAAAATGGTTTATTAGAAAAATTAAAATCAACAAGACATTATGATTTTAAGAAATTCGCAAACTTGAAAAATAGATATGACATAGATTTAACCATGTTTGGATAACAAATGTAAGCATAAACACATCAAAAAGTCGAATATAAATACCTTATGTCATTACTTTAATGGTATGTCAAATTGAGATGTGATAGCACCACATTCGTATATGTCGAACCATTGTCGAACACCTCAAATCCTCAAAAAACTCCTCGAACTACTATCAAGTATATCGATCTCATCTACACAAAAAATTAAATTGCCAAAAATTTTCAAAGCACTCAAAAACCTTACTAAATGGAATGTAATACTTTTGATTTTTTGGTGTTTATGGAACTTATGTTAGATGAGTAATTATAGTTATTTTTCCATAGAAAAAATATCTCATAGCTATCATTTCGAAACCATGGGAAGTTTTTTTTTGACAAATTTTAGTTCTAATTTTAATCTTATTTAGAGTGTGCGAGAAGGAAAATTCTAGAAAAAAGAAGGTGATTTTAGTAGGTGTAGAGGCCATGGGCTTTTCTAAAAACAAACGGCTTAAAAGCCGACTAAATACAAACCAAGAAAAAAAGACCATTGGATGGAGCCGGTTTAATAGTGGCTGTTGGATTAAAAAAAAGGAGATAAGGTTACTCGGTGAACCGGTAACCCTTTTATGATGGTATAACTTCAGAAAAAAAACGACGAGCGGGAAAAGAAAAACAAAATATTAGGGCATCGAAACCAAGAGGACGAAGCCGGTTTTTGCATCAACCAAAGAAGAACATCTGAAGGAAATTTGTCGAGGAGGTTGGGTTTGAGCACGGTTTGTAGGTTAGTTCTTGCTTCTTGCTTCCTTTTTTGCCGTTTTTTTTATTTGAGCGAAACCACATTGCAAATGATGAAGGTTTTTGTATAAACCGTTCGAATGTGGATTTCTTTGTACTTTATAATGAATATTGTAGAGGAGATTGAATTGGAAGAAGGAATTTTTAGGGTTTTGGGTTATTGGCAGTTTAGGGTTATTGGCAATAAAAAAGTAATAGCAAGAAAATTCATATAGAAAGTAGGAACAAAGATAACAATAGTTAAAAGAAGTGTTGAACACCTTTATTAAGTAGTTTTTTCGGCTTGAATAACTCGTTCACTGTGTTCTTGAATAACAAAAGAAATAAGGTTAAATAATTAAGTGATGTTACAGTTGGGAGTGATAAATGTTACAAATGTAGAGTAGATTGGATTGGAAGAAGGAATGTTTAGGTTAGTTAGTGGTAGTTCCTTCAATTTCCCATCTTTTTAATTGTAGTTGATAAGGTACGAAAAGGAGAAAGAAATATTGTCGAGGAGATTGGATTTGTAAGAAGGATTTAGTTGAAATCCATGTAATGGTTATGATTGTTGGCTGAGATGGTTCTTGTTTTTGGTTAAAAAAGTGGTTTGCATATTCTCTACAGCTCTAGTATTGAATGTGTTGGAAGGTATGATTGTTTCTTAAGATCAAATAGTTGATTTGAAGTAGTATGTAAATTTGGGAAAGTAGTATGTAAAAAACTGGTTTCCATCTTTGATTATTTTAGGTACACGTTGCAAACAATGGAACATAAGAAGAAGTCCGATAAAGGGGAGGCAAAGGCTAAGGCACCTAAGATATGTACAACATATTTCCATTTCTAGTAAGTTGAAGTTTAATGTATATAGAACTGTCTAATTTATTAAATATGAGTTGCATAAGCTAACAGTGAAATTATGTTTTACAGTAAAGGAGAATGTAAACGTTTGGAGGGGGAGAAGATAATGAACAACAGAGTAAGTGTGCTGTGTAAAGGTTTGTTAAGTGTACATGATATTTGTATTGGACTAATTGTGAGAGTGATACAAGAAAGAAAAGCATTGGGTTTGAGGTGGAAGCAGATGAGTGAAGATGAAAATGAGCCTTATAAAAAAATGTTCGAGGAGCAGAAGCAGGCTCTGGCTGAATGGAATGCCTCCAATGTGAAGGATATTGTAGTATCTGAGAAAGACAAAAAGGTAAGTGAATTTTTGAAATTATTTATGGAGAAAGAGATGAAAATGTTCTAACATAATGTATATTCGTGTAACAGTGAAGTAATTAATGTATTTATGAAATGTTGTAGGAGAAATCTTCAAGATGTAGCCTCATTAAGCTGTCAGAGGTGTTTGAAGAGATGAGGAAGTTGAATATTGAGGGTGTGGTACATGAGTTAGGGTTTGGTCCTTTAATGGAAATAAAATCGAGAGCAATTCATCGCGACCTACGTCGCACTTTAGTAGAGAATTTTGATGTCCATAGGTCGATCATGGAATTTGATGGACATAAAATTTCAGTGTTAGTGGAAGATGTGGAGGCTGTTTTGGGTTTGAAGAATGAAGGAGTCGATGTTGAAATTGGAACGAGAAATGTTAATGCAAAACAAATGGCATCGAAGTACGGAATAAAGAGGGATACCACAGTGAAGGAACTTGAGGGGGACATACGTAGCGGTGATTTTGAGGGAGACGAGTTGAAAGCTCGCGTTCTTCTTTTCATTGTTGGTGTTTTTATAAGTCCAAATGCGAACTATATGTCTTCCTCGGAACATTTGCGGTTGTTGTGCCCAGAGGGGTTGAAGGGAAATCTCAATTGGTGCAAATATGCATACAACATGTTACTTGATGGAGTAGAGAACTGGAAAGTTCGTGGTGGTTTGGCATACATGACCGGATGCATCGCGATATTAGAGGTAATATATGTTTAAAAGTATGTTTTGTTCGAACGTAGTAGTTGTTTCATGGGATTGAGTTTATTGAGTTATATTATAATGTTTTGATGAATAATAAATGTAGGTGAGGTTATTTGATTTTTGGAGTGGAGTCGCGAGCAGAAGAGTTGCTGCCCCTGAAGGTCGCGGTCGCATACATGCATGGGGCAACAAGAAGAAAGTAAGGAAGATTGTAAACAGCCTCAAGGAAGAAAGGCATCCAAAAAAACCCAAGGTAAGTGGGTTAAATCATTTGGTATTATATAGGATGTTGTGGTTATATGAAATGATTTACTGATGATGTTTGTAGGTACTTGGGTATGATGATGAGAAAGTGGAAAGGGAAGAAGGGGATCGAAAGAATGGAACAAATGATGTTGTTATGGAGATGTTGCAGACTGTACTGTTAGAGTTGGGTGGAATAAAAGATAGTCTGCAAGCCCGTGTGGAGAAGGAAAAAGAAATCGAAGAGAGTATAAGGGAATTGAAGGAGGAATGCAAGAATTTAAATGCCAACATGATAGAATTGCAGAAGTCATTGAAGAAATCTGATGGGGAACTTGTTGTTCATGTTAAAGAAGAAGAAGAAGTGGTTGACAAAGGGCAAGTCAAAGTGTCTGATCCGAACGAAGGAGTTGATATTGACGAGGACCCAATGATGGAGGACGATGTCGAGTGGTTGAATGAAGAATCCGTTGCTGTCCCGAAAACAAAGAAAAAGGTATAATAAGTTCTTTTAATCAATGTTTCATGAAGTTAAGGTATGAGATTATTGTTGTTGATATTGTTTGTGTTAACTTGTAGGGCAAGACAACAGCAGTAGCTACTGCAAAGGTTAGTGGCAAAGGAATAAGAGTAGGAATCACAACTCGGAACATGAATAAAGTCAGCCATTGAATGAAGAATGATGTGTGACAATGTTTGGTTTAAGTAGGATTTGTTTTGAACAATAAATGTTGTGTGTGTTTGATTACATTTATTATAGACAAATATGGATGAAATTCGAATGTTATTTAAACTAATTTTTTAGGGGTTGAATAATTAATGAGGTTTTGTAATAAAACTTATTTGTGTTATTAAGTATTGAACAACAAATGTGTAAGCATTGCAGATACTAACATACGTGCAAGTACCGGATGGAGTAGGCCCGTCAGCGAAAAACACTTGTGACTATATATGGAATACGCCATTGCGTGAATGGTAAGCAATCTGAATCTGAAAGTATTCTACAATGATGTTGTTCTGTTCAATATAAATTGTAAGTTTTTTGTATGGGTGCAGTGAAGTCATTGCAGATTTTGGCCACTCATATTTGTTTGTAAGCGATGCAGATACGATACGACCTGGAAGTTGGGTGGGTTCAATGGTTAGTAGGTTTGACTATTCGTTTTAAGCATTTTGTAGCATACTTGAAGAAATTTAGTATGATAGTTGCTATATGTTTGTGGTTTAGGTTATAGATGCTGTTGGTTTTACCATTGTTGATGAAGATATAAGGAAGCAATCTAAAAGAATGAGAGGGTACATCCCGTGTACATTGAGTGTAAGTTTAATATTAAAGAATCTTATGTCTATTATGAACAAGTGGATGTGGTTTTGTAAGGATACATGGTTAATAATAAATGATGTATTGTAGTCTCAGCTTTTGGAAGGGGTAAATGTTGGTACAATTGCTGAGTATTGGCGTAGGATTGGCAATCCGTATGGCGAGTTGAATGACTGTAAAGTGGTACGAAGAAGCATTAATATATTAAACATCCCATGCACTTTCATGTCATCTGTATATTACAATGGAAATCGTTGCTTGTTTCAGCTCTTTATCCCCGTGAATGACAACAACACTCATTGGTTTATGTGTGTCGTCGATATTGATGCTGGTGTAGTGAAGGTACTGGACAGCATGCCAACGACCCGATCCAATGGTGCAAGAGTGTGTATGGCCGAGAACCTGGTAATAAGCGAGAACTACGAACTTTTATTCTTCCATTGTTTAAGATGTGACATAGTATGTAAAAACATAAAAATGTTTCTGCATGTAGACCAATAGTCTAAAAGAATGTTTAAAAGATAATAAGTTTGTCCAAGTGTTTGGCTCACCATCAAGGTCGTTGAGCGATTTGCGCGTGATGGTGGAAAAAGTCAAACATCAGGATAATAGGTACCTAGTTGTTATATTATAGTACTTTGTGTTAATTTTGTTTAACAAATTGGAAATGATTACTCGTGGTATTATGTTAACATGGATTTGTATTCTAACAGAGATGATTGTTGTATGTTTTGCATCAAATGGATGCAGCTTTGGAATGATAAGCATATAGGGGAAGTGGTAAGGGTTTAGGTTAATCTTCATTAAACTTTCCTTACTTTGGTCATCTATACTGGAAAAAATGGTTTTAATAAAAGCTTAATTTGTTTATACTTGTCTTACTAGACCGTTGGAAAATGGGATCGGATGATTCTATTGTACGATCTTATCAGTCATGATAAGAATAATTTGCGGAGGACTATCAATGTTTCTGTAGGTCAATGGTTTAACTTCAAGGCAAAAGAACCAAAGGTTCCAAAACATGGCACCTTTCAGCGTCCGCAATGGTAAGGCTTTAGGAAGGAATGCATTGTTTATTATGTATTTGAATGCATTAGGACGTGTTGTTAATTATTGTAATCTAATGCAATTTTGTTTGGTGAAGAACATGTTAGGGGAGGGGGCAGAGGTGAGTGGATGGCAACGGATGTTTGACTTTTTGTTTGTGGCGTGGCATTGCGTAAAGGAACCCACTTTTTTATGGGTCGTAACCATGTTTGTATGTATATGTGCTGAAAACATTTTGTAGTTGACATGTGGTGCAAGCATAAATAGGTTAGGTAAGAGTAAACTGTACACATTTTGAATGTATATTATGCAATTTCAGGGCCATAATATGTTAAAACGCTTGTACAAAAATTTTGCAATATATGATAAATTTCAGTGGATAAAAGTAGCATATGCACATGATTTCGTAAGTCTGCAGAGGGTATATTTGGTTGTATGTACATGTATTTGAAGCATATTGGAGTGAGATAATTGTTTGGTTGTACTTATAGTGATTTGAATCATATATAAGTGAATTTGTATGTCTGAAGAGGATCTACTCTGTACACGTTTGGAATCTGCATAACAGTAAATAATAAATTGTCATTTGGAAACACGATGAATTTGTAGGTAAAGTATGAACGAAAAGTGAATGAACTTGATTGAATCTTGATTAATACCTTCTATGTTGTGGTCGGAGATATGTTATCAACATGGAATGTACTAGTTATTCCAACAATATGTGCCGACCTAGGTCGAAGTCAATAGCAAACCCGTGTTAACTTTTCATGTATTGACATACAACAGACGTAAGTAGAAATGACTCACATTTGCGCCGACCTGGTGCTTCTGAGTTTTTGTATTCTTGTTTTACTGCCTATGAGGTTGCTATTTGGTCTTCAAGGACAAGGTAATGTGGACCTCTGTCACCCCCCTAAATCAATTGAATTACCCGATCCTTTAAGATTATTTATTTTCTTACTTTATTTGTGCCTGAACTGTTCATCAATGCAGAGAAAACCTAGAGTGGGCACTTTGGAGAATTAACGATCTTAAACCAAGACTTGCCTTCATTTGGGTAACTTCAAAATTTATCTTCGTTAAAGCATGTAAATAGAATTTGACAAATTTGATGGACTTCATTTGAATATTTCAGGATCAAAGTCACTGCGAACAACATCCCTCCGATCCACATATATTTACAAAAAATCTGAGGCGCGTGTGGGATAATATGCCTCAGTATAACGAAGGAAACACGGTGTTGGTTGACGACTCCAAAGCTAAAATGATTAATAATCCGGTCAGTGAAGAACGCACCTATTTTGCTCTTACTTTCAGCAATATAGTCAATGAATCTGTAGAAAATAATTATGTTTTCGATTATGTTCATGTTTCAGGAGAACACCTACATATGTCCTAAATCCTACAAGGTAGACGATGAGACAACTCATAACGCATTAGGTAAAACTCCCTAAATCAAACATATTCATTATAAAAATGAAGCAATTTCTTAAACTCAAACCTAATTATGTATTTTCTGTACTTGCACTTGATCATAGAAATATGTGGTTCCATTCGGGTATATTTACAAAACTTGGCCGCAGCAGACAATGTACAAGAGTACGTGAAGCATCATCCGTATTTGGATTAAATGCAGCTGAAAGAGTTCGTCAATTGAATTAACATATTTTTCTCTGATAATCTCCTATGTATTATATGTTTGCTCGTCTTTTGTATTTCTGTAAATACAACATACAATGTTAAATATGTACAAATCTCATTGTCAAAAATTTTGTCCTTATTATATGATAAATTTCCAAGTTTGTACAAAAAACAACACACATATCCAAGAAGTATAACAACCCTAAAGGACATAAAATTTGGGGTCTAAAATTGTGTATGTCCACATGTAATTTATCTCCTACAAAAGGTATAAACTGTTTAAGACAATGTCACACCAGCACCGAAACCCCATATGTGTGGGTTCGATGCCCCCTACAAAACATGTACAAAAGTATGCTTTTTGGTATGAAAATTGTGTATGTCCACATATTATTTTTCTCCTAGCGTCTGTATAAACTTTTTTAACACAATGTCCCACCGGCACCGAAACCCCTTAGGTCTGGGTTCGATGCCCCTGTAGGAAAAGAAAGCATCGAAACCCCATAAGCGTGGGTTCGATGCCCCCTACAAAACATGTACAAAAGTATGCTTTTTGGCATGAAATTGTGTATGTCCACATATTATTTTTCTCCTACAAAAGGTTTAAACTTTTTTAACACAATGTCACACCCGCACCGAAACCCCTTAGATGTGGATTCGATGCCCCATACACAACATGTACAAAGATTACGTATTTCGGTATGAAATCGTGTATGTGCACATATCATTTTTTGTCGATGTCCCCATTTGTGTACATTTGCTACTACTAAGTGTATATAGTACCGAAACCCCTTATGGAGGTTTCGATCCCAGTATAAGGAATCTGCCTTTTCAGTGTTCTGTCTTTTCACTGTCATCATCTGTACCGTTTCGTGTTCACCAAAAATAAAGCTGGTTTCGATACCCCCCATAACGAGTCAGCCTTTTCAGTTCATGTCTTTTCACTACAATCACATGAAGGGGTTAATGTTCATGTACCTGCTTCAATGAACAGACATCTCATGATGCATTTTAAAACTTACAAGTACATGAAGGGGCTAATATTTTTTGTATAATCGCAAAACCTTTATAGCTTGTACCAAAAAGGTAGTAACTTTTTCTGCACTTCAAACAGGCACCGGAACCCTATAGAGCTAGGTTCGATGCCCTCTACTAGAACTAAAGCACCGAAACCCCTTTTAGATGGTTTCGATGCCCCTCTAAATGATGTACTTTGCATTTGGTTAACAATTTATGTATGTACACATTTTCTAACAATTAAATGACCCAACTTGAACCTTCGTGAAACTGTGTAATAAAGTTATGTATATACCGATTTCTCTTGCAAACTTGTACCAATTTGTGTACATTATGCTACTACTAAGTGTATATAGTTCCGAAACCCCTTCAGATGGTATCGATCCCTGTAAAAGGAATCTTTCTTTTTCAGTGTTCTGTCTTTTCACTAGAATCACATGAACCGTTTCATCTTCCTCATCGTGTATACAACTGGTTTCGAAACCAAGCAAAACGATTCAGCCTTTTCAGTTTCCTGTCTTTTCATTAATGAAGGGGTTCATGTTCATGTACCTCGTTCAATGAACAGACACACATTGTGCATTCCTTCTCTCTCAGTTTCCCATTATAGACTTTTCACTTTCCTGCCCAACTGAATTTCCCTATATATTAACAACTATTCTCTTTACTCTTTATAACATCAAAAACTCACTATACTCAACTCAACCCTTCGCTCTATATTCACTTCTGAACCAAATACTTTTAACTTCTTTCAGAAAAAATGAGTTCAAGCAGATCTTCGAAAAACAATCCTCACCAATTCTCAAAGAGGAAACTAGAATTTGAATCAGACTCAAATAGTGAGGATGATTTATATTTCGATTCTGATGAGGAGGATCAACCAAGCCATGACACACTCAAAAGAAGCAAATGGTTCAACAAGTTTTTCCAGACCATCGATACAATGTAGACAATCAATGACCCTTCTACAAGATGACTTTGTCCAGCATGCCAAGGAGGTCCTGGTGCCTCTCACAGGTTTAATGGCATTCAGTCCCTACTGACACATGCCAGAACGAAAGGTGGACCAAAGCTAAAACTCCATCACCAACTTGCTGACCTCTTGGATGAGGAATTGCGTAGAAGGGGTACTTCTGCTATTCCTCAGGGTCAAGCTTTTGGCCAATGGAGTGGTTTGAGAGATGATCTGAATGCTGCTAATACTGTCTGCCCCTTGCCTGCAAACGACGAGGATGATGATCACCAAATACTCTGGCCGCCCATGGTCATGATAATGAACACAAGGCTGGAAAAAAGATGATGCTGGGAAGGTAGTTATTTAACAAATTTGAATTATGTTTTCAATATTATTACAAGTGCTTAACTTCTAATCTCTTGCATTTTATGCTTCAGTGGATTGGTATGGGAAACCAAGAGCTTCGGGACTATTTCACTTCCTATAGTACTATTGCCAAGCCTCGCCATTCATACGGTCCAGAAGGCCATCGTGGGATGAGCCTTCTAATTTTTGAGAGCACGACAACAGGTTATCTCGACGCTCAGCGTCTGCATAACCAGTTTGCTGCCCAAGGTTTCGATAGAAATGCTTGGGAACAATGTCAAGGCTTATTGTATGGTCCAGGCAGAGAGCGCCAACTTTATGGTTACATGCCTGCCAAAGAGGACATAGACTACTTCAACCGCCATTCTCAAGGTTTTCTCTATCATCGGTTTCTTCTTTTATACAAGATGAACTTCTGCTCATACTAATGCATACATGTTTTGTTCATTAGGCAACAATAGGGTCAGATATGAGATCCGATCATATGCAGAGATGGTTGGTCAACACCAACGAGAGGCTGGTTCCAGTGCCATGGGTGGCAGAGGGCATGGAGGTCGTTTCCCGGGGCAGTGATGAGGACTGACGAGGCTTTATTATGTTACTTTTTTTTTCAATATGTATTTAAAAAACTTTGGAATACATTTTATTTCTTTCCTAAATTACTTCATCTTTAGTTTTCATATGATCCTTCTCTAGTAAACCAAATGTTAATTTTCAACTCATAAGGTTGAAGACCTTCAAATATTTTCGCGCTCAACCAGAACCGAAACCCTATATACGCGGTTTCGATGCTACATAAAAGACTTTAACTTTTGACCATTCTGCAAAATCAGAACCGAAACTACCTTTACGTGGTTTCGATGCCCTTATCAAAACTTGTACGAAAGTATGTTTTTTTTGTACGAATATCTATATGTACACATTTCCTTACAAACACATTAGACATTTCGACGAACCATGGAAAAATTGTGTAATAAAAAAGTATACACCATTTGCTCTTACAGAGTTGTACCATTTTGTGTATATTTGCTACTAATAATCGTATATACACTCATCCTAATAAAACTTGTATGCTTTTTGGTAAGATATTGTGTATGTACACATTTCCGTAGAAGTACACGAGCCATTTCAACCTTCGTGAAACGTGTAATAAAAATTGTATATACCGTTTTCTCCTTCAAATTTTTCCAAATTGTGTACATTTGATATTAATATGCGTATATACCCAAATATTTACAAAACTTGTACCAAAGTAGGCTTTACGGGTAAGAATTTCTGTATGTACACATTTCCTTACAAGTACAAGATCAATTTTCAACCTTCGTGAAACTTTGTAATAAATAAGGTATATAACATTTCCTCTTACCAATTTGTACCACTTTGTGTACATTGAGTACTATTACGTGTATATACACAAATCCTTACAGAACTTTTACCAAAATATGCTTTACGGGTAAGAAATTGTGTCTGTACACATTTCCTACAAGTACATGAGCCATTTTCAACCTTCGTACCAATGTAATATATAAGGTATATACCGTTTCCTCTTACACATTTGTTCCAATTTCTGTACATTTCGTCCTATTAAGTGTATATACACAAATCTTAACAAAACTTGTAAAAAATTATGCTTTTCGGGTAAGAATTTCTGTATGTACACATTTCCTTACAAGTAAAAGTCCATTTTCAACCTTCGTGAAACCGTGTAAAAGAAAAGGTATATACCTTTTCCTCTTACAAATTTGTACCAATTTCTGTATATTTGCTAGTAATATATGTATATACACAGTTCCTTACAAATATTGTGAAATCGATATTTTAATTTTGATATAACTAAAGAACCTAAGGACTAAATTGAAAATGTCAAAACGAATTTTTAAGTCCTCAAACATCCCCATATGATTTTAAGAATATGCCAAAGTTAAAAACTATGATTTTCAAATATTTTCTAAGTGTTTTAAAGCCAAAACAGTGTTTTTCAAGTCCATGTTTCGAAACGTCCTAAGGCATTTCGAAACGATTTCACCACTGCCAACCCCTGTTCCGAAACGCGTATCGAAACGGCTTTAGAACATAAGAACCCGTATCGAAACGAGTTCAAGTATTTCGAAACGGTTCTTCATTTTGATTTGAAAAATATGACCGTTGCAAAGTTTTTAACTGAATTTTCAGAAACCGTTAGGGTGTTTCGAAACGGGCTCAGGCTGTTTCGAAACGACCCTTGACAGTGGCAAAAGTGTTTCGAAACAAGTCCAATCCGTTTCGAAACGGGCTCTTAAATGCACCCCAACGGCTCTTTCTTTTTTGGTCCGTTTCGAAACAGGTTCCCGCGTTCCGAAACGAGTGGTTGCAGAATGCATTTATGGAGGTGAGATAACACCCCCAACGGCTCTATTGATGAATGCAACAACCACAACGGCTAGAAATCAATGAGAAGGTATAAAAGGGACCTCTAAAAGCTCCAGCAACAACTATTTGATCCAAAAGAAAACATCCAAACATCAAATCCAAGCATTTGTGCCTAAATCCCAAAATTGTCTAGAAACCCCAATTGTAATTTAATTCTTATCTTTTTCAATTGGGTTGAGTGCTTGTAATTGGGCTACAATTTGTATTGAGAGATACTATCTTAGTCATCAAACTCTTTGTTATCTTTGTGTGAGGATTGGGTTAAATTTTGGGTAGAAAATTTAACCGAAAATTGTAAGGGTTGCCTCCTTAGCCTAGAAAAGGGGAAGAGCAATTAGTAGAATTGTTGCAAATCCTTAGTGAAGCTAAGGTAGTGGATGTAGAGTTCATTTGGAACTTGAACCACTCTAAAATTCCTTGTCAATCTTTTTAATTTGCAATTTCCACCACCTAAACCTTAAAAATCCAATTCACCCCCCCTCTTGGTTCATATCGATCATTCGATCCACTCAACAAATATTGTACCAAATTATGCTTTTCGGGTAAGAATTTCTGTATGTACACATTTCCTTACAAGTACAAGTCTATTTTCAACCTTCGTGAAACCGTGTAATAGAAAAGGTATATAACTTTTTCTCTTACAAATTTGTACCAATTTCTGTATATTTGCTAGTAATATATGTATATACACATTTCCTTACAAATATTGTACCAAAGTATGCTTTTAGGTAAAAATTTGTGTATGTACACATTTCTTACACGTACAGGATCCATTCTAAAAGTTCGTGCATGTGTTATAAAAGTGTATATACATTCTTCTATTACAAAATTGTACTAATTTGTGTACCGCTTCATGTAACAATTTGTGTACCGCTTTTTAACAGGTAAACAGTGCATCTTTGTAATAAAAAGGTATATACATTCTTCTATTACAAAATTATACCAATTTGTGTACCGCTTCATGTAACAATTTGTGTACCGCTTTTTAACAGGTAAACAGTGCATCTTTGTAATAAAAAGGTATATACATTCTTCTATTACAAAATTATACCAATTTGTGTACCGCTTCATGTAACAATTTGTGTACCGCTTTTTACCCGGTAAACAGGTCTGCCGTTTTTTAGCCTGTATTTAAAGGTTGTTCCCTAGAACTCCCCAGAGGCCATGAGCTAAGAAAATATGAGGGAATAAAGATGAGCAATTTGACCAACCGGTCAAATGTGCTTGCTCGAGATCATAAGCAATTGATAACACATCGTGCCTTATGTTTCCATAAACTGCTTAGTGTGCGCAATGTCTTTTTTTTCTTAACGTGTCATCATCTCATTGGAGAAAAAATTATTAAATAATTTCTAATTAAAAATATGACCAAATTGATATAAGGCGTAAACAATTACGGTTAAATCTATTGATTTTTTTCTTTCAAATTGAGACTAATTTATTTAAATGTATAAATATGAAGGACTAAATCTTAATTCTAATCCTAATCCTATCTAGAGACTCAATAATTTATTTGGACTAATTTATCATTTAAATAAATTGAGACTAAACTATAATTCTAATCTATTCAAATTTGTTTTTAACTTTCACGTTACCCTCCTAACAAGAGTTAAAGACTCGGTGACCAATTTAGAACAAAATCTTAATTCTAATCCTAATTATACCTAGAGAAAAGGAAAAGGGGGCTATAAGGGGAGGAAGGGGAAGCGCTCCTCTGAGTCTAGAATCCATAACCTAAACGAATATATAAAAAAACAAAAATGAACAATTTAACAACCAGCTAAATATGCTTGCTCAGCAAAAAGTCGTTATATTTGTGTATTATCTCTTGCATAATTGAATGAAGGATTTATATATAATACACTAGCGGTGAAAACTTTTAGTTTCCACAAACGCCTTAGTTTTAAGATTTAGGGACTTAGTTTAGGGTGTAGGGATTAGGAGTTTGGGTGTAAGGGTTTAAAATTTAGGGGCAGTGGCTAGAATTTAGGGGTTATGGTTAGAATTTAGGGTTTAAAGGTTAGTGTTTAGGTTTTAGTGTAATATGTTGAGGGTTTAAGTTTTAACTTATAAACCCTAAATTCTAACCTTAAACCTTAAATTCTATTTACAATCCTAAATTCTAAACTACTAAACTCTACACCTAAATTGAGTCCCTACACTCTAAAATTAAGGTGCTTGCGGAAACTTTTAATTTTCATCGCGAGTGTCAAATAATTATCCTTGAATTAAATGCAAAATGTATCGTACATAATTGAATTAGATGCAATTAGCAAATCAATCATAGACGCCTGTAGTGCATTCTTTTTCGTTTATTT
The DNA here is from genome assembly GCA_030270665.1 of Hibiscus trionum. Classification (NCBI taxonomy): domain Eukaryota; kingdom Viridiplantae; phylum Streptophyta; class Magnoliopsida; order Malvales; family Malvaceae; genus Hibiscus; species Hibiscus trionum. Next base: position 3,940,796 of record BSYR01000021.1, on the reverse strand, counting down.
TTTGTTTTTAAAATTTATTTTCTTGAGTAATTATATTTGGCTGATATCTTTATTTTTTTTATTTTCTTAACTCATTAGTTCTAAACTTACTAAGAAAATCTTTCTTTTTTTCTCTTAAAGTTTCCAAAAAAAATCTTCTCCTTGCCCTCGGTGAAAAAACGACCCTACCTACCTACCTACCCATTACAAAACAAAGCTCCTCGTGTTGATATTCTAATACATATTATATATATACCCCGAAAGCTACCATTGATTTCCCAGTTCCTTCCTCTTCCAAAAACTTGTGTTTCCGCCCATAGCTATACGATACTTCATACTTATATATATATACACGTCTTTCCTAGTAAAAGGATATTGATATTTGTTGGTGTAAATATATACTTATTCATATTCATATCTTGAGATGAGAAACATTATGGGCTACACCAGGGTTGCAACCAGATCATGCCGCAGAACCAAAGGTTTGAGGCTCAATATCCACTGCAGAAGATTCTCGGTTCAAGGGCTGAGGGCCAGGTTCCTTTATTTCTTCAATCAAATCAGAAGATTGAGATCCTATTTTCGATTCTTGTTTAGGAAAATGGGTATGAATGGAAGTGGCCGCAATGTTATGGCGGTGAGAAATAGCAGCGGCGGCGGCTGGCGCTGCCGGAGGAGTCTAGTGATGCCCAATGAAGTACCTTTGCCCGACACCTGCAGGTTGAGACACTCTAATTCTTTCTATTCGGAGGCCATTTCCGACTGCTTGGAGTTCATCAAACGCTCTTCTGTTTCCGACGACGACCAAACCAAACCTCTACCTAGCAGTTATATTGCTCCGACTCTTCATTCTTCTTGAAATATATGTATTCATACAGAGATATTACCTATCTCCAACCGATCCTCCAATTCCGTCAAAATCATCGAGTCAGGTCATATCTGATCGTATTTGACACTAACTCTCGAATTCAAGTAACATAAACCATCCGTGCTTGTCAAATATGAACACAACTCGAGTTTGAGGACTCGGTCGATTGGTTTATGTCGTAATCTATTTTAGGAATTCAGAATTCGAATTTCAATATTTGTAATGTTGGGAAGGGTTAGAATTCAAAGTATGCAAAAGTGTGAGTTTGAAGATTGTAATTTTGTAAAGCCACCTACTCCATTGCCATTTTGTTTGACTAAACAAAAAAAAAAAGGCAGAGGGAAACGGGGTACGCGCACCTTTATATTCTTGACTTTACTATTCTTGTCAAATAATTAGCACCGCCCATCCACGTAATTAATGTGTTTAATTTTCTTGTTTAACAACTAAGACATGTTGACTTTTACAAGTTTCCAACTATTTCTGCCACTAATACAATGTCATCCACTTTCCAAACGGCATTTGACATATTATATGGACCGTTTTTATCGATGAAATAAAAAAAGTTATAATTGTATCTCCGGTCATAAGGATAGCTATGGGTCGGGTTTTTGGTCGATCTGTACCCGACCCGAAAATTTAATATTTTTATCCAAATTCAACCCGACCCAACATTTTATAATGTTTCACTCGACTCGAATCTGAATTTTAGAGTAAAAACTCGAACTCAACCCGACATAAATAAAAAATTATCAATTTTCATTATTATTCGGTAAAATAGAGAGCTAATTGAAAAAAAATACAAATAGAGAGGGAGCATTATAATAATTATTCTATTTTTATTAGAAAAAATAGGGAGATAATTAAAATATATATATAAAGAGAGGGACATTGTAGCAATTATACCTAAATATTTAGAATAAAATTAAACTATTATTTCGGGTCAGGTAGGGTAGGGTAGGGTATTTTTCACCTTAAACCCAAACCGACCCGACCTCATCTTAAAAAAATCAGACTCGAACCCAATTTTTTTAAATAAAAAAAAACCAACCCTATAAAACCGGGTTGGGTTGGATCTCGCCGGGTATAGGTTAAATGACCATCCTATCTGGTCAATTCATTGTTTAAAATATTAAAAATAAAAGGTATAAACATGTAATATATTATATTTTAATCATATCAGTATAGTTTTAAAAAATATTTTATTTGTTAACTCACTTTCTCTATATGTTTGGCTTTGATTTATTTAAATATTTATTGATATTTAAATATAAATAAAAAATATTTTTAAATTGGATTAATATCTTATACACAGGCGGTGAAAACTCAAAGTTTCCACAAGTGTCTTAGTTTTAGGGTATAGTGAATTAGTTTAGGAGTTTAGGTGTAGGGGTTTAGAATTTAGGGATAGTTGTTTATTTTAAGGTTTAGGGTTATAATTTATGGTTTATAGGTTAGGGTTTAGTTTTTAGGATAATATGGTGAGGATTTAGGTTTTAACCTACAAACCCTAAATTATAACCATAAACCTTAAATTGAAACAACCATCCATAAATTCTAACCCCCCTACACCTAAACCCATAAAGCCTATACCCTAGATTAACTCTCTATACCCTAAACCTAAGGCGTTTGTGGAAACTTTCAATTTCCACCGCATGTGTATAGAATATTTATCCTTTTAAATTAGTGAATGATAATTGGAGGGGGAAACCAAAACGCGCATCATGGTGAGTTTATTGGAGTCTTGAATTAATTGATTGCAATGATTAGATGACCACGCTCTTACCATCTTTTATGGGTATCTTAAAATTTAATATGGCAGGAGCCCTGTTTTGACCATACACGTTAACTAAGATAAAAAAAGTGATTAATTTATATAAAAAATAAATTAATTTTTTTATTCACTAAAATTTAAAAGGTTATATTTTGATACATAATTCGTGTAAAAAAAGTTTACAAAACCTTCATATTCAAGCTATAAAATTTAAAACTTAAACCTCTCGCCCTAACACTCTAAAACTTAAATCTTAAACTCTAGATTCTAACCATAAACCTTAAATTCTACACAACCTAAACTCATAAACTCTAAACCACAATCTAAATCTTTAAACCCTAAATTTAAAAACTTGTGTAAACTTATCAAAATATTTTCCAAATTTATAAAATCATTTTTTTAATTTTTTAGCACTCATAATTTTTTCTCTTGTTCAATCACACTTTATCTTTAGAATTTTTACTATAAGTAATTACTATTTGGATAATTATTTGATACATTGACGGTGTAAATGTTTAGTTTCCACAAGTGCCTTAATTTTAGGGTTTAGGGACTCAGTTTAGGGTGTACAGTTTAGTATTTTAGAATTTAGTAGGTGTGAATAGAACTTAGGGTTTAGTGCTGGAATTTAGGGTTTATAGGCTAAAACATAAATCCTCAACATATTATCCTAAAACCTAAAACCTAAACCCTAAATCTTAACTCTAACCCCTAAATTCTAACCATTACACATAAACCCCTAAACTCTACACCCTAAGCAGAGTCCATAAACCTTAAATTTAAGACGTTTGTGGAAACTAAAAGTTTGCACCGCCAATGTATTGGATATAAATCTATAATATTTTAGTAATTTTAAATGGATTCGCTAACATGGTACAACACTTCTTTTCTTTTCAAACTTTCTTGATTAATTTATAAAAAATAAGCTTAAGATTTCATTTGTGATAGATTATCATTTTTATGCAAGTTGATTAAATGGTTGAAAATTCATTTTGTAGAAGATTTCTAATATGTTGATTGTCTAATAATTTTTAGAGGTTATACAAGTCCGTGAAGAAGTTCAAATTAATTGTTTTAATGATCTTGAATTTCTTGAACATTGATTAGAAATTTAATATTTTTTTAATAAAATTGTTGTTATTAATGTGGTTTTGGTCTATATTGTGTTCGACATATTGCATTCTCATAGCACCAAAAATTATTAAAGTTATACCTGTATATAAACCGAACAAATATAAACGAAGGTAATGTTCATTCGTTTAATTTTAATTGAACAAATGAACGAATATGAACAACTAAACGAACATAATTTTTTGTCCATGTTCGTTTGTTAATGAATGTAGCTTGTTCATGTTCGTTCGTTAAAATGATAAATAAATGTAAACGAACACCGAGTATTGGTTAATTTTTTCTAAAAAATTCTGAAGTCCCGTCCATCGAGTATTGTTTAATTTTCCCTTTTTATTTCATATTTTTAATATATGTTTTTAATTTTTTTAAATATAATATTTTTGGTATGAAAAAATTTATATATAAATGGACATATGTGAATAAATTTTAACAAACATAAATGAACGGACTACCGAACGTTAACGAACGTAAATGAGCCCTTTGTTCGTGTTAGTTCATTTAGTTAAACGGGAAAAAATCGTGTTCATGTCTGTTCGTCTAATAAATAAACGAGCTTCCCGCCGAACAACTCTTGTACGTTTGGTTCGTTTACAACCCTAATTAATGTGTTTTTTTAATATTAATTGCACATTGACTACATGAAAATATTTAAAATTTGATTCTCATAAAGCTCCAAACCACTTCAAAACAGCAGCAAAATCAAGAAGCTGTCTCTTGTGCTGCCTACACTAAAGATGACATTTAACCACTATCTCTTGAATCTGCAAAAACATAAACCAAATTCCTAAAACAAACACTACCTAATACCACAAAATTTTCAACAATTTCCTAGGATCACGGATTTCCCTACACCAAACAATCAACATTACACCTTGGGCCATGGCTATCCTATTATTAAAATAAATGAAATTGGAAGAAAGGTGAGGCAGATGTCCCCATTCAATTATTTATAATCCTCAAGCATAGCAACAACTCATTTCAATAACCAATTTTTTTGATCTATTAACCGACTAATTTGGATCGAATTTTACAGAAGTTTATTATGGAAACAATCCTGCTCCCAATTCAATTTTTCTCCATTCACAACGTTGAGATTTCAATCACTTTTTAGCTTAACCAAAAGATTTTATTGGTAGAAATAAACCACACGGACAAAATAAACATGTTTAATAAACTGAAAAATTAAGTGTCGACAAATTAGTATCGGAAGATTTAATATTAAAAAATTTAAGTTAAATTCAATGATCAATTAAATAATTTTCAAAATTTACAAGAAAGTGGAAATTACGAGGACTAATTTCAAACCGTGATACAATCTGAAATCTAGGATTTGTTGTTTAGATTTGGGAATGAAGGTTGAATATGTGAAATGAAAGAAACAAAACTCAGCGTTTCTTTATTAACCAAAAACGACAATGAATCCAGCGTTTTACTCAAACTTAAAATAAAACTATACAAAGCCAGCTTATATACTAATCAAGAAGATTAGTAAAGAACCTAACTAATTAACAGCTAACAACAACAGAAAAATAGATTCTGTTACCCCCCTCAAGTTGGAGCATAGATATTATGTATGCCCAACTTGGAAACTAACAAATGAAAAGAAAAACTGGGAAGAGCTTTTGTCAAGCAGTCTGCAATTTGATTATGGGAAGAAACTGGCAGCAGCTTGATGAACCGTTGCTGAAGCTTTTCTCGAACAAGATGACAATCTATCTCTATGTGTTTCGTCCTCTCATGATGAACAGGATTCTCTGCAAGTTGTATAGCAGATAGATTAGCACAGTAAATATTTGCAGTTTGAAAAGGAATATGAAAATCTTTTAGTAAATAAAAAAGCCACTGCAATTCACAAGTCACTGCAGCTAATGCTCTATATTCAGCCTCGCTGGAAGAACGAGAAACAGTTTGCTGTTTCTTAGACTTTCAGGAGATTAAGGAAGACCCTAAAAAGACACAATATTCAGAAATAGACTTTCTAGAATCTGGGCAAGATGCCCAATCAGAATCTGAAAAAGCATTAAGATGAAGACTAGAATTAGCAGGAAAGAACAAGCCTTGACCAGGTGTCCCTTTCAAATATCTTAATATACGATGAGCAGCAACCAAATGTGTGTGTGTAGGACAAGATAGAAATTGAGACAATTGCTTAATAGAAAAGGAAATGTCAGGACGAGTATTGGTTAAATAGAGCAATCTGCCAATCAACCTTCTATATTCAGTGACATCTGTTAAAGGAGTTCCATCAGATTTAGACATACGCTTAACCCCTCTAGTTACAACAATGGGTGTAGAAGCAGGTTTAGATTCAGAAAAACCTGTGTCAGTAAGTAATTCTAATGTGTATTTCCTTTGAGAAACATTTATACCAGATTTGGACCTTGTAACTTCAAGACCTAAAAAGTACTTTAGATCTCCTAAGTCTTTTATCTTAAACTTATTATGCAAGAAATCTTTAATATCTTGTATTTGAACAGCATTAGGGCTGGTTATAACTATGTCATCAACATAGACAACCAAGGCAATAAAATTGTCATCTAAACCTTTAGTGAACAAACTACTATCAGCAGAAGATTGTTTGAAACCTTTTTCTATTAAGGCTAAAGTTAATTTCTCATTCCACTGCCTACTAGCTTGTTTTAAACCATAGAGACTCTTTTTAAGTTTACAAACAAGACCAGTGTTGTTATCATTTGAAAAATCAGGAGGCATATCCATATATACCTCTCCATATAAATAACCATGAAGAAAGGCATTATTAACATCTAATTGATGAAGACTCCAATTTTTAGAAGCAGCAATTGCAATTAAGGTCCTAATAGTTGTCATTTTAGCCACAAGACTAAAAGTGCTTAAAAAATCAACACCTAATTGTTGAGTATAGCCTTTTGCTACCAATCTAGCCTTATACCTATCCAAGGATCCATCTGATTTTAATTTAGTTCTAAAAACCCACTTACATCCTATAGTTTTCTTGTTAGGAGGTAAAGATACTAATTCCCAAGTGTTATTTGACTCTAAAGCAGTTATTTCTTCTTGCATAGCATGTCTCTAACACTCAAGTTTAACAACTTGTTTATAAGATTTAGGTTCAGCTAAGGCATCAATATTTACAATATAGGCAGTATGCTTAGCAGAAACATTATCATAAGACATAACATTTGCAACAGAATGACTAGAAGTTCTAGGTTTAGGTAAATTCACCTGATAATCCTGAAACTTCTGAGGAAGTTTAACTGATCTGGATGGTCTAGAAACAGTAGGAATTATAGGACATGAAGGAACATCAACAGTATTTTGATGAGAAGAAAGAACAGGAACAGAAACAATTGTATCATTATCAGAAGAATTATTCTGATCAGAACCAGAAATAAAAGGAGCAGATTGTGTTTGTGTTTCTGAAGTTGAATGAGGAAGAAAATCTTCTAAAAGAGTTGAACCTCCACAGTTTGGTAAAACAAAATTAGTGGAAGTAGACTTTTGAAAAGGAAAAATATTTTCATTGAAAACAACATCTCTAGAAAGAAAAATAGCCTTTGTTTCCAGATTATAAAGCCTATATCCTTTCACATGTTTGGGAAAACTAAGAAAAATGCACCTAACAGCTCTAGCATGCATCTTAGTAGCAGATTTTGGCAATTCAGAAGCATAAGCCAAGCATCCAAAAATTTTCAGATTATTAATTTGAGGAATCTTAGAATACAAAATTTCATGTGGAGTTTTATTATGCAAAATAGGAGTAGGAGTTAGATTTATTAAAAAACAGGAATGTAAGATGCAATCTATCCAGAAATATAAAGGAAGATTAGCATGTATTCTAAGAGCTCTTGCTACAGAAAGAAGATGCTGATGTTTTCTTTCCACTATACTGTTCTGTTGTGGAGTGTAAACACAGGAGGTTTGGTGTATAATTCTTTTTTCCTTAAAAAAATCAGTCATTTGAAATTCTTGTGCATTATCAGATCTAACACACTTTATTTTGAGAGAAAACTGAGTTTGAACAAAAACATAAAAATTTACCAACAAAGGCCTTACTTCAGACTTAACAGCAAAAGGAAAAATCCAGGTAAAACGACTCTTGTCATCCACAATAGTCAAAAAATAATTATGACCATATACACTTTTAATGGGAAAAGGACCCCAAACATCAACATGTATAATATCAAATATAGATTCAGAAATAGAAGCACTAATTGGAAAAGGTAACCTTTTATGTTTGGCTAAGTGACAAACATCACAATTATGAAGATGACCAGAGGGTATTTCATGACAAATCTTAGCAAATTGATGCATTCTAGGACTAGATGGATGTCCTAATCTAGCATGCCAAGTCAAGAAAGCATCATTAAAAGCACTACTGGAAGCATTAGAAATACTATCAGCAGCATTAAAAGCATTCATGTTAACAGATTGAACATCAGAAAATTGAAAAACAACAGAAGAATTACTAACAGGTGGAGCTATAAAATGATACAATCCTTTGATGGCTTTAGCTGAACCAATCATCCTCAAGGACTGAAGATCCTGCAAAATACAACCTCTGTTAGTAAAGGAAACAGAAACATTAGAATGCATCATAAGCTGACTGATAGAGATTAAGTTAAAACCAAAGTGAGGAATATGAATAACATCCCTTAAAACAAAATCACAAGTTAATTGAACATCACCAATATGTAAAACTTTTACCATACTTCCATTAGGCAATCTCACAAATTTATTACTAACAACAGAATAAGATTTGAACAAAGAAATATCATTAGTAATGTGGTCAGTTGCTCCTGAATCAATGATCCAGGAGGAACTGTTACTACACAAAGCAGGACTACTATGTAAAACAGAATTATTCTGCAAAGAACAGAAAACTGATGAATTAAAATCAGGACATTGCAAAGACATACCTGGATCTTCATTAGGAACAGAGTTGAAATCAGAAGTCAAAGCATTGACTTTGGACTGAGAAACAGGTTCTTGAACAGAAAAATCTTTATGTTGCAAGAGAGAAAGGAGACCTTCATATTGTTCTTTTGTGAAAGAACAATTACCAACAACAGTAACCATACTAGACTAACCTTCAACAAGATTCTCAGAACCACAACTCCCAACAAGATTAACACGACAAGAAGAAACAGGGGATTTATACTTGTATTTAGGGGGATACCCATACTTTTTATAACATTTTTCAACTAAATGTCCATATAGACCACAAAACGTACACAAAGGTCTACGACTGTTAACAGTTGAATGACTATTAACATTGAAATGACCAGAGGGCTTTCTTTGAAATTTACCAGGAATATTTTTATCAACAAGAAGAATGTTACTATCAGATGAATTAACAGAAAGAGAACGCTCATGCTGAACAAGAATAGAAAAGATTTCGTGTATCTCTGGAAAAGGCTTAACCATTAGAATTTGGGATTTTGGAATAGCAAAACTGTCATTTAAACCACGAATAAACCGAAGAGCAAAATCTTGGTTTCTGAATTTGACAGCAGAACAAGAACAATTTGACAAAGGACGAAGAACAGACAACTCATCCCAGAGAACTTTTAACTGGGTGTAAAAGGAAGTGACAGAACTGATACCTTGGGAAAGAGAGTAAAACTCTTGCTGCAGATCGGAAACCCTAATAAGGTCACCTTGACTGAACCGATTCCGAAGATCTGCCCACAGTTCGTAAGCCGTGTCGAACCAAAGAACGCTCTGCGCAATCTTCGGGCTAATCGCTCGCTGCAACCAGGATAGTACCAAGTTATTACATTTGACCCATGCGGAATAACTGGCATCACTTTCAACATGTTCCTTCAAAGTTCCATTGACGAACAGGAACTTATTCTTGGAAATAAGGGCCATCCGCATTGACCTAGCCCAAGAATAGTAATTAGAGCCGGAAAGTAAGACGGATGTGAGGACGAGAGAGGGATTTTCACTGGGGTGGATGAAATACTCGTCGGACGGTTCAAGATTTCGGAAACGAGATGATTCAGAGGACGAATCGGTCGTGGGGCGCGAGTCGGAAGACCCAACTCATACCATGATACAATCTGAAATCTAGGGTTTGTTGTTTAGATTTGGGAATGAAGGTTGAATATGTGAAATGAAAGAAACAAAACTCAGCGTTTCTTTATTAACCAAAAACGACAATGAATCCAGCGTTTTACTCAAACTTAAAATAAAACTATACAAAGCCAGCTTATATACTAATCAAGAAGATTAGTAAAGAACCTAACTAATTAACAGCTAATAACAGCTAACAACAACAGAAAAATAGATTCTGTTAAACCGAACTTGAAAAATTAATATGAAACAAACTATATTTCAACATTCAGAGACTAAATCGAAAATTCATACAAAATGCATGGTGTTTTTGTAACACCCGGGTTTAGGGGTCGGGTGAAAATAATATTTTAATATTATTTCGGGTTCGATTTTGCAATTTAAATAATAAAATATTTTTATGGGCCTCGGGATTTCAAAATGTTTAAGGCTATGTTGGGCCTATCTCTTAAGTCCAAATTCATGGGCTTTAAGAGATGTGGGTTTGGCCATTCATTAATGGCATTTTAGTAAATAGTTGGTCTTCCAACTAAAACCCATTTTAATTTTAATTCCCTACTATTCAAATAAACAAAAATCCCATCTTCTTCCCCAAACATCAAAATTCAACGACAACTTCTCCCTTTCCATGGCTTTCACTATTCCATCTCCTCCCTCCCTCATTTTGGCTCGGTTTTGAAAGGTAAAAACATTCCTATCTTGCTCTCATCCTCCTCTACTTGGAAGTACGAATAGATTTCATTTTCATCAATGTTTTAGAATTTGGGTTTTTCAAAGTTTTGGTTAAAGGTTGTGACTTTATGAGTTTTTATCAAGGCTTTTGGTTTATTTATGTTAGATATGTTGTTTGTGAATCAAATAGTCCAACATATATGATTTTTAGAGTATTTTAAATGGATTCCCGAATTTGGGTATAAATGGGGTTTTTGGAGGGTTTTGGGTGAGTTTTGAGGGTTGTTTTAGGTTAGAATTGATAGGCTATTGGTAGTGCTATGGTTGGGGGTTGATTTGGGATCGTTTGTGGGTGCAATGGAGGTTGGAAACATGGTTTTTGGACATGGTTTTGGGGCTGTCCGAGATTGCAAATATTGGGGTTTGTTCATGGCTTGCAACGTTGTAAATTGAATTTGAATTGTGTTCCGGGTTGGTCTTTTGATGTTGGGCTGATTTGGAATTGTTTGAAATGTGTTTGAGGTTGTTTAGAAGCGGGAATTCGTGTTGGAGAAGCTTCGGGAAGAAATTCGGAAATTTGAGGGAGGTTGCTTGCTTGGCTTGGAGCTTGGAAGCTTAGGTGAGTGGTTAAATATTTTTAAATGGTTTTCAAGTGTTGGTTCAAGCATGTGAACTAGGTTGGGATTGGTAGACCCACCTAGAGTTGGGATTAGGGTGGTGGCCTAATCCCAAACTTTAGTTAGAGACCTTGGTTGATCTTTAAAGTGTTGAATTATGCCTCATGGTTAATCATGCTTATGGTGGTTAAGCTTATGTTGTTATACATGTATGTGGGGGCACGGCTTAATGCATTGTTACATGCATGTTGATGATAAATGTGATAGAGATATACATATGAAATATGATGTGATATTTGTGTTATTGAGATGCATGTAGTGTTGACATGTGTAATGATGTTATGAGGTGGTTGTATGATCCGAGGATCATGGTGAGTACATACTAGGCATGGAAATGTGGTTTGTGCATGACGGTGAGTCATGGTGAGTACATGCTAGGCATGGAAATGTGGTTTGTGCATGACGGTGAGTCATGGTGAGTACATGCTAGGCATGGAAATGTGGTTTGTGCATGACGGTGAGTCATGGTGAGTACGTGCTAAGCACGGAAGTTGTTATGGATTGATATTGTGATAGATTAATGAAATGTGTAGTATTAGCACTAGTATGCTTGGGTACAATGATCGATCATTAGGATGTTTAGTGTGCACACGTGAGTCAAAATGCGCGCGTGGTCTTGATGATGGTAGTCATCAAGATGGAGTACGGGTTCGCCCGGAAATCTTCTTATATATTTATATGTCGGTGATGAGTGGAATCCCATCGACGGGCGTGAGGATGAGTGGAATCCCCTCCGCGTGAAATGAGGCGTGAGGATGAGTGGAATCCCCTCCGCGTGAACGGTGATGAGTGTAATCCCACCGTCAGGTAATGGTTGTGTTGTTGGATGTGAGTTCCAACGGTTATCCGCGTATTCGAGTCATAGCTAGGTGCCAATACGAATTGTGGTTTATGTTGCCAATATGTGATTAATTGTGAGCCAATGTGATTTGGGATGTGTTGCTAACATGGTTTAATATATGTGATTTCATATGTTGTGGATTTAACATGTTGAGCATGACATGATATTGAATATATGTTCATGCATCATTTATAATTATGGCTCGTGTGGATCGGAGGTAAGATCATGCATTTTATCTTGGTTGTAGCTCGTGCTTGGACCCTGCATTGTCGAAGGTTTGTTTTATGAGCTTACCCTCACTAAGCTTTTATGCTTACGCTCTTTTTTGTTCGACAATGCAGATCAATAGCTTGTGGGTAGCAAGGGCAAGGAAAGGCCTCCAAGTGTTGCTAATGGTTAGCTCAATGTATGATTTATTAAGTGGTAGAATGTAATAGTTAAGCAATGGGATAGGTGTTGTTGATTTGTGCTTTTGCTGGTTGTTTAGGAGCATGTTTAGACTCCTTAATTATGTTGTTTTGATTGGCTTGTTGATGCCATGTTTGAATTGTAATCCATATCTAAATTGCCTGTTATGAATGTTAGCCATGTGCCTCTTGAGGTTGCCTTTGTGTTTGAACCTTTAAGTATATGACTTGAATGTTTAAATGTCATATTTGATTCAATTGCATGTCTTCCTTGGTGTATGTACATGTTGGGTGGTTGTATGGCTAAATAATGACCTGTAAATGTTGTATGAATGCTTGTTTGGGTCTAGGGAAGTCCTAAATTGCATCTAGGTCCGAGTCTTGTTCGTTTTAGTTGAGTTTGGAGGTTTTGCAGTACAGGGGTATCGATACTGTTGGTCCCGTATCGATACCGCCTTCTTGTTTCAGGCCTCGTGTATCGATACGCGAGGGGGCGTATCGATACCATTTTGGTCACTGGAGCTACTGTCCATTTCGGTATCGATACCGGCCTCTGGTGTATCGATACCGTCATCTTAGCGTTGACCGTGGGAAGTCAACAGTTGGGGAGGGTATCAATACACTCCTTGGGTGTATCGATACGGTCTCTACGGGTTGACTTTGACCAGTTGACCTAGTCAAAGGGGTATCGATACACCCCTTAGGTGTATCGATACCGCCTGCAGTTTAAGTTTAAAATTGGGCTGTAACATGATTGTTTGAGTTCGTTTGATTGTTTTATATATTGTTGTTCCGTTGTATGATCACTTAGGGTTTAATATCCATTTAGACAAGATTTTAAAATGAAAAAAAAATAGGGTTGCTAACTGAGAGGGAATTCCTTAGGGAGTTTTCACTCGGTTTTCCCCGTGTAGCTCACTCGGACCGGTCATCCGGCCAGACCGGGACGAGGGGGTTACAGTTTTGGGAATGATCCCATAAAATTTATTCACGAAATTATTAAGCAAAGTAGGCAAGGAGTATCAATACTTGAGCTAGGGTGTCGATAGTTGGTACCCTAGTTAAATGTATCGATATTTAGATAAGGTATTGGTAATTAAACGAGTTTGATGTTTTGCAAAAATCCTAAAAAAAACCCCAAGTATTAATACTTCTAAAGGGTATCAATACTTGTGGAATATAACAACACATTTCGAGATTCAATGTTTAGAAAAACTAGACCAATATATTTACTTTTACCCCTAGGTTTCATGTATCCTTCACCCAAGCTTGCGTTGAGGCATACCAACATCCAAAGGCGTGAAATTTAGCATAAATGCACATCAATAAGCATATTGTCACAACCAAAAATTAGGTCTAAAAAAATTGCCCTTGTTTTGAGGACCAAATTAAAGCTTTATTAAATTTTGGGTCTAATTTAGAAACCCTATTAAGTTTAGGGACTAATCCTACAATTAACTCAATGTCGTGTTTTAGTTTAGTGTTAATTGGGTTAAGATTAAGATTAGGATCCAGGAATAATGACTGGGCCCAGACAAAATTGGTTCTGACACAACATGAGAAGTGACCAAAACACTTTGAAGCATAAGAGGCATAAATAACTACATCACCATAACAAGTGACCGAAAAAGGATTATATTATCCTGAACTAAGTTTTAGCACCCATCACAAATCATTTAACAATTATACATGCCACTATATTCTGTAATGACAAATTTATAAATGAGAAGTATTTACATATAGCTACGATGACTTGACTTGTAAGTTGTAACTAAAATATGATCTAAGTGCTCGTTATCTACGAAGCCTGCAGTATCTTGAAACAAATATAATGAGCCGATAAATAATATGTATAGTGTTTAATTGGATTAAATATTAACCTTAAAATTGATTAATAAATATTAAAAATTTAAGGACTCAACGTGTGATTATAAATTATTTAAAATAAAATATTTATTTATTTATTTTTCATATATAATATTTTTTAAATAATTGAATCAAATATCAACTTTAGTCAATTTAAAAACTCGAAACCCTAAGCCCCAAGCCCTAAACCCAAATTCTAAACCCTAAACTCTAAAGCCAATGTTCAAATTCCTAGTTTATGGCTTACTATTTAGGGTTTGTGATTTTATGGTTTAAGTTTAGGGTTCATGGTCCAGTGTTAGGGTTTAGGAGTTTTAAGTTTAGGGTTAAAGTTAAAGTTTAGGGTTTAGGGTTTAGAATTTGAGTTTAAGGCTTAGGGCTTAGGGTCCAATGTTACTACCTCAATTTTTTCAAAACTATCAACCTTAGATGTTTTTCTAGTATCATTGCAAGTAGTGTTGTTTTCTTGTATCTACATATCATACGACAAATATTATTTTTAAGCAAAATACGAAAGATAACCAATAAAGAATGATTTATGCATATCTTTGTATTCACTTTAGAAGTTCGAGCTTTTTTTTATGTCATATCTTTCGACTTCAGATCATTAGTCAAATCAGAACGTGCAGTCGAACATCTCACGCTCTTTTTTGTTGAGAGTCTTTATTCTTTGACAATGGCTTGAGACCGTTAGACATTTTAGGCCACATTCTTTTACTTATTGGAGTTTCCTTCAACGTAACTAATTGACTAGGAAATCGATGGGAAGTAAATTCAAAGTTAAAAAAATCGCTAGGAATTTCTGAGAAACCATCTCTATCAGTCTTAATTTTTTCTTCTGAAATAACTTCAAATTTTCTTTTTACCAATAGGTTCTAATGAGAGAGAATAATAATCTGTATCACAATTAATAAATGGAGACATAATCAATATTTTAAAACCACTATCGGTTTCTTCCTTCAATGCTGCGGCAGTTAATTCTTCTTCCTCGTGAGATTTATTTTTTAAACTTTCGTCATTCAATAGACCGCTATATGAATTAATCTCTTCTGGTCTATTCTTTAAATCATCCTTCTTTAATGATCTATTATGTATACCTTCTCTTTTCACTGAATCACCATCTTGTATTGAACTTTTAATATTACTCGATGTTAATATGGCCACTAATTTTTTAAATTGGCCATTCATCTTAACAAATTCTTTTTCAATATTATGAACCGAATGAATGAGTGTCTCGAACTTGTGAACATTCTTATAAGGAGTTCTTATGTTTCCTCGTGTACAACTTCAGCTTTTTCCTATATGTAATAATCTTAACAAAAAATTTAACACTAGTATTGAAAGTTCAAGTAATTATAATGAATGTACCTCGTTGTTTGTCTTCCTCGAGCACATGTCGATATGACGCTTGCTCTTCATCATTGTATCTTGTTTTGAAGGCGATAAATTTAGATCTATCATCTACATTAAATAGTTAAATTCAGAAAAAGAGCAACTATACCGGTACATGTGTTTCTTAAAAAATTTCAGTGAGTTAAATTTGTACTGGTACGTATACAGTACCGGTACGGTTAAACCCGCGTACCGGTACACTAAAACCACCGTATCGATACACGTGACGGGCTGCGATTAGGAGATTTCAAATCGGTCATGGGATTTAGGGTTCTAACAGACAAATTTGGGTATTGAAAATATAATTGGGGTCATAATATGAGTGTTAGGATACTCAATTTTGGAATTAGGTACTCAATTTTTCAAAAATAGGGTTTGAATTATGGTTAGGGTTTGAAAATTAGGAGATTATGAGATGCAATTTTTAGGGATATAAGTTTAGGGGATCTCGAAATTAGGTGGCCGGATGAAAAGGGGTGCCGGGGGGTGGCCGATGACGGTGACAATTGAAAGAAAAACACCAAAATCGAATCAAGTTTAAATTAAATTTCGAATGGAGAATTGAGGATAAATTATGTACTTGCAAAAGGAGAACATCGTTAGATATCAACGACGGCGGCGTACGGTCGGCGACGGCGACTAATGGCGGAGGCGGCGGCTAACGGTGGCAGCGGAGACGATAATGGGGTTAATTTCAAAGAAAAGTACTTAGGGTTGTTTGATTTGGGGATAGTTTTTTTATTAAAGAATGTTTAATATAAAATTAAAAATCATAAAATGTATTTTAATTAAATTACGGTTTTAATTTTTAAAAATATTATAATTATGCGGTGAGTACTTTAAATTTTAAATTGTTGTGTTCAACGATGCTCGTCGTTAATGGTATTCATCCTGGCTTGTCTAGCGCTATAGAATTTTCCTTTTTTTTAATAGGATCAGTACAATATGATTGGGATTCCAATAAAACAGGACACATATAGATCAGTAGTCCAAAATTGACTTCGATTCCAAGAGCAAAGGTTCCCTCCATCTTTTACCACTCATCAACCATTCAACCTTGAACCAAATAGCAAAGACTCACTAAAGAAGACTGCAAAGAAGAAGAATGGAACCTGCTGATCCAAAATCCATGGACTCACTCTCAACTCACAAGGAAAACGGTGCTGTTCACTCCCCTGAACAGCTTGATGCAGGAGCTCTATTCGTCCTCAAATCAAGAGGTGATTTTTAGTTTATTAGTTCGAATTTCGATTCCCATCATTTTTTGTTGGTTAATCCATAACTTGTTCCGGTTGTAGGTTCATGGCTGCACTGTGGATATCACCTGACCACATCGATTGTCGGCCCTGTTATATTCAGTTTCCCCTTTGTTTTCTCCTTACTAGGCTGGCTGCCTGGACTTCTCATCACAGCTCTTCAAGCTCTGCTCACCTTTTACTCCTACAACCTCCTCTCTCTGGTTTTGGAGCATCATGCTCATCTCGGGAAGCGACAACTTCGGTTTCGAGACATGGCCGCAGACATTCTTGGTGACCACTCTATTCGATTTAATCCCACAGATCAAATGATACCAGTATTTGTTATTGACCAACTGAGTGATTTTGCAGGACCAAGATGGGGCAAATATTTTGTTGGTCCACTTCAGATTGCAATATGCTATGGTGCTGTTATTACCTGTATTCTTCTTGGAGGACAAAGTCTTAAAGTATGTTTCTCCAATCTGTTTCACTAATCATTAAGTTGTTGCATGTGTCACTTAATATGTTATGGTGTGAATTATATGTGCAGTTCATTTACTTGCTGTACAATCCAAGTGGGAAGATGCAACTGTACCAGTTTATAACCATCTTTGGAACTGTACCACTAATGTTGGCACAAATACCATCCTTCCATTCACTAAGACATATCAACCTTGCCTCTCTGCTTCTTATTCTTGCTTACTCCGCATTGGTCGTTGCTGGTTCGATACACATAGGTCAGAAATCCCAACGATTATCAGATGTGATGAATCAATACGATGTTTACAGTAGCTTGTCTTGACAGGTAATTCAAGGAATGCACCTAACAAGGACTACTCGATACAGGGATCGAAAGAAAACCGTATTTTCGGTGCCATTAATGGTATTTCGATCATCGCCACGACGTATGGCTGTGGGATTATCCCAGAAATACAGGTACTGGTATTCCATTATTCACTTTGCTTTATTTGGTGTCTTGGTTCTAAACAAAGAATGTTTGGTGCAGGCAACCATGGCTCCCCCGGTGAAGGGCAAGATGTTCAAAGGTTTATGTATCTGTTTCGGTGTCATAGTCAGCACATATTTCAGTGTGGCCATCTCGGGTTATTGGACATTTGGAAACCGATCTCAACCGACAATTCTTTCGAATTTCATGGGTGAAACCAGTCCATTGCTGCCCACTTGGTTTCTCTTGCTCACCAACATCTTCACACTTATGCAACTGGTTGCAGTCACAGTGGTAACAACTCTTCATTATTGGAACTATCTGAATCTGGTCTGCCACCATTTTCTTTACTATATATTTTCATGGAACCATTGCAGATTTACTTGCAACCAACAAATGAAGTATTCGAAAAATGGTTTGCAAACCCAAGGATGGATCAGTTCTCCGCACGAAACGTGCTGCCAAGATTGGTTTTAAGGTCCGTGTCAGTGATAATCGCAACCATTTTTGCTGCAATGCTTCCTTTCTTTGGTGATATCATGGCATTGTTCGGAGCATTCGGAATAATCCCTCTGGACTTTATTTTGCCCATGATTTTCTACAATCTCACTTTCAAGCCATCAAGAAAGGGCATAGTGTTCTGGGGAAACACATTAATAGTGGTAGCATCCTCTGCATTAGTTGCAATGGGAGCCTTAGCTTCAGTCAGACAGATTATTCTTGATGCCAATACCTATCATTTGTTTGCTAACATGTAGTGCTAAACAATCAACCAGCGCTTATGTATGTATACTTATCATAAATTTGAAAATGAAACAAATAGTTGCATAGAATTGTCATAAATTTGGAGTCTTGAATTTATTTGTGTTGAATGTATGATGGTATCCGACATCGAATTCAGGAATTCATACATATCACACTAAAATAGTACATATTTGGACCGTCGAAAAGATCAGCAGCCGCGGAGACAGTCTTCTTTGTAATACCAGCATTGCTTCTTGGGGTCGCCCATGCAGCACCAGCAGGCAACGTTGGGGGAGCATTCAGGGTGCAGCAGACATGGTCCTAGCTTTATGCTCCTTTCTAACACCATCCGCCCTGCTTTTGTTTTTTTTTAATATAAACACAAAGAAAGAGTTAAGGTTTTCTAATTAATTAATTAAATAAATAAATAGGAAATGTTAGTTTGATTTCTTACCTTCATTCACAACCACAAAGGAAGCCAATAAAAATAAAACAAGAGCCAAAGGGGCTACCATTTTCTTCAACTTTCCCATCACACAGACTAACAAAGACTAGTGTTTTTTGAACTTAGGGATTGGGGAAACTTGGAGGTAATTGATGGGTTTATAAAGAAATTAATTTCTAATTAATAGGAGTAAATTATGTCAACTTAGATGGCAAGAATAAAATAAAGAATTTCAAACTTAAATATGGCAAGAGAATTATTTGTTAACCAAAATTACACTGCCTAGGATATCCCCAAATCCCCATCATAATGTAATAATAAATTGAATTATAACATAAAAAAAAAATTTGAAATTCTTTAGTCCCAATCAAACTATAATATATTTTCAATTTTTATTTATCTAATTTTAGCTAAGACGTATATAAAAATTAATTTATAATATCAACATAAATGGCATGGATACGAAAGAAGTTAACAAAAGAAAGGAAAAAATATCCTTGTAGAAGTATTTCTTTTTTATTTTGCATCTGTTTTTTATTTTTATGAAAATATCTTTATATATAGAGATAAAATTCTACTAATTTTTGAACCTTAACAGTAAAAAATGATACGACTACCACAAGAAAAAGTAAAAAATAATGTCAACAGTAATTAAATTGTATACAGTGTAAGTGGACCTTATCAAAATAATTGTAAGATCTGTCCAAATCCAACTCCAATTGTTTTTACCCTATTTTAAGTTTTCAAACAAAGATAATAAAGAAAAGGAAAAAGGGAAGCGCTAGGCCGAAGAAATATCTAAACAGAATATTTATGTATTATGCATCAATTATCATTGAACCATAAAATAATACATAATATAATTAAAGTTTTTAAAAATAAATTCAAATGACATATATCATCTTATTAACCGAAACAAACAGGAAAACCCAAACTAAAGAGTACCAAATCCATCCACATTTGTATTTATTGGCAGCAAAGTAATGATGAAAACCATGTCCATGGTGGTAATGGCATTTTACAGCAATAATAACTGTAAATTATTAGCATCAACAGCAGCAGCAAAGACTTAAGTATCCTTAGGGTAATAGGTTTCAAGGAACCTCCATTTTGGTCACCGGAGTGGATGAAGAATCTCGAACAGAAGCTTCCCCCTCGGACGGACTAGTAAACTTCCACAGCACAATCTGTCAAAAACATTCAATTCAATTAGATTCTTTATGTTGATATCCAACTATCTTTTGCAGACTTTACTAAGCATGTCCCCAATTATGTTATTTATTAAACTTCCACCATTAATACTTCTCAACAGTCAAGACTTGGTTACACAGTTATGTCGATTGTCTACATGAGTGCTCCTTGTGCAAAGATGTATTAAAGGATTATGGTTGGACAAGTATTTCACATTTATTATGATGGAACTGAGTTTATGATTATTAAAAAAATCTCTATCTCTTTGGACACAATAAAACTATAGATCCGATTGTTGCACAATCTAACATATATTTTTTTCTCCACATAAAGTAGAGAGGCCTTTCCAATTTTTTTTTGGTAATGAACTGTGCATGTCTCGTTGTCAAAAGTTCTAAAATTACTGAGCATGCTGCTAGAATAATCTAAAGATCAAGTCAAATTTATTCAGACACAACACCGGATTTCCTACGGCTGATATAATAAATCAACAAGAAAATGAAGTCCTTACTTGAACATTAGTTGCTGCAATCAAAGGGCCAGAAACATAGCCACCAAATAGAGAATCATTTTTGGCTGCCAAAGTGATCGCAACTCTGTAACCACTACCATGACTGAGGTTTAAGGACCTGGAGACATGCCCCGACAGGGATACTATTTCGTACCAACCCTGCAAGGGAAATGAAGAAATTGTTAGAGCCAGCCGCCCGTCATCAGATAAGAGAAACAGTGCTCGAGGGATAAAGCAAAATGTGGTATGAGAATTTAGAAGCCTCGCCATCTCTAACAAAAAGATTAAGCAAGTTTAGAAGATAAAAGATTAAAACAGAATTGACAAAAAAAGTAGAAGTGGAATCATATTTATCATTTCTCTCATAATCTGTAACAACAGTACAGAAGAAAAGCCATGAAAAATAATTACCGCAGAAATAATTGAAAGTAATTCGGGTCTATGTGAAAAAAGAGGAAAAAGTTAAATTAACCAGGCACGGCACCAAGGATACCCCCCACCCCCAAAATGGTAAATTTATGCTCTAGTCCCTGTAGGAATTGTAAAATTTTAAAATTAATACAATGTTAAAATTGCATTTGGCCCCTCCGAAGAAATTCCCGGGCTTCATCCCAGAAATTAACACATTTTCCTATGACTAGAGTAAAAAGACAAAGATGAAATGCAAGAATAATGGCCAACGCAAACACCACCGCCAACTAATGTGCAGTTACATTACATTTGTTAGTAATAAGCATTAGTTTTACTATTCGTACTGATAGAAGCCATTGCATTCCATCATTTGCAGGAGAAAATGAAAGATGATGGGGGATCCTACAGCTAGGAAGCACGGGTACGGCAATCCCATGCCGTTTCAAGTACCCGAAACGTCTCCGGCACGGGTACGCGACGGGGACGGCTGAGGTACGTACCGGAGACGTCCCACGTTCATGAGGTACGCCTGAAAGTAACCAGAGACGGCCGGAATATTCTTGGGAACGTTTCGGGGACGGCACATGACTTTTACGTGCGTCCCCAATAAGTTTACGGGTTTTTCTTTTGCTTTCCGGCGACCGGAGCGCCGTTCATCAAACCTGACAGCAACAATTTGTTATGAAGATGAAAGTATTAGGAAGAAATCAGAAAAAAATAAGGTTGATGAAAGGTGAACTGGTTGAAGAAGGAGAACTAAACGACAGCGTTGTAGTTTTGGGTTTTTAACTTTTAAAACTGGGTAAATAGCAATGCGTGGCCCTAGCTTTCTATGTTTCACGAAAATGCACCAAATTTCAATCCTCTTTACAAAAAAGTCTATACATTTTCAAATTGAGTTCAATTAAAACACTGAACTTGATTTATTGCTTAATTTAGTCCCAAAATTTAGAAATGTTTATAAATCAGTCCTATCGAAATTAGGCTTCCCAATTTAAAAGAAAACGAAGACTAATTTTAGGAGGAAAAAATGAAAGTCATAAGATGAAGACTAATTTATGAATTAATGCTATATTTGTAGGGCTTTAAAGTTTGATTTTTTTTCTTCTAAATTTGAAGAGGAAAATGAAAGTCATTTATTTATTATTAATTATATACCCTATTGTATCGAATTTGGTAGGTAGTGTTCCGTGTTCCTGTTTGCTTAAAGCTTTATTAGTATTTAGTACAAATTTGTGTTGTTTAATATTGTTCTAGATTTAATTTATTATTTGAGTCTTGAAATTTAAGATTTTAATATTGTGATTTGTTTATGGGTTTTATTTTCTTATTTACTATAAAGTATGAACTTTAATGAATATTTATGACTTTTTTTATGTTTATTTAAAATTTAAAATTTTATTTCACATGCCGTACCTTTGCCGTACCCGTACCTTGTAATTTTAGAAATTGCCGTTTCCCGTCCCCGTCCCCGTTCCCGTATCTGTCCCTGTACCCGTTTCAGTGCAACATAGTCCTACAGTGGTAATCAGCAAAAATTGCACACAGCTTAGCTCTTTCCAAACTAGGAAACACAAATGCAATTTCTCATACATCAAGTTTAATCATATGCCTCCACAAGTTTAATCTTAACACAAAAGCAATTTCTCATATATATGGCACGAGGCAGGAGACAAAGCCATATATGACTCATACAAGAAAATAGTTCAAATAATAACACATCTATTAGACCTACAGGCTACAGCTACTAAGGCTAAACCCATAGAAGCAAGGCTGACAATAAGTTTAGTAAATTATGTTTGTTTATTATTTATTATGCATTGATGGTTTTTAATAGTTATCATCAGTTATTGTGTTTAATTTATGTTGTTTATTATTATCTCTAGCAGTTACTAACGGTTATTTTTGGTGGGTTATTTGTACTAGAAAGAAGGGGAAACATGAGAGGGTTTTTTGGGTCAGTTTTCTGGTTAGTTTTGGGAGGAAAAAAGCCCCTTGTAAGCTGATATTTTCTATTGTTATTTGTAATCTGCTATTGCAGTAAGTAGTACTGAATTATTATCCAGTTTCCTAACAATATCAAATCCCTTTTTTCACCCAAAAAAAAAATCCTTAAAGAGGCATTAATGTTTCCTAGAACTAGGCTTACCCTTAGCCAGGCTTGTGGTACCAAATAAACCCTCTTATGAACAGTTCAAAATAAATACCTCACCATGAGGACTACTTTAATAACAGCATAAATATGAAATCATGTTTTGTAAGTCTGTCCAAACTCCTAGATTCTTTACATTATTCTTTCTACCTCTCCCTATTACAAATTACAAGGCTTTCCTTTCTCCCCCCCCCCCCCAAAAAAAAAAAAAATCAATATGATTAAAAAGTATCTATGAATGCTTATATGCAAGAGTTTCATTCTAAGCGTGAGAAAAAGAGAACTTTATAATACCTAACATGCTATGTGCCCTATCATGAGATCAATCATGAAACATATAGACTTAAAATGTGTAGAAACATTATAAATGTTACAATATCTGAACACCAAAATCCAATCAAGACTAGATGATGGTCTCTAATTAGTCCATATCAGTATTGAAACATAAAACTAGATAGGAAGGTGTCAGTGATCTTAGTTCCTAAATTCTTTGGTGGCTTACCAAAAAACTGAAATCGAATCCTGCTTTATCAGGGATAGGAGCTTTGAGGAAATGGAAAGGACCATCTGTTAGATAATGCAATCTTAGAGTTTGTAAATAAGTTAAAGTGTATCTTTATCTTGTACCTAACAGATAGAGTTAGAGTTCAAACCTAACTAGGTCTCCTTGTAAAACTAAAAGTCCTAACCTATTTAGGATATAATCTACTGATGTAACGATAATTAATTATTCAATGAAAACAGAACAGTAATTCTGTTTCTCTTCATGGTATCAGCCTAAATTCGATCCAATCGAATTTTTTTTTTTCGATGGTGGAAAATTTCTCTTCGAGTGCGCTGCACTCTCCTTCCTCCTCGTCTGCTACTTCCATGGCAGATTTCTTGGAACCTTCTGGTTCAGTCAACATGTGTCCTCGATTAACAGGCACAAATTATCTCCAGTGGTCACAGTCCGTTAAATTGTTTCTCATCGGACATGGCACCTTAGGGTATATCACTGGTAAAACTCCTAAACCTGCTGCTGGCGAGAGTGGTCTTGACAAGTGGATTCAAGAAAATGGTCGTGTTATGTCCTGCTTATTGAACTCCATGGCTCCTGATGTTAGTGCTCAGTTTGTTCTCTATGGGACTGCACAAGAGATGTGGGAAGCTGTTCGTGATACCTATTCCAGTACGAATAACAATTCTGAGCTGTTTGGAATTGAGAGCACTGCTGCTGCCTTGAAGCAAGATGGGATGACTGTTACTCAGTATTATGCTACTCTCAATAGTTTATGGCAGCAGATTGATCTTTATGATTCACACGAATGGGAGACTCCTACTGATGCTGGTCTCTTCAAAAAGATCACTGAACAGCGCAGACTTTTTCAGTTTTTGAGTGGCTTGCATCAAGATTTTGAGCCAGTTAAGTCTCGAGTTCTTAGTCTTAGTCCGCTTCCTTCAATCCGAGGGGTATTTTCTGATGTTCGGCGTGAAGAGAGCAGGCGTGCTTATATGGTTCCGAATGTGGCTGCTCCGGATAGTTCTGCATTGGTTACTCAAGTTTCTTCTTCTCCAAAACCGAGGAAGGGGCGTATAGTTTGTAACTATTGCAAGAAGCCAGGCCATTCTAAGGAAACCTGCTGGAAGTTACATGGGAAGTCTCCTGATTGGAAATCCTCGACATCCAAGCCTTCCCTCAGTTCATCTTCTGATGATACTTCCAATTCTGCATCTGGTGGGTTCACCAAGCAACAGATGGCTCAATTACAACAGATGTTTAGTAAGTTTACTGGTCCTAGTGAAGGTAATGTGGCCAGTATAGAATCTGCAGGTATAGAGTGTTCCTCTCCTTCTCCTGCTTTCCTTTCCGCTTCTTGTACTTCGACTTGGATTATTGATTCGGGTGCCTCAGATCACATGACTGGTAACAGGGATATATTTTTTGAATTTTATTCTTCCTCTGTTAATCGTTCTATCAAGATTGCTGATGGTTCTTATTATAAGATTCGTGGAAAGGGTTCTGTCTATATTAATGAGGGTTTGCTGGTTCATGATGTTTTGTTTGTGCCTGATTTGAAGTGTAATTTGCTGTCCGTGAGTAAATTGTCCAAGGATTTCAACTGTGTTCTGACATTTACTGATTCTAAATGCGTTTTGCAGGCACTGGACAGGAGGAAGAGGATTGGCAGTGCTAGTTTGCAGAATGGTTTATATCTTTTTTCCACCACTCAATTTCCTCACCCTTCTGCACTTTGTTTTACTTCTTTAGGAAAAGATGATGTTATGTTGTGGCATTACAGATTAGGCCACCCAAAATTCTTGTATCTTTCAAAGTTGTTTCCTCAATTATTTAGTAATAAAAAGCCTTCTTCTTTTACTTGCACTGTTTGTCCTCTTGCGAAACAAACTCGTCAATCTTTTTTGCCTTCGCCTTACAAACCTTCTCATCCATTCTCTCGTATTCATAGTGATGTTTGGGGTCCTTCTCGTGTGAAGAATATCACTGGGGGTAGTTGGTTTGTTACTTTTATCGACGATCATAGTAGGCTTACATGGACATATTTGCTTAAAGAGAAATCTGAAGTTGCTAGGGTGTTTATGGACTTCTATAATATGATTAATCACAATTTCACACCAAAATTCAGCTTTTCCAGTCTGATAATGGGGGGAATTTTTCACTAGAACATTAGGAGAGTTTTTTCAAACTAAAGGCATTATTCATATCAGTTCATGTGTTGATACTCCCCAACAAAATGGGATAGCAGAGCGCAAAAACCGTCATCTTTTAGAAGTTACCCGAGCCCTTATGTTTTCTTCTAATATTCCTAAGTATCTATGGGGAGAGGCCTTGTTAACCTCTACTTATCTTGTTAATCGTATGCCTAGTCGAGTGTTAAATTTTCAAACACCTAAGGATGTTTTCCTTTCTTATTTTCCTTCTTTCAAGCCTCTGAGTTTGACTCTTTCCTTGCGTGTTTTTGGTTGCACTGTCTTTGTTCAAAACTTGAGTCCGACTAGATCGAAACTTGACCCTAAGTCTGTTAAGTGTGTGTTTGTTGGGTATTCTTCGCTAAAGAAGGGCTACAAGTGTTACCATCCTCCTTCGCGGAAATTTTTTGTCACTGTGGATCTAACCTTTCTTGAACAGGAACCTTATTTTTCCACGACTGAAATTCAGGGGCAGACTTTTAACAATGATTTTCAGCCTTCTTCGAAACAGGTTTCGGTTCCTTCTTCTTCTCTTTGTCCTCTTTTGCTTGAACCTAAAGTTTCCTCCCCTCATAAAGACCCAAATGCATCGCCTATTACCTTATCTTCTCCATCTTCTACATCAAAACAGTTTACTAAACCTTCTTCACAGCCTCCTAAACAGCTGCAGGTCTATACTCGAAAGAAAACCAAAATCATTCCCGAAATTGTTCTGCAATCTTGCACTCGTCAAGAATTGGAATTCGGTTCAGATGCTTGTGAAAGAAGTGAAGGTAATAAATCTGTTAATATTCCTTCTCAACTTCTTAAATGTGACTATGTTCCTATTGCTAAGAGGAAAGGGGTGAGAAAATGTACTAAGTACCCTATCCAAAGATATGCTGCTTATTCTAGTTTAATGCCCTCTTTCAAAGCTTTTACAGCATGTTTGGATGGTGAGGAGATTCCGGACAGATTTGAAGATGCAGTGCAGAATCCGCAGTGGAAAATGGCTATTGAGGAGGAGATTGAAGCACTTCAAAGGAATGGGACATGGAAAATTACTGATCTACCTCCTGGTAAAAAACCTGTTGGTTGTAAATGGGTGTTCGCTATAAAGTATAATTCTGATGGGAGTGTGCAAAGGTACAAGGCGAGGTTAGTTGCCAAAGGGTTTATTTTGACAGATTTATAACCAAACTGGGATTATACAATGTGTATATTCCAGTTTGAGGGGGAGTGTTAGATAATGCAATCTTAGAGTTTGTAAATAAGTTAAAGTGTATCTTTATCTTGTACCTAACAGATAGAGTTAGAGTTCAAACCTAACTAGGTCTCCTTGTAAAACTAAAAGTCCTAACCTATTTAGGATATAATCTACTGATGTAACGATAATTAATTATTCAATGAAAACAGAACAGTAATTCTGTTTCTCTTCACCATCCATTGTATAGCCCAACAATTGTACCAAACAAACATTACAACTAACTTGGAATCCCCAAATACACAAGTGCACTAACCATAGTGCTTTTGGCCTGGTGGTCAACCACCCAGCCCAAAAAGAGTAACAACTGAAGATTTAGAGCTCCACACACCTTCCCTCGATAATACATAGCATAAAAAGAGAAAAATAAATACGTGGGAGAAGAAAAGGAACAGAAACTTGTTACATTAATTATTTTTATTAGGTTATGTTACTTTAATTATTTTTAGTAAGAGTTATTATTTTAGAAGATATCAGTTGTATTATTATATTATTACAGAAATATTGAAGATTTTAATTATGAATATCTCTTGCTTTCTAGAGGTATTTCCTTAGTAGGATTATTTGCTTAGTAAGTCTTTCAATTGAGCTATGTAACCTCTACTTAAGAGGTGAATTGAAAATGGAATAAAACAAGTCAGATTTTTTAACAACAAAAAAAACCTATTTGAGATTCTCCATAATGAGTCTAAGGTCTGGACCCTTATCATGTATGATCATAACATTTCGTATCAGGCCAACAATCCGATACAATGATGTTGACAGAGGAAGTTATTCAAGAAGCAATTAGACTAATTGATCAATGGCGCGCTGAATGGAGAGATTTGCATGCTGTGAAAAAGACAAAAAATGAAAACATCGAGACAACCCAGATGTTCAAGAAAATATCAACAGAAAAGATGAACGATTTAATCACTATTGAGAAGCTGTATGAAGAAACAGGAGCATGTGATGCTACCCAAGGATTTGATAATATGTCCAACAGAGGTCATGGTGACATTGAGAAGTTTGGAGCCTCAAATGGAAACAATTTTATGGAAAATGTTGAGGACAAAGCTGTGAAGTCTCAAGAACAACGATCGAATGAGAGCCAAAGTGGTGGTTTTCTAAGCACGAAGCATGGAGATATGCCACCTTGTGTTAGTGGACCCTTGTCTCGAGTTGTTGAGGTTGCATATAGTGAATCATAGTCGAACCTTTATTTTCAAAGATTGTTGGTGTTGGTGTTGGAATAAGATTTGAAGGGGATACCCCAAAGGTGTTCACAAATGAAATTAAGATTGTGAAAGTCCAAAGGCCTATGGTTTCAACCATTACTAATGGAAGGGACTTTTTGAAGTTTATCACTACTTCGAGCTTGAGGACAGGAGGGGAGCAATGTTAGGTTAATTATTTTTAAGATACACTATGTTACTTTTAGGAAGTATTATTATTATTATTATTTTAGAAGATATCACGTCTATTATTATTTTAAAGATTTTAATTATGAGTATTTCTTGCTTTTTCTTTCGTTGGTATGATTACTTGCTTAGTAAGTCTTTCAATTGAGAATGGAATAAAACAAGACAATTTTTAACAAAGACCTACAAGATTTAAGACTCTTTAATGAGTCTAAGTTTTGGAATTCCTTTCTATGATTTCCACTATTAATCCCCAAACACACGATTGTTACAATTTGACACGATCATAATAGTTGTACTAAAATATTAGTAAAATTATCAACAAAGTACTGGTCTAGTGGCAACTTATATGTGGGTTCAAGTGTTGCAACGATGTCTAGGGTTTGATCCCTATGAAACACCTTCACCCCTACCCCCTACATTGTATGTAAGCTTTTGTGTATGTGTGTGTGTGTTTTGGGGGAGGAGGCAGAAGAACAAGAGGAAGAAAAAACTGTAGGAAAATTGTTTATACATACAAAACTTTTCATTTTGGTAAAGCGAAGTAAATGAGGGATAGAACAATAAAACCAAGTTGGCGAGCAACTTTTTTTTGGAGTAACTGGTTAGCAGAAAACTTATTTAAATCCTCTTAATAATCCTAGATGGTGTCCATCCAATATTTTGCCTTAATAGACTAGTATAGATAAGAATCACCATCCAATTATCTTAAGTTAAAAACAATAAAAAATTGAAAATCATCACTAGAAAAGGCTATTGATTAATTCAATCAAACAATAAATATACAAGCAAAAGGGTTTACTAGGTCTGGATTCACTAATATACACCTCCACTTACCATTAACTGGTGATATGCAAAAAAGAAAACTATAGTATCACATAAGGAAATATAAAGCACTTGAACAGTTACAAAACTCAAATACATACAGTTAAATTGTTTGATTTGAGATCTCACCTCATATGTAGAAGCAATGCCACATTGACGAATGATAGCACGAGCAACGCATCCGGTAGCAGAGACAATGTAACAGTTACAAAAACAACTTTCACAGAATGAAGTTACTTTTGCAATTATGTCCTACAAGTATAAAAAATTGTCGTCGTCATCATATGTAAACTTCATTTGGTAGAAAATTAGATACGCAAACTATGACAAATCTTCCCTGGAATATGCAAACAAAATTATTAACATATTAGTGTAGTAAAGTAGCCAAATCCCTAACTTACCTCCCCGGTACGGACAATCAATGAACAGGGGCGAAAATCTCCCCCAATCCTGTTCAGATCGAAACCCTCTGCAAATATCACAATCCATGTGTGAAAATAACACATAAACCTTATTAATTTTGACTCAAAAAATCAGATTATCATTAAGCATGTCAGTAATTCGAACAACAGATTCTTTCTATTTTCTTAGTATAGTCTTATTAAGATGGATTAAATTGTAGTGTGGCTTATATATAATCCGTATCTAAGTAAATATCGCTTAGTCCAAGCCAGAATCCGATTTACCTTCATTTGAAAAGAAATCAGTAGGGTTCTGACGGGAAGATTCAGAGATTGAGAACTTGTCATTACAAAGGACAAGTTTCCTCGGGATTCCCTTTCTCTTCCTTTTCCTTGTAATCAACCTCTCCTGTTCCTTTTTCTCTTGATCTTCATCCATGGCAAAAGGTGCAGCCAACTTACTCTCCCTATCTTCCATAGAAATCTATGCTTCTGTAATACAGATTAAACTATATGGTTAAAACAAAAACTAAAAAAAAAAAAAAAGAAGTTAAAAAGGCCATATGAATGTCTGATCACATCTACCAATAAAGAATATAAGAAAAATCTTGAAAACTTGATTCCTGTATGCTAGAACACTTGTGAGCGTGCTTATAGGTGGGCGGGTCCAATAGCGCCACTACAGTCAGATATAAAGAAATACCATTTACGGCAAACTTGTTACCAAAATACAATAGTATTCCAGATTGCATTTTTATTTAACATATACTAATTTAGTATAGACAGTGAAATTACAAATGTCTCTTTCTTAAATGTCTCGTTATTCAAAATAGGCTCAGGGGGTAATTTTGACCTGTAGTAATCCAATATTAGCAATTTTGTCCCTCCTTTTTAATTTCATCAATTTAGCCCTCACAGTCTTCTAAAATCAGCAATGTTATCCATCATTTTATCCCTCGGACTCTTGAATTGCATCAATCTCACACTTTGACCATCGTTGACTAACAGTGTTGTTAAATTCTGCATATTTGGTCCCTATCTGTTTCCACATCAGTCATCTTCAACTACCTTGTCATGTCAATCAACAATGTTCTCCATCATTTTAGCCCTCAAACTCCTGAATTGCATCAATCTCACCCTTTGACCGTCGTTGACAGTGTTGTTAAATTCTGCACATTTGTTCGCTATCTGCTTCCACACCGGTCGTTATCTCCAGTTATCTTGTCATGCCGATGATGACGGGTCAATTTTAATGATGGGGTAGTACAAATGAAGGGTTTCATAATTAATTATACAGATTTCAAAAAAAAACCATGATAATTGTACTGCCACATCATCAAAAGTGACTTGTCATCTTATTGGAGGACGTTAATTTATTTAAAAAATGACATGTGGACATGCTAACTCAGACGACGGAGTGCCTAATATGGTAAAGGGCAATTGGTAATAACATCTATATTAGTCAACGACGATCAAAGGGTGAGATTGATGCAATTCAGGGGGTTTGAGGGCTAAATTGATGAAATTAAAAACGAGAAGCAACATTGCTGATTTGGACAACTATAAGGGATAAATTGATGAAATTGAAGAGGGGTAAAATTGCTGATTTGAGATTACTACAGGGGCAAAGTTACCGCTTAAGCCTTTAAAATACAAAAGGATTCATCAAGTACATGTTACCTCTAATGTCAAGACAAGCACCTGATCTATCTTCAATTTTCAATTGGAAAAATACCGAAAGTATATTTTTCGTCAATTTTATTCATTTTAATTCCAATAAACTAAAAAAAGTATAGAAAAAACATGAACACGTTTAATGAAGACATAGTAACTCGGCAACCATATTGAAATAAAAGGTTTAAAAGGTAGAATTCTTTACCAGCCCCATATCTGTTACGTTTTGGAGTTTGATACTATATAGTTGGCAAAACAACTATTCCTCCAATCAATGCCGAGAAAGGCACTCCAAATCAATGTGCATACTTTGCACCACTCAAATTGCTCAACGTGGACAATTTCAGTAATTAAAATGTCACCTAAATTAGGCAAAACGATAAGCAAATGAGTCAGTTCTAATTAGCCATCTTAATGGTAAATAAACACTGCAATTGCAGCTTATATCTCTGCATAGGTAGTGAATAATATTCTGGTACCTTCCAATATAGGAAGAAAACAAACTAATGATTAAAAAATGGGTTAAGCTAAACAACACAGAAAGGAGAATAAGAAACATTTGATATGATAAGAGAAGCAATAAAAAATAATATTGATTATGTAGATGGATGTTCTTTTTCCTGCAAACTTTACCTCTGAATTAGGACTTCACTATCAAATTTCTAAATTTTGTTGTCCGTAGTCCTGTTTGACATTGTTAAATAGAGTGCAAGGGCAAAATTTCAAACTACTAAATCAAATCAACTCAACTAAGCCTCAACCCTGACACGAATCCTTTCTATCCACTCCATCCAGTATTTTCTAAAAGGTACTGGGAAATTCATTCTTTCCTATTTACGTAGTACCAATGACTATGCAAATGTACTCTGTGCTCTTCTTCCCTTCAAAACATATCAAATCATCCTCCATCCAAACCATCTTTTCACATTTGCACCCCAAATGTACATGTTAGCTTTGTCGCACTATCAACGCCGCCACTAACATGTGTCATGCATATAAAAGCAAAAAGAAATGCATTTGAATGATAGCACAAAAGGTTTTAATTTCTTTTCTGATCTCTCTCTATTTACTCCTCCACAAAATGCATCTATTTCTCTACAAAAGGAAAAGCATAATAGTTTGAGTTTCTAACATCCAGAATTCCAT
Organism: Hibiscus trionum; assembly: GCA_030270665.1. Taxonomy (NCBI): domain Eukaryota; kingdom Viridiplantae; phylum Streptophyta; class Magnoliopsida; order Malvales; family Malvaceae; genus Hibiscus; species Hibiscus trionum. Next base: position 3,908,114 of record BSYR01000021.1, on the reverse strand, counting down.
TGAATTTCCATTTTAATTATATTGATTGAAATCTACAATAGTTTATTAAATCCAAGTCCCGCTATCTCCATACCTCTAAGTTATCCCACCTGGATAACTTTCCAAGACCGTAAGAATCAATATTTCCAACTTCATAATAATTCAAATTAGAAGATAAATAGGAAATAGTTCATTTTCCCCTTGTCCTATAGCTACACAGTTATCGCTACCATAAATACAGAACACACATGATGGTACAAATGTCACCAAAACTACCCATTTGCCTTAGTCACAAAAAAGTAATGAAGAAACCATTAGAGAACACTCACTTACTAAATTCAAAATATTCAATTAATGAACTTGGAACTTTGTTCCAAATGGTTCAAATATATCCTTTAGGAGACTGACTCTGCAAGACTGCATTTTCCCCCCAACATTTACAAATTCCCCTTTCCTAGCTCCTTCGAGGCCTAGGCATCCTTTTGTACCAAAAGAAATTATTGAATTAATACGTTCATGGATTTTAACCAAACAAATGGGTAGAGGAAAATAACTAAAATAACAATATGGTATGTAACTTCTTTTATAGAAACACATTCAATTGAGAGAATAGGTTTCTACCGGCTATTGCGATTGACAGCAAGCTCACTATAATCAGAATCTATTACTCTCCAATATACACAATAATCATTCATATGTCCAAAATCCTTGGGTTCCATAAATGTGAATTATAAAGATGATGGCTGTACAGGAAAGTAAAATGATGTGTAGCTATTTTCTTTAAGATTCAATGGAATTTAGGTTCATATAAAAAGTACTCTTCTTCTATAATAGTTTAAAGAAATGTAAATCAATACCACCCAATTGTTACCAATTTTGTTTTCTTTAAGTAACTGCTGCTACGAAGCTGGATATGCGTTTAAAAGCAATTCAATAGAATTTTTCTTCGTTACATAAGCATAAATATCAATCAAATTCAAAGAGAAACAAAAACCTAAAATAAAAGGAATCGTAATTCTTGGCTAACAATCTCAATGGGCATTTCAAGCATTATAAAGGAAAAAGTAACAATAGATTAATAGAATTCGAAGTGAATACCGTAAAATGAAGAGAAGAAGGGAAGATTCAGACCGGGAATCCTTCATTTTATCTGAGATGAAAGGGCTTTTTCTTTTCTTTTCTTTTCTTTTCTTTTCTCGGCGCTCCTGCTGCACTAATTGTTCCAGGAATTTACTGGAACCTTAATAGACTACTCTTAAGCGCATCATTACTAAATAATTAATTATTTGTATGTGGCTTAATGATATCTAAAGTCCAACTTTTTAACAAAAAGTAACATGGCCCACAAACTTATTTTGTTCATGAATTTCAAACATTTCACTCTTATTTTGGTCCGGAAAGTTCTAAGGGACGGCCGGTTAAAAAAGTACGTACACAAATCGTTATAAAAAATCGTAAGTACTTGTGTACATGTATCGAAATTTTTACAAAAATAATAAGGATTTGTGTATATACACAAATTCTTACTATTTTTTGTACATACATAAATCCTTACAAAATTAGTAAGTATTTGTGTACATTATACATAAATCTTTACATTATACAATTTTTATAAGGAATTGTGTACAGCCTTTTTTAGCTGTTTTTTAAACGGTCGTTTTTAAGAATTTTCCTCTAGGGTCCCGTACATTAAATTATAAATGAAAAGATGGTATAATACAACTATTTCATCTTTGGATAAAAAAAATACGACTATTTCATCTATGTCATTTTCTCTTTTCTTTCTTTCTTTCTTTTTAATTTTACCTTTATCTAGAATGTTTGTGTAATATCACAAAATGTTATCAATATCGTTACAATTCTTTTCTCTCTAGCGCCGCTCTTTTATTTTGGTTGAATTTAGGTCGACGGTGACAATAATTTTAGGGCTGTTTGTCGACCGTCGACCACTCTTTTTTATTTATTTGTTTTATTCTTTTGATTTCTAGTCTTTTAATTCAATAAATATCTCTTCATGACACGTTTTTTTCTACTGTTTGATACGTTTTTTTTTTACTTTTTAGCACGTTTTTCTGTCTCTTGGCACGTTTTTCTGTTATTTATTTTTTATTAGGGTTGGATTTGACGTCGCCACGACTGATCAAGATGGCGCTCATTTCATTATGTTGTTGATCCCTTTGAATCGGATTCGGATACGCGATTACATCTACCGTTTATTCGCGATTGAATTGTGGTAATGACCTTTTTGTCAACGTACATTCACTGTAATATGCATTTGTCAATGTTGTTTGTTGATGGTTTTACCCATCATCGTCGATTAGGGGATGTTTGTATCCGTCTTTTGTTTTGAGTCTTTAGATTAGGTTCTTACATGTTCCTTGTATAGTCCTCTTATGATCTAGAGCCACTAATTTGATTTTCTGGGTTTGTGTCTGGATTTAAGTGTTTGTTTACTCAGTAGTAAACTTTTGTTATAATTTCATATTTTTCCTCGTTTAATAAAATTAGTGGATTCAATTTCAAAAAAAATTATCATTATCCCAAAGATGAAAATTTTAGAATTTCATTGCTTATCACATTGGTCCTACAATAATCATTCTTTGGGCACTTAATACGGTAAAAATTCTCTGCCCCTAATCATTTTCCTTTCTATGTCCCACATTAAAAATTAAATTTTAAATCCTAATTCTAATTTTTCACATCCTAAACCTTACATCCTAAAAAATACACCCTACCCCTAATTCCCTAAACCCTAAACTCTAAATTCTAAACCCAATACATTTTAAAGTATGGGCATAAAAGGGGCACGATTAGGGGCAGACAATTTCCATCCCACTTAAGACACTAATAAATCCGTTTTATTGTCTCCTATCACTATATCAGTTTATTTTTTCTTAAAATCACTTTAAACTCGCAAACTCAACTCAAGGCCTAAATTGCATAAAACCTCAAATTACTCCAATCTAAAATATTCATCATTCAATCAACATTGAGTAATTAATTAATTACATAGATAGAGTTCAAATTAAATAAACAATTAACAGTCAAAATAATATATATTATATAAGTTGGTTTCATAATATATATAGATGAAATCCAATTATACTATGTAAAATTCAACTAGTTTTACACTAATTCATGACTATTGGATGAGTGAAATGGGTGAATAAGATTAGAAGTAAGATATGTGAAGATTATCACTTAGAAAAAAATAAAGAATTAATCTCATCCATCCAATGATCATGAATTAGTATAAAACTAGTTAAGTTTTACATAGTGTATAAGTAGATCCTAACTCATATATAAGGATAAATTTACCACGTGCGTCGGACATTGCTGAACACCACTAACGCTGAACACCGATGAACATTGCAAGAGGATTTGGCAGACTAACAACCACCCTGGCGCTGTTAACCGAAAGAAATCGCATTCGAAAAGCAATAGATCGACTCAAGTGAGACCTTTTAAAGGCTGCATGATAGATGCAGATGGTGCTATTCATTCAGGAATTCTTAATGGAAACTGATACACATTACACACCATACCATGGCTGATGAATTATGTTGTTTGGGCTCACCATTTTTTATTGAAGTACTCGTGTTTAACACATGGACATGAGATATGATCACGAAAGATCCTTTGAATGCATGGGAAATTTTAAAAAGTCCGACCATACCTGTGTTGGACACATGTACGTATCTTACTTAACTCGAATCTCGAGTAAAAATTATTGAACGACATCTGATTTCAGTTGTATAAGTCGTGTGATTTTATTGCTCCCAGAAGAGATGAACTTACAGAGATTGGTATCATTGCATTCTTTGAGGCTTATGAGCTCTTGTTGATGCTAATTTGTCCTTTATTGCCCATTAGTTTTACCCACTGCCCTTTATCGTGTATTGTTTTTCCTAGATATCAGTTGTTCATCAATATTTCAGTTTTCATTAGAGCCGAGGCAATTGGTGCATTTAAGATGAATAAATACAACATTTTCAAACAGCATTAGCACGTACATTTTTTAAATAAAGAAGCAAGACAACAGAATTAGCACGTTCATTATATTATTTTTTGGGTTTAGGGTTCATTGTTTAGGGTTTTCAATGTTTATTATTTAGGGTTTATGGTTTATATTGGTGTTTGTGGTTTAAGGTTCATTGTTCATGGTTTTTGGTTTGGAGTTTATAATTTATGCCTTATAGTTTAGGGTTTGGCTTGGGTTTAGAGTTCAAAATTTAGTGTTTTGGGGTTTTATGGTTTAGGGTTTATGGTTTTTATTTGGAGATTAGAGTTTGGGGTTTATGGTATATAGTTTAGATTCTAATGTTGAAGGTTCATGGTTTAGGGTTTAGATTGTTCATGATTTAGGGCTTATGTTTGGGCATTTGAGTTAGAATTGTTAATATTTTAGGGTTTAGGTTTTTAATGCTTATAATATATGGTTTATGGTTTGTTGTTCAATGGTTGTGATTTTAGGGTCGGTGTTTTGTGATTTAGTGTTTAGTGTTTGTGATTCAGGGTTTAGTGTCATGTTTTTAGTGTTATGGTTTGTAATCTAGGGTTTAGGGTATAATGGTTAGGTTTTAGGGTTGGCATGTTTACCCTAAGCCCTAACCATAAAATCTTAAACCATAATCCCTAAACCCTAAAACATAAACCATAAATCTCGACCCATGAAACATTAAACCCTAAAACCTTAAATTCTAAAACACAAACCATAAACCCTAAACATCAGACCCCTAAAACACAAACCATAACCCCAAACTCTAAAACCATAAACCATAAAATACAATAAACCATAAACCTTGAACTTTGACTATAATGCCCAAACCTAACCCTAGATCATGAACATTTAAACCCTAAACCATAAACATTCAACCTTAAAAATCTAAACCACATATCATTAACCCTAAACTCAAACTCTAATCTCTAAATCATTAACTCTAAACCATACACCCTAAACCTAAAAATAATATAATATGAAATATGAAATATATTAAGCTAGAATTTTAAGGGTAAAAGAGTATATTCATACGTAAAACTTACCTTTTTAATTTTATCTCAAATTATCAACCAAACACCTTGACGTAATAACCATCATCATTATTCATATTTTTAATATACAGTATTATTTAATACAACACACTTCTTTTACATTTGTCGTACTAAACGATACTTTAATTATTTATACTTACAAAAGTGTTAAATAATATATCATGTTAGTTACCGGCCAACAAATATGCCCTTTTATGTTTAATAAAATATCATTATCATGATTGACATGTTTACGCTGGGTATCAGTTTTAAGGGTACTTTAAGCTTAAATTAATTACCTTTCCTTGGAATTTTAAGTTGAAAATTTAAAATTATATTATTTTTTTATTCGAACTTACCTTGATTGTATGATAAGATTTTTGTAAAAGAAAAGTGAAACTCGCTGTGGTGGTGCAGAGAATTTAAATAAAATAAAAATATTTTTTGAAAAATCGTTGTGATGATGCAACGAATTTACTATAAGAGTTTTATCTTTAAAATTTTAAATTTTCGAATGATGCGTGGGGCATAATAGATTAATAGGCAATTTTGAATGAATAATCTCTTTTAAATTATTATTTAAGAAAATGGCTCCCAAAAAATATTATTTGGCAAAATGACCCTCAAACTTGGCACGTTGGTGAACCTCGCGTTGTGTAGGACGCGAGGTTTGATATCGTGTTCTGCACAACGCGATTTTAGCCTACCTGGCCTTATTGTTTGTGTTAATGTGCATTTATCTTTTAAAAAACCCCACGACCTCGCGTCCTGTAGAACACGATATCAAACCTCGCGTCCTACACAACGCGAGATTCACCGACGTGGCAAGTTTGATGGTCATTTTGTCAAATAATATTTTTTGAGAACCATTTTCTCAAATAATAATTTAAAAGAGATTATTCTTTAAAAATTGCCAGATTAATAAGATCGTTAGTCCTAATTATTCTCTTATCCCAAACAGTAGCACCTCGGAAGTTTCCAATTTGACTCGCCAATTAATTAATTAATTAAATGCCAACCAGGGTCTAATCTTCGGGAACGGTTGGAAAAGTCCATTCAATTCATTTCACTGTATTTCTTTTTCTTTTCTTTTTTAAAATAATTTTATTCAATGGTTTAGGACAGGTGGGTAACTCACGAGCCACCCCTGCATCTTTTCTCTCGTACGCGTCTTTTTCAAAGTCCCACCGCTTACCCTTTTGCAGCCTCTTCCCATTCTACCCTTCATTCAGTTTAAAACAAAGAGTAAACTAAATAGATGACCACTGAATTATGTTATATTATTTTTTGCCGCAAATGCACCACACAACTATTTAAATGGTTCTATTTTAGCCACACGCCGTAAAAAAAATAAAAAAGTTGACGGAATTGTTAAAAAAAATTGGTATAATTACACATTTAGTCCTAATTTTAATCTAATAAAATAAATTAATTATTCAATAAGATAGTGACATGAGGAATTTTAATTATTTTTATTTAACTAAATTAATTAATTTCCCCTAGAATGGAACCTGGGACCTTGGGGTGTAGCATGCACAAGTTTACCACTGAGCCAAGCATATACTTGTGGAGGTAACTCTACATCCACTACCATAGCTTCACTAAGGATTTGCAACAATTCCACTAATTGCTCTTCCTCTTTTCTAGGCTAAGGAGGTAACTCTTACAATTTTCGGTCAAATTTTTTACCCAAAATTTGACCCAATCCTCACACAAATAAAACAAAGAATTTGTTGGCTAAACAAATATCTCTCAATACATAAACTAGCCCAATTACAAGCACTCGACCCAATTGAAATGATAAGAATGAAAATTACAATTGGGGTTTCTAGACAATAATGGGATTTAGGCACAAATGCTTGGATTTGATGTTTGGATGTTTGCTTTAGGATCAATAGTTGTTGCTGGAGCTTTTAGAGGTCCCTTTTATACCTTCTCATTGATTTCTAGCCGTTGTGGTTGTTGCATTCATCAATAGAGCCGTTGGGGGTGTTATCTCCCCTCCATAAATGCAGTCTGCAACCAACCGTTTTGAAACGCCCGACCTTGTTTCGAAACATACCAAAATAGAAAGAGCCGTTGGGGTGCATTAAAGAGCCCGTATTGAAACGGTCAGACATGTTTCGATACGCTAAGAGCTGTTTCGAAATATTTTGCCACTGTCAAGGGTCGTATCGAAACGTCTTGAGATCGTTTCGAAACGCCTTAGCGGTTTGTTAAAAATCAGTTAAAAACATTCAACGGTCATATTTTTCAAATCAATTTAAGAACCGTTTCGAAACACTTGATGTCGTTTCGATACGGTGTCTCTTTGTTCTAAAGCCGTTTCGAAACCTGTTTCGAAACACGGGTTGGCAGTGTTGAAATCGTTTCGATGCCCGTTTTGAAACACAGGTTCACAGTTTTAAAACTGTTTCGAAACGCCTTAGGCCGTTTCGAAACAGGGACTCGAAAATCACTGTTTTGGCTTTAAGAACACTTAGAAAATATTTGATAAACTTAGTTTTTAACTTAGGCATATTCTTTAAATCATATAGGGGTGTTTGAGGACTTAAAAATTTATTTTCACATTTTCAATTTAATCCTTAGGTTCTTTAGTTATATCAAAATTAAAATATCGGTTTCACAGAGGCGTATCGAAACATGTATAGTATAAAAATATAGGCGTAGCAATACGGTAAAGGTCGTATCTGTACGAATTTGCTCACTAGCATCTGTGAAAAAAGTTTAGTGAAAATGCATTAGTACGCCTAGGGGAGTATCGGTACAAGTAAACCAACTTTTAAAGTTGGGTGATTCCAATAACTGACAATGCAACATTAATATCATTAAATGCAAAGATTTGAAAATTTCAAGACCCCGTAACGAAACGGGTAAGACCGTATCGATACACGTAACCAAAATCACAAACCCAGATGATTGTCGTATTGATACGGGTACAACCATATTGGTACACTTTGGCGATTAAAATTCCAGTAGCTAAAACTCGTACCGAAACACCTAATGGTGTATCGATACACCTGAGCGTATTTGGTTAGGTGAATATAAAATACTTAAAAAAAATTTGGGGTTTTAAGTTTTTGACTTAAAAACAAATTTTAGTTCAAACTCCTTGTGAGACTTTTGAGTACTTAAACATTTATTTACTTTTACAATTTGGTCCTTAAACAATTTGTTATATCAAAATCAAATATAAATTTTGTAATTTTTTAATATAAAAAATATGTATTTATTAGTTTAATATAAAAATATGTATTTATTAGTTTGATATAAAATATGTATTTATTAAATATAAAATATAAAAAATTAAGATTTTTTATTAGTTTAATATATATATATATATTGAATATAAAAAATATTACTTTCAAATATATCCGGGTACCCAAAAATTTGGAATATTGTGACCCGAGCCCGATCTGGGTAAAAAAAATTCAGGTAAATACCCGATTATTTATGTTCGGGAAGTCTGGCCGGATCGGGTATTTTTGAACAACCCTACTCATTGCTTACTCTTTTACTAGGAGTGTTCAAAAATACCCGACCCGAACTACCCGATTAAAATTTATCGGGTATTTATATTAAAATACTCGAATTTTTTGGGCCGATATCCGACCTGTAATTTTTTCAGGTAGTTGGGCCGGGTCATGGCCGAAATTTTTTTATAACCGGACACCCGACCCGACCCGCTAATTTTAATATTTATATATTTTATATTTTAAATTATATTTTTATTTTATGTTTCTTATTATTTTCCCTAAAATTAATTTTAAATCCCTAACTTCTTTTCATACTTGTATTATTTACTTTTAAGTTTAAAAATTTTCAAAAATATTTATATTAATTTGTCAATATGAGAGTCGAAAGAAAAATCATGATCGAGATTAATATTTTTAATAGCTTCTTTTGTCGATAAACTTTAATATATGCACACACACACACACACATATATATATATATATATATCCAAATATTTCTCTCTTAAAACTAACCTCAAATCAATAATTTTTGTGTTTGAAATATATATCATCAATTTTTATGTGTTTCCTATGTATTTTTTAAAAATATATTTAAAAAATACATAAAAAAGTAAACCATGTACCCAAATTTTACGGGTATCCAAATTGCGGGTACCCAATTTTTATAGGTTGGGTCACGAGCTGACTTTTAGGTACAAAAAAATTTTGGGTACTCAAAATATAGGCTACCTGGATATAAACTCCCCTACCTTTTGCATCCCATTCTCATCCTACCCTTCATTCAGTTTAAAACAAATTATTCTACATCCCATTCAACATTGAGTTCAAAACCCATTTTTAAAGCGCTAATGAAAAAGTTATGTCGAACGACTTTAAATCACACCTTTTCAATTAGTTTGCGCCTCATTTGATTTCTAAATCAAACTTATGGAAAACAATGAAATTTTCAGATTCTCTCCAAACAATTATTCTCACTATTTTTCACTTAAAAATTTGTTCTAAAATCATTCGCGAACGAACCGACTTAATGAGCAATTCTAGTAGAAATAAGAATGATGTCTAGAGACCAAATTATATTGTGGTTATTTGCTCTTTCAATATTTTAGGTTTATTTTAGTTCAAATATTAGTTAAATAAGGTATTATGTTTAATAAATTTTTATATCTTTTAATGTTTAATTCTAATTCAGTGATAATGTTCATCCTATGTAACTCAGATTTAAGCAGCTTTGTCTCCATGGTATTTGCCTTATCAAAAAATTAAAGAAAATATAAATATATAAAATAATCTATTACAACCTATTGAAACCTTGTTTCTAGGGTTTTCGATATTTGCAGATTTGGGGAAAAAGACTTTTGATTATTCGAAAGAAAGAAAAGAAAGAGAGAAGTTTTATTCAATATTCTTCACAATATACAAAACGCACCGTTTTTCTTATTATACCTAAAATACACTATTAGCTTGATTATATACTAATCAAGACTCTAAACAAGAAAGTACAACTAAGCAAAGACTGACAGCTCAGCTAACAACTAGAAATTGTATATTCTGTTAGCCCCCCTCAAGTTGGAGCGTATATGTTTTGTACGCCCAACTTGAAAATTAAAGCATGAAAGGAAGGACTGGGTAAAGCCTTTGTTAGACAATCTGCAAGTTGATGTCGAGTTGCTACTGGTAAGAGAGTGATCAATCCTTGTTGAATCTTTTCCCTTATTAAGTGACAGTCAATCTCGATATGCTTTGTCCTTTCGTGATGAACAGGATTTTCAGCAATCTGAATGGCAGACAAATTATCACAGAATAAGTTTGCAGGCTTGAAAGGAATATGAAATTCATGAAGTAAATAAAATATCCATTGCAATTCACAAGTAGTAGAACCTATAGCACGATACTCAGCTTCACTAGAAGAACGAGAAATGGTTTGTTGTTTTTTCGATTTCCAAGAAATAAGAGATGATCCCAAAAATATACAAAAACCAGTTACTGATTTTCTAGAATCTGGGCATGATGCCCAATCAGAATCAGAGAAGGCATGCAATTTCAGATCATTATCAGCAGAGAAAAAAAGACCTTGGCCAGTGGTACCCTTTAAATATCTTAATATTCTGTGTGCAGCAGCTAAGTGAGTTGTGGTTGGACAAGAAAGAAATTGTGAAAGTTGCTGAACAGAGAAGGCAATATCATGCATAGTATTGGTGAGATATAAAAGCTTACCAATTAATCTTCTATAAGACTTAACATCCTCTAAAGGAACACCACCATTTTTAGATAACCTTTTAATTCCTCTAGTAACCTCAATTGGAGTAGAAATGGGCTTAGATTCTAAGAAACCAGTTTCAGTGAGAAGCTCTAAGGTATATTTTCTTTGAGAAATATTTATTCCAGAGGATGTTCGAGCAACTTCAAGGCCCAAAAAATATTTTAAATCTCCTAAGTCCTTAATCCTAAAAGTATTATGCAAAAAAATCTTAATGGAATTTATCTGATCTAAATTTGGACTGGTTAAGACTATATCATCAACATACACAGCCAAAGCAATGAAATCTGCATTAACACCTTTAGTAAATAAGCTGGAATCAGCTGCAGATTGTTTGAAACCTTGATAAGCAAAACTATTTTTAATTTTTCATTCCATTGTCTGCTAGCTTGCTTTAATCCATAGAGACTTTTATTCAATTTACAGACAAGACTAGATTCATTATGAAAACCGGGAGGCATATCCATGTAAACTTCTTAATGCAAAGAACCATGAAGAAAAACATTGTTTATGTCTAATTGTTTTAAAAACCAATTCTTAGAGGCAGCAAGACTAACAAGAACCCTAATGATAGTCATCTTGGCAACAGGACTGAAAGTATTTAAGAAATCAACCCCTGATTGTTGAGTGTATCCCTTAGCAACCAACCTAGCCTTATACCTATCTAAACTGCCATCAGACTTCAGCTTTGTTCTAAAAACCCACTTACAATCAATAGTTTTTTTTATTAGGAGGTAGAGGAACTAAATTTCAAGTGTTATTGTTTTCTAATGCTAATATTTCCTCTTTCATAGCATTCTGCCAGCATTCTTGTTTAACAACTTGTTTATAAGTTTTAGGAGCAGTTAAAATATCAACATTGTTAATATAAGAAAGATGCTGAGCAGAGATATTAACATAAGATAAAATATTAGCAATAGAATGAGAAGAGGTTCTAGGTTTAGGTAAAGTTACCTGATAGTCTTGAAATTTTTGAGGAAGTTTAACTTGTCTGGTTGGTCTAACAGAAGCATTTTTTAAGAAAGAATTTGAATGAATAGCAGCAGGATCAGAAATGACATGATCAGACTGATTATTAGAAGAATGAATCTGATTATTACAAGAATGAGTTTGATCATTATAAAAATGAATCTGATTATCAGAATGAGTAGATGATGGAACTTGATCATTACAAGAATGAGTTTGATCAGAAGAATTATTATGTTCAACATTAGAATTAGACAGGATATGTTCTGAAGAAGTAGAATTAGGTTCATCATATTGAGGCAGAAAACCATGATTTGGCAAAGCAAAATCAGAACTTGTTTGAGAAAAAGGTAAATGTTTTCATTGAAAGTTGCATCCCTAGAAACAAAAACAGTTTTTGTTTCTAAGTTATATAACTTGTAGCCTTTAGTGTTTCTAGGAAAACCAAGAAAGATGCATTTAATTGCTCTTGAATGCATTTTAATAACAGATTTTGGCAAATGTGATGCATAGGAAAGACAACCAAAAACCTTAAGATTGTCTAGGCTAGGCTAGGCAGTCTGTTATGAAGAACTTCATAAGGAGTTATGTTTTCCAACACAGGTGTAGGGGTGAGATTTATGAGAAAAGAAGCATGTAGGATGCAGTCAATCCAAAAAGACAGAGGTAAAGAGGCATGAATTCTCAAAGATCTGGCCACAACTAATAAATGTTGATGTTTACGCTCCACAACACTATTTTGTTGTGGAGTATATACACATGAGGTTTGATGAATTACACCTTTACTCTTGAAAAAATCATCCATAACAAATTCTTTTGCATTATCAGATCGAAAACATTTATTTTTCTTTGAAAATTGAGTCTCAACAAAGTTATAAAAATCAACTACTAATTTTCTGACTTCAAATTTTACAATCATGGGAAAAATCCAAACAAATCTGCTTTTATCTTCAACAACAGTTAAAAAATAATAATGACCATATTGACTTTGGACAGAAAAAGGTCCCCAGACATCTAAATGAACAGTGTCAAAACAAGAAGTAGAAACAGAATTGCTAGTGGGAAAAGACAAACGCTTGTGTTTGGCAAGATGACAAACATCACAGTGAGTAATGCATCCAGATGGTATAGTTTTATTTAATTTTGAAAAGTAAAGTAATCTTTTGCTAGATGGGTGCCCTAATCTAGCATGCCAGGTATGTAAGGAAACATTAGAAGCAATAGAATTAACAAGGGAAGTAGAAGAACCAGGACGAGCAGAATCAGGAAGCTGATAAAGACCTCTCTGGATGCTAGCTATACCAATCATCTTCAGAGAAAGGACATCCTGCAAAAAACATTCACTATCAGAAAAAGTAACTGAGATATTAGGATTCAAAGTCAGTTTGCTAACAGAGATTAAATTAAAACCAAAAGATGGGATATGCAAAACATCTTTCAAAAGTAATCCATTTTTAAGCATGATACTTCCAATATGCATAATTTGAACAAGACTACCATTTAACAGTTTAACATATTTATCAGAAATATCAGAATAGTGACTAAAAACAGATAGATCATTTGAAATATGATCTGTAGCTCCTGAATCAATGATCCAGGAGGTACTAACAGATGTAGGAGAAACAGAACAGGTTAGAACCATACCTGAGTCATCTGCAGAAACAAAATCAGAGGAAAGAGCATTCACAGTAGACTGAGAAGCTGAATTCTGAGCAGGGAGATTCTTTTCTTGAAGCAAAGAAATGAGACCCTCATATTGTTCTTTAGTGAAGGAAGTAGGAAGAACTTCCGATTTAAGATCATTTTTAACAAAGGAATTATGCACAGATTGAGATTCAACAGAAGTAGGATGACCTACAAGATTTGCCCTACTAACAGAAGACCTAGTTCTATAGTCAAGTGGATAACCGTGCTTTTTATAGCACTTATCAATAGTATGCCCGAGAATACCACAAAAAGTGCATAGAGGTCTACGAGAAGTATTACCAGAAACAAAAGATTTCTTCTGAAACTTATTAACAGACCTATCAACAGCAAGAATATTAGACTCACAAGGCACCAGAGGAATAGACCTTTCATGTTGAACAATTACGAAAAAAATTTCATGGATTTCAGGGAAGGGTTTGATCATTTGAATTTGGGATTTTGGTACAGCAAAGGAGTCATTAAGACCTCTAAGAAACCTAAGGGCAAAATCTTGTTTGCGGAATTTAGAGGCATAACAAGAACAAGCAGATAACGGCCGTAACATACAAAGCTCATCCCAGACGACCTTCAATTGAGTATAGAAATTGGTAACCGAATTAATACCTTGGATTAAAGAAAAGAATTCTTGCTGAAGATCCGAGACTCTCATAAGATCTCCTTGACTGAAACGGTTGCGAAGATCTGCCCAAAGCTCGTAAGTCGTATCAAACTATAACACGGATTGTGCGATTTCAGAACTGATTGCCCTCTGAAGCCACGAGAGCACTAAGTTGTTGCACTTCACCCAAGCGAAGTAACTGGCATCGTCTTCGCGAGGCTCCTTCAGCACACCACTGACGAACTGGAACTTGTTTTTGGAGATTAAAGCCATACGCATGGAGCGAGCCCAAGAATGATAGTTTCCTCCGGTGAGAAGAACAGAGGTGAGGATTAGCGCAGGGTTTTCGTTAGGATGTATATAAAACTCATCTGACGGCTCAAGATTTCGAAAACGAGAAAAGGCGGAAGCGGATTGTGAATCAGAAGAATCGATTTCAACTGATACCATATTGAAACCTTGTTTCTAGGATTTTCGATATTTGCAGATTTGGGAAAAAAACTTTTAATTATTCGAAAGAAAGAAAAGAAAGAGAGAAGTTTTATTCAATATTCTTCACAATATACAAAACGCACCGTTTTTCTTATTATACCTAAAATACACTATTAGCTTGATTATATACTAATCAAGACTCTAAACAAAAAAGTACAACTAAGCAAAGACTGACAGCTCAGCTAACAACTAGAAATTGTATATTCTGTTATAACCCATATGATACGATGTACCACAAAATTTTTGCGACTATAGTGAGCAACTTAGGTATTTTTTTTAACAATTTGAACCCACAGTCTAAGAAAATAATAGGTGTCAATTAAGAGCTTTAAACCACTTACTCTAAAAATTGTTGGCTAATACTAGTAGAGTTGTGTTATTTTACAAAATATCATTCTCCTCTATAACTTTTTTGCACCATTCTTTTTCTATTTTCAAATACTTCTTTGTGATTGTAGATGACAACAACATTTGATTGAACGTTAAGAGTTGATATTACTTTTTTTATTCGTTCTTCTATTTTAGTTATTTTTTATTTTCATATAAAAATAATATGTCTTCAAATATGTTTACGTGACATTCATCATTTTATGTTCTTGTGGCATGCTTTTTTATGTTCTTGTAACATATTTGTTATTTATTTTTTTAGGGATCAATTTGACATTAAATCTCATGGTGATATTCATTATATTATTTTGTTAATCTATCCCGACTATAGACCTTCAAACTAAATATTGATAGACGTCTACAATTATTGAAGATACAACACAATTAAGTTGTGGTACTGTCAGTTTATCAATAGATCATCATTGTTATATGTATTTTATGTTCGTGTTGATGGTGTTTATCTTTCATTGCGGACAATAATATTTGTTTGTATCTATCATTCGTTCAAGTTGTTTGTGCATTATAATAATTTTAGGCGGAATATCTCTATTAGTCTATTATTATTTTATAATTTTCAATTTTTTGTTCAATAAAATTAATCATTACTATTTGTCAAAAAGAATTTAAATATCATTCTTTTGAAAACGTAACAATTTACCATAAATACTAAAAAACCAGATTTTCCATTTAACAATTACCAAGTTGATATATATATATATATATATATATATATATATATATATATATATATATATATCATATTTTAATTAATTTTTTTATTCAACATGAATTTGATGTAAAAATGATAAAATCCTAAAAATGGTTAGAATGGAAGGGAATAAAAATATTAGGGTAACCTACATATGTAACCCCCTCGTCCCGGTCTGGCCGGATGACCGGTCCGAGTGGGCCACACGGGGAAAACCGAAGTGAAACCCGTTAAGGTTCCCCCTCGGTTAGCAACCCTATTTTTTTTATTTTAATATTGACTAGAGGCGTATTAATCCTAAATGATCAAACAGCGGAAAAGAACACACGAGATAATCATTCGGACCCAAAACGACATTTGAAAAGTCCAATTTTAATCTTTTAACAGGCCGTTTCGAAACACCCTTGAGGCGTATCGAAACGCCTTGACCAGGTCAACTGCCCCAGAGCCCTTATAAGGGGCCGTATCGAAACGGGAGTCAACCGTTTCGAAACGCCCACGACGGTCAACTTCTCGTGGTCAACGAGATTTTGACAGTTTCGGAACCCTTAGGCCCGTTTCGATACACCTTCATCTCGTCAATTTCTCAGAATTCCAGTAGCCAAAACGTTCCGAAACGCGTATCGGAACAGGGGGTTCCAGAGGCCAAACCGTATCGAAACGCGTTCCGATACGGGGTCTCTGAAGCCTGCTCGTTCTGAAACGACCCAACCCGTTTCGAAACGCGGGCTGCCTGCAACATTTGAAAGACAGATTTAGGGGAATTTCAACAAGTCTAAAGGTCCCCTAAGACCCCCTAAAGGCACGCAACCCCAACGAAACAAATCTAAAGGCATACATCCTAGGTTTAACATACTCATACACCCACCCACGTGGATTTAATCAATCATACACCCATGGCAAGAACACATTGAGGCAAAATCAAGAAGAGCATGCTTGAAGGCTTAAATAGGCATAAGATACCAATTCAATCACATATAGTTTTACATGCCATCAAAACAACCTTAAACATTTAAAAGGCATACATCAAAGTAAGCATTTGGCAAGGCACATCATGCTTACAAACCAAGTTAAGCGTAAACATCAAAATCACAAAAGAGTCATACAAGCTCATACAAACACACCCTCTTGCCACATTGCTTAACTACTACATAATTAACCATACTTGAGCAACAACTTGGTAAGCCCTTCTTGCCTTGCTCCGAGCTAACACCACGCTAATGATCTACATTGTTGAACATTGAGAGCGTAAGCTATAAGCTTAGTGAGGGTGCTCTAAAACGAAAAACAACAACAATGCAGGGTTCAAGCATGTAATCCCTAAACCTCAAATCAAACATGCATAGGCAATTTCACAAGTAGACCTAGCTAGTCTCTCAAGTGACATAATATGGCATCTTACATCATACTAGGCATCAAGCATTAATATCAACAATCATACATCGGCACCATATATCACAATATATGAACAAGTTAATTGGCCACTTTTAATTACCCCGATTGTGCGGATTTAAACCTCAACAACACTTTACCTCGGTGGGATTACACTCATCACCGGACCGTGCATGTGCGGGATTCCACTCATCGCCACATGCCCTACGGATGGGATTCCACTCATCATCCCGTAGAAATATATAAAAAGCTTCCGGTGGAATGTTATATCACCGTACTCCTCCTTGATGACTTAACGCCATCAAGGCCACGTACGTTTTGACTCAATTTGTGTGCACACTATCCTAATGATCGATCATTTACAACCGGTAATTATTTTAGTGCCAATTATCATAACCACGTTATATATATATCATCAACCACCATTCATGCTCAATCTCATAGATGCATATCAAGATAAACTTACACCAATCAACCACAACCACAATAGCATAGTTAAGCAAGCATAAAAGCATTTATAGATATCAATGGTTAAATCAACAACTTGAATTAACTATAAGTGGCCTACCAAGCACACTTCACACACTTCCACCACACATACTCGAACCAAACTTAAAACAAGTTGAAACCACTCACCGCCCTTCCTTAGCAATAGAAACGATCCTCCTACGAACCCGGATTCGGTCCCAAAGCCTCTTCCACGCTTCCTCTTGCTTCTAGTCAAACAAAACATATACATTACTTCCTCATTCAATGCTAAATTCAACCATCCACTTACTTTGCAAACACAACCCAATTTCCACAAATTCTCAAACCACATAATCCCCAAAATACCAAATTTTCGTGCTCCCCTAAAGCCTTGCTGAAAACTCAACTTCCAAACATCCAAATGACTCCCAAAACATCCCAAATCACCCTCCTAACATACCCTAACCATCATCCCTTAGTTTTCAACCTAAAACCCACCAAAAACCCAAGTTTTAATACCTCAAAGTTTTCCCTTAAACTCAAAATAAATAAGATTTAAATTAATATAGCGAGAGTAAGAGTCGATCCGCACGGAATAGGAACTCTAACACCTTTCTTCTGATTTAGACCAATAACCTGTAGAAAATAAAGGGGGATTTTAGAATAGTGATTTGAATGAGAAAAATAGTAAAAACGTAAAAATAAATGTTGAGAATGAATTATGGATAAAAATAGCCTCAAGCCACGCTTTGCCACGACATCTTCGATCACTGAAGTTGATTTTTCTTCGACTTTCCTGCAGGTTACAGTCTACAAGGCCCAACCCTTGTAACTTACTTCTCGTTGGTAAATTCGACTCCCAGGGCAATCCTTGAAGTCAAACTTTAGTGAATTAGCCACGACAATCGATGCTAACCCAGATCTGAGTTGGTGCTGGAGAAGCCCGTGCTCGGATATTCATCTCGACGAGAGTTGTTTCCGATTTTGATTCCCCTTAGTGGACCGCCACTAAGTTTGTTCTTAGGGAGTTGAATTGGCTACAAGCTTTTCCTCGTCCCCAACGATGGATCTAAACCACTTCAAGCCGATGCGCGCTCCCGGAATGAAACAATTGCGATGCCTAAAGATTAGGCCGATTGCCTAATCAATTTTACAGAGAATCTAAAAAGGAGTTGTTGAAGGATTGAAGTATTTTCCTAATCTCACGAGGTTTGTCGGGTTTGGCGTTGCTTTTGGCTAAAGGGAATTTAGTTAAGCATGATTTGTGAAAAAACCATACTTAATAAAATAAATAAAGAAATGGAGAAAAATAGAGAGCTTTATTAACTCAAGGAAGAAGAGAACAATGGAAAATGATTGATGAATAATTCACCCCCAAAGTGGGGTATTTATAGTAGTTGAAAAACCCTAAAAACCTAAGATGATAAATCCTAAAAAATTTAAATAAAATTACATAAAATAAATATCCAAGTTTTAAATTTTAAGATAAAAATCGAATGATAAGCTATCTTGATAAGTGGACTGATAAGTTATCAGGGTTGCTGGCGTCATCTTCTAGAAGGTGCTGACGTGGCGCCTAGTCAGCATTCATGCCCTGGTTCATGCCCATGAATCTGCCCATGACTTCAGTATTTTCTGCAGCACTTCAACTCATTTCCAGCATTACGTAACCTGTACGAGAACAACATAAAAACAGCCCAATTAAGTCCTTCAAACATATATTCGATCAAAATAAGGACTAAAAACATAACCAAAATAAATACTTATCAGCCTTGCTGAAAACTCAACTTCCAAACATCCAAATGACTCCCAAAACATCCCAAATCACCCTCCTAACATACCCTAACCATCAGCCCTTAGTTTTCAACCTAAAACCCACCAAAACCCCAAGTTTTAATACCTCAAAGTTTTCCCTAAAAGCCTACTACGAATTTTCATCAAAACTCAACCAAATTGATATATAATGTGTATTTCATTATGATTAGACAAAATCCCAACACAATTTATTAAAACCAATTGGAAAATCCCTTAAAAATCCGAACTTTAATATAAACCCTAATTTTCAAAACCCCATGTTTTTGAAATCCAAGACCATAGATAGATAGAGGATAAAGAAGAGATTAAGAAAACATATTTACCTCTTAAAATGGTGTTGAAATCAAGTAGCAAAATCAATGGAATATTAGCTTGTTTTTGGGAGACTTTGAAAGAGGGGAGAGGGCCATACACGTTGGAAAAGGGGGGTGAGAAAGAAGATGACAACTTTTTCTATAAAGTGGTCTTGCTTTTGAAAGTTTTGGGTCTAATTACAACTTAGGTCCTCCCCTTTTTACTAAAGCTCAAATGAGTCACTATTTAGGTTGAATTGATTTAATTAAGTTTTATTGACTCGGACTATAGACCCGGTTAACTCCTAGGCCCAAAACACGGGTGTTACAACATAAATGACCATTATATTATTGGTAAAGTTGCGATTTGACCATATTATTTTTTTCGAAGCAATTAAACCATCATACTATTAAATTGGGTGCAATGTAACCACCAGTCGTTGGGTAAAAATCTCCTGCCCCCTAACCATGCCTCCTTCTATGCCCCTGCCTAAAAATATTTAAAAATTAAATCTTGCCTCATAACCCTAATTTTCATATCCTAAACCCCAAACCCCAAACCCTAAAAAATACACCCTACCCCTAATTCCCTACACCCTAACCCTAAGCCCTAACTTTAAACCCCAAACTCTAAACCCTAAACCCACTATTTTAAAGTGGGGGCACAAATGGGGGCATACTCTGGGGGCAGATGATTTCCATCCCCAGTCGTTAGAGGTTAACGACAGAGTGACATGACAGTTAAAAAAATAAGGGTATAATTACACATTTGGCCATTGCTATTTACACATTCTTTCAATTTGGTCTTAATTTAAAATAAATAAAATAGATTAATTATTTAATTAGGTGGTGACATGTGTCAAGAACAAAATGTGTAATTATACTCCTTTTTTTTAACTGCCACGTCATCTTGCCGTTAGATTCTAACGGTCGGTGGTCACATTGCACCCAATTTAATAATATGGTGGTTTAATTGCTTAGAAAAAAGTAATATGGTCAAATCTAGATTTTACCAATAGTATGATAGTTATTTATGAAGTTTTTCCAAAATCCTAACAACCTGAGCAATATTTTATTTACTTGCCTTTTATTAATTTCACAAATTTATATATATTAACAATAAATTCAGACATCTTCTTTTATAGAAAAGGAAAAGTAGTTCAATGGGAGTGGTGTTTTCGTAAATTCATACAAGTATTCCTACATCTTCCCCCCTCATCTCGATTCCCAACGACTCTCACTTTTCTCTCTATCTCTATCCTCCGCAATGTCCGCAACCGCCACTCGCCTCCGACGCCTCGCCACAGCTGCAGTGGCAGTCACCGCCTGCGGTGGCGCAATCCTTTTAACTCCCTCTGTATCTTCTAATGACCGCTCCAGTGGCCACGCCACCGTTGAGTCCCTGAGGCGAACAATTAGTGATCCGAGTGCCGTTGTTCCCTCCCGTGCTGCCCAAGAATCGGCTCTGATTGGTTCCAAATCTGATAACCCGCTCGACATCCTAGTCGTCGGCGGTGGTGCCACCGGATGCGGTGTTGCTCTGGACGCCGCCTCCAGAGGCCTCCGTGTCGGCCTCGTCGAACGAGAGGATTTTTCCTCCGGAACGTCTTCGCGGTCCACGAAGTTAATTCATGGAGGTAAGCATAGATATTCGTATACGCGTATATGAACGGTTATTCCAAGCTTTTTAAATTAATAAACGGAGCATTTTCTTTTTTGCTTCTGTAAATTCTCTCTTGGATATGTAAATGTGCTTTAGTAAATAATTTGAGAAAACGAAGAAATTTCAGGCGTATTTAAGCGATCATATATACATTCTCTTCTCCATACGTATGAGATATCTAAATGTTTCAAAATTTCTGGTTTTCAACTTTGGTTGTTGTTGAGTGTTGACGACGTCATATCATATCCGACATGATGATCGTATAGGATTCGAATTATCTAAATGGGAAAAGGGGAAATTCTTGTGATTTCACTCTCTGTAGAAGATATTAGATAGTGCCTTTTAGAACTTTTTTACCGAGGGAGCGTAGATTTTAAATGCATATACATTGATTAGTGCTGTAAAAAAAATTCTTCAGTATTTCTGTAACACATTCTCCGTCAAGTATCGATTACACATGTATGAATTTACTAACAAACTTTTTCTTTTATTTTTCAAATTTAAAGTAGATTTTGTGCCTATTCTTTTTTATAACGCCAGAAGTTTTCCTTCCAGTTGAGTTATATAAAATGTTTTGGATGGATAGCAATTTATAGTGTGATGTCACAGGTCTGTTGTTGCCTTTAGGATTGAAATATAAATATATTCCATGAAATATTGTACACAAGGCAATTCCTTTTCGTCTTGGTAAGCTTGTTTCTGTTTCTCGGCTAATCCATTTGTTCAATTATGGTAGGTGTCCGCTACTTGGAGAAAGCTGTATTTAACCTTGACTATGGGCAATTGAAGCTGGTTTTCCATGCACTTGAGGAGCGTAAACAAGTTATTGAGAATGCTCCTCATCTCTGCCATGCCTTGCCATGCATGACACCTTGTTTTGACTGGTTTGAGGTAGTATACTTCTGGATGGGCTTGAAAATGTACGATCTGGTCGCTGGAAGACGTCTTTTACATTTGTCCAGATATTATTCTGCACAAGAATCTATTGAACTCTTCCCTACACTTGCGAAGAGGGGAAACAATAAAAGCTTGAGGGGCACGGTTGTGTACTATGATGGTCAGATGAATGACTCACGCCTAAACGTTGGATTAGCTTGCACTGCTGCACTTGCTGGGGCAGCAGTGCTTAACCATGCAGAAGTTGTATCCCTGATTAAAGATGAAGATACACAGCGGGTAATTGGTGCAAGAATTCGTGACAATCTGTCAGGTAGCTTGCATATCCATTCTTCAAAATAAATTCACATAAATGATAACCAATCCAAGCATACAACAATTGTGTAACTGTCTTGATTTGTTTGTTTCTGTCCTCTGCCACTTCTTGAAACATTATGTTTGAAATGGTAGGGAAAAAAAGAAATAAAAAAAACAGAAAAGCCAAAAGTTACCATAAGATTAAAGTGCTTATTACTGACATTCTAGCAATGAACTGAGAAGCATTTGATATCTATTGTTTGATATGCACTAGTCACTTATGTTTTGAACATATGAATCGGCTTTCTGTTCTAGCAGTTGATTGAGGTGTTCCCCATTTGAATTCATTTTAGCTGACTTGTTCTAGTTAGTTTTGCCTTGAACGCATTAATCACCTTTTTGTTATCACCATTTGATTTCTGTGTGGGTAACTTGCTCTAGTTAGTTTTGCCTTTAATGCTTTAATTACCTTTTTAACCCTTGAATGTGTTTCATTTGGCTGTTTCTTTATTCATACAACGACAAGACAGATTGAGATATAAGTTCTAAAATTCCTTATTTCTTAGAATCAACGACCAATATAATGCAGGTGTGTGATTGTGGCTTAAATTTCCCCTAAACGGAAGTTTCTTTTATCAAACTTCAAGGCTTTCCATTCAAATCATATACTGTAATTAATAGCCTTGTTTGTCAATTGTCATAGAGCTTTGATATGATTAAATTGTTCAAAGATGTCAAACATTCTTTAGATGAAGGTGCTCTGTGATTGGAAATAAATAGTTTTTTTCTTCCAGTTTATACCATTTGTTATTCAATATTTACATTTTAAATAAGTTGCAATCCTAGTTAAACATTTCTATGTTTCATTTGTTTATTTTGTCTTATTTCATGTCCTGTAAGGTTGAAGCATCCTAGAAATGTTATATTTTTAATTCTGTTACCCAGATGAAGAAAAGGATTAACACGTAAGGACTAAACATCTGCTTCCTATTTTTCTTCCTTCAAAATTAAGCTTATTGCTGCATATGAATATTGGTGGAGTTAGGTAGCGTGCCTGGTAATCTGCTTGATCCTTTTGCTCATTATCATATAAACAGGCCAGGAGTTTGATGCCTATGCAAAAGTTGTTGTGAATGCGGCTGGACCATTTTGTGACGCTTTAAGGAAAATGGCTAACAAAGATGCATTGTCTATGATATGTCCTAGCAGTGGTGTGCATGTTGTTCTCCCAGATTACTATTCTCCGGAAGGAATGGGCTTGATTGTCCCTAAAACTAAGGATGGAAGAGTTGTCTTCATGCTTCCATGGTTGGGGAGAACTATAGCTGGCACTACAGATTCTAGTACTTCCATCACCCCACTTCCAGAACCACATGAGGACGAAATTCAATTTATACTTGATGCAATCTGCGATTACCTTAATGTCAAGGTATAACATGGATTTATCAATGTTAAGTACTTCGACTTTGTTTTTCTACATTATTTTTCATTCAATCACCTATTTTTGGGAAATAGTTCAGTTTCATTTTTTAATTAAATTATGGTGGAAAATATTAGGTGCGGCGTACAGATGTTCTTTCTGCCTGGAGCGGTATCCGTCCATTGGCTGTTGATCCTAATGCAAAGAGCACTGAAAGCATTTCTAGAGATCATGTTGTTTCTGAGGATTATCCTGGTTTGGTAACAATCACTGGCGGGAAGTGGACTACTTATCGAAGGTAATATTTACTCTGGTTTTGCTAAATCTTCTTTTGAAGTAGCAACATATTCTGGCGGTTGTTTCCGATACATAGTTGCAAGTATTAATTGTGTTACAAGAACTGAGTTAATCTTGATGGACTACTGTTGAACTTATAACATGAAGTGGAAATTTGGAGTGTAGTCCAACTATTGAATAACATAAACAGTGATAGACATACTCTGATTTCCTTGATTTTCGAGCATGGTATATTGTTCTGCTGATCTCTATTTCCCTTTCTGTCTTCTTTCCGGCATGAGTTGTTGTGCTTACTAGAACTGGTTTCAGCATGGCAGAAGATGCAGTTAATGCTGCTATCAAGTCTGGTAAACTGAGCCCAAGCAATGAATGTATAACAAGCAACTTGCGGCTGATTGGTGGAGATGGATGGGAACCCTCGCTTTTTACTGTTCTTGCTCAGCAATATGTACGCATGAAGAAGTCACATGGTGGTAAAGTTGTTCCTGGGGTGATGGACGCTGCTGCTGCAAAGCATTTGTCTCATGCATATGGAACCTTGGCAGAACGAGTAGCCACCATAGCTCAGGTTGGTTTGCTATGCTCTAATAATCACAACTGTTAATTATGGGTCTTAATAGCTGTAGTGACGAGGTAATTCTGCATCTGTCTACTGCACATTGGACTTCAAATGTTGACAAATTTAGGAATTTTAGTGAATATTTACCTAACAACATCACATTGATCAAATAGTCAATTGAATAGCTTTCAAGGATCTACATCTTATAAGTTATACAATGTTAACTTGTTCTTCTTAGAGGGAGATAAATTACTGGAAATAAGCTAGGAATTATAGCCTTAGGCATTTCTATGCCATTACTTGATGAGAGACTAAATAAATGGAAATTTTCTTAAAAATGTTATGAGTTTCTTCTCATAATTGATTTCTGGTGATAGTGCTTAGGGGTGAGCATTGAATCGATTGAAAAAGTTTCGAATTAGAATTTTGGTACAAGAGTTGAATTTTTCACCCCAAGTAGCACCATCTAAACTAGTGACTAGGGGCGCTTACCGAGCGAGTCGATCGCGAGTTGGGCAGTGTTCGACTCATGCTCGTTAAAAAATTTTGTTGCTCGACTCGACTTGACTCGACTCATTGCTCGTTAAGCTCGTTAAAATTGTGCTCGACTCGTGCTCGTTAAAAAAATTTGTTGCTCAACTCGACTCATTGCTCGTTAAGCTCGTTGCTAGTTAAGCTCACTAAAAAAATTACTTTATTTTTAACTAAAAGTAAAATTTAATAATACTATATGAGGCTTAATAATAACATAAATTAACAAATTTAACAAAAGAAAAATCAAAAGAGTGTATAAAACATTTTCAAAGTCCAAATTCAAACTAACAATCCACAAATACACCAAACTAGCATTTTAAAACTAAAATAACAATCCACAAATTCACAAAACTATCATATTAAAACTAAAGTAACAATCCACAAGTACATCAAATTAAAGTAATTTCTAAAAAGATATTTTAAAAAATTAACAAACTGCTCGCGAACTTATTGAGTCGAGTTAGACTTTGCTCGACTCAACTCGTTAAGGTCTCGAGTCGAGTTCGAGTCGACTCAACCCGAGTCGAGCGTTTACCGAGTTTTGACCGAGTCGAGTTCGAGCAGCTCATGAGCTGCTCAACTCGTTAAGCACCCCTACTAGTGACCTAGCGTACGGTGGCTTGGGATTATTTAATGATTACATCTTTGAATATTGCAATTTATGTTTCTGAACTTGCAATTTTCAATTCTTTCTTGGTTGGTTAACAATTTCAAATCTGTCTTGGAAACTCTAGAATGAAAATTTGGGTAAGAGGCTTGCTCATGGGTATCCTTATCTGGAGGCGGAGGTTGCATATTGTGCTCGAAACGAGTACTGCGAATCTGCGGTTGATTTCCTTGCCAGGAGGTCTCGCCTTGCTTTCCTTGAAACCGATGCAGCAAGCCATGCCTTGCCACGCGTTATCGAAATACTTGCCTCTGAGCACAAGTGGGACAAGGCAAGGCAGAAGGAAGAAATGCAGAAGGCTAAAGAATTTTTGGAAACTTTCAAGTCTTCAAAGAATGCACAGTTCCATGATGGGAAGCATAAGTAGTAAGTATTATTTACTATTCATCAATCCGCCGAAAGACTTTTACGCCTTCTGGTACTACATTACTAAGATGTCGCTGTTAACTTTGTTTCAGGTGTGAAAGCAATTTCGGAGTTCAAGGCGCTCTTTAATTTATTTTTACATACAGGCACATACAGCTTCATCATTCAGCGGAGCAAACGGGATCGAATTGCTCTACATCGTTAATAAAGCAACTCTTTTAAGAGATTGCCGGTTCCCGGGACAGTTGTAGCATGTTGTTGAACCTGTTCTAAAGGATTCGAACGTGTTCCCCTGTTCCTGGTTCACATTGGTAAATGATTCTATCTTAATCGATAACCCCTTCATTTCTAGTATATCTCAATTCATGCTTAAAAAACTGTTGGTCTCCAATACAAAATTTATTTCTTTTGTTTAGGTTTCTGTCTATTGTCATGTGCACCCTTTTAAAGGTTTAGTTGCAACAACATAAACTTTAACAGTTAAAATCGAATTAATCGACTGAATCGAAATTTAGTTTAGTTAATCGGTTCTTTTAACAGTTAAAGATTTTTATAAGTTATATTATTGGTTGATTTGGTTTGAAATCTGTTAATTAATTGAATAATCGAAATTTGAATATATAAACAATATATTTTCATTTTGAGTACAAATTACATCAATCACCTATAACATTTATATTTTAATCTCAATTTTAAATCCAACAGAAAAGGGAAGAAACTAAAATCTAAAAATAAAAAATTTCTAGCAAAAATCATTTTCAATTTATTGCTACTGTTTTGAATCAAAACAAAAAATTTATTAAAGTAAATAATTAATTCAAAAATTCATCGAATTAATCTAACTTAGTTCCTTTCGATTATTGGTTTTTTTAAAAGGAATTCAATTTGATTAACGGTTTAAAATTTCAATTCGGCTATTAATCGAACTAACTGTTTGAACACCTTTAAGCATAGACCTCCTTGTAGGTGCTCATAGCCGGAGTCGAGTTCAAGTTGAACCCATATGTTTATGTAAACTTGAACTTTAATTCAAAATATAGACCTCAAACTTTAATTTAAATTAGTTCTTATTTGTAAATGACTAATAGCGTGCCTTATTTTTATAAAAGCATGCTATTTTTATTTATTATTTTAATAATTTCATACTTATTATTATTATTTGAATAGTGATTACAGTGTAATATCCGTAACTAAAAAAAGAGTTAATATCAGAGTTAATGTAGTTGCATAACCTTGTATCGACCAGTAATATTGTCCATGAACAGACTCTTAAGTATATAGCACAGGATCGATCTTCTTGTCGATGCAAATCCTAATCAAGTAATCAAACCACCCTCGAACCCGTTTCGTACTTCTAAGACCGACGACGGCGAATATTGTTTATGAACCAAGACTAGAAGTATAGTGAGAGATCGATCATCTCATGCAATACCAATCAAGTAACCAAACCAACCTAAACCTACATGAACCTAGACTGGAAGTATAGTAAAAGATCGATCTTCTCATCTTTGAATATACCAGTATCTATATAGAAATGGATAGATAAAAAAATTCAAGAAACAGCAGCAGAGAATTCAGTTATGTTCCGCAACAAAAAGATTCGAAAGTAAAATGTTAACTAGGGAAAGAAATCAAAGATGGAACTTAAAGAACTCAATTCAATGCATGGAATAAAAGGAACGAACCTGACAACGGTGTGGTTCCACTTAGGTCCCGATTTTTCCATGTGTTCTACGATCCTGCGATCGATGCAGCCGGAAATATAACAGCAAATTTATACCTTTGAGAGAAATCTGATTCAATGTAAAAATGGTATTTATTAAAAAAAACAAAAATCTGTTAACTTTTACAGAAGTTTTTATTTGTAAACTATGTATAATCTAAGGCTAAATTTGCTAACAAGATATGCAGAATCTATGATGAAGGATGAGTTTGAACATTTGCGAGAAGCCGGGTAAGTTTGCTTAGCGTTTCACGAGCAGATACGGTATCTGGATGATTCTCGCCGCAAATTGAAGTTCTAATAAAAATAGCTTTTCGGATAAGGTCATCTCCGATGTCAAATTGACCCCCTCTTAGCATTAACTTGGCCCTAGTTTCTAGCACAGTAGCTCTGGATACTGCTAACTCCTCCCAGAGGTATGGATTCAATTGAGCATTAGTTTGGATGGGCCTCCAACAAAGTGACTTGTCGAACCATTTCTCAACTGGGGTAAGGAATGCCTGGTCTGCTGCCTCCAAAGCATCGGTGCATACGCGGAGGAGTTCGAGAGCAGCACAGCACCTAGAGAATGTAGTGAATGTCCAAATTGCAAGAGGCAAAATCACCTGTTTGACGAGGTATAAAAGTTCTGAAACCCTGAGCTCAACAACTTTAGGATTATTACCGAATCCAAATAGCAAGAAACATGCCGCCCACATATGTTCTGAGTGGAGGGATAATGATCCATGACTAACAACAGCTTGAACCATGGCTTGTGCAACACCGGTAACTCCTCTCTTCCGAGCGTAAACTTTGATTAGCTCATTGAAATGGAAACAGCCTTCCTTGGTAGTAGTTCTTGCAATATTGAACCTCAACAACATCGACGATGCTTCTGCTTCGGATCTCTTGGAGTATGATGAAGAAAAACCACAAGTCAAGGAACGCAATAATTTTCTCCAAAAGCGGGTTCCTTTACGTTTATCGGGTATCTTGTGAGCAGCTATGGCTAAAAGGGAAACCGGAATGGCAGCAGGAGCAAACCAACCACTCGCTAGGACCATTCTCGTTGCTAAGCTCCTTGGTCCATCCGTATGATCAAATATTGAAAAACACACCTCGAAGAGTTGCAGGAGGAAAGTGTTTTTCCTCAATAAATGAGCCTCCCTACCACTCCATGAAATGTCTCTTGAGGGCATCCTGTTGATGGTATCCAGTAACCTGCTCGGGTTTATGGGTAACTCAGATAGGATTGCACCGATAATTGCAAGGGCCAAAGTTAGCCTTCCAACTTTCTCCTCGATGATCCTAAGCGCATCAATCTCTGCAATAGGGTAGTCTTTAATACTTCCCTGCATTAATGACATTGCCTCTACTTCAGACAAGTACGAGAGTTTTAACGGTTCTAAGTTCATCACACGAGGAAGGCGAGTGGATATCAAAATGTGGGTCTCTCCGCCAAAACGAGGAAGAAGATCCATTACAAGCTTGTGATCCCACCAATCCTTTTCGCTCTCTAAATTATCAATCACCACCAGAAAAGGTATGTTTCTCATTAGCTCTTTCCTGACTCTAGAAATAGCAGCTTCTTCTTGCTCTTCAAAGCTGTTAAACCTGCTTTTATCTATGAAATTTTCAACCCCGACATCAACCTCTAAAAATGACCACAGATTTAAATAATTCTGCCTAATATATTGTCTTTCCCCTCCTATCCATAGAACCATCTTATACCTCTGGTGAAATCTGTAGGCAAATTCCAGAAGAAGCTCGGTCTTCCCTATTCCCGAGTCCCCAGTTACGCAGGCAACGCCCTTTCCGTACACAATTTTTGTTGCTCTCTTTCTCCGTGAATTCCGTCCACCGCCTTTCGGTCTTTGATAGTGCTGCCTTTCAGCACTTTGCATCTCAATCTCCTTTTCAGACTCCTTCCAAATGACAGGATCCTTACCCTTCCGGCTGGCACTCTCCCGATGTTGTTCCCTGCGTCTTTCCTCCACCAAACCACTCTTACTCCACCCAACAGCCAAATTCTTTCTCTTCGATCTTGCCTTGAGTTCAAAATAGTCCCTTTTGGATTTTCCGGTAATATCACCAAAAAGTATAAATTCCAGCTCCGACAGTTCTTTCTTCCGGCCAATAAAGTTTTCATTTCGAGGAAATGGGAATTCCTCTTTGTCTACCTTATCTCTCCACTTTGTTAATCGCTCTAGAACGCTTCGTCTTCCTAACTTCATCGCCAAGACTGTAACCGCTCGTAATATGCAGTCTCTCCAGTTACCATCCTGTGCTTCTAGTTTCCATTCATCCACTCGAAATAGGCCAGTAACAGCTTCCTTCCACTCTTTCTCCAATCCTCCGTATAAAATCCATAGTTCGCCACCATGTTTTTCCCACAGCTCTCCCCTCTTCTCAACTATATCTCGGACAAGACAATCATCAGGTTTCAAATCAAAGTAGATTGGGACCAGATTTTTCTTGCTCGAAAAAAACCTAAGCTCCTCAATAGTATACGGATTCCTTAGAGACTTCCTTGTTAGAATTACAACCCCAAAGGAAGAAACATCCATTGCCCTCTCGATAAGTTCATGCTTACGAGAATTTCTGAATTGAGCTCTATCAGATACAAAGCAACTTATCCCTTGAACTTCCAACTCGGCACGGAACCAATTTGCAAACCTCAGTAAGGAAGGTTTGAGACCATGCAAACCTACGTATACATCATAGCTTCTGCGCCGGTTAGAAGATAACGATATTGGAACAGGGGAAAATGATATATCATGTCTTCTCATATGCTTCCGGTGCTTCTCTGTAGGTCCGGAATAACCGTTGCCACCCATATGATCATAACTAGACCGGCTGCCATTAGGAACAGGAGTTGCAGATGACACATGATCAAATTTCCCGAAGTCAGAAAATCTGACATTCGGAAGGCATTCTGAAACCTGAATGCCAGAACTGGAACTTGGTGGATCAGCACTTAAATTAATGCCATCACATTGAGCATCAGACCTTGTCGATTCGGACAATTGACATGATCTTGGAGAGAAGAACGGTGATTGATTCGCTGAAAAGAATGCAGCTGACGAAGATGATGACATATGTCTAGACATTGCCGCTCGTAACGACTCCAACCTGGCGCTATCTTCTCGGAGATCCATACTTACAACACTTCCGATCATTAAAACGATCCCATAAATGCGATCACAATACGACAAGCCACTCTGAGATCAAAGAAATCAAATTAATCAATAGCAAAAAAGAAAGTCATACCATAAAAAGACTTGTAAGTTGTAACTCATAATTTATCCAAAACCGAATGCCATATTCACCAGTGCCACTCAAACAAACATCCATTGAAGAACAATTGCAGGAAATAAAGCATACAATTCCAAAGCAAGACTAAGAAATTAGTGTAAAAATACCCCCAGGACTGGAAAAACCAGCACAGTTTCTGCAATACAGGTTAAAATCTAACAATTAAGAATACAACATTCAAAGCTAAACTCCATTAAAGCAAAATTCCAGCATACAATACATAAAGAACAAAGAGGGTCCAATTTCTCAGAAATTAAAAAAGGAAGAAACAGAAAGGCAATAAGTAAAGCTTGAACTCTAGAGCATGACAGATCTAAAAAAGGTATTTAATATACAAAGAAAGTCTAGATATAAAGACCCACTTCTCAATTTAGTACAATAAAATAATATTTCAAATGTAATTCAGATCTATGTTGCCAAACCACTCAAATACAAACTCAACTTTACAACAATGAAAGCAGATAAAGAGGGCATTTTATCTTAATACAAAACCAGGCATAAACATAGAAAAGAAGGTATTTTTTATGGCAAAGTTGATAACTTTTCTTTTTCTCAAGACAATGAAAGAGACACTCGCACTCACAGTGTAGAAATCAAGCAAAGGGATTTAGCTGTTTACTATTAGCATTTAAACCCAGATTTGATAAAGGCTCGTTTTCAACAACAGGCTAAACAAAAAGTAAAGATTTGTATCAATGCCCAAAAGAAAACAAACTTACAATTAATCCAACAATGGGAAAAGCCTAAACTTTGTAAAGAAAAGAACAGGAGTTGCTTTATTTGTCAAACTAAACTAAAACCCAACCTTTTTTTCTGATGTTTCAGTGTCTTGTCGTTTTACAAACACCCAGTCTATGAAAAGATTTTTGTCTTTCCATGTCTTTTGTCTATAGTTTCTTACAAACAGAAGAAGAAGAAGAAGCAGTGTGTTTTTTTATAAAAGGGTAAAAGAGTGGGACCCATAAGGACGGATCTGACGAGGTATGGCCCCTTATTTAGACTGTCACTGCTTCGCCATCCACCGTTTTCTAACGTTATTAGGCGGTAATTTGTGTATTTCTAACGTATTTGTATACACTGTTTAAAAATACTTTATATTTGTTTTTTTATGGGTAAACTATCTGTTTGACCACCAAATTATTGTGAAAGTTTTAAAATGACCACCATAGAAAAAAACGCGCCATTTCAGTACCCAAACTATTAAAATGGGATCATTTTGGCCACCGGCCGTTAAGTGTCTAACGGAATATGACGTGACAGTTAAAAAATTAAAGGTATAATCACACATTTGGTCCTTACTATTTACACATTTTTTCAATTTAGTCCTAATTTTAAACTAATAAAATAAATTAATTAGGTGGTGACACGTGTCAACACCTTATTGGAGGAATTTAATTATTTATATTTGATTAATAAATTATTTTCCTCCTCCAATCAGGTGGTGACACGTGTCACCACCTATTTAGAGGAGAAAAACAAAGTTTAGCACAAATGCCATCCAGGGGAATCGAACTTGGGTGGTGTAGGTGCAAAAGCAGTGGCTAAGCCACTGCACCAAGCACAATTTTGTGCTTTAAAACACCAAATTCAATATATATCTTTTTCCAATCAGTGTTCTCCGCCCTTCCCTTTTGGATTGTCACCGAATTGTTTCCATGTTTTCAGGTCATTGCTGATAATGTTGGGGATAATGTTGGTGATATAGCTGGAATGGGATCTGATCTTTTCGGGTCCTATGCTGAATCATCGTGTGCTGCACTTGTCGTTGCTTCAATCTCTTCCTTTGGCATCAATCATGAATTGACTCCAATGTTATATCCTCTCATAATCAGTTCTGTAGGTATTGTTGTTTGTTTAATCACAACATTATTCGCCACTGATTTCTTCGAGATAAAGGCTGTTAAGGAAATTGAGCCAGCATTGAAGAGGCAACTCATCATCTCCACCATTCTCATGACCATTGGAATCGGGATTGTTAGTTGGATAGCTCTTCCATCTTCCTTTACCATTTTTAATTTTGAAGACCAAAAAGCTGTGAAGAACTGGTAAGCCCTTTCTTTCATAAAAAGTTTCAAAAGTTTTCTTTACTAGAATGAGTGTGTAACATCGAGTTTCTTCTGCAGGCAACTATTCTTGTGCGTTGTTGTTGGTCTTTGGGCTGGCCTAATTATTGGTTTCGTAACGGAGTACTATACTAGCAATGCATACAGGTAAAAAGTCTTGAGAGCATTATTTTTTCTCCTTGATTCGTCCTTTCTCTCGTCGTTGATTTTAAACATTTTCTTTATTTTCTTCTGCAGCCCTGTACAAGATGTTGCTGATTCCTGCAGGACTGGAGCTGCAACTAATGTTATTTTTGGCCTTGCATTGGGTTACAAGTCTTGCATTATTCCCATTTTTGCTATCGCAGTCAGTATTTTCGTTAGTTTTAGCTTTGCTGCTATGTATGGCATTGTTGTTGCTGCCCTCGGAATGCTAAGCACCATAGCTACTGGGTTGGCTATTGATGCGTATGGTCCCATCAGCGATAATGCTGGGGGCATTCCAGAGATGGCTGGCATGAGCCACAGAATACGTGAGAGAACCGATGCTCTTGATGCTGCAGGCAACACCACTGCTGCTATAGGGAAGGTAAGCATGGCACTTGTTTGATGTTTCTTCTTTTATGTTGGTTTGGTATAACAAGGTCGAATGCAGGTTTCAGTGTTTTGATTGGCACCGGCGTTGCCTTGGTCTAATGAAGCCCTGGTTTGGCATTTCTTTTCAGGGTTTTGCCATTGGTTCAGCAGCCCTGGTTTCCTTTGCTCTCTTTGGTGCCTTTGTGAGCCGTGCTGCTATCTCAACTGTTGATGTATATTGAATTACTCTGTAGTTATCCAAGGTGCTGGAGGAATGCACACTGATTGGAAAAAGATATATATTAAATTTGGTGTTCTAAAGCACAAAATTGTGCTTGGTGCAGTGGCTTAGCCACTGCTTTTGCACCTACACCACCCAAGTTCGATTCCCTTGGATGGCATTTGTGCTAAACTTTGTTTTTCTCCTCTAAATAGGTGGTGACACGTGTCACCACCTGATTGGAGGAGGAAAATAATTTATTAATCAAATATAAATAATTAAATTCCTCCACTAAGGTGTTGACACGTGTCACCACCTAATTAATTTATTTTATTAGTTTAAAATTAGGACTAAATTGAAAAAATGTGTAAATAGTAAGGACCAAATGTGTGATTATACCTTTAATTTTTTAACTGCCACGTCACCTTCCGTTAGACACTTAACGGCCGGTGGCCAAAATGATCCCATTTTAATAGTTTGGGTACTGAAATGGCACGTTTTTTTCTATGGTGGTCATTTTAAAACTTTCACAATAGTTTGGTGGTCAAACAGATAGTTTACCCTTTTTTTATTGACATCAAATAAGTGTCTAAACTATAGGGGTGTTCAAAAATATTCCACCCAATTATCCGAACACAAATAATCAGGTATTTACCTTGATTTTTTCGTTCGGGTCGGGTATCTGACCCATTATTTTTTGGGTCAGGCCCGTGTCAAAATATTATAAATTTTCGGATACCCGAATATATTTCAAATTAATACTTTTTTATATTTAATATATATAGATATTAAACTAATAAAAAATATTATATTTTTTATATTTTTATATTTAATAAATACATATTTTTATTTAAACTAATAAATATATATTTTATATTAAACCAATAAAATATTTTTATATTTAAAAAATATTTTTTAAATTTTCGGGTAGCCAAATACCCAATTTTTCGGGTACCTGACTAAAGGTTACCCACAATAATCGGGTCAGGACACGGGTCGAAGATAGTACT
Source organism: Hibiscus trionum (assembly GCA_030270665.1). Lineage (NCBI taxonomy): Eukaryota > Viridiplantae > Streptophyta > Magnoliopsida > Malvales > Malvaceae > Hibiscus > Hibiscus trionum. The sequence continues at coordinate 3,872,979 of BSYR01000021.1, read as the reverse complement.
ACCCGACGATCCATGTACCTGGTACTTTGGGTACCCGAATATTCGGGTACTCGGATTTGAACACCCCTACTAAACTATACATTTTTTCAATTAAATGTCTGAAGTGTTTTTTGACCCAAATAAGTGTCTAATATTTTATTACGTAACTCAAATAAAATTTTTCCGTCAATGAACGTTAAAAATATTTCATCATCCAATTATAACATACCATGTACTTTTTTTTATTTAATTTCTATATTTCTTTAAAATTTCAAAGTTTAATTTATGTCCGTCAAACCCTCAAATCATGTCTCTCACCTTCTAGCATCCCTCACACGTCAGTGATTCATCGTTCACCATCCAAGTGTCGTCTACTTCACCATTCAACATCTCTCACGTTATACTCGTTAGTCAAAAACTCAACCGGCCTCTTTTGTCTTTATTGTTGGATGTTCGTCTGCAGTGCAATCGATAATTCATTCGTTGATCTTTTACGACGGGTGATGAGATTTTCAGTCGTAGGGGACTAACGAAAGCAATATAGGGATTTAAGAATTTAGGGATAGAGTTTGGGAGTTTTTTTAGAGAAATTAAAGGTTATATGAGGGTTTATAAAATTAGAAAAAGTTTATTTTAAAAAATAATAACAGAAGTAGGTAACATGTCACGTTTTTATTGGATAACAGAAAATTTTGATGTCTTTCACAGAGAAACTTTATTTGAGTTAGGGAATAAAACGTTAGGTACTTATTTGGATCAAAAAATAGTTTAAGCACCTAACTGGAATAAGGATAAATTTGGGTATTTATATGACAATTAAGCCTTGTTTTCTAAGCATTTTATATTTAATAGTTATATATATGTGTGTGGTGTGTTTTACACAAGTTTTACACGCTTTTTGGATCATTGGATGAGTGAAATGGATGACTAAGATTAACAGTAGAATACGTGAAGATTATCACTTGAGAAAAAAAGTAAGGAGTTAATCTTAATCATCCATTTCCCCCATCCAACGATCTAAAAAATGTGTAAAAAGTTTTACACTGTATAAGTGGATCCTAACCCTATATATATATATTCTATGCAAGTTTTTCAGAAGTGTTAGTTTTTAAGATTATGCCATGGTTTAGGGTTAGAGTTTTAGTGTTTGTAGTTAGGTTTTAAGGTTTGAGAATGAATTTCGTGGTTTAAAGTGATTTAAAATCTAAGGGCTAGGCAATAGTGCATCAAATAATTACTATATATATTGTATTTTAAAAATTATTAAAATCATGAGTAGGGGGTGTTCATTCCCGGGTACTCAGTCTTTCAGGTATTGAATTTTTCGGCCCGGTCCCGACCCTTAATTATCAGGTACCCGTAAAATCGAGTAACGGGTTCCCGATTCACTTTTTATTTATTTATTTTTAAATTTAAGAGTAAAAAAATCGTATAGTTAACACAAAAAATTTAAAAGTTCATAATACATAATCCAAACACGAAAATTAGTGATTTGAAGTATATATATATATATATATATATATATATATATATATATATATATATATATATATATATATATATATATTAAAGTTTATCACCAAAAAGACATTGAAAATATTAATATCGTTTTTTCTTTCGAATCTTGTATTAACAAATTAATAGAAATATTTTTGAGAAATTTAAAACTTAAAAGTACATAATACGAACATAGAAAGAATGTAGAGATTTAAGTTTAGTTTTAAGGGTAAAAATATTAAGAACCTAAAGTAAAAATATAATTTAAAACTAAAAATAAATATATTAAAACTAATGGGTCGGGTACCTAGTTACAAAAAAATTTCGATCCAGACTCGGCCCAACTACCCAGAAAAAACTCGAGTCAGGTACTCAGCCTGTTCGAGTAATTTTTTTAAAAAATATTCAATTTTTTAAGGTTCGAGTTGACAGACTAGATCAATTGAATCGAGTATTTTTGAACACCTTAATCATAAACGCATCAACCTAGTTTGAAAACAACCAAGTGATTTTTTATAATTAATATTGTTGTAAAGTGATTTGGTATTCTCATATTTTTATATATTCTTTAAATAGATTAATATTGATTGAATACAAAGTTAACATGTTTGTATGAAAAATAATTATGAAAAATAATTACTACCATGTGTCTTATTAAAAATTCATAAACTTAATCGGAAAAAATAGTACACGTGATAATAAGTATATAGTTAACGAAATAAACATGGCAAATTTACATGCCTAAACCAATCTGTTAGGCTTAATATGCTCGATTTACTTCAACCGATTTAGGTAGTCAAGTGGTGGAGAAGTTAAATTTTGGGTGATTTTATGGGAGGTGAAAATAGACAATAGACACAAGGATTTATAGTGGTTCGGCCTTCTAGCAAGCACCTACATCCACTACCTTAGCTCCCACTAAGGATTTTCCAATCAACTCACTAATTGATTCGTCCACTTTTCTAGGCTTAGGAGGAAACTCTTACACACTCAAAGCTTTCTAAACCAAAGCTTGAGTAAATCCTCTTTACAAGAGAAAGAAAAATAAGCAAACTAGAATCCCTCTAATAGGTATTTGTTTGAACTCTTTAAGCTTTAACTCAAACTTAAATACATTAGCAAATTTGACAATTTTGGCTCACAAGTATTGTCTATACAAGAAATTAACAATTAAAACCCTAAGACAAATTTCTCATCATATAGTTGTTGACAATTGAAGCATCAGTCTATCCTTGATGCTTGAAGGTCCCTTTTATACTCCCAATTGAGTTTGTAGCCGTTGAGGACCGTTGAGATTAAATTGGAGCTGTTGGAGACTTTATTTCCCACCATAAATGCCGTTCTGGTGATGTCTGTTTTGATAAAGGCATAGCTGTATCAAAACATCCGTCTTTAGAACTAGCCGTTGGAGTCTGATGCAGTGTGTTGTATCGAAACATCTAGTGTTGTATCGAAACAACCTGCAATTCAAATAGTCGTTGGGAAATTGTTGAGTTGTGAGGAGCTCAATTCGTTCAGCCGTTCTTGCTCATCAAGTGGTGGAGAGGTGGATTTTTGGGTGAAAGGGTTGTTGAAGCTAAAAGGTAAATTGACACAATGATTTATAGTGGTTCAACCTTCTAACCAAGGTCTACATCCACTACCTTAGCTCCCCACTAAGGATTTCCAATCAATCCACTATTGATTCGTCCCCTTTTCTAGGCTTAGGAGGAAACCCTTTACACCGATCAAGCTTTCTACCCAAAGCCTTGATCAAACCCTCTTTTACAAAGAGATAAATAAAGCAAACACAAATCCCTCTAATAGGTGTTTGTTTGCACAATTAAAGCACTCACCCAAAACCTAAAACGCTTGAGCAAATTTGACAATTTTGGCTCACTAGTGTTTGTCTATACAATAAATGACAATTTAAGCTCTAAGACAATTCTTGATCATTTGTTGATTGACAATTGAAGCATTAGCCTTTACTTGATGCTTGGAGGTCCCTTTTATACTCTTTGATGAGTTTGTAGCCGTTACTAGCCGTTGGGATTGAATTGGAGCCGTTGAGGACTTTAATTCCCTCCATAAATGCAGTTCTGCAGCTCACCGTTTCGAAACGCTCGAACCCGTTTCGAAACACCCTTTAAGTAGAAAGAGCCGTTGCAGTCTGACGTGGACCCGTATCGAAACGCTTTAGTCCGTTTCGAAACACCCGTTTCGAAACGCCTGTCCCCGTATCGAAACGACCTGCATTTAAAAGTTAGTTGGGAAGTAGCCGTTGGGGTTTATGACCGTTGTGGTCAATGCCACGTAGGCGTATCGAAACGGCATAGCCCGTTTCGAAACGCTGGGCAAAATCCTTATCCAGGGAAAGCTCGTTTCGATACTAGTATCGAAACATTTTAGCTACTGGAATGCACCGTATCGAAACGCCCTAAGGTGTTTCGAAATGCCTGGACAGTTTTGTGAAGTTTGGCTTTGAAAAACATGTAAAACCTTTTAAAAACATCCATAAACATAGTTTCAAGTTATTTGGACTTTGGAAATTGTTTTAAATACTTTTTAAATCAGTCCAAAACATTTTTCAATTATTATATCAAAACATTAGTTCTACAATCTCCCCCTTTTTGATATAATAAAACTCTCTTGAAAAATTGTTTGGGATTCTCCCTCTTTAAATTTAAAAATGTGAATAAGTGATTAAAGATATGAAATCAAATAAAGATCCCCCTTATTCATTTGAAAATTCAATTTTTCAAACCATTTCTTCCCCTTTTTGTTATATCAAAAAGAATTTAAAACATTAAGTTCAAAAATAACAATAGAGGTAAAAATTTGACAAAAATAAGAATTTGGTTTTAAAAATGGCTCCCCCTTACTCAAAGCATCATTAAAAATGTTAGTCCAACATAAATGATCATCTAGTTGACATAAATGAAAATAAATCAAATAAAATCAAAAGCAAATAGATTTTACCACACTTGAACTCAAGGGAGGATGTGAAGCCTTCCTTCTTCAAGTGTTCTTCCTTAGTGTGCATGGAGCTCCCCCTCAATGTTTGACTTGTTGAACATCTCCATCACACCTAGCAAAAGACAATCAAGTAATTCTTGGTATCCAAATTGCTTTGGATCCATGAACATTAGTAGCACAAATTTTAGTCCCCCTTGGAATCCATTTTTCAATGTCATCCTTTTTAATTGAAGTGGTTAGTCCTTTTGGGACCCAAACACTTCTAAAACATTTTCCTTTTACAAATCTAGGGGCACTAGATTGTCTTACATAGAAATTTGATTTTCCAAAATTGTTTTTCTTTTCAAGCTCTTTGGAAATCAAATCCTTTTCTTCTTGAACTATTTGAAGCAAATTTTGTAAATCAAAACATTTTAATTCTAACTCTTCGAGTTTTGCTTCAAGTTCAAGTTTGGTTTTAGAAATCAAATCATTTTGAATTTTTAACTTTGAAATCAATTTATTGTTTTTCAAATGTGATTTTTAAAGTCTAAAACCAAATCATCATAGGCATCTTGTAATTCATCAAAAGAGTAAGAACATGAAGTAGATGAATTAGAAGTTACCCTTGAACCTTCTTCGATGGCCATAAGGCAAATGTTGACTTGTTCATCGTCGGTGGAGTCCTCATCACTCCAAGTAGCCACATATGCCTTCTTCTTATGGCTTGAAGTGCTTGCCCTCTCCTTTTTCTTGGATTCTCGTTCAAGCTCTCTCAAGGCTTTCTTCATGAACGGGGCACTCTTCTTGAAAAGATGAATTATCTCTTCATCTTCATCCTCCTCTTCACTTGAATAGACATAATGGCATGTGGAGGATTTGAGAGCCATGTCACTTGCATTGATGCCAAGCCCTTTGATTTTCTTCTCTCCCATAGCTCTAATTTCTTCCCTCTTCTTCTCATCCTCTTTGTTCTTCTTCATGATTTGATGAGTAAGGAGTGACCCTATGAGTTTATCAAGCTTCAAAGTCTTCAAATTCTTGGCTTCGATGATGGCGGTCCTCTTTGAGTCCCAAGACTCGGGAAGTGAGTAGATGAGCTTTCGAACAAGCTTTTCCTTCGGGATGGCTTCTCCATAGCCTTTGAGACCATTGGTGATAGTGGAGAACCTATCAAACATCTTCTCGATGTTCTCTTCCGGATCCATTTTGAAGTTCTCATACTCTAAGGTTAGGAGCCCAATCTTGGTCTCCTTGACTTCATCGGTTCCCTCGTATGTGACTTCAAGCTTGTCCCATACCTCCTTGGCACTCTCACAAGAAGACATCTTCTCATAGATGGTTGGGCCAAAAGCACAAAACAAGATGTGCAAGGCTTTGCAATTAAGCTCCATCTTCTTGCGATCGTTGGCACTCCACCCCGCTTTGCTTCTTTGAGGCACGAACGGACCATCTTCAACTATATCACATAGCTTGTAGTCTCTAGACTTGATGAAGAACTTCATCTTTGTCTTCCAATGGGCATAGTGGGTTCCGTCAAAGAAAGGCGGTTTGTCGATTGATTGTGCCATTTGAGCCGGTTGATGAAATAGTGATCGAGCTTGCCGGATCTTCTCAATAGGATGTGAATCATCCTCAATTGAGCCAAGCTCTGATACCAATTGTTGAGTTGTGAGGAGCTCGATTCGTTCAACCGTTCTTGCTCATCAAGTGGTGGAGAGGTGGATTTTTGGGTGAAAGGGTTGTGGAAGCTAAAAGGTAAATTGACACAATGATTTATAGTGGTTCAACCTTCTAACCAAGGTCTACATCCACTATCTTAGCTCCCCACTAAGGATTTCCAATCAATCCACTATTGATTCGTCCTCTTTTCTAGGCTTAGGAGGAAACCCTTTACACCGATCAAGCTTTCTACCCAAAGCCTTGATCAAACCCTCTTTTACAAGGAGATAAATAAAGCAAACACAGATCCCTCTAATAGGTGTTTGTTTGCACAATTAAAGCACTCACCCAAAACCTAAAATACTTGAGCAAATTTGACAATTTTGGCTCACTAGTGTTTGTCTATACAATAAATGACAATTTAAGCTTTAAGACAATTCTTGATCATTTGTTGATTGACAATTGAAGCATTAGCCTTTACTTGATGCTTGGAGGTCCCTTTTATACTCCTTGATGAGTTTGTAGCCGTTACTAGCCGTTGGGATTGAATTGGAGCCGTTGAGGACTTTAATCCCCTCCATAAATGCAGTTCTGCAGCTCACCGTTTTGAAACTCTCGAACCCGTTTTGAAACACCCTTTTAAGTAGAAAGAGTCGTTGCAGTCTAACGTGGACCCATATCGAAACGCTTTAGTCCGTTTCGAAACACCTGTTTCGAAACGCCTGTCCCCGTATCGAAACGACCTGCATTTGAAAGTTAGTTGGGAAGTAGCCGTTGGGGTTTATGACCGTTGTGGTCAATGCCACGTAGGCGTATCGAAACGGCATAGCCCGTTTCGAAACGCTGGGCAAAATCCTTATCCAGGGAAAGCCCGTTTCGATACTAGTATCGAAACGTTTTAGCTACTGGAATGCACCGTATCGAAACGCCCTAAGGTGTTTCGAAACGCCTGGACAATTTTGTGAAGTTTGGCTTTGAAAAACATGTAAAACCTTTTAAAAACATCCCTAAACATAGTTTCAAGTTATTTGGACTTTGGAAATTGTTTTAAATACTTTTTAAATCAGTCCAAAACATTTTTCAATTATTATATCAAAACATTAGTTCTACAGAAATAGCCGTTGGGGTTTTAACCGTTGAGGTGTATGCCACGTAGGCGTATCGAAACACCAAAAGGTGTTTCGAAACAACCTCTGTCTGTATCGAAACAGGTAAGCCCTATATCGAAACGAATTTTGGCAGATTCAAAACGTATCGATAATTTGTATCGAAACAAGTACATTAAAAGCACTAGTTTGGCTACTTAAAAACGTTTCAAACATTACCAAAACCTTTTTAAACATCCTCAAACTTATTTTCAAGTTGTATTTGACTTAGAGAGTATTTTAAATTCTTTTCAATTAAGTCCAAAACATTTTTTAATTATTATATCAAAACATATATTTCTACACAATCACTACTTGCGCAAAATAACGAACTAAACAAATACCCAAAACAACACTATATTTACTAACCACTTACTAGCACCGGAGGTTCATGATAGAGATAAACTCCAAAATCATTCGCCCTGCTTTGTTTCTTTGAATACTCTATGAGTTTGTGATCACACTTTAATCGGATTTAGGGTGCATGATAGTAAAATGAAAATATTGGCATTTTATTTAAAATTTGCTTGATATTCCATGAGTTTATTGGTTGATATGTTTTTTTTATTCAATGCACATTACACCTTCCTGTGAAATTTAAACCTAAACGAGCAATCTTTTCATTCTTGCTCATTTGTTTGATTGTGTATGCCAGATTAATATTGATGTTCTAGAACTTGTGAGTAAATGCATATCGAGACTACATGTTTGAACTTGATGCTTTAATATGATAGGGGCACTTAGAATTACCAACCATCTTTGTCAGTTGATCGACGACAATATTTATAGTTCGGTTGATATGCTGAAAGCGAACAAACCAATTCTGTTGATATAACTCCAGCAACATGATATCGAGCATTCCTTGCCTTTGCGAATCATGTTGTACAACACCGAGAGCTTCCATACTATATGTATAATATTATTTCAATTGACACTCAATTGAGTAAGATGAATAAAAATAAAATAATATTACAATTTGACAAAACAAGAATGAAAATAAAAATCCAACAACTAACATTCAATTATTATAGAAAACATATTATATAGATCTGCTTTAGATGAATTCCTTAAAAAAGAGAGAATTAAAGGAGAACAAGTGAAGTCGGAGCATACAAGTTACACCATGAGTTGATGATGAGTAATTTTAAGATTCATATAAAAGAGATAAATTGAAAAACTGGTGGAATTGAGCCGGAGAGTCTGTTTAAATTTGGGTAAAACGATGAGTATTTTTTAAAATGTTTGATTTTAAATATACTCATTATGTAGATTAGATATGTGAGAATGATGCAAGGCGAGGGTGAAGATGAAGTGAGTACAAAGTCATACTCACGTCTACCCCACCAACTACAATAAATCTAATTTGTCTCCATCTCTACCCACCACCTACGAAATTTATACTCATCATTCTTCAACAAAATCCGATGTAAAACGGTTCGCAAAAAGAGCTTTTGGCAACAGTGACACTGACAATTCAGACTGAAACGCATATTGCAGAAACAAGAAAGCAAAGCCTTTCTCTCTCGTTTTGTACTCCCTAGGCAGCTCTCTTTGAACGGCCCCGGCTTCACTAGGAGCCGTCCGACCACAACATTTTTCTCTTTTGTTCTCTACAAGCTTCCTTCACGTGTCTTTTTTTCGTTTCGTTTTGTTTGGTGGTTTCTCGGATTCTCCTTCTTGGTCGGTCATTGGGGTTTTGTCTCCCCCGACGTCCTTGGTTTGAGATCGGTCCTTTTGCTGAGCAGAGGAAGATCGACCCATCGTTGAGTGGGTCGTGGATGAAAAGGAGGCTTGGTGCTTCCAGTTTTGTGCTTCGTTTTTGCAGGTTTCATCCTTGGTTTCGTCGTCGGCTCGGTGGCTTTGTCCCCCTCCTACTCGCTTGACAGTTCTCTGTTTGGTTAGTAGCTTATCGGCGAGTTGGGTGAAGGTTTTTCTAGCCTTTATGGCTAGTCTCTTGTTGGTTACGTCTTCCCGGCCCCTTGGATCACCCGTCGATTCGCCCAGCCGCCAAGAACTTTTCGTTTGGATTAGACGACCGACACTCGCTCTCCTCCTCCGAAGCTGTTCAATGACTGCATTCTTCTTCCTTCAGCTTGTTTTCTGGCCTGTCTGTTTGGCCTTGCTTTGTTGTGTATTTTGGGTCTATAATGAACCCATTGTGTTTGAGACTAAGTTGCCCATCGTGTTTGGAACTAAGTTGCCCTTTGTTTCTTGTTCTTCTTTACCTTTGTTTTGAATGAAATCTGCACTATTTTAAAACAAGAACAGTTCGCATAAAACTCGTTCCACTAACATACCTACAGCTTACCTTTGTCATATATTTCAGAAAATGGAAAATTTATTATATGAATCATTGAAAATAAGTCGCCTCATTTTTCCCATTCATGTCATTTTCTTTTTGAACAAAATTTTATTTTTCTCATATAAGTATAAATGAATGATTATTTAAAAGTTAACTATAAATAGATTATTGATACGAAGAGAAATAAATAAAGTAACTAGTAATTTTTAGTAGTTGAGAATATAAATAATTCGGTGAAAATATTCATAGTAATAATTTATCATCATCAGACGCTCACTTATTTATTTAATTTATGTTATAAATACTCATCTCTGTTGCAGTTCCTCTTTACTTGAGGGGAAAAAAAATCAAAAACAAAGAAAATGGCGAAACCCAAATCTTTATGTCTATTTTCCTTTTCCCTTATCCTTCTCATTTCCTCTTGTGCCGCTGTTTACCCTGTCGTTGACGACCTACGTGTTGCCCGATCGAGTTTTCCGTCGCTGCAAGCAAAGAAGTTGATAAGGGAGTTAAATTTGTTTCCTAAAGAGGACGTCAACGTGGTCGATGAAGGCCGTATTTCGTTTCCGGAGGGCTCGAAGCTGGTGGAGAAGCGGTTCAAGTTCCCGGATGTCGAAGGTTTGGGTGGGGTTTCTGTTGAGGATTTGGGTCATCATGCTGGGTATTACAAGCTCCCTAATTCCCATGATGCCAGGTAAACAATCATTTCTTTTTAAAATTAGGATGTTTATTTGGTGGGGTTTTTTTGGGCGAAAGGCTATATTTTTGAACTATGCTTTTTGAGCAGGAATTAATCACTGAGCTATACGTTTGGGGTTCAGTGGGATGTTTTACGAGCCCTTAAAATTGGGTATTATTTAGGGGTTTAGGGTTTAGAGGTTTAAATTGTAGCGTTTAGAATTTAGGATTCATGGCATGCTTGTGTAAATTTCTTTTATACCGGCAGTGTATCAAATATTCACCCAAAAATTGGAGGGTTCTTTTTTTGGCAACTTAAATTGGGAGTGAGTTTTTTTATATACAATGGGGAAGGGGGTGTTACTAATATGATTTGAACCCTAGACCTAAGGTGCCACTAATTGTGAATGAGGTTCAAATCGTGGGTTTGGGGGATTTAATTATTAAAACCCCATGATTTGGAGATTGAGATGATTATTCTGTGGTTTTTTATAGGTGAAAGTTTGGATTTTTAATAGGAATTTCAGTTCTTTTTTTCTTCTCAAAATAATATTTAGTTAAAGAAAATCAACATTTCATTTTCAAATTATAGTCACTTAAAGGCCATGACTCCATGCCAACCTGTTTTAATTTAATGTTGAAGGCTACTCTTGTCTAAAAAAATCTTATATTCCGGTGAAATAAACCAAAAGAGGTAATGTAAGATTTCCACTAATGTGTTAAGTAATCTACATTTTGTGGACCAAATGCCCCTAATGATTATTATCTGCATGTTCATGAAATTAGAGACTTTGGGGCCGTTCCCTTGCCTCATACAGATGAGAATTAGACTCATTGAGAAATTCAACAAAAAGATTCCGAACAAGCTCATTTTTTGCTTGTATCCATTAAAGTCTCTTGAACTGAATTGCTGGATAAATGCTTTCTCAATAGGAGGAAAAGACTCGAACCAAGAATCCTCCAATATGGATTATTAATTTAAGAATAGCATGTTTTCCAGATTGCAGCTTTCTTGTTGTTCTGCTAGGTTAATTAAATGTTACTTATATTTTTCTTTTCAATTTGGGTTGACTCTATCTGGCTTTTGGCAGAATGTTCTATTTCTTCTTTGAATCGCGCAATAGCAAAAAGGACCCGGTTGTAATCTGGTTGACTGGAGGGCCAGGTTGCAGTAGTGAGTTGGCTTTGTTTTATGAAAATGGCCCTTTCACCATTGCTGATAACATGTCTCTTGTCTGGAATGAGTTTGGTTGGGACAAGGTATTTTATCCTCTTTATATTCACTGTTCTTTGGTATTTGGTGTTTTCCACCTTGAATAGCAAGTAATTTCTTATCATTCTGAAACTATGTAATATTAAAAAGTTTTAAGTTCTAGATAGTGATTGATGAAACCTTTTCTCTTCTTTTTCGGTTTTGTGTTCAGGCATCAAACCTTCTATATGTAGACCAACCTATTGGTACTGGCTTTAGTTATAGTTCTGACAGAAGGGACATTCGTCATAATGAAGATGAAGTTAGCAATGACCTTTATGACTTCTTACAGGTTAGTCATTTTATCATTGGATCATATTTTGGAAAAGGATGAGTTTAGCATAATTATTTGCTGTACACTGAAATATTGTGGAAGTGAATAAAACTCCATTCAATATGTTGGAGAAAAATGAATAAGGTTGTTGTAACTGTGTTCTTTTTGCCATGTTAGGCATTCTTTGCAGAACACCCTGAGTTTGCAAATAATGACTTTTATATAACCGGAGAATCATATGCTGGGCACTATATTCCAGCTTTTGCCGCACGAGTCCATCGAGGAAACAAAGCTAAAGATGGAATTCTTATAAACCTAAAGGTTTTTTACAGTTTATATAATCTCTAGCTTCCTACATTTTTAGTAATTTCCCAAATTTCAACTCGTCTGAATCTATTAATTTGTTTACTTGCTTCAACTACAATGTGGTTACCAGGGATTTGCTATTGGAAATGGCTTGACTGACCCTGCAGTCCAGTATAAAGCTTACCCCGATTATGCTTTGGACATGGGGTTAATTAAGGAGTCTGACTATAAACTTATCAACAAGATAGTTCCAATTTGTGAATTTGCAATAAAGCTTTGTGGTAATGATGCATCTGAAATGGCTTACTTTCTTTCCTACTATCATTCTCTACATATTTATGTCGTTATTTCAAATTTCAAACTCTTGATATATTATTAGTTGATTTTATTCCTTTCAATTCTGCCTTAACTTATGAGATTATCACAGATTGAATTGTTGTTGCTCATCTCCTTGTCTTTTTCGTTCGTTTTGGAAATTTGTTTTTTCTAGGCACTGATGGTACAATCTCTTGCACGGCTTCCTATTTTGTCTGCAATGCCATATTCAGCGGCATCCTGGCACGTGCTGGTGATATCAATGTAAGAGACATGCATTATTTCCTTATCAAACTACATTTGATGAATTATCTTTTAATGCTTACACATTTGATGAATTATCTTTTAATGCTTAGAACACATTTGATGAATTATTTGCTTACACGGTTGTGGTTGTTTTTTTTTTCCAGCTGTAATAATATCCTGTGAGGTAGAATGTGTTTCTTTTCCTGGTATTACCAAACTACCTTTGCTAAAAGATCTAGAGAAAAGTTTTGTGCAAATAATATAATTTTCTTGATTAGAAAAGAAAACGAAAAATAGTTTATTAATGACAGAATAGGGTTGGTCTTTATATTGTTGATGTTCTTTCAGGTATTTTATAGAGCAAAGTATACGTAGAAAATTTTTCCTATTGTTGAAGCATTTATGATCTATATTACTTGGACTCGAGTGCGAGTGCCTAAATTTTTAAGGTTTTTTCATTTATTTTGCGGGCCATATGCATGAGACATGGGTACTATGAGAAAAATGAAGCCTCAAAAAAGAAATTAAGATGTTGAGAGGAGTTAAGTGTGGCCTGATACTTTGTGATTTTCTGAATAAAAAAATGCTCCAATGTTTCTTGTTGCAGTACTATGATATCAGAAAGAAATGCGTGGGGAGTCTTTGCTATGACTTCTCGAACATGGAGACATTTCTGAACAAGAAATCTGTTAGGGATGCTCTTGGTGTTGGGAATATAGACTTCGTGTCCTGCAGTCCCACAGTGTATCAGGCCATGCTGGTTGACTGGATGCGGAATCTTGAAGTTGGTATTCCTGCTCTCCTTGAGGATGGAATCAAGCTTCTTATCTATGCTGGAGAATATGATCTTATCTGCAACTGGCTTGGTAAGCATTTCCTGTATTTGTTTATGGATAGGGCGGCAATTTATACTGGATACATACAGCTAATTACCGGTCATATCGTTGTACTTGGAACAGGCAATTCAAGATGGGTTCATGCAATGGAATGGTCTGGTCAAAAAGAGTTTGTAGCGTCGCCAGAGGTTCCATTTGTAGTTGATGGCTCAGAAGCAGGAGTCTTGAAAACTCACGGACCTCTCGGTTTCCTTAAGGTTTGGTCCTTCTCCATACCAACACATATTTGCGTCTTTAAATGTGGTTGCAGCTGGGCAGCGCTGATATGGCTGTGTGATGATCTTAACAGGTTCACGATGCGGGTCACATGGTTCCTATGGACCAGCCCAAGGCAGCCTTAGAGATGCTGAAAAGATGGATGAACGGTTCGCTAGCCGAAGGTGGTAGTTCAGAGAAACTGTTTGCTGAGATGTGATTTTCTTCACTTTTCTATGTTTGCACTCAATATTTTAGTTGGCTGTTGGTCCTACAATGGAAAAAAAAGAGTTGCTTTGAATCCCTGTAAATATATGCATGTGGATGATATAGAATCCTGGTTATGTTGGTGCTTTGAACATTGCCTACTGAACATAATAAAGTGACTTGAACTTCTTGTTTGCTGCTGTTCTTTTAATGTTATTAATTACGTGTTTTTTTCATCTATATTATTTACGTATTTATATTTATGCAACTATATGGCGCTGCGTGTTAACGAATTTAATTAAATAAATTATGTGCTTTAAAAATAATATTAAAATAAAAAATTACAGATAAGATGTCATTGTCTTCATTTAAAATGTTTTGAAAATCTGAAAAAAGTTGAATATAAGATTTTCAATTTTAAATATAATTGATGATTTAGTTTTAGTTCAAATGCATATAAACATAATAATATGTATTAGTAAACGGATTTAAATAGTACATAGGGATGATAAAATTGGCTTAAAAATAAAATAGGCGTTTAAATATTTTATTTTTTAGATGCTTAAATTAATATCTGAACAAAATAGGCAAAACGATAAAAGATGCCTCAATGTTTGCATGTTTTGTTATTTGACTTCTTATTCTTTTTTTGAGCAAACGACTCCCAACGTTTTAATTTGATCTAAATATGTCCATGTTGGATATAAGCTACCAATTAACTGACAGTCAATGACTGATGTTGACTGGACTTGCCACGTGTTAAGATCTACTAACGTGTCATCATCATATTTGTCACGTGTTAACATCCGTTTCAGCCACGTGTCAACATGATAGTCAGCCACGTGTCATTATAAAAAGGGTGTAACTAAATAATTTTTTTTAAAATCTGACGTGGCATATGCCACATCAACATATCTTAACGCGTGATAAATCTAGTCAGAATCAACCATTGACCGGCAATTGATTGACAGTTTCCGTCCAACATAGGCATATTTGGACCAAATTAAAATATTGAGGGTTATTTTTCTAAAAAAAGAATAGAAGGCCAAATGACAAAACATGCAAATGTTAGGAGCATCTTTTATCATTTTTCCAATAAAATAAGTATTTAAAGATTTTGTTTTTGTCAAAAAGGTGTTTAAATTTAAAAAATAACACCCGTTCAATAATTGATACGTAACCCAAAAATCCAAAAGAGTCAATACATCTATTTGAAAAAAAAAAACTAAAATTTCAAACACTTAATTTTGTAAAAGAAAAATTTATGCATCTATTTAGACCAAATAAAAAAAATTTAAGCACATAGTTATCCAAAAAATAGTTTAAACGTCTAAATGAACAAATAAAGAAAAAAAAACTTCTGACACTTAATATATATTTAAACCGATAAAATCTGAGTTGTTTGGTTTTTGATCCAATTGGATTTGGATGAACAAAATTTCATTTTCTGAAAGGTAGATGTAGAATGAGGTGCGATGGTTTTTTTTTTATATAGTACTCCGTATGCATGAAGCAGTTATTGCAATCGTTTGTCCAATTTTGTCTTGTTTATTATATGAATCTACTATTTTACTTTTATACATATATAACTATTAAATTCAACGAGTGATTTTAGTGAGATGATATTTATTTTATAAGATTTGAGTTCAAATATTAATATATGTAACGTGTGTAGGACTTGTCAAAATATTAAAAAAATATGAATGGATATTATTATGTAATCACGTTAATATAATAAAAAATATAATTATTAAAAGAGTAAATATATAAAAATATAGAGATTATATATTATCCCATACACAATGGCGTAGACTTTTTGTTTCCACAAGCTTTTTAATGGGTAAACTACTACGAAGGTCACTCAATTATAGGAAAAGTTATATTTGAGCCACTCAATTATTAAAAGTTACATTTGAGTCACTCAATTATGGGTAAGGTTACATTTGGGTCACCCAATTATTAAATGTTACATTTGGATCACTCAATTATGGGCAAGGTCATTTGGGTCACCCTTCATATTAAAAAAAGTATATCAATTTGTGTATTAGATTAATTAATGATTTCAAATGAAGTATTCTAATGTTAACAAGAGTATACAAGTGATTTGGAAGAAAAAAGACTAAATTAATGTACTTTTTTAAATATGAAGGGTGACCCAAACGTAACCTACACATAATTGAGTGACCTAAATGTAACATTTAATAATTAGGTGACCCAAATGTAACCTTACCCATAATTGAGTGACCTAAATGTAACTTTTAATAATTAAGTGACCCAAATGTAACTTTACCCATAATTGAGTGACCTACGTTGTAGTTTACCCCCTTTTAATTTAGGGTTTAGAGTTTAGTTTAGGGTTTAGAGTTTAGGGTTCATGGCTAAAATTTAGAGTTTAGGGTTATGGTTTTAGGGTAATATTGTTAAAGATTTAGGGTTTAACTTATAAACTCTAAATTTTAACTCTAAAGACAAAATTCTATCAATAGTCCCTAAATTTAAAATTATTACACTTAAACTCATAAACTCTAAATAATATTTTCACAAACATTTGTGCATGGAATAATTACCCAAAATATATGTTGAATTGCCTTTAAAAGATTTAAAAATTAATAAAAATCAAACAGAGGCCGTGAAATATGGCGAGGATGAATGTATTCAACATTAATGAAAATGAAATTGGTTTAAAAGAGGCTTAAATACTCCATTGACCCTAAAGTATGTCATTTCACTCATTTGTATTGAGTTGTTAAAGATTTCTGATACGTTTTATGTATTAATGTTTGTCTTTATTATTTATTTTACCTGACGTTAAAAATAATCTTTGGCAAGTTAAATCGTGTCACATGAAATATCTGATTGCCTCACTTTAATGAAAAATATCAATTATATTTTAAGTCTTTTAAATTTTATTTTTATTCAATTTAATCCTTAAATTTTTTATTTAATCTAAAATAAACCATATTATTTTAAATTTTTATATTTTAGTCCAATGTTATAATTATTATCGATAATACTATTTTATTTATGTGTAATATTAAATTTAAATTATATATAATAAAAGTATACGAAAATTATGATTCAATTTATTATTACATTATGATGGGGATTTGGGGATATCCTAGGCAGTGTAATTTTGGTTAACAAATAATTCTCTTGCCATATTTAAGTTTGAAATTCTTTATTTTATTCTTGCCATCTAAGTTGACATAATTTACTCCTATTAATTAGAAATTAATTTCTTTATAAACCCATCAATTACCTCCAAGTTTCCCCAATCCCTAAGTTCAAAAAACACTAGTCTTTGTTAGTCTGTGTGATGGGAAAGTTGAAGAAAATGGTAGCCCCTTTGGCTCTTGTTTTATTTTTATTGGCTTCCTTTGTGGTTGTGAATGAAGGTAAGAAATCAAACTAACATTTCCTATTTATTTATTTAATTAATTAATTAGAAAACCTTAACTCTTTCTTTGTGTTTATATTAAAAAAAAACAAAAGCAGGGCGGATGGTGTTAGAAAGGAGCATAAAGCTAGGACCATGTCTGCTGCACCCTGAATGCTCCCCCAACGTTGCCTGCTGGTGCTGCATGGGCGACCCCAAGAAGCAATGCTGGTATTACAAAGAAGACTGTCTCCGCGGCTGCTGATCTTTTCGACGGTCCAAATATGTACTATTTTAGTGTGATGTGTATGAATTCCTGAATTCGATGTCGGATACCATCATACATTTAACACGAATAAATTAAAGATTCCAAATCTATGAATACTTGAATGTGATCTCATCCAATTCTGAATTATTAAACCTCCAGTTTCCCACCAAACATATCCGATACATTCTCGAACACGGAAAACTCGAAAGAAAAATGTTAACATACATATGCTAGATGCATTACCTGTATCCTGCATTTACAGTCCACGAGAGTATTATAAAATAATAAAGCAACAGATAATGAGCAAACATATATTCTCAGATCATGTCTTCAATAATAACAAGTGTAAAGTAGATGCGGCAGTTTATGAATTAAAAACCAAAGAACAAGAATAAGAATCTCAGCTTTCAAGTACTTGCAGTGTCACTTTGAAGCACAAAGAATAAGAATCATCTCACCTCTAAACTACTCACTCAGCAAGTTGAAGTGCAAAGAATAAGAATCTTTCTTAATGGGAACTTAGTTATGAAGAATAAGTATCTGAAACTTAGCTACGAACCTCGTCACGTAAATTCCAACTTAATAAACAAATACCCCAATGCACAGTCTATGAATCAAACTATAATATTAACCGGAAGAGAAATAATAGTACAGAGAACAATTTAAATCATACATACTTTCCAACAGAAAAAAAGGAAAAAACACCAAGAATTGTTAGGTGTATGATTTGCAGTTTTATCCCTGACAACATATAGGCAGTGACCTACAAAAGCCAGATTTATATCAATTAAAAGTCTAAGATGCGCATTAAGATGGTTATATTCTTCAAGAAAAAGCAGCTTTGCTACTAACTAATGCAGACAGTTTTTGGTGCTCGGAAACTCTTAAAAAAAGCGTACCACTTGTTTAGCACCTGTAAGGCTGTAACGAAGCAAGTCATACACAGTTAATCTGCCAAGAAAAATTCCAATCATCCTCCTGGATGACTTAATTAAACACAAGATATACCTAAAAGTTTTAACAATTTATTTATGAACTTCAAAGTTTAGTGTTGACTGTTGTGAGTTAAATTACTTAGCAGCAGATATTTCTTGAGTTCTAGTAGCACTGGATGTCTCAGAAAAAAAATCAACTTAAATCTTGGGATGCCATGCAAGGAGCCTATGAACGGTGCTTTTCTTTTTATGATTTCATACCATACTATGCATCTTCTCAATCATAGAGTTATTTTCTTCCTTCCATATGACTGGAATGGATAATTAAAAAGAGTCGGAAAACTTATAAAAGCTTCCATCATAATTATAATTACTTATGCAAAGCTCCTTACAAAAGAAGAGGTTAGAAAGCAATAAATTCTTTAATTTCAAAAAATAGTAGAAAGTTCAATGGCCATTCATTGCAGAACACAACACAGTCAATAGCATTAAACAAGATAATTATACATACACCTCATGATTTACATTATTATATCTACAAATGCACTGAAATCTCAATTCTAGTTTTGTTTTCCAGCTAAAGGGCATTTAGAGAATAGCACAACACTTCTTTACCTCCTCAACTTTTGGGGTGAAAACAACTTTAACTGCCTCAAATACCTCTTCTATGGGCTTTGCAGCATCAATCTGAAGGTAAATCAAGAACATTTGAGTTGATGTAAACATGCAACCTTTAAAACCAAAATATTTCAGTGAAGCGGAATTTCACCTCTCGAACCTTGCCCTTTGCCTTATAGTACTCAATTACAGGAAGACTGGACTCTAGAAAAACCTTAAATCGCTTCCTTACTGTTTCAATATTATCGTCGTCTCTTCCCTTGAAATCCAGAAAAAAATAGTTTAAAGAACAAAAAATGGTACAACAGAGAGGCAGCAAGGAAATCATCTGATTCAAACCAATATATATCTTTTAAACAGGACACTAAGTTAACCTGGTTTCTATTAAGAATTCGCCTCTCCATTTCTTCTTCAGAACAATTAAAAAACAGGACAAATTCTGGCTCAATTTTAGTCTGCATTCAGCATGTAAGTGAAGTCATAAATTCTAGGCTTTTGTTGGAATATCTAAACGAATGATGCTGAGAAGACTGCATAAAAGAAATGGGATACTTAGAGAATGAAGAATAATAGCCTTACAACAGCTTCAAATGCAGCACGGTTTTCTTCATTGCGAGGAAAACCATCAATAAGAAACTTGTCATTACCACTTTCCAACATTGCTTTTTCAAGAAGCTTAATTGTTACCTCAGAAGGAACAATCTTTCCTTCATTCATCATGTTCTGAATCATGTTTCTGTAGACCAGAAGAGAACAATGCACTCATTTCACACAAAGCCAATGATAAAGAATACATCTACATGGAAAATGTTTTCAAGAAAAACAACTGATCCCGAAATGAAAAACCTAGACATGGTGTGCAAGATCTATTGACACATACGGATGATAACCAATCATTTGAAAGAATATTTTTTTTCTCAATCCTAAAAAAAATAAAAATAACTCATAGATTCCATAAGAAATATAATCTTAAATGTGTCTAGAATTCAGATAGGAATGAATGCATGTCAAACTCTTATAGGGGAGATATTCCATACCCATTTTCAGAACCAGAGTCTTTTTCAGCTCGGAGAAGATCTCCAGCACTAAGATGAGTGTAACCAAAATGCTTGACAACATTAGCACACTGGGTACCTTTCCCACTCCCTGGACCACCTTATCGAATCAACAATAAAATTAAGTGGCTGAGAAAGGTAAGTTTAGAACCATAACAGTAAGTAAGAAAGAAAGAAATATTACCTAAAACAAAAACCACCTTTGGCTTTTTCTCAGCCAAGCTAAACTCCACAGCCTGCATTTAGATTTTTCCTTAATAACTCAATGTACTCTATGTAACTGATTCCATGAAAAGGAATTCCTTTCCCATTTCAAAGGTCAACTGATAAATTCCATCAAGCGAATTACCTTGCTTGAAGCATCCTCAGTTTTCATTACTGAAATCTTTAACTTGAAAGCCTACATGTTCAAAAAAGCATAAATCCAAAAAATAATAATAGCTCAATTTCTTTTATTAGACCATGTACTTTTTAAATTTAAAAACTCAACCCCAACCCAAACAGTAGCAATTAGTTTCAGTAATATGCCTAAGTTGAAAACTTAGTTCATGTTCACCAAATTGATCATTCGAGTCATGTAATTTACCTGTATTATTTAAGTTAGGACTAAAATTTCAAAATTTAAGAAAGTATAAAGATTAAAAAATAACTAATATGTAATTTAGTACCAGAGAATCAATTTACTTTAGCATAAGAAAATAGGGAAAAAATTCCATGATTTCGCATAAAGACATTACAGATGAACTGTAAAATGCAATGACCTGTTTAAATTTCTACACACAGGATCAAAATCGTAGCTTAAACAGAGATGGATACATTAAAATCCTTTAAAAAGGAGTTGAAAATAGTGAATTCCAGACAAAATTCAAACGTGATTAAAATAACCAAAAAAAGAACATTAAATAGTTGGAATTATAAGATATGCTTAAAGCCATTAAGCCACGTTCGTCCGCCATTAAAACACCATGAAGAAACTAGAAAGAGGAGGTTACCTCAGTGTGAGAGAGGAGAATAATACAAAGAGAAAGGGAGAAGACCACAATGCGAAATTGATGGTCTGAGGAGTGAGGACGATGATCCTAAATAAACAATTCGATTTTTTTTCCGTGTCCGCGTGGAAAGTATATACGGTAAAGTTTAGAAATGGCCACAAAATTATTTAAAACGTATGCCTAAAGTCAAAAAAAAAAATTCCGCAATTTTTAATTGAATATTATTTTGATTTTTATTTTTTTCATAGCAATTCAATTTTAATGTTTTATTTTAATTAGAATGCCCCTACGAATGAAAATTGATAGTTAACTAAAGATGACTTGAAATGATGAGACAAACCTATATGACAATGCACGCTAACATAATAATATCATATAGACAAATTTGTTGACTTAAAAAATATTACATCAATCAAAAATTAATTTTATATAAAATATAAAAAATAATTTTATTGCTGACTTATCATTTTGTCAAATCATTTTAAACTGTTTACCATCTGTTTTTTTAAATAATTTTCATCCAATAGGGACTATTTTGACCCAAAATAAAACGTTAATAGTTGAATTGTTCTAAAAAATAATAGGAGCCAAAGTGACTATTTAGTTAAACGTTGAGAGTATTTATTGACTTTATACCTTTAATTTTTGTTACTAAACTTTCAAAGTTATATAATAAGCATTAAATTTTAACTTTTGTTATAAAATGATCATAGATCTCATTAAGAGGTGATATGACATTTAAAACAATTTATTTATTTTATGTTTACAATTGAATAATTTTGGATTTAATTTAAAAATTTTAATAAATTTAATCTTTATTATTTAGACATTATTTTGATTGGATCTTATTTTATTAAAAATAATTTAATAATTTTTTATTTTATCAAATGATAAAACATGTCACCATCTGGTAAAAAAAAGTTAATAATTTAAAAATAAAGCGAATTAAACATAGGTAAAGGAGGGGGAAATAGGACATAGGGATAAAGACTAAAGTTAATCTTTAGTTATAAATGACACGTTAATCTTTATTAGATTGCTGACATGACACGTTAGTAAAAAAAATTTAATTTAACCATAAACTTTCAAAATTTTATTTTCACCTACTTCAGTCCCTCAATTTTCTTTATTTTCTTTAATTTTTAAAATTTTAAACATATAATAAGTGCACCTGCTGTAATGCTTAAAATGTAAAAGAAAAGCCAATCAAACTTTGGTTGAATAGAACATACGAATGAAGAGTTCACGATCTGGGCAACATATGAGAAGCTTCCTTTACCATGCTCCTTATTCTTATCGTCGCCTTCAATTTAGTTTTATGCTGAAGATTCCATTACAGAGCAAAGCCAATTAAACTTTGGTTGAATAGAAATACATAAGAACTACGAATTGAAAGAATGTGTAAAGAATGAGTGTTCAATTTATTGAATTTTTTCGGATTAGGACTAAATTGATTTAATGTGTAAATATGAAAGACTAAATGTACTATTATGAAAATTTTCTTAATTGTCATATCAGTGGTGGATCCAAAAGTATTTTTGAGGGCAGACACAAGTCAAAATATTTTTTAGGGTGGGCACAAGTCATAAATATTTAAAAATTTAATTTTAAAAATGTTAAGGACTAATTCATAAAAATTTAAAAAATTAAAGCCAAATGCGTAAACTTTAAAAAGTTTAGAGTGGGCACGGGCCCACCCACCCTTCCAAGTACATCCACTACTGTGTCGCGTCACCCCTTAACAAAAGTTACGACTCAATAACTATTTTGTAACAAAAATTAAATTAACTTTTGAAAGTTCAATAATCAAAATGAAGATTTTGGAACAGTTTAGTGATCATATGGGATCTTTATTTAAGTATATAATTAAATATCAAGAAGAATAATGGTTTATTCATGCAACTTCCGTTTTTGTAACGGTTTGATAAAATTTAGTGTCCTTTTTAATAGTCTGATAAATTCAATGATTATTTTATAACAAGTTGATGAATTTAATAACTATTTTATAACTTTTAGAGGTTAATAACCAAAAACAACAATTTTTTCATCATGAAATGACTACTAATGAATTTACACTTTTTTATTTTTAAAGGTTGCCTTTACGAGCGTAAACCTTGGTAAATCTCATGTGTTTGTCGAACGTGTCCATTGTGAGTTGAGTAGTGCTCGACTCGTGCTCGTTAAAATATTTTGGTGTTCGACTTGACTCGTTGCTTGTTAAGCTTGATAATTTTTTGCTCGACTCGTGCTCGTTAAAAAATTTCATTGCCCTACTCGACTCGTTGCTCATTAAGCTCGCCAAAATTTTTACCTTGTCTATTTAAATATAGGTAAAATCTAGTGATACTATTAGAGCTTAATATAAACATAAAAATTCAAAAGAAAAACGTGAAGTCTAATGAGATAAATAAATGAACCTGCCATGAATGAGTTAGAGATGAAGTTGATAATCAAGTGTGAGACTCTTTTTAGTCTCTCAACAATCTTCGATGAACAACATAGGAGAGAATGCCTTAAGAATTTCAGAATTTTAACTTTCAATAGTATTTTTTTATATAGGAAGCGGAAACTGAAGACTTTCTCCTTTCTACTTTTATACATAAAGTAATAGGGTAATTATTTGATACACTGGCGGTGGAAACTAAAAGTTTCCACAAGTGCCTTAGTTTTAGGGTTTAGGGACTTAGTTTAGAGTGTATGGTTTAGAGGTTTATGTGTATGTGTTTTGAATTTAAGGGTAGTGGTTGAAATTTATAGTTTAGAAATATAATTTAGGGTTTATAGATTGAAACCTAAATCCTCACCATATTACCATAAAAATTAAACATCAACCTCTAAACCCTAAATTCTAACCATAAACCCTAAATTCTAACCACTATCCCTAAATTCTAAATCCATACACTTAAACCCCTTAAGCTCTACACCCTAAACTAATCCTCTAAACCCTAAAACTAAGGCGCTTGTAGAAACTTTTAGTTTTCACCGCCAGTGTATAGCATAATAATCCAAAGGAATAAGGCTTAAGTGTCAAATAAGTGCTCAAACTATACCATTTTTTTTCATATAGATGCTCAAAGTATTTTTGAGCCAAATAGGTGCCTAACGTTTTTAAAGTTTCCATTTAGGTGCCTTGCCGTTAATAGCCGTTAAAAAATTTGGTTAGCCAATAAAAACATGACACATAACATGTTTTTATTTTCAAAAATATCTTAAAATTCTCAAATATCCTCGAAATAGTCACCAAATCCTTAAATTCTTAACTCCCAAATCTCGATTCCAGATGTTGCCGTCGTCAATCACCGACGACGTGCCCACCACTTCCGTCACCAGACCCCTACGATCATTTTCTCGATTCTTCTGTTGCCAATAGTCGATGGACGGCGTGTCTATCGTGAAATAAAGTCGAACTCACAAAAGAAAAAAAAACGATCGACGACAAATGACGGCCGATCAGCCGACGAACGAAATTCGAGTGTTGCGACAAAAGAAGAAAGCTTCGTTCCATCACCGACAACGTGATGAACGACGACGATAGTGGCCAGATTTAGGGATCTAGGAATTTTAGGTTTATTCTGTGAATTTTGGTAAATATAGGGATTGTTCAAAGTAAGTTAACGACGGGGCACCTAAACGAGTAACTTTGAAAATGTTAGGCACCTACTTGGCCCAAAAAAATTTTGGACACCTATCTAGAAAAAAAAGGTATAGTTTGAGCACTTATTTGACACTTAAGCCAAATAATAATAAAAGAATTTATAAAAAAATAATGAACTGCTCACGAACTTATCGAGTCGAGTTGGGCCTTGTTTGACTCGACTAACTAAGATCTCGAGTTGAGCTCGTTTTCGAATCAAGTCAACTTGAATCGAGTGTTAATCGAATTTTGACCGAGTCGAGTTCAAATTGTTTGCGAACTGTTCAACTCAATGATCACCCCCTACTAAATCTAACGATAATACACGCATTTGAAGAGAAAAAAATTATTGTCTAAAGGAATCGAACTCATATAAGTATTCTGTTGTGGCTGAAGAGCATAATTTAAATTTGGTAAAAATATAGCTTAAAATTTTAAATGAATTGAAGAAAAAAACCAGAAATAATTTAGTAATATTATGTTGAATAGCTAAATTGCTTAACTAAAGACATAAACGACGGTTTAAATATTCAATTATTTGATTGTTGAAACTTTTAAAATTCAAACTCAAATTAAAATTTTGATCATTAATTCAAATTGAAACAAATACTTAAATAACTTAAAATTATTTTTTTTTCTTCTAATATCACTACCTACATATCTTCATCTTAAATTTTTTTTGATTAAAAGGGAAAAGCACCTATTGCATGCCTCGTTAAAAAACCTCCTTAAACCTAATAGAGGAAAAAGAGTGCACATAATAGAGCTATAAAACAAGACCAAACATAGAGTCGAACTTGATCACCACAAAACCAACACCACCTAAAAACATGAGAACAACCCTGATAAAGCCAAAGACAAATCCCAAACTACCAGGTATCCACACTGCCAGTGGCCACTGTGCGCGTCAAATCCTCGCCCACAATGGCATCCGCGTGAACATCGTCTCGAACCATCGCAGGAGGGTCAAGGAACCGGTAATGATCAAGGGGTAAATCGTTTACCCCCTTAGCCATCATATCCGCAATAACATTCGCTTCACGCTTTACCCAAGAGTAATGTACCTCCCAATTCCTCGATAGAATCTCGGCGAGATGACCCCTCAAACTAGAAGGAATCTGAGAAGGATCCCGGTAGCATAAACAATTGTAAACATCCCTATTATCCGTCTCGATAATCACCCGAGTGTAACCAAGTGACCATGACGTCGAGAGTCCCTCAAAAACAGCTCAAAGTTCCGCATCAAAAATGGAGAACGCACCAATACGCTTAGAAAATCCAAAGCGTCATCGGCCATTAGAATCACGTCCCAAACCTCCACAAGTAGCCAACCCGGATCCGGGATTCCTAGCACCATCTACATTTATTTTCACCCAACCCAACGGTGGTCTCTCCCATCTCTGCGGAACCCGAGTATTCCCCTGCATGGCACTATTCTCAGACTCCCGTGCAATGGCCATCAAGAAGGTGCTGCAGTAGCGTCGAGCTTGAGCGAGTATTGGTTCCTGACTATCCGACACAGTCCCAAAGACAACCGCATTTCGACGCTTCCAAGTCAACCATAGAATCGTCGCGAACAAAAGATCCCAATTTTCATGATGCCGAGCAAAGTAACGCATGTTACTAATATTCTTCATAATCCACTCGTTGATACCACTGTTAAAAAATTCATGCACCATATCAACTTTAATGAGTTACATCCACGTCCTACGAACCAATAAACAGTCCCGGAGGACGTGAGATATATCTTCAACCATTGCTCCGCAAATAACGCATCCGGCGCTGTTGGCGACATGTCGGCGAACCCGCTCGGCATTTGTCATTAAACGTCCATGACACACCCTCCATAAGAAGGTTTTAATCCGAGGCATACCACGAAAGTCGGTAAGAGTTTTCCAAATCGGGTCGACAACCAATGGAGTAGATGTGGTGCGTAATCCATACGCGGATCGCACCGTGAAGCTCCTATTTGATTCACAACTCCACCCAGGTCTGTCCGGTAATATGGTGGTTAGTGGTGGTTTGACAGCCATAATTCCGTTGAGCACATTAGGCGGAAGCAAATCCGCAAATAACTCCAAATTCCACTGCCCATCGTGCGTTACCATGCTTCTAACTGTCCTGAAAGTATCGGGAACATTCCCGTTGCCTAGATATCGGTACAGGGGTCCAAACGATGCAACCCAATTATCCCTCCAAAAGTCAACATGCTCACCATCACCTAAATTCCAAATAATGTTTCGATAAAGCTCAGGCCAAATAAGCACCAAACCGGTCCAAAGACGCGAGCCTCTGTGGCGGGGAAGAGTAGACAACATAGTTTCTTTAATACCATACTTGCAACGAAGAATACGAACCCAAAGACGATTTGGTTCCGACAACATAATGAAGCCGAGTTT
Organism: Hibiscus trionum; assembly: GCA_030270665.1. Taxonomy (NCBI): domain Eukaryota; kingdom Viridiplantae; phylum Streptophyta; class Magnoliopsida; order Malvales; family Malvaceae; genus Hibiscus; species Hibiscus trionum. Next base: position 3,845,814 of record BSYR01000021.1, on the reverse strand, counting down.
CATGAGAAACGCCTTATTTTGGCATTTTAAATTCTTCAAGCCCAAACCCCCCTCAACGCTCGGAGAGCAAACAATTTCCCAATTGACGGCATGGTTTCCACGATTAGTACCACAGTGTCCCCAGATGAAATTTCTAATCAACTGCTCAATTTCAGTATAAACATATGTAGGCAAACGAATAGACTGCATGGCATACATAGGAATAGCTGCAAGAGCTGATTTTGCCAAGATAATACGGCCCGCAAATGAGAGCATCCGAGCCATATCTGTAAGTAATTTTAGTGATACGACCATGAAGGAGAGGAACACCCAAATACCGACCAAGGTCAACCACACACTGAAATCCAAAGGCTCCACTGATATCCTCCCTAAGAGAAGCATGAATATTACGAGAAAAGAAGATGTGCGTCTTCGATATACTCACTTTATGGCCAGAACATTCACAGAATTCCCGCAAAACCCTACTAACAACATCGAATTGGTGAAGAGAAGCTTCAGCAAATAAAACGAGATCATCCGCGAAAAAGAGATGAGAAATCACTGGTCCCCTCCCTTTAAAACGGAATGCCCTCCAATTTCCTTGGTTAACCTCCCTTTGAATAGACTGAGCAAGTCGCTCCATACATAGGACAAAAAGATAGGGAGACAGAGGATCACCTTGTCGAATCCCTCTCGATAGGCGAAAGCATGTAGATGGACTACCATTCCAAAGAATTTGGGTAGAGACCGTAGAAACGCAACTCATGATAAGCTGGCCCAAGTGCACGGGTATACCAACATCAACAAGAGTGTCATCAATAAAGGACCATTCAAGACGATCATACGCCTTCTCCAGATCAACCTTGATGGCAAACCATCCTTTGCGACCTTTTTTGTTACGCATAGAATGGATAATCTCCTGGGCAACAACCACATTATCAGTAATAGACCGTCCTGGAACAAAGCTGGTTTGGTTCTCCGATATCCAATCCGGAAGGTACGATTTTAATCTGTTCACAATAATCTTACTAAGAATTTTATAAACCACAGAACACAGCCCGATAGGACGAAATTGAGTAATCACCTCCGGAGACTCAACTTTAGGAATAAGCACAAGGAGAGTCTTGTTTAGCTCAGGATCAACAACCCCAGTGGCAAAAATACGCTGAATAGTGTCACAAACCGTTCTGCCAATAACATCCCAATTGCGCTAATAGAAAGAAGCATGAAACCCATCCACCCCAGGAGATTTAGACGGGTGCATTTGAAACAGAGCCTCATGGATCTCCTCATCCAACAATGGCCGAATCAGCTCCTCCCTCTTCTGTTGTTCAATCCTACGGAACATATCGCGACAGTTATAGGCGTAGCCGTTACACCCCTCCGAAGAAAAGAGAGTCTCAAAGAACCCCACAGCAAGCTTTTTCAAATCATCCGGATCCGAAATCCACTTACCACAATCATCTTTAAGCGAGACAATAGTGTTATGCTTCCTTCTACCATTAGCAATAGCGTGATAGTAGCTAGTGTTCCGATCACCATCACGTATCCAATCGCATCTCGCTTTTTGACGCCATAAGCTTTCTTCCGTGGCCAAAATGTCGTCCAGCTCCTGTTTTAGAGAATTTTCCAAAGCACTGAGAGTAGCAGAATGTCTTTGCCCCAAGGCTTTATCAATACCCCTAAGGCGAGCCACGATACGCTTCTTCCGCTTAACCAAATCTCCATTACATTGACCATTCCACTTAGATAAATTATCGCGAAGCTGAGCAATATTCTCACTATAAGATAAATCATCCTTCCACACATTCTTAAGGATAGAAGCAAACTCAATAGAATCATGATAGTTAGGAATAAATCGGAAAGGCCTCTAACCCAAGCTAGAAGTAGAAACACTAGTGCACAACAGGAGAGGGCGGTGATCAGACCCAATACGATCAAGATGATGAACCAAAGTATCCAGAAACATATCAGACCATTCCACATTCACCAAACAACGATCGAGCCTCTCATACAAGTCTCCCTGAGACCAAGTGAACCGAGGCCCCTTGAAGTTCACCTCCATCAAAGCATTAGTAAAGACAAAGTTTTGGAAGTTCCTACTAGTAAAATGGCGCTGACTTTGACCCCCACGACGATCATCAAGATGTAAAATAACGTTGAAGTCACCACCAATCAGCCAAGGCTGGGTATCTCGAGGCCTAATCGCAGAAATATGGTCCCAGAGAAACTTTCTATACTGGATATGAGGACTAGCATAAACCACATTTACCAATAAAGGCCTTACAAGGGCCAAGCCATGAAGAGAAAAATGCACGAACTGATTTGAGATAGTGATAATATGAACCGATATATCCCCGTTCCAAAGCAACCATATGCCACCGCTGAATCCCTGAGCTTCAACACGGAAGGAAGACTGAAAACCCAATCTACTAACAATGCGATCAGCCTGAGTACCACTAATTCTGGTTTCCAATAACGCCACAATCGACGGCTTAGACGAGGATCGTATCCTACAAAGATGATCACGAAAAGAAGAGCTCGCAGCTTCTTGAATATTACAAAAAATAAAATTAACCATTATAAAGGAAAAGAAGGAAATGACCTAATCAATTAACATGACGTTCGCAACTCGGGCGTTGGTCGCATCTCCACTGGCATCCTCGGCCGATGGTACAATAGGGCTAGTGGTCGAGTCTTTCGTCAAGTCGCAGCCAACCTGCTGCTTATCTGCATGAACAGTTAAGGAAATAGGTTTATTACTTTGACCATTAACCTGTAAATCCTCAAGGCAGTTGGTGGCCGATTGGATCCAATCCGATAACAATGGTGACGGTGGCAATCAGTCCGATTTCTTTCTCCCTCGAGACTGCGGTTTAGAAACATTCTTGCTGCTCTTTTGAACACCTTGGACACGAATCTTGCTGCTTTTTTGGGTCGCATGGACCTTGCGTCCATCATTCAAAATCGAGATCGCATTGTGACTAGACTCCCCTACACTATGCGCATGTTCTACCACACTTGGGACCACGCCCGGCACTGTTGGTAACACACACCAATCCGTGCAACTAGAACCCAAACCAGCTTGGGCAACATCCTACTGGCCCTTCGGCCCCTCCACTCTCGCAACCTGCTGCACGACATTGGGGCTTTTAGCCGCTGCAGCTTGTTGTCCCAGGACGGTAGCATTGACGGGGCCTGCATCAATGACTTGTTTACCTTTATTGTGCTCCGACTTCACCACTATCTTGCTCGCTCCTAGCATGCTCACTTTCGGACATATCAAAGTTCCGTAACACCTCAAACCTCGATTGACCACTCTTAGCATCACCACTCTTAGTCGTAGTGGCACCCTCTCCCGCCTTTCGCGGTCGTCGTTTCCGACTCTCTGCAACCATCCAAGGTCCATAAAGATCACCACGATTATCCTCTTGTGACGAGTTCTTCGAAACCTCCTGTATCCCATCGGATTTCTCTACTATCTTCTTTGCACAAAATTCCATTGTATGGCCATACACGCCACAATGGTAACAAATAAGTTGCAATCCCTCATATTCAATTTTCTGCAGGAAATTATCGATACCAATACAAGGCAATAAAGGTTTAGATAAATCAACCAGAACTGCAAGGCGCGCAAACTTACCACGTTCGCCCGCGACAGTGTTGTAGTCAATTTTAACAACCTTGCCAATAACCTCAGCAATACGTCGAAAAAGACCCCTTGAATAGTAACGGAAAGGCAAACCCAGTAATCGAACCCAGACCACAACTTGCGTCGGATACGCTTTCGCCATAGAGAAATCTCGACTCCACGGTTGCATAGTAAGATAACTCCCGAAAATGGTCCAAGGTCCAGCAGTTAGGGTACGAATATAGTCCTCTTCCTTCTCCAATTTCACCAGGAAATATTCGTTCTCCAAATCGATCAATTGAAAGCGACCCTCCAATTGCCAAAGTGCCTGAAGTTTATTCCAAAGAACCCGATAGCTAATAGTCCTGCCAAGCAATCGTACAATCACAGCTCTTTCCATGCTACGGTCAACTAAATCATGAACCCTCTCTGAAAACTTGATAGTCGGATAGGAGCCCCCACGACTAATTGTAACATCTTCACCACGTACTGTAATAACCGTCTCAGGACCGTTGGGGAAGGTGCTATCTTTATGCACCTTCGCCCCTGTCAACGCATTCGCATAGGATATCGGAGAACCATGAGGAGTTTTAGAATCTCCAAGGTGCATGGGAGTATCCATTGCCTTCTCCCCCATGGTACCATCCGCATCAAACATAGGGTTTCCCAGCACCGTCATACCACTTTTGAACGGCACGTCAGAATGGTTCTCCACGCCCAACGCCGCCTCCGGTGCCACAAGACCAGCAGATGACACCTGCAAGGCAGACGCCGCCTGCAGTGTTGCCTCAATGTTCTGGTGCAGAACTCCAGACCCTCCACTCATAAATCCAAGAGGGATATCGGTGGCTTTAACCACGACGCCCCCCCTTCCTTGGCCGATAACACATGTTGAGTACCAGGAGGCCGCCCGCCAAGGTCCAAGCACCCTGTCGACGCCGGCGAAGCACTACCAACATTAGGGTTACGATTTTCCATGCCATCAGATTCGTCCGACTTTTTCGGAGACATAATAGGATCGCAATTTTTTTTAATAAAAGTTCATTAATTACCAGAATCTCAACTGCCAATAAAAATCAAAAACCTAAATAATTAGTAATTTTAGTTGAATTAAGTATGTTTTCAACCCATAAATAATGTAGTAATATTAAGTCCTCTATAAACCCATAAATTTCATCAGTTTTGAAAACGAAGTCATATTATTCCTCTTCACTAGCCTCAGCAGCAGAAATCTCTGAATCCAATATGTTTATTAGCTGCTCACTCGAATGCTTTGCTGCAGATATCATGTCCAGAACAATACTCGCTTCTACGCCAGCAGCGCCCCGGTGCCCTTTCCTGTTAACCGAAATCGAGACAGCCAAGCTCATTTGTGACTCCTCTTCTGATGTAGCATCAATGATATAGTGCCTCCCCACCTAATTAAAATGCAGCTTTGTCGAAAATTTATTTTTGACAATTGACAAAAATAATAACAGACAAACTGTGTTACCCTTGTTAGTGTAACTATGACAGAGATCCCAGATGTGTCAAACTGTAGAAACTCTTCATCACTTATGCTGACTTCAGGTTGGTGGTCATCAACTGTCGTCTCGGCCGCAACATCGACCTTGGAGATGCCGGTATTGCTTAAAGCAACCTTTACAAACAACAAAGTCATGTAGCTCATTTTTTTTGAAAGGTGGTTGGGCCTCGTTAAAAACCCCCTTCCTATCGAAGGGGGAAAAGAGTGCCCCGACTAAGAATTTATTAATTTAAATAGAAAGTCTTACAACCAAAACAAAGGAAAGGGAACAATTAAAACGTCCAAAACTGAAAACCAACAAAAAATATCAATAGCAGCGCATTACCCGATCCCTCTTTTTGCTAGCACATCTGCCACCACATTGCAGTACCTTGGGATGAATCTCACACAGACACCTCTCTCACTTAACTTGCTTCTAATTAATTTTACCCTGTCGGCCACACAAGGAGGGGGAGAAACCGAGCCTTTAAGCCACTCCAGGATCGTCTTGCAGTCAGATTCAAGGATGAGCCTGCAACAATGTGACCAAGCTGATTTGAAGAATAGATCTAGGCCCACACGGACAGCTTCCAGTTCAACAATCATTGAGGGATCATTCCCAACCAATTCTGAGAAAGTGAACAGCATCGCACCAGTGGAATCTCTAAGCAAGCCGCCAATCCCACAAACGCCTTTTTCAACATTTGCTGCACCATCAACGTTCAGTTTAAGGAATCCGAGAGGTGGTGGTTCCCAGCTGAACTTCGCCTGCTTAACAGATTGTTTAACAGCGATATTGGAAGCTAGCGAGATATCCGATAACAAGCTAGATAATGAGATCGAGCCACCAGGATGTTTGGCTTTCAACCAAGAAGCAATCCGGACTTTCACCATAAAGCTAATTTGCCACCAATCCACCTGTTTCCTGTTAAAAATGATGTCATTCCGGAAACACCAGATGGTCCAGACGATGGCAAAAGGGACAAGACCGATCTAAGCTTTGTTGTTCCCACTCTCAAGTTCGTTCCAAACCTGCAAAAAAGATGATGGATTTGCAGGGAAGGCCGAAGCACACCCAAGCAAATTGCAATAATACATCCAAATAATCCAAACTCCATGACAATTAAAGAAAAGGTGGCTGGGAGTTTCAGGTTTGAACCTACACAAAGGGCAGACCGTGTCAACAATTATCGACACTCCCCTCTTTATCAGTTCCGTTTTGACCGGAACACGTCCCCAAAGGACTAACCAGATGAAAAATTCCACTTTGGGTGGAGCGATGCCTCGCCACACCACATCTTTCCAAATGGGCGAAGGGGCATAGTTTTGGTACGGAAGTTTGCGGATTGATTTAACAGAGAAGGTGCCATTGCTAGCACCCAACCAGCAAACCCAATCTGTTGGCACATTACTACCTTTGAAAGAATGTAGACAAGACATCAAGTTGTTCCATTGTGGAACTTCCCAGTCGAAAAGAGAACGACGTAGAGGGATGTCCCACAACCATCCACTCACGTCTTTACGCCCATAATCTGAAATGCGGCTCCTTTTATTTATCGCCAAAGCAAAAATCCTAGGAAATTTTGATTTTAGGGTCGAACCCCCTACCCAAATATCAGTCTAAAAAAGAATGGAAGAGCCGTTACCTACTTGAAGGGCGAGATTGGAACGGATAGAATTTCCCAACTGATCTTCAGAGAAAAACGATTTAGAGATTCCATTCCAAATCCAAGAAAAAGATTTCTTAAGAGCAGGCTCGGGAAGAATCCTGCAGCTTTCCGGAGGATATTTCGCCCCTATAACTCTTCTCCATAAGATGTTTTGTTCGTTGCCAAATCTCCAAATCCATTTCCCAAGGAGAGCTCTATTTAAAACGTCCAATTTAGTAATGCCTAGACCACCACAGTCATGTGGTAGACATACCTGGTTCCAACTAATCCAATGAATTTTGTCTTTTTCCATCGTCCCCCCCAAAGGAAAGTCGCCATCATTCTGTTCAGTTGTTGCAATACCTTAGCCGGCATCTTAAAAAGGGAGAGGTAATACACTTGTATACTTGTTAGAACCGACTTAATCAAAGTGAGTCTTCCGCTAGGCGATAGGAACTTGAGCTTCCACCCTCCCAGTTTAGATCTGAAATTGTTGAAAACCGGTTCCCATAGGGACACAGTGTTCCTATTGGCCCCTAGAAGGAGGCCTAAGTAGGTAGTAGGGAAATCTCCTGCGATACAGCCAATGCCCGAAGCCCAATCCTTCACCGTCTCGGCTGCAACATTAATTCCAAACAATCTGCTTTTTTCAGATTCAATTTTAGCCCCGAAGCCAACTCGAAAACGCGGAGAACCCGTTTAACATTGCAAACTTGATCTCTCTCACCTCCACAGAAAATAAGGAGGTCATCGGCGAATTGTAAATGAGAGATAATCAAGGATTCTGGCGGGCCCTCTACCCTAAACCCTGAGAATAACTGTAAACGGATAGCCTTTGAGAGCATCAGATTTAGAGCCTCACCCACAAAATTGAACAGAAGAGGGGAAAGTGAGCAACCCTGGCGTAGACCTCTTGAAATCGAAAAAATCTCAGATGGCGAGCCATTGACAAGCACAGAGATTGAAACAGTTGAGATACAGGTACGTATCCACTTACACCATTTATCCCCAAATCCGCACTCTTTCAGAATTCGAAGCAAGAAGTCCCAACTCACGGTGTCGTAAGCTTTCTGGAAATCGATCTTGAAAGCCATCCCACTATTGCCTGATTTCAAGACAGAGTCAATTGCTTCATTTGCAATCATTACACAGTCCAATATTTGTCTACCTGGAATAAAAGCGAACTGGGACTCACTGATTACATTGTCTATAACCATTCTCAACCTGGAGGCTAAGACCTTCGAAATGATTTTGTACATTCCCCCCACAAGGCTAATCGGTCTGAAATCGTCTAGAGACTCGGGGCAACTTACCTTAGGGATTAAGGTAATGAAGGAATGATTAATGCCTACTTCTCAATTCTTCCCATGGTAAAAATCAGAGAAGCATTTCATAATGTCACTCTTGAGTTCAGGCCAAAATTTCTTGAAAAAACCCATGTTAAAACCATCTGGGCCTGGGGCACGATTACAGTCTGTAGAAGAGATGGCTGCCCAAACTTCATTCTCGGAAAATTCCGATTGAAGTAGACGAGATTGCTCGGGACTTATTTTTTTGAAATCCAAATCCATTCCATCCAACTCCAGACTGTTTTGATCATTATAAGCCATGCGGAAATGCTCTCTCACAGCTTGCCTTATCGAACCTGGGTCAGATAGGGAAACTCCGCCATGTTTTAGAGTGACAATAGAGTTCCTTCTTTTCCTATCAGACGCGACCAGATGAAAGAATCTAGTATTCCTATCTCCTTCAGAAAACCACCGTAGTCTAGACTTTTGGAGCCATTCGCTCTCTTCTTTCCTGTAAATCTGCCATAGATCCGACCGAAGAGTTCGGAGCAGAATCAAGTCCTCAACCCTGTATTGACCTCCTTGAATTTTCTTCTCAATAGCTGAGATTTCCTTTTCAACTAATTTTGAAGATCTCCCTGAAAGTTTATTCGACTTCCCGGCCCAAGATTTCAATGCAATTTTAGAGCTTTTCAGTACTTGGCCAATTCTAGCACCCGAATTCTTGGATTTAGTACCTCTAATGGCCTTTAATATCGTCTCCTCATAACCCTCCAGATCAGCCCAATAATTGAAACACTTGAAAGGTTTTGGGCCCCAATCCTTGGATACACTCATGAGGTTAATTGCATTGTGATCAGATAATGATTTGTCAAGTAGAGACTGAACCAGATCAGGAAAGGAAGCAATAAACTCTACATTAGGTAAAAAGCGATCCAAACGAACAAAGGTAGGAGGATCCCTATTGTTGGACCGAGTATACTTCCCCCTGGAGGGGAAGATCTACTAATTCTGCCTAAAAAGCAAAAGACCTGAAAGACTCCATCAACGACTGATTCAAGGAAAAACCTAATTTATCGTCAGGGTCCAGAATTAAATTAAAATCCCCTGCTAGGCACCAAGGAATTTTCCTATGTCTGATAAATTCTAACAATTCTCCTAGGAAACTAGATTTTTCCGAATCACATGATGGTTCATACACATTAACGAGCCCACAGACAAAATCATACGATTTGATGCAACCAATCAAAGCAATAAATAGAGGGAAAACGAATTTTTCTGATACCTGAAAGTACTCTGAATCCCAAAGACAGAGCAAGCCGCCTGCCGAGCCCAAAGCTGGAGAGAAAGAAAAATCTAGCGACTTCAATTTCCACAGCTTTCGGATGTCAAACTCGCTCATTATATCCAACTTAATTTCTTGAAGGAAGATGAAATTAGGAAGATTCTGACGGATAAGGCCTTGCACCGCTCATTTTTTCTCCTTCCTACGAATACCCCGTACATTCCAAGATAACATTCTAATATCCATAATCATCGAGCAAAAACCCAAAAGAAAGACCCTAAGAAAGTCCCAATGACTCCTTCTCGAGCTCTACCACTTTTTTAATTACTGTCGTACGACCTCCTTTAAATGAGAGTTCCAGCAGTTTGCTTATTTCCCAAACTGACTCGGCTTCTAACCCGACAGCAGAGCCTTCGAGATTGGGTGAATTGTGGCCAGCTTGGTCTCCCGAAACCCTTACCCCATCTTCCAAAGAATCGCAAATTAGTCTACAGAGTTTCCTTTTTGTAGTAGCACAGAAAAGGCTAGAGTGGAGAGTAGGTTTAGAGAGGATAATTTGGTTGCGGCAGAGGACGGGGGAAAGTATACCAGAACCATTGCCCACAAGCCCCTCCAAACTATCTGGTACAAACTCGGTTGAATCTCCCAGGGAAATGATTTGCGGGTGAGGGTTGGGATGTTCAAATGGGTTAACTGCCATATCCCTTGAAACATTGGACCCCGAGGAATTATCAAGAAGTAAATTCGGTATATTCTCTCTCAAATTCGAGGAGTAATTGGGCCCAGGAAAATGTTTTGCGGCTGATTCAAAATGGTCAGAAAGAGCGGGCCCTACATTGGCTTCCATAATGTTTTGAGTTGACCGATGAATCTTGCCAAGATTCCACGTGGGCAGCCTCTATACCGTTGCTAGAATCTCGTTCTTCAATATTCCTTGTACCGGAAATAGGGCCAGCATTAACTTCCCCATTATCGGGAGGTGGGGGACTTGATTATGTGGCACCGACTCTTGAGCTAACAAACCAGTACGGCCAACCGGGGAGTTCGCCGAAAATAAGATGTCGGCCGCTGCAAAATTTTCGCAACCTAGATTAGAGGCGTCATCCGACTCAGACCACTCATCTGTAAATCTGGTTGCTGAGCAGTCCTTGGGAGAGTCTTCATCATCTTCATCTAGAAACCCAGTCTTGACCTTGATAATATATGGAACATTCATGGAGTTCACCTTGAGTGTTGTGGGTAGGGTTGCCGTGCTAGCCAACCTAATGACCATACGAGCAATGTCAAGGCGATCTCTTGTAGATGTTAATGGGTCCAGTGCAACAAAGCTACCCCATCTATTGCCTAAAGATTCGAAAAAGCTTTGATGCCAACAAAATAATGGCACCCCAGTTAGGAGGATAGAAGCGAAATGGTGGGGAATACCGTTCTGAATGAGAGGGCCAATGTGTTCGAACCAATAGCACAACTCCTGTTGTTTAGAACTCCAAACTTCCTTCATCTCCTCCAATGAATTAAACAGGATAACGAAAGAATTGAAATCAACTCCCCACTTCGATATTTTCACGTTGATCCCATCATTTTGCAGAGCTCTTTGAACAAAGTCTCTTTCAAAATTCTTCTTGATAATTCCAACCATACACTTTTCCAACCACTTCATATCTTCAGCCGGTGCTGTAAAATCCAGTAAGCTGTTAACCTTGGCTTTTGCGAAATCCCCAGATTCCTGAGATAACCTATCTGAATTCTTGGCAATTGATCTGCTAAGGAGTGCTTCACGATAGGTTTCCGGACCATAAAAAATCTTGCTTTCCATTGAGCATTTGTCAGTGTTAACTCCTTTTTTCCTCATATCAGAGTTGTTTTTCATCTCCTGGTTCAAACTGGAATTTTCCTTTGTGACCTTATTCGCCCTTGGGAATCTGGCTTTGTCAACCTTCACAACCAATCCGTGTATGAGAGATCCATCCAACTTTTCGATAACCCTTTCCATATCCAGTTTGCTCGCCAGGGAGATGAAGGCAAAGGTAGACTTTTTGTATTTAGCCTTGTTGTTGATGAGCGGAATGAAAACACATATTACCTTACCATGAATACTGGTGCGTTCCCTCAACGTCGATCTTGACACTCTCCGGCTGAGGTTATCAACAAAAACTGTCCATTCATTGTTCACTGTCGATGCTCCGATCTTCGCTCCAGCTTGAAACGGCTCTTTTTCTCCCAGAGCCATCTTTTTATGTATTGGCCGAATAAATCCAGAGTGCGATTTTGATATTTTTTATCGTGTTAAGTGGGATTTTTTTTCTTATGTAGCTCATTTCAAGCTATGACTTCTGAAAAAACTTGTAACACGCTCGAATCGATCTTCCGAAACTGTCAAGAGGGTTGAATTGAACTCCCGAAAGAATTGACTAAAAGCGATAAAAATGATAATCAATTTGCACGATGATTTTAGAGTGGTTCGACTTTCTAACCAAAGTCTACATCCACTACCTTAGCACACCACTAAAGATTTTCCAATTCACTTCCTTTTAAGGCCAAAGGGATAACCTTACAACCCTATCTTTTCAATGGCTAAGATAGAACCACTGTAGTTTTTACTTTGGCTAAACTAGAACCTCTCCCTTTTACAAGGTTTGTTTGGTAAACAAAATACCGCACAAGGTGGTTGTTTACACAATTGAGCTCACAAGAAAGAGTGAAGGATAAAAACAATAAAATCACTCTCTACAAATATTTACAAGAGAAATGAAGAAAATAAAGACTTAAACTCAATTTCTCTTAAACATTAAGCTTGGATGTGGTCTCTAAAATTCTTCAAGTGTCCTTGTGGTGTTTATATAGTGTGGAATGATTTTCTAGCCGTTTATGGCCGATGGGGATGCAAAATAGCTGTTACCTACAAAAAATTCAACATTTATAACTAAAGAAATCGATATTTTTTCTCAAAGAATCGATCCTTTTTCAAATATATGACCGTTGGACAGACAAAGGATCAATCCCTTTTTCCAGGGGATCAATCTTTTACACTAAATGGCTGGAGCCAAAAAAACAAGTGTTTACTGTCCAAAAAAGGATCGATCATTTTGTATAGGGGATCGATCCTTTTTGCTTTAAACATGGAAAAACAACATTTTTAAGTGCAAAAATGATCATATTAATTTTGAAAAAGTTTGGCTAAGTTCGAAAACATTCGAAACGAATTTTTCAAGTTTATTTGGACTTTAAATTATTTTTGTAATATATTCGATTAAGTCTAAAAACAATTTTCTTTTAATTTGTTATATTAAAATATTAGTTCAACAACTTCAATACGAGGCACTGATGCAACACAACACAACTTGAGTATGTTGCTCATGGAAATTACATGAAACTGTTGATTGATGCAAAAATGGGCACCTCTAGATGCCGTATACGAGTAAATATCAAAGAATTGGGTAACTCAAGATAATCATTAGGATTTGATTATCAGACAGGTTTTTGCCGAATTTGACAGAAAACTCAAGGCAGAATCGAATCGAGCATGAATGATTCAGAATGACACACGCGCACACCAAAAGTGAGATTCACATTACACAAGTCCAACCGTCCAAGAAAGTGGTAATAGCATTTAACATAAATCTAAATCTATTTCATAATCAAATTCATAAAAAAAAATTGTTTATAACAGGGCTATGTTATATTTTTATGTGTTTATAATATTAATTATATTTTTAAATAATTATAAATTAAGACTCTATATTTATAGTGAATTTTATTTCACCAATTGAAGTAATAATCGTGAAAGTAACAATTAAGGTCCTTGAACTTTTAGTTTTTCTCTACATATATCAAAGAATTCAAGCATCTGAACAATTTAAATCCATAAACTTCACATGAACAATTCAGGCATCTTTCAGTATAACACTATATTATTATTATTTGCTTTTCATCAAAGAATTCAAGTTTCATATAATTAACATTTGATCAGTAGGCGGGACTGAATGAAAAGAAACTTACAAATTTCCAATAAACATGAGAAATAATTAAAAAAAAATCAGCTTTGGGTCAATTGTATAAATAAATGTGGGTTTAGTCATGTTAGGTTAATTTTTTCCTATAGAATATGTTATCATTTTTATATGATTATTACCCTTAGCTCAATGGTTAAGCATCGCTCTTATGTTTTAATAAGCCTGAGTTTAATACCAGTGGTCATATTTATTCTTCCTCCATTCTCATACTTCTTTTTCAATAGACTGAAAATTACCACTCTTGGTCTCTGATTTTCAACCTTGACTTGTTTAAAAACAAACCAAAAGATACTTTAGTACCTTAGCATAAAATGAACTAAAAGTCCACCGGTATACACCAGCAAAACAGTATAACAAAAGATATTTACTTGAAAAAAGAGCACAAAAATAAATAAAAGGAAACATAAATCCACAACCACTCCATAGTATAGAAGAACATAACTTGACATCCAAGAAAATCACATTTCTTAGGAAAAAAGTGAACTGATAACGAAAGATACTATATTTAACTAATAAAAAATCTTAATATTTGATGGAGGTAATGAAGTACTCTTATATTTGGTCTTTCAATCTTGCATGGAGGTAATGAAGTACATTCATTAAGTTTAAAAAAAAAAAACCTTTATTTGGTCTTTCAATCTTGCATGGAGGTAATGAAGTACATTCATTTGTTTTCTCTATTTATAGTTGAGTTTTTTATATCTGACAGTTCCTACTAATTTACATCAACGATCTACCAACCACATATGGTACAAAATCGGTATATTTCCTATATTCTAATCTCTATCAAAAGAAAATATCTCTTATGTTCACATGAAGTGTTCGCATAAGTGTGAATGGACAAGTCTCCTAGAATCCTTCCGTGAGTCAGACCAGTTTGGTGGTTTTTTTAATACTAAAATCTTCTTTAGAACCTCTTAGGCAACTTGTTGTGCATGTGATTTCAACCAAAATTTCAATAAGTAAATTAAAAGTTTTAAAACTCCAGTAATTAAAATAGGTTTGAGTGTTAAGTTCAATGATGATTTACGTAACTTATCCTTTAAACTAACTCAATTGATCCAAATATGATAAATTTTATTTCAATTGGACCTGTATAATCATGAGCCTTTATTTAATTTTTTTATATTGTTTGCTATTAACAATAGTTATATGAAGAAACTAACAAGTGTTTCAGTGAAAAAGCGGATGATGCTCATCTTAAGAAATATAAATTCAAATTGCTCTGTCTATAAGGTGTATACCCATTGTCAATGGGTTAAAAATATGTATGAACAGATACTATTTTGTAATCACCTTTAGACCATTAAAAAACAAACAATAATTATATCAAACATGTTTGTATGAACTAATCGCGATTAGATGTTTATCCATTCAATTTAATTTAAGGATTCGAAGTATATCATCGGTAAATTTGTATAAAACAAATTACATACGGACAATGTGAGCATTGTATGAGTTAGAAAAAGTAATTGCATAAAAAATCAACTTTATAACTTACAAAATCTGAAACTAAAGATTAATTAAGGATCAATGTGCTGACATGGTAACTGAAAATTATAGCGACTGCAAAAATATTTTATCAAACAATCCAAATTGAGACAAAAATCTTTTATCCTTTTTGGTGTTCTTTTCTAAATACTAAAAAAATAAATTATAAGCTCTAACCTTAAATTTTAAATCTTAAACTTTAAACCCTAAAAAGTACACTTTATCCCAAACTCTTTAAACTCTAACCTTAAACTTTAATCATAAACCTAAGTTTTTAGCATGAATCATAAATATGGGCACCGAAAAGTGCAGAAGATTTCTATTACCCAAATTGAGAGATGCATTGTAAAATTTCTGGGTCAAGATCAGGGGCGGAGCCAGAAATTTATTTAAGGGGTGTCATTTTTTCCAACGGTATTTAAGAGGAATTAATTATTTATAAAGGGATATCATTTTATTTGTAATGGGTGTCATTTTATTTGTAATGGGGTGTCAATTACATTTATTTTTTATTTTTTATATACAAATTATATAGAAAAATACAATTTCCAAAAAAATTTGAGGTGTCAACCGACACCCCAATGATCAAGGTAGCTCCGCCCATGGTCAAGATAAGGAGAAACTACTCCTATTAACAAGTATTAGAAAAAATATATTCTAAAAGTAGAGAAAAATAAATTAATTTACTTGTAAATTATATTTTTTATTATGTCCAACAAACTATCTAATAAATACTTCAAATTTTACATAAAATATAAAAAGTTTATTAAACATCCAACTACTCCAACAGGACAATTTATACGAATATTTTTAAATATAAAATTACTGAAAATTAAATACAACTAGTTATGGGCTTTGAACAACTGCCAAGACTCAAGTACGGACTTGGAAGAAGTGGATGACTTCCCTCGGTGGGGATCATTGTCTTTTGGGTATACTAGTAAGGCTTCGTTTTTTATTGTTGCGCTCAAATTTCAGTTGATGTTGCAACGGTCGTTTTCAAAATCTAAAAAATTTAACTGTCAACAAACGTCTGTTTAGCTTTAAAAATGGTAAACAAACATTCGTTTTAATTGTTAAACTCAACAAAAATCGCAGCCTAAGTAACTAAAAGGGGCAGAAGGAGCAAAGAAAAGGAACATCTTATGGTCTATGGAAGCCACATAACATATTTGCATTTTTTATATATACAGATTAGGTTATTTCTAAAGATGAATACGAGAATTAAACCTATAAAATTTCGAGTTTTGAGTTCAATAATATGCCGTTGTTATTTAAATCCAATTTTTTTTTACAAAAACCAGATTAATAAAAGAGAAGAAAAAGATTGCTATCATGAAACTTCACATGAACAATTAAGGCATCTTTCAGTATAACACTTTCTTACTATTATTTGCTTTTTCATCAAAGAATTCAAGTTTCATATGATTAACATTTGATCAGTAGGGGGGGACTAAGAATGAAAAGAAACTTACAAATTTCCGATAAACATGAGAAATAATTTATAAAAAATCAGCTTTGGGTCAATTGTATAAATAAATGTGGGTTTAACCTTGCTTAGTAATGACAATCCACCAAAGTAGGGGGCGGGGCTGAGAAGACAAGAGAGGATTGTTGTTGTTGCTTGGAAGCAAAGGCGAATTCGGATTCCCGGCGATCATCTTCCGGGGCCGGAAGATTGAGATCCAAACTTAAACACAAAACATTTGGTGGTTTCTCAGATTCCTTTGCCAATGGAAGTGTCAAAGGCAGGGCTGTGTTAGGTGCCATAACATTAGCATTACCACTACCTATTGACCCTCTATGCCTTCTCATATGCCCTCCCAATGCCTGTCCAGAGGTAAACTCAGCCCCACAAATGGAACATTCATGGACCTTAACCTTACTGTAATTCCCATTCAAACCTCTGTTATTATTATTAGGACCTTCTTCTTCATATGCCGATTCGAATAGCCTTGTGTTTTTCTCATCAACCATGGCTAGCTTGGGCTTCTTATGGCTAGCCCTATGACCACCAAGGGCTTGGAATGAAGGGAACGTTCTGTTACATGTTTTGCATTCATAAACAAAGCACCTGGCCTTGCCTGTCTCATTCGAAACCCCAATGTTAGGACGATCACGGCCTCGTAAATTATCGGATTCTCTGGATCGGCCTTGCGCTAGGAGGATCAAACAGTTGGCCAAGTCTTCTTCTTCCTCGGTTGTGTTGTCTTGATAATCAGAAGAAGAAGAAGGTGACAAATATTGAGTACAATTCTTCATCTCTACATCTTCAAAACCACCTTGATCATCTTCATTGTAAGTAGAATTGGCGAAAGGGATAGGCGAGAGAGGCCTCGAACGCTTGGTTCGCTTCCCTTTTACGATATCCATATGATCTTTGGACCCCATTGTCGAAACCGTCAAGAATAAAATCGAATACAAAAATGATAAAAAGGAAAACTGAGAAGATGGTGTTAAGCTTAAAAGTTTTTTATTTTTTCATAGGATAGTCAATCAAAGTATAAAAGTATATATATAAGGTTGAGTTGGAGAAGACGAAGGGAAATGGGGAGAAAGAGAGAAGTCCAAAAACAGACGAGAAATGAAACAGAAAAGGGGCAAAATTAGAAGAGTAAAACAGTTGGGAAGGTTGTTAACGTAAAGTCCGTTTCACACTCTCTTTCTCACACTTTGCCAACGCACTTCACGATATGCAAATCCACAACAATATGTTTTACATAAAATAAAAAACCAAACCAATAACAAGAAGCAAAGCAAGCACAATTATTTCTCTCCCTTTCAATGCTTGGTTGCACGATATAAGCATGCTTTCCAATTTTAAGCTTTATACACTCACCTCCATTTCTTTCATTTTTAATGTCTCATAATATCTCGATTACTAGTTTGATCTCACTTTATTATTGTTGTTGTTTTTATTATTATTATTTAAACATTGATGATTGGTTGGTCAGAACTGCTCACCTGCTCCATTCTCCTTTTTCTTAAGTTCCGGGTTCAAGACTCAACAGGAGCATTTCTTTCCCTAGGGTCTCCCCTTCCCCTCTAGGTAGAAGTAAAAGTAATATTTATTAAAAGAAAGTATGTAGAAATAGGGATGGGCACGGAACCCGGACCCGGCGGGTTCCGACCCAGCCCGATCGGGTCGGGTATTTTTATGAAAAAATCGGGTCGGGTCGAGTCGGGTTTTTGTGTAGGGTGAGGTCGGGTCGGGTCGGGTTCGGGTTTTAGGGTGAAAAAATCCTACCCGACCCAGGACTAATAGTGTAATTTCCCCCTAAATTTTTTAGGGATATTTGTAATAATACCCCTTTTTTATATATTTTTTTATAATTAGGTCCTTAAAATTGATTTTTTATTTACAATTTAGTCCTTAAATTTATTATTTTTTACAATTAAGTCTCTTAAAATTATTTTTTTTACAACTTAGTCCCTAAAATTGATTTTTTTTATATAGGTCGGGTCGGAGTCGGGTTTAAGGTATTTATTTTCGGGTCGGGTCGGGTCGGGTTTTTTAAAAGATATGGTCGGGTCGGGTCGAGTTCGGGTTTAGGGTTAATATTTTCGGGTCGGGTTCGGATGGGCCAAAAACCCGGCCCGACCCGACCCGTGCCCATCTCTATGTAGAAATATGAAAATTTACTAGGTTTTAAGATATGAAACCTTTAAAGTAAAATATCAAGTTGCAATTGGATATTATCTTTGGGAAGAGGAAATGTAAAACTGAGTTACGTTCTTCTTATTATTTATTAGGCAATGGGTTAAGTTTTCGAATTTCAGTTGATTTATTAGGTGCTGGTGATTTTTTTAATTAAATATAGATATTACATTCTAATAATAAGATTCGAACCCATACAAGATGAGGCAATATGATCATCTCTAGTTATTAGACCAATTAGTGGATCTCGATATTTTTTTTATAGATTAGAGATTTTAATTACCAGATATATACACTGCATACATATATTTTAAGCTTAAGGGGGTAATTTTGCCTGTGTAGTAATCTCAAATCAGTAAGGTTTCCCTTCATTTTTTTATTTCATCAATTTAGTCATTTTATTAAAAATAAGATATGAAATGCTAACTCGAATTTTAAAAAGAATAAAAAGCAAAACCGATAGCCTAGAAGTGAGTGCAAGGCCATTACTTGGCCTCGACGATTGTATGTAGGTATAATGAGATGATTGGAACGCACGGAACCAGCGGTGCTTCATTTCTTTTCCATCACCTAATTATTCTATTTTGATTTCTCTTTTTGCTTTTCTTCTCATGCTTCATGCTTCATGCTTGCTTGCATCACATCCAATCCTTCTTGCTCTATTCAAATATTTTAGTGGAAATATTAACTAAATTTTGAGTTACTTCTTACATTTTAA
Organism: Hibiscus trionum; assembly: GCA_030270665.1. NCBI lineage: Eukaryota > Viridiplantae > Streptophyta > Magnoliopsida > Malvales > Malvaceae > Hibiscus > Hibiscus trionum. The sequence goes on along the minus strand of BSYR01000021.1, from coordinate 3,826,597 downwards.
TTCACTTTTGTTTATCGTTTTCTCAAAGTAATAATATTTTAAGATAAAAATCACAGTTAGATCCAATTTTTTTCTTTAAAAAAGCAATCATAAATTCTTTTTCCATGTATTCTTTCAACTTGTTGTATCAATTTTAATAATGCTTAATAGGTAAATAAGTGTCCAAACTATGCTATATTTTTGGTTAGGTGACTAAATTATTTTTCGGGTCAAATTGTGACATAAAGTTTCATTCCATGATTCATTTAAGGTTTGCTGTTAATTTTTTCGTTAAAGGACACGTGTCATTTCCTAAACATTATAAAAATTATATTAAAAATAAATAAAATTAATAAAACAAAATAAAAATATATCCTGAAATTTTCAAATATTCCCAAAAAAGTCGCAAAATCCCTAAACCCCCCAAATTCGACCACTCCCGCCGGCGGCAGCCGCGTTGCCGATGAAGGAATGAAGTGCTCTTCACTCGCCGAACAACCCACACGTCGTTCGTCGCCCCTCCTGCCGCCGTTTGTCGTGAATCGTTCGAAAGAACCATTCGACAATTACGTCGGTTCGCACGGCGTTGGTCGATTTCCGGCGACGGTATGGTCGAGGAAATAGCCATGATGGTCTGGCGACCAATGTGGTGGGCGGAGGCGTGGCAATCAGCGGCAAAATCGGTGCAAATTGAGATTTAGATTTTGGGGGTTTAGGGATTTTGGAATTTTGGGGCTGTTTTGTAAAATTTGGAAAATTTAAAGATTTTTTTAGAATTAATTAATTATATTTATTTTTAATATAATTTTGAATTTTTCTGGAGGTGACACGTGGCATTTAACGATAGAAATTAACGGCAAACCTTAAATAGGTCATGAAATAAAACTTTAGGCCTCAATTTAACCCAAAAATAATTTAGGCACCTAACTGAAAAAATGGCATAGTTTGAGTAGATATTTGACAGTTAAGCCTTATAATAAAGAATCCATCTTTCGTTAAGGGTTCACCACGAGATAAACAAGGTAGTGTGTAGTATGTGGTGTGTGAGCTTTTATAAAAGAGTACTTGCTAATAATAGACCACATGGTTGGTCCACCTTTTACTTAAATGTGTATTATTTATAAAATTAATATTTAATATATTAATGATATATGTAACATTAGGGAATCAAGTTATAATATATCATCATGAAAATTTGAATTAAAATTATTAGATCATTTTTAATATACTAATGTGATTAGTTAAAATTATTATTTTTTAAAATTTTTGACAAGACACACATAAGTGTTTGAATTCAGGTCTCCAAAGATGAGTATTTTCTTCTTTTTTCACTAGAGTTATTCTTTAAATTTAATTTCGTTAAAGGTTTTTCGGTTGTCCTCTTAGTTCTCTTGACTAATTCGAACCAACTTTACATACTTAACTTTAATGGATAAGTGTCCTAATAAAAATTTTCTACATACAAAAAAACTTCAAGCTCAAGAACAAGTTAAAAGTTTTTATTTTTATCATAAAGGGTGGGTTGAATTTATTAATGAGGAGTAAAAGTTAAATTTAACATCACAAGACCCAAGGCAGCCCTTGGAAATAACGAATCGAAACAGTAGATGAAGAACAAAATAGAAGAAAAACCCTTCCGACGATTCTTAAGGAAAGATGCTTAAGTTCGTCAGAAAGGTAATAACATCCTCTATTCGTTGCTTCAACCCTTCATGTATAAAATTTGCTGAATTGCATCAATCTCGGATTATATCCTTGAAATAACCAAACCAGCCATGAAAAATTTGCTGAATTGCATCAATTGACCAGGTAATGCCTAATTGATTCCAAATAACAATATCTGTTTGACATGTGGTTTGAATAGAAATTATTTGTTCTTTTTCGTAACTTATTTATGCCGATATTAAAAGAATTAAAAAAATTACGATTTAAGGTTTAGGATTAGAGCTTATGAAATTTGGGGTATAGTAAATTTTTAGGGTTTAAGGTGTAAGATTTAAATTTTAGGGTTAAGGATTATGATTTAAAATTTTAACATTGGGACATAAAAAGGGGCAGAGGATTTTTGTCCATGTCTTCGATGGCAAGTCTATACCGACGACATCGAGAATCCCCTTAATCTTTCAAGGACTAGGTATGTTTAGGGATGGGCACGGGTCGGGTTTTTGGCCCACCCGAAGTCCCGACCCAAAAATAATTACCTAAACTCGAACCCGACACAAAAATAAAAATCCTAAACCTGACCTCAACCTATAGAGAAAAAAAATTAATTTTAAGGCTCTAATTGTAAAAATAATAATTTTAGGGGACTTAATTGTTAAAAAGAATAATTTTAAAGACTAAATTATAAATAAAAATTTAATTTTAATGATTTAATTATAAAAAAATATAAAAAAATAGTATTATTATAAATATCCCTAAAAATTTAATAAAAAATTATAATATTAACCTCGGTTAGGTCAGATATCTTTCACTCTAAACCCAAACTTGAATTAATTCTTAACAAAAATCCGACTCAATCAAGTCATATCGGGTCAAAACCCAACCGTGTCTGGTAAAATACCCATCCTTATCCCTAGTCGTATGCTCCAAAGATACTTATAGATATTAGGGGTGGGCATTGTCGGGTACCCGGTTCATCCAGGTACCTCATTAAGCGACCCGTGTCTCGGCCCATTATATTCAGGTACTCGAGATTCGGGTACCCGTAAAATTCAGGTACCGGTTCTTATTTTTTTTATTTTTTTTATTCTAAAAGTAAAAAAAAAAATCACATGTTAAACACAAAAATATTTAAAAAAAAATTAAACTTAAAACTTAAAAGAATATAATACAAACATAGAAAAAATGTACGGATTTAAACTTAATTTTAGAGTGAAAATATTAAGAAACATAAAATAAAAATATAATTTTAAATAATATATATTAATTTTTATCGGGTCAGGTCGGGTACCCGGTAAGGAGAAATTTCTGGCCCATGTCCCGGTAAATTTGTCAGGCCCGGTCGGGTAATTTTTTTTCGAAAATTACCCAACATTTTAGGTTCGGGTCGTCGGATTTTCGGGTCAGGTATTTTTGTCCACCCCGATAGATATTGTCTTGTTGGTGGAGGAAGAAACATCGGGTACTAATTACATAATATTTTTGGTTAAGTTTATATACTTAAACGTATTTGACGAAATTTGGCACACAAAAAAAGGAAAACCAAGAATTCATGCTTCTGACTAGGAAGGACACCCTTTGTTTTCATTAGAGACATATCACAAGAAGATATCATGGGATAGCAAAATGACAAGCACCCAATAACTTATTTTAGCTTCCGTGATAAAGGGAAATAACCATACATATTCTACAATCCATATAAAATTGCAGTAAGTTTAACAAAGCTAATATTGCACACCAATCCATGAAGCAAACCCGGAAACAGATTATGCCGCGGCAACAGCCTCTGTGGGCTTTGCCTCCCCTTCTGCAGGCTTTGCCTCGGCTTCTGCTGGAGCTTCTGCTTCCCAGAAGGCAGTCTTCTTCCCGGTCTTCGACACAGTCTGCAGAACAGCATCGGGCTGGACGTTGCCCTTCACAGTCACTTTTTGCTGCTCCAAATCTATATCATATGATTCTACACCTGAAATGTGTTTTCATGGCTTGTATATCAGTTAATCATAACAAACCAGATGACATAACAACTGATTATGATGGCACATCCCCGCTGAAAACTAAGAAGTTACATACATCATTAGATTGGGAGTATGATTTTCCTACCAGAATGTAAAAAGAAGCTAACCCTTCACCAATTTACTAAAGATGGTGAATCCCAAACAATTTTTCACATGCCATAACAAATCAGTATTCACTCCTGTCCCCAAGTACAACACCTTTCTTTTTCCCTTTCCCTTCTTTGGCAAATGGGAGGTAATATATATATTACTCCGACGTGTTCATGAACATGAATCAAATACAAATACATATCCCACATGAGCAGGGACGAACGAAGCCTTACGTAGCGTTGGAGCCTGGAGGGGCTGTTGTCCCTCCCAAAATTTTTGACACAATAGCATTTTAGCTCCTTCTTAGTTCAAATATTACTTAAATAAGGCCTTTCCCCCTCCCAATTTCCAGATTTAAAAGCTTAATAGACTCTTGTCCCTCCCAATGTTTAATCCTATCTCCGTCCCTGAACATGAACACTCATCGTGTCCCATGTACACAATCTAACATACAAGTACAACATGAGTACTTTATGAAAAACGGGGAATTTAGATGACATAAAGTAATATGCTTGAATTCGAGACGAGGGATTGTAAAACAGAGTCTAAGAACTTGGAACATCAAAGGTGCAGATTATTGATTATAGAAAAAAGGGTGAGAACAGACCTTCCATTTTCCCCAGAACTCTCTTCACGGCTCCAACACATCCCTGGCATGACATACCAACCTTGAGAACAACAGTCTGCAATGAAACAATGAATAACCAAACCAGTTAAGTTAATTGGAAACAGCAAATAATCTACAATACCAACATGCTAGAATCATTCTCATGTAATAGATTAGCCGTCTACATGTCAACTGAAATCTAAAATCTAAAAACCTCAATCTTCATCTCCAAAGTATAAATACCAAATCATTCGAATCCAGTTTTTTAGTTAATCTTTGAGACCCAAGTACAAATCAATCGAAATTCGATATGATCGGAACTTGGAATTGAACCGTAGCAAAGGCAAAGGGAAAACAACAACAACAAAATATAAAATTTACAGAAACAAGAAGAAATTTGACCCAGAAAATATTCCAAACAAAAATAAATAACAGAACTGTTTGAAGATTCAGCCAGGAAAAGGAAAAATAAGTACCTGAGACATGGTTTTTGGCTTTGGAAAAACAGAGCGGGGAAGAGGGAGATATTGTTTAGCGTTGGAATGAAGCAGGAAGGTCGAAGAATCGGAATTTATAGAGGAATTGAGGCCTGGACCAGTCCACGCGCTTTTCAATCTTCTTCTTTTTTGATCGAAATACTATTACCTAATTAATATGGTGGAAAATAAATTATTTGTTGATAATGAGTAATTTACACTACAAGTATAAATATGGTAATTAAAATATTATTATAAATAGATTACTGACGGTTAAATATTAGATTGGAGTAGTCTTTATAATTCTCTTAAATTGTTTGTTTTTTTCTGTTATAATAATAATTTAACAGTAACATGTTGTTTTGTGGTAGAATACAATTTTTAACTGTTGTTCTTATACGATAGGCTCGCTTGTTTTGTAAAAATTGTAAAAAAGACTAAATTGATAGGATTTTTAAATATAAACGGTTGAATTTATTGAATTGTTTTAAATTAAGAAGAAAATAATAATAATATGTCTAAGTTTTAGGGACTCAAAGTTTTATTATATTAAGTCACATTAAATATTTGTTTCAAATTTTAACGATAAAATAATATTTTTATAATAATATTTTTATTGAGTAATATGTTTATTACTAAACTCATAACTAAATAATCTGGGTGTAGTTCAGCCCTTTTTAAACCTTCATCGATAGATTTTTTTTATAAATTTTATATTTTATTTTAATGAAGTCACTTGAAAATTTAATTCTTTAATGTGCATGTGTTTGTTTTTTTCTTCTCTTCTTGTTACCGAAATAAATACTCGGGTTTGAAACTTAAATACAAAGTCAAGAAACTTGATAGTTAAGATTTGTCACTACTTCAATAGATAAACCATCCATTAATAGGTTATTCACATATGTTAATGGTGAGTTATTTATCTGAAACGTTGTGAGTTGTGTTATTAATTGTAACTATATATAAAAAACTAATGATTTTTATATATTTAAGTCGGACCAGAATAAATTTAGGCAAAGCATGCATATGAAAAGATTTAAATCAAAATAAATTCATATGTGAATCTATATATAATATTTACCTTGTGAAATATAAAATCCTCAAAATCTCAATCTTATTATTAAATTTAGATGGTATGATTTAGTGAAATAGCATTGGATTTGGTTGGTTTAGAAGTGGATGGGATGGGATGCCAAATTGGAGTGTTTGGTGGAACCAAAAAATGCTTTAAAAGTACAAAAGTTGCCTTAACATTTTAGTACACGAGTACTTTCATGTAGTACACGCTTTGATGGTAGTACCTACCAAATGCAATCCCTTTTAAAGTTTTCTTCTAGGATAGATTCAAATTTGTATTTAGCTTAATTGTATAATTCTTCCCATGGAATATGATTGCTTGCATTCAAAATCGGGTAATAATAGTGTTTTGAAACTACTAGAGCATTAAAGTGCATGACTTTCATGAGACATATAGTTCTGTAGTCAAGTTTTCAATTGTCAGAGAAGTCGATGTCACAATGTATTTCTCAAAAGAGACATCAATGAAGAAGTGTATATGATACAACTTCCAGGGTTTGAACAATATGGTGAATATGGTATGCCTCTAGTATGTAAACTTCAAAGCTATCTATGTTCTCAAACAAGTTCCGAGAAATTGGTACAACAAGTTGAAACAATATTTAGAATCTCTTCACTTTCGGTCATCACATGTTGAAAATTCTTTGTTCTATTACAAGCAAAGTGATATGGTCTTGTTTCTCATAATATATGTGGATGACATTTTAACTATAAGTAAGTCGGATAAGGAAGTGACGAACCTCGTACACAAGCTACACTCTCAGTTCTCTCTAAAAGATCTAAGAAAATTACACTAATTTCTTGAAATAGAAGTGTCAAAGAGTTGAAAAAATGGATTACATCTTTGTCGACAAAAGTTCACTCAAGAACTTCATCAAAAGGTTGGCATGCTTGAAGCTAATGAGTGTATCTTAGAAATTATCTAAAGATGAAGGACCACAGCTCCCAATGATGACCCTTACATCCTTATTTTATGTCGATTGGGGCAGTGATCACGTTGATATTAAAGTTTTTTAACGTTTTGTACCTTTTTCGGCTCCAACATTATATCATGAAACTCTAAGAAACAAAAAGTGATCTCTCGTTCTATTATCGAAATAGAGTATCGCAGTTTAACCAATGTCACATCAGAAATGGTTTGGATAAAATCCGTCTTTGATGAGCTAAACAATGTTCTTAATGAGGTGCCCAAAATTTGGTGCGACAATACAAGTACAGTTGTAATGGTTCCACCACTGTCTAAAGGATCATACTGCATCAAACTACAATAAATAGTTACAATAATATGTTAATTTAAAAATAATATTTTAAATAGTAGTTTTGTGTGTACTATGTGTGTACATTATTAAAATGTAAAGATCAATAAATAAATAGTATCTTATAATCACATCACACAAATCTAAAAACAATGTTTTAATAACACTTATGCAATGAAACAAATTCAGTATTAGTTCTTAGTGTGTCCAGACCTCATGACCTAAGGGAAATGAAGAAACAAAAATAAACAGTTTGGTTAACCGACTAAATATGTGTTCCAGTATTAGTTTATTAAATGCCATCTATCCATCCTTTTGTTCATTTTTCTAATTTTCTTGATGACACTTGACACATGAAATTTTATTTGCCTGACACAAAAATACATTTTTTTTATTTCATCTAAAAATCAAACAATACAAAGACGTACGAGATTAATGCATCAAAATCTAAGTGTTATATATTCGATAAAAATAAACCTATGATAATGTCAGCTTCATTATTAAAGTCTATGTGTTGCTTTAGCCTATAAATTTAAGATTTCATTTTATTTATACAAAAATAATCTTCATGAATCTTCGCTGTGATTAATTAAGTCTTGTACTTAGTATTTGGATTCTTACTTTGTCATTATGTTTTCATTTTTGTTTTAATTTCTGTAAACTTAGTAATTATTTGAGACAGGTTGAATCAAAGCATGTGAGAGTGACTTATGCATTTGATTCTATTGGTTTTCTTTTATTTTTAAACCCTTCATGATAATAGTGTTGTTTTTTATATTAATTTTGGAGTTTGACTTTTAGACTTTATTTTTAATAAAATTGTTTTGTTTTTCTCATTATGGACTATTATTTGATAAAATTTTAAAGTTTTTTTATAGATGTTTTTTTGAAAAAATAGTTATTCTTTTACAGTATTTTAAAATTATTTTTCACAATTTCAAATATAAATATTTATTTTTACATTATAAAATAACCCAAAAATAAAATGACTATAGTTTCATTTTTTGGGTTTTCTATTCTCAGCTCTAACAATCGATTCATACTTTCACAATATTTGGATTAAAACTAGAGCAATATCTAAGTTTATTGGTACAACAGTATTAATGAGAAAATACATATATGAATACAGTTGAATCTCCTGGGAAACTCCCACCTCCCTTGACTACTAAAGACTAGAGAAAGAAGAGAGAGATACCGATAACGGAACCGCCTTCAAAAGATATGATAAATCAGCATCTTCATGTGAAACAAACACCTTTCTTGGTTAAGATGCAACATGTACATAAGCTACAATCTATGGCTATCTGGTCTAAAATGGTTATCATAATATGAAAACTGATCAGGACGTACCCCAATTGATCTCGTTGTATGGAAGACCGGAAATCCTTCTCTACTTTGTATTTGTGGCACTAGGTCGGGATAGGAGGGGAAAGTTGAGTAACTCTGCAGAGCAGATGAGGGTAGGCCTGGTTCCATGTAAGGATCAAAACGTGGATTTTGAGTGGATCTCGACCCTGTCTCTGCATATCGACTGGTGAGAACTTGATCATCGTTTGTGTAACCAGATGCAGTTGGGACTGTGGAAAAACTTGATCTAACATCCATGTAAGGGCCACTGTAAAAACGGTCACTAGTAACTGGTGGATAATTACTAGAGCTACTTGACCGAGTGTTGGCATAAGAAGTGATGAGAAGATGGTTGCTAGAAGTCGGTGCAACTCCTGCATCTGGGTCAAAGTTTGCCAAGCTCAACTGCAGACCTGAACCCAGAAAGTTCATTTTAGAGGCCTCGGCTGAATAGTCAGATGGAACCCTGAAGAGTCCAGAGCATCCAATAGGAATCTCTGCCCTCTCCCCAACTTTTCTCCCAACATAAGGTTCAATAGCTTTTCCTCCGGACGCACCTTCTATTAGTGGAGATGTATTGATTTTCTGTTCTAAAGACATCCTAGCTTGTTTAAGTGCATCCAGCACATTGGTAAACCTTCCAGGTGTTTCATGTGGCACCAGTGCATAAATCTCATTTTTGTTTCCTGGAGGTTCCGTGGTTGAACTACCGCGGATATCAGATGAAAGGAGCTGCACTGCCTGGTTTCCCATTGAACCATGAGCATGAGAACTGTGTATAGGAGAATGGTTGCTCTGAGGACTCTCCTGATGCACCACTGCCTGCTTCCCAGTGGAACCATGTGCATTAGCAATTTGATGACCACTGTGTAAAGGAGAATAGTTGCTTTGCAGACTTTCCTGACAATGCTTTTCCTTTCCCATGGGACCTGGGGATGTTGGATTTAGGGACGCAGGAGAAAGGGAACTGCTACAATTACGATCCTGTAACTGATCCATATCACCATGTGAAGGCGGCATAGGATCATAGGGTTGAGTTTTAGGTAATTCCTCTTCCTCTTGGACTCGTAAGCTTCCTGTCCCAGATGCATATTGAGTTTGAGTCTTGATCTCATCTCTTTCCTCAGTGACATCTGAGTTGTTCCCAGGATCACATGAATCCTAAATAATTTTAACCCAAAAAAAACCCCCATAATATCAGCAAACACAAGCAAGATATAATTTAAAGCGCCAAAACATTCAATAAACTGTCTGGACAGCATAAGATAAAAACCATCACATTATTAATAGAGATAAGTAAACGAAAGGGGGGGGGGGGGGGGGGGGGAACTGCATATAGCACTCCCAAGGAAAATCATACTAATGCCATTTACAGCCAGGCAAATCAAAGTGACCTTTTACCACATGACAAGACTTAGAAAGTGTGTAATGTGCCAAGGTTTGGGCGAAATATATGATTTCTCATAACACATGAAAGAGAAAGAAGACTCCAAAGGGAAAAAACTAAGAGACAAGAGATTCCGTGACGGGATAAGCATGCCTCAAAGCTTGATAACTGCACCAATAGTAATGTAAGGAGTAAGGGAGAAGAGTGACTGCCTCTTCGAACTGGTTAAATGTAAATGCTCCTTCTGAAGAATCATATCATCAATTCGCAAATTATTCGTTTTCGTCCAAGTTTTAAAAGAACTTAAGACATCACCATTGCAAGAAACACCTTCATCGTCTCATGTATAATTTAATTCATTTTGCACCAGAACTTTTAAAATATTACACCTCAGCAACCTTGAACTTAAACTATCACGGAATGTACTTGTTTCAACTTTCAAACAAATATAAAACACACATGAAGTTTTAGCGTGAAATCATAACCAAGACAGGAAAAGAACCCAAATAATCTCTATCAAATAGGTTTTGCTTAAACATACCGGTGTACTACTATTATTTTCTCTGAACTTCTCTTCCCATTCTCTTTGGGCCCTTTCCATTGCTTCATAACGGTCAATAAGTTGTGCTTGATGTTCTAGTGCCTTTTCCATGTCTTTCTCACCTTCATACCCATGAAAACCAAGACCATAAGCAGTTATATTTCTTTCATCTTTTAAGGTTAGGCATCTGAATGTAGATTGTCCATTCAGCTTTTGTTTACAGGAAATTCAGAATGTAAAGATAAAATACAAGACTCACTTTCAGAGTGATTAGTTTTAACTTTAGATGGGGTTACAAGTCCATTTTCTGGCGATCCGGCCTTGACATCATCTGATTTGGTCTCCTCTGCTATTAATCTGATGAAATAAAACAAGCAATAGATAATTTTATTACTTGACTTATGAAAGTTAATACGTGTGAGGATTTCCATCTTGAACATGCAATCGGCTGAAATGTACGAAGATGAAGAGAATTCTCAAGTACAGTCATTTTTATAAATGAAAATGAGAAAAATAAACCTTGATTATAACATTATTCCATTTTTTTATCTTTTTGTTCTGATTTAAACTCCTCTGCAACTGATCTGATAAATAAAGAATTCAGTCATAAATATTTGGTTTATTTGACTAATGAGTAAATAACTATAAGGAAATCCATGTTGAATATGAAAGAAATTAATATGTAACAAGATGAAGAAAATCTCAAGTGGAGATACTTTTATAACTGAAAATGAGAAGAATGATCTTTAAACAATATTTCATTTTGATCATTCAGAATCAGTTCTAACGTTTCCGTAACACATTAAGCTGTACAAAAGTATCAAGGTAATAAATGTACCCTCTACATCGCCATTTTCTTTCTTCTTTTTTCCTTTACAGTTATTTTCTTATGTCCAACCTGAGATCTACTGCTACACACATCCTTTTCTTTATCATATCTTATTTGGGACTTTATGTTAATTCTTTGCATCAGAGAAGATCAGAAGAGTGCATATCATACAGGTTTTAGTATCCATAATTACAGAATAGTGTATTCTTTTCTCTTACTTAAAAATAAAAGAAAAATTGCATGCCTCTTTCTGATAGAATAAAAGCAAAAGTATCATGTACCAACCTTGATTCCCGGCGTCTTATCTGCCGGCATGATTTTCCCTGCCTGTGTTTTGGGGAAGAAAAACCCTTAGATGAAAAACTATTGCGCCTTCTCACAAGTGAGTCTTTATACTGTTCAGGCGAATGAGAAGCACTCTTGCGGCCTTTCCAAGACAAGCTTCTACCAGATACTGAAGAAAAATCATCAGAACCTGAAAGTTCATCTGCCTCTTTTCTTCTCACTTTCGAACTGATAGAGCTCTCCTCTCCTTTAGTAGAAACATTATCCATGTTGGACTTAAAAGGCGTGTCCTGGTCAGAGCTTGAATCAAGTTCCTCAGATACATCACTTACCCCATTATTCTCCAAAATGGCAAGAACATCTGCCGTTGCCTTTTCAGCCCTCCTCCTTTGGACAGACACTATTCTTAACTGTTCCTCAAGTTCAGCTACCTAATTTATACAAAATCCAACACTACAAAGCATTACAGAGACTTTATACGCTTGGGCATGAAATATATATATAATAAAATAGAACAATTAGACCTCAAAAGGCCTCCTAAGTAAAAAATTTCTACTTTGAACAAAAAAAGGTAAAACATTTATGCATACCCTTCTTGCGAGTTCGTCAGCTCTCTGTCTTGCACTTTTTGAGACAGATCGTTCGGACAGTAACCGTGCTCGAAGGAATTCAATAGTCATATTGGAATCCTCCATGTTGCAAGTTATCCTGAAAAAACAAGGGCAAAATAATCACCCAAAAATCAAACAGCATACCTCAGACCTAATCTAGTATAACTTTATTAATGATCAATAGTGCAATACACAGAACGTAATGTACAAAAAAAAAGTCCAAACTCCAAAAAGCAAGTTTCCATCAGTTCATCCACAAAGTATGAACAATTACTAAAGCTAACACAATGACAGAAAATCTATTTTTGCATCAAAATTAGTTCCCCTTGCATATAAATGAATTTACTTATACTTGCATATAAAACTAACAATGTTTTAGGTACACTGAAAACGATCTCTTGGATTTAAAAAAGGCTGCCAACTAAAATCCCAGAAACCATCCCTCCAAATTCCTGATCAATCCAAATCAAACACCAAACTCTCTGATCTATGTAGAGATAACTGTTTATTAGTCAGAATCAGGTTTCAAATTGGGTCATTAAAACAAACTTGCTAGCTGAAGAAGTCTGAAACTTTGGCTTCTAACTGAAGCTCACTTCTCCAAAAGCCAAAACAGAAAAGCAAGCAACAGAATACTAATCCAAAAACACTAAAAAATATCTGGAAAAGGAAAACGACCCATGAGCTAAAACTAGCTGAACACACAAAAAAACTAACTGAAAACGTCAAAATCAAGAAATTAAGAAATACCCAGATGATGTGTACCTTTGATCTGGCTCTTCTTTATCAGAATTCTGCATTTTTGGAAAGCTGGAGACTTTGATCAGAAACACTCCAAATATAACCCCAGAAAATCCACCTTCTTTGATTTAAAAAAAAAACGGGGAAAGAATTATAGTATGGGGAGCAGTGAGGAAAACAAGGTTTTTGAATCAGAAAGGAAAGCAGAGAAAAGAGAGTGAAAAATCCGAATGAAGGGGAAGGCAAAAATGGAAACTTTATGGTATTTTTCTGATTCACTAATTTTAATTTTAAGATGGGAATGAATGGATGGAGGGGTCCGTCGGGAATGAAGAAAAGGGGAAGAAGTTTCTTTCCTTTATTTTAGAGACGTCCAATTTGGACACCCGATGCCCCACTCCACCATTATACTTAATTTTTAAGACATTTCATAAGGATGAAAGAAAGATAACAGAAACTTATTGCTTTGTGTCCGGGTGATAAACGTAGATGTTTATCATTTTATGAGATTTGAGTTCGAGCATAATAATATATGCTGTGTGTTGTCTTTAAAAAAGCTAAAAAAATTAATCAAATGCTAGTTGAAACCAAATTAAAGTTCCATTTCATTTCCTTAAATATTATTTTAAATACCCCATTTCCCCAAAGCAGCATGTTAGCATGTTTCACCTCCTTTATTTTATGTCTTTACCCATTCTTTAATCTTCGAACTTTTGATATTTTTATTTTAATAAATAAATATTTTTTAATGATTTATAATAATTTTAAAGTAGTATATGTTCATATGATATTTATTTATCTTTATATCTATCTTACATCTTAAATTATTATTTGTAATACTCCGATTTTGTCCGATTAAAATTAAATATCCGAATTACAAAGCCATTTCATTTACATCTAAAATACAAGGCCCAATTACATTGAACCCAAATGCTAGCCCAACTATACATTTAACACAAGACCCAAAACCAAAATTGAAGTCCAAATGCCCCACGTCCAACGAGTGTTGGTCCAGTGACATATGTCCTCAACAGCCATCCTCTCCTCACAGTGCTCACGATCAGAAATTTTAGTTTAAAGTTCATAATTTATAATATTTTATAAATATTTTTAATTAAATAAAATTAAATAATGGATGCTAATTTTTTAAGGGGTGTCAAATTTTTTAAAAATTGTCAATGTCCATTTAAAGTTGTATTAATTTTATTTTTAATATTACTTTATATTAAATTTATAGAGAAAGATTCTTTAAAATTTTTAGGACTCTTGAATGGGTAGCTCCGTCATGCTCATCACAATAGGAGTGTGTATTTTCGGATATTAGATCGGTAAAATAGTGACCCGTATTCGATTTGAAAAAATTAAATATTCGAATATTTCGATCGAATATTCATATATCCAATTATCTGAATTAAAATTTTGTTTAAGTATTTTTTTCGAATTTAGTTCCCTAAAAAATAGTGTTGCTATATTAAGAATACAAAATTTTTTCGCATATTTTGCATGTGTTCGTCTGCTTTGTGGCACGTTTTTTTTGTCATATGTCACGTTGTTCACCTACTTCTGTGACAGATCCGTAGTCGTGTAGAGATTCTCACGTCGCTCGTATTTTATTTGTGATTGTCGATGGTCTTGCAGTGATTATATTTTTTTGTGGTTGTTGCTGATGTATGCAGGCTTATTTTGTAAAGCAACCTGTAAGTTTGCTTTGGTTTGCTCGTCACTCCTTCATCATTTCTAAATACTAATACATCTAGTTGGATATAGACAAAGGAGTACTATTGACAATTATTGAGTTATGGATGATGGACGTCAGATTCATAAGCTAAGTTGTTACTGTTAATGCTAATGGAAGCTACTAACGGAAGAAGTCCTTAGCTTAGACTGACTGACTGACTGACAGAGGCTTTGCTTAGCAACAGATGCTTGCTTAGCTTAGACTGACAGAGGCTTAGCGACAGATGCTTGCTTAGCTTAGACTGGCAGACAGAGGATTAGCTTTGACTGACTGACTGACTGAGAGACAGAGGCTTAGCTTAGACTGACTAACTGACTGACAGATGCTTAGACTGACAGGCAGACGGAAGGTTACTCGGGAGCTCCAAAAGAGTGGTCTAGGTCTACCTAGATGTTTAGGGAAAAGCGTGATGAGAACGCTTTGGCTTATTCGAGAACTCCTGAAACGTAATACGAGTGGGGAACTCAGAAACGAAAGAGTGGTCTAGGTCGACCTGGATGTTTATAGATTTTCTTAGTTTATATTTTATGTTTGAGTTTTTTTTAGACATTGTACCTGAAATTCTCTCTTTGGTTGGTTGTATTGTTATGGTTGTACCTTCTTTTGTTCAATAAAATTCAGTATCATTTCAAGGTTAAAAAAATACAAATCAAATAATTTTATCAAATAATTTACATCACATGTTATTTTTTTTGACAAATTATATCTAAATTTAATCTTACCTAGATGGAAGAATAGGGGGACTTTAGGGGAGGGAAATGAGTTTTCCTAATGAGTCTAGAACAGATGACCTAAAAAATGAAGAAATAAAGATAAACAATTTGACCAAATTTGCTTGATCTACGTTACATGTTACTTAATTATTAATAAGATTATAAATAATTATTGAATTTTAACAAATTATAATTATAAATAAAATAAGTTGAACTATAACTATAAAATTACTAGTGCCAACAATCAGTTGATCTAGATGGATGTTGGCCTTTAGGTTGAGAAGACCGTTTTATAATTAATTTTCGTAATATTTAATCTAAATTAACCAGCCAATAAATTAAATATTAGTGGTTTAAAAAATCCTATTGTCATATCATTTGGATAATTCAATGGTCCATTTATAATTTATTTTTAATTTAATGATACATTTATAATCTTACTATTAATTGATCTGCCGGGTAATTTACGTTTTTGACGTGAAAATACAAATATAGAAGTTGGGGTTTGTTTTGGAAATGGGAAGTAAAAAGAAAAGAATCGGGAAATGGGTATTTTATGGCGGTCCTTTTCCCTTCACTCTCCTCTTCCTCTCCATCATCGTCTTAACATTTCTTTCATCCCTCAATATCCTTCTTCCTCTCCGTTTCCCAGCCACCGGAAACCCCAACCTCTCTTCTCCTGCACCTGCTCATCCTCCATGGAAGCTCCTCCCCAAGGTTACAGAAGGAATGTTGGCATTTGTCTCATCAATTCCTCCAAAAAGGTCTTCCTTTTTACCTGCCACTTCTGTTTTTCTTTTCTGGGTTTTATAGTATTCCATGGATTTATTCATCTGACAGCTTCTCTCTCTCTCTCTCTCTCTTTTTTTCTTTTTTTGTAGATTTTTTCTGCATCAAGGCTAGATATTCCCAATGCTTGGCAAATGCCTCAGGTTTCCCTTTTGTTTTGATCTTGTTTCTACCAGTATTCCTAGTTAATTGAACTGGCTTTGATTATATCAATGGCAGCAGTTATTTTTATTATTAATTTAAGAACACAATTGTTTGTATTGAGGGGAGGAAATGGAAAGATGGAGAAGGGGGAAAAGTCATTTCCCTTTAAAATTTTGCAGGGGATTTGCCTTCACTTTATTTCATTGACTCTAATGTTACCGTCTGGTAGCAGTCTTGTTTTTTCCCTCATGTTTTAGTATATGATTTAGCAATAAATATTGCTTATTTTGAATAAATGTTATTTCTTTTACTTGAGTTTTTACCATCTTTCTAATTTCAAGTTTAGATCTGTACTGATTGTTTGTGTGTTATGACAACTATTTTAAAACTCATGTATTAAATTATTAATTAAGCTTTTTAGTATGTTAATACTTATGTAACCAAACGTATCATGATAAACCTTAATGTGAGTACCCGTGACAATGCTTGGATCTATGACTGTTGTCTATTTTCTTGAGTTTTGAAAAGTGAAAACCATATTAAGTTTTTGAGATTTCATGGCATATGCGTCGCCTTGGTGATTACTACAGGGAGTTTCCTTCCCATGGTCAAATATGAATTCTCTAGACTCTCTCTCCTCTCTTGGCTTTGTCTCATTGTTTATCTCGTGATCATTCAAATCTGTTTGAAACCGCCCCTTCTCCTTCCTCATCTTTGATCCTTTTGAACAACATTCTCGGCTGCCTTCAGTCCGGAACTCCACTACTTTACAAGTTGAGCCTTTTGATTAAAGAGCTGCAGTTAACCACACTTTGAAACTTCTGTTGTGGTAGGAGCTGTTTTGTTTACTCAAATTTTCATTTCGTTAGATTTATGATGTACAGGGTGGGATTGATGATAGTGAAGATCCAAAAGTTGCAGCCCTCAGAGAATTAAAAGAAGAAACAGGTGTCAGCTCAGCTGAAATTATTGCAGAGGTTTGTTTTAAGGCATCATATCTTTTTTCTTCTTAAGAATTGCATTGGTATCTTCCTTTTATTTTACCCTGCTCGCATTACTAGTGGAAGAGGCTACTAAAACACATACTAGGGACGAGGGGACAAGTGCTTCAAAATTTCATTTCTTCTAGGAAAGAAATAAGAGTTTGAGAATATAAGTACAGATGTTTTAATTAATTTGAACTTTTCAGATAGTAGTCCTTTCACACCCACATCACTATGCATGTCCAATGGATTAATAACTTTGTTATTTTGTAATTTTTTTTTGAAAGAATATATAATTTTCCCATAGTATAAATGACAAGAATAACCGAATATACAGTTTCTTAGGCTGGAGAAAAATGGGCAGAAACAAGACTTTAAAAAGTCGTTGGTCAAAAGAAAACTAATATGGAGAACTACAACACTATTATGCCTTTACCAGTGTGTGTTCTAGAACTCGACATGTGATCCCAAATCCAATCGAAAGTTTTATGTATGCTAGTATAGATTGAATACCATATATTTCAAACAGATTCTTGGGTTCCGATTGGATTTCACAGTTTAGATGCATCAATGTTGTGCCCTGTTATATTAATGTGAATGATATGGGGTGAGCAACTTGATTTACCATCATTCCTTAGCCACGGATTTCTACAGCTGTTTCTAAGCTAAATATGCTTTGGAACCGAAATGTCTAATTGGGCTCTTATCTCTAGTTCAGCAATGATATTGTAATGTTAACTTCTGGAATTGATGTTTGAAAACTCATTTTAAATCGAAAAACTGACATTTCCGGTGCTTTCATAATCCAAATGTCTAATTTTCTACAACAGTGGATGTTCTTAAACACAAAGGTTGGCAAACTGTTTCTTTAAGTGCTAATTGGTTTGGAATGAAATGGAGAAAGGCTTTTTGCAGTAGGTGCTAACTGTTTGTAATGAAATGGTGCAGGCAAAACATTTTGAACCATCAATATGACTTTTTTTCTTTTGGTTATTTTACGTTATTGACCGGTTGGAAGAGTCGGTGCTCCTTTCATTTTTCTTATTTTTACATTATACACATTCCTTGGTGGTTGGAACCTAATGATGCTAGGCTAAGGTGTGACTTACCCAGTGATATTAAAACCATAAAATACAGAGGCTATTGAGAAAAGTGATATTATACTGTGACAGACTGAAGTAATTGGTATATATTACTTTTCTATATATGCATATTCAGGGGCGGAGCCAGAAATTTATTCAAGGGGTGTCATTTTTTTAACGGTATTTAAGGAGGGTTAATTATTTATAAAAGGGTGTTGTTTTATTTATAAAGAGGTGTCATTTTATTTATAAAAGGGGTGTCATTTATATATATTTTTAATTTTCTATATACAAATTGTATAGTAAAAAAAATTCCAAAAAAATTTGGGGTGTCATGAGACACCCCATTCTCTAACGAGGCTCCGCCCATGTGCAGATTCAGGCAACTGAAAGTTCTAAATATATGTAAGTTAAAGGAAAATTGAAGGTTTATGTGCTTTTTTTTTTGTGTGGTAGATATAGGAATAGTGAGAAAAAGTTGTACTAGCATCTGTTTTTCTTCCTTTGTGGTCTGAGTGTCCAGCTCCACTTAACACATTACAAGGAAGTCAAACTCATGTTTATGGTTAAATTATAATTGGTAGGTACCGGGTTAATGAGTTCTATATTTGTCATCCATTCGTATAGATTGCTATGCATATGTTATTGAGATTTACTTTCTCCTTCTTTCAAATTCTGATATTTTCTCATTTATTTCTTACCTGGAGTGTGTTTGTTTATTTTGTTCTGCCATGCAGGCGCCTTATTGGCTGACATACGACTTCCCACCAGAAGTTAGGGAAAAACTGAAACGTCAGTGGGGATCAGACTGGAAAGGTCAAGCTCAAAAGTGGTGAGTGTCTTTAAATCCACCGACAGCTATCTAACTTTATTCCATTAATGTGTGCATCCTAGCATGGGTTTCAGAAGTGACATGCCCGATCATTGATTTTCTGTTATATTTCAATTTCCCTGTTTGTTTGATTTCCCATGCTATGTGGACCTCTCTTTAAATTTGCCATTGACAAACAGGTTTCTCCTTAAATTCACCGGGAAGGAAGAAGAAATCAATCTTCTGGGTGACGGGACTGAGAAACCCGAGTTTGGTGAATGGTCATGGATGACACCGGAGCAAGTTGTTGAGCTTGTGAGTACCACAATACTCTACCATTTTTTGAATCAATTAGAGTCGGATTTTGCTTGTTGTGTGGTTCATGTTTATTTCTCATTCTGTTTCAGGCAGTGGATTTCAAGAAACCTGTTTACGAGAAAGTTTTGGAAGCTTTCACTCCCTACCTCCATTAATATGGCCCCTTTCAAATTGCGAACACCTCCATTTCGAATGTGTTTAGACGATAGCCAGGTACAATAATTTGGTTCGACAGTCGTAACTGTCAGTGGCTGAGCATGATTACTATGGTTTGATGGTAAGAGGGTATTGGTTGATTGTTACCATCCAAAATAACTGCTCAAGAATTTTGGACTTGGAGCTTAGTTCAAATAGTTCATGTCTATTTTACCGATTTTGTGTGCGAGTTTTGGATACATGTATATATTTTTGTTGGTTTTTTCTTATCTCCATACTCATGTACAATATGAGTATCGAATATGGGTATTTATGTTACGGTCTCAGGTTACGGATCGAGTCACTGGGCAACTAACGGGACGTAGAAGTTGTGTTAACTTTATTCTTTGGACCTATGGTAATGGATAGATCAACCTGTTTTAGCTCGTCTAAGGGAGATTAAAACTTTAGACCAGATCATTTAAGATTTTTTTTTTTTGAAACTCTGACTTGTTTTATTTACGGGTAAATTACATTGGTAGTCACTGAATCAGTCGTTGGTCAATCCCATTAAAAAAGGTTTTAGTTTGGTTTAATAAGAATAGATCAAAAAGTTTTAATTTTTAGTTTTTATTATACTTTTGCCTCCTTTTGTTGTTGTTTTTGATGACGTTTGGTTGTTTTTCTGATAAAAAAATCATGAAACTATTTTATTCTCTTCCTTTCTATCGAGTAGAAAAATCTTTCTATCTCTTCAAATTACCAAACTAATTTGAAATTATATTAATTTTCTAATAAGTACAGTTTTTAAGATATTTACGGTAATGAACGAATTAAAAATTCAATTATTTTAGAATAAAATTTAAAAGTTTAATGATTAAAATAAAACATCCTAAAAGTTTAGTAATAGTCAATATATGTATCGCTAATTTAAATATCAATTTATACAAAAGATGTACGATTCAATTGAGAAGACTCACTCATCAAATATTCATACTAAGGAAATGTTTTCTTCAAAAAAAAAGAAATACACATAATTTAAATTTGAAAGGCTATATCTTCAATCGAAATTAGCGCTTCAATCGAAATTAGCACCGATGAAGGGTGTAGAGGTTTCTTTTGAAATTGAAAAAATAAAAATTGAAAAAGAAATGATAATTTGACACATTCGATTTTAGAGTGGTTCGACCTTTTAATCAAAGTCTACATCCATTACCTTAGCATCCATACTAAGAATTTCCAAATTCACGGGAAATCACTAACAATGAATTGTGATGATTTGTCAAGAATTGTAGAAAAAAAATAAAAGGTTTCAGAAGTAGAAAGAGTAGGGTTGAGAGAAAAAGATAGTGTTTTTCATTAAATTCAGCATAAAAGAAATATTACAACGTCATCTGTAATATTCTAGGGACACTCCAATTATTTAATGACATGTGTCCTATGCTCCTACATTTCCTCTAACAGAATTACAGCTCATTTCGAGCCGTACATTCCTCCTCTGATGATCACTGTTTCACTAGCCTTTGACATTGGGTCAATTCTGTGTTCCTTGACTTGGGCCGAGTTGTCCATTTCAGTGACTTGGGCCGAGTGGTCCACTTTGCTGGTATTACCGTGATTATACGAAACGTTGTCGTTCTTCTCGTGGGTTTCAAGTTCCCGTTGTTTGCTCGACATGTCTACAGATTTCCCGCTCCCTTCCTTCAATTGCCCTAATTCTTCAATTTTCCTCCCTTTTGCTTCGATCATGACAATACCCCCGTCTCCAGGCGATCCTTGTCCCCAAGGATCAAAATCCAGGAACTGCGATTGCAGAACAGTGAAGTCTTCCCAGGTGGCGTTCTCGGAACCCATGTTTGCCCACTGTGTAACACCCCCTTCCCGGCCTGGTAGAGAACCGGGTCGGAGAGCGCTACCGAAAATGATGCGGAGATCGGAGACATAATTTCAAAGTTCAAAAATCATTTCGTAATATTTTATTAATCTCTTTTAAGACTTAACACTTAACTTATTAACAACTTACTCAAATTGGGGTCAATTTTAAACTTTTTCAAACTTAGGGACTAAATTGTAATTTTCACAAATTAAAGGTCTTTATCTGAAATTCGTGAAAATATACTGAAATTAAACTTACTAGTTATTAGCCTGTAAAACCTCATTACTATCGGAGATTATTTATCTACCTGATTAGACGATGCAATATTTAGTGACTATTTTGTAAAATATTCAAATCTATTTCTTTTTATTATCTTACTAAAATTCTTTACATATTTAAATGAGCCTAACAACTTACAAAAATCTTAGAGTCCTTTCTAATCATTTTTATTAGAAAATTATTCGTATCTATCATTATTATTGTTCTAACATTTATTTAATAGGACTTTTCTAGATTACTAAAATAAAACCACATTATTAAATTACAAAACACAATTTATACAAAAGTTTGATCATATGCCACTTTACTAGGAGTTTATGAAAGATATCATACATATAAGGTAGAGATGTGACTTGCAACTGCACCACACGATCAAAGGTTGGAAATCTATCAAGGTCCTGAAAATGCATGAGACACGTATGTTAGGCTTACATAGCCTAGTGAGGTAGTCATGATAGTAAATTGACAATAATATGAATGTCATGATTAAATATAAATTTAATCTAACTTATTTGCATGCTTCTATAACAGTATAAGCATAACATGATCAGATATCCATATCACTAACATAACATAATATAATCATATATCTTATCATAAACATGTCATGGTATAACATATCGAACACATATTATATTGGTACCATTGGATACGCGGATTCCCTGTACACCATATCATGAATCATAAATGAGCCGTAGCCCCATGTATCCCTTACACTTCCATCCTTTTATCTCCCACATATAGGCCGTAGCCCTGGACCGTAGTCCTCCCTTACATGGTGAGCTCGAATAACCCTATGGCATGCCAATTGTATCCAATGTCCATAAATACACACAATTTCACATAGTCCATGATTTTCAGATCATATCATATCACATAGCAAGATGAGCCGTAGCTCCATATCAGATAGCATTTCATATTATTTTCATGTACATATAGCATATCATAATCATTTTTGAGCATATCTAAATAATGCAGGGTACTTACCAGATGCAGATAAATTCATAATTAATGCAACGGGGCAGCACCGAGCCTACCCCTGACACGACTATACTCACATATCAAGACATAAAAATATCGGAATGACACCGTGTCACCCGAGACAAATGCATCTACACTCACCTTGACAGACCGGTGCTTTATTTTTATTTATTGGGCTTGAAGGTTGTTCTGAATCGATCTCGTTTACTACGATAATTAATAAAAACCAATTAAAATCGATAAGACAATATCGAATAAAAATATTAAGTAGATTCGATACCAAAACTTAGACCAATAAAAGATTTGAGCTTACCCCGACGTCGGCAGAGATTCGATATTACTATACCGAAAATATCGAACCACCAAACAAACACTGGATCGTATAATTATTTCTCTCTCTCACTCGGTCTATCCTATTAATTTTGTAGAACTCTTACTCACTTTGCCGTGAGTGATCAATACCCCTTACCCCCTTTTATACTTGAACTGCCGCCCCTCAATTACCTACTATGCCACCTTATTTGATTTTATGCCCACCTTATTTGACTTTATGCCACCTTATTTGACTGTGGAGAATTCACGGTGGTTTCCTTCAATTTGAAGGAATCAACGTGGGTTCCCCACTTAATATTATTCATTTCTTTTAATAATAATAATAATAATAATAATAATAATAATAATAATAATAATAATAATAATAATAATAATAATAAAATATCATAAATTACTCTGAAAAATATTTATTGGTTTAGATAAGATCGAATAAATTATTCAATCGATAAAAAAAATATTCGGTCACCGGAACTTAATTTCGACTAGACCGGTTTTTGGGATGTGTCAACTCACCCTTCCCTATTTATACTCAAACATGGACGGCAAACACCCCTTTTCTTTTCTTTTTTTTTCTTTACCTACTCCATAAAATAATAATAAATTTAACCTACTTCATAAAATAATAATAAATTCAACCTACTTTATAAAATAATAATAAATTTAACCTACTCCATAAAATAATAATAAATTTAACCTACTCCATAAAATAATAATAAATTTAACCTACTCCATAAAATAATAATAAATTTAACCTACTCCATAAAATAATAATAAATTTAACCTACTCCATAAAATAATAATAAATTTAACCTACTCCATAAAATAATAATAAATTTAACCTACTCCATAAAATAATAATAAACCGAATAAAAAAAAGATTTCGAACCTAATTTCTACTAGACCGGTTTTTGGGATGTGACAACTCACCCTCCCTTAAGAAAATTCGTCCTCGAATTTTTACCTGAATCGAATAGATGAGGATATTGCTTTTTCATCGTGTCCTCAGGTTCCCATGTTGCCTCTTCCCTCCTGTGATTTCTCCACAAGACTTTAACCAATGCAACATTTTTGTTTCTGAGTCTTTTGATTTCTCTATCCAAAATCTGAATTGGTTCCTCTTCGTAAGACAAGTCAGGATTCAGCTCTAATTCTTCCGGCTCTAAGATATGAGATGGATCGGATCTATACTTTCTGAGCATTGACACGTGGAAGACATTGTGGATTTTATCGAACTCGCTGGGAAGTGCAAGTCGATAAGCCACTGGGCCAATTCTTTCAGTAATTTCAAAAGGTCCAATGAAGCGAGGACTGAGCTTTCCCCTCTTTCCAAACCGAAATACTTTCTTCCATGGAGAGACTTTAAGAAAGACTTTGTCTCCCACATTATGCTGAATGTCTCTTCGCTTCAGATCAGCGTAGGCTTTCTGCCTATCAAAAGCTTGTTTCAATCGAGAGTGAATGATTTGAACTTTCTCTTCTGTTTCTCTGAGCAATTGTGGTCCCAACACCTTGTTTTCACCAAGTTCGGACCAACACAGAGGAGTTCTGCATTTTCTGCCATACAACGCTTCAAAAGGAGCCATCTGAATAGACGACTGATAGCTATTGTTGTAGGAAAATTCCACTAAGGGCAGGGATTTCTCCCAATTTTTCCCAAAATCAATAATGCAGGCTCGGAGCATATCTTCCAGAATCTACAAGGAAGATCGTAATTGATATAGGATACCTAGCTTATGTTTAAAGAAAGACAATAACGAGGTTACCTGAATAACCCTTTCAGATTGGCCATCGGTTTGGGGATGGAATGCAGTACTGAGATGTACTCTAGTTCCCAATGCCTCCTGTAAGGTTCTCCAAAATCGGGATGCAAACCGTGGGTCTCGATCAGAAATTATTGATGTTGGAACTCCGTGCAAGCGTATAACTTCGCTGATATACAACTCTGCTAGCTTGGATAAGCTGAAGTCCATTCTTACAGGAAGAAAGTGAGTTGACTTGGTAAATCGATCTACAATGACCCAGATTGCGTTTTTTTTCTTTGGAGTCGGAGGTAATCCGCTTACAAAGTCCATAGTGATACGTTCCCACTTTCACTGTGGCAGCTCAATGGGTTGAAGGAGTCCCGTCGGTACTTTATGTTCGGCTTTAACCCGTTGACAAGTCAAACACCTTGCTACGAAATCTGCGATTTTACTTTTCATACCGGACCACCAGTAGATCTCTTTTAGATCCTTGTACATCTTAACAGCTCCGGGGTGAATAGAAAAAGGGCTAGCATGTGCTTCACGCAGGATCTGGTTCCGAAGATCATCATTGTTTGGGACACATATACGATTACGAAAGCATAACAAGCCTTCAGAGTTTATGGCAAAATCAGGGTCCAGATCATCCTTGATTCGGGCTAAAATAGGTTGCAACTCCTCATCATCTTCTTGAAGTGCTTTAATCAGGGACACAATGGTCGATTGTACCCTCAGCTCGGCTAATAACTTGCCACGCTTCATGAGCCGAAAGTGAGCGTTTAAACATCTAAGAGAAGAAGTGGGCTTCCGGCTAAGGGCGTCAGCCACCACATTTGCTTTACCGGGATGGTAATCAATTACCAAATCATAATCTTTCAAAAGCTCCATCCAACGACGCTGACGAAGGTTTAATTCTTTTTGGGTCAAAAGGTATTTCAGGCTTTTGTGGTCAGTAAAAAGATAACACTTTTCACCATAGAGGTAATGTCGCCAGATCTTTAGTGCGAACACAACCGCTGCTAGCTCAAGGTCATGAGTTGGATAGTTAAGCTCATGCGGTTTGAGTTGACGTGAGGCATAGGCTATAACTTTACCTTCTTGCATCAAGACACAGCCCAATCCTTGATGGGATGCATCACTGTATACTGTGAAATCTTTTCCTGGCT
The DNA here is from genome assembly GCA_030270665.1 of Hibiscus trionum. Lineage (NCBI taxonomy): Eukaryota > Viridiplantae > Streptophyta > Magnoliopsida > Malvales > Malvaceae > Hibiscus > Hibiscus trionum. The sequence continues at coordinate 3,800,604 of BSYR01000021.1, read as the reverse complement.
CCGGTTGTACTAGGACAGGAGCGTGGGTGAGGATTTGTTTAAGCTGGTCAAAACTCCGTTGTTGGTCCACTGTCCACATGAAAGGAATGTCTTTGCGGAGAAGCTTCGTTAGGGGTGAAGCAATCAAGGAGAACCCCTTAACGAACCTACGATAGTATCCTGCAAGACCCAGGAAACTACGAATTTCTCCCACGTTTTTCGGGGGTATCCATTCGAGAATGGCTTGAATCTTCTTTGGGTCCACTTGAATTCCCGCGGAAGATATCACATGACCGAGAAAAGATACTTCGGTCAGCCAAAACTCGCATTTATTAAATTTGGCATAGAGATGTTTTTCACGGAGGGTTTGGAGTACAATCCGAAGATGTTCTTCGTGAGTAACAGAATCTTTCGAATAGATCAAAATGTCGTCTATGAAGACAACGGCAAATTTATCAAGATAAGGTCGAAATATTCGGTTCATCAGATCCATAAAGGCTGCAGGAGCATTGGTGAGCCCAAAAGGCATCACCAAGAATTCGTAATGACCATATCTGGTTCGAAAGGCTGTTTTTGAAACATCTGGTTCCTTCACGAGCATTTGATAGTAACCAGATCGGAGGTCTATCTTAGAAAAGACAGAAGCACCCTTTAGTTGATCAAATAGGTCGTCTATTCTAGGAAGCGGGTACTTATTTTTTATTGTTACTTTATTTAGTTGTCGATAGTCGATGCATAAGCGCATCGATCCATCTTTCTTCTTCACAAATAAAACCGGTGCTCCCCAGGGTGAGGAACTCGGTCGAATAAACCCCTTACTTTCAAGGTCTTGGATTTGGGCCTTCAATTCTTTTAACTCCATTGGAGCCATCCTGTATGGAGCGATAGAAATTGGAGTAGTTCCAGGTTGAACTTCTATCCCAAACTCAACTTCACGTATAGGAGGGAGTCCCGGAAGTTCTTCAGGGAATACGTCAGGAAAATCTCTTATTATGAGTATATCTTCAGGTTTTAGTTCCTTCGTAGATTCTAAGGCACACATAAGACTACTCTGACATTTAGATTTCATCAAGGTGATGCTTTCTCTACCTAGACCACGGAGATATAATTTCTTTTTAGAACAATCTACCCATGCTTGATGTTCAGCTAGCCAATCTAGACCAAGGATAAGGTCGAACTCATTAAAGGGTAAGACCATCAAATTGGCCGGAAAAGGAATTCCTTGGATTTTTAGGGGACAAGATCTACAGATCTTTTGGATTGTTACACTATCTCCTAATGGGTTTGACACAAGTATTTCGGAAGCAACATGATCATATTTTAAGGCATATTTTTCAATCAAAGGTTCACTAATAAAGGAATGTGTGGAGCCTGGATCTATCAAAGCATAAACAAATTCAGAACCTAACTCCACCATACCTGCAACAACATCAGGGTCGTCTTCTTGTTCGCGGCCTCGAACGTGGTACATCTGGGCTGAAGTCTTTGGATTTCGGCTTCCTGAAGGAGCATTATTGTTGTGGGGCGTTCCGGAAGAACCAGACGGTGCCTGATTTATTCCCCTCCCTTTTACTGGAACGTTCTGGGAGGCTATAGAGGTAGGGGCTTGTGGATTTTGGGGGCATTGTCGGATGAAACGACCAGATTCTCCGCACAGGTAACAAGAACCTGACTGTTTACGGCACTGTCCCAAATGTCTCTTTTGACAAAAATTACACAGAGGGATCTGAGAACTTTTGGCAGAGCCTCCTGTACTGTTTATTGAGGTCGTACGCGTAACAGTGGTCCCACCAGATGGAAATTGAGAGACATAATTAGAGTTAGGTAGCTGTTGATTGGCAGATGACCTTTGGTCCCACTGTCTTCCTCTTTTTTGAGATAGAGGAGGTTTGGAATCTTCTCGGAATCTTTTATCAGGTCGAGCTTGGTTTCCCTTCCTTCTTTCCGAGGCTCTTTGAGAAGCTTCAGTTGCAATGGCTCGATTCACCAGTATTTGAAAATCCTCGATTTCCAGGGCAACAAAAAGAGGACGTAATTCATCGCAGAGGCCATCTATGAACATTCTACATTTTTCTTTTTCAGTGTGGATGATATCAGTACCATATCTAGCGTACTTGCAGAAATCATGAATGTACTGCTCCACTGGCCTTCCTCCTTGCTTCAAATGGAGGAACTTTTTACGTCTTTCAGCGAGGTAATGCTCACTAATATACTTTTTACGAAACTCCTGGAGGAAAAATTCCCAGGTTACTTTATGTTCGGGTACAGTGAGAGTTACAGTGTGCCACCAGCTTTGTGCTCCATCTGCAATTAGGGCTAAGGCACACTCCAACTTATGCTCCTCGGGGCACTTTAGTTGCTTGTTGATTACTTTCAAAGTATTTTCTAGCCAATATTCTGCGATTTCAGGATTATCCAGATCTTGGCCAGTAAATGTATAAACTTGATAACGTTTTAGCTTATCTATTGGAGCTCGAGAGATCTGCTGAGCAGCTTCAGCAGATGAGGAAGGTGCTTCTTGTCGAAGAGACACCACTACTTGTTTTATCATGTCGGCCATAGACATCAAATAGTCTTGTTGAGCCGATAACATAGGTGGAAGATGGGGTGGATCATTCTGAGCCACTTGTTCGGTACTTGGCTCTAGCCTCACATTTTCCCCTCGAGTGGAAGAGGAATCATGATCGGGCTCATTTGTTTCTTTCCTAATAGTAGAAGCAGTCATTTTGGGTCTAGACACACATAAGAATTAAATCGTGTAAGTTGCAAGTCACAAAATACATATTTAATCAACTCCTAAGTGGCATATGAGACATAGACTCGTTAACGAATGCCTGATTAGTCCTAGAATCGACTAAACTCTAGCTCTGATACCACAAATGTAACACCCCCTTCCCGGCCTGGTAGAGAACCGGGTCGGAGAGCGCTACCGAAAACGATGCGGAGATCGGAGACATAATTTCAAAGTTCAAAAATCATTTCGTAATATTTTATTAATCTCTTTTAAGACTTAACACTTAACTTATTAACAACTTACTCAAATTGGGGTCAATTTTAAACTTTTTCAAACTTAGGGACTAAATTGTAATTTTCACAAATTAAAGGTCTTTATCTGAAATTTGTGAAAATATACTGAAATTAAACTTACTAGTTATTAGCCTGTAAAACCTCATTACTATCGGAGATTATTTATCTACCTGATTAGACGATGCAATATTTAGTGACTATTTTGTAAAATATTCAAATCTATTTCTTTTTATTATCTTACTAAAATTCTTTACATATTTAAATGAGCCTAACAACTTACAAAAATCTTAGAGTCCTTTCTAATCATTTTTATTAGAAAATTATTCGTATCTATCATTATTATTGTTCTAACATTTATTTAATAGGACTTTTCTAGATTACTAAAATAAAACCACATTATTAAATTACAAAACACAATTTATACAAAAGTTTGATCATATGCCACTTTACTAGGAGTTTATGAAAGATATCATACATATAAGGTAGAGATGTGACTTGCAACTGCACCACACGATCAAAGGTTGGAAATCTATCAAGGTCCTGAAAATGCATGAGACACGTATGTTAGGCTTACATAGCCTAGTGAGGTAGTCATGATAGTAAATTGACAATAATATGAATGTCATGATTAAATATAAATTTAATCTAACTTATTTGCATGCTTCTATAACAGTATAAGCATAACATGATCAGATATCCATATCACTAACATAACATAATATAATCATATATCTTATCATAAACATGTCATGGTATAACATATCGAACACATATTATATTGGTACCATTGGATACGCGGATTCCCTGTACACCATATCATGAATCATAAATGAGCCGTAGCCCTGAGCCGTAGCTCCATGTATCCCTTACACTTCCATCCTTTTATCTCCCACATATAGGCCGTAGCCCTGGACCGTAGTCCTCCCTTACATGGTGAGCTCGAATAACCCTATGGCATGCCAATTGTATCCAATGTCCATAAATACACACAATTTCACATAGTCCATGATTTTCAGATCATATCATATCACATAGCAAGATGAGCCGTAGCTCCATATCAGATAGCATTTCATATTATTTTCATGTACATATAGCATATCATAATCATTTTTGAGCATATCCAAATAATGCAGGGTACTTACCAGATGCAGATAAATTCATAATTAATGCAACGGGGCAGCACCGAGCCTACCCCTGACACGACTATACTCACATATCAAGACATAAAAATATCGGAATGACACTGTGTCACCCGAGACAAATGCATCTACACTCACCTTGACAGACCGGTGCTTTATTTTTATTTATTGGGCTTGAAGGTTGTTCTGAATCGATCTCGTTTACTACGATAATTAATAAAAACCAATTAAAATCGATAAGACAATATCGAATAAAAATATTAAGTAGATTCGATACCAAAACTTAGACCAATAAAAGATTTGAGCTTACCCCGACGTCGGCAGAGATTCGATATTACTATACCGAAAATATCGAACCACCAAACAAACACTGGATCGTATAATTATTTCTCTCTCTCACTCGGTCTATCCTATTAATTTTGTAGAACTCTTACTCACTTTGCCGTGAGTGATCAATACCCCTTACCCCCTTTTATACTTGAACTGCCGCCCCTCAATTACCTACTATGCCACCTTATTTGATTTTATGCCCACCTTATTTGACTTTATGCCACCTTATTTGACTGTGGAGAATTCACGGTGGTTTCCTTCAATTTGAAGGAATCAACGTGGGTTCCCCACTTAATATTATTCATTTCTTTTAATAATAATAATAATAATAATAATAATAATAATAATAATAATAATAATAATAATAATAAAATATCATAAATTACTCTGAAAAATATTTATTGGTTCAGATAAGATCGAATAAATTATTCAATCGATAAAAAAAATATTCGGTCACCGGAACTTAATTCCGGCTAGACCGGTTTTTGGGATGTGTCAACTCACCCTCCCCTATTTATACTCAAACATGGACGGCAAACACCCCTTTTTTTTTCTTTTTTTTTCTTTACCTACTCCATAAAATAATAATAAATTTAACCTACTTCATAAAATAATAATAAATTCAACCTACTTTATAAAATAATAATAAATTTAACCTACTCCATAAAATAATAATAAATTTAACCTACTCCATAAAATAATAATAAATTTAACCTACTCCATAAAATAATAATAAATTTAACTTACTCCATAAAATAATAATAAATTTAACCTACTCCATAAAATAATAATAAATTTAACCTACTCCATAAAATAATAATAAACCGAATAAAAAAAAGATTTCGAACCTAATTTCTACTAGACCGGTTTTTGGGATGTGACACACTGAATTAGAAATTGAGTGACGGGGCGGTTCTGTCGTTTCACCATGCGTTTATCGAGGACCTGTAAAGGGTAAATTTTTAACTGCCCATCGTCGGCCACCTCCTGAGGATCGAGAGAGGTAATTGTCTTGGAACCGATCTTCTTTTTGAGTAGGCTAACATGGAAAACAGAGTGAATTTTGGCCGTCGGTGGAAGAGCCAATTGATATGCCACTAACCCTATTTTTTTGATAACCTTGTAAGGGCCATAAAACCGTGCAGCAAGCTTCAAGTTGGAACGCAGAGCGATGGACGATTGTCGGTAGGGCTGTAACTTCAGGTAAACTTCATCCCCAACCTGAAACTGTCTCTCTGATCGTTGCTTGTCTGCGTAAAATTTCATGCGTTGTTGGGCCTTTAGAAGGTTTTCTTGTAGTAGCTTGCATGTGTTTTCCCGATTAGCCAAAATATCATTTACTCCCTGCACTGTAGAGTCCTCTGCCCACTGTAAAATGTTAGGTTTGTAACCATAGAGAGCCTCGAAGGGTGTTAACCCTAGAGCTATGTGGAAGTTGGTGTTGTACCACCACTCAGCTTGGGGTAGCCAAGTTGCCCAAGTCTTAAGTTTTAAGAAGCACAGTGCTCTCAAGTACTGTTCGAGGCATTGATTCAGGCGTTCAGTCTGGCCATCTTATTCAGGGTGGTAAGCTGAGCTGAAGTGAGGAGTGGTGCCTAGCTTTTTGAGAAGCTCTTTCCAGAATGTGCTAGTAAATATCTTATCCCTGTCAGAAATAGCAGTAGTTGGACTGCCATGGAGCTTGAAAACTTGTTCTAGATATAGTTGGGCAACATCAGCAGCTGTAAAAGGGTGTGCCAAGGGTAAGAAATGAGCATATTTAGTGTACTTGTCAATCGCCACTAGAATGGAGCTGAATTTTTTTGAAATAGGTAAGCCCTCGATGAAGTCCATAGAAATAGTATCACAAGCCTGTGTAGGGATAGGTAAGGGTTGTAAGAGGCCAGGCTTCTGTAGGTGTTCATCCTTGATCCTCTGACAAGTGTCACAGTGTAGTACATACTCCTTCACTTGTTTTTTAAGCCTTGGCCAATAGAAACAAGACTTGATTCTCTGGTAAGTAGCTTGTACCCCTGAATGTCCCCCCATAAGAGAGTCATGTAACTGGAAAAGTAACTGCTGTCTCAGAGTCCCATTAGTGCCCACATAAACTCTTCTTTTGTACCTTAGTATGCCCTTAGAAAAAGTCCAATCTTGACTTGTGAGTTGTTGAAGAGTAGCAACTGTCATTTTTTCAGTAGCCAATGAGTCATTCTGATAGCTGAATTCTACTTCCTTAACCCAGAAAGGTATAATTGTTGTAGAAGTAACTTGGAATAAGGAAGGGTCTTGTCGAGAAAGAGCATCAGCAACAATGTTTGTTCTTTCTTTTCTGTACTGAATAGTGTAGTCCAAGCCCAACAGTTTTGTGAGGCCTTTTTTCTGCACTGTGGTTGTGAGTTTTTGCTCCAAGAGGTGTTTTAAGGCCTCATGGTCAGTTTTAATGACAAAAGGGGTGCTTTCCAAGTAATGTCTTCACTTGGTGACAGCCATAAGGATTGCTAGGAATTCCCTCTCATAAACTGACATATCTGCATGCTTAGGGCCTAAAGCTTTACTTAAGAAGGCAATTGGTCTTCTTTCTTGTGATAGCACTGCACCAATTCCCCTAGAGCTAGCATCAGTCTCCAAGTAGAAAGGTTTCTGGAAATTGGGTAGGGCCAGAACTGGAGAAGAGCACATAGCAGTTTTTATTTCTTTGAATGCTTGTTCAGCCTCAGTTGACCAGTGGAAATTTTCCTTCTTCAAGAGGGTAGTCAGAGGCTTACTGATAGAGCCATAGTTTCTGATGAAACGTCTGTAGTATCCAGTTAATCCCAGAAATCCTCTCATGGCTTTTAGGGTCTTAGGAAAAGGCCAGTTTTGAATAGCTTCAATCTTAGAACTGTCAGTTGCAACTCCTTGGGCAGAAATGATGTGGCCCAAGTATTCTATTTGCTCTTGACCAAAGAAGCACTTAGATCTCTTAGCAAACAGCTTGTGAGTTCTTAGAAGCTGAAAAACTAACTCCAAGTGATGTGAATGAGTAGAGAGATCCTTGCTGTAGATTAAAATGTCATCAAAGAAAACCAAGACAAATTTTCTGAGGTAGGGTTCAAAAATAGCATTCATTAGAGACTGAAAAGTTGCAGGGGCGTTTGTTAAGCCAAATGGCATTACTTTGAATTCAAAGTGGCCATGATGAGTCCTGAATGCTGTTTTATAGATGTCTTCCTCTTTAACTCTAATCTACCAATACCCTGATCTGAGATCAATTTTTGAAAAAAATTTGGCCCCTGTTAACTCATCTAACAAGTCTTCCACAACTGGAATTGGAAACTTGTTCTTGATTGTTTTGTCATTAAGTTGCCTGTAGTCCACACAAAGTCTCCAAGAACCATCTTTTTTTCTTCACTAACAAGCAATGAGAGGTAAAAGGGCTCTTACTAGTTCTTATAATTGAGGCAGCCAACATTTCTACAATTTGTTTTTCCACTTCAGCTTTTTGGTGATAAGGAAATCTGCAGGGTCTAAGGTTCACTGGTTGTGTGCCTTCTTTAAGGAAAATTACATGATCTTGTATTCTTTCAGGGGGCATCCCTTGTGGTGTACTAAACACATCTTGAAATTCCTCTAAAACTGGTTTTAACTCAGACCTGACTTCACTGCCACATTCTTCAGCACTTAGGAAGTATATTTCACCCATCAAGTCTATCTTCTTCTCAGTCAACTTTTGAAATTTTTCTCCAGAAATGAGTTTAAAACTGGCAGGCTTCACTCCCCCTCTCAATGTTATCAATTCCCCTTCTTTCTGAAAGCTCATTGTCATTACATTGAAGTCCATACTAACAGGGCTGTATCTCCTCATCCAGTCCACTCCCAGCACCATATCACTTCCTCCCATACACAAAACTCTGAAATCATGTTCAAACTGGTAGCCTTGCATCTTCCACTGTAGTTGCTTAGATTTTGCAGTACTGAACAGTTTTCCTCCATTAGCTACTGTTATAACCAAAGGGTTGGTAGGTATCACTTCCAATCCCTCTTTGGCCCATCCTGGATTGATGAAGCTATGTGTGCTTCCACTGTCCACTAAGATGCTTAGAGGCCTCCCCTTAATAGAACCTTGAATCCTGAGTGTATTGTGACCAACAGAACCAGTCAACGCATTAATAGAAATTTCTAGTTCTTCTTCCCATGTCTTCTCTTGTTTCTCTTCAATCTCTCCTTCCTCATTCAATTGTTCTTCTTCTGAGTTAGGTTCTTCTTCCTCCATGGAATTGAGTTGCTTAGCCTTACATTGGTGACCAGGTGTGAATTTCTCCCCACATTTGAAGCATAAGTTGTGGCTTCTCCTGTAATCCAGTAGGGATTGTTTAGGTGTGTTCTGAGTGTTGGTTTTCTGTGGTGGATTTTGGGTTGTAGGCCAGGCCCTCTGTGAGGTAGTTTGTGGGGTGTAAGCATAAGGTTTTGGCTTGAGCCCTTTAGTTTCAATCTCCAGGGCTAGTTCATGTAATCTAGCTAGTCTGTATGCTTCATCCAGGGTGGTGGGGTTACTGATTTTGACTCTATGCCTCAGTTCCTCTTTCAAACCACTCAGAAAACTGAAAACAAAGTAATTTTCTTCTTGGTGGGGATTTTGTTGTAGGATATAGGGTTTGAGCTCTTCAAACCTATCTTGATATTCTTCTATAGACCTTTTTTGAATCAGTTTGTTGAACTCCTCAATAACATCCATATAAGTTCTATCACTGAATCTATGGCACAGATCAGAGGTAAACTCATGCCAACTAATTCTGTGTTTTTGCAGGATATAGCTGTCAAACCAAGTTTCGGCTCTGCTTCTAAATGCATAGAAATCAGGTCCATCTTGTGCTCTTCAGGTATTTCCAATAAAGTAAAGTACTTTTGGCATTTCTTTATCCATCCTCTAGGATTATTGCCATCAAACATTTGTAGTTCTATTTTTAGTCTGAAATTGCTACCCCTGGTCTGATGGTTTAGATTAGGCATGTGTTGTTCAAAACTGGGATTCCCTTCCTGAACAGTATCTTCAACCTTCATCTTTTGCTTTTGTTGAGGTGTAAATGTGTGGGTGGGATTTTGTAATATTTCAGGTCCTTCTGGGTTGAAGGTGTACCTTTCATGCTCATCCAAAATAGTGACTACAGGAGGAAACTTACTTGCTTGTCCTGGTTGTGTTTTTGTTGCAGAAGGGGTGGGCTTTGTTGTGCTATCTGGACTAGTCTCTCCTGCTTTGGTTTTGACAGCGTGCAAGATTTATTCTAAGTATCCCTGTGTGGTATCCATTCGATTCTCCAGCTTTGACACCCTCTGGTCGACGTTGCCTTGGTGTTTGGTCCACCATTTGGGAACTGCATCTTCATGGTCTAATTCCTTGAGTCGATCTTGAATGGTTGCTAGTTGTTTTTGTATCGCAGCTAAATCTGTGTTTTTTGCCATTTGTTGAATCTTCTTTGATTTACCCAGCTTGAATGGGGATCACAACAGGCTCTAGATACCAATTTGTGATGATTTGTCAAGAATTGTAGAAAAGAATAAAAGGTTTCAGAAGTAGAAAGAGTAGGGTTGAGAGAAAAAGGTAATGTTTTTCATTAAATTCAGCATAAAAGAAATATTACAACGTCCTCTGTAATATTCTAGGGACACTCCATTTATTTAATGACAGGTGTCCTATGCTCCAACATTCCCTCTAACAGAATTACAGCTCATTTCGAGCCGTACATTCCTCCTCTGATGATCACTGTTTCACTAGTCGTTGACATTGGGTCAATTCTGTGTTCCTTGACTTGGGCCGAGTTGTCCATTTCAGTGACTTGGGCCGAGTGGTCCACTTTGCTGGTATTACCGTGATTATACGAAACGCTGTCGTTCTTCTCGTGGGTTTCAAGTTCCCGTTGTTTGCTCGACATGTCTACAGATTTCCTGCTCCCTTCCTTCAATTGCCCTAATTCTTCAATTTTCCCCCCTTTTGCTTCGATCATGACATGAATTCTTCCCTTTTTACGAGTTCAAGGGGTAACCTTACATTCCTTATCTTTTCACGGGCTAAAATAGAACCCCTTCCTAGTTTTTATAAGGATCAACTAGAACATATCACTCAATTACGAGGTCTTGGCAATGTAAACTAATTACCTCTCTAGGTGGGTGTTTTCACATTTTGGCTCACTAGAATTGGACTAAAGAATTTACAAGAGATTACAAATAAACAATGAAAAACACAATTCTCTTTATCTTTAAGCTTGAATGTTTATTCTCTTCTTCTTCAAGTGTCCAAAGCCTTCTTTTATAGTGAGGAATGAGCTACTAGCTGTTGGGATGATTTGGAGCTGTTGGGGAGATATAAATTTTTTTTAATAGCTCCATCCCTGAGTGTGAGTGTTAAATATGAGTATATACGATAAAATATCTAATAAGCATATTCAATATATAATATACATGAGAGATGTATTAAGAATGATATTATATAGTATACATAAAAAAAAGTTGAGAGTTGCAGCGACACAGGAGAGATGTATCAATAATGGTATTGTATTCCTGTATAAATACTGTAGCAATTCATTATATAGTATACAGGAGCTACCAAGGAAATAAATTTTAACATTACAACATAATGGTCCCAAAATTTCTCTATGAAGTACCGCTTAGACTTGAAGGTTCTGGTAGTTCAGATTGAACCTGAACCTCTGAAACTTCGGGAGCTGAGTTTTCTGGTAACTCAGATGAGAGTTCTTCGGTCACACTCGGTGCTGCAGCCTGGATAATTTCTGGTGGCTTAAACTTGTTTATGTAGTAATTGAGCGCCGGTCCGGAGTATTCGGTTGTCTTTACAGGAGGTGAGTTCTTGCCAACTTGAAGGACTATAGATGAAGCTGCAGCAACAAAGATAAGGCCGAATCCGGCAGCAACTGCTGCTGTATTCTCAGATCCTTCAGATGAAGAACCGGCAGTTCCCGAGCTTATTGCACTTTCAGCTACATAAACTGCAGGCTAGAGGGGAGAAAAACAACATTTTCGTTACAAAATTAGTTATGCAGGTAATTGCAAATCTAAAACCTACCAACCTCTATTGAATAGATGTTGGTCTGCCCCGCGGTGTCCTTTTCAACATAGCCAGTCCAGCCCTTTCGGCGAGGCGGAAATGTCCCGACCACTTTCGTCTTATCCCCGGCTAACCATTCCACACTCACCTTCCCAACCTGTTCAAATCCAAAATATTAGTAACGGTTTTACAATATAAGTTGCCATGTAGTTTATGCAAGGACAGATAGGCAACTTAACAAGTTAGAACTAAACTATTGGAGTTACAATATCATTGTCGTTTCCATTTTCAAACAATGCAGGTCCCAATTTGGGGATAGGAAAAGAGTTTGTATTTGCTAGATATCTTCTCTTAGGGCAATTACATAAACTCTGAGTTCCTATGTTGTTCCGAGTATTCATTGAATACTCGGAACAACATAGGAAAAATTGCTATTTATACCAGTGCAAAGCATGTACTCGCATCTAACACTCACACCCGAGTTCCAATATCATTGAATATACTACAATTGACAACCATTTCCTAGGAGAACAAATGTTTTCGCTGCTGAGATCATATCTTAATTCATATAACCCATTCAAGACAATATCCAGCAGCAACACAAAAATTCTTTCTTCCAATAGTCTCAACCAGGCCTATGAGGGATTCAAATAGTGGTCCGCTACAGCAAAAGCAGCCGATATATAACGGTAGTGGCACTGTCTGGAACTGCTATTGTGAAAAACAATGGTACGCAATGACCGTAATAGCATCTGTTATGTCCAGCAGGGATGAACACCAACGAAACCAAAACTTTCTCCAGATTAAATATCTAGCTAATCCCTTTGAAACCCAAAGCAAAAACACACAAAGGAGGACGTGCATGTAAACTAAAAGGTCTTTTCAAGCCAAAAAATTTTATTCTATAAATCAACTTAACCATAAATAAAAAGAAGAAGAAAAAAGATTATCCATTAAGAAAAATACAAGTGATAGGCAAATAAACAGAAAGAGTATTGAAAAGGGTGATATTGGAACCTCTTTATCCGGCGCACATTCTTCTTCATTACAGTCATCGGCTTCACCAGAAGAAGCTCTAACAGTGAAGAAATGGAAGTGTCTGGTCTTGTGAATTTTGGAGCATTTATTCAAAAACAGTAGCTTTGGGGAAGTGAATGCATAGCTGTTGGCTGATATCGATGCAAAGGCCATAACTTTGTGGTGGGTTTTGCAGAGAGCTTTGGGGGGTGTTTTAATGGAGTTTGTGGTCTGGTGATAAAGTATTTTGTGGTGAGATTTTAAGGATTTGGCTGTTGCTGTTCCATAAACTGTTGCGTGTGGTGTATGTAGCATGGATTCCCCAAAAATATCTTTCATGTTTTTAACCACATCTATGTTGAATTTTGGGCCTCTTCTCCCCTAAAAATTGTTTTGGGCCTATTATATATATAGTACGATTTTGACTTAAATACAAAATAAGTTCTCAAATTATGTCTCTTTTTTTAATAGGTGTCTAACGTATTTTTTTGGCTGGAATATGTGCTTAAAGTTTTATTTTTGGTTTGTTTTAAAGTCAACTAAGACACCTAGTTTGGCACACATTTCAACAAAAAATAGAACTTTAGGCATCTATTTCAGCAAAAATTGAAACTTTAAGCACCTATTTCAACAAAAAAAAATACCTTAGGCACCTATTGCAAAAAAATACATAATTTAAGTACTTATTTTGTAGTTAAGCCTACGATTTTTTTATAAAAAAAATATTTTATACATTGGTGAAAACTTGTTTTCCATGCATGTCGTAGTTTTTTAAGTTTAGAGGTTAGGAGTTTAATGTTTGTAGGGATGGCAATTTGATTTGAAGCCGATCCGAATTTGATTCAATCCGAAGGAATTTATCCGATCCATATTCGATTGAAAAAATCCGAATTCAAATCCGAGTAAAATGTCCGAGTCCTAATAGGAGATGTGTTGAATATGGATCATGCCAAGATCTGATCCGAATCCGATACATATCCGAGTCCGAATCAAAATATTTAGGACTTTTAACTCCTTAAAACAAAATATCATGTATAATATTTACATTAAAACAATAAGACAACATAAATAAAGTAAAATGTTAAACTAAATACATTAAAAGAAACATAACTACATATATTGTTTAAACGAAAACATAAATATATATAAGGTAATTTGGAATAATAGTAAAAATAAAATTAACTTTATATATATATATATATATATATATATATATATATATATATATTAAAAGTGATAATAAAAATGTAAATGTCTTAGGAATGTAGTTAAATAATAATAATATTTATTATGATTTTTATATATTAATTAACCTTAATATAGTGTAATATATTTATTTATACCATATGTATGTATAAATAAATATGAAAAAAATAAATGCAAGATCAAGTCATAGATAAACAAACAATAAAATAAATACAATGGAGAAACAAGTTGTAACACCCGGGTTTAGGGGTCGGGTGAAAATAATATTTTAGTATTGTCTCGGGTTTCGATTTTAATATTTTATTTAATAAAGTAATGGTTTGGGCCTCGGGTTTTAAGATTTGGACTAATTTTAAATTGAGCCCAAAAGCCATGGATGGCACTATTGTGGTTTCCCTTTTTCTTTAAGGGCATTTTGGTCATTGAACATTAAATTTAAATTATTATAAAATAAAGTTTTAAGTTATCTTCTTCTTCCTCTCCCTTCCATTTTATTCTAACGTGAAGAACATCTCTCCCTCCCCAAATACTATTTCATCTCCTTTCTCCTTCGTTTTGGCTCGGTTTTGAAAGGTAATTACGTTTTTGACTTGCTCTCAACTTCCTCTCTTCAAAAGTACAAGTAGTTTTCATTTTCATCCATGTTTTAGAATTTGGATTTTTGGGAGATTTGAATGAAAATGGTTGTTTTATGGTGTTTAACTTGAGATTTTGATTTAACAGTGATAGATATGAAGTTTATGAACCAAACGGTTCAACATATATGATTTTTAAAGAGTTTTGTTAAGTTTCCCGATTTTGTGTTTTGGAGGGTTTTTAGGAGGGTTTTTAGTTGAGTTTTGAGTGTGGTTTGTGTTGGAAATTGAGGGTCGATGATAGGGTATTGGTTGGGGGTCGTTTTGGAAGCAATTGGAAGTGTTAAATGTGTTGGAATCATCGGTTTTGGACTGTGCTAAAGGGCTGCTCAGAAATGACTTTTTGGTGGTTGTTCTTGGTTTGAAAAACAAGTGTTTGATGTTTGAATTTCATTCCGGGTTTGCTATGTTGTGTTGTGAACTGATTTGAGGTTAATTTACTTGTGTTGAGATGATTAGGAGCAAGGAATTTCGTTGGTAAAGTCTCGGGATCGATATCGGAAGTCATGGAGGCTTGGGTCGGCTTTGCTTGATTTGCTTAAGGAAGTGAGGTGAGTGGTTAATGTTTTAAATTGATTTCAAAAGTTGGTTTAAGCATGTGGATGTGAAAATGTTTTCAAGTATCGTTTTAGTTCAAAGTTGGTTTTGAAGAGTTTTGTTTGGGCTTGAAAAGTCAAGTTTAAATTCAAGAGTAAGTTGTTGTAAACTGCCTCTTTAATTTCCCTTTTTACTGTTTGTTTTCATTACTTGTGGTGATGAATTGTTATGTATGAAATTCCAATATTTTGGGAGGAAGCATGTTGCTTCTTATTATATCGTTGATTTTATGTGAGGGTAATTATGGTGTTGTTGATGTGCCTTGTAAGGTTGTTTGTAGTAAGTTGGTGCAGGTTGTGCACGGAAATGGTGAGTAAGATCATTTGTGTTTGTTAAGGTTGATTGTAGCAATTTGGTGCCTAGTTGTGGACTTGGTTGCAGCTTGTGTGGTTGTGTATGATATAGTGAGTACATGTTGTGTGATGGTGATTTGTGAGTTGTGTTGCATGGTTGTCGTTGCTCTGGTGATGTGTAGTCCCGCCAGTAGCAAAAGTATAAGACTCTGGTGATGTGTAGTCCCACCGGTAGTCACTGGTTGGGTATTCCTTTGATGTGTAGTCCCATTGGAAACCCACTAGTTGAAACGGTGATGTGTAGTCCCACCGTACTTGTATGCTAGTTGTGTTTGTGTAAAACATGTGTGTTGTTGTTGCTCCGGTGATGTGTAGTCCCGCCGGTAGCAAGTGTTATAAGACTCCGGTGATGTGTAGTCCCACCGGTAGTCACTAGTTGGATAATACTTTGATGTGTAGTCCCATTGTAAATCCACTAGTTAAAACGGTGATGTGTAGTCCCACCGTATGTGTAAGTTGGGTTATGTTTGTGCGTACCATGAAGTGAAATGTCTATGTTGTTGACCTTTGGTTGAACTTGTTAGTAAATGGAATAGGTTGTTGGATGACTTGTTTGTGTTGGCCTTTACTTTTAAAGGAAGCTTTGAACTCTGCATTGTTGTTGTTATGTTTTAGAGCACTGCTCACTAAGCTTTATGCTTACGCTCTCCTTTTTCCGTCAATGCAGATCTTTAGATTGGAGTTAGCAAGGAGCAGGAAAAGGGCGTCCAAGCGTGAGGTAGTTTGCTCAAGTATGGTTTATTAAATAGTGTAGTAGTCTAGCAATGGGAAATGCTACGTGTTTTAGGAGCTTGTATCTAGACTCCTTTGTGTTGGCTTTATGTTGTTAATGCCTCAAGTTGATGGATTTGTAAACCATGTTTATGTTGATGCCTAAGTGTTTGTTTGGGAGGCTTATAGCCAGTCCTTGGATGTTTGTGTTGCTTTGGTATTTGAATGCCATGTGTGGCTTGTAAAATCATGTTTTAGATTGCCTTATATGAATGTTTTATGTTTGTTTGCTAAGGCATGAAACTCATGTATGCTTTGTATGCCTTCTTTGAATGATTATGTGGATTCTTTGGTTGAATGATGTTCGTCCATGTTGGGTGCCTTGTATGACTAGATTTTAGTTAATAGAGGCGGTATGAATGCTTGAATGAGTCTAGGGAAGTCCCAAAATGCATATAGAGTTGAGTTTTGTTGGTTTTGCTGACTTTTAGAGAGTTGCAGTGCAGGGCGTATCGATACGCCTGAGGGCCGTATCGATACGGTCTTGCCTGCAGGACTCAGTTTTGGCTGGGCGTATCGATACACTGGGGTGTATCGATACGGTATCAACTCTCTGGAATTCAAGTCAGGCTGAGCGTATCGATACACAAGGGTGTATCGATACGGTCCCAACTCTCTGAAATTCAGAGGAGTTGGTGGGTTTAGGTCGTATCGATACGGGGTTGTAGCGTATCGGTACGGTACCATTTCGTTGACCTTGGAAAGTTGACTGAGAAGGGCGTATCGATACGCTCAAGGGTGTATCGATACGGTCTTCCCTGAGTTGACTGAGAGGGTTGACTTTGGTCAAGGCGTATCGATACCCTCTGTATGTGTATCGATACGGCCTGCTTAAAAAGGAAAATTTGGTTGTTTAATTGCATGTCTTGTGGGTTTCGTATCCGTGTTTGTTCGTTGCGTGTCCTATCACATAGGATTTAATAAAGGCATCTAGAAAAGATAAGAAAAAAAAATAGGGTTGCTAACCGAGGGGGAACCTTAACGGGTTTCGCTTCGGTTTTCCCCGTGTGGCCCACTCGGATCGGTCATCCGTCCAGACCGGGACGAGGGGGTTACACAAATAAATGTAAATATCAATGAATTATTAAAAATTAAGAAAGTTAGTAAATGAAATAGTAAGTAATGTGCAATCGATAGATAAAGTTATGATATATTATGCTAAAATTATGAATTAAAATAGAAAGCAAATTAAAAGCATAAACAATAAACACAAAAAATTAAATGTAGTCAACAAATAAGAGATAAAAATGAACAAGTGTAGAATTAAATAACATAAATTAAACGCGTAAGAAATTAAATATAGAAAATTATAGACTGATTTGCACTAAAATAAAATTATTAGAGGGTCAAAACACAATATACTCTAAAGACGCTAAAATTCGCGAATCTACCCCTCAGACTTGGGTCAAGACTAGGGATGACAATTTAATCCGAATCCAAAAACTCTGATCTAAATGCGGTTGAAACAAATCTGAATCCGATCCGAAAAAAATCGATCCAAATCCGTTTGAAAAAAATTCGAATCTAAATTCAAAAAAAAATATCTGAATCCGATTGTAACGAATTCGGACTTGGATTTTATACAATCCGATCCATTGACATCCCTAAATATTTGTGGTTAAATTTTAAGGTTTATAATCTTACCCTAACCTTAACTAAGTCACCGTCAAACCCTAATTAGGGAAAGTAGATCTCAAATAATAACTCTATATTCAAAGATTTATAATTTTACCCCAACCTTAACTGAGTCAACGTCAAACCCTAATTAGGAAAAGTAGATCTCAAACAATACCTCTATATTCAATGGTTTATAATCTTACCTCAAAGATCATTGGGAATCTAACAGGAACAGGAGAATAATTCTTTAGTGATGGATGACTAAGTTTGAGAGAAGAAATAGGAAAATAAATTGTGCAAAGAAAAATGGTTAAATTCTTAAGTCCCCAAATTCATTTTCCTCCTAAGTGAGACCCATAAGCCCGACCTAATTCAAAAAAAAAACTTATCTATCAAAACCCAAACTAAACTCAATTGAAATCGAGAGTTATAAAAGCCTACCAAATGATACTGGGTCGGTGCTAGATCATTAACATGAAATTTAGATTATTACATTCAGGACGGAACTATGTAAGGGTAGGGAGAAGCAATCGCCCCTCACTCTGAATAATTTTTTTTATTTTTATCTCTTTATAATATTTTTTTAAAAAAATAGTTTATAATCTCTACTTCATCGCACGCTTTCCTCTGCTTCATCGCACGCCTCTCTCTTTTTCTTTTTTATTCTGCTCTTTTGCACGGTCTGTTTTGTTTCTTTGGTTGCTCGGTATGTCTACTATTGAAAAGACCATGGCTGATCTCTCCCTGGGTTCTGGGGAGGACGATTGTTTGGATCTGGAACAAGGGAACCAGATTGATTTAGTGTCGCTCGAATATTGCTTTGTTGGGGCTTTCTTTACAACAAGTGTGATACACTTCCTTTCTATGAAATCGACCCCTGCAAATGTTTGGCATCCCATTGGTGGCATCTCTATTTCAGATTTGGGTGGGGGCAGATTTCTTTTCCGCTTGTATAACAATGTGGACGCCGACAGGATTGAATTTGGTGTCCCGTGAAATTTCAACTCTCATCTCATTGTTCTGCACCGTCTTCAACAGGGTGATGATCCTAATGCAGTTCCTCTTACGCATGTTTGCTTTTGGGTTTTAATTCATAATGTTCCGCATGGCTTTATGTCCGAAAGGGTGGCTCGCTCGATTGGCAATTTTATAGGCTCTTTTGAAGAATATGTTTTTAGTGATTCTGCTTTAAGTTACAGAAGTATTATGCGTGTTTGTGTGCGCTTGGATATTCATCAGCCTCTAAAGAGGAAGAAAAAACTTTTGCTTACAAATGGTAAAGAACACTATGTTCGATTTGAATACGAAAAGTTAACATTGTTCTGTTTTTTATGCGGCAGACTTGGGCACGGTGAGAGCTTCTGCCCATTGAGAGTGGATATCAAGGTTGACCCTGCTCAATTCGGTTGGGATTTGTCCCTTCGAGCCCCTCGCCGGCGAAATGCTATTCCGACCAGTATCTGGCTGCGTGAGCCAGTGGGTTTCTCTCCGCCCAGTGATAGCCTCAATTTGGGCGACGTTAGCGGCAACATGATTGGTGGAGTAAATACATTAGATTCTCCAATGGCTAAAGTTCAGGGATTATCTAGATTTCATCCCAACCCAAGTCTCTCAAAGTTAACCATGGTTCCCCCAGGCTTTACTTCATCTAGTGGGTCCTCGATTGGGCCTAATCCGTCAATGGATATTATTATGGGCAGTGCTTCGGAAGAGAACCCTCTAAGCCATGAAGCAGCAAAACGCCCACGTGTTAACACCCCTTGTGATGTTTCTTTGCCCATTGATTCGTCGGGAGGAAATACTCTTCTATCGTCCGGCCTAGATAATAAGGCCCGCCGCTCACAATGAAAATTCTTAGCTGGAACGTCCGTGGTCTGGGGAAACTACTGGCTATTAGACGCCTCAGCAATAAACTGAGGGAAGTTCTTCCCCAAGTTATGTTTCTGATGGAAACAAAAGTTTCATCTTAAAAAATGCAACGAGTTAGAAGAAGATGTGGTTATTTTAACGGTTGTGATGTTTCGGCGGAAGGGTCCAGAGGTGGTCTTTCTCTAGGGTGGACTCAGAATTTGACTGCTACCATCCGCTCTTTTTCTCTTTCTTACATTGATGTGGACTTCTTTGATACTGTTAATAATATTAACTGGAGACTTACTGGCTTTTATGGGAACCCGGTTGATTCAGCTCGTCACTTTTCTTGGCAACTTCTTCGATCTCTTAATTCTGCTCCTTCTACTCCGTGGCTTGTTTTGGGTGACTTTAACGAAATCTTACTCACGGATGAAAAGCGAGGGGGGAGAATCCGCTCTGAACGGAATATGCAGGAATTTAGGGAGGTCCTTTTTTTATTGTGATCTTGCGGATTTGGGCTATGAGGGGAATTGGTATACTTGGGAGAGGGGGAGGGCCCCGGCCACCAACATCCGTGAATGCCTAGATAGGGGAGTGTCGAATCCGGCGTGGCGTGCATTATTCCCTCACTTCTCTGCGCACCACCTTACTCACACGATCTCGGATCATTGCCTGGTTCTTGTTAATACTACACCACCCCAAGGTGACGCTCAATTACGGCGACCCTTCTTTAAGTTTGATGCGAGTTGGGTATTTGAGGAAGGTTTTGAGGATCTTATTCATAGCAAGTGGGCTTCCTTGTCTGACGATCTTCCAGGGAAACTTAAAAAACTGGCAGATTGTATTAAGCTCTGGAGTCGTGACTTGAAGAGTAGCAGAACTTTCAAGAAAACATCTCTTAATGCGAAGCTGGCTGAGCTTTCTTCGCATGACCTGGATGAAGAGAATTTAGCACAATTGCTCGATGTTAAGATTGCCTTAAACATGGAAACTGATAAGGACGAGATTTTTTGGGAGCGGAAGGCCCGTGTTAACTGGCTTAAACAGGGAGATCGCAACACTACGTTTTTCCATAATTGGGCAAAGTTTAGGAAAAAGCACAATTTAATTCGGAAGCTTGATGATGCAAATGGTAATAGAGTTACAGATATAGAGCACATGGCTACGATTGCTAATTCCTATTTCCATAATTTATTTACTAGTCTCCATACTGCAAATGTGGATACTATTATGAATGTTGTCCGATCATCTATCTCTGAAGACATGAATTCCAGTTTACTTTCAGATTTTAAAAAAGAGGAAATTTACGCTGCTGTAAAAGGAATGGCCCCTCTTAAAGCTTCTGGTATAGATGGTTTTCCTGCCCTTTTCTATCAGAAATTTTGGTTTATAGTGGGTGATGAAGTGTCTCGGTATTGTATTCCTGTATTGATGGGTGAAACTGAGTTGTCGGGCATCAATATGAATTTGATTATTCTTATTCCAAAGCTGGATGATCCTTCCTGTATGGGCCAGTTTCGATCGATCAGTCTGTGCAATGTCCTTTATAAGATCATTGCTAAAGTCCTTGCGAACAGATTAAGGTGTGTGCTTGACCAGTGTATTGACCAGTCCCATAGTGCCTTTGTGCTAGGAAGACTAATTACAGATAACATCCTAATTGCATATGAACTCCTCCATTCTATGAAACTGAAGAGAACTGGGTCTAATGGAAACTTTGCTCTGAAATTTGACATGGCTAAGGCCTATGATCGAATGGATTGGGTTTTCCTTCGGCGGATGCTCCTTAAAGTAGGTATTCATAGCAGCTTTGTTGATAGAATTATGAATTGTGTAACGTTGGTCTCCTACTCGGTTAACTTCAATGGGGTTAATGGGGATAACTTTTCACCGACTCGGGGTCTTAGACAAGGAGATCCTCTGAGCCCCTACCTCTTTCTCATTTGCGCGGAAGGCATTTCTTCGATTATAAATGCGGAGCACTCTGCTGGCCAGCTACATGGTTCCAAAGCTGGAAGGTATGGTATTCCTATTACCCATCTTTTTTTAGCGGATGATAGCATTGTGTTTGGTAGGAGCAGTATCGAGGAGGCTAATAGAATCAAGCATCTTCTTGCTATCTATGAGGCAGCTTCAGGGCAGCAAGTTAACTTTTCCAAGTCATTGATTTATTTTAGTAATAATGTTCCTCCTCATACAAGAGATGTTATTAGTAATATTTTTGGTGTCCGTATTTCTGCCAATCCTGAGAAGTATCTTGGTCTTCCGAAGATGGTTGGACGGTGCAAAAAAACAGCCTTCGCAGGTCTTCGTGATAAACTACATAAGCTCACTAATAATTGGAACAATCGACACCTTTCAATGGGTGGCAAAGAAGTTTTTGTGAAATCCGTCCTTCAAGCCACACCAATTTATGCCATGCAGTGTTTTCTATTTCCTAAGGCTATTTGTAACGATCTTAAATCTATTATGAACCGTTTCTGGTGGCGTAATAATGGTTCTAAGAAAGGTATTCACTGGTCTAGCTAGAGTGTTCTTTGTTTACCTAAGAGAAAAGGGGGCATGGGATTTCGTGACTTAGCCAAGTTTAATATATCTCTCCTAGCTAAGCAGGGATGAAATCTCATTACAAAACCTACAAGTCTACTGACACGAGTTCTCAAAGGTCGATATTTCCCAATACTAACTTCCTAAATGCTGCGCTCGGTTCACAGCCGTCTTATACGTGGAAGAGCATTCGAAGTGCAAGGGGTCTGTTAGATTTGGGGATTGGTAAAATGGTGGCTAATGGTTTTTCAACTCATATTTGGACTAATGCTTGGATTATGGGTAAAGGAAATGGGAGAGTAAATCAGGTTCGAATTGACCCGGGTTATACATTTGTATCCGAGTTAATTGACCAAAATTCTCATAGATGGAATATTGATGTTATTCAGAATCTGTTTCCTAATTCTGTTGCTAACCATATCTTATGTATGCCCCTCCCTCTTGCCTCTGAACCTAATTCAATCTACTGGAGATGTGACAAATCTAGGCTATACACTGTACGTAGTGGGTACAGATGGCTCATAAACACATTCCCTACTCAGTTTGGTGATCCGAACCTACTTCATAATGACTGGCGTTCGACATTTCTTGCTACTAGCTGGGCAACCAATCTACCGGCCAAAATTAAAATTCACTTCTGGAGACTGGTCATGAATTTCCTCCCTACATCTTCTAATCTAATAGCTAGACATATTAATGTTAACTCTAAATGTTTGTTATGCAATCCAGGTATTGAATATGTGTATCATTTTTCTTATGAGTGCTACTTCGTGAAGCAGGTGTTAGATCAATTTGGAATTGCGATTCCTGTGTGGGATGGGGTGCAAACATATTTGAAATGGATGGCTGATTTTTTTGTGTCCCTGAGTTTGGCTAATCGAAGAATATTAATTACAGTTCTTTGGGCAATTTGGGCTACTAGAAACAAAATAGTCTATGAGAACTCTTACCAATCGCACCTGGATGTTGGCCATTTTGTGACTATGTACCTCCTAGAGCTCGATGCGTCTGCTTCTCGACCTGCCACTCTTCACCCTGCAAACATCGGTTCATGGTTACCCCCTCCTGTAGACTGCATCAAAATCAACTTTGATGCACATTTCAATTCCATTACCCTCTCTTCTTTTTCGGGTTTTATCTACAGAGACTGTGAAGGTCAGATCATGGCAGCAGGGACTTACCCAAACCCATTTGTGTCGACGTCGGAGCTAGCGGAGGCTTTGGCTTGCTTCCAATCTGTTTCAACGGCGGCTGAGCTAGGGTTCTGTCGGCTAATAGTGGAGGGGGGTGCTCTCTCTGTCATTAACAAAATCAATTCCCCCAACCCAGATCAGTCAAATATCGCAGCGGTTGTGGCAAATATCGAAGCTATTGGTCGGAACTTTGAACGAATTACCTTTCGTTTTGTCAGACGGAGCTTGAATATTCTGGCGCATGTCCTAGCTAGGCTGGGCGGTTCATTTCCCTCGCGCCAGATTTGGATTGAAGAAGCTCATTTGCCGGTTATGAGAGCAGCTGAGTAAGATAGGGGCTTGGTGGTTCCGGCGAGCTAATCTTTTCATTTCCCTTCAGTGAAGAACGAGCATCTCTCTATTTGGCCCCGTTGGATCTCAAGAACCCATCCTTTGGTTGTATCTCCGACAACAGTGTTTGGTTGTCTCAAGGGTGGGTTGTTTAACTGCGGCGTTTGCTTTCCCTTTACTTTTTGTGGGTCAGTTTTTATTATTTTTATGTAACAGATGTCAACAACACTCTTTCCCCCCACATAGGTATAGGGGGTTTTTAATGAGGTCGCTGGTCTTCTTTTCTTTCCAAATAATAAAGGCAGTTAAACCGTTCAAAAAAATAGTTTATTTATGAATTTATCCCCTAAATTTTAAATATTTATGTTTTACCCATTAACCTTAAATCCATACATTATCCCTGGTTACATTACCACTATTGTATAATTTATTATCTTTTCTTCAACCCCATATTTTTTCTTCTTCAAATTCTTGAGAACCAAAACCAACCAAAATAACTACACGTTATGTCTGGTTATTTGGTTTACTAAAAATCACTAACACACTATGAACATAATTAAACGCACATAGGGGTGTAAACGGGACGAGTCGAGCTCGACTCGACTCGCTAAGAATTTAAGTTGAGTTTGAGCTTGAGCAGTTTTTAACGAGTCTGAATAATCTGAGCTCAACTTGGTTCGTTACGAACTCGAGTCGAGGTCGAGCTTGAATCGAGCTCAATCGAGTCGAGTGTTGACCGGGCTTTGACCGAGTCGAACTTGAGTAGCTCGCGATCTGTCATGTCTCATTTAAAGCCTTATTAGGGGAAAAATGTGAAACCGATAATTTGATTTTGATATAACTAAAGAATTTAAGGACTAAATTGAAATTGTGAAAACGAAGTTTTAAGTCCTCAAACCTCTCTACATGTTAAAAAGAAAATGCCTAAGTTAAAAACTAATTTTATCAAAAGTTTTCTAAGTGTTCTTGAAGCCAAAACAGTGATTTTCGAGTCACCGTTTCGGAACGGCCTAAAGCGTTTCGGAACGGCCTAAGGCGTTTCGAAACACTTTTGAAACTGTAAACTCATGTTTCGAAACGGGTATCGAAACGGTTTCAACACTGTGAACCCTTGTTTCGAAACGGGTTTCGAAATGGCTTAAGAACATCGAGGCACCGTATCGAAACGACATCCAACGTTTCAAAACAGTATTCAAATCAGATTTAAAAATATGACCGTTGAAAGTTTTTAACTGATTTTTCACAAGTTGTTAAGGCGTATCGAAACGATTTCAAGTCGTTTCGATACAGGCCTTGATAGTGGCAAAATTGTTTCAAAACGAGTTTCGAAACGGCTCTTAGCGTATCGAAACACTTTTAACAGTTTCGATACGGGCTCTTTAATGCACCCCAATGGCTCTTTCTATTTTGGTCTGTTTCGAAACAGGGTCGGACATTTTGAAACGTTTGGTTGCAGACTGCATTTATGGAGGCAAGATAACATCTCCAACGGCTCTATTGATGTATGCAACAACCACAACGGCTAGAATTCAATCAGAAGGTATAAAAGAGACCTCTAAAAGCTTCAGCAACTACTATTGATCCAAAAAGCAAACATCCAAACATCAAATCCAAGCATTTGTGCCTAAATCCCATTATTGTCTTGTAACCCCAATTGTATTTTTTAATCTTATCATTTCAATTGGGTAGAGTGCTTGTAATTGGGCTATATTGTGTATTGAGAGATACTTGTTTTAGCCAACAACTTCTTTGTTTCTATTGTGTGAGGATTGGGTCAAATTTTGGGTAGAAAATTTGACCGAAATTGTAACGGTTACCTCCTTAGCCTAGAAAAGGGGAAGAGCAATTAGTGGAATTGTTGAAAATCCTTAATGAAGCTAAGGTAGTGGATGTAGAGTTCGTTTGGAACTTGAACCACTCTAAAATTCCTTGTCTACCATTTTTATTTGTCAATTCCACCACCAAAAACTTCAAAAATCTAATTCACCCCCTCTTGGTTTATTTCGATCTTTCGATCCACTCAACAATTGGTATCAGAGCCTACCTCTTTGAAGGATTAACAACCACAAGAGGAGTTCCTAGGAAGAGTGTGATCATCCAAAAATCAAGATATGGCATCTACCTCCATATCTAGCATGTATGAGACTCAATCCACTACAAAACCGCCTTTCTTCAATGGTGACAACTATCCGTTTTGGAAGAATCAGATGCGCCTTTTCATCAAGTCCAATGATTACTTGGTTTGGGATGTCATTGAAGATGGTCCCTACATTCCATTGAAGCAAGATAATGAAGGAAGGATGGTTCTAAAGAAAAAAGATGGAGATGAGTGAAGAAGAGAGGAAGAAGATCCAAATAAATGACAAAGCTCTTCACATGCTTTTTTGTTCTTTCAGTCCAGACATCTACTCCAAAGTCTCATCCATTGAGAGTGTCAAGGAAGTGTGGGATACTCTTGAGACCACCTATGAAGGAACCAATGATGTGAAGGAAACCAAGATTGGAATTCTCAATCTTAGCTATGAGAATTTCAAGATGGAGTCCGGTGAAACGGTGTCCAAGATGTTTGATCGCTTCTCAACCATAGTCAACGGACTTAAAGGATTTGGAGAGACTATTCCGGAAGATAAGTTGTCCGGAAGCTACTTTACTCACTTCCTGAATCTTGGGATGGGAAGAGAACCGCCATCATAGAGGCTAAAAACTTGAAGACTTTAAAACTTGATGAGCTAGTGGGTTCTCTCCTTACTCATAAGATTATGAAGCAAGGAAGGGAAGAACAAAATAAGAAGGAAGAGAATAGAGTAGAGAAGCTAGAGGTGGAAAAGAAGAAGAAAATGGGAATAGCTCTCAAAGCTTCATTACTTGAGGAAAGCTCTTCTAGTGAGGAGGATGACCTTGAAGCATTGGCTATGATAGCCAAAAAGTTCTCTCGGTTCATGAGGTCCAACCGTGGAAGAAAAATTCAAAGAAATATGGACTTCAAAGGTAAAAACAAAGAAGAAGTGGGGGATCAAATCATTTGTTTCGAGTGCAATGAACCCGGCCACATTCGTTCGGAGTGCCCTCAACTCAAGAAGAAGGGCTTTGAGAAGAAGAAGAAGCTCAAAGCCAAGCTTTCTACTTGGAGTGATGAGGAGTCATCCGAGGATGACGAACAAGAAGTGGCCAATCTTTGCCTCATGGCACTTGAGGAAGATTCCTCCATGGTAACCTCTAACTCATCATCTTTAGATTTTACATATGATGAATTAAATGATGCATATGATGAGTTGCAAGAGGTTTATGATGAATTAGTTGAGAAATACAAGGAGTCAGTCATTAGGAATAAGAAAGTTATTTCGGAACTAAATGTTAAAAATTACTCACTTTCTCAAGCTAATTTAAAATTTGAGAAAAAATATTTTAGGGTTGAAAGATGAACTCAAATTCTTCCAAGATGAAAATGTTGATCTAAATAATATTCTTTCTCAATGCAATAGTGAACACCAAAAGGTGTTAGATGAGCTTAACAAGCTCAAAGAGTCTTTAAATTATGTTGGTAATGTTAAGCATGAAAAAGGTGAATCTTCTAAAACAAACCAACATAGGAAAAAGACTAATAACTACAAACAAAGTAGCTTTCCTAGACATAGTAGAACTAAAAAGATTAGAAGTGTATGGGTTCCTAAGGAACTTGTAAAATCTAATAATATTGTTGCTATGTCACCTTGGATTCCTAAGGGAACCAAGCTATTGGGAGCTAACACTCGTGGACCCAAAATGATTTGGGTACCAAAAACAAAAGTTTAATATCTTTGTTTGTAGGGGGAGCATTGCTACAAGGCCAAAGCACAAAGTCAAAACTCATGGTACCTTGATAGTGGATGCTCGAGGCATATGACCGGAGACAAGAGTAGATTCATGGATTTAAAGCCAAAAAGTGGAGGAGTGGTGACATTTGGTGACAACTCCAAAGACCACATTAAAGGTATTGGCTCCATAGGTAATCACTCTACCATTCTTATTGAAAATGTCTTGTATGTCGATGGTCTTAAACATAATTTGTTGAGCATAAGCCAATTGTGTGATAAAGGATTTAATGTTTTATTTGATAAAAATGGATGCAAAATTGTTGACATTAAATCTAATAACATTATGCTCATAGGTCATCGCATAGGTAACATTTACATGGTGCATCTAGATGACATACATACATCTCATGCATGTTTAGTAGCTCAAAATGAAAATGATGCATGGTTATGGCATAGGAAACTAGGACATGCTAGCATTAGTGTTTTAGAAAAATTAGTTTCCCTTGATCTAGTTAGAGGTTTACCCAAGATTAAGTTCTCAAACGATAAAATTTGTGATGCATGCTCTAAGGGTAAACAACATAAGTCTTCCTTTAAATCTATTAATGATGTTTATACAAGTAGGTGTTTACAACTTATCCACATGGATTTATTTGGGCCAATTAGGACTATGAGCTTGGGTGGTAAATCTTATGCATTTGTTCTTGTAGATGATTTTTCTAGATTTACTCAGGTTCTATTTTTAAGTACTAAAGATGAGGCTTTAGAAAAATTCATCACGTTTTCAAAAATAACCCAAAATGATCTTAAACTTAGAATTTCACATATTAGAAATGATCATAGAACCGAATTTCAAAACTTAGGGTTTGAAGAGTTTTTAAATGAAAATGGCATTAGCCACAATTTTTCGGCTCCTCGAACTCCTCAACAAAATGGGGTAGTTGAGAGGAAAAATAGAACTTTACAAAAAATGGCTAGAACCATGCTTTGTGAAAACAATTTACCTAAATATTTTTGGGCGGAAGCCACAAACACCGCTTGCTACATTGTAAACTGAGTAATGATTAGGCCAATTTTAAAGAAAACACCTTATGAGATTTTAAAATCTAAAAAGCCTAACATTAGCTATTTTCATCCTTTTGGTTGCAAGTGTTTTGTTTTAAATAATGGAAAAGACAACTTAGGTAAATTTGATGCAAAAAGTGATGAAGTTATTTTCATAGGATATTCTTTAACCTCTAAAGCCTATTGTGTATTTAATAGGAGAACTTTAGTTGTAGAACAATCTATACATGTTGTATTCGATGATAACCTCCTTCCAAGGAAGGATTCTTGTGATGATGATGATGTAGGAATCATAAATGCCTTTGATGGAGGACAAACTTCAAAGGAGGATGAGATTCCAACAAAAGAAGAGGACACACAAGATCCACCTCTTGAAGCCTTGAAGGACTTGGCTCTTGAGGAAAAGGAAGTGAGCTACCCAAGGGAGTTCAACTATGTCAAAGATGTTGAAATCTTGGGTGATCCATCTAAGGGGTAACCACTAGATCTTCTTTTAAACTTATGAACCATTTTGCATTTATCTCATCCATAAAGCCTAAGAATATAAAAGAAGCATTGAAAGATGATTTTTGGATTATGGCTATGCAAGAAGAGTTAAATCAATTTGAGAGAAGTAATGTTTGGACATTAGTTGATAGGCCTAGTAATCAATCTACTATAGGAACTAAATGGGTCTTTAGGAACAAACTAGATGAGAGTGGTAACATTGTGAGAAACAAAGCTAGACTAGTAGCACAAGGTTACACTCAAGAAGAGGGAATAGATTTTGATGAAACCTATGCACTCGTAGCTAGAATGGAAGCCATTAGGATGTTGCTTGCATATGCATGTTATCATGATTTCAAGCTTTTTCAAATGGATGTTAAAAGCGCATTTTTAAATAGTTTTATAAATGATGAAGTGTATGTGGAACAACCATCGGGTTTTGAAGACTCAAAATTTTCAAATCATGTTTTCAAACTCACTAAAGATCTTTATGGTTTAAAACAAGCTCTTAGAGCTTGGTATGAAAGACTTTCAAACTTTTTAATTGAAAAAGGTTTTGAAAAAGGTAAAGTGGACACTACACTTTTCATAAAAAAGGTATAAAAATGACATCTTAGTAGTACAAATTTATGTTGATGATATAATTTTTGGTTCTACTAACGAATGTCATTGCAAAGAGTTTGCTAAGCTAATGCAAGGTGAATTCGAGATGAGCATGATGGGGGAGCTCTCATTCTTTTTAAGACTCCAAATCAAGCAAAGGAAGGATGGCACCTTCATCAATCAAGCAAAGTAAATAAAAGATATGCTCAAGAAGTTTGGCTTGGAGAATGCAAAGCCTCAAGCCGCACCTATGAGTTCATCTACAAAGCTTGACAAAGATGAAGGAGGTAAGTGTGTTGACTCTAAGCTTTACCGTTCTATGATTGGATCATTGTTTTACCTTACCGCAAGTAGACCGAATATCTTGTTTAGTGTTTGCTTGTGTGCTAGGTTTCAAGCTAGTCCTAGAGAGTCTCACCTTATAGCTGTTAAGAGAATCTTTAGGTACCTTAGAGACACCTCTTGTTTAGGTCTTTGGTACCCTAGAGACTCAACCTTCAAGCTTATTCGGATGCGGATTATGAGGGGTGTAAAATCGATAGGAAGAGTACTTCGGGAACTTGTCAATTCCTAGGTAGTATGCTCATATCTTGGTTCTCTAAGAAACAAAATAGTGTAGCCTTATCTACCACAGAAGCCGAGTACATATCCTTAGGGAGTTGTTGTGCTCAAGTCCTTTGGATGAAGCAACAACTCTTAGATTATGGTATTAAATTTGAAACCATAGCCCTTAAGTGTGATAACACTAGTGTCATATGTTTGACAAAAAATCCCATCTAACACTCTAGAACCAAACATATAGAAACAAGGCATCATTTCATTAGAGATCATGTCCTTAAAGAAGATGTTGTTATAGAGTATGTTGACACCTTAAATCAATTAGCGGACATCTTTACAAAACCTTTAGATAAAGAGCAATTTTTGGTCCCTTAGGAGAGAGTTAGGTCTAACTAGCCTATCTTGACCTTTTAGGACCTCTTTTGTGCTTAAAATTGCTTGATCTTGTGAAATGCCATGTTTATGTGTTTTTACTCCTAATTCCATCCTTGCTTATCGCTAGGGGGAGTATGTTTATGTTTGCACATGTTATTCATGCTCATTCATGCAAGTTAGGCCTTCAAAAATTTCATTTTTCTGCAATTTTAGAGCCTCATCTGCACTTCCATGCCCAAGTGTATCAAAACGGGTCCAACTGTTTCGATACGGGTGTCCTAAAATTACATCTGAGAGAAGGGTGTTTCAAAACGCCTTCAAAGGGTTTCGAAACGTTTTTGCTACTGCCAAGGGGTGTATCGAAACGTGTTTCGATACGAGTCAACGAGGGATTCGATACGGTCAAAGCCATATCGAAACGGTCAGCTGGAGTTGAAAATTCGGTCAACCTTTGGTTCTCGCGTTTCGAAACGGTCAAAACCGTTCAGAAACGGGTTAGCGGGCAGCTTTAAAGAGGGCTTTTAATGTTAAAGTTTTACTTTAATTAAAACTCTCTCAAACCCTAAAAACCCTAAAACGATTTTCCCTATAAAAACCTCTAAACATCATTATTTTTCACCAAATCTTGAGGGCTTTTACTCTTAAACACAAGTCTAAGCAAGCATCAACAATTTTGTGCAAGGATTTCCATCTATTCATCCAAAACCCCAATTTAAGGTATTTTTCATCTTTTTCTTTTTCCTTTGATTTTTATTCGAATCATAGGTTAGAAAATTCTAATTTTGTATAGTTTATGTGTTTTGATACTTGTTTTTTCAAATCTTGTGAAATTTTTTCAAAATCTTCAAATTTTTTATTCGAATATATTGGTTTTGATTCGTCTTTTTCTGTTTTTTTTTAATTATTTTTCTCTCAATTTTTTTGTTTTG
Organism: Hibiscus trionum; assembly: GCA_030270665.1. Classification (NCBI taxonomy): domain Eukaryota; kingdom Viridiplantae; phylum Streptophyta; class Magnoliopsida; order Malvales; family Malvaceae; genus Hibiscus; species Hibiscus trionum. Next base: position 3,769,181 of record BSYR01000021.1, on the reverse strand, counting down.
TATCTTTGTTCTTAAAATTTGTTTTCAAACCTAAGTGGGATTTACCATTGGATTGAATTAAGGACTTTTATGCATACACTTCAATTTTAGTTACAAATTGCTTGCTTTATGTTTTTAGGATTTTTTTCAATGGATCCCGCTAACAAGAAACGTAAGGTACCTCAATCGGGTGAAGGTTCAAACCAAGCCGCTCTCCGTCACAACCTTACTTAATTTTTTCTCAAGAGTCTCAAAACTCCCGCGATGAAGAAGCGTTTCAAACATGTCAAGGAGTTTGGGGTTCATCGTGAGCGTGTTGTTGACATGTCGTTTCTTGACTCCGAGCGCTTTCTCTTCCGTTATCTACATCGTTTACAAGAATGGAGTTTCTTTGGTTTCTTGAGTATCCCGGATATTTGCTACAAGCACATGGTTCTTCTATTCTACTCGAATGCCCAACTCTTCAACAATGAAGACAACTCGAAAGTTGTTCGCATTGAGCCTCAGATCTTGGGAAAGAAGATTGTCATTGACATACTTTACTTAGAGACTACTTTTGGTCTTAAGGACGAAGGAATCGAGAATGAGACTCATTTTGGTTCTCATACCGGTTCAGTGCTTGCCTTGGATGCTCACGATAGGTTCCTCCACTTGATGGTCTCGTGGTTTATTTGCCCCTCTGGAGGTAAATTTTCTCACGTTCGTCAAGTAGATTATTTTTTGCTTGAATGTTTTCGTCGTGGAGATCAACCTAATCTTGTTAAGATCATGTTTGTCGAGATAGTGAATAATGTTAAGCTCCGTGAAACCGATGCGCTCAAGTCTTTCACTTGTGTGACTGTTTTAAGTTATATCTTTGAGAAGCTTAATATTGATTGCACTTATGACTATCCGGAACCCCGCAAGCAAAAACTTGATGAGTCTTCTCTCCGCAAGTCTGGATTTCAATACACCAACAATGGCCAATGGGAACGTGTTGATAGGGAAGCACCTCCACCTCAAGTTGGACCTCAACCACAAGCTCTGATTGCTAACAATGAAGCTCTCATGACCTTTCTCACCGAGCGGTTCAACACAATGGACACTAACATGTCTAGGGGTTTTGGTGCTATCAATACTCGCTTACAATCCGTGGATGATCGTCTCCTTGCAAATGAGAATCGACTCACATCCCTTGAGAACCAACATCCATCCATGGACATGTCCTTCTCCACCTTTTATGGCCAATGGATGGATTTTCGTCGCTCTCAAGCTAAGGGCGATGATGATTCCATGGATGATGATGGTGACGACGATGAGGCTTAGGATTCTCATGTCATCTCATATTAGCTATTCATATTAGGATTAAGTTTGCATCTTTATTTCCCTTATGTTTTATGAACCTATGCTTTGATTTTATTTGGGATTATGCTTTGAACTTATTGTTTAAGATTTTTGTTTTGTATATTTGAATTTTATGAATTTATATTCTATTGCTTATTGCTTATTGCTTATTGATTATTGATTTTAACCTTATCTCTTTGAGCCTTGTTTATTATTTTTGATCTAACAAAAAGGGAGAGAAGTAATCTAAGAGCCAAAACTTGTTTTAAGTGTTTTTAAGTTTTAAAACTTGAATCTAAATCCTTTTAAAACTTTAAAACCCCATCTTAAATTGAGGGGGAGTTAGAATGTATTCAAAATTTTCAAAACTCTTAAAAATTCTAACTTTGGTTTTGTTATATCAAAAAAGGGGAGATTGTGAAACCGATAATTTGATTTTGATATAACTAAAGATTTTAAGGACTAAATTGAAAATGTGAAAACGAATTTTTAAGTCCTCAAACCTCTCTACATGTTTAAAAGAAAATGCCTAAGTTAAAAACTAATTTTATCAAAAGTTTTCTAAGTGTTCTTGAAGCCAAAACAGTGATTTTCGAGTCACCGTTTCGGAACGGTCTAAGGCGTTTCGAAACACTTTTGAAACTGTAAACTCATGTTTCGAAACAGGTATCGAAACGGTTTCAACACTGTGAACCCTTGTTTCAAAACGGGTTTCGAAACGGCTTAAGAACATCGAGGCACCGTATCGAAACGACATCCAACGTTTCGAAACGGTATTCAAATAAGATTTAAAAATATGACCGTTGAAAGTTTTTAACTGATTTTTCACAAGTCGTTAAGGCGTATCGAAACGATTTCAAGCCGTTTCGATACAGGCCTTGACAGTGGCAAAACTGTTTCGAAACGAGTTTCAAAACGGCTCTTAGCGTATCGATACACTTTTAACCGTTTCGATACGGGCTCTTTAATGCACCCCAACAGCTCTTTCTATTTTGGTCTATTTCGAAACAGGGTCAGGCGTTTCGAAACGATTGGTTGCATACTGCATTTATGGAGGCAAGATAACATCTCCAACGGCTCTATTGATGTATGCAACAACCACAACGGCTAGAATTCAATGAGAATGTATAAAAGGGACCTCTAAAAGCTTCAGGAACTACTATTGATCCAAAAAGCAAACATCCAAACATCAAATCCAAGCATTTGTGCCTAAATCCCATTATTGTCTTGTAACCCCAATTGTATTTTTCATTCTTATCATTTCAACTGGGTTGAGTGCTTGTAATTGGGATATATTGTGTATTGAGAGATACTTGTTTTAGCCAACAACTTCTTTGTTTCTATTGTGTGAGGATTGGATCAAATTTTGGGTAGAAAATTTGACCGAAATTGTAACGGTTACCTCCTTAGCCTAGAAAAGGGGAAGAGCAATTAGTGGAATTGTTGAAAATCCTTAGTGAAGCTAAGGTAGTGGATGTAGAGTTCGTTTGGAACTTGAACCACTCTAAAATTCCTTGTCTACCATTTTTATTTGTTAATTCCACCACCGAAAACTTTAAAAATCCAATTCACCCCATCTTGGTTTATTTGGATCTTTCGATCCACTCAACAAAAAAACTTTTGATACACAAGTTGTGTAAACTAAAGTTTACATTCACGCTTGTTAATTTTAGTGTTTAGAAGTTTAGGTTGTTGGGTTTAGAATTTAAGATTTAGATTTTAAGGCTTATGACTTATGTTTAGGGTTTATGTTTTAGAGATTTAGATTTTAGGCTAAAAGGTCAAAATTGCCCCTATAATAATCTGAAATCAACAATGTTGTCCCTACTTTTTATTTTTCGTAATTTTGCCTTCAAAGTCAGCCAATTGCAGCAATGTTGCCCTTTGACCAACGTTGACCGTTAAAGTGATGACGTGGCAGTTAACAGTAAAGTCATTCATGCAATTTTTCCCTCAAATTCATTCAATTGCAGCAATTTTACTCTCAGTTTATTTAATTTTTTGAATATAATTAGATAATAATTTAGTTTTTCGAGTTGAACTTTTACAAATAGAATATATGAAAAACCGATTAACAAATTGGTGTAAACATTTTACAAATAGGATATTTACACCAATTTGTTAATCAAATTTTCATATATTCTGTTTGTAAAAGTTCAACTCAAAACACTAAATTATTTATCCAATTTTATTCAAAAACTAAAATAAACCGAGGGCAAAATTGCTGCAATTGAATGACTTCGAGGGAAAAATTGCATGAATGACTTCACTGTTAACTGTCACGTCAGCACTTTAACAGTCAACGTCGGTCAAAGGGCAATATTGCTGCAATTGGCTGACTTTAAGGGCAAAATTACGGAAAATAAAAAGTAGAGACAACATTGTTGATTTCGGATTACTACAAAGGTAAATTTGACCATATAGCTTAGATTTTAAATTAAAAAAATAAAAATTTAGCATATTATATTTTCGAGTAACTCGCGAGTTTTTCTAGTCAGGTATTAAGTAGCTCGACTCAACTCGTTAAGAACTCGAACTTGAACTCGAGTTGAGCTCAATCAAATCGAGTGTTGACCGAGTCGAACTCAACCTTCGATCAATTCGAGTTCGACGTTTGACAGTTGGGTTGTTAGGTTTGTTGTTGGTGGATTTTGGGTCGTAGGTGATGCTTATTTGTTAGGCTAAAATCACGTGCAAGGCATCTCCATCGTTGCACATACATGGCGGTAACAACAGACGACAGCTGGGGTTGACAAAGGAAGAAGTCAAGAAGAAGGAAATGAAAAAGGAAGAATGAATAAATTATTTTATTTTTTTAATATTAGGACCAAATTAAAATAATTTATAAAAAATATGGTTAAACTTGTTAATATGTCAATTTTATTAATTGTCTTCTCATCTACCCTTAAATTTAACAACGCCTAATTTGCTACTATTTTTAAATCAAATGATCATTTTAGAACTTTTCATAGTTGAATGACTAAAAATATATCATATAATTGGGGAACCATTAACATAATTTGCCCTTTATATTTTTATAATATGAAGTAAACTGTTTATATTCTTATTATATTAAAAAAATACACATTTTTCATCCCAATTTAATTCAAAATTTTCTTTGGAAAAAATGTAATTCGATTTTCAATAATTTAAAATATTTTTATGAAATAATATTGTAAAATGGAATGTTAACGGCACCATTCGGAAAAAATGAAAAATACATATTAGGTAAATTATTATTTCAATTACAAACAGACCACCTTATAATTTAGTTATTTTTTTAACAATTTCTTTTTTTCTTTTTGCTCGGCAAAGAGATTTTTTATTATATTAAGATAAACTTATCGTATATCTCATTAAAAACCTCCATAAATTTAGGTCGGAGGAAAAGAGTACATACAATTAAGGGGGTTTACAAGGACAAAAACCACTCGAAACTGCTCACTTTCATGGCAATTACCTATACAAACCCCCACTAGGGGTGGGCATTGTCAGGTATTCGGGTTTCGGGTACCCGAAAAACCACTCGCTCGGCCCATCATATTCGGGTACCTACAACCTAAGGTATAGGAGAGGGTGTCAACTGAGAGCTTTTAACCACTCGCTCTAGAAATTGTTGACTTAATTTAGTTATTCTTTGTGACAACATATCATCGGATCGTGAAATATTAAATTATTCATGAAGTGACACTGTGTAATAGTTTTGATACTTAAAAATTATATATTCTACTAATTTGGTAATAATTCAATAAGTTTAACATTCACAATTAAAAAAATCATCAATTTAACTATTATTTTTCTCTCAAATTGCTTATCCTTCTCTTGAATTGTTTGTTCTCTCATGAATATTATATTACTTTCATGTTGCTTGAAATTGTTATAATATCTTATAGGTGTGTAATTTTACTAATGGATATATTAGTGTTTGTGTCAGACACAAGGTAGGGGCAGGACCATCTAGTAGGGGATCATAATGAGCGACCGTTAAGCGTTTTTTATTAATTTAGGGCCTTAAAAATAATTATCTTTATTTTTAAAATGTTTTAAATTTATTAAATAAATAAATTAACCTAACAATAAAAAATAATTATCAATAATCATTTGTCTAGTGAGATGAAACACTAGATCCCTTAAACAAGGTTAAGAGTTTGAATCTTGACGTTGTGAATTAAGCAAATTGGGTTGAGAGGGTCGCCGCCATAATAGGTCTCAATAAGTACTTGATTCAGATTAGTCAACCAATGAGTTGGATATCGATGATTTGAAAAAATAAAAAATAATTTTCTTTCACAAATCTCAAAATGTTATGAATATTTATCTATGTGGATGTCTATCATAATTAAAACTTTATCTAAGGAGTTTGATTTATTTATTATTAGGAATATTATATCTATTAATTAGAGTTTAATGTACTATGTACTTCTCATGCCTATAAATAGATGAATGCATTGTACACAATTCTAGTTTTTGATAATAATATGAATCTCCATCTTTCTCTCATCTCTTTATTCGTTTATACGTGTTCGTTGTTCTTCATTATTTTATTCACAACACGTTATCAGCACGAGACTCTAATCAACTGAGATCTTCATCATTCGAATCCAAAAGAAGTTACCGAAAAGAATGAATTCGATTGTAGAATGAAACTAAAGATAAGTTTTTTTTCTATCATTTTTTAGCTATTGATTATCTTTCTCTTTCTCTTTATATTTTATTTTTAATTTAATTTTATTTTTTGAAAAGAATGGAAGCATGCTTAATTGCATCGAATACAATCTCGCTCAAAGAACTGATCTCTCAAGCGACCCAAATCCATATCAAGGGGATCGTGGGGAGAAGATGATTGTCATGAGTATATTTACAGATAAGTATATTTTTATGGATTCATGATATATAATATGGTGATTTTTTTATTTTATTTAACTATATTTTAAGTTTTACATGATATGCTTAAATGGCTTGGAAAGACGTGACGTAAAGAAATTATGAGAAGTTGTTTCGGTCATTTGCTATGTCTCCATTGTTCTCGAGAGGAAAATTATTATCGGTAAACTTTATTTTTTTCTCTTTAAATTTTGATTTTAATGTGCGATAAATCATGATGAATTACAATCTATAAAAAGATTGTTATAAAGTCTATATTTGCTCGAAAGCAATATTTCTTCTTCGTCGAAAAACTCGACCATAGACTTCTCTCAATTTCAAGTTACGAAAATTCGTCTTGATCCAAAAAGTTTTATGGGAGGCATTCCCTGAAGTGAATGCAAAACATGATGTTTATTCCATGCGATTATCAATGATGGGGCATTCCCTGAAGCGAATGCAAGCATGATGTTTATTCCATGCGATTATTAGAACTGTTTCATTCCCTGAAGTGAATGCAAACATGGTAAATCATTATTCAATTAGAGACATAATTTCGATATAATCCAAGTATATTGGTTGGACATCCCGTTTCGCGAGGCTACTGGTCTCAAAGGAAGTTTTTAAAGGACCTTGTGGACTGGTTTGACAATGCCACGTACGAGGATTAAATCTTTATTCTCTATGATAAAGATATGTGAAAAATGTTTCAAAGGCTCACTGGCTCTACTCCATTCCCTGAAGTGAATGTGAGATTATATTATGGAAGAAATAAAAATCACATTAGAAGTTGTGGTCGTGGTCGAGGTCGAGGCTATGAATATAGACATGAAAAATATGGTCATTTCAAGAATACTTCTACCCACCGGTAGTGAGGTTATAAGGATGACAAGAGTGATAAAGATTATTATAATAAAGTAAAATTCTTCTTATTACAAATGCGATGTTATAAACCATTGGTCTCGTACGTGTTGTACGTTGAAAAATCAACAATCATTGAATGATAAAGGAAAGAAAATAGAAGCAAATTTTGTTTGTGAAACATGGCCAAGATGATACTGGTCCAACTTTATTTGGACATTGTTGGTCCAACTCATTTGGACGTTGTTGATTTTCTTATAACCTTCGAAGGGAATAAATCATTGTCTAATTATTCTCATAACTTTGAAGAGAATTATTTATATTTATATTTTTCTTTATGTTATTTACTTTACACACATTAATTATTTACGTTTTATACTTATATTTACATATTATGATATTTATTTATTTTATTTAACATAAGCATAGGATATATTTCCCCATTTAAATACAAGAGAACAATGTGAGTACTATATCTCAAAGTACTGAAAATATTGATGCTCTAGAAGAGCAATAAATTCTTGAGAGAAAGCACATTATGAAAAGTGCAGAATTGCAAATATTGCAACCACTAATGGTAATAATATCGTCACCACTAGAAGTGGAAATATTAAGTGAGCAATATGAGTTCGCAAAATATCTCTTTAAGAATTATAGATAACATATGTTATCAATTGACATTTGAAATAAGCCAATATGGATATAAGTTCTGGTAACGAAAAAGTTAGTTGAAAGCTCTAGAAGAGCTATATATTGCTACCAAAAGATGATTTCAATTGAAAGCTCCGAAAGAGCTAAATATATTTCTATTTAAAGAAACAATTTTGATGGTCGTACTAGACATGTACGAGTATGATTGAATTACATGTTATGGTAAACAAGAAGTTTACAAATTCAGAGATACACACACACACACATATATATATATATATATATATATATATAGTTGGCATGATCGGCTAGACCATCCTGATCAATAATGGTGCAAAAATTATTGAGATTTACATGCACATGTATTAAAAGAACCTGAAGTTCTTGTGGTGCTTATTCTCAAAGGAATTGATTAAATTCCACTTATTAAAGAACACGAAGTTCTTGTGTTGCTTAAAGGAATTGATTAAATTTCACTAACTAAAAGAACATGAAGTTCTTGTGTTGTTTGTTCTCAAAGGATATAATTGATCCCACTTACCAAAAGAATTAGAACTTGAAGTTCTTGTGCTGAAGTTGAGACTGCATGTCTTGCATATCTGCACGAAATACGAGCTCATATATCCGCAAATGTGAAGAGTTTTATATGATTTTAGTAGATGCATCTACATTGTTTTATCAACTTACAACCAGAAGTTTGTGAGATTGATTATAAAAGGATTCAGATTATGCAGTTAGACTATTCATCTTGCAAAAGCTAGTGTGTTTATATTTTAGGCTATATCAGTTGTTACAAAGCCTATTGATTATGAAAAATATAGTTTAACAAAATTTCAATTGGATGCCTCCTATTTAATAGCTAAACTATGATAACAAAATAGTTATTATTTATATGATGTTTCTATATAGCAACACTTATACGCATCAAGCCAACGAGTTATAATAAACTCCCCGTTATGATTGGTTTTTGGTCAGAAGCCATACATTTCTCATTTTATAATTTTTGAATGTACGATATGAATTGCTCCACCACAACGCACAAAATGAATAAATAAAAAGGGTTGAGAATATATATTGAGTACGAGTCTCCTTTTATGTTTAAACTTTAAAACATTAATGGGAAAATCATTTATGACATGATTTTTCTCAACATCAGGGGGAGATAATAATCAGCTGGATAAAGGAAAATGAATTATCGTTATCTAGATCCTCGTATATGAACCAGAAGTTCATAAGATAATTCATGTTATTGCATGTCAACTGCAGAACATATTTAATGACCCAATGAGAGTAACTAAGTCTCATATACTAGCTGAAATGCTATAAGTTTAAATTACATGTTAGAGCGAGAGGATGTAAATCATGCCTGAAGCATGATAGTTGAAATGGTTCTAATAATCAAAATTCTCGTAAATGAAAAGTAATATGAGATGATCATATATTGGACGCGGGTGCTCCTGAAGAGACCCAAGACATAACTAATAATAAAACTTTTGAAGAGTTTCAGGTACCTGAAATAAAGATTAAAATCTTGAAGAGATCTCGATGAGTAATGTCACTACGAGAATAAAACCATAAAATTAAAAAGTTGTTGACAACGATTTTACAAATAGTTTTAAATAGAATACTTCTATAGAAGTAAAGAAAGAAAACGAGGATCTTGTATAGAAATCTATCAAGAAGTATAGATATTGAATTGACCAATATAGAAAGACGCTTTGAACTTTTAAAAGAGAAGTATTTAAACCAACAGTCCAAACACCCAAAGGTGTAATGCAAGTGAGGCACAAATAAGTAGTCTTAAATACAACATATTATAATTTATGAAGAATTCTAAATACTTCATGGTGGATGCAATTAATTTGACAGTTATGAAATCTATTACACGCGTCTAATTATTTATGATCCCTATTTATTCTTAAAGGATTTAAAATGCTAGAAGCATTTTGAAATTTCTGAGGAAATTTATTTAGACATGTCTCATTGAATATTTTGGCGCATTTGGTATAATCACCTTAGTGAGTACTAATTGAGGAAATACTATAAGAATGACCATATTTCCTTATGCTTTTGTAAAAAGGAGTTTGGATCAAGATTCATTATGATAATTTAAATATTATTAGAACTCCTGAAGAGCTTTCAAAGCATTTGGTTATTTAAGGAATTGATTTGAGAAAAATAATCTTGAGATGTGGTTTTGTCTCGACCTAAAGATCGAGCACTTAAATATGCGTTTTTGTCTATGAATGGACATAAGTTGAAAGAATCTTAAAAAAATTCAATATGGATAAAAGCATATCTATTGTAAGATCGTTGGACGTGAATAAAGATAATTATATATTTTATTGGTTTTGAAGCACCATATATTAGTTGGTCAAGAAATATCTATGGATATACAAAGATCATTACCTTTAGATCTTCAAATATATGTCGACGCCTCCTCAAATCTTGAAGAAATAATTATTATGCACAAGGCAAACCAAAAATGTGTTTGGCTAAGACCATTGACTCAACATATCTAGAAGATATGTGATTTACTTTCACAAGATATGATACAAATGTTATCTTGTGTAGAGATAATGAAAGGTGGATACATCATGAAACATATTACTCCAAAGTTTCATCCCTCGCGATCTTTAAAAAAATTATTCAAGATTGAATTATGAAGATTCAAAGATCTTCTGTGGTGTTTTCACGAGGGGGAGTAAATACGCATTGCACTCTTTTTCCCTTGACCGAGGTTTTGTCACAATGGGTTTTCCTGGTAAGTTTTTTAATGAGGCATCATGTTATGCGTATCAAAGATGTGTGTACTCTTTTGCTTTCACTAAAGAATTTTTTCCCACTCAGTTTTTATCTTAGTAAGGCTTTAACGAGGCACATTATCTTCATAGACATCCAAGGGAGAGTGTTATGAATATTTATCTATGTGGATGTTTATCATGATTAGAACTTTATCTAAGGAGTTTTATTTATTTATTATTAGGAATATTATCTCTATTAATTAGAGTTTAATGTATTATGTACTTTTCATGCCTATAAATAGATGAAGGCATTGTACACAAATCTAGTTTTTGATAATAATAATATGAATCTCCCTCTTTCTCTCATCTCTTTATTCTTTTATATTTGTTCGTTGTTCTTCATTATTTTATTCACAACACAAAATTTATTTTTTTCTCTAAAATTTAATTATCTTTTTATTCTTCTCCAACCTAACGATAAAAAATAAATGATACAATATTCTTTAGTTTTTTGTATTTATTGTTTAAAATCAAACTACATATTACACTCAATTACCTACAATTCAATTCCTTCAAATTTTCTCAACAAAATAATGAAAAATAATGCATTTGACAAAGTTTGATTATGTTTATGGTTTATTAATGAAATATTGAATTAATTGTTCAAAATAATGAGAAATAATTTTAGTCTATAAAATTTTATTTTTGAATTTTCGCATAATACCCTAAAAATATCCAAAAACAACTTTGCGTAGGGACAACTAACAAAAATATCTACTATAAAATCCGTTTTTCGTTGTACACTCAAGGATATCATATTTCATATTGTTGTTGCTTTCAATACATCGTGTGCAAGTTGTATCGGTTGTCGAGCAATCTCACTTTCGGTTCATGGGTTTATTACACATGTACATTGTAAGGTTTGTTCAACCATATAATTGGCTAATATTCATTGAATAAAGATATTAATGAGTAACTTGTTGATGTTTTAGGATAAAATGTAGTTTTCTAACGTTGCTTTGATTCTATGGACTCATTTGATTTGATAATATCGTAAAAATTTAAATTAATTATTTTTTTAATATCAAATGTTAAACTTATTAAATTGTTTCAAATTACGACAACATTAATAAATATACAATTTTTAAGAAATAAACTATTATTATACCAAAACGCATTAAATTTCCTTTTTAATGGATATTTTTTATAAGGGATAGAAAACCTATTTATATCAATATTTTAAATGAATAGTAATTAAATATTATATATATATATATTAAAAGAATTATTATCCTATATAGTGCGGTGGTAAATAAAATTTTTCCCAAACATCTTAGTTTTAAGATTTAGGGGTTAGTTTAGGGTGTAAGGTTTATGAGTTTAGGTGTAGGGATTTATAATTTATGAATAGCAATTAGAATTTAGGGCTTAGGGTTAGAATTTAGAGTTTAAAGTTTAGGGTTTAACTTTTAGGGTAATATGGTGAAGATTTAGATTTTAATCTATAAACCCTAAAGTATAACCATAAACTATAAATTTCAACAACTATCCCTAAATTTAAAACCCATATACCTAAATCCCTAAATCATACACCTAAGCTAAGTATATAAACCCTAAAATTAAGACGTGTGTGGACAGTGTATCACATAATTACCCATATTAAAAACACACATTTATAATCCAACTAATAATCTTCAAAGAATGACTTTAGACGTATTTATCTAATGGACCCACACCCACACGAGTTCACTTACTCTTTGCCGTCCCAATTTTCGGAGAAATTATATTATGAGTGATTCTCACCACGTCATTTATGGGACCAACCACTAGAAACCACTTATTTTATCATTTTTTTCATGTCATTAATCTAATAATAGAATAACTTCCAAAAAACAGTTTTTAAAATGACATGAAAAAACTTTAGTGAAGATTTATTGGTTGAAAAAAATGACATGAAAAAATCATGGTGAAATTGGTGGTTTCTATTGGTTGGTCTCATAGATGACATGGTAGAAATCACCCATAATATAATTTTTTCCAATTTCCGAGACTCGGAAAATGGCTCGGCTCAACTCACCAATTCTCCGTTAGAGCTCACCCTAACGGCGGGAACGCGAACCATTAATCCACCTTTACCAAAGCGGGAATCTTCGTCACGGCTTAGACGTTGAACAATTTTGGCGGTAAAGTCCATTAGCAACACCATGACGTGTCAAATCGTAATTGGATGGCGATGAATGTGATATGGTCGGCGCATGTCTATTATGATGTTATGTTGGTTGATTTTCCCGCGCTAAAGAGGAAAGATCCTTCATTGATAGGGTTTCTCACAAAAAAGAGGCCCAAAGTTGGAGAGAGAGAAAATACAAGAAAGTAAAAAAAAGAAAATTTTAGGGTTCTTGTTCTTAACTAAAATTAGTAAAGGAAGAAATTACTACATCTTTCCAACTGATTTTTCTTTTTCTCGATCGATTAAAACGCTGTCTTCTGGATGGCAGATTAGAAGCTAGGGTTTCGCTTCACTAGATCTGTTATATCTGTAGATCCAGGATCCCAACCAAATTCAAGCCTGAATTTTGTAAGTTTTCTTTCAGCTATGTTTTAGTATTTTCGGTTGGCATTCTTGAAAATCAATTCACCATTTCTAGAAGTGTAAACGATTTTCTTTCTTTCTTTTTATTTTTTTATTTTTCCTTGTATGGAAACTGAATTTTTTTTAAATGCATTTTCATTTTGCAGCGGAGGTTTAAGTTGCTGTATGTATTTGTTGTTTTCTTCTCAAAAAGAAAATTTTAAAGTCAATTTGTGTGTGTGTTTTTGATAATTTGTGACTTTAATTGTATTGTTAGAGCTGTTCAAGGTTTAAGTTGATGTATGTATTTGTAGATTTTCTTCTCAAAAAGAAAAATTTAAAGTCAATTTGTGTGTGTTTTGATAATTTGTGACTTTAATAGTATTGTTAGAACTGTTTGAGGGATTCAAACCTTGAACTTTTCGGAAATTGATGAATATGGAAGACACGAAGCCTTCAGTAACAACTTCTGGTAGCACGGATGGCGATGCCATTGAAGCTAGGTTCACTGATTTGTGCAAGGTATATGTTCTTTCTCGGTAGTACTATTTCAAACATTTCTTTGTTTTGTGTGTGTGTTTTTAGTGTTATATTTTCATGATTTCCAGAATGAGTTATCTCTGGATGAGAAAGCTTGCTCAAATGCCATGAAGCTTTTCAAAGAAACGAAACACCTTTTATCCTCAAATGTTTCTGCAATTGGGAGCGGGACGGTGGTTTTCTTAACTTCCTTTTATATGGAAATTTACTAAAGAGAATTGCTTTTAGAACTAACTTTGTTACATTTTTTCTGGATTAGCTGGAAGAAGCAGAGAGATTTTGGTTTTCATTTGTTTTATATTCGCTTAAGCGGCTGAGCGAAAAGACCGGAGAAAACACACAGCAGGAGTCTGTTGAAAGTGGGTTTTCGTTATGCCAGATATTGAGAGCTGCAAAGCTGAAGTATGATGCTGTTAATTTTGTGTACATAAGGGTAGTTTTTCTGACCGGCAACTGTTTCAGTGACAATGAGTTTTTCCTATGTTTTGCAGTATTGTGGATTTTTTTAAAGAGTTGCCTCAGTTTGTGATAAAAGCTGGTCCGGTTTTAAGTAACATGTATGGTGAAGATTGGGAGAGTAGACTTGAGGTATTGGAAGAATATAGATTTATGTTTTCACTTGTTTTCTTTTATATCTATTTTAAAATTTTCTGGCCACATTGCTTCTATTTAATTATCTGCTTATGATACTTTATCAATTAGGCTAAGGAGATGCAGGCCAATTTTGTGCACTTGAGCCTTATAAGCAAGTAAGTGCCCTTCTTTTATAACCTGTTCTAGGTTATAAGATGATATGTCTGAATAGCTTTGTAATAGAATTTATCATTTCTCTTTTTATCTTAATAGAACTATGCTTTGCTAAATTCAACGGTTTACTTTTAAATACATGAAATCACACTTTACAAGGGTTCAGATTTGCAGTGTCCTTGCTTATGTTGTCTTGAACCTTGTCTGAAATATGCAAGAGCAGGCCTAGATTATGGTGTTTTTATGAAGTGCTTATCAAATATGTTGGAAAATAAATTACGCTACTGATATAATATATACATACATACACATATCCTATTTTTTTTACAGTAGCTGGTCATGTGGCCTTGTTTTTTTGCATTGATTGTAATCTTCTCCAAATGGATAACAAAATTAAATTTAAGATAGTGATATAAATATGACATTTCCTTTTAGACAGATTGCAGAATTATATTTCGAATGATATGGTACACAGAATCTGTACTGTGCCTGTGACCCTATTTTTCTGGTTAGTTAGTTTGTATATTTTTTTCACTTTGTAAAGTAAATAACATTTGCATCTTTCTATTTAATGTTATAATAGGTCATACAAGCGTGCATTTTGGGAACTCTTCTTGACAATTGATGCAAATATTGACAAGCAGCAAAATGCTACCAGTTCGCAGGGTTATTTATCAGAGTGCCATCGTTTTGGGTGGTTACTGTTTTTGGCACTCCGTGTGCATGCATTCAGCCGTTTTAAAGACCTAGTGACTTGCGCAAATGGTTTTGTTTCTATACTGGTCAGTTATGCTTTTTGTTACTTTCTTACTAGTTGATTGTAGGAAGGCAGACTTGGTTTTACTAAGGAATAACATGTCCCTTTTTTCTAGTGAAACACGTTCTTGTTATAGTAGTACAGATAATGGGTTAATTTAATCATTATCAAGCGGAATGCAAACGTTGAAAGTTACATTTAAATGTGCTTCAGAAGATTCAACTTAACTATGCTCGTCTTTGATTCACCTTATCCTTGTACATTGCTAGAGCATCAAGCAATGATGCAGAGGTTAATGTTTTCTTACAATTTATGTGATACAGGCTATTTTGATTATACATGTTCCCATTCGCTTCAGGAACTTCAAGATCAGTGACTCTTCACATTTTGGTAGTTTTCTGCTCTTTTATGGCAGTCAAGTTTTTAGATTTGTCTTTGATAAAGAGAATGCATTGTGATTCTTCACTGGTCTTCTCTTTAATTTTGTCCAATATTCTTCACTAGTGTTTAGTTCTTACCCTTTTAGATTTTTTTCTTTATTTGCCCTTCCTGGTGGGGATAAAATTTTGGCATTCCTCATTGTTGTGTTGACTTCTTCATGTTATCATTCAGTTAAGAAAGGAGACAAAGGTGTTGACTTGCTTGCGTCACTTTGCACCATGTATGATGCTTCAGAAGATGATTTGAGGAAAACAATGGAAATGACCAATAAGCTAATAGAAGATATATTGAAAAAAAAGCCATGTCCAGCAGCTGAGTGCAATATGGAAACACTGGAAAATATTGATACTGGTTCGTCATTTAAGTCATGAATGCAATTTTGGCAGCATGCTTTCATCACTTTTGCTTTTAATTTATCTGATTTTCTATGATGCAGATGGCTTGATCTATTTTGAAGGTTTAATGGAGGAACAATCTCTTTCATCCAATTTGAATATTTTAGAAAAAGATTATGATGATGCAATTTGTAATAAAGGTGATCTGGATGAAAGGGTGTTTGTAAATGAAGAAGATAGTTTACTTGGTTTAGGGAGCTTGTCTGGAGGGGCTATGAATGTTACTGGTATCAAGGTCTGTTTCAAATTTTAGGAAGTGTATTCTCCCTCTTGGTTTTTATGCTTTACATAGCAGTCCCTTTATCTAAGAAAGTTGTTTGTTTTGTTTTGAGCAGAGGAAAATTGATTCAATGGCCTCACCATCAAAGTCAATCTCAAGCCCGCTGTCTCCTCAACGGCCTTCTGCATCTCATGCGAATGGTGTCCTTGGGCCGCCGAGTGCGAAGTTGGCAGCTACTCCCGTCAGCGCTGCAATGACAACTGCAAAATGGCTTCGTTCTGTTATTTGTCCTCTTCCTTCAAAACCTTCAACTGAGTTGCAGCGTTTTTTATCATCTTGTGATAAAGATGTTACCAATGATGTGATATCTAGAGCGCACATAATATTGGAGGCAATATTTCCTAGAAATCATGAACGTAGTGCAACTGGAAGCCTTCAAAGTGTAAACCTGATGGATAATATATGGATGGAACAACGGAGACTAGAGTCACTAAAGTTATACTATAGGGTTTTGGAAGCTATGTGTACTGCAGAGGCACAAATATTACATGCAGCTAACTTGACCTCTTTATTAACTAATGAGAGGTTTCATAGATGTATGCTTGCTTGTTCTGCTGAACTAGTTCTAGCGACACATAAGACTGCCACAATGTTGTTCCCTACGGTACTGGACAGGACTGGTATTACAGCCTTTGATCTGAGCAAGGTGATAGAGAGTTTCATTAGACATGAGGAATCTCTTCCAAGAGAATTGAGGCGGCATCTAAATTCTCTGGAAGAGAGGCTTTTGGAGAGCATGGTGTGGAATAAAGGCTCCTCAATGTACAATTCTTTGATAGTTGCAAGACCTGCCCTATCCGCTGAAATAAATGGTCTCGGCCTATTGGCAGAGCCAATGCCATCTTTGGATGCAATTGCGATGCATGTAAACTCTTCTGGAGGTACACCTCCAGTGCCCACTTTGCAGAAGCACGAAACATCAACAGGTAATGTTAGCAGCTCAATCTTAGGCGTGCAACATTTTGAGCTTTATTTTGGTACTTTCTGACTCGTGCCAATTTTCTTGTTTAATGTAGTAACTTATGTTATAGGATTTGATTACAGTTTCTTTTTTCTCTCTAAAAGTGTTACATTTGATTCTGTTCTGCACTTAATTTACATAGTGATTTATTTATTGTTTTCAGGTCAAAATGGGGATGTCAGGTCTCCCATTAGACCTTCTTCTGAGTTCAGAAGTGTTCTGGTTGAACGGAATGCTTTTACATCACCGGTGAAGGATCGTCTATTGGCATTAAGCAACCTGAGGAAGGCTCCTTTGCAATCTGCATTTGCGAGGTACTGTGTGTTGCAAGTTCTAGGGGAGTAGTAACCTGAACTGATTGCACTGGCTTAACTGAATTTTCTTTTGGGGTATTTGTTTTGTAGTCCTACCCGTCCTAACCCAGGCGGTGGAGGAGAAACATGTGCAGAAACAGGAATAAATATATTTTTTAGCAAGGTATCAAAATACAAGATAAAGTAGACTTTCTCGCATAGCTATGGTGTGCCTTATGTACGCTTATACTGGTTCAAACCTACTAGTACTTAATTCTAAAATGTAAATATTCCATGACATATTTTATCGTGACAAATTGCCCTCGAGTACTGACTATTGAATTTGATTTGGATTCTGTGATTGTCATATACTTTGTGTCTAATGTGTTGCTTGCTTTGCACTGCCTAGATTAATAAGTTGGCTGCCGTCAGGATTAATGGTATGGTTGAGAGACTGCAATTGTCTCAACATATTAGGGAGAGTGTATATTCTCTTTTTCAGCAAATACTTAACAAGCGGACTTCTCTGTTCTTTAACCGTCATATTGACCAGATCATCCTTTGTTGTTTCTATGTAGTTGCAAAGGTCTGCTCCTCTTACAAGAGCTTTTTAGCTACTGTTAAATTTATCTGCAGTGCTTCCTCTTACTTTCTGAATGAATGACCTGCAGATTTCTCAGTTGAGCCTGACTTTCAAAGAAATTATTTGCAACTATAGGAAGCAACCACAATGTAAACCGCAAGTTTTCCAAAGTGTATTTGTCGACAGGTCATCTGCACGACCCAAAGGGGTACGGTATCTCATCTCTAGTTTCTTTGTCCCTGCTTTTCCAGGAGATTTTAACTATTTTAATGATCTGTAAACAGAGAAGCGGGCAGGATAATATTGATATCATTGCATTCTACAATGAAATATTCATTCCTTCTGTAAAACCTTTGCTGGGAGAACTTGGTGCTGCTGGAACACCTACAAGAACTAGTCGAGTTGCTGAAGCCAACAATAGTAATGATGGTCAATATTTCATTTTTTCCATTATTATATCCCAAGGTTTTGGTGTTATATTCTATCCTTTTTGCTTGTGCAGGCCATTCTAATTTTACTTGTTCTATCTTCATTTCCTAATTAGGTCCATGCCCTGGATCTCCTAAAGTTTCTCCTTTTCCAAGCCTCCCTGATATGTCCCCAAAGAAAGTATCTGCAACCCACAATGTATATGTGTCTCCATTGCGGACATCCAAGGTACTAAAATCCTTTTTTTTTCTCAGTAGAATATGTTTCAGTTGTAAAAGCGGAATTGGGTCTTTTTATTCCATAACCCTCGGCATCATCTGATATTGAATCCTTTGAGATATCAAGATCTTGCCTCCAATCTTTCTCCTCTTCTAAGGTTTTGTTTGTCATTGTTCTATGAACCGGTTACAAATAGACTTCTTCACTTTCCTCAAGATATTCATCATAGATCAGTTCTAAGATATCATTATCTTCCTCTTCCATGTACATCCTTCCCATTGAAATCATCAACTTTTACTTTAATTTCATCCTCGTTTGATTCAAGAGCATGAACCAATTGCTCCTCCAATCCACCTAAACCGCAAGCTTTGCAGGTCCAACATCATGAAAGGAGTGTTCTATCTCACCAATATCAGATCCATCAGTAGGACTACCTTTCGGTATGTCAAACTGGTTGTGGGCACCTTCCGGAGTCTCCATTTGGGTTTCCACATGTCCCTGTCCTTGCAAAGCTTGCACAGCCTGCAACAGTTCTTCAACTCCATGTGTTGGCCTTGATTTCCTTTCCACACCTCTAGTGTGTCCTACCATGGCTTAAGAGCGGTTTTTTATATGAACCCCTAGGATCTAAAAGGTTTTGTTTACCAATTTGATGGAGAGGAAAGTCAGAACAGAAGAAAATTGAAAGAAGATAATAAACCTAATTGAATTAGTGATAAAGAAAAGGGTTTTGGGATTTTCCAGCAACTAGCTTTATTAAAATTCTCAATGATAATAATATTCCCTAAACCTTCTATACTATAATAGAACTCTCACTACACTTATAGTAGAATAGTTGTACTAGGAAGAACTCTTACTAAGAGTCCTATGCTAATCACATAACTATTTAGAAGAACACAAAAGATATTGTGACTTAGGTTTGAGTGTCTGATATGATAATGTATCTTAAATGGGTATATTCAAAATTTTCATGCTTCCATGTGTTTGGAATGCCTTTGAAGGATATCCGTGTCGAACATGGGTACTTAAAGAGAAATGAAGACTCGGAGTAACATAGTTTAAATATGTGGTTTCGTAGAAAAGAAGTTTGTGTCCTTTTTTATTAATTAGATCTTGTTTTCATTTACAGATGGATGCTCTAATCTCACATAGCTCAAGAAGCTACTATGCTTGTGTCGGAGAGAGTACGCGCGCCTTTCAGAGCCCTTCGAAGGACCTAACTGCGATCAACAATCACTTGAATGGGTATTCTTCTCTTCTGTCCTTGGGTAGTAAAATTTTTATTTTTAAACATAGTTCTTACTTAACTAATGATGCCTGATGTTTGCTTTGTTGCTTTTAGTAGCCGGAAGGTCAGAGGGGCGCTTAACTTTGACGACGTTGATGTCGGGTTGGTTAGTGATTCCATGGTTGCAAATAGTCTTTACTTGCAGAACGGGAGCTGCACATCCTCATCTGGTGCACCATTAAAATCCGAGCAACCGGAATCTTAGCGCAGCTCATGTATTCGTTGTAAATTCTGCCCCTCTTCCGTATTCTTCTTAGACTCTACGTAAGTAAGTTCATTACACGGGGTACGTATGAACGGTGAGTTACTGTAGAATAGCCGCCACCTCCCCTATGTGCTTACTAATGTTAGCTAACAGTACTTTGAAGCATAGCCTAACAAATTGAATAAAGTTTGCCCTTCTTTGCCTGTTTGTAGCCAAATAATACACTGTTTGATCACCATTTATTGGAATTGCAATGCTCTTTAATTTCAAGTGGTCATTTTCTTGGAAGATGTCTTAGAAGTCAACTTTGGTGTGTTTGATTTTATGTTGAATTTTTGCCATTGATGTGTTGTATTTTGATCTTTTCACTAAAATAAAATATTTATTTATATTGTAATAATTAAATAAAAATGAATTTCGTTTGATTAGAATAATTTTGATTATTTAACTTAAACTCGGATTTAATAAAACCTGAATTGTATTAACACTTTATACCTGTTGCAATCGGTTTTAGCTATTTTCAGATCTTAGAATTTTATGTATCGAAGAATGTTGTACACATTTGAGTATAATAGGTTATATCTAAGTGTTCAAATTAATTTTTGGCAAAAACAGTTGTTTAATGTTTTATTTTATTAATTTTAGGTGTTTAAATGTTAATTGCGGTTAAAAAAATCAGCTAACCATTTAAAATGTGACTTCTAATAAGTTTTAATTTTTTATTTAAAAAAACTTACTTTTTTAAAAAAAAGTCTTAAATTTAGAAAATTTTAATTTAAATTCCAAATCAACCATCTTTTGATATTACAGTGTGATCTTTTGATATTGCAGTCACACTGCTATTACTGGAACGAAGTTCCCTCCTCTTACTACACGATCTAGATGTTGTCCGTCGTCCTTTCGGTTGTCGGTCGTTGACTCGTCGTTCATCATTCGAATGAAAGTTACATATTTGGTGTACGATTGGGATGTCGTTTGTCGTTTTTCGACGTTAGAAGGATGGGATAAACGGTCGTGTGAGTCTTCTAACGGGAGTGGTGGGCGACAACAATGGCTGGATTTGGGATTTGAGTGTTAGGGGTTTCGAATTGATAGTTATTTTGTAAATTTTGAGAAATTTAAGATTTTTTAAATTAAGTTAAAAAATAACATAAAATTAGTTTTTTTTTTAAATAATGATAGTTAACGACCATACACCTAAAATTAACACCCTAATTTTTTTTTAATACGGTTCGTTGACCTGAATCTAATATTTCACATTAGCTACCAAAGTGACATAATTCGAAATTGAATAAAATTTGCAAGCAATTTTAAAAAAAATAAGCCGCTTTGGCTTTTCTTAACCTAGCCGCTTCATCTAAGTTATAAGACTGGCGTCGACATCGACTTTAAAATTGGTTGTCGACCTCTGGTCACCCTCTTTTTTTTGTTTCGTTCTTTTGATTTCAATCTTTTTTTTAATAAATTTGTTGTTATGGCACGCTTTTTTTAACCTTTTGGTACGTATTTTCTGCCTATTAACACGTTTTTTTTGCTTCAGGGGTGGATTGGACGTCGTCACGATTGATCAAGTTAGCACTCTTTTGGTTATCCTGTTGATCTCCCCGCTTTTGGTTATCCTGTGGTAATAAACGTGTTGTCAACGTACCTAATTCTGCAATATGTATTTTTTAATGTTGTTGTTGATATTTTTTACCTTCATCGTCGAGTTTGGTGATATTTTGTATCTATTTCGTTGCGAGTCTTTGAATTATGTTTTTACCTTTTCTTTAGTACTATTTATGATTTAGATACATTAGTTTTTGTTTTAGGAATTGGTCTGAGTCAAGTTATAAACTTTTATCTTAATTTTTTTATGAATAAAATTAATGTATTCATTTTCAAAAAAAAAATAACATAGAATCAATAAATTTGATAAAAAAACCCCCATAAAATCAATAAACGTACGAAGGAAATCACAATCGATCATAAAGCGGTCATTAAGCCGTAAAACATGTTTTTCTATCTAAAAAAGACAAAATCATTATTTCACAGAAAAATCGAAAAACACTTAAAAATAAAAACAACAAAATTGAAATCAACGCAGTCAAGTTAGGTTCTATGAAAATTTGAACAAAATCGTAATTAAGAATCAACATGAATTGTAAAAATAAGAATATCTAGAGGCTAAAATGTAAAATCAAAAATATTTTTTGGTACACACTTGTAAATAATAAATTATTGGTTTCATTACGAAATTAAATCAAAATTTCAAAGGGCAAAAATAGTATCGATAATACATTCATACAACTTCAGTAATATCCTACAAAAATTATAAGTACATTTATATATATATTTCACATTAGATCAAATATTAGACCCTAAAATTCATTTCATACAACTTTTTTTTAAACTTTTAGTGCACTAAATTTCTTATTTTAAGCATACAACTAATCATACATTTCTAGCAAGTTACATTTTTCATTTTAACTATATTAAACATGCTAAAACACATAATCACCAAATTTAACATATTAGTTCACACATCATGCTTGAAAAAACATTATTCATGCTTCAATCTAAACATATTTTATGCATCATAAATTACACTATTGAAAATAGAATTTATGCACACAACACAAAAAAAGTTCCTCTATTATTGTTTTATAAATCTCATATTATATGGGCTTGGAAAATTATATAACATCATACTTGCACAGAATAAATAATATTAATATCATTTAAAAACATATTGGCAACATGCTCAAACGAAACACAATGTGCACATATATCAACAAATATTTAGATCTCTTTATTGTTGTTTTATATTTGGACTGACGAACCGTTTAGACTAACAAATTCTTATTTATGATCGTTTAGACTTATAAGTCTTAAGTTTTTCCCATACCAACAGATTGGCGAGTTTTTAGTGTGAATATACTAAACGCTATGACATGTCAATTATATCTAATGGTTCCACAAAATCGCAAGTTAATATACCCGATTTAAACACAAATATTTCTTTATTTTTAATGAACATTTTGGTTCACAAAATTATAATTCTAAATCATGCTCACAAGGCATTTTACACTCATGCAATGATGCTTCACGATTGTACTACTACTACCGAGTACTTAAATCAAGTTTCAAAAATCAAGCATTTATTTCACCATATTTATGTGCATAAAAACATAATATTGTGATAAGGGCACAAATGCCCCTAATACTTTGTCAAATTTGTCAATGTAGTGTCTAAAGTTTATAAATATTCAATATGTCTCCTATACTTTGTTTGCGTCTTTTAAAATACGCTCAAGATTAACGGTGATAACTGATGACGTGGAAAAAACACGTGATACTCTCATGCGATTTTATGCGACATTTTAAAAAAAAAATGTTATTGTCCAAAATTTTAGGGGCTTCTCAACAATTTATCTAATTATTTAACTTTTAAAAACACAATTTTTATATTTATTTCTTTTGTTTTTTCTTCTATTCTAATCCGTTTTTTTTTCTGCAACTCTCTCGATCACCGTTGCGATCACTGCCACTAACACGACTACCAGCAAAAACCCTATCGGTGACACCATCCTCCGCCTTATCGTCCTCCTCTACTTCTCCGACCACTCTTAGCCACTACGAAAACCAAAAGCATCGTGACCGGAGCACTTTCGACCAATACCTTTGCAAACAACGTTTGCCTCTCTCGTTGCACGGAGCCACAATACAAACCACAAAGGCCTTAACGTACAAGGAAGGCTATTTATTTGTGTAATTTTGTTAAATAATTAAAAATTATTTAAGAAATAAGCCGATTATTTAGTTAATAAAAAGAATTAAAATAAAATCTGTTTTCTCAAATTGTAAAAATTCTAAAACTAATTAAAAAAGAAAACAAAAGTATACAAAGCGCAGGAAACGGGTTGGTGGGAGAGAAAGTCGTATCATAATTCATAACATCTGAACTCAATTAAAAGTCACCAAAGTGAAAACAGCTTCAACTCTCTCTTTCTCTCTCTTTCTCAGCAGCCAAACTCAAACCCAAATTTTTATTTAAAAATTTATCCTTTCTTTATAAAACCCTTGATTTCGTTTCTCTTTTAAAGCCTCTGTTTCTTACAATTTCTCCCCTTTTCTTTTAATTTCACTAAAAATTGAATTGTTTTGATCTCTTTTGTAAACCCTCATTCTCCTTTTATTGGATCTGTCATTCCCTCTCCTCTCTTGATTGTTCCTGTACAAAAAAAGATTTTTTTTATTGATATTGTTAAATCCCCTGTTTGGGTTCTGGGATTTTTTTTTCTTCCTGTTTTTTACTTTCTGGGAAAGTAAAGAAGGGGGGAAATGAAGGTACCTTGTTGTTCAGTTTGCCAAACGCGGTATAACGAGGAAGAGAGAGTTCCTTTATTGCTTCAATGCGGACATGGGTTTTGCAAAGATTGTCTTTCCAGAATGTTTTCTGCTTCATCGGATACTTCCTTGCCCTGTCCCCGGTGCCGCCACGTGTCCCTTGTCGGTAACTCTGTTCTGGCTTTGAAGAAGAACTATGGGATTTTAGCTCTTCTTAACTCGAACCCAAACTCAGCTGGGTCCAACTCGAGGAATGATTTCGATTGCGATTACACGGACGATGAAGGATGTGACGATGATGAAGAGAGGGAGGGTGATGGTGATAATGGGGGTTTCTTCAATGACTTGGCCGGTGGTCGGATTAACCGCGGGTCCCACGCTTCTAGTTCTGGTGGTGCTGCCGCCGCCGGATGTGGGCCGGTGATTGAACTGACAGCTCATCCGGAAGTGAAGTTAGTTAGGAAGATAGAAGGGAAATGGGATGGGAAAGGAGGGAGAGCAGGAGTGGAAACATGGGCGGCGGTGATTAGTGGAGTCTACGGTGGTGGAGGAGGAGGAAGGCGGTGTAGGCATAAGGTGGCGGTGAAGAAAGTAGGGGCAATGGAAGGTATGGATGGGGAATGGGTTCAAGGTCAACTTGAGAGTTTGAGGCGTGCTTCAATGTGGTGTAGGAATGTTTGTACTTTCCATGGAGTCATTAAGTTGGAAGAGAGTAGTTTGGGGATTGTTATGGATAGGTGTCACGGATCGATTCAATCTGCAATGTTCAATAATGAAGGGAGACTTACTTTGGAGCAAGTTCTAAGGTTTTGTTTCTATTTTAAACTTTGCTTCTTTTTTTTTGTTCTTTCTTTTTCTAGTTGAAGCTTTTAATGATATTTTGTTTGGCTTTGGAACATAAATATTGTTGATCTTGCTGGCTTTGCTAGATGGTGTTCTAAATCTTATTCTCTTTGTTAACAAAAAATATAAGATTGATAGGTTGTTTGTAGGCAAGAGGAAAATCTGTTATGTGCTGAGATCAGTTATTGTTGAGGCTGAATGAACCTTAAGCTTTGAGCTTTTTCACTGTGATATTCTTGATCGTGTTCAGAATGTTGTTTTTCGTTGATTTGCGCAGATGCAGAGAAGATCTTTATGTTTTGTGTGTATTTTCTTTTTGTTGTTGATGTGTAGGAAGTTGTTGCGATATGATGGATTGTGTTATTCAGTAGAAAAAAGCTAACTTGCTACATGTAGTGAATTTTTGTTGTTTGCAGTGAAGATTTTTTGTTCTTGCATTGGGAATTTCATTTATGTACATTGAATGAAACCTTACACTTTATGTGAATGATTGTAGGATGATTAACCTATTACCATGGAGCCTAAGATTGATGTCTCAAATTTTTAACTTTTCTCTTTACCTTCACTTCTAATGTATATGCACAGATTCTGTGCAGACAATGAATGACTAGAACATTTTTATTCGAACCTCTTAACTGAGAATTCTTTGTCAAAATGCTTGTTGACTTGATATAATTTTTGTATGAATGTTCTACTCCTTATCTGCACATATTAACTTACTAATGCCTATGAGCTCTTTATTTTAATTGAGATTCCTTCAAGTTTTAATGTCTTTCCAAATGATATTACCAGTTTTAACTGAATAACGGCTTTTATCTCAATATGGACTGGTTGTTTCTCTTGTTGCTTATAATATTTTTGACAATTTCATAATAGGCCACTTGACTTTTATAATCTTGCTCTTTCTTTCTTTCCTCCCTCGTTCTCCTCCGTCAACATCATTTTTTTTTGTGAATGACATTGCCGGGATAGAGTATGGTGGGCTGAACCAAACTTGTTTTTCTTTTGTCTATTTACTTTTAAAATTTTAACTTCTTGTGCGTTGATAACTGGTTAGATTGGTGAGACTGAACTGATAGGATGCAAATAAATCAATAAGTTTCCATTATGATTGAAGTTTCCAAAGAAACCCATGACTTTTTTTTAGGAGGGAATGGTTTTCTTTGGAACAAATGGTGGAATTAATATTGTTTCCAGGAGAGAAAGACGTTGGTAAAATTTATTTGAATTTTACTAAGAAATGCAATTGCAAAAAGCTCAAGAAGATAGACAGATAATATGAAATGTCGAAGTCGGTGGATTGATTTGAGGAATGAAGTATACATTTTTATTGACCATAGAAAATTTAATGCAATAGTATCATGTTCGGGAAAGATGTCTTGCCTTATCTTTTTTCCTTTCTGTCCCTTTTTAGTGTTTTTATGCATGGAGTTCTTAAATTTTGGGTTCATAGTTGGTGTATTTATGCACAAAATATAATTTTCCATGTTTTTTTATTTCAATTCCTTTTCCATTATTGAGGCTATTTGCTTTTAATCCTATTTGTTGGCTAATTAAAATCACCTACAGCGTTAATATGTGTCCAACTTTTTTCTCCCTATTGTTTGCAATGCTTTCCATTAGCTTATCCGATATCTAGATAATTGGCTTTTATCATTTGTCTTTATTCTTTCTCATGATTTAATGAGTATTTTTTTTATTGTAGATACGGAGCAGATATTGCACGAGGGGTGGCAGAACTTCATGCAGCAGGTGTCGTCTGTATGAATATAAAACCATCTAATCTTCTTCTGGATGCTAATGGTCATGCCGTGGTTTCTGATTATGGGCTTGCTGCAATTCTGAAGAAACCTGATTGCCGAAAAGCGCGAACAGAATGTGATTCCTCCAAGATACATTCATGCATGGATTGCACTATGCTCAGCCCACATTACACTGCCCCAGAGGCCTGGGAGCCAGTAAAGAAGTCTCTGAATCTGTTCTGGGATGATGTGATAGGCATATCGGCAGAATCAGATGCCTGGAGTTTTGGTTGTACATTGGTGGAAATGTGCACTGGTTCCATCCCGTATGTGGGGCAACCCATGTTTTATTTTACTTTTCTGTTTCTTTTTTTTTTTACTGTATGTATTTCCAGTTTTGATAAATGATATGGTTTCATTGTGACACAAGTTGAAATTCTTTATGCAGGTGGGCTGGTTTAAGTGCAGATGAAATCTATCGAGCTGTTATTAAAGCTCGGAAATTGCCTCCACAATATGCAAGTGTAGTGGGTGTTGGGTTACCTAGGGAATTGTGGAAGATGATTGGTGATTGTCTGCAGTTCAAGCCTTCGAAAAGACCTACATTTAATGCAATGTTAGCAATATTCCTCCGTCATTTGCAAGAGATACCACGCAGCCCTCCTGCAAGCCCTGATAAGTAAGAACATTAGTATTGTTTTCTTCTCTTATCATTGTTTGTGCTTCCTAAATAAAATCTAATGGTAGCCTTAAAAGCAGCAGATTCTTTTGGCGCCGGTTATCCATTTGTGTGTTTGTCCATGTTTGGACAGAGTTACAGTAAAATTAGTTGATAGCCTTCAATAAATTTTAATGGTGTATGCGCAGTGGCTTTGCCAGATTTCCTGGGTTAAATGCCGTGGAGCCACCAGCTGTAGCTGACTTGGAAGTTATACCCGATAATCCTAACCTTCTGCATCGACTTATTTCTGAGGGAGATGTGAGCGGTGTGAGGTTAGTGCATTTAAGTTAAGATATATACTTATTTCTCATTTTTAAGAATGTTATATCTCTCATGTATTTCATATGCCCTTCTCTTTGTTTCTGCAGAGATTTTCTTGCAAATGCTTCATCTGGAAATAGTGGCAGCTCAATTTCTTCACTTTTAGAAGCAGAGAATGCTGATGGGCAAACTGCTCTCCACTTGGCCTGTAGGCGAGGTAGTGCTGAACTTGTTGAGGCAATATTGGAGTATTCTGAGGCAAATGTGGATATTTTGGACAAGGATGGGGATCCTCCTCTTGTTTTTGCTTTAGCCGCTGGATCCCCAGAATGTGTCCTTGCTCTCATTAGGAGAGGTGCTGATGTTCAATCGAGGTTGAGGGAAGGTTTTGGTCCTTCTGTTGCCCATGTTTGTGCATACCATGGTCAACCTGACTGCATGCGTGTAGGTCTTATGTTAATCGTATATATACGGCTAATCTTTCTTGCTTGTTTCCAGTGTCTGAGTTATCTGTTACGTGTCTCTAAATTCCTAACAGGAGTTGCTATTGGCTGGAGCTGACCCTAATGCTGTGGATGATGAAGGTGAATCTGTGCTTCATAGAGCTGTGGCCAAGAAGTATTCAGACTGTGCCCTTGTCATATTGGAAAATGGAGGCTGTACATCAATGACTGTCTTGAATTCCAAAAATATGACGTATGTACTATGCTGCACTCTTCCAGTGTGCTTAGTTTTTGTTTTTCTATTTCTCTTTCTTTATCTGGACCACTACACTATCTGTTTAATTAGTCTGGAACCCCATAAACCGAATCAGTAATTTAACTTTGCGAAAAAACCTGCTTAATTAACTTTAGGTTAAAAATAACCAGATTCCATTTAATTTAATTTTACCTTTTCAATGCCGCTGATTTTTTTGTAGCTCTTTTTTTCCTCTTCTTATAAACATATTATACCTATACCTGTTATCTGTTAATTGAATGACGATCTTCTGAACACCGATAAACTTGAAATTATCAATAATCATCAATACTCTTGATAGTCTAATGCAAGGACAGATAAC
The DNA here is from genome assembly GCA_030270665.1 of Hibiscus trionum. Taxonomy (NCBI): domain Eukaryota; kingdom Viridiplantae; phylum Streptophyta; class Magnoliopsida; order Malvales; family Malvaceae; genus Hibiscus; species Hibiscus trionum. Next base: position 3,740,094 of record BSYR01000021.1, on the reverse strand, counting down.
TGGTGAACAATCTCACTTCTCTAATATGTTTGCACAATTAGGGTCGTTTTCTATTATTGTGCCTGTATAGTGTATATGAATCCAGCCATCTATTGGTAGATGCATTTATCTCTAAACTTGTTCGTGATTAACGTTACTTTTTTGATGTACTTAGCTAGTGGTTTCTGGTCTGGCTTAGGATATAGGGCTTGAGAAGACTGGGCACGATCCAAATGTAATATTCATTCAAATTAATACCTTGAGAAAGAAAAGAGTCTTAGGAATTGTTTCATCATTTCATCTCATGGATTTGTGGTTAAATCTCAACTCATCGCTGTTTCTCTCTCTCTCACCCTTTTTTATTTTTTTCTTTTGGTTTGCAAACATTTGCCTGAAGTTAAAAAATGGAAAAATTCTGATATAGACCAACTGATTTCAACCTTTCTAACCTCTTTGCTATCTGTGCTAATTACAAAATTTTGTTAGAATATACCACTGCCAGGCATCTAGTTTTTATACCATTTCCTGCTGCTCAATGCTTTGTTTCTTTACATTGTCATTAGACCATTGCATTTGTGTGTGGCAACATGGAATGTGGCTGTTGTCAAAAGGTGGGTGGAAGTTGCATCACCAGAAGAAATTGCTGATGCAATTGATATTCCTAGTCCTGGTGGTACTGCTTTGTGCATGGCTGCTGCTCTTAAGAAAGATCACGAAATAGGTAGTTCAGAACTCTTGGATCGTCTTCTTTTAGTTAATTGTCTGAATTTTCACTCTTGAAAGTTGTCTCTAGTCAGTTGTTCATTTGAAGCTGTTCTTCACAATCTCTTTAATTCAAGCTACGCTGTTAACATCTTCTATTAATCGCTATAATGTGGCATTTCATGAAAGTCACTAAAGTTTCAAATTGGGGTTTAATTCTTTGTTATGAGTTATTTGAGTTTGTTCAGGAATAGGAACTGCTGCATGAACTTACTGTTGGCTATGCATTGAAAGAGTTCTTTTTCACCAAAATTTCTTGGAGTATATGTATATGTGCTTTGGCTTCTTGTACCTTTTTACTTGTTTACTAGCTGGTTTCCTGTCTGGATCCTATTTGTAGTTTGATACTGAATAGTATTTGAATCTTTATTATTTTCTCTAGAACTTCAATTGATAAATAGTTTGTTCGATTTAGGCTAAGCCAAGTAATATGTTATGGGGTATCTTTCCTCTTCTTTCTTGTGATTTTCTTCTCCCTATTGGTACAGCATTCTGGGTTAACTGTTACAAACATTGTTACCATATCCTTAGTCACTTTCATGGTCATAGATGGTTTTCTGTACTTCTTTTAGCCCTAAAATCTGGTCCTTGTTTCAGGCAAACTGCAATTAGTAAACCTGTCAACCATTTTGTTACTACCCTTGTTCCTTGAAGGCCTATTACAATACCTTGTTTTTTTACTTGGCAATGCTATGTCCAGCTTCTGTTAACCACATGATTTTTTTTTATTCGGTAGTAATTAATTTTATTGATTCATAAAACTGCTTGTAGAGGGTAGGGAACTAGTGCGCTTATTGCTTGCAGCTGGGGCAGATCCCACTGCCCAAGATGCTCAACATGGGAGAACAGCATTGCATACTGCTGCTATGGCAAATGATGTTGAATTGGTAAAAGTAAGCTACATAGCTTCGTTTCTGTGAGGCGCACTTATTTGTTTTTCTTTTTTCAGTAATTTGATTCCTATTCAAGCATCAATGCAAAGAGAGCATAGATTAAACCAGATTTTGAGTCCATGCAAGTTTTCTAATTACAAACTGATAAACAGATAATTCTTGATGCTGGAGTGGATGTGAACATCAGAAATGTGCACAATACAACACCTCTGCATGTAGCTTTGGCCAGAGGGGCAACATCATGTGTTGGATTGCTTTTATCTGCTGGGGCAGATTGTAATTTACAGGTGTCTACTTCAATTACCTAAAAATCTTTGCCATGGCATGCTTCTGCTTGTCTTTTCCCAAATAAAGTAAATTGATTATGGACCTTCTGCTAGGCATCAACTGGATCAGGAGTTTATGCTTTTTTGGATGTTAGTTTGGGGTTTGCATGTCAAATCTTTTTTTTATTCTCTTGGTCTGGTAATGGTTTGATTTTAATTATAATGAGTCACTCTTCTAGTTGAGTGGGACAAAAAACCTCTATGAAACTTCAGAATTGGGTGTTTAGCAATTAAAACAAACATAGTTCTTTGATTCATAGCCAATAATCTGCTTACAGACACAGAAAACCATGTATAAATAAACTGAAATATTAGACATTTAATGGCCATATTAATTGGGTAATCTCTCAGGTAGACTTTCTAATTGAAGTTTATGTGGGGGAAATACATGGCTGGTGATTCAGAATGGTCTGTGCTTTTTGCAGTTTGTTGCAAGGCCTACCTTTTCTACAATGTTTTATCTGCAATTTGTTTGAGGAGAATGGTGTGATCATACGAGATATATTGGAACTATGCCTTCTCGTAGTTTGTGGTGAACTGGAGGTTTTAAGGTTTATGGTTAGAGAGGGTGGTTTCAGGATCATTCTTGAACTAGGGTTGGAACTGAGTGGTAAAGATATATTTGGCATTAATTAATTGGAAAGATTGTGGAATGTTCATGGTCTGGTTTACGAATTTGTTAAAGGAGGATTCAATTTGGATTTGTAAAAGAGAAGCTAAGAAATTCTGTACTGCGCTCTTAACATTTACCCCTTCTCAAATTGCTGAGGAATAAAAGCTCTTTAAGTTAGTGGAATTTGGTAAAGTAAAAATCGTTGGATGGATCACAATCTTGCTTTACATTTAGTGAAATTGAAACTTCACTTTGGTCTATTAAAGGCATGTGGAGAAGATTTGTCATTTGAGACTCATAACTAGAAGTAATTTTTTTAGACAAGGATTTTTGTTAATTTTTGAAGAATCCTTAATTCAGTCATTGGCTCTCAAATAAGATACCTTCGATCAACCCAAGTTAAAGATATTCTATATTGGAGAAGATTGTAATATGTTACAAGTTCCAAATAGTTTTCTACTTTGTGATTGTTCTGTTGATGAGGTATTTCAAGCCACAACAAGAAAGATACTTAGTGGTTTTGGTTTGATTAGGTGAAAAATTCATAAAGTCAATCTGTTCCATTACTTCATACCTGACATGAGCCGGCAAAGATCTATATTTACTTTATATTTTTTCTTAGTTATAGTAAGACATGGTTACATGGTTGACACTGATAAATTACTCTTTTCTTGTTTTTAGTTTTCTCTATATTTGGAAAGCCATAGCATAGCACATAGTGGTTCATTTTCAAGTGTTTGATTTGTCTCGAGCATAGTTTCATTAAGAAAATCAAGGTTCTGTTTGCTTGGAACTTTTGCCATTTGGCATTTGCATTTTTCTATAGGATGTCAAAAGCAAAAAATAAAAATAAACTGAAAGCAAAACTACAAATAGCAAAAAGTAAAAAAGCAAAAGCACCCACCAATCACAGCTCAAGTGTTGAAGCAATGAATACGAAAATAAGGAACAACCATGCATCTAATATTTATGCAGTAATTTGGAGAAAAATGATGCTTATGATTGTCTTAATAGATCTATCAAGTGGTCATTCCATCGTAATTGCTTTTCCTGTATGATGGTTTGTGTTAAAAAAATATTGAAATTACAGTTAGTCTTGAGATAAAGTACACATAAGAAAAGGAAGACATAAGTTTCCAATATTGTCTAACAAGGGTATCTTAGGGAAAAAATGAGAATTGCAGTTGCTTAGCATGCACTATTCTTTCTTCTTGCTGTCACTTATTCATAGTGTCTTTACTCATCACTAGGGTGATGAAGGCGATAATGCTTTCCATATAGCAGCAGATACTGCAAAAATGATACGTGAAAATCTTGAGTGGCTCATTGTAATGCTGAGAAACCCTGATGCTGCTGTTGAAGTTAGAAATCACAGGTCAGTTCTGATTCATTGCTATTGGTTCTCTTCTTTCATAAACTAATGCATGTCTTTTCTCTGGTTTGATTTGTTTCTTTTGGCATCACATTTTACAGTGTAGCATCTATATGTTGGATCCTTAGTGTTACTAACATGGTTTTATTACATATGATGACAGTGGCAAGACATTACGTGACTTTTTGGAGACACTTCCCCGTGAATGGATTTCTGAAGATCTAATGGAGGCATTAACGAATAGGGGAGTTCATTTATCTCCTACAGTGTAAGGAGAAGGCTTAAGATACATCATTTTGCATTCACTCACATAATTAATATTTCTTTTCATTTTATGGTGATTCTTGAGTTCTTAATCTTACTCAGATTTGAAGTGGGTGATTGGGTGAAGTTTCGAAGAAGAATCACTGCACCTACATATGGTTGGCAAGGTGCACGACCTAAAAGTGTTGGCTTTGTGCAAAATGTGGTGGACAGAGACAATCTTATTGTGTCCTTCTGTTCTGGAGACGCTCGTGTATTGGTAAATGAAGTTGTAAAAGTGATTCCTCTGGATAGAGGGCAGCATGTTAAGCTCAGAGCAGATGTCAAAGAGCCCAGGTTTGAACCAGTTTATTTTTTAATTTGTAGTTTGCTGTTTTTTTGGTCTGGATGGAGGGCTGCACGATAAGCCATATTCTTTTCCTTTTATTACCTGGAATGGGAACTTTGCAGAAGTCTTGACACTTGACAATTAGGTATTTTCTTGGAAGGCACTTGCTATTGCCATGGTGTTTGAAAATTTGAGTCAAAATTGGAAATTTTATGTTTAATCTTAGGACACTTAGAGCATTATAGTTCAAGTAGGACAGTATTTTTGTGATCGTTTTAATATTCATAATCATATACCTAAAAATTTGTATAAATACAGGAAGTTGTTTCCCTGAAGATATTCCCAAGTACTCCCTCTGTCCCACTAAAACTGTCACATGTTGACTTTTTTCTGGTCAATTTTTTTCAACTTTGACTATAATTTATTTAAAAATTTTAATTAATTAAAATTTATAAAAAATATATTTAAAAACTACTTGATTCAAGGTTTCTAAAATATATTTTTTTATATTTTTATCAATAATAAATTTTAAATTATAAGATGTCAAAGTTGAAAAAGTTTGACCCAAAAATTGTCAACATGTGACAGTTTTAGTGGGACAGAGGGAGTAAGAGCTAATAGTCAGCATAATGTTTCAATTATTTACCTCATTTATCTCCTGTTGTAGGTGTGGTTCTAGGTGCTATTGATGTCTCTTACGTTGCTATATGTATATGTTTTCTTTTCTTTTAATTTAATTTTAGAAGGCAAATAATAAATAATATCAAAACTTTTTGAATAGTGGCTGCTAAATTTGTACGAACATTGATGGAGTTGATCTACCTTTCAATTTTTTTGGGGGGTGGGGTGGGGTGGGTGGAAGAATGGTAAACAGGTCTTGAGGTAAATGCATTACCTTATTCCTAGTCAAAAAAATTTTGGAAGCTCAATTTCATATGTTGTATTTTTGGTTCCATTGGCTGAACTTCATTAGATGCCGGTAAAATAGTCTGTTGAAAGGGTCTCACTTCCTCAGTCATTTCAATGTTTATGCAAGAGACCAGAAGCCATTATGGCTTTTCTGGGGATTCATGCTCTTGATCTTGCAATTCATCTTATTCCATACATTAGATGCCAGTAAAATAGTCTGTTAATCTACTGTTGAAGTTGTACTTCTTTATTTAGCATGCCTGCAATCCTTTAACTGAATTGACTGGCTTGACCATTTATAACTAGTCTGTCTATTTTCATGTTAATTTGAATTAATAAATAGATATGTTCTATCCCCAGGTTTGGCTGGCGTGGTCAATCTCGTGATAGTATTGGTACTGTCTTATGTGTTGATGATGATGGAATTTTACGTGTTGGCTTTCCTGGAGCTTCTAGAGGATGGAAAGCTGATCCTGCAGAAATGGAAAGAGTTGTAGAATTCAAAGTTGGGGATTGGGTTCGTATTCGTCCTACTCTTACAACAGCAATTCATGGATTAGGCTCTGTGACACCTGGGAGCATTGGTATAGTATACTGTATTAGACCAGATAGTAGTTTATTGTTGGACTTGAGCTATCTTCCAAATCCTTGGCATTGTGAACCAGAGGAAGTTGAGCCTGTTACTCCATTCAGGGTATATAAGAGACTTCAAACTTTCTTTCTCAATGGTGTTGATAAAGCTTTTCTATTTACTTTACTTTTTTCTCTTTCATTGAAACTTGTTTTGGATTCAAAGAAGAGTAATGTCTTGTTTGATTTTATAGATTGGTGACCGTGTGTGTGTGAAGCGGTCTGTTGCAGAACCACGATATGCTTGGGGTGGTGAGACCCATCATAGTGTAGGAAGAATTAGCGAGATAGAGACTGATGGGCTTCTTATGATTGAAATTCCTAATCGACCGATCCCATGGCAGGCAGATCCCTCTGACATGGAAAAAGTCGAGGATTTCAAGGTACCTGCCATTTTTCTTAATGTAGTTATTGGACTATCCATTAAGGGCTTTCCATTGGGCAGGCGCATGAGGATTTTAATGAATCTTTATTCTGTATGTTTCCTGTGATGAACAGGTTGGGGATTGGGTTAGAGTAAAAGCCTCCGTATCCTCCCCAAAATACGGATGGGAGGACATTACACGTAACAGCATTGGTATAATTCATAGCTTAGAGGATGATGGTGATATTGGTATTGCATTCTGCTTCAGAAGCAAGCCTTTTTGTTGCTCGGTCACTGATGTGGAGAAAGTGCCTCCTTTTGAAGTAGGACAAGAGGTTCATGTGATGCCTTCTGTCAGCCAGCCACGACTAGGATGGTCAAACGAAACTCCAGCAACTGTTGGAAAAATTGTTAGAATTGACATGGATGGAGCATTGAATGTAAGCATGCTGTTCATGTTGCCTCCTTTCTGTATCTTTCTCTCTCTATTGGAATCAAGTAACCTGGCCTAATCTTTTTACTTGTCCTTCATTTTCTGCAATTTCATTTTTGTTTTCGTCGTTTATCCCTCATTGACTTCTTTGGATGGCTTTTCTGGGGAAAATGTTGGGCAATTATATCTTTCATTACAACGTTGTCATTGTATCAGTGTTTGGGGGAATACATATGTAATGGAGTGGTTTTCTTTACAGGTGAAGGTTGCTGGCAGGCATAATTTGTGGAAACTTTCCCCTGGAGATGCAGAAAAGCTTTCAGGATTTGAAGTCGGCGATTGGGTCCGTTCAAAGCCAAGCCTTGGCACTAGACCAAGTTACGACTGGAATACTATTGGGAAAGAGAATTTAGCAGTAGTGCATAGTATTCAGGATACTGGATATTTGGAATTGGCATGCTGCTTCCGGAAAGGGAAGTGGAGTACCCATTTCTCGGATATAGAAAAGGTTCCAAGCTATAAAGTTGGGCAACATGTTCGGTTTCGAGCTGGGTTAGTTGAGCCAAGGTGGGGATGGAGAGGGACTCAGCCTGATTCACGGGGCATTATTACCAGCGTTCATGCTGATGGGGAAGTGAGAGTTGCTTTCTTTGGTTTGCCAGGCATGTGGAGAGGAGATCCTGCAGATCTCGAAATAGAGCCTATGTTTGAAGTGGGAGAATGGGTGCAATTGAAAGTAAATGCTAGCAGTTGGAAATCTATTGGTCCTGGTAGTGTCGGTGTTGTACAAGGAATAGGGTATGAAGGAGATGAATGGGATGTAAGCACCCTTGTCGCATTTTGCGGGGAGCAGGAAAGATGGGTGGGACCTACTTCTCATCTTGAAAAAGTGGACAGACTCATTGTAGGGCAGAATGTGAGAGTAAAGCTCTCAGTGAAGCAGCCAAGATTTGGCTGGTCAGGTCATAGCCATACAAGTATTGGAACAATTGCAGCGATTGATGCTGATGGAAAGTTGAGAATATACACTCCTGTTGGCTCCAAAACTTGGATGCTAGACCCATCGGAAGTGGAGCTGGTCAAGGAACAGGAACTTTGCATAGGGGACTGGGTTAGGGTTAGGCCATCGGTTTCAATCCCGACTCACCACTGGGGAGAGGTAACTCACTCCAGCATCGGGGTAGTGCATCGAATGGAAAATGGGGACTTATGGGTGGCATTCTGCTTTACGGAAAGGCTATGGCTTTGTAAGGCTTGCGAGATGGAAAGGGTCAGGCCGTTTAAAGTTAGTGACAAGGTGCGGATTCGAGAGGGACTTGTAACACCGAGGTGGGGTTGGGGAATGGAGACTCATGCCAGCAAAGGTCAGGTGGTTGGGGTTGATGCAAATGGAAAAGTAAGGATTAAGTTTCAGTGGAGGGAAGGGAGGCCATGGATTGGAGATCCTGCTGATATTGTTCTTGATGACAGTTTTGGCATAAACAGCACCTCATGAATCATATAGGTTTTTAAGTTCATTCCTGAAGCATGGAGACATCGGGATTTTGCCTCTCAGCTCGATTAGAGAAGAAGCCAGGGAGGTATGTATGTTTCCACACTGCATTTCGTAAACATCATTGCTCGAAACTCTATCCAGACTGGTGGGAGATTTAATTACAGGATTATTTGTTGTTAATAACTGGAGAGATGGATACAGAGCATGAGAAGAACCTGGCTTGTTTAATTAATTATAGGCAGAAATACAAAAGCAGCCAATGAAAACAACAGTAGCTTTAGGTCATGTATCTCATAGGTGAATGATGTTGGTAGTTTATATAAGCTGCTGAGGTATATAGAGAGAGAGATGAATATGATCATTTATTACATGTTTTTCTGTACAAATTGAACCTTTATAATGTTTCAGAGTTGGTACTAGTTTTTATGTTATTTCCACTCCGGTATGAATGTCAGATTTAATACAAGAGTGTTTTATTTTTTCCCACATATATGGAGTGTTATATTTGTCCATATCCATATGTTAAATTCGATTTTTGGAGAAGTATTGGTTTTTAGTTTTCCAAGTAAAATCTGCTTTATGTGATTCTCAGCCCTTTAATTTTTTTAAAATGGTTTAAAGGTGATTACAAGATAATATCTGTATATATACATAATCTTAAGCCTTTAACAATGTATATATACCTTGTAGATAAAGTAATTTGAACTGTGTTTCTTGAAATGAATATCATCCACTTTTCTACTGAAACACTTGTTAGGTTCTCTTATCACTTTACATTAAATAGGTAGTATTAGTACTCGTCTAATTATATACTATTTGTTACCTTGTTTTCTATCAATAAATGATGATATGTGTCACCATCTAATTAGTGAGAAATAAATTTATTAAATTAAATAGAATAAAATCAATTTAAATTCCTTCGATCAGGGAACTATAGGATTAAATGTTTAAATTTATTAAATTAAATTAAAACCATGGTCAAATTAATGTAATATGTAAGTACCATGGATCAAATGTGTAGCTATACAATATTTTACGTCACACTCTATTTAGATTTTAACAAGTGATTTAATTGATATCATTTAAATAATTGTGTGGTCTAATCAATAAAGTTTAAAGATTGATGATCAAAATAAAATTAGATTTATAGTTGGGTGGTTAAGGGTTTAATTTATCCTTCATATTTTTGGGGCCAAGGCCATGAGGGGTAAAAATCTTCCCCTAATCATGTCCCCTTCTATGCCCCACACTAAAAATCACTTAAAAATTAAATTCTAAATCCTAACCTTAATTTTCACATCCTAAACCCTAAATTTCACACCTTAAAAAATATACTCTACCCCTAATTTCTTAAACCCTAACCACAACTCCTAACCTTAAACCCAAAACTCTAAACCCTAAATCTACTATTTTAAAGTAGGAGCATAAAAAGAGACATGATAAATGGGCAGACGATTTCTATCCGACCATGAGCTCTCTTATATGAGATAGTTAAACAAGTTTACATGATACTTACATTTGACACTTTGACACTCATTATTCGTAAATTTAATCAATTTGATCTTAAATAAAACTAGAAATTATACGGACTGATTTAATAAAATTATTTTTAAAAATATATTCTATTCCTAGCAAGTGAGTAAACTAGTTTATATAAAATAATAATTCAAAAATAAATAATATATATATATATATATATTATAAATATTTGTCTATGTGAATGTCTATCGTGATAAGAACTTTATTAAGGAGATCTGACTTACTTTATCATTAAGAATATTATCTACATTAATTAGAGTTTAATGTATTATGTACTTCTTATGCCTATAAATAAATGAATTACTGAAGAAATTGTATACAAGTCTATTTTTGAGAATAATACAAATCTCACTCTTTCTCTTGTTCATTGTTCTTGTTCTTTGTTATTTTATTTACAACACGTTATCAGCACGAGCTCTAATCATTCATCCTTTCGTGTTTGTGATGAAACTCAAAAAAAAATCTTTTCCTTATTGTCGTTTTCTAAAACTCATTGTATCCGTCATAATATTTATCCTCTTGCCTAACCAAGATGCCTCAAGCCTTCTATACCTCAAGATTGGCACACGAGTGAGACCCTCCATCAACGGATCACTTACCTTCGTTAAAGGTAAGCCGCAACAGTTTCGCTCTTAAAATACAAGCAAGAATTGCAAATCTCAATGGTAAGAAATTGGTTATGTTATTATTAATTATTGTTACTTATTTTAATATCGAAAAAATTATTATTCATGATTCAATACGAAAGAGGTATTAAACCTTTAGAAAGGGAATTTTTTACATATTAAACTATTATTTTTTATGTTTAAATAAATTTAATTTCTTTAATTTTATGAGAGTTAATGTTTTAACCGTGTTTTGAGTTTTACATGATATGTTTAAATGACTTGGAAAGAGACATGACATGAAGTGATTATGAGGAGCTTTCTTTGGTCATTTGCTTTGTCTACATTGCCTCAAGAAGAAAATCATTATCGGTAAACTCTACTTTTATTTTTATTATTTAAATTATGATTTTAATGTGCGATAAATAATGGTGAATTTCAATCTATAAAAAGATTGTTATAAAGTCTATATTTGCTCGAAAGTAATATTTCTTTTTCGTCGAAAAACTTGACCATAGACTTCTCCCAATTTCAAGTTACGAAAATTCGTCTTGATCCAAAAAGTTTTATGGGAGGCATTCCCTGAAGTGAATGCAAATCATGATGTTTATTTCATGCGATTATCAATGATGTGGCATTCCCTGAAGTGAATGCAAGCATGATGTTTGTTCCATGCGATTATTGGAACTGTTTCATTCCCTGAAGTGAATGCAAACATGGTAAATCATTATTCAATTAGAAACATAATTTCGATATAATCCAAGTATATTGGCTGGACATCCCGTTCTGCGAGGCTACTGGTCTCAAAGGAGGTTTTTAAAGGACCTTGTGGACTGGTTTAACAATGCCGCGTACGATGATTAAATCTTTGTTCTATATGATAATGATATGTTAATAAAAACATACTCCACTTTTCACGAAAAATAATATTGTCCTTAGACACAATATCATGAAAAAAGTTTCAAAGGCCCACTAGCTCTACTCCATTCCTTGAAGTGAATGTGAGATTATATTATAGAAAGAATAAAAGCCACATTAGAAGTTGTGGTCATGGTCGAGGCATGGACATAGACATTATGGTCATTTTAAGAATACTTCTACCCACAGGTAGTAAAGTTATAAGGATGACAAGAGCGATAAAGACCATTCTAAAAAAGTGAAATCTTTTTTATTACCAATGTGATGTTATAAAGCATTGGTCTCGTACTTATCGTACGTTGGAAAAATCAACAATGATTAAATGATAAAGAAAAAAATAAAAGTAAATTCTGTATGCGAAAAATGGCAAAAATGATATTGGTCCAACTTATTTGGACATTGTTAGTCCAACACATTTAGACGTTGTTGATTTCCTTATAACCCTCAAATGGAATAAATCATCTTCTAATTATTCTCATAACTTTGAAGAGAATTAATTATCTTTTTATTTATTTTGCTTTATGTTTATTTAATTTATACATTAATTATTTACGTTTTATATTTATATTCATGTTAATATTTATATTTATATATTATGATATTTATTTATTTTGTTTAACATGATTACTTATCAAATACAATTTATGGTAACGATTTATGCTTAGCAGAAGCATAAGAGATATTTTCTCATTTAAATGCAAGGGGAAAATGTGAGTACTATATCTCAAAGTACTGAAAATATTGATGTTCTAGAAGAGCAATAAGTTCTTGAGAGAAAGCATATTATGAAAAATGCAGAATTGCGAATATTGCAATAATTACCGCTAATGGTCATAATATCGTCACCACTAGAAGTAGAAATTTTAAGAGAGCAATATGAGTTCGCAAAATATTCTTTTGGAATTATAGATAACATATGTTATCAATTGGCATATGAAATAAGCCAATGTGGATATAAGCTCTGGTAGTCAAAAGTTAGCTGAAAGCTCTAGAAGAGTTATATACTATTATCAAAAGAATAATTTCCATTGAAAGCTTCGAAAGAGCTAAATATATTCCTATTCAAAGGAACGTTTTTTGGTGGATAGTGTATTATCAAGTATTAAAGAAATTTGTATCTTAAAATTTATACCACACATGTACAAGTGAAATTGAATCATATGTTATGGTAAATCAGAAGTTTACAAATTCAGAAATATATATATATATATATATATATATATATACATACATGTATATATAGTTGGCATGATCGATTAGACCATCCTGATCAATAATAATGCGAAAGCTATTGAGATTTATATGCACATTTATTAAAAGAACCTACAGTTCTTGTAGTGTTTGTTCTTAAAGGAATTGATTAAATTTCATTTACTAAAAGAACACGAAGTTCTTGTGTTGCTCGTTCTCAAAGGAAATGATTAAGATCCCACTTACCAAAAAAACTTGAAGATCTTGTACTAAAGTTGAGACTTCATGTCTTGCATATCTGAATAAAATATGAGCCCATTTATCCACAAATGTGGAAAGTTATATGATTTTAGTAGATGCATCTACTTTGTTTTATCAACTTACAACCAGAAGTTTGTGAGATTGGTTATAAAAGAATTCAGATTATGCAGTTAGATTATTCGTCTTGAAAAAATAGTGGGTTTATGCTTTAGGCTATATCAGTTGATACAAAGCCTATTGATTATGAAAAATACGATTTAGTAAAATTTCAATTGGATGCATCCTCTTTAATAGCTAAACTATGAGAACAAAATAGTTATTATTTATATGGTATTTCCATATAGCAGCACTTATACGCATCAAGCTAACGAGTTATAATAAACTCCCCGTTATGATTGGTTTTTGGTTAGAAGCCATACATTTCCATTTTTATAATTTTAGAATGTGCGATATATTATTGAGTTGCTCCATCACAACGCACAAAATGAGTAAATAAAAAAGGTTGAGAATATATATTGAGTACGAGTCTCCTTTTATGTTTAAATTCTTAAACATTAATTGGAGAATCATTTATGAGATGATTTTTCTCAACATCAAGGGAGAGGATAATTAGCTGGATAAAGAAGGAAAATGAATTATCATTATATAGATCCTCGAATATGAACTAAAAGTTCATAAGATAATTCAAGTTATTTACATCTGCCAGACATATTTATTGACCCAATGAGAGTAATCAAGTCTCATATACCAGCTAAAAATGCTCTATGTTTAAATTACATGTTAGAGTGAATGGATGTAAATCATGCCTGAAGCATGATAGTTGAAATTGGTTCCCATGATCAAAATTCTCGTAAATAAAAAGTAGTATGAGATGGTCATATATTGGAGGCGGGTGTTCCTAAAGAGACCCAAAACATAACTAATTATAAAACTCTTGAAGAGTTTCAGGTACCTGAAATAAAGATTGAAATCTTGAAGAGATCTCGATGAGTTATGTCACTACAAGAATGAAACCAGAAAATTGAATAGTTGTCGACAACGATTTTACAAACAAATTTACATAGAATACTAGTATAGAAGTAAAGAAAGAAAATGAAGATCTTGTATAGAAATCTATCTAGAAGTATAGATATTGAATTGGCCAATGTAGAAAGACGCTTTGAACTTCTAAAAGAGAAGTATTTGGACCAATAGTCCAAACACCTAAAGGTGTAATGCAAGTGAGGCACAAATAAGTAGTCGTAAATACGACTTGAATTGTGATTTATGAAGAGTTTTAATTACTTCATGGTGGATGCAATTACTTTGGCAGTTATGAAATATTTTATATGCGTCTAATTATTTTGTGGATCTCTATTTATCCTTGAAGGATTTAAAATGCTAGAAGCATTTGAAAATTTCTGAGGAAATTTATTTAGACATGTCTCATTGAATATTTATATTTTGGCGCATTTGGTATAATTGCCTTAGTGAGTACTTATTTGAGAAAATACTATAAGAATGATCATATTTCCTTATGATTTTATAAAAGAAGTTTGGATCAAGATTCATTATGATAATTTAAATATTATTAGAACTCCTGAAGAGCTTTCAAAGCATTTGGTTATTTAAGGAAATGTTTTGAGAAAAAGAATCTTGAGATGCGGTTTATCTCAACCTAAAGATCGAGCACTTAAATATGTGTTTTTTCTATAAATGGACATAAGTTGAAAGAATCTTAAAGAAGATTCAATATGGATAAAACATATCCATTGAGTTCCCTAATAATTGTAAGATTGTTGGATGTGAATAAAGATAACTATATCTTTTCTTGGTCTTGAAGCACCATATATTAGTTGGTCAAGAAATATCCATGGATATACAAAGATCATTACCTTTAGATCTTCAAACATTTGTTGATGCCTCCTCAAATGTCGTAGAAATAATTGTTAGAGGCAAGCCAAAATGTGTTTGGCTAAGACCATTAACCCAACATATCCAAAAGATATGTGGATTTACTTTCACAAGATATGATACAAAGCTATCTTGTGTGAAGATAATGCAAGATGTATATCTCAATTTGAAAGGTGAATACATCATGAACCATATTATTCTAAAGTTTCATCCCTCACGATCTTTAGAAAAATACAATTCAAGATTGAATTATGAAGATTCAAAGATCTTCTGTAGTGTTTTTATGAGGTGAGTAAATACGCGTTGCACTCTTTTTCCCTTAACCGAGGTTTTGTCCCAATGAGTTTTCCTGGTAAGGTTTTTAATAAGGCAACATGTTATGCGTATCAAAGATGTGCGTACTCTTTTTCCTTTACTAATGAAATTTTTTTCCCACTGAGTTTTTATCTTAGTAAGGTTTTAACGAGACACATTATCTTCATAGACATCCAAGGGGGAGTGTTATAAATATTTGTCTATGTGGATGTCTATCATGATAAGAACTTTATCAAGGAGATTTGACTTACTTTATCATTAAGAATATTATCTACATTAATTAGAGTTTAATGTATTATGTACTTCTTATGCCTATAAATAGATGAATTACTGAAGGCATTGTATACAAGTCTATTTTTGAAAATAATACAAATCTCTCTCTTTCTCTTTCTCTTGTTCATTGTTCTTTGTTATTTTATTCACACCAATATATATTTTTAAAGTTACATATATTAAAGCAAAAATATAAATAATTATTTATATATAACACGGTAGGAATTCAATAAGCGTAGTAAAGTTTGACGAAGAAACAGATATATTCCTTTAAAAAGAAAAAGAAAAGAAATATGAAAAAGGTATGGGTAGACAAAGGACTTCAAGCCCAATTAAGTAAAGGGACAGAATCTATTAATAGCGAACATTGAATGCTCAACTATTACTAGTATACGGAAAGTATATGATGTGTTCGTAATATATTAAGGTTTTAGGATTAAGAATTTAAATTTTAGATTTTATTTTAAAAATGGATATATTTGTGTAATTTTTTTACATTGATAATGTATTAAATTTAAGGGTAAACTACATAAATGATCACCATACTATTAGAAAAGTCGCGATTTGACCACCTTACTTTTTTTCGAAGCAATTAAACCACCATACTATTAAATTGGATGCAATTGGACCACCAGCCGTTAGAGGTTAACGGAAGGGTGACGTGCCGGTTAAAAAAAATAAAGGTATAATTACACAGTTGATTCTCGTTACTTATACACTCTATTAATTTAATCATAATTTTAATTTAATAAAATAAATTAATTATTTGGTGACACGTGTCATCACCTTATTAGAGGACTTTAATTATTTTTATTTAATTTAATTAATTAATTCCTCCTCCAATCAAGTTGTGACACGTGTCACAAGATTGGAGAAGGAAAATTGAAATCAAAGAATTGGGGGTGGGGGATTTAAACTTGGGCTGGAATGGTGGGAGAGCACTAGGCGTGCCACTAGGCCAAGCCTATTTTTGTGTTATGAAGTACCACATATATTATATGTTTATATCGTTATTAATGCCTGGAAAAATTAAAATCAAAGAATTGAAGGTGGGGGGATTCAATCCTGGGTTGGAGTGGTGGGAGGATGCTGGGCGTGCCACTAGGTCAAGCCTATTTTTGTGTTATGAAGTACCACATATATTATATGTTTATATCGTTATTAATGCTTGGAAAAATTGAAAGTAACAAAATTGGGGCTAAGGGGATTCGAACCAAGGATCCCTTGGTGAAAAAAAGCATGTGCTTGCCACTAAGCCAAGGTTATTTTTATGATATGGAATACAACATATAATATATCTCTTATATTACAGTTAATGCATGGAAAATGGAAGAAATGCGGTTTTAGGGAACTCGAACATAACATACTTATTATGCATATAAACATCTAACTCAATTAAATAAATCTAATAATTAAATTAAAATTAACAATATTTTGTATATATTTTAAATTATGTTTAGTGCACGATTAAAATAAAAAATTTAAAATTATATGAAATTTTTTTATATAACGATTAAAATATATACCAAATAATTAAAGTCCTCCAATAAGGTGGTGACACGTGTTACTAAATAATTAATTTATTTTATTAAATTAAAATTAGGATCAAATTAATAGAGTGTATAAGTAACGAGGACCAACTGTGTAATTATACCTTTATTCTTTTAACTGCCACGTCACCCTTCTGTTAACCTCTAACGGCTGGTGGTCAAATTGCATTCAATTTAATAGTATGCTGGTTTAATTGCTTCGAAAAAAAGTAAGGTGGTCAAATCATGACTTTTCTAATAGTATGGTAGTCATTTATGTAGTTTACCCTAAATTTAAACCCTTAAATGAATAATTTCACTATTAGATTTTAGTAAGGTCAGGGGTTCGAAACATGCGTTGTGAATGAACCAAATTGAATTAGAGGATCAGACCAAAATGAGCGTTTGCAATACGCAATTCAAATTAACCAGCCAATGAGTAGAATATCAGTAATTAAACTAAAAGAAAATAGTTCCACTATTATACATTTTTAAGAAGGCCTTCTTACCTAAACATATATATATATATATATTGGTAAAATTTTGATACACATGCTGTGCAAAACTAATTTTACACAAGTGTGCATATTTACACTATAAAATTTAAATTTTAAATTCCTAATCCTAACAAATTAAATCCTAAACCTCATATCCTAAATTCTAAACATTAATCTTAAATTCTAAACCTTACAATCTAAACCTCTAAATTAAAACCCTAACCTCTACAACTAAAAGGCACGTGTAAACTAAAGTTTACACGTCATGTACATCAAAAATTTTCCTATATATATTATATTTAAAGATTGAAGGAAAATTATATTTTAATCCTTATTGAATATTGAGACATCATTAGAGATGGTAATGATATCTATACCTGACGGGTCTTGACCCGATCTGACTCATAAGCACGAGTTTTTTATTATTAAAATCGGGTTTGAGTTCATGGTGGGGTTGGTCTTTGTCTAAAAAAGTTGGGGTTGGTTTAAGATTCAAATTTTCTGGCCTGACTCAGGATATTTACAAGAATACCATTAAGTTAATAACGAAATTACCCTTATATATCAGGTTAAACCACACCAACCTATTTCATTTTTCATTTTCTGTCGCCTCTCAATCTCTCATTAGGGGTGCTCAAACTTCGGTTTTAACCGAATTAGCCAACCAAATCAAATTTTTTCAGTTAATCGATCGGTTAATTTTTGGTTCGGTTTGTTAACATTAATGATTTTTTTCAAACTTCAGTTATCGCTTAATTAACTTAATTAACTGAAAATTTTATATATTATATTATATATATATATATATTTAGTCATTGAACTTTTAAAAATTATAAAATGATCATTAATTTTTTTGATATATTATAAAATGGTCATTAAACTTTATCAAATTAACACAAAATGATCATTAAACTTTTCAATATTTATCAATAATTTTAACGTGCAATGAATCAATGACCATTTTGTAATAGTTCGATAAGTTTAATGGTTGTTTTATAACTTCTGAAAGTTTAGTGACTAAAAATATCATTTTTAACATAATTTAGTGACCATTTGGGTAATTTACCCAAAATTTTATAAAAAAGTTCAGTTAATTCGAAAACCGACTGAATTAACAGAAATTTTTTTGATACAGTTAAAAATTTTCCAAAAAATTCAGTCGATTAACGATTAATAGGAAAAAAAATTCAATTGATAAATTTTTGGTAGTTTGATTCAGCCAATTAACCGAACTGAACGATTAAACACCCCTATCTCTCATTCCAATTTTTTTTCTTCTTTCAATCTGCCGTATGAGATTCTCTTCCCTTCTCAATATTTTCTTTCCCATTTAATTGTTGCCTCGTCATTTTCCCTCCATTTTCAATTCTTAATTATTCCCTTTATATAACTTGGGTTAAATTTTATTAGATCATTTTTTTTCTTTCACTTTACTGTTTCTCCTCTTTTGACTTTTCTCTCATTTCATTAA
Source organism: Hibiscus trionum (assembly GCA_030270665.1). Taxonomy (NCBI): domain Eukaryota; kingdom Viridiplantae; phylum Streptophyta; class Magnoliopsida; order Malvales; family Malvaceae; genus Hibiscus; species Hibiscus trionum. The sequence goes on along the minus strand of BSYR01000021.1, from coordinate 3,721,234 downwards.
AAAAAAAAACGTTAGCCAGACATGCATATAACTTACATCTGAAACGTTGTATTGTGTTTTTTCGTTCTAAATCTGATTTTTTTGAAATAATCTCTTCTATGTTTAATACTTGGATAAACTACATAAATAACCACCATACTATTGATAAAGTCGCGATTTGACTACCTTACTTTTTTTCTAAGCAATTAAACCACCAAATTATTTAATTGGTTGCAATGTGACCACTAGCCGTTAAAAACTAACGGAAGGAGTGACAGTTAATAAAATTGGTATAATTACATATTTGGTCTCCACTATTTGTACATTTTATCAATTTGATCCTAATTTTAATAAATAAAATAATTTTATTATTTAATTAGGCTACGACACGTGTCACCGTATTATTGGGTTGAGAGTCAGCGCACCAACCACTAAGCCAAAGCTATCATTGTGATGCATTGTACAAATTCTAATATATATTTTAAGTTGTTACTCATGCCAGGAAAAAAACAAGAAACATATTACAATTGGCAGGATTCGAACCCAAGTTTCTTGGGTTAAAAGTGAGCATGCCTACCACTAAACCAATGTTATTCTTATGATATAATGTACAAAATCTATTATATAACTTAGTTTGTTGCTCATGCCAGGAAAAAAGAAATAAATATAGATTAAAGAACTCGAATATGACACTTTTAGGATGCATAAAAATATTTAAACCACTGAAATATATCTAATAATTAAATTATTCACCATTTTATTTTTTATTAAATTTTAATTAAATTAATATATTAAAAAATAAAAAATTATATTAAACTTTTATTTAACGAATATAAAATTAATAAATTAAAATTTTATTTAACAACAAAATGATAATAACAAACAAAACAAGCATACATGAACAAGGGAAAACTGAAACTAGGGGTGTTCATGGTCGGTTAACTGTATCATTTAGCCTAAACAGTTGGTTAACTGTTATAACGGTTACTGAATTTAGTTAATCGTAACTTAACCATTAAAAATTGATTAACCGCTAATGGTTAACTGACGGTTCAGTTATTGGTTAACCTGTAACCTATTACAAATTTTTTCACATGTTCACTTTTTGAGAATAATAAAGCAATATTTTTGATAAATATTATATTAAAATGTTCATAAAAATGCTTAAATAAAGATTCTAAACATTAAGCCCATAATTAAAAAAAGTACATACATGCTACAAAGTTTCAATACAACACATAACAATTCACCATCAAAGTTTTAAACAAAAAATCTTTAGCTAACATAAAACAAACATAAGGTAAATGAAACTTCCATGAGTTAGTATCACAAGCCACAAAAGTTAACTCTATGACCAAATCACCCAAGGTTTTCGCCGACTTTCACTAAAATGAAATATGACTCATCAATCATAATTGTTTCTTGATTAAGTGTAAATAATTCAATCCTATATTTAAAAATATGAAACAAGTTAGTACAAAAATATAATGTAATACTAACAAATCAAGGATAAAAAATAATTATGAATTATATTACAAAATAAGATTTATAAATTAAAAAAAATGGTGTGTGGGTTGAACTTTTAGTTGAAGGTATTTTATTTTTAATATATATATATATTTAATAATGGTTAACCTATAGGTTAATCATTTGTCAAAATTCGTAACAATAACTGTAACCATTAACCATTATTTTTAACGATTTGGTTAACCGAAACCGTTTAGTCTTAATGGTTCGGTTAATTAACCTGTAAAATGTAACGATTATACCGATTAACGATTACGGTTCACAGTTACAGTTAATTATGCACACCTCTAACTGGAACAAGAGAAAGAGGAACATAGCAGAGAAACACACGCACAATACAAGCAACAAACAATAGAAATAAAGGACAACCACCACCCAAACACGAAGGGGAATCCATGTCCGACGAGGGAGGGAGACACTAAGCCATCTACGGATCTTGAATATGTATGGAAGCTTTTGTTGGCACATGTAAAACTAATGTTTTGATATAATAATTGAAAAATGTTTTGAACAAAGTTAAAAAGAATTTAAAACCATTTCTAAGTCTAAACAACTTGAAACTATGCTTATGGGATATTTCAAAAAGGTTTTAAGCGTTTTCAAAGCCAAATTCAACAAAACCATCAAGGCGTTTCGAAACGCCCTTAGGTGTTTCGATACGAGTCTTTACAGTGGCAAAACGTTTTGAAACGGGCTTTACTGGGTGAGATTTTTGCATAGCGTTTCGATACGGCCACTGCCGTTTCGATACGCCTATGTGGCATTGACCTCAACGGTCATAAACCCCCAACGGCTATTTCCCAACTACCTTTTAAATGCAGGGCGTTTCGATACGGGGACAAGCGTTTCAATACGGCCGTTTCGATACGGCCAAGGGCATTCCGAAACGGGTACTACATCAGACTGCAACGGCTCTTTCTATTTCAAGAGTGTTTCGAAACAGGGTCGGACGTTTCGAAACGGGATATTGCAGAACTGCATTTATGGTGGGAAATAAAGTCTCCAACGGCTCCAATTCAACCCCAACGGCTAGTAACGGCTACAAACTCAATTAGGAGTATAAAAGGGACCTCCAAGCATCAAGTAATGGTTAATGCTTCAATTGTAATACAACATATGGTCAAAATGTGTCTTAGTGCTTAATTGTCAATTCATTGTATAGACAAACACTAGTGAGCCAAAATTGTTAGATTTGCTCAAGTGTTTTAGGATTGAGTGAGAGCTTAATTGTGCAAACAAATACCTATTAGAGGGATTTGAGTTTGCTTATTTTTATCTCTTTGTAAAGAGGGTTTGATCAAGGCTTTGGGTAGAAAGCTTGCTCAGTTTGTAAGGGTTTTCTCCTAAGCCTAGAAAAGGGGATGAATCAATAGTGGATTGATTGAAAATCTTTAGTGGGAAGCTAAGGTAGTGGATGTAGACCTTGGTTAGAAGGTTGAACGACTATAAATCATCTTGTCTTCATTCTTTTTAGCTTCCACACCTCTATCACCCAAAATTTCATTTCTCCACCACTTGGCGAGCAAGAACGGTTGAAGGAATCGACCACCTAAAAACCCAACAGCACAGAAAGATTTGGACAATAAATGTGATGCAACAAGAAATCCACCGAAATCATCGCACAAAGATCATAATCATCGATGAGAGGAGGAGGCCGAAGAAGAGACAGAGTCAAGACAACTAACGACGACAGAGATAGAGGCCGAAACCACCATCAAAAAGCTCGACATGAACAAAGACAAGGAGACACACAAGCTCATCAGCGATCTCGGCTTCCCTTCACAAACAGTAAGCCGAGCAGAACCTAGGACACTAGGAGAAAAGGCTCCACAACAAAATGACGGAGGGTGGTCGGAAGAACAAACGTCGAAAGAGAAAATAAAAGGTCGGAAAAAGAGGATAATGAACCGAAAAGAAAAAAAATTAAAAAAGAGAGGAAGGGGAAGTGGCTATCGCCGAAAGATTAGGAGCGGCACCGCCCAACAACAGACTTAGGGTTTGAGGCAAATGAGAAGAGAGAAGGCGAGCTCTCTCTAACAATTTTCATGCTTTCTTAACCTTGTTGTTTAATTTATTCTCTTCAACGATCTAGATTCAAATAGCAATATTTGTACATAAAAGTATAGGTAATATAGGACCTTAAAAAACAAAAAATAACACCATACCTTCATTTCTAATCCATTTACTTAATAAATTAAAAGTTCTTGCACACAACAATTTAGTATGATTAAGTAGGTACATGTTTTCTTTACCTACCCCATTTCCTTTATCTAATTAATTAGTGTATTAAAAGTTAACCCTCAATTTTCGGATGGAGGGGGGGGGGGGGGCTCATTGTCAATACACAAAACCTACACGTACTTACATATAATTAATTATATTTTTCACTAATAATCATCATAAGTTTTCAATTTCGTCCAATCCTCAATGAAGAATCAACTCCTTTATTTGATCCAGCAAAGAGCCTAGCAATTTCCAATTGAGTGCTGGCAATGATCTCAGTTCTTTTGAGGTCCATTTCTCCTCTTTTAGCCTCAGCCTCAGCTCTCATTTTCTCAATGTCTTTCATTGTTTCCATCCTTGCTTCTTCTGATTTTAAAACCACTTGTGCTAGCCATTGAACGCTCTCACCTATTTCCCATTCTTCTTCTTTCCTTCTCTTCTTCTTCGTTTTCTTCTTCGTCATTGCCGTCGTCTCCATTTTCATCTTCGATCTCGGTCTTTCTTTGTCACTGTAAAGAGCTGGTGTGCTACTATCAGTCTCCATAGCTATCTTGTCTGATAAATGGCCAGATAATTTTGTTCCCACCCCATCCTCCTGTTAAAATCGAAGCAACCAGGGACGGAGTCAGAAATCAAACTTAAGGAGAGTAAAGTATCGGTAATCATAAAAACAAGGGGGACAAAGTCTGAATAAATCAAAATTTGGAGTCTAAATATTAATTTTTCCTATATAATTTTTCATACAAGAAAAATCTGGGGGCAGTTGCCCCCAGGTTACATAGTAGCTCCGTGCCCGAAAACAATCTAATTTTTTTAGTGAAATCAAAGTTTTGGAAAAAAAACACGAAACTACTTATAATTAAATTTCAGTTTTGTAAGAATCCGACATTACAAAGAAAAGAATAAATCATTTCGACTAAACCCGAGTTCAATCATGATAGTATCTTTTAAAAAAAATTGTACAAGATCTTCAATGGTCGTTTTCTTCCTTTGTAAAAGATGTCATGGCTAAAAAATGGAGCAAATGGGTACTTAGCTTTTTGTGTTTTGACTTCTGAAAATCGGTTATGCTAAAGAATACAAGTTGAGGTAAAATTGCATTTATACTATTTTTCTTTATCATATGCTATTAGAATTAAATATCTTCTTCTAAAACAATATTAGTGTCATGAATTTATCCAAAAATTAAACTAATTTGAAGAGATTAGTTTGGTTAAAAATTAAAAGAGTGTGTAAATAATTAGTACTGACCTTAGGGATCCTATCAATACCGTTGGAACCAGGAGAATTTTGTGTGTTTCCAGGAAGCTGAGGAGCCGAATGTGGTGGTGGTGGTGGTGGTGGAGGAGCAGGTGATTGATGTTGTTGCTGTAGCACCACTATCACGGGCGGCTCTGGTAAAGTCATCAGAGGAGGGTTAGTGGAAATTGGAGTAGCTGCATGAGGAACTGCTGACGGTTGCAGCAGTGGCGGCGGCGGCGGAGGAGGTGCAGTACAGCCACGAAGCAAAAGGTCAAGCCGTGGATACAAAGGCCAAGTTGATCCGTCAGCCGTAGCCGACTCCGACCGATACCTTTTCTTCATGGACTCGATCTTGTTCTTGCACTGAGTTTGAGTCTTGGGCGACTTAGTACAATTAGCTCGAGCTGAAACATAGCGAGCCACTTCTTCCCAATCATGACCCTTAAGTTTGGCTCTATTTCTAAGCACCCATTTGTTTTCGTAAGCTTCAAGTAAGCTTGAAACAGCCCCTTCACTCCATTCATCACGTTTCAGCCTATCTCCGCCTCCACCACCACCAGTCACGGCGGTGCTTCCAGGGTGTTTATTAGGGGAAGAGTCTTCTTTGGTGATGGAAATGTTATTATTCGAGAGGAGAGAAGGGTTTTCTGGGTTAGTTTCTTTGTCCATCTCTCCCCGTACTGAACAAAAAACAAGCTCTTTAGTCTCGTTTAGCTGTTAACATTATGTATTCACACCCACCATTGAAGTTTAAAGCTAAAAAAAGGGTTAGTGGAGGGTTGAAAAAGAAAGAAAAGAGTGAACCACTAGCATTAGAGTAAAAAAGGTAGGGTTTGGAGTAGTGGCCAACCAAAGGTAGAGTTGAGAAAGAGAGCGTAGGAAATCAAAGGGTTAGGGTTAGGGTTAGTGGGCAACCAAGATAAGTGGTAGCTTTGTCAAATGAGTTAATGATACTAACCTCCTTCTGTTTAACCACCGATATTCGACTAGGATTAATATTCTATATACTGACTGTGAAAATTGAAAGTTTCCACAAGCGCCTTAGTTTTAGGGTATATGGAGTTAGTTTAGGGTATAAGGTTTATGAGTTTAGGTGTAGGGGTTTAGAATTTAGGGATAGTTGTTTCAATTTAAGGTTTGGGGTTATAATTTAAGGTTTATAGGTTAGGGTTTAGCTTTTAGAGTAATATGATGAGGATTTAGGTTTTAACCTATGAACCCTAAATTATAACCCTAAACCTTAAATTAAAAGAACTATCCCTAAATTCTAACACCCTACACCTAAACCCCTAAACCCTATATCCTAAACTAACTACCTATACCCTAAAACTAAGGTGCTTGTGGAAACTTTCAATTTCCACCGCCTGTGTATAGAATATTTATCCATTCGACTATTGACCGACTAATCTGGATCATGTTTTATAAAAATTCTTTATGAGAACCGCTCTTTCAACACAGGTTTTTCTATTCACAACGTTAAGATTCGACCCTCTAATTTTATTTAAAGAACTTAGTGTCTCATCATGTTAGATCAATTGATTGTTTGCCAAAATAACCTTCTTTAGTTCATATAAATGTAACTGCTAAAATAAATTTATAACCTGGAAATTAGAAAAAGAATATTGGAATGGTAAATATTAATTTGTTGGTGCGTTGGTTTAATTGCTGTGGTTGGGTTATTTTGGCTGTTAGCGTTGATATGAAGCCAATCAAGAAATCCACTCAACTGGCCTATTAGAGAATAGAGAAAGGGGCGGTGATAGTGGTGGAGGTGGTGGGTCACTCACATACCTCTGTCACCCACTCCCTTCCAACATCTCATCTCATCTCATCCCATCCTTGGTAATATTACACATAATATAAATATATAATCCGAGCAGTTTAGTCTGTAAGTATGTATAAATGTATCTAAATTTAAAATTAAATACAGATGAACAAAGAGAAAATGAAAGAACAAAAATGAATAATTTAATCAACCAGTCAAATGTGTTTGGTCACGTAAATACTATCTTACATTATAATAGAATTATAAAAATATATTGATAAATTAAAATTTTTAAAAGAATAACACAATAAAATATATGAATAATTAAATCCAAATTTTTTCACTTGACTCTTGTTTTAATTTCTCTACCATTCAATACCCAATATGCTTTGTTCACTATATTTGGCCATACCCCACCCTCTTTTTAGTGTTCCTTTTGAGCTTTGCCCCTTGCCTTTTTGTGCCTTTTTGCAATAACTTTGGTGGAATCATTTGGTATTAGAGTATGGCATAAGAGTAGAGTTGGGATATAATGACATTTTTCAAAGGCAATAGGTTTGTGGTGACATATTCTTGTATTGGGCATATTTCATTATGGGTGGGTTAATTTGATTCCCAATTAGAATGCGTCACGCCAAGTTGTTTTCATTGTATTTTTTGTTAAACAAAAAAATGTTTAATATTTTAATTTGAAGAACTAGAAAGATTAAAATATTAAAACAATGAACTATTCTATTTTTAAAAATAAATTGTTATACTATTACTATATAAATAAGTTTTCTTATTTAAATTTCTAAAACTTAGTAATTATATTAAACCAAGGGTTGGTTCATATAAAAATTTTATTTGAGCACAAATTGAAATTTAAATGTTCCATTTTAGTTAAAAAAAATTAAATGTGTCATTTAGATATAAATTTAATTAAAAGTTAATTTGAATACAATTTAAAAATAAAATGACTTTTTAATACAATAGAAATATAAAAATTACTTGTGAGTGAATGGATAAAATCAAAAGTTTTCTTTATCATTTGGTAAACTACACTAATAGTAATTTCTATTTGGCAAGAGTGTACTATTTTATCGAATTGTCCCTTAAAGTATTTTTGGACGTTAGGTCCTTAATTTTAAAACATTATTTTTGTTGTTCTAAGAGTAATCATTTCATGCACTAACGGTAGAAATGAGAAGTTTCTACAAGTGTCTATGTTTGAGAGTTTAGAAATTTTGTTTGGGGTTTGGGGTTTAAGAGTTTAAATTTATGGGTTTTGAATTTAGAGTTTAGGGTTAAAATTTAAAGTTTATACGTTGAGTATTGCATCAAAATGTTTCAACATAAGAAAAAGGTGCATTGATAAAATACTACTTATTAAAACGGAAATTCCTTGCACAACTTAAAAGATTGATCTTGATTTTCAAATGCCCCATAACATAGTTGAGCCAAACTAGTAAACTAATCATCAAACCCATTACCAATATATAGTTCTATGTCTATCTCCCACACCATCTAGTACAATCACTTTGCAGATTGGGCTATCCCCAATCTCATTCCCAGCAGTTGGTTTCAGGTGCAGCGCTCACGGGCTACGCCCAACCTCGAATTCGGCACATCGAAAAGCACCCGATGGTTTTGTTGCTGCATATTGGCTATCACATTCAGCACCGAGTTCACATTGTCCGGTGCCGACGCCATTGCCAAGCATGTGATGCTGCCTGCTGTGCTGTGGATCAGTAGGTTTTCTTGTGGCAGTGTTACGTTCATGCCGGTAAACATGAACGTTATAGTCGGTGCCACGATTGGGACCGTGTAACATGTGTCGAACCCTCCCAAGGATGTCACGTTGGCGACCTTGACTCTCCTTCGGAACTCATTCCGGACAGCTACATAGGCTGGTTCTACAAGCCGGGTGAAGACGGTGCCTAAATTCAATCACCATAGTTTAGTGATACTTCAATAACACAATAAAAGAAAGATTGGCTAATATTCCAAATCTTAGTCACGTGACACCAAAATCTTCATTATGTTTAAAAACCTATTAACTTTTACTTTTGGTCCCACTAGAACAAAACAAAAAAGTTAAACCATAAAGAACTCAACGAGTGGTTCAGGTTCAAGCAATTTTGTCTACGAAGTATAAACAAATACTACGACTAACCATAAAAACAGCAGATCATTACCGGAATCGAAGATGGTGCCGGCACCGGTGGACGGGTTGAAAGCCAACGCATTGGGAGGGATGTCAACAATCCTCCTCCCAACCCTAATTCCAATCAAGTTCACAAAGTAAAGAGAGGGTCTTCTAGGGTTCTTCAGCAATTGGGTGTACTTGATCCTCAATGGCTGACCGGTTGGCCCGAGTCTCAATGACCCGGAAAATTTTGGTGACCTAAAGCTAGGCAAGCAGTATGAGAATGTAGATTTGTACAGATTTTTGGTTTGTGATAGAAGGGATAGTGGGCCTCGGCCCAAGCCCATTAAGCCCTGTTGTGGGACTGAGCTGCCGGCTGTCTTTTGGAGGCAGCCGAAGACGTAGCTTGGGATGGGGTCAGCGGCTAGGGTGATGGCGTCTTGTGACAGGTTTGCTGCTATTGATGAACTGCCGTAGGTCATGTTGAATACGCACGCGCCTCCACCGCAAGTGGGATTTCGTACCTGAAATTACCACGTGACATGCAAAGTGTTGTAATAAATTTCCACTGTGTCTTGTTTTGGGCAGACAATTTCTGGTGTGCTCTTTTATTACCTCACTACTTTAGACAATACTAGGTAAGAATTTGTGTAGGTTTTACCTTAAGTAAGAATTTGTTTAATTACATAAATTCTTATATTATAACTTAAATTCTTATTATTTAAGTAAGAATATGCGTAGATTGTAAAAACTTATGTAAGATCGCCTCATTTTAGTCGTACCTTAAAAATGTCTCACACTAAAACTACCCATAAAAAATTTGTGCTTCAAAATAAAAAAAATCACACTGTAATTTGTACGTAACATTATTTTTAAATTATTATTATTATAAACTTTGAAAAGAATTGAGTTCTCAAAGCCTAAACCTTCTCTTTTATCCTAATGTACAATAATGATATAATTTTATTTCATTATAACTGACTTACCGGCGTACAACTATAATTCCGTTCAGTATGCTAAAGTTTTAGATAAAGGTTAAAAGAAAATAATTTTCTCTATTAGTTTTTAGTAAGATGTTAGGTGCAGTTTACTGTTAATCTATATATAGGTTATACAAACAATGACATATCTTGATATTATAGTTTGAGGGAGTCTAATTGAAATGTACAAAAGTTTTAAATTTTTTTAGAGGATTTAATGAGAATTATTTTGAAAAATATGAAGTCTAATTAAATAATGTGATGTATCTTGATGTTATAGTCTGAAGGGCTAATAAAAATGTTCAAAATTTTTATAAGACTATCAAAATATTCAAATTTTTTAGGAAGTTTAATGATTTTTTTACCAATTTTTGAGGAAAACTTTTTTAAAATATTGAAAAATTTCAAGAGGATTTTTATAAAATTTGAGAGAAATAATTAAAATTTTAAAATATTTTAAAAATATAATACAAAATTTCTAAATTTTTGGGGTGTCAAGACCCCTCTCCTCTATTCACCATCAGCCCCTGTTTATCAAGCTGATGCTACTGGATAGGGACGGATCCAATTTTTTTTACCTTTGTCCCTTTATTTGAATTTCTTTAAAAATTAGTTTATTTATGAATTTGTATTTTCACTTTTAAACATTTATAGTTTGCCTCAACCCTAAATTTTAGTTCCGTCTTTGCGGTTGGAGTAAAAGTTTGGTTTCCTTTTAGCTAAGTTATTGGGGAAGCAACCAGGCAGGCGCGTGGGTTAGCGGTGAGTGAGAAATGGAAGGAAAATCATGGTTTACCTGCTTGCATTGAGGTGCATGGCAGCCAAGGTTGTTGAAAGTGGTGGATTTAGCGGTGTTGAAAACCTTGGAGGAGCAGCCCAGGCAGCCATTGCAAGGTATCCAAGCAGCATCATTGCTGGTATCCATGGCCATAAGCATGGTCTGAGGTGGGGTTCCAATTCTTGCCCTCACAATGTAGGTCGGGCTTTGCACGATCTGCCTGCCTGAAGCTACAGGCACCATAGATTTCTTAGCCACCAGGCTCGACAGATACTGCACCCTGCTCTGGTCCTTGGCCAGCATCGACAACACATCCTCTTCCCATGAGAGTGGCTTTGAGGGCTTCAAGGGTGAGCATGGGCTGTAAATGTGGAACACTTTGAGGGTTGAAGCATGCTCTTGGGTCTCACATTTGGGGTTCAGACCTTGTGCTTGGGAAATGGAGAGGATAACTAGACACAAAACTAAGGTTTTCATGCTTCTCTGGGAAATTTGCTTCAAGGTTTAATGGTGGAGACTGGAGAGAGTGTCTATATATGTGAAATTTTCAATAATGTAGCGTAGGATAAAAGATAATTAAATATAATACAACTATATGATAAGTTTTTAACCTTATTTTTTTATTTTCGAATATATTGATGTGATTATATGTGGTATCTGTTTAATTTTTCTTAACCTTTGATAATTCATACACTTCACGCATACATGGTGCTCGAATCCGAATCACCTAAATGAAAGACGTTATCCTTTAGGACTTTTACCACCGGAACCACTCAACGAATTCTTTTAACCATATTAAATACGAAGTCTAGTCTTCTACATATGAACATTAATATATAAGTTGAGTGACATGAAGTTTGAGTTAGATTAGTGGGTTACTTACTTACTTCTGCTAACTCACTGTGTTCCATTTACTTTTCCAGGCTGTACATCTCATCCTTGTGCAAATCTACCTTGAAATAGTATCCTCTTGTACTAGCGTTTTCTTTCTTTATTTTGATATGAGCTACATGTGTGCGTCCGTTTGTTTGATGGTCTAAACACAAATTAATTTTGTTAAATCCAATAAAATCATAGACATTTGTAATATTTGTATATCCCATTGAGGAAGAGAAGAGAGGTTTTGGATATGGGTAAGCGTTTGATCGAGTTGAGTAATTTTTTTTTTGAATTATTCGAATTGACGCATCATATTTTATAACTCAACCTCTATTTAATTTCGATTCGAGTTTATGAAGTTCGAGTCGAGTCGAGTTTTTGAGTTTCTATACAAATTTAATCATGTTACATTACAATTTGATTCCAATTTAAACGACTTTCTCTAATCATATAAGATATGTATGTATATTTCTTCAAATTGTTTCATATGTGGCATATACTTCTTCATTATATATATATATATATATATATATATATATATATTATGGAAATTTGAGGGACTCAACTTGAACTTAAAAATCAATCCACTAGTTACTAAAAATTTCGAGTTATTCGAATTTTCATTTTACAACTTAAACTTTATTTGAAATTTTTTCGAGTCGAATCAAGACGAGTCGAGTTTTTTCGCCTCGAGTCGAGTCGAGTCGAGTTCTGCTCGCCTTAATTTTTTGAGCATGAATTAGGACAAGCTTTATTGGAAAATCTTTTTTTTAAATGTAGTGCATTATGGGAGGAAACATAGTTCATGGTGGGGGATTGAGCAAATTTCAAAATATGCTCATTAGATAGTGCAAAATAGAACTTTGGATTTTTCTTGGGATTTAAAATTGATGGTGTATAACTGACCTAGGTCCAAGTGATAAGCAATTTGATATTGCTTAAGCATGTTTCGAGTTCGAGTTTTTCTGTATGTAAAAAATCTTTGCCGGAAGACTCACCCACTAAAATCAAATGTGCAACACGGATCGATTCGGATTAATCAGACTAAGCCCTGAAAATCAAAAGAACAAAAAAAAAATTGATGGTGTATAATTTATACCAGATTAATACATCATATAATAGTACATCACTACAAAAATATAATCTGCGATTTTTTAATTTTCCAATTAATCTAAAATGGATTGTGCATCACATATTATATTTCTTATTGTAAAGAGTTTACGAAATGAAATAAAAAAATTTGCATAAATCAATCTTTTATACATAATTATATAAATTAATTGGAATGAGCCGACATTCATGATGGGTTTTTGCTTTTATTTTCTTGTATAATTATGCTAATCAACTATGGCAGCTCAATAAAAAATTTAAGGGGGGCAGATTGCCACTCTACAGCAACAGAAAAGAGTGGATTTAGTGATATAATAAATACTTTGTAAAATAACATTGAGTCCCTACTCCCTAGAGAATGATCTGATTGCACCACTGATTAAACCAAACTTAATGGAGGAAACTTAGGCGCAATTGAGGGTATCACACATGTAAATCATCCGTCTCTTTTCGGTGTCACTACTTATCCTCTACATTTAAAATTAGGTTTAGAAGTTTAGGGTTTTAGGTTAGGATTTAGGAAATTTAGGCTATGGTGTATTTTTTTAGAGTATTGGGTGTAAAGTTTAGGATTTAGAACTTAGGGTTAAGGCTTGAAATTTAATTCTGTTGTTTTTTTAGTGTTGTGGCATAAATAAATTAGATTTTATGATTTCAAATATCTATATACAAGTCTCTTTATAAGTCTATACATAATTATTATGATTTAGGTTGAATATATTTCAATTATTATTATGTATTGTAAATATATCTTGAAAAAACATTAAAGTTTACATTTGATAAAATAATATTGCAATAAAAAAATATATGATGAAAAGCATATTGGCTTGTTGCAGAGATTTTCTTCTTCTTCTTCTTCTTCTTGAATCATGTTTTGAGCCACACTTGACATTATGATGGTGAAAGATTCATTTAGATTACCATAGACCTTAACATGGTAGGCATTTTTTGGTGGAAAGCTGACAACGGCCTTCTATTTCCTTTAGGACCAAAGGGAATATACCCCTTACTATGCTACTTATAACTTTCAACCTAATTATCTATATTGAATTTGATCAGAACATCACAATTTCTATTAACAATTTTCTTAGCCAAAAATATAAGGCATGAAAAAAAAACCAACGTTTGATCGGCTGAATAATCATTTTAGACACTGTTATTTTTTAAGTGATTTAACCATTATTTTCTTCAGATGAAAACTGTTAGTTAACTGACGGTGAATGGCTTGAAATAACGTGACAAACATAAATGCAATGCACGTTGACATGGCATTGTCATATAGACAAAAGTGTTGACTTGAAAGAATGACACATCAATCAGGAACGGACCCAGAACATTATGTTAGGAGGGTGAACCTGTAAAATTCTAGGAGGGGCGAACTTATAAAATTTTAGGGAGGCAAAATAGATTTTTAATAGGAAATACATAAAATTTTCTAAAAAAAAATTTAAATCATATAAAAATTTCAAATTTTAGAGGGGCGACCGCCGCCTCCAACCCCTAAATTGAGAGAGAGAGAATTATTATCACATATATTGTTTACAGGTAGCATTAGAGTATTGAAAAGGATGAGTTTCTTTTTTAAAAAATTGGTATTAGGTTAAGTTTTTGGTTTTTTTTTCTTGCATCACCGTTTTCTCTTTATTTTTTATTTAGCAGGCGGCGACACTAGTTTTAGTGTTGGTTGTCAATCGCCGACCACCCTCTTTTTATTTATTTGCTCCGTTATTTTGATTTTAGTCCTTTTAATTCAATATATCTGTCTTTATGACATGCTTTTCTCTATCTTTTGGTACGTATTTTTTTTACTTCTTAGCACGCTTTTTTGCCTCTTGGCAACTTTTCTGTTATTTGTTTTTCTCTCAATGTTGGATTTGACGTCGTTGTGACTGATCAAGATGACGCTCTTTTGATTATCTTGTTGATCTCCCTGTATTAGATCCTCGAACTGAATCTAGATGCAAGTTTTAGTCACCGCTCTTGTTCGCGATTGAGTTGTGGTAATAAATGTGTTGTCAACGTGCCTCAATTCTGTAATATGCATTTTTAATGTTGTTTGTTGATGGTTTTTACCTTCATCGTCGAGCTTTTGTGATACTTGTATCTACTTTGTTTCGAGTCTTTGAATTAAGTTTTTTACCTTTTCTTTCTTTGGTCTTGTTTATGATCTAGAGACGTTAATTTTCGTATTTTTAAAAATATGTTTGGATATGCATTATAAACTTTCATCTTAGATTTTTCATTTATTAATAAAACTGTCGTACTCATTTTCAAAAAGAAAATTGATAAATTCTCAAAAGTTCAATGACTCATTGTATAATTAAATATTTTTGGGATTTGGATTAATTATATAACGAGTCTCTAAATTTTGGGGGATTTATATGAAAAACCCTCAGAAAAAGAATTGTGTATATTAGTGCATGACATTAGTGGTTCATATCGATGCACGACGCTTATTATAAAATTTTTCATTGAGAAGGCTCTAATTAATTTATTATTTAAAATTTTAATTTCACTGAAAATATCTATGTTATTATTTCAAAATCATCACTAACAAAGTCAAACATTTACTAGATGTTTGCCTAAATCAGACATCGACAAGAATGTCATGGCCAAAAAAAAAATTGAAGTAGCACGTGAAGCTACTATTTTAAACTTTTCAGATTGGGATAATACCAAAATTGATAATGATTATATTTATATAGAAAAAAACTAGACAAGAATATGGATTTATTCGATTCTTCTCTATTCTCTAAAAGGATATATATATATATATATATATATATATGAATGATTTACAGATGATTACAAGATAGTATATGTTCATACATATTCTAAATAATTTGGCAAAACGAATACACCTTGTAAATAAAGTAATTTGAACTCGTGTCTCTTAAGATAAATATCATTTGTTTCTAGTCAAACATCGAAACCAAAAACTTAATAGGATTTCATTCATAAATAAAGCTCAATCTTATTATCACGGGGCTAGAGTTTGTGACATTATGTACACCTATCCGATTCTCACCCTTCTTCAAAAGCAATAATTCCCATGTAGGATAACACCATGACCCAATAAATTTCAACATGAGTCCAAATAATGGTTATGGTGTTTGCTTTCATTTGTCTGATCAAAATGGATTTAAGGCATTAACGAAGTTCTAGGTGAGGTGACTTAAAATAGGCGCAACTGAAATTTTTATAAAAATTGTAAGAATTTTAGTATCGATTTTTTGGTATATACTGAATTTCTTACAAAAAGTGAAAGAATTTCGGTATATACCGAATTTCTTACAAAAAATTTAAAAATTTCGAAAGAGTAAGAATTTCGGCATATACCGAAATTTTTATACTTTTTGTAGAAAATTCGATTTATATCGAAAAGTCGATATCAAAACTTTTACAATTTTTATAAAAATTTTAATTACACTTATTTTTAACCTCATTTTAAAGCGTTTTACGTTAGAAAAAACATGAGGCATTGAATGAAAAGAAAAACTTATGATATGGAGATGTGGCGTGGAGTAATTTTAAATTTTAGTAGGTGTGAACCATAAATTTGGGATGGGCCTATTGCTACTGCATGAAAAGCAGTGCAATAATTATTCAAAAAGAAAACATATGTTCACTACACTACACCACTCATCAATTGCAACATCCATTATTGTTTTACAAATTACAACTTTTCCTGCGATTTTTGTCGGTAAAATTATGAGAAAATCCTGTTGGCTTTACATTTATAAGAAATGTATTATGAAGAGAATAAATAAATAGATCAAATATACACTTTAGAAAAAATATTACTAACAGATCTAGGGACGAAATTAGATTTGGGCTTAAGTGGTAATACGTAAATGTTTGAACCCTAAAAATAATTGTTTATCATACCAGTTAAGTTGTAGTTTAATTTTTTGTTGCCACCCGATTCTTCGGGGCTTAATCCTGACTAATCCGAACTAACCCACGTCACACACTTAATTTTGATGGGTGAGATTTTTAGTGAGAACTTTCTGTATACACAAGGCCTCAAACTCGAGATTTACTTAAGCGATACCAAATTGCTTACCTCTTGGACTAACCCTCATTGGTTGTAGTTTGAATTTTAATAAACAAAGAAAAGGGTCTAGTTTGATCTTATACGGATGCATGTTTAACTATTTTTTAACAATCTTGTGTGATTATATGGTAGTATTTGTTCTTTACTCTTAGTCCTTTGGAAACACACACACATTTTGTAGACAAACTACTCGAACTCGAGTCTTCTAAGGATAACAACGCTCTCTTTTCTATTGGGACCACTCAATGGCTTCATAATATTTAACTATTTAAATAAAGGGTATACTACATCCTTGACCACCCAACTATAAGTCTGATTCTATTTTGATCATTGATCTTTAAAATTTGTCAATCAACCACTCGACTATTTAAATGGTATAATTAAGTCACTTGTCGTTAAAATCTAACAGAGAGGGTGATGTGTTAGTTAATAGAATTAGAGTGGTTGATTGACAAATTTTAAAGATCAATGATCAAAATAGAATTGGTAATGAATGTTCTTTACCTTATTATTTACCATCCCAAATAGATTAGTGTCATATTAATAACTTTCCAAGGAAATTGGTAACTGTATTTTTAACTTTATAGTTGAGTAGTGAAAGTGTAAAAACATAAAAAGGTAAATCGGGTTGAGAATAAAAATCTTATGCAATTTTGGGTCCACATTTAACCAGAAAATTAAATAACTTGGAAGTTTCCCCCAAAGTACTTTTTTTTTGTTCAAATTCCCCCAAAGTACTTCATTGGCATCAACGGCTACCGACTAATACGACAGATAAGCACCTCTGCAGAAATATAGTGGGAAATATTTTTTTTTGTCCTTCCGATTTTTTAGGGCTTCGTCCTGACTATTCCAAATCGACCTGCACCACGCAGCTGACTTTGGTGGGTGAGTCTCTCAACGAGAATTTTCTGCATACACAATACCTCAAACCAGAAATCTTGTTTAAACGATACTAAACTACTTACTACTTGGACCAACCCGTTAGTATAATTGGAAATACTTTTACCCTACATTAACTTTTTCCCCTTTTAAACAGTAAAATGGGGTCGTTGATTTTATAGTTATTAAAGTACAAATAAGTTATCAATTAATTGAATAAAATATTGAAAATATTTAAATTGCAATTATGAGTGTATTTATAATTATATATTTATATTATAATTAGAAATATAATAAATATTATTGTAGTGAATTATAACAAATATAAAAACAAGTAACAATCATGAACTTGAAAATCTAAAATTATAAAATAAAACTGACAATATCATTTTTTTCTACAAAACTAACAATATCATTTTGAAATAGTTATTTAAATCCGTTGCTATATTGTTACTGTTATTAAAATAGTATATGCTTCCTCGGTCAGTTCCTCGCTGTGCTTTTACTGATTTGATATATATATTTTTATTTTATCTTCACCTTTAGATTTTGGATTCATTCATTGGAATAGTAATTATAATACTTTAACTTTGGCCGACACTTTCTCACGTGCATGTATGAAAATTCTTCCCACTATACACGTGCCTGCATGAGTGTTGTTAACCTCAGAAGAATTGAGTTTAAGCGGTTTATTTACACGATGTATTTATGTTTTTAAAGAATTAAAATTAATGAACAAATATTTTAAACCATTCTACCAAGGCTCTTCCATAAAACTTTGTGAACCTAAAGTCTTGACGTTAAGAGAGATAATGCTTAGCTAGCCATCATATATACAAAACTTTTATTTAGGTTAACATTTTCTTAAAATTAATTTTACTTATTTTAAAAAATATGTTAATAATATTATAATATTTTTATTTATAATATATATAATTTGAATATTAAATTTGATAGTAAATGTTGAATTCGGTACTAAATCTATAGACAGAAACGGACGATTTTTATTAAGGTTAGAATCACTCTAAAAAATCGATATTAAAAATGTTGAACTATTCTCAAATAATTTCATACATGTTAGAAATCAATAATTTTGTTTACTTTCACAGTTTTCAATTAAAATAAGTTAACATTATTCCCTCATACTCAAATATATAAATAAAATTAGAATGAAAATCACTAACAATCAATTGGTTCGATGAGATGAGACGCTATATTTCTTAAGCAAAGTTTATAGTTTGAATCCTGACATTGTAAATAAAACAAATTGAATTAGAAACGTCGTTCTCATAATTAATCTCTGTAATGAATAGAAATCTTTCACATTTTTTCGGTGTCCTTTTTATGCCCTCACACTAAAAATTAAGTTTATGATTTAAGGTTTAAAGTTAGGGTTTAAGATTTAGAATTTAGAATTAGGATTTGAAATTTAATTTTCTAATATTTTTTTAGTGTTGAGGCATAGAAATGAGCACCGAGAAGTGGTAATAAAAATTTGTCCCTCTATAACATCTAATTAAAATTAATCAATTAATAAATTAAATACTAGTGATTAATGCGCTAAGTCACCGATCATATTCATAAACATTTTAATTTACAAATATAATGGCCCTGTTTGGCAATTAGCGGATAGCGGATAGCTGATAGCGGATTGCGGATTGCATTAGCTGATAGCTGATAGCTGATTGTATTAGCTGATTTGACTAGCGGATTGTATTAGCTGATTGTATAAAAGTGTTTGGTAAAATTAACTGATAGATGATAGCTGTTAGATTATTTAAACAAGTAAAATGACATATAAGGACATTTTTATATTCAATACTTGTTTGAATAGTTTATTAGTTATCAATATTTTGTATCTAATTATTATTTATTAGATCTATAAAATTATTTTTAATATAACTTTTCTAGACATATTCAAATGATTTATATATTAATTTATTATTTATATAATTATTTTAATATAATTTAATTAATTGATAAATTTAAATACACATATAAATATGTGATAATAAAAAGAAAAAAAGTAAATAGGATTAACTTATAAATAGGGTGAGAAAATATTTAATTTAGGTTATTTTGAGATTTTTGGTAACTGGTAAGGGTAAAAGAGTCTTTACAACTCTAATATCAAACTTCTAATCTCAAAAAACTCCTATTATGAGTTTTTTTTCAAAATTAGCGTTTTCACCCCAATCCGCTCTTTCAATCCGCTATTTACCAAACAACAATATTAGCGGATTTGACTGGTCAAACCTCTAATTATGCCTCAAACCTTTAATCTTTGCTCAAACATCTCTTTACCAAACAGAGCCAATCTATTTTGCCGTGCCTCATGCCTGCTTTTTAATATATTTAAATTGTATGTTTGAAAATCACTTTTATATTAAAAAAAACATTTCTATAGTGGACGTTTTCCTTTTCCACAGAACTTATGACGATTTTGTATCCTTTAAAAATAAAAATAAAAAATAGATAAAATCTTTTTTATTATATCACATGTAATTTGTTTCCTTTCTATACAGACGTATTGAGACCTTATTTCAATTCAAAATTATCATTGTAATTATAAAATTCATACACTTTTTTATTCAAATTTCAAATCATTGATGTTTTCCCTTCATAATTTCAGTTCCTTTAGCATTAGGGAATAACATAAAATTTTATGTTAAATGGTGTAAATTTTTAAAAAGTTAATTTAAAAATTTAGAGGTATGAAATTATAAAATTTTAGGGGCTTGAAATTAAATCATTAGTAAAAAATGTAAAATTTCTAGAAGTGCGAACACATCTCAAACCTCTTCGGTTCATCTCTGTTTAACATCAATTTATTGGATTAAAATCCGCAATTGTGGGCACATACATATAATGTATTATGCTATTATAAAGTATGACACAAAATTAAGTGATCAATTATGTTAGACTTGTCAAGGGTATTAAAATATTATATAAATAAAAGTGTAGATACCGTAAGATATATTTATAATTCAATGAGGGGCAGAATTATAAATATTTAATAGTTGATTTAATAATCAACTATATAAAGAGGTAGTGGTCCCCAAGAAATAGGTCAACTTGTATTACTCTTGTCCCGTGAGTTTTTACGCTAGGCCTAACCTATCTTCTTGGAAGATCACAAGGATTCAAGGTTTTTAGTCCATCAATGAATTCAGGTATGCTTCCGCTTTCGGTTTATTGTTCTTGATAATCTGACATGATAGATGTTGAGTTTAGATTTCATATGTATTATGGTTTGATTCTAACAAGTGGCATTAGAGCCTCGTCATGTTGAATCATTTGATATTCTTTGTTTTCTCGATTGATTCAGTATGAATATTTTAGAATTTTGACGTTTCGTATGATTTGAATTTTGTTTTTTTGGCGTTTAGGGTTCAATCAATTTTCCCCTAAATTCCCCATAACATCCATTAAGTGATTAACCTTATTTGAATATATATCGCGATAATCCTCCATGAATTGTCGAAAAGTATATATATCATTAGTTAGGATTTAATTACATAAGTTTTAAAATTAAAAAAGTCTTATAAAGTAATTAAACCAAAAAATTAAGAGGTCGGTGCCTCGTATTCAGCAAGCACGACTGCCTTCCAACCAGGTGATTAAAGAGCCTCATGGATGGACTTTGGTTCATGTTCTTCATTATCACTAGACACCATAAACAGCTTTGGTTTGTATATTCCTAATTTGCTACGAATGAGCACAGGATGTGTGTTGATAGGAGTAGAAGACACTTGATCAGTAACCAAATGAGTATCAGCCTCGTTTTCAACATTTGTAGTATACAAGACAGTCTCACCAGCTTCAGCATGATCTCCTTCATTTGTGTGCCCTGCATCATGAGTGACATGCACTTTATCTTCATGATTACCAGTTGAGTCACTCATTAGTTGGTTGTGACTAGTAGTATTATTTTTACCTTGTTCTCGTAGTTCAGCAACTGAGGCACTATGTCGTGTTCTGTGAGTGCCATTACTAGACATATGAGTTGCAGACTCCATAGGAATAGATGTAGACAAAGCTCCAGTTTGATTCAGATGTTGACCACTACTTTCTTGGTTATGAACTAAGTGAACATCTTGATCCACAGCACGTTGAGTGCCCATGCAAACCCTAATAGTTCCATCAATTACTGGAAACACCCCAGGTGACACAGCATGATGATTCTTTGTTCTAGCAGGCAAGTCTTCTAGTCCATGTTTTTCTGCAAAAGGAAAAACCTTCTCATCAAATATAACATGACGAGAAATGTACACCTTACCATCAGCTGCCATGTATTGATATCCCTTGTGATTTGTGTTGTATCCGAGAAAAGTGCAGGGTTGTGATTGATAGCTTAGCTTGTGGTTTTGATACGGTCGAAGGTGAGGAAAGTACCTACATCCAAACACCTTAGAAAATTATACTCTAACACCTTGTTGTACAGCTTTTCAAAAGGTGACTGACCCGTCAACACAAGAGTAGGCAGTCAATTAATCAGATACACAGCTGTACTCACTGCATATGCCCAGAACTAAAATGGGAGTGATGCTTGAGCCAGTAAAACAAGTGCCATTTCAACAATATGCCACTGTTTCCTCTCTACCACATTGTTTTGCTCAAACGTATGTGGGCAAACAATCCTATGTTTGATCCCCATAGCTTGAAAAGTGGGTGATAAAGCTCGATATTCACCCATAATTTGTCTAAATTTCTTTAACAGTGAAATTAAACTGATTTTCACCATATTGTAAAACAAATGAAATGCTTGAGTAGCCTAATCTTTGGACTTTAGAAGATAAACTCAGCAATGGCGAGTAAAACCATCAACAAATGACATATAGTACTTAAATCTATTCGACATATGTGAGTTGGACTTCAAAGATCTGTGAATACAACTTAAAAAGGAGTGTCATAGACTGTTGTAGAGGGAGTAAAAGGAATCTTGTAACTTTTGCCCATTCTACAAGCCACACATTCACTATTTTCAATCATACTTTTATTACAAGAAAATGAAACATCAATGTGTTTACAAGTTTGAGTAAGAG
This sequence comes from Hibiscus trionum, assembly GCA_030270665.1. Classification (NCBI taxonomy): domain Eukaryota; kingdom Viridiplantae; phylum Streptophyta; class Magnoliopsida; order Malvales; family Malvaceae; genus Hibiscus; species Hibiscus trionum. The sequence goes on along the minus strand of BSYR01000021.1, from coordinate 3,698,639 downwards.
ACACATGGGCAGGATGGCCAAGCTTCTTGTGCCAAAGATCATACATGTCATTAGATCTACTAGCTACATTAAATTCTATTGAACTAGGTTTAACACTCGACCAAGAAGTTCCAACATCAAATTGGTACATACCTTGATTTTCACCTCCTTGTAACATTACACATCCAGTTCTTTCATCTTTAACCAAACATTCCTTTGCATGAAACTCGAAATAGACAAAGTTGTCTCTAGAACACTTCGAAACAGAAAGAAGGTTCTTAGTAATCGATGGTACATGAAACAAATCATTGCCCACAACCAACTATGACAGAGGTACCAGTTTTAGAAATATTCAAACTATGACCATTGCCCACAACCAACTTACTTGGTCCATTGTAATTTGAGCCATTCATCACCTTGGCGACATCATGAGTGAGATGATGATTTGCTTCAGAATCAACCACCCAACTGTCAAAGCTTGTTGAAGCCACATTTGCATTCCATTGCCACAACATGTAAGACATGAGTGCTCACTGTCAAGAGAAGCCACATTGACATTCACATTTTCATTTGCTCCATTGTTGCTATTGGTCAAGATTCCAGAAAATGCTTTGTTAAACTTTTGCCAGCATCGATCCGCTAAGTGCCCATTTTTGCCACATAACTGACATTAGAGCCGCACTCGACCACGACTTCCTTCTCAATATCCGGATCGTCCACTTGAGAATTGTTGGTTGCTAGGTCTACCTGCATGAGCAGTATCACTATTCTAAACATGAGCCACATTGGCAACTATGGCCAATTGACCATGTGTGTTGAACCCTTTTATTTGTGCTTCTGCATCTACAAGTACAGTCTTCACACCATCCAAAGAAAAAGGTTTTTTACTGGCCGTGATGACAACCATAAAGGGTTGATATTCAGCAGGTAAGCCATTCAATATAGTAGCAATTTGTTCAATATCAGAAACTGAGCTACCACATGCAGACAAAGCATCACAGACTTTTTTAATTAGAGTAAGATAAGAACGCATACTCTCATCACCCTTTCGTATTGAACGTAGCTTACAATGGAGACTCATGACACTAGTGGTTGATTTGTTCGCAAAGTATTTGACAACAGTGTTCCAAACAGTTGCAGCGATTTCTGCACCAACAAACTGTGGCAAAAGATTGGCACTAATGGTAGATGGTAGCCAAGACACTAAGGCACTATCTTGTGCTACAAAGACTTCTTAATCTTCATTCAAGACATGTTCTCCAGCATCATTTGTCACCATTTTTGGGGAAGGTTTGGATGCACCAGTGAGGAGTCTCGCCAACCTATGGCTGCAAACTGTTAAAAGAATCTACTGCTTCCATAACATGAAGTTCATCTTATCAAGAATGATGTTGATCCGCTTATTTGTAAACATCTTGGTGGTTCTTGAGGACTCAGTGACATCAACGTTGTGTCTAGTGCTATCGCTAGGCATTTCGAAGGCAAAACTCAAGAGGGAAAGACAACTAGAAAAAGCAAAAAATGAGATAAACACCGAAAGGATTAAGCTCCAAGAACGATGGCGAAAGATACCATAATAGAAAACACTATAAAAAGAAGAAGATAATCTGATTTTATTGATCAACAATCAATGATAGATGCAAAGTACGATGGTTACAATGTGTAGAAAGTAGTTAGTTTGTTAGTTCAGTTGTTAGAGTTAGTTAAGCAATTAGATTCCTATTTTGTATATAAATACATTGTAAATGTAACTTAACTATTAAGTGAATATGAGAAGTTTTTCACGTTTTTAACATGGTATCATATGAGTTTGGTTCTTTTTCTCTCCATTGATTTCTTTTTTTGGGCCTTTAACTTTTCTCTTTGGGCCACTTATTCCCGGTCAGCTTCCCTTTGGATTTAGGGATTAGAGTTTGATTCTCTTTCGATCTTGGTTCTGTTTCTTCATCGTTTCCTTTTGTCTTGCTTTTTCCGCCGTTCTCATGGTAAAGCATATTGATTTTCATCATCCTCTGTAACTTCATGCTTCTGATACACCCGGTACTCTTTTAGTTTCTCATCAATTGACTGGTGCCGACAACTACAGTTTTTGGAGTCGTTCCATGCGAGTCGCGTTGCTTGCCGACATCAACATCAAGATGATAAACTATTAGAAGACAAAACAATTTTTCTAAGGTTAATTGGTAGATTGATTTATCTAACACACACTCGACCTGACATTCTATATGATGATGATGTAAACTACTTGAGTCAGTTTATGCAAGACCCCAAACAATCTCACATTGAGGTAGCACTCAGGGTAGTCAGATGTGTGAAAAAAGAACCAGGTTTGGGAATAATATTGAAAGTTGCAAATGATCATCAACTCACAGCTTATTGTGACTCAGACTGGGCTTCTTGCCCAATGTCCAGAAGATCCGTAACAAGTATTTGTGTGAAGATTAAAAGTTCTTTGATTTCCTGAAAGTCGAAGATGCATAATACAGTTGCAAGGTCTTTTGCAGAAGCAGAATATAGAAGCATGGCAGCTGTAACATCAAAAATTGTTTGGCTGATTGGTTTGCTCAAAGAACTGAGATTGAAGAATGTGGAACCAGTTAAGTTGTTCTGTGACAATAAGGCAGCTTTGCAGATAGCTGCTAACCCAGTTTATCATGGAAGGACCATACACATAGAGATAGATTGTCATTTTGTGAGGAGAAGATCCAGGAAAATTTGTTGCAAATTGGACATGTATCTTCAACAGAGCAGCTCGCAGATGTGATGACAAAAGCTTTGAGTTCAAAACAACATGCTTTCTTAGTTTCCAAGTTAGGGTTAAAGAATATCTTTATACCTCCAACTTTAGGGGGAGTGTAGAAAATAGTTAGTTTGTTAGTGCAGTTGTTAGAGTTAGTTCAACAGTTAGATTTTTATTTTGTATATAAATACTTTGTAAATCTAACTTAACTATTAAGTGAATACGATAAGTTTTTTCACGTTTTTAACACAATGATTCTCAGCCTCTCTATTTATACAAAAGGCTCGTACATGAAAGACTCCATAACTGACTTGAAACTGAATTTAGTTAAGATGATACAGTTGGGATAAAAATTCTTTGCCTTTTTCGGTGCCCCTACTTATGTCTCAACACTAAAAAATACTATAAAATTAAATTTCAAGCCATAACCCTAAATTCTAAATCTAAACCCTACACCTTATACTCTAAAAAATACACCATATCCTAAATTCCCTAAGGGTTTTATTTTGATGCACAAGCTGTGTAAATTTTTTTTACACAATCCTTTTATAAAATTTAAAATCTAAATCACAAACCCTAGCAACGTAAGCCCTAAACCCTAAACCCTAAACCCTAAACTCTAAATTCTAACCATAAACCTTAAATTATATACCCTACATACTAAACCCCTAAACCCTAACATAAAACCCTAAACCCTAAACCCTAAAATTAAAGGGCTTGTGTAAACTAAAGTTTACACAGCTTGTGCATCAAAGTATTTTCCATTCCCTAAACCCTAACTATAAATCCTAACCTAAAACCCTAAATCTAATTTTAAGCGTGAGAATATAAATAGGGGTACCGAAAAGGGCATAGAATTTCCATCCATACAGTTGACAACTTAAGCAAACTAATTAACTACTTAAGTCTTCTAGATCATATCTCAATACGGATTTAGAATGAGAATAAAAATAGTAGTTTGGAATGATGATGAGAAAAGTGAGTTCACAGCTAACGTGTAAGAACAGATTACGTGGCATGATTTTATTGGAAGGGACCAATAAGATGTGTCTGTCTTATAATTTTTCTAGAAATAATATATTTTGATATGAAAGTCAAAGTCGATGGATCATATATAAAATACATATCATTATTCTATTATTAGCAAGGATTTCTAATGAAAAATGAAAAAGATTTAGCATCTAGCATTTCTTGAAGGCTGTGGATTTAATTAAACATAATCATCTATTGTTATCTAATTTAAGTAATTTATCAAAAATGAAAAAAATATTTAACGGTTGATTTTTTAATTTAACTTTTTTTCACATTTTTAAAATCAAAATCAAATTAATCTTGTATTTAATTAAAAAGATAAAAACATAAGTTTATTATTAACAAGAATTTCTAATTACAAATTGAGAAAGATAAAGTAAGATATGACTGGTTAGTTCTCACAATTTTATCGGCCACACTACAAATGTAGTTGTGGTTGTGATTACGATTGTGGTTGTTGAACTACAGGCATTGTAAGGATGAATTCCACCACAAGTAATACCGAGTGTTGAAACAATCTCACCTCCCGTCAAAATTTTCATATAATTTATATATTTTCTATCCACATATGGTTTTATATCTTTAACATAAATTTTTAATATAATTTTGGAAAAAATATATTCTCACCATAATAGATCTTTCATATGTTAAGAAAAGTAAATATTTCGGCTATATTTGGTAAATAGCAGTTTGAGTTAAAATTAGAGGTTTGACCAGTCAAATCCGCTAACTTGGATGTTTGGTAAATAGCGGATTGGGTGAAACCTCTAATTTCGAAAAGCTACTAATATTAGTTTTTGAAATTAAAGGTTTTAATATAATGGCTATAAAGACCCTTTTACCCTCAACAATTACAAAAAAAACCTCCAAATAACCTAAATATAACATTTTCTATTTTAATTCTTCGCCCTCACATATTTACATTGTGACATCTGTAAATTAATATGTTTTTCTTTTTTACTCGCACACATTTATATTTGCATTTAAAATTTAATAATTAATTAATTTGTATTAAAAATAATTATATAAATGATAAATTAATATATAGATCTTTCAAATATGCTTAGTAATGTTATATTAAAAAAATATTTTTCATAATCTAATTAATTTACAAAATATTGATAACTAATAACTATTCAAACAAATACTGAATTTAATTATGTCTTATATGCCATTTTGCTTGTTTAAATAATCAAACAATTATCATTTAATTTTACCAAACACGTTTTTTAAAATCAGCTAATACAATCCGCTATTCAAATCAACTAATACAATCAGCTATCCGCTAATTAGGGGTGTTCAAAAATATCTGATCCGATCTGATTATCTGTTGATCCGATCCGAATTTTATTTTTGGATCAAATATATTTTAAAATTTTCAGATCGGATACGGATCGTAATATTTCAAGTTTCGAATTATATGAAAATCTGAAATTTTAAAATTTCATGAATATTAATCTTGTTATATTTAACAATTTGATGCTTGTATCGAAAATTTTAAAAAAATCAAAATTTTCATAAATGTGAATCTTGTTATATTTAGTAAATTGTTGTTTGTTATATTCGAAATTCTGAAATTTTCATAAACCCTAAATAGTAAACCCTAAACCCTAAACTCTAAACCATAAAACCATAAACCCTAAACTCGAAGTACTAAACACTAAATCCTAAACCCTGAATTTAAACATTAGATTTAGATTTTAATATTTATAGTTTAGGGTTTAAGGTTTATAGTCTAGAATTTCGAGTTTATAGGTGTGGTTGCTATTACTATTGTGGTTGCGGTTGTTTAACTACAGGCACCGTGTGGTTGGACTTTCTTGCAAATTGTGCGCGTAAACATATTTCTCTAAATATCATTTGCTTCATCACCTTATGTTTTATTTAGAGGATAAATTCCACCACAAGTAATAGCCGAGTGTTGAAACAATCTCACCTCCCGTTAAAAAATTTCATATAAATTTTAAAATAATTTCCAAAAAAAATATTCTCCTTTCATATTTTAAGAAAAGTGGGTATTTCATATTGTCATCTAATATCTCAAACCTGGGTGTTTCTCACTTGAAAAACAAAAAGGGGAAAAAGCTTTTTTATTGATTATTCTATTGATTCTAGATTTCCATGGTCCAAATCGGAGCATTAAATGTGCAATTATTCTAATCACACCACGCAAACTCTAACCTCATCGATGACGCATCTTAATCATTTCCTCTCTCAAATCCCACTTTCCGGCCCTTCTTTATAACCACACAATTACGCTATTCGGAGATTATAGAGCCATGGAAGCTGTTGTAGCCGCGAAACCGGTGATCAAAGTCGCTGCCATTTGTGGGTCTCTAAGGAAAGGCTCTTATAACCGAGGCCTAATTCGAACCGGTAAATGTTTCCGATCAATCTGTAATTGTTTTTGTTTTCAGCCGGGGTTTTTTTTATATGGGAATATTGGTTTGTTTTCAAAATTTCAGCTTTGGAGATTAGTAAGGAGTCCATTAATGGGATTGAGATGGAATACATAGACATTTCACCACTTCCGATGCTGGACACGGATCTGGAAGTTGATGGCAAGTTTCCGCCGGTTGTCGAGGCTTTCAGGCACAAGATTTTAGAGTCCGATAGCATCCTTTTTGCCTCCCCCGAATACAACTATTCGGTAACTGGTATGTTCATGCCTCTCCACTCTCCTCTCAAGTTTACTTTATTTATATATTATGTTCGGTACGGACATAAAATTTTATGTAAGGGGTTCGAACAATTAGGAAAGCATATTGAAAATGTTGGGTGCAAATTTTAATTTGAAATTTTTAGGGGACAAAGCCATGAATAGCTTGGGAGGGGATCTTGCCCTCTCAATTTTTTTCGGGTTCAATTTTTGATCCTGCCTCCAATACTCTCTCGATCCATCCCGGATATGTTCATCTCATCACGGATTTATATCCAAATTCTCGATGATTGGGTTGAACTATTTATATTTATGGATTAATCATACTTTTGTCTCAAAAGCAATCCATTTCAAATTATATTATTATATGCCCTGTTCCAGCACCTCTGAAGAATGCAATTGATTGGGCTTCAAGACCACCAAATGTATGGGGAGACAAAGCGGCTGCCATCGTGAGCGCCGGAGGAGGCTCCGGTGGTTCGCGGTCGCATTACCATCTCCGCCAGATCGGGATCTTTATCGATCTTCATTTCATCAATAAACCCGAGTTTTACTTGAATGCGTTTCAGCCTCCGGCGAAGTTTGATGGCGATGGCAACCTTATCGATCCGGCATCAAAGGACAAAATGAAGGATGTTCTTGTTGCCTTGCAAGCATTTACCCTGCGACTCAAAGGTAAAAACTAAGTAAACGAATTACTGTGTTTTTCTCAGACGTTCCATTGATTCTATTTTGTAATATTGCAATTTGAACCTCGTAATCTATGTACTAATAATTACAAATGCTACTTCGACGAAGGAAAAATCTATACGCATTTGACTGCCCATTGCCTTGTAAACAACAATTTCCTATTTGATTATTCATTTTTCTGGAATATTTGTGTTATATATTTGAATATTTCTTGTTTCGCACTAAACGAATAGCTGATAGCTGATTGCATTAGCTGATTTGACTAGCTGATTGTATTAGTTGATTGTATAAAATTATTTGATAAAATTAGCTGATAGATGTTTGATTATTTAAACAACTAAAACGGCTTATATCTAATTTTTGTTTGAATAGTTTATCGAATAGTTTACTAGTTATAAATATTTTGTATCTATTAATATTAATTAGATTATGAAAAAATAATTTTTTAATATAACATTACTAAGCACATTTAAAGGACCTGTATATTAGTTTATTATTTATAGAAATATTTTTAATACAATTTACTTAATTATTAAATTTAAGTACAAATATAAATGTGTGAGAATAAAAAAAACGAAAAGTGTTAGTATTAGTTTACAAATGTTACAATGTGAATATATGAGGGTGGATAATTAAAATAGAAAATGTTAAGCTTAGGTTATTTAGAGATTTTTTATAATTGTTAAGGGTAAAAGAGTCTTTATAATTATAATGTCAAAACCTCTAATTTCAAAAAACTCTTACTTGCAGTTTTTTCAAAATTAGAAGTTCCGCCCCAATCCGTTATTCACTAAACACTCTAATTAGTAGATTTGACTAGTCAAACCTCGAATTTTAACTCAAACCTTTAATTTTGGCTCAAACCTTTGTTTACCAAATACGTCATGTATATTTTCCATATATATAGAAAACAAAAACCTTAGAAAAACTTGAGTGTGCTTGAGTTATTATGAATAATATTTCCATGAGTAAACTACACAAAATAGTCGCTAAAGTTCGAGTAAATTTCTCTTTTCACTATTAAAGTTTAAAAAGTTACGTTCAGTCACTAACATTTGCAATTTATAACAAAACGGTCATTTATTCGTTAGTTGAGTAACAACAATTTGACGTGGCGGCTAAACATTAATTATATATTAAATATTTTACTAGATTGCATTGAAAGATGAAAATAAATATTTCTTTTACTTGTAGAAACATATGAAGAAATATATATATATATATATAGTATACGGTTATAGAAAATTGTTTAAATTAAAACCATTAGTACCGTAACATTACAAATATTTACAATTTAATTTGAACAAAAACTCGAACAACTAGACTTGACTAAAAATTCAAATAAAGTTTGAATGGTAAAATATGACTTGTCAACTTGATTTACTTTAAAAAATTTACTCGACTCAATCAAATTCTCATCCCTAGTTATAATTACAAGTAATATACTTGTATGATTATGATTAGTATTAAACCGTAAGTTCATAAATGAAATTCCAATTGAAATTATCATTCAAAGAACAAACGAATAGGGATGGCAATGGATCGGACTTTATAAAGTTCAAGTCCAATCTAATTAATAGTCAGACCTAAAAAAATTTAAGTATGAATTCAAGTCCGATTACATAAATTCAAGTCCAATCCAATAAAACATCTAAAATCCAAATCCAAAAGTTCAAATCTAATTAATTTTTTCTTTTTTAAAGTAACAACTCAAACAAATATCTTTAAATAAAAAATAATTTTCATCAAACAAATATATTTAAACTAATAGTACAAACAAATCAAGATGAAACAAGTATTAAAGTCAACAACAAATAAATTATCCTTACACAAACTACTATTGTGTTACTAGTCTACTAACATAACTACTTTCCAAATCACAATTATAAAATATCTAATAAATATTACAATTCAAGATAAAACAAGTTAAAAATATAATTAAAATGTAGCCAACAACTCATTTTTTCCCAAGTTTGTCCCATTTCTCACAATGCATGACTTACTGAAGTTAATACTTAAGCAGGAGCATACTTCAATTCTTCTCAAAATTCTCTTCACATTTAGTATATTTTCCTCATCTTGATCCGAAAATCCTAATTAACGGATTGGCCGAAAGTTTAGCGAAGACATGGTCAACCAGAGCAGAAACCTTTAAAGCTTAATAGTAACTTGTTGTTTACTTTTGATTAATCTGTTTCGGTAGGAAGATGGCGAAACTGTGTAATGTATTACCATGTTCTGTTTTTTATTTTTGTTTTGGGTGAGCATTAGTTTGTATTTCGGCTTATGTGTACTCTTTTCTGGATTTTCTAGCATGCGTCCGCCTAATATACGGCTAATATACGAAGTTACCGGAAACATGATAAGGTATATAATGTATTCGGTAAAGCGGTACCGGATATGTTGATATGAAATGAAGTATCCGGTAAAAAACAATAAAAATGAATAAATAATGGTAACCGATAATTTGAAGTTAACGGTCAGACATAAAAAACCGGTAGCGTCTAATTTGTTATAATGTATTCGGTAAGCGGTACCAGATATGTTGATTTCGAAAGTATCTATACTTTTGAAAAGTTTAACGAAACTTGTTATCAATATATCCGGTAGTAGGATAACATAATAGGTAGCCAATAAGAATCGATACCTTATACAAAATTATCGATATTTTAATAAAAACATTGGAACTGGTTCAATTGTGGGTCGATAGTATGGATACTTAAATAAAACATATGGATAGTTATATTAAATGTTTCGATACGTTTATTAGAAGTATGTATACTTTCTTTTACTTGCAGGCAAAGTATGAATACTTATATCAAATGTTTGGATACTTCTATCAGAGGTATGAATACTTTCGAAAAAGTATGGAAAATTTATAAAAATTATGGATACTTCTATTAAATCGTTTATATGAATTAGAATGAAGGAAAAAGATTACAAAAGCAAAAGATTAACAACAAATTAGACGGCAACGGAAAGAAAAAAAGAAATTGAGAAGAAAAAAAAGACTCCTCCCTTCAAGTCCCCCTGCCACCCATGGAACTTGTTCCAGCACCAGCTTGCTGTCCAACCATCTGTGCATATGGTCGCATCTCAAACTTGACCTTTTGGTTGCCTAATGAACAAATTTTTTTTGCATAAGTATGAGCAGAAGTGTAACACCCGGGTTTAGGGGTCGGGTGAAAATAATATTTTAATATTATTTGGGCTCGGTTTTATTACTAAAATGGTTCTTTCAAATTTCGGGTTTCAAAATAAATATTTGAAATGGGACAAATTGATTTAATTGCAAGTTGAAGAGCTTTTTAAGGATCAATGAAATAGCCATTTATTAATGGCCTTTTTGGTAATTTACCCATTTTCTAATTTAAATCCCCTTTATATAATAAAATACTCATTCTCTCTTCATTATCATCTTCTTCTTCAACGTTTGAAGAAGCTCTCTCCCCGTTCCACTTTTTCATCTCATTTCTCCTTCGTTTTGGCTCGGTTTTGAAAGGTAATTACGTTTTTGACTTGCTCTCAACTTCCTCTCTTCAAAGGTACAAGTAGTTTTCATTTTCATCCATGTTTTAGAATTTGGCTTTTTGGGATATTTGAATAGAAATGGTAGTTTTATGGTGTTTAACTTGAGATTTTGATTTAACAGTGATAAATATGAAGTTTGTGAACCAAACGGTTCAACATATATGATTTTTAAAGGGTTTTGTTAAGTTTCCCGAATTGGTGTTTTTATAGGTTTTTAGGAGGGTTTTTAGTTGAATTTTGGGTGTGGTTTGTGTTGGAAATTGAGGGTTGATGTTAGGGTATTGGTTGGGGGTCGTATTGGAAGCAATTGGAAGTGTTAAATGTGTTGAAATCACAAGTTTTGGATTGTGTAAAGGGGCTGCTCGGGAATGGCTTTTTGGTGGTTGTTCTTGGTTCGAAAAACAAGTGTTTGATGTTTGAATTTCATTCCGGGTTTACTACGTTGTGTTGTGGACTGATTTGAGGTTAATTTACTTGTGTTGAGGTTGTTTAGAAGCGAGAATTTGCGTTGGAGAAGCTTCGGGAAGGAATCCGGAAACTTGAAGGTGATGCTTGCTTGGTAATTGAGCTTGGAGGTAGAGGTGAGTGGTTAAATGTTTTTGAAATGGTTTTGAGTATTTGGTTCAAGCATGTGAACCTAGGATGGACTTGGTAATCCCACCCAGAGTTGGGATTAGAGTGGTAGCCTAATTCCAAGCTTTGATTAGAGACTTTGGTTGCACTCTTTAATGGTTGTATATGCCTCGTGTTAAATCGTGATGGTGTTGGTTATATATGTTGTATACATGTATGTTGAGGCATGTTGGATGCATTGTTGTATGCATGTTGATGATAGATATGATATGGTTATTCACATGTGCAAAATATGATGTGATATGGTTGTTAATGACGTACATGTGTGTTGTCATGTGAAATGAGATTATGAGGTGATTTCCTGATCCGAGGATCATGGTGAGTACATGTTAGGCAAGGAAAGGTCTCCAAGTGTTGCTTTTGGTGAGCTCAATGTATGATTTATAAATTGAAAGATTGTAATAGTAAAGCAATGAGATATGTGTTATTGATTTGAGTTTTGATGTATGTCGTTGTTGGCTTGGTTCGTGGATGCCTTGTTCGATTGTAAATATTGCCTATGTTACATGCCATGAATGTCTACATGTTTTGGTTGTTAAGGCATGATATTTTAAGTGCTTGAGTGACCATATATGCATAAATTGCTCTTTTGTTAGAATACTATGTATGAATGCTTTAGTCCATGTTTGAATGACTCCCTTGGCTTAAATATGTGTGCTTACATGTTTGTATATGCTTAGGTGAGTCGAGAATTGCATCTAGAGTCGTGTTTGAGGTCGTTTAGCTAAAAATTGTGGACTTACAGTGCAGGGCGTATCGATACGCCTAAGGGTTGTATCGATACGGCCTTGCTCAGAGAACACAAATTTGGCTGGGCGTATCGATACGTGGGGTGTATCGATACGGTCCCAACTCTCTGGAATCCTGGGGAGTTGTGGAGTGTATGGCGTATCGATACGGTGTCCAAGCGTATCGATACAGTTCAACCTAGTTGACCAAGTGGTGTTGACCGAGAAGGGCGTATCGATACGCTCAAGGGCTGTATCGATACGGTCTTCTTATGTGGACCATAGGGTGTTGACCTTGGTCAAGGCGTATCGATACCCTCTGAAGGCGTATCGATACGACCTGCTTAAAAAGGTTAAATGGGTTGTTTTAAGGTGCTGTTTTGGTTGGTCGTTGCTATGGAGTTGTGTTTCCGCTGTCGTGTTTCACATAGGACTTAATAAGGCATTTAGACAAGATTAATTAATGAAAAAAATAGGGTTGCTAACCGAGGGGGAACCTTAACGGGTTTCGCTTCGGTTTTCCCCGTGTGACCCACTCGGACCGGTCATTCGTCCAGACCGGGATGAGGGGGTTACATTTGTTGGTATCAGAGCCTAAGGTTACCGAGACCTTGGGCAGGTAATTGAGGTAAGTTTCAGTTTTGAATTGATATGCACGGTGTTTGTTTGCTTTGTAAGTATGATTGCTTATGTGACAAGTATGTTGATTGTTTGTTTGAAAGCATGTTGCTTGTTATCCGTGTATGCTGTGATGTGTGATTGTTTGATTGAGAATGTATGTTGTTTGATCGTACGCATGTGTTGCTTGTTTAGCAAGTATGCCTTGTTATATGCTTGGTTGAGCATGTATGTGTGCTGATTTGTTTGAGACATGTTGAGTAGAGTCCCATTGCTTTTATTACATCGGAAAAAGAGATTTTAAGTGAGGAAATCATACTTGAGCCACTTGGACCTTTTCCTTTGCTAACCCAGTTTGTATGTTAATGTGTTGTTGTTGTTGTTAGTTTATTGCTTTTTGGTAAGTTTGAGGCCAAGGCGTGGACTGTGAGTCGGTAAGTGGAAGTTGTGGGTTCTGAAAATGTGGATGAGGTAGAGGAAGTTCTTTGCTATAGTTAGAGGAGTATGGTTGCACCGGAGTTGAGGTACAATTTGTTTGCTCGAGTCCGTGTGTATGTGAGTTGATTCTTGTTGGTGAGAGACGGTGAGACCGATTCTGGTATTAGTTGGTAAAAAGAAGCAGAGACCTTTGAGTGGGAGTCAAAGTGATATCAATGTTATAGTAGATAAGCCCTTGGTACAGTTTTGAGTTTGTCTCTTCTGATTGGTTCTGAGTTCGTACTTTTGTATGTTGCTAACAAGCATGCAAGTTTGAATGTGCTCGATGAGGTGTCAGAGGTAGGTATGAGTACCTCAATTCTTTTGGCGAGATCTAGGTAGGGGTCTCGTGTGAGTAATCTGAATTTCAGAAGTGTTAGTTGGTGACTGTTGGGGTTCAGCCTATGATTTCGATGCAAGACAACCGGTCAGTGTCCGTGAATGGGAGCTAGTTTGTGCGATTGGGTCAGTGTACGTTGAGTTGTTTTCCAGCAAGCGGAAGAGATGAAGTCACTTCCGATATAGTTGAGCCGAGAAGGGAGCCTTGAGCTTTGACTTCATGATTGTTTACTAGGGGTAGAACAAGTCCAACATGACTGTTTGTGTGTGATCAGAATTGAATCTTGAAGTTACGAGATGCCCTAAGAACAGTTTAGAAGAGTCAGATTTTGTTGAGGAACCAGTCTGAAGACAAGAGGACCGAAGACTATCAGTTGTGTACAAGTGAAGTTGCAATTTCCGCGGATACCTCCTTTTGTGTGAGCATGTAAGAAATTAGATATCTTTGTTGAGGCCTTAGATGTAGGGACACATGTGACTAGCCTTTTGGGAGATAGTAGTGATCAGAAAGATGTACAAAAAATGTTTGTTGGTGGTTCAGAGTTACTAGTTTCTAGTAGATGTGAAGTGATTGTCTTCCTACGGTTTCGATGTACCTTTTGACATGGTTTGGCTTGTAGAGCACAAAGCCAGGATATACGTTGAGACAAAGAGAGAGTTGCCTTGGAGTTGCAGATTTCTGTGTGACTGTAGTAGTAGGTGAAGAGGTGAACTTCTTGTCGAATGTTGACCCAGCTTTGGAGGTCGAAGATTGATTGAGTTTAGTTGGCAGACTTGCTTAGCAATTGTGATGGATTTGATTTTGAGTGAAGATTAAACCATAAAATGTTAGAATAGTTGTGTTTTCTTTACCTAAAGGTGTTGGCAAGAATTACCCGATTTGTCTCTTGTTGGGGAAGAAGAGTTTGTTATTGATACCGTCTCCGAGTTTGCTCTTGTTTTGTTTGCTCTGTATCTCATGATTCTCGACCGACTTGAGAGTGTTGAAGAATCCACTACGAGTTTGTTAGACCTTAGATTCATTTGGCTTAGTACATCATCTTAGAGTGTGATAGTTTAACTTGTAAAGAAGAGAGATGACAATACGAGAATGTGTTTAGATTGCAGACAGTTGAGACAATTGATAGTGAGTAGTTAGTATCTGTTTCTAAACGTCAGTGATTGGTTGATCAGTTGAGGGGTGTTTCAGTCTTTACAAGATTAATTTGAGACTCGATTACTACCAGTTGATAGTGAGAGAGGTTGATGTACCGAAGGCAGCTTTCGGGGCAGATGTGATCACTTTGGGTTTTGAGTTATGCCATTCTGATTGACTAGTGAGTTAGTCACCTTTATAGAGATGTTGAGCGAAATACTTACTGAGTTTCTTGATCAGTTGTAGTAGCTCTCTTAGATGACACATGGGTGTATTCACGTACCGGGGAAGATCATGGCAAGCTTTGAAGTTAGTGATGTAGACTCTATTAGAAAATCAGTTGAATGCCAAGATTGAGCAAGTGTGAACTCTGAGTCAAGGAAAATGTCCTATTAGGACATGTAGATTAGCCGAGTGTATTAGAGCAAATTTTAAGTAGACAGAAGAATGTTCAGTTGTGCGGTTAGATGCGAGACGATGAGCTTTGAGAAACTAAAAGAAACTTCGAAGAGAGTTAATGTAGTAACCGATATTCCGAGTTATATTTGTTGTTAGAATAGTAGTTGAGTTGCGAGCTGTAATTGCCGGTTTCAATTTGTTAAGTCATAGTGTTTCGAGACGTACTGTTTTGGCCGAAGCACATGACAGTTCTTGTATATTGCATCAGAGTAATATGAAGACATATTGTGGGTTGAAGATGAGTAATTCTGGATTAAGTTGATGGACGATGTGGGTCAGTATGAGAGTAAGTGTGTAATTTGCCAGCGTGCCAAGACCGAGCATCAGTTTTCTTCTAGTTTGTTACATTCGTGAAAGATTCTTAATGAGATTGGGAAATAGATTTGAGGGACTTGTGTCCGGTTCGCCTTTAATTTCCTATGGGAGAGTTTAGCCGGGAAAACGATGATAGTTGCACCGAGTGTACTCATTTTATAAACGTTCACGTCACTTGTGCCTTGTGTATGATGGCGGGGTTGTGCTTTAGCAAGAGTGTGAGTTGTACAATGTCTTGCTTTCGATAGTAGACCATAGAGGTTCAAGATTTCAACTAAATTTTTGAAGATGCCTACAATAGTGTTTGGTTACCTGTTGGAGTCAGATGATCAGTCAGAGGAAGTTATGAGTCAAGTGTTCAAACAATGCCGTATGAGTTTGTGAAACGGGCTAGTCCTGTTGTTTGTTTGTTGCAGTTACCACCATAGTTAGAAGGAGGTATGTAATGTGTTATGTGTATCTATGATTCAGAAGTGTGAGTCAGTTTTGTCCCGTGTTATGTTGCTGAAGAGATTGAGTTGAGTTTAAAATGGTCATGCATTGAAGGACCCGTTGAGATCTTAGTATCAGATAGCTAATGTTGTGTGGTGAGTCTACCGAGTTGGTGAGTACGTTGTGTGAGGAAGAATGTGTGAAGGAACTTGTTCCAGTGGCTCTTCCTGTCTGATAAATTTCGGGGACGAAATTTCCTTAAGTGGGGAAGAGTTGTAACACTCGGGTTTAGGGGTCGGGTGAAAATAATATTTTAATATTATTTCGGCTCGGTTTTATTACTAAAATGGTTCTTTCAAATTTCGGGTTTCAAAATAAATATTTGAAATGGGACAAATTGATTTAATTGCAAGTTGAAGAGCTTTTTAAGGATCAATGAAATAGCCATTTATTAATGGCCTTTTTGGTAATTTACCCATTTTCTAATTTAAATCCCCTTTATATAATAAAATACTCATTCTCTCTTCATTATCATCTTCTTCTTCAACGTTTGAAGAAGCTCTCTCCCCGTTCCACTTTTTCATCTCCTTTCTCCTTCGTTTTGGCTCGGTTTTGAAAGGTAATTACGTTTTTGACTTGCTCTCAACTTCCTCTCTTCAAAGGTACAAGTAGTTTTCATTTTCATCCATGTTTTAGAATTTGGATTTTTGGGAGATTTGAATAGAAATGGTAGTTTTATGGTGTTTAACTTGAGATTTTGATTTAACAGTGATAAATATGAAGTTTGTGAACCAAACGGTTCAACATATATGATTTTTAAAGGGTTTTGTTAAGTTTCCCGAATTGGTGTTTTTATAGGTTTTTAGGAGGGTTTTTAGTTGAATTTTGGGTGTGGTTTGTGTTGGAAATTGAGGGTTGATGTTAGGTTATTGGTTGGGGGTCGTATTGGAAGCAATTGGAAGTGTTAAATGTGTTGAAATCACAAGTTTTGGATTGTGTAAAGGGGCTGCTCGGGAATGGCTTTTTGGTGGTTGTTCTTGGTTCGAAAAACAAGTGTTTGATGTTTGAATTTCATTCCGGGTTTACTACGTTGTGTTGTGGACTGATTTGAGGTTAATTTACTTGTGTTGAGGTTGTTTAGAAGCGAGAATTTGCGTTGGAGAAGCTTCGGGAAGGAATCCGGAAACTTGAAGGTGATACTTGCTTGGTAATTGAGCTTGGAGGTAGAGGTGAGTGGTTAAATGTTTTTGAAATGGTTTTGAGTATTTGGTTCAAGCATGTGAACCTAGGATGGGCTTGGTAATCCCACTCAGAGTTGGGATTAGAGTGGTAGCCTAATCCCAAGCTTTGATTAGAGACTTTGGTTGCACTCTTTAATGGTTGTATATGCCTCGTGTTAAATCGTGATGGTGTTGGTTATATATGTTGTATACATGTATGTTGAGGCATGTTGGATGCATTGTTGTATGCATGTTGATGATAGATATGATATGGTTATTCACATGTGCAAAATATGATGTGATATGGTTGTTAATGACGTACATGAGTGTTGTCATGTGAAATGAGATTATGAGGTGATTTCCTGATCCGAGGATCATGGTGAGTACATGTTAGGCAAGGAAAGGTCTCCAAGTGTTGCTTTTGGTGAGCTCAATGTATGATTTATAAATTGAAAGATTGTAATAGTAAAGCAATGGGATAGGTGTTATTGATTTGAGTTTTGATGTATGTCGTTGTTGGCTTGGTTCGTGGATGCCTTGTTCGATTGTAAATATTGCCTATGTTACATGCCATGAATGTCTACATGTTTTGGTTGCTAAGGCATGATATTTTAAGTGCTTGAGTGACCATATATGCATAAATTGCTCTTTTGTTAGAATGCTATGTATGAATGCTTTAGTCCATGTTTGAATGACTCCCTTGGCTTAAATATGTGTGCTTACATGTTTGTATATGCTTAGGTGAGTCGAGAATTGCATCTAGAGTCTTGTTTGAGGTCGTTTAGCTAAAAATTGTGGACTTACAGTACAGGGCGTATCGATACGCCTAAGGGCTGTATCGATACGGCCTTGCTCAGAGAACACAAATTTGGCTGGGCGTATCGATACGTGGGGTGTATCGATACGGTCCCAACTCTCTGGAATCCTGGGGTGTTGTGGAGTGTATGGCGTATCAATACGGTGTCCAAGCGTATCGATACGGTTCAACCTAGTTGACCAAGTGGTGTTGACCGAGAAGGGCGTATCGATACGCTCAAGGGCTGTATCGATACGGTCTTCTTATGTTGACCATAGGGTGTTGACCTTGGTCAAGGCGTATCGATACCCTCTGAAGGCGTATCGATACGACCTGCTTAAAAAGGTTAAATGAGTTGTTTTAAGGTGCTGTTTTGGTTGGTCGTTGCTATGGAGTTGTGTTTCCGCTGTCGTGTTTCACATAGGACTTAATAAGGCATTTAGACAAGATTAATTAATGAAAAAAAAATAGGGTTGCTAACCGAGGGGGAACCTTAACGGGTTTCGCTTCGGTTTTCCCCGTGTGACCCACTCGGACCGGTCATTCGTCCAGACCGGGATGAGGGGGTTACAAGAAGTGTATCTTGTTATTAATAAAAGAAGAAAATGATAGAGAATTCTAACCTTGGAGATGGCGGTTGAAGATGTGTATGTCTTCTTTTTCAGCCATGTAACCATATAGTTGGCGCTGGCTGGAAGGAGGGGATGGAGCATGACGTTGCCAAGCATCTAACCCGAAACCTTGGGCAGCAAACTGGTTATGCAGACGCTGAGCATCTAGATAACCTCTTGCCGTGCTCTCAAAAATCAAAAGGCTCATCCCACGATGGCCTTGTGGACCGTATGAATGGCGAGCCTTGGCAACAGCACCATAGGAACTGAAATGGTCGAGAAGCTGTTGGTTTCCCATACCAATCCACTGAAGCAAGCAGAAAATTTAAAAAACAAGTTAAGTATTAAAATATAATATTAATGAAAACATAATTCAGAGAAGTTATATAACTACCTTCCCATCTCCATCTCTATGAAGCTGTGTGTTCATAATCATCACCATGGGTGGCCAGAGTATTTGGTGATGAGGTTCCTGGTTGCTTGAAGGCGAGGGGGAGACAATAGCAGCATCATTAATCAGACCACTCCATTGGCCTGAAGCTTGACGTTGAGGTTGAGGAGTGGCCGAAGTACCCCTTATTCGCAATTCCTCCTCCAACATCTGACTCAGGAGGCGATGAATTTTCAGCTTTTCTCCTCCTTTGGTTTTTGCATGGGTGAGTAGGGACTGAAGGCCACCAAACGACTTGAAGGCACCAAGACCTCCGTGGCATGCTGGACACAGCCATTTCGTAGTAGGGTCGTTGACAGAGTGCATTCGATCGAAGGCCTCGAAGAAACTCCTGAAGCATTTGCTGGATTTCAAAGCCTCGTGGCTTAGTTGTTCGTCATTATCAGAATCTGAATCAATATAGAAATCATCATCACTGTTTGATGATGTCTCGAAATCAATCTTCCTCTTTGCCAAAGGCTGAGGATTTTTACCCGAACTTCTTCTTGAACTCATTGTAGAATAGAAGATTGTGAAAGAGAACTGATTATAAAAGTAAAGGAAAGGGTTTAGTAGATTAATTTGAAGATGTTGTGAAGAGTAAATAGAGAAGTTGTTAATTTATAGGCAAATTCCGATTGGGAGGGAAAGTGATAATGCTTGAGACTGAAAAGGCAGAGATTCGTTCGTTCTCCTCGTTTCCCGGGTTATAGAAATAAATGAGGAGAAGGTACATGAACAGAACGGTGCATGTGATACGTTGGAAAGACGCGAAAATGAAAAGGTAGAATCAGATTCGTTCTTCTCCTCGTTTCCCGGGGTTATAGAAATAAATGAGTAGAACTAGGAGAACTACCTAATAAATGAAGGTCATGAAGGGTGCATGCGTGATACAAGTGAAAAGACACGATACTGAAAATGAAGAATCAGATTCGTTCCGGGGATAATGGGTTTCAGCTTTATACAGGATGAGCAGTAAACGGTGCATGTGATACAAGTTAAATGACATAACACTGGAATGCAAAGTTGTAGAATTGTATAATGAAAACGGTAATAATAAACCGGATACATTGATGTAATGAATAAAGAATACAGTAAAAATATACCGGAAACATTAATGTTTTTGCAAACGTATCGATAATTACATTAAAACATGGAAAAAAGTATCGAAAATCTTGTTCCCATTAAGCTATGGCAAGCCTTAAGTTATTGTTAATTATCGATATTTTTGTAGAAGCATCGATATTTTCGAACGATATTCGAACCGGAAACATTGATCTTCTCTCAAAAGTATCGGGTTTTTAATTAATAGTGTGTAAATCGTATCGAAACTGTTGTTCCAGTATGCAATTGGGATCCATATGTGAATTAAAAGTATCGATAATTGTTTGCAAGTAGGATTAAAGTATCGAAAATTTCGACCATAATTGCTAACGTAGCATGTAATTTTACAACAGTATCGAAACATTTTCAGAAAGGGGGAATAATGTATCGAAACTTTATTTGGAGGCAGTAGACAAGTAAGGGATAAAGGATGAAATAAGACGTCATATAACATAATTGGAAGATAATTTCAGAAGTTTATTGTTAATCTGAATCATCGTAGTCAGTGGACACGTCTGAACTTAGGTTTAGTTCTTCGATCAGCTGTTGTTTTCTTTGTCGACGCCTGTACATAAAAAGTTGCAGCTCGTCCGCAGCCGCATCAACATCCGGTGAAGACTGTGCGTGTTCAGTGTTCGGATCAGGTTGTACGGGTGCAGACGAACTACCTTCGCCGGCGTTGACGTCGTCAAACTTAACATGTAAATCGACGTCTGTAGCTCCGACGGAATTGAGGCGGTCATACATGTTACGAACGTCTGTTTCGTTCGTAAGCTTCATAACGTAGTGCGTTTCGTTTGCTGACGGTGTTGGGATTCGACATTCCATGGAAGAAATATGTTTGTCGCCGTGTTTACTAACCTCGATTGTTGTCAACTGTATTAAATCTTTCAGTGACATTTTGGCGGTGATTGTTGACTGAAAATGAGTATCGAGAAAATGAAATGTTGCCTGAAATTTTGCCATAAGGTGAGCAAAAGATTTGGTGTTTAGAGAGAATTTGGAATGAGTAAATGATGGTGGAATTCGTGGGTATTTATAGGAAAGAAAAACACCACATAAGTAAATTTAAGTGGAATGAAAACTTTAATTCGCATTTCATTTAAGAAAACTTTCAACATGTATTCTTTAATAAGTAAATTCAGAGAATCCTTTGTGCCTAAAAGTATCGATAATTTTATAGTAACCGACAGAAAGTATCGATCAGACTCGTGTTGTTATGATGGAATTTTACAACAGGATCGAAACATTTTAAGTACGTTGGAAAAATGTATCGAAACTTTAGTTCCAGTAACCTCGGACAATCCTGTGTGCCTGAAAGTATCGATAATTGTTATCGTGAAGGACAGAAAGAATCGATATTTTCGAGCAGATTCGGTAACGTATCATGGAATTTAACAAAAGTATCGAAACATTTTCAGAAAGGGGAATAATTGTATCGAAACTTTAGTTACAGCAACCTATGAGAATTCATTGTTTCTGAAAGTATCGATATATTTTATCGTGAAGGACAGGAAGAATCGATATTTTCGCACAGATTTGGTAACAGATCATGGAATTTTACAACAGGATCGAAACTTTTTCAGTAGGCGGGGAAATTGTATCGATAATAGACTACAATTTATTGCACGTTAACTTTGTAGGAAGGAAGAAATAAATGCTCTTAATGCTTTCAACAACCATCAACCACCACAACCTACCGAATTTACTACCTGAAAATGAAAGCAACACAACGACAACAGAAGTCATTTACAGGAAAAGGTTGGACCACTTCAAAAAATCGTGTTTAAGAAAATGGAAGGTACTCTATCCAACGATGTTAATGGTAGCGGGAATTTGCAAGACGAACAGTTGACCGTTGATGATTCGGAACGGTTGGTAGGTCAGCTCTTTTCTTCACGTGAGGAAGCATGAAATTTTTACAAGGCATACGCAATAAAACATGGTTTTAGTGCACGTCGAGGAACAACACGGCTGGATGGCGAAGGGAATGTGAAGACACATGAATTTTGTTGTTCAAAAGAAGGGTTTAGGTGTACGAAAGTCGAAACTGTTAATCGTCAACGATCTCATACGCCACTCACACGAACAGGATGCAAGGCCAAAATCGTTGTCACAGCAACAACAACAAAAGATCAGTGGGTTATAAGTAAGTCTTTCCACGAACATAATCATGCATTGTGCACACCTTTTATGACACCATTTATGCGTTCAAATAGAGGTGTGACTAAGGCTGATGTGGCTGAGGCAACAGCGTTGAAAGATGTTGGTGTAGGTACATCAAAGGTAATGAAATATTTCATGAATCAGGCAGGGGGATTTCATAATGTTGGATTTACTAGTAAAGACCTGTACAATGCACTTGATAGAGGTAAAGCAAAGGAGCTTGTCAATGGGGATGTGAATGCACTCATTGCTTACTTTGATTACAAGAAAGAAGATGATCCGGGGTTTTTTATGACATACTCCACAGATGAATCAGGGGCATTGCAGCATCTTATTTGGGCTGATTCAACATCGAGATCAGATTACACTTGCTTCGGTGATGTTATTGCGTTCGACACAACTTACAAAGGTAATTACTATGCACGACCAATTATGCCTATTGTCGGTGTCAATCATCACCATAGCACAATAGTATTTGCTATTGCGATCATAGCTGACGAAACGACTCAATCGTTCGAGTGGGTGCTGCGAAATTTTCTACAAGCCATGATGAATAAAGCGCCTCTTTCAGTTGTGACAGATGGGGATAGGGCAATGCAGAGGGCTATCAAATGTGTTTTCCCTTATGCGAAGCACAGATTATGTTCCTGGCATCTATCTCGCAATGTACAAGCTAACATTGCTGACAGCAAATTTAGCACAACATTTAATAGATGTATGAGTTCGTGGTGGACAACCAGCGAATTTGATAGTGAATGGTCTAGTGTGATTTCCGAATTCAACGTCGAAAACCATCCATGGGTGATAGAGAAGGGAAATACTCGGAACTTATGGGCTCAAGCATATCAAACAAGTCATTTCTTTGCGAATTTGCGATCCACACAAAGATGCGAGTCCTTGAATGCTGCACTCGGACGTGCCCTGATACAGAAGAAGACATATGTAGACGTAGTTCGTACAATTGAACAAACTATTGGTAAAATTCGTATCAACGAGTTGCAAGCAGATTGCTTAAGTTCGCAGACAACGCCCTTCCAGATCACTAAACTCAAAGACCTAGAAAGCAATGGTGGTGAAATTTATACGCGAGCATCATTTGGTATCTTCCAAGAAGAACTTCAAGAGGAGACCTTGTACCGGATTGACGAACAAATTCAGTCCTTATCAGATGAGTGTATGCATTTTGTTCTGTCAAAGTACAAGGAAAAGAACATTAGATTTGACGTATCTGTTGATGTTGTCTCGGAATCCGTCACATGCTCGTGTAGGAAATTTGAGACAGTAGGAATTCCATGTTCCCATCAACTGCATATTCTGAAGCACTTGGATTACACATGTATTCCAAAGTCGTTGATTCTAACTCGATGGACCAAGGAGGCGAAGGCTGCTGCACCAAGTTTCCTTGACTTCAATGTAGCACCTGAAGCTATGCAAATGGCACGGTTCGCGGCCCTACGTGCAACGTCAAGTCGTTTATGCTACTTTGCATCAAAGACAGATGCATCTTTCATAACCGCAAGAGATGAGATGAAAAGAGTTCTCTGCAATAGTTTCGATAAAATCCTTTAAGTTTAATGCTGGTTTAAATAGAAATCTCGCCTATATTTCCGATTTAATCGTTACCGGAAACATTGACATGTCTCCGGGTACATTGTTTTTTTCAGTAATGAAAACGGTAAAGTTTCGATAATTTGATATTTGAAGGAAAAAAAGTTTCGATAATTTGATAATGAAGGAAAAAAAGTTTCAATTTTGTCGTGGATTGTTACTCTAAGGATACATATATTTCGTATAAAAGTTTCGATATTTTTACTCATAGCGGCAGAAAAGGTATCGAAACTTTAATTCCAGTAAGCTACGGCAGCTCGTATGTGTCAAAAAGTTTCGATAATTTGATAATGAAGGAAAAAAAGTTTCGATTTTGTCGTGGATTGTTACTCTAAGGATACATATATTTCGTATAAAAGTTTCGATATTTTTACTCATAGTGGCAGAAAAGGTATCGAAACTTTAATTCCAGTAAGCTACGGCAGTCCGTCTGTGTCAAAATGTTTCGATAATTTGATAATGAAGGAAAAAAAGTTTCAATTTTGTCGGGGATTGTTACTCTAAGGATACATATATTTCGTATAAAAGTTTCGATATTTTTACTCATAGCGGCAGAAAAAGTATCGAAACTTTAATTCCATTAAGCTATGGCAGTCCGTCTGTGTCAAAAGTTATCGATAATTTAATAATGAAGGAAAAAAAGTTCCGATTTTGTCGGGGATTGTTACTCTAAGGATACATATATTTCGTATAAAAGTTTCGATATTTTTACAAGAGTATCGACAATTGCATCATAAAGGAAAATAAGTATTGATTTCTTCTGGATTTTTTATACGGAATGTCTCTACACTTTTTCAAGAAGCTAATATGTTAACATAATTTACAACAAACTAACTATGATATCATCATTTACATAGTGGGAAAAATTATGGTAACATAATTATGTTTTCATACGTTCCAGGCAAGCAGTTGTGAACTTCACTCTCCTTCTATTACAATCGTGATTTACGAGATCGTTTAAAACTCTCGGACGATCAAAATCCCCAACAACCTACATTCAAATTAGGAGTCAATGTCAGTGCCAAAATTTATTAAAAATAAAGTCCTTTTCGGACCACTTACCAAATCATCCGGTGACCTCCCTTCAGAAATAGCTTCCATCCACATGACCACATACATTCCGCAATCATGTCTATTATAATGACGCAAAATGTCAAATAGTAGATAAGCACAATGAATTTTTTGACTTATTAAATACTCAAATTTCATACCCGTTCGTTTGCACCTTCGTCTTACGGACCACGAATTTTAAATCCCTCGGTGGTACCTTAATCTTCCCAAATTGGGCACAAAACGCCTCGTCCTCACTAAATTTATGTAAACATTCCAACTGCGTCAAAAAAAATTAAAATTAGATTACGAAGAATTTATGCATTATAAATTACAAAATGTATCGACACATACTGTTTTCTTGGTTTCCTCCACTCTAGTCTTGTGCCGGGGAGATCTATGTAGACTATCAAGAAACGATGCTACACGATCAACCATATCCAACACCAAGAGACACCAATGATTATTCGAATCGTTTATTGGCATGAAGATCTACAACAATTGTCACACAAGATATTAGAACATTTATTGTTATTATTTACATACTTAACAACATGTACGCAAAAATATCTTACCATGTCACAATCGGTGAAATTATTATGGTCTATCAATGTTCTAGAAAAGAAGCTTATAAGATTCGGCGCATTTTGACCGTCCATTATCAACCCGGTCTGCATTTTAAAAAACAATCTCTATTAATTGACCAGCCATGAACAAATTGGACATGAAAATGTGTAAAACTGTAACTTACCACAAATTCGGATGGTAGATAGCAAATCTTCCGCTTCGCTGAACTTTTCCTCATCGAATCGTAACCCAACAACCAGCCTTTCAAATTAATAATCGGACTTATTAGCCATTCCCCGGGTTTTAAGCAGCCAAGGTCGCCTACTGTGCCGTGTTCGAGCCCGTAATCTAGGATAACATCTCTATAGAAGCAATTTTTTGTATTAATTTTTTCCCACATTTATTTAAATATCACTCGCAAAGCAATATATATAACTTACGATGGTTCTAACAATCCACTATTCCATACATAATCACACATCGCAGCCTCCACGGCATCAATTCCACTTGGTATTTTCACCTTTGTAACCTACGATATATCAATAGATATTAGCCACAACACAATAATCAAAACGGATGTCATTTGTATTCTTCATTTTACCTTTTTAGTCTTCTGCTTCTTTGGTGCAGGACACCCTGAATCGAGCTCTACATGTATTGCATGATCCGGTGTCCTCGTATCTTCATGGTGGACCTCTCTTATATTTTCCTCCACCCTCTTATTCAATTCTTCTACATTTTCTTCATCATTTTTTATAAGTTCATCATATTTTGCCTCAACATAACTCATCTTTTTGTTTATTTCAGGACTTAAATGTATCCCCTCATCCAATTTTTTTTCCACCGTTTCAATCACCCCCTTTAACTCACCCCTCAATTCCACCACTTCTTTAACAACACCATTAAACTTTTCCCCTACTTCCCCCTTTAAGCTCTCAATAGCCTGTTCGATTCTGGATTGTCTTTGCAAACAATCAGAAACGAGTTTTTTAACCTCCGCCAACTCAGCAATCAATATGTCAATTTTACTTCCCCTTCATTCACTTTCACCTTATATTCTACCTTCTCCTCTTCCTCCTCGCCAACCTTCACAAATAAACTACATTATTAGAGCATCTTTCTTTTTTAAGTCCTTAGTAATCTAACAATAAGAGCATTACCCTTACCTTCTTTTTCGGTAATTCCAACTTTAACTTTGCCATAACTTGAACAACTTCTTCCTTGCCCCAGGCAGTGATGCGTGCCACTCCGGTTTTTCGGAATGTCGGCACACAAGAAGAATCTGATCAAAAATCATACAATGCAACCTGCATTTTCTATAAACTTTATCATTTTCTATAATAACTACTTACAAAGTTTTCTAAACCAATACCAATATTCAACTCGTTTACCTCTAAGACAGCAATGCATCCTTTGAGGTATGAGGGGTTTTTGGACTTTTGAAAAGTCTTGATTGCATCAATTAATTTGTCATACACATATGAAGCCCAATTTAATTCACCTCTAAACCCGGAGTCGCACAATAACTTCATACTATCCTTGCTCGGGGATGAATCACCCGTTGGAAAAAGGAATACTCCGACAATGTACAATAGTACCCGGGCCTTCAGATCATCCCCTTCATACTTGCCACTTTTTATTTCGTCCTCAAGTGTAGCAAATGACACATTAGACGTTAGGCCATACTTCTGCACAAGTAATTTCCAATCCTCCCTCTTTATAACTTCATCCACACTCTGGCCTTTATTTTGTAGCCCCAATACGGATTCAACAATTCGGACACTAAAATGAAATGAATATTCTCCGTATCGCACATCACACTTCTGCAAATCAAAATCTCCCATCAACAACCGACACAATTCCCTCCGAATTGGTCGGTCCTGAATCCCAATAAGAGATCCAAACCCCATTTCTTCCAACAGATTTGATTTATCCTTCGCTTTCAACTCCTTTACTATGTGGTGCACTCGTTTTATGCTACACCTAGTCGACACTTCCTATGTAAATAATATTCATATAATGTCAGAGTTTTTATATATCATTTATCAAAATATTTACAACTATAATGAATACCTTCTTCTTCTTCTTCTTCGCCTCATAGTTTTCTCTAGCATTTATGGACAACATGTTGAATGGTTGCTTCTCAGTTTCACTCATCGTGTACCATTTTTTCACCACCACGTCTCTCACCTGCAAATTATGCATAAACCATAAACAATCAAAATATTCAACCTCCAATATATTCACTATAATTTCAATTTACATACAGAACCGACAGTGTAAGTCCCACAATCCCTCATCCTCTGACATTCTTCAATACTGTCATGATAGGAAAGTTTAAATGTTCTTAAATACTTTCATCCAATTACAATTTACAGATTAATCATTTCACAATTTCTACTTACTAGAAGTACAGAAATCCACCCTTTGGTTTCTTCGGATTTTCCTCCCTATCTACTCTCTCCGCCTCCATTTGAATCATTTCAGTCTCATCTTGAACAACATCTTCATGATCCTTAGAACCCATCTCGCTCGCTTCAGTTTTCTGACAAAAGTTTCGATATATAATTTCTACCGACATTATTAATTTCTACCGATAAGTTTTCAGAACAAAGTTTCGATATTTTTTTTCCTAAATATAATTACACAATTTCGACCTATATCGAGGAGTCGATCCGAATTCCGATTTTACTTCAACATCACTAAACCCAAAACATTATCCCCAACTACCCAATACTACATTACCAAAAAACTAGGGTTTCGACAACATACCTTTTACTTCAAAGTCCTCAAACCCAAAACCTTTCCTTTCGATTCTGATACAACAAATTAGGCTTTCTGTAAATGCAACCAAACTCGGCTCGATTTCAAATACTCCCCTCTCTTAGGTTTTCTGTAAATGCAAGCAATACAAAGGCGAGTGGGAGAGTAGATACTTTTAACCGGTTATATCATTATGAATTAATATGAATTGTGTCGATTCTTTCGACACCAAACAATAAATCCGGTAAAGATTTACCGGTTACATTATATGAATTAATAATTTAACTGGTTATGTAGAATTTTTTTAATTGTACCGATTCTTTTGCGCACGCTCTTAAAAAAATATCGATATTTTCAATATTTTTTTCCAATCGCGGTTACATTGGTGTTCAAAAAGTTTCGATAATAATTTATAAAGTATGGATACTTTCGAAATAAACAACAAATTAGGCGCTACCGAATATATTGAAATTCGGATCAACATAACCGGTAATTTTACTGGTTTTGTTATAGTCCAAATGTCCGAGTCCCCATCAGCTCCAACTTAACAACAAATTCGGCGCTACCGAATATATTGATATTCGGATCAACATAATCGGTAACTTTTACCGGAAACATGATCTTTAATTGTACCGATTCTTTTGCGCACGCTCTTAAAAAAATATCAATATTTTCGATATTTTTTTCCAACCGCGGTTACATTGTTGTTCAAAAAGTTTCGATAATGATTTATAAAGTATGTATACTTTCGAAATAAACAACAAATTAGGCGCTACCGAATATATTGAAATTCGGATCAACATAACCGGTAATTTTACCGTTTTTGTTATAGTCCAAATGTCCGAGTCCCCATCAGCTCCAACTTAACAACAAATTCGGCGCTACCGAATATATTGATATTCGGATCAACATAATCGGTAACTTTTACCGGAAACATGATCTTTAATTGTACCGATTCTTTTGCGCACGCTCTTAAAAAAATATCGATATTTTCGATATTTTTTTCCAACCGCGGTTACATTGTTGTTCAAAAAGTTTCGATAATGATTTATAAAGTATGGATACTTTCGAAATAAACAACAAATTAGGCGCTACCGAATATATTGAAATTCGGATCAACATAACCGGTAATTTTACCGGTTTTGTTATAGTCCAAATGTCCGAGTCCCCATCAGCTCCAACTTAACAACAAATTCGGCGCTACCGACTATATTGATATTCGGATCAACATAATCGGTAACTTTTACCGGAAACATGATCTTTAACCAGTCACCTCCCTAGCCGGTTACGCCGTATATTAGCCGCATATTAGGCGCTGTACCGCAGAACCTCCCCTCTTTTCTTCCACTTAGGATTAGAGAGATTTTGAATGAGGCACATAATGCCGGGTAGGCTTATATGAAATTAATAAAATCATATTTGCTGAGAAAAAAATCTCAATTCAACATAATTAGGATTTCAATATATATATATATATTAATATGCATAATCTCAATTTAACTTAATTAGGATTTCAATATATATCTATATTTTTTAAATCTAAGAGTTTTAAATATTTTTATTCGGATTCATATACGGATCGAATATGGATTTGAATCGGATCATGACAATGTTCATATCAGATCCATCTCCTTTTAGGACTTGGACATTTTTTCGTATTCAAATTTGGACTTTTTTCGATCGAATTTGAATTAAATTTTTTTCTTCAGATCAAATCAGATTCGGATTATATTGCCATCTCTACAAACGAATCGATTGATAATTGGATTTGAATTAAAATAATTGGATTATATATATATATATATATAAGTTTCTTTACCCAAGAAATATATATCTAATTATAAAAAAACTAATTTTCATCCAAAAGAATGTTGAAAACGTTCAATCAGCTCCGTGTACTTTCCTTCCGTCATACAAAGTACCCCGCCCATAACGTCGTTATGTGCTGACGTGGCATGAGACTTCATATTGACAAATTTTTGAAAGTACAAGAGGATGATTTAACGTTTTCAAAGTACATACTTCACATTGACAAAATTTTGAAAGTACAGGGGGCAAATGTGCCATTATCCCTAAAGAAAAGTTAAACTTCGCAAATTTTATTGATGAATCAAGTACATATATATAACATATTTACACTGGTATACATTATTCTTAACTATGACTAACTTACACCGTGTAAGTTCTACTGAACTACAGCTAACTAACTAACTATGACTAACTTACACCGATGTAAGTTCTACTGAACTACAACTAACTAATTAACTAACTAACTATGACTAGCTTACATCGGTATAAATTCTATCAATTTAACTGGTATAAATTATTCTTTGGTTTAATAAACTAACTAATAATTTACAATAAACAACATAAATTCACTTTCACCATAAGACATAAACTATTACAGCAACCAACAAAATAAAAAACGAACCCAAACTATATCGGTATAAAGCGATTATCCATCTTTTTAGGTTCAAAATTTTTTTGTACAATTTTTTTGAGCTTTCAATTTGTTAAATTCCTTCAACAAGTTGTTCATCGCTTTCTTTCAACCGTGTGATTTTGGTCCTTAATTCTCTCATCTCAGCTACTAAATTTTGGTTCTCCTTTATCATTTCTTCAAAGCCATTTTTAGACTAGATTTCAAAATATTCAGACGGTTCAAGCCATTCGAAAAAAAGAACATTTAAAAAAAAAACACATTACCATAACCTATAACCCTTAAACATCTCTCTAAAATTATTCTGCAAAAAAACTATTACCCTAAAGAATTGAGCCTCTTACCTCTTCAAATTTTCTGTACCCATAGAACAATTGTTCAAGATTTTTCTTCGTTTTTGAAACACAAACAGAAGCTTTAACGCCACATAAGCAGTCCATTTCTTTCGACTTCAATTCCGAGTTTGAATGGGAGCTTAAAAAACTTGATTTCCTGCTCGCGTTCCATACCTCTTCAAAATTTATTTTTCAAGCTCTAATTCAAACTCGAAATTGAATTTAGTTAGTTAGTTATAGTTAAGAATAATGTATACTAGTGCAAATGTGTTATACATATGTACTTGATCCGTCAATAAAATTTGCGAAGTTTTACTTTTTATTTAAGGATAATGGCACATTTGCCCCTATACTTTCAAAAATTTGCCAATGTGAATTCTATACTTTGAAAACTTTCAATCAACCCCATGTACTTTAAACAAATCGCCAATGTGGGGTCTCATGTCACGTCAGCACATAACAGAGTCATGGGCGAAGCACTTTGTATGACGGAAGGAAAGTACATGGAGTTGATTGAACGTTTACAAAGTACATACCCCACATTGACAAATTTGTGAAAGTACATGAGCAATAGTACCATTATCCCTTTTAAAAATACTTAAACCCAAGAACTAATACATATATATTTTTTGGGCTTAAGTATTTTTTTTATAAAATTTTAAAAATTATTAATTACACATATATTGAATCTAATATTATATATAATTATAAAAATAAAAGTATAAAAGAAAAAGGAAAAATTAAATTAAATGATCATCGAACTTTTAAGATATTTTTATTTTGGTTACCAAACTTTAAAAACTTATATTATAGTCATTGGACTTTTAGTTTGTTTTCAGTATGGCCCGTCATGTTAACTTTCGTTAGTAGCGGCTGACGTGACATATTAGTTTTTATTTTCTTGAATAAAATAATGAGTAAACTATACCGTTCGCCACTCATCTTTCTTCTCACTTTTATTTTAGTCACTGAAGTTTAAAATTTTTTTAACTTAATAACTCAACTTTTCAATTATTCCTATTTTAGTCTCTCTATAATGACATAACTTTTTATCACAGGAGAGGTGAAAAGTCAATCTCATTCTCATTTCATTTATTTTCCTTCAATAAATAATTACATATTTAGCCTTTGGTCCAACTTTTCCTACTGCTTTCGTAAATTTGAATCCTTCCTTTCTCATTCTTATTCCATTTATTTTCCATCAGAAAATAACGGTGACATCAATATTTTCGTTAACTGTTAACGGCCGGTGACTTATTAATATTATTTAAATAATCAAATAATTTGAATGAAAAAAATAAAAAAATACTGATCAAAATAAAACCTGTCACGTAATCAAGTGAACAAGAACAAAGCTAACATTAAACTATAAGAGGGTAAGGTGATTAACTTTGAAATGAATAGAATTTTAAAAAGTAATTAAACAAAAAAATAGGGTTCAAAGCATAATTTTATTAATTTTAATTGATATGGTCTTAAAAAAAATTAAAAAAAAATTAAGAGTTAAAAAACTTAACTATAATATTTTAAAGGCAAAATGACAAAAGATGCCCCCAACGTTTGCATGTTTTGTCATTTGGCCCCCTATTCTTTCTTCTGGTCCAAATATGCCCCCAACGTTTGCTTGTTTTGTCATTTGGCCCCCTATTCTTTCTTTTGGTCCAAATATGCCCCCAACGTTTCATTCATAGTCCAAATATGCCCTTGTTGGATGTAAACTGTCAATCAACTGACGGTCAACGGCTTATAAAAAAATTTTGACGTGGCATCAGCAAATCTTAATACGTGGCAAGTCCAGTCAGCATCAGCTGTTGAACGTCAGTTGACTGACAGTTTCCATCTAACGGGGGCATATTTGGACCAAATTGAAACGTTGGGGGGCATATTTGGACTACAAATGAAATGTTGGGGGCATATTTGGACTACAAATGAAACGTTGGGGGCATATTTGGACCAAAAGAAAGAATAAGGGGTTAAATGACAAAAAAAGTAAACGTTGGGGGCATATTTGGACAAAAAAAGAATAGGGGGCCAAATGACAAAACATGCAAACGTTGGGGGCATCTTTTGTCATTTTGCCTATTTTAAAACTATAAGTGGCCTAAAAAAGAATTAAACTATTTAAAGTTGGGGGGAATGGTCCCTCCCAAGTCCCGCCCTCCATTTAGCAGTGTAAGTGAATATAGAGATAATTTGTCCTAAAGTCGGGTCCATCCGAGCCGGGACCGTTCTGCTAATCACGGTCATTACAATTTACCAGACATGATAACGTTGGCATTTGTCCCCAACCCTTCTCAAGTTTAGATAAGAGAAAGAAAAACACGCGCTCCCATATGTTTTTTTGACCTTTTCTGTACTTACCTTTTGTGGTGGCCATTTTTTTAACGTTGTATGATGCAAATTGTTGAATTTTGAAGAAACCCTGATTAGAATTAGCAAAAAAAATTGGACCCAAAACACCAAAAAAATGAGTTCATCAAGGAGTGTAAGGAAGTTGGAAGTGGCAGCACCAGTGCCAGCAGACATAGATATTGCAAACTCAGTTGAACCGTTTCATGTTTCTGAGATTGCTAAGGATCTTAATCTCAGTCCCAGCCATTATGATCTTTATGGCAAATACAAAGCCAAGGTCTTTTTCTTTTTTTCCTTCCTTTTTTTATTTATGTTTTTGTTATTTGTTTTGTTTTGTTGTTCAAAGATGATCAATATGTGGGTTTTGGGTTCTTTGTTGATTGATTTAATCGGTTCATGCTGTGATTTTGATATTTGAAAATTTTATCCTTTTCTTCTCCATGATTTTTCTGGGTATTTGCTCATCTGCCAAAAAAATAAAGCTTTTCCCTTTATTGCTGTAGTCCTTGAACTCCCAATGTTGAGATAATGCAGGAAATGGAATAGATGAGAAATGGTCAACCTTTTGTTTTTGCTTAATTTATATTTTATTGATTTCTGACATATTTGTGATGGAAGTGAGTTGAATGAAAAGAAGAACATTTATTTTATATGCTTTGCCCTTTTATTTTATTTTCTTAATTATATTGGCCACTGAGTTCGGATTTGAATTCAAATTACTGGCTTGATTTGGTCTGCAGGTGTTGTTATCCGTACTCGATGAGCTTGAAAGAAACGACGACGGATACTATGTCGTGGTCGGAGGGATTACTCCAACTCCTCTTGGAGAAGGCAAGTCCACAACTACTGTCGGATTGTGTCAAGCATTGGGAGCTTATCTTGATAGAAAGGTATTCATTATCATTTTTAGTCATACTGAAATTATTCTAGATAGGCAATACCAAATAAAATTGTGTTGGTCCTGCGCTTTTCGGGATGCAAGATCAATTCTTCAGTTGACATGGATGCTGAAGTTTTAAATTTGTCAGTATAATGTTTTAACTACTTAAACAGTCCTGATGCTATATGTTGTTCTCTAATCGTAGGTCGTTACGTGTCTTCGCCAACCTTCACAAGGACCAACTTTTGGAATAAAAGGTGGTGCAGCCGGTGGAGGCTATAGTCAGGTGATCCCGATGGACGAGTTCAATCTTCATCTAACCGGAGATATTCATGCAATAACGGCTGCAAACAATCTACTTGCTGCTGCCATTGATACTAGGATCTTTCATGAGTCAACCCAATCGGACAAGGCTCTTTTTAATCGATTATGTCCGCCGAATAAAGAAGGAAAAAGGAAATTCAGTGATATCATGTTTAGACGATTGAAGAAGCTTGGTATCACTAAGACACAGCCTGAGGACCTTACACCCGAAGAAGTTACAAAATTTGCTAGGCTTGATATTGACCCGCAGTCTATTACATGGAGAAGAGTGATGGACGTAAATGATCGGTTCTTGAGGAAAATAACCGTTGGCCAGGGCCCGGAAGAGAAAGGGATGGTGAGGGAAACAGGATTTGATATTTCAGTTGCTAGTGAAATAATGGCAGTTTTAGCCCTGACAACATCTCTCACTGATATGAGAGAGAGGCTCGGAAAAATGGTGATCGGAAATAGCAAGGCTGGTGACCCTATAACTGCTGATGATCTTGGTGTCGGAGGTGCTTTAACAGTGCTCATGAAGGATGCCATTAACCCTACTCTGATGCAGACTCTTGAGGGAACCCCTGTTCTTGTACATGCCGGTCCGTTTGCAAACATTGCTCATGGTAATTCATCTATTGTAGCTGATAAGATTGCATTGAAGCTGGTTGGAACGGGTGGGTTTGTGGTCACCGAAGCAGGTTTTGGTGCTGATATTGGAACAGAAAAGTTCATGAATATCAAGTGTAGATACAGTGGTCTAAGACCTCAGTGTGCTGTCATCGTGGCAACAATAAGGGCCTTGAAAATGCATGGTGGCGGCCCAGCAGTTGTTGCAGGGAAGCCTCTTGACCCTGCCTACTTAAACGAAAATGTTCCTTTGGTTGAAGCTGGCTGCGTAAATTTGGCCAGGCATATTGTAAACACGAAGGCCTATGGTGTAAATGTTGTTGTTGCTGTGAACAAATTCTCGACCGACACTGAAGCAGAAATGAATGCTGTTATGCATGCATCTATGGTTGCCGGAGCATTTAATGCTGTAATATGTACCCACCATGCTCATGGTGGTAAAGGAGCGGTTAGTTTCTTCTCCCAATCCGTTAGTTTCTGTAAAAGCATAATGATGCAGTCAGAGGTGCATATAGAATTAGGCACTTTGTCTTACACATGGCATCTCTTATATGTTACTCGTACTCGGTGTGTTAGATATGAGTGTGTGTCCAACATGGGTTTGTTCAATGAGTAATAGATTACTGTTATTTTTGTCAGGTCGAGCTTGGAGTTGCAGTTCAAAAGGCCTGCGAGAGTGTGAATCAGCCATTACATTACCTGTACCCTTTGGATATTAGTATTAAAGAGAAAATTGAGGCGATTGCAAGGTCATACGGTGCCAGTGGTGTCGAATACTCCGAACAGGTAAACTCCTAATAAATCTTTAATCAATTTATTCTGGGACAACCCTTTCAAGTTAACATGGCATTGAACTTGTGCACATCATTACTCGAATTTAGATTACTGTATCTCAGAGTTGTTGTTTTAGTTCTCATTTTTATTCCACATTATTTTTTAGAGAATTCTTACAATTAAAATCTAGACACTGTCGTTTTTTCCTTTCGGGTGGGCAGTGGAATCCCCTTTAAAAGCTCTTGGCAATGAATTTGACTGTTAAGAAAAGATAATCAGTGAAGGTGTTTGATTCGGATAAGTTCTTTTCGTTATTAAGTTAGATTCGGATAATCACAAACTGATCAAGTGTTTTCTCATTGACATGAATAAATTTTTTGCTCTCAAATCAGGCTGAGAAACAGATTGAGATGTACACCAGACAAGGCTTTTCCGGTCTTCCGATCTGCATGGCAAAAACCCAGTACTCATTTTCACACAATGCAGCCGAGAAGGGCGCACCAAGTGGATTTATGTTACCGATAAGGGATGTGCGAGCCAGTATAGGAGCCGGGTTCATTTATCCTTTAGTTGGTACAATGAGCACGATGCCAGGACTACCAACAAGGCCATGCTTTTACGAAATCGATCTCGACACTAGCACCGGAAAAGTTGTTGGTCTTTCATGAAACCTATGTTGAAATCTCTCCAGAGCAGGTTTGATTCGAGTTTTCATTTGTGTGAAGCTGAATATTTGTGAAAAATACTGAATATGGTTTTTAATCATCTCTTTCATGGGATTGTAACAATTCAATAAGTTTTGCTTCTTACTGTCAGCAGCAGACATCTATTAATAACGCCAATGATAGAACTATATTTTCTCAGTGTTTTAATGTCGGGAATATGTATAGAAACTAAACTAGATTAGTGCAAAGATTTAATGAAGCTAATGCGTAATGGGGGCTAAAGATGAAACTTTCATTGATGATCAATATTCTATTATGTATGATATTGCTCGTGGTGATACGATTGAAAGCAAAATTGACACTTACGATGATACGAAGAATGAGTCACTTTGTACATCTAAACTTGAGCATGACTTGGAATTGGTTGGCATCCATTGTTAAGTAATACTCTAAGGGTGCGTTTGGTTCATGGAAGGTAAGATTATCTTTGGGAATAAGATTTTCGAAATGTAATATTACTTGAAATATTACTGGAAATGTTGGCTTGTTTGGTTTATTGCGTAGGAATGTAAGATTAGTGTGTTTGGTTGGAGGTATATAAGGTTATCTGGAAGTAAAATTTACCAAGTTGTCCATATGTTATATTTTTTTAACATGTTAAACTTTAAATATTAACTAAAAAATACATGCACAAAATTAATAGAACTATTTTTGTTACACTATTTAAAATTTGTAAAAATTATATATTTATCATGTTATTAATATAATTATTATATTAACTATTTGGCCTCAGTGGAAAATGGATGAGGTTCATCCTAGAAGACTTGAGTTCAATCACTTTGTCTATACTATCTTGTAAATAGGGGTGCTTATCGAGCGAGTCGATCGCGAGTTAGGCATTGCTCGACTCGTGATCGTTAAAAAAATTTGTTGCTCGTTAAGCTCGTTAAAATTGTGCTCGACTCGTGCTCGTTAAAAAAAATTGTTGCTCGACTCGTTGCTCGTTAAGCTCGACTCGTTGCTCATTAAACTCACTAAAAAATTTACCTTATTTTTAACTAAAAGTAAAATTTAACAATACTATATGGGGCTTAATATTAACATATATTAACAAATTTAACCAAAACATATCAAAAGAGTGTATAAAGCATTTTCAAAGTCTAAATTTCAAACCAACAATCCACGAATACACCAAACTAGCATATTAAAACTAAAATAACAATCCACAAATTCATCAAACTAACATATTAAAACTAAAGTAACAATCTACAAATATTTTAAAAAATCAACGAGCTGCTCACAAACTTATCGAGTCGAGTTAGACTTTGTTCAACTCAACTCGTTAAGGTCTCGAGTCGAGTTCGAGTTCGAGTCGAGTCAACCCGAGTCGAGCGTTTACCGAGTTTTGACTGAGTCGAGTTCGAGCAGCTCACGAGCTGCTCAACTCGTTAAGCACCCCTACTTGTAATCACCTTTAGACTATTAAAAAACTATTTTATATTTATTTACCTTCGTTATCTTCTATTAAAATATTTTTGTGAATTTTTAAATGCTAAACATTTAATATGTTCAAATTTTTAATTTTTTTTATTACTTGTGACATGTCAAGCAAATTAATGTAAATAATGAAAAAAATCTAAAAGTTATATAATACTGATAAGAATTTATATCATAAGTTTAACCTACTAAAATATTTTATAAGGTCATAAATATAAGAATAAAATTAAAAACATCAACTCTTAACTTATTAATTCTCAATCAATATGTTATCCCAACATATAACCTATAAACATCATAAATATAATATTAATAAAAATATATTATAATATTTAAATATTTGTAACACTATTTAAATATTAAATATAAATATTTAATTAATTTACACAACACATATTTAATCATCTAATTAAATTGAACAAATGATCTATATGAACAAAATTCATTAACTTAAGGGCAATATGGTCCAAAGGGGAGGGAATGGACAAATGCCTAAGAAATTCAAGAGAATCACATTCCGACCATTTAATGAAAAAATTGTTGATATTGGGAATGTAAAATTACCTCTTAGAGGGAATGATCTCCAACCAAACGTGAGTATGTAATTTCGAAAAAGATCATTCCCCCAAATAATGATCTTTTCCACGAACCAAATGCTCCCTAAAAGATTTCGTGGAAAAAGTGAAAAATTTGTTTTTTTATTGCGTTTGAAATTTTTGGTCAAAATTTAAAATTTTATCTTAGGCTCTTTGTACTTTGAGAATTCGTGTCAAGGTGTAAATTGTTAGAATTTATGACCCAAATTTTCTTAGAATTCTAAAAGTATGAATCCTAATTTGATTAGATTTCTTACCACGCAAGTTTCATTTGTATCAAGTAATAAATCTTATAAATATGTAATGTCGTTTAAAATTTTTGATAAAATAAATTAAAAGAATCACAAATAAATTTAGTCGCACAGACTCATCTTCGTGTATTCTTCCCACACTAGTAAAAATTTTGATCTTTTATTGGGACTTTTCTTCGAAATAGTTTTTCAAGTTAAATCTTGGTCTCATTTTTTCTTGCACGATCATATGCTTATTGTTATTATATAACAAATTCAATGGCTAAATTGTTAACATATTAAATTAAAAAAATTATTAAAGTATCTAAAATTATATGCTAATGTAAACAAATAGCTTCCGACGTGGGTCTTTCAAGAAAAAAGAGCTTCCGACGTGGGTACTCTATAGATGTTTTTAATCCTAAAATGAAGGTTTAATAGTTAATCACTCCACGTAGGGTTGTAAACGAACCGAACGTTCAGCGAACCGTTCGTGAACCGTTCGGCGGAAAGTTCGTTTATGTTCGTTTATTTATTAAACGAACGAACATGAACAAGATTTTTTTGTTCGTCTAATTAAATGAACGAACACGAACAAAAGGCTTGTTCGTTCATTTATGTTCGTGAACGTTCGGTAATTCGTTCGTTTATGCTCGTTCATTTATGTTCGTTCGTTTATGTTCGTTTATGTTCGTTCGTTTATGTTCGTTCAATTATGTTCGTTTATGTTCATTTAAATTTATTCACATATGTCTAGGGGTGTTCATTATTCGGTTAAACCGAACCTACCGACCGAACCAAAACAAAATTGGTTAATCTATTAGATAATTTTAGGTTTCAACTAATAATTAAGAGTTTTTTCAAATTTTAATTATCGATTAATTCGGTTTAAAAATCAGTTAATTAACTGAATTAATCGAACTAACCAAAAATATTAAATATTTAACAAATTATATATGTTCGTTCATGTTCGTTTATGTTCGTTTGTGTTCTTTAGTGTTCGTTTATGTTCGTTTACCATTTAAACGAACGAACATGAACGAACACGAACAAGCTACATTCCTTAATGAACGAACACGAACAAGAAATTTTGTGTTCGTTTATGTTCGTGTTCGTTCATTTGTTCGGTTAAAATTAAACGAACGAACATGAACACACCCTCGTTCGTGTTCGTTCGGTTCGTTTACAGCCCTAACTCCACGTACTTTAGTCTAATTCTTAGTTTAATCCCTGTACTAATTTTTTCTCAGCTTATTTCATGTACTATCAACTTATGTATCCCACTGTCATTGTCGTTTAAATAATTATGTTTTTATGGAGAAATTATTATATGAATTTGACTCCCTACGTCATTTATATTCTCCATCCACTAATAATCAGCTAATTAATTTTTATATTTTTCATGTTATTTTTTCATTTATAATTAATTTCTATGTAACCACCAATTATCTATTTACAAGGCAAAAAAAGTGAAGATTCGTCATTAGAAAAAATAACATAAAAAATATAAAAATTAGTTGGCTGCTTTTTAGTGGATGGGACCATAGATGGCGTGTTGAGCCGGAATCACATAATAGTTTTTCGTTTTTATGAGTTTTCACCCAAAAAATCATGTTTCCAATCAAATCATGCCACATGTAATAAAAATAAAAAATAAAACCGTATAAAATTAAAAAAAAAAACTTAAAATAGGAATGTCAGTGGAGCAGATTTTGCGGAGATTCATCTCACTTCGCATTCAATTAGGCAGAGATAGTAACAAATTTTACGAGTCGTGGGGCGAGGATGGAGATAAAAATTAGATTCGTAGTGGGTGGTGGGGCATGCGAGAATATGACTTTGTACCCGCTCCATCCCCACCCGCCTCGCTTGATCACCACCCACCCCACATCATCTCTACCCGCCCCAACAGATCTTATAATATATTATTATAAATATAATTAAAAAATACAGTATCAGTTTGGATCATATTGAAATTTAAGGTGATTCGTATTGACTTATCTTGAAAAATTAATGAAAAGTAATATATATATATATATATATATATATTTAAATTTGAGATTGATCAGATCAAATATATAAATATTTTTTAAAATATCAGTTTGAATTCAAGTCAAATTTAAGATGATTTATGTTGACTTATCTTGGAATATTTATAAAAATTTATATATATATAATATTTATGTTTATTGATTTTCTTCTAATTTACTGTTGCTTGTCGTAAGCTTTTTTTAAGGTTTATTTTTTTTCTCCTCAATCCTCACCATAGATATGTTATTCTTTTACTTCTTTAATTTTATTTTCCTAATGTCGTATGTTATCTAGATTCTATTGGTACTTATTCTTATTTTATCATTGTTATTTTCTTTTTAGTTCTTTCTATATTGTTTATTTGTTACGACAATTGAAATATTATTTTACATGTTGTTTGTGCTATTTTCCAGTCCTTTACATTAGACTTTAGTATTTTTTTAGTCTAAACTTTTGTGTTGTACAAAATGTAATTTCGTATATTATTTTTTTAAAATGGTTATAGTTGAAATAATGTCACATATGTGGTGGGAGTCCAAATGACAAATATTTCATACTTTTTTTTTTTTGTAAAAAGGGTATTGATCACCTGCCTCATTAAAAAAACCCTCCATAAACCTAATGGAGGAAAAAGAGTACACATGATATCAATTTACATCACAAGACTAAAGCGAAGTCGGAATAGAAACCATATCCTCATGCAAGAGGGGAACAACATAAACCGGAGGGACATCAAAAGAAGTCAACTCTAAACTACTAGTACTCGCCATAGACGCCAAAGCATCAGCCACACAATTACCACTTCGAGGAACATAACGGCAAGAAATACTTCAATCTTTCTGATACAAGGGTGTTGCTGAAGAAATCAACTTTCCTCGTTCATTCACGGATCTAGGATAATAGCACGTATTTTCTCTGCAATAGAAACAAACATAGATTTTTATATAGGTGTCAAAAATAAAGAAAATAAGAAAATAATTCAGAAATGAGGAAAAGAAGAGAATTGCTGAAATAATTTAAAGATGAAGATGATATCTTCAAACATTCAACAATAGCAGCAACGTTCTTGGTCTTGACACGACGAACTCGAAAGAACCTGCATAATCTGTTATGCAAACCCGAATCGAATCTATTCTTCGTAGTCGATAGATGAATAAACTCCAAGGAAGAACTCGAACAATCTGTTGAACGAACCCGAACCTTATCTTGAATTTATTCGAATAAAGTACTTGGACCCGTCAATTATCTAACAATTGGGAACCCGAAGTATCAAGGAAAAATAGTTCTAAAAAGAACTAAAATTGAGATAAAATCTCACAAATTTTCATTCATCAAAAGTCTTATATGTCTTTTTACAAATGAAATTCAGCCTATATATATATATATGAATACATGGATAGGTAGCCGAATTATTCTTGTAGCTAATATTAAAAAATGCAATTTAAAATTCAAACAAATAACCACTCCTTTTGGCTGATTGAATATGATCCATATGTTTGAAAATTTGGCCGCATACTTTGAATAAGGAAAAGATTGTGGCTGCATTTGAATTAAAGCACATGCAAAATTATGCATGCATTTAAAATTCAAAGATGGAGGCTGCTTGTTGCATTAAAATTCAAAGATGGAGGCTGCATGTTGATTCACGCATGGCTTGGGCTGTTTTTAGTGCGCACAAAACTGGCCGAAACATGGTCAATGTGCTTCATTCTTGATTTTGAAATTC
The DNA here is from genome assembly GCA_030270665.1 of Hibiscus trionum. NCBI lineage: Eukaryota > Viridiplantae > Streptophyta > Magnoliopsida > Malvales > Malvaceae > Hibiscus > Hibiscus trionum. The sequence goes on along the minus strand of BSYR01000021.1, from coordinate 3,656,098 downwards.
AAATGGAGTTTATCCATAATGCCGAAATGTATGGCTGCACACATAAAAAAAAATATTATTATAAGTTATATTATCAAATTATTCCAACATATGTATCATATGATATACGTATTCTAATATACCTAATAAATTATAAAACCTAATCATGTCACATAATTATATGTAACACATTAAATGTCCTATCGTCTAAGGCACAAGTATTATCAAATGATTCAGAAATATTAGCACAAGTAAGGAAAAGAGCTTCCCTGAAACGTTGCGCCTTAGATCGAGTAATTGGTCCTAACGGTAAGACCTCCGGATCAGCAACATGTGCTGGTGAAGATGTGCTCACATCATCCCCCCCTTCTTGAAAAGGATTTGTCCTCAAATCTATAAAATCACCATAAGGGGTTAAGTCAGAAACATTAAATGTGGCACTTACATTGTATTCTCCGGGTAGATCTAACTTGTAGGCGTTGTCATTCACTTTCTCCAACACCTGAAAAGGACCATCTCCTCGCGGTAACAGCTTGGACCGCCTTTGGGCTGGAAATCTTTCCTTTCGGAAATGAACCCAAACCCAGTCTCCAACTTCGAAGGTGACTCGCTTTCTTCCCTTGTTTGCTTGCTTTTCATATTGCTGAGTCCTTCGCTCAAGATTCTCCTTTACTTGCTGATGCAACTTCTTGACATATTCTGCTTTCGCTTGACCGTCCCTGTTCGTCACCTGTTCCTGTGGCAGAGGTAACAAATCTAGAGGCGTAATGGGGTTAAAACCATAAACAACCTCAAATGGTGACATCTTAGTAGCAGAATGAATGGCATGATTATATGCAAATTCAACATGTGGCAAACAATCCTCCCAAGTTCTAATGTTCTTTTTAATGATGGAACGAAGTAAAGTAGATAAAACACGATTAACAACCTCAGTTTGTCCATCAGTTTGGGGATGGCAAGTAGTAGAAAACATAAGTTTCGTACCTAGTTTGCTCCAAAGAGTCCTCCAGAAGTGACTCAAAAACTTTACATCCCTGTCAGAAACAATTGACCTAGGAATACCATGCAAACGAACAATTTCTCTAAAGAACAAGTTAGCCACATTAACAGCATCATCAGTCTTATGGCATGCAATGAAATGTGCCATCTTAGAGAACCTATCAACCACAACAAATACACTATCTCTACCATTTCTAGTTCGAGGAAATCCCAAAATAAAATCCATCGAAATATCAGTCCAAGGGGAATCAGGGATAGGTAGAGGTAAGTACATACCATGTGGTGAAACCTTTGACTTTGCCTTCCTACATGTCACACAACGTTCACAATACCTTTCAACGTCCCTGCGCATCTTTGGCCAAAACAGATGTTCTTTTAGTGTATGTAACGTTTTAGTGACACCAAAATGACCCATTAATCCACCTTCATGTGCCTCACGAATCAAAATATCACGCATCGAACCCTGTGGAATGCAAATCCTGTTTTCCTTGAAAAGATAGCCATCATGCCTGTAAAACTTTCCATCTGCACCTTTCGAACAAGCATTAAACTTATCTCTAAAATCATGATCATCAGGGTATAAATCACGAATATATGCAAAACCAATCAGATGTGAATCAAGATAACTCAAAAGTGCATACCTACGTGACAATGCATCAGCAACGACATTTTCTTTCCCTTTCTTGTAATGAATGACATAAGGAAAAGATTCTAAGAATTCAACCCACTTAGCATGTCGTTTATTCAATTTATGCTGACCTGTGATGTAACGTAAAGCCTCATGGTCGGTGTGGATCACAAACTCCTTAGGCAACAAATAATGCTGCCATGTCTCCAATGACCGAATCAGTGCATACATCTCTTTATCATAAACCGGATAATTTAATGTAGCACCACTCAATTTCTCGCTAAAGTAAGCAACAGGTTTCTTTTCCTGCATCAAAACAGCACCTATACCAATTCCAGAAGCATCACATTCGATTTCAAACATTTTATCAAAATCAGGTAATGCTAACACAGGTGCTCTAGTCAAACAATCTTTAATTTTCAAAAAGGCATCTTCTTGTTCCTTACCCCAAGAGAAGCTAGAATTCTTCTTAATAATACCAGTTAAGGGGGCGGTAATGGAACTGAAATTAGGAACAAACCGTCGATAAAAACTTGCTAAACCATGAAACGATCTAACTTGAGTAATCGATGTCGGTCGTGGCCATTCCTGAATTGCCTTTATCTTCTCAGGATCAACTTCAACTCCCTGAGAACTAACAATGTAACCAAGAAATGTGAGTTTGTTAGTACAAAATACACACTTCTCCATGTTACCAAACAATCTTTCTTCTCGCAAAACCTGCAAAACAGCTCGCAAATGTCCTACATGATCCTGTAAAGACTTGCTATAGATCAATATATCATCAAAGTATACAACACAAAATTTACCAATGAAAGATCGCAGAACATGATTCATCAAGCGCATAAAAGTACTAGGTGCATTAGTTAAACCAAAAGGCATTACTAACCATTCGTACAAACCTAGCTTTGTCTTGAAGGCTGTTTTCCACTCATCGCCTTCTCGCATGCGGATCTGATGATAGCCGCTCCTTAAGTCAATTTTGGAGAAAATGACGGCTCCGCAAAGCTCGTCCAACATGTCATCAAGTCTTGGAATGGGATGACGATACTTAATTGTAATCTGGTTCACAGCTCGACAATCTACGCACATCCTCCAAGAACCATCTTTCTTCGGTACTAACAGCACCGGAACAGCACACGGACTCAAGCTCTCTCGAATGTAACCCTTGTCCATCAACTCAGTAACTTGGCGTTGTAGCTCTTTAGTCTCTTCAGGGTTGGTTCGATAAGCTGGCCGGTTCGGAATAGTAGCACCTGGAATGAAATCAATCTGGTGCTCTATGCCACGAAGAGGTGGCAATCCCTTCGGTGTTTCAGCTGGAAATACGTCCTCAAACTCCTGCAAAAGTGTCAAAATCGGTGAAGGTAGATCAGTAGGAAAATCTGTCAATAAACAATAATCTTTAAACATCAAAATAAGAACAGATTGTTGAGAGGAAAGACATTTCCTGATTTCGCTACTGCTCGCATACACGGACATCTTCTTCTTCTCTTTTGCAGTCTCTTTACTCTTTTTCAAGCTTGGCTGATCTTCAAACACTTGACTCGGTGTCAAAGGAGCCAAAGTGATCTTCTTACCTGCATGCATAAAAGAGTAACGGTTTGTATAACCATCATGCATTACCTTCTTGTCATATTGCCAAGGGCGTCCCAAAAGAAGGTGAGTAGCATCCATCGTCACAACATCACAACGGACCTCGTCATTGTAGTTTCCAATTGAAAATGGTATAATAGCCTGTCTGGTCACTTTAAGCTCGCCACCATCATTCAACCATTGTAACTTATATGGATGAGGATGCTTTGTTGTCTTCAGACCTAACCTGTCAACCATCACTGAACTGGCAACATTAGTACAACTACCGCTATCAATAATTACAACACATACCTTGTCTTGCACCTTGCATCGTGTGTGAAAGATATTCTCGCGCTGTAGATCATCTGTTACCTGTTGCACATTCAGACTTCTTTTAATAACCAAAAGTTCCATTACCTTACCAGATTCAGGAACCTCTAGGTCGGTCTCGTCTTCCTCTTCAGTAGGGACATCATGCACTTCCTCCTCGGAATCTGATTCTATCTCACCATCATCTCGCATCAACATAACCCTCCGGTTAGGGCATTGACTAGCAACATGTCCTCTTCCAAGGCACTTGAAACACTGGATATCTCGCGATTGTTCTTTTACCACCACTTGTTGTTTGCCACGCCCATTATCAGCAACGGGAGGCTTTGGTGTGCTGGATTCGCCTTGCTCTCGAATCCGAAGTGGCGTTTGCGGTGCTTGTTTCCTGGAATTGTTAGGAATAAATAACGGATTTGAAAAAGGTTTAAAAGAAAGGTTACCTCGATTTGAAGACTTCCTGCGCTGCTGTCGTTCAATCTTTATTGCCATCTGTACCATGTCATCAACCTCGACATAGTGCTGTAATTCAACAGCGTTGGCAATCTCGATGTTCAACCCTGCTAGAAAACGTGCCATGGTAGCTTCTCGATCTTCCTCGATATTTGCACGCATCATAGCCATCTCCATATCCTTGAAATAATCCTCAACGCTCCTATTTCCCTGTTTCAAATTTTGCAACTTTTGAAACAAATCACGATGATAGTGAATAGGAACAAACCTTTTACGCATTAGTCGCTTCATCTCGATCCATGTTGCAACTGGGTCATCACCAGTACGTCTACGGTTAAGTAATAACTGGTCCCACCATATCAAGGCATAATCAACAAACTCTGTTGCTACTAATCGAACTTTCTTTTGCTCCGAATAATTATAACACTCAAAAATGTGCTCCACTTTGCTTTCCCAAGCCAAGTATGCATCAGGATCTGAGCGTCCCTGAAAAGAAGGAATAGCAATCTTAATGTTAGTCAAATTATCGTCTACTTGTTGCACACGTCCTTGTCTAGGAATATGCTGTCTCGGTGACCGTTCGTCTTCATTTTCATTCAATACATCGTTAACAGAGTTGGATCCTCCGTCAAACCTATCCATCCTCGACTGTAATGGCTCTAAGGCGGTAGCCACTACTCGTTGCATCATTCTCTCTAAGGCTTGCATTTGAGGAATTAGTGGACCCTGTTCAACCGTGTGATCATCGGAACCTGACATATTTAACAACAAAAACAAACAAACAAACTGGTTAAAGGTTAAAAAAAATAGTCCTCACCAATCACACAGCAAAAATCCTCACTAGTCACTCCAAAGAAGTTGCACTCAAGAAAATAAGGAATTAACACTCGGCACTCGTGTTTCACTCGGGAGAATACTCGAATGGCTCTTTTTGTCTCCCCTTCTGTTCTCACACGCTCTGTTTGCCTTTTCCCTCGATCTCTCGTATTTAGTTCTTTAAAGGAACTGATTCCGATGTTCAGATTCTTCAAGTGTTGTCAAATTGAAATAACGGGTGACGGTTTAATATTATTAGAACAAAGATAAGGGTTAGGAGAAAAGAGAAATAAATAATAATAAAAAAAATGAAAATTGAGAATTGGGCTGAAATAATTAAAAAAAAAAAATTAACAATATGAAATGAAAGAAAGGATGCTAAAAGAACAAGAATTTAGCAACTTACGCAGTAGAAATGCTTACCACCATCCTATTTCCGGAACAAACAAGAAAAGTTGATTTCGGGTGATTTCAAAGCATTTCAAGGTAAGATAGATACATCCTTCAACATATCAAAACCTTTCAACAAATTTTTTTTTGTTTTTTTTTTTTTATTCTTCACAACTCATCACTCTTTTTCTTTCTTTTTTTTTTGAATTTTCGTATATATATATATATATATATATATATTTAATTCTGAATTTTTTTTTGACTTTTTTTTTTTTACTTTTGGATAGATATATATATAATTTTTTTTGTCTGGTAGTGCAGAAGATGCTATAATCCGACCAAAGCTCTGATTACCATATGATACAAGGGTGTTGCTGAAGAAATCAACTTTCCTCGTTCATTCACGGATCTAGGATAATAGCACGTATTTTCTCTGCAATAGAAACAAACATAGATTTTTATATAGGTGTCAAAAATAAAGAAAATAAGAAAATAATTCAGAAATGAGGAAAAGAAGAGAATTGCTGAAATAATTTAAAGATGAAGATGATATCTTCAAACATTCAACAATAGCAGCAACGTTCTTGGTCTTGACACGACGAACTCGAAAGAACCTGCATAATCTGTTATGCAAACCCGAATCGAATCTATTCTTCGTAGTCGATAGATGAATAAACTCCAAGGAAGAACTCGAACAATCTGTTGAACGAACCCGAACCTTATCTTGAATTTATTCGAATAAAGTACTTGGACCCGTCAATTATCTAACAATTGGGAACCCGAAGTATCAAGGAAAAATAGTTCTAAAAAGAACTAAAATTGAGATAAAATCTCACAAATTTTCATTCATCAAAAGTCTTATATGTCTTTTTACAAATGAAATTCAGCCTATATATATATATATGAATACATGGATAGGTAGCCGAATTATTCTTGTAGCTAATATTAAAAAATGCAATTTAAAATTCAAACAAATAACCACTCCTTTTGGCTGATTGAATATGATCCATATGTTTGAAAATTTGGCCGCATACTTTGAATAAGGAAAAGATTGTGGCTGCATTTGAATTAAAGCACATGCAAAATTATGCATGCATTTAAAATTCAAAGATGGAGGCTGCTTGTTGCATTAAAATTCAAAGATGGAGGCTGCATGTTGATTCACGCATGGCTTGGGCTGTTTTTAGTGCGCACAAAACTGGCCGAAACATGGTCAATGTGCTTCATTCTTGATTTTGAAATTCAAATGGAGTTTATCCATAATGCCGAAATGTATGGCTGCACACATAAAAAAAAAATATTATTATAAGTTATATTATCAAATTATTCCAACATATGTATCATATGATATACGTATTCTAATATACCTAATAAATTATAAAACCTAATCATGTCACATAATTATATGTAACACATTAAATGTCCTATCGTCTAAGGCACAAGTATTATCAAATGATTCAGAAATATTAGCACAAGTAAGGAAAAGAGCTTCCCTGAAACGTTGCGCCTTAGATCGAGTAATTGGTCCTAACGGTAAGACCTCCGGATCAGCAACATGTGCTGGTGAAGATGTGCTCACATCACTTTCCCACATAGTTCCTTGATGTACCATGAAATAGCAATTGAAAAATCGATTTGATCATCACGTTGAATTAACTTGATAGTCTCAACACTATCCGACTCAACTATAACATGGCGTAATCCTATATCCCACGCAATCAAAAGACCAGGATAGATACATCAGAGCTCAGCCTCCAACACGGTAACGCCCCGAGTTTAGGGGTCGGATGTTACTCGGGTAAATCAGGTTCGAGTCGTGGGTCCATTTTAAAATTTAATTAATCTTTGCTTAAATTAAAAAGAGTTTGAGTCATAAATGGCTTTTTGGTAATTAAAACAAATAAACAAAACATGTGAAAGGGGGGTTTTTGGAAATTAGCTATTCACTTTCTTCTTCCCCTTGCTTCTTTTCTTTTCACGTTGAAAAAAACCTCCCTTATCCCCTAAATACTATTTCATCAAATCTCTTCATCAATCCAAGGGTTCTTTTCAAGGTAATTGCATTTTTGAATTCTCCTCACTATTTCCAACATTTCCGTAGCTTTAGTTTTCATAGAAATGCCCTTTTAAAGTTTTTGAAATTTTGAAATTTTGGAAGTGAAAGTATGAAACTTTAGGGGTTTTTGATTAGCTCTTGATTTGATGAGTTTAACTATGTTTTAATCTAGTCCTTGGGTGCAATATATCTTGAAATGGAGGGCTTTTGTCAAGACATCCCAAAATGGGTTTTATGGGTGTTTTAAAAGAGATGAAAACTTGAGTTATAGGAGTGGTTTAGTGTAAAGGGGTTGACCTGATGTTTTGTTGATGCTTAAGGGTTGTTTTGGAAGTAATTAGGGATGTTTTGGGGTTGGAATTGATAGTTTTTTGCTGGGTTGTGTGGAAGTACGAAAATGGAGAAGTTGGATAGTTCATGGTTTGAAAAATATAGAATGTGGGTCTTGAGATTGTGCTTTGTTTGTGACAGTGATTTCATGGATGAATTGTTGAGTAAATTGTTGTTTTTGATTGGTTAGAATCGAGGGAAAACATTGGAGAGGCTTCGGGCACGAATCCGAAAATTTGGAGAATTGAGATCGGTGTTCGGCTTCCGTTTGCGTTGCAACGGTGAGTGAAAATGTTTAACCTCGTTTTTCTTTCGAAATGGGATTCTTGGGGGTTTGGGTGGAGCCTTGAGGGCCCTCATAAACCCAAGTGTAAGTTTACTAACCTTACCTTGGTGGTTAAGTGATGATGTGTGGATAGTTGTTGTGATTTCATGTGCATGGTGAATTGCTTTACATCCGTTGTTGTTGTGTAGTCATTGTTGGTGTCGAGCCTCACGTGATGGTTGTCATAACTACGGTGATGTGTAGTCCCATCGGTAGTGACTAGTAGAAGAGTACTTTGATGTGTAGTCCCATTGGAAAACTACTAGTCGAAACGGTGATGTGTAGTCCCACCGTGTTTTGGTTGTGCTTGTGCAAACCTTGTATTTATGTTGTTGTGCCTCTCATTATGCATTTAAATGTTTTACTTAACCTCTAAGAAATGTGTTTTGAAACTGCATTGTTGATGAGTTTTAGAGCTTCGCTCACTAAGCTGTCAAGCTTACGCTCTCTTTTTTCCAACATACAGATCGTTAGAGTTCGGGAGGCAAGTGGGCAAGGGAGGAGCCTTTTGGAGTTCTCAAGTAGCTCAAGTATGCTTTAAGTATTTGTAATAATGCCTAGATGATGGGGGTATTAGACTTGTATGGAGTTGGTGCCAAACTCCCTAGTTTGATTTTGTTGATGATCTAGCATGTTGAGTTGTTGACGCTATGTTGGATACGTCTATACTTTTATGTTGTGGAGTGTAAATCATGTCTACCTTGTTGCTTGATGCCTTGTGCTTGATGGATTAGGACCTATTCCCATGAATGCTATATGTTGCTTTGTGAGCATGTGAAACCTTGCTATGGAATGCTAATTGTGTGTTTATTGCCTTTGAATGAAATGGTTTAGCTATGCATGCTTTATGCAAGTTTTCTACCTAAATGCCTATCTTGAGATGTATGTCTTGTTAGTTCAGCTAAGTAGCCTTGCATGCCTAATTTTGGTTGCTAACTGATGTATGAGTGTTGATATGATACTAGGCAAGTCGTAAATTGCATCTAGAGTCGAGTCTTTATGCCTTTTGCTGCTAATTTGAGTCTTACAGTGCAGGGCATATCAGTACGCCCAAGGGCCGTATCGATACAGTCCTACGCTTTGAGACTCAGATTTGGCTTACCGTATCGGTACACGGGGGCGTATTGATATGCCAAAACCTCTCTAGAAATCTGAGATTTTGACGAGATTTTGGCGTATCGGTACGGGTCCAGGGTGTATCGGTACGGTCTTATCTCGTTAACCGTGAGAAGTTGACCAGTGAGGGCATATCAGTACGGTCAACCAGTGTACCGATATGGTCTCCCTAGGTTGACTATGGGTAGTTGACCTGGTCAAGGCGTATCGATACCCTCTCCTAGCGTATCGATACGGCCTGTTGTAAAGTCTAAAATGGGCTGTTGAATTGCTTGTTTTAATTGCTTCGTGTCGTTTCATTGTCTTTTCGTTGTCGTATAACACATAGGATGTATTACAGCATTTAGACAAGATAATAATTAAAAGAAATTTTCTAGGGTTGCTAACCGAATGGGAGCCTTAATGGGTTTCACTTCAGTTTTCTCCGTGTAGCCTACTCAGACCGGTCAGTCGTCCATACCGGGACGAGGGGTTACAAAAACCCAGCAACGGCCAATAAACTTTCCATATCCGCGCAACCAAGTCCCGATATAATCTCGAAGTACTCCGCCACATCTAGCTCTCCCATCCGACCCCACGCCCGAACCATCAGAATTCACCCAACCATTCGGAGGAGGCACCCAATGAGAGCATACTTTTTGTTGTCCTAATGACCGTGCCATGCATGCAAGCCTACCCGCAAGAGCGTCTCGAGTCGTGTCCGCAAGCCAATGACTTCGAGTAACAAGTGAACCCCACTCTTCAATAGGACTATTAAAAACCACCGCATTCCTTTGACACCACGGGTTCCATAGCACTGAAGTGAACATTAAGTCTCAACCAACCTGATCAGTCCCAAAGGGTGAAGACCCGAATAAGTTGTACTCGGTCCATTGATGAAACGGGAGGCGAAATAATTCTGACAATCGAGATGGTTGCACAAGAAGGGACCAAATTGACTGAGCCGCTCCACAACGTCTAAGGACGTGATCCACATCTTCATCACACATGTGACAAACCTGACAACTCGCATCAGAAGTAAAATGGCAACGCGCGCGTTCGACATTAGTCATCAATTTTCCACAACACGCAAGCCACATAACAAATTTGATAACAAATCACAAATATTTCAGACTTTTTTTCATAAAAAAATTGATTTATATTTATTTAACTAATATTTATAAATATATTATATGAATTAGTCATAGGCGGATAAAGAGGAGATTAGGTAGGTCTCATGACTCATGTGAGTGATGGGGTAGGAATGATTTTAATCTTGCGGGGACATCGATGATTTTAGATTTTGTATTTACAGCGGGTCGTGGGATGAGGATGAAGATGAAAATGAAAATTTTTGACGGGAATAGGTGCCCACCCTGTCCGATTGACCTAGCTTAAAATATCAAAAATAAATCTTAAAATGTCTATAATTTTCCGAATTTATATCTTAACTTTGAAGCTGTAAATATGTTTAATTTAAAAAATAATAAATTTAAAAAATCATGAAATTGAAATAAAATACTTAGTAACTTCTAAAAAGTTAAGATTTTAAAAAATAAGTTTTGGGTTTTTTTAGTTTTTTAATGGATGTTTTGTTATTTTATAGTTTTATTTAAATTTTTAAAAAGGAATTTCGATCTTTTCGTCATGGGGTATGTTTTGACTAGGTCTTATCATTATTTTTGGGGTAATATTCATGTAATTTTACGGTTCATGTTCGGAGTGCGAGGCTGTCAGTCCTAATAATGTCATCTTTAAAGTATGAACTCAAATCCTTTCATTGAAAGTGTAATATGTCTTAGCACCTAACACTTATCTCTTATCATCAATTTTTTTTAATATCAATGACAACGACTTAAAGTGAAAAATAATACGATAATAAAAGAGATAAATTAAAAATATAATATTAAAGCCAAATTACTATTAAGCCTAAATACTATGAAATCTGAGGATGTACTCTATAGACGTGTTTAAAAATTAAACTTTTATTTTCGATTTTTTTTTGAATTGAAAGAAAAGGAGGTAAACTAAAGGCAGATGGTACTGTTATACATATGGCTATCTCGCTCAAGGAGCCTAGCTATCAAGGGAGGTGGTTCTTCAAGGATGATCAAATCTTCTGTCGAGTAGCCTGCCATCTTGGCAATTCCATCAGCCGGGCGATTGGCGTCTCGGGGCACCCAAACAATCTCAACTAGCCAAGCTCAACAACAAAGTTTGTGAATCGCCCGCACCAAAGAGAGGGAAGAGCTTCCAGCAGTAGCATCAGAAACGAGCTCTACTGCCTGCTTACAGTCAGATTGTACTTCCAATATTTCATAGCCATGCTCCCAAGCATGAAGGATGCCGATATAGATCGCCCAAAGCTCGGTTTGCAAAACGCTTGCTATGCCGACATGCTTATAAAACCCCCATAACCAGTTGCCATTGCTATCCTATAGAAGCCCTCCAACAACACTGTGCTTCGTCGATGAAGAAGAGGATCCGTCGACATTAAGACAAACACCTCCCCGGATTGGGGATGCCACACCACAAGAGTATTGGAGTGCAACGTAAAAGGGTGCAGCGCCTGTGAGCTTCCATAACACTTAGCCCATGCTATCGAACGACGGAGAACAACCGAGATTGGTATATCCGCATTGTTGAAGACAATGTCATTCCGGTTCTTCCAAATCTGCCATATAGTTGATGCGAAAAGTACAGGCCACTGCACCGTTGATTGCAAGTCAGTGAGGCAGCTTGTTAAGTTGCTGCATAGCCAACTCTCGGCTGTCATTGTGAAAAAAGTATCACGCAGGGCAGCAGGGACAATCCGTTTCCAAACTTCCATGGCTGCAGGGCAGTCACGCAGCGTATGGCAGCATGTTTCTAGGGGATGCGCACACAGGGGGCAAGAAGGGTCATCCGTGAGCCGACGTTGACAGCGCACCGAGTTGGTCAAAACTTTCTGTCGAAACACAAGCCATAAGAAAATCCGCACTCTTTGCGGCACAGGGCATTGCCAAAAAATCTTCCAGACCGGTGATTCAACGTCCCATTCCGGTTCTTGCAAATGCCTATAAGTTGAGCTGATACTGAAAGCGTGCGTTGTGCTCCACCGCCACACACAAATACCGGGACAATCAGAAAGATCAGGGCATTTGATGCCTTTAATATGTGCGACAATTTCAGCCGGAAAAATGGAGGAAAGGAGAGGGAGGATCCACATACCATTTTTATCAACAAACTCATTGACAGTGAGGTGATCAAATTCCTCAGTAGCTCGCAAGGCAAAAGGGCGTAGAGGGCCTAACGCCGAAATCCAAGCATCGTCAAGTAACCAGATCGATTGACCATTGCCAAGGGACCATGCAATGCTCGATCTAATTGAATCCCAGTGAGCGGCTAGGGCCCGCCAAAGGGGTGAAGCAACCGAGCAGTGGATTGACGGTGGGCAAGGTTCCACCATTCTATATTTTTGTCGAAGCAGTGATACCCACAATGAGGCTGGTTTCGAAATAATATGAAACCCAATCTTGTGAACAAAGGCGACATTATAATCAAACATACTGCGGAATCCAAGACCGCCATTAGCCAAAGGTTGACGAAGAGCTTCCCAATTTACCAGAGGGATCTTACGTTCAGAATTAGAACTTCCCCAAACAAATTGGCGAACAATTTTCTCAATATGATCACACACGCCTTTAGGAAGAAGCGTTGATTGCATGAAATAAACCGGAATCGCTGATAAGACGGATTTGGCTAGAGTCACCCTTCCCGCAAAGAGAATGTTTTAGCAATCTATTCGCTAAGGCGAGCCTGTAGTTTATCGATAATGAAACTGTAGTCCTCACGTGAAACACGCTTGTGAATAACCGGTACCCCTAAATAACGCCCAAGGCACTCAACTTCTTCAAACCCAAGAGCATTAGTGATTGAATTTTGGGTATGGAAGTCCGTGTTTGGCGAGAACCATACTTGGGTCTTCCGTTTGCTTACTCTATGCCCTGAGGAAGCACCAAAATCAGCCAAGATATTATCAATTACCTTAGCGTTGGCCATATCCGCCTTGGCATAAAGGATTAGACCGTCGGCGAAGAAGAGATGTGACAAAGGCGTGCCATTGCGAATAAAACGAAAAGGGGTCCAAGCCCCTTCCGTGACAGTCGTATCAATAAGGTGGCCCAAACGCTCCATAGTGATAACAAATAAATACGGCGAGATTGGATCCCCTTGGCGAATGCCTCTATGAGGGACAAAAACTGGTGATAAGGAACCATTCCACTGAACTTGGAAGGACGAAGACGTGATGGAGTCCATAATGATACGGATGAGGGGTGCCGGAATAGCAGCCTCTAGTAAAGACGCATGAATAAAATCCCAACGAAGTTTATCAAACGCCTTTTGAAGATCCACTTTGATTGCCATCCATCCGGATTTTGTTTTCTTCGAGCGCATGAAGTGGATTGCCTCCTGATTAATAATAATCTTGTCAGTTATTGATCTTCCCCGGATGAAGCTGGTCTGATTCTCTTGAATCAAAATAGGAAAAATAGGTTGAAGCCTTTTGACTATGATCTTGGAGAGGAGCTTGTAAAGAACCGTACAGAGACTGATAGGGCGGAAATCAGCGAAAGTTTCAAGTGCTTCCTTTTTGGGTATGAGCACTAGAATTGTGCGATTCATTTCCGGATCAAGAGAACCTCCATTGAAGATTCCTTGAATGACACTGCAAATATAAGGGCCAACAGTGTCCCAATGTTTCTGAAAGAAATGGGCGTGTAAACCATCCCAACCGGGTGCCTTAAGCGGGGCCATGTCCATTAATGCCGCATGGACTTTGGTATCTGAGGGTGCATCACAGATTCCTTGAATAGTAGCCGTGGGAATAGCCGGGTAAGAACAAGAGGATACTAGAGGTCGGCTTGCATTAGACTCGGAGGCGAAGAGTGTTCGGAAATAGTCATTAGCTGCCACCCTTAATTGATCGTTATCCGAGCACCACTTATCATTGGAAAGTTTCAAAGAATTTATTTTCTTCTTTTGTTTCCGAATAATAGCCTTACGATGGAAATACTTAGTGTTTCGGTCACCATTTTGAACCCAGTTTGAGCATGACTTTTGACGCCACATAAGCTCTTCCTGATCGAGGATCCCTTCTAATTCTTGAAGCAAATCAATTTCAAGCAAACTAAAGAATCTAGAATGGCAATGGCAAAGAGCTTTCTGGATACCCCTTAGGCGAGCCATGATTGTTCTCTTCTTCCGTCCAATGTAACCAAAAATGGTATGGTTCCAAGTCTCGGCTGCATGAGTAAAGCTTCTAATAGTCTCCGATAAGGACTCAGAGGGTTGCCATATTATCATGCAACATTCATGCAAAATCCTCATGAGAGTTCCAACCTGAGAAGTATTTAAAAGATGACGGAGTTGGAAAAGATGAGGAATTACCCACATGTAGCGATATCGGCCTATGATCCGATCGCATGCGAAACAAATGTGACACCATGGAATCAGGAAAAGTTTCGTCCCAAAGATCATTGCATAAGAACCTATCCAGGTTTGCATGAGCCATGCGACAAGACCAAGTAAATTCAGGTCCAGAGAACCCCATATCTCGAAGGCCATTAGAGAAAACAAATGACTGAAACTCCTTACAGGGGATGGATGAAGAAGCACAACCACGTCTATCAGAGTCAAAAAGCATTGCATTAAAATCACCACAAATAATCCATGGCGAGCTGATAGAGGTAGCTAAGCCATGCAGATAATGCCAGAAAGGCCGACGCTTCGAAGAGTTGGGACTGCCATAAACAGCAGTCATCAAGAAGGAAGAGCCAGAATTCTTGTGCAGGACTCGACAGTGGATAAATTGGAAGTGGTTGGAGAGAACCTCAACATGGATAGAATCATACCAACCAATCCAAATACCCCCGGAAAAACCCTTGGCTTCAACCCTGTGAGAGTTAGGCAAACCAAGTTTCAAAATAACTGTATCAGCCTTGGAACCACTGATCTTCGGTTCCATCAGAATCACAATATCAGGTCGAACATCACGCAAGTACTCCTTTGCAGCAGTAATAAATTTAGGGTTCGCACAACCCTAAACATTCCAACAAATACACTTTAAATTCATAATAAATAACTAGGGACGAGGGACATACAACGTTACTGAGGCGAATTCAGCTGCTGGTCTCTCGTGGGGACTACGGCCGGCGCGACACTGATATTAGCAGGAGGGATGCTTGCGGAAGATGATGGCAACAATTGGTCCGGCGGGTGAGTTTTGATGCCCCCTGGACTAACCGAAGACGGCAAGCACAAATCAACTGACGTAGACTGGACATTAGGGTTGGCATTTTCATCCATAACAACCACTGCATGCTTGGAAATATCAAGGCCATGCGTGGAGCTTCTTTTCGAGCTAGAGGCTTTGTTAGATCCTCGATGGGCAATAGGAAAGTCGGCTAGGGTGGTAGACAACGGCTTGCGAATGTAGGTTACTTTGTGAGGCTTGGAAATCACTTGCAACTTTCCTTTAGAGCACAAATCAATCTTCAAAGAGCTGCGAGTTGGCTGGGGGACGGCAGGAGGCTCTCTGATCGTGAGTGGAACCGCTGGAATGTCCGGCGGGTTTGCATCCAGGTCCTCATATATGGGATTGAACCGGGATCCCGAAATACCACGAGGAGTGTCTAAGGATGACGATGGTGGGGTAGGTTTCTTCATAGTCCTATGTTGTCGTCGCTCCACCAACATCCATGGGCCAAATAAATCAGAATCCGGGGCACTCGCAGTTTGTTGTGCTTGGGTAGCAGTGGCAGTTTGCTCAGTAGCAGCTTGCTGATTGGCAGAATGCGATTGAGGCGTATCCTGTGGGGGCTGCAGAGCTTTTAGATCCGGGCATGAGAGATGTGCATGGCCATATTTCCCGCAATGAAAGCAATTGGAGGGAAGTGATTCATACTCAACCAATTGGATGTCCCCATTAATAACAATTTTCGATATGAGCGGTTTCCCAAGATCAACAGACACTGCCATGCGAGCGAACCTGCCACGGCTACCACATTCCGTTTTGTAATCAATCCGAAACACGGGGCCAATGCATTCACCAATGGCGGTGATCAAACTCTTCTTATACAGCATGGTCGGCAGACCCGGGAGGCGAATCCAAACGACTTGCTTCATCGGGAAGGGTTTGGAGGAATTAAAATCAATGGTCCATGGTTCCACAGTCAAGTAGTGGCCGAAGATAACCCAAGGTCCATCCGCAATCGCCGAGAGGTAATCCGTATGGTTACGGAAAGTGGCAAGATAGTAGTCATTGTCTATGTCCATCAATTTAATGGGTTGAGTCGGTTTCCATAGGTCCTGAATCTTGGTTTTGAGGGTATTATAGCCGATGCGTCGACCTAAGAGCTTGATCACAAGTGTTCTGTCGAAACACTTTGCTGCAAGGTTTTGGATACGTTCCGAGAAATCGATCGAAATAAGGCCATTATCAACACCCCGGTGGACATCACCATCTAGAAGTTCAATGTCATCGTCATCAATATCACCGTTTTCATCAGAGAAACTCATCTTACTATCGTGCATGAGGGAGTCTTTGTAGGAGACTGGGACTCGGGCGCGGGGAGAACCCGCACTGATGTTATCCGATCCACCCTTATCCGGCGGATCGTCATCTTGATGACGAGGTTTTTTAAGGGTCGGGGGGGTCGTCAGGGCTGACGGCGATAGTTTGAGAGGGGGGGCAGCGGCGGGCAGCATTAGGGCTAAACTCTTGGAATTCCTAATTCAATCAACCAACTTTTATTTTCGATTTGATTTGATTAAATAAATTATTATTATTTAACATATAGATAATACACTTAGAATATATAAATTAATATTTTAATTGCAAAATAATATTTTCAAGGTTCAAGGTGTAGTCACCCAATTTTATTCGACTCTTTAAATTTTATGTTTGTAAATATATTATAATTCATAAAAGAGTCTATTTAAAAAATGAAAAGAAGTTCATGAATAAATGCCCAATTGGCCCATTTTTTTATCAGCTCATTTTTACTAATGTATTTTAGCTTTATCTTGCAGACCACACAAAGTCCTAACCATGTCAGATATGAGAAGATTACAAGAGGTCCTGCTCGACAAGTATGGAAAGTCAAGCTATGTGCAAGGAATCTTCACTGTGGAATTATAGAAAATTTTCGATAGGATCCAGACGTTTTCGGGACAGGGTGTCTTTTTACGTATTGACCGTCTTTCAATTACTTTTCCAACATATTTTGAAACGCCTCAATCGGACGTCGGGAACTCGAGATATGCTCATTTTACTGAAGACAACACGTGCAGAAAACTATATACAGATTCAATACGAAAATTTAATTTTATCATGAATTTTCAATTAATTTATTGATTAATTGTAATTAAAATCAAGCTTAGACATTTTTCTATTTGTTTTAACTCATTTTGGATTTTATTGAATGTAAGAAAAGAGATTGATGCCCAAGTAATGGCATTATTCCCTTTTTCAAGAATGTTTAGCATAAAAATTGAATATGCTTTTAGGGATTTTAAGGTTTCTTAAATCCTATAAATAGGCTTCATTTCATTGTAATTAGACACAAAGAAAGAGAGAAAAAAACTCACACAAGCAATTGTAATACAAATATTGAAGAGCAACACAAGCAGTTTCTCTTAAATATTTTTACCTAAATTTTGTCTCTATATATTTTTTCTTTTTACTTTCTCGTTTCCTTGGATACTTAGTCTCGGATAAAGAAGAAAAGGAATGCGGCTCCTCACCAAACCGAACTTTTTGAAAAATCTCGTGTCGTCCGAAGAGAAGGTTGGTGTCATCACTGAAGAATGAGCAGTCAATGCGTGTTGCCAGTAGCGACGGCACGTCGTCTGCAGCAGTCGACAACCAGCAGCAGCGGTACCAACAGCTCGTACCCCTCGTCGTGTAGTTCAAGCCCGATCCCAATGTTTGCAATTTCTTAACCTTAGTCTTTTATTTCAGCTTTTATTAAGTTCGTTATTTGATTCGTGCATATTCATCATGTCATGTTTTGTTCATCTTCATATATTTTAACTCGGTAAGATATTAAGTTAAATGAACCTCTTAACAATTAATGTTTTTCTAAAAAAGGAAAAGCTATTAAATTTAATGTGAATACTTTTTAGGTTAGTTTCTTTAATAAATAGCTTAGATTCCTAAAATAATGCACATATTAATAAATAGCTTAAATATTCTACACATTTCCTTAATTGTAAATAGTTAAATAAAACCTCTAGGTAAATCTTTTAAAAAAAGAAATGTAATTTATTAATTATAGGTAAATAAAAATTAACTCGGTTATTCTTTTAAAAATTAGTAAATAATTCTTTAATTGTAAATAAAATTCTAGGGTAGTTGTTAGAAAAGTAAATAACTCATCTTTGCAAATTTTAAATATTTTGATAAATTTTTTAAGATTAATGTATTTAAATACATGCTTTTAAGAATAATAATAAACCTTGAACATTAAAATTACCCATAAAATTAATAAGGGCCCATAAAACATCATTTAAAAAGGAATTTTATTGCATCATGAAAAACGAGATATTTTCTCAATTAGGGTTAATTTGGTCTTCCCCTAGTCATTGGAGAATGGTCGAAACTCCTATGCGAAACTATATTGCCGAATTTTAGGGATTAATAACTTAATCCTCTTGCGTCTAGATTGATTCAGATTTTTTCTGCCATGAGCAAATTCGAGTCAATTTTAAAACTGCGGGTTTTTGTATTAATCCTCACACGCATTCAGCCGGGTTATAACAAAAATATTAGTGATTAAGTAAGCGTCATCCTGCAGGCGTGATGGGGTGCTAATCTTTCCCCACACGTAATCGTGTCCTCGAACCCTCGATCTGGTTGGTTTTTAAATTTTCGGTATGCCTAATATAATAAAAGGAACCGGTGGCGACTCCGTTGTTATATTTGAAACGGAAATTTGGTCATAGTTGGCCCACATGACGAAATATAAATGAGTATGGATTTAAACGAGGTGTGTGTTTCATGTGAAGCAATTTGAATTGACAATGTTGATGTTTTGAATTATCGAGTATTCATGTTCGAGTGCATGTATAAATGTTATATGTGAGTTTTCAGCCAGAATTTTGGGTTTAAGTTTTATTGTGTGGTTATGTCTGTAGTTCTTTTAGTCTAGATTTGATTTTTTTTATTGATAATAGTAGAGATTGTCCGAATTTAAATACAAGACTTAATGTTAACCAGAAGGTCCAGAACTAAAGCGATGTCTCTCGTGAATATGCCACAAGCTTGGTCGATATGTTTGAACATATTTTCTTTTTCAATTCAATTGTTTGTGCAATGTAGGGATGTAAATGAACTAAACGTTCAGTGAATCGTTCGACAGGAAGTTCATTTATGTTCGTTTATTTATTAAACGAACGAATATGAACAAGTTTTTTGTTCGTTTAATTAAATGAATGAACACGTACAAATGGCTTGTTCGTCTATTTATGTTCGTAAACGTTCGGTAATCTGTTCGTTTAGGTTCGTTTAAATTTATTTACATGTGTTCATTTATATTTATTATTTTTCATAACAAAAGTATTATACTTAAAATTTTAAAAACGTATATTACAAATATGAAATAAAAAGAAAAAAAATTAAACAAATACTCAATGTACGAGACTTCGGATTTCTTAAGAAAAATTAAATAATACTCAATGTTCGTTCGCGTTCATTTGTGTTCGTTTATTATTTTAACGAACGAACACGAACAATAAATTATGTCCGTTTAGTTGTTCATGTTCGTTCATTTGTTCGATTAAAATTAAACAAACAAACATGAACATACTCTTGTTCGTGTTCGTTCGGTTCGTTTACATGCCTAGTGCAATGTAGTGATTGGTGATTTTTTTTGTATCGTGTATATCCGTTTTATAATATATGTTTGGGATTCATGGTAATTTCTCCCAACAATATCATCTTTAAGATCTAATCTTAGATTCTTTTTCGTAGTGCAATATATCTTAGTAGTGCATCCAATCCTACTTATAAGTATTATAGAGTAATAATTCATTTTGATTTATAATTATATTAATGTTGTGAATAAAATAAAGAAGAACAAGAATAAGAACAAGAAGAACAAAGAGATGAGAGAAAGAGGGAGATTTGTATTATTCTAAAAATAGAATTGTATACAATGTCTTCAATGAATCATCTATTTATAGGCATGAGAAGTACATAATACATTAAACTCTAATTCATAGAGATAATATTTCTAATAATAAATAAATCAAACTCCTTTGATAAAGTTCTAATCATGATAGACATCCACATAGATAAATATTCATAACACTCCCCCTTGGATGTCTATGAAGATAATGTGCCTCGTTAAAACCTTACTAAGATAAAAACCCAGTGGGAAAAAAATTCTTTAGTGAAGGAAAAAGAGTACACACATCTTTGATACGCATAACATGTTGTCTCATTAAAAACCTTACCAGGAAAACCCATTGGGACAAAACCTCGGTTAAGGGAAAAGAGTGCAACGCGTATTTCCTCCCCCTCATGAAAACATCACAGAAGATCTTTGAATCTTCATAATTCAATCTTGAATATTATTTTCCTAAAGATCTTGAGGAATGAAACATTAGAGTAATATGTTTCACGATGTATCCGTCTTTCAATTGAGATATACATCTTGCATTATCTCTACACAAAATAGCTTCATATCATATCTTGTGAAAGTAAATCTACATATCTTCTGGATATGTTGGGTCAATGATTTTAGCCAAACACATTTTTGGCTTGCCTTGTGCATAGCAATTATTTCTACAAAATTTGAAGAGGCATCGACGAATGTTTGAAGATCTAAATGTAATGATCTTTGTATATCCATGGATATTGCTTGACCAACTAATATATAGTGCTTCAAAACCAAGAAAAGATATAATTATCTTTATTCACATCCAACAATCTTACAACTATTGGGATGCTCAATAGATATGCTCTATTCATATTGAATATTCTTTAAGATTCTTTCAGCTTATGTCTATTCATAGACAAAAGGAAATATATAAAAATGCTCGATCTTCAGGTCGAGATAAACTTGATGTCAAGATTCAAGTACTTGTATTGAAAGTACTTCACGAGTTTCCAATTTGAAGCTCTTTAGGAGTTCTAAAATTATCATAATGGATCTTGATCCAAACTCCTTTATAAAATACATCAGGAAATCTAATCATTCTTATAGTATTTGCTCAATTAGTATTCATGTTGAGTGGATCACACGAATGATAATAACCAAGAGGGGGGGTGAATTGGAATTTTAACGATGTTGTAACGGAAATTGCAACTAAAAATATTGACACGGGAATTTAGAGTGGTTCAAGTTCACCAACCGAACTCTACATCCACTACCTTAGTCTCACCAAGGATTTGCAACAATTTCCACTAAATTGTTCGTCCCCTTTTTCCAGGACAAGGAGGCAACCTTTACAATTTCGGTTAATTTTTCTACCCAAAAATTAACCCAATCCTCACACAAAAGAACAAAGAAATTTGTTGGCTAATAAGGTATCTCTCAATACAAATGATAGCCCAATATCAAGTACTCAACCCAATTGAACAAAATAGAAATGAAGGATACAATTGGGGTTTCTAGACAAAAATGGGATTTCAACACAAATGCTTGTATTTGATGATAGGATGTATACTTGTAGCTCAATTGTTGATTGCTGGAGCTTCTTGGGGTCTTTTTATAGCCTCTTGTAGATTTCCAACCGTTGTGGGTGATGGGCTGAAGATTAGAGCCATTGAGGTGTTTTTCTCATAACTTTACAGCTCCCAGACGCCTACCGTTTCGGAACGGGGTCAACCTGTTTCGGAACGGATTTCAAATAATATAGCCGTTGGAGCGTCTACGAGAGCCCGTTTCGAAACGCCTAGGGCCGTTTCGGAACGGTTTTGCCACTGCCAAAGGGTTGTTTCGAAACGGCCTTATCCCGTTTCGGAACCAATTTGCCACTGTCAAAGGGGTGTTTCGAAACGGCCTTAGCCCGTTTCGGAACGCCCTGTTTATTTTCAAATTTCAGTTTAAAACCGTTGCCCTTGTTCGTTTAAATGAAGAACAGTTTCGAAACGAGTAATACCGTTTCGAAACGCCTTGACCCGTTCCGATACGCGTTTCGGAACAGGTGCACATCGAACTGAAAGTGTTTCGAAACGTCTTGGGCCGTTTCGAAACGGGGCTTGAAAAATCACTGTTTTGACTTTGAAATACTTAAAAAAATATTTTGTAAGTCTTTGGTTTTAGCTATGAAGTGGTCTTTAACAAGATATAGGGAATTTTAAGGACTTTAAAATTTGTTTTGATATTTTCATTTTAGTCCTTAGGTTTTTAGTTATATCAAAATTTAAAGCATATGTTTCACAATCTCCCCCTTTTTGATATAACAAAACCAAAGTTAGAATTTTTTAAGAATTTTGAAAGTTTTGAAGATATTCTAACTCCCCCTTAATTTAAGATAGGTTTTGAGATTTAAAAACTTGTGACATGAAATCAGAGATGTAAAGTTTAACAAAACCTTAAGAAAATTTGAAAATTTTCTATTTTGGTGGCAAGGCAAAAGGCAAGGCAATTTTCTCTTAAATTTCATCTCCCCCTTTTTGTTAGATCAAAAAGAAACAAAGAGAGCTCATAAAGAATATTAGTACCAATAAGCAATTAAAAAGCAATCATAATAAATATCATCAAAATATCCAAAGCATAAACAATAAGTTCATAATCAAATCCCAAAATAGAAGATCATAAGCATAGGTTCTAAAACATAATTAAACATAAAGATGCAAACTTAATCCTAAATGCATAGATAATATAATATGATATGATATGAGTATCCTAGGCCTCTTCATCATCATCCTCATCATCATCATCGTTCTTGGCTTGAGAACGGTGATATTTTGTCCATTCTCCATAAAGAGTAGAGAAGGAAAGATCAAGGTTGGCATTGGAAGTCTCAAGGGATTAAAGACGATCCTCGACGTTCTTCAATCGATTTCCTATAGTTTCAAAGCCCGAAGAAATACGAGTATCCATAGTGTCAAAACGAGAATTCAAGGCATTGAAACGCTCGGTAAGAAAAACCGTGAGAGCATCTTGATTTTCCATTTGAACTTGAGGTGGAGGAGCAACGGGAGGAGGAATCGCTTCTCGATCAATTCTTTGCCAATAACCATCCAAATATGTGAATCCGGATTTTCGAAGAGAGGACTCACCAATTTTGGTCTTGCTAGGTTCCGGAGAGTCATAGGTACAATCAATACCAAGATGATCGAAGAGAAAACTCAAGACAATGCCGTAGGTGAAAGATGTCAACTCATTGGTGTCAATAAGCTTGATATTATTGACAATCTCAGCAAAAATAATTTTGGGCACATTTGGGCGCTCACCTCTTCGGAAACATTCGAGCCAAAAGTGATCTTTTTCCCGGATGTGGGAGTATTTTCCTCCGGATGGTCGAATGAACCAAGACACTATCAAGTGAAGGACACGATCGTGCACATCTAAATGAAGGGCTTTCCCGGTGAAGGTGCCAAAGTGACGTTCATCTTCAAGACCCTCATTCTTGAGTTTAAGGGCAGACTCCAAAAGAGCAATATTAATAACAAACTTTTGCCCCAATAAAGATGACTCAATTCCTACTATCTCGGTTTTGGTTTCATCGTAAAGGAAACGAGCATTAGAGTAGAAAAGGAGTACCAAGTTTCTGTAACAAACATCCTCGATGCTCAAGAAGAAAAGAAGATCCCACTCATCCAAACGTCCAAGATACCGAAAGAGGAATCGCTCGGAATTGAGGAAATCGAGATCAATGACCCTTTCTTTACGAACCGCGAGATTTTTGACGTAGGAGAAGCGAGTACGCTGCTGCTGAGTTTTAAGAGTTTTCTGAAAGAGTTGAGTGATATTTGGACGAATACTCGATTCACCGGTTTGAACGGCTTTGCGCTTTTTGTTCGATTGATCCGCCATCTAAAAATATTAAGCAAGAGTTTTAAAATTAAGTGTATGCATTGATAATAAAAATCAGTCCAATAGGAAATCCCACTTAGGTTTTTGAAAAACAGAATTAAAAAAAATACGATTAAAAAATTTTTATATTCGAATCAAAAATTTTGAGATTTTTGAAAATTTTTACAAGATATGGAAAACCCACAACTAAAAATATATAATGTATACAAAATTATAATTTTCTAGCCTAAGATTCGAACAAATATTGAAAAAATAAGAAAAATTACCTTAGTTTGGGATTTTGGATGATTTGAATGAAATCTTTGCACAAGATTGATGAAGCTTGCTTAGATATGTGTTTTAGAGAAAAATCCCTCACAATTTTGTGAAAAACAAAGGGTTTGAGAGGGTATTTATAGAAGGGGGTCGGTTAGGGTTTTTAGGGTTTTAAGAGTTTGATAAAAATTAGAGTTTTGAACTTTAAGAAGCCCTAAATAAGGCTGTCCGCGAGGCCGTTTCGGAACGGTCAAGACCGTTTCGGAACGGGGCGGCTAGGGTTTTGACCTGTTGACTTCACGTTTCGAAACGGGGCTGACCGTTTCGAAACCCGTTTGACCCGTATCGGAACGCGTTCCGATACACCCTTACATCGAACCGAAAACGTTTCGAAACAACTGGGGCCGTTTCGAAACGTCCTTCTCTCAGGACGGATTTTAAGGCACCCGTATCGGAACGGGTGAACCCGTTTCGATACACCTGGGCCTGGAAGTGCAGATGAGGCTCTAAAATGCAGAAAAATGATTTTCTAAGAGGCCAAACATGCATAAATGATATGAATGAGCAGGCAAAACATATTTAGGCATAAACATACTCCCCCTAACTATATACATGGAAGAAATTGGGAGTCTAAACATATAAACATGATATTTCACAAAATCAAGCATATTTAAGTTTGAAAAGAGGTCCAAAAAGGTCAAGATAGGCTAGTTAGACCTAACTCTCTCCTAAGGGACCAAAAACGCTCTTTATCTAATGGTTTTGTAAAAATATCCGCTAATTGATTCAAGGTGTCTACATACTCTATAACCACATCTTTCTTAAGGACATGATCTCTAATGAAATGATGCCTTATTTCTATATGTTTGGTTCTAGAGTGTTGGATGGGATTTTTTGTTAAACATATTGCACTAGTATTATCACATTTTAGGGGTATGGTTTCTATTTTTACACCATAATCTAAGAGTTGTTGCTTCATCCAAAGGACTTGAGCACAACAACTCCCTAAGGATATGTACTCGGCTTCGGTGGTAGATAAGGCTACACTATTTTGTTTCTTAGAGAACCAAGATATGAGCATACTACCTAGGAATTGACAAGTTCCCGAAGTACTTTTCCTATCGATTTTGCAACCCCCATAATCCGCATCCGAGTAAGCATGTAGGTTGAAGGTAGAGACTCTAGGATACCAAAGGCCTAAACAAGGAGTGTCTTTAAGGTATCTAAAGATTCTCTTAACGGCTATAAGGTGTGACTCTTTAGGACTAGCTTGAAACCTAGCACACAAGCAAACACTAAACAAGATATCCGGTCTACTTGCGGTAAGGTAAAGCAAAGACCCAATCATAGAACGATAAAGCTTAGAGTCAACACACTTACCTCCTTCATCTTTGTCAAGCTTTGTAGATGAGCTCATAGGAGTGGCTTGAGGCTTTGTGTTCTCCAAGCCAAACTTGTTGAGCATATCCTTTATGTATTTTGCTTGATTTATGAAGGTGCCATCCTTCTTTTGCTTGATTTGGAGTCCCAAAAAGAATGAGAGCTCCCCCATCATGCTCATCTCAAATTCACCTTGCATTAACTTAGCAAATTCTTGACAATGACATTCATTAGTAGATCCAAATATAATATCATCAACATAAATTTGAACTACTAAAATGTCATTTTTATACATTTTTATAAAGAGTGTAGTGTCCACCTTACCTTTTTCAAATCCTTTTTCAATCAAAAAATTTGAAAGCCTTTCATACCAAGCTCTAGGAGCTTGTTTTAAACCATAGAGAGCTTTGGTTAGTTTGAAAACATGATTTGGAAATTTTGAATCTTCAAAACCCGGTGGTTGTTCTACATACACTTCCTCATTTATAAAACCATTTAAAAATGCGCTTTTGACATCCATTTGAAAAAGCTTGAAATTATGATAACATGCATATGCAAGCAACATCCTAATGGCTTCCATTCTAGCTACGGGTGCATAGGTTTCATCAAAATCTATTCCCTCCTCTTGAGTGTAACCTTGTGCTACAAGTCTAGCTTTATTTCTCACAATGTTACCACTCTCATCTAGTTTGTTCCTAAAGACCCATTTAGTTCCTATTGTAGATTGATTACTAGGCCTATCAACTAATGTCCAAACATTACTTCTCTCAAATTGATTTAACTCTTCTTGCATAGCCATAATCCAAAAATCATCTTTCAATGCTTCTTTGATATTTTTAGGCTCTATGCATGAGATAAATGCAATATGATTCATTAATCTAAGAGAAGAACGAGTGGTTACCCCCTTGGATGGATCACCCAAGATTTCACCATCTTTGACATAGTTCAACTCCCTTGGATAGCTAACTTCCTTTTCCTCAATAGCCAAGTCCTTCAAGGCTTCAAGAGGTGGATCTTGTGTGTCTTCTTCTTTTGGTTGAATCTCATCCTTCTTTGAAGTTTGACCTCCATCAAAGGTATTTATGATTCCTACATTATCATCATCACAAGAATCCTTCCTAGGAAGGGGATTATCATCGAATACAACATGAATAGATTCTTCTACAACTAAAGTTCTTTTGTTAAATACTCGATAGGCTTTAGAGGTTAAAGAGTAACCTATAAAAATAGCTTCATCACTTTTTGCATCAAATTTACCTAAATTATCTTTTCCATTATTTAAAACAAAACATTTACATCCAAAAGGGTGGAAGTAGCTAATATTAGGCTTTTTAGATTTTAAAATCTCATAAGGTGTTTTCTTTAAAATCGGCCTAATAGTTACTCGATTTATAATATAACAAGCTGTGTTTGTGGCTTCCGCCCAAAAATATTTTGGTAAATTATTTTCGCAAAGCATAGTTCTAGCCATTTCTTGTAAAGTTCTATTTTTCCTCTCAACTACCCCATTTTGTTGAGGAGTTCGAGGAGCTGAAAAATTATGGCTAATACCATTTTCATTTAAAAAATCTTCAAATCCTAAATTTTGAAATTCGGTTCCATGATCACTTCTAATATGTGAAATTTTAAGTTCAAGATCATTTTGAATTAATTTTGAAAATGTGATGAATTTTTCAAAAGCCTCATCCTTAGTACTTAAAAAGAGAACCCAAGTGAATCTAGAAAAATCATCAACTAATACAAAAGCATATGATTTGCCACCCAAGCTCATAGTCCTAATTGGCCCAAATAAATCCATGTGGATTAGTTGTAAACATCTACTAGTAGAAATGTCATTAATGGATTTAAAGGAAGATCTATGTTGTTTACCCTTTGTGCATGCATCACAAATTTTATCGTTCGAAAATTTTATCTTGGGTAAACCTTTAACTAGGTTTAGAGAGACTAGTTTTTCTAAAACACTTGTGCTAGCATGTCCTAGCTTCCTATGCCACAACCATGCATCATTTTCATTTTGAGCAACTAAGCATGCATGAGATGTATGAATGTCATCTAGATGCACCATGTATATATTCCCTATGCGATGACCTATGAGCATAATATTATTAGTTTTAATGTCTACAATTTTACAACCGGTTTTATCAAACAGAACATTAAAACCTTTATCACATAGTTGACTTATGCTCAATAAATTATGTTTAAGACCATTGACATATAAAACATTTTCAATGAGAGTAGTAGAGTGATTACCTATGGAGCCAATACCTTCAATGTGGCCTTTGGAGTTGTCACCAAATGTTACTACTCCTCCACTTTTTGGCTTTAGATCCATGAGTCGACTCTTGTCTCCGGTCATGTGTCTCGAGCATCCACTATCAAGGTACCATGAGTTTTGACTTTGTGCTTTGGCCTTGTAGCAATGCTCCCCCAAGGAGGAATCTTCCTCAAGTGCTATGAGGCAAAGGTTCGCCACTTCTTGTTCGTCATCCTCCGATGACTCCTCATCACTCCAAGTAGCAAGCTTAGCTTTGAGCTTTTTCCTCTTCTCAAAGCCCTTCTTCTTGAGTTGAGGGCACTCCGAACGTATGTGGCCGGGTTGTTTGCACTCGAAGCAAGTGAGTGGATCCCTTCCTTCTTCTTTGTTCTTGCTTTTAAAGTCCATCTTCCTTTGGATTTTTCTTCCTCGGTTGGACCTCATAAGGCGTGAGAATCGTTTGGCTATCATAGCCAATTCTTCAAGCTCATCCTCATCACTAGATGAACTTTCATCAAGTTGGGAAGTTTTAGCCTTGAGAGCTATTCCCATTTTCTTCTTTTTCTCCCCTTCAAGCTTCTCCATTCTTTTTTCTTCTTTCTTTCTTTCATCTTCTCTTCCTTGCTTCATGATCTCGTGAGTAAGGAGAGAGCCTACAAGTTCATCAAGCTTTAGAGTTTTTAAATTCTTTGCTTCGATGATTGCGGTTCTCTTCCCATCCCAAGATTCGGGAAGTGAATAGAGTAGCTTTCGGACAAGCTTGTCTTCCGGTATAACTTCTCCATATCCCTTTAAACCATTTACAATTGTGGAGAACCGATCAAACATCTTTGACACCGTCTCATCGAATTCCATCTTGAAATTTTCATAACTAAGATTGAGAATTCCAATCTTAGTTTCTTTGACATCGTTGGTGCCTTCATAGGTGGTTTCAAGAGTGTCCCACACTTCTTTGGCACTATCAATTGATGAGACCTTTGAGTAGATGTCCGGACCGAAAGCACAAAATAGCATATGAAGAGCTTTGTCGTTTACTTGAATCTTTTTTCTTTCCTCTTCACTCATTTCCGTTCTCCTTTTTAGTACCATCTTGCCTTCATTATCTTGCTTCAATGGAATATATGGTCCATCCTCAATGACATCCCATACAAGATAGTCACTTGATTTAATGAATAGACGCATTTTATTTTTCCAAAAAGAGTAGTTCTCACCATTGAAGAAAGGAGGCTTTGTGGTGGATTGTGAGTCGTACATGCCGGGAGCGGAGGTTGAAGCCATCTCTTGATATTTTGATGATGATCACACTTCTTCCAAGGATCTCCTCTTGTGGTTGTTAATCCTCAAAGAGTTAAGCTCTGATACCAATTGTTGAGTGGATCACACGAATGATAATAACCAAGAGGGGGGTGAATTGGAATTTTAACGATGTTGTAACGGAAATTGCAACTAAAAATATTGACACGGGAATTTAGAGTGGTTCAAGTTCACCAACCGAACTCTACATCCACTACCTTAGTCTCACCAAGGATTTGCAACAATTTCCACTAAATTGTTCGTCCCCTTTTTCCAGGACAAGGAGGCAACCTTTACAATTTCGGTTAATTTTTCTACCCAAAAATTAACCCAATCCTCACACAAAAGAACAAAGAAATTTGTTGGCTAATAAGGTATCTCTCAATACAAATGATAGCCCAATATCAAGCACTCAACCCAATTGAACAAAATAGAAATGAAGGATACAATTGGGGTTTCTAGACAAAAATGGGATTTCAACACAAATGCTTGTATTTGATGATAGGATGTATACTTGTAGCTCAATTGTTGATTGCTGGAGCTTCTTGGGGTCTTTTTATAGCCTCTTGTAGATTTCCAACCGTTGTGGGTGATGGGCTGAAGATTAGAGCCATTGAGGTGTTTTTCTCATAACTTTACAGCTCCCAGACGCCTACCGTTTCGGAACGGGGTCAACCTGTTTCGGAACGGATTTCAAATAATATAGCCGTTGGAGCGTCTACGAGAGCCCGTTTCGAAACGCCTAGGGCCGTTTCGGAACGGTTTTGCCACTGCCAAAGGGTTGTTTCGAAACGGCCTTATCCCGTTTCGGAACCAATTTGCCACTGTCAAAGGGGTGTTTCGAAACGGCCTTAGCCCGTTTCGGAACGCCCTGTTTATTTTCAAATTTCAGTTTAAAACCGTTGCCCTTGTTCGTTTAAATGAAGAACAGTTTCGAAACGAGTAATACCGTTTCGAAACGCCTTGACCCGTTCCGATACGCGTTTCGGAACAGGTGCACATCGAACTGAAAGTGTTTCGAAACGTCTTGGGCCGTTTCGAAACGGGGCTTGAAAAATCACTGTTTTGACTTTGAAATACTTAAAAAAATATTTTGTAAGTCTTTGGTTTTAGCTATGAAGTGGTCTTTAACAAGATATAGGGAATTTTAAGGACTTTAAAATTTGTTTTGATATTTTCATTTTAGTCCTTAGGTTTTTAGTTATATCAAAATTTAAAGCATATGTTTCACAATTCACTACGACGATTATACCAAATGCGCCAAAATATTCATGAGACATGTTTAAATAAATTTCCTCGGAAATTTTCAAATGCTTCTAGCATTTTAAATCATTCAAGGATAAATATGGATCCACAAATAATTAGACGCATGTAAAATTTTCAAAACTGCCAAAGTAATTGCATCCACCATGAAGTAATTAAAACTTTTCATAAATCATAGTTCAAGTCGTATTTACGACTACTTATTTGTGCCTCACTTGCATTACATCTTTAGGTGTTTGGACTGGTGGTCCAAATACTTCTATTTTAGAAGTTCAAAGCGTCTTTCAACATAGACCAATTCAATATCTATACTTCTAGATAGATTTTATACAAGATCCTCGATTTCTTTCTTTACTTCTATAGAAGTATTTTATGTAAAATTGTTTGTAAAATCATTGTCGACAACTTTTCAATTTTCTAGTTCCATTCTCGTAATGACATAACTCATCGAGATCTCTTCAAGATTTCAATCTTTATTTCAGGTACCTGAAACTCTTATAGAGTTTTATTATTTGTTATGTCTTTGGTCTCTTCAGGAGCACCCGCCTCCAATATATGACCATCTCATATTACTTTCTATTTATGAGAATTTTGATCATTGGAACCATTTCAACTATCATGCTTCAGGCATGATTTACATTCTCTCGCTCTAACATGTAATTTAAACTTAGAGCATT
This sequence comes from Hibiscus trionum, assembly GCA_030270665.1. NCBI lineage: Eukaryota > Viridiplantae > Streptophyta > Magnoliopsida > Malvales > Malvaceae > Hibiscus > Hibiscus trionum. The sequence goes on along the minus strand of BSYR01000021.1, from coordinate 3,624,971 downwards.
TCAGCTGGTATATGAGACTTAATTACTCTCATTGGGTCAGTAAATATGTCTGGCAGTTGACATGTAATAACATGAATTATCTTATGAACTTCTAGTTCATATACGAGGATCTAGATAACGATAATTCATTTTCCTCTATCCAGCTGATTATTATCTCCCCCTGATGTTGAGAAAAATCATGTCATAAATCATAAAATGGGAGACTCGTACTCAATATATATTCTCAACCCTTTTTATTTACCCATTTTGTGCGTTGTGGTGGAGCAATTCATATCGCACATTCAAAAATCATAAAATGGGAAATGTATGGTTTCTGACCAAAAACCAATCATAACGGGGAGTTTATTATAACTCGTTGTCTTGATGCGTATAAGTGTTGCTATATGGAAACACCATATAAATAATAACTCTTTTGTTCTCATAGTTTAACTATTAAATAGGAGGCATCCAATTGAAATTTTGCTAAACTATATTTTTCATAATCAATAGGCTTTGTAACAACTGATATAGCCTAAAATATAAACCCACTAGCTTTTCAAGACGAATAGTCTAACTGCATAATCTGAATCTTTTAGAATCAATCTCACAAACTTCTGGTTGTAAGTCGATAAAACAATGTAGATGCATCTACTAAAATCATATAAAACTTTCCACATTTGTGGATATATGGGCTCATATTTCGTTCAGATATGCAAGACATACAGTCTTAACTTCAGTACAAGAACTTTAAGTTCTAATTCTTTTGGTAAGTGGGATCATCTATATCCCTTGAGAACAAACAACACAAGAACTTCAAGTTCTTTTAGTAAGTGGAATTTAATCAATTTCTTTAAGCAACACAAGAACTTCACGTTCTTTAATAAGTGGAATTTAATCCATTCCTTTGAGAATAAGCACCACAAGAACTACAGGTTCTTTTAATACACGTGCATGTAAATCTCAATAATTTCTGCATCATTATTGATCAGGATGGTCTAACCGATCATGCCCACTATATATATATGTGTATATATCTCTGAATTCGTAAACTCCTTGTTTACCATAACAAGTAATTCAATCTCACTCGTACATGTCTAGTACGACCATCAAAATTATTCCTTTAAATAGGAATATATTTAGCTCTTTCGGAGCTTTCAATTGAAATTATCTTTTGGTAGCAATATATAGCTCTCCTAGGGCTTTCAACTGACTTTTTGGCTACCAGAACTTATATTCATATTGGCTTATTTCAAATGCCAATTGATAACATATGTTATCTATAATTCCCAAAGGGATAGTTTGCGAACTCATATTGCTCTCTTTATGACTTTGACGAGTATAACGCAATGTGAATATGGAATAAAGTTCCATTTGACAATAACATATTTGCTCAACCAGAGCCTTTTGTGATATTAGTACTTCCGGATATAGTACTCACATTATTTCCTTGCATTTTAATCGAGAAATGCATAATTGTGCACTTTTCAAAATGTGCTTTGTTTCATTTACTTCAGGTAATGAAAATATGTACTTTGTATCATTCACTTCGAGGAATGAAAAATATAAAATATAGCACATCATATCAAGTCGATTATCTATCAGAGATAAACTTTCAAGTGCTCTTCCGAAGTATTGATATTTTAGTACTTTGAGAAATACTACTCATATTTCTCCTTGCATTTAAATGGGAAAAATATTTCTTATGCTTAAGTACAATATGAATACTTGCATTATCTGCTAGGCATAAATAGCCACAATTCTAGGCATAAATAGCCACAATTCATTGTATATTTTATTCCGGAAGTAATCATATTCTTCAAATAATAAATTAACATAAAACGTAAATAAATAATATGTGAAATAAATAAACATAAAGCAAACTAACATAAATAAATAATAAATAAAACGAATTAACATAAAAAAATAAAAAAACCAATTATTCCTGTTAGAGATTATAAGCGAAATAAAATAAATGGTAAATCATCCCCTTCAAGGGCGATGAGAAAATTAACAATATCCAATTGAGTTGGACCAATAACGCCATAATTATTTTCGCCATAAACAAATTTTGTTTATATTTTATTTCATTTATCATTCATGATTATGGATAAAGTCCATAATACTTTGGCGTTTGACAAGTACGAAACCAATGGTTTATAACATCACATTGGTAAAAGGATTTCACTTCCTTAGAATGATCTTTATCACTCTTGTCATCCTTATAACTTTGCTACCAGCGGGTAGAAGTATTCTTAAAACGACTATATTTTTCATGTGTATATTCATAGCCTCGACCACGACCACAACTTTTAATGTGATTTTTTTATTCCTTCCATAATATAATCTCACATTCACTTCAGGGAATGGAGTAGAGCCAGTGGGCCTTTAAAACCTTTTTTACATATCCTTATCACAGAGAACAAAGATTTAATCCTCGTACGCGGCATTGTTAAACCTGTCCACAATGTCCTTTAAAAACCTCCTTTGAGACCAGTAGCCTCACAGAACGGGATGTCCAGCCAATTATACTTAGATTATATCGAAATTATGTCTCTAATTGAATAATGATTTACCATGTTTGCATTCACTTCAGGGAATGAAACGGTTCCAATAATTGCATGGAATAAACATCATGCTTGCATTCACTTCAGGGAATGCCCCATCATTGATAATCGCATGGAATAAATATCATGCTTTGCATTCACTTCAGGGAATGCCTCCCATAAAACTTTTTAGATCAAGACAAATTTCGTAACTTGAAATTGGGAGAAGTCTATGGTCGAGTTTTTCGACGAAGAAAAAATATTGCTTTCGAGCAAATATAGACTTTATAATAATCTTCTTGTAAATTCAAAAGCATCATGATTTATCGCACTTTAAAATTGTATTTTAAAAGATAAAAATAAAAATAGAGTTTACCGATATTGAATTTCGTCTCAATGATGACGTAGCAAATGAACCAATGCATCTTCTCATAATCTTTTTTTTTACGCCATGTCTCTTTCCAACTCATTTGAATACATGTAAAACTCAAAACACGGTTAAAAGCATCGACTTTTATCAATAGAATAAAAAAAAATATTTGAGACTAGATCAAAAAGTATAAAAGTAGTCATAGATCAAGTTGAATAAACATAATTATAAGTGATGTGATCAAATTATAAACAACCATAGTTAAAATCAAACAACATTTTGATGAATGTATAAACACATCAAAGTAACGTATTCCTTTTGCCTTTGATTCACATACAAAGTAATTGATACAAATAATAAAGTTATTTTATATCTCGAATTTATTCATATAAATTATCATAATAATAATAATAATAATGATAAAACAAATATATAACAACCACATGGCAACACAATCCTTGAATTGAATCAATTATAAATTAGAATGGAATAATAAAAACTTTGAATAAAACTAATATACTGTGTAATAAAATGTTCCAATTTGTGCGCCCAATAGCATTTAGCCGAAATCCTTGAGGGCTTTAATTCGGTTTGCTTTATCAATCCATCTAATGAAGTACGACGATAATTTTAATTTTCGTTAATTCAAGAGTTACTTCAAGTATGAATAAAATAATAATAAATTAAAATAATAACCAAATAATAGATATGAATATACTAACTTTTGGAGAATGATAAATCAATCATTATATTAGTATATAAATAAATAAAACATACCATACTTTCCAAGGTAAGCTGAATATATGATAGATGTAGTCACCAATATCAAATTGAAATTCTTTTCAAGAACCACCAACAATAATCACAGTAATTAAGCGAGCGAGATCGTGCTGATAACGTGTTGTGAATAAAATAAAGAAGAACAAGAATAAGAACAAGAAGAACAAAGAGATGAGAGAAAGAGGGAGATTTGTATTATTCTAAAAATAGAATTTATACAATGCCTTCAATGAATCATCTATTTATAGGCATAAGAAGTACATAATACATTAAACTCTAATTCATAGAGATAATATTCCTAATAATAAATAAATCAAACTCCTTTGATAAAGTTCTAATCATGATAGACATCCACATAGATAAATATTCATAACAATTAATATATTTATTATAATTTATTTTATATATTGAAGTGATAATGAATTTCATTTTGGTCATTAATAACAAACAAATTGTAAGTTAATACCGGAAAACCTTCCTCTCCTCTTATAAAGAAATAAAATAATGATTTAAATGAGATCTATTAATTAGTCTAATGGTTAAAAATGTTCATATTATTTTATATTGTATGAATTTGAATTCAGTATGATAAAAAAATATCTAATGGCTAAGAATGTAATATCTCTATGTAATAAAAAAACATCCAAACACAAGATATATTTGAAGCATAAACATATTGGATTTAGGGTGAATTACGTAAATTATCATTGAATTTTACTCTTAAACCTATTTTGATAATTGAAGTTTCAAAACGTTCAATTTATTCACTAAAATTTAAACATTGAGCATTTTATATCTCTTAAACCCCAAACAATCGTAGATGGTAGTCCTTCGATCTCAAATTCTACCAGACATTTCGCCTCAGCCCATAAGTTTGAATTCGACCTCTATTTTACTGGAAAGTGTTCAGAAGTTCACAAATCAGCCAAAAATCTTATAGTTTCTCTCTCGTCGATCTCCCTTCTCCAGCGTAGGATGGAATTCGTTTCTCAGTATGTTATTTTTCTCGTATCGATGAAGTATTTTACCGTTCGAATCTTGAAGAAATTTTTTCGTTAACTGGTAAATGAACGTTGTTAAAAAGTTAACAAATAATTGACCAAAAACATACAATGTTTTGTAACAAATAATCCGATAAAGTTTGAAATGTATAAATTGGAGCAACCATAGTCGGCCATTCCATTCCAACAGTTTCATTTACTTCCTTTGCCCAATTTCCAACTTCCAACTCTTCCAGTCCACATGGATTCCTCAACTGCTCCGGTCGCCATTGACAACCACCACCAAAATCCTCGAAACCTCCTCCCTTCTCAAAAAGGCGGTTGGAGCGCCGCCATTTTTATCATCTGTAAACCCATACTCCTCTCTTCTCAGTCTCCATCCTTTTCATCTTCTCTTTCATGCACTTTAACCTGATTCCGTTCCCTAATTTCATGCAGTTGTTGAGATGGCTGAGCGTTTTGCTTTCTATGGTTTGGCCGGAAACCTCATCACTTATCTCACAAACAACCTCGGCCAGCCGGTGGCCGCCGCTGCAAAGAACGTCAACACTTGGGTTGGCGTTTCCTCCATCTTCCCTGTACTCGGAGCTTTTGTTGCCGATTCATATCTCGGCCGCTTCAAGACCATCCTCGCTTCCTCTTTCATCTACTTCCTGGTAAATTACACACATACACTATATTTTCAAATGCAAAAATAACGGTTGCCGTCGTGTTTTCAGTCGTGATGTTTTTATTGTGGTCGTGAAAAATAATGATTTCGGACAATGCTGCTACCCGCGAAAGCTCAAATAGTATAGTTTTGGTTAAATAAATCATGTTTCCATGCATGCAGGGAATGGTGTTATTGAGTTTATCAGTCTCAGTGATTCCTGCGCATTCTCGAAAACCAGTGTTTTTTACAGCACTTTACATACTAGCCATCGGCGAAGGCGGCCATAAACCCTGCGTTCAGACCTTCGCCGCCGACCAGTTCGACGAAAACAACCCAGAAGAAAAAGCGGCCAAAAGCTCATTTTTCAACTGGTGGTATCTGGGGATCGTTACCGGCGCCTCCGTCGCCATTGTTCTCGTCATTTATCTACAGGTAAAATTAAAAAGAAAACGGAACTTTTCCTTAAATTATGGCTCAAAATCTGTGCCATAAACTAGCGTTACTTTTCTTTTTCAGATATTTTGTAACGTAAAAGTGAGTGGAATTCACGTGTAGGAAAATGTTAGTTGGGCGGCGGGGTTTGGGGTGTTAGCAGCGTCATTGGCCTTGGCATTGGCGTTGTTTTTGATAGGAATGAAGAGGTATCGAAAGCAGAGTCCCACGGGAAGTCCCTTCACCACGGTGGCTCAGGTCATCGTCGCGGCGGCGAGGAAGTGGCGTTTGACTGAGACGCGCGGCTGCAGGGGCATTTGTTATGACGATGATGGAGGTCGGAAAACCATGGGCCACAAACTGGTCCGTACAAAGCAATTTAGGTAACCGCCGAATCATTGAAAAAAAAATGGATAAAAAAATTTGATGAAAAATGTGTTTTTTAAAAAATATTTTTTTTTTGTATTTTTGCAATAAAAAGTTTTAAAAATGAATATCCAAGGAGTTGTGTTTATATAATTTTACACAATTTATTTATTTTAAGTTTGAATTCTAATTTAAAATCATAAATAGTTAATCTTAAAATTTTATATTTTAAACTCTAAATCTTAACTCTTAGACCTAAAATAATATCTCTAACCCTAAAATTAACAGAGAGATATATAAATTAAAATTTATACAATCTATTTATTAAAATATTTTTATATTAAAAAGTGCAGTTATTCACATTGAGATGAATTTTTTCTTCACATAGTCTAAATTTACTGTTATGTGTCATTAATTAATATTTTAATTGAACAAATAAGATATATGAATATGGGTTAAAGCCGCTTATAAAAAAAAACTGCACAACCACTATACCAAATAACAATATTATTTAAAATAAAGTACATAGAATAATATAAAATAAAATTATAAATATGTGAACTCTTGGTTTTTTTTTTATGGTGCGAATTTTTTCTTTATATTTTCAAAACTATGTTTTAAACCTAAAAGTTTTTTTTTATAATAAAACCCAAAAGTTAATTGAGAAGAAAAAAATATCATATATGAATATCTGAAAGCATATGACCCCCCCCCCCCCTCCATAAAAATTAATTCGTTTATGCATCAATTTTTATGTAAAACCTAACTTGTTTATGATAAATTAAAAAGAAATGCTGTAAGAAAAAGCTATTTGCGTGGTTACTGTTTAAAACAATATGGGCAATTTATATGAAAATATATTTTAAATAAAAGATAAAAAAAAGAATTTATAAAAATATTTTTTATTTAGTTTTTATAAGGTTATTTAGTTTTCTTGCATTGTAATAAGCCCTTGAACTTAAAAAAAAATCATGCTTTTGATTTTTTTTTCACCTAATTAATCTCTTGAACCAAGAAATTTGATCAATTAAGTCATTGAAACAAAAAATTTAATCAATTAAGCATTTTGACCAATTTTGACAGTTTATTTTAGATCAGTTGATGTAGTGCGTCGTGTCACAATGTTTTCACTTGATATATTCAGAATTTTTTATTTTATTTAAAAATTTCTTTAAAATTATAAAAACTTATAAAATTTTAAAAAAATAATTTTTGAAAAAAAAATCTGTAAATGTAACATAATATAAGTAGTGTATCATGTGCCAGTAATATCTAAAGAAAAAAAACTGTCAAGATTTAATGGTCAAAATTAGTCAAAATGCTTAATTGATTTAATTTCTTGGTTAAAGAACATAATTGAATGCAAAAAATTAAAAAACTTAATTTATTATTTTTTCAAAAAGTAAGAAAGATTCTTACATCCTTCAGCTAAAAATTTATAATGCATATTAAAATTTGACGCAATCACTCTCTGAGAAAATATATAGTTTTTTAAAAATTGTATTTAATAAAAACATTTCATGTATTCTTAAAAAAATCATATAATGTATTCTTAAAAAACATATCATGTAGGTAGCTTTTTTAAATAAAAAAGAATAGTTCTTTTAAGTGAAGAAATGAGTAACTTTTATTTTTCAAAGAAAATATTTACAATTTGTGTAGCTTAAAAGATTAAAAAAACTTTTAATTTTCCAATTATTATAGTGAATATATAGAAATTAAAAATTATTTAATTATACTTTTAGGAATAAACCATTAATAAATTGTTTTCCATCAAATTAATAAATTCAATGCTTCAATTGCATTTTTTAGTGAAAGTAATTCATTGGTTAACATTTATCATATAAAAAGTACATAAGTAACACAATAATTTATGTTTTGAACTCGGTAAATTAATGCATTGAATGTAAAATAATTTCCAAATTAGTGTATTTTTAGGAATATTATATCCATTTTGAATTAAACAAAATATTTCAAAAACATATGTTATATTTGGTAAATAGTTTTTTTGAGTCAAAATAGAGGTTTGAACTATTTTCTAATTTGGATGTTTGATAGGATTGTAATAACGTAAAAATTATATTATAGGTTCGGCTCGCCACGTCATCCATGGTCCCAACTAATAAAATTCATTAATTTTTTCTATGTCATCTTTTTACCAAGTGAATTATGACGTGGCGAGGCAGACATGTGATATAATTTTTTGTAATAACGGATTGATGTGAAATCTCTCAATTTGAAAAAGCTCTTAAAGATAATAGTTGTAAAACTCTTTTGTCGTTGACAATTACAAAAAAATCTCTAAATAACGTAAAAAAATTTAAATAACTAATAAAATTAAAAGATATTTTTATAAATAAAAATTAATATATACATAATTAATAAAATTATATTCAAAACATAATTTCATAAATAATAAATTAATATATACATATAGATTTAATAATCATTAAATTATATTAAAAAATAATTTTATAAATAAGAAATTAATATATACATTTTTCATATATGCTTAGTAATGATATTAAAAAAATAATTTTCATAATCTAATTAATATCAATATATACAAAAAAATTATAACTAATAAATTATTCAAATAAATATCGAATATAATCATGTTCTTCTATGTCATTTTGCTTTTTCAAATAATTAAACAATTATCAGTTAATTTTATCAAACAATTTTATACAATCAACTAATATAATCTGCTAGTCAATTCAACTAACACTATCAACTATTAATTAATATAATTTGTTATCCGTTATCAACTATCCGCTAATTATCAAAAGTGCAATAAATAATTTTTTAACCAATAAATTAAATTTCAAAGTCTTCAACTTGCAGGTCATCCATTAAAACAGATGATTAATAAATTACTTAGGGGTGGGTCGTCTACAATTATTTAATAATTATAATTTGTTTGCAAGCCTTATCAAGTAAGTCTGCAAGCATTAATTTAGTATAATAAACGAAGTATCTAACAAAGAGAGGAATTAAAGTTGACCAGGCTGGCAATATTTAATTAATTTGTAAAGATTTTAGTTAGTTAATTAGGTGTCAAAATTTAAAAAAATTTGAAAAAAAACTTTTTAAGTAGGTGAAAATAGATGTTAATTTTCTTTTAAGGATGTTAATTTTTAGTTTATGATGTGTTAATTTTATTTGTAATATTATTATATATTAAATTTATAGAAAAAAAATCTTTAAATTTTTTGAAGTCTCACACGCCTAAGATGACTCCGCCATGTAACTAATATGAAATAGAAATACTTCAGGTCTACTTTTTAATTTTTTTTAATTAAAATAGAATTAGATCTTATTCTCTTGCTAAACTAATTCCACCTGATCTGTTTATACAATTTTTTAATTAGAATAAAAGATTTTATCTAAAAATATCTAATATCAATATTATAATTCAATGAATACATAATCTAAAAATAACTTTGTTAGTCTTCTACATTTAGAGTTTGTATTAATTTGCCCTTTAAAGTTATAAATTTCAATTAATAATAAATTGTATTCTTTTTAAAGATTAAGGGACAAATTGATAAACTATAAACGTAGTGGACTATAAATTTATTTTACTTTTTTAGAGTAATGTTAGTACAATATAATTGAATAGAAATTTTAGGAGATATCAAAATTTTCAAATAAAAATATATAGAGATGTAATTTTGCAAAACTAAAGTATGAATACTAAATTTTAATTTTTTAAATAATATGAAAACACTACATATTTAAATTGACGGTCAACAATCGAATAAATCGTATTTAGTACAATGTTATTAATATATTAATTAATCTTAAATAATGTTCTAAAGGCACTTGTTAGCGAAACTCAAAATATTGTTCCAAATTGCTGATTTTGGAAGAGGCAATGTCTGGGGATGGGCCGGAAATTTAAAATTGGTATATGATTTAGAAATTTTCTATGTATTTTCTATTGAAAATCTATTTTTCGCTTGAAATTTTATAAGTTCGTCCCTTAATATAAAATTATGTGTTCGTCCCTACAATGACCATTAAAATTTCATTGGAATTGTAGGTTTCTGGACAAGGCAATGATCATTGACAATGAAGATGCCATGACCAACTCCAAGAATCCATGGAGGCTTTGTCCATTGAACCAAGTTGAAGAAGTTAAGCTTTTCCTTAGACTTATCCCCATTTGGCTTAGTTGCCTAATGTTTTGCGCAGTCATAGCTCAATTACACACATTTTTCACCAAGCAAGGCAGCACAATGTCCAGATCTCTCGGCCCTGATTTCCAAGTCCCTCCGGCCGCACTACAATGCCTAGTAGGCCTCACCATCCTCGTTGCTATCCCGATCTACGATCGTGTTTTCGTCCTTGTGGCTCGAAAACTAACAAAAAACCCCACAGGAATAACCATGCTACAAAGAATCGGAATCGGTTTGTTTGTATCGATACTTAACATGGTCGTTGCAGGCATCGTCGAGACCGCTAGAGTTAACACCGCTAGGCAACATGGCCTTATCGACACCCCGAAAGCGGTGATCCCCATGAGTGTATGGTGGTTACTTCCGCAGTACGTACTCATGGGAATCGGAGATGTGTTCACCATCATCGGGTTACAAGAACTGTTCTACGATCAAACGCCCGAAGAAATGAGAAGCATCGGAGCAGCGGCTTTTATAAGTATAGTGGGAGTTGGGAGCTTTGTCAACACCGGAATCATGTCAGTGGTTCAAATGATCAGTTCAAAGTATGGGAATGAATGGTTGGGAGATAATTTGAACCGTTCAAATCTGCATTACTTCTATTGGGTATTGGCAGTGTTGAGTGCTATTAATTTGGGTGTTTATATGTGGATTTCTAATGGTTTTGTGTACAAAAAGGGCGAGGAATATGATGAAATAAGTTAAGGAAAAGAGTTGGAAATGGAAGGGTATTCGGATGTACGAGTATGAAATTACATACTATTCGGATATGAAGGAAAGAAACATGCTAGAATACATCTTAGATATACCATACTATCATATCTTTTAATTGAATGAGTAGTTAAAAACGTTTATTTTTTTCTTATTTTATATTAATTTAAATCTCAATATTTACATCGAAAATATAAAAACTGTAACCCCCTCGTCCCGGTCTGGCCGGTTGACCGGTCCAAGTGGGCCACACGGGGAAAACCGAAGCGAAACCCGTTAAGGTTCCCCCTCGGTTAGCAACCCTATTTTTTTTTTCATTTTAAAATCTTGTCTAAATGGATATTAACCCTATGTGGTCAAACAGCGGAACAAGAATACAAGAGACAAACATTCGAACCCAAAACAGCAATTAAACAGCCCACTTTTAATCTTTTAAACATGCCGTTTCGAAACGCCCTTGAGGCGTATCGAAACGCCTTGACCCGGTCAACTGTCTCAGAGCCTTTACAAGGGGCCGTATCGAAACGGGGGTCAACCGTTTCGAAACGCCCACGACGGTCAATATCTCGTGGTCAACGAGATTTTGACCGTTTCGAAACCTTCACACCCGTTTCGAAACACCTTCATCTCGTGAATTTCTCAGAATTCCAGTAGCCAAAACGTTCCGATACGCGTTTCGGAACAGGGGTTCCAAAGGCCATACCGTATCAAAACGCGTTTCGATACGGGGTCCCTGAAGCCTTACCCGTTCCGAAACGACCCAGATCGTTTCGAAACGCGGGCTGTCTGCAGCCTTTTGAAATTCAGATTTAAGGGTATTTCAACAAGTATGAAGGTCCCATAGGACCCCTAAAGGCACACCAAACCATCAAACAAAGTCTAGAGACATACATCCTAGATTTAACATACTCAAACACATACAAGCATGGATTTAGACAATCTTTCATACATAACAAATTACACATGTAGAGCCTTTCATACAAGCATGCTTGAAGACATTAAAAAGAACCAATAAGCATCATACATCTCAAATAAGTTTACATGTTATTCAAGCAACTTAGGCATTCATAAGACATCCATCGAACTAGCATTTGGCAAGGTAAACCATGCTTACAAATCAAGTCAACCATAGACATACATCAAGACTCGAATCAACAATTCCTATCCCATTGCTTAACTATTACATTTCATTACTTAAAATTCATACATTGAGCTCACCAAAAGCAACACTTGGAGACCTTCCCTTGCCTTTGCCACCCACAAGCTATTTATCTGCATTGTCGAACAAAAGAGAGCGTAAGCATAAAAGCTTAGTGAGGGTAAGCTCGTAAAACAAACCTTCGACAATGCAGGGTCCAAGCACGAGCCACAACCAAGATAAAATGCATGATCTTACCTCCGATCCACGCGAGCCATAAGTATAGATGATGCATGATCATATACTAAATATCATGTCATGCTCAACATGTTTAAAACCACAATATATGGAATCACATATATTAAACCATGTTAGCAACACATCCCAAATCACATTGGCTCACAATTAACCACATAATGGCAACATAAACTACAATCCGTATTGGCACCTAGCTATGACTCGAATACACGGATAACCGTTGGAACTCACATCCAACAACACAACCATTACCTGGCGGTGGGATTCCACTCATCACCGTTTACGCGGAGGGGATTTCACTCATCCTCACGCCTCATTTCACGCGGAGGGGATTCCACTCATCCTCACGCCCGTCGATGGGATTCCACTCATCACCGACTAATGTAAATACAATTTCCGGGCGTACCCGTACTCCTCATTGGTGACTCAACGCCACCAAGGCCACACGCGACTTTTGACTCATGTGTACACACTAACATCCTAATGATCGATCATTTGTACCCAAGCATACTAGTGCCAATACTAATACATTCCACATACCATTTATTAACAACTTCCGTGCTTAGCACGTACTCACCATGACTTACTATCATGCACAAACCACATTTCCATGCCTAACATGTACTCACCATGATCCTCGGATCAAGCAATCACCTCATAATCTCATTTCACATGACAACACACATGTACATCATTAACAAGCATATCACATCATATTTTGCACACGTGAATAATCATATCATATCTATCATCTACATACATACAACCATGCATCCAACATGCCTCAACATACATGTATACAACATATATATAACCAACACCATCACGATTTAACACGAGGCACATACAACCATTAAAGAGTGCAACCAAAGTCTCTAATCAAAGCTTGGGATTAGGCTACCACTCTAATCCCAACTCTAGGTGGGTTTACCAAGCCCATCCTAGGTTCACATGCTTGAACCAAATACTCAAAACTAATTCAAAAACATTTAACCACTCACCTAAGCTTCCAAGCTCCAAGCCAAGCAAGCAACCTCCCTCAAATTTCCGGATTTCTTCCCGAAGCTTCCCCAACACAAATTCCCGCTTCTAAACAACCTCGAACACATTTCAAACAATTCCAAATCAGCCCAACATCAAAATACCAACCCGGAAAACAATTCAAATCAAATTTACAACGTTGCAAGCCATGACCAAACCCCACACTTTGCAATTTCGGGCAGCCCCTAAACCATGTCCAAAAACCATGTTTCCAACATCCATAGCACCCACAAACAATCCCAAATCAACCCCTAACCATTACCCTAACATCAAACCTCAATTTCCAACACAAACCACACCCAAAACTCAACTAAAAACCCTCCTAAAAACCCATTTTTATCCAATTTCGAGAATCATGATAAAACACTTTAAGATTCACTTATGTTGGACCTTAGGAGTTGCAAACAACTTAGCTAACAATAATAAATCAATGGCTTAAGTTAAAGACCATAAAGCTCTCATTTTTAAACAAAACCCTAAAACTTCACATTTCAAAAATCATGAAAGAATATGAGAAATATTGGTACCAACACGAAGAGGAAGACAAGACCAAGTCAAAAACACAATTACCTTTTAAAAAGCTCCAAAGATGAAGTTGAAAGAGATGAAATGATGAAAGGGGGAGGGAGAGAGCTTCCATGTCGTTGAAATGGTGAAAATGGGGTGAAGAAGATGAGCACATGTTTTAATTCAACAAAAAGGGGTTTTAATTTTAAAAGTTCATCTTATTTACCATTTTGCCATTAATGAGATGGCAAATCCTCCTTTATCACAAAATCCATGGGATTTAATTCCCAAAACAATTTTGATCCAACATAGAATTTTTTTGATTCGAATATCTAAAACCCGAAACAATATTTTAATATTATTTCCATCCGACCCCTAAACCCGGGTGTTACTACTCTCCCCCACTTAAGGAAATTTCGTCCCCGAAATTTATCGAACATGAGGAGCCACTAAAACGTGTTACTCCACCCTTTCCTTGTCTTCTCAACACCATATTAACCAACTCGAATGACTTACCACACAACATTTGCTATCTGACACTAAGATCTCAACTGATTCTTCAGGGCATGCAAATTTCAAACTCAACTCAATCTCTTCTACAACAAAGCATGAAACAAATCCAACTCACACTCCTGAGTCATAGATACACAGAACCCCTTTACAAACCTCTTTCTAACTCTGGTGGTAACCGCAACAAATAAACAACAGAACCAGCCCAATTCACAAACTCATGCAGCACTGTTCAAAATTGACCGATGACTCTCTCTCTAACTGATCATCTGACTTCATCAATTAACCAAACACTGCGCAGACGTCTTCAAAACAATTTAGGAGAAAACTGATCCTCGGTCTTGACACGCTGGAAATTTACATACTTACTCTCATACTGAACCACATTATTCGCCCACTCAGTCTGGAAGTACTCATCTTCAACCCACACTACGTCTTCATACTACTCAGATGCAATACAAATGAACTACCGCGTGCTTCGGCAAAAACAATACGTCTTAAAACACTATGTCAATCTGTACAACTATTCTGTCTCTGAAATACAAAACTCTATCATCTCTGAACTGTATTCTGAAGGTCTTCCTTCTACTATACCTCGCACGTGAGGTGCCAAGAATCTGTCTTGCAACTGTTTCTCTTCAAACATTCTGACTCAGCGTAGGCTCAACATGAAACGCGGCCACAAGAATACTGGCATTCGGCAAATACAACTCGCAACCCAACTACTAATCTAACAACAATTACAACTCGGAACATCGGTCACTACAGAGGCTATCTTCGGATGGTACTCAATCTTGATATTACAATCTTCAAGCGGTTCTAACATTTCATGTTGTTCAAGTTTTCACCCTTCCTAAGTCTTCAAATATTTCAAGTTCTGATGATTCGTACATACTCACTGTGCATTCTTGCTATACAAGCTTTGTCTCTAAGTCTTCGAAGCAATTACAACTGTAATTAACTCTATGTCTCATATCGGATAACTCTTCTCACAATCTTCCAACTAGCTCGATGAACAAGCCACAATCTTCTGTCTTGCATAAGCACACAACCTAACTCTACATGTAACACATCACTATGGTTTGCAAACTCTTTTTCTGATATAGACTGATTCAAGGTCGAAGCTCTCTTCAAGGTTTCTTTTGGTTTCTCAAGGGCCTATTGTCTCTTATCTAACCACACAATTGAGCATTCTTCTGTAGTCATCTATCAATGGTGTAACTATCTTCAAAAGACTATTTACAATTCTCTGAGAGTAACAAGGCTAGACCTAGGAACTGTAGATATCTGTCACAGTCTTCGATTTCTTCCAACTCATCATCTTCTTCTGCCCACTTGGGATTTTCTCTAACACACTCGGCTGAACTGCATGTCCTAGGAGAACATCTTCATTAACTCGGAGTTCACGCTGCATAACTTGACATACAACTGATTCCCTAAAAGGATCTACCACACTAACTTCAAAGCTTGTCATGGCCTTCCTCAAAAAGTGAATATACTCATATGTCATCTATGAGAACTACTACAACTGCTCAAGGAACTCGGGAAAATATTCTGCTCAACATCTCTATGAAGGTAACTACTACACTAGTCAGACAATACGGCATAACTCGAAACTCAAGGTGGTCACATCTTGCCCCTAAAGCTGTCTTCGATACTTCAACTTTTCTCACTTCCAACTGGTGGTAAACGGATCTCAACTAATCTTCAAATAGACTGAAGCACACACTAACTGACCAACAAATCACTGACACTCGGAAACGGATACTAATCATTCACTGTCACTTGTTTCAATTGTCTGAAATCTAAACATATTCTTGTATTGCCCTCTCTCTTCTTCACAGATTGCACTGTCACACGCTAAGATGACGTACTAGGCCTAATGAGTCTAAGGTCCAGCTAATCTCGAAGTTATTTCTTCAACATTCTCAATTCCTCCGGAAATCATAAGATATGGAGCAATCAAAACAAGAGTAAACTCGAAGACGGTCTCAATATCAAACTCTTCCTCTCTAGACAAGAGATAGCCGACAATTCTTCCAAACACCTCTAGGAAAAGAAAACACAAACTATCCTAACATTATGCGGTCTAGTCTTCATTCAAAATCAAATTCATCACAATTACTAAGCAAGCCTACCAACTAAACTCAATCATCCTTTGATCTCTAAACTGGATCAACATTCAACAAGAAGTTCACCTCCTCATCTACCACTACAGTCACACATAAATCTTGCAACTTCAACTCAACTCGTTCTTTGTCTCAACATACACACTAACTATTTGCTCTTCAAGCCGAGCCTTGTCAAAAAGGCACACCGAAACTGTAGGAAGACAATCACTTCACATCTACCAGAAACTAGTAACTCTGAACCACCAACAAACATCTTCTGTACATCTTTCTGATCACTACTATCTCCCAAAAGGTCTAGTCACATGCGTCCCTACGTCTAAAATCTCAACAGAGATACGCCAAAATCTTTGCACGCTCACACAAACGGACGATTCTGCAAAAATTGTAACTTCACTAGTACACAACTGATAGTCTTCGGTCCTCTTGTTTTCAGACTGATTCTCCAACAAAATCCGATTCTTCTAGACTATTCGTAGAGCATTTCAAAACTTCAAAAACGCAGTTCTGGGCACACACAGACAACTATACTGGAAAACCACCCAGACGCATACTGGCCCCAAACACACAAATCGGTTCCCATTCACGGATACTGACTGACTGTCTTGTATGAAAACCATAGGTTGAACCCCAACGGTCACCACTAACACTTCTGAAATTCAGATTACTCACACGAGACCCCTACCTAGATCTCGCCAAAAGAATTGAGGTACTCATACCTACCTCATCGAGTACATTCAAACTTGCATGCTTGGTAACAACATACGGAAGTACGAACTCAGAACCAATCAGAAGAGACAAACTCAAAGCTGTACCATGGGCTTAACTACTATGACATCGATATCACCTTGACTCCCACTCATAGGTCTTCACTTCTTTTCACTAACTAATACTAGAATCGGTCTCATCGTCCCTCACCAACAAGAATCAACTCACATACACACGGACTCGAGCAAACAAATTGTACCTCAACTCCGGTACAACCATACTCCCCTACTATAGCAAAGAACTTCATCCACATCATCCACATTATCAAAACCACAACTTCCACTTACCGATTCACGGCCCACACACTGGCCCTAAACTTACTAAAAGCAATAAATCAATCAACAATTTAACATACAAGTTGGGTGAGCAAAGGAAAGGTCCAAGTGGCTCAAGTATGATTTCCCTCACTTAAAATCCTTTTTCCGATGTAATAGAAGCAATGGGACTCTACTAAACATGTTTCAGACAAATCAACACACATACATGCTTAACCAAGCATATAACAGGGTATACTTGCTAAACAAGCAACACACGCGCACGATCAGACAACATACATTCTCAATCAATCAATCATTCATCACGACATACACGGATAACAAACAACATGCTCTTAAACAAGCAATCAACATACTTGTCATACAAGCAATCATACTTACGAAGCAAGCAATCACCGTGCACATTAATCAAAACTCGAACTTACCTCACTTACCTGCCCAAGGTCTCGGTAACCTTAGGCTCTGATACCAACAAATGTAACCCCCTCGTCCCGGTCTGGCCGGTTGACCGGTCCGAGTGGGCCACACGGGGAAAACCGAAGCGAAACCCGTTAAGGTTCCCCCTCGGTTAGCAACCCTATTTTTTTCATTTTAAAATCTTGTCTAAATGGATATTAACCCTATGTGGTCAAACAGCGGAACAAGAATACAAGAGACAAACATTCGAACCCAAAACAGCAATTAAACAACCCACTTTTAATCTTTTAAACAGGCCGTTTCGAAACGCCCTTGAGGCGTATCGAGACGCCTTAACCCGGTCAACTGTCTCAGAGCCTTTACAAGGGGCCGTATCGAAACGGGGGTCAACCGTTTCGAAACGCCCACGACGGTCAATATCTCGTGGTCAACGAGATTTTGACCGTTTCGAAACCTTCACACCCGTTTCGAAACACCTTCATCTCGTGAATTTCTCAGAATTCCAGTAGCCAAAACGTTCTGATACGCGTTTCGGAACAGGGGTTCCAAAGGCCATACCGTATCAAAACGCGTTCCGATACGGGGTCCCTGAAGCCTTACCCGTTCCGAAACGACCCAGACCGTTTCGAAACGCGGGCTGTCTGCAGCCTTTTGAAATTCAGATTTAAGGGTATTTCAACAAGTACGAAGGTCCCATAGGACCCCTAAAGGCACACCAAACCATCAAACAAAGTCTAGAGACATACATCCTAGATTTAACATACTCAAACACATACAAGCATGGATTTAGACAATCTTTCATACATAGCAAATTACACATGTAGAGCCTTTCATACAAGCATGCTTGAAGACATTAAAAAGAACCAATAAGCATCATACATCTCAAATAAGTTTACATGTTATTCAAGCAACTTAGGCATTCATAAGACATCCATCGAACTAGCATTTGGCAAGGTAAACCATGCTTACAAATCAAGTCAACCATAGACATACATCAAGACTCGAATCAACAATTCATATCCCATTGCTTAACTATTACATTCCATTACTTAAAATTCATACATTGAGCTCACCAAAAGCAACACTTGAAGACCTTCCATTGCCTTTGCCACCCACAAGCTATTTATCTGCATTGTCGAACAAAAGAGAGCGTAAGCATAAAAGCTTAGTGAGGGTAAGCTCGTAAAACAAACCTTCGACAATGCAGGGTCCAAGCACGAGCCACAACCAAGATAAAATGCATGATCTTACCTCCGATCCACGCGAGCCATAAGTATAGATGATGCATGATCATATACTCAATATCATGTTATGCTCAACATGTTTAAAACCACAATATATAGAATCACATATATTAAACCATGTTAGCAACACATCCCAAATCACATTGGCTCACAATTAACCACATAATGGCAACATAAACTACAATCCGTATTGGCACCTAGCTATGACTCGAATACACGGATAACCGTTGGAACTCACATCCAACAACACAACCATTACCTGGCGGTGGGATTCCACTCATCACCGTTTACGTGGAGGGGATTCCACTCATCCTCACGCCTCATTTCACGCGGAGGGGATTCCACTCATCCTCACGCCCGTCGATGGGATTCCACTCATCACCGACTAATGTAAATACAATTTCCGGGCGTACCCGTACTCCTCCTTGGTGACTCAACGCCACCAAGGCCACGCGCGACTTTTGACTCATGTGTACACACTAACATCCTAATGATCGATCATTTGTACCCAAGCATACTAGTGCCAATACTAATACATTCCACATACCATTTATTAACAACTTCCGTGCTTAGCACGTACTCACCATGACTTACTATCATGCACAAACCACATTTCCATGCCTAACATGTACTCACCATGATCCTCGGATCAAGCAATCACCTCATAATCTCATTTCACATGACAACACACATGTACATCATTAACAAGCATATCACATCATATTTTGCACACGTGAATAATCATATCATATCTATCATCTACATACATACAACCATGCATCCAACATGCCTCAACATACATGTATACAACATATATATAACCAACACCATCACGATTTAACACGAGGCACATACAACCATTAAAGAGTGCAACCAAAGTCTCTAATCAAAGCTTGGGATTAGGCTACCACTCTAATCCCAACTCTAGGTGGGTTTACCAAGCTCATCCTAGGTTCACATGCTTGAACCAAATACTCAAAACTAATTCAAAAACATTTAACCATTCACCTAAGCTTCCAAGCTCCAAGCCAAGCAAGCAACCTCCCTCAAATTTCCGGATTTCTTCCCGAAGCTTCCCCAACACAAATTCCCGCTTCTAAACAATCTCGAACACATTTCAAACAATTCCAAATCAGCCCAACATCAAAATACCAACCCGGAAAACAATTCAAATCAAATTTACAACGTTGCAAGCCATGACCAAACCCCACACTTTGCAATTTCGGGCAGCCCCTAAACCATGTCCAAAAACCATGTTTCCAACATCCATAGCACCCACAAACAATCCCAAATCAACCCCTAACCATTACCCTAACATCAAACCTCAATTTCCAACACAAACCACACCCAAAACTCAACTAAAAACCCTCCTAAAAACCCATTTTTATCCAATTTCGGGAATCATGATAAAACACTTTAAGATTCACTTATGTTGGACCTTAAGAGTTGCAAACAACTTAGCTAACAATAATAAATCAATGGCTTAAGTTAAAGACCATAAAGCTCTCATTTTTAAACAAAACCCTAAAACTTCACATTTCAAAAATTATGAAAGAATATGAGAAATATTGGTACCAACACGAAGAGGAAGACAAGACCAAGTCAAAAACACAATTACCTTTTAAAAAGCTCCAAAGATGAAGTTGAAAGAGATGAAATGATGAAAGGGGGAGGGAGAGAGCTTCCATGTCGTTGAAATGGTGAAAATGGGGTGAAGAAGATGAGCACATGTTTTAATTCAACAAAAAGGGGTTTTAATTTTAAAAGTTCATCTTATTTACCATTTTGCCATTAATGAGATGGCAAATCCTCCTTTATCACAAAATCCATGGGATTTAATTCCCAAAACAATTTTGATCCAACATAGAATTTTTTTGATTCGAATATCTAAAACCCGAAACAATATTTTAATATTATTTCCATCCGACCCCTAAACCCGGGTGTTACAAAAACATCGCTCAATTATACTAAAATCAATATTATACCAAACCGTACCGTGAATTGGAAGTATGGCTCCTAAATTAACGTTTAAATGCAAAAATACTTTAGCTTTCCTATGAATGTTAAATGAGTTAAACTTTTAAAATAGTATAATCGATTTTTTGTTTATTTGGCTATTGTTTATGGCATAAAATTGAAAAATTACTCCTAACGTTTGATTAAATAGTTATTTTGATTTTAATTTTTTATTTTGAATCAATTTAACTCTCGATGTTTTATTTTGAGTCAAAATGGTCAATCCACGGATAAAAACTGTTGATTAACTAACGTACTTGAAATGACGTGACAAACTTACATGGCAGTGTGATATAGACAAAAGTGTCGACTTGAAATAATGTGACATCAGTTAAAAATAATTTTATAAAATATAAAATTATTTTTTCTGATGACGTGTATTTTTGTCAAGTCATTCCAAATTGTTTATCGTTAGTAGGTTAACAGTTTTCATCCACAAATGAACTATTTTGACTCAAAACAAAGCATTGAGAGTTAAATTAGTTAAGAAAAAAGAATAAAAGTTAAAACGATTATTTAATTAAACGTTAGACATATTTTTGATATTAGGCCGTTGTTTGTCGTGTTGTTTCTCAATTAGATAATCAAATTTCAAGAATTAGTTAAAGAAACATATACAGTCTTTTATTTTTCATAAATCGTTTTTGTTAAGATTTAGTTGATGTTTGGATATGCGGTGAAAGAATTAATTTTGGATCATCGCGATTTTAATAATTGATTTTGTGTAAAATTAATTTTAAAGTAACATGATTTATGTTTGGAAGTTTTTTTAAAAAAAAAATCACAATTTGTATAAAAATATAGTGTAAAAATCACGACAAAACGCAAAAGCTACTATCATGTAGCTTTTCTCAAAATCATGTTTGGTGCCCATAATTGATTTTGAACTTTTACATCTAAACATGTAGGCACGGCGTTCGAGACACAAAATACCGATTGAACAAGATTTTGGCCCTCTCACCGCGAAAACAAACACGCTTAGTCGTTTGAGATTCTACGTAGGAAAGTGTGGAAGTTGAGATGGACACCGACATGGGATGGAAATCCTCAATCCATTTTCGGTGCCCCTACTTATGCCAACACTCAAAATTAGGTTTAGGGTTTAGTATTTAAGGTTAGGGTTTATGGTTAGAGTTTAAGAAATTTAGGGTAGGGTGTATTTTTTAGGATATAGGGTGTATGGCTTATGATTTAGGGTTAGGGCTTGAAATTTAATTTTTTAGTGTTGGGGCATATATAAGGGCACCGAAAAGGGGTAGAGGATTTTTATCCCTGACATGGTGAGAAAATTATAGGGTAAAGTACCCAAACGGTCACTAAACTATCCCGAAAAAATCTAATGATAACTAAACTTTCAAAAGTTGCAGAATGGCAATTAAACCTTATGTTTTTGTTACAGAATGACGACTGTGTCATTAACCTCCGTTAAACGGGTGACGTTGCTGTTGAATTTTTTTGTATAATAGCACATTTAGTCCTCCATAATTACACATATCATAATTTGAAGAAATTCAATAAATTTAACCCTCAATTTTTACACATATTATAATTTAATCCTAATTCTAAAAAATTAACCATTGATATTTTAAAATTACTTTAATTCAGTCCCACTTCATCATTTCATCTTTCTATTATATTTCTTACCGTTTCATCTTTTTCTCCATTTATTTCTGTGGTAAATCACATAAATCTATTGCAACACCATAATCGGAAGCTCCAAATAAAAATTCCGGTGGTCGATACCAAAGAGTCACTACAGGGTTTGTCATTGCAACACTGTCATGAGGATCAAAATGGAAGGAAAAAAAACATAGTATGAACAAAACAGACAGTAAAAACTAAAGAGACTTTCAAGATAATCGTAACCGTTAACCGATATAATTGTTAAATTGTACCGGTTAATTAACATACCGTTAAAGTTAAATGTTTCGGTTAAGTAACTGCTAAAAATGATGATTAATGGTTAACCATTATGAAATTATTTAGACATAAAATGAAGTTTGTGATTAGAATTTCTCTATTTAAATGACTTTTTCTGAAAATTTTAATATAATATTTATTGGAGAGATAATTTCATTATTCTCGAAAAAATTAATGAAATGTGAAAAAAATTTGTAATAGGTTACAGGTTCGAACCGTTAAATAGTGATTAACTGTTGTAACGGTTAACTATTTAAAAATTTAACGGCTAACTGTTTTTTAATAGTTAGATTACGGTTTAATAATTGCTATAACAGTTAACCAATAATTTATACTAAATGGTACGATTAACCTACCACGAAATTATCAGCTTCTTGCGACAGACGTTCAGTCCTAACAGGCGTTGTCCCACGTCAGCCAAAAAAAAAACAAAGCCTAATCTCTTTTTTCAGCGCCACGAGTTTATTATGAATCACATCACGCGTCTTGTTCCTTGATCAATCTGCAAGAATGAAATACAATCAACATGGAAAATGCAAATCCTATGGACCCTACTACAGAATACAAGATATACGATGAGCATTGATCAAGTTTTAAAGAAAAAAATAAATTAAGACTAAATTATAATAATGTGTAATATTTGAGGGTTAAATTTATTAAATTTTTTGAATTATGATTGAATTAATTGAATGTGTAACTATAGAGAATTAAATATGCTAACATACAAAAAAATTAATAGCCATGTCACCTCTTTAACGGAGGTTAACGGCATAGTTATCATTTTGTAACAAAACATGAAGTTTAATTGTCATTCTGTAACTTTTGAAAGTTTGGTTACCATTTTTTCGGGCATAGTTTAGTGAGCATTTGGATACTTTACCCAAAATTATATTATGAGCTCTTCTCACCATATCATTCATGGTCTCAATCAATAAAAATTACTTCAACAGTTTTCCACATCATTTCTTTTTCCAAGTAAATCTTTACTCATATTTTTTCACATCTTCTTTTAAATATTTTTTAGAAATTAACATTTGAGAGTATTAATGACATAAAAAAATAAAAAAATTTAATGATTTTTATTAGTTGAGACCATAAGTGATGTGATAAGAAAATTCAATATATCATTTTTCGACACGGTAATAATAAAATACCTAAACCAACTCAAAACAGTTTTTAACATAACTCGCTTATTCATTTATTTTTAACATTAACTTAATAAGGTCATGTTTGACAATTAGCGGATAATTGATAGCGGATTACATTAGCTGATTGTGGATTCTATTAGTTGATTTGACCAGTGGATTGTATTAGCTGATTGCATAAAAGTGTTTGGTAAAATTAATTGATAGCTGAAAGCTATCTGATGATTTATACAAGAAAAATAATATATAAGGACATGATTATATTTGATATTTGTTTGAATAGTTTATCAGTTATCAATATTTTGTATCTATTAATATTAATCAGATTTTGAAAAATAATTTTTTAATATAACATCATTAAACATATTTAAGATAATATTTTTTTAATATTTTGTTTGAATACTTATATTCGATGCTTGTTGGATTATTACTAAGCATATTTTGTATCTATTAATATTCGATACAATTTAGTTAATTATTAAATTCAAATACAAATAATCGATACGTGAAGGCAAAGAATTAAAAATAGAAAATGTTAAATTTAGGTATTTAGAAATTTTTGATAATTGTTAAGGGTAAAATAGTCTTTATAACTCTTATGTGTAATTTCAAAAAGGCTCTTATTAGCAGCTTTTTCAAAAATTAAAAATTTCACCTCAATTCACTATTCTAATCCGCTATTTATCAAACATTCAAATTAACTAATATTAAAAAAATAAAGAAAACAAGCATGATTGACAAAGAAGAAAGATGATAAAGATTGAAGACATGAAGTGTTGGAAACCTAATAATTTGAACTGAAGTTTCCTCTCTTTTTTCCTACAAATTTTCAATGAAAAGGACCCACAAATGTTCCCTTCAAAATAAACACGCCATGAAAAAAATATATTGATTACAAAAATTAATTACTCTACGAAAAATAGCTATGAGATCGATTTTAGTTGCAGGGGACACACTTGAAAAGACCCTACAAATATTTTGTTTTCTTTTTCTTTTTCAAAAAAAAAAATCATATTCCCCTAAAGCCAAACAAATCGTGTGCTGCGAATTTCCATTTTCCCTTATTACTTTTATTAGTATAGAGTAGAAATCGTCTGTCCCTTTCAATACTCCTATTTATATTTTCATTAAAAAATTAAATTTATAATTTATAATTAGGGTTTAAAGTATTAAATATATGATGTATTTTTTTAGAGGGTAAGATTTATGATTTAAAATTTAAGGTTAAGGTTTAAGACTTAATTTTTTAGTAATTGGGCATAAAAAGAAACAAATGATTTTTGTCCACTAATATTACATCCAATTCGGTACTATAGGTTAACTAGATAACAACTCAATTAAGAGTTTATAAATATATATTTATAAATTATTAACTAATATCGTATGGTTAATTTTCATTTAAGTTCAATAAATGATAATTTTAAGGGTAAAATACACACATGTAAGTCAATTGTGTGTTTTGTTATAAACGGGTCACTTTTTTTCTAAAAGTTACAGTTTAGTCACTCAATTAAAAATTTGTTACAAAAAAATCAATCTGCCGTTAAAATTAAAACAAATGTCCGATGTGGCTTGGTATAATAATAGTTAAATTGATTGTATGTCAAGATGGTGCAATGTCACAACTTTTAAATATGAAGTACTAAATTTAATGAATTATTTTTGAATTAGGGCTAAAATGATAGAATATATAAATTTTGGGGTCTAAAGCTATTATTATACCAAGTCATGTTTCAATTTTAACTAACAAAATTTTAATTGACTGAATAAATTGAACTCCTAGGAAAAAAGTGACCCGTTTATAATAAAACACATTATCGAGCGGCCTAAAGTGTATTTTACCCTACTTTAAAAAAGTAAGACTTCATTATTTAATGGTTTAGTACTAAAATAAGTGTCCAAACTATTCTGTTTTCTCTTTTTATGTGCCTAAACTATTTTTTGTTCTTTTTTGGTGTCCAAACTATCTTGTTTTCCCCTTTTAGGTGCAAACTTTTTGCCCCTTTTAAGTCCCCAATTTTTTTTTTGTCAAAGTAGGTGCTCAAACTATCTTTTTTTGTCAAAGTATGTGCCTCAGTTTGACTTTAAAAGGAGCAAAAAATGATAATTTGAGCACCTAAAAAGGTAAAAAAATTAAGTACCTAAAAGGGGAAAACGTGATAGTTTGGGCACTTATTTTTATATTAAGCCTTATTTAATATAACTAATAAATCTTGGATTATACAGCTAAATTGGGAATTTGATAATTTTGAAGACTCGGATTTAAATATCGTCTATAAAAAATTATAATTTTAATAGAATAATTCATTTTTAAAATATACTTTATATTTTTTTATTTCACCTATTCTAGGTGTACCATTTAATAAATTCAAAATCAAATTTCATGTTTAGTATTTTAATTCTAAATGGATAATAGTCCATTTTAATTCGATTTTATTCTATTCACATCTTTTATTTTATATTTTTTGAATTTAGACTTGATCGAATTAAAACATTTATATTTTAAATCGAAAGTCAAATTAAATCAAATAAAGTATTTAAGTCAATATTCGATTTAGATCATTCATTTTTAAATTTTTATACTTTTGAATTTTGACTTGAAATAAGTAATTTTTTAACGAAACACTTCTGACAAAGAAAAAAAAACAGTTGTAAAAAATCAGGAGTTATTATTTAAAGTACTATTTAAAAAAAATCAAACTGGTAATCGAAAACAAATATGAAGTGTTCAACTTTTTAAAATCTCAAAAAAATTGAACTAAATATTATGTTACATGGGTCTGGCTCACCACGTTATTTATGGTCTCATCCAATGAAAATTTTTCATTTCATTTTTTTTCAAGGTGAATTTTCACCTCGTTCCTACATGTAACTAAAGAGTGGATAATTACTTAAAAGTTACATTAAAACGGGTGGATGTTATTTGATGAAACATGATTGATGTGGTGAACCAAGTCCATCTAATAATTTCTCCTTGTTATGGTTCATTTTTTGATGTACCACATCTTATTTTATATAAATTACAACCATTTATATTTTAATTATTTAACTAAAATATTTGAGTACTAAATATTTATGAGTAATTATTTCATACACATAAAACAAAAAGTTTTCACAAACGCTATAGTTTTAGAATTTAGTGTTAGAATTTAGGGTTTAGATGTTAGGTGATTAAGTTTAGTGGTTTAGAGTTAATGGGTTGAGGTCAGAATTTAGAGTTTATAGGTTAAGTCTCTAAACCTTAAATTCTAATCACAATCCCTTAATTCTAACCACAACCCCTAAACTTAAACCATTAGCCTTTAAACTCTAAATTCTAAACATAAATCCTAAAATTAAGGCACTTGTAGAAACTTTTTGTTTCAACCGCAGTCCGCATGTGTATTGAATATAAATCTAAAATTTATTCCATTTTAATTTACTAGTTATAGCATTTGAAAAAATAAAAAATAATTTTATACATTTTTCTTTTACTTCATTGCATTGTCTCTTCATTTTCTCCAAATTACTTTTCAATGATCTCATGTATACATTATCATCTCTTTTTCTCTAAAAAAACAAAATGAAATAGATAAAAAAAGTTGGTAAATAAAAGAATAATAACTATTAATTATAAAATGTTTAATTCTCTTCTAATTGAATTTTATATAATAAATAAGCAATCAGTCATTCTTTTAATCTTTGAAATCTATTTTCAAAGGGAAAAAAAGTCAAAATGCATGTACGTTGCCAATATCTTTCATATCTCTAAAAAAAATGATTTGAAATCTTATACATATTCTAATGTTGACATTTAGTTTATAAAATGTATTAAGTATGTATGTACAAATTAAAA
Organism: Hibiscus trionum; assembly: GCA_030270665.1. NCBI lineage: Eukaryota > Viridiplantae > Streptophyta > Magnoliopsida > Malvales > Malvaceae > Hibiscus > Hibiscus trionum. Next base: position 3,596,753 of record BSYR01000021.1, on the reverse strand, counting down.
AGAAAATATCCTTAAATGGAAAATCGAGAATGATAATAAAAAGATCATATATAAAGATGACGAACTTGGATATGATTAGAATTACATGAAATGATACAAGAAAATAGAGAAAAATACAACACTAAATACGACATGAAACAATAATATAAGGAAAATTATCCATATGCATTGAGTTAAAATCGATTTATCTGTAAGGGGTGTGTATTATTAAATAGTTAAGAATATATATAAATTGATATCACCTTGTAAAAACCTTAAAACTATTAAAAATATTAATTGAGTTTAGAAAACATCATAAATAGAGTTGAATGGATAACATATGAGATTTATGGTTTAAGAATTATATATTAAGTTTTTAGGGATTAATATTTAGTGTTTAAAATATGTAAATATAGATTTATATTCAGTACACAGGCGGCGGAAATAAAAAGTTTCTATAAGCGTCTTAGTTTTAGAGTTCATGGTTAGATTTTAGGGCTAGAGGTTTAAATTTTAGGGATTATGGTTATAATTTAGGGTTTAGAGGTTATTTGTTTAAAAATTAGTGGTTGTGATTATAGTTTAGAGTTCATGGTTTAAAGGTTAGGGTAATATGGTTAGGAATTTAAGTTTTAACCTATAAATATTAAATTCTAACCTCAAACTCTAAATTTTAAACACAACCCATCAACTCCAAACTACTAAACATAAATGTCTAATCTTTAAACACTAAAAAGCTAACCCAAAATCCTAAAATTAAGACGTTTGTAGAAATTTTTTGTTTCCACAGCATATGTATGGAATAATTACCCTTTAAATATTGCTTGTGGAATTAAATTTGTTTACTATCAATGTATCAATTCTAACTCATAATATAGATATAATATAAATGTTATTATATGTTACACTGCTAGTATAAAAATATTACATAAATATGACTATTTTAATTTTAAAACTAAATATTTAACTTTAAAATTTTAAATCCTAAATTATATATTTTACTATCTAAAATCATAAACTCTAAATCATGAACAAAATCCCTAAACCTTAAACTAACTCATTTATATAATATTTTTTTCATTGACAAATCTATAATATAATTAGATATATATTTTCTTAGTCAAATAAGGTTGAATTGTATTTTTTTTATGACTTCAAGTTGGACCGCGTCTTTAACTACCTTTATTTAATAAAAAAATACTTTTATTTAAATTTAATTATAAATATTAATATTAATTTTATCTATGAGCCTGGTCGCCCTTGTAATGGTCAAAATTCGATTTAAATTAATAGCTCGACGAATCAAAAATAAATGGTTAAATAAAAAAAATACATGACTTGAGGGAAAAAAAAAACGAGCATGGAAAAGTCTGAAACAGTAGCCTTTCGTGAAGCGAAAAGGCCAAATATCTTTGGTTGAATTAATCGGGTACGCCTGGTGTGCGACTAAAAAAAGATATGTTTTAAAATTTGTCTAAAAATTTAAAATGTTAAACTTTTTAATAATATTTTAGGTTGAATTTTTATATTTTTGGACAATTATTGATACTTAATTTTTAAGTACCAATAATTAGTTTTCTTGTTAATGTTTTAAGTTTTTGGACAATATCAATACTTACAAAATAAATATAGATACTTTAAAAAACGAAAAAATCAATTTAAAATATTATTAAAAATCTAACATTTTAAGTTTTAAGACAAATAACAAAATTTATGTCTTTTAGTCGTGTCCTAAACTTGTTGTACTTTAGACTAGGCCGAATAAAAGGGGTCAAATAGAATATTATTATTAGTGAGAGAAAAAGACAAGAAATGATTAAAAATGGGAAACACACACCCCATCATCTTTGCTTGTTGTCCAATTCAAAAATCAACCTTGAAGATCCTGCAGATTCTGGATGATATCTGCCGGATCTTGCTTTCCAAACCCACCACCCTTTTAATACTCACCCCCTCCCTCTTTTCTCCTCCAATTCCCATTCTTCTTCTTCTTCTTTGCTTTGTTTAACAATCATGGGAATGGCTACTCAGACTCAGTTCCATGTCCTTGCTGTTGACGACAGCCTCATTGACAGAAAACTCATCGAAAGGCTTCTCAAGACTTCTTCTTTTCAAGGTAAATCTTCTGTTTTTAGAACATTTCTGTTAATTGTTTGATTCCGACACCCAACACAACACCATGGGTTGATGTTTGTGTTTCTACTGTCCACAGTTACTGCAGTTGATTCCGGAACTAAAGCTTTGGAGTTTCTTGGATTGAATGATGACAATACTGAAGATGAAGAAAGGAATTCCAGTTCAGATGATCAACAAGTGGGAGTGAATTTGATCATCACAGATTATTGCATGCCTGGAATCACAGGCTATGATCTCCTCAGAAAAATCAAACAATCTTCATTATTTAAAGACATTCCAGTTTTTATCATGTCTTCTGAGAATATCCCATCAAGAATCAACAGGTTTGTGTTTGGTATTTCGTTTTTTTTTTTTTGAGATTGGGTCTTTTGGTTTAGTAATTATGAAGAAGCTGACATGAGTTTTATTACAATCAGATGCTTGGAAGATGGAGCTGAAGAGTTCTTTTTGAAGCCAGTTCAATTGTCGGATGTGAACAAGCTGAGGCCTCATTTAATGAAAGGAATTACATCTCATGAAATGCAATCAAATGTTAACAAAAGAAAGGGAAGGGAAGAAATTCAGTCCCCTGATAGAACAAGAGCAAGATACAGTGAATTGGAAGTTGTCTGATCTGCAAATCTGTTATTTTCCCAGGAAAAATTTCTGGGTTTTCTCTCTCTTTTTATTTTTTGGTTTTTTGATAGGAAAGGGTGGATGATGCTGAGATCCAAACTCTGGCTTTATACAAAATCATTGTATAGAAAGAATTTTGATTTCATATCAGAGAAGAGGGAAAGCTAATTAGTCATGTTTTAGAGTTATATGAAATCTAAGTTCCAAATGTAAATTACCAGAAGGGGAATTATAAACTCAATTTTGCTGCTCATCTGCCTTTTTATGTTTTAGTTCCCATTTCCAAATGTTGCAACAAAATGTTCAATTTTCAATTCAATGTTATGGTCATGGGTATGAAAATTATCGAGGTTTGAATCTACATTAGAAATTATCATCTTTAATTGCTTTCTCTCTTTCATTCAGTTTCTCAGTAATCAAACATTATTTATATGCATCAATAAGGGGAAAGAAAGAAACTTTCAAAGAAGATTCATAGAGAACTTTCTCATCAAATAAGAAATGGTAAATTAGTATTGTTTATAATGTGATAAAGCAGAGCCAAATTTGTTTTACTTCATAACTGGATTACATCCCATACAAGTTCATAGAAGACTACATTGCAGACGACGCGCACCTGCAGACTACGCTGCTTGAACATGGGTCACTTGGGGGAGAAATATAAGAATTCCAAGGAACAAAGATTGATTTCATACACATAAGTGACATATGGCTCCAGTCCACCTTCTGCAGCATGCCTATTACACTCTCAATTGCCTTCATAAAGACCCCACTGAAAACTTTCCTCAATCTTAGGTTGTTCATAATGTACATTACATAAAAAATAAATACTTGAAACCTTCGATAGGCTAGAGAGTTGTTGAATCTAGAAATATTTGAAATGTCAGGGGAGCTAGGAAAGCAGGTCTGAAGATCTAAGAGAACGTTGTTTTCTTAAATGTTGTCAGGGGAGCTTGGAATTTCAATCAAGTTCAAAGAAGTAAACAACAAGAAATTAAATATTAAACCGAATTAAAGAGAAAAATTATAGTAAAAAATATATATGTATCTGAGTAGGCAAATACATTAACCACATCAATTGGAAAGGCACCCAAAAAATGACCTAACACATACAACCTACAACATGTTAAACAAGTTATCCTACTGCTATTTTAACTCTTGGGAATTAGCAAACACCATATTCAAGAAGGTATATTTCTACAACAAAACAATATGACAATGTTTGGCCAAATGTACCATTTTTGTAGAACTGTCGCAGCAAACATCATCATGGTGTTGAACTGAAGATGGTGCTCAAAATCATGCATCGAAATGGTGCCCCTCCTACCCTTCTACAATACCATTCCTGTAAGTTGTTGAAGCCACAGTTATCAGTTCAAACATGTTTCTTCCACACTAACATTTAACAATGTCCACATGTTGAGACTGCAGAATTTTTCTAGGTAAATATGAAAATTTAAGATTTGCCAAACTGAGAGAAAGATTAATTTCTTTAGATTGGAACTGAATGAAATGACATGCGCACAACGAAAATAATTTCTGGTGTACTAGCAAAAAACAGTTTTTTCAGGTAATAGCAGCAATGTAAACTGAGAAAGTTAAAAGGTTGAAATTGCATGACAAAATAACATCATTGTACAAACCTCAGGACACAGAATTTCTACGCACAAAGCCAAGTCGAGCCAAATAATTACTCTCAGCAAAATCATGTACTGTCCGACAAGGGCGTGAACCATCATGACCAAGTCTCTGGGACTCTTCTTTCAAAATTTTCCTGCATGCATCAGCGTCCTGAAAAGAAGAGGATATGAAAGATTGAATTGAATTCAGGAAGGAAATTAGATAAGAGGAATGCACATGCATAAAAGTCAAAGATACTCGCAAAAGGCTTAAAGACGCCAGGTAATTCAGATATAGATGATCCTTCAGATAAAACTTTAGAAGCTTGGCCAAGAGGAATACCTGTAAGAATTCCATCATTTGCTCTTCAATTGTACCATTCATGGCTAAAGTCTCCACATGAATTGGACGAGTAGCACCCATCCGATGGGCACGGCTAATGACTTGTTCCTCCATGCTGATAAGGTTTCAACCGGTAAACAATGGCAACATTTGATAATAAAGAGTTTGTGTGTGTGTGTGCTATTTTTAATAAAAGAATGGGTATAAAAGGCCAGTATAAAAGGCATGTGGCTTAATGGTAAAAGATATTTGCAAATGCTTTCTGACCAAAAGGTCAGGGCTAAAGTCACAACCGTGGACAACAAGAACAATACATGTTAATCTTTAGATATTGGTTTCTGCAATACTGTATCCTCATTGAGCTTGGGGGACAGACTATGGCTAGTGTGGCACACAGAATAAAGCATATAATCAAGGTGTTCTATTGGCAAGATGGTCAATGTTTGAGCCATATAACAGTGAATGGTGGGATACAACCAGCCTTTCCATTGTTGTACCCTCATTGAGAGGGTTAGGTTGTGGCTTAACAATTTCAACGAGTACGAGCAGCAGACCACAACTTCCTTTCTAAACTCTCTGTGCAAGCCCGTCCTGCCGCTGGTTCCCTAGTAGTTAGTGGCAATGGTCATGCCCAAGATGGGTTACCGCTGCTGACCCTAATTACTTACAAAAATACTAAAATGCTGCAATAGATAAAACTAATTCCTAAGCTTTGATCTTAGATCTGAGAATTGGAACACCAATGCTCTAATCTTTCACTTGAAAAAAAACAGTATTAGCAGCAAAGTCTATAGAATCTTTTGCAGGGAACTGATAAGATAAAATATCTTCTTTTTAAGAATTCTTTTCTAGGTAGGAAACCAAAAATAAATTTCAGGATAGGAGTTGGCTAAAATTACCTTCTGTCCCAAATAGGCTCCATTAAAAATACATGAGTGACAAAACTCAAATCAAGACCCAAAGCAGCACTCCCATCCATCAAGAGAGCCATGCAACTATCATCATACTGGAATGCGGCTAGTGACTTCATCTGCAAAAGTGGAAATTAATAAACACAAGGATTGCATGAATAGGGGAAAAATAAAGTTACAGAAACGGCTAGACAAAAGAAGTACCTTGTTGCTAGAATGCATTGGACTATACATTCCAACAAACTTGATACCAGCAAAAGTCAGCTGCCAAAAGAAAAAAGGTCATCCGTCTTATCATTTATAAAGGAAAATAAAAAAGTGCACCTCTGCGTAGTTAAAGCCAAATTAGATATACCTGCTGCTCAATAACATGTATATGCTCAAGAAATTGAGAAAATATTAGAACTTTCTCAGGAAGCGTCTTGTATGACTCACTGCCCGGTCTAGAGCAATTCATCAGCAAAGGCACCCCCATGCCACTCCTCTGTGAAGGCCAAAGTAACTTATCAATGTTCTTGGCCTCATCATCTTCATCCACAGAGCAATGGGTCTCTTTATTAACCTCCTGCAATGCCTTCAGCCTCTCTACAAGATAAGAAACTTTACTGCTAGAGGTTGATTGCCAATCAGGATTCCAATCATCCTAATAACCAGAAGAAAAAAATGTCTATTTGTAAGGATTTATGTAGCATAAAATTAAAAACTACATAATAAAATTATTAAATCAAGAATTAACCTACCTGTTTATAAGAAGGTTGTAACTCGATAAGATCTTTTGGGACAGGCCACTTGGGATTTGGATTTTCTGGGCGTGCTAATGTTTCAGGAGTCTGCATCTCATATAAGTGACCACAGCCAGGTAACGTACACATTTCACTATCCAAACCAACACAATCAAGGCACAAAAGATGCCTACATGGGGTAACAATTGGTAGACGGCACCATTCATTGCATCTATATCAGAAGACGAAAAAGAAATAAATCATAATCTGACCATATGCTAGGAAATGGTTGAAACAAAGCAACAAAGAAACTCAAAACCAAATTATTACCTCTGACAATTACCACCATAGAGGAGGTTGTATTTAATTAAAGCATAATCTTCTGAAAGAGGATCCAGACCATTTTCAACTAAAATGTCCATTGTTTCTTGAATATCTTCACCAGCTTCTGTTACTTTTATATGCCCCGCCACACAACAAGACAGCCTGACATTTCTAATTGTTGTACTCCGAAACTTCCACTGTTTTGGATTTAATAAACTTTCAACATGAGAAGGGTCATTCCAGTCGGCCATTAGAATATTTCTCCGCACTGTAACCACCAATTCATTATAACTTCTTGCATGTTCATCAGTGAAATTGACAAATGTCACCTTCTTAATGCATGGAGGAATATTTTGCAAATCTATCTTTCTTGCACTAATCATGCATCTATGGAGTAGCTGCAATAAACGTGACCGACCCTCTTCCATTTTGGCTTCGAATGGTCTAAGAATCCCAGCTTCCCATGACTTTTGGTTCTGACCATAAGCTTCTTCATGAAGGAACTTAAGTAATGGTTGGAGATGAGACAGTTGACTATTGGGTGTGTTAGGAGTGGGTGTTCCTGTGAGTAACCAACGACTAGAAGAAGTCAATGAAATAGCCATTTGCAATTTGTTGGTTAAATTAAGACTTGAGCCAAGGGTGTGCCCTTCATCTAAGATGACCCTAAGCCAATGCACTTGCATCAGTGCACTTCTCTTACGGGGACCCCACTCAGCACTTAAACGGTTAAATGTAGTGATCACAATGTCGTAGTCCCAAGCCAGATTGTGAACAGGAGGCTTTCTATGATCAGTCCAGATATAAAGCTGCAACTGACCTGGCCTTACATGTTTCAGGATTTGTGTTTTCCAGTGTTCAACTAGATTTGCTGGAACAACAACTAATGTTGCTCTTGACAAATATAACCTGAGAGAGTCTAATGGCTCACATAGAGCAAGTCTGAGAGCAGCCACATCAAATGCCAAGTTCTCAAGAGTCTTTGGATAATACCACCTGCTAATTCCCTTTTCTACCCTCTTTATAAGACCAAATGCTTGAAATATCTTATGGAACCCAAGGGCATCTCCAGCAACACCACTGCCTAATATTGGACTTGACAAACCAACTGTCTCCATTTCAAAGAGCCTCTCTGGAGAAAGTTTAGATAACCAAAGTAAGGCTTTCTTTATTTTAGAATTTATCACAGCATAGTGCTCCTTAAGAACACTGATGAAAAAAGATACATTTTCCTCCTTTCCTCCAGCTGTTCCTTTGGTGAAAAATCCTGGTAGGTATGTTATAGACCCATGAGTATCCCATGCTTCTTCAGGATCAGTACAGCTCTGACGCGCAAGGTCAGTGTTCATGCTACAAAACCATGCTACCTTAGCATCAGTTAAACTTGAGCCAACAAGTTTCCTCCACTTGTGACAGGCATCACACTGAACCCAATTTTCAGTACACACGGCACCATCAGCAGTGCCCTTCCCAGGTCTCTTGCAACCATCCAAAACTCCAAAGGATAAATCAACTTGCTTTTCCCTGTAAACATGTCTTGATCCATTCCTTTTTGGTGTGTTCTTCTCAACAGTTTTTCCATTACAAGAACCAGACAGCCCACCATACGCATACAGAAGATTTTTCCTGATGTGACCCAAATTCCTTGAGGATCGAACTGCCCAAGTTACTGGCTCAGAGACTGGAGCCGATGGTGATTTTATTCTTCTACTAGAACAAGAATCATCAAATTCGGCACTTCTCTCTCCTGGATTCATCAGCCTGGCCCTTTTAGGTAAAGGGTGGTTTATGTCCTCCATGAGACAAAACTTCGCTAAAGATGATCGCCCCCTGAGAGTATTCGGACTTGTAGTCCTCTTCCCCAAAGACATATTTCTAGTGAATTTATCACCTCTAAGCTCATAATAACCACATTTATCATTACCATTGTGCGTGCACCAAATTATCTGAACACCCTCGGGTGGATCAGCCATTGTTCCTTGCGTTTTCAGAATTAATGATAGGGCAGTTATAGTCTTTCCCAGGCCAGGTTCATCACAGAACATCCCTCCATGAAAATCTATAATAGTGGGAGCTGTGTCAGTAACTATATTGCCAGTGACACTATTAACATAGAAAGAAAACCCATCTTCTGTTGAAAATTCCATGTACAAAGGATGACGCAAAACCTCAGCATTTCGCTCACGTTTTAACATCCATTCAACAGCTGCCTGTTGATGAGGGAAAAGTTTAAGTTTCATGCATGGCATTATCAACGCAGCCAAAGACCTTAGATGTCGACACGTTGCTGCTACCCTGGTAAGATCCCTCGGACCAAGTGCAGCTAGAATATTCATTAGAATATCATCAGTTGCGTCCCAAATGCCAGAATTTTGACTGTCATCAGCTGGTTGTATTCTAGAAGAATAAGTCATTCCCTTATTTGTTACACTAGGCAAGCTCTTGAAAATGTCATGAAGCTCAAATAGCCTTTTCTTCAAAGGGTCAATATCATTACAATGTAACTTGCATCCTAGAACATGACAATCAAAAACACTCCAGATGCTCCTTACATTTCCATGAACATATTGGTCAATCTCTGTACCATTAGTGAGCATCAAATTTCTCTGCTTCCAATCACAGCTGAAAAAACAAACTATACTTTAGAGGCAAAAATTTGACAAATTCGTGCAAATTTAAAGGAAAAATAATCTATTTAACCGATAAAATCTCCAACTAAAACTTAGTGTCTTTGTGCATGAAAATACAGCTAGTTTATTGAGGAAGCAATGTTAATAAGAAAGTAATTGTAATACCCAATAGGAAACAACCCAGTTAACTGTGTTCTACAAAGTAGAAAGCAAAAAGGTTTTCCATTCAAGAATTTGTAGAAGTAATAAATTTAAAACAATGTAAACTACCATAATATATATCAGTCGGTTTATATCTATTACTCTTCAGCCGCAGATTGGTCTAAGACGAGTGCTGCAGTTAACCAACAGAATAGATAAGGGACGTGGCACTTTTAATTCAAAGGTGCACAAATGAAACTAACAATCAAGAATACAAGGCCAACAAAATAATCCCAATTCCTAAAGAAATAAAATCAACGGAAGCTAAGACAATATCATCTTTAGGACCAATAAATGATTAAAAATGTTTTTATTTCTACTCTGAGTAACATGTATCAGCATCACCATTATTTTCCATTTCCTTCTCATACTTGCTCAGTGAAATTTTACTTCAAAAATTGCATACACCACGTTTACCCCCATTACATTACATAACGACATCCTAATTTTTCCCTAAACGCATTACAATAGTATTTTTCCCTATAACTTCAAAACTTTCCACAATAATATATGGTTGATCTTCTAGCCTAGGTTGTTGCTCTTTACTAGATTGGTTATTTTACATCGTTAAATCGTGCCTAAAAGTCAAAATTGAATTACTCCGCTTGATTTAAGTGATTAAACAACCATAAATATACCTCAGTATTTAATCATAATTCCAACTTTTATAACAAATAAACCATGCATGGAAGTTAACGTTTAATGATTAAGAAAATACTTTCTAATTTCTTCTAAACAAAGCTGAACAGCATCTACACGAAAACGTTACTACTAATTATCGAATTGGTAAACAAGAATTGCAAAAAGTTCACCTCAAATGCCTAAACAACGAACCGGCAACGGGACCGGAACGGGGAAACTGCCAACCGGCCCACAACTCAACCGGCAAATAAACATCGACGAGAACCACCGCCCTGGCCTCCTCCCCGCCGTCCTCCACTCGGAGAAGCCGTGCCTGGATCTTGAGGCACTTATGAGCAACCAACGCATGAATCTGATTCACCACACTGATGCTCCCATGAACCATCCCAATCTTCTTCCTCCCTTTCTTCCTGGAAGTCCCCGCATTGTCGCGATCCGAAACAGCGGCGTTTCGAATTGCGGACAGAAGCAGGCCGTTCTGGCATCGGAAGCAAACGGCGTTGTCGTCGTCGGTGGTGATGTGGCAGGGAGCGGGGAAGGGGGCGGTGGAGGCAACGGATTGAGGAGGGAGCGTGAGAACCGTACAAAGGTAACCGCAGAGCTTGTGATCTGCTACGGCATCGTCCATAGATTCATTCATTCACAGTTTCTTTCTTTTGACGGAAAGACGGGCAAGAGAGAAAATGCGGAAGCGGTTGTTGAGAGAAGGGCGTTTGTTTGGGTTTCGATTGGGTGATGTGCTGTGGGCTCCACCCTTTCTTAGGGTTTCTTTACGGTGTTTTATGGCATTGGTTTGCTTTTATTGCTGTGGGCCGGTTGCCGGTTGATGACAAAAATCAGGCGACTAGATCAGCTGTTTAACTCTTTATTTTTCTTCCATCCGATGGTTTTTCACTAATATAGTCTCCATATTCGATGGTTTTCACTAATATAGGTCTGCTGAAGTATATTCGAATCTTGATCATCTAACTTTTTATATATTCAATATAAGATTTAGAATTTTAAAATTCATGTTTAGATATATGACAGATGCGAACCCAATAAGTATTTCAATAAAAAAGCGAATGATGTTACAATCATTCTTAATAATATTTTTTAAAAAGTTTAAATATTGATTAAGAGTCAAATTAAGTTTGATTAAATTTAAAACTGAAATCGATGTAAATCAATATGTTTTAACTATTTTAGAAAATATCTTTTATGAGTCCAACTCCAAGGAATGAAAAAGAAGTGTGTTATTTTTTTTATAAGAGATTCGGATTTGATTAATTTATTTGTATAGTGTACGTGAGTTCATGATTTCAAAAGAACAATTATATTCTTATCATATGGATTTATATATTTTGTAAGTTGACGGTAAAAATTAAAAGTTTTTAAAAGTTTTAATTTTACGGTTTAGGTATTTAGTTTAAGGCGTAGGGTTTAGGTTTAGAGGGTGTATGTTTTAAGAATATTGGTTGGAATTTAGGATTTATATGTTATGGTTTAGGTTTAGGGTAGGTAATATGATAAGGGTTTAAGTTTTAACCTATAAACCCTAAGTTCAAACCATTATCCTTAAACCCTACACCCTAAATTAAATAAACTCTAAAAGTAAGACTCTCGTAGAAATTTTTAGTTTCCACCACTTGTATATATAACAATTGCCCTTATCATCTTACCACATGAAAATGCTTAGGGATAGGCACGGGTCGGGTCGGGTCATGTTTTTGGCCCACCCGAACCTGACCCAAAAATAAATACCCTAAACCCGAATTTAACTCCGATTGCATCTTTTAAAAACCCCGACACGACACGACCCAAAAATAAATACCTTAAACCCAACTAGACTCGATCTATAAAAAATCAATTTTAGGGTACTTAATCGTAGAATAATAATAATTTTAAGGACTAAGTTGTAAATAAAAATTGAATTTTAAGGACCTAATTATAAAAAATATATAGGGGTATCATCATAAATATCCCTAAAAATTTATGGGAAATTACACAATTAGTCCCGGGCCGAGTCGTATATTTTTCATCCTAAATTCGACCCGACTTCACCATTAATAAAATGATTATTATCCTATACACTGGCAGTAGAAACTGAAATTTTTTACAAGTACCTTAGTTTTAGGGTTTAGGGACTTAGTTTAGGGTGTAGGGTTTAGAATTTAGGGATAGTGGTTAGAATTTAGGGTTTAGATGTTAGAGTTTTATTTTTAGGGTAATATGGTGAGGATTTAGGTTTTAACCTATGAACCCTAAACCCTAAATTCTAATAATTATCTAAATTCTATGTCCCTACAACTAAACCCCTAAACCCTACACCCTAAACTAAGTCCCTAAAGCCTAAAACTAAAGCGTTTGTGGAAACTTTCAGTTTTCATCACCGATGTACAAAATAATTATCCTAAATAAAAACCTGACCCGTCCTGAACTTAATTTTCATTTTAAAAGAATCGACCCGATCGGGTCAGGTCGGAACCCGACCAGAGATCGGGTAAAATGTCGCCCATCCCTAAAAATCTTAAGGAACTTGATTATATATTTGGGTAAATTACATTTTCATCCTTAAATTTTTTCTCACTCTTATTTTAGTCATTAAAGTTTAATTTTTTTGAATTTAATCACAACTATCAAAATTGCTCATATTTTGATTACTCCATTGTTAAATAATTAACGTTGTTATGATATGATAGACGACACCAAAATGACATTTTAAAAAAGTCAAACTTACATTAAAACGACATCGTTCTAAATCTCTATAAAACTTTTTCCTTTTTTTCGTCCTCACTTTTCTCTCTATTTATACATACTCCAGCGATCGCTCGTCATGACTGACCATTGTGCCACCACCATCAGTCGTCGTCAATGAAGGCCACTGAATTTCAAAAAATTTCACTTAACTCGTTTCACTTTTCTAAATGTGAATCCACTACTGGAAATAATCCAAACACCATGAATCTAATGTTGAACGATTTAATTTTTTGTTCTCGTCGTCAATCGTTGGATGGAACCCGAACAAAATATGTTATTCGATGCACCAAAAAGGCCTATCCACTATTGATATTTTAAATTGAAAGCTTCGATCATAGAAGATCCACCAAATCCGAGGGTGAGAAACTGAAAGGAGATGAATGACAGATTGGCTAAGAGACATAAGAGGAAAATGGAAAATGGGTCGAAATAGAGATAGTTCCAAACTTTGATCACCAAATTTGCTTCTAAAAGATTGAGAATGTATACAATTTTTAAAGGTCTTATCATTGTATTGTCCATTTCTCGTTCTTGGGGCCATAAATATACCATGGTTTTTGGTTACTCTATTATGCACTGCATATGCTTGTTTTTTTGTCTGTGTGCGGGAGTTGATATTCCATCTTTCTGGATCTGTTTCATAAAAGTTCACAGTCTCATCGAGAAGAATTTTTGTAACTCCTCTTACTCGTACCAAAAGTTTGGTCGAGTAAGTGTTGTCACAACTAAAATAAAATAAAACATAAAAAAACAAATAAATCAATTCATACGTAAATGAACACTTTAAATAACTTGTAAATGAGGATGTGGAAGCAGGTTGTAGATATGGCGTATTCGGATCGGATGTACCATAGGCCTAGGAGGCATTTGCTGTTGTTGATATCCATGCTGCTGATTGGCTACAAGAAGAGATGGATGTGGTACAGGAGGAGCTCCAAAAGGCATGGAACCTGGAAGTGGCTGCTTTTGGTCCCCTTGAGAAGATCCATCAAGAGGCATCGGCATCGGCATCGCAACTCCAATACCAGGTATTGTACCCTCATTTCGAGTCAATCCACCTGCAAATGGTGAAGTAGTAGACTGAGTTTACCTGCATAGAAGATATCCAATAGGATGCCAAGCAATATCCCACACACTATTATCATGTGCATTAGGAATTTTCAACCTGAGGAGTTTTCTTCAAAAAAAAAAGTATCTTTATGGTATTAGGAATCTTTATTTAGAGTCCTTGCTTTAATTGCCTTAGTTAAGTATTTTATTCAAACAGGTAAACCTACAACCTCTAGTTAAAGAGGCTGATTGGCAACAATAAAATGAAGTCGGATTAATTCAATTCTAAGAGGTTTAGGACTCTGAGGTAAGGGACTCCCTTAGGCTATCTGCGAGAATGAAACAGAAACAAGGGAAGATTAAGTTAGACGGTTTCCCTATGAACCGTCCGGTGACTCAATCCGTAATGCATGACTGTAACACCAACTGATGTATATTTTGCTGATCTTTGTCATAGTAGGCAATGCTTTATCAAAATAAGTAATTAATGATATTATCTAATTTAAATAGGACTGTAAAATGTAGAATAAATATAGTAATCAATGAGGAAAAAGATTATGCTGCCTTCGCATGCCGTCAGGAAAACACCAACATTGCAAACAAACTCATTCTTATGGTTGATAGTTGATAATCAGTCAAGAAACATTACCGGTTAACGAACGCTCCTCCTGGCACCGGGTAAAGTCCCAGACTTTTACAGTAGTATCATCAGAACATGAACAAAACTTTAAATCTGTCCTACAAAAACTGTAGATGGATTGTCTAATTAGGCAGCTGTAGGCAACATCTGCATGGAGGAAATACATTTGCAGCAGAGAAAATTCATAATCCAGGAAACAGGAGAATGAAGATAAAGACATGTTTACTAACAAAGTCTAACATCAATTGCTGTTGCTGGAGTAGGCTGCAATATTTTCCTGTCCCCTGAGTCCCGCTGCCACGTACGAATCTAAAAGTGGAAAAAGGATTGGGGTGACATAGGAGAAGAGAACATGTATGTCAAACAAATAAACACAAATATAATAACAAGATGGTTGAATTATTCATGATCTTAGTTTTAAGAGGTGCAAGGTGCACCGAGGCGCAAAGGGTCCCTGCCTCCTTGGAGCCTACGCGCAAGACGAAGTTGTGCACTTACCTTTTGAGCTAAAAACTTATAAATCAAGTCTATAGCATATTTTGTACTCAAAACAACAATTATATTATAGATACTTAAAGATCAAAATATTCGATATCGTTGCACTAACAAACTGATATAAGAAAACATAGTTCAAATAAAATAAACTCTTGAACACTAATAGTCTAACACTCCACTACTCCATATCATCATCATCTTCATCATCCTCGTAACCTCCATCTCCAACATCTCCTTCATAATCTTCATCTTCACCAATATCCTCTTCCGTCTCATCATCATGTGCAACTTCATGAGTTGATCTACTTTCCTTTATGATCCTTAATGCTCTAGTCAAATAGCTAGGATCATAGGTTCCGGCAACTCTACCAACATGACCCCATGTCAGGTCATCATTATCATCAAACACAAATTCATCTTCATCATCAGAAGAGTTATCCTCCATTTTCCCAAGTAACCACTCATTACTTTCATCAATATCCTCCAAGAGAATAGGGTTGGTGGTGTTTATCCTTTGGTATCGACGTTTCAAAGCACGATTATATTTCACGAAGACCAAATCATTCAATCGACCTTGTGTCAATTTGTTTCTTTTCTTTGTATGAAGCTGCAAGAAGTACAAATTTATATAAGTTAAGGTGATGAAAAATTAATAGTTTGTTATGGTATGAAAGAAAATGTATACAAAGAAAGCTTACAAGCTGAAAAACACTCCAATTCTTCTCGCAAACAGTAGCATTACAAGTGAGACTAAGAACCTTTATAGCAAACTTTTGGAGGTTGGGAGTTGAAGCTCCAAACGAAGACCACCACTTCGCTGTCAAAACCAATAGCAAAACATAAACTTTAAGTTAGTAATTTTAAAGACAACAAAATATAAAATAAAATTACAACTTTAACTTGTATTATAACTTTTGATACCTGGGGATTGTTTCTTCCTTAGCCTAATAGCCGCTGCTATGCCAAAAAGGCCCTGAGCATTCTGATATATCTCTAATTCTTTGATGATCTTATCTTGAGTTTCAACCTCTGGATTCAGCCTTTCAATGCAATTAAGTAAACCTTTCATAACTTCTTCACAAGTTGATATCTTGGGATTATCATAATAGAGGTCCGGGTTTAGAAAATAGCAAGCCGTATGCAAAGATCGATGAAGTTGACAATCCCATCTTCTATCAATATACTCGAAGGCTTTGTTGTAAAGCTCCTCCTTCATTGCAAAACTCTTAGAAATAGCCTCCTTAGCTTTATTCATAGCTTCATAAATATACCCCATGGGTGATTTCTTCTCTTCAACTACTATTCTAAGAACCTTAATAAGTGGTCCCGACAACTTAAGAGCATAAAGCACATTCATCCAAAAGACGTCTTGCAAAAGGTATGATGCCACTTTATTACCTCCCGCTTCCTTTGGCCACTTGGATTCATTCCATTCTTGGGAGGCAATCATATTCCTTAAATTGTTCTTTTGTTTATGAAATTGTGCAAGAGTCATAAAAGATGTTGCAAATCTAGTGACCGTTGGCTTATGCAAGTTCTTTTGATTTGTGAACCTCCTCATCATGTTCACAAGAGAGATGTGGCTATATAGATAACCATTTATGAACATACACTTCTTTAACGCATTTTTTACTCTTGGAATTTTTCCAATATCCTCCAACATGAGATCAATACAATGTGTAGCACATGGAGTCCAATAAAGGTGTGGCCTTTTGACCTCTAGCAATTTTCCTACGAGTTAACAAAACAACAAATTTAATTCAAAACATTTCAATAATCAAGTAATTTGAATAATCCAAAAAACAAAAGGAAAATGATCTTATTTCTTACCGGCTATGACATAGTTAGATGCATTGTCTGTCACTACTTGGACCACATTTTTCTCTCCCACTTCCTCCACAATGTCATCAAGCACTAAAAACAACAAGTTAGCATCCTTGACAATTTCCGAAACATCCATGGATTTAATGAACATGGATCCCTTTCGAGAGTTGACAAGGAAGTTCACCATATCCTTTTGGGCAACCGAATCACGCCATCCATCCAATAAAATTGAGCAACCATTTTTTTCCCACTCTTTTTTGTGATCATCCATTAATTTTTTAGTGTCCTCTGCTTCCTTCTTAAGGAGAGTAAATTTAAGATCATGCATGCTTGGTGGTTTCAAACTGGGACCATATTGTCCAATATATTCACACATTTTCTTGAAGCTAGGATAAGTTACTGCATTGAATTGAATTCCAGCATCATAGAAAAACCTAGCAATTGACCTACAAGTTCTCTCACGTAGTTGCTTATCACAGGTTGCATGCACATCCCCATCTTCTTTTAGATTAACCTTAGGAGTGACAAACAAGTCCATTGGACCCTTAACTCTTGGTTTTTTGGATAAAGGTTTCTCACTCTTTTGACTTGAGTTACCCCCACTTGAGTTCAAGGTGTCACATTCTTTTTCCTCCTCATCATAATCATCAACATCACATGGAGATTCCTGGGGTAACATTAAATGAAAAGGGATGACAAACACATTTGGTTAATATTAGTCCAAAAAAGTAATAAAAAGGTTTACTCTGAGTAACTAGGAAAAACAGAACAAATATTCAGGACATCAACTTAATATTGTTGCCTTGAAGTAAAAAAAAAAAAGGCACAGCCAAACACCATAAATGGCATGAAGTAGACATAAGATGTTTTGCCTCTATATTAAGATGGATTCCCCAGCACCAGTAGACAATAGTGACACACAACTCCATTGTAGATATATTAAGCTATAAAACACATAAAATTGAGGATGAGAAAAGTGCCAGAAGGGTTTATAAACTTTAAGCAAGTGACGAGCAAATTGAACAATGAACTTCAGCAAAAATTAAGCACATGAAAACAACCAAACTTAAAAGATTACCTGCATACACCGTACAACAGTGCCCATATAATCGACATCCCTCTTTTGGGTCATCTTTCCCATTCTTTTGGCAGAAAAATTATCACCATGAGCTGAAAGATCGAAAGATAAAGAAAACGTAGCTTTCAGAATAACTACAATTCAGAGAGCCTAATTGTTTTTCTCTAATGTGGGATATACATGGTGTCTGCCCGAGATAAACTCTAGTTTTACGCTTTTTCAAAATTGATTTCATTTGCTAAAGATTTAAGAATTAAGGTAGAATGATTTTGCGGGGAAGTTGCAAAGTTTGTACCAGGCTCTTCCGGCAGCGGCGGATGGTTCTGATGCTGTTGTGGATCACCGGACATTATTGTGGAAAAAAAAAAACCTCTATACCCTAATTCCTGGAATATTTGGGGGCGGGAAAAGAAGGGTTGAGTTTTTAGTAATAAAATGATGCATGTCTATTATTTGGCTCCGACTCTGGTTATAAAATTAAAATATTCGACAAATTTTAGTCTAATTATAATTTAGTTTTTGTAAAAATAAATATTTAAATTAAAAAATACAAAAGTTTATTAAATATATAATCAAGTAGGAATTGAATTAAAGAAGAATGAACCCGCATTATCAATTTTTTTGGTCTAATATCAATTTAAATTCTTGTAAGTTTAAATATCAGACAATTAGGCCTTATCCCATGAATTTTGAGTTTTAAATAATTAATAAACCATTGTATTTTTTAAATTCAATATTTTGGCCCTTGCAAATGTTCAATCCTAACTTCATCCCTGTCTATTACTATTTCTTTATTAGATTTAAAAATTATAATAAACGAAATGAATAAGGATTTAGTTTAAATATATATTCCTTATCTGATAAGTAAACGTATTTGAATAATTTTAAATAAATAATATGGATAAATTTTACCGGAGATCCCTTATGTTTAGGGATTGTTCTATTTTGGTCACCCATTTTGAAAGAAAAAAAAAAGATTATTCTTGCTACTTACGTTTTCGATCGTTACGTTTTAGTCACTTGAGCATTAACCTCCGTTAACACTTATTAATACGATACCATAGCACGTTAATAAAAGAAATTAATTTTTAATTTAACCCTTTAACTTTCAAGACTTTATTTTTCACTGTCTTACCCTAAACATTAGGAAGACATGTTTTGTACTTTCCAAGTATTTTGTCAAGAATCTGAGTTCCGAAAGTAGGTTTCTTTTGCAATGGGGGGTTGATTTGATTTGACTTGTTTATTATGAAACAAAGAATTAATTCAATCATAACAAAGAGAGTAAAGATCCTTGATTTTTTTTGTTAATTGGGGTGTTGGGATTTTCTAACCCTAGGCTATGATCGGACATGTTTTTCATAATGAAATAGTTTCTGGTTTAGGACCCCAGAAACAATGGGTTGCGTTTCTACACATGCTTCTTCGTCCAGTGACTACAAAAAAATGACATATAACGACGGACAATAAATCGTCGGTAAAAAATTTAAAATCCGTCAGTAATATGCTAACCGATATAAATCTATACCAACGATAAAAATCGTTAGTATAGATGTTGGGTACTTATACCGACGATTTTGACCGTCAGTATAAGTATGGGCTGCCCCAACAATTAGTGTACCTATTCCGACGGTTATATCTGTCGGTATAGGTCTTATGTAGATCTGTATAAGAACTTATACTAACGGTTGTGTCCGTCGGTATAGGTTTAATTGGCATTTATTTTCATATTTTAAATGTTAATAAATACTATTGTTATTTTTTATTTTAATTATTAAAATTGCTAATACTATTATAACAAAAATTGTTTGATTTTTTTTAAAAAAAATATCTAATTTAATCTTCAAATAAAACGCGTTAAATAGAGTTTGCAGCTGTAAGAAAAGAAGAATTTATTCGTTTGGTTAAAGGTCACTTTTATGAGCTGAAAAGCTATTGATGTATATTTTTTTATCAAAAACTTTGGGAAAATGTTGAAAAAATAAAGTTTTGAAAGTTTGAAAGTTAAATAAAAATTATTTTTTTATTAATGTGCCACGTCATCGTATAAACGGGTGTTAACGGAGGCTAATGCTCGGGTGACTAAAATAGTAGCGATCGAAAACGTAAATGACAAAAATAATAAAAAAAATTCAAAATAGGTGACCAAAATAAAACAAGTCCTAAACATAAGAGACCTTCGGTGAAGTTTATCCAAATAATATTTCGTTTTAATCCTAATCCTAGTTGACATGTGTATGTATATAGAGAGAGATGACAGTCAGCTTAGAAGAAGATAAATAAAGAGGATTTTAGTGAGAGAAAAATCATAATCATTTAAAAAAATAAAATTGAAACTGGTATTCTTCATTCATTCTTCGTTCGTTTAGGTTCTGTTTGTTATTGTAATAGGCAAACGATCGTTTGAGTTGAACGCCTGTTGACAGAAATTAAAAAATTTAGATGTGGGCAAACGGTTGTTTAGGCGAAAAAAGAGTGGGCAAACGCTTGTTAGGAACCAAATCGATATTTGTTTGACGAAAAAAATAAAAGGTAAACACCTGTTTAAGTTGCTAAACACAACTAAAAACTGAAGTGTAAGTATTTGTAAAAAATGATCGTCTTTTTGTAATACAATATACTGAAGATTCAAATCAAATCAAGCAATAACATTGTAACAATCAACAAATTAATCAACAAAATATATTTTTTTCAATTACTCATTTTCTGATTTAAACGGTATTGTATGAGATTCTTGGTAGGTGAGACTAAAATTTTAATTTTCCATTGTGTCATGTTCGTATGAGATGTGAACCTTATCTCATACTCCAACGAGCTTCAAGGGCCAAATGTATATTTAATCCATAAAAGGTATTTTATTTATGTATATATAAATGAATTAATAAAGTCAACCCAATAAATGGTGCCAAGGAAAAAATAAGATGATGTTCATCTTAGTAGATCTGTGTTTAAATCACTTTATCTGTAAGCAGGGACGAAATTAGGATTTAGGGTTTAGGGCAAACTATAAATATTTGAAAGGAGAGCAAATTCATAAATAAACTATTTTAAAAAAAAATTATCTTTAAGGTGTATTACCTTGTAATCACCTAAAGACTATTAAAAATAAATTAATAAAGTATAAATTACACCACATGTCACTATATTATAAGTAAGTTTACAATTAGGTCAATATATTTCAAAAAGTCAAAATATGGTCTCTCTATTATTGATTGTATCATTCATGTCACTTTACCATTAAGTGTGAAATGGATATTAACTTTTTAGTTACAATTTAGTCACACTATTTATCAAATTTAAGGTAAACTACACCAAATATAACTAAATTTTAAGATTAGTATCAATTATATCATTGAACTAAAAATCGATATTATTTTAACATTGAACTTTAGTTTATGCTTCAATTATACCATCAGACTGTTAAAATTTATCGTCGTCGTCGAACACAGACTATTAAGATTCATACATCTCATCGATTTTAATGGCCTAATGATATAATTGAAGCTTAGACTAGAGTTCCGTGCTAAATTAATATTGATTTTTAGTTCAGTGTTATAATCGATATTAAACTTGAAGTTTAGTGGTATCTGATGTAGCTTACCTTTCTATTTATTGAAGCTGTGCTAAATTAATATTAATTTCTTGAAGTTTTGGGATGGCAATAAAATGACAGATGATTTGTTAAAGTTAAAATCCGAGAATTTAAATGTTCTTCACTTCTCTTCTCCGTTGAATGAAGTATTATCCCTCTTGCATGAAGATGATAACTTTTAGCTGGGTTGATTTTTTGCAAAGAGCTAATTTCTTATTTTCTTTTTTCGTAAAAATATATTTTTATTTTTATACGAATAACATGATAATCTAATAATCTAACTGAAATATGTAAAAATAGGCATTTGAAGAGAAAATCTAGAGCTTTACATATGAAAGTTTAAAACCATTAGTTTAGAGAATTGGATGGGAGAAATCATCGGAAAAAATAACCAAAAAAAAAAAAAACAAAATCTGACCATTCTTGTAGAAGTTGTTCTATTTATCGTTAATAGAAACAAATTTTACTTAAAAACCATATGGTCGGTATTATTCCAACAGAAAAAAATGCATATTGACCATCTAACTGTTACAAATAATTTCAAATGTGGAAACTTTTAATTCATGTAAAAATAATGTTAATTCTTAATTAAACATTATTAAATTACATCAGGAAACGAAATAATTGGTTTGAGGTTATTCCTACACAAAGCAAACATCTTTTTCCAAACCATATTTCTTTTTCCAAAGCCAAAACACGAGAAATAAAACAAAAATCCATTAAACCCCAATAATTATTAATACCAAATTTCGAAAATCTTCAATTCCATTCTTCGTGGAAGCAACAAAGATTTGATTTTTGGTTGAAGAAAAAAATTGGGTTTATGGCGGAAATGAGGAAGAACAAGGTGAAGTCGTCGTCGTCGTCGTCGTCGCCGTCATCGTCTCCGTCTTCTGGGTTCTTAAATCGTTCGTTTACAATGCACGCCCCGGCGAAAGTTGATTCGAATCATTCAAAAGTTCATCTTTTTCTCAAGAATCAACAGTCTCAAAATCGAGCTCCTCCCGCCGCCAAAGTTCACGATTCAATGGATTCCGTCAAAGGTAAAGTTAAACAGCTTCGCAGTTTATTCGAATCCGGCAAACCTTCATCCGGCCTACCCACCCCTAAAGATCCTTCCGCCAAGCCTCTTTTAAGAACCACAAAATCATCGATTTCGTCGGGATTTATTAACCCTACGATTAGATTACCCGGAACCGAAGATCGAATTGTTGTTTATTTAACTAGTTTACGTGGAATTCGAAGGACTTTCGAGGATTGTTATGCTGTTAAGATGATTTTTAGAGGGTTTAGACTCTGGATTGATGAACGAGATATTTCCATGGATGCTGCTTATAAGAAAGAATTGCAGAACATATTGAAAGTGAGGAAATTGACTCTCCCCCAGGTTTTTATAAAGGGGAAGTACATCGGCGGTGCGGATGTGATTAAAAGCATGTTCGAAATGGGTGAATTGGCTAAGGTTTTAGACGATTTTCCTAGGAGACAACCCGGTTTTGTTTGCAATGGTTGTGGGGATGTGAGGTTTGTGCCTTGTGGGAATTGCAATGGGAGTCGGAAATTGTTCGACGACGACGAAGGCTCGATCAAGAGATGCTTCGAATGCAACGAGAACGGCTTGATTCGATGCCCGGATTGCTGTGATTGAAGCTTTGATTGGTACATGGTGTTAAAGGTACATGATTAAGCTACTGTTCTTCATTTGTTAAACGTATATTGATGATGTAGACAATGCATTATTATATGGTACATAATGAAGCTCCAGTTCTTCATTCATTCCATCTCTTGTTTAACTGGATATTGTCAATAATAGTTATAATGCAATAAAAAATTAAAAATGACATAGT
This sequence comes from Hibiscus trionum, assembly GCA_030270665.1. NCBI lineage: Eukaryota > Viridiplantae > Streptophyta > Magnoliopsida > Malvales > Malvaceae > Hibiscus > Hibiscus trionum. The sequence continues at coordinate 3,573,366 of BSYR01000021.1, read as the reverse complement.
ATTTTGATTGTTTTTTTTCATGGATATTTTAAATATTTTAAAATCAAAACTACCCAGAGACAGAGCAATATGAGGTGGGGAAAGACAATTACCCTCACCCCAAAATTATTTTTCACTTTGATTCTTCTATATACATTCTTTTAAAAATTAATTTATTTATAAATTCACCCCACTTTCGAACATTTATATCTTATCCTAACCTTAAATCCCAGACTCTATCACCTTTCTTGCATTATCCCACTTTCTATCATTGCAATTCTTTGAAGTTTTACGTACCCGATCATCGTTTGAGAATTCCTCAGACAAAACAAAAGCGGGACTAGTTTCCTAAGCAGAGCTTTTATTATCTGAACAATTATGTTAGATAAGTATTAATTATATGGAAGTTTATCCTAAGCAATGAATTTATAAGATATATTGTATATATAATTTAATTTTTATAGGATGAGATCTTTCTACACTATATACAACTTTTTAATTTTATATTAATTCAAGATTATTGGGTGGGTGTAAACTAATTGTTGAACTTAAAATGTTAAAAATGATTTTAAATAAGTATATAATTTTGTAAGTTTTACGATAGTGTAAATAGATCGTAACTTTTTTTTTTATGTTTCAAAATCATAGTTGCTCTTTTTTTTCTCTGGTCTGTCGCTTTCTCTTACTATTATTGATAACAAATGATGATATTAGGTTGATCAATAACAGTTGATTTTTTTTTTTCTTTCCTTTATTTTTTTTTGTAACTTTATGTTATTTTGTTTAATTAATTTTTTCTTTTTCGTATGAAAAATTGGATGATTTTATCTTCTTTGTACATTATTATAGAATGTATTTTTTTAGGGTTGAATTTGATATCGTCTCTCCATATGACATTTTATTAAGTTATCTTGTTGATCTATCCTATTTTGGACTTTCAGATTGGATATTGATAGACGCTCGCAATCATCGAAGATATGTCACAAATGAGTTATGGTAATGTCAAATTGTTAATGAACAATTACTTTTATATCTAATTGTACGTCTGTGTTTGATGTTTATCTTTAACGCCAATATCGATGTTTGTTTGTTCACTTTAATAGTTTTAGAAGAAATCTTCGGCTGATATAATTAGTTACTCTTATTTTGAAACAAACCTTTAATTATCAAGTGAAAATTTCAATCTAACAGATAATATTTCATTTGATTCAGATCAAATATTTTAGATTACAAGCATAATTATAAAATAATATCTAAATTAATACAATTAAAATTTATCATTATCTTAGATGGTAACACTATTAATTGAAACGCATCCAAATCTATATTTGAATAAATATAGATAAGGTCTACACATTTTGAACTAAAATAAATTTACACTTGAATTTCGAGACCTCCAATTTTCTTTTATAAAATTCTTCCAAAAATGTTCAGTAAGATTTAAACCATAACCGTAAAATAACATTAATGAGTATATTTTTATAATAAAAACAATCATAAAGTCATAATTCTGACATGATTTTAAAGTTGAATAATCCTCGCGAAGATACCATAAAATTCTTTTCACAAGCCACATGCTGCACTTGATTTTTCCGGGCCGGCTATAAAGGGAGTATTTCGAACCACCGCTCAAGGTCCTAACCAACTTAAGGTCTCTAAAATATAATTATTTTTAATTTTTAATTTTTAATTTATCTAGTAAATAAATTAATTTAATAGTAAAATTAATTTTTTTACTAAATAAATAAATCTAACAATAAAAATAACGTGTTTGAAATATTAAATTAATTGTTTAAAGTAATGAGATGAATAAACTATCTAACTCTTTAGTTGCCCATTTCTATGCCCACCAATAAAAAATTAAATTGTAAACTCTAACACTAAATTCTAAACTTTACACCAATACCTTAAACCTTAATCTTTAACCCTAACCTTAAACCATAAATCTAAACTCTAAACCTAGTCCTACTGGTGGAGCATAAATAAGACCACCAAAAAAGGACAGAGAATTTTCATTCGTAACGAAATATATTTTCATTATATAAAGATCAATTTTAATTTTTGCTCGGGGCCTCGAAAATCTGTAAGACACCACTGCTTCCAACAAATAAGCCATAGAAACATTTTAATTCGCTGTTGGCCACAGAACTTTGCTATAGCAGACCATAACTTTTCGCTTGCTGATGACAATTGGCCTAAACGTGCCTTATAGGCTCCTTAAACAGTAAGAAAATAATCAAACCGAGTAAATAATCCAATTCTTGAACAGATTTGCCAATAAGAAAATAATCAGTGGTTGATAACAACGTTTGTTGCAAATGGTCTAATGGGAACATAACATAGATAACATACAATGGCATTGGATATGGCTATTCCTACATTACTATTTGATCCTACATAAACAACATCTAGGAATTAAATGGAATTCCCTAACCTGCATAATGCGACCGACAGAGGAAGGACGATGATCCGATTCGATCCAATCCAGTTATTTACCATCAACATCAAACCAGAAATAGAGACACGTTCGAGCATAAATCACCCGAACTCGCTGTAGTGCTAGATCTCCACTGGTCAAAACAGCCTTTGCACCTCCTTCAATCCGAGTGTGAGATACAGACACGCTATCCCCATCGCTCTTCAAGTTGGAAGGGAATATTCCGCTACCGGCTGTACTCACGATTGGGCATGATAGATAGTCCAACGGGTTCGATTCACACTGAAGTATGCATTCGTCAATAATTAGCCTTCCGCTCCTATGAAGCAAGCAGCAACCTAGCTCTGCCTTTACAGTTAAGTTTGCCAGCTTGCAGGTTGATAGAAACTCCAATGCACTGCTCCAGCAAAATGAACAGCACACGCACACGGTTGTTTCTCTCGATAAAGTGAAAAGAAAAAAGGGTAATTGTGACCTAGTGAGAGCCATCTCCAGATTGTTGAATATCTGTATTCTTTCATAGCAGCCAGACATGCAAATTGCTGTTTTAGCTTTATTAAAGATCTCAGGAAAAAAGAAAAGATTCCAGCCAATCCATTCTTAATCGTGTGGCTGCTGATTTCCAACAATATGGAGGTGGGTTGAAACAACATTTCTAGATATAACATGGAGAAACCTCTCAACAAATCACCATTTAATATATGAGGTAAAAACATATCGGAATTTTTGCAAACCTGTCTGAACCTCGTGAACAGACGAGAGTTGTTTCATCAGGAACCTCACCTCCGCCGATCTGAAGAAAGTAACTTGAGATAGAAGTGTGAGAAAAACAAAAAATAAATAAATAAATAATTGCTACAATATAACTAAAAGTTTAATGTTCATTCTCTACTCATGGCCTTGAGTCTTGACGTCTCTTTACTCACAGCAATGAGCAGGGGATGGGGAAGAGACCTTTAAGAGAATTATGTCCTACAGTGGCTTAAACATTTTTAAACATGGTCTTAAATCATCCAAATTGGGATATCAATACTAGAATCCTAAACCCGAAATTCTCCTCTCTTTTTTTTTTTTTTTGAACAACGAAATTCTCCTAATAGAAAATTACGAGAAGGGATTATAATTTAGTCCAAAAGGTATGGAAAGAAGGTAGGTAGCAGTAGTCTGAAAACTACCCAAATCGCGATAATTGAATCGAATAGGGGATTCTAGGACTATATTTTATGTCTCTGCATCTATACATCTTTTGAAGGAAAAACTAAAGCTATAATACAAAGGACTCTCCCTTTCGGCTATCGGTATAACTAGTATTGAAGTGTATTTCAAATAATACCAATAAGATTAAGTATATTATATATAGAAAAATATCATGTGATAAAACAAACTAAAGAGGGACTAAAATAATGATATGAGAAAGAAATTAAAGTCTCTCTCTTACCAAAAATAATGGTATCAGCATTGAAAAAGAAGAAGAGAATAACATATATAGGACAGCACATTCAAAGGCAATGCTTAAGGAATGTTACTCAGACTCGAGTGTGTATCTGATATGGAAATGTATCAGCCATGGGTATGCTCAACTTTTAAAAGTTTTTCCGTGTATATAAAGGGTACTTGGAGGGTAACATTTCCATACTCACGTACGAATATGCACCAGCCATGGGTGTAGGACACTTTTTTCTCTCTCAAAAATTCACATTTCAACAAGTAAATATATACCAAGCAATTTATATATAATTAACTTTGCAGAATCCTAAAGACATACCAGGCAAAGTGGCTTTTTAATCTGAATATTAGAGGCATGATGACTGTCGCCAGCTGCTATTAAAATAGTGTCGCCAGGTCTGAAAGGGAGAGTTAGAAGATAATGGTCTTATTAATATACCATACAATCACCAATCCACAAACTAGAAATAGTAGTTTTGCGTACCTGGCTGCAGACACAGCTTCTTCAATGTTAGGGAAGACGCCTGGTTCAGAAGAATCCTTCACGGATCTGTCGACTCGCAGCCACAGTCGAGGGTGGCATGCCAAGAAACACCATCTGTGGCAAACGAGGGCGGTGTTATACCGATCTGCAACTCAATAGCATTATGTAAAAGAGATTGCAGTTGGTAATGGCATTAAAAAGCATCAGAATTGACCATGCCGACTAAAAAGCTTTCAAGCCACAACATGTGAAACTTCTGAACACCAATACGGAGACCATTGGTCCCCAAAGAATGAAATGAAAGAACAAAGACGCAATAATAATGCTATTGCAGAGCAAATTACTTGAAACACGTTTTTTCAGACCTTTTTACCTCATTTGCGTCAAGTTCTCTTGTGAAACAACCAAATATCCTACCATTAGCATTATATTACTATACAAGAATACCACTAATTTGGATGCACTCAATAAAAGAAATCTTTTGATAACAATACATGAACCCTAACATTTCAGACACCATTTCACGGTCCTAACCGGGTAAAGTTTTGCTAAGCCTCCACTTTAGGATAAGTAGTCAAAGCCTCCATTGATTACAATAAGGAGAAACCAAGCAAGTAATATTACTCCATGGCCCATGCGTTGCACGAAGGATATCCAAGTTCATTTCTCCGGTGGCAAGAACTATAGAGATTGGTAGGTAAAAAACAAACCGAGGGAGTCAACAATAGAATAGAATGGAAGTGAAGTGAAGTGAATTTCAGATTGTTGGTTGTGTGAATATTTGCAGCACTCCGATAGCCAGAGGAATGCGAGCCTGGCAGTCAGTCTGTTCAACCATGAACTCAGTACTGCAACCCCCCTCTCACTGTCACTCGGCGTCTAGCATTTCTATCGGATAGCTATCTCACTCCCATTCCTGCTCCTTCTTTCCTTCGTTGGCCCGACATTTTAGTAGGCGATCAAATCCCTGTTCGCTTTCTTGGTTTGCTCTGCCTATAGAGGAAAAGACCCTATTTGATCATTCAAACCGAGCTTGACTACCGATGATAAGCCAATTAGAATCCAAGTACCCTAAATTCAAGCATTAGGGATTGAAAACCAAAATGAAGGATCAGGTTCTTAATCTAACCCAATTATCAAACACAAACAAGAACTATCAGAATCAAATACAAATGCCTTCTCACTCCATCATAAGAATCAGCAGACCATGGAAAAAGAAACGAATTCAACAAAGCCAACTTCCCAATAAATATTATTATACCTAAAACAGCTAGAATTAACCTTCAGTTCATTTCCAATAAATCTAAAAATAACAATAATTTCTTAACACCAAGATAAAAAAATGCCAAAAAAGATAATAAAATCGCTTCATTAATATACCTGGGGGAAGAAAAACTACAATTAACCTTAAAAGGATATACTTCAAACGAAACGAAAACCAATGGTTGGCTAAAAATAACATAATTTCCTTAATACCCAGATGAAGAAACACAAAATTGAAGATAAATAAATAAAGCTACCACCAAATGAAGCAATCCTTTCGGAGATCAATGAAAAATATTCATTAAGAAAAAGGGTTTATTTTTAATTAAAAAAAACAACCTGGAATGGGAGATAAGAAGCTGAAAATATGCATGAGGCAACCATCATCAAGATTATTAATAAGAGCAGAAGATGAAGATGAGGAAATTTTTCTTGACTTTCTCATCTCTTGCTCCTCCACCTCCATGGCCTGGCCTGCCTTTGCCTTGCGAAAGATAAATTTTAGCTCTTTAAGATTTTGTGACTGCGTAAACTATATGTAATGAACAAAAAAACCCGACACGACTTCGGTTGATTTTGGGTAAAATACACTTAAGTCACTCAATTATTAATAAAGTTAGAAACAGATTATCCAATTTGAAAATATCACAATTGAGTTATTCAAATTTTCAAATTATAGATTGTTACAACCAAAGCAGTACGTTAAAAATAAAACGTATGTTTGTCAAGTGATTCGATAATCTTAAACCTACACATTTAAAAATTATATTAATTTAGTTCATGTTTTTTTAAATTATTTGTTCTTTGAAGCTAATAAAGGGTCCCAGTAAAAAAAGCAAATAATATTCATTCGACGAATACTATTTTGTTAAAATGTTAAGAATATATATGAACGGATACTACTTTATAATCACCTTTAGACTATTTAAAAAAATTGTTTGTTCTTTACCGTTCATCATCATGCTTCCACCCTCCCTATTTTCCCACCAATTTGAACAATCGAATGTACAAGATTCGAAAATAAAACAAAACTCAAAGCTTTCTATTTAATGATGGATGTATGCTTCCATATTAAATTTGTTTAGTTCCACAATTTAAACTAATGAAAACTTAAAAGCAAGTATGGATGCATCACTCAATAATGAGTTCCAAATATTGGAACTTCTCTTCAAATTCAAGTAGCAGAAGAGTATTTGAGCGGCAAATATCGATCTACCGAGACTCGTTTGCATATCAAGTAAGTCACAGATTAGATAACACATAACAAAAGCTGTCTAGAATATGTACGATGATAGACGGTCCGAGGAATGTTTTCGGATGTACATAGCTAACATCGACTTCAAACACATGCACCACACCAATGTGATAACAGACTTGAAATAACAATGCTCCAGGGCTCCAGATCCAGCTTAAGCTATGGCTCCAAGATAAGCTTGAAAGGATCAGGTCAGCTGACAAGAGAATAAATACCTTGGAATTACCAGTAAATCCGTATAATGATTCAAAGCGCGCATTTAATAGACATGGAAGTATTAAAGGAAGGAATTACCCTTGGAAGGATTCTGGATTTTCATTGTGAGGCTTCAACCTCAGCAACTCCACCATCCGCAGGCCTGTAGTTCGATTCATTCTCGGAAGTATCCATGAGAGGGCTGTTCTTAAATTGCTCCACATGTTGAGGGTCCAATGGGGAAGGAACTTTTGAGACCTGGTGAGCAAGGTTTTGTTTAACTTGTGAGTTGTCCGCTATGCAACCCATTGGCAAACTCATTAAACTCGCTGTTTTGCGTTCACTTGGGAACTTTATGGAAGCTGGTGATTCAGTGGTCTCAGGATGCTTTCCCGACGACTCCAAAGGCCGATGGAAGAGTAAATGGGCAACAGTACGGTCTATGGGGTTGGTTTCTGTTTCAGCATCAGACATCCTGTACCATTACATTCAAGGAGAATTAAGCTTCTAATGCAATCCAACTCAAACTGGCATAAAGAAACAGCGCGTAAAGATGCATATTTCACAAAAGACTGTTGATTCAGGGGAAACCCAGAATGTTCGAAAGAACCACTTCGAATTAAATAATGCAAATATTATGCAAGAAAACAAACCAAATGAAACATCATTAATGCTTTTGAGTTTGTTTGAGGGTAAATAGATCACGGAAACTTAAGAAATCAAGACAAAGAGGCAGATAAATCATAAACACAACTAGGCATGTACCAGAAAGAGCCTACTAAATGCCAAAGAATGTAATTGAATATTAAGAATCATTCCCTTCCAAGATACTATAATGGAATGGGATAATGCAAATTAAAGGGTTCTGATAGGCAGATTTTCATGGTAGGATTCAGTAAATAAGTTCCACTTGTCAAACACTCAGAGGGAATAGTGTCAGACATCAAAGTCCAATAGTGACACCACTATTGCAGAATTTACTTCTGAAAGGAAATACACAGTTCTAATAAGCACAATTTCATTATGATCTATGAGTTTTTTTTCTCTACTTTTCTACCATGAGAAAATTCAAACAATCATATTTCCATGCCTTACACCCATCTCCATGTCAAAGAATGTAACCTTTGTTTATGTACTTCAAGCACAGGTTATATTCAAAAGGTACCGAACTTTGACAAGTTAGAAAAGGATCAGCCAATTCTCACAAAGATAGAAAGCAGAAAGACCAGCAACTTCACCAAGAAAGCAAGTTACGCAAACAAGAAATAGTAGAATGCAGTTTATTCTACAGTTTCAGTCGCAACTAAAAACACATTGGCGCCTTGGTAAGTCAGAGTTCATCCTTTTTACAGGTACAAACCATGGACCCTGTGCTATTTAAATGGAAGTATGAGAAAACTGTCATAAATAAAGAAAAGAGCAAGTTCTTCAGATCGACAACCCAGAAAATAAAAGAAAAGGAATCGTATCTTGAGCACCACTTTTTATTTATATTTTTCATCTAGGCTCAAAATACATTGATGTTTCAGTAAGTCTGCATTCAGCCATTAGTAGTGCAAATCTTAAGTAATCAACGGCTACTTAATTTTACTAAAACCTTCCAAGAGTTCATGACAGAGATTAACCTTTAGAAGGATAACATAAAACAAGTTTTGGTTTTGACATGAATATATATGTGCACCAGCATAGAGTTTTCTAACCTGTTATAGTTCTTATTTTCTTCTTTAGCAACTCCAATTTCATCCTTGACAATTTTATTAGTGCTGTTTGTGTCACTAGCAGAATGCCTCTGCATTGCACTTTGAGCCAACCGGAACAAACTATCTCTTATGCAAAGTCTAGTTCTCACATCCAACTGCAAAAATTGATTCTAGATGTCACTAAATCCTCGTGGCCAGCAAGGAAGAATCTCAACAGCAAGTCAAGCATACCTTTGCAACTATTTCTTGTAGCTGATGAAGTACAGTATCCTCCACAGAATAGTCATCAATAGCAACAGAGACTGTACTAGAATCATCTTGCTCTAGAGGTGAGTTCGGGTCAAAAGAAGCAAGAGTGTTAAGGTTTTCAACATCACCTCCCTCAACATGCTGAAACTGATTTTCTTGAGTTGATTTTTGAATGGCAGATTGATTGGTACAAGGAACTCGATGAGTAAATTGTTGCTGCTGTTTCTGAATGGCAAGCAGTGCTTGCATTTGCTGGCGCCGTCTCAATTTTTCAATTTTTTCTTGAGGAGTCATTCTCAAAACTGACCTGTTTAAAGGATTTGCCTTGCCAGGGGAAACATCATAACAGGGAAGCATGGTTTGCTGATTAAATTCCCCAGACTGGATGTTGGGTAACATAGGTATTGCAGGATATTGGTTTGTAAAATTCCCATACGTAGGAGGGGTTACAAACATATTGGAGACATGTTGGTACTTCAGTGAGTCAGATCCTTGAACCTGCCTCTGCTGACTCATAACTGAAGATGGAGAAGATTTTGCCATCGAGGTTGCTACATTCTCATATTGAGCCAATGGATTTCCGGCTGGAGTCCAGGTATATACATCTTGTACTTGCTTTGCCTTACCTATTTCTTCAGTTTTTCTTCGAAGTTTCAACAGCCTTTTCTGCCTATATGCCTGCACCGATAAATATTAAATGAAAAATACAATATTCACCTCTTGAAGCAAAGGTCTATGTTTATAATGGTGATGAATTAATGTCGATAATTTCTATATTGCTTATTCACAGCGGCCTCCAAACCCCAAGGGAAAAAAGAAAAAGAAAGAGGAGAGAAACACAATTTGCATTGATGGTCATACTCATACAAGGTAAGAGAGAAAAACTTATATCACCATATATAGCTAGCAAACTTCAAGATGTTCCAACCTAAGCTGCTGCCTGAATGGAAGGTGCCTTTTTAGCATAAAAAGTTTATATTGGACATGTCAATACAGTAATACACTCTCAGCATCGATTAGCTATTACAAACTCCAAGATGTATCAGCATCTACCAAATGGTTTGAAATCTTGCAATTATAATTCAGTCAGTCCACAATGAATGAGACATCATAAAAACTTGTGACAGGAACATGAACAAAAGTATTTTACTCTAAATCTTGAAGACAAATACCAGAAACCAAAGATAATTTGATTAATTAAGTATAAGGGTAAGATAGGACTACCTTACTGGACAGTTCATTAGGGGCCGCAGCTTTTTCTACGAATGGATGAGACTTTGATGCACCAGTCTTTCCCACAGTTTCTACATTTGTCTGACGAAGCGAAAATAGAAATGCGGTTACTTTGGAATGATTGTCTAAGTTAAAAGCATAAGTAACTAAGAATTGACCATACTACATGTTAATATTTAACACCTGCTCCGTTACAGATTTGCTTTTATCTCCACAGAATTCCAAATTAAGCAGACCATGAGATGCGGAACCATCCAGTTTCCCATAACTAAGGGTAAATGTCTGGTTATTTTGTCGCTCATATTCTCTTTGGACTTCCAAATGCTCAGATGTGCTCCTAAGAGCTGGGTTAGGAGAATCCCCAGTCGTAAGAAAGGATTTTCCAGGGCTTGTTACATCTTTAGATGAGGACCATAACTCATCAGCACTACCAAGACTTACATTGCCAAATATTGGATCATCATTGCTGCAAAATCATCACTTGTGAGAATATTGAGTCAGACGGATGCCATCGTATTATGATGAAAGAAGAAACAAGGAATGGAACATTATGCTTATAGTTCTCCTTTTTCACTTGAAGGGGAGGGGGTATTGGACCCTCTTAGATTTTCCTCTTATACTAGTTTGATGCACTGCTACAAGATCAAGAAAAACAAATAACAAATGCATATTAAATATGGCCAACCAGACTGAACAAACTGCTGTAGGAGTTTCAGCTTCTAAGTTCAAAGGGTACATAGAATAGTTATAACAAAGATAAATGACTTTTCAGTGTCAAAACTACAATAAAATGAATGGTCCTTTATTTGAAGACACGGAGATTGTATTGTGGAGACAGAAGAATTAACTTGGGGTTACTTAATCCAAACAAGATGTGAGAATAATAACAAGAACTACCTGACTACACAAATACCTATCTTCCGGACTAGAGTGCCACAACAATGCTTTTGAAGCTTCAAGAAAGATCTAAATTGTGCTTTACCTGAAGATTCGATCAAGATCATCAAAGCTTCCAATGTTAGCCCAGCTGTAGTCAACAAAATCACCTTGTTCTTTACCTTCATTCGGATTTTGAAAAATTTCAGGACCTTTACTAAGTTCAGTCATCTCTCCTGTAAAGAGAATGTGGATAACTATGTTATAGAGCAATAAAGATAAATATGATATTGGCTTTAGTCTGAATAGATAATATTCTTACCATTATTCGAACTAGATTTAGCTACTTCGACCAAACTGTTAGAGACTTTGCTATCAATGGAATCCTTATCAGTTTTTGCTGAATTAGATAAAGATAACTCTGGCCACAAGCCCATTGACAATCCTGAGGGGGCAATCCCTCCATCTGCATTGAAACTGGAACTGCCTTCCAACTTTCTTCCATGAAGATCAACTTTGTCCCCTGGTGTCTTTTCCTCCGAAGACTTTATGGTTGCAGTTTCTTGACTCCATTCTGTCTTACTACGACAGTTTCCACTTCCCTCTTGATAAGGTACTATATGGTCATCAGTCTCACCAGCCTCATCCCATATTATATTTGTTAGCTGAAAATACAAATAAGGCTCCACATCACAACTGATATCACATCCAAGAAGGTATAATTGTATCCTTAAGCAACCAAAACAACATAATTAAGAAAAGGAGAATTTGAAGGCTATGGCAAAGCTGCAGGGTGCATGGGCCTGCCTGATTAAATTTGCTTTTTGGGTGCTTGCTTTCTAAAACCAATCACTTGCAACAATGATAATTTCACCATAGAGAAAAGATATGAAGTTTCTTGAATGGAAATTACGAGCAAAAACTAACAAACTTTCCTCAAACCCAGATGATTAATAACTTCTAATGCAGACTCATTTGTTTCACAAAGCCTCTTAATATTCTATAGTCTATCCTTTCAGCTCAAATGTCTTGACCTCACTTGGCATCCATTGAATATTCCTTCAACATTTGATTCCAAAAATGAATGCCCTCAAGAAAGTTTATTGATTCTATGTTGATTAGAGCTAGTAGGTGTCTACGATTTACTTTGATTTACAATCTGATGCAACCTTCCCATAAATTTAACCTAGATAACACTACTTTCCATAAGCATACAGAGCATAAAATTGCAACAAAAAAAAGATTACATAGGGTTGTCCCACTCAGAGGTCAAGCTAACGGATTAAAAATCTTAAAGTCAATCACGATTTGATGTAGGAAAACAGAAAATAGTTTAAGTAGGTGGTCGAGAAGATATAGGGTACCCGGCCCAAGTATATGCTACCTCACCTGGACTCCAAAAGTTCTCCAATGAGTTCTTATATACTCCATTAAGAAAAAGAGGCTTCCCGATACACATCAACCATATACTTACCAGGTGGACTAGCTTTCCCCTCATTTATTCTCGTTTGTTATGCTTTTGAGTTCCTAATACCAGACAAGTTCTTTACTATGAATGTTTAATTGTACCTTATAAAGAACAAAGCTCCATTTTCACCCAAAAGAAAAACATCCTTCAAGTATTTCTAGACAAAAACCATTCTCAGAATTACTCAACTCTTGTACAGCTTATTGCACCTGCTTTATCCTATTTCCCTGCTTTCCTAGACCTGTAACATCAAGCTTATTCTCATGTTAAATATTGAAAAATCTTTTTTTTTCAACCAAACAAAAAAAAACGAGCATATTTCTAACTAGAAAATCCTAAGAAATAGTTTTTACATGATATTATTGCAAAAAACAGTAAACCCAGCCCCAACAGTACGATGAATGGAAAATGAAAATAATTCCAAGTCAAAAATGCTATTTCCATAATATATATTTTTAAATAAGATAAGAAAACATTACAGTCGGTTACAATAATTGATTATTTCAACACAATCTTAATCTAAAATATTTCCTTAAATAGACACCTTAACACGAAAACAGAGCAATTTCCAAGAAAATCCAAACATACATTTCAAATTAAATTTATCTAAGTACAACTAGCGGGATGAGATGTTAGATGCTTGTTTTATTTTGAAATGAAATCAATAAAACTATTCGAATTACAAGATAAATTAAAAAATGAAATCATATTTTACGCAACAACACATAAAAAACGGGAAAAAAAAGCTAAAAAAATAGTTCAAGAAACAAAAAAAAGTTCAGATATAATTACCTCTTCTTCGTTCCAATCAAACATATCTAAAGAAACCGCAGTTAATCACAAATCTACTTCCGAATTCCGAACCAAAGCCAGGCGCTGAAATTGCTCCACACATTGCCAATTCCACCAAAAACAAGTAAAGAAAAGAAAACCTAAAACAACAACGAATTACGAAACATATCCAAACACTTAAAAGTAAAATCAATTTTTTATATTATTTTTATTCACTTTTTTTTGGATTCGGATGAACAGAGGAGTAGGCAAAAATAACGAAGTAATTGAAAGAGTTGCAGTAAACAGAGAAAACAACAAAACGAAGAAAAAAAAGAATACTAGAGGGGGTGGAGAGTTTGGGAGTGGGGCCCAGTGAAGTGACGTCATGTTGGTGCGACGATTGAGTGGCGGATGCGGGTGCCACGTGTAAAGAAGCATGGTTAAAGATGTGGTCTAGAATGAACCGATCTTTTGCTGAATGGTGATTGGGCGCGTTGATTGCGTTTTCATTTTCAATGGTAAAATTTCACCTTTCACCCCTTCATATCAACAAACTTTACATATTGATATACCCCCTGTACAATATTTTTATGTTCTCATAATCTTTTTTGTATTTTTAGCAGATTCCTAAAATTTTCCTACTTCTAAACATGGTAGAACTTCATAGATATTAATAAAAGGGTAAATCTTAAAATTGTATACTAATTTTTTGAGATTTTTATATGCAATAACAAGGGCGAAGCTAGAAAATTAATTTGAGGTATTAAAATTTTAAAAAAAGTTATGAAGAAATTCTTTTAAAGTAGATGAGAATAAATAATGAGTGTTAATTTTTCAAGAGTGTTAATATTTTTTTAAAGTTGTGTTAATTTTATTTTGACTATTATTTTATGGAGTACTAAATTTATAAGAAAAAAATTTCTCCAAAATTTTGGTAAGGTGGCTCAGACATGTGCGATAGATATATAAATTTCAATTAATTAATGTAGTTGTGCACATAATTTTTTTTAATTATAGTTTACAAATGAAAACTTTGATTTTGACTAGAGTTATATTTTATTATTTATTGGTATCAAACTTATAGATTAACAAATTCAAATTGGATATGCATAGGTTCGTTATGCGACAACTCTTTCAATTTAATTTACTTTGTTTATAACGTTAAGATTTGAACTTGTGACGTTATTTAAAAATATAATATCTTATGTCACTAGACTAAATGATTGTTGATGCTAGATCTATATATTTGGCAAAATGAAAAAAGATGCACCCCAATGTTTGCATGTTTTGTCATTTGACCTCTATTCTTTTTTTGGAGCAAACATCCCTCAACGTTTCAATTTGGTCCAAATATGCCCATGTTAGATGAAAATTGCCAGTCAACTGACGATCAATGATTCATGCTGGCTGGACTTGCTACATGTTAAGATCTGCTGAGATGTCAGCATCATATTCACTACGTGTCAACATTATATTCGCCATGTGTCACAATCCGGTTCGACCACGTGTCAACATGATAGTCAGTCACATGTCACCATAAAGAAAGGCATAACAAAATATTTTATTTTTAAAATCTAACGTGGCATATGTCACGTCAATCGATCTTAACGCGTGGCAAGTCCAGTCATAATCAGCCGCTGACCGTCAGTTGACTGACAGTCTTCATCCAATATGAGCATATTTAGACTAAATTAAAATATTAAGGGTTGTTTGCTCAAAAAATAAAGGGCCAAATAACAAAATATACAAACATTGAGACATCTTTTATCATTTTGCTTATACATTTTAATGACAAGTAAACAAATGAATATATATATAATCACAAGTCAAAAACTCACATCGTCCTGGATATTGCCAACTAGTTAAATTTTAGTCAAACAAAAACGTTAATTTAAATGAAAGATAAAAGTAAGGATATCATATTTATTTTATATGAATTCGAATTTCGATATAAGAATATAATATATTTCTATTTAATAATAAAAAATATAAAGGGTATGGACGTAATTGTAATTTTCTTCCGACTCGTGCTTTCATGCTATAAATTCGTAGAAAGGTATAGGTTAAAAAATCTAGGGGTTTGTGGTTAGTGGGCAACTTGCATTTTTGGTTTCATTGGCTAAGACAATGACTTCACCTTAAATCCCAAACTCCTTCACTCCATTGAAACATTTCCCATCTTTAGTAATCTCTGCAACTGCCTTCAACTAGTAAAAAGCTTCCATCGATACCTGACACAAAAACATATAATTCTAAAAATGTTACTCCATTATACTTCCACCGTATTATCTATTATATTAATATTATTATTTTTTGTCTCATTCAATATGTTTCTTATTAATTTTTTGGGTAAAGTACACAGACGGTCACTGAATTCTGGTAAAAAAACAAAATGGTAATCAAACTTTTAAAAATCACAAAATAACAATTAAACTTTATGTTTTATAATAAAATGGTAACTAGAAAATAGTTCACGTTAAGTGGCTGTTATAAAATTTGGTGTAATAACACATTTAGTCCTTCATATTTATACATTCAATCAATTTAGTCCTAATTTGAAACAATTCACTAAATTTACCCCTCGTTATTTACACATTCTTTCAATTTGGTCCTTAAAGCAAAATTCCAAAGTATGATAACATGATACAATTAAATTTTTATAGGAACTCGAAAACTCGAATCGAAAAAATTTCAAATAAAGTTTGAGTTGTAAAATATGACGCGTCAACTCGAATAACTCGAAATTTTTTTACTCGACTCGATCGAATGCTCATCTCTATCTTAAGATATGACGCAACAACTTGAATAACTCGAAATATTCGAATATTTTAAATCATTTTTTCTTTTAAATTGAATATTTTTAAAATAGAATATTTAATATTTTTATATTTAAATCACATTGAATATTTAATAACTAATTTAAATATTCAATTTAATTTAAAAATATTCGATTTAAAAGAAAAAATTTGATTTAAAATATTCAAATATTTAATAACTACTTTAAATATTTTTCTTTTAAATATTCGAATATTTAATAACTACTTTAAATATTCGAATGTTTTAAATCAATTTTTTTTTCTTGTAAATCGAATATTTTTAAATTAAATTGAATATTTAAAGTAGTTATTAAATATTCGATGTGATTTAAAAGAAAAAATGATTTAAAATATTTGAATATTTCGAGTTATTCGAGTTGACGTGTCATATCTTAAGATAGAGGTGAGCATTCGATCGAGTTGAGTCAAAAAAATTAAGGTATTCTAGTTGACGCGCCATATTTTACAACTCAAACTTTATTTGAAATTTTTTCGATTCGAGTTGAGTCGAGTTTTTGAGTTCCTATAAAAATTGAATTAAATATTTGAATATTTTAAATCAATTTTTTTCTTTTAAATCGAATATTTTTAAATTAAATCAAATATTTAAAGTAGTTATTAAATATTCGATGTGATTTAAATATGAAAATATTAAACATTCTATTTTAAAAAAATATTCGATTTAAAAGAAAAAATGATTTAAAATATTCGAATATTTCGAGTTATTCGAGTTGACGCATCATATCTTAATATAGAGGTGAACGTTCGATCGAGTCGAATCAAAAAAATTTGAGTTATTCGAGTTGACGCGTCATATTTTACAACTCAAACTTTATTTGAAATTTGTTCGATTCGTCGAGTGAAGTCGAGTCGAGTTTTTAAGTTCCTATAAAAATTTAATTAAATATTTGAATTTTTAAATTTTTTTCTTTTAAATCGAATATTTTAAAATTAAATAGTATGTTTAAAGTTGTTATTAAATAATCGATGTGATTTAAATATGAAAATATTAAATATTCTATTTTAAAAAATATTCGATTTAAAAGAGAAAAATGATTTAAAATATTCAAATATTTCGAGTTGACGTGTCATATCTTAAGATAGAGGTGAGAGTTCGATCGAGTCGAGTCAAAAAAATTCGAGTTATTCGAGTTGACGTATCATATTTTACAACTCAAACTTTATTTGAAATTTTTTCGATTCGAGTCGAGATTTCGAGTTCCTATAAAAATTTAATTGTAATTATTAATCATATTACCATACTTTGGAATTTTGCTTTAAGGACCAAATTGAAAGAATTCGTAAATAACGAAGGCTAAATTTAGTGAATTATTTCGAATTAGGACTAAATTGATTGAATGTATAAATATGAAGGACTAAATGTGCTATTATACCAAATTTTATAACAGCCATTTAACGGGAATTAACGGCTAGTTACCATTTTGTTATAAAACATAAAG
Source organism: Hibiscus trionum (assembly GCA_030270665.1). Lineage (NCBI taxonomy): Eukaryota > Viridiplantae > Streptophyta > Magnoliopsida > Malvales > Malvaceae > Hibiscus > Hibiscus trionum. The sequence goes on along the minus strand of BSYR01000021.1, from coordinate 3,555,731 downwards.
TTTAGTTGCCATTTTGTGATTTTTGAAAGTTTGATTACCATTTTGTTTTTTTACCAAAGTTTAGTGACTGTCTGTGTACTTTATCCTAATTTTTTTGTCAAATTTTGTTAATTTTGACTCATTTACTGTAAATTTATTATGAGTAAAATACACTAGATGTCACTAAACTATTATTATTGACTCGAAAATACCATCGGACTTTAAGAATGTTCAAAACTAACATTGGACTTTACTTTTTGACTCGTTTATGCCACTTCGCTGTTAATTCTGAACAGAATCATTAACTCAAAACGACATTGTTTTGATGCAACTGTTTTAAAGCCTAATTTAACCCAAAACGACGTCGCTTTACTGGAGGAAAAAATGATAAAACTCATGCACTTGAGAGTTTTGAAATCAAAACCTTTAGATACAAAGAGTAAGCCTTAACTACTAAACAAACCTGAAATTATACAATATTTTATCACAAATATAATATATGTCAAATTATACTTAAGATTAATTCAAATTATTTTATGAAATAAGTAATACTATAAATGATATTATTATATAAATAATATAAAGGCTAAAGGGGTTATTTTACCTCCCGAGTTCAACCCAAATTAGCAATGTACGCGTTCAATTAGGTCCTCCAGTTCGCACATTGCAGCAAATTAGCACATTGATCAACGCTGCTTGTTAAAGTGATGACGTGGTAGTTAATGGTGCTGAGATGGTAGTCAATTGTGCTGACGTGGCAAAGGGGCTAAATTGAATTTGAAGGCATAATTAAATTTTTTGTCGAGTTCATGGGCATAATTCATTTTAATCGAAAGTTTGATAACTTATTTAAAATTTAAGCTAAAAATAAGAATTTAAGAAATTATTAAAATTTTAAAAATAGATAAATAATTTGTTTAAATTTTAAGTTAATTTATTTGATTTATTTAGTTGTTGAATAAAATTAGATAAATAATTTGGTTGTTCAAGTTAACTTTTAGAAATGGAATATATGAAAATCGATTAACAAATGATGTAAATATCCTTTGAGTTCTTGATAATTTTAAAATAAGCAAAGTGAGAACACTCACAAAAAATTAAAATATTCTTCGACTTTAAAAAATTCATAAACTTAATAAAAGTAAATAAAATTTTAAAAATTATTAAAAAATTAAAATATATTAGAGATTAAAAATAATAAAAATATAAATATAAATATAAAAATTAAAAAATATTTATAAATTATTAAAAATTTAACACCTTCATCGAAAAAGTCTTTGACTTCATCAATCTGAGTTTGTTAAACAAATTTTTAGTGGAATTAACATTGTATTAAAGTAACAATAAAACTCAAATTTTCTTTCACTTTTCTACATTAAATTGACGCTGATTAATATTTGATGTAGAAAAATAAAGGGAAATTATTGTTTTTTCTATCTTAATACAAGGATGATTCTATTGGAAATGTGCTTAAGGAATATTAGTAGGCTTAGCTGTAACACCCTTAATTTAATAATAATAATATATATATATATGAAGTGACAATAATGAAAAAAAAAGAGGATGGCAGTTTTGAACCTGTGACCCTTGGCTATTTGGGCTTGTGTCTTAACCAATTGAGCTAAGGAAGCTCTTAGTTATAGGTTGTACCCACTTATTTTTAAGTGGTTCTTGAAATATAAAATAATAATAATCCTAAAAATATCTCAACCACCCCTCTTTATGGCACATTTATTGGGTCTATCTACCCCAAAAAGAAAAAAAACATACCCGACCTTATCTCTAGACTATTCACCTTCTTCACAAACCCTCTCCGGCCGTCGCTCCGCCTTGCCCTACCGCCGCGTCGTGTGTGCCACCGCCGGCACAAATCGAATCACCGTTCAACCCCGACCTTAATCTTGTCGTCCACTCGCGCAGACCAGCCGCCATTCGTCGGAGAATCTCGATCGAAAGCCTCGATGGAAACTTTTCCTCTGTTATTCGAGATTTTCGTCACCGTCCAGCGTTATGGCTCAAATCTGAGGTCAACGTCGTCCTTAAGAGGCCTAGCCGAGCAAAGCCCTGCTTGTTGAGAAACCGTTCGCCGCCGTTTAGTGTCTCGTCGGAGTTACGCCAGATTGGTCATATTTCTTTTGGTTTCGGTAAGTTCGGTAAGCTATACGACTTAATACTAGGCTGATTAAGGATGTATATGAAAATTTTGAGGTGATTTTTGCATTTTGGGACGTTTTTCGGCCGTCTAGAGCCGCACGTGGGTGTCACGCGCCGTCACCGGCGTCCTTCTGGTCGCCTAGATGGTGACCCATGAACTGAACTGGCTGGACCAATTTTGGACCCGGTCTGGCCATTAGATCGAGTTACCCGAACCGGCCCAGAGGTAAGCCAAGCCCAAACCTGAGTCGACCCAAACCCGACCCGTACACGATCCGAGTTAACTGACTCGATTGAAACCGAGTTAACCGACCCGATTGAAACCAATTCAACCCGACCGAGTCAACCGAGTCAACACGACCGAGTCAACTCATTTGACTTTGAACATTGATCGTTGACCATTGACCTTGACTGCTGACGTCAGTGTTGACTTTGACCAAAAAGGTTAACTTTTCTCGAACAACCTATTTTATATTTTTCGACGTCCTGAGCCGGTTTTGCGAAATTCTAACCCGAAAGCCGCTGAATTGGACCTTGAACCCGGGAATGCATGTGTTTAATTATTCAATTAAGAGTAATGTGAACAAGGACTAAAATTAAAGTTTGTGCAATGAAGGTATTCACAGTTGCTTGTCTACGAGATGTCGAGGGACGTCAAATTCAAGTTCGAGAGTATCGAAATGTTATTTCAAGGGTTGACCGATATAGCAAGGATTCAAGGTAATATTTTACTACCTGTTGTATGCTTTATTGAATATGTTGGTAATTGATTACTGCATGAACAATATGATTGGTCATTTGATTACCGTCGATTACTATAAGTTGTACAGTTACGGTGCTATGATAATAAACTGGTTAAGATCGAATGACTCGAATAAGGAACAAATGACCGATAAGGAATTCAAGTTTAGTGAACACTCAATAAAGCGACAACCTCGAAACCTTAATTTTAAATTATGTTCTTGATAAAAGATTTAATGCTCGAAACGTTAGAATGAGAAATTACAAAAATGCCCTTGAGATATCTGAATGACTAAAATGACCATAAAAATGAAAGCAATCTAGAAACTTATCTTAGACCTTGTTAAACAATCGGTTTACCTAAAATCCTCAAATTACCTGGAGAGTTACGGTAACAAGACTTAAACCCTCGAGATTGTGAAGTGCTTGGATTTCCTTGAATTCTTATTAATCCTTGAAGATAGATTTATAAGAAATTATTCGTATGTTCGGAAATTATCAAAGTACTTTCAATTATCGAATTGAGTGATACAATTGAAATGACTAAAGGGTTGAAGGTACTATAACATTGAATTGATCAGGATGGGTGTAATGACCGAAGTCACTAAAGTATTTCAGCATCGAAACTTCCCAATTAAGCGAAATGACATTTATACCCTCACATTTTGAAACGAATGAATGGTCTGGAAGGACTGAAAAGACCAAAACGACTAAATCTCCATCGAGTACATAAATGATTGTAATTATATAATTAGTATAATTGGTGGAAATGATGGATCTATCCCGAACTCTAAAATGGCCGAAATACCCTCTTGACCGGAATGGGCAAAATTTGCCTTTGATGAAATTCCAAAATCTAAATAAAGCTTAAATGACTAAAATGCCCCTAAGTGTTATAAAGCATGACTCATATATGTCCATCACTCATAATACTAATACGAGGTTGGAAGATTTCGCTTGGAAAATAAGTTTGAAAGCTCAGTGGTGAGCTTGTGGAGAAATATGATGACAACTGTTCAAACATTTTATATAGTAGATTTTGGAAATGATACACGTGGAGCGCACACGTTTGAATGTTTAGTAAGTATTGCGGAGTTGGGATATGTTAGATCGAGTGAGTTTTTGGAGGTTTGATAAACCGTTGGGAATCTTGAATATTGGAAATCATCATTTTGTCATTATTGGGATAAATTATAAAATTACCTCTAATAGTAAAATGACCAAAATGCCCTCGTTAGCCAGAGTGATTGAAACAACCTTAATATAGTTGATATCTTGAATGATCATAATAAAGCATTTTTTTCTCCCAAATGCTTGGTTGGCGATGTTGGCTACAAAGTCCCTTCTAATCGGGACCTCATTACCGGAATCAGTTCAAAATGTCAAAAGCTCAGAGTTTTCATTCCCCGTGTAAATATCAAGTATCTCAGAGAAATAAATGGTTTCTTTTAGTGTGTTCCAAGTGCATAAATAATTCTACCGTCCTGAACCCAAGGCGATCTTTTGATAAGAAATATGGCTTTTATCAAACCGAAATATACCTATGTATATGAACTAGAAAAAGAAAGAGAAAAAGAAAATAAAATAAAATTTATAAGCTCGCTAGTTATCGTTTCATCGAAAACTAAAGTTTACTATATGTTCACTGTTATTACTCATTAACAATGATTGATACCGAATATTGTTATTATCGATCATTACCGTCTACTACTGATTTCTATTATCACTACCTAGACCGTTACCTGGGAACTTGTGATAGAGTATGAAGTCACCGTAGGTTCAGCCCTGATCAGGCTGGTAATTCCTTACCGTTTCAGGTTCCTATGCTTCGGCTAGGGTAATTCCTTATCGTACCTAAGGTATCCCCTTAGGATGGCACCTACGCCCAATGAGCATGGGTTAATGCCCGTTATAGTTGCAGTTATGGGGAACTGCATACCGGAGTTTGGTTGGAGGGTAGTTAGGAAATCTAAAATGAACCTTATTGCTAACATTATATAACCGTGAAATAACGTTCACCACACCGTTACCTTGTATGTGTTAACTTTGCACTGTCGGAACACACACTCTAAGCCCCTGACTCAATTACCGAAATTCATATCTTGGCTAATTCTTCGGTCTTTATGTTCCTAGTATGTTACTTAGTGATTGAATAAAGAATAATCATATCATCTTCATGTATACCGCGTCCTTGAAATACCTAGTCGTATTTTTTTGGAGCCTATTTTTGTTGCCTGAAACATCATGATAGTGTCATACCTACATGTTCTTATAGCATCCATTGGTAGTTCTGTATTACTGAGCTTTTCGAAGCTCACGTTATTTTTACCATCGCAGGTTAAAAGAAATCTAACATGGCTCGATGATCGACATCAGTGTTGGAGTTCTCTCGGTGTTACTTTTGGAGTACAGTACCGACATAGTTAGTGGGCATGCATATCATTATTGTTTCATGATAATGTCTGTAAAATGTTTTCTGAAATCCTGTTATATGTTTAAATGATTTCATGAAAGTGTATGTTAAACAGAAGTTTGTTTTGCAGTTTAATAAGTGTTTTGAAAAAAAAAATGTTTTTATGTGTATTTTTGTTGTGGGTCGCTTCTGTGACCCTAATGTGACTTCCTAAGATCCGTGATAACGCATAGGCGGGTCTAGGAGGTTACATTAGCATAGCCAGAAACAGTCGAAGACTTTTCCGATGGCTTATAAATATTTTAAAATTTTGAATTTTTATATTTATAAATTTTCATATTTTTTAATTCTATATTTTTTACTTAATTTTTTAAATTCGTTATAGTATTTTTATTTTTAATATTTTATGATTATTTAAATATTATTTAAAAAATTAAATTTTTAGTACTTTATTATTTTTTAGCTTAAAGATTAAGTAAATTATCGAACTTTTGATTAAAATAAATTATGGCCATGAATTCCACAAAAAAATTAATTATGCCATTGAATTCGGTTTAAAAAATCAATTCAGCCCTCTGCCATGTTATCATCACACATGCACTACCATGTCAGCATCTTAGACCGCCACATCAGCACAGTTGACTGCTACGTCATCATAGTTGAATGTCACGTCAGTACCATTAACTGTCACTTCATCACTTTAACGGTCAACGTTGGTCAATGGGATAATTTGCTGCAATGTGCGAACTGGATGACCTAATTAAACGTGTTTTCGCGCGATGAGCAATATTGCTAATTTGGGTCGAACCCGGGGGCAAAATAACTCCTTTAGCCTAATATAAAATATATTATTTACGTATATACCAATATATAATAATAATTTATTATTTTTATATATTATTTATAATATACATATATTATTTTAAAAAACCCAAAATATTCATACAGCTAATATATAAAACCCCAAACCCTAAACAATCAAACCCAAACCTCAAATCATAAACCTTAAATCTCAATATTTAGGGATTTTTTATATATATTTATAATATAAATATATTTTTTATGAATATCTTGAGTTTTTTAAATAATATATTTATATATAAGAATAATATATTTAAATGTATATTAATGTTTAGGGTTTGGATTTTGGATTAAAATTTATGGTTTTTTATATTTTATTTATAATATAATATATATTATTAAAAAACTCAAAATATTCATAAAAATAATATATTTATATTATAATTAATATATAAAATATAAAAAGTAATATATATATTAATATGTGTAAATAATATATTTTATGTTATTTATGTATTAATATTATTTATAGTATTATTATTTCATAAAATAATTTGAATTAATCTCAAGTGTAGTGTGACGTATATAATATTTGTAGTAAAATATTACATAATTGCATGTCGGTTTTGTGGTTAAGGCTTACCTTTTGTACAAAGGTCTTGGGTTTAAAATCCCCAAGTGCATGAGTTTTATTAATTTTAATCCAACAAAATGACATCGTTTTGGCCCAAGTTACGTTTTAAAATAGTCGCAGCGAAATGACGTCGTTTTGTGTTAACGGTTTACGATACCGTTAATAGTTAACAGTGGAGTGACATAAATGAGTTAGAAAGTAAAGTTAATGTTATATTTGAACATTTTTTAACTTCAATTGCATTTTCGAGTCAGCGGTAATAGTTTAGTAGCATATGGTGTAGTTTACCTATTTATTATTAATGAAATAGTATATTACAAGAAATGCCGTTAAACGTTAACACGTGTATCAAAAATACCACTTCACTATAAATTGATACTATTATACCATTAAACTTAAATTTTGGCTTCAATTCAAGCACTCCGCAGTTAACCATGTAACAGACCGTTAAACCAAAACGACGTCGTTTTAGTATAGTTGTTTTGTTGCCTAAGATAGCCCAAAGCGACATCGTTTTGACAGAAAAGAAAACAGGAAAACAATGCAATCAAAGAGAAATGAACCAAGGACCTCAATAATAGAAAAATATCAATTAATTGTATATATAAATGTAGTTAAACTTAATTTTATTTATCTCATGATATAATTTTATAATATTTTATAATTTATATATAATATTTATAAATATTATTTTTATAATATATATTTATATATAACTAAATCCTAAATCTCAAACTCCAAACCATAAGCTTTAAACCCAACAAATTAAACCTTAAACTTTAAATCTCAAACTTAAACTCTAAACCTTACACTAAAATATTATTTATAATACATATAACTAAATCATAAATCTCAAACTCTAAACGCTAAACTTTTAAATCATAAATCCTAAATAGTAAATCTTAAACTTTAAATCTCAAACTCTAAATCTTAAACCCTAAGCTAAAATATTATTTATAATATATAATTAAACCTTAAACCCTTCATCCAAAAGGTTTAAGTTTGGGGTTTGGGATTTAAGGTTTAATTATGTATATTATAAAAATAATATTTACAAATATTATAAGTTATAAAATATTATAAATATTATTACATTATGAGATAAATAAAATTAAGTTCAACTACAGTCTCAACACAATCCGATAATAAATCAGGGATTCACAGATCATTTACTTTAAAACACAATTTATTCACAATCTAAAAATAATGTGCACAAAAAATATAACGTAAAATCATGACATAGTCGAAAATCATTCAAGTGTAAAATCACAATCACAAAATCAAAGTATGTAGCACGAAAATAGAACACACAAAAATAGTTTATTTATAGCACGAGAAGAAACACACCTTAGTCAAAGCAACTCAACTTACTTAATAATGTGTTTCTTACGATCAGAACTATTAGGTTTAGCTATATCAGAACCTATGAAGCGGTTGATGTTGGTAAGGGTTATTGGTTGTGGTATAAAGAGGATGTACATGCACCAACAACAACCATGAAGCGGCTAGCGCTTAGGACGACACAAATCGAGCACCAAGGAACTATTTAAAAGGGTTTCAGGACTGAGTTCTCTACACAGAGGCGTGATTCTAATTAGAGATATTCGAGTAATAGGGTTTGTAGAAATATAAATAAATAAATATATATATATATATATATTATAAATAAAATGAAATAAAATAATGATTTAAAGGGTTTTAATCGAGAGTTAAAAGAGTCCATGTTCCTTCTTTTTTTTCATTCTAATTCTGACGTCAATTAATTAAAAATAAAACAATTAATTAATCCATTGATTTTCGGTAATACATCAGTTTGCATTGACTTTTATTTTTATTCAAATTCTTATAAAAGGAGATTGACAACATAAAGATTAATATATACGTATATAATATAAATATTATAAGTGGAAAAACATAAAAAAAATTACACACATATATATATATATAAATCATATGATATATGTAATAAATAGTTCACAATTTTGACCCATAAATCCAAGTTTCTTATAATTTAATTTTGAGATCAAAGGTTTCGAAATTAAAATCCAAATGTTTCCCGACTATAATTATAATTTAATTCTAAAAGTTTAAAATTTTTGCAAATCGGTCTAAAATTATGATTTTCAATTTTTAACAAATCATTTCAAAAATTCTCAGAGAGGTTTTAGAATTTGTGAATTCTAAAATGAGGTTTTTTAATTTAGGGGAAAAAATTCGGGGTATTACACGATCATCCGAAGGATCATTCGAGTCTAATGGACGACGCTTGGATCGCCAATAATAACAGAAAATACCAATTAAAATCATCTTTTGAAGATTATTTTTTTGAGAAAATATCTGTATTTTTTCTCTATTGATCATTAACGAGATAATAACGGTCTGTGATCACCGCAATCCGACGTTACCCATTAAATCGCGACGGAATCCAATGTTTTTTTGGTGTGAATCCGATTCCCAGGGCGAATTTCGGCGATATTGATTTCGAACGGCAGTGATACCACTATATAACCGCCGCGATCGCGGTTGCGAACCTTTTTTTAAAACCCTGATTTGGTGCTTAATTAATCTGTAATTCTGAAGTCAGACAAAAAATTTATGTAAGTATATATATATATATGGATTGTATTTTAGCTCTTATAATTGAAAATGCCTTTTTGTTATTTTTATGCTAAAGATTTATTGTGAATTCAGTTTGAGCAATTTCACGAGATTTAAATATGTGAAGACCATGCATTTAAATTGTAACCCCCTCGTCCCGGTCTGGCCGAATGACCGGTCCAAGTGGGTCACACGGGGAAAACCGATCGAAAACCAATTAAGGTTCCCCCTCGGTTAGCAACCCTATATATTTTTTTTCTTTTCTAGATGCCTGTATTAAATCCTATGTGAGGGAACACGCAGCGAACAAACACGGATACAAAACCCACAAGACCTGCAATTAAACAAACCAATTTTCCATTTTAAGTAAGCCGTATCGATACACCTACAGAGGGTATCGATACGCCTTGACCAAAGTCAACCCTCCCAATCAACTCAGGGAAGACCGTATCGATACACCCTTGAGCGTATCGATACGCACCTCTCGGTCAACATCACTTGGTCAACTAGGTTGAACCGTATCGATACGCTTGACCCCGTATCGATACGCCCTGCACTCCACAACTCCACAGGATTCCAGAGTGCTGGGACCGTATCGATACACTCTTGTGTATCGATACGCTCAGCCTGATTTGAATTTCAGGGAGTTGAGACTATATCGATACACAGGGGTGTATCGATACGCCCTGCTTTACAATACTCTGTTTTCAGCAAAAACACATAAGGCTCACACTTTAGATGCATAACAAAACCTCCCTAGACACAAACAACACACAAACAACCTTTTACAACCAAGATGTCAACACACATGGCATTCAAACGCACAAGTATCATGCATCTCAAGAATTTATACATTTACCAAAAAGATAACATACTTAGCACTTATAGGTTCATGCCTTAGAACAAACATATATGCATACAAGTCATGCATCATAAGCAAGCTTTACAATTCAACAAGGCATCCAAGAACCACCCCACTTCAACATACAACAAGGCAACCTAAACATTTAAAACATACCATCCCCCTTAACATTCATCATAGTATCTCATACTTTAAAATCCAAAACATCAATATATATATAAGTTATATAAAGCTCATACAACAACCCTTGCCACATTGCTAACTAGTACAAAATCGCTACCGTACTTGAGCTACAAAACTTGGAAGCCCTTCTTGCCTTGCTCCGAGCTAACGCCACGCTAATGATCTGCATTGTTGAACATTGAGAGCGTAAGCTATAAGCTTAGTGAGGGTGCTCTAAAACGAAAAACAACAACAATGCAGGGTTCAAGCATGTACTCCCTAAACCTCATATCGAACATGCATAGGCAACATCACAAGTAGTCCTAGCTAGTCCATCAAGTGACATAATATGGCATATTACCTCATACTAAGCATCAAGCTTCCATATCAATAATCATGTTTCAACACCATATATCACAATATATGAACAAGTTAATTGGCCACTTTGAATTACCCCGATTGTGCGGATTTAAAACTCAACAACACTTTACCTCGGTGGGATTACACTCATCACCGGCCTTGCATGGACGGGATTCCACTCATCGCCACATGCCCTACGGATGGGATTCCACTCATCATCACGTAGAAATAAATAAAAGCTTCCGGTAGAATATTACATTACCGTACTCCTCCTTGATGACTTAACGCCATCAAGGCCACGTACGTTTTGACTCAATTTGTGTGCACACTAATCCTAATGATCGATCATTTACAACCGGTAATTATTTAGTGCCAATTATCATTTACCACATCACGTTTCCATCAATCATAACTCATGCTCATCACATATATATGCACCTCATGAATATACATGTACAAAACAACCAAGATCACAAGAGCATAGTTAATTAAGCACAATAGCATATATGGATATCAATGGCTAACTAACAACTCGAATTAACTAAAAGTGGCCTACCAAGCACACTTTACACAAGCACACTACACATACTCGAACCAAACTTTAAGACAAGTTTAAAACCACTCACCGCCCTTCCTTAGCCAATCGAAACAATCCTCCTACGAACTCGTATTCGGTTCCAAAGCTCCTTCAACGTTTCTTCTTGCTTCTAGCCAAACAAAGCACACTTATTACACCACAATTCAATGCTAAAACTCAACTAACAACTCACTTCACAAACATAAGCCATATTCTACAATTTCTCAATCCACAATCATCCAAAAATTCAATTTTCGTACTCCCCAAACACCTTGCTGAAAACTCCACTTTCATACACCCAAATGACCTCTAACACATCCCAAATCACCCTCATATCATACCCTAACCATCAGCCTTTAGTTTTCAACATAAACTTCACCAAAAACCAAGTTTCAACACCTTAAAATTTACCCTATGAGCATAATACGAATTTTCATCCAAATTTAACCAAATTGACATATAATGTGTATTTCATCATGATTAAGCTAAATCCCAACTCAAAACATTAAAACAATTTGGAAAACCACCTAAAATCCAAACTTTAACATAAAACCATAATTTTTCAAAATCCTATATCTTTGAATTTTAAGACCATAGATAGATAGAGAATAAGGAGGAGAGTCGGAAAACATAATTTACCTTTCAAAACGGTGTTGAAATCAAGTAGTATGATCAATCAAATAGTGAATAGCTTGAGAGAGTTTTAGAGATGGTGATTCACGTTGGAAGATAATAGAAGGGAAGAAGAAGATGATGTCTCTTTATAAATTTAAAGTTATCTTACTTTATTTAAAAGTTTTGGGTAAAATCGCAACATAGGTCCCTCCCCCTTTTATTAAAGCTCAATTACACCACAACTTAAGTTGAATTTATTCTATTTAAATTTTATTGACTCGACTATAAACCCGGTTTACTCCTAGGCCCAAAACACGGGTGTTACAACTCTCTCCCACTTAAGGAATTTCGTCCCCGAAAATACCTGGTGGAAACAAATACGGAAACTGCTCAATCATATCTGTTTTCCTCTCCCACGTGGCCTCTTCCACACCTCTATGTCTCCACAACACTTTGACCAACTCTATGGTCTTGCCACGCAACACCTTGTTATCAGAAGCAAGTATCTCAATGGGTTCTTCAGTGTAGGACAAATCCGGATTTAATTCTATCTCCTCAACGGGCATCACATGAGAAGGATCTGATCTATATCTCCTAAGCATAGACACATGAAAGACATCATGGATCTTCTCTAACTCAGAAGGTAACCTCAAACGATAAGCTACAAGCCCAATCCGCTCAACTACCTCATATGGACCAATGAACCTCGGACTCAGCTTGCCCTTTCGGCCGAATCTCATTACTTTCTTCCACGGAGATACCTTCAGAAACACTTTCTCACCCACTGAGTACTCTATCTCTTTCCTCTTCAAATCCGCATAAGATTTCTGACGATTGGAAGCTGCTTTCAAACGGTCGCAAATCAGCTTTACCTTGTCGGTAGTCCCCTTAAGCAAATCTGGCATAGGTAACAATCTCTGACCTGTTTCACCCCAACAGATCGGAGTCCTACATCGTCTACCATACAAAGCCTCATAAGGAGCCATCTGAATACTAGATTGATAACTGTTGTTGTAAGCGAACTCAACCAACGGTAAGTGCTTCTCCCAAGAACCCTGGAAGTCAATCACACAACAACGAAGCATATCCTCTAGAATCTGTATTACTCGCTCTGACTGCCCATCAGATTATGGATGATAGGAAGTGCTGAAATGCAAACGGCTACCTAGGGCACTATGCAAACAACCCCAGAACCTCGAAGTAAACCTAGGATCTCTGTCTGAAACAATGGACTTCGGAACTCCATGAAGTCTCACAATCTCACGGATGTACAAGTTTGCCAACTTGTCTAAGGAATCCGTAGTGTTCACTGCTAAGAAGTGAGCACACTTAGTGAACCTATCAACAATCACCCAAACTGAATTCTTCTTTGAAGGAGACAAGGGTAATCCCGATACAAAATCCATGGTGATCCTCTCCCATTTCCATTCCGGAATCTTCAAAGGCTGTAACAAACCTGAAGGAACCTGATGTTCTGCCTTCACTCTCTGACAAACCATACAACGGCTCACATACTCAGCTACATCTTTCTTCAAACCAACCCAGAAGTAATCATTCTTCAAGTAACGATACATTTTGGTACTACCTGGATGCATAGAAAAGGGACTCGAATGTGCTTCACTCAGAATCTGACGTCTCAACTCAACATCTCCGGGTACAACAATTCTATCCCTAAAGCACAACAAGCCCTCACCACTGAAACTGTAATCGGTCGGTCTTCCTTCGGCTATGTCCTGGACATGAGGAATTAAACTCTCATCTTGCATTTGCTTCTCTTTAATCAATTGTATCAAAGAAGGCTTCACTTGCAACTCGGTGATCAAACCACCATCATCGGACACACTCAATTTAGCAAACATAGCCCTCAACTCTATGGCCACTTTCCTACTCAAAGCATCGGCGACTACATTCGCTTTACCCGGATGGTACTCGATGGTCAAATCATAATCTTTTAGCAACTCAAGCCATCTTCTCTGTCTCAAGTTTAACTCCTTCTGTGTCATCAAGTACTTCAAGCTCTTGTGATCGGTGTAAACAATACACTTCTCACCATACAAGTAATGACGCCAAATCTTCAATGCAAACACAACTGCGGCTAGCTCGATATCATGAGTAGGATAGTTCTTCTCATGAACCTTCAATTGTCTAGAAGCATAAGCAACAACTTTTCTCTCTTGCATCAAAACACATCCTAAACCTACGTAGGAAGCATCACTGTAAATTACAAACTCCTTACCCGAAACAGGTTGTACTAACACTGGGGCATTTGTCAAAGCTTCTTTTAATTTCTCAAAGGCTTTTTGTCTTGCCTCTGACCATTCAAACTTAACTCATTTTTGCAACAGTTTAGTCAAAGGAGCAGCTACTCTAGAGAAACCATCAACAAATCTTCTATAGTAACCGACTAATCCCAGAAAACTCCTAATCTCGGTCACGGACCTAGGCTGTTTCCACTCGACAATAGCCTCAATCTTCGATGGATCAACACGGATACCTTCGGCCGAAACAACATGACCAAGAAATACCACCTCTCGAATCCAGAACTCACATTTACTAAGCTTCGCATACAACTGATTGCTCAACAATCTCTGTAAAACAACCCTTAAGTGCTCGTCATGTTCTTCTTCCGTCTTCAAGTACACAAGTATGTCAACAATGAAAACAACTACAAAACAGTCTAGATAGTCTCTAAAAATTCTGTTCATCATGTCCATGAATGCTGCAGGTGCATTCGTGAGCCCAAATGGCATTACAAGAAACTCATAGTGACCATATCTAGTCCTAAAAGCTGTCTTCGGTACATCACACTCTTTCACCTTTAACTGATAGTATTCGGATCTCAAATCTATCTTCGAGAACACTGAAGCACCTCTCAACTGATCAAACAAATCATCTATGCGAGGCAACGGATACTTGTTCTTCACAGTCAACTGATTCAATTGTCTATAGTCAATACACATACGCATACTACCATCTTTTTTTTTTCACAAATAACACGGGAGCACCCCACGGAGAACTACTAGGCCTGATGAATCCACGGTCTAATAATTCTTGCAATTGGTTCTTCAATTCTTTCAACTCCTTTGGAGCCATACGATACGGAGCTATCGAAACTGGATTAGACCCTGAAATGGTCTCAATCACAAACTCCACATCTCTGTCAGGAGGTAAACCCGGCAACTCTTCAGGGAATACATCCGGAAAGTCACACACTGTTCTGATATCTTTCGGTCTAGCTTCATTCATATCCGGATTCATAAGATAAGCTAAATAAGCCCCACATCCAGAGTCCATCAACTTGTGAGCCTCTAAAGCTGACACTACATTAGACAAGAACTTAATGTTCTCGCCTACTACTACTACCTCGTAGTCATCAGAAAGTTTCAAAGAAATTCTCTTTGTTTCAAAATCCACACTAGCCCGATGCTCAACCAACCAATCCATACCCAGAATTATATCGAAACCATAAAAAGGAAGTTCCATCATATCAACTGGGAACACATAACCCTGAATCTTCAGTGGACATCTCCTATACATACGTCTAACCACAACTGTCTCACCAAAAGAACTAGTGACATGCATACCTACATCTAAGATCTCAACAGGGATATCTAACTTCTATGCATACTCACTCAAAATGTAGGAATGCGTAGAACCCGAATCAACCAAAGAAAGCAAGGACATAGACCGTAACTCGAAATTACCTGCTATCACATCAGTGTCGTTCCCGGCCTCTCTCTGAGCATAAACTCTCGCTTGTCCTCCTGCCTCTGGCTGCACTGCCACAACATGAGCAAGATTCCTCTAAGCATCCACCCTAGGTGCATCTATCCTAGGTTGGAAGTAGCCACGACCGCGCCCACTGCCTCTCTGAAAATCATTGGCTCTAGCAGGAGCCTGTGCTGATGCCTGTCCCACTGGATGTGGACAATTACGCCTCATGTGGTCTCTAGCCCCACAATTCCAACAAGAATGAAAATTTCCCCAACACTCACCGGTGTGGTTCCTCCCACAAATAGCACATGTAGGCAACTTCCCACCAGCCCTCTGGTTTTGATGGCCTTTACCGTGGTTACCGCCACCACGCCTATTATCATAATGAGGTTTGTTGTCTCGATGCCTCTTGGCATCATCTCTATCAAAGTTACTAGATCTCTTACCAGAACTAGATCCACATGACCGCCTGGTCAGACTCAAACTGTGCTCCAAGTCCTTGGCCCTCGAAACCAAGACATCAAAATCAGTGTAATCGGTAGCTAGAGTATATATCTTGATTTCTTCATTCAATCCATAACGGAACCGGTTACAGCGTTCCACCTCAGTAGGAACAAGTTCAGGTGCATACTGGCTTAGTCTGACAAATCTAATCTCATAGTCTGTCACGGATCTAAGCCCCTGAATCAAAGCCATGAATCTAAGCCCCTGAATCAAAGAACTCCCAAGTGATCTCAGCGTCATCCATACTTGAAGTAACAGTGACCCACCAAGGGTAGGCATCGCCCTGAAGCAAGGACTCAACACAGCCCAACTTGCGATCACCAGTACACCCCATCTGAGCCAAGATACGGACGGTCTTCTCCAACCACAACTCTGACCTCTCCGGAGTAGACCCCCTAAACTCTTCAGCTCCAAGACCCCGAAGTCTCTCTAATGGCAATCCGGTGCCCTCACCATGATGATGTACTGCCTGTCCTCCAGCTACTGCAGCCTGAAAAGCCCCGGCTATCGCCTGAACCAACGGAGCTAAGTCAATCCCTGCCGGTCCTTGGCCACCTTGGCCACCCTGACCTCCTGGTGGTCCCTCTCCTCCGACCTCAGCCTCGCCTCCAACTCCCGGTGGAGGAGGTGGTGGTGGTGGAGGTGGTGGAGGAGCTCCAATTCCAATCACAGGCTCTCCCACTTGAGCCTCAACTCTAACTACTGGCTCTACTCCTGGAGCCTCTGCCCGTGGTTCCGGTCGAAACCTCTTAGGCCTCCCACGTGGTCTCATAGTACATCTATCAAAGTATAAACTACAACAAGAAACATATAAGGATTTCGTTAGTCAAAGCAAGGGTCCAATAGTGCTCAAGTACTCCTCTTTTCAAAAATCTTTGTAAATTAAGTAATAGTAGAAATGGGCACACACTCTACACCAGACACATCAATTCATGCTTCAAAACATCATGCGAACAGTCAAATATCAAAGATTCATGGCAAGGTATGCATCGAACAACACAATTACTCAACATAACAAGTTTACCTTACTTACCTGCCCGAGGTCTCGATAACCTCAGGCTCTGATACCAACAAATGTAACCCCCTCGTCCCGGTCTGGCCGAATGACCGGTCCAAGTGGGCCACACGGGGAAAACCGAGCGAAAACCAATTAAGGTTCCCCCTCGGTTAGCAACCCTATATTTTTTTTTCTTTTCTAGATGCCTGTATTAAATCCTATGTGAGGGAACACGCAGCGAACAAACACGGATACAAAACCCACAAGACCTGCAATTAAACAAACCAATTTTCCATTTTAAGTAAGCCGTATCGATACACCTACAGAGGGTATCGATACGCCTTGACCAAAGTCAACCCTCCCAATCAACTCAGGGAAGACCGTATCGATACACCCTTGAGCGTATCGATACGCACCTCTCGGTCAACATCACTTGGTCAACTAGGTTGAACCGTATCGATACGCTTGACCCCGTATCGATACGCCCTGCACTCCACAACTCCACAGGATTCCAGAGTGCTGGGACCGTATCGATACACTCTTGTGTATCGATACGCTCAGCCTGATTTGAATTTCAGGGAGTTGAGACTGTATCGATACACAGGGGTGTATCGATACGCCCTGCTTTACAATACTCTATTTTCAGCAAAAACACATAAGGCTCACACTCTAGATGCATAACAAAACCTCCCTAGACACAAACAACACACAAACAACCTTTTACAACCAAGATGTCAACACACATGGCATTCAAACGCACAAGTATCATGCATCTCAAGAATTTATACATTTACCAAAAAGATAACATACTTAGCACTTATAGGTTCATGCCTTAGAACAAACATATATGCATACAAGTCATGCATCATAAGCAAGCTTTACAATTCAACAAGGCATCCAAGAATCACCCCACTTCAACATACAACAAGGCAACCTAAACATTTAAAACATACCATCCCCCTTAACATTCATCATAGTATCTCATACTTTAAAATCCAAAACATCAATATATATATAAGTTATATAAAGCTCATACAACAACCCTTGCCACATTGCTAACTAGTACAAAATCGCTACCGTACTTGAGCTACAAAACATGGAAGCCCTTCTTGCCTTGCTCCGAGCTAACGCCACGCTAATGATCTGTATTGTTGAACATTGAGAGCGTAAGCTATAAGCTTAGTGAGGGTGCTCTAAAACGAAAAACAACAACAATGCAGGGTTCAAGCATGTACTCCCTAAACCTCATATCGAACATGCATAGGCAACATCACAAGTAGTCCTAGCTAGTCCATCAAGTGACATAATATGGCATATTACCTCATACTAAGCATCAAGCTTCCATATCAATAATCATGTTTCAACACCATATATCACAATATATGAACAAGTTAATTGGCCACTTTGAATTACCCCGATTGTGCGGATTTAAAACTCAACAACACTTTACCTCGGTGGGATTACACTCATCACCGGCCTTGCATGGACGGGATTCCACTCATCGCCACATGCCCTACGGATGGGATTCCACTCATCATCACGTAGAAATAAATAAAAGCTTCCGGTAGAATATTACATTACCGTACTCCTCCTTGATGACTTAACGCCATCAAGGCCACGTACGTTTTGACTCAATTTGTGTGCACACTAATCCTAATGATCGATCATTTACAACCGATAATTATTTAGTGCCAATTATCATTTACCACATCACGTTTTCATCAATCATAACTCATGCTCATCACATATATATGCACCTCATGAATATACATGTACAAAACAACCAAGATCACAAGAGCATAGTTAATTAAGCACAATAGCATATATGGATATCAATGGCTAACTAAAAACTCGAATTAACTAAAAGTGGCCTACCAAGCACACTTTACACAAGCACACTACACATACTCGAACCAAACTTTAAGACAAGTTTAAAACCACTCACCGCCCTTCCTTAGCCAATCGAAACAATCCTCCTACGAACTCGTATTCGGTTCCAAAGCTCCTTCAACGTTTCTTCTTGCTTCTAGCCAAACAAAGCACACTTATTACACCACAATTCAATGCTAAAACTCAACTAACAACTCACTTCACAAACATAAGCCATATTCTACAATTTCTCAATCCACAATCATCCAAAAATTCAATTTTCGTACTCCCCAAACACCTTGCTGAAAACTCCACTTTCATACACCCAAATGACCTCTAACACATCCCAAATCACCCTCATATCATACCCTAACCATCAGCCTTTAGTTTTCAACATAAACTTCACCAAAAACCAAGTTTCAACACCTTAAAATTTACCCTATGAGCATAATACGAATTTTCATCCAAATTTAACCAAATTGACATATAATGTGTATTTCATCATGATTAAGCTAAATCCCAACTCAAAACATTAAAACAATTTGGAAAACCACCTAAAATCCAAACTTTAACATAAAACCATAATTTTTCAAAATCCTATATCTTTGAATTTTAAGACCATAGATAGATAGAGAATAAGGAGGAAAGTCGGAAAACATAATTTACCTTTCAAAACGGTGTTGAAATCAAGTAGTATGATCAATCAAATAGTGAATAGCTTGAGAGAGTTTTAGAGATGGTGATTCACGTTGGAAGATAATAGAAGGGAAGAAGAAGATGATGCCTCTTTATAAATTTAAAGTTATCTTACTTTATTTAAAAGTTTTGGGTAAAATCGCAACATAGGTCCCTCCCCCTTTTATTAAAGCTCAATTACACCACAACTTAAGTTGAATTTATTCTATTTAAATTTTATTGACTCGACTATAAACCCGGTTTACTCCTAGGCCCAAAACACGGGTGTTACATAAATCTCCGTCGCTGTCACTTTTTCAGTCGCATCGCGGTTATCGCGCTTGCGGACATAACATAAGCTATTGCGGTCATAAAAATGTAAAGTGTTTTCAGTTATAGTGTTTTTCAACACTTATTATAAAACATAATAATTATAATTATAATCATAAAAGTTACTTTTAATGATTTTTAGAGTGTTTTCCAACGCTTATGAACTTAGATTACTAAAATTAAAGGACTACATTGAGCAAAAAATAAAGTTTGTACTTTAAATTAAAAAAAAATTCAAGGACTGAAATAACAAAAATAAAAAGTAACATGACTAAAATAGAAATTAACCTATACCCTTAAAAGTACGCTAACATATCATAGTTTAAGCTTTTATTTATAGATACAAACCCTAACAGCCGATTTTAATTGGAAATACTTAATAACTTTTTTTAATTAAATTAATGGACTCTCTTAATATCTTTTTCTAGTTGAATTCTCATAACCTAAAGGTTCTTTTTAATGATAATAAAATAAAATTATAATATTAATAACAAAACCTAAATCCCTCTTTATTCTTCGTTTTCTCTTGGCTTTCAAACCCTAAAAGGGTTATTTTAAAGCCGTCGTCAACAGACCAGCATCTAGAGCCACGCGATTGAACATCACTATTGAACTTCATAAAATCGAATTTGGTGGTTAGATTCTCAACAACCTTGATCGGTTTTCTTTTACCTCCCAAAAACTCATCCATGTTATAAATGTTCACTATCCCACTGTCAGAACCAACTGCAAACATTCTTCCGTAACTGTTATGTCATAATTTAATCCTCATTAATGATGTTTAAATTGATTGAATATGTAAATATTGAGGATTAAATATGTTGTTATACAAATTTCCGTAACTGCCATGTCATCTAGATAACAACAGTTAATGACTCAATGACCATTTTGTAACAAAAATTAAAGTTTAATGCCTATTATGTATTTTTTAAAAGTTTGGTGATTATTTTATTTTTTTGAGATAGTTTAGTGATCATTTGTATAATTTACCCATAAAAATATACCAAAGGCTTTTATGTTTGTTACTTGTTTCTTGTTTTTTTTTTCAGGTTTGTGTTTCACATATGTACCTTCCTCTCACTTTTCTTTATTAATAAATTCTTCCAAAGAACTAAGAACGTTGAATCGTTCTAAGCGGAAGCAAAATATAGAGAAGACAACTCAAGAACAAAGAAAGAAAGCCAAGAACACTCAAGAACAACATAAAGAGTTTTAGAGTGAATGTCTTGATTACTTAGAAGATGAATGGTAAAAATGAGGTGGGGAAGGCCTCTATTTGTAGTTGAGTCTCCCTACCTCCGACGGTACCTAATGATTTACATCGATGACTACGATCGAAGCTCACCAACCACCATAAAATATTTTCTAGAATATATTTGTTATCTAAGGAAACAAATCTTATGTTTACATAGAAAGTTTACATAGGTCAAAATGATTGTCTTCTAGAATCCTCCACAGACCGGGCTAAGTTTGGTGGTCTCTTTAGGCCCAAAATCTCTGTTAGAACCTCTTGGGAAATCATTCGTACATGTGACTCGGACTCGAACTGGCGGTCCGTTACAATATGGTCAAGTATTGTTCACTTTGATTATAGAGTAAAAGAGTTTAACAATTTCGTACCAAGTCTCACAAATATGAGTCGTCTTTATTACGTTAAGAAATACATACATATAAATGGTGTAGATGAAATAAATTTTCCTGGTGTAGTATCATAAACAACCATAAATGATTCTTTCAACTCAAAATAGAATTATTCAAAAAAAACTCAAAATATAAATATTTTTTTATAAAATAAATGTATTTTAATTAGTTAATAATTTCTATTACAATTAATATATTTTTTAGAAGAATAATATAATTAACTTAAAGTATGACTTAAAATAAAGGCTTAATAACCAAACATGTGCTCAAAATATACACGTGGTTCACTTATGGTGCCTAACCTACTTTTTACTCTAAATATATGCATAAAGTTTCATTTCGATCATTTTAACTATCTGGCCGTTAAAAAAATGTTGGTCAATTAAAATGTGATATATGACATGTTTTAATATATATATTCTAATAATGTTTCAAATCAGTCGATTGGGGTAGTGGTCATTGGTTATAGCTTCAATGGTTGCTTTTAAAGCAAGATTCAAATCCTACCGATGGATACCAAAAGTTGTTTTCATTTCCTTTTTAATTTTAGTGACTAGTTTAGAATAAGAGTCATAGTTTGAAGACTTCTTGTGCAATTAATTCTAAAAATCAAAAAATCAAGTTTAAAAAACATCAATTTTATGGACTAACTATTATTTATCCCAAATTTAACGATAGTGTAAATAGAGTTGACTAACAAAAAAATGGATAGTACGTGTTTCATTAGCCCAAACTTTTCAAGTCCATTGAGGCCCAAATAGTTCTCAAAATACAGTTAATGTCTGATATTTGTTTCAATCTTCCCCACCATCTCAGTATAAAACTTGATGATTTTACTCTATGTTGCACGGATACGGATACGAGTATATGGACGAATACAAGGACAAGAAACGATAATTTTTAAAATTACAAGGTATGGGTACAATAGGGATACGATAAATGTAAAAAATCAATACATATAATCATAAAAAACATTAATATTCATAGTAAATTAAAAAATCTAATGATTTTCATGGACTAAAATGAAGTCCAAGTTAAATTCTCATTAGTTGTGGTAGTCTCTCATTCAATTGAAATTTAATGATTTTGTGATTCCTTCAAAGATATTAACAAAAAATTATAATTTCCTATCTATTTATAATTTTTATTAAAATATTACTTTAATTCAAATAATATTTTAAAGCTATGAAAATTAATTTATTAAAACAAAAATATTTTATACCCCGGTTTTGCGTTTCTTATTTCTCTTTTTTTGTCAACTACTTCCCTTCAGTTTAACATAAACAAAACGGTGTAGTTTTAGGATTCTATGAAAACGTTGTCGTAAGAGTTGAAATCCTATTCGCAACTGCCATTTTTTATTCCTTCTTCTTCATTGACTATTATTTCTTCAAGTAATAGAGAAATTAATATCGGTTTCCAAGATGGATTCAATAATAAAATTAACTTTTACCATTTAAATGTAATAAATGTACAATATAATATAAATAAGAATTATAATATTCAAGTGGTGGATAAATTAGTGACGGTTTCCAAAATACATTTAATTATTTTCTTTCCTTTTCAGTTTTTCTAGGTAGTGTAATGTCGGTTTTCAAGACCTATTTAATTTTCTCTCGTTGGTGTTTGTATTTTGCCTTGAATCAAGGTCCATGATGGATATATTCTTTTTAATAATAAAATTAACTTTTACCTTTTAAACACTAAAAGATATCTTTCTACTTCTTCTTTTCACTTTTCAGAATCTTTCTCTTTTTTTCTTTTCTTTTCTTTTTTACCTTTGCAACTTCATCACATCACTTTCATACAATTATCTGAAGGAACGTACGGATCTAGTGAACGACGCTTAGATCGCTAATAATAACAGAAAATACCAGTTGAAATCGTCTTTTGAAGATTATATGTTTTTTTCTTTTTTGAAAAAATATCTGTATATTTTTCTCTATTGATCATTAACGGGATAATAACGGGAATAACGGTCTATGATCACTGCAATCTGACGTTACCCGTTAAATCGCGACCGCAATCTAGTGTTTTTTGGTGTGAATCCGATCCCAAGGCGATTTTCGGCGATATTGATTTCGAACAACGGTGATACCACTATATAACCGCCGCGATCGCAGTTGCGAACTATTTTTTAAAACCCTAATTTGGTGCTTAATTAATATGTAATTCTGAGGTCAGTCAAAGAATTTATGTAAGTATATATATATATATATAGATGGATTGTATTTTAGCTCTTATAATTGAAAATGCCTTTTTGTTATTTTTAAGCTAAGAATTTATTGCGGATTCAGTTTGAGCAATTTCACGAGATTTAAATATGTGAAGACCATGGATTTAAATCTCGGTCGCGGTCACGTTTTCAGTCACGTCGCGGTTATCGCGCTTGCGGACATAACAGAGGCTATTGCGGTCATAAAAATATAGAGTGTTTTCAGTTATAGTGTTTTCAAACACTTATTATAAAACATAATAATTATAATTATAATCATAAAAGTTAATTTTAATGATTTTTAGACTGAATTTCAATGCTTATGAACTTAGATTACTGAAATTAAAGGATTACATTGAATAAAAATAAAGCTTACACTCTAAATTAAAAAAACTTTAAGGGCTGAAATAACAAAAATAAAAAGTGACATGACTGAAATGAAAATTAACTTATACCTTTAAAAATATACTGACACATATCATAATTTAAGCTTTTATTTATACATTCAAACCTTAGCAGTCGATTTCAATTGAAAATACTTAATAATTCTTTTTTATCAAATTAATAGCTCTCTTAATATCTTTTCCTAGTTGAATTCTCATAACCCAAAGTTTTTTTTTAATGAAAATAAAATAAAATAATAATATTAATAACAAAACCTAAATCCCTCTTTATTCTTCGTTTTCTCTTTGGCTTTCAAACCCTAAAAGGGTTGTTTTAACGCCGTCGTCATCAGACCAGCATCTAGAGCCACGCGATTTCACCTCTTGTCGTCGGCGCTCCGTCAATCCCCTCTCCTCAACGTCGACCAATCCTCTCCCTGTAAGTCTCATCAGCTCGCCTCCCTTTACACTCTCACGCTCACCCTTATCGCCCCACATGGATTTTTTTAGATTTTACAGTAACGGGAGAGAACAGGGATAGCGGCCCGTTACTACCGTTATTTACCGCTACCCGTTTAATTGCGGCCGCGACCCACCGTACTAGTGTGATTCCGCGTCCCACCGTTGTTTTCGCCGATAGCGGTTTCGGCCGGTGGCGTTACCGCTAAATAGCGGCCGCGGGCCGTTTTTCGGAACCCTGCTTAGGATGTTTTCATTTAAGATAAAATTATTAGCTGTTCAGGGATTGGCTTTTAAGCCTTTATTCATTGTGTTTGGTTTTTCTTTTTTCAGGATTTCATAAGAGGGGAAAATGAGTTTGATATCTCAAAATCCAGTGTCTAGAAACAGTGTGAAGGCTAAAAGGGTTGATGAAGTGCTTTCAGTTCATGGAGATAATAAAGATCCCGAGAATGGGTTGGAATCTGATTCCGAAATCTCGAAGTTGAAAAGGAGAAAGAAACAAAAAGAACAGCAGATTGAGCTTGAGCAGGAGAAAGAAATGAAAAGGCTTGAAAATTTCCTTTTTGGGTCTATTTATTCCCCAGTCGAATTCGGTAAAGAAGCTGAGGAAAATGCTCAAGATGTTGCCGAAGATGGTTCAGCTTTGTTCTTTTTGGACAGTACCCCAAACGATGTGGAATTGTCCGAGGATAGTGATAATGAAGAGAAGATTCATCGGGAAAGGAAAGCTGTTTGGGTGGATGAGGAGGAGGAAAGAACAGCTATAAACATAGCTAAGGTTAATAGGTTGAGGAAATTGAGGAAGGAAATCGGTGAGAGTGTGATTTCTGGTTCGGAGTATGTTTTGAGATTGAGGGCTCAACATGCTAAGCTGAACCCCGGGACTGAATGGGCCAAGCTAGATTCGGGTTTAAGGAATGATCGTAGTTATGATGACGAATCATCTGATGAAGAAAAGCATGTAGTGGCAGCTTCTGGTTATGGAAATGCTGAAGCTTTTGATGATATTCTTAGAACAGATGAAGATCTGGTGGTGAAGAGTAGGGTTAAGTTGTTGCCAGGGCTTCTTGAGTACTCGAGATTAGTGGATGCAAATGTTGAGGAACTTTCCAGTGGTCCAATAAATTCAGTTCAATTCCACAAGAATGCTCAGTTACTACTTGCTGCTGGATTGGACCGGAGGATCAGGTTTTTCCAGATTGATGGTAAACGGAACACCAAAATACAAAGTGTTTTTCTTGAAGATTGTCCAGTTCGTAAAGCATCTTTCTTACCTGATGGTTCCCAGGTCGTTATATCAGGAAGGAGGAAGTTCTTCTATTGTTTTGATTTGGTGAAAGCAAAAGTCGATAAAATCGGGCCATTGGTTGGTAGGGAGGAAAAAAGCTTGGAAGTTTTTGAGATTTCCCCAGATTCCAGTACCATTGCATTTTTGGGAAATGAAGGTTATATATTGCTGGTTTCATCCAAAACAAAGGAACTGATTGGAACACTTAAGATGAATGGAACAGTCCGCTCACTGGCTTTTGCCAATGATGGGAACCAATTATTGAGCTCTGGCAGTGACGGTGAGGTCTACCATTGGGACTTGAGAACGAGAACATGCTTCCATAAGGCTGTTGATGAAGGCTGCATTAATGGTACAGCTCTTTGTACATCACCAAACGGAAGAATGTTTGCAGCTGGTTCTGACAGTGGGATAGTGAACATTTACAATAGGGATGATTTTTTGGGAGGTAAAAGAAAACCGATCAAGGTTGTTGAGAATCTAACCACCAAAGTTGATTTTATGAAGTTCAATAGTGATGCTCAAATACTGGCTATTTGTTCTACCATGAAGAAAAACAGTTTAAAGCTGATGCATGTCCCGTCCTTTACAGTGTACTCTAATTGGCCTCCACTGAATACGAACTTACAGTATCCTCGCTGTCTGGATTTCAGTCCAGGTGGTGGTTTTATGGCGGTCGGAAACGCTGCCGGCAAAGTGCTATTATACAAGCTGCATCATTACAATCATGCATAGAGTATTAATTTTAGTTTCTTTTTTACTTTTAACAAAGTATTAATTTTATGTTTGATTTATTATATGGTTATCGTTTAAATATTCTAAACATATATTTTTAATATTATATTCAAATTATGACTTGGAAGTCTTCTCTTTTATAATATTTTGTATTTATATATTTAATTTTTTTCAAAAAATAAAAAAAATTATTAAATAATAAAAATAAGTCAACATATACATACAAATGCAGCAGATGTCGAAGAAACTAATAACTAATAAGTATAAAAGAAGTAAGCTTATTATTTACCAGCAATCACTTTGTTTGAGATTTTTTGTGCAAGTAGTATCTATTTTTTAATCGTTTAATAAGATATACACCAATAAATAAATAATTTAAACTCGAGTTTTTTGAAATACTAATATTTTTTAGGTAATTATTTGAAACTCTAACGGTGAAATTTTTTTAGTTTCCACATGTGCCTTAATTTTAAGGTTTAGGGACTTAGTTTATGGTGTATGGTTTAGGGCTTTAGGTGCATGTGTTTTGAATTTAGGGATAGTGGTTGAAATTTATAGTTTAGGGTTATAATTTAGTGTTTATAAATTAAAATCTAAACCCTCGCCGTATTACCCTAAAAACTAAACTATAACCTTTAAACCCTAAATTATAAATTTCAACCACTATCTCTAAATTCAAAACCATACACTTAAACCCTTAAACCATACACCCTAAACTAAGTCCCTAAATCTAAAACTAAGGCGCTTGTGGAAACTTTTAATTTTCACTGACAGTGTATAGAATAATAATTTTATTTTTTTTGGATTATTATCTTATATATGGGTGGTGGAAACTTTTAATTTCCACAAGTGTCATAGTTGTAGGATCTAGAGTATTAGTTTAGGGTGTAGAGTATAAGGGTTTAGGTGTAGGGATTTAGAATTTAGGATAGTTGTTAAAATTTAGGGTTTATGACTATAATTTAGGGTTTACAAGTTAAACCCTAAGTTCTAACCATATTACCTTAAAAACTAAACCCTAACCTCTAAACTATAAATTCTAACCCTAAATTCTAACCAATATCCCTAAGTTATAAACTTCTACCCTTAAATTAATACATTAAACCTTAAAATTAAAACGCTTGTAGAAATTGAAAGTTCCATTGTGTATTGAATATAATTTTTTTTTACTGAAATTACTCATAGAGTTCACTTTGTTTTAATAATTAACTCTCCTTCTCACAAGCTTTTAATCACCCTCTTTTATATAAGCCTTTGAAAGGGTGGAATTGTCATTTAGAATAAAATAAAATAAAATGGCAAGCCCCCATCATATGTTTGTTGATCTACATGTTAATCAACGTCAATAAAATAAGGTATAACAAACCTCCATCATTATCGACCAACAATTCTTTCAATTTAAAACTTCATCATCCTCTCCTTCTGCAAAATCTCCTTATTCTTCCTCTGCAACTTTGTTCTTCACAAATTAACAGAAAAAGAAAAGGCAAAAATGGATTGTTCAATTTGTAGTTCAATGCCATTCATTTTAAGGCCTCCAAGGAATACAATATGTGTGGCCTGCTACGAAGGTGCAAGAAATGCAATCACTTTGATGAACAAACTCGAAATCGACCATCATTCGAAATCGACTCATAATACTACTCCCACTGCATCTTCTTCACCAAATTCTTGCAAGGTAAGCAACCTCTTCTTCCATGTTTTACGAATTTGATCATTTTAGACCGTCAGGTCGATTAATTCATGTATTCATGTCCGTTTTACGAATTTGTTCTCCATTCATTCATATATACACATTTGCATGATTATGTTTGAGAAGATGAAAAATATACGTGATTTGTTTTGGGGTGATAGCCACAGCCACTTGGAAATCTTAGCAAATGGATAACAAACATGAAGGAGATAGAAGAAGATCTTCACAAGAAAATAAGCTTCTTGGGTGGACTTATTGTGGCTTTTAGAAATCAAATTCACACAGATATTCATCTCCAACCTGGAAAAGATGGTCCCATCATACCAGCACACAGGGCTTTACTTGTAATTCCCTCTCCTATATCTTTTTACTTTTTTTTTTCAATATATAAATAGGTTACGGTAAATTTCGAACTTTATTTTTTAAAAACAAGTTCAAGGGCAGTAACGGTGTTAGGACTCAAGGTTGGGGGACACAGTTTAAATAAAGTAAAAATTGAGGATTTAATTAGGTGAGAAAAAGAAGTTTTGTTTTTTAATATAAAAAATTGGGGGGACACAACCCATAAGCCTTGTTACAACTTCGTCCCTCAAGGGAGTTGGGAGGGGTTAATGTGTGTAGTTTAAAGAAAATAAGGATTTATCAAGTATTTCAACTCAAAAATTAAAATGCTAATTTGATACTCGAATATTGAGTTGAAGGCATGGCGGGATTGAAAAATACTTAAGTAGTCTTGCCTGCGACAGATCTTGACCTTATAGTTTGGGCCTAATTAAAATTTTCAAAATTTTATTGGCCTGACAAAAATTTTAAATTTTTTTGAAAGATTTAGTGAGAAATTTATTTTTTAAATGTGAGGGTCTAATTAAATTTTTTGAAAAGTTTAATGACAGTTTTTAACAATTTTGAGGGAAAATTTAAAATTTAGAAAACTTTTAGGACTTTATGAGAAATTTTTATAAATTTTAAAGAGGCCTAATTGAAATTTCAAAAATATTTCAAAGGTATAATACAAGTTTCCAAAAATTTGGGGTGCCAGAGCCCCACTGGCTCTATACACCATCCGACTCTGAGTCCTGCTCCGATTCGTTGCCATCCAATTTTCACTGTTTGTTAGTAGACTATAATGGATGACCGATTGACTGAAATTATAGGCAGCAAGATCAGAGATATTCAGGAACATGCTAGATTCAGACGGCTGCAAAGCTCCACCAAGTGATACAATCACTCTACCGGAGTTGAACACCGAAGAACTCGAATCTCTTCTCGAGTTTCTTTACAGCGGAAACCTGGGCTTCGACAAACTCGAGAAACATGTCTACTCGTTGTTCGTCGCGGCCGACAAATACGACATTCCCTACTTGCAGGATTTATGCGAAAGATACATGTTGAGCTCGTTGAACGCCTCGAATGTCCTTGAAATCTTGGAGATCTCGGATGTTTGTTCCAACAAAACATTGAAGGAGACAGCGCTGAACTTCATTGTTAGAAACATGGAGGATATTGTTTTTTCGGCCAAGTACGAAGTGTTTGCACCCAAGAATCCTGTTAAAGTCCAGCCCAAATCCACCGACTTCTCTATGTCTTTCCCCAAAGTTCTAGAATAGAACTAAAGTATAATATTATAATAAGAAATATCAGCCATGTAAACCGACATAGCTTGCCTATATATAGGCTTTCTCATTTGCGTGTGTATGTGAAGGGTGAGAGTGAGACGTGCAAAGTGGAGTGATGAGTGGGTGGGTGTGAGTTGTAAGAATAAAAAAAGAAAAAAATGTGTAGGGTTAGTGTAAAGTAAAAAAAAAAAGATGAAGATGTGTGCAAAATTGAGAGATTGGTGAGGTGTGTGCTAGTGTAGGAGTCACGTGAGGTGTGCAAGTGAGAAATATATTTGGGTAAGGGTCGAGAGAAATATTGTAGTGAGGTATGGTTGTAATATTTGTGGTATATTAATAAAAGTGTTATTTCTTTGTAATTAGAAGTTTCCCGGTTCAACCTTAATTTATGTATTTCTTTGGTGCACCTGAATTGGTTATTATAATGGTCGGCTATGCCGCCTAAGTTATATGGTCGGCTCTGCCGCCTGAATAATATATGGTCGGTTCTACCGCCTAATTGATGTATGGTCGGCACTGCCGCCTAAGTTGTGCACTAAGAAATTAAATATAAAAAGGCTAACCGACTCAGGGAGTTGGTTTAGTGTTAGTGGTCAGTCTTAGGTCCTCCATAGTGGGTGTGTTGGGTCCGTCGGGTTTCCAACAATTGGCATCAGAGCAGGCGGTCCGGGACCGTTACCAGTGGAGAAATCTTCGGTAAGCGTTGGACGCTTACATTGGTCGGTGCATCAGTTCGTTGAGGGAAGATTCTGTCGAAATACTGTCAGGGACTGTAAAGTTTCGGTAAGCGTTGGACGCTTACATTAGTCGACGTTGCATCAAGGTGCTAAGGGGAGACTCTGCCGGAATACAGTCGGGGACTGTAAAGCTATTGGTTTGGAACCAAGCTTAGTGGACGCCGGGCGTCAGTCAACATGGCAGACTTTGGAAGCACAAGCAACGAGATTAGGAAGCTCAATAACCACAACTACGGTTATTGGGAGACATGCATAGAATCCTACCTACAAGGTCAGGACCTATGGGAAATAGTCGCAGGCACCGACACAACTCCTCCACTGAAGGAGAATGCTGAAGTCTTGAGAAAATGGAAGATCAAGGCTGGGAGAGCTTTATATATATTGAAGACCACAATCGAGAAGGACCTATTGGAGCATATTCGTGATGAGAAGACACCAAAGGCAGCCTGGGAAAATTTGGCGAAATTATTTTCAAAGAAGAATGAAGCACGCCTCCAACTCTTGGAGAGTGAGCTCGCGGGCATCTCACAAGGAAGCTTATCTATTGCTCAGTATTTCACCAAGGTGAAATCTATATGCCGTGAGATATCTCAACTTGCACCAGATGAGAAGGTTAGCAAGGCAAGGATGAAAAGAATCATCATCCATGGCCTAAGACCCGAGTATAATGGATTTATCGCCGCAGTGAGGGGATGGCCTACTCAACCATCCTTAGTCGAGCTGGAGAACCTGTTGGCTAACCAGGAGGAATTAGCCAAATAGATGAGTGGTGTAACCATAAAAGACGAAGAGGAGGCACTCTTCACAAACAAGAAGAAAGGTACGTCACGAAGACGAGGAGTGGCGAAAGAAGGCAAACTCTATCCAAGAGATAGAAGTAACATTTCAGGGGGAGCTCGATGTAGGAAAGAAGACTATCACCAACAGTACGTGAAGAACGATAGAAGACAAAGTGGTGAATGCTTCAACTGTAGAAGAAAGAGTCACTTTGCTCGAGATTGTAGATTACCCATGAAGGAGAGTCGTGAATGCTTCAATTGTGGCAAGAAGGGCCATTTTGCCCAAGATTGCAGATTCCCCAGGAGACAAACTTTCCAAGGAAACATGGCCACCACAAAAGAGGAGAAAATAGAGGCCATGTTGGAAACTTCCATCAGCGAAGAAGAATGGGATGCAGAAGCTGGACTCTCTATTGGAGTGGAACAAGAAGAGTTCGAAGAAGACGTGGAGGCACCAACTCTCGTTGCAACTACAAATACAAATACAAAATACAAGGATGAAGAGTTGGAAGAAGACATGGAGAAACCAGCTCTTGCAACAATCATGGAGTCAAAAATTGATTACGAGGAGGATTGGATCGTCGACTATGGGTGCTCCAATGATGAGAGATGTTGTGACACAGTCAATTGCAAGTGCTACACTTCAAGGAATGTGATGTTTGATGAAGCTTCTTCTTGGAGGTCGCCTCAGAAGATCGAGCTTTCAGAATCTCATGACCTAGAAGAACTTTCAGAAGATAATAAAGAAAGT
Organism: Hibiscus trionum; assembly: GCA_030270665.1. NCBI lineage: Eukaryota > Viridiplantae > Streptophyta > Magnoliopsida > Malvales > Malvaceae > Hibiscus > Hibiscus trionum. The sequence continues at coordinate 3,523,446 of BSYR01000021.1, read as the reverse complement.
GAAGAGCAAGCATCGGATCCAAGTGAAGAAAGAGAAAGCTCACCCTCGAAAGATAAAAGCCCCTGGAAGACGGTTGTACATCAACCTACATCTGATGAGCTTCGTCCAAGCCAAGTGGAAGTAGACGAGCTTCGAGAAGAAATGTCAGAAGTCCTAAATGAGGCTACATGCAAGTGTTCGCAACGATGTGAGACCTCTTCTAGTGAAATTCTTATTCTCAAAGAAGAGAACAAAGTCCTAAGGGAAGAGCTTAAGACGGTACGTGGGGAATTGGAATATATGAAGAAAAAGATGGTGTTTCTTAAGAAGGTATTAGCTCATGACGGGGGAGCTGCATCATCCGTCCCAATTCTAACTTATTCGAGAATAGAAGTTTCTAACGCCAAGTCTTATAAAGGGGATGAGAACGCGAAGGATGTAGATGACTTTCCGTGGAGCTTAGAACAATACATCCAAGCCACAAACGGCGTGGAGGGTGATAAGAAGATCAACCATGCCAGGAAGATCGACCATGCCTTACTTTATTTGGAAGATACTGCGATGCTATGGTTGTGGCGTAAGCATGGCAAAATGAAGAAAGGAGTTTGCTCCGTTGCTATTTCTGAATCCCTTGCCAAATTTAAGAAACGCGAGAACTCCAAGCAAAAGGAGAACAAAAGCCATAACGCGGGAAGAAATAAATCACACAAAAGGCGAAGATTAAAGCTAGCATACAAGGAATAAGCCTTCAAGGGAAAGAGAGATGCCAAAGGAGAAAGAGAGCAAGAAGGAGAAATGAGTATACAATCTCTCCATATCCTGAATTCTATCAAAGCCAATGACGAAGTGACTACGTTCGAAAAGAAAGGATTGTTGTTCGAGCAAGTGAAGATTGGAGGACAACCGGTACATGTCTTAGTCGACAATAGAGCAACAAACAAGTTCGTCAATGAGATCCTTAAAAGAGAGATCAAGACGATGTCATCAAAGATGGATGAACAAGTTGTAAATCAATTTACGAAGATTCTGAGTAGACCAAAGTTTGAGAAATTCAGAGAAGCACTCGGTATGATCTGCAAATCATTTATAAAGAGAAGTCGTTGAGGGGGAGTGTTAAAGTCCAGCCCAAATCCACCGACTTCTCTATGTCTTTCCCCAAAGTTCTAGAATAGAACTAAAGTATAATATTATAATAAGAAATATCAGCCATGTAAACCGACATAGCTTGCCTATATATAGGCTTTCTCATTTGTGTGTGTATGTGAAGGGTGAGAGTGAGACGTGCAAAGTGGAGTGATGAGTGGGTGGGTGTGAGTTGTAAGAATAAAAAAAGAAAAAAATGTGTGGGGTTAGTGTAAAGTAAAAAAAAAAAGATGAAGATGTGTGCAAAATTGAGAGATTGGTGAGGTGTGTGCTAGTGTAGGAGTCACGTGAGGTGTGCAAGTGAGAAATATATTTGGGTAAGGGTCGAGAGAAATATTGTAGTGAGGTATGTTTGTAATATTTGTGGTATATTAATAAAAGTGTTATTTCTTTGTAATTAGAAGTTTCCCGGTTCAGCCTTAATTTATGTATTTCTTTGGTGCACCTGAATTGGTTATTATAATGGTCGGCTATGCCGCCTAAGTTATATGGTCGGCTCTGCCGCCTGAATAATATATGGTCGGTTCTACCGCCTAATTGGTGTATGGTCGGCACTGCCGCCTAAGTTGTGCACTAAAAAATTAAATATAAAAAGGCTAACCGACTCAGGGAGTTGGTTTAGTGTTAGTGGTCAGTCTTAGGTCCTCCATAGTGGGTGTGTTGGGTCCGTCGGGTTTCCAACAAATCCTCATCTTGGCATGCAGATTACAAGGGCATTTTTAATGGATGCCAAGACCAAAAGAATTAATGGAGTTTGATTTGATTATCAAGTCATTTTGTATGTAAAGAAATTAATGGGTTTTTTTTTTAGAAAAAAATATGTGGTGGAATTAATCACCAAGGGTATACACTATACAGAATACATCTTTACGTGCAACTGTGCAAAGCAATAAAATCATGATTTCATATGAGATATGATTATTTAATTTTCCACTTTTAATTTGTCGTTAATTATTGAACCTACAATTTCGGGGAGAAAAAAATATCAACTGAGAACTTTTAATTATCTGCTTTAAAAGTTGTTGACTAGTTTATTGATTAGTATTTAATTAATATTAATATCCTTTATCAGAATTTAATATTGATTTTTATATAAAAATGTGCATTAAGTAGCTTGATTGAGTTGCCAAATGTTAATTATTAGGCCTAGCCAATGTATAAAAAGTTGGATTGTTTATAATAAAAATAAGGCTTAAAAAAATATTTGAACTATACCGGAAGTTGCAAGTAACAACTAGATCTGTTGGTGGTTGAGAATGCAAAGAATACTTGTAGTGTAGTATCCATATACAGTGAAGGGAGGGCAGTTATCCAACTGAAATTTATAACTCCTTTGATTAGCTGTTTATTTTATTATTTGTATGCAGGCTCATTAGTCCCGGCTTCTTCTTGGGGCAGTAAGATAAATGTTGATAGAGTTTATAATCGGTAGTTTAAAACTGGTGATGTGGAAAATTATTAGATGAACTCGATTTATTATGTCATTTTTTGTCTCATCTAATAAGATGTACATATTTTATTGTTGATGTCGTTTTTTGGCGACACCAGACAAGGAGATAGAGAGGGCAGCCGAAGGAAGAGTTGGGAACGAGGCTAGGTTGTTCACCCGTCATGGGAAGGGCGGAGAGCCACAAAAGACGATGGTTGGCTGTAGAATCAGACGGTTCACTCCTGGTTGAATTGGGACTGAGAGCCGCAAACAATGTGGTGTCGTATGGAGAGATAAGGAGAGCGGTCGATGTAGAATTAGGGATGAGCATTTTACCCGGATCGGACGGGTTCTGACCCAATCCGGTCCGATCGGGTCGGGTATTTTTATGAAAAAAATCGAGTTCGAGTCAGGTTGGATTTTTGTGTAGAGCGAGGTCGGGTCGAGTTGGATTCGAGTTTTAGGGTGAAAAAATCCGACCCAACTCGATCCGGGACTAATAGTGTAATTTTCCCTTAAATTTTTTAGTGATATTTGTAATAATACCCCCTCTTTATATATATATTTTTTATAATTAAGTCCTTAAAATTAATTTTTTATTTACAATTTAGTTCTTAAATTTATTGTTTTTTATAATTATGTCTCTTAAAATTATTTTTTTACAATTAGGTACTTAAAATTATTTTTTTTCTATAGGTCGGGTCAGGGTCGGTTTAGAATATTTATTTTTGGGTCGGGTCGGGGTCGGTTTAGAATATTTATTTTTTTGGTCGGTTCGGGTCTGGTTTTTTAAAAATGAGATCGGGTCGGGTTCGATTTTAGGATGATTAGTTTCGGGTCGGGTTCGGATGGGCCAAAAACTCGACTCGTGCCCATCCCTATGTAGAATGGGCATTATAGCCTTGTAGAGAGTCGTGAAATCGTCCCTTTTGTCTTTAGTCTTGGGGGTATTTATATCCCCTTAGAGCTGTAGACAAAATGATGTTTGATGAGACCGTGACATGCCTAGTGATGGCTATTAATGGGCTAACATATGGTAGCTCGACTGGCAGGCTACGAGATCAGTCGAACATGATAGCTATCTTGTCTCAGCGCAGTGGTCTCTGAAGTTTATGTGCCTAGAAGAAGAGCTCCAAGCTCCGTGATACTTGAAGTGTAGTGCGAAGACGGTGGTGTTGTTTTCGAGAGTGGAGTTTTTCGGAGATACTTGGTTGTGGCATAACACTTATTATAAGATAAATCTTCACTTTCTTCATATATATATATATATAAGAAGTAAGTAATTATTTCGTGATGAATTGGTTCATCTAATAATTCGTAGTTGTTGCGGGTATTGTGGTGCGGGGCAAGCACGGAAAATAAGAGGATTGTATGACGTGAAATTCGTGGAGGGGCGAGGCTTCATGGTGGGCATAAGGCTGGCAGGTGGTCACAGACTCACAGTTGACGGCGATGATACCGGTATTGTTAACCGGTTATCGAATCCGATGATGGATATTAGCACATTGAGATTTTGAATGTAATTTTTCTGTATGGTTCGATCATGACTTATGAGTATCCAAATGTATTACTGATGTTGTATTAAATGATGCGATTCACAACTGATCCATAGAGTTTGTATTTCTTACCAAAAAAATACTATTTAAAATTTTTATGAAAAATAAATAGCTAAATTATTATTCGATAACCACTTTAAGCACCTTAATTATTATTATTTTTACTTAAAACAAGTTGTTATACCTATAATATTCTATGTCATAACCCTTCCACACTATTTTCCCCGTTCACCAAGCTCTTTAAAAATATCTCTCTAGAATTATACATCCAACTATTTTCCTCGGTCCTGGGTTTTTTTTAGGCCCGAGACGATTTTAAAAAATGGGCTTTAAATTGAGTATTTAAATTATAATTATAGTTACAGCCGTATTTTCAGTTGTGTTGTGTTTATCATGATTGTGGATATAATAGATGTTATTTTGTTTATTGCGAGTATCGCGGGTATGAATTTTTTTTAGTAACATATGCTATTGTGGATATAATGGTTTCATGTATCGCGGTTTTAGATGATGCCACTACCGTCATATAACGATTGTTGTTGTGGTTGCATACCGCTATTTAAATCTTTATCCCTAATAGCAAGTAATGAAAGAAATTAAATTTTAAGAGTTGGTCCATCGTAACAAGTATTGAAAAAATTAAATTTTAAAATTATTAAAAAAATTGATACACATGCAGTGTAAAACTTTAGTTTACATGTGTCTTTTAGTTTTAAGGGTTATGGTTTTAGTTTAGGGTTTAAAGTGTAGGGTTTATGTTGTAGTGTTGAGAATTTAGGGTATATGGTTTAAGGTTTATGATTTAGTTTTTAGGGTTAGGGTTTGAATTTAGGATTTGAGTTTTATAATGTAAATATACAGGCTTGTGTAAAATTAGTTTTACTAGCATGTAGATCAAAATTTTACCTTAAAATTATGCTCATAATAACAAATATTGGAAAAAAATTGGAGCCCTAGTAACAAGTACTAGAAAAAATGAATATTAAGAGTAGATCCCTGATAATAAATATCAGAAAATTAAACTCAGCCCCTAATAACAAGTATTAAAAAATAGGCCCTTAATAACAAGCATTAGAAGAAAAAAAATTGAATATTAAGAGTAGACCCCTACTAATAAATATTGAAAAATACTCATCCTCTAATAACAAGTATTAGAAAAAAAAATATTATGAATAGATCTTTAATAATAAATGTTGGAAAATCTTAACCCCTATTAACAAATATTAAAAAAATAGGTCATAATAACAAATATTAAAACAAACTAAATTTTTAAATATAATTAAAAAAATATACAATGTTTAATTTTTCTGAACAATGGGCCCTGGGCGGGCGTCCTTGCTGCCCCTGCTCATGGTCGACCCTGATCAAGCCAGACGATCCAAAATAACGATAAGAAGTTTATATCATTTAGAAACCAAGATTATTTTGTAGCACATCATATCCTACAAGGTTTAGACTTGACACCCCGTTATAATCCAGTTTATGTATCTAAATATAATATAATTATATGAACGTTGTTGGGATTCCACTATTGACAACTAGGATAATCATACATGACACGTGGGTGGATTTGGGAAAGTGTAAGATTGAAACTTAAGAACAAGTCTTACTTGTGAGATAGACATGTTTTGATGGATTTCCTTTTAACTAAGCAAGTCTTGTTTTCAAGTGTTGAACTCAGAATTTGACCATCTTGATTCTTGGATTATGGTCAAATTTGGCGTTAACTACTTCAATTTCTTTTCATTTTTATACTCACTTATGATATTTTAGTTTTCTTAATAAAAGTAAAATAAGCACGTGAACAATGCTCTACTTATTTTTAAAAGATTTGAGTTTTCATACTCTAATTCAAAGTTTAGTATACTCTTTTTTTTTCATTTCTTAAGAAAAAGTTGCGATCAATGGTGGGAGAAGAAATTTAAATTTAGATATATTCAAGTTTGAATATAAATTTAATACATTTTAGGGAAAACTACATCAGTGACCACCTAAGATATTGGAGATACTTATTTGAACCATCAAACTAAAAAAACGTCAATCACACCACCAAACTTATTAAATCAACCTATTTTGACCACCCCCGTTAAAAAATTAACGGAGGGGTGACGGAAGTGTCACGTGGCAGTTAACAGGACTTTTTTAAAATTACATGTTTAGTCCCTGTTATTTACTTATTAAATCAATTTGATCCTAATTTTATTTTAATTAAATAAAAATTAATCAACCAATCAAATTATGACATGTGTCATCACCCAATTTGATTAATTTAATTTATTTTGTTTAATATTTAATATATTTTTTCCTCCAATCAGGTGGTGACATGTGTCACCACCTGGTTAAAGGAAATTTAAAGAAGAAAATGATAATGGAGTTATGGTGGTTCAAACTTGGGACTAAGGGGATAAAACCCCCAAGCTTTAACCATTGAACCAAACTGCACTTAGTGTTATTATTTGCACCTTTTATATACATATCTTATAGTTTAGTAAAAGTTAGGGAAAAAGAAGAGAATAAAAGAGCATTATGGTGGAACCAAACTGCACTTAGTGTTATTAATTCCCAAGCTTTTACCATTGAGCCAAACTTCTCTTAGTGAAATTATTTGCACCTTTTATATACATATCTTATAGTGTAGTAAAAGTTAGGGAAAAAAGAAGTAAAAATGGTTGAAATACGACTCGAACATAGATTACTTAGGATGTGTATAATCACACAAACATCCGATTTAATTTAAATCTGAAAACTATTAAATATTCAATTTTAAAAAATATTCGATTTAAATACGATTCAAACATAAATTACGAAAAAGAAAAAATATTCGAATATTTAAATATGAAAGAGAAAAATTACGAAAAAGAAAAAATATTCGAATATTTTAAATCAAATTCATTTTTAGATATTCGATTTAAATATGAAAAAAGGAAAAATATTCGAATATTTTACATCGAATTTCTTTTCTTTTAAATCTAATATTTAATAGTTTTCAGTTTTAAATTAATTCGGATGTTTGTGTGATTATACACATCTCAAATAATCTATGTTCGAGTCGTATTTCAACCATTTTTACTTCCTTTTCCCTAACTTTTACTGCACTATAAGATATGTATATAAAATGTGCAAATAATATCACTAAGAGTAGTTTGGCTCAGTGGTAAAAGCTTAGGGATTAACCCCTTTAGTCCCAAGTTCGAACCATTATAATGCCTTCTTGTTTTCTTCCCCTAACTTTTACTAAACTATAAGATATGTATATAAAAGGTGCAAACTATAGCACTAAGAGCAGTTTGGTTCAATGGTTAAAGCTTGGGGGTTTTTATCCCCTTGGTCCCAAGTTTGAACCACCATAACGCCATCTTCATTTTCTTCTTTAAATTTCCTTTAACCAGGTGGTGATGTCACCACCTGATTGGAGGAAAAAATATATTAAATATTAAATAAAATAAATTAAAAGAGGACTCATTGCGCTGGCTTGGGGATACTAGTGGTCAATATAGCTCGAAGAACTACTGTGAAATAGTTTCTTCTTTGGGTAAAAATCCTTCAGATGTGTGGAAGCTCGTATGGAACAAGTACATCCCTCCCAAGGTTCAATTCTTCGTGTGGAGAATGGTAAGAGGTAGGTTAGCCACAAAAGTCAACTTGTTTAAAAGAGGGGTAAAATCAGTCTCAGACCAGCTTTGTCCTATGTGCAAAAGGGTTGATGAAATAGAGCACCATATCTTCTTTTCTTGTGAAGTAACCTGGAAGTGCTGGATGCAATGGTGCGTAAAGTGGAATATTACGTTTGTTTTCCCTGGATCCATCGACAACGTTCTTTACGCTTGGTGTGATTGTTGTGTTAAAAACGAAGCAAAACCGATATGGTGCTTATCTTTCTTCAGCTTCTGCTGGTCCATTTGGAAGTTTCGCAATGAGATTATTTTCAAGAACCAAAGATTCGAAGACATGCTGTTCGACACGGCTCAAATAAGGACGTTTCATTGGTGTCAAAGTAATTGGCCCAAGGCATTTACTTCGGAAAGCTATTTCTTAGCGGATCCCACAAACATAGTGGTTGATGTACCGGTGTCTACAAAAGTCAAAGACTCTCGGTGTATGAAAAAGGGGCCTTTTATGTTTAAAGTAGACGGGGCGGTGAATACTTTTTCCGGTGAAGCTGGCATCGGGGGTGTCCTCTGTAGCGGCGGTGGAAACATGTTGATCAAATTCTCGAAGTCTGTTGGGATCCTAGATGTGTTATCGGCGGAACTTTTGGCGATCAAGGAGGCGTGCGATCTCTGTAAGTTTTTCAACTTCAGCGCGGATGGTCAAATAATAATTGGCTCGGATAGTATTGCTGCACTTAATCTTATCAAATGCCCTCAGAAGGCTCCATCAGGTTTAAAACATGTAGCCATTGAACTGGGCAATGCATACAATCTGAATCGGTGGCATTTTGTTAAGATTAGCAGAGCATCTAACGTCGAAGCAGATTCTTTGGCGAATGATGGTATTGGCCGAATTCATAAGCTGCTGGTGGTTAACAAAGGTGACAACCAAAGCTCCATGGTTTAGCTAATGCTTGCAAGCTCATCCAAACCTTGTTAATGTCTGGTGTCAGGTGTTTTTAGAAGTGCTTTTCGTTAGGAAGACACACAGGAGAGAGTTAGCCTGTATAGCAGGACAAGTATTGAGGTGTTGGCAATGGGTTGCAAGTCTGGTTATTGTATGTTTTGATAAACAATAAGTTTCGGATTAATAAAGTTCTAGGCACTCTTTTCCCCCAACCTAGGTTTAGTGGGGGTTTTTAATGAGGCCTAATTTACATTTCAAAAAAATAATAATAATAAATTAAATTAAAATCCAATTGGGTGGTGATGTCACCACCTGATTGGAGGAAAAAATATATTAAATATTAAATAAAATAAATTAAATTAATCCAATTGGGTGATGACACATGTCATAATTTGATTGGTTGATTAATTTTTATTTAATTAAAATAAAATTAGGATCAAATTGATTTAATAAGTAAATAACAGGGACTAAATATGTAATTTTAAAAAAGTCCTGTTAACTGCCACGCGGCACTTCCATCACCCCTCCGTTAATTTTTTAACGGCGGTGGTCAAAATATGTTGATTTAATAAGTTTGGTGGTGTGATTGACGTTTTTTTTAGTTCGGTGGTTCAAATAGATATCCCTAATATCTTCGGTGGTCACTGGTGTAGTTTTCCCTGCATTTTACAATCTAAAAAGTTGTGTATGAATCAATTAAATAGTGGATTAAAATAAGAGATGTTTAATATATTATCAATATTTAAATTTATAATTCGACAATGAAATAAGAATTTATGAATTGAAATTGAATCACGCGATGCTATTTTTTTAATTCCTTCAAAATTACATGTTATTTATTTAATTGGATAAAAAACATTCCAATTATAATTTAAAAATCTTTTTTATACAAGATAGTATCTGTCTATATTTTTTTTATCTTTTGACATACATACATTACGACTAAATCTGAGTTCCTAAAATGAACATTACCCACTTTTCAACTGAGACCAATTGTTGAAATTCAAATATAATTTAAATAATCTAGTGATAAAAAAATAATTCAAAAATTATAGACCGTCTACTTGCGTATGCTATCAATGAGATGCCATCGTGTATAGATCTACTATAAAAGGATGAGAAAACTAAAACTTCAATAATAGTATTTGATTCTATTAAATTCAAGTCTATTTCGAGATCTAATAATTGCTTAGCGACTAAAAATGATCATATTAATTCGTCTTGTATGAGTTTAAATTCCGTCAAAATTTAAAAACTCAAGCCTACTTCGGTTTAGTTTTATTGTTCAAATTGGATTAAATTTTTGTCTAATTTAATTTATAATGTTTACTATGAAAAACATGAATATTTTATATCTAAAATACAGGGTGGGATAAAGCAATAGTTAGGAAATGGGAAGGAAGTAAGTGGTCCAATGTAGTCAAAATACGAGTTCCAGAGCAGTCAAAACAAGCGGCTCTCCAAATTCCCCCCCCCCCCCCCCCCCCCCCCACCATATTATATATATACCAACTTCCCTCTCCAATTTTCTCTTCATCTTTTCCATTTCCCTACTTCAAAATCCTTCATCTTTTCCCTTTGTTGAATAAACCATGCAAGCGGAGATGTTAATGGCAGATTCATTAGTGAGGATCCTCATGTTCCTGATTGTTCAAACACTGGTTTATTTCATCCTTTCTAACTCGTCCCATATTTTCTCCGATAACAAGTTGACAAGATCCCTCAGCTTCCGTCCTCCGCGTTCCTTGAGCATTCGTCGAGTTCTTGCCTCCATTTCCGATTTACCTCAAGGCGTTGAGCCCTCCCCATCGGCGGCAACAGAAGAACTTACTCAAGAAATATGAAACTTAGGTCAACTTTGTTATAGCTATTACTAGGGGTGATAACGAGCCGAGTTGAGCCCGAGCCGAGCCAGGCTCGGCTCGAAAACAGTATAATTGGGCTCGGCTCGAAAACAATATAATTGGGCTCGGCTCGGGCTCGTCAGGCTCAGCTCAGCTCGAAATGGAAAATTTTGCTCAGAGTAATAACGGGGCACTTTTACCGTTATCGGCCCGTTATCAACTTTAAACAAACGAGATTGAACATAATCCAACTTAAAAATCAACTGAATGCAAAGTCAAACTCAATAGAGTTTGTAAATGAAGGTAAATAAGCCCTCATTCTAAAAAATATACTTAGCTATGTGCACAAAAAGCCCACTTAAGCAAGATCTCAGCCATAAAAGCCAAGGTTAATGTGCTTACTTCCTCCAGCGCCTGACCCCCTATTTATAGGCGGTTTTCCCTCATTGCTTTACATATCTCACCGATGTGGGATATTGAGAAGTACTGCATAACCTATCATTTATAGTTGTTTTCCTCCTTGCTCCTTTAAGCTTTATGTAAGGATGGATAAATATCCATTTTAGTCTTTTTTATATTTTAATTATATTAATTTAATCCTCATTTTCTCTTAATTTTGGAGTGCAAAGTTTATTTTTCATTGAATTTAGTTATTTAATTTTAATAATCTACTAATTTAAATGTTAGAAAACAATATAAAAATCATAAGAAGTGAATTTAAATAATTACAATTATAATTATTGATTAATGTGAAACATATATTTTAATTTTGATATAACTAAAAACCTAAGGACTAAAATGAAAAAGTCAAAACGAATTTTAAAGTCCTCAAAATTTCCCTATATATTGATAAGACTATATCCTAGTTAAAACCAAATGCTCTCAAATTTTTTTTAAGTATTTCAAAGTCAAAACAATGGTTTTTAAAGCCCTGTTTCGAAACGGCCATAAGGCGTTTCGAAACACTTTCAGTTCGAACAACACCTGTTCCGAAACGCGTATCGGAACGGGTTAAGGTGTTTCGAAACGGTATCACTCGTTTCGAAACTGTTCTTCATTCATATGAACAAGGGCAACGGTTTTTAACTGATTTTTAAACAATAAACAGGGCGTTCCGAAACGAGCTAAGGCCGTTTCGAAACAACCCTTTGGCAGTGGCAAAATGTTCCGAAACGAGCTAAGGCCGTTTCGAAACAACCCTTTGGCAGTGGCAAAACGTTCCGAAACAGCTCAAGGCGTTTCGAAACGGGCTCTCAGAATACGCTCCAACGGCTATTTAATTTGAAAAACCGTTCCAAAACAGGTAGACCCGTTCTGAAACGGTAGGCTGCAGACTGCATTAAAGTTGTGAGAAAAACATCCCCAATGGCTCTATTCTTGAGCCCAACACCCACAATGGTTAGAAATCAACAAGAGGCTATAAAAAGACCCCAAGAAGCTCCAGCAATTAACATTGAACCTCAAGAATACATCCTATCATCAAATCCAAGCATTTGTGTTAAAATCCCATTTTTGTCTAGAAACCCCAATTGTATTTTTCATTTCTATTTTGTTCAATTGGGTTGAGTGCTTGATATTGGGCTATCATTTGTATTGAGAGATACCTTATTAGCCAACAAATTTCTTTGTTCACTTGTGTGAGGATTGGGTTAATTTTTGGGTAGAAAAATTAACCGAAATTGTAAAGGTTGCCTCCTTGTCCTAGAAAAGGGGAAGAGCAATTAGTGGAATTGTTGCAAATCCTTGGTGAGACTAAGGTAATGGATGTAGAGTTCGGTTGGTGAACTTGAACCACTCTAAATCCCGTGTCGATTATTTTTTAATTTGCAATTTCCATTACAACATCTTTAAAATTCCAATTCACCCCCTCTTGGTTCATATCAATCGTGTGATCCACTCAACAATTGGTATCAGAGCTTAACTCTTTGAGGATTAACAATCACAAGAGGAGATCCTTGGAAGAGTGTGATCATCAAAATATCAAGAGATGGCTTCAACCTCCGTTCCCGACGTGTACGATTCACAATCCACTACAAAGCCTCCTTTCTTCAATGGTGAGAACTATTCTTTTTGGAAAAATAAAATGCGTCTATTCATCAAGTCAAGTGACTATCTTGTGTGGGATTTCATTGAGGATGGGTCATATATTCCATTGAAGCAAGATAATGAAGGCAAGATGGTGTTAAAAAGGAGAATGGAAATGAGTGAAGAGGAAAGGAAAAAAATTCAAGTAAATGATAAAGCTCTTCACATGTTATTTTGTGCTTTCGGTCCGGACATCTACTCAAAGGTCTCATCAATTGAAAGTGCTAAAGAAGTGTGGGATACTCTTGAAACCACTTATGAAGGCACCAACGATGTTAAAGAAACTAAGATTGGAATTCTCAATCTTAGTTATGAAAATTTCAAGATGGAATCCGATGAGACGGTGTCAAAGATGTTTGATCGGTTCTCCACAATTGTAAATGGTCTAAAGGGCTATGGAGAAATCATACCGGAAGACAAGCTTGTCCGAAAGCTACTTTATTCACTTCCCGAATCTTGGGATGGGAAGAGAACCGCTATCATCGAAGCAAAGAATTTAAAAACTTTAAAGCTTGATGAACTTGTGGGATCTCTCCTTACTCACGAGATCATGAAGCAAGGAAGGGAAGATGAGAAAAAGAAAGAAGAAAAAAGAATGGAGAAGCTTGAAGTGGTGAAAAAGAAGAAGATGGGAATAGCTCTCAAGGCTAAAGCTTCCCAACTTGATGAAAGTTCATCTAGTGATGAGGATGAGCTTGAAGAATTGGCTATGATAGCCAGACGATTCTCACGCTTTATGAGGTCCAACCGAGGAAGAAAAATCCAAAGGAAGATGGACTTCAAAAGCAAAAACAAAGAAGAAGGAAAGGATCCAATCACTTGCTATGAGTGCAAACAACCCGGCCACATACGTTCGGAGTGCCCTCAACTCAAGAAGAAGGGCTTTGAGAAGAAGAAAAAGTTCAAAGCCAAGCTTGCTACTTGGAGTGATGAGGAGTCATCGGAGGATGACGAACAAGAAGTGGCTAACCTTTGCCTCATGGCACTTGAGGAAGATTCCTCCTTGGTAACCTCTAACTCATCAACTTTAGATTTTTCATATGAAGAATTAAATGATGCTTATGATGAGTTACAAGAGGTATATGATGAATTAGTTGAGAAATATAAGGAGTCGGTCATTAGGAATAAAAAACTTATTCTAGAATTAAATGACAAAAATGACTCACTTACTCAAGCTAATTCTAAATTTGAGAAAAAGATATTAGGATTAAAAGATGAACTTAAATTCTTTCAGGATGAAAATATTGATCTTAATAATCTTTTATCTCAAAGTAATTGTGAACACCAAAAGGTGTTGAGTGAGCTAAATGAGCTCAAAAAGTCTTTAAAATATATTGGTAGTGTCAAGCACGAAGTAGGAGAAACCTCTAGAGCACACCAACCTAAGAAAAAGACTAACTACTACAAACAAAGTAGCTATCCTAGACATAATAAAGCTAAAAGAATTAGAAATGTATGGGTTCCTAAGGAACTTGTTATATCTAATAATATTATTGCTATGTCACCTTGGATTCCTAAAGGAACCAAAGTTTTAGGAACTAACACACATGGACCCAAAATGATTTGGGTACCAAAAACCAAAGTTTAAATATCTTTATTTGTAGGGGGAGCATTGCTACAAGGCCAAAGCACAAAGTCAAAACTCATGGTACCTTGATAGTGGATGCTCGAGACACATGACCGGAGACAAGAGTCGACTCATGGATCTAAAGCCAAAAAGTGGAGGAGTAGTAACATTTGGTGACAACTCCAAAGGCCACATTGAAGGTATTGGCTCCATAGATAATCACTCTACTATTCTCATTGAAAATGTTTTATATGACAATGGTCTTAAACATAATTTATTGAGCATAAGTCAACTATGTGATAAAGGATTTAATGTTTTGTTTGATAAGAGTGGTTGTAAAATCATAGACATTAAATCTAATAATATTATACTTATAGGTCATCGCATAGGGAATATATACATGGTGCATTTAGATGACATTCATACATCTCATGCATGCTTAGTTGCTCAAAATGAAAACGATGCATGGTTGTGGCATAGGAAGCTAGGACATGCTAGCACAAGTGTTTTGGAAAAACTAGTCTCTCTAAACCTAGTTAAAGGTTTACCTAAGATAAAATTTTCAAATGATAAAATTTGTGATGCATGCTCAAAGGGTAAACAACATAGATCTTCCTTTAAACCCATTAATGATATTTCTACTAGTAGATGTTTACAACTAATCCACATGGATTTATTTGGGCCAATTAGGACTATGAGCTTGGGTGGCAAATCGTATGCTTTTGTACTAGTTGATGATTTTTCTAGATTCACTTGGGTTCTCTTTTTAAGTACTAAGGATGAGGCTTTGGAAAAATTCATCACATTTTCAAAATTAACTCAAAATGATCTTGAACTTAAAATTTCGCATATTAGAAGTGATCATGGAACCGAGTTTCAAAATTTAGGATTTGAAGATTTTTTAAATGAAAATGGTATTAGCCATAATTTTTCCGCTCCTCGAACTCCTCAACAAAATGGGGTAGTTGAGAGGAAAAATAGAACTTTACAAGAAATGGCTAGAACTATGCTTTGTGAAAATAATTTACCAAAATATTTTTGGGCGGAAGCCACTAACACAGCTTGTTATATTATAAATCGAGTAACTATTAGGCCAATTTTAAAGAAAACACCTTATGAGATTTTAAAATCTAAAAAGCCTAATATTAGCTATTTCCACCCTTTTGGGTGCAAATGTTTTGTTTTAAATAATGGAAAAGATAATTTAGGTAAATTTGATGCAAAAAGTGATGAAGCAATTTTTATAGGTTACTCTTTAACCTCTAAAGCCTATCGAGTATTTAACAAAAGAACTTTAGTAGTAGAAGAATCTATTCATGTTGTATTCGATGATAATCCCCTTCCTAGGAAGGATTCTTGTGATGATGATGATGTAGGAATCATAAATACCTTTGATGGAGGTCAAACTTCAAAGGAGAATGAGATTCAACCAAAAGAAGAAGACACACAAGATCCACCTCATGAAATCTTGAAGGACATGACTAGTGAGGAAAAGGAAGTAAGCTATCCAAGGGAGTTGAACTATGTCAAAGATGGTGAAATCTTGGGTGATCCATCCAAGGGGGTAACCACTCGTTCTTCTCTTAAATTAATGAATCATGTTGCATTTATCTCATGCATCGAGCCTAAAAATGTAAAAGAAGCATTGAAAGATGATTTTTGGATTATGGCTATGCAAGAAGAATTAAATCAATTTGAGAAAAGTAATGTTTGAACATTAGTTGATAGGCCTAGTAATCAATCTACAATAGGAACTAAATGGGTCTTTAGGAACAAACTAGATGAGAGTGGTAACATTGTGAGAAATAAAGCTAGACTTGTAGCACAAGGTTACACTCAAGAAGAGGGAATAGATTTTGATGAAACCTATGCACCCGTAGCTAGAATGGAAGCCATTAGGATGTTGCTTGCATATGCATGTTATCATAATTTCAAGTTTTTTCAAATGGATGTTAAAAGCACATTTTTAAATGGGTTTATAAATGAAGAAGTGTATGTGAAACAACCACCGGGTTTTGAAGACTCAAAATTTCCAAATCATGTTTTAAAACTAACCAAAGCTCTTTATGGTTTAAAACAAGCTCCTAGAGCTTGGTATGAACGACTTTCAAATTTTTTGATTGAAAAAGGATTTGAAAAAGGTAAGGTGGATACTACACTTTTTATAAAAATGTATAAAAATGACATTTTAGTAGTTCAAATTTATGTTGATGATATTATATTTGGTTCTACTAACGAATGTTATTGTCAAGAGTTTGCTAAGTTAATGCAAGGTGAATTTGAGATGAGCATGATGGGGGAGCTCTCATTCTTTTTGGGACTCCAAATCAAGCAAAAGAAGGATGGCACCTTCATAAATTAAGCAAAACACATAAAGGATATGCTCAATAAGTTTGGCTTGGAGAATGCAAAGCCTCAAGCCACTCCTATGAGCTCATCTACAAAGCTTGACAAAGATGAAGGAGGTAAGTGTGTTGACTCTAAGCTTTATCGATCTATGATTGGATCTTTGCTTTACCTTACCGCAAGTAGACCGGATATCTTGTTTAGTGTTTGCTTGTGTGCTAGGTTTCAAGCTAGTCTTAGAGAATCTCACCTTATAGCCGTTAAGAGGATCTTTAGGTATCTTAGAGACACTCCTTGTTTAGGCCTTTGGTACCCTAGAGTCTCTACCCTTAACCTTCATGCTTATTCGGATGCGGATTATGGGGGTTGCAAAATCGATAGGAAAAGTACTTCGGGAACTTGTCAATTCCTAGGTAGTATGCTCATATCTTGGTTCTCTAAGAAACAAAATAGTGTAGCCATATCTACCACCGAAGCCGAGTACATATCCTTAGGGAGTTGTTGTGCTCAAGTCCTTTGGATGAAGCAACAACTCTTAGATTATGGTGTAAAGATAGAAACCATACCCCTAAAGTGTGATAATACTAGTGCAATATGTTTAACAAAAAATCCCATCCAACACTCTAGAACCAAACATATAGAAATAAGGCATCATTTCATTAGAGATCATGTCCTTAAGAAAGATGTGGTTATAGAGTATGTAGACACCTTGAATCAATTAGCGGATATTTTTACAAAACCGTTAGATAAAGAGCGTTTTTGGTCCCTTAGGAGAGAGTTAGGTCTAACTAGCCTATCTTGACCTTTTAGGACCTCTTTTTTAAGCTTAAATATGCTTGATTTTGTGAAATTCCATGTTTATATGTTTAAATTCCTAATTTTATCCATGCTTGTAGTTAGGGGGAGTATGTGCATGTTCAAATAGGTAATTCTTGATCAATCTTGATATTTATGCATGTTAGGCTCTTTTAAATTTCATTTTTATGCACTTTTAGAGCCTCATCTGCACTTCCAGGCCCAGGTATATCGAAACGGGTGACCCTGTTTCGATACGGATACCTTAAAATCCGTCCTGAGAGAAGGGCGTTTCGAAACGCCTCCTTAGTGTTTCGAAACGTTTTTGATTCGATCAATGGGTGTATCGCAACACGTTCCGATACGGGTCAAAAGGGTTTCGATACAGTCAACACCGTATCAAAACGGTCTGTCAATGAACTTAAAAAAGGTCAAAACCCTAGCCGCCCCGTTCCGAAACGGTCTTGACCGTTCCGAAACGGCATCGCGGAATGTTTTATTTAGGGCTTTTAATGACTCAATTTACTTTTTATTCAAACTCTTAAAACCCTAACCGACTCCCTCTCTATAAATACCCTCTCAAACTCTTTGATTTTCACAAAATTGTGAGGGGTTTTACTCTAAAGCTCAAGTCTAAGCAAGTTTCATCAATCTTGTGCAAGGATTTTAATCAAATCATCCAAAATCCCAAACTAAGGTAATTTTTCCTTTTTTTTTCTCTTTCAATTTATGTTCGAATCTTAGGATAGAAAATTTTATTTTTGTATACATTATATGTTTTTAGTTGTGGGTTTTCCATATCTTGTAAAAAATTTTCAAAATCTCAAGATTTTTGAATCGAATATAAAAAATTTTAGTCGTATTTTTTATTTTAATTTTGTTTTTCAAAAACCTAACTGGGATTTCTTATTGGATTGATTTTAATTATCAATGCATACACTTAATTTTAAAACACTTGCTTGATGTTCTTAGATGGCGGATCAAGCTAACAAGAAGCACAAAGCCGTTCAATCCGGTGATTCGAGCATTCGTCCGAATCTCCCTATGCTTTTTCAGAAAACGCTTAAAAATCCGGAGCAGCGTGCTCACTTCTCTTATGTCAAGGATCTTGCGGTTCGTAAAGAACGAGTCATTGATCTTGAGTTCCTCAATTCCGATCGATTTCTTTTTCGTTATCTTGAACGTTTGGATGAGTGGAATCTTCTCTTTTTCTTGAGCATTGAGGATGTTTGCTACAAAAACATGATACTCCTTTTCTACTCTAATGCTCGTTTTATTTATGATGAGACCAAAACCGAGATTATAGGAATAGAATCATCCTTATTGGGCAAAAAGTTTGTTGTTAATGTTGCTCTTTTGGAGTCTGCCCTTAAACTTAAGAATGAGGGTCTTGAGGATGAACGCCACTTTGGCACTTTCACCGGCAAAGCACTTAATTTGGATGTGCACGATCGTGTTCTTCACTTGATGGTTTCTTGGTTTATTCGACCTTCCGGAGGTAAGTACTCTCATATCCGTCAAAAAGATTATTTTTGGCTTGAGTGTTTCCGTAGAGGTGAGCGCCCTAATGTGCCTAAGATAATTTTTGCCGAGATAGTCAATAATATTAAGCTTATTGACACAAATGAGTTGACGTCGTTCACCTATGGTATTGTCTTAAGTTACATCTTCAATGATCTTGGTATTGATTGTACCTACGACTCCCCGGAACCTCGCAAGACCAAAATTGGTGAGTAATCCCTTCGCAAGTCCGGATTCACATATGTGGATGGTATTTGGGAAAGAGTTGATAGAGAAGCGGTTCCTCCTCCCGTTGCTCCTCCACTGCAAGTTCAAATGGGAAACAATGAAGCTCTCACGGCTTTTCTTACCGAGCGATTCAATGCTTTGGATTCTCGGTTCGATACTATGGACACTCGCATTGCTTCGGGTTTTGAATCTATGGGCAATCGGTTGAAGAATGTCGAGGATCGTCTTCATACTCTTGAGACTTCCCATGCAAACCTAGACCTTTCCTTCTCTACTCTCTATGGGCAATGGACGAAGTTTCACCGTTCTCAAGCCAAGAGCGATGATGATACTTCGGATGATGATGACGAGGCCTAGGATATTCATATCATATCATATTATATTATCTATGCATTTTAGGATTAAGTTTGCATCTTTATGTTTTCTCATGTTTTAGGAACCTATGCTTTTGATCTTTTATTTGGGATTTTATTATGAACCTATTGTTTTATGCTTTGAATATTTTGATGATATGAATTATGATTTCTTATTATTGCTTATTGGTACTAATCTTCTATATGAGCTTCCTTTGTTTCTTTTTGATCTAACAAAAAGGGGGAGAAGAAATTTAAGAGAGTAGCCATGCCACAAAACAAAAATTCGTTTTCAATTTTTCAAATTTTTTTAAGGTTTTGTTAAACTTTACAAACTTTGATTTCAAATCAAAACTTTTAAACTTCAAAACCTATCTTAAATTAAGGGAGAGTTAGAATATCTTCAAAACTTTCAAAATTCTTAAAAATTCTAACTTTGGTTTTGTTATATCAAAAAGGGGGAGATTGTGAAACATATATTTTAATTTTGATATAACTAAAAACCTAAGGACTAAAATGAAAAAGTCAAAACGAATTTTAAAGTCCTCAAAATTTCCCTATATATTGATAAGACTATATCCTAGTTAAAACCAAATGCTCTCAAATTTTTTTTTAAGTATTTCAAAGTCAAAACAGTGGTTTTTAAAGCTCTGTTTCGAAACGGCCATAAGGCATTTCGAAACACTTTCAGTTCGAACAACACCTATTCCGAAACGCGTATCGGAACGGGTTAAGGTGTTTCGAAACGGTATCACTCGTTTCGAAACTGTTCTTCATTCATATGAACAAGGGCAACGATTTTTAACTGATTTTTAAACAATAAACAGGGCGTTCCGAAACGAGCTAAGGCCGTTTCGAAACAACCCTTTGGCAGTGGCAAAACGTTCCGAAACAGCCCAAGGCGTTTCGAAACGGGCTCTCAGAATACGCTTCAATGGCTATTTAATTTGAAAAACCGTTCCGAAACAGGTAGACCCGTTCCGAAACGGTAGGCTGCAGACTGCATTAAAGTTGTGAGAAAAACATCTCCAACGGCTCTATTCTTGAGCCCAACACCCACAACGGTTAGAAATCAACAAGAGGCTATAAAAAGACCCCAAGAAGCTCCAGGAATTAACATTGAACCTCAAGAATACATCCTATCATCAAATCCAAGCATTTGTGTTAAAATCCCATTTTTGTCTAGAAACCCCAATTGTATTTTTCATTTCTATTTTGTTCAATTGGGTTGAGTGCTTGATATTGGGCTATCATTTGTATTGAGAGATACCTTATTAGCCAACAAATTTCTTTGTTCACTTGTGTGAGGATTAGGTTAATTTTTGGGTAGAAAAATTAACCGAAATTGTAAAGGTTGTCTCCTTGTCCTAGAAAAAGGGGAAGAGCAATTAGTGGAATTGTTGCAAATCCTTGGTGAGACTAAGGTAGTGGATGTAGAGTTCGGTTGGTGAACTTGAACCACTCTAAATCCCGTGTCGATTATTTTTTAATTTGCAATTTCCATTACAACATCTTTAAAATTCCAATTCACCCCCCTCTTGGTTCATATCAATCGTGTGATCCGCTCAACAATTAATACAATAAGTTATGCGAATTTTGAAAAAAATCACGACTGCGACACCTGCAGTGACCGCAATAGCATCCGTTATCTCCGCAAACGCGATAAACGCAACGTGACCGCGAACGCTATTTAAATCCCTGATTTTGCTATAGTTTTTTTATATAAAATATTCATTAAAAATCACTTTCATAACCAACACTAAAACGAAATTCAATGACCGGAAAGGGGGAAAAAGTGCCAAAAATTAGATTAATCCAAATAATCAATAAATATTCTTATAATACAAACACGTAATTAAAGAAAATACAAAATCAAACAACAATCAACTAATGAAAGAAAATACAAACACATAATTTATTTTAGTGCATATGTAGATTCCGAGCCTGTTCACGAGCTTTTCGAGCCGAGCCTGGGTAAGCTCGGCTCAGCTTGTTAAGTTTTCGAGCCGAGCCCGAGCCCGAGTCGAGCTCACTCGAGCCGAGCTTTGACCGAGCTTTGACCGAGCCGAGCCGGAGTAGCTCGCGAGCCGGTCAGGCTCATTATCACCCCTAGCTATTACTATCATTTTTTTTGTTTAGTTTTGTGTACTGTAAACCAATTCTTTGATTCTTTGGATGTTTGTAGTAGATTAATATTCTCAAGTAACTTTCTGCTTTCCTTCTTCCAATTTTTTCCCACCAAATCTTAAACTTACATGACTTTTATATCAAAGGCGTTGGAGCAGTTGTTTGATGAACATATATTTCTAAAAATGACCAAATTCAGTTATTCAAACTAAGATAGCATAGATGAAAACTTTGCAACTCTTTCTTACACGCTAAACGCAACAATAATGTTATGTTTTGACTTAATTCGAATTGTATTACTCAAAAATTCGAAATGCCCATGTTCGACGTCTACATCCAATCCATACACAAGTACAAATCTTACAAGGACACTAACTAATTAGAAAGCTTCAAATGATAAAACGTACCTGTCTCGAACACATATATGTGCTCGACACTCGAGACAATTTGCCTATCACTATTTTTATATGGAAACTGCTGAAGAACATGGGCACACTCCTATACACTTCTGAACCATTTCCAGTCAATACAAAAGTTGACTTATGTAAACAGAATTATATAGGCCGATTGTGAGAAAAAGTAGCTCCCAAATATCAAACAATGCATTCCAAAATTGTTCAAGACAATATCATTAATTGAAATTGCAACAAAAGAGTAGAAACAACTAGAACAACCAATAAGTTCATACACTAAAAAAACATGTTTTAAGCTAATGTATCCAAAATTGAATGCAAAAGGCAAAAAAGAAAATATCGAAAAGGAAATTGATGTTTACCCACGGGATATGATGGTGCCTTCTGCATGATATCAAGAACAGGTGAAACTAATGTTTAAGCTGAATGCACTCACCTCACACGATGCTTTGAACTAGTTAAGAGGGGTAAAGATTCACTCTATGCATGATTGTAATGATACAACTTGTATAATAGCACTTTGCCGGTAGCATTTCTGACCGCCATAAAACCACCACCTGGACTGAAATCCAGACAGCGAGGATATTGTAAGTTCGTATTCAGTGGAGGCCAATTAGAGTACACTGTAAATGACGGGACATGCATTAGCTTTAAACTGTTTTTCTTCATGGTAGAACAGATAGCCAATATTTGAGCATCACTATTGAACTTCATAAAATCGACTTTGTTGGTTAGATTCTCAACAACCTTGATCGGTTTTCTTTTACCTCCCAAAAACTCATCCATGTTGTAAATGTTCACTATCCCACTGTCAGAACCAGCTGCAAACATTCTTCCGTAACTGCTATGTCATAATTTAACCCTCATTAATGATGTCTAAATTGATTGAATGTGTAAATATTGAGGATTAAATATGTTGTTATACAAATTTTCGTAACTGCTATGTCATCTAGGTAACAACAGTTAATGACTCAGTGACCATTTTGTAACAAAAATTAAAGTTTAATGCCTATTATGTAATTTTTAAAAGTTTGGTGATTATTTTATTTTTTTGAGATAGTTTAGTGATCATTTGTATAATTTACCCTTAAAAATATACCAAAGGCTTTTACGTTTGTTACTTGTTTCTTGTTTTTTTTTTCAGGTCTGTGTTTCACATATGTGCCTTCCTTTCACTTTTCTTTATTAATAAATTCTTCCAAGGAACTAAGAATGTTGAATCGTTCTAAGCGGAAGCAAAATATAGAGAAGACAACTCAAGAACAAAGAAAGAAAGCCAAGAACAATCAAGAACAACACAAAGAGTTTTAGAGTGAATGTCTTGATTACTTAGAAGATGAATGGTAAAAATGAGGTGGGGAAGGCCTCTATTTGTAGTTGAGTCTCCCTACCTCCGACGGTACCTAATGATTTACATCGATGACTACGATCGAAGCTCACCAACCACCATAAAATATTTTCTAGAATATATTTGTTATCTAAGGAAACAAATTCTATGTTTACATGAAAAGTTTACATAGGTCAAAATGGTTGTCTTCTAGAATTCTCCACAGACCGGGCTAAGTTTGGTGGTCTCTTTAGGCCCAAAATCTCCGTTAGAACCTCTTGGGAAACCATTCGTACATGTGACTCGGACTCGAACTGACGGTCCGTTACAATATGGTCAAGTATTGTTCACTTTGATTATAGAGTAAAAGAGTTTAATAATTTCGTACCAAGTCTCACAAATATGAGTTGTCTTTATTATGTTAAGAAATACATACATATAAATGGTGTAGATGAAATAAATTTTCCTGGTGTAGTATCATAAACAACCACAAATGGTTCTTTCAACTCAAAATAGAATTATTAAAAAAAAACTCAAAATATAAATATTTTTTATAAAACAAATGTATTTTAATTAGTTAATAATTTCTATTACAATTAATATATTTTTTAGAAAAATAATATAATTAACTTAAAGTATGACTTAAAATAAAGGCTTAATAACCAAACATGTGCTCAAAATATACATGTGGTTCACTTATGGTGCCTAACCTATTTTTTACTCTAAATATATGCATAAAGTTTCATTTCGATCATTTTAACTATCTGGCCGTTAAAAAAATGTTGGTCATTTAAAATGTGATACATGACATGTTTTAATATATATTCTAATAATTTTTCAAATTAGTTGATTGGGATAGTGGTGATTGGTTACAGCTTCAATGGTTGCTTTTAAAGCAAGGTTCAAATCCTACAGATGGATACCAAAAGTTGTTTTCATTTTCTTTTTAATTTTAGTGACTAGTTTAGAATAAGAGTCATAGTTTGAAGATTTCTTGTGCAATTAATTCTAAAACATCCAAAAATCAAGTTTAAAAAAACATCAATTTTATGGACTAACTATTATTTATCCCAAATTTAACGATAGTGTAAATAGAGTTGACTAACAAAAAAATGGATAGTACGTGTTTCTTTAGCCCAAACTTTTCAAGTCCATTGAGGCCCAAACAGTTCTCAAAATACAGTTAATGTCTGATATTTGTTTCAATCTTCCCCACCATCTCAGTATAAAACTTAATGATTTTACTCTATGTTGCACGGATACGGATACAGGTATAGGGACGAATACGAGGACGAGAAACGATAGTTTTTAAAATTACAAGGTATGGGTACAATAGGGATACGACAAATGTAAAAAATCAATACATATAATCATAAAAAAACATTAAAATTCATAGTAAATTAAAAAATCTAATGATTTTCATGGATTAAAATGAAGTCCAAGTTAAATTCTCATTAGTTGTGGTAGTCTCTCATTCAATTAAAATTTAATGATTTTGTGATTCCTAAAAAAGATATTAACAAAAAATTATAATTTCCTATCTATTTATAATTTTTATTAAAAAATTACTTTAATTCAAATAATATTTTAAAGCTATGAAAATTAGTTTATTAAAATAAAAATATTTTATACCCTGATTTTGCGTTTCTTATTTCTCTTTTTTTGTCAACTACTTCCCTTCAGTTTAACATAAACAAAACGGTGTAGTTTTAGGATTCTATGAAAACGTTGTCGTAAGGGTTGAAATCCTATTCGCAACTCCCATTTCTTATTCCTTCTTTTTCATTGACTATTATTTCTTCAAGTAATAGAGAAATTAATATCGGTTTCCAAGATGGATTCAATAATAAAATTAACTTTTATCATTTAAATATAATAAATGTACAATATAATATAAATAAGAATTCTAATATTCAAGTGGTGGATAAATTAGTGACGGTTTCCAAAATACATTTTGTAACACCCACATTTCCGTCCTAAAATTTAAAGCCGTAGAATTTAATTATTTTATTTATTCTTAGAAGCTAATTGAGCTTGCGAATTTGTGAACTTTTCAATTTGGTCCCTAAAGTCCTCAATTGGGCAATTAGTGCACCAATTCGGATTAGAAAGGAAATTAGATTCGAATTAATTACTCTAGCCGATTGGTAAACTAATGAAATTGAATTAGTGATATCAAGATCTAAAGTGTGGAATTAAAAGAATACGAAAAGAAATTAAATAACATTATACTCCTTAAAAATCGGATGAAATTTATAAAATTCAATAAAGCTTGTAACAAGGCAATTTGGTGATTAAATTAAAAGGTTTATAAATAGTAAAAATTGCATGTTAAGGATAAAATATCCTTGAGGCTGCCCTTAGTAAATTAAGAATAAAAGAGTTAGTAAAAAGGGCTCATAGGTAATTTTGAGAGCTATCAAATCATCCAAATGATGGAAGCTTGTCTTCCTTCCTCATTTTGCTCTCCTTTGCCGTGAAGAAAAGGAAAATATGGGGAGGAGAGAAGCTCAATAGTCAGCCATTTTGAGAGCTAAAAATAGTGAAATTTTCGGTTGCATGGTGAAAGATTAAGCTAGGAAATTGAAGAAAGTAGCTAATGTTGTCAAGAAATTAAAGAAAGTAAGTTTCCTACTCTTTGTAGTTTTCGGTTGTGTTAAAAACCATGCATGCAAACCTAAAATTTGTATGAACATGAAGGTATATGAATCTTGAATGAAATAACAAAATGAAATATGGAAATATGTGAAAACTTTTCAAGAACACATGAATAGAGTAAAAAAGGGACTGTTTTGAAAGAAAATATAAAATCTTGAGCTTTTGGAAAGTTTGCTAAGGATTAAAATCTGAAAATTTTCACTAGGAGAAATTTGTCAAGGAATGAATATTTTGTTATAAAAGTTTATTGGTTGCTGGAAAAAAAATGAGTTAGAAAGATGATATTTTGATTAGAACTAAAAATGGTCATGAAATCGAAAGTTATGAAGATTGGGGACTGATTTGAAGAAATCGGTAAATTGAATGTTTAAATGTTGAAATTGGAAGTTTACATGGACTGTAAAAATATCATGGAAAAGTAGAATAAGTCATACCATGGAGGAATTTAGGTTCAAGTGTGTGATTAAATGTATTTTCAATCTAAAGTATAAGTTAAGAAAACTGTCCAGTGGTGTTCAATGTAAAAACAGTAAATTTTGAAATTCACCAAAAATTGGATATAAGATATTTGTAGCTGAAATTTATACTGTATAAACTTTGATATGTCTAGAATCATTGAGAGAAAACGAAACTCGATTTCAGTATGTAAATTGAAAAATATGAATTTTTAAAGTTGAGCAGTGCATGCTGTCCAGATTTACAGAAATGAGTATAATTAAGTAATAAACTGTATTAATTCGGATAAGATAAAAATATGAGGTTCACGTGACTGTAAAATTGAGTTTAATACCTTTCCAATGGTATATGATAAGTTAATTTTGGATTAGTAATTAAAAAGTTATGATTAAAACGCTAACTAGTCCTCGAACAAGCTTAATGAAAAGTCAGAATTGAAATTAGGAGTTCATGCTTGAAATTGTGAAGTAATTATGGTTGAATTGCTTCCTAATATAGTGTATATTTGTTTAATGTTGAGAGTTAAGATCGGAATAGCGAAGAAATTTCGGAGGAAGCTAGGATCAATCGTTCGAAAGGAAGAAGCAAAGGCATCTCAACTCGAGATCAAGCTTAAGGATCGTGAGTGTAATTTTATCTTAGGGTTGGGACTAGTGTCCGAACCACTTTAATTTTCTGTAATTTATGTTTTATATGCATGAAATTGGACTAAATGATATCCGGTAATGTCTTTAGTAAGGGAAGGAGATATAAAGGAACTTGGATGCATGATTGAAACTTGTGATATATGTTTGATTGTGTGCGATATGTGGGCTGTTTTATATGATGTTAAATGCCATGAATTTATTTCGATTTGGATTTTGATATTTGATTGAGTATGTGCAAATGTGGACTGCCCATGTGAATGATTGTATGATGAAAAAGCATGAAATGGATTCTTGATGATATTTGATAAAATGAAAATGTGGACTGCCCTATAGTATGATTATGCTATGCTTGAAAATGCTTATGATTATGTATGATTGATGTTGCTGCCATGCATGATGTTACGATCGAATGAGTATGCAAAGTAAATTCTGAAAAATGTACATGAAATGGAATAATGAACTAATCACTTAACAAGATTACGCCCTTGGTCGTTTGGACGTTCTAGATAAGAACGACATGCCTAAAGTCTGAGCTCACCGTCCGATATTGCTTTGTGCAATCTTTGATAGTACTTTGTGTACTTTTGATAAGATGTGTGATCTTGATTGCTGTTCGAGACACACGATGCTATGGGCATCCCCTTTGACGTTGCTTTGTGCAATATTTGATGTTGTCGCGGGCAACTATATCCGTTATGTGTTACCCTTCCGATGGCTCGAATTTCTGTTACGACTATTCTACCATGGGCAAAACATTAAATAAAATGCTTGGGCTAAGAAACCAAATTAAAGAAATGAAATGAATTACCATGTGATATGAAGTGCATGAATTAAATGGAACTTGCTATGTTAAATAAGCTTATGAAGTGGATAAAAGATTGTGTGACTTAGCATGATATGATATGATATGAAATGCTATGCTATGTGGACATTGATGCTTTCCGATTATGATATGAAATGAAATGCTATGCTATGTGGACATTTGGTCCTTTCCGATTATGATACGAAGCATATGAATTACTTATAAGTTCGATTATGTGAAATTTGGGTAATGACCCTATTCGAATACATGTAATTAAGTAAGGGAAAATTCTGATTTTTGAATGATAATTTGAGATCATTCGAATGACATGCTATGGTGAATTTGTGATTTCGACTTGATAAGTTAAAAATGCTATGTATGGTTTAGCATTAGATCTTGATTTATTCAATTGCTAAGCATGATATTGAGTATGCTGAAAATGGATTGAATTATGCTATTGATCGAATTATGTGCAAGCATGTGATAAATTATTGTGATATGTTATGTATTCGAGCATGTGCTATGAATGTTGATATGACATGTATGATGCTATGTCTATGAATTTTATGTGAGCTTAGTTGGGTGAAATCGAATTGTTAATAAACCTAGCTAAGTAAACTCAATGCTTGAACACGCTAAAGCTCAAAGAATGAATTAGTTTTAGCATTACCTCGCTAAGTACTTTTTGTACTTACCGCTCCGTTGTTTTCTTCTTCCCAACCTTAGCAGGATAGCTCGGACCCTAAAGCTAACTTTCGTTGGATCAAAGTTATCAAGTTCTCAAGTTCACAGTTCTGAAATATGTACGATCTAAGTCTTATCTTTAGACTCCTAGATGGTGGCTTTGAAGTCTGTTTAAGGATTCGTTTTGTTATGTTTGGTCGTAACTTAAGTTTGAAATGGTGTTTGAAATTATATGCTCCGTGATGCTTGGTTAGGAGGCTAGAATCATGTTTTATATTTAAGTAGGTAGCCTCATTATTTTGTGTATAAAAATGTAAGTCAAGCTAGTGGTTGTGTCGATCCTTTTTGTTGTCCATAGTCGATAGCTTGACATGTTTAGGGGCATATAAGCTATGTTATTTTGTAAGGTCCTAAGTAAAGGAAATCAAATGCCATGAAATGGAAAAATATTATGTGTTGCATGAAAATTGACTTGACTAATTATTGGTAATTTGGATTAATTCGAAATCACCTAGACCATTTAGATAAGTTTTCGAATGACATGTAATCGATTAATTAAGTGTTCGACATTATGACTTACTTGTAATAGTAATATGAAAATAAAAATAAAGTTTTAAATTGGCTCGTAAATTAGTAGCAAGATTAAAAGAAAGTATGTCTAAGTCTTTGTATGATCATAATAAGTTAAGAAAGTTTTTGTTAGCCCATTTTCCGCGTGCGCATTAATATGAAATACTGATTAAAATAATATCATATTTTCCGAAATACTTCCGCTTTTGTCTGATAAGTTCCGTTTGTCCGTTTTCCGACCTCCGACAACGCCCCCGACTCCCGGCCCGGGTTGGGGGTGTTACACATTTAATTATTTTCTCTCCTTTTTAGTTTTTCTAGGTAGTGTAATGTCTGTTTTCAAAACCTATTTAATTTTTTCTCGTTGGTGTTTGTATTTTGCCTTGAATCAAGGTCCCTGATTGATATATTCTTTTTAATAATAAAATTAACTTTTACCTTTTAAACACTAAAAAATATCTTTCTACTTCTTCTTTTTACTTTTCAGAATCTTTCTCTTTTTTTCTTTTCCTTTCTTTTTTTACCTTTGCAACTTCATTACATCGCTTTCATACAATTATCTGAAGGATCGTACGGATCTAGTGAACGACGCTTAGATCGCTAATAATAACAGAAAATACCAGTTGAAATCGTCTTTTGAAGATTATCTGTTTTTTCTTTTTTGAGAAAATATCTGTATATTTTTCTCTATTGATCATTAACGGGAATAACGGTCTGTGATCACCGTAATCTGACGTTACCCGTTAAATCGCGACCGGAATCTAGTGTTTTTTGGTGTGAATACGATCCCAAGGCGATTTTCGGCGATATTGATTTCGAACAGCGGTGATACCACTATATAACCGCCGCGATCGCGGTTGCGAACTATTTTTTAAAACCCTAATTTGGTGCTTAATTAATCTGTAATTATGAGGTCAGTCAAAGAATTTATGTAAGTATATATATATATATATATATATGGATTGTATTTTAGCTCTTATAATTGAAAATGCCTTTTTGTTATTTTTAAGCTAAGAATTTATTGCGGATTCAGTTTGAGCAATTTCACGAGATTTAAATATGTGAAGACCATGGATTTAAATCTCGATCGCGGTCACGTTTTCAGTCACGTCACGGTTATCGCACTTGCGGACATAACAGAGGCTATTGCGGTCATGAAAATGTAAAGTGTTTTCAGTTATAGTGTTTTCCAACACTTATTATAAAACATAATAATTATAATTATAATCATAAAAGTTAATTTTAATGATTTTTAGAGTGAATTCCAACACTTATGAACTTAGATTACTGAAATTAAAGGACTACATTGAACAAAAATAAAGCTTACACTCTAAATTAAGAAAACTTCAAGGGCTGAAATAACAAAAATAAAAAGTGACATGACTGAAATGGAAATTAACTTATACCTTTAAAAATATGCTGACACATATCATAATTTAAGCTTTTATTTATACATTCAAACCCTAGTTGTTGATTTTAATTGAAAATCTTTAATGATTTTTTCATCAAATTAATATGCTCTCTTAATATCTTTTCCTAGTTGAATTCTCATAACCCAAAGGTTTTTTTTAAGGATTAATATCTTATACACTGGGCGGTGGAATTTTTTTGTTTCCACAAGCGCCTCAATTATAGGGTTTATAGTTAGGGTTTAGGGTTTAAAGTTTAGGGGTTTTAATGTAGAGGTTTAGAATTTAGGGTTCATGTTTAGAATTTAGGGTTTATGGTTATAATTTAGGGTTTAGGGTTAGGGTTTAGTTTTAAGGTAATATGGGTAGGGATTTAGGTTTTAACCTATAAACCCTAAATTTTAACCCTAAACCCAAAATTCTATCAACAATCCCTAAATTCAAAACTACTACACTTATACCCCTAAATTTTAAACCCTAAACGGAGTCCCTAACTCCTATAATTAAAACGCTTGTGTAAAAAAGTTTCCAGAAGCACTTGTGTATAAAACAATTACCCAAATAAAATTATAATATTAATAACAAAACCTAAATCCCTCTTTATTCTTCGTTTTCTCTTTGGCTTTCAAACCCTAGCCGTCGTCATCAGACCAGCCTCTAGAGTCACGCGATTTCACCTCTTGTCGTCGGCGCTCCGTCAATCCCCTCTCCTCAACGTCGACCAATTCTCTCCCTGTAAGTCTCATCAGCTCGCCTCCCTTTACACTCTCACGCTCACCCTTATCGCCCCACATGGATTTTTTTTTTATAGATTTTACAGTAACGGGAGAAAACAGGGATAGCGGCCCGTTACTACCGTTATTTACCGCTACCTGTTAAATTGCGGCCGCTATCCACCGTACTAGTGTAATTCCGCGTCCCACCGTTGTTTTCGCCGATAGCGGTTTCGACCAGTGGCGTTACCGCTAAATAGCGGCCGCGGGCCGTTTTTCGGAACCCTGCTTAGGATGTTTTCATTTAAAATAAAATTATTAGCTGTTCAGGGATTGGCTTTTAAGCCTTTATTCATTCTGTGTTTGGTTTTTCTTTTTTCAGGATTTCATAAGAGGGAAAATGAGTTTGATATCTCAAAATCCAGTGTCTAGAAACAGTGTGAAGGCTAAAAGGGTTGATGAAGTGCTTTCAGTTCATGGAGATAATAAAGATCCTGAGAATGGGTTGGAATCCGATTCCGAAATCTCGAAGTTGAAAAGGAGAAAGAAACAAAAAGAACAGCAGATTGAGCTTGAGCAGGAGAAAGAAATGAAAAAGCTTGAAAATTTCCTTTTTGGGTCTATTTATTCCCCAGTTGAATTCGGTAAAGAAGCTGAGGAAAATGCTCAAGATGTTGCCGAAGATGGTTCGGCTTTGTTCTTTTTGGACAGTACCCCAAACGATGTGGAATTGTCCGAGGAAAGTGATAATGAAGAGAAGATTCATCGGGAAAGGAAAGCTGTTTGGGTGGATGAGGAGGAGGAAAGAACCGCGATAAACATAGCTAAGGTTAATAGGTTGAGGAAATTGAGGAAGGAAAACGGTGAGAGTGTGATTTCTGGTTCAGAGTATGTTTCGAGATTGAGGGCTCAACATGCTAAGCTGAACCCCGGGACTGAATGGGCCAAGCTAGATTCGGGTTTAAGGAATGATCGTAGTTATGATGACGAATCATCTGATGAAGAAAAGCATGTAGTGGCAGCTTCTGGTTATGGAAATGCTGAAGCTTTTGATGATATTCTTAGAACAGATGAAGATCTGGTGGTGAAGAGTAGGGTTAAGTTGTTGCCAGGGCTTCTTGAGTACTCGAGATTAGTGGATGCAAATGTTGAGGAACTTTCCAGTGGTCCAATAAATTCAGTTCAATTCCACAAGAATGCTCAGTTGCTACTTGCTGCTGGATTGGACCGGAGGATCAGGTTTTTCCAGATTGATGGTAAACGGAACACCAAAATACAAAGTGTTTTTCTTGAAGATTGTCCGGTTCGTAAAGCATCTTTCTTACCTGATGGTTCCCAGGTCATTATATCAGGAAGGAGGAAGTTCTTCTATTGCTTTGATTTGGTGAAAGCAAAAGTCAATAAAATCGGGCCATTGGTTGGTAGGGAGGAAAAAAGCTTGGAAGTTTTTGAGATTTCCCCAGATTCAAGTACCATTGCATTTTTGGGAAATGAAGGTTATATATTGCTGGTTTCATCCAAAACAAAGGAACTGATTGGAACACTTAAGATGAATGGAACAGCCCGCTCACTGGCTTTTGCCGATGATGGGAACCAATTATTGAGCTCTGGCAGTGACGGTGAGGTCTACCATTGGGACTTGAGAACGAGAACATGCTTCCATAAGGCTGTTGATGAAGGCTGCATTAATGGTACAACTCTTTGTACATCACCAAACGGAAGAATGTTTGCAGCTGGTTCTGACAGTGGGATAGTGAACATTTACAACAGGGATGATTTTTTGGGAGGTAAAAGAAAACCGATCAAGGTTGTTGAGAATTTAACCACCAAAGTCGATTTTATGAAGTTCAATAGTGATGCTCAAATACTGGCTATCTGTTCTACCATGAAGAAAAACAGTTTAAAGCTGATGCATGTCCCGTCATTTACAGTGTACTCTAATTGGCCTTCACTGAATACGAACTTACAGTATCCTCGTTGCCTGGATTTCAGTCCAGGTGGTGGTTTTATGGCGGTCGGAAACGCTGCCGGCAAAGTGCTATTATACAAGCTGCATCATTACAATCATGCATAGCACCATCATATCCGGCGGGTGAACATCATTTTCTTTTTCTATCTTTTGGTTTTTGCCTTTTGCATTCAATTTTGGATACAGTAGCTTAAAATATGTTTTTTTAGTTTATGAACTTATTGGTTGTTCTAGTTGTTTCTACTCGTTTGTTGAAATTTCGATTAATGATATTTCTTGAACAATTTTGGAATGCATTGTTGGATATTTGGGAGCTACTTTTTCTCACAATCTGCCTATGTAATTCTGTTGACATAATTCAACTTTTTATTGACTGGAAATGGTTCAGAAGTGTATAGGAGTGTGCCCATGTTCTTCAGCAGTTTCCATATAGAAATAGTGATAGGCAAATTGTATGTTTTATCATTTGAAGCTTTCTATTTAGTTAGTGCCCTTGTAAGATTTGTACTTGTGTACGGATTGGATGTAGGTGTCGAACATGGGCATTTCGAGTAATACAATTCGAATTAAGTCGAAACATAACATTATTATTGCGTTTGGCATGTAAGAAAGAGTGGCAAAGTTTTCATCTATGCTATCTTAGTTTGAATAACTGAATTTGGTCATTTTTAGAAATATATGTTCATCAAACAACTGCTCCAACGCCTTTGATATAAAAGTCATGTAAGTTTAAGATTTGGTGGGAAAAAAATGGAAGAAGGAAGCAGAAAGTCACTTGAGAATATTAATCTACTACAAACATCCAAAGAATCAAAGAATTGGTTTACAGTACACAAAACTGAACAAACAAAAAAATGATAGTAATAGCTATAACAAAGTTGACCTAAGTTTCATATTTCTTGAGTAAGTTCTTCTGTTGCCGCCGATGGGGAGGGCTCAACGCCTTGAGGTAAATCGGAAATGGAGGCAAGAACTCGACGAATGCTCAAGGAACGCGGAGGACGGAAGCTGAGGGATCTTGTCATCTTGTTATCGGAGAAAATATGGGACGAGTTAGAAAGGATGAAATAAACCAGTGTTTGAACAATCAGGAACATGAGGATCCTCACTAATGAATCTGCCATTAACATCTCCACTTGCATGGTTTTTTCAACAAAGGGAAAAGATGAAGGATTTTGAAGTAGGGAAATGGAAAAGATGAAGGGAAAATTGGAGAGGGAAGTTGGTATATATAATATGGTGGGGGGAAATTTGGAGAGCCGCTTGTTTTGACTGCTCTGGAACTCATATTTTGACTACATTGGACCACCTACTTCCTTCCCATTTCCTAACTATTGCTTTTATCCCACCTTGTATTTTAGATATAAAATATTCATGTTTTTCATAGTAAACATTATAAATTAAATAAAACAAAAAATTTAATCCAATTTGAACAATAAAACTAAACCGTAGTAGGCTTGAATTTTTAAATTTTGTCGGGATTTAAACTCATACAAGACGGATTAATATAAGTATTTTTAGTCACTAAACAAATTATTAGATCTCGAAGTAGAATTGAATTTAATAGAATCAAATACTATTATTGAAGTTTTAGTTTTCTTATCTTTTTATAGTAGATCTATACACGATGACATCTCATTGATAGCATACGCAAGTAGACGGTCTATAATTCTTGAATTATTTTTTCATCACTAAATTTTTTTAAATTATATTTGAACTCAACAAGTGGTCTCAGTTAAGAACTCAGATTCAGTCGTAATGTCTGTAAAGTGTGTGTATGTCCAAAGATAAAAAAATTTAGGGTAAACTACATAAATGACCACCATACTATTGGTAAAGTCGCGATTTGACCACATTACTTTTTTTCGAAGCAATTAAGCCATCATACTATTAAATTGGTGCAATGTGACCACCGGCCGTTAGAGGTTAACGGCATGGTGATGTGACAGTTAAAAAATAGGGGTATAATTACACATTTAGTCCTTGCTATTTACACATTCTTTCAATTTAGTCTTAATTTAAAATAAATAAAAATAAATTAGGTGGCGACACGTGTCACCCCCTATTTAGTGGAGAAAAATAAAGTTTTTAAATACCTACTCTTAAAGGGAATCAAACCTGGGAGATTTTGGAGCAAATGCAGTTGCTTAGCCACAGCACTAAAGACAACATTGTGTTATGAAACACCAACTTAAATATATGTCTTATTATTTTCTATATTTACTTTTTTAATTTTACATATAAAATCATTTCCATTTCACAGAAGCATGCATAAAGATTGAAGGTCCTAAACACCAACATTCTGATGCAAGCAATCAGCAACATGCCATAAAGAATGTAAAACAAAAAGATTAAAAGCAAGCTTTAGTCTATAAAAACACATTTCCATTTCACAGAAGAACAAACAGAGTCCAAACTGGAAGCCTTACAGATTATGTAGAATGAACTCCTTTTGCATTTATACTAAAAACATGCATGTTGTTATATTAAATATTTTGAGAAGGTAAAAACAACATGTAATTAGGTACAAGTTTAAGAAACAGTGTGGGGTATTGATATTCTAATAGAGTTCTATATTAGATCTAACATGGTTATTCATCTGTTGAGTACCGGGCAACTGTTACTACAACAACTAAGTGAAGTTTGCAACTCATTTCATTTTTTTCAAATTAATTAAGAAACCAAATTATTCAACACTTTCCACACAATAAACTGACAAGCATTGTATGAAAAACCTAGTACTCATGGAAGAGCTTTTAACAATTCCCAGCAAGATGCTAGATAAATTTATTTCCACACAATAAGTGCATAAGTAGCTTTACCTAAGCACCTAGTAATTGGCATGGGAGGCATACTGATACTACTCACCAGGGGAAAATGTCATTTACGTTGAACTAATATACCAACCTCAGGATTCAAATCAATAACTATCCTCAAAGCTTTTAATACATCAACACTGCCACAGGCAAAAGAACTTGATCGGTTCCCTTGCTGCAGGCTGCAGCACAGACAATCAAACAATTAAGTATGTGGCAGTGAAAGCAGGCCAATATATGTTGCATCCATGTGCAAACAATTATACAGAAAGAGAAAAAAATTAAATTGAGGGATTGTGAGTGATCTTGGCAACTTTTGCACCACAAGCAGCAGCCAATATTGAGGCACCTGTTGAAATATTTACAGTGTTAGCTCCATCACCACTCTTTCCAACAATGTCAACCGCATCATTTAACCCTTCTACCTTCAAAGCATGTTTTAACATTGCCCTCGCCAACCCCACAACCTATAAACGAGTGTGGTTTGAGAAAGAGACAATTTAGTCTTGGTGTTTTATAACACAATGTTGTGTTTGGTGTAGTGGTTAAGCTACAGCCTTTGCTCCAAAACCTTTTAGGTTCGATACCCCTTAAGAGTAGGTATGCTTAAATTTATTTTTCTCCTCTAAATAGGCGGTGACACGTGTCACCACCTGATTGGAGGGGGAAATAAATTTATTAAATTAAATATAAATAATTAAATTCTTCCAATAAGTTGTTGACACGTGTCACCACCTAATTAAATAATTAATTTATTTTAAATTAAGATAATAAAAATGACTAAATGTGTAATTATACCCCTATTTTTTTAACTGACACATCACCCTGTCGTTAACCTTTAACGGTTGGTGGTCACATTGCACCTAATTTAATAGTATAGTGGTTTAATTGCTTCGAAAAAAAGTAATGTGGTCAAATCGCGACTTTACCAATAATATAATGGTCATTTATGTAGTTTACCCAAAAATCTATGGACAAATACTATCTTGTATAAAAAAGGTTTTTAAATTATATTTGGAATGTTTTTTATCCAATTAAATAAAAGGATAAATATCCTATACACAGGCGGTGGAAACTGAAAGTTTCCACAAGCGCCTTAGTTTTAGGGTATAGGGAGTTAGTTTAGTTTATAGGGTTTATGGGTTTAGGTGTAGGGGTTAAGAATTTAGGGATAGTTGTTTCAATTTAAGGTTTAGGGTTATAATTTAGGGTGTATAGGTTAGGGTTTAGTTTTTTGGGTAATATGGTGAGGATTTAGGTTTTAACCTATAAACCCTAAATTATAAACCTAAACCTTAATTTGAAACAACTATCCCTAAAGTCTAACCCCTACACCTAAACCCCTAAACCCTATACACTAAACTAACTCCCTATACCCTAAAACTAAGACACTTGTGAAAACTTCTAGTTTCCACAGCATGTGTATAAAATATTTATCCTTAAATAAATAACATATAATTTTGAAGGAATTAAAAAAAGAAAGCATCGTGTGATTCAATTTCAATTCATAAATTCTTATTTCATTGTCGAAATATAAATTTAAGGGTAAAGTATGTCAGGTACCACCGAATAATAGGGTGTTATCTGTTTTTACCATCAACCTTTTAATTGGTCCAAATTTAACATCAAACTTTATTTTTCGACTCGTTTATACTACCCTGCCATTAAATCGTTAACTCTGTGATGACATGGACGCTGCACCAAAACGACGTCGTTTTGGTGCCGTTATTTTGATAATAAATGACCCAAAACGACGTCGTTTTGCTAGAGAAAAATATGTGAAATTGTGCACTCATTGAGATTTGAACCTAAGACCTTAAGCATCAAAGACAACCTCCAAACCACCAAGCCAACCTAGTATCTTTGAATTAATTTTAGCACAAATAATATATATTCCAAACTGTAGTTTGTCATATAAATAATATTACTTTATCTGAATAATATAAATATATTATTTCTAATATAAAAAATTCAAATATTGGTATACATATATTAATACATAAATAATAAATTAAATGAAAAAATATAAATATTTTTATATTATTAATAATATTAAATATATAAATAGATAAATATATTATTATAAAAACTAAAAGACTAATTTTCAAAACAAAATTTGTTTAAAAAATATAAAATTCGACAAAATCTTAATCCCTAAATCCATAACCCTAACCCTAAACTATAAACTTTAAACCTTAAAATTTTATTCATAAACAAATAATATTAAAATATATAAACAAATAATATATTATTATAAAAACTAAAAAGCTGATTTAAAAAATATAAAATTTTCAAAATTTACGAAAAGACCCAAAAATTCACCAAAATTTTAGGGTTTAGGGTTTTGGTGAATTTTTGTGTCTTTTCGTAAATTTTGAAAATTTTATATTTTTAAATCAGTTTTTAAGTTTTTATAATAACATATTATTTCTTTATATATTTTAATATCATTTGTTTATGAATAAAATTTTAGGGTTTAAAGTTTATATTTTAGGGTTAGGGTTTATGGGTTTAACGATTAAGATTTTGTCGAATTTTAGATTTTTTAAACAAATTTTGTTTTGAAAATTAGTCTTTTAATTTTTATAATAATATATTTATCTATTTATATATTTAATATTATTAATAATATAAAAATATTTATATATTTTCATTTAATTTATTATTTATGTATTAATATATGTATATCAGTATTTGAATATTTTTATATTAGAAATAATATATTTATATTATTCAGATAAAGTAATATTATTTATATGACAAACTACAGTTTGGAATATATATTATTTGTGCTAAAAATAATTTAAAGATATTAGGTTGGCTTGGTGGTTAGGAGGTTGTCTTTGATGCTTATGGTCCTAGCTTCGAATCTCATTGAGTGCACGATTTCATATATTTTTCTCTAGCAAAACGACGTCGTTTTGGGTCATTTATTATCAAAATAGCGGCACCAAAACGACGTCGTTTTGGTGCAGCGTCCATGTCATCACGGAGTTAACGATTTAACGGCATGGTGGTATAAACGAGTCGAAAAATAAAATTTGGTGGTAAGTTTGGACCAATTGAAAGGTTGATGGTAAAAACAGGTCACACCCTATTGTTCGGTGGTACCTGACATACTTTACCCTAAATTTAAATATTGATAATATATTAAACATCTCTTATTTTAATCCACTATTTAATTGATTCATACACTATTTTTTAGATTGTACAATGTATTAGACTTATATTCAAATTTGAATATATCAAAATTTAAATCTCTTCTCCCACCATTAATCGCACCTTTTTCTTAAGAAATGAAAAAAAAAAGTATACTAAACTTTGAATTAGAGTATGAAAACTCAAATCTTTTAAAAACAAGTAGAGCATTGTTCACGTGCTTATTTTACTTTTATTAAGAAAACTGAAATATCATAAGTGAGTATAAAAATGAAAAGAAATTGAAGTTGTTAGCGCCAAATTTGACCATAATCCAAGAATCAAGATGGTCAAATTCTGAGTTCAACACTTGAAAACAAGACT
This sequence comes from Hibiscus trionum, assembly GCA_030270665.1. Classification (NCBI taxonomy): domain Eukaryota; kingdom Viridiplantae; phylum Streptophyta; class Magnoliopsida; order Malvales; family Malvaceae; genus Hibiscus; species Hibiscus trionum. Next base: position 3,483,930 of record BSYR01000021.1, on the reverse strand, counting down.
TGCTTAATTAAAAGGAAATTCATCAAAACATGTCTATCTCATAAGTAAGACTTGTTCTTAAGTTTCAATCTTGACACGCTAAGCTTCTTACACTTTCCCAAATCCACCCACGTGTCATGTATGATTATCCTAGTTGTCAATAGTAGAATCCCAACAACGTTCATATAATTATATTATATTTAGATACATAAACTGGATTATAACGGGGTGCCAAGTCTAGACCTCGTAGAATATGATGGATGCTACAAAATAATCTTGGTTTCTAATTGATATAAATTTCTTATCGTTATTTTTGATCGTCTGGCTTGATACTCATCATAAGTATAGTTGGATGTATAATTCTAGAGAGATATTTTTAAATAACTTGGTGAACGGGGAAAATAGTGTGGAAGGGTTATGAGTTATGACATAGATTATTATAGGTATAACAACTTGTTTTAAGTAAAAAAAAATAATTAAGGTGCTTAAAGGGATAAAATTCGTCTGCCTTTTTTCGGTACCCTTACATATGTCCCAACACTAAAAAACACTACAAAATTAAATTTTAAACCCTAACCCTAAATTCTAAATCCTAAACCCTACACCATATACCCTAAAAAATACACCTTACCCTAAATTCCCTAAACCCTAACCACAACCCCTAACCTAAAACCTAAAACCCTAAAGTTAATTTTGAGCGTGGAAACATATGTAGGGCACCGAAAAGGGGTAGAGAATTTTCATCCTGCTTAAAGTGGTTATCGAATAATAATTTAGCTATTTATTTTCATAAAAAAATTAAATAGTATTTTTTTGGTAAGAAATACAAACTCTATGGATCAGTTGTGAATCGCATCATTTAATACAACATCAGTAATACATTTGGATACTCATAAGTCATGATCGAACCATACAGAAAAATTACATTCAAAATCTCAATGTGCTAATATCCATCATCGGATTCGATAACCGGTTAACAATACCGGTATCATCGCCGTCAACTGTGAGTCTGTGACCACCTGCCAGCCTTATGCCCACCGTGAAGCCTCGCCCCTCCACGAATTCCATGTCATACAATCCTCTTATTTTTCGTGCTTGCCCCGCACCACAACACCCACAGCAACTAAGAATTATGTATATCCCTTCGGACCAGTCTTATAGAGTGAGTGAGTTACCATTCCCCTGTTTGTAGATATACCTGATAGTATTAGATAGACCAATTCATCACGTCATATGTGATCCAACCAAATTTATTCTTCTTAAAGTAATTTTAAAGTAATTACTTACTTCTTATTTATATGTATGAAAAAAGTGAAGATTCATCTTATAATAAGTGTTATGCTTCCGCCAAGCATCTCTGAAAAACTCTACCTCGAAAACAATATCACTGTCTCTGCACTACACTCTAAGTATTACAGAGTCTGGAGCTCTTCCTCCAGGCACATAAGCTTCTAAGACCACTGCGCTAAGACAAGATAGCTATTATGTTCGACTGATCTCGTAACCTGACAGGCGAGCTACCATATGTTATCCCATCAATAGCCATCATTAAGCCTGTCACAATCTCATCAAACATCATTCTGTCTATAGCTCCAAGGGGATATAAATACCCCCAAGATCAAAGATAAAAAGGACGATTCCACGACTCTCTACAAAGTGTAATCACTAATTTTATCCGGACCTCGAACCTCTTTAGTTTATGCTAGTTTTGGGCTTAACAACATGTGCTATTATGTTTTTTTTAAGAAAAGAAAAAAAAAAGAAAAAAAAAACTTAAACATTATTATACCATTATGAGTATTATATTATTAAAGCTACAAAACCCCTAAACATTATTATAGTATTAATGTTATTATTACATCATTCGTTATTGTTATTTACATTACTACATGTTATTATTAGTATTTCTATTATCATTATTATTATATCTATTAATATTTTATTACTACTACTTATGTTATCTATTTAATTTCATTATTATTATTATTATTATTATTATTATTATTATTATTATTATTATTATGTTACAATTAATAAAGCTTAAACATTATAAATAAAATAACTCAAGTCCACTTACATTAAAGTTCAGAAAATATATTACAACTCAGCTCATTTAAAACCCAAAAATAATATACACACAATAGCCCGTTTGGCCTTAACTACCAAAACCTTAAATCTGATTTTTTTTTCCTTTTGTGCATCCCACTGATAGCCATTGAATCGAGGCGCATCCAACGGTCCAGATCTACTAAGGCTGAAACCCTAGCGAGCCCCTTCTTTCATCTCGTGCTGCCTCGTCCATGGTCGTCAGATCCGGGATGCAGTGAACAGTCTAGATGGACCTCGAGAAGAAACCCTAGAGGCTCAACTCTCTTTCAAGCGCCTCAGATCAACGCGGAGAAAGTTCCAAAAGCCTTGTGCGCCCGTGCTCGACCCCTCGTCTACTACACGCGCGCGTACGAGAACCACGCACCTGACACACCGAAGGCTGGCCCCTCTCCCGTCACCATCTCTTCCTCGTTTGAGTAACATCGGCAAAACACGGCCAAAACCACAAAAGGTCAGACCACCCGAAAATAGCACTCAAACAACAAACAAAGACAAAAAACAATTAAGCTCGTTTCATATACCACAGAGAACAGAAATCAGAGGCAGAAAATCAACCAATACGATTATTTTTGTTCCTTTAATTCTTTTGTAACTCAGTTATAAAAACCGAATGAAAAATTGTAAACAGGAGGCGGGTATTTCCAGAGAATCAATAGAAAGAAAATAAAGCAATTTTGAGGTAATCTCTCTTTTTATCATCATCATCGCATGCGATAAAGAGAAAAGGATTTCAATTTTACCTTTTCTTGATCATCCTCCCCTCTATCGTTTCGAATCGTGCCGGCAACAAGCCCTTCGGCTTCCGTCCATGAGGTCACACATGGTGAGCCGTTTAGATTACAGTAGGGAGGGTCATTTTTGGGGTTCGATAGGTGTTTGCCAGCGGCGATTATCGACGGTCGACGCGTAAAGGCGGCTCTTCTTTAGGGTTTACTAGGGTTGGCTAAGGAAAATAGGAAAGAGGAAAGGGAAAGACATGTTTTTGGGTTCGAATTTGCCAAAAAAAAAAAAAAAATTCCATCCGAAAATCCATTAAGTACCGTCTTAAGCTTTTAAAAATAGTTTAATAGCCTCTCATGCCCTTTCGCGTTTTTGCATTTTCATTTCAGGGGCTTTCGCTTTCTTTAATCCCGAATTTAGTTCCCGTTGTTTTAAGTTTCTTCCCGATTTCATCCGTTTTCAATTAGAGCATTTGTGGTGGGATTAACCCCCTTTTGAACCCTTAAAGTTTTACTTTTTTATGCATTTTAATCCTTAAGGCAGCGGTATAATCCCTCATTCACCCCCTAACTCGCGCATATTTAAGTTTTCAGCCTTTCTTCGTTTAATTTTGTCTCATTGATACAAGTATATTTGCTTGGTAATTTTATATGGTCCAAATGTAATTACTTTACGTAATATGATTCATATAGATATGGTATTGTAAGATTCTTGTGTGGTTACATATATGCTGCGAGGTTGTTTTATATGTGCTTTCGCATGTATTCCAGTCGTCCTTTTAGCATGAGTTTTTTTTTTATGTAAATACGCTCATATATATATATATATTGTTGATGGTTTGGTTATTTAGGTAACAATGTATATACGCCATTTAACCTTTTTGCGACTTTGTATATGCATATATTATTTTATTTCGAATGTTTAACATACGTATGATCGTTGTATGTTGTTATTATGTCTATTATTGTTAAATGCCTTTTGTAAATACGTGTGGTCATTTTATTTTATTTTATTTTCGATTGTCCTTGTCATGATAACATACTTATTTGTCCATGCATTTTTATCGTTAGGTTTATTTCTCGTTTTTATCACTTGTGGTCTCGATATCCACGTGTGAGCGTCATCCCGAGCATTCGGGTGTTGTCTCCTTAGGTGTCGTGGACGATAAATTAGGTTGCAAATTTGCATGACCATGCACTCATACATTTTAGGGGTTTTAAATTAAATTAGGTCAAAATTATATTTTTTTCGGTAAATGCGATTCGAACCTTTAGGTACCAAGTTTTGGGCACGACGAGGGTGCTAACCCTTCCTCGCGTGTAACCGACTCCCGGACCCATTTTTTTAGAATCTATGGTTTTGTTTTTCGTGGTGTCCGGTCTGCTTTTTTTATAAAAAACAATCGGTGGCGACTCCATTTTATTTCCAAAATAAATAAAAGGTTTTAAATATATATATATATATAATAACAATATTTTTTAAAAATAAAAACAAATCTTTAAAATAAACAAAAATGTGGATATTTCCTATTTCAAAATCACTTTTTACACACCACACACACTCAGCATCACAATGCTACAATCCCCATTCTACATCGACTGCTCTCCTCATCTCTCCACATGACACCACATTGTTTGCGGCTCTCGATCCCAAATCAACCAGGGGTGAGCTGTCTGATTCTACAGCCAACCATTGTCTTCTGTGACTCTCCGTCCTTCCCATAACGGGTGAACAACCTGGCCTCGTTTCCAATTCTTCCTTCGGCCGCCATCTCTACCTCCTCGTCTGGTGTCGCCAAAAAACGACATCAACAATAAATATGTACATCTTATTAGATGAGACAAAAAATAACGTAATAAGTCGAGTTCATCTAATAATTTTTCCACAACACCAGTTTTAAACTCTTATCAACATTTATCTCAATGCCCCTACAAGAAGCCGGGACTAATGACCTGCATACAATTAATAAAATAAACAGCTAATCAAAGGAGTTATAAATTTCAGTTGGATAACTGCCCTCCCTTCACTGTATATGGATAGTATTCTTTGCATTCTCAACCACCAACAGAGCTAGTTGTTACTTGTAACTTCCGGTATAGTTCAAATAATTTTTTAAGCCTTATTTTTATTATAAACAATCCAACTTTTTATTCATTGGCTAGGCCTAATAATTAACATTTGCCAACTCAATCAAACTACTTAATGCACATTTTTGTATAAAAATCAATATTAAATTCTGATAAAAGATATTAATATTAATTGAATACTAATCAATAAATTAGTCAACAACTTTTAGAGCAGATAATTAAAAGCTCTCAGTTGATACTTTTTTCTCCTCGAAATTGTAAGTTCAATATATTTTTTCTTCCCTTTCTCCGTAGAAACGGTTAAAAAAAATAAACTAGACAATTATCGACAAATTAAAAGTGGAAAAATTAAATAATCATCTCATATGAAATCATAATTTTATTGCTTTGCACAGTTGCACGTAAAGATGTATTCTGTATACTCTTGGTGATTAATTCCACCACATATATTTTTTTAAAAAGACCCATTAATTTCTTTACATACAAAATGACTTGATAATCAAATCAAACTCCATTAATTCTTTTGGTCTTGGCATCCATTAAAAATGCCCTTGTAATCTGCATGCCAAGATGAGGATTCTTGGGTGCAAACACTTCGTACTTAGCCGAAAAAACAATATCCTCCATGTTTCTAACAATGAAGTTCAGCGCTGTCTCCTTCAATGTTTTGTTGGAGCAAACATCCGAGATCTCCAAGATCTCAAGAACATTAGTGGCGTTCAACGAGCTCAACATGTATCTTTCGCAGAAATCCTGCAAGTAGGGAATGTCGTACTTGTCGGCCGCGACGAACAACGAGTAGACATGTTTCTCGAGTTTGTCGAAGCCCAGGTTTCCGCTGTAAAGAAACTCGAGAAGAGATTCGAGTTCTTCGGTGTTCAACTCCGGTAGAGTAATTGTATCACTTGGCGGAGCTTTGCAGCCGTCTGAATCTAGCATGTTCCTGAATATCTCTGATCTTGCTGCCTATAATTTCAGTCAATCGGTCATCCATTGTAGTTTACTAACAAACAGTGAAAATTGAATGGCAACGAGTCGGAGGAGCAGGACTAGAGACGGAGCTAGAATTTGGGGTTGAAGCCAAAATATAAATGTTTGAAAGTGGGATGTCAAATTCATAAATAAACCAATTTTTAAAGAAATTAAATAAAAGAAAAAAGTGAAAAAAAAAATTCGGGAGTAGGGAGCGATTTTTCCTCCCCACCCCATATAAATTCGTCTCTGAGCAGGACTCAACGGATGGTGTATAGAGCCAGTGGGGGCTCTGGCACCCCAAATTTGCGGGAACTTGTATTATACTCTTGAAATATTTTTGAAATTTTACTAAAGACCTTTTAAAATTTATAAAAATTTCTCATAAAGTTCTAAAAGTTTCCTATATTTATAATTTTGCCCTCAAAATTGTTAAAAACTGTCATTAAACTTTTCAAAAAATTTAATTAGACCCTCACATTTAAAAATAAATTTCTCACTAAATCCTTCAAAAATTTTAAAATTTTTGGTCAGGCCAGTAAATTTTTTAAAATTTTAATTAGGCCCCCTCAAACTATAAGGTCAAGATATGTCGCAGACAAGACTACTTAAGTATTTTTCAATCCCGCCATGCCTTCAACTCAATATTCGAGTATCAAATTAACATTTTAATTTTTGAGTTAAAATACTTAATAAATCCTTATTTTCTTTAAACTACACACATTAACCCCTCCCAACGCCCTTGAACAGGGACGAAGTTGTATCAAGGCTTATAAAATAAAAAACAAAACGAGTTTTTTTTAAACTTAATTAAACCCTCAATTTTCATTTTATTTGGATTGTGTCCCCCAACTTTGAGTCCTAGCTCCGTCACTGCTTTTAAACTTGTTTTTAAAAAATAAAGTACGAAACTTATCGTAACCTATTTATATATTGAAAAAAAGTAAAAAGATATAGGAGAGGGAATTACAAGTAAAGCCCTGTGTGCTGGTATTATGGGACCATTGTTTCCAGGTTGGAGCTGAATATCTGTGTGAATTTGATTTCTAAAAGCCACAATAAGTCCACCCAAGAAGCTTATTTTCTTGTGAAGATCTTCTTCTATCTCCTTCATGTTTGTTATCCATTTGCTAAGATTTCCAAGTGGCTGTGGCTATCACCCCAAAACAAATCACGTATATTTTTCATCTTCTCAAACATAATCATGCAAATGTGTATATATGAATGAATGGAGAACAAATTCGTAAAACGGACATGAATACATGAATTAATCGACCTGACGGTCTAAAATGATCAAATTCGTAAAACATGGAAGAAGAGGTTGCTTACCTTGCAAGAATTTGGTGAAGAAGATGCAGTGGGAGTAGTATTATGAGTCGATTTCGAATGATGGTCGATTTCGAGTTTGTTCATCAAAGTGATTGCATTTCTTGCACCTTCGTAGCAGGCCACACATATTGTATTCCTTGGAGGCCTTAAAATGAATGGCATTGAACTACAAATTGAACAATCCATTTTTGCCTTTTCTTTTTCTGTTAATTTGTGAAGAACAAAGTTGCAGAGGAAGAATAAAGAGATTTTGCAGAAGGAGAGGATGATGAAGTTTCTTAATTTGAAGTTTTAAATTGAAAGAATTGTTGGCCGATAATGATGGAGGTTTGTTATACCTTATTTTATTGACGTTGATTAACATGATAGATCAACAAACATATGATGGGGGCTTGCCATTTTATTTTATTTTATTCTAAATCAAATGACAAATCCACCCTTTCAAAGGCTTATGGCCCTGTTTGGCAAGTAGCGGATAACTGATAGCGGATAGCGGATTGCATTAGCTGATTTGACTAGCAGATTGTATTAGCTGATTATATAAAAGTGTTTGGTAAAATTAACTGATAGATGATAGCTGTTAGATTATTTAAACAAGTAAAATGACATATAAGGACATGTTTATATTCAATACTTGTTTGAATAATTTATTAGTTATCAATATTTTGTATCTAATTATTATTAATTAGATCTATAAAATTATTTTTAATATAAATTTTCTAAATATATTCAAATGATTTATATATTAATTTATTATTTATATAATTATTTTAATATAATTTAATTAATTAATAAATTTAAATACACATATAAATATGTGATAATAAAAAGGAAAAAAAGTAAATAGGATTAGCTTATAAATAAGGTGAGAAAATATTTAATTTAGGTTATTTTGAGATTTTCGGTAACTGGTAAGGGTAAAAGAGTCTTTACAACTCTAATATCAAACCTCTAATCTCAAAAAGTTCATATTATGAGCTTTTTCAAAATTAGCAGTTTCACCACAATCCGCTTTTTCAATCCGCTATTTACCAGACAACAATATTAGCAGATTTGACTGGTCAAACCTCTAATCATGCCTCAAACCTCTAATTTTTGCTCAAACCTCTGTTTACCAAACAAGGCCTATATAAAAGAGGGTGATTAAAAGCTTGTGAGAAGGAGGGTTAATTATTAAAAGAAAGTGAACTCTATGAGTAATTTCAGTAAAAAAAAATTATATTCAATACACGGGGAAACTTTCAGTTTCCACCACCAGTATGGAAGATAATAATTCAAAAAATAGGATTATTATCTTATACACTGGCGGTGAAAATTAAAAGTTTTCACAAGTGCCTTAATTTTAGGGTTTATGGACTTAGTTTAGGGTGTATGGTTTAAGGGTTTAAGCGTATGGTTTTGAATTTAGAGATAGTGGTTGAAATTTATAGTTTATGGTTATAATTTAGGGTTTACAGGTTAGGGTTTAATTTTTAGGATAATATGGTGATGGTTTAGATTTTAATCTATAAACACTAAATTATAACCCTAAATTGTAAATTTCAACCACTATCCCTAAATTCAAAACTCATACACCTACAGCTCTAAACCCTAAAACTAAGGCGCTTGTGGAAACTTTTAGTTTCCACCGCCACTGTATCAAATAATTACCCAAAGAATATTAGTATTTCAAAAGATTCTGAGTTTAAATTATTTATTTGTTGGTGTATATCTTATTAAACGATTAAAACAAATGAATAGATACTACTTACACAAAAAATCTCAAACAAAGAAGAATATTAAAACAAAGTGATTGCTGGTAAATAATAAGCTTACTTCTTTTATACTTATTAGTTTCTTCGACATCTGCTGCATTTGTATGTATATGTTGACTTATTTTTTATTATTTAATAATTTTTTTTATTTTATGAAAAAAGTTAAATATATAAATACAAAATATTATAAAAGAGAAGAATTCCAAGTCATAATTTGAATATAATATTAAAAAATATATGTTTTGAATATTTAAACGATAACCATATAATAAATCAAACATAAAATTAATACTTTGTTAAAAGTATAAAAGAAAAACTAAAATTATTCAGATCATATTTTTTTATATTCATAAGCTTTAATATTGATGCTAATAATTTATATTCTTTTTTTTTCTTTCAATGATTTTCTTTAGTTGCTATTTGATTGAAAATATTAAATTGATGGATGATATTTACAGTTTTAAACATTAATTTTAACTTATATACAATTGTAACACTTTAAGTGATAATTGATTAAAATAATAATAATGATTTATTATTAATATGATTTTATCTATATCATAATAATTTTAATTATTAATTATCATGTGTTAAAAGAGTTTTTATTTTTTATACAATGTCTAAACGGCCGAGCAAAAAAGAAATACAATATTTAATCTATTTAGACCCCAAAAGGCCAAAACCTCTAAATCAAAGGATATTGTGTGCTTACGCATTCACACGAAGGTAAACACTTTTTTATGTAAATAAAACCAAAAATTGAATACATTAATTATCCTTACATATTACTCCGCTAAGATTCTGAATGCACTTATAAACTGTCAATTATGTTTGTATTGGATAAGATGCAAATTATAAATCCTAATCTCACGTCGATCCATTTTATATGCCAACAAATAGCATTTTTCATATTAACTAACAAAATTTAATTATATTGTTATATATTTATGGGTTGATACGCAAATTGTGTAGAACAATTTATACAACCTTTCTATAAAATTTAAAATTTAAATCTCAATTCCTAGCACCCTAAAACTTAAACATTAAACCATAAACTCTAAATTCTAACCATAAACCTTACATTCTGCACCTACACACTAAACCTCTAAACCATAACCTAAAACTACAAACTCTAAATCTTAAAATTGAAAGGCTTTGTATAAAATAAACTTGTGTATCAAATATTTTTTTTTATATTTATTAATGTAAATAATTGAGATCCACTAATTGATCTAGTGACTAATGATGTTGATATTATCCTATCTTGTATGAGTTTGAATCTCGGCATGAGAATGTAATACCTTTTTATAAAAACAAACAAGGAAGGGTCAAATACGAATCCCATGGGAACAAAATCAAAGAAAACACAAAACAAACATTAGAAAAAGAACACAAAATATACACACAAATCAAACAAAAATGGATGAATGATTTTAGAATGCAAGAAAAAGAAAGAGAAGAAGGTAGAAGGGCAAGGACAGACTCATGATTTTATGTAAAATAAAGTGAATTTATAAAATTTTAAGAGGGCGAAAATAATTTTTTAATAGAAGATGCATAATTTTTTAAAAAAATATATTTTTAAATCATATATAAATTTTAATTTTTTAGGGGAGACTGCCCCCTACAACCTCCTCTAGGTCCATCTTTGTAGAAGGGAGTTGTTGTCACGGAAGATTAAATTGGGAATTGGTTGGAAATGTGTTCAATGAAAGCCCCCAAATGGGTTTTTTTAGTAGGAGAAAAAAGAATGTTAGGAAGAAGAAAAAGACTTTTCAACATCCCAACAGCAAGGCAAAGTGTAGGCTCCCCCCATCTTTAACAAACATATATTAATTGTTTGGGGACAACCTGGCCAGTTGCTGCGACATTCTCTTCTTCAAATTAGCCAATGCCGATGATTCCATTTCTTATAAAGTGGTGGCCGAAAAGGTTGTGATTTCATCATCTATTACTTTATTTACTGAGTTATGCAATTTCGTGTCTGCATACACAATTAGGGATATGAAAAAATAGGTACATTCATTAAACTAAATTCAAATATGTTCGAACCAAACGACTATATAACTATTCTTTTATTGTTTGTGGAATTTTAGTTTTAATCTATGATCTCTCACGTGATTTTATGTCGAAGGTAGTGCGGTGAAGTAATTAAAAACTTTTACTGAGACTCATCTAGAGTATGATTAGAAGGCCATCTCACAATGATACAAAAGAATTATGTGTATCGAAGTCGAGATTGATATTCACAAGCCGTTAAAGTAAAAGAAAAGAATTGTTTTGTCAAATGGAAAAAAATGTTTATATTTAATTTGTTATAGTATGTCCAAAGGTCAATTATGATGTGATTGTAATCCCATAATTGTAATTATTAAAGCCTAACATGTAATTGATTGATGACAATGTTGACATTGACATAGTGTTGGGTTTTAAGGTGCTCGATTCCTTCAACTGATCTTGCTCACCAAGTGGTGGAGAGGTAGAATTTTGGGTGGATGTGGTGTGAAAGCTAAAATATAAATAACACAATAATTTTAGAGTGGTTCAACCTTCTAACCAAGGTCTACATCCACTACCTTAGCTTCCCACTAAGGATTTCCAATCAATCCACTATTGATTCGTCCCATTTTCTAGGCTTAGGAGGAAACTCTTATACACCGATCAAACTTTCTACCCAAAGCCTTGATCAAACCCTCTTTACAAAGAGAAAAGATAAGCAAACTTAAATCTCTCTAATTAGGTGATTGTTTGCACAAATAAGCTCTCACCCAAAACCTAAAACACTTGAGCAAATTTGACAATTTTGGCTCACTAGTGTTTGTCTATACAAAGAAATGACAATTTAGCTCTAAGACAATTTTTTGATCATTTGTTGATTAACAATTGAAGCATTAACCATATCTTGATGCTTGGAGGTCTCTTTTATACTACTTAATGAGTTTGTAGCCGTTACTAGCCTTTGGGGTTGAATTGGAGCCGTTGGAGACATAAATTCTCACCATAAATGCAGTTCTGCTGCTACTCGTTTCGAAACGCTCGAATCTGTTTCGATACGCTCTTCAAGTAGAAAGAGTCGTTGCAACGCCCGTATCGAAACACTCTTGGCCGTTTCGGAACACCCGTATCGAAACGCCTTTCACCGTATCGAAACGATCAGCATTTAAATGTTAGTTGGGAAATAGCCGTTGGGGTTTATGACCGTTGTGGTCGATGCCACGTAGGCGTATCGAAACGGCATAGTCCGTATCGAAATGTTGGGCAAAAATACACATCCAGAAAAGCTCGTATCGAAACGTTTTGACACTAGAAGACCCCGTATCAAAACGCCTAAGGGTGTTTCGATACACCAGGATGGTTTTGTTTAGTTTGGCTTTGAAAACATCTAAAAACCTTTAAAAATATCCCCTAAACATAGTTTCAAGTTATTTGAACTTTGGAAATAGTTTTGAATTCTTTTTAAATCAGTCCAAAACATTTTTCAATTATTATATCAAAACATTAGTTCTATACACAGAGATGTCAAAATCATTACAAGAATATGTTTTAACGAATTATATATAAGGTCGGCCTGCTATAAGTATGTTTATTGAATTATTATATAATAATCACACCATTACTCATAATGATAACTATGTATGTGATCTTCAGACTTGAGATCTATCATTATCTCATAAGTAACATATTTGATCCTTAAAATCTTTGAGAAAATAGAGGCAGTGGTTTAGTTTATGGTTGACATTATTGTGACAATGATAAAGGTAGTGGCTTCAAGTGCTTGCAGTCACCCATATATCTCATTTGGTCGTTGCATGATATTCATCATTCGTGTTAAAGTTCCTTAGGGCTTGTTCAACAATACTTCTTCAACGGCGTTGGAGTGCCAATTGGAGTAGTGTTGAACATGGTGTGTTTTTCAGCGTTAAACGAGTAATATTTTTATTTTTATCTGATTTTGTGCCCAAACAAACGTTCCGCCACAACTAATTTCTTAACTTCTTTCAAATGACCGATTGGGTAAAAATTTTACCTTCAGAAATCCCTGCTAGACGAGCTCTTAATACATATCATTGTTGTTCAAAAGAATCGATAAACCCATTTGCCCAACCCAATAAAAAGAGCAGCCCATTAATCGAATTAAGTCCATGAACCGCTCAAATTAATGTTTCTCAACAATTCCAGATCTTCATGGCCCAATGAAAGTATATTAACCGAAAGAAGGGAGCCGAGTTTTCCCGCCAATCCTAAAACCAGCTTCATCACAATGGGAATTGAATCCGAAGAATTCTCAGAACAAATGGAAGCAACGAAATCAAGAAGAAAACCCAGCAAAAGGAAACCCTTCACTGATCTCAGCAACATAACCCCATCATCTCCGCAATCCTCAATCAAACCCCAAACCAGATCTTCACACTCTCCGCCTCTTAAATCCCTTCTCAACAACAACAACAACCCCAATGCAGACCTTAATTCGAATTCCAATTTCACTGCAACTGGATCCCCCGTCAATGATAATGTTAACAATGTCAAGAAGAATAAGAAAGACAAGGTAAAAGGTCCGAGTAACACGGCAAACCCTAGCTCGACACTGTCTCTGCCGCCCAAAACGCCTTCTGTTTCAGGTGATTTTGATGGGTTCTCGGATTTGCTTTTCTGGGTTTTCATTGGATTTCAATATAGGGTTTTGGTTTTGGAATCATGGGTTTTCTAGGGTTTTTACTTCTTCATTTGGGTTTTGATGTTTTAATTCTAATAAATCGATTATACATGTATTTTGGGTCTAATGGACTGTATGTATTGTTTTGATTTCAGGTGATGGCGATTCTGTGTTTCCTGAGCTCTCTACAGTTTACAAAAGAAGAAATACTGCTGAAAAAAGGAAGAATAAAGGGAAGGAGATTATGGAGCCTTTGAGTTGCCCTCTCGAAACAAGGATGCCAAACTTAAGGTGATTTCCTTTTTAACCAGGATTTGTACTTGGTCCTTGATAACTCTAGAAGATGAAGGGTGATTAAAATGTGTTAGCATAGCATAATTAAAAGAATAATTGGATTGATTATCAATGTCATGGTATGGTAGCCCATTGATGCTATCCGATAGTATTTCCGTTATTCTAAGTAGCCATATAGTGGTAATTACTTAACAACTGATTGAAGTGATCTTCAGCATTCACTCTCAACTCTTCTTTTGGTGGTTAAGCTTCAGGTGACAGTACTTAGATGAGTACCCCAAAAGTTTTGTTGATCAAATGTACCGATTTTTTGGGGTTTTGATAAGTTGAACATATTGGATAGTAGAAAGTAGAAAGATGAAGGCCTGACTTAATTGTTTGATTGGTTTAGCTAATTTAATTTAATCTTTCATATCCTCCTTTCCCTATAGATTTCTGTGTTTTGATATAGTTTTGCTTTAGATGCCTGTGTTTTCCTCGTGTTTTTTAACATCTGTTTCCAAAATGTTATTTTCTAAACTAACTTTTCATTGAGCAGTGAGAAAATGACCTTTGAGTAAAATGCTTCGGGTAGCAAAGTTCAATATCTTTGAATTATTATATTTTGTAATAACATGAAATATTTAGGTATTCAAAATTACAGTCTTGCATGCTCAGATATTTTATCTTCTGTACTCGTATTTATTCACATATGTAATGCTTTCTGATATCAATGTTAATCGCTATGTCTGTTCCCCATTTCATTAATCCCGAAGATCTCTATTGCTTGATGTTTTATCAGATTTTGATGATCTTCCATTGAATGTTTTCCCTTGGTTTCATCTATTAATGTTGTTTCTCCTTGTCTTTAACATAGGGAGAAAACATACGGAGATGGTGATATTGGTCTCTCCAAATCATGCCCGTTGCCTTGTAGAAAGGTTTGTTTAAAGATTCCCCTAGTTCTTAATCCAATTTATATTGAATGGATAATCATGCTCTTCATCTTTGTGAATTTTTGGGCTTCATTGAGACAATTTTTCTTTCAAAAGCTCTTTAAATTCTTTTGGATCTGTATATAAAGCCCACAATTTGATTAAAAGTGTTTACAGACGACGCACAACTGTATATTGCATTCCCTTGTCATGATTGCCACAATTTGATTAAAAGTGTTTAAGCATATATGCATACCTGAAGAATGAAGATAATGTTATTAGTATGCATTGAACTGAGCTTGTTGGTTTATTTCATGTCATTACCACAGAAACAACGCCGAGAGGTAAATGCTTCCAAGCATGAGTTGCCCCAAGATTTCATTGACAAGCAGAGAGCCTATTTTGCAGAAATCGATGCATTCGAACTGGAAGAGGAGGTAGCATCGGCTGATGAGTTGGAATAGCTGAAAAAATGTATATAACTGAATGGTTTAGGTTAATACTATCTAGGTGCTCTAACCCTGTAATCTTCATCCGTTGGGTTACCGACAAGTTTCATGTAATAACTAATAACCACGTTACCAAGGCATATTAGATAGAAGCTTAAGTCTTCACCATCATAGTGTAGTGTAAGTGTTGTAGTAGTCTAGTTTAGAGCATTGTTAAATTGTAGTTGACAGTTGGTTAATCTATGTGAAGCTGAATTGTAGTTCATACAAAGAGTTCTCAAATCTCTGCCGCTTGCAACTTTGTTTTTATTCTTCTGATTGGTGGTCGACAACCAATCTTATTATTAGTTGTTGATCATCGGGTCTATTATTTTTTCTTATTTTTTTTCATGTTTTAATAAGAATATTTGACTTTGTGGCACGCGTTTTATCTGTCTTTGTGACACATTTTTGATTTTTTTGTGGTTCTTTCATCTCCTTGTGACATGATTTTCAACATACCTTAACGGTCGGTTGGTGCTTGTACAGAGATTTTCATGACGTTAATCTCTGATTATGATTCTGTCGGTGATCTAAGAAAGATGGATCCCCACTTGGTTGATGGTTGGTTGCCGATGTAATCAGACTTGGGTAGCGGAGCAATCTGCCTGATAGCTTGGTTCGCTCATCACTCATTTTTTACCCTGTAAAGCGTCTCGTTTGGATAGAGACAAGGAGGATCAGGAAGGTCTTTGAATGTTGATATGCTAATCTCGATGGAAGTATCTTCTTCTCTTTGCACCATTGTATGAGACTTTTATTGGACTTGTCCCCTTTTTTTTTTTCTCTTTAATGCATTGTATTGTATTATCTTTCATGATGATTAATAAAATTCATATGTCATTATTCAAAAAAATAATTAAAATGTAAAAAGATATTATTGAATAAAAATAAGGCGTTGCGGTGCAAATGGTTATGGAGATATGCCACCGAACCTAATAGCCTATGGTGAAAGGTCATTTCTGCAATTTACGAGCCTAATGATCGATCTATTCTAGCTTCAAACCTCAGTTCCTCAAAAGAAATCATGAATTTGGAAAGGTGCATCCTCCCAATTGGCCGCTGGTGATAATCTATTTACTCAAAATATCGCTGTAAGTGTAGGTGATGGGAGATCAATTCATTTTTGGTCTGATTTATGGGCTGAAAATGAAGCTTTAAAAGATATGTTTCCAAGAATTTTCGCTCTTGCTACAAATAAAATCAGAACAATTGTTGAGTTTAGGTATTCTGAAGACGGATTGTGGTGCTGGAAAATTCATCTTCGTAGAAGATTACTCGACTGGGAATGTGAAATGTGGGAGGTTTTTATGTCCGAGAACTTCTACAACAATGGATATTTACGCCTCAGACATCGCTCAACACCCAGGTCTGGCTTCTAAGTTTCTTTTGTTTTACTTGGATCATATAGATTTATAGGAATGAGATTATTTTTAATAGATTTAAGTTTAATATGGGCTCTTTTTTCGATCTTTGTGTGCTGAAATTATGTTGGTGGTGTAAAGCTAAATGGCCGAACGTGGGTTTCTCGATTTCTAACCTTGCTAGCTGACCGAGCTATCTAAGCTCCATTAGAATCAGCCCAACAAACAAAAAAATCAGTGGTTGGATGCCCCCTACACGTGGTTATCTAAAATTCAATATCGATGGTACGGTGTGTGGCGGTTTTGGCGAGGCTGGAATTAGAGGCCGCTTGAGAAAAGAGAAGTCGACTTCATTGATAACGTTCTTCAAACCAGTGGGTAAAACTGACGCTACGACAACAGAGATACTAGCGATAAAAAAAGAGATTATTCTTCATAAAAGAACGCCATGGTTCAACTAAAGAAGTGTGGTTGTGGAAAGTAACTGTAAAAGTGTTGTGGATTGGTTGGGGAGCCCCCACTCATCGCTGGTTAGGGGTTTTCAAATTCGGGTATCCAGATCGTCAGATATCTATAAAATCGGCCCATGTCCCGACCCGGAAATTACGGGTACCCAGTAATCGGGTATCCGAACGTTGCGGGTACCTGAAAAATCAGGTATTTGGTACCCGAATTTGTACCATTTTTCAAATCATTAAATTAAAAAAAACATACACAAATTTAAAACTTCGAATTACATAATCCAACATCCAAAGTCCAAACATATAATTTTAAAATCTTAATTACAAATTACATTGTATTTTATATTTTTATTTATTACTGTAGATTGCCATAAATTCAAGACTTCAAGTTCTATTTTTAATCGATGTAAAATCCTTATTACTGTAATACTGTAATATATATATATATATGGAGTGCGAATACTGTAAATTGTAATATATGTATATCTGGAGTGTTGTAAATTGTAATATATATATATATATATGGGATATGATCAAATTACACTGTGTAAAACTCTATATATATAGGGTTAGGATCAACTTACACTGTGTAAAACTCTTTAAGTTTTACACCTTTTTTGGATCGTTGGATGGGGGAAATGAATGGATGAGATTAACTCCGTATTTTTAATTCTCAAGTGATAATCTTCACATAATTTACTGTTAATCTCATCCATCCGTTTCACTCATCCAACGATCCAAAAAAGGTGTAAAACTGAGAGAGACGATGAGCGCGAATTGTGAAGGGAGAGCATTTGAGGGATCGGTATTTAAAAATTAAGTTGTTTGATTTGGAAATGTAGTGAATATAAGGATATTTTGTTTAAAAAATAATTATATTTAAAATAAAAAATAAAAAAATTAGGAACCGGGTACCCGAAAATTTATACTTTTGTGACCCGAGCCCGACCCGGGTAAAAAAAGTTCAGGGTAATTACTCGGTTATTTGTGTTCAGGTAGTAGGGTAGTCGGGTCGAGTAGTTCGGGTCGGATGATTTTGAACACCCAGATGAGGGCTAAGAGACTTGTCCATTGTGATTGTATTGGGTTGGCTAGAACTAATTTTATATTAAGCGATGGTACATTGTACTCTTTTTCTTCTAACTAAGTGTAAGAAAATTTTTAACGAGACTCGTACCTTCTTTCCAACCCGTTTATTGTTAATAAACAGTGCAACCTTAATCTTTCAAAAAAAAAAAATCAAGCGAATCCAATTTCACAAAATTTTAATCCAAAGATAAACTCAAACGGGTGGGACGAGAATCCTTAATAGATGAAAATGAAATATTTGTTGATTGGTCAGAATACATAACGGTAATTTTGGAATTTTGTGACAATCTGACCATTCTTGACAAAAATGTAAATTGTACTACCATTTCTTTTTTCTGTAAGGCAACCTCTTAAGCCCATCTAGAGAATGTACCTCTCTAGAAGGTACAAAGTAATACTTGTTACCTACTACTATTAGTAATTTGATTTATTTTGTCAATACTCATAAAATCCTATATTAATGAGTTGACTTATGTTTTATTAGGGTATATTCATAAAAAATAACCCAACAAGTGGTATCAGTAAAAAAGTGGGTGATGTTTATCTTAAGAGACTTGGATTCATTCGTTTTGTCTATAATGTGTATACTTATTGTCAACGGGTTAAGAATATCTATAAACAGATACTACATTCTAATCACTTTTAGAATATTAAAAAAAAAAAACGCGTGACAATTATTTTGTAGGTTAAAGCTCTCAGTTGACACCATTCTCTTCCCCTAGGTTGTGGGTTAAAGACCCATTAGGAAAAAAATTTATTTTCCCCCTCCTCTAAGTAAAAATTGTTAAAAAAAATTATCTCAATAATTAAGTGATATTAGCACCTCGTTATTCAAGATTTTAATTTTTTTTAATATTTAATGTACAATGTTTAGACTATCAAGATCTATCTCCACCTATAAACTGGATAGTATTAAATATTTAAATTTTATCAATCTCATATCCTTTTATATATTATATTAACAATAAAATAATCAAACTACACTCAATTAGGCCAAAGTTTTAATTCAATCCTTTCTCAATTATAAAATATATATTATAATTACGAGATATTATATGCTTGAATGCCGCTAATTATATTAGCATATAGCATCAGGAATAATCCAAAATAGAGTGCGGTCAAGTCCTCATATTTTGAAGAAAAAAAAATATTATAAATTTATTTGTTTGAGACAAAAAAATCAACATGTAGCCGTTCTTTTTCGTTTTAATTTTTAAAAAAATACGTTAAATCTTTTAAATAAGATTAGAATTTAAAACATGATATTTTGAATGAATCAAATTTGATTAGAATAGAAAATTTAGCTACAAAATTTTACTTATTTTAATATTACATGTAATATTTAAAATCGAACACAAATACTAGACAATATCTAAAATAGAATAATTAAAATTTCTAAACAATATCAAATAATTTCTTATAAATAAAACGCTAAAACATAATACGATAACAACAACTAATTGGTCTAGCGGGATAAGACGTTAGATCTCTTAAGTAAAGTTGGGGGTTTAAATTTTGATTTTGTGAATGAAGAAAATTGGGTTGGGAGGGTTACACCCATATCGGGCCTTTACAAAATTCAATTCGAATTATCAGTCAATGAGACAAATACAGGCTGTTAAACCAAAAAAATATACATTTATATAAGATTAAAATTATGAATGTTTTCCTCGATGAAAATTGAAAAAGACAGTAACGTCCAAGATTCCTCTAGCAGCTGCTTTGACAAAAGAAAAACGTGTATATGTAGGGGGAAAAAGCTGATTAGAAACCTTGGCAAAAGCTTAATCATAATTAATCAAAAAAAGATCACATTAGTCAATAAGTGAATGTATCAATGTAAAAGGAATCGGTGTTTTGAAATGTTAGAAAGATGCTTTGGAACACTACTGGTTGGTTATCTTAAAAAATTTTAATAATGAGATCTGAATTTTATTAATCACTGCAAAAGAGAATACAATATAATACATCAAAAAAATAAGTTCATTAATTTTTTCTTTACAATAGTGCAAAGAAAAGCACACTTCCATTGAGATTAACATATCAAATTTTAGAAACCTTCCTGAATTTCATTGTCTCTGTCCAAACGAGACGCTTTACGGGGTGAAAAAGGAGTAGTGAACAAACCAAGCTATCAGGCAGATTGCTCCGCTACCCAGGTCTGATTACATCGGCAACCAACCATCAACCGAGTGGGGATCCATCTTTTTAACACCATTGACAAAACCATAATTAGAGATTAGCGTCGTGAAGATTTTTGTACGAGCACCAATTGACCACTAAGGTATGCTGAAATCTTGCCACGAGGACAGATAAAACGAACCACAAAAAATCAAAGAAAAACGTGTCACAAAGACATAGAAAACGCGTGCCACAAACGCAGAGGTTCTTATTAAAATAGGGAAAACAAGAACAAAAAAGAAAAATAATAGATCCGTGATCGACAACCAATACTAAAAGTAATTGCCGACCACCCACTAAAAGAAGAAAAGTAAAGTTACAAGCGACAGAGGTTTGAGAGAGAGCATTTAGGATTTTTTACACAATAAAACTTTTTAGAAATCGAATATAATTTTTTTAAAATAAAATTTGATGGGTTTAAATTATTCTTCAGTAATGAAAATTATTATCATGCATTGTATATTTTATGATTATCTTTCTTAATAACATTATTTGTGTTTGAATCTATTATTTTAAAAATATAATATAGCTTATTAATTTATTATTGAACCCAGCACTTTTTCGCATATGCATATAAAAATCCGATTAGTTTTTTTTTCTCCCTCCGAGTTATTATTTGTCAAATTTCAGTTTTTTCCACCTTGATATTTGTAGGAAAATTTGTTTGGTTAAGTGTTTTATGTACAGGCTGCTCAATGATACATGCAATTTAGTCTAGGGTAGACTTGAAGTGAAAGGGAAAGAATAATCGAATAAAATTCTGAATAATTAATTAATTAATTTATAGAATTCAATGTATTTGATCTACTCATTTATAATTTTCGTTATTGACTATTTAACAAAAGTTATCCATTTTTTATAAGATGATTCTGGCACGCTCGACGAATATCGATGAGCACCACTAACGATGAACATCAATGAGTACTATTAGTTCAATTTATAAAGATTAAAAAATTTAAATGACTCGTCGAATAATTATAAATTATTTAAAAATCAAAAGGTAAATTAATTTAAATATATTATTTTATTTTTAATTCTTTTAAACATAGATCAAAATACATATCTACCCTTAAATTATAAAACCTTAATTTTTATTTATTTGAAATTTAAGCCGCCGCCGCCTCATGCCGTAGCGGTGTTAGATTCCAAACTTTATTAGATTCCTGCATCTTGCAGACACTTTGTTCAACCCTGATAACTTGATCTGCTCTAGGAGGTTGTCGTCTTTCCAAGAGGTAATTTTATGCTAATTTCACACTATCAAAATTTTGCCTTTTTTCTGTGTTTTATTTGTTTATATTTTGCTCTTATAATTTGCCGTTTGAATGTGTTTACGAGTTGATTAGACTCTTCGGTGGCCAAATGCAGAAAGCAATGTTGTGGCGGAGACGGTAGGAGGCAGCGGCGGCGACTTGAATTTTAAATGAAAAAATTAGGGTTTTATAATATAAGGGTATGTTATGAATATTTATCTATGTGGATGTCTATCATGATTAGAACTTTATCAAAAGAGTTTGATTTATTTATTATTAGGAATATTATCTCTATGAATTAGAGTTTAATGTATTATGTACTTCTTATGCCTATAAATAGATGATTCATTGAAGGCATTGTATACAATTCTATATTTAAGAATAATACAAATCTCTCTCTTTCTCTTATCTCTTTGTTCTTCTTGTTCTTATTCTTGTTCTTCTTTATTTTATTCACAACACGTTATCAGCACGATCTCGCTCGCTTAATTACTATGATTATTGTTGGTGGTTCTCGAAAAGAATTTCAATTTGATATTGGTGACTACATCTATCATATATTCAGCTTACCTTGGAAAGTATGGTATGTTTTATTTATTTATATACTAATATAATGATTGATTTATCATTCTCCAAAAGTTAGTATATTCATATCTATTATTTGGTTATTATTTTAATTTATTATTATTTTATTCATACTTGAAGTAACTCTTGAATTAACGAAAATTAAAATTATCGTCGTACTTCATTAGATGGATTGATAAAGCAAACCGAATTAAAGCCCTCAAGGATTTCGGCTAAATGCTATTGGGCGCACAAATTGGAACATTTTATTACACAGTATATTAGTTTTATTCAAAGTTTTTATTATTCCATTCTAATTTATAATTGATTCAATTCAAGGATTGTGTTGCCATGTGGTTGTTATATATTTGTTTTATCATTATTATTATTATTATGGTAATTTATATGAATAAATTCGAGATATAAAATAACTTTATTATTTATATCAATTACTTTGTATGTGAATCAAAGGCAAAAGGAATACGTTACTTTGATGTGTTTATACATTCATCAAAATGTTGTTTGATTTTAACTATGGTTGTTTATAATTTGATCACATCACTTATAGTTATGTTTATTCAACTTGATCTATGACTACTTTTATACTTTTTGATCTAGTCTCAAATAATTTTTTTTTATTCTATTGATAAAAGTCGATGTTTTTAACCGTGTTTTGAGTTTTACATGTATTCAAATGAGTTGGAAAGAGACATGGCGTAAAAAAAAAGATTATGAGAAGATGCATTGGTTCATTTGCCACGTCATCATTGAGACGAAATTCAATATCGGTAAACTCTATTTTTATTTTTATCTTTTAAAATACAATTTTAAAGTGCGATAAATTATGATGCTTTTGAATTTACAAGAAGATTATTATAAAGTCTATATTTGCTCGAAAGCAATATTTCTTCTTCGTTGAAAAACTTGACCATAGACTTCTTCCAATTTCAAGTTACGAAAATTCTTCTTGATCCAAAAAGTTTTATGGGAGGCATTCCTTGAAGTGAATGCAAAGCATGATGCTTATTCCATGCGATTATCAATGATGGGACATTCCCTAAAGTAAATGCAAGCATGATGTTTATTCCATGCAATTATCAATGATGGGTCATTCCCTGAAGTGAATGCAAGCATGATGTTTATTCCATGCGATTATTGGATCTGTTTCATTCCCTGAAGTGAATGCAAACATGGTAAATCATTATTCAATTAGAGACATAATTTTGATATAATCCAAGTATAATTGGCTGGACATTCCGTTCTGCGAGGCTACTGGTCTCAAAGGAGGTTTTTAAAGGACCTTGTGGACAGGTTTAACAATGCCGCGTACGAGGATTAAATCTTTGTTCTCTGTGATAAGGATATGTGAAAAAGGTTTTAAAGGCCCACTGGCTCTACTCCATTCCCTGAAGTGAATGTGAGATTATATTATGGAAGGAATAAAAAATCACATTAAAAGTTGTGGTCGTGGTCGAGGCTATGAATATACACATGAAAAATATAGTCGTTTTAAGAATACTTTACCCGCTGGTAGCAAAGTTATAAAAATGACAAGAGTGATAAAGATCATTCTAAGGAAGTGAAATCCTTTTACCAATGTGATGTTATAAACCATTAGTTTCGTACTTGTCAAACGCCAAAGTATTATGGACTTTATCCATAATCATGAATGATAAATGAAATAAAATATAAACAAAATTTGTTTATGACGTTATTGGTCCAACTCAATTGGATATTGTTAATTTTTTCATAATCTTTGAAGGGAATAATTTACCATTTATTTTATTTCCCTTATAATCTCTAACAGGAATAATTGGTTTATTTTATTTTATTTTATTTTTATGTTAATTCGTTTTATTTATTATTTATTTATGTTAGTTTGCTTTATGTTTATTTATTTCATATATTATTTATTTACGCTTTATGTTAATTTATTATTTGAAGAATATGATTACTTCCGGAATAAAATATACAATGAATTGTGGCTATTTATGCCTAGAATTGTGGCTATTTATGCCTAGCAGATAATGCAAGTACTCATATTGTACTTAATCATAAGAAATATTTTTCCCATTTAAATGCAAGGGGAAATATGAGTAGTATTTCTCAAAGTACTAAAATATCAATACTTCGGAAGAGCACTTGAAAGTTTATCTCTGATAGATAATCGACTTGATATGATGTGCTATATTTTATATTTTTCATTCCTCGAAGTGAATGATACAAAGTACATATTTTCATTACCTGAAGTAAATGAAACAAAGCACATTTTGAAAAGTGCACAATTATGCATTTCTCGATTAAAATGCAAGGGAATAATGTGAGTACTATATCCGGAAGTACTAATATCACAAAAGGCTCTGGTTGAGCAAATATGTTATTGTCAAATGGAACTTTATTCCATATTCACATTGTGTTATACTCGTCAAAGTCATAAAGAGAGCAATATGAGTTCGCAAACTATCCCTTTGGGAATTATAGATAACATATGTTATCAATTGACATTTGAAATAAGCCAATATGAATATAAGTTCTGGTAGCCAAAAAGTCAGTTGAAAGCCTTAGGAGAGCTATATATTGCTACCAAAAGATAATTTCAATTGAAAGCTCTGAAAGAGCTAAATATATTCCTATTTAAAGGAATAATTTTGATGGTCGTACTAGACATGTACGAGTGAGATTGAATTACTTGTTATGGTAAACAAGGAGTTTACAAATTCAGAGATATACACACACATATATATATATATAGTTGGCATGATCAGTTAGACCATCCTGATCAATAATGGTGCAGAAATTATTGAGATTTACATGCACGTGTATTAAAAGAACATGTAGTTCTTGTGGTGCTTATTCTCAAAGGAATGGATTAAATTCCACTTATTAAAGAACGTGAAGTTCTTGTGTTGCTTAAAGGAATTGATTAAATTCCACTTACTAAAAGAACTTGAAGTTCTTGTGTTGTTTGTTCTCAAAGGATATAAATGATCCCACTTACCAAAAGAATTAGAACTTAAAGTTCTTGTACTGAAGTTAAGACTGTATGTCTTGCATATCTGAACGAAATATGGGCCTATATATCCACAAATGTGGAAAGTTTTATATGATTTTAGTAGATGCATCTACATTGTTTTATCAACTTACAACCAGAAGTTTGTGAGATTGATTCTAAAAGATTCAGATTATGCAGTTAGACTATTCGTCTTGAAAAGCTAGTGGGTTTATATTTTAGGCTATATCAGTTGTTACAAAGCCTATTGATTATGAAAAATATAGTTTAGCAAAATTTCAATTGGATGCCTCCTATTTAATAGTTAAACTATGAGAACAAAAGAGTTATTATTTATATGATGTTTCCATATAGCAACACTTATACGCATCAAGCCAACGAGTTATAATAAACTCCCCGTTATGATTGGTTTTTGGTCAGAAACCATACATTTCCCATTTTATGATTTTTGAATGTGCGATATGAATTGCTCCACCACAACGCACAAAATGGGTAAATAAAAAGGGTTGAGAATATATATTGAGTACGAGTCTCCCATTTTATGATTTATGACATGATTTTTCTCAACATCAGGGGGAGATAATAATCAGCTGGATAGAGGAAAATGAATTATCGTTATCTAGATCCTCGTATATGAACTAGAAGTTCATAAGATAATTCATGTTATTACATGTCAACTGCCAGACATATTTACTGACCCAATGAGAGTAATTAAGTCTCATATACCAGCTGAAATGCTCTAAGTTTAAATTACATGTTAGAGCGAGAGAATGTAAATCATGCCTGAAGCATGATAGTTGAAATGGTTCCAATGATCAAAATTCTCGTAAATAGAAAGTAATATGAGATGATCATATATTGGAGGCGGGTGCTCCTGAAGAGACCCAAGACATAACAAATAATAAAACTCTATAAGAGTTTCAGGTACCTGAAATAAAGATTGAAATCTTGAAGAGATCTCGATGAGTTATGTCATTACGAGAATGGAACTAGAAAATTGGAAAGTTGTCGATAACGATTTTACAAACAATTTTATATAAAATACTTCTATAGAAGTAAAGAAAGAAATCGAGGATCTTGTATAAAATCTATCCAGAAGTATAGATATTGAATTGGCCAATGTTGAAAGACGCTTTGAACTTCTAAAATAGAAGTATTTGGACCACCAGTCCAAACACCTAAAGGTGTAATGCAAGTGAGACACAAATAAGTAGTCGTAAATACGACTTGAACTATGATTTATGAAAAGTTTTAATTACTTCATGGTGGATGCAATTACTTTGGCAGTTTTGAAAATTTTACATGCGTCTAATTATTTGTGGATCCATATTTATCCTTGAAGGATCTAAAATGCTATAAGCATTTGGAAATTTCTGAGGAAATTTATTTAGACATGTCTCATGAATATTTTGGCGTATTTGGTATAATCGCCTTAGTGAATACTAATTGAGAAAATATTATAAGAATGATCAGATTTCCTTATGTATTTTATAAAGGAGTTTGGATCAAGATCCATTATGATAATTTTAGAACTCCTAAAGAGGTTCCAATTGGAAACTCATGAAGTACTTTCAATACAAGTACTTGAATCTTGACATCAAGTTTATCTCGACCTGAAGATCGAGCATTTTTATATATTTCTTTTGTCTATGAATAGACATAAGCTGAAAGAATCTTAAAGAAGATTCAATATGAATAGAACATATCTATTGAGTATCCCAATAGTTGTAAGATTGTTGGATGTGAATAAAGATAATTATATCTTTTCTTGGTCTTGAAGCACTATATATTAGTTGGTCAAGAAATATCTATGAATATACAAAGATCGTTACATTTAGATCTTCAAACATTCGTTGATGCCTCCTCAAATGTCGTAGAAATAATTGTTATGCACGAGGCAAGCTAAAAAAAATGTGTTTGGCTAAGACTATTGACCCAACATATCCAAAAGATATGTGGATTTACTTTTACAAGATATGATAAAAGCTATCTTGTGTGAAGATAACGCAAGATGTATATCTCAGTTTGAAAGTGGATACATCATGGAACATATTACTCCAAAGTTTTCATCCCTCACGATCTTTAGAAAAATGATATTCAAGATTAAATTATGAAGATTCAAAGATCTTCTGTGATGTTTGCATGAGGGGGAGTAAATACGCGTTGCACTCTTTTTCCCTTAACCGAGGTTTTGTCCCAATGGGTTTTCCTGGTAAGGTTTTTAATGAGGCAACATGTTATGCGTATCAAAGATGTGTGTACTCTTTTTCCTTCACTAAAGAATTTTTTTTTCCCACTGGGTTTTTATCTTAGTAAGGTTTTAACGAGGCACATTATCTTCATAGACATCCAAGGGGGAGTGTTATGAATATTTATCTATGTGGGATGTCTATCATGATTATAACTTTATCAAAGGAGTTTGATTTATTTATTATTAGGAATATTATCTCTATGAATTAGAGCTTAATGTATTATGTACTTCTTATGCCTATAAATAGATGATTCATTGAAGACATTGTATACAATTCTATATTTAAGAATAATACAAATCTCTCTCTTTCTCTTATCTCTTTGTTCTTCTTGTTCTTATTCTTGTTCTTCTTTATTTTATTCACAACAGGGTAGATATATATTTTGATCTATATTTAAAAAAAAATAAAAAAAAAAATTTTTTTAATTAATTTACATTTTAATTTTTAAATAATTTATAATTATATAGTGAATTTTTTAAATTTTTAATTTTTATAAATTAAATTAATAATGTTTATCGGTGCTCATTATTAATGATATTTATCTGTGCTCGTCGAGCGTGACAGAATTTTACTTTGTTATAATCTACAACTTAAGAGCTAAGCCATGCAACTGTAAATATTTTCCAATTATGAAGATGCATTGAATATGTTACTCAAAGTGGAAAAATAAATAAAAATGATTAAATTCAACGTTACCCATTAATTCACACAAATTCTGGTCACCAAACTTTGCCCCTCTTTTACTCGAAAAATAAAGAAAATTCAGTGGCATAGTTGACAATTGACAATGACAGAAATTAAAGAGAAAAAAACTCAAGGCTTTTAATTGGTCTTAAATCTTTCCAGAGAAGCTTCTGCCATTCACACCTGGACAGGGAAAATCCATGTTAATCTCTTTTTTTCTATTAGTTTACATTCAAAAGTCACGAGTAAAATTTATACCAGCATATTTTAAAAAAACCACAAATAAAATAAAAAATAATTGAATTATAATTTAAGTAATTAATCCATATATATATTAGTTTAATATTTATTTTAAGGATAAATATTCTATACACAGGCGGTGGAAACTGAATTTATTTTAAGGATAAATATTCTATACACATTTAATATTTATTTTAAGGATAAATATTCTATACCACAAATAAAATAAAAAATAATTGAATGTTTCCACAAGCGCCTTAGTTTTAGGGTATAGGGAGTTAGTTTAGGGTATAAGTTTTAGGGGTTTAGGTGTAAGTGGTTAGAATTTTGGAATAATTGTTTCAATTTAAGATTTAGGGTTATAATTTAGGGTTTATAGGTTAAAACCTAAATCCTCACCATATTACCCTAAAAACTAAACCCTAACCTATAAACCCTAAATTATAACCCTAAACCTTAAATTAAAATAACTATCCCTAAATTCTAAATCCCTACACCTAAACCCCTAAACCTTATACCCTAAACTAACTCCTTATACCCTAAAATTAAGGTGCTTGTTCAATTTCCACCGCAAGTGTATAGGATATTAATCATTATTTTAATATTATGATTCTTTATTTCCACCCCTCTTTGGGTAATAGTTTTTATACTAACAAACTGATGATAAAAAAAAAAACTCATATAAATTGTCAATCCCAAAGGTAAATTTTTAATATTAGTTGTGGACCACCAAGTTTATTAATTTAATTTTTTTTCTGTATCATTTCTAGCACTACAACCTCTTTTTTTTTTTGTTTCTTTAGCTGATGGTTAGTAACTGGTCTTAGTATTAGTTGTCGACCACCTGATTCATTATTTTCTTGTTTTTTTCCTCACATTTTTAATAAAAATCTCTACTTTTGCGATATGTTTTTTTTATGTCTTTGTGGCACGTATTTTTTTTTATTTTTTAGTTTCGTTTTTGCATGACTTTAATAAAATTTAGCGGTCGTTCTGACATAATTTCAGCATAGTTAAGAAAACTTGTGATCCCCTTCAAATGAGATGTCTCGGAAGGGATTTCTACTGATGAAATATCACCCTTCAAAATATCGTATCATATGTTGTACAATAACAAATATCGTGGATGTGATTGAATCTAATATTAATTTATTTGAATTTAATCATAAAATTTTATATAACTTATTAATATTTCATTTCTTTTTAAATATCGAATAGCTCAACCTAGGCTAGGGTGATTTTTGTTTGTACAAAAAATAAAAACTTCATGATCATAAAACCATTTCAAACATTTTTTGGGCTTTGAGCGAAAATTAAAAAATAAGCCCTTATAATACATAAATATGTTTCATTACTTTGAACAATTAATTTAATATGTCATAAATAAATTATAGAAACGTGATTAAAATTTATCAAACACATTATTTTTATTATTTTGTTAAGAAAACATTATATATACAACTAAAAAAAGGACAATCACTACTCCACTAGCTTACTAAATTATCATTTAAAAAATCTGTTAATTTATAAAAATAGAAGATAAAGGCCCTAACCGGTTCTCATGTTGCTCCCCTTACCAGACGTCACCGATCCTAACCCAATTTATGAACAACTTTAACTGCATCACGTTTCTTTAAATTTCATATTTAATTTGCTTGTTTCTGAAGAGTATTGAAATGGTGTTGTATCTTAGCTATATCATGGATCTAAAGTAAGTGTTCACCAAATCATAATATATCTAATGTGATTAAAGTGGTTTGAAATTGGGAGCTTTGAAACTTTTTTTTTTGTTGCCTCCCGGTTATCCAAGTTTTTGCACTGACTAATCTGGATCGACCTACTTCGCACGCTTAATTTTGGTGGTGAATCTTTTAACAGAGATTTTCTGCATACACAATACCTACTTAAGCAAGACCAAACTGCTTACCACTTAGACCGATCCCGTCACGGAGCTTTGAAACTTTAGCTACCAACAACACCACCGCCCCCCCCCCCCCCCCAAACACTTTACCAAGTGCTGATGTTTTCAAACAAATACGCGTTCTAATCATCTAAGTCTTCATCTTTACTTTTTCTTAATTACAATCATCAACCAAAACCACTGTTTTGATTCCAATCTAAAATTGTCTGTTTCTGATCATCTTTTGAAAACGTAAAAGTGAAATTTGCATGCAGATTTGAAGAGTCTACGTGTTAGGTAACCTGTCGGCAGCGCTGGCTTTAATGAGGGAGTAGAAAATTTTGTGTATATAAAGCAATGGGTTGGGCACAGTTTGTTTTTCAAGCCAAAAGCCATACCACATTTCAATTGTTGGTTAGTACTAAAATGGCTTGTGCTTGTTGTTTTTCCAAGTTGTGTTTGACATTGCTTCTCCTTGTGGTTGTATTGGGAAGCAGCAATGCTCAACTTTCAACGAATTTTTACTCAAATTCATGCCCAAACTTGCTTTCTACTGTGAGATCTACTGTTAGCTCTGCCATTAACAAAGAGGCCCGAATGGGTGCTTCTCTGCTTCGGTTGTTCTTCCATGACTGCTTTGTCAATGTAATTCTTCCTCTGATCTTTTGTTTTTTCTTTTCGAGTTTATTGGAAAATCATGCATGTCCATCTGTCTTTAAGCAAGGTCAAGAGTACGAGTTTTGGTGTTGTGAATGATTTTTCCGTACTCTTATTCGGACATGACATGAAGTTTGTGTCTTATGTCTTGAGCTTTCTAGCTTCACATTCCTAGTAATGTTTTAGGAACATGGCAACTTTGTTTGACTTGTGTCAAAAAGGACATTAAAAAAGAGAGTTGGTGTGGGATTTTGACCTATTCCACGATGTGTGTTTGGAGGCCTAAAATCCCTCGAATGATGTGCCTACATGTTTGGATTCAAAAATTTAAAATTAATTTTGGACCTCAAACGTGATTTTGGGAAAAGCAAGGTAGAAGTAGCTTTTACGTTTTGTCGTGATTTTTACACTATATTTTTATACAATTGTGGTTTTTAAGAGAGAAAAAAACTCCCAAATATAAATCGCATGACTTTAAAATCAATTTTACACAAAATTAATTATATAAAATCACATTGATCCAAAATCAATTCTACCGCCGCAAAACCAAACACACATCCCTAACCAAATGGATTTGACTTGGTTCTGTTATTTTCGGACACAAGCAATGGTATTATGGTAGGTAACTAACAACTATGTGCCTTGATTTATCATGGTGCTAATGTGATATTTCCTGATAGGGATGTGACGGATCGTTGCTACTCGATGACACATCGTCATTCACCGGAGAGAAAAACGCTAACCCGAATCGTAACTCGGCTCGTGGATTCGATGTTGTCGACAACATCAAGTCAGCTGTTGAGAATGTTTGCCCTGGTGTAGTTTCTTGTGCTGATATCTTGGCCATAGCTGCTAGAGACTCTGTTGCAATTGTAAGTCCTCAACAATCAACATACATACACACATTTAATTAATCATCTTAGTAAGAGTTTCAAACCCCGGTTTTGATTTGTAGTTGGGAGGACTCAGCTGGAATGTGAAACTTGGAAGAAGAGATGCAAGAACTGCTAGCCAGTCGGCGGCGAATAACGGCATTCCTGCGCCGACTTCCAACTTGAACCAGCTCATTTCCAGGTTCAGTGCTCTTGGACTTTCCACCAGGGACTTGGTTGCTTTATCTGGTTTGTCCTCTCTCCCACAACCACACTTCCGTCGCTCGTAGTCGTATGCTACCATGTTATTCGAACTCTTAACTTCCGTTACACGTCGAAACCCGATCCTAACAGTCTCGAGTGTGCAGGTTCTCACACAATCGGACAAGCAAGGTGCACATCATTCAGGGCACGCATATACAACGAGAGCAACATTGACGCTTCCTTTGCTCAAACAAGGCAAAGAAGCTGCCCAAGTGCAACGGGGTCAGGGGACAACAATTTGGCACCCCTTGATGTCCAAACTCCCACATCTTTCGACAACAATTACTTCAAGAACCTTGTCAATAACAGAGGACTTCTCCACTCCGATCAACAGCTGTTCAACGGCGGCTCCACGGATTCAATTGTCCGCGGTTACGGTAACAACCCGAGCTCATTCAACTCGGATTTCGCTTCCGCGATGATCAAGATGGGAGACATTAGTCCCCTCACGGGATCAAGCGGAGAAATCAGGAAGAACTGCAGAATGATGAACTAATACATGGGGTTGTTGATGTGATTTTGCCTTTGGAAATTAAAAGACAATAAAACTGGCGGGAATCTTGTTTCCTTAAAGCGGTTGTTTGTTTGTGTTAGTTAAGATTATGAAACAGGTTGTGTGTTTTTATGTTTAATGGCTTTGGTCTTGTTGCTGAGACATTGTGATAGAAAAACAGTAATGGAATTAGAATTATTCCCATCTCCCCTTCTTTCAAGATTTTGCGTGTTTGAGTCCGATTTGATCCGAAAGAAAAAAAAAAATTGATCCAAATTCGGTTTTAAAAAAATCTGAATTTAAAAAAAGTCCGAGTCTTAAAAAGATGCGAATTTAATATGAACTCTATCAGAATTAAATATTGCTCAATATTTTGAAAGTTATTTATTTATATATGAAAGCAAATTTGCAATCGTATCATCTTTAAATATTGTTTTCTTTCTTAATATTGTAGGTGGTTTGAATTGAAATTTCAAGATTAAAACAAGCTTTAATCGTGTTCATCTTTTCTTAAAAAAACATTCATTTGAGTTGTTACTTTAAGAAAAAAAATATGATTGAATTTCAAAATTCTGAATATCTATTCGAATTTCGAATATTCTACTCGGATCAAACTCAAACTTAAAGTTGGACTTGAATCGGTTTGAATATTCGATTATCAATCAGGCCGGGCTGAGATTTTATTAAGTTCAATCCAAATTTGATAATATATATATATAATATTTAAAATACATTATAAACTTTTTGTTTAAAAAATTGAATAAATTTATAACTTACGATTCTCACTAAATACTAAACAGTGCCTTAATCACTGCCATACATGATCTTACCCACCTAGTCAAATTGAATAAGCCAGAGTGAACGATGCACACAACTATATTGTTAAGTTATTTATTTATTTTAGATTTAGTATAAGATTTTATTTATTTTAGATTTAGTATAAGATTTTATTTATTTATGAGGTTAAATTTGATTAGAATTCCTACCCTCTTTTATTTTGTTTATTTAGTCCTCTATAATTTCATCAATTCTAATCTCTATATTTCAGATTGTTTTTATTCAATTTCAATATATTTATGTTTATTTATTCTATCAACTAATTTAGCGTGACTTTGTAACCCTCTAGACCCGCCTATGCGTTACCACGAATTTCAGGAGGTCACATTAAGGTCACAAGAGCGACCCAAAGTAAAAATCCACATAAAAATATTTTCTCTTAAAAACACTTATTAAATTGTAACGGTAACATCTGTTTAAAATACTCTTTCAGGAAATTATTTAAATGTATAACAAAAATTTCAGAAAAATATTTTTCAGACACTGTCATGAAACAATAATAACATGCATGCCTACTAACTATGTCGGCACCGTACTCTAAAAGCAACACCGAGAGAACACCAAACACTGATGTCGGTCATCGAGCCATGTTAGATCTACTAACTACCAATGGATGCTATAAGTAACATGTAGGTATATGGTAGGCATAACACTATCATGATGTTTCGAGCAACAATAGGCTACAAAAAATACAATCAGATATTTCAAAGAAGCGGTATACATGAAGATAATAGAATTGTTCTTTATTCAATCACTGAGAATCGGACGAGGAACATATAGACCGAAGAATAGGCAAGATATGGTTTACGGTAGATGAATCCGAGGCTTACTTTGTGTTCCATTAGTGCAAAGTTAACACATACAATGTAATGGTGCAGTGAACATTTTATCTCACGAACACATAATAGTAGCGGTAAGTTCATTTTAAATTTTCTATCTACCCTCCAACCAAACTCCGGTATACAATGCCCCAGCACTGCAACTATAACAGGCATTAACCCAGGCTCATTGGGCGTAGGTGCCAGCCTAAGGGGATACCTTAGGTACGGTAAGGAATTACCCTAGCCGAAGCATATGAACCTGGAACGATAAGGAATTATCAGCCTGATCAAAGCTGAACCTACGGTAACTTCATACTCTATCCCAAAAATCCCGGTAACGGTCTAGGCAATGACAATAGTAATCGGTAGTGATCGGTAACAACAGTAATCGGTAATAACAATAATTAGTAGTAATCAATAATAATCGGTTATAACAGTAGATATGAAGTAATCTTTAGTTTTAGTTCTGATACAAAGGTATATTCCGGTTAATTAATAATCATGATCCAGATCATGAGACAGTCTATGGTTCAAGCGGATGGGATATTTATGTGCATTTGGAACACACTAGGTGGAACGATTTATTTCTCAGAGATACTTGGTATTTACAAGGAAAAGAGAAACACTGAACTTTTGACAATTCTGAGTTGATAAACAATGTCCATATATAAAACAAAAAACTTTGTAGTCAATGTCTCTAACTAGGCATTCAAAAATCGATTGAATACGATCATTTAGGATATCAAATATATCAAGATTGTTTCGATCCTTTTGGCCGACAATGGCGTTTTGGTCATTTAACACTCTAGGGCAATTCCATAGTCTAAACCCGATAGGATAAGTCAATAATTTGTTACGACGAAGATTGATGACGGTTTACCAGGCTTCCAAGACCATTCCATTATACTCATCTTCAATACATTACTTTCCATGCATTCATATTGATACACTTTCTCTGTGTTCACTGTTTAACTCTAGATGTGTTATACATTTGTATAAATCGCTGTCACATTATCTCGGAACAAACCTTGAGAGGTTGAACATGCATTTATACAGTTTTCATCCATTAACGTATAGTATTAGGAGATGATTGGCATACATAAACCAAACTTGAAACCCATTTGAGTATTACAATCACTTGCGTGCGATCAGGAGCTCATGATTTCAACGCTTTAACTTATTTTGGTTCAAAAGGGTATCCCGATTATTTAAAGTGCAATCATTCATGTTCTTTCGCCCCCCTTTCAAACCACTCAAACATTTTAATCTCTAGTTTATATCCCATCATGTGGTTAACATGATAGCTTCGTGTGGCCTGTGGCATTTTAGTCATTTTAGCCAATTCGTACAAATCGGTATTTTCAATCCTTCCAGTTATTTTGGCCCCTTTCGACCTTTTTCCAACCATCCAATATTTCAACACACGGGGTAGACCCTTCATTTCAGTAAATTTAAAATTTTCAATGTCCAAGGACATTTTGGCCATTTACTAATTTGGTCGTATCAATATTCCAAATTCTCACTCGTTTCAGCCATTAATATCAATTCTGCATCTTCTGACAGTTTGATTGAATCGAACATATAAAGAGTTTCCCCTACAAATTTATCTTCAAATGTTTATTTAGGATTTACGCTAGATCCAAGTGCTTATCTTTCTTGAATGTTTAAGTCTTATTATCGTATCTCTCTGAGTAATTCGAGACTTTTAGATGAATCGATTGTTTTACCTGATCTAGTGTAGGTTTCACCACCACTTTCATTATTGGGGGTATTTCTGTCATTTTCACCTTGAGGGTATTCTCATAATTTTATACTCAAATATTTTTGTCGTTTGAATAATTGACATTATCAATCGGGTTTGGGAATTCACCGTCCCATTAATTATTTATTGAATTCTAGATTCTTTGATATATCATATTTCTCATTCGATTATTCTAATCTTATCTGACTCCCATGTAGCCTCTTCTGGACCACGATTACTCCACTGTACTTTGACCATAGGAATACGTCGGTTCCTCAAAATTCTCTCGTCTTGATCCAAGATCTAAACTAGCTCTTCCCCATAAGACAAGTCTAATCTTAGCTCCACATCCTGAATCTGAATAAAGTGGCTCGGATCCGGGTGGTATTGCCTTAACATAGATACATGAAATACATCATGAATACGACTAAGCTAAGGAGGCAACTCAAGCCGATAAGCAATAGGTCCAACCCTTTTTCGAATACGGTATGGCCCGGTAAATCTTAGACTCAACTTGCCTTTGCGCCCAAATCTCAAAACCTTTTTCTATGGAGATACCTTTAGGAAGACCTGATCATCGACCTTGAACTCAATGTCTTTCCTCCTTCGGTCAGCATAAGACTTCTGTCTGTCAAAAGACTCTTTCAGACGATCACAAATCAATCTGACAGTCTTCTCTGTCTCTCGAACTAACTCAGGGCCCAAAGTCTTCACATCATACAACTCTTTCCAACAGATAGGAGTACGACATTCACGACCATACAGAGCTTCATATGGTGCCATACGGATGCTAGCCTAGTAACCGTTGCTATACGTAAACTCGGCCAAAGGCAAGAGATCCTCCCAACTGCCGCAAAAGTTGATCACACAACCTCGTAGCATATCCTCAAGGATCTGAATCACATTCTCAGATGACCATCTGTATGTGGATGAAAAGATGTACTGATATTCAGATGTGTGCCTAAGGCCTCCTGTAAGGCCTTCCAGAATCAAGATATAACATCGAATTTGAGTCAGTGATGATATTTAACGGTATACCATGCCGCACTTTCAAACAAGAGGTCTTTCTTCAAGCTTGATCGAACATATCCAAGGTTTTGAACAGATATTACTTACCCTTAATGTAATACTCAAACAACTACTTTCTTTCGTGTATAACAGAGTCACAACAAAACTTACACTTTCGCCACGCTCTCGGACACCTTTCTTTTAAATTTATAATACTTTTATCAAATTCCCACCAAAATATTCTCAAACATAACCATCATCATCAAATAGCCTTTCATGAAATCTTACATCGGTTACCTCACATAATTAGATATTTATTCTCAATTTGAATCAGACCTTCAATTTCACATGCATTAATCATATCAAATTCTTATCCAGATTCAAATTCATCATGTTAATCCAAATCATAGACGAACATTACCGACATTCTTTTCCAGTACATATCGAGCTATTATGGACAGAACGATCAGATGCACTTATTACATGAAATGATTCGACATTGGAGTCTCGGCTTGATGGAGTACGGTTAAGATCTAGGGACATGTATAAACCAGACACCTTATGACAGACGATCGACCGATCTACCCAGAATGACGCAACTCTAAGCTCTGATACCATTAAATGTAACCTCCGAGACCCGCCTATACGTTACCACGAATCCCAGGAGGTCACATTAGAGTCACAAGAGCGACCCACCGTAAAAATCCACATAAAAACATTTTCTCTTAAAAACACTTATTAAATTGTAACGGTAACCTCTGTTTAAAATACTCTTTCAGGAAATTATTTAAACGTATAACAAAAAATTCAGAAAAAAACATTTTTCAGACACTGTCATTAAACAATAATAACATGCATGCCCACTAACTATGTTGGCACCGTACTCCAAAAGCAACATCGAGAGAACTCCAAACACTGATGTCGTTCATTGAGCCATGTTAGATCTCTTTTAACTTGCGATGGTAAAAACAACGTGAGCTTCGGAAAGCTCAGTAATGCAGAACTACCAATGGATGCTATAACTTATAAGTAACATGTAGGTTGTAGAACTAATGTTTTGATATAATAATTGAAAAATGTTTTGGACTGATTTAAAAAGTATTTAAAACATTTACAAAGTCCAAACAACTTGAAATTGTGTTTAGGAAGTTTTCAAAAGGGTTTTTAATGTGTTTCAAAGGCCAATTTACACAAACCTGTCCAGGTGTTTCGAAACACCATAAGGCGTTTCGAAACAGGGGATTCCAGTAGCATATTCGTTTCGAAACGTGTTTCGAAACGGGTTTTCCCTGGACTTGATTTTTGCCCAGCGTTTCGAAACGGGCTAGGCCGTTTCGATACGCCCACGTGGCAATGACCCCAACGGTCATAAACCCCAACGGCTATTTTCCCAACCAACTTTTAAATGCAGGTGTTTCGATACGGGACTATAGCGTTTCGATACGAGTTTCGAAACGGCCAGGAGACGTTCCGAAACGGACATGAGGCGTTCCGAAACGGCCAGGAGGCGTTCCGAAACGGATGCCCTGACAGACTGCAACGGCTCTTTCTACATTGAGAGTGTTTCGAAACGGCCTCGAGCGTTTCGAAACGAGGAGCTGCAGAATGCATTTATGGTGAGAATTAAAGTCCTCAACGGCTCCAATTTGATCCCAACGGCTACAAACTCAATTGGGAGTATAAAAGGGACCTCCAAGCATCAAGAGAAGGCTAATGCTCATATTGTCAAACATCAAATGATCAAGAAATTGTCTTAGTGCTTTATTTGTCAATTCTTGTATAGACAAACACTAGTGAGCCAAAATTGTCAAATTTGCTCAAGTGTTTTAGGTTTTGGGTGAGAGCTTAATTGTGCAAACAAACACCTATTAGAGGGTTTAAGTTTGCTTCTTGTTTCTCTTTGTAAAAGAGGGTTTTGATCAAGGCTTTGGGTAGAAGCTTGATCGGTGTAAAGGGTTTCCTCCTAAGCCTAGAAAAGGGGACGAATCAATTAGTGGAATTGGTTGTGAAATCCTTAGTGGGGAGCTAAGGTAGTGGATGTAGACCTTGGTTAGAAGGTTGAACCACTATAAATCATTGTGTCTTTATTCTTTCTAGCTTCCTAAACCCTTCCACCCAAAAATCCACCTTTCCACCACTTGGTGAGCATAATCGGTTGAACGAATCGAGCCCCACACAACCCAACAATTGGTATCAGAGCTTGGCTCAATCGAAAAGGATTCACATCCTATTGAGAAGATCCGGCAAGCTCGATCACTTTTTCATCAACCGGCTCAAATGGCGCAATCCATCGACAAACCGCCTTTCTTCAACGGAGATCACTATGCCCATTGGAAGACAAAGATGAAATTCTTCTTGAAGTCAAGAGATTACAAGCTATGGGATATAGTTGAAGATGGTTCGTTCGTGCCACAAGGGAGCAAAGCGGAATGGAGTGCCGACGATCGCAAGAAGATGGAGCTAAATTGCAAAGCCTTGCACATTTTATTTTGTGTATTTGGTCCATCCATCTATGAGAAGATGTCTTCTTGTGAGAGTGCCAAGGAGGTATGGGACAAGCTTGAAGTCACATACGAGGGAACAAATGAAGTCAAGGAGACCAAGATTGGGCTCCTAACTCTTGAGTATGAAAACTTCAAAATAGATCCGGAAGAGAACATCGAGAAGATGTTTGATAGGTTCTCCACCATCACCAACGGTCTTAAAGGTTATGGAGAAGCCATCCCGGAAGAGAAGCTTGTCCGAAAGCTCATCTACTCACTTCCCGAGTCTTGGGACTCAAAGAGGACCGCCATCATCGAAGCCAAAAATTTGAAGACTTTGAAGCTTGATGAACTTATGGGGTCTCTTCTCACTCATCAAATTATGAAGAAGAACAAGGAAGAGGAGAAGAAAAGGGAAGAAATTAGAGCTATGGGAGAGAAGAAAATCAAAGGGCTTGGCATCAATGCTAGTGCCATGGCTCTCAAATCCTCCACTTGCAATCATGTCTACTCAAGTGAAGAGGAGGATGAAGAAGAAGAGATAGTTCATCTCTTCAAGAAGTGTGCCCCGTTCATGAAGAAAGCCTTGAGAGAGCTTGAACGAGAACCTAAGAGGAAGGAGAGGGCAAGCACTTCAAGCCATAAGAAGAATGCACATTTGGCTACTTGGAGTGATGAAGACTCCATCGACGATGAACAAGCCAACCTTTGCCTTATGGCCATCGAAAAAGATTCAAGGGTAACTTCTAATTCATCTACTTCATGTTCTTATTCATTTGATGAATTACAAGATGCCTATGACGATTTGGTTTTAGATTTTAAAAGCCACATTTTGAAAAACAAAAAATTGGTTTCAAAGTTAAAAATTCAAAATGATTTGCTTTCTAAAACCAAACTTGAACTTGAAGCAAAACTTGAAGAGTTTGAATTAAAATGTTTTGATTTACAAAAATTGCTTCAAAATGTTCAAGAAGAAAAAGATTTGATTTCCAAAGAGCTTGAAAAGAAAAACAATTTTGGAAAATCAAATTTTTATGTTAGACAATCTAGTGCCCCTAGATTTAAAAATGGTAAATGTTTTAGAAGTGTTTGGGTCCCAAAAGGACTAACCATTTCAATTAAAAGGATGACATTGAAAAATGGATTCCTAAGGGGTCAAAAATTTGTGCTACTAACGTTCATGGATCCAAAGCAATTTGGATACCAAAAATTACTTGATTGTCTATTGCTAGGTGTGATGGAGATGTTCAACAAGTCAAACATTGAGGGGGAGCTCCATGCACACAAGGAAGAACACTTGAAGAAGGAAGGCTTCACATCCTAGCTTGAGTTCAAGTGTTGGTAAAATTTCTAGTTGTTTTGTGCTTTCATTTGTTTATTTCTTAGTTTAAATTCAACTAGATGATCATTTATGATGGACTAACATTTCAATGATGCCTTGAGTAAGGGGGAGCCATTTTTAAACCAAATTCTTATTTTTGTCAAAGTTTTTACCTCCATTGTTATTTTGAACTTAATGTTTTAAATTCTTTTTGATATAACAAAAAGGGAGAGAATTCATTTGAAAAATTGAATTTTCAAATGAATAAGAGGGAGATTTATTTGAATTAAAAATTTTCAACTCTTATTCACAATTTTAAAGTTAAAGGTAATTTTTCAAGTGAGTTTTATTATATCAAAAAGGGGGAGATTGTAGAACTAATGTTTTGATATAATAATTGAAAAATGTTTTGGACTGATTTAAAAAGTATTTAAAACATTTACAAAGTCCAAACAACTTGAAATTGTGTTTAGGAAGTTTTCAAAATGGTTTTTAATGTGTTTCAAAGGCCAATTTACACAAACCTGTCCAGGTGTTTCGAAACACCATAAGGCGTTTCGAAACAGGGGATTCCAGTAGCATATTCGTTTCGAAACGTGTTTCGAAACGGGTTTTCCCTGGACTTGATTTTTGCCCAGCGTTTCGAAACGGGCTAGGCCGTTTCGATACGCCCACGTGGCAATGACCCCAACGGTCATAAACCCCAACGGCTATTTTCCCAACCAACTTTTAAATGCAGGCGTTTCGATACGAGTTTCGAAACGGCCAGGAGGTGTTCCGAAACGGACATGAGGCGTTCCGAAACGGCCAGGAGGCGTTCCGAAACGGATGCCCTGACAGACTGCAACGACTCTTTCTACATTGAGAGTGTTTCGAAACGGCCTCGAGCGTTTCGAAACGAGGAGCTGCAGAATGCATTTATGGTGGGAATTAAAGTCCTCAACGGCTCCAATTTGATCCCAACGGCTACAAACTCAATTGGGAGTATAAAAGGGACCTCCAAGCATCAAGAGAAGGCTAATGCTCATATTGTCAAACATCAAATGATCAAGAAATTGTCTTAGTGCTTTATTTGTCAATTCTTGTATAGACAAACACTAGTGAGCCAAAATTGTCAAATTTGCTCAAGTGTTTTAGGTTTTGGGTGAGAGCTTAATTGTGCAAACAAACACCTATTAGAGGGTTTAAGTTTGCTTCTTGTTTCTCTTTGTAAAAGAGGGTTTTGATCAAGGCTTTGGGTAGAAGCTTGATCGGTGTAAAGGGTTTCCTCCTAAGCCTAGAAAAGGGGACGAATCAATTAGTGGAATTGGTTGTGAAATCCTTAGTGGGGAGCTAAGGTAGTGGATGTAGACTTTGGTTAGAAGGTTGAACCACTATAAATCATTGTGTCTTTATTCTTTCTAGCTTCCTAAACCCTTCCACCCAAAAATCCACCTTTCCACCACTTGGTGAGCATAATCGGTTGAACGAATCGAGCCCCACACAACCCAACAATTGGTATCAGAGCTTGGCTCAATCGAAAAGGATTCA
The DNA here is from genome assembly GCA_030270665.1 of Hibiscus trionum. Lineage (NCBI taxonomy): Eukaryota > Viridiplantae > Streptophyta > Magnoliopsida > Malvales > Malvaceae > Hibiscus > Hibiscus trionum. The sequence goes on along the minus strand of BSYR01000021.1, from coordinate 3,441,605 downwards.
CATCCTATTGAGAAGATCCGGCAAGCTCGATCACTTTTTCATCAACCGGCTCAAATGGCGCAATCCATCGACAAACCGCCTTTCTTCAACGGAGATCACTATGCCCATTGGAAGACAAAGATGAAATTCTTCTTGAAGTCAAGAGATTACAAGCTATGGGATATAGTTGAAGATGGTTCGTTCGTGCCACAAGGGAGCAAAGCGGAATGGAGTGCCGACGATCGCAAGAAGATGGAGCTAAATTGCAAAGCCTTGCACATTTTATTTTGTGCATTTGGTCCATCCATCTATGAGAAGATGTCTTCTTGTGAGAGTGCCAAGGAGGTATGGGACAAGCTTGAAGTCACATACGAGGGAACAAATGAAGTCAAGGAGACCAAGATTGGGCTCCTAACTCTTGAGTATGAAAACTTCAAAATAGATCCGGAAGAGAACATCGAGAAGATGTTTGATAGGTTCTCCACCATCACCAACGGTCTTAAAGGTTATGGAGAAGCCATCCCGGAAGAGAAGCTTGTCCGAAAGCTCATCTACTCACTTCCCGAGTCTTGGGACAAAAAGAGGACCGCCATCATCGAAGCCAAAAATTTGAAGACTTTGAAGCTTGATGAACTTATGGGGTCTCTTCTCACTCATCAAATTATGAAGAAGAACAAGGAAGAGGAGAAGAAAAGGGAAGAAATTAGAGCTATGGGAGAGAAGAAAATCAAAGGGCTTGGCATCAATGCTAGTGCCATGGCTCTCAAATCCTCCACTTGCAATCATGTCTACTCAAGTGAAGAGGAGGATGAAGAAGAAGAGATAGTTCATCTCTTCAAGAAGTGTGCCCCGTTCATGAAGAAAGCCTTGAGAGAGCTTGAACGAGAACCTAAGAGGAAGGAGAGGGCAAGCACTTCAAGCCATAAGAAGAAGGCACATTTGGCTACTTGGAGTGATGAAGACTCCACCGACGATGAACAAGCCAACCTTTGCCTTATGGCCATCGAAAAAGATTCAAGGGTAACTTCTAATTCATCTACTTCATGTTCTTATTCCTTTGATGAATTACAAGATGCCTATGACGATTTGGTTTTAGATTTTAAAAGCCACATTTTGAAAAACAAAAAATTGGTTTCAAAGTTAAAAATTCAAAATGATTTGCTTTCTAAAACCAAACTTGAACTTGAAGCAAAACTTGAAGAGTTTGAATTAAAATGTTTTGATTTACAAAAATTGCTTCAAAATGTTCAAGAAGAAAAAGATTTGATTTCCAAAGAGCTTGAAAAGAAAAACAATTTTGGAAAATCAAATTTTTATGTTAGACAATCTAGTGCCCCTAGATTTAAAAATGGTAAATGTTTTAGAAGTGTTTGGGTCCCAAAAGGACTAACCACTTCAATTAAAAAGGATGACATTGAAAAATGGATTCCTAAGGGGTCAAAAATTTGTGCTACTAACGTTCATGGATCCAAAGCAATTTGGATACCAAAAATTACTTGATTGTCTATTGCTAGGTGTGATGGAGATGTTCAACAAGTCAAACATTGAGGGGGAGCTCCATGCACACAAGGAAGAACACTTGAAGAAGGAAGGCTTCACATCCTAGCTTGAGTTCAAGTGTTGGTAAAATTTCTAGTTGTTTTGTGCTTTCATTTGTTTATTTCTTAGTTTAAATTCAACTAGATGATCATTTTTGATGGACTAACATTTCAATGATGCCTTGAGTAAGGGGGAGCCATTTTTAAACCAAATTCTTATTTTTGTCAAAGTTTTTACCTCCATTGTTATTTTGAACTTAATGTTTTAAATTCTTTTTGATATAACAAAAAGGGGGAGAATTCATTTGAAAAATTGAATTTTCAAATGAATAAGAGGGAGCTTTATTTGAATTAAAATTTTTCAACTCTTATTCACAATTTTAAAGTTAAAGGCAATTTTTCAAGTGAGTTTTATTATATCAAAAAGGGGGAGATTGTAGAACTAATGTTTTGATATAATAATTGAAAATTGTTTTGGACTGATTTAAAAAGTATTTAAAACATTTACAAAGTCCAAACAACTTGAAATTGTGTTTAGGAAGTTTTCAAAAGGGTTTTTAATGTGTTTCAAAGGCCAATTTACACAAACCTGTCCAGGTGTTTCGAAACACCATAAGGCGTTTCGAAACAGGGGATTCCAGTAGCATATTCGTTTCGAAACGGGTTTCGAAACGGGTTTTCCCTGGACTTGATTTTTGCCCAGCGTTTCGAAACGGGCTAGGCCGTTTCGATACGCCCACGTGGCAATGACCCCAACGGTCATAAACCCCAACGGCTATTTTCCCAACCAACTTTTAAATGCAGGTGTTTCGATACGGGACTATAGCGTTTCGATACGAGTTTCGAAACGGCCAGGAGACGTTCCGAAACGGACATGAGGCGTTCCGAAACGGCCAGGAGGCGTTCCGAAACGGATGCCCTGACAGACTGCAACGACTCTTTCTACATTGAGAGTGTTTCGAAACGGCCTCGAGCGTTTCGAAACGAGGAGCTGCAGAATGCATTTATGGTGGGAATTAAAGTCCTCAACGGCTCCAATTTGATCCCAACGGCTACAAACTCAATTGAGAGTATAAAAGGGACCTCCAAGCATCAAGAGAAGGCTAATGCTCATATTGTCAAACATCAAATGATCAAGAAATTGTCTTAGTGCTTTATTTGTCAATTCTTGTATAGACAAACACTAGTGAGCCAAAATTGTCAAATTTGCTCAAGTGTTTTAGGTTTTGGGTGAGAGCTTAATTGTGCAAACAAACACCTATTAGAGGGTTTAAGTTTGCTTCTTGTTTCTCTTTGTAAAAGAGGGTTTTGATCAAGGCTTTGGGTAGAAGCTTGATCGGTGTAAAGGGTTTCCTCCTAAGCCTAGAAAAGGGGACGAATCAATTAGTGGAATTGGTTGTGAAATCCTTAGTGGGGAGCTAAGGTAGTGGATGTAGACCTTGGTTAGAAGGTTGAACCACTATAAATCATTGTGTCTTTATTCTTTCTAGCTTCCTAAACCCTTCCACCCAAAAATCCACCTTTCCACCACTTGGTGAGCATAATCGGTTGAACGAATCGAGCCCCACACAACCCAACAATTGGTATCAGAGCTTGGCTCAATCGAAAAGGATTCACATCCTATTGAGAAGATCCGGCAAGCTCGATCACTTTTTCATCAACCGGCTCAAATGGCGCAATCCATCGACAAACCGCCTTTCTTCAACGGAGATCACTATGCCCATTGGAAGACAAAGATGAAATTCTTCTTGAAGTCAAGAGATTACAAGCTATGGGATATAGTTGAAGATGGTTCGTTCGTGCCACAAGGGAGCAAAGCGGAATGGAGTGCCGACGATCGCAAGAAGATGGAGCTAAATTGCAAAGCCTTGCACATTTTATTTTGTGCATTTGGTCCATCCATCTATGAGAAGATGTCTTCTTGTGAGAGTGCCAAGGTGGTATGGGACAAGCTTGAAGTCACATACGAGGGAACAAATGAAGTCAAGGAGACCAAGATTGGGCTCCTAACTCTTGAGTATGAAAACTTCAAAATAGATCCGGAAGAGAACATCGAGAAGATGTTTGATAGGTTCTCCACCATCACCAACGGTCTTAAAGGTTATGGAGAAGCCATCCCGGAAGAGAAGCTTGTCCGAAAGCTCATCTACTCACTTCCCGAGTCTTGGGACTCAAAGAGGACCGCCATCATCGAAGCCAAAAATTTGAAGACTTTGAAGCTTGATGAACTTATGGGGTCTCTTCTCACTCATCAAATTATGAAGAAGAACAAGGAAGAGGAGAAGAAAAGGGAAGAAATTAGAGCTATGGGAGAGAAGAAAATCAAAGGGCTTGGCATCAATGCTAGTGCCATGGCTCTCAAATCCTCCACTTGCAATCATGTCTACTCAAGTGAAGAGGAGGATGAAGAAGAAGAGATAGTTCATCTCTTCAAGAAGTGTGCCCCGTTCATGAAGAAAGCCTTGAGAGAGCTTGAACGAGAACCTAAGAGGAAGGAGAGGGCAAGCACTTCAAGCCATAAGAAGAATGCACATTTGGCTACTTGGAGTGATGAAGACTCCACCGACGATGAACAAGCCAACCTTTGCCTTATGGCCATCGAAAAAGATTCAAGGGTAACTTCTAATTCATCTACTTCATGTTCTTATTCCTTTGATGAATTACAAGATGCCTATGACGATTTGGTTTTAGATTTTAAAAGCCACATTTTGAAAAACAAAAAATTGGTTTCAAAGTTAAAAATTCAAAATGATTTGCTTTCTAAAACCAAAATTGAACTTGAAGCAAAACTTGAAGAGTTTGAATTAAAATGTTTTGATTTACAAAAATTGCTTCAAAATGTTCAAGAAGAAAAAGATTTGATTTCCAAAGAGCCTTAAAAGAAAAACAATTTTGGAAAATCAAATTTTTTATGTTAGACAATCTAGTGCCCCTAGATTTAAAAATGGTAAATGTTTTAGAAGTGTTTGGGTCCCAAAAGGACTAACCATTTCAATTAAAAAGGATGACATTGAAAAATGGATTCCTAAGGGGTCAAAAATTTGTGCTACTAACGTTCATGGATCCAAAGCAATTTGGATACCAAAAATTACTTGATTGTCTATTGCTAGGTGTGATGGAGATGTTCAACAAGTCAAACATTGAGGGGGAGCTCCATGCACACAAGGAAGAACACTTGAAGAAGGAAGGCTTCACATCCTACCTTGAGTTCAAGTGTTGGTAAAATTTCTAGTTGTTTTGTGCTTTCATTTGTTTATTTCTTAGTTTAAATTCAACTAGATGATCATTTATGATGGACTAACATTTCAATGATGCCTTGAGTAAGGGGGAGCCATTTTTAAACCAAATTCTTATTTTTGTCAAAGTTTTTACCTCTATTGTTATTTTGAACTTAATGTTTTAAATTCTTTTTGATATAACAAAAAGGGGGAGAATTCATTTGAAAAATTGAATTTTCAAATGAATAAGAGGGAGCTTTATTTGAATTAAAATTTTTCAACTCTTATTCACAATTTTAAAGTTAAAGGCAATTTTTCAAGTGAGTTTTATTATATCAAAAAGGGGGAGATTGTAGAACTAATGTTTTGATATAATAATTGAAAAATGTTTTGGACTGATTTAAAAAGTATTTAAAACATTTACAAAGTCCAAACAACTTGAAATTGTGTTTAGGAAGTTTTCAAAAGGGTTTTTAATGTGTTTCAAAGGCCAATTTACACAAACCTGTCCAGGTGTTTCGAAACACCATAAGGCGTTTCGAAACAGGGGATTCCAGTAGCATATTCGTTTCGAAACGGGTTTTCCCTGGACTTGATTTTTGCCCAGCGTTTCGAAACGGGCTAGGCCGTTTCGATACGCCCACGTGGCAATGACCCCAACGGTCATAAACCCCAACGGCTATTTTCCCAACCAACTTTTAAATGCAGGTGTTTCGATACGGGACTATAGCGTTTCGATACGAGTTTCGAAACGGCCAGGAGGCGTTCCGAAACGGACATGAGGCGTTCCGAAACGGCCAGGAGGCGTTCCGAAACGGATGCCCTGACAGACTGCAACGGCTCTTTCTACATTGAGAGTGTTTCGAAACGGCCTCGAGCGTTTCGAAACGAGGAGCTGCAGAATGCATTTATGGTGGGAATTAAAGTCCTCAACGGCTCCAATTTGATCCCAACGGCTACAAACTCAATTGGGAGTATAAAAGGGACCTCCAAGCATCAAGAGAAGGCTAATGCTCATATTGTCAAACATCAAATGATCAAGAAATTGTCTTAGTGCTTTATTTGTCAATTCTTGTATAGACAAACACTAGTGAGCCAAAATTGTCAAATTTGCTCAAGTGTTTTAGGTTTTGGGTGAGAGCTTAATTGTGCAAACAAACACCTATTAGAGGGTTTAAGTTTGCTTCTTGTTTCTCTTTGTAAAAGAGGGTTTTGATCAAGGCTTTGGGTAGAAGCTTGATCAGTGTAAAGGGTTTCCTCCTAAGCCTAGAAAAGGGGACGAATCAATTAGTGGAATTGGTTGTGAAATCCTTAGTGGGGAGCTAAGGTAGTGGATGTAGACCTTGGTTAGAAGGTTGAACCACTATAAATCATTGTGTCTTTATTCTTTCTAGCTTCCTAAACCCTTCCACCCAAAAATCCACCTTTCCACCACTTGGTGAGCATAATCGGTTGAACGAATCGAGCCCCACACAACCCAACAATTGGTATCAGAGCTTGGCTCAAACGAAAAGGATTCACATCCTATTGAGAAGATCCGGCAAGCTCGATCACTTTTTCATCAACCGGCTCAAATGGCGCAATCCATCGACAAACCGCCTTTCTTCAACGGAGATCACTATGCCCATTGGAAGACAAAGATGAAATTCTTCTTGAAGTCAAGAGATTACAAGCTATGGGATATAGTTGAAGATGGTTCGTTCGTGCCACAAGGGAGCAAAGCGGAATGGAGTGCCGACGATCGCAAGAAGATGGAGCTAAATTGCAAAGCCTTGCACATTTTATTTTGTGCATTTGGTCCATCCATCTATGAGAAGATGTCTTCTTGTGAGAGTGCCAAGGAGGTATGGGACAAGCTTGAAGTCACATACGAGGGAACAAATGAAGTCAAGGAGACCAAGATTGGGCTCCTAACTCTTGAGTATGAAAACTTCAAAATAGATCCGGAAGAGAACATCGAGAAGATGTTTGATAGGTTCTCCACCATCACCAACGGTCTTAAAGGTTATGGAGAAGCCATCCCGGAAGAGAAGCTTGTCCGAAAGCTCATCTACTCACTTCCCGAGTCTTGGGACTCAAAGATGACCGCCATCATCGAAGCCAAAAATTTGAAGACTTTGAAGCTTGATGAACTTATGGGGTCTCTTCTCACTCATCAAATTATGAAGAAGAACAAGGAAGAGGAGAAGAAAAGGGAAGAAATTAGAGCTATGGGAGAGAAGAAAATCAAAGGGCTTGGCATCAATGCTAGTGCCATGGCTCTCAAATCCTCCACTTGCAATCATGTCTACTCAAGTGAAGAGGAGGATGAAGAAGAAGAGATAGTTCATCTCTTCAAGAAGTGTGCCCCGTTCATGAAGAAAGCCTTGAGAGAGCTTGAACGAGAACCTAAGAGGAAGGAGAGGGCAAGCACTTCAAGCCATAAGAAGAAGGCACATTTGGCTACTTGGAGTGATGAAGACTCCACCGACGATGAACAAGCCAACCTTTGCCTTATGGCCATCGAAAAAGATTCAAGGGTAACTTCTAATTCATCTACTTCATGTTCTTATTCCTTTGATGAATTACAAGATGCCTATGACGATTTGGTTTTAGATTTTAAAAGCCACATTTTGAAAAACAAAAAATTGGTTTCAAAGTTAAAAATTCAAAATGATTTGCTTTCTAAAACCAAACTTGAACTTGAAGCAAAACTTGAAGAGTTTGAATTAAAATGTTTTGATTTACAAAAATTGCTTCAAAATGTTCAAGAAGAAAAAGATTTGATTTCCAAAGAGCTTGAAAAGAAAAACAATTTTGGAAAATCAAATTTTTATGTTAGACAATCTAGTGCCCCTAGATTTAAAAATGGTAAATGTTTTAGAAGTGTTTGGGTCCCAAAAGGACTAACCACTTCAATTAAAAAGGATGACATTGAAAAATGGATTCCTAAGGGGTCAAAAATTTGTGCTACTAACGTTCATGGATCCAAAGCAATTTGGATACCAAAAATTACTTGATTGTCTATTGCTAGGTGTGATGGAGATGTTCAACAAGTCAAACATTGAGGGGGAGCTCCATGCACACAAGGAAGAACACTTGAAGAAGGAAGGCTTCACATCCTAGCTTGAGTTCAAGTGTTGGTAAAATTTCTAGTTGTTTTGTGCTTTCATTTGTTTATTTCTTAGTTTAAATTCAACTAGATGATCATTTATGATGGACTAACATTTCAATGATGCCTTGAGTAAGGGGGAGCCATTTTTAAACCAAATTCTTATTTTTGTCAAAGTTTTTACCTCCATTGTTATTTTGAACTTAATGTTTTAAATTCTTTTTGATATAACAAAAAGGGGGAGAATTCATTTGAAAAATTGAATTTTCAAATGAATAAGAGGAAGCTTTATTTGAATTAAAATTTTTCAACTCTTATTCACAATTTTAAAGTTAAAGGCAATTTTTCAAGTGAGTTTTATTATATCAAAAAGGGGGAGATTGTAGAACTAATGTTTTGATATAATAATTGAAAAATGTTTTGGACTGATTTAAAAAGTATTTAAAACATTTACAAAGTCCAAACAACTTGAAATTGTGTTTAGGAAGTTTTCAAAAGGGTTTTTAATGTGTTTCAAAGGCCAATTTACACAAACCTGTCCAGGTGTTTCGAAACACCATAAGGCGTTTCGAAACAGGGGATTCCAGTAGCATATTCGTTTCGAAACGGGTTTCGAAACGGGTTTTCCCTGGACTTGATTTTTGCCCAGCGTTTCGAAACGGGCTAGGCCGTTTCGATACGCCCACGTGGCAATGACCCCAACGGTCATAAACCCCAACGGCTATTTTCCCAACCAACTTTTAAATGCAGGTGTTTCGATACGGGACTATAGCGTTTCGATACGAGTTTCGAAACGGCCAGGAGGCGTTCCGAAACGGACATGAGGCGTTCCGAAACGGCCAGGAGGCGTTCCGAAACGGATGCCCTGACAGACTGCAACGGCTCTTTCTACATTGAGAGTGTTTCGAAACGGCCTCGAGCGTTTCGAAACGAGGAGCTGCAGAATGCATTTATGGTGGGAATTAAAGTCCTCAACGGCTCCAATTTGATCCCAACGGCTACAAACTCAATTGGGAGTATAAAAGGGACCTCCAAGCATCAAGAGAAGGCTAATGCTCATATTGTCAAACATCAAATGATCAAGAAATTGTCTTAGTGCTTTATTTGTCAATTCTTGTATAGACAAACACTAGTGAGCCAAAATTGTCAAATTTGCTCAAGTGTTTTAGGTTTTGGGTGAGAGCTTAATTGTGCAAACAAACACCTATTAGAGGGTTTAAGTTTGCTTCTTGTTTCTCTTTGTAAAAGAGGGTTTTGATCAAGGCTTTGGGTAGAAGCTTGATCGGTGTAAAGGGTTTCCTCCTAAGCCTAGAAAAGGGGACGAATCAATTAGTGGAATTGGTTGTGAAATCCTTAGTGGGGAGCTAAGGTAGTGGATGTAGACCTTGGTTAGAAGGTTGAACCACTATAAATCATTGTGTCTTTATTCTTTCTAGCTTCCTAAACCCTTCCACCCAAAAATCCACCTTTCCACCACTTGGTGAGCATAATCGGTTGAACGAATCGAGCCCCACACAACCCAACAATTGGTATCAGAGCTTGGCTCAATCGAAAAGGATTCACATCCTATTGAGAAGATCCGGCAAGCTCGATCACTTTTTCATCAACCGGCTCAAATGGCGCAATCCATCGACAAAACGCCTTTCTTCAACGGAGATCACTATGCCCATTGGAAGACAAAGATGAAATTCTTCTTGAAGTCAAGAGATTACAAGCTATGGGATATAGTTGAAGATGGTTCGTTCGTGCCACAAGGGAGCAAAGCGGAATGGAGTGCCGACGATCGCAAGAAGATGGAGCTAAATTGCAAAGCCTTGCACATTTTATTTTATGCATTTGGTCCATCCATCTATGAGAAGATGTCTTCTTGTGAGAGTGCCAAGGAGGTATGGGACAAGCTTGAAGTCACATACGAGGGAACAAATGAAGTCAAGGAGACCAAGATTGGGCTCCTAACTCTTGAGTATGAAAACTTCAAAATAGATCCGGAAGAGAACATCGAGAAGATGTTTGATAGGTTCTCCACCATCACCAACGGTCTTAAAGGTTATGGAGAAGCCATCCCGGAAGAGAAGCTTGTCCGAAAGCTCATCTACTCACTTCCCGAGTCTTGGGACTCAAAGATGACCGCCATCATCGAAGCCAAAAATTTGAAGACTTTGAAGCTTGATGAACTTATGGGGTCTCTTCTCACTCATCAAATTATGAAGAAGAACAAGGAAGAGGAGAAGAAAAGGGAAGAAATTAGAGCTATGGGAGAGAAGAAAATCAAAGGGCTTGGCATCAATGCTAGTGCCATGGCTCTCAAATCCTCCACTTGCAATCATGTCTACTCAAGTGAAGAGGAGGATGAAGAAGAAGAGATAGTTCATCTCTTCAAGAAGTGTGCCCCGTTCATGAAGAAAGCCTTGAGAGAGCTTGAACGAGAACCTAAGAGGAAGGAGAGGGCAAGCACTTCAAGCCATAAGAAGAAGGCACATTTGGCTACTTGGAGTGATGAAGACTCCACCGACGATGAACAAGCCAACCTTTGCCTTATGGCCATCGAAAAAGATTCAAGGGTAACTTCTAATTCATCTACTTCATGTTCTTATTCCTTTGATGAATTACAAGATGCCTATGACGATTTGGTTTTAGATTTTAAAAGCCACATTTTGAAAAACAAAAAATTGGTTTCAAAGTTAAAAATTCAAAATGATTTGCTTTCTAAAACCAAACTTGAACTTGAAGCAAAACTTGAAGAGTTTGAATTAAAATGTTTTGATTTACAAAAATTGCTTCAAAATGTTCAAGAAGAAAAAGATTTGATTTCCAAAGAGCTTGAAAAGAAAAACAATTTTGGAAAATCAAATTTTTATGTTAGACAATCTAGTGCCCCTAGATTTAAAAATGGTAAATGTTTTAGAAGTGTTTGGGTCCCAAAAGGACTAACCACTTCAATTAAAAAGGATGACATTGAAAAATGGATTCCTAAGGGGTCAAAAATTTGTGCTACTAACGTTCATGGATCCAAAGCAATTTGGATACCAAAAATTACTTGATTGTCTATTGCTAGGTGTGATGGAGATGTTCAACAAGTCAAACATTGAGGGGGAGCTCCATGCACACAAGGAAGAACACTTGAAGAAGGAAGGCTTCACATCCTACCTTGAGTTCAAGTGTTGGTAAAATTTCTAGTTGTTTTGTGCTTTCATTTGTTTATTTCTTAGTTTAAATTCAACTAGATGATCATTTATGATGGACTAACATTTCAATGATGCCTTGAGTAAGGGGGAGCCATTTTTAAACCAAATTCTTATTTTTGTCAAAGTTTTTACCTCCATTGTTATTTTGAACTTAATGTTTTAAATTCTTTTTGATATAACAAAAAGGGGGAGAATTCATTTGAAAATTTGAATTTTCAAATGAATAAGAGGGAGCTTTATTTGAATTAAAATTTTTCAACTCTTATTCACAATTTTAAAGTTAAAGGCAATTTTTCAAGTGAGTTTTATTATATCAAATAGGGGGAGATTGTAGAACTAATGTTTTGATATAATAATTGAAAAATGTTTTGGACTGATTTAAAAAGTATTTAAAACATTTACAAAGTCCAAACAACTTGAAATTGTGTTTAGGAAGTTTTCAAAAGGGTTTTTAATGTGTTTCAAAGGCCAATTTACAAAAACATGTCCAGGTGTTTCGAAACACCATAAGGCGTTTCGAAACAGGGGATTCCAGTAGCATATTCGTTTCGAAACGGGTTTCGAAACGGGTTTTCCCTGGACTTGATTTTTGCCCAGCGTTTCGAAACGGGCTAGGCCGTTTCGATACGCCCACTGGCAATGACCCCAACGGTCATAAACCCCAACGGCTATTTTCCCAACCAACTTTTAAATGCAGGCGTTTCGATACGGGACTATAGCATTTCGATACGAGTTTCGAAACGGCCAGGAGGCGTTCCGAAACGGACATGAGGCGTTCCGAAACGGCCAGGAGGCGTTCCGAAACGGATGCCCTGACAGACTGCAACGGCTCTTTCTACATTGAGAGTGTTTCGAAACGGCCTCGAGCGTTTCGAAACGAGGAGCTGCAGAATGCATTTATGGTGGGAATTAAAGTCCTCAACGGCTCCAATTTGATCCCAACGGCTACAAACTCAATTGGGAGTATAAAAGGGACCTCCAAGCATCAAGAGAAGGCTAATGCTCATATTGTCAAACATCAAATGATCAAGAAATTGTCTTAGTGCTTTATTTGTCAATTCTTGTATAGACAAACACTAGTGAGCCAAAATTGTCAAATTTGCTCAAGTGTTTTAGGTTTTGGGTGAGAGCTTAATTGTGCAAACAAACACCTATTAGAGGGTTTAAGTTTTCTTCTTGTTTCTCTTTGTAAAAGAGGGTTTTGATCAAGGCTTTGGGTAGAAGCTTGATCGGTGTAAAGGGTTTCCTCCTAAGCCTAGAAAAGGGGACGAATCAATTAGTGGAATTGGTTGTGAAATCCTTAGTGGGGAGCTAAGGTAGTGGATGTAGACCTTGGTTAGAAGGTTGAACCACTATAAATCATTGTGTCGTTATTCTTTCTAGCTTCCTAAACCCTTCCACCCAAAAATCCACCTCTTCACCACTTGGTGAGCATAATCGGTTGAACGAATCGAGCCCCACACAACCCAACATAGGTATATGGTAGGCATAACTTTATCATGATGTTTCGGGCAACAATAGGTTCCAAAAAAAATACGATCAGATATTTCAAAGAAGCGGTATACATGAAGACAATAGAATTGTTCTTTATTCAATCACTAAGAATCAGACGAGGACCATATAGATAGAAGAATAGGTGAGATATGGTTTACGGTAGATGAATCCGGGGCTTACTTTGTGTTCCATTAGTGCAAAGTTAACACATACAATGTAATGGTGCAGTGAACATTTTATCTCACGGACACGTAATTGTAGCGGTAAGTTCATTTTAAATTTTCTATCTACCCTCCAACCAAACTCCAATGCCCCAACACTACAACTATAGCAGGCATTAACCCAGGCCTATTGGGCGTAGGTGCCAGCCTAAGAGGATACCTTAGGTACGGTAAGGAATTACCCTAGCCGAAGCATATGAACCTGAAACAATAAGGAATTATCAGCCTGATCAAAGCTGAACCTACGGTAACTTCATACTCTATCCCAAAAATCCCGGTAACAGTCTAGGCAGTGACAATAGTAATCGGTAGTGATCGGTAACAACAGTAATCGGTAATAACAATAATTAGTAGTAATCAATAATAATCGGTTATAACAGTAGATATGAAGTAATCTTTAGTTTTAGTTCTGATACAAATGTATATTCCGGTTAATTAATAATCATGATCCAGATCATGAGACAGTCTACGGTTCAAGCGGATGGGATATTTATGTGCATTTGGAACACACTAGGTGGAACGATTTATTTCTCAGAGATACTTGGTATTTACAAGGAAAAGGGAAACACTGAACTTTTGAAAATTCTGAGTTGATTTCAGAAACGATGTCCCTATATAAAACAAAAAACTTTGTAGTCAATGTCTTTAACTAGACATTCAAAAATCGATACAATACGATCATTTAGGATATCAAATATATCAATAATGTTTCTATCCTTTTGGCTGACAAGGGCGTTTTGGTCGTTTAACACTATAGGGCAATTCCATAGTTTAAACCCGATGGGATAGGTCAATAATTTGTTGTGCTGAAGATTGTTGGCGGTTTATGTAACACTATGAAATTCTTATGGTAAAAAAAAACAAGTGAGGCTGGTGGGATTTGAACCCACGACGTCACCCTTCCCTTGCCCCTTTGCTTAAACCAATTGAGCCAAGTGCTCTCTTCTGTCAAGTATTACCAAGGGTAATATTTGATTGTTAATTAAGGAGTTATTTGAATTAGATTATATTCGTTTCAGACGTTTCACCTACAAAAAAAATGCCATTCTCTTCCAAGTTCGAAACACCACACCCAACGCTCCTACCTACCCCGACCAGCCACCGTCTCAGCTCTGTCACCGCCGCTCTGTGGCGTTTACCGCCACCACCGTTGGCTTCCTCGTCGAGCCCCGACCAAAAGCCCTTTAACCACGCGCCGTTCCGTTGCACCCATCGCCGTGAAATCGCGATTGTAGCGGCCGGAAATCGCATTTATTTTTCGTCTGAATCCGGGCGCATACACCGTCCGTTCAAGAATCGAACGCCAGATCCGTGCTCACGGCGTGGAGGCGAGCAAAACCCATAAGGTTTCGTGCCCGTCCGACACCGGTAAGCCCATCATTGGAGCTACGCGTTTTTCCGGCCGTCGTGGGTCTTTTTAGGTAAAATCTGGTGATATTCCGACTTGTTTTTGGTATATTTTTGATGGGTTAAGATTTTGGGCTTATGATCTAACTTTTATCGGCATAATCACGGCTAAATTTGTCACCGGCGACTTTTCCGGCAGCTTCTGGCGACCAGAGTTTTGGGTGAGTGAACCGGGTCCAAACCGGTCTAACCCGGTCTGAACCGGATGGACTGGTTGAACCGGTCAGCTCGGTCAGACCCGTCCGACCCGACCCGTCAACCCGAGTCAACTCATCCGAGTCAGCCCGAGTCAACTCAGTTGATCCCTGTTGACTACTGACGTCAGCATTGACTTTGACCAGTTGACTCTGACCCCGTTGACCGTTGACCTGCTGACGTCAGCGTTGACTTTGACCGTTGACCAAAAATTCAAATTTTCCGAAAACTCCTATTTTATGTTTTTCGACGTCCTGAGTCCGTTTTTGAAGCCCGTTTTGCAAAATTCTGATCCGAAAGCCTCCGAATCTGACCTTGAGCCCGAACTTGGTTATGTACTTAATTATTGGTTAAGAGCTTGTGAGTAAGGTCTGATCTTGGAATTTGTGTAATTGAAGGTATTCTCAATTCCTTGGATGCTCGATGTTGAGGAATGTCAAATTCGGGTTTGAGGGTATTCGAATGTCGTATCATGGATCGACTGATGTAGCTCAGAATTAAGGTAATACACTACTACCCCTTGTATGCTTTATGTACATGTCGATATCCGGTTAATGCATGCATGCTTATGATGACGTATAGGGATGTAAAAACAGGTAATCGGACAGGTTTCAGGTCGGGTTCTGTCAGGTCGGGTAAAATCGGATACAGGTCATTTCAGGTAAAAAAAAAATTTGACTCGACTCGGGTCGGGTGCGGGTCCATTGCAGTCGTGTAATTTGCAGGTCGGGTCCATTTCAGGTCGGGTCAATTTTCAGGTCGGGTCCATTTCAGGTCAAACTCGTTGCAGATCGGGTAAAAACAGGTCGGGTAAAATTAGTTAATTGGCAGGTAAATTGCAGGTCGGGTAAATTTTAGGTTGGGTTCATTTCAGTTCGGGTTCATTTCAGGTCGGTTTCATTTCAGGTCGGGTAATTTCAGGTCGTCGGGTTCATTTCAGTTCGAGTTAATTCAGGTTCACCAGAAATGAACAATTTTGAATAAAAACAAAGTTTTATGGACTATAGTGAAAAAAATAATAATAAATAAGAGCTAATTTGGACTAAAATAAAGTTTTATGGACTATAATAAACTCAATTTTGAATAAAAACAAAGTTTTATGGACTATAGTGAAAAAAATAATAAATAAGAGTTAATTTGAAGTAAAAATAAAGTTTTAAGAACTCAATTGAATTGAATTAAAACTTAAAGGACTTGAATAAAAAACTTATATAATATAAAGAGCTTTATTTATAATTTACCCCAAATTGAAATTCAATTTGGGAATTGGGCGGTTTCAAAATAAATTTTCCCGCCCATATATATTATAATTTAATATTATTTATTAATTATTATAATATAATATAACTTATTAATTATTATAATAACTTTATAAGTATAGATATATGTGATTATGTGTATATATATGTATTTTTATGTATTCACATGTATATAAATTACAATATATAATTAGTATTATACAAACATGTATGTATTTATGTATATGTAATGTATTATACATAAATACATGTATATGTATATACATAATACATACTATGATACTAACAACATACATGTATATATATATATATATATATATTACAAACATATGTATATATATATATATATATCTTACAAACATATGTATATATTAAATTATTAATACATTATACATATAACATATCATACATAATAATTAATACATATTATACAAATATATGTATGTTAATATATAATATATAATGTACATATATATATGTATATATGTGTGTATATATGTATATAAATACATAAATATACATATAAAATATATGTATATATATATAAATATATGTATTTATAAAATTATAAAATATATGTATTTATATATGTATTTAAATACATAAATTGAATTGAACTCAATTGAATTGAACTAAAACTTAAAGGACTTAAATGAAAAACAGCTAAAATTTAAAGGGCCACAAAATATTTAGCCCATCTAAAATTCAAAGGGCTACAAAATATTTAGCCCATCTAAAATTTTTAGCCCAAAGCCCAACAATTAATAATTATTATTAATTATTATATTTAGCCCATCTAAAATATTTAGTCCAAAGCCCAACAATTAATAATTATTAATTATTACTGATATTATTAATTATTATAAATGGGTGGTGGGATATGAGCCCAAAGACCCAAGGCCCAAACTATTACTAATTATTATTTATTATTAATTATTATATTATAAATACATTATATAACTTATAAGTTATAAGTTTTATATATATATATATTTATACATTATAGGTTTTAGGGGCCCATTTCAAATAAATGGGTGGTGGGATATGAGCCCAAAGACCCAAGGCCCAAACTATTACTAATTATTATTTATTATTAATTATTATATTATAAATACATTAGACAACTTATAAGTTATAAGTTTATATATATATATATATATTATAGGTTTTAGGGGCCCATCTCAAATAAATGGGTGGTGGGATATGAGCCCAAAGGCCCAAGGCCCAAACTATTACTAATTATTATTTATTATATTATAAATACATTATATAAATTATAAGTTATAAGTTTATATATATATATATATATATATTATATTTATACATTATAGGTTTTAGGGGCCCATCTAAAATAAATGAGTGGTGGGATAAGAGCCCAAAGGCCCAAACTATTACTAATTATTATTTATTATTAATTATTATATAAATTATAAGTTATAAGTTTATATAAATATATATATATTATATTTATACATTATAAGTTTTAGGGGCCCATCTAAAATAAATGGTTGGTGGGATATGAGCCTAAAGGCCCAAGGCCCAAACTATTACTAATTACTATTTATTATATTATAAATACATTATATAAATTATAAGTTATAAGTTTATATATATATATATATATATATAAGTTTATAGGTTTTAGGAGCCCATCTAAAATAAATGGGTGGTGGGATAAGAGCCCAAAGACCCAAGGCCCAAACTATTACTAATTATTATTTATTATATTATAAATACATTATATAAATTATAAGTTATAAGTTTATATATATATATATTATATTTATACATTATATGTTTTATGGGCCCATCTAAAATAAATGGGTGGTGGGATAAGAGCCCAAAGGCCAAAGGCCCAAGGCTCAAACTATTACTTATTATTATTTATTATTAATTATTATATAAATTATAAGTTATAAGTTTATATATATATATATATATATATATTATTTATACATTATAGGTTTTAGGGGCCTATCTAAACTAAATGGGTGGTGGGATATGAGCCTAAAGACCCAAGGCCCAAACTATTACTAATTATTATTTATTATTATTTATTATATTATAAATACATTATATAAATTATAAGTTATAAGTTTATATATATATATATATATATATATTATATTTATACATTATAGGTTTTAGGGGCCCATCTAAAATAAATGGGTGGTGGGATAAGAGCCCAAAGGCCCAAAGCCCAAACTATTAGTAATTATTATTTATTATATAAATTATAAGTTATAAGTTTATATATATATATATACACATTATAGGTTTTAGGGGCCCATTTAAAATAAATGGGTGGTGGGATAAGAGCCCAAAGGACCAAGGCCCAAACTATTACTAATTATTATTTAGTTTTAATTATTATATTATAAATACATTATATAACTTATAAGTTATAAGTTTATATATATATATATATATATATATATATATATATATATATATATATTATAGGTTTTAGGGGTCCATCTCAAATAAATGGGTGGTGGGATATGAGCCCAAAGGCCCAAGGCCCAAACTATTACTAATTATTATTTATTATATTATAAATACATTATATAAATTATAAGTTATAAGTTAATATATATATATATATAATATTTATACATTATAGGTTTTAGGGGCCATTTAAAATAAATGGGTGGTGGGATAAGAGCCCAAGGCCCAAACTATTACTAATTATTATTTATTATTAATTATTAAATTATAAATACATTATATAACTTATAAGTTATAAGTTTATATATATATATATATATATATATATATATATATATATATTATATTTAACCATTATAGGTTTTAGGGGCCCATCTCAAATAATTGGGTGGTGGGATATGAGCCCAAAGGCCCAAGGCCCAAACTATTACTAATTATTATTTATTATTAATTATTATATTGTAAATACATTATATAACTTATAAGTTTATATATATATATATATACATTATAGGTTTTAGGGGCCCATCTCAAATAAATGGGTGGCGGGATATGAGCCCAGAGGCCCAAGGCCCAAACTATTACTAATTATTATTTATTATATTATAAATACATTATATAAATTATAAGTTATATGTTTATATATATATATATTATATTTATACATTATAGGTTTTAGGGGCCCATCTAAAATAAATGAGGGGTGGGATAAGAGCCCAAAGGCCCAAGGCCCAAACTATTACTAATTATTATTTATTATTAATTATTATATTATAAATACATTATATAACTTATAAGTTTATATATATATATATATATTATATTTATACATTATAGGTTTTAGGGCCCATCTCAAATAAATGGGTGGTGAGATATGAGCCCAAAGGCCCAAGGCCCAAACTATTACTAATTATTATTTATTATATTATAAATACATTATATAAATTATAAGTTATAAGTTTATATATATTTATTATATTTATACATTATAGGTTTTATGGGCCCATCTAAAATAAATGGGTGGTGGGATAAGAGTCCAAAGGCCCAAGGCCCAAGGCCCAAACTATTACTAATTATTATTTATTATTAATTATTATATAAATTATAAGTTATAAGTTTATATATATATATATATATATATATATATATTATTTATACATTATAGGTTTTAGGGGCCCATCTAAAATAAATGGGTGGTGGGATATGAGCCTAAAGGCCCAAGGCCCAAACTATTACTAATTATTATTTATTATATTATAAATACATTATATAAATTATAAGTTATAAGTTTATATATATATATATATATATATATATATATATATATTATATTTATACATTATAGGTTTTAGGGGCCCATCTAAAATAAATGGGTGGTGGGATAAGAGCCCAAAGGCCCAAAGCCCAAACTATTACTAATTAGTATTTATTATATAAATTATAAGTTATAAGTATATATATATATACACACACACACACACACATTATAGGTTTTAGGGGCCCATCTAAAATAAATGGATGGTGGGATAAGAGCCCAAAGGCCCAAAGCCCAAACTATTACTAATTATTATTTATTATATAAATTACAAGTTATAAGTTTATATATATATATACACACACACACATTATAGGTTTTAGGGGCCCATCTAAAATAAATGGGTGGTGGGATAAGAGCCCAAAGGCCCAAGGCCCAAACTATTACTAATTATTATTTATTATTAATTATTATATTATAAATACATTATATAACTTATAAGTTATAAGTTTATATATATATATATATATATTATAGGTTTTAGGGGCCCATCTAAAATTTAAGAAGTTAACAAATTTAAGAAGTTAACCCGATTAAGTTAACAAAATAGAGTAGTTAACCAGTTTGAGTAACAAACTATATCTAGATTAATCATTTGAAATACAATTGATATAATACTAACTTATATTTTGTAGTTATGTTAATTTTCTTATACTTGTTAAAGCATAATAAGTTTATGAACATAATAAAGTTAACATAATATATTTTATATAATAAAGCATAATAAGCATAATAAGTGTATAATTTTATTATACATAATATATATTTTTATACTTAAACAAATTTTTAATTATATAAGTTTAATATATTATATTAACTATATATTACTAATATATTATATATTTAGTAAAAATTAAGACAAATCTTTTAAGTATATAATTTTATTATACATAATATATATTTTTATACTTAAACAAATTTTTAAGTATATAATTTTATTATACATAATGTAGTTACAAATTAAGACAAATTTTTCTAAGTATAATGGAAGATAAAATTTTTCTAAGTAATAAAATTAACATAATCTATTAAAAAATGGGTTAGGATCAAGTTACACTATGTAAAACTCAACTAGTTTTACACTAATTTATGGCCATTAGATTGGTTAAATGAATGGATGAGATTAACTCCTTACTTTTTTTCCCAAGTGATAATCTTTCCATATCCTACTTTTAATCTTATCCATTCATTTCACTCATCCAATGGCTATGGATTAGTGTAAAACTAGTTGAGTTTTACATAGTGTAACTTGATCCCATCCCTTAAAAAATTATTAAGTTTATAATGAACATGTTACACTTTAAATTATTTAACATTTTTAGCCAGGTCTACATTAGTTCAGGTCAACAACAGTTCAAGTTCAAAACAGGTCGGGTTCAAAACAGGTCGGGTAAAATCGGATCTCGGGTCATTTCAGTCGGATAATATCAGGTAATTTGCCAGGTCGGTCTCGGGTTCGGGTTCGTTTCAGTCGGATGCAGGTTGGGTTTCAGGTCAAAATTACCAGGTCAGATTCGGGTTCGGGTCGTTTTCAGTCGGACACAGATCGGGTTCGGTTGCTACAGTAACAGGTTCAACTCGGGTTCGGGTCAGCAACAGTCAGTTACAGTTCGGGTTCGGATCATCGAATTCTCGGGTTAAATCAGGTTCTGACTCGAGCAGGTTTCAGGCAAGTTTTCAGGTCCTGACTTGTTTTTACAACTCTAATGACGTATACTGTAAATTTCGCTTAAATTGAATCAGATTCGAGCAATAAGTATGGATATTAATGGGCTAACAATATCAGAAGTTCTAATAGTTAAATTCAGTTAATCCGCAACTCAATCAACAGTGTGTAAGAATCGAGGCCCAGGATACGGAGTGAGAGATTGATTATAAAATTACGAAAATGCCCTTGGAGCATAAGTATGACTAAACTACCCCTCTGATAAAGGAAATGACATAAAATTCTGCATTCGACCTGATTATGAAATTTACACTACCCAAGATGTATGTTTTAATGGAAAGACTTCGGCATCATTATGCAATACGTGTGATGCAAACTTGGATAATCCCTCAAACTCTGTATAACACATGAATGAGAATTCTCTGGAAATATTGTTGAAATCCCAAGTCGATCCTTATGACAGTAATGCGTGAATTAAATGAGAATGATTGTAATGACCAAAAAGACGGTAATGCCTTTGAGCACCTAAATGTCTGATTAATTTGAATGGCGTTATACCCTCAAGTTCTGTAATGAATGAATCGTCTGTAAAGGGGTGGAGAGTTATGACGACTTAATCTCGTTTGAGTACGTGAATGATGGAGGTACCAAATGGTAATTCAGAAAGAAATGGTGGATTTATCCCAATTTCCAAAATGACTGAAAAGCCCTCTTGAGTCAAATATGCAGTTATGCATTTGATGAAATTCTGAGATTTCTAATAAAACCTTAAGGGCTAAAGTGCCCCTAAGTGTTAGGAAGCACACTCATGTATGATAATCACTCCTGATATTAAAATAAGGCTGGAAGTTTTTCCGCACTATAATATAAGTTCGACTACTTCTCGGCAAGTCTGGTGGTGAAATATGAAAGCAACCGTTCAGATATACGATATAGCCGGATACATTAGAAGGGTTGGTTAGTAATGCAAGGTTGGGATATGTTAGTTCGAATGGTTTTGGAGGCTCGATAAACTTCTGGAAATCTTAAATATTGTAAATCATAATTTTCTCATGATGGGGCTAAATTACAAAATCACCCATGATTGTTAAAAGACCAAAATGCCCTTGTTGGCTAAAGTAATCAAAATAGCCCCGAATGTATCTGATATCGTGAAAGATCTTGACGTAAAAATCTCTGAATGTTTGGTTGGATACCTGATGAGCAAATAGAATTTTTGAGCCACCGTTTACGCCTTGTTGGTATAAATTACCAAAATGTCCGTGTATGATAAAATGACCATAATGCCCTTGTAAGCTTAAATGGCTGAATCACTCAGGATATGCCAAAGCTCTCAAAGATCTTGATGTATCATCTCCTGAATATCTGGGTTAAACTGTTAGCATGAACCCCTTTTAATAGGGGCCACGTTTCAGAAATTCGTTGAAATCGTCAAAAGTTTAATATGTCACATTCCGTAAATGCCAAGTATCTCCAAGAAAAGATCTGTCCCACCTAGTGTGTTCCATGTGTGATATATTCTGTTGAATGAATTGTATAATTATTTAATCATGAATAATATTATGTTTGATGAACTTGATATATGTCTGCTCAATCTGTATACTTGGTATGTGATCGTTTGATCTGTGATGGTGTTGTCTGACTGTTTGATGAATTTGTTAGCATGATCTGTTAGTTTGACCAATGATGGTACAATCTGTTCGCATGATGAATGTTGAAAATGTATGCTCTGCTCAATAGTATGCCCATTTATCTGTCAAGTATGAACTTATGTTTCTGATACTCTGAATAGAATATGTCTGTTACATGTATTATGTTACTCATGTCTGAAATCTGATTACCGATTGTCATCTGGGGTATACTGTTGGGTTATGATATGAAGTCTTTGTCGGTACAGCCCTGATCAAGCTGGTAAATCCTTATGGACTCAAGGTCTCCCCTTGAGTGGCACCTACGCCTATCGGGCCTAGGGTAAGTCCTTATGGACCTATGGCATCCCCTTAGGTGGCACCTATGCCCATCGGGCCTAGGGTAAGTCCTTATGGACTCAAGGTCTCCCCTTGAGTGGCACCTACGCCCATCGGGCCTAAGGTAAGTCCTTATGGACCTAAGGCAGCCCCTTAGGTGGCACCTATGCCCATCGGGCCTAGGGTAAGTCCTTATGGATGCAGTTCTGGGGGACTGCATATTGGTGTAAGGTTGGAGGGTAGTTCTTGTAAACTTCTGTATGAACATTGAACATTTGCATTTAAATCTGTTATGTACTCATATGATATGATGTTAAGTACTTATGTATGTTGATCTGCACTTATTGGAACACACTAGACACCAAACTCTCTGATTCCTACCTCGTATGTTACCAGTCTATATAATTCCCGTCTAATTCTCGAGGTATGATTAAAGAACAAATATCGTCATTCTCGAGTATGATGAAATCTCGAAATAGTAGAACAGAAATGGAGACCGTTACTGCGCGGAACATTATGAAAATGTTATGCCTACCATATATCTGCATGAGCTTATAGCATCTTTTGGTAGTTCTGTATTACTGAGCTTTTCCAAGCTCACGTTGTTTTTACCATCGCAGGTTAAAAGAATATATCATGGTATAATGGTTGACAGCAGTGTTCGAAGTTGTCTCGGCGTTGCCTTGGAGTACGGTAGTGTATAGTTAGTGGGCATGTATGTCATGTATTGTTTTATGACAGTGTCTGAAAAACATTTTTTGAAATTTTTGTTACATGTTTAAATGACTTCCCGAAATAGTATTTTAAACAGAAGTTGATTTCACAATTTAATAAGTGTTTGAAAAAGAAATATGTTTTTATGTGTACTTTTTCCGTGGGTCGCTCTTGTGACCCTAATGTGACTTCCTAGGATCCGTTGTAACGCATAGGCGGGTCTATGGGGTTACAGTTTACCATGCTTCCAAGACCATTCCACTATACTCATCTCCAATACATTACTTTCCATGCATTCAAATTGATACACTTTCTCTGTGTTCACTATTTAACTCTATATGTGTTATACATCTGTATAAATCGCTATCACATTATCTCGGAACAAGCCTTGAGAGGTTGAACATGCATTTATGCAGTTTTCATCTATTAGCGTATAGTATTAGGAGATGATTGACATACAAAAACCAAACTTCAAACCAATTTGAGCATTACAGTCACTTGCGTGCGATCAGGAGCTCAGGATTTCAACGTTTTAACTTATTTTGGGTCAAAAGAGTATCCCGATTATTTAAAGTGCGATCATTCATGTTCTTTCGCCCCCTTTCAAACCACTCAAACATTTTAATCTCTAGTTTATATCCCATCATGTGGTTAACTTGGTAGCTTCGTGTGCCCGGTGGCATCTTAGTCATTTTAGCCAGTTCGTACAAATCGGTATTTTCAATCCTTCCAGTTATTTCAGACCCTTTCGACCTTTTTCAAACCATCCAATATTTCAACACACGGGCTAGACCCTTCATTTCAGTAAATTTAAAATTTTCAATGTCCAAGGACATTTTGGTCATTTACTAATTCGGTCGTATCAATATTCCAAATTCTCACTCGCTTCAGCCATTAATATCAATTATGCATCTTCTGACAGTTTGATTGATCCGAACATATAAAGAGTTTCCCCTACAAATTTATCTTCAGAGGTTTATTCAAGATTTATGCTAGATCCAAGTGCTTATCTTTCTTGAATGTTTAAGCCTTATTATCGTATCTCTCTGAGTAATTCGAGACTTTTAGATGAATCAATTGTTTTATCGGATCTAGTGTAGGTTTCAACACCACTTTCATTATTGGGGGTATTTTTGTCATTTTCACCTCGAGGGCATTCTCATAATTTTATACTCAAATATTTTTGCCGTTTGACTAATTGACCTTATCAATCGGGTTTGGGAATTGATCGCCCCATTAATTATTTATTGAATTCCAGATTCTTTGATTTATCATCTTTCTCATTCGATTATTCCAATCTTATCTAAATTTTCGTACATTTTCATATCCGGTTTGACTTAAGCAGAATTAACGGTACCCATCGTCATATTTGTGCATGCATTAACCGAATACTAATATGTTCATAAGGCATATAAGAGGTAGCAATGTATTACCCTGAATCCTTGCTATATAGGTCGACCGTGGTACTCCATTCAATCAAACTCGAACCTGAATTCAACATCCTTTACTTCTCGGATACGAAGATACATGAATACTTTTTGATCAAAAGAAGACACATGAATACATTCAATTAAATATAATCCATAATCAATCCTTAATTTGATCACATAACTCTTAAACTGAAAAAAAACTAAACACATGCATTCTCGGGTTCAAAGTCCAATTCAAAGGCTTTCAGGTTAGAATTTCGTGAAAAGGGTTTCAAAAACGGACTTAGGACGTCGAAAAACATAAAACAAAGTTGTTCGGGAAAAGTTTACTTTTTTGTCAAAGTCAACGCTGACGTCAGCTGTCAAAGTCAACGCTGACGTCAGCTGTCAAAGTCAACGCTGACGTCAGTGGTCCGATGGCTGACTCTGCAAGTTGACTCACTGGGTTGACTCGGGCGAGTTGACTCACTGGGTTGACTCGGGCGAGTTGACTCACTAGGTTGACTCGAGCGAGTTGATTCACTGGGTTGACTTGGTCGTTTAACGGGTCGGGTCGATTATTGGTCTTGGTTTACCACTAGGCTTGAGCCAGTTTTTTTAGACCAGTTTGGGTGGCTCGGTTCAAGGCCAGACCGGTTCTAAGGCTGGTTCAGCCGACTCGATTCGTTGGCCACCGTCCAAGGTGGCCGGAAACCACCTCAAGGTGGCGCGTGGTCACCACACACTGCCAAAATGGCCGAAAACACGTCGGACAACACCAAAAGCGCCGAAAACGGACTTAAATCTAACCTATTTCAATCGAAAACACAAAAATTTAGGTTAGAACTCATCGGACTTACCCAAACTGAAGGTGAACGCTCAAAACTGTCGTGGCTCTGACGACGGTCTAAACGGTGGTCGTTCGACGTCTGGCGGTATGGGTTTTGCTCGGTTTGGAACAGAGAGTTCACTCACGGTGAGAACGCGGCAACCGGACGTCTATCGACACTGGAAAACGCGAAAACCTGAGGGGTTTACCCTAGGCCTGCCGAATCTTCAACGCTCGATTGCCGGTGATCGGAGCGGCGAATGCGAGAGGAGGTTGATGGGTTTTAGTCGGCGTTTGTCGGTGAACTCGTCAGTGGCAGCGGTGCACGGTACGGCGCGACGGTGAGTGAAAATGGACGGTGGTCGAGTTTAGGGTTTATAGATGGTCGAGTGAAGGTTTCTGGAACCTTGAGAAGGGTAGAGGGTAGAAATAAATGCCCTTGATTGGGGTAGGTGATATATTATTATTATTATTATTATTATTATTATTATTATTCCAATAACCACTTAAAAGCAAGTGGGTAGAGCTTACTTCCAAGAGCTTCCATAGCTTAATTGGTTGGACACTCTGCTTAATAACTTAAGGTTGTGGTTTTGATTCCCACAACCTCATTTCCTCTTTTTTTTTTCATTTTTTACTCCGTTTTCAAAAAAAATTTAGGGTGTTACAAACTTACTTTTTAGTATGTGTTTACTCGTTGGTGTGGCATTTACGGTAAGAGTCGATTCGACTCAAAAAATTAAATTATTTGACTCGACTTAAAAAATTAATTATTTGACTCGACTCAATTTGAAAGAAAAAAAATCAATTCATTTTGACTCGACTCGTAATTTCATAAACTAGATTCTACTCGAAAAAATTTCAAATAAAGTTTGAGTTATAAAATGGAAATTCGAATAACTCAAAATTTTTATTAATTAGTTGATCAGTTTTTAAGTTCGAGTAGAGTCTGTCAATTCTATTTAATATGTTATGGATAATAGTGTATATTACATGTGAAAATATGAAGAAACATATATGTACTATATCGTATATGGATATAAAAATTATTAAAATCAGAATCAATATGTATTATAACATTATAAATAATTACAATTAAATTTGTACAGAAACTTGAAAACTCGACTCGAAAAAATTTCAAATAAAGTTTAAATGGTACAATAAAACTTGTAAACTCAAAAAATTTTACTCGACTCGATCAAACGCCCGGCCCTAGTTGCATGCATGAGCTTAATTGTTCATAAAATTTTCTAACCACATGAGCACAATTTTTCTATTTTTTGAAAAATAATTGTAAAAGTAATCGAACCTAAAACTAATCGGGACAAGTTAAAATAAAAGAGTTACTATTTAATACACCAATGCCTCATTTGGTATTTTGGTTATAAGTATCAGCGAAAAGAAATGTTTAATTATTACGTGAGTTTTAAAGTAGTTTATCAAGAAAAACCAACAAAAATTTAAATTTGAAATTAGAAATATAAGTAAGAACTCAGGTAAAAAATAATACATCTTCAAAATAAACAGTATATATTCTTTCTATTTGTTCAGACTAAGCCATATAAGTAACTACAAATTACTAAATTATTGCCAACTTATGTACTAAAATGCGAGAAATTTTTAAAATTTTAAAAATATATATTAATTTTTATAATGTCAATTTTTAATATAAGTTAAATTTTTTATTTTTATAATTTTAACACTTTATAAATATGTTTAAACTATGTTTTTTAATAATGTTCAATTTGTCATTTTATAAGTTTTGATATATTTTTTAAAAAACTTTCAGTTATTTTTTTAAAATTAATAGTATTTTTATTTTTAATATGACATAAAAAACAAAGAAATTCTAGAACTGCTAAAAATCAATTTTATCTTTGAACTTTTTAAAAAAATTAAACGTTACATCTATGTTATGTTAATATTAATCAAATTATTAAATTGATGCAATTAACAAAAGACAATTAATTATTTAGTATGAATTCAGAAGTACAGATACCCTTAATCCTAATTCATACCTTCAAAATTTTTTGATTTGAATACTAATTTGTTTTCTAAGGTTTTTGGTCTAGAACGTTATATTCTTATTCCGTCCCTTTACTCAAACAAGGATAAGCAGTCTTTAGAAGTTTAACAACGATGTTGATATAGTTTTTTTAACTTAACAAGTGTTTGAGTAGAAAAGTGGATGATGTTCATCTTAGGAGATATGAGTTTAAATCGCTTTGTCTACAAGTGTATGCGCATTGTCAAATGGTTAAGAATATGTATGAACATATACTATCTTGTAATCACCTTTAGACTATTCAATTTTTTTAAAATACACATTACTAAAAAAATATTTAAATTAAGGGTAAACATTTTCCCTAAATTATTTTCGCTTTTCTGTTTTGGTCACAAAATTATTATTTTGTGTAAAATTATCGTTAACGTTACGTTTTTTGTTTGGCAAAAGGTCAAAAATAACCCCCAACGTTTCACCTTTTGGTCATTTTAGCCCTATCTTTTTTTTGGTGCAAACAACCACCTAACGTTTTATTTTTCGTTCATATTTCACTCTTGTTGGATGAAAACTGTTAGTCAACTAACAATCAACGTCTGAGGCTGACGTGGCATGTCTGCAGGGCATGGGGAGATGACCTGGCAGTGTCACGTGACATTTTGCTGATGTGGCGATTAGTTAAAAATATTTTAAAAAATATTTTCTTTAAAAAGTAATTAATTAAATTTTTAATTTTTTAAAAATGTCACGTCAGCAAAAATGTCATGTGACAGTGTCACGTCATCTCCCCATGCCCTGCAGACATGTCATGTCAGCCTCAAGCGTTGACTGTTAGTTGACTAACGATTTTCATCCAACAAGGGTGAAATTTAAACAAAAAATGAAACGTTAGGTGGTTGTTTGCACCAAAAATAAGGATAGGCTAAAATGATCAAAATGTGAAACATTGTGGGCTATTTTTAACCTTTTTTCCTTTTTGTTTTGGTCACTAATGTTACTTTTTTTTCCTGTTTTGATCACTAATCTATTGCTTCTTCCCTATTTTGGTCACTAAAGTATTCATGCTTTCTTATTTTTTCCGTGAATTTTTTAACAGCGGGTGATCAAAATAGAAAAAAAAAACAATGTAACATTAGAAACTAATTGCCAAAATAATAGTTTGGTGACCACTAGGGTAGGACAAACGATTATTATTTTTTTAGGTTAAACCATTGAGTGGTCTTATAGGTAAATGATAATGTTGTTTTTTTAGTGATCTGGGTTCAACTATCGTAATCTGCACGATGTGTAAGCGTTTTAAAAAAAATCACGAGTACAAAATAGATATTATCATACTACCATGTAATATCAAGTCATAATATTAAAGAAACATTAAACCACTCAACTAAATTATAGCATAAGTATTGTATTTCTAACCAAATTATTTTAAGATAAATTAAAAGTTAAAGAGTCAAATTTGTTCATGTAGTAATCTAAAATCAACAATGTTGTCCTTATTTTTGATTTTCTGTAATTTTACCCTCAAAGTCAGTCAATTGCAGCAATGTTGCCCTTTGACCGACGTCGACCGTTAAAGTGCCGACGTGGCAGTTAACGGTGAAGTCATTCATGCAATTTTGCCCTTGAAGTCATTTAATTGCAGCAATTTTGCCCAAGTTATTTAGTTTTTGAATAAAATTGGATAAATAATTTAGTTTTTCGAGTTGAACTTTTACAAACAAAATATATGAAAAATCGATTAACAAATTGGTGTAAATATCTTTTGGGTCCCTGGTAATTTTAAAAATAAACAAAGTGAGAACTCTCACAAAAAATTAAAATATTTTTCAATTTTTTTAAAAAAAATTCATAAACTTAAGAAAAATAAATAAGATATTTAAAAAATATTGAAAATAAAAACTAATATAAAAATTAAAATGTATTAGAAATTATAAAATGATAAAATATAAAAATTAAAAAGTATTTATAAAGTATTAAAAATTAAACAATTTCATCAAATGATAAAATATAAATATAAAAAAATCAAAATTTTAAAATATTTATAAAAATCATTGAAAAAATCTTCGACTATTTGTTTCTGGTTATGCTAAGCCAACTAATATTCCTTGAACATATTTTCATTGAAATCATCCTTCCATTAGAGTAGTAATAAAACTTATCAAATATTAATGAGCATTTGTTTGATGCAGAAAACGAAAGAAATTTTGATGAAATTGTTCAATTTTTAATACTTTATAAATACTTTTTAATTTTTATATTAATTTTTATTTTCAATAATTTTTTGAATATCTTATTTATTTTTATTAAGTTTATGGATTTTAAAAAAATGAAGAATATTTTGATTTTTTGTGAGAGTTCTCACTTTGCTTATTTTTAAAATTATCAGGGACCCAAAGGATATTTACACCAATTTGTTAATCGGTTTTGCATATATTCTGTTAGTAAAAGTTCAACTCGAAAAACTATATTATTTATCCAATTTTATTCAAAAATTAAATAAATTGAGGGCAAATTGCTGCAATTAAATGACTTCGAGGGCAAAATTGCATGAAGAACTTCACCATTTACAGCCACGTTGGCACTTTAACGATCAACGTCGGTCAAAGGGCAACATTGCTGCAATTGACTGACTTTGAGGGTAAAATTATTGAAAATAAAAAAGTAAGGGCAACATTGCTGATTTCGGATTACTACAGTGATAAATTTGACCCTTTAGCATAAAATAAATAACCATTTTTAAATGGAATAAATTATATTTTAAAATAAATATTGAATTTATGATGATCTTTATAAATATTATTTTTCAGAAATAACAATTTGTTTCATTTTTAACGATATTGCCTTTAAAAATAATTATTTATTTCATTTTTAGAATTTATTATTTTTAATTTTAAAAATAAAATATCAATCGTTTGGTTAGAAATATAACAATTGTATAACTTACTTAATTCAATGATTTAATGTTGAAATCCTTTTATAAGGGTTCGAAGTTCGAACTTCGGTAATAATATTTTGACATTTTAATTTTGTGGGCAAGTTAATTTAAATATTTATTTTTTAATATAAAATTAATAATTGTTAGACCTTTTTATACAAAGGATCTTGGGTTCAAGCCTTTCGAATGCACAATTTTTTTTCTTTCATTCTCATTGGCTAATATGATCATGATTTAATTTAAATATTTGTTTTTATAAAAACTTAACAATTGTTTGGCTTAACTCAGCGGCAAGATGTTGGATATCTTGAGTTCATTCCTCCCTAATGTTAAAATTTAACTTTTATTTTAATTGATTAATAAGATAATGGTACGTGATATCATTTTATTAGTAAAAAATAATATATTAAAAATAATGTAAATTGTTAACGGTAAAAGAGAAAATGACGTGAAAATAATTTTTTAAAGATACATTGTTGTAAATAAAATAAAGAAGAACAAGAATAAGAACAAGAAGAACAAAGAGATGATAGAAAGAGGGAGATTTGTATTATTCTCAAAAATAGAATTGTATACAATGCCTTCAATGAATCATCTATTTATAGGCATAAGAAGTACATAATATATTAAACTCTAATTAATAGAGATAATATTCCTAATAATAAATAATTCAAACTCCTTAGATAAAGTTCTAATCATGATAGACATCCACATAAATAAATATTCATAACACTCCCCCTTGGATGTCTATGAAGATAATGTGCCTCGTTAAAACCTTACTAAGATAAAAACCCAGTGGGAAAAAAATTTCATTAGTGAAGGAAAAAGAGTACACACATCTTTAATACGCATAACATGTTGCCTCATTAAAAACCTTACCAGGAAAACCCATTGGGACAAAACCTCGGTTAAGGGAAAAATAGTGCAACGCATATTTACTCCCCCTCATGAAAACATCACAGAAGATCTTTGAATCTTCATAATTCAATCTTGAATATTATTTTTCTAAAGATCTTGAGGAATGAAACATTAAAGTAATATGTTTCACGATGTATCCACCTTTCAATTGAGATATACATCTTGCATTATCTCTACACAAAATAGCTTCATATCATATCTTGTGAAATTAAATCTACATATTTTCTGGATATGTTGGGTCAATGATTTTAGCCAAACACATTTTTGGTTTGCCTTCTGCATAGCAATTATTTCTACAAGATTTGAGGAGGCATCGACGAATGTTTGAAGATCTAAATGAAATGATCTTTGTATATCCATGGATATTGCTTG
The DNA here is from genome assembly GCA_030270665.1 of Hibiscus trionum. Classification (NCBI taxonomy): domain Eukaryota; kingdom Viridiplantae; phylum Streptophyta; class Magnoliopsida; order Malvales; family Malvaceae; genus Hibiscus; species Hibiscus trionum. Next base: position 3,409,443 of record BSYR01000021.1, on the reverse strand, counting down.
ACCAACTAATATATAGTGCTTCAAAACCAAGAAAAGATATAATTATCTTTATTCACATCCAACAATCTTAGAACTATTGGGATACTCAATAGATATGCTCTATTCATATTGAATCTTCTTTAAGATTCTTTCAGCTTATGTCTATTCATAGACAAAAGGAAATATATAAAAATGTTCGATCTTCAGGTCGAGATAAACTTGATGTCAAGATTCAAGTACTTGTATTGAAAGTACTTCACGAGTTTCCAATTTGAAGCTCTTTAGGAGTTCTAAAATTATCATAATGGATCTTGATCCAAACTCCTTTATAAAATACATAAGGAAATCTGATCATTCTTATAGTATTTTCTCAATTAGTATTCACTAAGGCGATTATACCAAATGCGCCAAAATATTCATGAGATATGTCTAAATAAATTTCTTCGGAAATTTCCAAATGCTTCTAGCATTTTAAATCCTTCAAGGATAAATATGGACCCACAAATAATTAGACGCATGCAAAATTTTTCATAACTGCCAAAGTAATTGCATCCAACATGAAGTAATTAAAACTTTTCATAAATCATAGTTCAAGTCGTATTTACGACTACTTATTTGTGCCTCACTTGCATTACACCTTTAGGTGTTTGGACTGCTGGTCCAAATACTTCTATTTTAGAAGTTCAAATCGTCTTTCAACATAGACCAATTCAATATCTATACTTCTGGATAGATTTTATACATGATCCTCGATTTCTTTCTTTACTTCTATAGAAGTATTTTATGTAAAATCGTTGTCGACAACTTTTCAATTTTCTGGTTCCATTCTCGTAATGACATAACTCATCGAGATCTCTTCAAGATTTCAATATTTATTTCAGGTACCTGAAACTCTTCAAGAGTTTTATTATTAGTTATGTCTTGGGTCTCTTTAGGAGCACCCGCCTCCAATATGTGACCATCTCATAATACTTTTCATTTACGAGAATTTTGATCATTGGAACCATTTCAACTATCATGCTTCAAGCATGATTTACATCCACTTGCTCTGACATGTAATTTAAACTTAGAGCATTTCAGCTGGTATATGAGACTTAATTACTCTCATTAGGTCAGTAAATATGTCTGGCAGTTGACATGTAATAACATGAATTATCTTATGAACTTCTAGTTCATATACGAGGATCTAGATAATGATAATTCATTTTCCTCTATTCAGCTGATTATTATCTCCCCCTGATGTTGAGAAAAATCATGTCATAAATGATTCTCCAATTAATGTTTAAGAATTTAAACATAAAAGGAGACTCGTACTCAATATATATTCTCAACCCTTTTTATTTACCCATTTTGTGCGTTGTGGTGGAGCAATTCATATCACACATTCAAAAATCATAAAATGGGAAATGTATGGTTTCTGACCAAAAACCAATCATAATGGGGAGTTTATTATAACTCGTTGGCTTGATGCGTATAAGTGTTGCTATATGGAAACACCATATAAATAATAACTCTTTTGTTCTCATAGTTTAGCTATTAAATAGGAGGCATCCAATTGAAATTTTGCTAAACTATATTTTTCATAATCAATAGGCTTTGTAATAATTGATATAGCCTAAAATATAAACTCACTAGCTTTTCAAGACGAATAGTCTAACTGTATAATCTGAATCTTTTTAGAACCAATCTCACAAACTTCTGGTTGTAAGTCGATAAAACAATGTAGATGCATCTACTAAAATCATATAAAACTTTCCACATTTGTGGATATATGGGCCCATATTTCGTTCAGATATGCAAGACATACAGTCTTAACTTCTTCAGTACAAGAACTTTAAGTTCTAATTCTTTTGGTAAGTGGGATCATCTATATCCTTTGAGAACAAACAACACAAGAACTTCATGTTCTTTTAGTAAGTGGAATTTAATCAATTCCTTTAAGCAACACAAGAACTTCACATTCTTTAATAAGTGAAATTTAATCTATTCCTTTGAGAATAAGCACCACAAGAACTACAGGTTCTTTTAATACATGTGCATATAAATCTCAATAATTTCTGCACCATTATTGATCAGGATGGTCTAACCGATCATGCCAACTATATATATGTGTGTATATATCTCTGAATTTGTAAACTTCTTGTTTACCATAACATGTAATTCAATCTTACTCGTACATGTCTAGTACGACCATCCAAATTGTTCCTTTAAATAGGAATATATTTAGCTCTTTCGGAGCTTCCAATTGAAATTATCTTTTGGTAGCAATATATAGCTCTCTTAGAGCTTTCAACTGACTTTTTGGCTACCAGAACTTATATCCATATTGGCTTATTTCAAATGTCAATTGATATCATATGTTATCTATAATTTCCAAGGGGATATTTTGTGAACTCATATTGCTCTCTTTATGACTTTGACGAGTATAACGCACTGTGAATATGGAATAAAGTTCCATTTGACAATAACATATTTGCTCAACCAGAGCCTTTTGTGATATTAGTACTTCCGGATATAGTACTCACATTATTCCCTTGCATTTTAATCGAGAAATGCATAATTGTGCACCTTTCAAAATGTGCTTTGTTTCATTTACTTCAGGTAATGAAAATATGTACTTTGTATCATTCACTTCGAGGAATGAAAAATATAAAATATAGCACATCATATCAAGTCGATTATCTATCAGAGATAAACTTTCAAGTGCTCTTCTGAAGTATTGATATTTTAGTACTTTGAGAAATACTACTCATATTTCCCCTTGCATTTAAATGGGAAAAATATTTCTTATGCTTAAGTACAATATGAGTACTTGCATTATCTGCTAGGCATAAATAGCCACAATTCTAGGCATAAATAGCCACAATTCATTGTATATTTTATTCCGGAAGTAATCATATTCTTCAAATAATAAATTAACATGAATCGTAAATAAATAATATATGAAATAAATAAACATAAAGCAAACTAACATAAATAAATAATAAATAAAACGAATTAACATAAAAAAAACAAAAAAAACCAATTATTCATGTTAGAGGTTATAAGGGAAATAAAATAAATGGTAAATTATTCCCTTCAAGGGTTATGAGAAAATTAACAATATCCAATTGAGTTGGACCAATAACGCCATAATTATTTTCACCATAAACAAATTTTGTTTATATTTTATTTCATTTATCATTCATGATTATGGATAAAGTCCATAATACTTTGGCGTTTGACAAGTACGAAACCAATGGTTTATAACATCACATTGGTAAAAAGAATTTCACTTCCTTAGAATGATCTTTATCACTCTTGTCATCCTTATAACTTCGCTATCAGCGGGTAGAAGTATTCTTAAAACGACTATATTTTTCATGTGTATATTCATAGCCTCGACCACGACCACAACTTTTAATGTGATTTTTTATTCTTTTCATAATATAATCACATTCACTTCAGGGAATGGAGTAGAGCCAGTGGGCCTTTAAAACCTTTTTCACATATCCTTATCACAGAGAACAAAGATTTAATCCTCGTACGCGGCATTGTTAAACCTGTCCACAAGGTCCTTTAAAAACCTCCTTTGAGACCAGTAGCCTCGCAGAACGGGATGTCCAGCCAATTATACTTGGATTATATCGAAATTATGTCTCTAATTGAATAATGATTTACCATGTTTGCATTCACTTCAGGGAATGAAACAGATCCAATAATCGCATGGAATAAACATCATGTTTGCATTCACTTAAGGGAATGCCCCATCATTGATAATTGCATGGAATAAACATCATGCTTTGCATTCACTTCAGGGAATGCCTCCCATAAAACTTTTTGGACCAAGATGAATTTTCGTAACTTGAAATTGGGAGAAGTCTATGGTCGAGTTTTTCGACAAAGAATATATATTACTTTCGAGCAAATATAGACTTTATAACAATCTTTTTATAGATTAAAATTCACCATGACTTATCACACATTAAAATCATAATTTAAAGGAAAATAAAATAAAATCAGAATTTACCGATATTGATTTTCCTATTGAGGACAATTGAGACGTAGCAAATGACCAAGACAGCTTCTCATAATCTCTTTATGTCATATCTCTTTCCAAGCCATTTAAAGATATCATGTAAAACTCACAACGCGTTTAAAAATATCAATTCTCATCAATCATCAATAGAATAATATAAACTAAGACAATTTCTATTCTTTAGAAACTTATTGATATGAAAATTAATAAATATAATACATAATCACATCCTTTAATCATAGATAAAGACAATTTCTATTCTTTTGATTATATTATTCGGTCAAATGAAAAATCCATGAAATAAGCATAAAATATCAATTAGATTAAAAAGACTTCAACTAGAAAAATTCAAACAATAATGATAATTATTTATCAAATCGGGATGTTTAACGGAATACAATTCAAATCAAATTAAATTTGATAAAAATTCAATAGATCGCATTAAAATGTTTTTTTAAGAGATTCAATTCAAGTCAACTACTTAAACTTGATTATGTAACTAAAGTTGAAAACATTAATAGTTTTACCTGAATGTCATTAGGGAACTTTATCGCCGTATGCAGAATTAGTATTCTTTGATCAAGAATCTTGATGATTGAGATTTTCGATTGCCGCAACATATTAGCAACATTTTTGGAGTAAGACCATCGACACGTCCGACTGAAGATTAATTTGGTTTTTGGTTTCGTCAAAATTCTTCGAGCAAACTCGTGCTGATAACGTGTTGTAAATAAAATAAAGAAGAACAAGAATAAGAACAAGAAGAACAAAGAGATGAGAGAAAGAGGGAGATTTGTATTATTCTCAAAAATAGAATTGTATACAATGCCTTCAATGAATCATCTATTTATAGGCATAATAAGTACATAATATATTAAACTCTAATTAATAGAGATAATATTCCTAATAATAAATAATTCAAACTCCTTAGATAAAGTTCTAATCATGATAGACATCCACATAAATAAATATTCATAACATACATAGTATTGTTATTAAATTTTAATGATGGGTGATTAAAATACGGAAAAAAAACATTAACGCAGTTTTACCAAAAAAATAATTTGATTAACCAATAATATTGTTTTTTATAATTAATTTGATGCTATGTAAAAAGTTGACGGTGAAGGCAAGGTTTTACAGCAAATTAATGCATCCCACATGGATATTTAATGCCATGCCAAGAAAATAATATTATTTTTAAAAGAAAAAGAAAAGAAAATTCACTTTCATATTGAAGACCTAACTACCACGTGAACAGCCATGAAAGTTAGGAGAAGTGTGGGGAAAATATTTTTTTAAATAAATCTAAAAAAAATAATATTTAAAGTTAAACAGTGTAATAACATTATTTAAAGAGAAATATATTATTATTATTATTATTATTATTATTATTATTATTTCAATAAACATAACGCGTCAAAGATTTTTTTTAAAAAAAGTTATTAAAATAATTCTTAAATGGTGCCTATTAGTATATAAGTTAACTAGTTAAGGAAACATGGATGGACACATGACCTTAAGTTAAGGGGTTGAACTTATAAATTTTTAGGGGGAAAATTATAAAAATTTAAGAGGGGTGAAAATAGATTTTTAATAGAAAATACATAAAAAAATTTATTTTTTTAAACTCCTATAGGAATTTTAAAATTTTAGGTGGGTGACTGCCCCCTCTAGCCCCCCTCCCTCGGTCCATCCCAGTAAGGAAACTCAATTTAAAATATAAAGATAACGAATTAAAATGGATTAAACTTGCTATGAAAAATGATCCTTTAAACAAGATCAGATGTTCGAATTTTAACCTTGTGAATGAAACAAATTGTGATAAAAGAGTTGTCCATATAACAAACTTTTGTAGTATCCGATCTAATTAGTTCGTCAATTAATTAAATACATATTAATAAACTATATGTATTTAACAAATAAATCAATTATCATCCTTTTTATACAATACTTACCTCATCCATTAATATAATTTTATTGAAACTTTTACATAAATTATATAAACAACGTATCTCTTTATTGTTTTATATTCCTTTTGTTCTAATACATTTGCTATTTTTGTGTTTTAAAATAGTCTCATTCAAATTGTAACTTTTTGGAAAAACCAATAATTTTTTATGAGGCTATGATAATAAAAAGTAACTTTCTATTGTTTTAGAATTTCAACAAAAAAAATTTAAGAGAAAACTTGTTATTTAAATTAATTTACATCACACATTTTTATATAAATTTCTTTTTAAATTAAGAAAAAATACCAACAAATGACAAAAAAAAATTGAGACGGAGAGAGGACTATTTTTTAATAATATCATGTAATGGATTTGGATGAGTTTGAACAAAGTGTTCAATGATGAAAATTTGATACTCCCAACTACAACAATCATACAAGTGAAATACACCAAAATCAAAATCAAAAGATGAAAAATCCACAAATTAACAACATTTGAAAGTAAGGGTTTTGATTAAATTAACTACTAGTACCTTGACCTGAACCGTGGCTAACCATTGCGAGCACCGCTCTCTTCACGTTTATCATCGGCCGACATCCTTTAAACCCATCTACATTCCTGGGTTTAACCCCAAAACACAATGTCGAAGTCGGCGATCCAAGCCCTCTATCTTCCCGATCATCATCGTCATCCATGCAGTCATGAACCGGCGACCTTGAACATGAAAAGTACCCCATTTGCCTACGAAACAATTTCCGGTTCAATGAAGACTTGGACAACGGTGAAGAACCGGAATCATGCAGCGATGACCATGACCATGACGATGAAGATGATGTAGTAGATGACCGTGAAGAAGAAGGGGAACCCTGGGTTTTCCTACCAGTGATAAGCCTGGGAAAGATGGAGCTCAAAAGGGTGGGTTTCAAGCCCTTTTTGTGCTTAGATTTTGAGTTGAAAGAGGGATAAAAAGAAGGCGGCGGTGTGAGAGGAGGAATGGCAGTTTCCGATGAAGGGTGCTTGGGGGTTCCCGGGTGGGATTCCCACATGAAGGGAACAGCACCGGAAGCTCCGCCGTAGTAGACTCTGCAAGAAGAGTTGGCCGTTGAAGTTTCTTTAGACATGAGCCTGCTGAAGAACTTGTCGTCTGGCTTGATTTGGGGAAGTTTCTGGCGACGGTGAAGCTCGTCGCCATTACTGTGGGTCAACATTTTTGATTTCGGCGACTGATGTGGGTGTCTTGTGAAGTAAGGTTAGTACTTAGTAGATCTCTAAGTTCTGGAGGAGGCTCAAGATCCGAAGTTGAAGCTTGGTAATGGAGAAGAATAGAATATTTCAAGGCTGAATGGCTTTTTAAGTCTATTCTAGTGGTATATAATTATCGCTCAACCAGGGACGGAATTAAGATTTAAGATTAGAGCAAACTATAAATATTTGAAAGTGAAAGGTTAAATTCATAAATAAATTATTTTTTAAAGAAATTTAAATAAAAAATCCATGTGAGAAGTAATACTTTTTAGTGGAATGAGACATACATCCCTCAGGTAAGGTTAAAGATTTAAATTATTTTTTCTCCACATTTTCTCCACTCTCACATTTTCTCTGTAGCAGTTATTTTCTCTTGAAAGTTTGTAAGTAGTTTTTGAGTTTTTTCAAGCCAATGGTGGCGGCTTTGGCCGTCTACCGGCGGTGATTTATTTTATTGTTTGTTTTGTTCTCTTTTGTTTCTTTGTCTTCCTTTTTTTGTTCATTTCTTTATTTTTTTTTACCTTTGTCGGCTGTTTGGCCTGCTCTTCGTCTGCCGCTTGGCACGTTCTTTGTCTGCCTATATGGCATGTTGATATTGAAGACGTCTTCAACCTAGTGAATGCTACAGTTGAATCTTACCGCACGATCTTGCATGGTTTGGTTGTTTATGGAGTTAACCAAGACGTTTTTCCCTCTTTTTGTTGATTGGAGTAATTCAACGATCTGTGCTCTACCAGTGAGCACTCCAAGATTTCGCTATGGCGATAGATTTAAAGAACACCGATGAAGATCTTATGAGAAGATTTAATTTTGTTGTTCATGTTTGTATACCCTTTGTTCTTCTACGTTTATCTTTTAGGGGTATGCTTATCTTGTACTTCTTCTCATTATCTTAATAAAGTTTAGTTTTATTCAAAAAAAAGATTTAAATTATAGTGTTATTAATAGAGTAAATTAATTTAATAAAATCTTTACCATAATAAACTTTTGTAATACTCAATTCGATTAGTCAATCAATAAATTAGATACCCATTATTAAACCAACAAAATTTTAACCTCAATTTTATTTTTGAGATTTTTCCTTACAAATTTTATATAAAATAATTTAACCTCAATTTTGTTTTTTGATATTTTTCCTTACAAATTTTATATAAAATACCACCACTTTAAAATTTAGAGAAAAATGACCGTCTTTATTTGTTTCTACTCACTCAAATAATTTTTTTATATATTTTTCTAAAATTTTATCTCTGTATTTTATTTTTCTCCTCGCCCCTCAACTTTTTTTTATTCTTCACGTTTAGGATGTAAGTTCATAATTGGTTCTCTCAAAAATGTTATCCATATAAGTTTATAAAGTTAATTATAATATATATATATATATATATTAAAATTCACATTTCTTTTTTACACAAAAATTCTATTATATTTTCTAATTGGTAATTAAGTTGAGTTTTATTGTAATTATAGTGGTTTAAAATTACTAGGTAATTAAAATTTACTTTAGTGAGTAAATATCTATTTTAGGTAATAGATTTTATTGAATAAGGCTTCATAGTGACTAAGTATTTGGGTCTATAAATATAAACTAGGTTTAACCTTTTGAATTACAAGAGAATGAGAGAGAGAAGAGGAATTACTCTGGAGAAATGTAACCATTTTTAGGTTCTCTACAACTATTGTGACTACGTTGTAGAGATGAGTATTGTAGGGATGTTGTGAATAGTGTTTTAGTTCCACCGGGTCATGAGATTTGTACACCGAATTTTGGAATTACATGGGTTATCATGTATTTGTACTCTTCGTGTTCTCTACGTTGATAGTGGATTGTTCGGTTCTCCCGTCCATAGAGGTTGGCTATGTTGAACTACGTTAAATCTTGTCTCATGTGCATGTCTTGGTCTATATTGTTATCGCTTTGGTTATTTTGCCGCATACAAAATTCCTAACAAATGGTATCATAGCTATGGTTCGAGATGCTCGATTGTGGAGGAATTTTTACTGCGAATTTTGTGGAGCGAAGTAGGAGACATGCAAGAAGATTATTGTTGCAACGAGCTTTCAGTTGGAGGGGGAGAAATTTTCAATTAATCTAACGGTGCTTCAACAAATATTTGGCTTATGCAATAATTGAAGTTGTTGAAGATTTGAAGACCAATGCTCAGATGGAATTTGTGTCAATGAGAGATTTGTTATATTTTGACTCAAATTCTAATTGGTAATTAAGTTGAGTTTTATTATAATTCTAGTGGTTGAAGATTACTTGATAATTAAGATTTACTTTAATGAGTAAATATCTATTTTAGGTAGAAATTTTTATTGAATAAGATTTCATAGTGACCAAATATTTTAGTCTATAAATATAAACTAGGTTTAACCTTTTGAATTACAAGAGAATGAGAGAGAGAGAGAGAGAGAGAATTACTCTAGAGAGGTATAATCACTTTTAGATTCTCTACAACTATTGTGTCTACGTTGTAGAGACGAGTATTGTAGAGTGTTTTGGTTCCACCGGGTCATGGGATTTGTACACCGGTTTTTGGGATTACATGGGTTATCATGTATTTGTACTCTTCGTGTTCTCTACGTTGATAGTTGATTGTTCGTTTCTCTCGTCTGCAACGCCCCGGTCTAGGGCCCGAGAGTTATCGGTCTTGATCTAGGACTAGTTTCGGGTTAAATTTAGATTAAAATGCTGATTTTATAAAAAATGTCATTAATGAAATTTGAAAAGGGGATTTTGAGATTGAAGAGTCATCTTCATTGCAAAAAAAGAAAACCTAAAAGCTAAAGCTCTACATCACCTCTCCCTTGGCTCAGAGGTTTTTCCATAGAAGATTTTCAAAGGTAATCATCACTTTTACCTTGGCTTTTATTTATTGAATCTTACCTTTTTGAAAACCTAGCAAAGTATAGATTTTTCAATTTGGGTTCCAAACTTTTGATGGAAAAGAGATGGGTTTGTGAAATTTTCGTATAGGTTTTTAATGGGTGCTTGGTGGGATGTTTTTGAACTATTTTTGGTTGCTAAATAATGTTAATAAGTAGCTTAAACCCATAAAACCCGAAACTAGGGCAGTGGGTAATTTTTGAAGGTGAAAAGGTGAAGTTTTTGGCTTAGTTTTGTGGTAAAACGAGGGCTGAAGGTATACGGGCCTAGGATGAGTGTTTTTAGATGATTTTGGATGTTTAATTTGATGGGTTGTTGCTAAGCTTTGCTTAAGAACGGATTTGATGATATTTTGATGGATTTCGGCTTTGAATCGTTGAGAGAATGTTGTGGATTTGTGAACTGATGTTTGACAGTGAATTTACGGAAGAGTAGAGGAGTAATACTTTGTTTTTGGTTGTTTAGAAACAGGGGAAACGAGTTTGGTTCCTTTGGACGCGATACTGGGTGTTACAGAGGCTTGAGATCGGTGTTTCGGCTTTCCTTTGGGCTCTATTGGTGAGTGGAAACTGTTTTGAGGCTTTAAATATGTTCAATGAAGGTTTCTTGGGGTTTGGGTGGAGCCTTAGAGGCTAACCTAGACCTAAGTGTAAGTTTATCTATTCTCGCCTTGTTTAGTTGATTGTTGGCGTTCGCGATTATGTGTGTGTTGTGGTGTTGTTTATGGATTGTTTTTATCTCGTTTTAATGTTGTTGTGTTGTCGTAGTTGATGTCGAGCCTCACGTGATGGTTAGTCGTTGTATACGGTGATGTGTAGTCCCACCGGTAGTGAATAGTAGATGAGTACGATGATGTGTAGTCCCATCGGAAAAATGCTAGTTGTTGTGTACGGTAATGTGTAGTCTCACCGGGAATGTTGTGCATGTGCAACCCATGTTTCGTCTATGCTTGCGTTATTACCTCTCTTTCTTAATGGTTTTGCTTTTAAAACTAAGATATATGTTTAAAACTGCATTGTTGTTGTGTTTTTAGAGCTCCGCTCACTAAGCTTTTAAGCTTACGCTCTCCCTTTCCAACAATGCATATCGTTAGTAGCTTCGGAGGCAAGCAGGGCAAGGGAGGAGTTCTTGGAGTTCTTGCTAAGCTCAAGTATGGTTTGTGGTTGTAATAATGCTTAGACAATGAGATTACTAGACTATTATGTTAGGGAGTTGGTGTTCAAACTCTTATATTTTGACTTTGTTAAATTGCTAGCATGTTTTAAATGTTGGTGTCATGATATGTTGAAGTTTGTTATGACTTTTGGTAGATTACCTTGTATTTTGGCATGTTAGTGTTTTTGAAACTAAGTGTTCTTGTGAGCTTTGAGTCGAGATCCTTTTGTTGCATGTATACATGTTTGAAGTCGTGTTTAGGGTGTTTTGCCTCTAAATCGTTTGTATGATAAGTTGTTATGTGGTTTGTGATGTTTCGGGGCAAGTTTGGGGACGTTTGGAGGTGTCAAAATATGTTTTCGGGCCAAACTGTGTCTAGGTGTTTCGGAACGCCTGGTATGGTTTCGAAACGGTCGAGCTCCAGGGGTACCCGTATCAAAACGGGGGTGGTGTCGTTTCGGTACGGTTTGCCACTGGAGGTTCTTGTTTCAGAACCATATAGGGTCGTTCCGGTACGTTTGGTCACTAGAGGCTCCTGTTCCGTAACAAGGTGGAACTATTCCTGAACGGCATGAGGTTACTTTTTGAATGGAGCCCGGGTTTCGGAACGGGCAAGCCTGTTTCGAAACGCAGGTAGTTAAAACGGTTAAAAGGCATCTTCAAGAGTTTCCAAATGTTGCGTTTTAGTCACTAATGCTTGTATGCTCCATAGTTGTGTTTAGATGTGTCTTTTGTGATGGTTTTGCCTCGTGAGCATGAAATTTGACAATTAAGCTACTTGGTAAGTTTAAATTATCGCATGCCCTCTGTTGGGTTCGTATTACGCTCTCGTATTTTCGTTGTTGCCTTCACACATAGGATTTAAAGTGATATTTAGTCTAGATAAATAAAATGAAAAAATATGGTTGCTAATCGGAGTGAGGCCTTAACGGGTTTCGCTTCAGTTTTCCCCGCGTAACCCGTTCGGTTCGGTCTGTTAGCTAGGCCGGGACGAGGGGGTTATATCGTCCGTAGAGGTAAGGTATGTTGAACCATGTTAAATCTTGTCTCATATGTATGTCTTGGTCTATATTATTTTTGCTTTGGTTATTTTGCCGCGTACCAAATTTCTAATAAATTCACATTTCTAAAAAGAGTTGATAATTATTTTAGGAAATCTAGATGCAAACTTCTTTGTCTCAAGGTATGTATAGGTTTTATTAAAGTTAAATATTAAAAAATTCTATCGAGACACTATATTAATAATTTTTTTTAAATATACACATATCTTTCATTCAATCTTATAAAAAAACTTATTGGAATTGGATGTAGTTAAGTCTTTGACTGCATTAAAATCAATTCAATAAATATTTTAAATTCCTCCAAGGAAAAAAGTTGATTGAAATCAAAATACTAACTTATTATCATTAAAAGGGATTCTTATCCAGGATTTCAATATAGGGACTTGTTTCAGTTCAACAATTAATATAATTGAGATTAAGTATCTTTGCTACTCTTGATTTTGTAAGTGTTTATGTTTAGGATGAGTATACTACGTTCGACGAGCACCGCTAACAATGAGCACCGTTAAGCAGTATTAAATTAATTAATAAAAATTAAAAATTTAAAGGACTAAACAAATAATTATAAATTATTTAAACATATAATTATAAACTATTTAAAATAAAATATTAATTAAATTATTTTCCATATATATAATTTTTGTTAATCTTTTTTAAAATAATTGGATCAAATACCAACCACTAATCTCGAAACCATAAAATTAAAACCATAAACCCTAAATAATAAACCATAAATCCTAAGCAAAATATTCAAATTTAGGGTTTGGGTTTATAGTTTAGTGTTTTAGGCTTAGAGTTTTAGGTCTAGGGTCTAGGGTTTATTATTTAGGGTTTTAGGTTTCGGGGTTTTTTAAATTGACTAAGGTTGATATTTGATCCAATTATTTAAAAAATTAAAAATATTATATATATGAAAAATAATTTAATTAATATTTTATTTTAAATAATTTAACTTCAGGGGACGTTTAATTCACAAAATGTAAGATTACCTTTGGGAATAAGATTACAAGAATGTAACATTACCTGACACATTACTGGAATGTAACATTACATTGTTTGGTTTATTTAGTAGGAATATCATATTACAATGTTTGGTTGGAAGAATATAAGATTAATTAGAAATAAAATTTACCAACTTGTCCTTATGATATATTTTCTTTTTTAACAAGTTAAACTATTTTCATTACATCATCTAAAATTTACAAAAACTTTATATTTATAACATAATTAATATATTAAATTATTTTAAAAATATTTTATATTTATATACCCTTATTCCTTTTTAATTTTTTTAATCGTAAAATACTAAATGTTTAATATGTTTAGATTTTTAATTTTTTTATTACTTTTGACCATTTATCAAATAAATTAAAGTAAATAATAAAATGAATCTAAAAGTAGTAAAATGATAAAAATAAATTAACCAACTATTTTTTTATGATGAAAAATATCTTATAAATCAAATAATAAAATTAATAACATCAACTCTTAACGCGTTCAATCTCAAGCAACATGCAATCTCATCCTATATCCCTTAAAACATCATAAATAGAATATTAATAAAAAATATATTAAATATTACAACATTATTTAAATATATACAACACCATTTATATATTAAATTAATATTAAATAAAAATATTTAATAAATTTATACCATAAATAATTAGTCACCTAATTAAAAAATGCAATAAAGGGTCAACATGAACATAATTATTATCTTAAGGGTAATATTGTCCAAAGGGAAGGAATTATGTAATACCTAAGAAAATGAGGGGAATAGCATTCCTACCATTTGGGGGAAAAGAAGTCACTATTGGGAAAAGATTAATACCTCCTGGTGGGAATTTTTTTTAAACCAAACATGAGAATGCAAGTCTGGAAAAGATGATTACCGGAGGTAATAATCTTTTCCGCGAACCAAACGCACTCTTAGAGTTTTAAATAATCTTTAATTATAAATTAAATTCTTTAGATTTTTAATCTTTATAAATTAATTTAATGGTGCTCAGAGGTGCTCATGTTAATGGTGCTCAGCTATACTCGTCGAACGTTGTAAAATTTTCCTTATGTTTAACATTCGTATTTGATAATATTCAGATAAAATACAAGATATGTTTTTTTAGTAGAAGATATGGGTTTTTTAATAGACAATATGTGGTTTTTAAAAATATTTTAATTAAATAAAGATATAGAATCATTAAAATGTAACCTATATATATATATATATATATATTTAAAAATGTAACCTATATTAACTATATGCTTTTATCTAATACTTAGGTTTTGGAGTGCTATAAATAAACTTACGTAAGAATGATAGAACTTGTTGAGAGGAACAAGTTCGGTGGGTACATGAAGTATCTTGGCAACTCAATGAGAGGCCTATTTAAAAATTTTAAAATTTTTGAAACTGAATGATAAAGTTTAAAAATTTTAGAAGGGGATCTAAATTAAAATTTTCATTTTGTTAAAATATAATAACGTTTTTAAAATTTTTGAGGAGCTAAATTAAATTTTTCAAAGAACTTCAAATTTATTATCAAAATTTTAGAAGGGTCAAGACCTCAACGGGCCCTAATGAGGGTCCACCTCCGGGTGGATAGACCGAGTAGGGGAAATTTAAATGGTAGTTATAGGGATAGTAAAATTATCCGGCTTTGTCGGGTTCTGACTCGACTTGATAGAGGTGATTTTTTATTAAAAAAATCAAATTTAAAGCAGGACGAATTATGGAAAAGATTGAGTTGGAATGGGTCAAATTTAGACCCGACCTAATATATTTATATTATATAATATATTTAATATTTAGTCAATCTTTTTTATTAAATTTTTATTTCAAATCAGAGTCAAATTATATTTCTATTATGCCGAATTAAGATAAATATATTAAATTCAGAAGAAAAAAAATCAAAATTAAATTAAAAAAATTTAAACTTTGAATTGAAGTTAGAGCTGCCAAGAACTAGTCTTGTCTCCATTGCGGTCCATAATGTGCTATAACATTAGGGCAGTAAACGAACCAAACGTTTAGCGAATCGTTCGGTAGAAAGTTCGTTTATTTATTAAACGAACGAACATGAACAATATTTTATGTTCGTTTAATTAAATGAACGAACACGAACAAAGGGCCCGTTCGTTCATATACGTTCGTGAACGTTTGATAATCTGTTCGTTTAAATATATTCACTTATATCCATTTATATTTATTATTTTTTATAATAAAAATATTATATTTTAAAAAATAGATTTATTCACATATGTTCGTTTAAATTTATTCACATGTTCTTTTATGTTCGTTCGTTTGTGTTCGTTTACCGTTCGTTTATTATTTTAATGAACGAACATGAACAAGCTACATTCATTAACAAACGAACATAAACAAGAAATTGTGTTCGTTTAGTTGTTCATATTTACCTATTTGTTCGATTAAAATTAAACGAACGAATATAAATATACCACATTCGTGTTCGTTCGGTTCGTTTACAAGGCTATATAATATAACCTACTAATATTTGTTTTTGGAAGAATCTGGGTCATTGAAGAGGCGGATTATGTGGGTTAATGTGGACCGTCCATTGTAATCAGAATGAACAAAAACAGTTGGGCAGTGAGGATATCTTGGTTACGGGTTAGTAAAGCCGTAATAAATGAGAGCTGGAGGTGGTCCATCATCTAATCAAAAGCTACTTGTTTTTTTTTTTAAATATGAACACTAAATTTTTATTATAACCATAAAAGATATTACGATTACAACGCATCTAGTAAAAAAAAATAATGAGATTAATCTACCCAAATTTTTTATAACCCAAAAAACAAAAAAAAAAGTAAAAATTTTCTATGGAAATAAGCATACCATCAAAATTCAGAAGCTTCCTGAATCTCATTGTTTTTATCCAATCGGGACTCATAATTGATGAAAAGGAGTGGTGAGCGATCCAAACTATCATGCATAATGTTCCGCTACCAGGACTGATTACATCGGCAAACAACCATCAACCGAGTCGGGATCTAACTTTTCGTGACCACCGACAAAATCATAATCATGAACTAGCGCCGATTAAAACCTCTATGTGAGCAACGATCGACCGCTAGGCAGGGACGGAGCCACAGCTCCAATGGGAGGGGCTGTGCCCCCCCCGGTAGGGGAAATTTTTTTTTACCCTTTGATTCCTTATATTTTTCCTGAAAAAATTGGGATAATTGTGAATTTGCCCCCCCCCCCACTTTTCAAAATTTATGTTTTGCCCCCCGAACTTCAAATTCTGGCTCCGTCCCTGTCGCTAGAGTATGCTGAATCATGACACAATGACAGATGAATCAAAATCACAAAAAAAAAAAAAACATGTTACAAGGGCAGAAGAAAATGTGTGTCACAAGGACAGAGAAAACGTGTACCATAAAAGCAGAGATTCTTATTAAAAATAAAAAAATAATAAACACTGACGATCGACAACTAATAGCTAGGTGATTACCGATCGTCGGCTAAAAGCAGAAAGATTAAAAAAATTCACTGGCGTTGCAGGGTTGTTAGAGAGAAAAATCAAAAGCTGCTTGTTTAAGACAAAAATAGATTGCTTTAAAAAATGGTTGAAGCTTCTTTAACCTTCCAAATTAACATGGTTCATTTAAAATGCTAATATATATAACTTTAATAAAAACGATAAAGATAATTACCGACTTAATTGTAAATATTTAAAATGTTATGGTACTACTTGTTTCAATTTAAATGGTTTTATATAAAATATACAATACATATTTTTCACATACATATGAGGTAAAATTGAGGGATTGACTCAAACTTAAAAATTAATTTACTAATTATTAAAATTTTCGAGTTAATTAAATTTTTATTTTATAATTTAAATTTTATTTGAAGGTTTTCAACTCGAGTCAAATTTTTTCGCGTTGGTTCGAGTTACAAATTTGATTTTTTTAGTGTATTTTTGCTCACCCCTATTTTTTACCGCATTTAAAGTATTATATAATTTAAGCTATATATACACATAATATTTTATTTCTTGTTGCCCTTCTGGTTAC
This sequence comes from Hibiscus trionum, assembly GCA_030270665.1. Taxonomy (NCBI): domain Eukaryota; kingdom Viridiplantae; phylum Streptophyta; class Magnoliopsida; order Malvales; family Malvaceae; genus Hibiscus; species Hibiscus trionum. Next base: position 3,392,103 of record BSYR01000021.1, on the reverse strand, counting down.
CAGAGCTTCATCCTAACTAATTCGAACTGACCCGCGTTGCACACCTGGCTTTGGTGGGTGAGTCTCTCAATAAAGATTTTCTACATATACAACATCTCGAACTCAAAACATGCTTAAACTATACCAAATTACTTATCACTTGAATTAATCCGTTGATATGTACGCATAATATTTTATATTGTTCATATATTATGCCCATATCATGCCTAAATTACCGGATAATTCATTAAATGCTCCAGCACCAAAGTTTGTTGCACATGAAACCGGAGTGACAAGCACATCCGAAACTCGGCCCTGAAAATGGATTGTGATTTGGAGTTTTGTTGGGCTGCTTTGTCTTATTTCTCTTTATTTATTCGTTTCTAAATTTTCCTTTGTTTACGTGTCAGTTATACTATATAAACTTTGTTCAAAAAAAAAAGTTATACTATATAAACTCACTTAAGAATGGAAATATTTCTGGTCTTTCTAATCAATTAATTTATCGTGCAGAATCTTATGAGTGATTTCAGTAAAGAAAATAATGATATTCATATTAAGATCTAAAAAGAATTTAGGTTCAAAGAGATTTTTTTTAAAAAAATAAGTTCAAACTGTTATATATTGTCACATGACTAAAAATATATAAAAAGATATTATCATATAATTACATTAATATATTAAAAAAAATTCTCGTAATCACACGACATTTATAATCTATAACCAAACAATAATTACATGTCATATCAAGTAAAAAAAATTAAAGAAAATAAAACTAAAACAATTTACCTGATTATAAATTTTACCCTAATTTTCTTACCTCTTGTTTCTTTGGTTTTCATGGATGGTGGTATGCAACTGATCTTAGTATGAGTTATCGATAACCAAGTATAAGAATCTTTATCGTTGTGGCACACGTTTCCCCTGCTCTTATGACACGTTTTTTTCTTTGTGGTTCGTTTCATCTGTCATTTCGGTATGATTTTAGCATACCTTAGCGGTTGTTTGGTGCTCGTACATAGATCTTCACGATGCTAATTTCTGATTATGATTATGTTGGTGGTCATTGAAAGATAGATTCCCACTCGGTTGATGGTTGTTTGCCGATGTTATCAAACATGGGTTTGCTCCAACCTGGGTAGCGGAGCAATCTGCTTGATAGTTTGGTTCGCTCATCATTCATTTTTCATCCCGTAAAACGTCTCGTTTGGATAGAATGAGATTCATGAAGGTTTCTGATTTTTAACGGTATGCTATCTCATTACTTTTCTTTGCACATTTGAGTTTTTCTATGCGATTGTGATGGATTAGTCTCCACTAATTCCCCTTTTAGATGCATTGTATTTATTATATCTTTCATAGTTTTTTAATAAAAATTTAATTGCTATTTTCAAAAATAATAATAAAACTAAATTATATTACTATTATTCATTGGAATTTAGGTAATTTTTTTTATCTCTTTTTAAGATGGATAGTTGCTACTTATCTATCATTACACTAAAGATATATAACACTAAAAGAATAATTTTTTTTAAAAAGGAATATGTCAGTTTTATTCATAAAAGAAACAATTAAGATGAAAGTTTACAACTTGACCCATACCAATTCTTAAAACGAAAATTAACGCTTTTAGATCATAAACAAGACCAAAGAAAAGGTAAAAATTTAATTCAAAGACTTGAAATAAAATAGATATAAAACATCGCCAAAGCTCGGCGATGAAGGTAAAAAACATCAATAACAACATTAAAAAATGCATATTGCGGAATTGGGGTACGGTTGACAACACGTTTATTACCACAACTCAATCGCGAACAAGAGCGGTGACTAACTTGCATCTAGATCCAGTTCGAGGGTCCAAAGCAGGGAGATCAATAGGATAACCAAAAGAACATAATCTTGATCAGTCGTGGCGACATCTAATCCACCCCTGAAGCAAAACAAAAAAAACGTGTCAATAGGCAGAAAAGCGTGTCAAGAGGCAGAAAATACGTACCAAAAGGTAGAAGAAAGCGTGTCATAAAGACAGATTTATTGAAAAAAAGACTAAAATTAAAAGAACAAAGTAAAACAATAAAAGAGGGTGATCGGCGGTTGACAACCAATTTTAAGGCCGATGCTGTCGCCTGCCTGTCTTACAACGTAGATGAAGCGACTAAGTTAAGAAAAATCAAAACGCTAAGTTAAAAAAATCAAAGCGGCTAGAGAAAATAAAAGAGAAAACGGCTCATTAAAAGAATAATTTTTTTTGAAAAGGCACTAAAAAGAATAATTAAGCGTGTAAGAAACGACAAGTCCATATTTAGGTTATAATCCATATTTTTACTATAAAGGGAAGAGTATTAAGTCGTATTACCCTTTTAAACTTGACCCACGTTACAATTATATTCTTACCTATCTACATGTGGTCCAAACCTAAACCTAACACTCAGTTAAACCTTAACACGAAATTACAGTCGCCTCCCCAACCTGGAACCATTGGTTCCCTACTACTCTAGATGTGAACAAAATTAGAATAAAATATATTTTTTAATTTTGAGTTATTTGAATTTAATTATTTGAGTTTATGAAAAAAATTAACTTCTACTTTGCCCAAATCGAAAGATCAAAGTTTATATTTTACGATTTAATCTATGATTTCATTTTTTTCTACAATTCCTTTTTCATTTTAAATTTATTTGACCAAATTTGAACTACATGTTCATGAACCAATATAAAATATCTATTTAGCTTCTATTTATATTTTTGAAAATAAATTTCCTCTTGTTGCAATTTAACCCCTCAACTTTGTATGATTTCTTCAATTTCTCATTTGTTTTAAGTTCATTTTTAACAAAATTTGAACTAAATGCCCCTACACCACTGTATAATACATATTTAGTTTCAATTCATATTTTTGAAAATAAATTTTTTATTTTACATATTTAGTTTCAATTCATATTTTTGAAAATAAAATTTTTATTTTTGTAATTCAACTTCTCAATTTTGTATGATTTCTTAATTTCTCCAATTCCTCATTGGTTTTAAGTCTATTTTTACCAATTTTAAACTACATGCTCCACTACCACAATATAATATCTATGTAATTTCAATTTATATTTTTAACAAAAAAATATTCTTTTACAATTTAATCCTTTAATTTTGCATTTTATTCAATTTGGTCCTTCAACTATATTTTTTATATAAATTCTTTCCTCTCATCAATTCCTTTATTCCTTTATATTCATATTAATAATTTATCCCTAAAAGTTCCCTCCTTAAAAATAACATTATAAATATATTTTAAAATTTTAAATTATATTTTTTATTAAATAACATTACAAATCTTACTCACACATGTGAAAAAACCATTAAACAAATTCCTTCGTCCCTTTGCATGCTTGAATTTTCCCATGTTCTCTTTGCTGACTTTTTGGGGTTGTTCACGGTATATACAAAAGTAGTACTCTGGCATCTCTCTGTTCTTGCGAACAATGTTTCTTTTCTTTTACGAATTTCAGTGTTTGTTTTGAGGAGATTTCGGCAGGGACGTACACAAAGGATGCTGGGACAGTTGTACTCTCTAAAAATTTAAAGTTTTTTTTTATATTTTCTATATATTTTTTATTAATAATTTAATTTTATACTTCTAAATTTTTTGTAATTTTATACTTTTTAGCTTTTAGATAGTTCGCACCCCTTACATAAAATCATGCGTACGTCTCTGAATTTTGATGCTCTCGGTCTATCCCGGGCTGTGACTTGGGGACTCTCTTTTTTGATTCTAAGTGGAAAAGGGGTCTTGACTCCCCTGATTGATCTTGTTTTCTGCTGCTTGGAGTCTACTTTTTTTTTTCTATCGATGGCTTGTTTAACATGGAGTGTTAGCGGAATGAGGCAGAAACCAACGAATAAAATCTATAAATAATATAATTTTCAAACACAAACCTTGCATCGTTTTTCTTGATGGAAACTAAACAGAAAAAGGCAAAGCTTGATAGAATTCGGAACATGCTCCATTTCGATAACAACTTTTATGTTGATCCAATTGTGATAGGTGGAGTGCTAACGCTCTAAATTCTAAATCTTAAATACAAAATAGAAATAAGCACGTGTCTTTAAATTCTTTAGTTCAACATCAATTTAGGTCCTTATAAGTTTAAATATTAGACAAATTAAGCTTTTTCCCATAAATTTTAAGTTTAAATACTTAATAAGCCCTTGCATTTTTTTTAATTCAATATTTTATCATCTTCCAATGTTCAATCTTGACTCTGTACATAGTTCTATTAAAATTATGACCAAATTGATAAATATTTTAATTATCGATGATTAAATTAGTTGAATTATTTTGAATAAGTATCAAATTAATTAAATGTATAAATAATGAGAACTAGATAAATAAAATACAAAATTTAATTAAAACGATGTCGGAAAATTTCATGAATTGATTGGACCTTGCCTTGCCTACTCATAAAGCCATACCAAACCGCAAGGTATGCAATTTTCAACATACTTTCAATTGGGGTTTTAAACAAGCGAGATAAGTGCGATCGCACAGGGCCTTCGAAAGAGAAGAGTTAAAAAATAGAAAATTTAAATTAAAATAAATATTTGTAAAAATTATATATATATATATAACAATTACCTAAAACGTGTAAAAAGAATGAAAAATGTTTCATATTTAAATGTTTAATACTCAATTTTTTGTTACTTATGAGGATAATTTAATAATATTTTTTTTATTAAAGTATCTTTTTGAAGAAAAACACTTAGGGTGCGTTTGGTTCCAGAAAATATAAGGCATTTTTATTTTTATTTTCTTGGAAAATAGAAAATGTTGAAGAAAACATGTTTGGTTGCAAAAATTGAAAATGAATTTTTGAAAATGAAAACAAAAATGAGTGAAATTTTGAAAACATAAAAAAGATGTTTTCACTATTTTCATTGAAAATGTTTTAGAAAAATGGAAAACATGAAAACAAGGGTTTTTGAATTTTCACTCTATTTAACTCGGGTTCGAATCATTCTAATGCCAATTTTAGAACTTTGGTTTATTTAATCACATTTTATTTTTATTATAATAATATTTTTAATAATTATACTTTAATTTAATTATTTAATAAGTAATTATTTGTTTATTTTTATTTGGCTTAAAGATCAAATTAGTCCTCAACGAAAAAAATCAATTAATCTATTTTTGATTTTTTGCACCCAATTTAACTCTCATTAGTCAAAACACACTCAATTTAGTCCTTTCGTAATGGTTGACCAAATTTTGACCATTAACTCACTAAAAATCAATAAATGATCATGCGTGGCACACTCTGAAAGTGTTACGTCATTAAACCGTAAAAAATCTAAAAAATATTTAAAAATTCTAAAAAACATAAGATTTTAAAAATATTTTCTAATTTGGCATTTACTGATTTTTTATTTCAAAACGGTCATAGTTTTGATTTATTTTTCAATTTGATTTTTATTGAATTTTTTAATTCAATTCTCAAAGTGCATTATTATCATTACTGTGAGAACTAGCATAGATGGTAGATTATCTATCTAATCTTCCTCCAATCCATGCCAATCAAGTTTTTCATTGAGATTTTACTAATTCGTAGGAAACAAACAATCATTAACAAACTACGTGTTTTAAGAAGAAAATGGATGTTGAAACCTGGAGATGTCAGATCCAACCCATGCAAACTCCATAGCGTTTCAATGGATCAAAGTGAGAACGGTAGTTGTGGAGGGGAATTAAGTAGCAAACTATTTTAAGTTGGGTAGTTGTGGAGGGGTTAATTTTAAATATGTTTTTTTTTAAATTTTTTAAATATTTTCAGGTGTACTACGTGTCATTATCTTAATGATTGTTTGTAAGTTAACAGTCAACATGATGAGAGGGTTAAATTGATCGCGATTTAAATTATGAGGGTCTGATTGATTGCAATTTGAATTATGATGGCTAAATTGAGTAAAAAATTCACAAGGGCTTAACTAATTTTTTTATTTTTCGTTAAGAGCTAATTTGACCTTTAAGTCTTCTTATTTTGAAAAACTAGATACCAAACACATTTTCACTATTTTCATTTTTGAAAATAACTTTTCATTTCTATTAACCAAACATGTTTTCTAATATTTAAAAAACAGGAAATGAAAACTATTTTCTGAAAATGAAAATGAAAAACGAAAATAGAAAATGTTTTCTAGAACCAAACGAAGCCTTATATTTCTTACTAGTTAAATTAAAAACCTTATTTTAATAAATTATACAGTACTCCCAAAAAAAATTTAACCACAACTGCATTCTTCCCTTGAAAACCGCAATCAACGGCCCAAATGCTTATACATCCATCCAAACTCACGGTAACATGCTGATTTGTCACCATATTGATTGGTGACAACTCTAAACCCTTGACCCACCAACCCTCTTAATCATACCCTAACAATCAATGTCCGTAAAACACGTCACCAAACATCAAACATCCGGATAAAATTTGTCTGCTCTTTTTCGGTGCCCTACATATGCCCCAACACTAAAAGACACTATAAAATAAATTCTAAGCCCTAACCCTAAATTCTAAATCCTAAACCATACACCATATACCCTAAATTCTCTAAACCCTAAACCTTAAAATTAATTTTGAGCATGAGGCATATGTAGGGGCACCGAAAAGGGCTAGAGGATTTCCATTCCAAACATCCAACCCCCATTGAATAAAAAAAAAACCCCTCCATTTTTGGTATTTTTTTATGCTCAACACTAAAAATATAAATTTTAAGTTCTAACTCTAAATTTTAAATATTAAACCCTAAAAATACTCTTACCATAATTTCCTAAACCTAAACTAAATTTTAATCTTAAACCCTAAATTTACTTTTTAGTGTAACGACATAAATAGAGTAAAATAAAAATACAAGATTTCTATTTAAAAAAGAGTAAATCATTTTGCCACCTTTTCTCTTTCACTAAGTGGGACTATGGACATAATCATGCAGAACTCTTGATTTCTCAAAATGCATGCTTTTCTTTTCTTATTTCATATTAAAGCTAAGATATGCTTTATAAACAAATCCTAAATCTAATCCAATCCTAATCCTATCTAGAAGGGAGGGAAAGTGAGGACTCTAAGGGAAGAAGGAAGAGGAGTGCTTCTAGTGGGTCTCGAACATATTATCTACGAGAATATGAGGGAACAAAGATTAACAACTTGGCCAACCAGTCAAATGTACTTACTCGATATATTTCTCTTTTGCATTCACACTCAACTTCACATGAACATTATTTTACAATATTATCCATTCCTCAATCTTATTTGTGTGCACAAATGCAATGGCAGCCGAGCCTCAACGCTCTCTCATGGAAGGTGTTCCAAGTACACCCGGAATCCGGGATGTGAGACCCGATTCCATCTCCGATTCAAGCAGGGAGTCAAATGCGGGAATACGAAGGGTTGGTTTGAGAGCAGAGATCGACTCCTCACCGCCTTTCGGGTCGGTTAAGGAGGCTGTAACCCGGTTCGGTGGCAGCGGACCTTGGGTGCCATTGTACAAGTTTGGAGAGGCATATGTAAGTTGTTTTGTAGTAAGTTAATTGTTGTCTAAATTTACATACATGGTTTGAAAATAGCATAGTACGCAACGAAATAGAAAAGAAACAATTTTAATGTATTCCATATGAGCAGAACGGAATTGAAGAGTTGGATATAAAGAGAGTGGAAGAAGAAGCAGCAGAACTGGAGAAAGATCTGATTGTGAAAGAATTGGAGACTCTGGATGTGCTTGAAGAACTTGGAACTACAAAAAGGATTGTGGAAGATTTAAAGAGACAGCTCCAAAATGAAGCTTCCAAATGCATATTGACCACTTCTACTCCGGACCAACACAACATGCCATCTCCTGCAATCAAAGAAATGAACAAGGAACATTACCAACGGATCGGGATCGGGAGTTCGAACACCTACCCGCTTTCGTCTCCCGATTTGATCTTGATGGAGTTGAAACAAGCAAAGCTGAACCTTGGTAAAGCTATCAATGACCTAGGGGTGATTCAAACTTGTGTTGAGTCTCTCAATAAGAAAATGAGAAGAGAGAAAAGTTTACTTGAAATGACCCCTGGGAGGCTAACTTGTAAGTTTGCAGGGGTGAAGGTGAAACCACAGAGTGACAACAATTCGAAACCGGAGCGGTTTAGGAAAATGGCCGAATTCGATCCAGCAAAACCTGAAGTTCCAAGACCAATGCCGGTGCCGGGGAATGAACAAAATAGACCCTGCAGCAAAACTGTTGAATTGAGGTGGATTGCAGCCAAGAAGATGGAGGAGGCTGCCAGGGCAGCAGAGGCACTTGCTCTGATTGAAATGAATGCCCTTAATGGAATGAAGGTTCTATCAAGCAATGAGAGTTCATCAGGATTTTCCCTGCCGAAACCGGAACCGGAACCATTGCCTCGAACCCCGAAAGTAATCCATGAAATGCACAAATTTGCTGAAGCTAATATCTCCAAACTGTCAATCCTGAGGAAGCTGGAGGAAGCTTCAGAAGAAGTTAAACATAGTAAACAAGCATTGGAAGAGGCTCTTAACCGAGTCGAAATCGCAAACATAAAGCAACTTGATGCTGAAGAAGCTCTCAGGAGATGGATTCCAGAAGAAGAGAAAAAACAGGTCATTTACAAAGCCAGTAGGATCAACCATTTCCACCCACAACCGCAGCCTCATCACCAGCATCAACATCAGCGTATTGCTCGATCACCGTTACATGAACTGATGAACAAGCAAAACCCAACAATGGAGGATGAGCCAAAGCCAGTTTTAAGGCCAACAGTTTCAATGAGGGATATTCTGAGCAGGAAACAACACGTTACTCCTCAAGACTGTGTGGTGAAAAGGCCTAATGAGGGCCACAGTACAGAAAGGCAAAAGGTAACATTGGAATTTCCTCAAATACATGATGATCAAAAACAACATGGGGATGATCAAAAGCAGAACTTAACCCAGAGGAGAAAGTTTGGGTTCATCCACATGTCTCTTCCAAAGGCAAAGCAAAACAAGAAGAAACCATGAGCTTAAAACAAGAAAAAGGGACAAAATTTATGGCCATATATACAAGTAACATTGGAAAGCTGGCTGTTTTTGGGTGATTTTTTTAACGTTTTTTGGCATCTTTTGAGTATTTGTTTTGAAATCACTCTCTGCTCTGATCTATGAAGGCGTGTCTATAATTTGTATTCTACAATCAGCCCTGAAATATTCATGGCTAGAGTTTCATGTTATCTATATATCAAAGGCATTGAAATAATAGTGATAATTTGTTCTTAACACTAAAATTTTATCATTTTCTATAGGCAATTTCATAAAGGGTCGATTTAACTATTTGACCAACGTTGATCATTAATGTGTTGATGCGGTAGTTAACGGTGTTACTGTGACAACCCTTTTAACATTCTATTAGTATTTTATATTCTAATCATTTTCGCCCAAGATTCAAGCTTAGCAATAATAGATGTTAGGCGTGTTCAATTGTTTTATCTGCAAGATATATTCATTGTCAAAGGGTTAAAAATATAAATACAACATTTTCAATTTATCTATAATATACATCATATATTTATAAGGATTAATATCCTACACACTGACAGTGGAAACTGAAAGTTTCCACAAGCGCCTTAGTTTTAGAGTATATGGAATTAGTTTAGGGTATATGGTTTAGGGGTTTAGGTGTAGGGGTTTAGAATTTAGGGATAGTTGTTTCAATTTAAGGTTTAAAGTTATAATTCAAGGTTTATAGGTTAGGGTTTAGTTTTAGGGTAATATGGTGAGAATTTAGGTTTTAACATATAAACCCTAAATTATAACCCTAAACCTTAAATTGAAACAACTATCCCTAAATTCTAACCCCATACACCTAAACCCCTAAGCCATATACCCTAAATTAGGTATCTATACCCTAAAACTAAGACGCTTGTGGAAACTTTTAATTTTCACCGCCAGTGTATAGGATATTAATAATATTTATAATTCTTTTTTTCTTAATGAAAATACAAATAACTTGTTTAATACCTAATAACTTAGTAATGACTCGACAATAATGGTCCATCCAAATTCATTAACTTTGGTTTTTGATCAAATTGACATGCAAAAGCTATCTTTATGCACATCTTCAATTTCATCTTTATTTTGCCATTCTCTTGTTTCCATATTTCTCGCTATAAAAGACTTTTGATTGATTCGATAGATCGAGATTAACGGAATACGAATTTTAATATTTAAATTAATAATAAAATATCTATTTTCTAATTTTCCAGTCATCAGATTAAAAAAATTTGATTTCAATATCGAGGAGGTTACAAAAGTAATATGTATATTTTTTAATAGTCTTCAAGTGATTACAAGGTAGTATTTGTTTATACATATTTTTAAGCCTTTGACGATGCACACAAACCTTGCAAACAAAGCGAGTTGATCGAGTCTCCTAATATGAACTTCATCCGCTTTTTCACTAGGACCACTTGTTGGGTTCTATCTTTATGTATTTAGCATTGCTATAAACAATAGTGAAAATCAATAACATACTTCATTCCATGTTTGTTAGATTTTAATTTATGTACTTGATTGTACTTTTGTGATTAAATTACATTGTTTTATGGTAGAGGAATTGAATATCGATTTAACCCTAAAACAAATACTCGGGTGACTTATTAATTCTTTAAAAAAGAAAGTCAACTATGTACGTTGTTTTGATTTTATTGTCAAATATTTGGGTTTAATTTCTTTCAAAATTGGCAACGTGTCTGGTAGTTGGTACTATGGTTTGTATCTTATGAATTTTTTTTCTAAAGCTGTTGCTTGAACTAGACACTTTCTCTTGAAATAAAAATTTATACATTCTATCGATTTGGTCATAAATCGAAACAATTCAACTGCAGTTATGGTAGGATGCAGTTATCCAACAACTACTTTGATTTGATAGACTCGCTTGGTTTAATAATATCTTAAAAAAGACTAGACTGGTGAAAATTTTAAATATGGAAGGGTTACATCTATTGAATTGTTTCGAATGATGACTAAATTAATAGAATATATAATTTGGGTATTAAAACTATTACTAAAAGTACCAAAATAATGGATGAAATTAAAATTTAGGTATCTACTTGAGAGGAAATGTTCTTTAAATACCAACTTAAGAGAATATATCTAACTTAAATATCAATTTAAGAGTAAAAATTCTTTAAATATTAACTTGAAAAAATATATTTCATTGCAGAAAAAAGATTAAAACAATTCAAACCAAGCAAAGGAAAAATACCATTTGTTGAGGTAACTCCATCCTATCTTAGGCTCCGTTCACTGCAATTTTGGGTACCGAATGAAAAAATCTCACCGAACGTCTCAACTTTTGTGCTACTTCACTTCACCCAGTGGCAGAACTTGAAGTAAGAGTTTAGGGGCCAATTTAATTTTTTTAAAATTGAAAATTTAAACTAAAATTTTAAATTTTTTTAGGATTTAACTAAAATTTTTAATAATTTTAAAAAATTTAATAAGAACTTTAAATAAATATGAGAGGTGATTTAATTAAAATTATTAAAAGTTTTAAGGCTTAATATAAATCTTTAAAATCTTGAGTGGCCAAATAAAAAAATAATTAAAATTTTAAAGGCCTTTTAATAATTTTTCAAATCTAGGAGGGGCCATGGCCATCTCATGCCATGCTTGTGTTCCGCCTCTAACTCCACATTTTCACTTGATTTGACCTCAAACGCAACGGTTAAAAAAATTGAAATTTTTAGCTTCTCCCAGTACGCCGCTTTTTTATTTAAACCAGTTTGGATCCAACAATTCTACCGAACGAAATCTTAATCTCATCAAGAACATATATAAATGTAAATGGGGAGCCTACTTGGTTTAGTTGCAATTTCTATTTTTCATTTATTTTAAATCTAAATGAAATATAGGGTGATTAAATATGGATGGTGGTTCACACTAAAATTTGTGTCAAAAATCAAAAGAAACGATCATAGCCTCATTTGATCTTAAATCCTCAAATACTTTCTCATATGAAAAAGATCCATTCTTCTCATTCAGAATCTCTTCCCTATTTTCAACCAATCCACTTTTCCCAACAATTTTCCCGGAAATAATTAAAACCCCAAGTTCTTCTTTGAGGTATATTTATTTAAGGGTAAAATACACCAATGGTCACCAAACTTTTAGGGCGCATTCATTTGGTCACCAAACTTTTAAAATTTTTATTGAGATCACCCAATTTTTATTTCTTTTATTTTGGTCCCTCCCGTTAAAAGATGCTGATGTGGCCGTTAATCTTCCTTTGGGTCCCACATGGACCTTCTCTTTCTTCTTTTTCTTCTCTAAGTTCCACTTTGGGTCCCACATAAACCCTTCTATTTACCGATCACAGTGGTGAGTAGTGTTAACCTGTGAGAGCCAATGAGAGTTAATCCTTCTATATAAAAGGTGCTCTTCGTTCTGCCTTGTTGCCGGCTTTCTACAATAGACTGAAAGAAAAGAAAGGGCTTGGATTCGGGTCCTGCTTCATATCTGGTGTCCCAGGCTCTTTCTATGGCAGATTGTTCCCTACGAACACCCTGCATTTTGTGCATTCTTCTTCCGGTCTTCACTGGCTCTCCCAGGTTAGCACTCACCACTGTGATCGATATCATAAAAGTTTCAATTTAATTATTTAAATTGATTAATTTACATGTATGTTGCATGTTGTTATTGGGGTCGAAACTCCGTTTGTTGACGAACTTGGAGGTGTTCGATAGAGAAATGGGAGCCATAGGCATCGGTGACGGGAAAACGATGAGTCAGTTGTTGAAGATGGGATTGAGTTGCTGTGAAGATGATCTGCAGAAGAGAATAAATTTGAAAGAAGCCGTGGGTAGAATTGAAGGATTGAAGAAGGGTTTGTGTGGGACTCAAAGTGGAATTTGGAGAAGAAAATAAAAAGAAAGAGAAGGTCTACGTGGGACCCAAGGAAAATTAACGGGTCAAGTCAGCATCTTCTAACAGAAGTTAACGGGATGGACCAAAATAAAAGCGAAATAAAAGTTAGATGGTTCTAATAAAAAATTTAAAATTTTGGTGACCAAAATGAACGCGCCCTTAAAAATTCGGTGACCATTGGTGTACTTTACCCTTTATTTAAATATAGTAGGCTACTCTTTTCTTCTTATTGACAAAGCTTCCTTCTCTTCATTTTTTATGGCCATAAAACCTCAACTACCGCCCTCCTAACCTGACACAACTCTGTCGTGACCAATCGTCGAATCAAAAAACGTTTCAAACTAATTGAACAAAATTTTACTTTCACAATCGAATTACGTGCCGACACAGCCACGTTTCTCACCATGGCTTGCATCTTAACAGTCAATGCTTCTATTCACGCCGACTTCGGCGGCCCTTATAGCATTTGTGAGTGTGTTCCTTTATGCTCCGACTTTTTTATTTCATTATCCAACTGTACCAGGGTAACCCCAGAGTCATCCAGCCCGATGACTCATGCAAATTCGACCGGATTAACCTAGGATACGATTCATCTTTGGAGAAAGTACGTAAGGATCTAATTGTAGCTAGGGGTGGGAATTGTCGGGTACCCGGGTTTCGAGTACCCAATTTTTTGGGTACCCGGTTCATCCGGGTACCTCAATCTTCGACCCGTGTCCCGGCCCATCTCATCCGAGTAATCGGGTACCGGGTACCCGCCTATCTTTTAAATTCTAAAATTTAAAAAAAAATCACATACTAAACACAAAAATATTTTTAAAAAATTTTAAACTTAAAACTTAAAAATATATAATACAAACATAAAAAGAATTCAGAGATTTAAATTTAGTTTTAGAGTAAAAATATTAAGAAACTTAAAATAAAAATATATATTAAATATTATCGGATAGAGTTGGGTACCCGGTAACTTAAAAATCCCGCCCTGTGTCCCGGAAAAGTTCTCGGGTCGAGTAATTTTTTTAAAAAAAATTACCCGGTATTTTTAAGTTCGGGTCGTCGGGTCGGGTATTTTTTCCCACCCCTAATTGTAGCCACCGTTGCTTCTTCCCTTAATGGTTGCGTAATCATGGGTGCTTTCGCCAATTTAACCCTGGCGTTGGCTCCGGATATGGGTACCAATACCTATTAGTAACGACGGTTCCGTGGTTCCGCAACACTAAAGTGACGGCTTTTTCGAACACTGACGCCGACAATTCAACCCATGACTATTTCAAGAAAGTTGTCAACATCCATTTAATCGAAAGTACAACCGGGGCGTTGAGTTTCGATACTATTGGTAAAGGCTACTTGTAGGAGGCATTGATCACGTTCTTGTACGCCGACATATTGGACACAACGGGTACGCTATATTCCATGGCTAGATTTGCCGGTTTCACCGACAACAACGGAGATTTCGAGGGTCAATATTTTGCTTTCATGTCAGACGCGATGTCAATCTATTAGGAAACCCTAATGATTGGCATTTGCATAGGAAGAATATAAAGAAAGATAACAATGAACTTTGACATTTATTAGAAATGAATCACTTGCTTCAATTACATTCTTAGATCAATATTTATATACACAATCGTAGAGGCTTAAGCTAGCTAGAAACTTCTCAACAGAAGTTTGTTACTTCGTTAATTGGAAGAACAATCCCAACGACCATCTTAACAAGCTTAACAAACTTTTTCGCCTTCATTCTTCAATATGCTCCTTGCTCTTTTCACTCTTCAACTCTTCAATGGACATAACTCTCGGTTTCTGGCGAAACATCTGAAAATACGCTTTTGTAAGTAGTTTAGTAAGACCATTTGCAACTTGATCTTCTGCATGAACGTAGTTAATCAAAAGGTTGTTTGCTGCAACCTTTTCCCTGAAAAATGAACTTCCAGTTCTACATGTTTACTTTTCGAATGGTAAACTGGATTTGCACTCATAGCTATGGCCTCATAGTTATCACACCAAATAACCGAGACTGCAGACGTACGAATCTCCATTTCCTTGAGAAGGGTGTATATTCAAGTCACTTCAGAGGCAACATCAGCTAAACTCCAATATTCAGCTTTCGTTGTTGATCGAGACACTGTTTTCTACTTCCTGAAGCTCCATTGAACAAGGTTCCCTCCTAAATAGACACAATTCCTAGAGAATGACCGCCTATCATCTGTGTTGCCTGCCCAATCTGCATCAGCAAATGCAACCAGTTGACAAGGTTCTAAAGATGGAGAGAATACTAGGCCATAATCAAGTGTCTCATTTAGATAATGTAATACACGCTTAGCTGCAGACAAATATTGCTCACACGGGATGTGCATGTATTGTGCCAACTTGTTTACACTAAACGCAATTTCAGGTCTCGTGTGACATGCATATAGCAACGACCCAACCAAACTTCGATATTCTTGAGCATTGCCTAAAGGAGTGTCAGCATTTTGAGTGAGTTTTAGGGATGGCACCATAGGTGTAGGCATTGCTACTGCATTGATTATTTGTGCTTTAGCCAGAATCTCCATAATGAACTTCTTTTGACTCAATACAATGGAGTCTCCAATCCTGACAATTTCAATACCTAGTAAGTAGCTGAGGGTTCTTAGGTCTTTTAGTGAGAACTCATCACCAAGTTGTTGAACAACCTTCTCAACCTCTGAGCTCGATGAACCAGTAACAATGATATCATCTACGTACACAAGTACATACGTAGCTGAATCACTACCAACAAACAACGAGTTATCAGCCAGAGAACTCTTGAACCCATTCAGAACCAGATGTTGCTTAAGTTTTGAATACCAATTTCTGGGTGCTTGTCTGAGACCGTAAAGTGCCTTTTGTAGCTTACACACTAGCTTTGATCTATCTGGGGCTACTTCTTCAAAGTCTGGTGGATGTTGCATGAAAACATCTTCATGCAATTCTCCATTTAAGAACGCGTTATTGACATCCACTTGTCTGAGTGCCCATTTGTTGCGCACAGTCAAAGCTAATACAACGTTCACAATGGAGGACTTAACCATTGGACTGAAGGTGTGCTGAAAATCCTGCCCAGGAACTTGAGAGAAACCCTTGGCAACAAGTCTTGCCTTGTACCGTTGGACTGAGCCATCAACATTCCTTTTAACCTTGAAGAGCCACTTACAACCTACCACGGTTCTACCTTCAGGGTGAGGGACTAAAGACCATGTGCCATTCTTCCGTAGGGCTTCAAATTATGCAAGCACGTCACCTCTCCATTTTGGAGACTCGAGTGCCTCTTGTATGAACTCAGGTTCTCCTTCTACACCCTTGAGTTCAGTGACATACATATTGGGTTTATAAATACCCAATTTGCTTCTCGTGACCATATGATGCCCACATACTGAAGCATGTGTTTGCGGAGTAGAAGTTGGTACTCAACTCGTGTCAGCATCACAAGAGCCCTGATCATCATTACTTGCTCCTTGGGCTACTGCAGCACTACCAGCACACTGAGAAGTAAGTTCTTCGACATGACCACCATGGTTGACTTCATTTGACCTGCATGGTGACACATCATCAGGGATAAGGCCATTCATGCATGTTGCTCTCGTGGAACCTCCCTGTGAGTGCCTTCTCTATTATCAACTGACTCAGATGGAGTAGGCACATACTGAGAGCTTGTATCTGCTTGTGGGTCACCTCCAGGTGATGTAACTGAATCACTGTCTCGAGTACTAGCCATAGGTTGTGATGTGAAACTCCCACGTGACATGTCCATCCATAACTTTGGAGCACCACTGACAACAATAAATGAAATTGGAGGATGTGAGTCTGGGACACCTACAACACCTGGAGTAGATTCTCCTGCAAAAGGAAAATTATGCTCATCAAATACCACATGTCGTGAGATATATATTCGACCATCATTTTCCATGCACACATATCCTTTGTGTTGGGTACTGTATCCAAGAAACGTGCATGCCGAAGACCTGAAACTTAGCTTGTGGTTCTGATATGGATGCAAATGAGGAAAACAACAACATCCAAACACCTTGAGAAACCGATAATCAGGCTGCTTAGCATATAGCTTCTCAAAAGGTGACAAGCCTAATAGAACCCTTGTAGGAAGTCTGTTTATTAAATGGACAATTGTGCTGACAGCATAGGACCAAAACCTAAACATGAGAGAGGCTTGAGCAAGTAACACAATGGCAAGTTCGACAGTGTGTCGATGCTTGCGTTCAACCACGCCATTTTGTTTCGAGGTATGGGAGCAGGTGATCATATGCTTGATGCCCAAGGAACCAAGAAGAGTGGAGAGACTTCGAAATTCACCACCCCAGTCACTTTTTACCTCTTTCACAATAGTATTAAATTGATTCTTAACCATCTTCTCAAACAGTTGGAATGCATGGCACGCCTGATCTTATGTTTTCAACAAGTATAACCAACAATGTCTCCTGGCGGCATCTACAAATGATGCATAGTACTTGTAACCATTTGAGGCAATATGGGCAGGGCCCAAAGGTCTGTGTATACTAATGAAAAGGGATCAGAATATTCAGTTGTTGACTCATTGAATAATTGACATATATAGATGTAGAACTAAGTGTTTTGATATAATATTTGAAAAATGTTTTGGACTAAATTGTAAAGAATTTAAAATATGTTTTTAGTTAAAAACAACTTGAAAATATGTTTAAGGGTTTTACAAGGCTTTGGAATGATTTAAAGTGCATTTAAAGTAGTCAAAACCAAGCTTTTCAAGAGCCCGTACCGATACGGTTTGGTACCGTACCAATACGCGCTAGGGTTTCAACTACAGGAATTTTCCAATAGCCAAAACCCGTACCGATACGCTTAGTTGTATCGATACGATGTGTTTTGAAACAACCCAACGGCTAGTCGCGTACCGATACGGTTGTATCGCGTACCGATATGCCTAACTACCCCAACAGTTATATTTCCCAACGGTCTTTTAATTTGCAGGACCATACCGATACGCTAGGTAAGCGTATCGATACGCATCAGCTGAAGTGCACAACGGCTACTTCCTTATCAGGATCGTATCAATACGGTTTGAAGGGTATCGATACGCCAAGCTGCAGAACTGCATTTATAGTAGGAAATAAAGGCTCCAATGGCTCCAATTCAACCCCAACAGCTAGTAACCATTACAAACTCAATTAGGAGTATAAAAGGGACCTCCAAGCATCAAGAGATGGTTAATGCTTCAATTGTTACAACATTATGATGAAAAATATTGTCTAGAGATTTAATTGTATATTTCCTTCTTAGACAACACTAGTGAGCTAAATATTGTTAAATTTGCTCAAGTGCTTCGGTTTTGGATGAGAGCTTTATAGTGCAAACAATCACCTATTAGAGGGATTTCTAGTTTGCTAAGTCTTTCTTGTGTAAGAGAGTGTTTGATCAAGCTTTGGGTAGAAAGCTTGATCGTTGTAACGGTTTCCTCCTAACCTGAGAAAAGGGGACAAAATTCTTAGTGAATTTGTTTGGAAATCCTTAGTGGGAAGCTAAGGTAGTGGATGTAGGCCTTGGTTAGAAGGTTGAACCACTATAAATCCTTGTGTAAATTGTCTATCTTTCCATTCCCACAAAAACACCCAAATATCTCACTTCTCCACACTTGGCGAGCAAGAACGGTTGAACGAATCGAGCCCCACACATCTCAACAATTGGTATCAGAGCTTGACTTAATTGAAGAGGATTAACATCCTATTGAGAAGATCTGGCAAGCTCGATCAACATTTCACTCAACCGGCTCAATGGCACAATTAATCGACAAACCGCCCTTCTTCGACATAACTCACTATGCCCATTGGAAGACAAGGATGAAGTTCTTTATTAAATCAAAGGACTACAAGATTTGGGACATAGTTGAAGATGGTTCGTTCGTGCCACAAGGAAGCAAGGCAGAATGGAGTGCCGACGACCGCAAGAAGATGGAGCTTAATTGCAAAGCCTTGCACATTCTCTTTTGTGCATTTGGCCCAAACATCTATGGGAAGATGTCTTCTTGTGAGAGTGCCAAGGAGGTATGAGACAATCTTGAAGTCACATACGAGGGAACCAATGAAGTAAATGAGACCAAGATCAGGCTCCTCACCTTAGCATATGAAAACTTCAAGATGGATCCGGAAGAGAACATCGAGAAGATGTTTGATAGGTTCTCCACTATCACCAATGGTCTTAAAGGATATGAAGAGGTCATCCCGGAAGAGAAGCTTGTCCGAAAGCTCATCTACTCCCTTCCCGAGTCATGGGACTCAAAAAGGACCACCATCATCGAAGCCAAGAACCTCAAGACTTTAAAGCTTGATGAGCTCATGGGGTCACTTCTCACTCACCAAATTATGAAGAAAAATAAAGAAGAGGAGAAGAAGGAAGAGATTAGAGCTCTGGGGAAGAAGAAGATCATGGAGCTAGGTATCAACTCAAGTGTCGTTGCTCTCAAATCCTCCACATGTCATCACATAGATTCAAGTGAGGAGGAAAGTGGAGATAAAGAGATGTCCTATCTCTTCAACAAATTTGCCCAGTTCATGAAGAGCAAAATGGAAAAATTCAAGCATGAATCGAGAAAGAAGATGGAAAAATCCCACAAGTCCAACAAGAAGGGATCATCTTCAAAACAAGTATATGTGGCCACATGGAGTGATGAAGACTCCACCGATGATGAGGTAGCCCACCTATGCTTGATGGCCCTCAATGAGGGGGAGGTAACTTCTAACTCATCCATTTCAAATTCCTATACTTTTGATGAGTTACAAGAAGCCTGTGATGAATTGGTTTTTGAATTCAATGCTTCATTTTCTAAAAACAAAAAATTGATTTTAAAGTTGAAAAATGAAAATGATTTGCTTTTGAAAACCAATTTTGAGTTTGAAGCAAAATTGAAAGATTTTGAGCAACAAGTTTCTAGTTTACAAAATTTGATTCAAACAATGGAAAAGGATCATCAAAAGGAAGTTGATGATCTTAAGAAAGAAAAAATTTTGATTTCCAAAGAACTAGAAAATAAAAATGATTTTGGAAAATCAAAGTTTTATCAAAGACAATCTAGTGCCCCTAGATTTGTGAACGGAAAATGTTTTAGAAGTATTTGGGTCCCAAAAGGACTAAGTACTTCAACTAAAAATGATGAAATTGAAAAATGGATTCCTAAGGGGACTAAGTTTGTGCTACTAATGTCTATGGATCCAAAGCAATTTGGATACCAAAAATTACTTGATTGTCTTTTGCTAGGTGTGATGGAGAGTGATCAACAAGTCAAACATTGAGGGGGGGCTCCATGCATACAAGGAAGAACACTTGAAGAAGGAAGGCTTCACATCCTCCCTTGAGTTTCAAGTGTGGTAAAATCTAGTTGTTTTATTTGTTTAATTCAATTTATTTTCTTTTAATTCAACTAGATTATCATGTGTTGTACTAATATTGTTTGATGCTTTGAGTAAGGGGGAGCCAATTTTAAAACCAAATTTTTAATGGTGTCAATTTTCTTTTACCTCCTAAGTTATTTTGAGCCTAATGTCATTTTAAATTCTTTTTGATATAACAAAAAGGGGGAGAAATGGTTTGAAAAATTGATTTTTCAAGTTTTTCAAGAGAATAAGGGGGAGCTTTAATCTAATTCAAATTTTAAGTCTCTTATTCAAAATTTAAAATACAAAGGGGGAGAGAATCCCAAACAATTTTTCAAGTTGGTTTTATTATATCAAAAAGGGGGAGATTGTAGAACTAAGTGTTTTGATATAATATTTGAAAAATATTTTGGACTAAATTGTAAAGAATTTAAAATATGTTTTTAGTCAAAAACAACTTGAAAATATGTTTAAGGGTTTTACAAGGCTTTGGAATGATTTAAAGTGCATTTAAAGTAGTCAAAACCAAGCTTTTCAAGAGCCCGTACCGATACGGGCTTGTACCGTATCGATACGCGCTAGGGTTTCAACTATAGGAATTTTCCAATAGCCAAAACTCGTACCGATACGCTTAGCCGTATCGATACAGTGTGTTTTGAAACAGCCTAACAACTAGTCATGTACCGATACAGTTGTATCGCGTACCGATACGCCTAACTACCCCAACAGTCATATTTCCCAACGGTCTTTTAATTTGCAGGACCGTACTGATACACTAGGTAAGCGTATCGATACGCATCAGCTGAAGTGCACAACTGCTACTTCCTTATCGGGACCGTATCGATACGGTTTGAAGGGTATCGATACGCCAAGCTGCAGAACTGCATTTATGGTAGGAGATAAAGGCTCCAACGACTCCAATTCAACCCCAACGGCTAGTAACGACTACAAACTCAATTAGGAGTATAAAAGGGACCTCCAAGCATCAAGAGATGGTTAATGCTTCAATTGTTACAACATTATGATGAAAAATATTGTCTAGAGCTTTAATTGTATATTTCTTGCTTAGACAACACTAGTGAGCTAAATATTGTTAAATTTGCTCAAGTGTTTAGGTTTTGGGTGAGAGCTTTATAGTGTAAACAATCACCTATTAGAGAGATTTCTAGTTTGCTAAGTCTTTCTTGTGTAAGAGAGTGTTTGATCAAGCTTTGGGTAGAAAGCTTGATCATTGTAACGTTTTCCTCCTAAACCGAGAAAAGGGGACGAAGTTCTTAGTGAATTTGTTTGGAAATCCTTAGTGGGAAGCTAAGGTAGTGGATGTAGACCTTGGTTAGAAGGTTGAACCAATATAAATCCTTGTGTAAATTGTCTATCTTTCAATTCCCACAAAACACCCAAATATCTCACTTCTCCACACTTGGCGAGCAAGAACGGTTGAACGAATCGAGCCCCACACATCTCAACAATAGATATATTTCTAATGGGCTTGTACTTGGGCTTAAGTGGTAATCCTTCTTAAAGCCCTAAATGTTCCTTTAACTTTAATACTCCATAAATTAAAATTTAAACATGTTGATGCTCATTGCATATAGGGGTGGCAATTGGGGGTCAGGGCAGTTTTGTATTTTTTGCTCCGTTCTCAATATTTACGGTTATGGTTTTGGGAAATTTTTATTATACGTTTCAGGTATTTTTCTGTCCCTATACTCATCTCTTACGGATCCCCGCAGTTTTCGATTAATTCCTGTACCCAAAAAAATAAACAAAACTTAATACATTAAAACAAATGCTCAACATTAGATCTCTAAAATTACAAACACAAATGATAAATTTAATTTTACTAACAACAAACAAACCATTTCAAAATTATAAAACAAGACTAAAATATTAACTATTGAAACATGACATCATGCACTACATTTAAAAGAAATATGTAACTAATAATCTACGATACCAAATCATGATACATTTGTTTTAAACAGAACTAGATTCAATAATCTTTTCAGCCATATAAATTACCCTAATGGGAGATTAGATTTTTGTTGAAAATTGGTAAATTACCCTTATGGCCATCCAAATTTGTAAATATATTGGGATCTTATAGATATTTTTGGGAATCCCTACAGTAATTTATGCGGGTACAGTTCGGTTATCCCTACGGTTCATATATAGTAATTCCTGTCTTCATTCACATTTGAGCTTTGGTGATAAAATTTCTCCCGTCCCTGTCCCCGTGGGTTAAAATTTCGGTTATTCCCCATATACATCGGTTTAATCCCCACGGTTATCAGTTATTCTCTGCCCGATTGTCACCCCTAATTGCATGGGCAAGCCCTAAATACAATAAAATTTTAGCAAGTTCAAATTATTAACGAGTCGAGATCCACACTAGTCGAGTTCAACTCTACTAATTTACTTTCTTATCTTAAATAAAAAATTAATCAATTAAGTCATTTGACTAATATTGACTATTAAATTAGAAAAAATCAACAGTTCTATCATGTGGGCTGTGGCATTTACATATACTTTTAAAAATAATTATAATTTTATAAGTTTTTTTTAGAATTTTAAGAATTTAAAGAATTTTATAAATAAAATAAAAAATATGAAAATGTTAAGTAGCAACACTATACACAATGTATTGTATCAACTAGTTCAAAAAAACTCGTTAGATTCAACCGTTAATGTTGATCAAATAACTTAATAAATTAAATTTATCAATTTAAAGACTTAATTGGACAAATAATAAAAAATTATTTTTTATTCAAAAGTTCAAGAATTTATTACATTCTTAAACCTTAAATTAATACTTTAACTCGTGATATTAAAAACAGAATTCGCCAAGAAAAAAAAACATTAACATGTGCTACGAATAAAATACGGATCGAATCACTCAAATCCCCATCTAATATTTTTTTGTCAAATATTATTAAATAAAGTGTTTTTTTATTACAATTTTTGCCACATAGAATGGTAAAATAAAATTAAAACAGAACACAGACAAAACAAAAGCAAAAAAGGACAGAACAGAACTGAAACAGAGGGGGGAAAAGATTGAGAGATGGTGGGGAACAACAGAGAATTCATTTGTTTATCTTATGATCTGATTGGAAATGGGTGTTTTCAGAAACTCACATTTGCAGTATTAATATATTCGAGCTGCTTTTTCATGACGGAAGTGGGTGCTTCCATCCATGAATATCAAAACCAAAGCTTTTTCCGCCGTTCTAATTCTTTCTTCTTCCATGGTGGAAGCGAAGGCCTTTACGCTTCAAAGCTTCATGCTGATCCCAACAAAACGCCTTCTCCTGAGGAAAATTATCTCAATGGCAAGTCTTTTATCAGGTCATCAATGGAAGTTTTTCCTTTTTCCTTTTTCTTGATCCGATTTTCTTTCTTAGTTTCAAGCTCTCTCTTTTTTCACTTGTTTGATTCGAAAATGTTGCATATTCGGATTATGGTTAATTTTTTTTTGGGGGGGGATTTCCCCATTTTTATGTAAATGGTGGGATAATTGTAAACTAACAAAGTGGTAGTTTATATGTACTTTCATGTTTCTGTGATGAGCATTTCAGCATTTGTTGATCTTATGATTTTGTCCATGTTGGGTTTGAAGATTGTGGATCTTTTTGTTTTCGATTGTGTTAGGAGCAAACACTTTTACTTGTGTTCTGTCATGTTATATTAAATGAATGGCTGTAAGAATGTTACATTGTGAATTGTGAATTGTGAAAAGCATCCCATGAGTTTATTGACACTAATATCATTCAGCTGGAAAATCTGCTATTCAATACAAATCTGTTCGGTGTGGCGTGTTATGCGCATTGATGTTGCAATTTAGATTAATAAAGGCATTGTTGAACAATCCGGAAATTTTCGTCTTAGGCAAGGGAATCTTCCATTGTTGTTCAAGAGTATTTCAGCACTAGTACCTTATTTTGTAACCTACAAGATTTCAGCACTAATACCTAGGACACTATGTTGGTGAATTCGTATATTTTAGGCACGTCATCATTTAATTCCAGTCTCTATGGCATGGATGTTTTATTTCGTAGACACGAATTAACCGGTTCTGGAACTTCTCTTGTACCTCTGATGCCATTATCGTTTTCAGGTTTGAGTCAATCACATTTCGAAGAACAAAAGAGTCTGCTGAAAAGAAGAATGATATGCAGCAAAAAACTGGATTGGTTGAGGCTATAATAGTTGAGGTAAAAGACAGGGAGAAAATTGGAGGTTCGTATTTGCATTCCGCCGCAATATGTTGCACTCCAGATCTTTCTAAGGAAGGATCGTGCAATGTAGGGGAAGTGATCATCCACCAAGATCCAAATTACCCGTATAGTCCGCAACGAATACAAACCTTCTTTGAAGGAAAAAATGAAGAGACTACTATGGTGGTACAAACAATTGAGATCAATCGTACTGGAATGTACTATTTGTATTTCATGTTTTGCGATCCGGAACTCACGGGCACAACGATCAGTGGAAGAACTGTCTGGAGAAATCCCGGAGGTTATCTTCCAGGAAAGATGGCACCACTAATGACATTTTTCGGGCTAATGTCTCTAGCATACCTTGGCCTAGGTCTTGTCTGGTTTCTGTGGTCTGTCCAATACTGGAAAGATATAATACAACTGCAGTACCACATTACAGTAGTGATCGGTCTGGGAATGTGTGAAATGGCTCTATGGTACTTTGAATATGCAAATTTTAATGCAACCGGAAGCAGACCAATGGGAATCACAATTTGGGCAGTTACCTTCACTGCTGTTAAGAAGACCGTCTCCCGTCTACTCCTTTTAGTGGTTTCGATGGGCTATGGTGTTGTGCGACCGACCCTTGGACGTGTAATCTTCAAAGTTCTCCTTCTTGGTCTGACCTACTTTGTCTTTTCAGAAGCACTTGGGCTGGTTGAAAATCTGGGGAATATCAATGACTTAACTGGAAAAGCAAGGCTATTTCTGGTTCTACCTGTTTCTCTGTTGGATGCTTGCTTCATAATCTGGATCTTTTCTGCATTGTCCCAAACTCTAGAGAAGCTTCAGGTAACACCATGCATATGTTTTCATATTATAACCCTATAGAGAATAGCTTGGACTGTCCCTTAATATGTCCTTTTCATTTCGTAACACACTAGATCGTAGCAGATGTCATGTTTTCCTCTTACATTGCATGTAAATCTCGACTGTGCGGTGCTATAAATGTAACTTAAATTACACTCCTTGCTCATATTCTCTCGTGGCCTTGTTTGGTGAAAGCTCAAAAAGTGAATCCTTTCTGCATATCGATGCTTGTAAATTTTGTTTTTACTTGTTTTAGGCAATAGTGATAATCGCTTGCAGCTGTGCTTTAGCAGACATAGGGAAGATTTATTAACTTTCATTTCTGAATCTATTAGATTTTATTGATTTAAAATTTGAAAGGTTTTATTCCTTTTCTGTCGGTACAGATTAGAAGAAGCATGGCCAAGTTTGCGCTCTACCGGAGGTTTACCAATACACTAGCAATATCAGTTCTGCTCTCCATTGCTTGGGTTGGTTACGAGGTTGTTTAATATACTTCTCTGTCAACATATACAAGTTTTCTTCATTGTTTTATGTCTTTTATCCTCCACCTCGACTCTCAAGTCCATCTTTAGAAGAAAGCTAGTTACTCTTAGATCATATGGAACTAAATTTCTCCATTTTCCGGCTCCTTTTAACCACCATTCGTATAGTTGTATAGCTCTGAACATTCAAGTAAATATCAGATTATATTTTCCATATAGAGCATAGGTGTATTCATCTAATCAAGCTTTTTTGTTCAGTTGTACTTTAATGCAGCTGACCCATTAAGTGAACTGTGGCAAAGGGCATGGATAATCCCGGCTTTCTGGAATCTGCTTGCATTTGTACTTTTGGTGGTAATATGTAGTCTTTGGGCTCCATCAAACAATCCGACAAGGTAATCCCTGGAAAGTGGAAACTTGAACTTTCGTTATTAGGTAGAGCTTAACTTCAGTTTCGTGATATTTTTGTTGGGAATTAGATATTTATATGCACTTCATTCGGTAATAAGAACTGTTTTCCTGTTATTCATCTGATAGAAGTGTGGATGCTTTATTTCATTTGGGGTCTCGGGGGAACAGAATTGCAAGTGCTGGGGTCGAACTCCAGCCTTGTGGGAATCCACGTACTAAGACGGGTAGGAGTTGGTTTTATATGAAACAATGCTTGTCATATTTGGTGGCGAATGTGTGGTTTGTATCTTGAATTAGCTCAAATTTACAAGTCTGGAAAATTTGCTTTATTAAGCATGAGCAGTTTCTTTTCATTTTATACGAGCATCTATCGAGATGTACATCATTAGGCAAATTACATGGAATCTGGGACTTGCTCGAGCTAATCAGCTTTACTTCGAATGCTTTAGAGCCATCTTTTAGAATCCCTGAGTCACTGTTTGCATCTAGAATATAACCATCACGGTACTCTACGTGTGTAGGTTTCACATTCTCTACACTCACTTTTGGTTTGACAATGCTGCTCATTCAAGAAAATAAGCACATTACTGAATATGGATATATACAAACTTGAGAACAATATCGTGAAGCATCCGTTGTTTATTTGCCTTTTATTCTAACCATGCTTCGTCATAATAGTCAATTCGTCGTGTTTTTCAGATATGCATATAGCGAGGAGACGGGGGATGAGCTTGAAGAGGAGGGTATCTCACTCAGTAGCAGTAGTGTTGCATTGGCCGGAGAATCCGCAGCCAAGCTGGAAAGGAAGGAAAGGAGGGCATCAAATACCGATTTATTCAGGCTCGGTGAAGAGCTCGAGGAGGACAAAAGAGAATAGAGAGCAGCTTTTCTTCCCATGTCCCAACAGAATTCAGAGTTCATCTACCATGCATATGTTGTCCCCTTTCCCTCATTTTCTCAAAATTTTCTTTTAACTTGGGATACTCCGGTCACCGATGCCGGAATTTTCACAAAGAGAAATCATTTGAAACATAACTCATGCGTAAATATTCATATATCATTGTTCAACTTCAGATAAACAAGCCTTAAAATCTTACTAATTACTATTTATTTAATTTGATAAAAAAATATATAAAAAACCAGTTCAGCCAAGAGTTTGAGGTGAAGATGTAGATGCATATGCAGCATAACCAACATAGGAGGGAATGTTGAATGGCCCAATTTTCCTGATAAATTACCATCGTATTACTTTAAAAAAGAAATATAAATAATGTTTTATAAACGAATTACATTAAAGGTAAAAGAAGAATAATTTGTTTTGATCACAGCTTCTAAGTTGTGTATTTTAGTTATTAACAATACATTTTTTATTCTATTTTAGTCTAAAAATTTAACTGTTTCTAAACTATTTCCATCTCATTTTACCCTAAAATTATCAGTGTCTACTAAGAATATACCATGTGTTACATTCTTAATGACATTTTTTTGTAAAGTAGGACCGAAATGATAGTTTACCTATTATTGTCGGATCACAACAAAAGTTTAGGTATTAAAGTGATAAAATGTATAATTCAGAGACCAAATCAAAAATTAAACCTTTCTTAAAATTGAACGAGGAAAGTGACGTCGTTTAGTTCTGGTAGTTCCCTTTTCCTTCCCTTCGTGTTCCACTAGAATCCGAAGACAAATCTAAAACCCTAGTGCTCCGCTCTTTGGGGAATCACTAAATTCGCTACCTCAAATTCCCAATCTTGCCCCCCAAAAGATGCTAAATTTCCTTTGATTGCCATGTCTTCCGAGGAAATCAGTCTCCAGAACGGCCTCAACGTCTTCCAAGCCGACCCCATACGGGCCTTTAATTGCGGACCTCCGACTACTGCTCGACCCGGCTCCAAGACCCGAGAACTCACCGGTTTCATCGACGACAAGATGTTCTCCTTCCCTCCATCGCAGCCGCCCGAATTTCGCTCCTCCAACATCTTCTCCGCCGCCGGAGATCGCCGAGACCTGCCCAGCCGTCATCATCGGAATTGGGAGAGAAGCGCGGGAGGTTGCTCCACAAACAGTGGCGACGACGAATCTGACGGAGACGATGTGGATGACGAGGAAGATGAGGACGATGATGATGACGACGGAGGAGATGAGGACCAAAATAATAATAATAACCGCAGTAATAATATAAACATAAATAATAAGAGTAATAGTGGAAATGAAACTGTAAGTAATGCAGGAAGTGGAAACCCCGAAAATATGGGAAACGGAAAAGCAAAGCTTCCCTTCGGTTAGTTTTCTGTTATTATTCTTTCTATTTTTGAGAAATTTTATTGATTTCTATATAAAGTGAGGAGGTTTATTCATTTGTTTTTGTTTCTTTTTAATTATTGTTGGAAAGTGGGAGGGAGCTGCAGGGAACTGGTAGTGAAGGAAGGAGGAATAGGGCAGGGGCTGAGAGACGGTACTAATTATCAGAATGTGGTGACGATTGCCGATCCCGATGGGGATATTTATTACACTCAGTATTTGCAAGGTGGAGAAGGTTGTGCTGCTAGTGGTGGTAGTGGTAATGGTCAGAAGGATATCTTGGTGGAGAATGGTAGTGGTGGATGTGGGTTTAGTGGGAGGAAAGATGTTTCCTTTATTAGTGAGTCCGGCGAGTCCTTGCGGACCATTTTATCTGACCCTGTCACGTAAGTGGTACTCAACTTTAAGAATGTTGAAGGAATAATTAGTGCTTTTATTTTGTTTCTGCTCCCTGATATTGAATTTGGCTTTGATGTTTTTGGTACTGGTGCTTAGTTGGTTAATTATAGTTGTTAACTTGTAGACATGTAGTTTATATGCTCATGAATTTCACAACTTCTTGGACTAGTGAGCTTCAGCTGGGATTATTAGGTGCAGGGGATTTGATTAGTGGTTTAAGTTATTGCACGTTGCAACTAGTTATGTATTTTATGTTGCAAGGCTAGTGAACGAGGACTGTGGTGAAACATGCTTTCTTTTCTCTGGGGTCATTTAGATATGTTTATTGGTGAAAGACTGTCTTCGAAGGCTTGCCTGCAGCGTACGCCTTAGCACTAGACAGCAAAGGTGCTTCATACCCTTTTGATCAGTCGCATGCCTAGGCCCCTTTTTTTGTATGACTATAGGAAAGCATACATAATTGCATATTGACTCAGTGTTGTCAAGGCATGTGCCTAGGCGTGCCTGTGCCTTAGCATTATTCAACAAAAATGCCTCAGACCCTCTCAAGCCAGGTCTATTTAATCAAGCGCATGCGCCTATTGCACCTAGACGCACTTGTTTGTAATGTGATAGGCATAAAAGCCCTGTCTGATTGAATTTCTCTTTCATTTCTTTTATTTCTCACCTTTTTTCATTTAATATACCTTTTCTTACTAGAAGAGATAATATCAAATCTATACTTTGCAATATTTGAGCATTTAACAACAAACATAAGGAAATCATGCATATTGGCTAATAAAAAATTGCATATTTTATTGATAAATTAGACTTCACTTTAGAGTTTATTATATACCTTAAGCTATATATATATATATAATCTCACACACATATTGCACTTTGTTTAACTCAGGCTAGTGCAATTTTTGCACCTTGCACTTGAGTCAGTACAAGGGTTGAAGTGCCTAGAGTAGTGCACCTTGCACCCTTGACAACATTTTATTGCTAATAAAAAGATTGTATGTTTTTAGATAAAATAGACCACACTTAAGAGTTCAGTATGTCTTAACCTTTATATACAAAGACGCCTACAAAATCACAAACATATATATTGTGCTTTACTTCACTTTGGCTAGCGCCTTTTTTGTGCCTTGTGCTTGAGGCAATACAAGGGTAGCACCTAGAATGTGCCTTGTTCCCCTGACAACACTGCTTCGATCCGAAACTTAGCTAAGTTGGTTCATGTACCCATCTTTTAGTGGTGGCATCTAGTAGGTTTGAGGTTTAAATCCCAATGTTAACTCAATTGATCAACCTATATTGCCAAGAGAGCGTGAATATCAGTTGATCAATTGAGCTAACACCCAATATTTGCGACCCCTTACCCATCCCTAAGCTATGGCTTCCTTTAAGAAAAAATGAAGTCAAGAGTGACTTCTCTCTTTCCGCATATATATTTGATTGACCTGTTGATTTTTAGGTGTTACTTAAAAAAAGTTGGATTGATGTTTCAACCATTTGTTTAATTTACTTCACTTTAAAATTTCAGGGGAGCACTCATGGACGATGCAATGATTTTACCTTGTGGACATTCCTTTGGTGCTGCTGGAATACAGCATGTTCTTAGAATGGTGGGTTTTTGACAAAACATATTCCTTGTATTATGATGCTTAATTCTTGATGAGGTTTGTGCCGTGCTTTAAAGAATAATGTTTGATTGGCCAAGGGATGGCTTGAATCAATACAAATTATAGGTTTAAGTCTAAACTCTAAAATAGGCCATTTGGTTATTTTCTATGTTGTTATAGATATAAATGCTCATTTTACCCTATTTATGAGTGTTTAAGCACTCGCAATTACAAGAGTACCAATCGTATTACCATCAATTCTTTCTGAAAGCAAATGAGGATGTAAACATTTTTATTTTCCTCTAGATTCAACACTTATGCAACTAAGAATAGCAAGTGAGAAAGCAAGCAAGGAAACTACTATTGCCTCACTTTTATCGGAGAAGAACTTTTGTCTTTCTTCAGTTATTAGAACCTCGTCTTGTAGAATATCCAATTCTCAAAATAAAATTCTTATTTATTCCTCCCATATTACATGCTACTATTAGTATTATATTTCAAACAAAAGGCAAACCAGTTGCAATAAATATTTTTTTTGAAAAGTTCTTTGTATTACCTCAGATTCAGCGTCAAGAGTTGTCCCATATTTCACTGGCAAAACTATATTAACCTTCTAAATATAACCCATCATTCCCTTTTGAGAAGAAGTCCCACCGCCTAGAAAAAACCAAGTGATCACATTCCCATCTAACTAAATTTGTGCTTTCTTGCACCTTGCTAGACTCTTAAAAGGCACATTCTTGAACCAAGCAGGGTCCCTACTTTGAGACCACGGAACTATTTAGGTCTTGGTATCAAGCATCTTCATTTCTCATCATTTTCATGGCAATGACTTTCCCTTTGAGAGAATTTTAAGAGAGTGAACCTTCTTTCTGTATATGGGTCATGGCAGGGTAAGTAGGTGAAACTTACAGGCTAACGCTCAAGTTTTTCATGCTTCTTGAGGTATTTTGTGGAGCAGTCAAAGTTAAGAGGAGGTGAAAAGCAGTCTGCGCAGTGAACTTTAGCTGTAAACAGTGAGGTTTATTATAGTCTTGCTGCTGTCGGAGAGTGAAGTTGGAAGCCTAGCTGTAAGAGCCAAGTGAGTATGCTGAGCAGTAGTTAGAAGGAGCCTCAGGCCCTCAGTAAAGGTCTTATGAAAGGATTTGGTGACTGGAGATTGATTGATCCTCCCAGGGGTAGGGGCTTCAATGGAGCCTGAGGGAGAGTGAAGCTGCAGGGGGCTTCAATGGTTCGATTTCTTGTTCAGCTGTGGTGGAGATTGCATAGAGAATTTATTTTTAGTTTTAGTTAGATGTCAGTGCTAATATTTTAATGCGACAGATTGACGTAGGCTCAAGAATGGTAATAAAAGAATCAGTGAAATTATAATTGCCTGAAGGTTCACCGACACCATGAGAGTTGAGACCATCTAGGGCACTGATAATAATACCAATTATACCATTATGCTTTGTTCAATGTAAATTCCAAGGGTTTTATTCCGTATCTATTTGTGTTTTTTGTATTGACTTCTAGGCGGAGTTTATGTGGCAGAACTCGTTACAAGCCATCTAGAGCGACTTACTGTGCATTGATTCAAATGTTTTTGCAAGCTGATGATTAGACATGATTTATGAGGTGGCTTTGCGCATTATTTTCATTAAATCACACTGTTGAATGAGTTTTTTGTTTTACAAAATAATTTTATGCGTAGCATTTATCTTGTTTTTCTGTGGATTATTTAACTAGCTGCTGGGTTTAAACTTCTTGGTCAGTCTTACCCAGTCGTTTATTTACAATGATTATAACTGCATATTAATTGTATATTATGAATGCATTATCAGAAAGTTTGCTACACTTGTTCGCAGTCAGTTTCAGAGGAGTCGGTGGCTCCTAATCTTTGTAAGTAATTTTCTTTGGTTTCAAAGGACAATTCCATCCACTTTACTTTTTGGAATTTCAGTCATAGCTTGTGAACTGTGGTAATTTGCACAATTTTCCATCAAGGATAATATGCATAGATTACTATTAGTATGTTATTGGAAGCACCCATATTTGTGTCTTGCACATTATTTCCCAGGTTGTCAGTTTGTGCACGTATTTTTCTTGGATGTCTTTTTATCCCTTACGTATTATTTAAAAAGCTTCGTCAACAAAACCTAAGCTTCCTGAATATTTGGTGATTTGCAAAGCATGGTGAAACTTGTGTAGTTAGAAAGGCTATTGAATATTTTAATATGCAAAAGCTATCCATGTTGTATGCTATATATACATTATTTCTGTTCTTTAGACATATTTAGTTATTTTCTTTTTGTTAATGCTTAAGAGCAGCTCTCCGAGCTGCGGTGCAGGCATTTCGTCGGGAAGAAGAGTTACAGTTCTACCGCTCACCTAAAAGGAGGAAAGAAAGATTTGATCAGGTTTCTCTTTTTTCTTACCTCCTTTTGGTGTTAATAGCTTTCAAAACTCTCATGCTGAATTTGATAATCCTTTCCAGTGGCCTCTGCATTTTATTTTGCTTGCCATTGCTTTTACCCTTTCTGTTCTAACATCGTTGATTCATTCTTCTACTTGTCTGTTCATATAGGATAAGAGTAGCTATGGAGAATCAATTATCATGGATCCTCCAAGGGGTAGGGGTGTCCAGTTTCCTTTTGCTGTGACAGATCGGGTTATCATAAAGGTATAAGTGCCGGGTTATTTTTTTTGTGTGTGTGTGGTTGTAATGCCTCTTTTAAATGACCGAATTTGGTGACTGGAGATTGATTGATACAGGGTAACAAGAGGACACCACCACGCTTTGTTGGACGTGAGGCTGTCGTAACTACACAATGCTTGAATGGATGGTTAGTGACAACCTTATCTCTTATCTCGAGAATGGACATGATTTACTTCTTGAAACACAGGGTCTCTCACTCTTTTTCGTGCACACACAAACACTTTGTATTAATGATTACAAAATCTTGAATCAACTCGTACTCCTCTACCAAGATATAAGGTCTACTGGTTGGAAAACAGAGTTAACATTGCATAGGCCCAAACTTCTGTAACGAGTATGCTTTATCTAGAGTTTGATAGGAGGAGTTGTCCGGTTTTTGGTACTTGGTATTCCCCTGAATTTCCAGCTCCAGCTCGAATCTGTAGAATAGAAACTATCCATATCGCTTTATTACAAATATTTGATATGCAGGTATGTGGTGAAGACGTTGGACAATGCAGAGAGTGTTAAACTGCAGTATCGGTCGCTCGCTAAAGTTGCAGACGAGACATCATTGTCGAAGCAAATATCAAGCAAGGTGGGACCAAATTGGTTGTAGATCAGCTGCGCTGCAATTCACTATTAAATGAGCATTGCCTGTTTGCCAAGGTTCGGTGTTTAATCTAACTTCAAATATTGCTCTGTATTATTATTATTATTATTACAGTGTTCATGAAACCGAACTTAGTTTGTGGTATTATCCTTGTAAATTACAAAACACACTTTTCTCACGTTGTAGCTTGAGAAACCCTAAATCTACGTCCAAGACTCCATATGTAATAATTTTTTAATTATATATATATATATATATATATATAGAGAGAGAGAGAGAGAGAGAGAGAGGGATTAATTTCTACTAGTGTAAAATAAATTGTTTACATGTTCTAATGTTTTTTAGTACAGTCGATATGTTAGTAAACTTATAATTATTTATTTAATTGATTAGTTATTTATATCATGTTAGCTGACAATATATATATTTTATGTATGCTAAATTTTGTCACACTTATGATGTCGGTGGACAAAAAATATTTAATGTAAAATATATTTTTGTAAAAACTAAATAAATTATTACTGGTAAAATGAAAAATGATCTATGTACAAATTTATTAGTCTATTGATCTTTCCTTAAGCATTGATTTTTTAATTTAGGGATTATGTAAAAGTGTAAAATAAAAACATCTTTATAGTAATTTTAGTTGTCATTTAAAAATATATTGTTTTGGTCTTATTAAAGTTGTTAATTATTGACTTTTGGTGATTAAAATTATTCGACTTTTATTTTTTATTATTTAAAATATATTATTGATAGAAGTTTCAAAATACATACTCTAAAACAATTAACTTGGGTTGTTTTTAAATATATTTTTCATAAATTTAATTATTCAAAATAACTATAATTGAAGTTTTTTTTTAAATATTGGTGAAAGAATTATAAAGAAATCACTCTTCAACAAAGATGAATGCGTAAAAATAAATATAATAAAATTTTAAAAGGCGTGAAAGAAAGTAAAATATAAAATCTATTACTTTTAAAAAAAACTT
The DNA here is from genome assembly GCA_030270665.1 of Hibiscus trionum. Taxonomy (NCBI): domain Eukaryota; kingdom Viridiplantae; phylum Streptophyta; class Magnoliopsida; order Malvales; family Malvaceae; genus Hibiscus; species Hibiscus trionum. Next base: position 3,357,247 of record BSYR01000021.1, on the reverse strand, counting down.
AAATAATCTTCTGAATGAAATCTACCGATCACTTTTAAAAGAACTTAAATAATTTTTTGAATGAAATTCAGTGAACAAACTATTTTGGCCAGAATGCTCTATGAAGGAAGTAATTTTTTGCACTATTTATTTTTGGTATAATGACATCCACAAGAAGGAATCATAAGCATCTACACACTAACCTCCTTTGCTGGCAAAATGCTTGTTGATACTCCTCACCTGAACGTAAAACTATCAAAAAATAAACAACTGTCATAAAGACAGACTATAACTGCTATATTAGCAGACGAAAAACTGCTATAAAAACAATCAAAAATTGTCAAAAAGCATATAGATATAAATCTGAAAAAGCAAAAAAAAACAAAAAAAAATTAATATCCTATACACTGGCGGTGGAAACTGAAAGTTTCCACAAGCGCCTTAGTTTTAGAATATAGAAAGTTAATTTAGGGTATAGGGGTTTAGAATTTAGGAATAGTTGTTTCAATTTAAGGTTTAGGGTTATAATTTAGGGTTTATAGGTTAGGGTTTAGTTTTTAGGGTAATATGGTGAGGATTTAGGTTTTAACCTATAAACCCTAAATTATAACTCTAAACCTTAAATTGAAACAATTATCCCTCACTAACCTCCTACACCTAAACCCCTAAACTATATACCCTAAATTAACTCCATATACCTTAAAACTAAGGCGCTTGTAGAAACTTTCAGTTTCCACCGTCTGTGTATAGAATATTTATCCAAAAAAATTGAGAATAAAACATTCATCAGCAAAAAATAAATTTTATTTATCAACAAAACCAACAAAACGACCAAAGGTCGTTATCGGTGAAAAAAAACAAAATCTTTTTTAAGAAAAACTTTAAAAAAATTATAACAGTCACAAAACAAATAAAAGAAGTGGTTACTCACACGCTATATTAAAACAAATAATTATAATTAAAGTTAAATGTAAATGTAATGGCAGTAGTTTCATTTCTAATTGGTGTAAAATGCCATATACTATATAAGGAATTAGCATATGAACAAGAACAATTTACAGCTCTATATGAATCAGTCCAGGGGAAATAATATCGTGATGGGTGGAATGTCAAATGTGGGACACTGTCCTCATCTGTTAGGACTTAGGAGTGGGAGCTCAATTGGGGAACTGCAGGGATCAGCAAACAGAGCAACTTAATTGAAAAACTTTCATTAAAGTCACTGGCGTTATAGCAAACTTTCATTAAAGTCATTTCTGTTAGAAAAACTTACATTTTCGCCATTACAGCGTTAAAATGGCTAACAGTAGCTGACACAAACAATTTAAAATTGTATAAAATACAAATTAAAACGCTTAACTTTCTAAAGTTTTTAGAAGTGCCACCAAACTTTCTAGATTTTCCACTTTTAACCTCAAATTATTAAAACTCTGTAATTTGCTTCTGGTTTTTATAGAGTTCATAATTTAGTCCTCACACTTCAAGATTTTTCATAAAATTTCCCTTGAAATTCAAAAACTTACAATTTAATCCTCAACTTCTAAAAATTTCTCAATTAAATCCATAAATTCCATTTTTAGCCTAATAACACCCTAAATAAAACCTTATTTGAAAACTATTACTTTCCAAATATTACATTTCCATTTAAAACTATAATTATTAAAAAAACTATTTTATAAAAAAATAATTATTTACATATGTATATATATTATAAGGTATTTTTGGAAGTGAGACATAAACTACTACAAAAAATCTATGCTATATATAATAGTATTATCTTAATTAATATAATTACATCACTTTTAAAATAATAAAATAAATGATATATATTATTAAAATTTGTTCTTTTCATATCTATTTGTACCAATAAAGCTTTTTCTATAAAAGTATGATATAATTTTTTTTTGAAAGAAAATTGTTTCACATATATTATTAAACCTAAATATTAATAGTATTTCATACCTACTGGATATAAATTTACCTGAGAGTCGAATTATCTGCATAGTTCAAGTCTTTAAATTTCTATTTATTTGTCGGTTTAAATTTATTTTTTTAACTGTATTTAGAACTTGAATTGTAAAAAATAACTTGACTTTCAGAGAAATTTATGTGGTATGTTTGAAATATTTATATTTTGATTTAATAATATACATGAAAAATGTTTTTTTCAAAAAAAAAGTTGCATCCTCCTTTTATAGAAAAGGTTTTATTAGTAAAAATAAACGTGAAAGAAATAAATTCTAATAATATGTATACCACTTATTTTATTATTTTAAAATTTAAGTAATTTTTTTAATTTAGACAATACTATTAGATATAAGTAAAGAAATTTTTTAGTAGTAGCTTATGTCACACATCCAAGAATACCTTATATAATATATGTAAATAAATAAATTTTTTATAAAGTAGTATTTTAAAAAAAAAATTATTTTAGTTTTTGAATGAAAAAGTAATAGTTTTCGAAGAAGATGATATTTAGAGGCTTATTAGACTTAAAATGGAGTTTAGGGATTTAATTGAGAAATTTTGGAATTTGAGGATTAAATTGTAAGTTTTTAAAGTTCATATGTACTTTTATGAAAAATCTGGAAGTGTGAGGGGTTAAATCGTGAATTCTAGAAAACCCAGAACTAAAATTGCAAAGTTTTAATAATTTGAAGTCAAAAGCGCAAAATCTAAAAAGTTTAGTGCCACTTCTAAAAACTCTAGAAAGTTAAGTGTTTCAATCCGTATTCTATCTAATATTAAATTTACCATGTAACTACCATTAGCCATTTGAGCAGTCTAGTGACCGAAATAAAAGTTTCTTTTAACGAGAGTGACTTTAATGAAATTTTTTTTAATGGTCGTGACTTTAATGAAAATTATTTGGTTTCAGTGATCATATTACAAGTGCCTTAAAAGTTTAGTGACCATTAGTGTATTCTGAATGATAAAATAAAACTCATTAATTTAAATAATTTAAATTTTTTTGACTCGACCAAATATGCACCCCTATAAATCCCAATGATTTATGTTGGTTAGAAGTGAGTTCTAATCGAATCAGTGATTTACCAGAAAATAATCAAAGGAAAATATTGATTTTTCAAGTTATTTTATTTCTGATAGATCACCACCATATTTGAATTGCAGACTAAACAAGCAAACAGCTCCCAAAAACTCCAACAATGAAAAGAAAACAAGCACAAACCAACTAGAAGCCATAACCAAAAAAAAAAAGAGAAGGTTGGTTAAAGGTTGGAAGGGATGAGAGTTTTTATATAGGGAAAGTGTTGAATCTTGACCGTTCATTTGTGATATTTACATTTGATTATATTTGTTCAATAAAAAGGAAATTTATTTAATGCCTACTCTTTTTAGAAATCCTTACATGGCAATAAATCCACCGCTCACCACTTGATTAGATTATCATTGTTAGTAGTTTTTTAAAAATATTGTTATGGTAATCATTCATTCATCTTATAATAAATAATATTATCACTCGGTACCGTCAGCCTACAGTATTAAATAATATAAAAATTGTAAAACAAATTTATTTTGTTAAAATAATTTTCAAAAAATTCCAACTCACATTTGATATGAAAAATTAAAATTCCATTCAAATCGAATTATCATGTATGGTTCAAAAAAAATCCCTATCAAATCAAACGGATATCACACTTACCACAATTAAACCAAAAATTGGCATACCCTTCTCAACAAAAAAAAAATGAAAAAAAGAGAGAGTCAAAAATGACTCAGTAGAGTGCTAAATTTACCACAATTATATCTTTTCACAGAGAACGTGGAGCGACAAAAATGTCAATAAAATCATTTTATCGATGAAAAAGAATCAAAGAGAAAAGAGAAAAAAAATATAAAAGAAGATAAATATGAGACAATCGACCGCTTTTTAAAAAAATTTGCCTTTTATTTTAGTTTTGAGCGATATTTGAGGGAAAAATGAAAAAAATAGAATTTATATAAAATAAAAATTGTCATATATGCTAATATAAAAAGTGTACTAATAAAAAATACGGACCATCGATGCTAATATAGAAGTGACTTCTTCAGTTGACACGACATTTATTTAGTTATCTTGTTGATATATCCTTACTTTGGACTGTAAGGTTGGTTCTCTTTTTTGATAGTCGATCGCAATCATTAAAGATAAGTCGTGATTGAGTTGTGATAAAGTCAGTTATGTCAATGTGTTGTCATAGTTATATGTCTTTTATGTTAGTGTTGATGGTATTTATCATTTAACATCGATAATATTTGTTTGTATATATCATTTTTTTCGAGTTATTTGATTAAATTTTTTCAATTCTTTCCTTACATGGTCATATTCTATTCTTTAGTAGCTAATTTGTTCACTTTGCTGGATGTAGGAAAAATAACTAGTCGATTTGATTAGTTTAATTTTACTTTTTAGACTCCTCTTATAATTTTGTTGTAGTTTTTTATTCAATAAAAACAAATAGTATTAGTTAAAAAAAACATTTTAACCACTAATCTACTATTCTATTGGTGTCTAAAACTAAAATAAAATTTTTAAGATGAACCTAATATAGGTTATTACATGTTCAAATATGCAGGGTCCATCTATAAAAATTTAAGTTCATATTTGTAAATAATAATTACAATAACATGATAATAGACAAAAATCTCATCTTAATTTGTCGAAAAATAAACAAAAAAGCCATGGCATTGAGACAAGTTGAATGCCTTTAAAAACTTTGCTATTTCGATCTGAGCCATCCAAATTAAGGGTCATCATAATTTGGTCACCGAAAAAGGGCGAGAATTTTTGTCCAAAATGCACCTCCATGAGGATTTGAGTAAATACTTCAACGCTGGATTGCACAAGACTTCCTAATTTAGTTTTACAGATCAAAGCAGTCAAAAGCATGAAAGCAATTAGCATCTTGCAAGTGCTATAGTAAGCATATGAGTAAGCATTCTCAATGCCATCTTGCAATTACTTTCTAGCCAATCTTTCTGCAATACTCGAACCGAACCCTTCCAAAGTTCGGAGAATACACTTTGCGCGTTTCGAAACCCAGGAACGACGTCTGGGTGTTCATGAAGGATCATTCGGAGATCACTTAACTACTTTCTCCAATCTTTCGGTAATCAAATAAGATTGGAGTCAAGTCTATCTATTTTATCCATTAAGTTTATTACCAAACACACAGTCCTGTTAATCAGGCTAGCACGTCACTTGGTGTCAATCGATTATGCCTAGACTCGACACTTGCCGACCAGAGGTGTCAAATCTCCTCTTTGAATACCCCATTTCGTGTCCAAAGAGGAGAGGTCGAAATTGACACCTTCCATGGATACTCCTTTACCCAAAGGCCAAAGCACCTCGACTTTTCTCTTTCATTTTTCATCTGCTTATTTTTTACCATCATCTTCAGCGGCTTTCCACCCAAATCAAAAAGAGTGAACCGCCCGAAACCACTACAACAACCTTCATCCACGACCTTGTTTGGTGTCAGCCAATTTTTGACATTAACAATTAATGTAGTGAATGTGGACAAACTTTCTAACCTTCGAGAAATAGCCTAGATGAATTTCATTGAACCATCCTTTCAGAACGAACGACACAAATTTTTCGAACATCCCATTATAGACGACCATCGCACACAGGTTCGACCACATCGTTGTGTGTATGACGAAAACGTCGCGTTGAGGGTGTTGTTAGCGGCAGTGAAAGAAAGAAAGAAAGAAATAAAGGATGAGGAATGGTGTGGGGTTTGAAGGAGAGGTTAAAAGGGGAATGGTGATGTTTAATTTTTTTTATGGAAAGAATTAAATTGATGCTTTAACAATAGTTTAGGGTTCAAATAGATATTATTTCTTTTTATTAATGTTCATGTCATCATTTTAACGGACATTAACGGCGGTAATCACTTTGTTACAAATAGATAACATTAGTGACCATTATATTACTTTTTAAACTTAATGGTGAAAAGATAATCATACTCAAACATCAGCGACCATTTATGTAATATACCCTAAAAGTATTTGAAATAAAATACATGTAAAAAGCGCCAAAGTTTCCCTCGTCAAGTACTCATTTTTCTGTTTGCTTCAAAACCCTAGGAACAGACAGATAGAAAGAGAAAGAAAGAGGGAGAGATCGGATGGCGGCCGGATCCGGATCCGGAGAGTGGTCGGCGGAGCAGATCGACGATTACGAGACGTTAATTTCAACGACCGATGTGGAGCTCTTGAAGAAAGCATGGCGTAACGAGAAAGCGTCTCCCGAGATTCTTCCTTTCGAGGAGGCTTTAGTTAAGAGAGCTAAAGAACAGATCCAGTTGATGGTACTACTTCTCTCTCACTCTTTGTTTGTTTATCAAGAAAAATCCACTTTGGTTAAGTACAGATAAAACTGTGATTATTCTCAATTCTAGGTTTCTGTTTAGATATGCATTTAATTTTCTGCTTCTCTTTACACCATTTACTCAATTTATTTCGATCTGGAATTGTTTTCTCTCTCTCAATATTTAAGGGAGAAATTAATCTTAATTGAATAGTTCTCCAAACTGCTTTTGAGATTAAATTGAAAATTAAACAATTATAATCTGTTGAATATGGTTTAAAATTCTCTCCATTGGTAGAATTTAACTCTATATGTGCAATTTAAGCTTTTTGGAAGTATGTATATAAGTACTTATTAGTCGTGAGCTAACCAAGTTGTTCACAATTTAGCTTCTTTTGGTTTGGATTGTTATGTTCCTATTTTTTTTTTTTTTGAGATGGAAGATCCCTCGGAAATCAATAGTTATGTATTAAACGATGCAGTTGATGCTATTATTTAATGAATTAATATGACTTTTCCTTTCAAGAAAAGAAAAGATTTTTAAAGGATTATGGTAATTTAGTGCCCAATAATTCTCAGGATTTGAACCAGATGACAAACAAAAATAATAAGAAGATGGAATTCCTGTTTGAAAAGGAGAGGTCTGCTAAGCATATGCTAGATGATCATTGATCCTCACTTCTAGTTATTATGTTAATGTATCTGTTCTTTGGGATTGAATTGATGCACAATTTGCAGGAGGAGACGGTAGATGACTTTGCAGAAAGTGGTCATGATCCCCTCGTTGCATCACTCTATCAGATGGACCTGGATAGGGCTCAATTTTTGCTCAGATCTTATCTTCGGGTTCGGCTCCAGAAGGTATACTTGATGTCTGCTTTCTTTTGTTTGTCGTTTCGTATTGTGATGCTTCTGGGGAAGCTGAAAATTGATGATATCCTTTGTATGGAGGGGCGGACCAATGAATAATTGTTTTGCCATGAGATCCATTTCTGCATTTACCTGTATGAACTGTATCCTGAAATTCTTGTATTTTCTCATTGATTTTTTTTGGTTAATATGATTAATACAGATTGAGAAGTTCATGCTTCATATCTGGAAAACAGATACTTATCGGAACCGTCTTTCAGTAGAAGAAGAGAAGTTTACTGAAAGGTAAAGGCCTTGAGAATTGAATTATATATGCATTGTTTATTTGACAAATTTGGTTTAAAACACCATATTCTGGAGGCTGATGAGAACCTGAATATATCTGAAAAGTTATCTTTAAAATTTGATTCCATGGTGGCAGGTGTATTCGTGACATCGGGAAACATCTCGAAGAAACTGTTCTGTCAAAATTACCTGATAATTATCAGTCTGTATTAAAGCAGTCGATCATAAGTGAAGAAGATGATATGGGTAATTCTAATATATCTTGTTTCCTCCAACTTTTACACTTCAATGTTAATGCATCATCATCTATTTTCTGTGCATGTTCATGTGATTCGAAGTTAATAGCATGTTGTGGTTTGAATAACAAGACGAGGCAAAACTTGATTATGCCAAAAACCATGTTGTTCTGACGCTTCATTTTCCTTAAAGGATCATGTTGAGTACATTCGGGGATATGATCTTCAAAATGTATTGAAATATGCAGAAAAAAGATTGAATATACTCATGCCAAAGACTTGTATTCAACACTTCTGGATTTGTTCATCATCACATTGCAACTAGTTCTTTATTAGCTTTACACCTAAGCAGGCTTTAATTTGTTCTTCTCAAGTGATTTGGATTCAAATACTCATTGACTGCAGTTTTGTCATGTATACATTGTGCTTACTGATGAATTGATTTATATCGACGATTTTCAGTTCCAGAGCCACAACTAGACACATTTGTTGTTGCCAGATGTGAGAGAACAACGAGACCTTTGTACCTTGATGGCAGTAGGCAATCTGCAGGCTTCGACAGCAGGCAATTCTCTATTCTTGCTTTGTTTATAGCTTAAAGCTCTTAGAATTAGTAAAACTCTCGATTTAGGTTTGTTGCTAACAGAACTGTATCTTCATGTAGCAGGGATGACCACTTTCAAATGGTACCCGGAGATCTGTGCATTTTGCGTTACAGGCCATTTCAAGAGGAACTGATGGGTGGAAATATCAGTTTAGTTTGAGAGAGCCTAGCAATACCAGCAACTTAAAGATGGTATAAAAACCGAGTCTCTTGACTTTTACAATTTGACCCTGCTTGGCAAACAGCTTTTTGAGTTAAAATTAGAGGTTCGACCAGTCAAATCTGCTAATTTAGATGCTTGGTAAATAGTGGATTGAGGTGAAACTTCTTTATTTGAAAAAACTGCTTTTAGGCTTCTGGGGTAAATAAGAATTGGTTCTGCATCTAGGTTTCTGGGGGTACTTGGTAGCTTGGCATACGGTTAAACTGCATGATGTTTTTACACTATATGTTACATAGTAGATTAGTCTTTCTATTATAAAAGTGAGTGAATAATTTTGGAGAAAAAGGTAAAATTTGAAATGTTGAAAAATGTTTGTTTATTGTATTTTAAGGTGCATGCATTTGGATTGGATATTGTGTGGTTCCTTTAATATATATTTACCATCAAGGCCAGAGGGTCTGGAAGTTCTTAGTAGTTGAAAATCTGAAATTACAAAGCAAATTCAATGTATGTCTTGTGTGAAAATTTCGAATAAAGTGGTTGATTGAGCTGGTGTATGAGTTAATATAGTTATGAAATAACAAAAAAAGTAAATTTTTATAAAGTACTCAAATGATATGATGAAAGATATTTTTATTTTTTCTTGAATAGTCTTAAAGGTGATTATAAGGTAGTATCTGTTTATACAAATTTTTAATTATTTGACAAAGTAAATTGAACTTGAGTCTTTTAAAATGAACATTTTCTTTTCCATTGGACCACTTATTAGAATCTTGTATTCCTATATAATATTTCAATAAAATCTAAAAGTTACAACTTAACAATGACGAAACTTATGATTAAAAGGAAATTGATTAAATTTTCTACCCCTCTATCTATAATTGATCATCAACCAGTTGTGTTAGGAAGGTGATGTTTTTCACCGGATGGAACATGTACACAAAATCAGGGGATGGGACTAGGGATGGACATTTGACTTATACTTGATGGATTTCGACCTGACTTGATCTTATAGGGTTAGATTTTTTTTTTAAAAAATTAGGTTTGGGTCGGTTACGGGTTTGATTTTTTGAGGATAAGGTCGGCTCGGGTTTGAGTTTAAGGTGAAAAATATCTTACATGATCCGACTTGAAATAATAGTTTAATTTTATTCTAAATATTTAAGTATAATTGCTATAATGCCTCTCTTTATATATATATATATTTCAATTATCTCCCTATTTTGTCTAATAAAAATGAAATAATTATTATAATGTTTTATCTTTATTTGCATTTTTTTAATTAGCTCTCTATTTTATCGAATAATAATGAAAAATGATAATTTTTTATTTATGTCGGTCGAGTTGGGTTCGAGTTTTTACTCTAAAATTTGGGTTCGGGGCGGGTGGAACATCATAAAATGTCGGGTCAAATTTAGATGGAGGTGTTAGATTTTCAGGTCGAGTGTGAATCGGCCAAAAACCCGACCCATAGCCCTTCCTAATTGAGACACCAAACTTAACTACCTTGCCACCAGAGTCAAAGCAGCCGTACAGCCAGAGCTTCCAATTAAATGATGCACATGGCAAGGGGTTCAACCTTTTTAAGCTGACTGCTAAATGTTGGAACTCGGAAGCCCCAAGTGGATTCAATTTTGTGGCTGAAATGTGCGAGTAATTGACTATTCAGTTGCATTGGGGACCTAATGGTCCCATTCCAATGAAGTGAAGATTTTGTGGGGAGAAGAGATGGGATGATGTCAGTCTCTTTGCAAGTGGGGGAACTATGAGACAATCCCTTGTGAAGGCCACTCTCAATGGCTCCTAACCCACAACATCCGGATAATATCCACATACCACATGGCTCTTTTGTGGATCTCATTCCAAGCTTTGCTTCATCTTGTCCCCATCAAAATTGGGTCACAAATACTCAACAGAAAGACAGAATCCACATACAAAATTCCATACCATTTGGGGTTTTCCCACTTCAATTGAGTAAACCTTCGTACAAGATGAAAGACATAATGTCAAAAAATGTTTATAACCTTTATTTGGATAGTCACTTTAGTTCTTTTTCTTTTTGTAAAAGCACTTTAACCCTTAATTTTTTTTGGTCAATATAATTCTTCTGTTGATGAAAATTGTTAGTCGGCAAACGATAAACAATTTGTCATATCTTGACAAAATGACACATCAGCCAAAAAATCATATTGTCAAGTCAACGCCTTTGTTTATATGACACTATTATGTCAGTGTGCACTGTCATGTAGGTTTGTCACCTCATTTTACATTGAGACATTTTGACATTATGCACCGGATCGAACTATAAACCTTCAACTGCTCTACAATTAAGCTATAGAGGCCATGATGCCATGTGTGTTTCTAATTTTACATTGACTTTCACAATAAAACGTTGAGGCATATTTTGACATTATGCTCGGGATCGAACTATAAACCTCCAGCTTCTTTTTCCAACGTAAAAACTTGCGAATCATGGCCAAGATGATGGGTGAGTAAAAAGTTGAAAACAAGGTATTGCCACCTTCCCCATATTCTGTATTTCCAATCTGAAAGCAGACAAAATTATAAGATATGGTGAGTAGAATTTGTAAACTCAATCTTCATTCTCACTTACAGACGTGAAATATATTATCAATCAAAATCACTTTCATGTGTCAAATCTCTTATTTAATCCCATTTCAGTATCGGATTACAATTGGAAACCAACTGAAAATGATGCACCTTCAACCCCGGAGCTTGCATGTGCCCCCTAACATGGTAGGGTCCCTTAATTCCGTACTCGAATATATTTTTTTATTAATTAAAGAAGTATTATATTCTTATACCAAGATTCGAACCCATATAAAATGAGACAATATAAGTATGCTTGGCCACTAGAGCAATTAGTGAATCTCGCCTAATTGAATCTTTCTTTACACAAAGCTTCACTTTTAAACATTCCGAGGAACTACAAAGCCTCCGATGTTTAAAAACAAATATTTAAGCTCCCACGTATGCTAATGATTTCAATCATCCATCAATGATGATCAAAACCTAATTTTTTATACTTATTAACTTATATTTAAATATTTGAAGTGTATTATCAGTGACGAAACTATATAGTCCTTTGGAGGCTGTTGGCCCATGTAATTTTATTACAAAAAAATATGTAGTTTTTTTTATCTATTTAGATCCTCTAATTTCCAGTTTATTTAAATTATGTCCCTCCCATTTTTATGGTTAATTATATCTTATCCCTTGATCTTGATTATTGACCATGTCCATGTATATCATAGGGTATTAAAATATTAGTAGGTTGTTACTATAATTAATAGGGAGGGGTATGGTTGAAGTTTTTTTTTGTTCAAAGGGGTATGGTTGAAGATGAAGGCAACAATTGTACTATAATAAATGGGAACACAAAGGGGAAAGTTGATGGGAATTTTTATTTTTCTACAATCAAAGCCTTTGAAACAACATTAAGAATACATTCACATTTCAAGACCAAACATGTCCTTGTTACTCATCTTCAATGCCATTCATCATTGTATTGATTCACTTATATTATACAGACTCTTTCATATCCATAAATTAGAGGATATTGAATATTTAATAAGTTCAATTTCACTTTTATACCAACGACAATGTCAATCAAATTATACTCTATCTGTTACACTTTTATAACGTGTGAAACTTGGACACAGATTCTAGTCTTGTGACAATGTTCACTTCACTAATTTTGTTGGCTCCTCTCCGTCTTCTGAATAATTATTGTATAGACTCGGCTCACCATGTCATTCATGATCTCATCCACTAAAACCAACCATCCCATCTCTTTTTTCTCCGTGTCATATTTTTCAAAGATGAATCCCACCTTTCCTTGCCTTGTAAATATAAAGTGAATGGCTTCCTAGGAGTTAATTATAAGTGGATTAGTGACAAGGAGAAAAAAAGAATTAACCGACTAATATTTAGTGAATAAGACTATAAATGACGTGGTAAACCAGGTCCATATAATAATTTTTTCAATAGAAGGTAATAATTTTTTCAATTGAAGAAATGCATGTGCAGGTGGGGGCCATGAGGTGGTGTAACAGGAACCTTAGCATGTGCAGGCTTTGTTCCTTGTAAACGACCTGAAAATCAGTTTTGGTGACCTCTGCTTACTTGTCTCCTCTTTCTATTCAACTCCATGTCCCACCGCCCCTACACTTTTTTCCATTCATTTCCTATATAAAGCTTTCTTCTCCCATTCCCAACTCACACATCCTTCAACCAACAATGGCAGCACTTTCTGCAACTTCTCTTCTGCTCTTTGTCTTCAGCTTTTGCCTCCCAACCGTCTTTGCTGACTATGGTGGAGGATGGCAAGGTGGCCATGCTACATTCTATGGCGGCGGTGATGCATCCGGCACAATGGGTAAGTTTTAAAACTCAAACTAGAGTTTCAATGTCCAAAAACTGCAGCAATTAAGTAACTTGGAACGGTTCACTGCTGCTATTTCAGGGGGTGCTTGTGGATACGGCAACTTGTACAGCCAAGGGTACGGGACAAACACCGCGGCACTCAGCACAGCCTTGTTCAACAACGGCTTGAGCTGCGGTTCATGCTATGAAATGAGGTGCGACAGCGACCCCAAATGGTGCCTCCCCGGATCGATAATCGTCACCGCAACCAACTTCTGCCCTCCCAACTTGGCTTTGTCTAATGACAATGGCGGCTGGTGCAATCCTCCCCTCCAACACTTTGACTTGGCCGAGCCTGCCTTCTTACAAATCGCTCAATACCGAGCCGGAATCGTTCCCATTTCATTCCGAAGGCGAGCTTCAACATCCTGACCCTGTGCCCATCCATTCCATAAACAATGTTTCATTCTTAATAACACATATGTTTATGTTAAACAGGATCCCCTGTGTGAAGAAAGGAGGGATGAGGTTCACAATCAACGGCCACTCTTACTTCAACTTGGTGTTGATCACAAACGTCGGCGGCGCCGGGGATGTGCATTCGGTCTCGATCAAGGGCTCGAAGACCGGATGGCAACCCATGTCCAGAAACTGGGGCCAGAACTGGCAGAGCAACTCTTATCTCAATGGCCAAACCTTGTCTTTCCAAGTCACCACCAGCGACGGCAGGACCGTCACCAGCTACAACGCCGCACCGGGGAACTGGCAGTTTGGACAAACGTTTGAAGGTGGTCAGTTTTAGAGTTTCAGGATTTGTGATCATGCAACAGCCATTGTTGGAGACGGGAAGGTATTTGAGAAGCTCTGTCCAAATGTGGCTGTCTATTGCTGTGGTGGTTTATTGGCACCCGCTAGTCCTTTTTAAATATATTTTTAATGTGGTTTAAGGAACTGTTAGCTATATAGTCCTTTTTTTCATTTTATAACTATCATATTCGATTCATTGTCAATTAATTTGAATCGAATATTGTAAGTTTAGTTTTACAGACACTAAACTCAGATACTCTGTTGTTTGTTTCATAGCCATCAACTATATACCAAATGAACTTCATTGCAATGTTGAAAGGATTTGATTATAGATCCCAAATGATTGGCTGTTTTTAGTACAAATTGCAACTTTTTGTTTATTCAATTAAAAGAAAACTTTATTAATTTAATGATGTGAGACAGATTGCAAGCTACTCGAGTCTGATTCGATCAAAGTTCAGTCAACACTCAGCTCGAGCTTAAACTTAACTCGAATTCTTAACGAATCGAGACGAGCTACTTGATACTCGACTCGAAAAATTGGTGAGGTTTTTGGATGTACCAATTAAATTTTTAGAGACTTAAATATAAATTTTGCAGTTTACTAGTTTATGACTTTAATTTTTTTAAAGGATTAAACTGAAGTTTTACTGTTTTTGAATGGTAAAAAAAACGATTTTATCATTGTACATTTGTACTAATTTAAAATTTTACATCTATACGGATTTCAAGTGCATTTTTATATTTTGGGGTCGAGGCATGTGCCTACGTCTAGAGACACCACTTCATAGACCATAGTTTTCTCTCGACTAAAGGGACAATTTTATGTTGTACTTCTTGTTGGGCGTGAGTATTCGATCAAGTTGAGTCGAAATATTTTAAGTTAATCGAATTGATGAGTTAAAATATATTATATGTTTTTTATTATTTTAAAATATATATTTTATTTGTATTTTAAAAAAATAAATCGATTCGAATAAGTCAATTATAATTATAAATTTCGGTTGATTCGAGTAGTGTATAGAATGTTCACCCCTGGCTTGTTTGTGTACTTCAAAATCTCCATTGTTATAATTGGTACTCTAATGATACACAAAATAATTTTCTTTGGTTTAATAATTTGGCATAGGAAAGGTTTATTTGTGAGAAAAATCCCTTGATAAGCGTTAAGGAGGACAATAAAAACTGATAAAATCACTTTGTTTAATTAGAGTGTACTTAGTTGGCTTAATACGGATTAGTACGGCCTGTCGTAAATGTTGTAATAATTAAACCGGATTTAATTAGCTGAGGGTGTCATGTGTTTGCTGTGATCTGAGCTATATTAATGAGGACCTAAAGCTGTACGTTGCAGGTGAATGAAGTTAACTACTTCAACCGACCATGGCCAATTCAGATGCCATCGGTTCTCTAAAAAACAGACACACTCGTGAGTTTACTTAAGCTTTCAACAAATTTGTAAAATCATGACTTAAATTTTATTGATATATACTCCTATATAACAATTAAATTTATTTTGAAAAATTATTTGGTATACATGTATAAAATTCAGACTATACAATTTTACATATTTTAATGTAACATGTTCTATTTAGGTTCTATGATTTAAATATTATAATTTAAATAGAAGAAGAATCCAGAAATCACATCTTCTTTGAATGTTTCTATACGAAAGGTATATATGAGAAATTATCTTAAAGTTGTGCAAAGTGAATCGAAATACTTTAGGATAAGAAGAGGAATTAAAATGGGCCCTCAAATTCTTAAAGGGTAAATCGACGCCAATTCAAGTCTGTATCTAGGGGCCCTGGTTTTTTTTTGTGGAATTAAGGAGGATCCTTGATTGATCAACTAATAGGGATATGTTCGTTTGATGGTAGCATTTTTTTCTTCTGCTTCTTTAGGGATATGTTCGTCTGTCTTTATAGCACACTTTCACTCTACTCTTGTGGCACGTTTTCGCTGCTTTATGGCACGTTGTTCGTCTACCTCTTCGGTAGATCTGTAATTGTATAGAAATTCTCACGTCGCTCGTTCTGATTTACGATTATCGGTGGTTTTTCAAAGTTAGATCCTTTTTGTGATTGTTTGATGATGTATGCGGATCTGTTTTTGCGAAGCAGCCTGTAAGTTTGATTTGGTTCGCTCGCCACTCCTTCATCATCTCAAAAACGTCTAGTTGAATAAGAAACAAAGTAGAACTATTGACGGTTACTGAATTACTATAGATGATGGACGTCAGATTTAAAAGAAGGCTTCAACTGTTATTGTGACTTTGAGTTTTTCTTTTCATTTTATTCTTTATTTGGATTTTGGTGGATATAGTCTCTAATTCCACTCTTTGAGTGATTGTATTGTTACAGTTGTACATTTTTTGTTTCAAAAAAATTCAACATCGTTTTAAAAGTTTAAAGAAAAGAATATATGATTAAAATCTTTATTGGGGGTGTTAATGGATTGGGTTGGGTTTATGTATGATTTTAACTCACTTTATTTTTTCTAACCCCAACTTAATATAAAATATATACCTTAAATTTTGTTGATGTCTTCCCGTATTTGTAAATGTTCACCCCAATTCTATTTTCGGTCTTACAGATTAATTTTTACCTTTAATATTTTATGCATGAATTTAATATTTAGTAATTATATATTTATTTTATTATTTTTTCTCTTTTAAATATAATAACTAAACATATAGTTTTATTTTTACAATTATTTTTATAAAATATAAATGGTATCATTTATAAAAAAAACAATATAATATATATTACAATCAAACTTAAAAAATTGACGGGATGGGTCTAATTTCATTGTTTGGATTCTTTGCTCGTGTATGGGCTTAGAACTTCTAATGTAACGGGCTTGAGTTTTATGACCCATTTGTTCTTTGATGTAAATTTTCTCTGAATTATTTGGTCAGGAATAAAAATTCTCGATCCCTTTTCGGTGTCCCTATTTATGCCCAACACTAAAAAATAGTACAAAATTAAATTTTAAGCCATAACTTTAAATTCTAAATCTTAAATCCTACACTTTATACCCTAAAAAATACACCCTACTCTAAATTCCCTAAGTGCTAACCCTAAACCCTAACCTAAAACCCTAAACCCTGAATCTAATTTTGCGTGTGAGGGCATAAATAGGGGCACCAAAAAGGGGTAAAGGATTTCTATTCATTTGGTCAGTTGTACGGATGGACATTTTACCCGACCCGACCCGGCCTGATCGGGTCGAATTTTTTAATTAAAAACTTGTGTCCATGTTGGGCTTTTATTGAGGGTGAAGTCGGGTCGGGTTAGGTTTATAGTGGATAATATCCAATCCAACTCGGGACTATTGTATAATTTTCTCTTAAATTTTTAGGGATATTTATAATAATAGTCCTATTTATATATTTTTTATAATTAGGTCCTTAAAATTAAATTTTTTATTTACAATTTAAACTTTAAAATTATTATTTTTTACAATTAAGTCCCCTCAAATTATTTTTTACAATTAGATCCCTAAAAATTTTCGGGTCGAATTTAGGGTATTTATTATCAGGTCGTGTTGTGTTTTTAAATGAATGTGTTCGGGTCGGGTTCGAGTTTAGGGTATTTATTTTCGTGTCGGGTTCAGATGAGCCAAAAACATGACCCGACCCGACCCGTGCATATCCCTAGTTAGTTGTAACCTCTTTTCTTTTGTGGAAATTTTAAGATTAAATATGATAAATTATTATTTGATAAACTGCTAAATAAAAATAAAATTTTTATAAGTAGTGTAAAAAATAATGATATGCGTTTTTTGAACGTCGAAACAATGTTTAAGTTCGACAATCGAGCTTTCCTTTTTAAAAAATGTGATGTAAGCGGATACTTTTTTTTAGGATAAAACTGGTATTTCATTAAGCAAGGGTAAAAAGACAGTTAACCAAAGTGGTCAACGCAAACACTGTCTGTAACCCCCTCGTCCCGGTCCAGACGCTTGACCGGTTCGAGTGGGTCACACGGGGAAAACTGAAGTGAAACCCGTTAAGGTTCCTCCTCGGTTAACGACCCAGAAAATTTCTTTTTAATTTAATCTTTTCTAAAGGTTCATTCGAATCCTACGTGATCATAACAGCGGAAAGACAAGCATTCATAAAACAATAACTCGAACAACCTATGCAAAACAATCCATTTTTAAATGATTAAGCAGGCTGTTTCGAAACACCCTCAAGGTGTATCGAAACGCCTTGACCTGGTCAACGGTTCTAAGCTTACACGAAGAGACCGTATCGGAACGGAGGTCAACCGTTCCGAAACACCCTCCATGGTCAACTTCTCGTGGTCAACGAAATTTTGACCGTTTCGAAACTCTTAGACCCGTTTCGGAACACCTTCATCTCGTCATTTTCTCAGAATTTCAGTAGCGAAAATGTACCGAAACGGCCTCTACGCGTTTCGATACGCCCGGCCAAAAACAAAGGGACCGTATCGAAACAGGGTAGCCCGTTTCGAAACGCCCTCTGTTTGCAGACTGGTTTTAGCTGGTTTATGGCACAAGGATGTCCATAAACCCCTCTAAAACCTCAAACATCACACTAACATCAATCCTAAAGCAAACCAACATAACAAGCATGCTTGAACATCAATACAACAAGGCTAAACACTAAAGGCAACAATATCACAAAGCCATACATCCATACATAGCATTAAAGGTATTAAGCTTCAACATTGAAAACACTTAGGCAAAACAAGATAGGTAAAGGCCAATATGGTTTACAAGCAACATGGCATTTAAATCCCAACCAACAAAGCATATAAAGGAGTCTAGCATGCTCCTAGCAACAACATCAACAACATAATCCAAAAAGCATCATAACACGGTTACATGTCCCATTGCTTGACCATTACATCATAATTAAAATGTTCATACTTGGTAGCTAAACAAGCACCACGAAGCACACTTGGAGGCCCCCTTCTTGCACTTAACAACCCACGAACTAAGGATCTGCATTGTCAAACAAAGAGAGAGCGTAAGCAATAAGCTTAGTGAGGGTAAGCTCTTTAAAAACAAACCTCGACAATGCAGGGTCCAAGCACGATCTCAACCAAGGTAAATGCATGATTACCAAAGATCCTCAAGAGCCAAATGTTAAAGATGCATGAACAATATTCAATTATATGCCATGCTCAACAAGCTCTATTTCACAACATATGTAATCACATATAAACATCCAAGTAGAAATCTCATTCCACAACACATTGATTCACATATCAATCAATATTGGCACCTAGCTATGACCCGAATACGCGGATAAACCCGTTGGAACTCACATCCAACAACCACTTTACCTCACGGTGGGATTACACTCATCACCGGTCTCGCGGAGGGGATTCCACTCATCCTCACGCCCCGTCGATGGGATTCCACTCATCATCGACTATATAAATACAATTTCCGGGCGAACCCGTACTCCTCCTTGGTGACTCAACGCCACCAAGGCCACGCGCGAATTTAGACTCATGTGTGCACACTAACATCCTAATGATCGATCATTTGTACTCAAGCATACTAGTGCCAACATTTAACTCAATCCACATTATTCATTACAACCAATTCCGTGCTTAGCACGTACTCACCATGATCACAATCATGAACCATTCACATGCATATCATAATGCATCACAAATCATGCCTCATCTCACATGTATAACACATTATACATAAGCAATCATACCACAAATATTACGAGGCATATTCATCAAATACAAGTTCAACCAATGGCTCTAGATTAAGTTTAGGATTAGGCTACCACCCTAATCCTAACTCTAGGTGGGTCTACCAAGCCCGACCTAGTCCATGTGCTCGAACCAAACATTTAAACCACTTTAAAACGTTAACCACTCACCTAAACTTCCAAGCTCAAATCCAAGCAAGCCACCACTTCAAGCTTCCGGATTTCCTCCCGGTGCTTCACCGACACAAGTTCTCGCCTCTAAACAACCTCAATACAATTTAAACAACTTCAAATCAGCCCAAGCATCAAAGTACTAACCCAGAATACAATTCAAACACAAATCACAATATTTCAAGCCATGAACAACCCCACATTTAACCAAACTCGGGCAGCCCCATAACCTCATCCAAAACTCATGTTTCCAACACCTTTTATACCCACAAGTGATCCCAAATCAACCCCTAACCATAGCACTACCAATAGCCTATCAATTCCAACCTAAAACAACCCCAAAAACTCACCCAAAACCCTTCAAAAACCCCATTTAAATCCAATTTCGGGAATTTGTTCAAAACCAAGAAAAATTCATATATGTGGTACCATTTAGCTCCTAGACTTCATAACTAACAACATTGAATCAAAAAATTAAGCTTAACAACATAAAATTACCATTTTTAATCAAAATCTCCAAAAGCTCCATTTTCAAAACTTTGAGGAAAATGAAAACTAATTGTACTTTTGAAGAGAGGAGGTTGAGGAGAAGTCAACAATGGTGTTACCTTTCAAAAACGGGTTGAAACGAAGGAGAAATGAGATGGAATAGTGGAAGGAGTGTTGAAGCTCTCTTTCACGTTGGTTGAGTTGGAGAGGAGAGTGAATAGTGAAATGTTTGATAAATGGGGGATTTAAAATTGGAACTTGTATTATTTACAAGTTTGCCATTAATGAATGGCTATCTCCTTTATTCTTTAAAAACTCTTCAATTTGTAATTCATTCAATTTGGTCCAATGTAAAATATTTATTTTTGAAACCCGAACTTAAAAGATTATTTTAATTATAAAACTGAACCCAAAATAATATTAAAATATTATTTTCACCCGACCCCTAAACCCGGGTGTTACAACTCTCCCTCACTTAAGGAATTTCGTCCCCGAAATTACCTGACGGAAACAAATACGGAAACTGCTCAACCATATCAGCTTTCCTCTCCCACGTGGCCTCTTCCACACCTCTATGTCTCCACAACACCTTGACTAACTCTATGGTCTTACCACGCAACACCTTGCTATCAGAAGCAAGTATCTCAACGGGCTCCTCATTGTAAGACAAATCCGGATTCAACTCTATCTCCTCAACAGGCATAACATGAGAAGGATCTAACCTATACCTCCTAAGCATAGACACATGAAAAACATCATGGATCTTATCTAACTCAGAAGGTAACCTCAAACGGTAAGCTACAGGCCCAATCCGCTCAACTATCTCATACGGACCAATGAACCTCGGACTCAACTTGCCCTTCCGGCCAAATCTCATTACCTTCTTCCACGGAGATACTTTCAGAAACACTTTTTCACCCACGGAGAATTCAATCTCTTTCCTCTTCAATTCCGCATAAGACTTCTGACGATCGGAAGCTGCTTTCAAACGGTCACAAATCAACTTCACCTTGTCGGTAGTTCCCTTAAGCAAATCCGGCATAGGTAACAATCTCTGACATGTTTCAGCCCAACAAATCGGGGTCCTACATCGTCTGCCATACAAAGCCTCATAAGGAGCCATCTGAATACTAGACTGATAACTGTTGTTGTAAGCAAACTCAACTAACGGTAAGTGCTTCTCCCAAGAACCCTGGAAGTCAATCACACAACAACGAAGCATATCCTCTAGAATCTGTATCACTCGCTCTGACTGCCCATCGGACTGCGGATGATAAGACGTACTGAAATGCAAACGGCTACCTAGAGCACTATGCAAGCAACCCCAGAACCTCGAAGTAAATCTAGGATCTCTATCTGAAACAATAGACTTCGGAACTCCATGAAGTCTCACAATCTCACAGAAGTACAAGTTTGCCAACTTGTCTAAGGAATCTGTAGTGTTCACTGCTAAGAAGTGAGCACACTTAGTGAACCTATCGACAATCACCCACACGGAATTCTTCTTCGAAGGAGACAAAGGCAACCCAAACACAAAATCCATGGTGATCCTCTCCCATTTCCATTCCGGAATCTTCAAAGGCTGTAACAAACCTGAAGGAACCTGATGTTCTGCCTTCACTCTCTGACAAACCATGCAAGGGCTCACATACTCGGCTACATCCTTCTTTAAACCAACCCAGAAGTAATCATTCTTCAAGTCACGATACATCTTGGTACTACCCGGATGCATAGAAAAGGGACTCGAATGTACTTCACTCAGAATCTGACGTCTCAACTCAACATCTTCTGGTACAACAATTCTATCTCTAAAGCACAACAAGCTCTCACCACTGAAACTATACTCGGTCGGTCTTCCTTCGGCTATGTCCTGAACATGAGGAACTAAAGTCACATCTTGCAACTGCTTCTCTCTAATCAACTGAATCAAAGAAGGCTTCACTTGCAACTCAGTAATCAACCCACCATCATCGGACACACTCAATCTAGCAAACATAGCTCTCAACTCAACGACCACTTTTCTACTCAGAGCATCGGCTACTACATTTGCCTTACCCGAATGGTACTCAATGGTCAAATCATAATCTTTTAGCAACTCAAGCCATCTTCTCTGTCTCAAGTTCAACTCTTTCTGTGTCATCAAATACTTCAAGCTCTTGTGGTCGGTGTAAACTATACACTTCTCACCATACAAGTAATGACGCCAAATCTTCAGTGCAAAAACAACCGCGGCTAACTCTATATCATGAGTAGGATAGTTCTTCTCATGAACCTTCAACTGTCTAGAAGTGTAAGCAACAACTCTTCTTTCTTGCATCAAAACACATCCTAAACCTATGTAGGAAGCATCACTATAAATCACAAATTCTTTACCCGAAACAGGTTGCACTAACACTGGAGCATTTGTCAAAGCTTCTTTCAATTTCTCAAAGGCCTTCTGTCTTGCATCTGACCATTCAAATTTAACTCCTTTTTGCAACAATTTAGTCAAAGGAGCAGCTACTCTAGAAAAACCATCAACAAATCTCCTATAGTAACCGGCTAATCCTAGGAAACTCCTAATCTCGGTCACAGACTTAGGTTGTTTCCACTCAACAATAGCCTCAATCTTCGACGGATCAACACGGATACCTTCGGCCGAAACAACATGGCCAAGAAATACAACCTCTCGAATCCAGAACTCACATTTACTAAGCTTCGCATACAACTGATTGCTCAACAATCTCTGCAAAACAAATCTCAAATGCTCATCATGTTCTTCTTCGGTCTTCGAGTACACAAGTATGTCATCAATGAAAACAACTACAAAACGGTCTAGATAGTCTCTAAAAATTCTGTTCATCATATCCATGAATGCTGCAGGTGCATTCGTGAGCCCAAACGGCATCACAAGAAACTCATAGTGACCATATCTAGTCCTAAAAGCTGTCTTCGGAATATCACACTCTTTCACTTTCAACTGGTAGTACCCGGATCTCAAGTCTATCTTCGAGAACACTGAAGCACCTCTCAACTGATCAAACAAATCATCTATGCGAGGCAACGGATACTTGTTCTTCACAGTCAACTGATTCAACTGTCTGTAATCAATACACATGCGCATACTACCATCTTTCTTTTTCACAAACAACACGGGAGCACCCCAAGGAGAACTACTAGGCCTAATGAAACCACGGTCTAATAATTCTTGCAGCTGACTCTTCAATTCTTTCAACTCTTTAGGAGCCATACGATACGGAGCTATCGAAACTGGATTAGACCCTGAAACAGTCTCAATCACAAACTCAACATCTTTGTCAGGAGGTAAACCCGGCAACTCTTCGGGAAACACATCCGGAAAGTCACACACTGTTCTGATATCTTTCGGTCTAGCTTCACTCATATTCGGATTCATAACATAAGCTAAGTAAGCCCCACATCCGGAGTCCATCAACCTATGAGCCTCTAAAGCTGACACCACATTAGACAAGAACTTAATGTTCTCGCCTACTACTACTACCTCGTAGTCATCAGAAAGTTTCAAGGAGATTCTCTTCGTCTCAAAATCCACACTAGCCCGGTGCTCAACCAACCAATCCATACCCAAAATAATATCAAAGCCATAGAAAGGAAGTTCCATCATGTCAACAGAGAACACATGACCCTGAATCTTCAGTGGACATCTCCTATACATACGTCTAACCACAACCGTCTCACCAAAAGAACTAGTCACATGCATACCTACATCTAAGATCTCAACAGGTATATCTAACTTTTGTGCATGCTCACTCAAAATGTAGGAATGTGTAGAACCCGAATCAACCAAAGAAAGCAAAGACATAGACTGTAACTTGAAATTACCTGCTATCACATCAGTGTTGTTCCCGGCCTCTCTCTGAGCATAAACTCTCGCTGGTCCTCCTGCCTCTGGCTGCACTGCCACAACGTGAGCAAGGTTCCTCTGAGCATCTACCCTAGGTGCATCAGCCCTAGGCTGGAAGTATCCACGACCACACCCACGACCTCTCTGAAAATCATTCGCTCTCGCAGGAGCCTGAGCAATGTTCGGTGCCTGTGCCGCCTGATGCGGACAATCCCTCCTAAAGTGGCCCCTCGAACCACAAATCCAACAAGCATGGAAGTTACCCCAACACTCACCAGTGTGCTGTCTCCCACAACGGGTGCACTCGGGCAATCGCCCTCCTCCTCTATGGCCCTGATGGCCCCTACCATGATGGCCACTGCCACGTCTATGGTCAAACTGATGTCCGCCACCTCTATGCCTCTTTGCATCTCTACTGTCAAAGTGGTTATGCCTTTTACCAGAACTAGAACCACCAGATCGTTTGGCCGAACCCAAACTGTGCTCTAAGTCCTTGGCCCTCGCGACCAATACATCAAAGTCTGAGTAGTCAGAAGCTAACGTATACCTCTTGACCTCCTCGCTCAACCCATAGCGGAAACGGTTACAGCGTTCCACTTCAGTAGGAACCAACTCTGGAGCGTACTGACTCAAGCGAGCAAAACGGATCTCATATTCAGTCACAGAAGCATCTCCCTGAGTAAGGGCCATAAACTCTCGCTTATTCTCATCTAAATACCTCGGTCCCAAGTACCTCTTTCTGAAAGCAGACTCAAAGAAATCCCAATCAATCTCTGCCTCTGGAACTCCAGTAGTAATGGTGACCCACCAGGTGTAGGCATCACCCTGAAGTAAGGAGATCACACAGCCCAATCTACGTGCGCCCACACAACCCATCTGAGCTAAGATACGAACTGTCTTCTCCAACCATAACTCCGAACTCTCCGGAGTAGATCCTCTGAACTCTTCGGCCCCCAAGCTACGAAGCCTCTCCAAAGGTAGACTAGCATCGTCACACCTAGGCTGAGCTGCAGCCTGAGCTCCCGCAACTGCGGCCTGAAATGCTCCCGCTATGGCTTGCACTAGCGGAGTCATGTCAATTCTGGCCGGACCTTGGCCACCTTGAGGTCCCTTTCCTTCAGCTCCATCCTCGCCCCCAACTCCAGGCGGAGGAGGTGGTGGTGGTGGAGGTGGTGGAGGAGCTCCAACTCCAGCAGCAGGCTCTAACACTTGAGCCCCAACTCCAACCTTCGGCTCATTAATAGGAGCCGCAACCCGTGGTTCCTGACGAACCACCCTCGGCCTACCCCTCGGCCTAGACACCGCTCACAAATGATAACTACAACCACAACAAACAAAATATACAAGATTGGGTTAGCAAGGCAAGGCTTCCAAGTGCTTAAGTACGTTTCCCTCACTTAAAATTCTTTTCCGATGTAATAGTAGCAATGTGACTCCCAAACAATATGCTTTTAAACAAAACAATCAACATACTTGTCACACAAGCAATCATACTTACAAAGCAAGCAAACACCGTGCATATCAATACAAAACTTGAACTTACCTCACTTACCTGCCCAAGGTCTCGGTAACCTTAGGCTCTGATACCAACAAATGTAACCCCCTCGTCCCGGTCCAGACGCTTGACCGGTCCGAGTGGGCAACACGGGGAAAACCGAAGCGAAACCCGTTAAGGTTCCTCCTCGGTTAACGACCCAGAAAATTTCTTTTTAATTTAATCTTTTCTAAAGGTTCATTCGAATCCTACGTGATCATAACAGCGGAAAGACAAGCATTCATAAAACAATAACTCGAACAACCTATGCAAAACAATCCATTTTTAAATGATTAAGCAGGTTGTTTCGAAACACCCTCAAGGTGTATCGAAACGCCTTGACCTGATCAACGGTTCTAAGCCTACACGAAGAGGCCGTATAGGAACGGAGGTCAACCATTCTGAAACACCCTCCATGGTCAACTTCTCGTGGTCAACGAGATTTTGACCGTTTCGAAACTCTTAGACTCGTTTCGGAACACCTTCATCTCGTCATTTTCTCAGAATTCCAGTAGCGAAAATGTACCGAAACGGCTTCTACGCGTTTCGAAACGCCCGACCAAAAACAAAGGGACCCTATCGAAACAGGGTAGCCCGTTTCGAAACGCCCTCTGTCTGCAGACTGGTTTTAGCTGGTTTATGGCACAAGGATGTCCCTAAACCCCTCTAAAACCTCAAACATCACACTAACATTAATCCTAAAGCAAACCAACATAACAAGCATGCTTGAACATCAATACAACAAGGCTAAACACTAAAGGCAACAACATCACAAAGCCATACATCCATACATAGCATTAAAGGTATTAAGCTTCAACATTGAAAACACTTAGGCAAAACAAGATAGGTAAATGCCAATATGGTTTACAAGCAACATGGCATTTAAATCCCAACCAACAAAGCATATAAAGGAGTCTAGCATGCTCCTAGCAACAACATCAACAACATAATCTAAAAAGCATCATAACACGGTTACATGTCCCATTGCTTGACCATTACATCATAATTAAAATGTTCATACTAGGTAGCTAAACAAGCACCACGAAGCACACTTGGAGGCCCCCTTCTTGCACTTAGCAACCCACGAACTAAGGATCTGCATTGTCGAACAAAGAGAGAGCGTAAGCAATAAGCTTAGTGAGGGTAAGCTCTTTAAAAACAAACCTCGACAATGCAGGATCCAAGCACGATCTCAATCAAGGTAAATGCATGATTACCAAAGATCCTCAAGAGCCAAATGTTAAAGATGCATGAACAATATTCAATTATATGTCATGCTCAACAAGCTCTATTTCACAACATATGTAATCACATATAAACATCCAAGTAGAAATCTCATTCCACAACACATTGATTCACATATCAATCAATATTGGCACCTAGCTATGACCCGAATACGCGGATAAACCCGTTGGAACTCACATCCAACAACCACTTTACCTCATGGTGGGATTACACTCATCACCGGTCTCGCGGAGGGGATTTCACTCATCCTCACGCCCCGTCGATGGGATTCCACTCATCATCGACTATATAAATACAATTTCCGGGCGAACCCGTACTCCTCCTTGGTGACTCAACGCCACCAAGGCCACGCGCGAATTTAGACTCATGTGTGCACACTAACATCCTAATGATCGATCATTTGTACTCAAGCATATTAGTGCCAACATTTAACTCAATCCACATTATTCATTCCAACCAATTCCGTGCTTAGCACGTACTCACCATGATCACAATCATGAACCATTCACATGCATATCATAATGCATCACAAATCATGCCTCATCTCACATGTATAACACATTATACATAAGCAATCATACCACAAATATTACGAGGCATATTCATCAAATACAAGTTCAACCAATGGCTCTAGATTAAGTTTAGGATTAGGCTACCACCCTAATCCTAACTCTAGGTGGGTCTACCAAGCCCGACCTAGTCCATGTGCTCGAACCAAACATTTAAACCACTTTAAAACGTTAACCACTCACCTAAACTTCCAAGCTCAAATCCAAGCAAGCCACCGCTTCAAGCTTCCGGATTTCCTCCCGGTGCTTCACCGACACAAGTTCTCGCCTCTAAACAACCTCAATACAATTTAAACAACTTCAAATCAGCCCAAGCATCAAAGTACTAACCTGAAATACAATTCAAACACAAATCACAATATTTCAAGCCGTGAACAACCCCACATTTAACCAAACTCGGGCAGCCCCATAACCTCATCCAAAACTCATGTTTCCAACACCTTTTATACCCAAAAATGATCCCAAATCAACCCCTAACCATAGCACTACCAATATCCTATCAATTCAAACCTAAAACAACCCCCAAAACTCACCCAAAACCCTTCAAAAACCCCATTTAAACCCAATTTCGGGAATTTGTTCAAAACCAAGAAAAATTCATATATGTGGTACCATTTAGCTCCTAGACTTCATAACTAACAACATTGAATCAAAACATTAAGCTTAACAACATAAAGTTACCATTTTTAATCAAAATCTCCAAAAGCTCAATTTTCAAAACTTTGAGGAAAATGAAAACTAATTGTACTTTTGAAGAGAGGAGGTTGAGGAGAAGTCAACAATGGTGTTACCTTTCAAAAACGGGTTGAAACGAAGGAGAAATGAGATGGAATAGTGGAAGGAGTGTTGAAGCTCTCTTTCACGTTGGTTGAGTTGGAGAGGAGAGTGAATAGTGAAATGTTTGATAAAGGGGGGATTTAAAATTGGAACTTGTATTATTTACAAGTTTGCCATTAATGAATGGCTATCTCCTTTATTCTTTAAAAACTCTTCAATTTGTAATTCATTCAATTTGGTCCAATGTAAAACATTTATTTTTGAAACCCGAACTTAAAAGATTATTTTAATTATAAAACCGAACCCAAAATAATATTAAAATATTATTTTCACCCGACCCCTAAACCCGGGTGTTACACTGTCCAAAAAAGAAAAGAGAAACAAAAGAGAATGGAGACAAAACAAAACCCTTGCTCCATTAAAATGAAAACCAAAAAAGATCCTTGCTGTAGCCGAGAATGGAAGTAAAAATTAGTGTGCAAAGGAAGATGTGGTGAGCATTTGGAGTCAAAGATGTCGATTCTCCAAACAAACCACTCTTGAAACAGGCGATGCCTTAGGGGGGAAAGGTCACGAAGTGCTAGTCGTTCCACCGTCGATGGTGCTTCTTTTATCCAGTACATAGTCTGAGGGAAGAGAGATCCCACTTTCGCCAATTCATGTGCTGCTTCATTGCCTTTTCGACCAACAAAGGAGAAGATAAGCTTGTTGAAAGAACCCTTCAAACTCTTGATATCGCCAAAGATAGGGCTAAGGGCTGATTTGTCCGCAATTACAGAGGTGAGCTTCTTGATAACTGTCAATGAATCCCCCTCCACTTCAATTGCTCTAAAGCTTAAATCAATGGCACATGTAATTGCTTGCTCACATGCAAGAGCTTCTGCAGTGAACACGTCTACAACATCATGGTGATGAAGGGTGCAAGCTGCCATTATTAAACCCTGTGAGTTCTTTGCAATTATCCCTGAAACAGATGACTTGGAGTGACAATTAAAGGCTGCATCAAAATTCAATTTGATTATGTCATTGGCAGGGGGATTCCACTTTGCTAGTGGGGCAGAAAAAGGAGAGGCCGAAAGAGACTCAATTGTAACTAATTCAGAGTAAAAGGCTAGGATGAAAGTTGAAGACTTTGAGATCGAGCAAGAAGAGCCGTCATGAACCAGTCTATTCCTGTCATACCAAATTGCCCAGTAAGCTATTACTAATAACATTTGTTGCTTGTTGTTGCTCAATAAAAAGAAAGTTGCTAAATGTTCCATGTAATCTGTTTCGGACTGTACAGGGGGGAGAGAAATACCCACTGATTCCAAGATCAGTCTCGTTTTGGAGCATACCAAGGCAAAATGATCAACAGAATCAGGAGCATCTTCACAGAGGGGGCAAGTATTTCTAACATGAATCTGTCTTTGCTGTAGATTTGCGAAATTAGGGATATAATTGTTGAGCAATCTCCATGTGAAAACTTTACATTTTGTTGGCATGTTTAATCCCCATAGCTTACTGTAGAAAGACTGTAAAAGTTTAGATCTAGGCTCAGTACTGGAATAAAGATGATGTAGAGACTCCTCTAGTAGTAACTTATACCCACTCTTAGGAGAATAGATCCCTGAATTATCATATCTCCATACAAGGGTATCAGGAGGTTTAGTCTTTGAAAGAGGAATGCAACAAATACGGCTAGCCACAGACGGTTCAAATAGGGACTGAATAATGCTATAGTTCCAGGTGTTAGTTTCTGAGTCGATAAGATCAGAAACTTTAGGATACCGGATATCAATATGCTGGTTAAGTTTGCCATTCCCCTTCCCTGGAAGCCATGCATCATTCCACACATTGATATTAAGGCCAGTACCCACTCTCCAGCCTATACCCTTCTCAAGCAGTCCTTTAGCACAATAGATGCTCCTCCATGTGTAGGAAGGAAAAGCACCCAATGATGCAGACATGAAATTTGTTCTGGGAAAGTACCTTGCCTTCATAACTCTAGCAAGTAGGCTTGAGGGATTAGTTAAAACTCTCCATCCCTGCTTAGCAAGTAAAGCAATGTTAAACTTGGATAGATCTCTGAATCTGAGGCCTCCATGACTCTTAGGAAGACACAATTTCGACCATGAACACCAGTGAATTCCTTTAGAAGAGTTGTTATTTTTCCACCAAAAGCCATTCATAATAATTTCCAACTTTTGACAGATTGCTTTTGGTAAAAGAAAACATTGCATAGCATATACTGGTATTGATTGCAGCACTGCTTTGATAAAAATCTCATTTCCACCTTTAGAAAGATTTCTAATATTCCAATTATCAACAAGCATATTGAACCGATCGAAATAGTGACTAAAGGCACCCCTTTTACATCTACCAACCATGGTTGGTAATCCAAGATATTTTTCAGGATTACTGGAGACCCTAACTCCCAATAGATTTCCTATAGAGTCTTTCAACTAGGGGTGAGTAAATCTCGACTCGACTCGAAAAAATCGATATTTTTTTTTCAATTTCGAGTTATTCGAGTTGTTCGAGTTATTCGAGTCAACTCGATTAACTCGAAAAAATTTTGATTTCGAGTCGGTTTGGAATTTGCCCAACTCGAAAAATCGAAAAACCGAATTTTACAGTTTTGCAATTTAGTCACTGATTTCATTTTTCTTCAATTCCTCCTTCATTTTATGTCCATTTTTGACCAAATTTGAACCACGTATTCCTAAACCAGCGTAGAATACATATTTATCTTCAATTTATATTTTTGAAAATAAATTTCATATTTTTTCAATTCAGCCCCTTAACTTTGTATGATTTTCTCATTTCTTCAATATCTCCTTCGTTTTAAGTCAATTTTGACCAAAATTGAACCACATGCTCCTAAACCAATGTAGAAACTAGAATACCTATTTAGCTTCAATTCATATTTTTAAAATAAATTTCCTACTTTTGTAATTTAGCCCCTCAACTTTGAATGTTTCCTATTTCTTTAATTTCTCTTTCGTTTTAAGTCTATTTTTTACCAAAATTAAACCACGTGATTCACTAACACTATATAATATCTATATAACTTCAATTCATATTTTTAACAAATTTATTCTTTTTTTTAATTTAGCCCTTTAACTTTATATTTTATTCAATTTGATCATTCAACTGAATTTTTT
The DNA here is from genome assembly GCA_030270665.1 of Hibiscus trionum. Lineage (NCBI taxonomy): Eukaryota > Viridiplantae > Streptophyta > Magnoliopsida > Malvales > Malvaceae > Hibiscus > Hibiscus trionum. The sequence goes on along the minus strand of BSYR01000021.1, from coordinate 3,326,107 downwards.
TGTAATTTTTTTCTTTACATCAAATCATTGACTCATTTATACCCCCATCAGTACTTTATCCTCAAAAGTTCCTTATTTAAAAATAATATTATAAATATATTTTAGAAGTTTAGATGATGGCCATGTGTGGCAATTAGCGGATAGCTAATAGCTTATAGCGGATTACATTAGCTGATAGCTGATAGCTGATTGCATTAGCTGATTTGACTAGTGGATTGTATTAGCTGATTGTATAAAAGTGTTTGGTAAAATTAACTGATAGCTGATAGCTGTTTGATTATTTAAACAAGCAAAATGACATATAAGGACATGATTATATTCAATACTTGTTTGAATAATTTATCAGTTATGAAAATTTTGTATCTAATAAATATTAATTAGATTTGTAAAAATTATTTTTAATATAAATTTTCTAAACATATTTGAAAGATTTATATATTAATTTATTATTTATATAATTATTAAAAGAAATTTATATGCACATATAAATATGTGATAATAAAAAAATAGAATTAACTTACAAATGTCATCATATAAATTAGTAGTAACAACAAATAAGTCCAATATTTAATATGTTATTATTTATATTAAAAAATATTATTATTTAATTTAAGTTATTTGGAGATTTTTGGTAATTGTTAAGGGTAAAAGAGTCATTACGACTCTAATATCAAACCTCTAATCTCAAAAAGCTCATATTAGGAGCTTTTTTAAAATTAGCTTTTTCACCTCAATCCGCTCTTTCAATCCGCTATTTACCAAACATCAATATTAGCAGATTTGACTAGTCAAACCTCTAATTATACCTCAAACCTCTAATTTTTGCCCAAACCGCTGTTTACCAAACAGGGCCGATATTTTTTTATTAAATAACATTACAAATCTTACTTATGCATGTGAAAAATAATATATATATATATATATATATATATATATGCATATCTTATATGAATAGAGAAAATCGTTTAAATTGGAATCAAATCGTACTATAACATGGTAAATAATTACAATTAAATTTGTATAGAAACTCGAAAACTCGACTCGAATTTCATAAACTCGACTCGAATCGAAAAAATTTCAAATTAAGTTCAAGTCGTAAAATATGACGCGTCAACTCGAATAACTCGAAATTTTTTTACTCGACTCGACTCGCTCGAATGCTCACCCCTACTTTCAACATGTCCGGTACATTAGAGCTGAAGTAAATAAGTGATTTGTCGAAATTGACTAGTTGGCCTGAAGCTCTTGCATATGTAGATATAATGTGTTGTATATTTGCTGCACCTACCATCGAAGCTTCTCCAAATAATATGTTGTCATCAACAAAGAAAAGGTGGTTGATGGCCAACCTTTCTCTCCCAATACAAGCACCTAGAACCAGACCAGATCTTTGGGCTTCATTTAAGATTGTAGAAAAATCTTCCGTGCAGAAAAGAAACAAGTAAGGACTTAAGGGGTCCCCTTGTCTCAACCCTCGAGAAGGAAGAAATGTGCCACTAGTCACCCCATTAATACCAACTGTATACGAAACAGAAGAGACACACTTCATTATAAGGGAAGTCCAGCGAGCATGAAAGCCAAGCTTATGCATCATACCTTCAATAAAAGCCCACTCAACTCTGTTATACGCTTTGCTCATGTTTAACTTTAGCGCAAAAGTCCCTACCTTTCCAATACGCTTCATTTTCAGAGAATGGAGAATTTCATATGCAATAAGTATATTATCAGATATTTGTCTGCCTGTAATAAATGCTCCTTGTGCTTCATCAATACAAATATCTAGCACACACTTCATTCTTAGTACTAAGACCTTCGCAATTAGTTTGTAGAGTACATTACACAAACTAATCGGATGAAATTGAGACATAGAGTGAGGTTTTTTTCACCTTAGGTATGAGAATAATATGTGTCTGGTTAATGCTTGTAACATCAGTTTCATCATTCAGAATTGATAAGCAGAAATTAGTAACTTCATCCCCTATTATAGGCCAATACTTTTGGTAAAAGAGAACAGAAAAATCATTTGTACCTGGTGCTTTTAGTGGTGCCATAGAACGAAATGCATTCCAGACTTCCTCTCTTTGAAAAGGGGCGAGCAAGGAATTGTTCATATTATCAGTAACTCCCCTACGGAAATTGTTAAAAATAGGTGATGTGTCCCCCAAAGGTGAAGCCGTAAAAAGATGGGAGAAATAATCAGAAGCAGATTTTAGGAGGTCTTCTAAGGATGAGACAACTCGACCTTTTTCATCAATAAACTCATCAATAGAATTATTTTTCTTTCTGGCAGTAGCAAAATTATGAAAAAAAGAAGTATTTTTATCTCCCTTCTTTAGCCAATTGGCCCTGGAACGTTGTGCCCAAAACCTTTCCTCCCTATCAGCTTTCATATTTAAACCAAGCTTTACATCAATAATCTCTGCTAAATTCTCTTCATCCGGATCAACATTCTCTAATTCTTGAAGACGCAATTCGAGGTCATGCTTGATTTGTCTCATTTTCTTTCTAACTGACGATCCCCAAGATTGTAAGACTTTTCCCAAGCATTCTAATTTTCTGGGCATAGCTTCAGAATTAGACTCCCAGAATTCTCTGATTTTTCCTTCACATTCAGTGTCCAAAATCCAGCTAGCTTCAAACCGAAATTGCTTCAGAGCAGCCTTGTCTTTATTTTGTAATTTTCCTACTGTATTAATAAGGAGTGGACAGTGGTCTGAAAAGGCATGTGGTAAGTGTTGTAATGAATAATCTGGAAAAGTGGATAGCCAGTTTGAATTGGATACACCACAATCAAGGCGTTCCCGAACGTTATTTGAAGGAAGTCGACCACGTTCTCAAGTAAACTATTTGCTTGAGTAACCAATGTCACTTAAGTTACAGTCCGATAGGGCCATTCGAAATCTCTCCATACAACTTTCTGATCGTGTGCATCGCCCCCGCTTTTCATAGGAGTACAATATTTCATTGAAATCTCCAGTGACCAGCCAAGGAATGGACTGGTTCTGATTAAGATGCCGTAGCAAAGTCCATGAATCTTCCCTTCTACTTTCTTCCGGATAGCCATAAAAACTGGTAAAGCGCCAATCAAAGTTGTCATCCTCCGATTCAATGAGCACATCAATATAGTTCTGTGAGTAGCTTTGAAGAGTAACCAAAAAACCCTCTTTCTAGCCCAAGGATAGCACTAACATCAATTCCATGCAAAAACCCACACTTGCATCGTGCTCTTTCCATTCTTCTTGCACTAAGTTTTATTTTCATGAGAAACATGATTTGGGGACATATATTCCTCAGTTTATTCTTGAGGCGATTAATAGTCCGCAGTTTCCCCAATCCGCGAACATTCCAACACAGAATTTTCATTGCGCCCGGCTGCCTTGCCCTGCAAGGCTAGCCGATAATACATTTTGATCTGTAGACACCTTTGAATCTGAAGCAGCAGAAACATTGGGGTCCTTATCATGCATACGTTGCCTTTTTTTCCATCAGCCAAACCAATTGGATCATGTTCATCATCAGAGCCCAATTCCATCGAGGTTGAGACCTTTAACTCAAGAGAAGAATTTGGGAAAGTTGGCTTGCCAGTAGAACTTGGTGATATGAAATGACCATAAAAAGCTTGATTCTTCATATTTAAGTTGGAAGATAAATAAGGGAAATTGCTATTATCTCTCAAGTTACTCCCAAATTCCCTCGCTTCTTTGTCAGCACTCCCCGCAATTTGTGCACCATGTTCAATTAACCAGCGACTTGCCGCCGGTGGAGCTCTTCTTTTCGGAGCTCGCAACGACGTATCCCACCCAAAAGTGATTTCTGCAGGATCCATATTAATACGAAGAGGGCAAAAGTTTTCACCATGCCCCAATTTGCCACAGATGAAACAGAACAAAGATAATTTTTCGTACTGAAATCGGGCATAAACAAATCGATTAGGGCCAAGGGATATCTTTTTCTTTCGTTTAAGAGGAACTCGTACATCCAAAACCACCTTAAAGCGCATGAATCTCTTCAGTCCAGATGAAGGTAGTGAGATATCATATTCCAGAAAAGTGCCCAGGAAATTCCTAAATTGTTGAGCCAAATTTTCCGACATCAATCCCGGTGGGAGATCATGAACTTGCACCCAAAACTCAGAATAAATCAATGGAATCAGTAAAGGATCTTCATTCACCTGAATCTTGTGTAGAAGTAGGATATGTTTGTTAAAGAACCAAGGGGCTCCTTGTATCACTCTGTTCACATCAACTTCATAGTAGAACCGAAAAAGGAATCTCTTTTCTCCAAGATCAGTGATAGTGATTCCCCCTAGAGGATGCCATAAATCAGCTAAAGTATTCCTAAGTGATGCAAAATGAACAACACTTGCTGTCAAAAGAGTGCCGACTAAGCAAAAGTTGTATTCTTCCAAGAGCAGTTACGCCTTTTTCTAATCCCGGATAAGCAACTAAGAGACTTTCAATAGTGTAGCGGATCTTGCTAACATTAGAGACTCTACTTAGTAAGTTGCTTTTAATCTTATTTGTGGAAAACTTTAATCAAGTTTTATAAGTACTTATTATTTAATAATCTTGTTAATCGGATACTTAACATTGCCCTTAAAATAATAATTTCACAAGCAGTGTTCAGATGATGTCAATTGTTTCATTTACTTATTTTTGAAATTTTAAAATTCACATAAAAGACAATTGTTTACGTGAGTTTTTATATCTCTATAATAAGAAGTTCTTATATGTTTCATTTATATAATTTTTATTTTTTAAAAAAAGTAATTAAGTAAACATAAAAATTTCTTAACCTTACTGGTAGAGTTTAAAAAAAACATTGCCTTGGTGCCCTCAGGTCATGTGCTTCATTTGTCAAAAGTTCTGAGCTGAGGTTGGTGCACATCAAGTCAAGGATTTGTTAATTGTTATGGTCAAACAACAGCAAGTACTCATGAATCATGATATTAACATCTGTAATCTTCTTCAAATAAATTAATAACTTTTGTTTCCAATTACCAAAAGAAAAAAAATGATAATTTTTTCTTACTTTATGTTCAAATTCCATGTCGTGGCCCTCCTTTTTACGAAGACAATGATACTAATTTATCTCATTATAATCATGATGCTACCAAGTAAAACATTGAGAAGCCTATATCTTAGCTTCCTTCAAAATCATCTCCTCATCGACCCGAAACTGATCTATATCCATCTGTATAGATATCATCATCTACATCCGGAAAGCCGTATGCTTTGGAATAAGCTTGTACATCGCGGAATGGCAAAGAAGGAGCTTATGTCTGTGATTGCACTACTGCTTCTAGTGTCCATTATGTATAGCAGCATCAAGTTTAGGTGGAGTTGTGAGCCTGCATCTTCATGCCGTATCGAATCGACAACGAGAAGAACAAGGCTGTTAGAGAAGCAAGATTACTCAGATTATGATTACAATGGTTTCTACAGGAGACAGGGAGATGTTCCAAGCCCAGGAATTGGTCACTGAAGTCACTGCCATGCCATGTGATCTCGAGTTTGTTGTTGATGCTGTTCTTTTTCTGGTTTTTCTTCCATGTTTTCTTTTTTGGTTCATCTCTCTTTATGTATACATGGAATATATTTACTTGTGTGTTTTTTTATTGTCAAGACAGTAAAGTATAGACAAAATAAAGTTGAATCCTTTGTGGTCAATAAGGTTGCCAAGTCCTTTCCCCGGCTGGTTCTGCATGCTTAAGGATTGAAACTTTCGGTATTCGAACAACAGGTTTAACTATCGGTATTCGACTTATTGGTCGACTAATTCGGATCGTGTTTAAACAATGGGTTGTTCTTGATCCAAAGAAAGATGCATTGCTATTTGCTTGTGGGGAAAGTTAATTTTGTTGGTAGAGATGGGCCATGAAATCAATGCCAATTATGGCTACAGAGAAAGCTACAGAAGAAGAGCAATATAATTAGATATAGGAGTAGTTTCTTTGGGAAGCTCAAATGTTTAAACCGTTTAGGATGATGAAAAACTGGTGATCACTTTTATAAACGTGAATACAATCATTCTTTTTCCAGTTTTTGTTGAAACTGAGGGGCACAATTGCTTGTTTCAGATCCAGAGGCTGAGATAGGTTGAAATTGTATAAACTTGTTACATTTAAGCTGTATTTTTCTCTCCGTCTCTTTTCGGTGCCCATACTTATGTCTCAACACTAAAAAATACTACAAAATTAAATTTTAAGCCATAACTCTAAATTCTATATCTTAAACTTTACACTTGTACTCTAAAAAATACACCATACTTTAAATTCTTTAAATTCTAACCATAAATCTTAACTTAAAATCTTAAATCATATACCTTAAACTTAATTTTGAGCGTGAGAGCACAAATAAGTTAAACGAAAACAAACAGAGAATTTCTATCCATGCATTGGATGCTTCAACATTATGCTGACCAATTTGTTTTTGATATCTATTTCACTCTTTCCTTTATCTAACCATCTTATTAAAATAAAACCCCCTATTGGAGTCCCCACATGACATCTGCCCATACTTCATTCAAGACATCTGTCCTTCCTTTCCAGAGTTCAAGTGGAATTTCATGCTAGGTTACTTCAAAAAGTTATTTGCAGTTTATTTTGGTAAGATACATTAACGTTTTACGGTTTATGATCGAGGTACGAGATTGCTCATCTTAATAATGTCGTCTCTAAGATTTAAACTCGCATCTTTTTCTTAAAAGTGCAATGTGCCTTACTAATATTAATTTTTTGAATATTTATGCTAACTTTTTAAATAATTTTCTACATCCTTACATTTTCTTTTATATTTTATTTCGATAAGAAAATAAATAAATACTTGATGAATTTGAACACTGATGAATATAGTGATTAAGGATATTTATATTTTATTTTTTTTAATGAATTTGATATTTTATTTTAAGAGTTTAATTTATAATTTTTTTGAAAAAAGAATTATTAAACATGCCGACGATGGAAACTAAAAGTTTCAACAAGCGTTTCGCTTTAACGTTTCAAAATTTAATTTAGGGTTTAGAGTTTAGGGGTTTAGGTTTAAGGTTAGATTTTAGTGTTTAGGGTTATAATTTAGAGTTTAGAGTTTAGGTTTAGAGTAATATGAGTAGTGATTTAGGTTTTAATCTATAAACTTTAAATTTTAACCATTAATCTTAATTTCTAACCCCTAAACTAAACTCATCCAATGACCATGAATTAATGTAAAATTAATTGATGTGAATGTAAAACTAATTTAGTTGTATTTATTAACCTTATCATTTAGGCTTAACTTCGATTCTCAAGATTCGATTGAAGAGAGTTAAGGTTTCTTACCCCTGAACAAAATTCCTCTTTGAAAATCCACAGAAAACCCCAAAGAGCAAAGTAGAAGTTAATTGTGACTGAATTAGTATCATCTAAGAATCAATCAGAAGTGTGAAATGAATTAAAAAACCAACTTTCGTTGTTGATTGAAGAGAAGACGACTTGGATATCAAGTCAAGCTCTTTAATTACTACTATTGTTACTATGTAGTTTCCTTTGAATTTCATGTTAGTAATCTTTTAATGACAAAGCTTGGCAATGGTGGAAAATATGGGAATTTCCATGAAAGTTCAGCCCGACAAGAAAAAGGTCAAGGCGTTTGCAGTATTAAAAAGACGAAGATGATGAAGAAAAGGAGTTAAATTTATTATTATTTTTAATTAAGATTAGTAATCTTTTAATGACAAAGCTTTTAACGGTCGTGGTACCATTGTATTACAAAAACATTAAGTTTAATTATAATTTTGTAATATTTAAAAATTTGATTATCATTTTATTTTTTAACAAAGTTTAGCGACCGTTTTATATCTTGAATTTAAATTACTTTGAATTGAGCTTAGAGTCATAAATTTACCTAGTAAGACTTGAAAATTTTAAGGCTGTGGAAGACTAGAATATGGGGTATGCTTCCATCAAATGAAGAAATAAAGAGGAAAGACAAAATTAAAAAAAAACAATAAAAAAACATTCCTGTCTTGTAGTTCAGATGCTGCCTTGAACCCAATGATTTGCATTTTAAATGAACCAAAGGCTATTGTTAAGTGCCAACATTCCCGCTCATGTGAAATTTTCATCTACTATTTTTTTATACCAATCCATTTTCACAGAATCATTGCTCTATTGCTTCTTCTGTCCACATTCACTAATCATTTTCCATTTTCTTTCTTATTTTTTGGAACATAATCATTTTCCATTTTCCTTTCTTAAGTTTTTTTTTTACTGAGCAACATTCGCCATTGTTGGTTGGTACACAGCTTTAAAAGCTGTTGGTCTGTTCATTTAACCTTTAAATCCATCCAAAACAGCCACTCCTTGCTGTCTTCCACCTAAAACATCACTTGCTTCCGTAAAAACCAAATCTTTACACATGCTTATTATAGTTATAGACCTCACATATCGGCTGCCTTATTAAAATTTCCAAGCTTTTCTAGTGCTTAAATGCAGCAAGGGTTCCATTTGGTAGCCATTGGATTTGCTAGAAGAAACCAGTAAAGAAGCTAAGACTCAGGTAAGTTTCTTTATATATATCTACTTAAAGAGTGGTGTTTTTTATTCTTCAGCAAAGTTTGCATTTTTATTTAGTTTTTGGGGTCATACCTATCATCTATAGGAAGTGCTACAGCTATTTGCAGAAATGAAGTTTTAATATTGAAAAATTGGGTGTTGAGTGGTAACTAATCTTAAAAGATGGACTCTGAGACATGATGGAAGATGACGCAATGAAAAAGCTGTTTTAGCTTAAAATGTTGAAATGGAGCAAGTGGGTCTGCAAAAAGGAAGCCCCCACTTTGGAGTAAAAAAAAGACTGATCAGTGTTGACTTGGGTGTTGTAACTTGTAATCAAAAGGTTTAGGAAAGGCTAGTGAGTTTGCTTTTGCATATTGCATTGTCTCATGAAGGTAAATTAATTTTGTTTTCTTGTTGCAGCTTGAGATGAAAAAGTTGTGGATGATATTAGCATGAACAATTCAAATGAGTTAAATTCTTTTCATCTGCTTTAGAGTTACTACCAAGTTTAGCTTTCTTTTAACTGCCAAAGAACAATTCCCCAGCTTTATCAAGGCAGATAAAATGAACAGTCTGCAAAAGCGAGTTAGGTAGGAATTTGGGAAAATGAAAGATGTGGGGTTGCAGGATAAGTTAAATATATTGATAAGCTGATAAAGAAATGGTCCTTCAAATCAGCCTTATTTCCGTGGGCACTTGCTTTGTTGTTGGTGGTGTGATATATCGTCTTTGAAAATGTAACTGTCGTTGAATCACGTGATTGTGCTTTCTCTCGTTGCCATCAACCAAGATTCTCTTACTTTGTTCTCTCTCTCTCCTTCATGGCCTGTAGAAAAACACAGGTCGGGAAACTAGTGCATTTGCTTGTATGTATATGTATGTTTTTATGCACAGTTATATTGGTTTTTCCTCTATCTCCCCTTTTTAATCTTCTACTTGTTTGTCTTTATGGGTTAATGGTGCTGTCAGAGTTCAAAGTTTGGTTTTTTGATTAAAGACCAAGAGACATTTCTTTTACTTTTCATTAACCAGAAAAGAAAAAGAAAATACTATTTTTATATAAAAGAAATGGAAAGGAAATAAATGAGGGACCTTGTGCATTTAAGGACCTGTCTTGAAGAATTCTAGTGTAGTTGAGCTTCAAAGCTTTTTAAGGTTCCATACGTTTTCTAGTAATTGGAATCTAGGGTGTTACTTTGTTCTATGTTCTCTTCCTTTTTGTGAGATTTAATCTTAAAGATGAGCAGAGTTTTCAATGAGTTTGGTGGGGGATTTTATAGATGAGGTATGGAAGCCATGTGAGGGAATGTGACATGCTTTTTATCTCCTCTATTTGCGGGTGTGTAAAGTAGAGATATGCGTGGATATCATTGGAAATTTCATCTTCAAATTTCATTGGTTTATTTTATTCTTTCTTTCTTTCAAATTCATGGTGTTGGATTGTTCCACTCTAGTTTGGCTAATCATTTCAGTTCTAATCTGCAGATAATTCTGTTCACTTGCAAGAAACTCAAGCTGAAGATTGAGGCATAATTATCATGGATCTTGAGTTTGGGAAGTCCTTGGATACTTCAAAGGTTTGTTTAACTTTCAGAACACATGTATCACACAACCGTTCGATGTTATCGGTCATTAAGATTTTGGTTTCTAGGAAAAAGTAGACTTAGGTTCCATGGTAGAAAGATTTATGCAGTTAATTTGCTGACTTCTAGGAGAGTTGCTTATTCTGGAATTTTTTGCAGAAGGATTCTTGGAAGACCGCCTTGCTTTTAGCATACCAAAGCCTTGGTGTAGTCTATGGGGACCTGAGTACTTCTCCTCTTTATGTCTACAAGAGCACATTTGCTGAAGACATTCAACATTCAGAGACAAATGAAGAGATTTATGGTGTTCTATCCTTTGTCTTTTGGACTCTTACTTTAGTCCCCTTATTCAAGTATGTGTTTGTGGTTCTTCGAGCAGATGACAATGGAGAGGGTAAGCCTTTAAACGGTTTTGTCGTTCATATCGTTTAGCCATTCAATTGAAGCGTTTTATTCATGGTGTTGCTTTTTGCAGGAGGTACTTTTGCATTATATTCTCTGATATGCCGCCATGCGAAAGTTAGTCTTCTGCCCAATAGACAGGTCGCTGATGAAGCGCTCTCTACATATAAACTCGAACACCATCCCGAGAAAAAGAGTAGCTCTGGAGTAAAACTGTACCTTGAGGAGCATAAAGTCTTGCACACCGCTTTATTAATCTTGGTTCTCCTCGGTACTTGTATGGTAATTGGAGATGGTGTTCTCACTCCAGCAATTTCTGGTAAAACTCTAAGCAGCCAGTTGCTTAAATTTGTGACTTGAGTTTTCTCAGTCACCCAATAATTAACATATTCTTACATTGTAGTTTTCTCTGCTGTGTCTGGCCTTGAGTTATCCATGTCCAAGGAACATCACCAGTGTAAGCTCCTAAACTTGCTATGCTAGATATTCTTCTCTTGTTCGGGTGGCATTGAAGTCTCTGATATTATGTTTGAGCTAAACCGTCTTCATATTAACTGAAAAACACTTTGGGGGTATTTTGTAAAGCAAGAAAGTAAAAGCAGGGTTTAGTTTCCTAATTATTAAACACTTACAATTTGCATTTGGGGTGATATTCATGTTCCTTGTTGTTGGAGAAAGAGAAAGGAAATGGGAGACTGGTATTAGGCTAATGGTGTTTAGACTTCGGCATATTAACTTCTTTGAACCACGGACCATGGTTATCATTTTAAGCAAAGCTGAGATCCTGGATTTTAGCAAAATAAATAAGTTAAAGGAATAGCTTGGTGCTTCCTTCTTTTCATTTCAAGTGATAAATGGATAGAGAGATCCGCATGTCATTCTCTTGTAGTTAGCAAAGAAAAGCCAGTTGGCCTGCAGGGACCATTCAAGATCAAGTTGTGGTCTGGAATTACCATATCCTGTCGTTTCTTTTGGTCCTATCTGTTCCTCTTCAATTATGTTTCTGGAAAAGGTAGTTTCATAAGATTTATCCTTGCTCTTAAGTTACCATCCCTTCATCTGAAATTCTTGGCCTCATTTACAGATGCAGTTATTCCAATCACTTGCTTCATTTTGGTGTGTCTTTTTGCACTTCAACACTATGGCACGCACCGCGTTGGATTTTTCTTTGCTCCAATTGTGTTAACATGGTTGCTATGCATAAGTTCCCTTGGGTTATACAATATAATCCACTGGAACCCGCATGTCTATCAAGCTCTTTCTCCATACTACATGTTCAAGTTCTTGAAGAAGACTAGGAAAGGTGGATGGATGTCTTTGGGAGGCATACTGCTCTGCATAACAGGTGAGTTTGGAACATGCATGCATACATACATACATACATATGTGTGAGTTTGCATAACAGGTCCAATATACTAGCCGCAGTACTTTAGATAACGGGAAATCTCTATTCTATCCGTTTAGTTCGTCTTCAAGATAAATCATTAGTAGACCATCTGAAAGTCTCTCCAAAACTCGCTGTTACGGATAACTAATAATACCATTACCTTAAATATGGTTAATTGTGAAAACTGACAAACCAACAACTGCCATCCATGCAGGGTCCGAGGCAATGTTTGCTGATCTTGGTCACTTCTCTTATTCTGCAATTCAGGTAACTAACACGAATCCTCTACTGAGTTTTCATTTGATGATGATATCTTATCTATTCATGTGAGTTCAAAACTAGCTACAAAATGAAATTTAACTGTCTTGCTGCAGACTGCTTTTACCTTTCTGGTTTATCCAGCTCTTATACTGGCATACATGGGCCAAGCTGCGTACTTGTCTCAACATCATCATACGAGTTACCAAATCAGCTTCTATGTCTCAGTTCCAGGTATATCTCATCTGTTCTCCAATAACCAATAAAAAATGGTACAAGCTGACCGATGAAAATAGGGACATGTAAAAGAAAACAAGGAATGTAATATCAGTGCATGGTACATTATATATCTCTTGATTGCACATTTGTTTTTGTGTACTGTTCAGAAAGTGTGAGATGGCCTGTGCTAGTAATAGCGATTCTCGCTTCTGTTGTGGGAAGCCAGGCGATCATTAGTGGAACATTCTCAATAATCAATCAGAGCCAGTCACTTAGTTGTTTCCCTAGAGTGAAGGTTATTCACACCTCTGACAAGATACATGGCCAGATTTATATCCCTGAAATCAACTGGGTGCTCATGATCCTCTGCATTGCTGTGACTATTGGATTTAGAGATACAAAACACATGGGGAATGCATCAGGTAAGGTCGATTACCTCGTAAGTGAACTCCAACGGGAAGTAGTTCTAAGGAAGACCTTTTTGAACCGAAAGCTTGATGCATTAGAATGTTGTTCATATTCGTTTCAGGATTGGCAGTGATGACCGTGATGTTGGTGACGACGTGCCTCACTTCCCTGGTTATAATCCTCTGTTGGCACAAGCCCCCGATTGTAGCTCTTTTGTTTCTTCTTTTCTTTGGTTCTATTGAATTGCTTTACTTCTCAGCTTCACTCACCAAGTTCACTGAAGGGGCTTGGCTCCCTATTCTCCTGGCCCTATTCCTCATGACAATCATGTTTGTATGGCATTATGCAACCATCAAGAGATATGAATTTGATCTCCACAACAAGGTATCACTAGAATGGCTATTAGCATTAGGTCCAAGCTTAGGAATTGCTCGAGTGCCTGGCATCGGCTTAGTTTTTACTGATCTCACCTCTGGAATTCCTGCCAACTTCTCACGTTTTGTCACTAACCTTCCTGCCTTCCATCGTGTTCTTGTCTTCGTGTGTGTAAAATCAGTACCTGTTCCTTTTGTGCCCCCAGCTGAGCGTTACCTTGTTGGCCGTGTTGGTCCTGCTGCTCATCGGTCTTATAGGTGCATTGTTCGTTACGGTTACCGAGATGTGCATCAGGATGTTGATTCTTTTGAATCGGAACTAGTTTCCAAACTGGCTGATTTCATTCACTATGATTGGCATCGAAGCCAGCACAGTCCCAGTGCTGAAGATGTTATCTCGCACTCAAACGAATCAACAAGTGAATGTAGATTAGCCGTGATAGGGACGGTTGCATTTTCTGGCACACCAGCTTACGAGATTGAGGAAAGCTTGCAACCAGCAAGTGTATCCGTTGGATTCTCAACAGTACAGAGTGTCACAGATGTCATCGAAATGGAGCCTGTTCGTGCTATTGAAAGAAGAGTTAGATTTGCCATCGACGATGACTCCGAATCTGATGCGCGGACCGACATGGAATTGCAGTTGCGAGAAGAGCTACAAGATCTGCTAGCAGCCCAAGAAGCTGGGACTGCATTCATACTAGGGCATTCCCATGTTCAAGCAAAGCAAGGATCATCTGTTTTGAAGAGACTGGCCATTAATTTCGGGTACAATTTCTTGAGAAGGAATTGCCGTGGACCAGATGTGGCACTTAAGGTTCCACCGGTATCACTACTAGAGGTTGGCATGGTTTATGTGGTGTAAGTAGTTTTTGTAGCTTTGTATGCCATAGCTGGCCTGTAAAGAATTACATTACTGGTTCAAGAGAGACTCACTTGCTTTTGTCTCGGTCCGCAGTCGCGACGGCAACCCGGCTAAAGTTCATTCTTCTAATGTAGTAGAGAAGTTTGTTTTATCGGTGACTCTTAACACCATGCACGCAATTGCCCTGTACCATATGTGGTGTCTGATTAATCTATGTTCCCAGCCTGTTGTTGGGCATGAAATTTTTATTAAGATATTTCTGGTTTGTTATTATATACTTGCATGTATGTCTGACCCAAAGTGCCAAACCCAGCGGTTCTCACAATGATCCCCAAGCAGTATGGCGCTCTGAGAAGGAAGATTGGAGGGACATACAAGGATTTCCTATGTTGTTGGAAGCAGGGATTTAAAAAGCAGTCCGCTATTGTAATAGTGATCGTTATGTAACAGTTACAGGTACCGTTTAAAACTGTTATTATAAAAAATAACGGTCTACAATGATCGTAATAATATCTGTTATGTCCGCTATTTTAGAGATTCTCATCCACCACAATCAAATGAATGAATGTCGAATTGGAGAGTCTATTTTAGAAAGGAAAAAAAGAAAGAAGAAAAAAAGTAAAGGAGTAGAAGGGATATTTAAAGATCTTAAAATGACATCATTTTAGGATAACTATGTTGACCTCAAAACAATGCCATTTTAAGGAAATCGATCTTTACTTGATCTGAGATCCATATCTTTTGTTATTTTGAGGTGATTTCTTCTTCTTTTTTTTTGACTTTCTGCCTTTGAATGTAATTCAATTTAGTCTACTTTTTATAATTATATGTTTCAAGTTTTTTTTTTTCAAAATAATCTATAAAATCGAACGTAAGTCATTAGATTTGTACGGTTAAAAGCCTCATAAAAGGATAGAGTGATATATTCAAAAACTATTAATATGACAATCGAATTTCGAGATTGATGAGACTAAAATTAAAATTATCTTCGTATATCTAAACTTTTTGAACAGTTTTTAGGAGAATTTAAGGGTAGATTCAAACTAAGGGTGAAAAAGGGGTTTAAGTAGGTTATTTTAGAGATCTTTAACCGTTAACGACAACAATCAATTATGAGTGTGTAACAAAAAAAAATAAAGAAGAGAAAGAAAAAGGAAAAGGAAAAGTAGTATAAGGGATATTTAAAGTCCTAAAACGACATTATTTTGAAGGAATTTGGGGGCTATGTTGATCGGAAACTGACATCATTTTGTAAAAATCAATCTGCACTTATCAAAATTTTCATCTGAACAGGGATAGAGTCAAGATTGAATTATGAGGGTGGCAAGTTAACTAACTTGAAATAAATAGGGTTCTAAAAAGTAATTAAATTATAAAAATTAAGAGAATTAAGGTTTAATTTCACTAATTTTAAAATTGAAGGGTCTTAAAAAGTAATTAAACCAAAAAATGAGCGGTCATGGCTTAATTTCATCAATTTTAACTTAAAGGGTCTTAAAAATAATAAACCAAAATTTTTGAGAGGGGAAAAGACTTAATCGCAGAAGTTTTAAAACTATCAATGGCCTAAAAATAATTAAACCATTCAAGGTGGGCAATTGCCCCTTCCCAGGGACGGAACTGTTCAAGGGGTGGGTGGGGCTGCTGTCCCTCCCAAATTTTTTTGGTATAATAGGATTTTAAGTCCTTTTTAGTTTAAATATTAATCAAATAGGTCCTTTGCCCCTCCTAATTTCTAAATTTAAAGTCTTAATAGACTATTGCCCCTCCCAATGTTTAATCCTAGCTCCGTCCCTGCCCCTTCCACCCTTCCTTTAGCTTCGTCCCTGTATATGAAGTTCACGTTTTTTTATTTGGGATTAATTATATTTTGGATCTTTCACTTTTGGATTTATTTCAATTTAGTCTAATTTCACATAATAACTTAATATTTTGAATGTTTCAAGTTTTACTTTTATTTTTTCAATTTGATACATCAAGATGTTTATTTTTGTTTTTCTTTATTTTTCATCTACTCATATTATATTTTTCTTATTATTATAAAACATCAGTATTATTTTTTCGGGAGTTAGTATATTTTTATCGTAAGCCTAACGCTAGTTAAGCCCTCGTCTCTATATAATTCAATATGGGTTAGGATCCACTTACACTACGTAAAACTCATTTAGTTTTACACTAATTTATGGTTATTGGATGAGTGAATTGGATGAATGAGATTAAAAGTTGAAAATAAAGAGATTCTTAAAGAGAGAAAAAATAAGAGTGTTTAATCTCATCAATCCATTATATTCATCCAATGACCATGGATTAGGGATATGATACGTTTACACAGTGTAAGAGTTTTTATGTTTTACACGTTTTTGGATCGTTGTATGAATGAAATGGATGAATGAGATTAACAGTATGATATGTGAAGATTGTCACTTGAAAAAAAAGAGTAAGGAGTTAATCTCAGCCATCCATTTTTCCCATCCAACAATCCAAAAAAACGTATAAAATTATGAGTTTTACATTCTGTATAAGCGGATCCTAACGCATATTATATATATATATATATATATATATATATATAGGGTTAGGATCAAGTTACACTATGTAAAACTCAACTAGTTTTACACTAATTTATGGCCATTAGATTGGTTAAATGAATGGATGAGGTTAACTCCTTACTTTTTTCCCAAGTGATAATCTTTCCATATCCTATATATATAGAATTTTCTAATACTTTTTACCCATGACGTAGGGGTAAAGGGTTATTGAATTAGAAAAAGGAGGAGAAGGAAATTACTAACATGTGGTCTAGTCCATCAAATCCAGAAGTAGAAAATTTCCAAATCAGAATCCAACTAATGGTCAAAGCTTGAAACCTTCTTCCGGGGGTCTTAAAGTGGTTTCAATGAGGCAAGGTCTAGATGAAGACTCTCCACGCTGCATATCAGACTTGGTCGTTTTTCAAACTCCCTCCTCTTTTTTAATATACCGTGTAGAAGGAACGTTATATACTTTGACAAAAAATAGCACTCAGCAGCAGCAGCAGCTTAGAAACACACCGCATTTATATCCCGTTTTACAAGTTCATTCCTCCTTAAATCATGTTTTTTAAGTCCAATCCCAAAGCAAAAGCAAGAAAACCCCAGAAACCATGGATCCAGAACTCGCCTTGTCCCTAATCCTCCATGGCTGCAGAATTGCTAAAGACCTTGAAGCAAGACTCGGGGATTTGGCCAACCAGCCTGAAACCCTTTCCAACACTTGTGATGATATCGTAAACATCTTCACCACTGCCAAAGAAGGCTTAAACAATGCTCATCCTCAAGCCCCGTATTTGTTCCACCATCATCAACCTCAACCTTCGCAGCAGATGCGGACCGATCCCTGTTTGCAGGAATGGCTGAAATATGGTGGCATTGCATAAGCAATGGATGTGTCAGGTTCCGGTAAAGGCTCTTCATCCTCGTCCCAACGTTCCCATAGAAGGTTAGAAACTTCCCCAGATTATATATATATATATATGTATGTGTATAAGTGTATATATAATAGTATTGATTTTGTTATTAATTACCAATAATGCAGCAGCAGGAAGGCTGATGAAGAGAAATTCACAATGAGAGAACCGGCTCCTCAGATGGGAAACCCCAACGTTCCTCCGGAGGACAATTACACCTGGAGAAAATATGGGCAGAAAGAAATTCTTGGTTCAACGTACCCTAGGTAATCAATCCATTCATTCCTACTCCCAAAAGATATGTCTAATGGGATGTGCAGCGGCATCTCTTATATATCTTAAGACATCTTCCTTTTCGATGTGAGATTAATGTCTCCGTCTCTTCTCAATCATAAAACATGCATGTTTAAATTCATATTAATCAATTAGTCATGCACCTAAACATTCAAAACTTAGATCAAGTATAAAAGGTCGCTTAGAATTTGACTTGGTCTCCTATATGAAATTAAGATTTGACTGCTTACTTCTCTTCCCCCAAAAATAAAATTAAACAGTTGACTGCTTATTTATGAATCTTAATAAAAGAGTTCACCATTTTTTGTATATATATAATTAATTGATGATGATAATCATGCATATATATAACAAAGTTGATGGTGACCTAATATGAAATAAAAGTAAAAAAAAAGGGGGGAAGTAGGAAAATGTTAAACATGTGGGGTTGGTTTTCAGGGCATACTACAGGTGCACGCACCAAAAGATGTATAACTGTCCTGCGAAGAAGCAAGTACAGCGTCTAGACAATGATTTCCACACGCTTGAAGTAACCTACATTGGTCAGCACACGTGCCACATGTCCTCCACCGCCCCTTCCATTGCGCCGCCACCGGCTCCGCCGCTTGTACAAGATCAGATGATTATGACCCAGCAGTCCATGGTTTCTCAGCCTACACTACCTTCATCTTATTCTTCATCGGTAGCTCCTTTGGGGACATGGCTTTCAATGGAGTTCAGTCTTGGTTCGGGTTCGGGTTCGACTTCTGGCGGAAGACGTGGCAGCGATGCAGGTGCATCATCGTCATCGTCAGCAGTTGCTGGTGGCAGAGCCACCACAGGCAGCCGATATGGAAGGGATGTGGTGGAGTATCCAGCAGTGGCGGATATGGCTGATGCAATGTTTAACTCAGGTAGCTGCAGCAGCAATAGCATGGATTTTATTTTTCCACATGTGGAAGACAAATGGGAGGCGGGTGGCGGCGCAGGCGACAAGAAAAAATGATGAGATTTGCTAGAGTTCAGACCAATTTAAGACCAGAAACCAGAAACATTATTCATGATGGATTAATTGCCACTAATTGGGGGGATCTATCTTTCTCTTCCGCTGCTTAACACGATTTATTTGCTAAAGTTTGCTGCTTTTTTCTTTTTTTTTGTTTCATTTAGTTAAAAAATTTCAGACAATAATTTACCTCGCATGGGCATTACCTCTATAGATTGCAGACTGATTTTGTTGTGTATTCAAGAACTTTTGTTTGGTTTGTGTAGCATTCATATGCATTAAAGGAAGGGAAATTACAAAAGAGCCCTCAGCCCTTGAGGGATAAAAAAACCCAATTATTACTATTAGGGCAACTTCCAAAACGAGTTGCCTTAGCAACCCAGACAACTAGGGGTGTTCAAAAAAATCCGATTCGATTGATCCGATCCGATTATTCGTTGATCTGATCCGAAATTTCGGATATCCGTTCTGTTTTTTATTTTTCGAATAATTTGGATTGGATACGGATAGTGGTTTTACATTTGGATCGGATATCCGATTATCCGAAAATTCAAATTTTTTATAGGTATAAATCTTATTATATTCGATACTTTTAATTGTTATATATGAAAAATTGAAATTTCTATGGATACAAATATTGTTATATTCAATAATTTATTGATTTTTATATTCGAAAACCTAAATTTTTCATGAATAGAAAGATTAAATTAAAAAAATAATCAAATAAATTCATAAATTTCGGATATTCGGATATCTGAGTATCCGATCCGAAAATTCGGATATCCGATTTTTTCAGATCGGATACGAATCGCTATTTAGGTGATTTAAATTTCTCGAATATCCGAATTTTCGAATCGGATCCGATCCGATATCCGAAATGAACACCCATACAGGCAACAACTTTATTACACATACGGTTCACATAAGAAAAGGAAAAGAAGGAGAAGGGGGTTGAAAAACATATAATGTCCTGCTCAATGTCAGCCGACTCCCACGCAGATAATGTTTTGGAGTTAATACGTCCAATAACTCTAGAGTTATCGAATTTAAAAACAACATAGGAAAAGCCATAATTCACCGCTGAATTCAGAACAAAACGTAAAGTTAAAGCTTTAGCGCAGGACCCATTCTCAGAAGTGAAGGAGGTTGTTTTTCCACCAACAATCGAACTGGAATCATCCCTAAAAATAACAACAAATGAGACAGCACCTGTTTTAGAGTCGAAGGAGACGTCGCAATTAGCTTTCAAAAATCCTGGATCAGGAGGAGTCCACTGAGACAATTGCCTTTTTGGTTGAGGAAAAACCTCAGGTTTGTCATATAAAAATGAGGAGAATTTAGAGAAGGCATTTTGGGCCTTAAGCCAAACATCGATCGGTGAGTCGATCAGGGCAGAGAAAACAAAACAATTTCTTGATTTTCAGATAGTCCAACAATTTCTTGATGTTCGCTCCTATTAAGTGAAGAAAGTTTCTTCCACCATTTACACATCCCAGGAAAACCAATTCTGGATGGTGAGTAGCTAAAACCCGATGCCCTTCAAATAGCTTGCGCAAAGGGACAAAAAAAAAGAGAGATGTTCAAGGCTTTTTGATTCTTCGCCACATCTTGGGCAAAGAGATGTTTAAGGGACTGTATTGTGACAAGCTTTCCATATGAATATTTTTAGCTTTGGAGGGACTTAAAGTCCCCATATGGAGTGCTACAACACTTTGTCACCACTAGGATTGTCACTCAAACCTGAAATGTTCTCATCATAGGAAGAGTTGAACAAACGAAAGTATCAAGATTTGACATTGTATTCACCTAAGGCATTAGAAAATCAAACAAGATCTTCCTTGATCTGCGGGCCACCGATAAGGATAGTCAAAATTGCCTCAATTTTCTTTGGCGAAAAGAGATTAAGGAGTTTCTTCTCTCTCCACCGTCGGTTTAGAATGTCAATTAGGCAACTAACATAGAAATCTTGGATTTCCAGCTTTAAAGTTATTTCATAACTCTTTCCATTAAAAAGGCAAGTGCTTCCTTTTTACTCCTGCCTCAAATGGATGGAAGTCCTAGGTACTTGCTTCCTTCTTTCATGATGACAAATCCCAAGAAATATCCAAGAGAAACTTTCAAGTTCAAGCTTACATTGGGAGAAAAGAACACATAAGACTTTTTAAAATTCACAGACTGTCCCGTGAATTTATAGAACGTTTCAAGCAGAGATATTACAGAGGCACAATTGGCATGGTCGGCTTTAGTGAAGAGGACACAATCATCTGCAAATATAAGGTGACTCAAAATAGGACATTTTCTTTCAATACAAAAATCTGAGAACTCTTTATTAATAAGCTTTAGGTCCATCAGCCAAGAGAAAACATTAGAAATCAACAAGAATAAGAAGGGAGAATGAAACAGTCTTAACACATAACATAATTCAGTTAATTCAATGCTGATCAAACCTCATATCCTGATTCCTAAAGGATACACTAAAGAACCTCCCAGTCCACTTTATCATATGCCTTTTTAGGGCCATAACTCCCACCAAACCCTTCCTTTTTCTTTTTATAGCATGGGACGCCTAGTGAGCCAAGATGATATTATCCTGTATAAGCCTCCCACTAACAAAAGCAGACTGAAACTAAGGAATGATAGATGGAAGGTGCTTCTTGAGTCTAGTGGCCAGGACTTTTGTAATAATTTTGATGAAAAAATTACACAGATTGATCGGTCTGAAATGTCTCACTTCCATAGGATTTTTAGTTTTTGGGATTAAGACAATATTCGTCTCATTAATCTTCTTGTCCAACTCACCATGCCCAAGACCCGTCATCATCTTTTGTTTCAAGATAGAATTATATCTGTAGTTCTGAAGGGTTGTAGTATGAAAGAAATTGATGTTTTTACCCCCATAATTTGACCAGTTCCCATTCCCAGGTTTTTTTTGGAGAAGTTGCTTTAGCTCAATGATTTTTTTAGACTCTGTTGTCAATGGAGAGCTTTAAAGAGAAAATGATATTTTCTTTAAATTCTTCACATGATTTTCTATTCTTACCAAATTTTTCTTGAAGCAGAAGACAAGACAACGAGCATCAGGCAAAGAAGAAGGGGGAGAAGGAACTTACAAGGAAACGGAAAAGAAACAAAAGGGGCAGCACCACAAACTTGGACACGCACGACCAAGATCTCTGCATGGTTTTTGTAGCATTCATTATACTTTGATGGGTATGAAAACAAACATTTACTCAATTACCTGTATCAAATAAAAGGGAAAATGTTGATTGTTTACATCTGATACATATACATGTGTCAACATGAAAATCATGGACTCACGGTTATAGGCCCGTTTCTAAAAAATGGTGGCCTAAATGTGAACCTAAAATTTAAGCAGTCTATTTATAAATATTGAAAGAAAAATTGAATTTAAAAGTAGGTCCTAATAACAAGTATTGAAAAAAATAAGTCTATTATAAAAATTATTAAAAAATAAATAAATTTTAAGAGTATGTACCTAATAACAAAAGGGTAAAATACCTAAATTATCACTCAACTTTTTTCTGTGACCTATTTTGGTCACTGAACTTTAAAATCGATCAATTTACTCACTGAACTTTCAACATTGTATTTTTTCATCACTCCTCCGTTAAATATTTAACACTATTATGACGTGTTATATATAACTGATAAAATAGTAAAAGAAATATATAGATGATATGTCACATCCCAAAAACTGGTCTAGTAGAAATTAGGTTCGAAATCTTTTTTTTATTCAATTTATTATTATTTTATGGAGTAGGTTAAATTTATTATTATTTTATGGAGTAGGTTAAATTTATTATTATTTTATGGAGTAGGTAAAAAAAAAAAAAGAAAGAAGGAAAAGAAAAAGAGTGTTTGCCGTCCATGTTTGGGTATAAATAGGGGAGAGTGAGTTGTCACATCCAAAAACCGGTCTAGTTAGAATTAAGTTCCGGTGACCGAATATTTTTATCGATTGAATAATTTATTCGATCTTATCTGAACCAATAAATATTTTTCAAGGTAATTTATGATATTTTATTATTATTATTATTATTATTAAAAGAAATGAATAATATTAAGTAGGGGGACCCACGTTGATTCCTTCAAATTGAAGGAAACCACCGTGAATTCTCCACAGTCAAATAAGGTGGCTATTTGTTGATTAAAATAAGAATTGGTAGGTGAAATAGTAACACCAAAAATTAGTATAAAAAGGGGGGGGAGAGATTGATGAAATCCCACGGCAATTGAGGAAGAAAAAAAAATAATTTAGTAGGATACGATTCAATGTTTGATTGGTAGTCCGATATTTTCGATATAGTAATATCGAATTTCTGCCGACGACGGGGTAAGCTCAAATCTCTAGTTAGTTTAAGTTTCGGTATCAAGTTTGATTAATATTTATATATATATTCGATACTATCTTATTATTTTAATTAATTTTTATCGTAGTACACGAGGTCGATTCAGATCAACTTTCAAGCCCAATAAATAAAAATAAAGCACCGGTCTGTCAAGGTGAGTGTAGATGCATTTGTCTCGGATGACACGGTGTCATTCCGATATTTTTTATGTTCTGATATGTGGGTATAGTCGTGTCAGGGGTAGGCTCGGTGCCTTCCTATTGCATTAATTATGAATTTATTTGCATCTGGTAAGTACCCTGCATTATTTCGATATGCTTAAAAATAATTATAATATGCTACATGTATATGAAAATAATATGAAATATTATCTGATATGGAGCTACGGCTCATCTTGCTATTTGATTTGATATGATCTGAAAATCATGGATTATGTGAATTGGTGTGTATTTATGGACGTTGGATACAATTGGCATGCCATAGGAATATTCGAGCTCACCATGTAAGGGAGGACTACGGTCCAGGGCTACGGCCTATATGTGGGAGATAAAAGGATGGAAGTGTAAGGGATACATGGAGCTACGGCTCAGGGCTACGGCTCATTATTGATTCATGATATGGTGTACAGGGAATCCGCGTATCCAATGGTACCAATATAATATGTGTTCGATATGTTATACTATGACATGTTTATGATAAGATATATGATTATATTATGTTATGTCAGTGATATGGATATCTGATCATGTTATGCCTATACTATTATAGAAGCATGCAAATGAGTTAGATTAATTTATATTTAATCATGACACTCATATTATTGTTAATTCACTATCATGACTACCTCACTAGGCTATGTAAGCCTAACATACGTGTTTCATGCATTTTCAGGGCCCTGATAGATTTCCAACCTTTGATCGTGTGGTGCAGTTGCAAGTCACATCTCTACCTTATATGTATGATATCTTTCATGAACTCCTAGTAAAGTGGCATATGATCCAACTTTTGTATAAATTGTGTTTTGTAATTTAATAATGTGGTTTTATTTTAGTAATCTAGAAAAGTCCTATTAAATAAATGTTAGAACAATAATAATGATAGATACGAATAATTTTCTAATAAAAATGATTAGAAAGGACTCTAAGATTTTTGTAAGTTGTTAGGTTCATTTAAATATGTAAAAATTTTAGTAAGATAATAAAAAGAAATAGATTTGAATATTTTACAAAATAGTCACTAAATATTGCATCGTCTAATCAGGTAGATAAATAACCTCCGATAGTAATGAGGTTTTACAGGCTAATAACTAGTAAGTTTAATTTCAGTATATTTTCACGAATTTCAGATAAAGACCTTTAATTTGTGAAAATTACAATTTAGTCCCTAAGTTTGAAAAAGTTTAAAATTGACCCCAATTGAGTAAGTTGTTAATAAGTTGAGCGTTAAGTCTTAAAAGAGATTAATAAAATATTACGAAATGATTTTTGAACTTTGAATTTATGTCTCCGATCTCCGTTATGTTTTCCGGTAGCGCTCTCCGACCCGGTTCTCTACCAGGCCGGGAAGGGGGTGTTACATTTGTGGTATCAGAGCTAGAGTTTAGTCGATTCTAGGACTAATCAGGCATTCGTTAACGAGTCTGTGTCTCATATGCCACTTAGGAGTTGATTAAATATGTATTTTGTGACTTGCAACTTACACGATTTAATTCTTATGTGTGTCTAGACCCAAAATGACTGCTCCTACTATTAGGAAAGAAACAAATGAGCCCGATCATGATTCCTCTTCCACTCGAGGGGAAAATGTGAGGCCAGAGCCAAGTACCGAACAAGTGGCTCAGAATGATCCACCCCATCTTCCACCTATGTTGTCGGCTCAACAAGACTATTTCATGTCTATGGCCGACATGATAAAACAAGTAGTGGTGTCTCTTCGACAAGAAGCACCTTCCTCATCTGCTGAAGCTGCTCAGCAGATCTCTCGAGCTCCAATAGATAAGCTAAAACGTTATCAAGTTTATACATTTACTGGCCAAGATCTGGATAATCCTGAAATCGCAGAATATTGGCTAGAAAATACTTTGAAAGTAATCAACAAGCAACTAAAGTGCCCCGAGGAGCATAAGTTAGAGTGTGCCTTAGCCCTGATTGCAGATGAAGCACAAAGTTGGTGGCACACTGTAACTCTCACTGTACCCGAACATAAAGTAACCTGGGAATTTTTCCTCCAGGAGTTTCGTAAAAAGTATATTAGTGAGCATTACCTCGCTGAAAGACGTAAAAAGTTCCTCCATTTGAAGCAAGGAGGAAGGCCAGTAGAACAGTACATTCATGACTTCTGCAAATACGCTAGATATGGTACTGATATCATACACACTGAAAAAGAAAAATGTAGAATGTTCATAGATGGCCTCTGCGATGAATTACGTCCTCTTTTTGTTGCTCTGGAAATCGAGGATTTTCAAATTCTGGTGAATCGAGCCATTGCAACTGAAGCTTCTCAAAGAGCCTAGGAAAGAAGGAAGGGAAACCAAACTCGACTTGATAAAAGATTCCGAGAAGATTCCAAACCTCCTCTATCTCAAAAAAGAGGAAGACAATGGGACCAAAGGTCATCTGCCAATCAACAGCTACCTAACTCTAATTATGTCTCTCAATTTCCATCTGGTGGGACCACTGTTACGCGTACGACCTCAATAAACAGTACAGGAGGCTCTGCCAAAAGTCCTCAGATCCCTCTGTGTAATTTTTGTCAAAAGAGACATTTGGGACAGTGTCGTAAACAGTCAGGTTCTTGTTACCTGTGCGGAGAATCTGGTCATTTCATCCGACAATGCCCCCAAAATCCACAAGCCCCTACCTCTATAGCTTCCCAGAACGTTCCAGTAAAAGGGAGGGGAATAAATCAAGCACCGTCTGGTTCTTCCGGAAGGCCCCACAACAATAATGCTCCTTCAGGAAGCCGAAATCCAAAGACCTCAGCCCAGATGTACCACGTTCGAGGCCGCGAACAAGAAGACGATCCTGATGTTGTTGCAGGTATGGTGGAGTTAGGTTCTGAATTTGTTTATGCTTTGATAGATCCAGGCTCCACACATTCCTTTATTAGTGAACCTTTGATTGAAAAATATGCCTTAAAATGTGATCATGTTGCTTCCGAAATACTTGTGTCAAACCCATTAGGAGATAGTGTAACAATCCAAAAGATCTGTAGATCTTGTCCCCTAAAAATCCAAGGATTTCCTTTTCCGGCCAATTTGATGGTCTTACCCTTTAATGAGTTCGACCTTATCCTTGGCCTAGATTGGTTAGCTGAACATCAGGCATGGGTAGATTGTTCTAAAAAGAAATTATATCTCCGTGGACTAGGTAGAGAAAGCATCACCTTAATGAAATCTAAATGTCAGAGTAGTCTCATGTGTGCCTTAGAATCTACGAAGGAATTAAAGCCTGAAGATATACCCATAATAAGAGATTTTCCTGACGTATTCCCTGAAGAACTTCCGGGACTCCCTCCTATACGTGAAGTTGAGTTTGGGATAGAAGTTCAACCTGGAACTACTCCAATTTCTATCGCTCCATACAGGATGGCTCCAATGGAGTTAAAAGAATTGAAGGCCCAAATCCAAGACCTTGAAAGTAAGGGGTTTATTCGACCGAGTTCCTCACCCTGGGGAGCACCGGTTTTATTTGTGAAGAAGAAAGATGGATCGATGCGCTTATGCATCGACTATCGACAACTGAATAAAGTAACAATAAAAAATAAGTACCCGCTTCCTAGAATAGACGACCTATTTGATCAACTAAAGGGTGCTTCTGTCTTTTCTAAGATAGACCTCCGATCTGGTTACTATCAAATGCTCGTGAAGGAACCAGATGTTTCAAAAACAGCCTTCCGAACCAGATATGGTCATTACGAATTCTTGGTGATGCCTTTTGGGCTCACCAATGCTCCGGCAGCCTTCATGGATTTGATGAACCGAATATTTCGACCTTATCTTGATAAATTTGTCGTTGTCTTCATAGACGACATTTTGATCTATTCGAAAGATTCTGTTACTCACGAAGAACATCTTCGGATTGTACTCCAAACCCTCCGTGAAAAACAGCTCTATGCCAAATTTAATAAATGCGAGTTTTGGCTGACCGAAGTATCTTTTCTCGGTCATGTGATATCTTCCGCGGGAATTCAAGTGGACCCAAAGAAGATTCAAGCCATTCTCGAATGGATACCCCTGAAAAACGTGGGAGAAATTCGTAGTTTCCTGGGTCTTGCAGGATACTATCGTAGGTTCGTTAAGGGGTTCTCCTTAATTGCTTCACCCCTAACGAAGCTTCTCCGTAAAGACATTCCTTTCAGGTGGACAGTGGACCAACAACAGAGTTTTGATCAACTTAAACAAATCCTCACCCACGCTCCTGTCCTAGTACAGCCGGAGCCAGGAAAAGATTTCACAGTATACAGTGATGCATCCCATCAAGGACTGGGCTGTGTCTTGATGCAAGAAGGTAAAGTTATAGCCTATGCCTCACGTCAACTCAAACCGCATGAGCTTAACTATCCAACTCATGACCTTGAGCTAGCTGCGGTTGTGTTTGCACTAAAGATCTGGCGACATTACCTCTATGGTGAAAAGTGTTATCTTTTTACTGACCACAAAAGCCTGAAATACCTTTTGACCCAAAAAGAATTAAACCTTCGTCAGCGTCGTTGGATGGAGCTTTTGAAAGATTATGATTTGGTAATTGATTACCATCCCGGTAAAGCAAATGTGGTGGCGGACGCTCTTAGCCGGAAGCCCACTTCTTCTCCTAGATGTTTAAACGCTCACTTTCGGCTCATGAAGCGTGGCAAGTTATTAGCCGAGCTCAGGGTACAATCGACCATTGTGTCCCTGATTAAAGCACTTCAAGAAGATGATGAGGAGTTGCAACCTATTTTAGCCCGAATCAAGGATGAACCGGACCCTGATTTTGCCATAAATTCTGACGGCTTGTTATGCTTTCGTAATCGTATATGTGTTCCAAACAATGATGATATTCGGAACCAGATCCTGCGTGAAGCACATGCTAGCCCTTTTTCTATTCACCCCGGAGCTGCTAAGATGTATAAGGATCTAAAAGAGATCTACTGGTGGTCCGGTATGAAAAGTAAAATCACAGATTTCGTAGCAAGGTGTTTGACTTGTCAAAGGGTTAAAGCCGAACATAAAGTACCGACGGGACTTCTTCAACCCATTGACCTGCCACAGTGGAAGTGGGAACGTATCACTATGGACTTTGTAAGCGGATTACCCCCGACTCCAAAGAAAAACAACGCAATCTGGGTCATCGTAGATCGATTTACCAAGTCAGCTCACTTTCTTCCTGTAAGAATGGACTTCAGCTTATCCAAGCTAGCAGAGTTGTATATCAGCGAAGTTATACGCTTGCACGGAGTTCCAACATCAATAATTTCTGATCGAGACCCACGGTTTGCATCCCGATTTTGGAGAACCTTACAGGAGGCACTGGGAACTAGAGTACATCTCAGTACTGCATTCCATCCCCAAACCGATGGCCAATCTGAAAGGGTTATTCAGGTAACCTCGTTATTGTCTTTCTTTAAACATAAGCTAGGTATCCTATATCAATTACGATCTTCCTTGTAGATCTTGGAAGATATGCTTCGAGCCTGCATTATTGACTTTGGAAAAAATTGGGAGAAATCCCTACCCTTAGTGGAATTTTCCTACAACAATAGTTATCAGTCGTCTATTCAGATGGCTCCTTTTGAAGCGTTGTATGGCAGAAAATGCAGAACTCCTCTGTGTTGGTCCGAACTTGGTGAAAACAAGGTGTTGGGACCACAACTGCTCAGAGAAATAGAAGAGAAAGTTCAAATCATCCACTCTCGATTGAAACAAGCTTTTGATAGGCAGAAAGCTTACGCTGATCTGAAACGAAGAGACATTCAGCATAATGTGGGAGACAAAGTCTTTCTTAAAGTCTCTCCATGGAAGAAAGTATTTCGGTTTGGAAAAAGGGGAAAGCTCAGTCCTCGCTTCATTGGACCTTTTGAAATTACTGAAAGAATTGGCCCAGTGGCTTATCGACTTGCACTTCCTAGCGAGTTCGATAAAATCCACAATGTCTTCCACGTGTCAATGCTCAGAAAGTATAGATCCGATCCATCTCATATCTTAGAGCCGGAAGAATTAGAGCTGAATCCTGACTTGTCTTACGAAGAGGAACCAATTCAAATTCTGGATAGAGAAATCAAAAGACTAAGAAACAAAAATGTTGCATTGGTTAAAGTCTTGTGGAGAAATCACAAGAGGGAAGAGGCAACATGGGAACCTGAGGACACGATGAAAAAGCAATATCCTTATCTATTCGATTCAGGTAAAAATTCGAGGACGAATTTTCTTAAGGGAGGGTGAGTTGTCACATCCCAAAAACCGGTCTAGTAGAAATTAGGTTCGAAATCTTTTTTTTATTCAATTTATTATTATTTTATGGAGTAGGTTAAATTTATTATTATTTTATGGAGTAGGTTAAATTTATTATTATTTTATGGAGTAGGTAAAGAAAAAAAAAAAGAAAGAAGGAAAAGAAAAAGAGTGTTTGCCGTCCATGTTTGGGTATAAATAGGGGAGAGTGAGTTGTCACATCCAAAAACCGGTCTAGTCAGAATTAAGTTCCGGTGACCGAATATTTTTATCGATTGAATAATTTATTCGATCTTATCTGAACCAATAAATATTTTTCAAGGTAATTTATGATATTTTATTATTATTATTATTATTATTATTATTATTATTATTAAAAGAAATGAATAATATTAAGTAGGGGGACCCACGTTGATTCCTTCAAATTGAAGGAAACCACCGTGAATTCTCCACAGTCAAATAAGGTGGCTATTTGTTGATTAAAATAAGAATTGGTAGGTGAAATAGTAACACCAAAAATTAGTATAAAAAGGGGGGGAGAGATTGATGAAATCCCACGGCAATTGAGGAAGAAAAAAAAAAATTTAGTAGGATACGATTCAATGTTTGATTGGTAGTCCGATATTTTCGATATAGTAATATCGAATTTCTGCCGACGACGGGGTAAGCTCAAATCTCTAGTTAGTTTAAGTTTCGGTATCAAGTTTGATTAATATTTATATATATATTCGATACTATCTTATTATTTTAATTAATTTTTATCGTAGTACACGAGGTCGATTCAGATCAACTTTCAAGCCCAATAAATAAAAATAAAGCACCGGTCTGTCAAGGTGAGTGTAGATGCATTTGTCTCGGATGACACGGTGTCATTCCGATATTTTTTATGTTCTGATATGTGGGTATAGTCGTGTCAGGGGTAGGCTCGGTGCCTTCCTATTGCATTAATTATGAATTTATTTGCATCTGGTAAGTACCCTGCATTATTTCGATATGCTTAAAAATAATTATAATATGCTACATGTATATGAAAATAATATGAAATATTATCTGATATGGAGCTACGGCTCATTATTGATTCATGATATGGTGTACAGGGAATCCGCGTATCCAATGGTACCAATATAATATGTGTTCGATATGTTATACTATGACATGTTTATGATAAGATATATGATTATATTATGTTATGTCAGTGATATGGATATCTGATCATGTTATGCCTATACTATTATAGAAGCATGCAAATGAGTTAGATTAATTTATATTTAATCATGACACTCATATTATTGTTAATTCACTATCATGACTACCTCACTAGGCTATGTAAGCCTAACATACGTGTTTCATGCATTTTCAGGGCCCTGATAGATTTCCAACCTTTGATCGTGTGGTGCAGTTGCAAGTCACATCTCTACCTTATATGTATGATATCTTTCATGAACTCCTAGTAAAGTGGCATATGATCCAACTTTTGTATAAATTGTGTTTTGTAATTTAATAATGTGGTTTTATTTTAGTAATCTAGAAAAGTCCTATTAAATAAATGTTAGAACAATAATAATGATAGATACGAATAATTTTCTAATAAAAATGATTAGAAAGGACTCTAAGATTTTTGTAAGTTGTTAGGTTCATTTAAATATGTAAAAATTTTAGTAAGATAATAAAAAGAAATAGATTTGAATATTTTACAAAATAGTCACTAAATATTGCATCGTCTAATCAGGTAGATAAATAACCTCCGATAGTAATGAGGTTTTACAGGCTAATAACTAGTAAGTTTAATTTCAGTATATTTTCACGAATTTCAGATAAAGACCTTTAATTTGTGAAAATTACAATTTAGTCCCTAAGTTTGAAAAAGTTTAAAATTGACCCCAATTGAGTAAGTTGTTAATAAGTTGAGCGTTAAGTCTTAAAAGAGATTAATAAAATATTACGAAATGATTTTTGAACTTTGAATTTATGTCTCCGATCTCCGTTATGTTTTCCGGTAGCGCTCTCCGACCCGGTTCTCTACCAGGCCGGGAAGGGGGTGTTACATTTGTGGTATCAGAGCTAGAGTTTAGTCGATTCTAGGACTAATCAGGCATTCGTTAACGAGTCTGTGTCTCATATGCCACTTAGGAGTTGATTAAATATGTATTTTGTGACTTGCAACTTACACGATTTAATTCTTATGTGTGTCTAGACCCAAAATGACTGCTCCTACTATTAGGAAAGAAACAAATGAGCCCGATCATGATTCCTCTTCCACTCGAGGGGAAAATGTGAGGCCAGAGCCAAGTACCGAACAAGTGGCTCAGAATGATCCACCCCATCTTCCACCTATGTTGTCGGCTCAACAAGACTATTTCATGTCTATGGCCGACATGATAAAACAAGTAGTGGTGTCTCTTCGACAAGAAGCACCTTCCTCATCTGCTGAAGCTGCTCAGCAGATCTCTCGAGCTCCAATAGATAAGCTAAAACGTTATCAAGTTTATACATTTACTGGCCAAGATCTGGATAATCCTGAAATCGCAGAATATTGGCTAGAAAATACTTTGAAAGTAATCAACAAGCAACTAAAGTGCCCCGAGGAGCATAAGTTAGAGTGTGCCTTAGCCCTGATTGCAGATGAAGCACAAAGTTGGTGGCACACTGTAACTCTCACTGTACCCGAACATAAAGTAACCTGGGAATTTTTCCTCCAGGAGTTTCGTAAAAAGTATATTAGTGAGCATTACCTCGCTGAAAGACGTAAAAAGTTCCTCCATTTGAAGCAAGGAGGAAGGCCAGTAGAACAGTACATTCATGACTTCTGCAAATACGCTAGATATGGTACTGATATCATACACACTGAAAAAGAAAAATGTAGAATGTTCATAGATGGCCTCTGCGATGAATTACGTCCTCTTTTTGTTGCTCTGGAAATCGAGGATTTTCAAATTCTGGTGAATCGAGCCATTGCAACTGAAGCTTCTCAAAGAGCCTCGGAAAGAAGGAAGGGAAACCAAACTCGACTTGATAAAAGATTCCGAGAAGATTCCAAACCTCCTCTATCTCAAAAAAGAGGAAGACAATGGGACCAAAGGTCATCTGCCAATCAACAGCTACCTAACTCTAATTATGTCTCTCAATTTCCATCTGGTGGGACCACTGTTACGCGTACGACCTCAATAAACAGTACAGGAGGCTCTGCCAAAAGTTCTCAGATCCCTCTGTGTAATTTTTGTCAAAAGAGACATTTGGGACAGTGTCATAAACAGTCAGGTTCTTTTTACCTGTGCGGAGAATCTGGTCATTTCATCCGACAATGCCCCCAAAATCCACAAGCCCCTACCTCTATAGCTTCCCAGAACGTTCCAGTAAAAGGGAGGGGAATAAATCAAGCACCGTCTGGTTCTTCCGGAAGGCCCCACAACAATAATGCTCCTTCAGGAAGCCGAAATCCAAAGACCTCAGCCAGATGTACCACGTTCGAGGCCGCGAACAAGAAGACGATCCTGATGTTGTTGCAGGTATGGTGGAGTTAGGTTCTGAATTTGTTTATGCTTTGATAGATCCAGGCTCCACGCATTCCTTTATTAGTGAACCTTTGATTGAAAAATATGCCTTAAAATGTGATCATGTTGCTTCCGAAATACTTGTGTCAAACCCATTAGGAGATAGTGTAACAATCCAAAAGATCTGTAGATTTTGTCCCCTAAAAATCCAAGGATTTCCTTTTCCGGCCAATTTGATGGTCTTACCCTTTAATGAGTTCGACCTTATCCTTGGCCTAGATTGGTTAGCTGAACATCAGGCATGGGTAGATTGTTCTAAAAAGAAATTATATCTCCGTGGACTAGGTAGAGAAAGCATCACCTTAATGAAATCTAAATGTCAGAGTAGTCTCATGTGTGCCTTAGAATCTACGAAGGAATTAAAGCCTGAAGATATACCCATAATAAGAGATTTTCCTGACGTATTCCCTGAAGAACTTCCGGGACTCCCTCCTATACGTGAAGTTGAGTTTGGGATAGAAGTTCAACCTGGAACTACTCCAATTTCTATCGCTCCATACAGGATGGCTCCAATGGAGTTAAAAGAATTGAAGGCCCAAATCCAAGACCTTGAAAGTAAGGGGTTTATTCGACCGAGTTCCTCACCCTGGGGAGCACCGGTTTTATTTGTGAAGAAGAAAGATGGATCGATGCGCTTATGCATCGACTATCGACAACTGAATAAAGTAACAATAAAAAATAAGTACCCGCTTTCTAGAATAGACGACCTATTTGATCAACTAAAGGGTGCTTCTGTCTTTTCTAAGATAGACCTCCGATCTGGTTACTATCAAATGCTCGTGAAGGAACCAGATGTTTCAAAAACAGCCTTCCGAACCAGATATGGTCATTACGAATTCTTGGTGATGCCTTTTGGGCTCACCAATGCTCCGGCAGCCTTCATGGATTTGATGAACCGAATATTTCGACCTTATCTTGATAAATTTGTCGTTGTCTTCATAGACGACATTTTGATCTATTCGAAAGATTCTGTTACTCACGAAGAACATCTTCGGATTGTACTCCAAACCCTCCGTGAAAAACAGCTCTATGCCAAATTTAATAAATGCGAGTTTTGGCTGACCGAAGTATCTTTTCTCGGTCATGTGATATCTTCCGCGGGAATTCAAGTGGACCCAAAGAAGATTCAAGCCATTCTCGAATGGATACCCCCGAAAAACGTGGGAGAAATTCGTAGTTTCCTGGGTCTTGCAGGATACTATCGTAGGTTCGTTAAGGGGTTCTCCTTAATTGCTTCACCCCTAACGAAGCTTCTCCGTAAAGACATTCCTTTCAGGTGGACAGTGGACCAACAACAGAGTTTTGATCAACTTAAACAAATCCTCACCCACGCTCCTGTCCTAGTACAGCCGGAGCCAGGAAAAGATTTCACAGTATACAGTGATGCATCCCATCAAGGACTGGGCTGTGTCTTGATGCAAGAAGGTAAAGTTATAGCCTATGCCTCACGTCAACTCAAACCGCATGAGCTTAACTATCCAACTCATGACCTTGAGCTAGCTGCGGTTGTGTTTGCACTAAAGATCTGGCGACATTACCTCTATGGTGAAAAGTGTTATCTTTTTACTGACCACAAAAGCCTGAAATACCTTTTGACCCAAAAAGAATTAAACCTTCGTCAGCGTCGTTGGATGGAGCTTTTGAAAGATTATGATTTGGTAATTGATTACCATCCCGGTAAAGCAAATGTGGTGGCGGACGCTCTTAGCCGGAAGCCCACTTCTTCTCCTAGATGTTTAAACGCTCACTTTCGGCTCATGAAGCGTGGCAAGTTATTAGCCGAGCTCAGGGTACAATCGACCATTGTGTCCCTGATTAAAGCACTTCAAGAAGATGATGAGGAGTTGCAACCTATTTTAGCCCGAATCAAGGATGAACCGGACCCTGATTTTGCCATAAATTCTGACGGCTTGTTATGCTTTCGTAATCGTATATGTGTTCCAAACAATGATGATCTTCGGAACCAGATCCTGCGTGAAGCACATGCTAGCCCTTTTTCTATTCACCCCGGAGCTGCTAAGATGTATAAGGATCTAAAAGAGATCTACTGGTGGTCCGGTATGAAAAGTAAAATCACAGATTTCGTAGCAAGGTGTTTGACTTGTCAAAGGGTTAAAGCCGAACATAAAGTACCGACGGGACTTCTTCAACCCATTGACCTGCCACAGTGGAAGTGGGAACGTATCACTATGGACTTTGTAAGCGGATTACCCCCGACTCCAAAGAAAAACAACGCAATCTGGGTCATCGTAGATCGATTTACCAAGTCAGCTCACTTTCTTCCTGTAAGAATGGACTTCAGCTTATCCAAGCTAGCAGAGTTGTATATCAGCGAAGTTATACGCTTGCACGGAGTTCCAACATCAATAATTTCTGATCGAGACCCACGGTTTGCATCCCGATTTTGGAGAACCTTACAGGAGGCACTGGGAACTAGAGTACATCTCAGTACTGCATTCCATCCCCAAACCGATGGCCAATCTGAAAGGGTTATTCAGGTAACCTCGTTATTGTCTTTCTTTAAACATAAGCTAGGTATCCTATATCAATTACGATCTTCCTTGTAGATCTTGGAAGATATGCTTCGAGCCTGCATTATTGACTTTGGAAAAAATTGGGAGAAATCCCTACCCTTAGTGGAATTTTCCTACAACAATAGTTATCAGTCGTCTATTCAGATGGCTCCTTTTGAAGCGTTGTATGGCAGAAAATGCAGAACTCCTCTGTGTTGGTCCGAACTTGGTGAAAACAAGGTGTTGGGACCACAACTGCTCAGAGAAATAGAAGAGAAAGTTCAAATCATCCACTCTCGATTGAAACAAGCTTTTGATAGGCAGAAAGCTTACGCTGATCTGAAACGAAGAGACATTCAGCATAATGTGGGAGACAAAGTCTTTCTTAAAGTCTCTCCATGGAAGAAAGTATTTCGGTTTGGAAAAAGGGGAAAGCTCAGTCCTCGCTTCATTGGACCTTTTGAAATTACTGAAAGAATTGGCCCAGTGGCTTATCGACTTGCACTTCCTAGCGAGTTCGATAAAATCCACAATGTCTTCCACGTGTCAATGCTCAGAAAGTATAGATCCGATCCATCTCATATCTTAGAGCCGGAAGAATTAGAGCTGAATCCTGACTTGTCTTACGAAGAGGAACCAATTCAAATTCTGGATAGAGAAATCAAAAGACTAAGAAACAAAAATGTTGCATTGGTTAAAGTCTTGTGGAGAAATCACAAGAGGGAAGAGGCAACATGGGAACCTGAGGACACGATGAAAAAGCAATATCCTCATCTATTCGATTCAGGTAAAAATTCGAGGACGAATTTTCTTAAGGGAGGGTGAGTTGTCACATCCCAAAAATCGGTCTAGTAGAAATTAGGTTCGAAATCTTTTTTTTATTCAATTTATTATTATTTTATGGAGTAGGTTAAATTTATTATTATTTTATGGAGTAGGTTAAATTTATTATTATTTTATGGAGTAGGTAAAGAAAAAAAAAAGAAAGAAGGAAAAGAAAAAGAGTGTTTGCCGTCCATGTTTGGGTATAAATAGGGGAGAGTGAGTTGTCACATCCAAAAACCGGTCTAGTCAGAATTAAGTTCCGGTGACCGAATATTTTTATCGATTGAATAATTTATTCGATCTTATCTGAACCAATAAATATTTTTCAAGGTAATTTATGATATTTTATTATTATTATTATTATTATTATTATTATTATTATTATTAAAAGAAATGAATAATATTAAGTAGGGGGACCCACGTTGATTCCTTCAAATTGAAGGAAACCACCGTGAATTCTCCACAGTCAAATAAGGTGGCTATTTGTTGATTAAAATAAGAATTGGTAGGTGAAATAGTAACACCAAAAATTAGTATAAAAAGGGGGGGAGAGATTGATGAAATCCCACGGCAATTGAGGAAGAAAAAAATAATAATTTAGTAGGATACGATTCAATGTTTGATTGGTAGTCCGATATTTTCGATATAGTAATATCGAATTTCTGCCGACGACGGGGTAAGCTCAAATCTCTAGTTAGTTTAAGTTTCGGTATCAAGTTTGATTAATATTTATATATATATTCGATACTATCTTATTATTTTAATTAATTTTTATCGTAGTACACGAGGTCGATTCAGATCAACTTTCAAGCCCAATAAATAAAAATAAAGCACCGGTCTGTCAAGGTGAGTGTAGATGCATTTGTCTCGGATGACACGGTGTCATTCCGATATTTTTTATGTTCTGATATGTGGGTATAGTCGTGTCAGGGGTAGGCTCGGTGCCTTCCTATTGCATTAATTATGAATTTATTTGCATCTGGTAAGTACCCTGCATTATTTCGATATGCTTAAAAATAATTATAATATGCTACATGTATATGAAAATAATATGAAATATTATCTGATATGGAGCTACGGCTCATTATTGATTCATGATATGGTGTACAGGGAATCCGCGTATCCAATGGTACCAATATAATATGTGTTCGATATGTTATACTATGACATGTTTATGATAAGATATATGATTATATTATGTTATGTCAGTGATATGGATATCTGATCATGTTATGCCTATACTATTATAGAAGCATGCAAATGAGTTAGATTAATTTATATTTAATCATGACACTCATATTATTGTTAATTCACTATCATGACTACCTCACTAGGCTATGTAAGCCTAACATACGTGTTTCATGCATTTTCAGGGCCCTGATAGATTTCCAACCTTTGATCGTGTGGTGCAGTTGCAAGTCACATCTCTACCTTATATGTATGATATCTTTCATGAACTCCTAGTAAAGTGGCATATGATCCAACTTTTGTATAAATTGTGTTTTGTAATTTAATAATGTGGTTTTATTTTAGTAATCTAGAAAAGTCCTATTAAATAAATGTTAGAACAATAATAATGATAGATACGAATAATTTTCTAATAAAAATGATTAGAAAGGACTCTAAGATTTTTGTAAGTTGTTAGGTTCATTTAAATATGTAAAAATTTTAGTAAGATAATAAAAAGAAATAGATTTGAATATTTTACAAAATAGTCACTAAATATTGCATCGTCTAATCAGGTAGATAAATAACCTCCGATAGTAATGAGGTTTTACAGGCTAATAACTAGTAAGTTTAATTTCAGTATATTTTCACGAATTTCAGATAAAGACCTTTAATTTGTGAAAATTACAATTTAGTCCCTAAGTTTGAAAAAGTTTAAAATTGACCCCAATTGAGTAAGTTGTTAATAAGTTGAGCGTTAAGTCTTAAAAGAGATTAATAAAATATTACGAAATGATTTTTGAACTTTGAATTTATGTCTCCGATCTCCGTTATGTTTTCCGGTAGCGCTCTCCGACCCGGTTCTCTACCAGGCCGGGAAGGGGGTGTTACATTTGTGGTATCAGAGCTAGAGTTTAGTCGATTCTAGGACTAATCAGGCATTCGTTAACGAGTCTGTGTCTCATATGCCACTTAGGAGTTGATTAAATATGTATTTTGTGACTTGCAACTTACACGATTTAATTCTTATGTGTGTCTAGACCCAAAATGACTGCTCCTACTATTAGGAAAGAAACAAATGAGCCCGATCATGATTCCTCTTCCACTCGAGGGGAAAATGTGAGGCCAGAGCCAAGTACCGAACAAGTGGCTCAGAATGATCCACCCCATCTTCCACCTATGTTGTCGGCTCAACAAGACTATTTCATGTCTATGGCCGACATGATAAAACAAGTAGTGGTGTCTCTTCGACAAGAAGCACCTTCCTCATCTGCTGAAGCTGCTCAGCAGATCTCTCGAGCTCCAATAGATAAGCTAAAACGTTATCAAGTTTATACATTTACTGGCCAAGATCTGGATAATCCTGAAATCGCAGAATATTGGCTAGAAAATACTTTGAAAGTAATCAACAAGCAACTAAAGTGCCCCGAGGAGCATAAGTTAGAGTGTGCCTTAGCCCTGATTGCAGATGAAGCACAAAGTTGGTGGCACACTGTAACTCTCACTGTACCCGAACATAAAGTAACCTGGGAATTTTTCCTCCAGGAGTTTCGTAAAAAGTATATTAGTGAGCATTACCTCGCTGAAAGACGTAAAAAGTTCCTCCATTTGAAGCAAGGAGGAAGGCCAGTAGAACAGTACATTCATGACTTCTGCAAATACGCTAGATATGGTACTGATATCATACACACTGAAAAAGAAAAATGTAGAATGTTCATAGATGGCCTCTGCGATGAATTACGTCCTCTTTTTGTTGCTCTGGAAATCGAGGATTTTCAAATTCTGGTGAATCGAGCCATTGCAACTGAAGCTTCTCAAAGAGCCTCGGAAAGAAGGAAGGGAAACCAAACTCGACTTGATAAAAGATTCCGAGAAGATTCCAAACCTCCTCTATCTCAAAAAAGAGGAAGACAATGGGACCAAAGGTCATCTGCCAATCAACAGCTACCTAACTCTAATTATGTCTCTCAATTTCCATCTGGTGGGACCACTGTTACGCGTACGACCTCAATAAACAGTACAGGAGGCTCTGCCAAAAGTTCTCAGATCCCTCTGTGTAATTTTTGTCAAAAGAGACATTTGGGACAGTGTCGTAAACAGTCAGGTTCTTGTTACCTGTGCGGAGAATCTGGTCATTTCATCCGACAATGCCCCCAAAATCCACAAGCCCCTACCTCTATAGCTTCCCAGAACGTTCCAGTAAAAGGGAGGGGAATAAATCAAGCACCGTCTGGTTCTTCCGGAAGGCCCCACAACAATAATGCTCCTTCAGGAAGCCGAAATCCAAAGACCTCAGCCCAGATGTACCACGTTCGAGGCCGCGAACAAGAAGACGATCCTGATGTTGTTGCAGGTATGGTGGAGTTAGGTTCTGAATTTGTTTATGCTTTGATAGATCCAGGCTCCACGCATTCCTTTATTAGTGAACCTTTGATTGAAAAATATGCCTTAAAATGTGATCATGTTGCTTCCGAAATACTTGTGTCAAACCCATTAGGAGATAGTGTAACAATCCAAAAGATCTGTAGATCTTGTCCCCTAAAAATCCAAGGATTTCCTTTTCCGGCCAATTTGATGGTCTTACCCTTTAATGAGTTCGACCTTATCCTTGGCCTAGATTGGTTAGCTGAACATCAGGCATGGGTAGATTGTTCTAAAAAGAAATTATATCTCCGTGGACTAGGTAGAGAAAGCATCACCTTAATGAAATCTAAATGTCAGAGTAGTCTCATGTGTGCCTTAGAATCTACGAAGGAATTAAAGCCTGAAGATATACCCATAATAAGAGATTTTCCTGACGTATTCCCTGAAGAACTTCCGGGACTCCCTCCTATACGTGAAGTTGAGTTTGGGATAGAAGTTCAACCTGGAACTACTCCAATTTCTATCGCTCCATACAGGATGGCTCCAATGGAGTTAAAAGAATTGAAGGCCCAAATCCAAGACCTTGAAAGTAAGGGGTTTATTCGACCGAGTTCCTCACCCTGGGGAGCACCGGTTTTATTTGTGAAGAAGAAAGATGGATCGATGCGCTTATGCATCGACTATCGACAACTGAATAAAGTAACAATAAAAAATAAGTACCCGCTTCCTAGAATAGACGACCTATTTGATCAACTAAAGGGTGCTTCTGTCTTTTCTAAGATAGACCTCCGATCTGGTTACTATCAAATGCTCGTGAAGGAACCAGATGTTTCAAAAACAGCCTTCCGAACCAGATATGGTCATTACGAATTCTTGGTGATGCCTTTTGGGCTCACCAATGCTCCGGCAGCCTTCATGGATTTGATGAACCGAATATTTCGACCTTATCTTGATAAATTTGTCGTTGTCTTCATAGACGACATTTTGATCTATTCGAAAGATTCTGTTACTCACGAAGAACATCTTCGGATTGTACTCCAAACCCTCCGTGAAAAACAGCTCTATGCCAAATTTAATAAATGCGAGTTTTGGCTGACCGAAGTATCTTTTCTCGGTCATGTGATATCTTCCGCGGGAATTCAAGTGGACCCAAAGAAGATTCAAGCCATTCTCGAATGGATACCCCCGAAAAACGTGGGAGAAATTCGTAGTTTCCTGGGTCTTGCAGGATACTATCGTAGGTTCGTTAAGGGGTTCTCCTTAATTGCTTCACCCCTAACGAAGCTTCTCCGTAAAGACATTCCTTTCAGGTGGACAGTGGACCAACAACAGAGTTTTGATCAACTTAAACAAATCCTCACCCACGCTCCTGTCCTAGTACAGCCGGAGCCAGGAAAAGATTTCACAGTATACAGTGATGCATCCCATCAAGGACTGGGCTGTGTCTTGATGCAAGAAGGTAAAGTTATAGCCTATGCCTCACGTCAACTCAAACCGCATGAGCTTAACTATCCAACTCATGACCTTGAGCTAGCTGCGGTTGTGTTTGCACTAAAGATCTGGCGACATTACCTCTATGGTGAAAAGTGTTATCTTTTTACTGACCACAAAAGCCTGAAATACCTTTTGACCCAAAAAGAATTAAACCTTCGTCAGCGTCGTTGGATGGAGCTTTTGAAAGATTATGATTTGGTAATTGATTACCATCCCGGTAAAGCAAATGTGGTGGCGGACGCTCTTAGCCGGAAGCCCACTTCTTCTCCTAGATGTTTAAACGCTCACTTTCGGCTCATGAAGCGTGGCAAGTTATTAGCCGAGCTCAGGGTACAATCGACCATTGTGTCCCTGATTAAAGCACTTCAAGAAGATGATGAGGAGTTGCAACCTATTTTAGCCCGAATCAAGGATGAACCGGACCCTGATTTTGCCATAAATTCTGACGGCTTGTTATGCTTTCGTAATCGTATATGTGTTCCAAACAATGATGATATTCGGAACCAGATCCTGCGTGAAGCACATGCTAGCCCTTTTTCTATTCACCCCGGAGCTGCTAAGATGTATAAGGATCTAAAAGAGATCTACTGGTGGTCCGGTATGAAAAGTAAAATCACAGATTTCGTAGCAAGGTGTTTGACTTGTCAAAGGGTTAAAGCCGAACATAAAGTACCGACGGGACTTCTTCAACCCATTGACCTGCCACAGTGGAAGTGGGAACGTATCACTATGGACTTTGTAAGCGGATTACCCCCGACTCCAAAGAAAAACAACGCAATCTGGGTCATCGTAGATCGATTTACCAAGTCAGCTCACTTTCTTCCTGTAAGAATGGACTTCAGCTTATCCAAGCTAGCAGAGTTGTATATCAGCGAAGTTATACGCTTGCACGGAGTTCCAACATCAATAATTTCTGATCGAGACCCACGGTTTGCATCCCGATTTTGGAGAACCTTACAGGAGGCACTGGGAACTAGAGTACATCTCAGTACTGCATTCCATCCCCAAACCGATGGCCAATCTGAAAGGGTTATTCAGGTAACCTCGTTATTGTCTTTCTTTAAACATAAGCTAGGTATCCTATATCAATTACGATCTTCCTTGTAGATCTTGGAAGATATGCTTCGAGCCTGCATTATTGACTTTGGAAAAAATTGGGAGAAATCCCTACCCTTAGTGGAATTTTCCTACAACAATAGTTATCAGTCGTCTATTCAGATGGCTCCTTTTGAAGCGTTGTATGGCAGAAAATGCAGAACTCCTCTGTGTTGGTCCGAACTTGGTGAAAACAAGGTGTTGGGACCACAACTGCTCAGAGAAATAGAAGAGAAAGTTCAAATCATCCACTCTCGATTGAAACAAGCTTTTGATAGGCAGAAAGCTTACGCTGATCTGAAACGAAGAGACATTCAGCATAATGTGGGAGACAAAGTCTTTCTTAAAGTCTCTCCATGGAAGAAAGTATTTCGGTTTGGAAAAAGGGGAAAGCTCAGTCCTCGCTTCATTGGACCTTTTGAAATTACTGAAAGAATTGGCCCAGTGGCTTATCGACTTGCACTTCCTAGCGAGTTCGATAAAATCCACAATGTCTTCCACGTGTCAATGCTCAGAAAGTATAGATCCGATCCATCTCATATCTTAGAGCCGGAAGAATTAGAGCTGAATCCTGACTTGTCTTACGAAGAGGAACCAATTCAAATTCTGGATAGAGAAATCAAAAGACTAAGAAACAAAAATGTTGCATTGGTTAAAGTCTTGTGGAGAAATCACAAGAGGGAAGAGGCAACATGGGAACCTGAGGACACGATGAAAAAGCAATATCCTCATCTATTCGATTCAGGTAAAAATTCGAGGACGAATTTTCTTAAGGGAGGGTGAGTTGTCACATCCCAAAAACCGGTCTAGTAGAAATTAGGTTCGAAATCTTTTTTTTATTCAATTTATTATTATTTTATGGAGTAGGTTAAATTTATTATTATTTTATGGAGTAGGTTAAATTTATTATTATTTTATGGAGTAGGTAAAGAAAAAAAAAAGAAAGAAGGAAAAGAAAAAGAGTGTTTACCGTCCATGTTTGGGTATAAATAGGGGAGAGTGAGTTGTCACATCCAAAAACCGGTCTAGTCAGAATTAAGTTCCGGTGACCGAATATTTTTATCGATTGAATAATTTATTCGATCTTATCTGAACCAATAAATATTTTTCAAGGTAATTTATGATATTTTATTATTATTATTATTATTATTATTATTATTATTATTATTAAAAGAAATGAATAATATTAAGTAGGGGGACCCACGTTGATTCCTTCAAATTGAAGGAAACCACCGTGAATTCTCCACAGTCAAATAAGGTGGCT
This sequence comes from Hibiscus trionum, assembly GCA_030270665.1. Taxonomy (NCBI): domain Eukaryota; kingdom Viridiplantae; phylum Streptophyta; class Magnoliopsida; order Malvales; family Malvaceae; genus Hibiscus; species Hibiscus trionum. The sequence continues at coordinate 3,282,281 of BSYR01000021.1, read as the reverse complement.
ATTTGTTGATTAAAATAAGAATTGGTAGGTGAAATAGTAACACCAAAAATTAGTATAAAAAGGGGGGGAGAGATTGATGAAATCCCACGGCAATTGAGGAAGAAAAAAAAAATTTAGTAGGATACGATTCAATGTTTGATTGGTAGTCCGATATTTTCGATATAGTAATATCGAATTTCTGCCGACGACGGGGTAAGCTCAAATCTCTAGTTAGTTTAAGTTTCGGTATCAAGTTTGATTAATATTTATATATATATTCGATACTATCTTATTATTTTAATTAATTTTTATCGTAGTACACGAGGTCGATTCAGATCAACTTTCAAGCCCAATAAATAAAAATAAAGCACCGGTCTGTCAAGGTGAGTGTAGATGCATTTGTCTCGGATGACACGGTGTCATTCCGATATTTTTTATGTTCTGATATGTGGGTATAGTCGTGTCAGGGGTAGGCTCGGTGCCTTCCTATTGCATTAATTATGAATTTATTTGCATCTGGTAAGTACCCTGCATTATTTCGATATGCTTAAAAATAATTATAATATGCTACATGTATATGAAAATAATATGAAATATTATCTGATATGGAGCTACGGCTCATCTTGCTATTTGATTTGATATGATCTGAAAATCATGGATTATGTGAATTGGTGTGTATTTATGGACGTTGGATACAATTGGCATGCCATAGGAATATTCGAGCTCACCATGTAAGGGAGGACTACGGTCCAGGGCTACGGCCTATATGTGGGAGATAAAAGGATGGAAGTGTAAGGGATACATGGAGCTACGGCTCAGGGCTACGGCTCATTATTGATTCATGATATGGTGTACAGGGAATCCGCGTATCCAATGGTACCAATATAATATGTGTTCGATATGTTATACTATGACATGTTTATGATAAGATATATGATTATATTATGTTATGTCAGTGATATGGATATCTGATCATGTTATGCCTATACTATTATAGAAGCATGCAAATGAGTTAGATTAATTTATATTTAATCATGACACTCATATTATTGTTAATTCACTATCATGACTACCTCACTATGCCATGTAAGCCTAACATACGTGTTTCATGCATTTTTAGGGCCCTGATAGATTTCCAACCTTTGATCGTGTGGTGCAGTTGCAAGTCACATCTCTACCTTATATGTATGATATCTTTCATGAACTCCTAGTAAAGTGGCATATGATCCAACTTTTGTATAAATTGTGTTTTGTAATTTAATAATGTGGTTTTATTTTAGTAATCTAGAAAAGTCCTATTAAATAAATGTTAGAACAATAATAATGATAGATACGAATAATTTTCTAATAAAAATGATTAGAAAGGACTCTAAGATTTTTGTAAGTTGTTAGGTTCATTTAAATATGTAAAAATTTTAGTAAGATAATAAAAAGAAATAGATTTGAATATTTTACAAAATAGTCACTAAATATTGCATCGTCTAATCAGGTAGATAAATAACCTCCGATAGTAATGAGGTTTTACAGGCTAATAACTAGTAAGTTTAATTTCAGTATATTTTCACGAATTTCAGATAAAGACCTTTAATTTGTGAAAATTACAATTTAGTCCCTAAGTTTGAAAAAGTTTAAAATTGACCCCAATTGAGTAAGTTGTTAATAAGTTGAGCGTTAAGTCTTAAAAGAGATTAATAAAATATTACGAAATGATTTTTGAACTTTGAATTTATGTCTCCGATCTCCGTTATGTTTTCCGGTAGCGCTCTCCGACCCGGTTCTCTACCAGGCCGGGAAGGGGGTGTTACATGATAAAAATTAAAATCTATAAAATACCTAAATCCCAACCCCAATCCCATCTCAACCCTTTGAATTTCACAGTATCGGAGTCTGGCGACTAAGGCGTCAGTGTGAATGGACGAGGATATGCATTCTATATTGTTAAAAAACCTTACAGTTTTTTGTTGTTGTGATTCTCGGTAGCGCCTTCATTTTCATTCTATTTTTTCTACCACGGTACCTATCATTTTCTTCTCCAAAGTCAGATTCCATGGCTGCTTGGAGCTTTGTTCTTTGGCTTCACGAGCTTGGTGACTCTGACCACGCTAATGAACTCTTAAAGACGCTCTTTAATTCTTTCGAGTTCTGAAACACCAAATAGTCTTTCCCTTATGTTCTTAAAATTCTCGTCATCTGCAACGGTAAGTTTCATTATTTATATTCTTTCACGAATTGGTTTTGCTTATTAACTTTTGTTATTGCGTTTTGAATGAATTAGTGTGTATGAATCTGATTCTTTCTAGATAATTAGAGTTTTCCTATGCTCTTGTAGCACGTTTTCTCTCTGCTCTTGTAGCACGTTTTCTTCCCTCTCTTCTCTTTTCTCAGTCTTGATTTTCCAAGTTTTTTCCTTCTCTAAAAATGTCGGACGTTCAAGATGATCTTGCTCGTTTAGCCATTGCACATGGAGAGGATGATTGTCTCCAGTTTGAGCCGGATGTCTCGGCTGTGAATCTAAGTTTTGATCATTGTTTTGTTGGCAGATTCCTTACATCGAGTGTGGTTAACTTCCAATCTATGAAAGCCACTCTGGCTAATGTTTGGAAACCGGTTGGAGGAACTGCAATCACTAATATTGGGGATGGCCGTTTTCTGTTTCGATTCTTTAATCATATAGATGCTGATCGTGTAGATCTAGGGAGCCTTTGGTACTTTAATTCTCATTTGTTGATTATGCATAGACTTCAACAAGGGGATTTGGCAGAGTCGATCCCCCTCTTCCATGTTTGTTTCTGGGTTATAGTGAATGATGTGCCTATTGGCTTCTTATCGGAAAAGTTTGCTCGACTCATTGGCGATTTTGTTGGAATGTTCGTGGATTATGATTCTTCTGATTCTTCTTTGGGCTATAAACGGTTAATGCGTATCCGTGTGAGAGTGGATAGTCGTATGCATTGAAAAGGAAGAAAAAGATTATGCTTCCGAACGGTAAGCCTCATTACGTAAGATTTGAGTACGAGAAATTGACTCTATTTTGCTTCGTGTGTGGTTTACTGGGGCATGGCGAAAGTTTTTGCCCAGTCCGAGTTGTTAATGTGGGAAAAGAGGTACCAATGGCATGGGATGCCTCCCTTCGTGCTCCACGGCGGCGATCGATTATTCCGACCAGTCCTTGGCTCCGTGAAGAGCCTGATCTGAATGCTCTTAATGCTTCCGCAAATCCTGCTCAATCAGGCATAATTTCGGGAGGAATTGCAGGAGGAAGTAAATCTGCTCAGATGGCAGCCCCTGATTTTTCCACTCCTTTAATGGCGCACTCTCCTTTTATTGGTCAGATTAGTCCGACTTTGGGCCGACTTGATGGCTTTGACACCTTAATGACTTCTTCTGAGGAGGAAAGCCCAATTGGAAGTGTAGAGGGTTCTAAAAGGGCTCGCACCCTGAATGCATCCACTGGTTTTTCAGATGTGATTGACCCGAATGGTGCCCCAACTGATTCATCGGCCGGCCTTATTCAGGCCCGCCGAACACAATGAAAATAATCAGCTGGAATGTTCGTGGTCTGGGGAAACTACGGACAACACGCAGACTCAGGAATAAACTGAGGTTATCTTCTCCCCAACTCTTGTTTTTAATGGAAACAAAATTGTCTTCACAGCGTATGGCTCGGGTTCGTTTTCGCTGTGGTTTTACTCTTGGTTTCGATGTAAGTGCTCAAGGTTCAAGGGGAGGGCTCTCTTTAGCCTGGTCCCCTAGTCTGGCTGTTTCGATCAGAAGTTATTCGATTAACCATATTGATGCTGATGTTAGGGATGTTAACTCGGATTTGCAGTGGCGTTTCACTGGTTTTTATGGAAACCCGATAGAAAGCCAACGCTCCATAAGCTGGGATCTTCTACGTTCACTAGATACTGACTGTACTTCTCCTTGGCTAGTGGCGGGAGACTTCAATGAAGTTATGTTTGCTTTCGAAAAGGAAGGTGGCCGTGTTAGATCCGAAAGGAATATGGAGGCCTTTAGGAGTGCCATGCGTGATTGTGACTTGGCTGACCTGGGTTTCTCAGGTAAATGGTATACTTGGGAAAGATGACGCCTTTCTAGTAACAATGTTCGGGAAAGGCTCGATCGGGGCATAGCTAACCCATCCTGGAGGGCTTGTTTCCCGGATTTCGCTGTGGAGCATCTAACTCACACCATTTCTGACCATTGCCCCGTCCTCATTGATACTGAGTCTCGGTCATTTCCTAGTGGTGATCGGGCTTTCTTCCGATTTGATGCCAACTGGACCCTTGAGAAGGAGTGCGAAGATCTCATTAAAAGTTTCTGGAGTTCCACTACGGATGATTTGCCGGATAAATTGCTTGCTCTAAGCAAGGAATTGGGTAAATGGAGCAAGGAGAATTTTCTGAATAGGCGTCGGCGCTCTCACGAATTGAATGAGAAACTTAAAAATATGTCTACTTTAGACGCGGATGATGACACTTTGGCAGAAATTCTAGATATTAAAATTGCTTTAAATCTTGAAGCAGATAAAGATGAACTCTACTGGGAGCAGCGTGCGCACTCCAATTGGCTTAAACATGGGGATCGTAACACTCGGTTCTTCCATAATTGGGCATCGTATAGAAAGAAGAAAAACAGAATTTCTAGCCTAAGAACTGATGAGGGGCATTCTGTTACTAGCGATGAAGACATGGCTTGCATTGCTACTGATTTTTATAAAAATCTGTTCACCTGCGCGGGGACAAGTGACCTGAATTTTCTTCAAGATATTATTCATGGCTTGCATTTTCTTCAAGATATTATTCATCCGGTAATTACACCAGATATGAATAAGAACCTACTGTTGCCTTTCAACGCTGCGGATATTTATTGTGCTCTTAAAGGTATGGCACCTCTTAAAGCATCGGGTCAAGATGGGTATTCTGCTTTATTTTTCCAGCACTATTGGCACATTGTGGGAAGTGAGGTTTCAGATTTTTGTCTTAAGTTCCTTAATGAGAGTGGAGATCTTTCTGCCATCAATGGAACTAATGTGATCCTCATTCCTAAGGTACCTAACCCAGTCTCCATTTCTCAATTCCGTCCCATTAGTCTTTGCAATGTTCTGTATAAGATCATTGCTAAGACCATTGTAAACAGACTTTGTGGACTGTTGGATGTGTGTATTGATACTACTCAGGGTGCGTTTGTCCCGGGACGCCATATTACAGATAATATCCTTATTGCATATGAGGTCCTACACTCGTTAAAATCGCGAAAACATGGTTCTAATGGTGCATTCGCCCTAAAGCTAGACATGAGTAAAGCGTATGACCGCGTTGAATGGGAGTTCATTCGTAAAATGTTATCTGTTATGGGTTTTTCTGAACAGTGGATTGATTTGGTGCTTAAATGTGTTTCTTCGGTGTCTTATCGCATAGTTTTAAATAATGTTCCTAGTGAGACCTTCAAGCCTTCCTGTGGTCTTCGGCAGGGGGACCCTCTTAGTCCATACTTATTTCTGTTCTGTGCGGAAGGTTTATCAGCTCTTATCAAAGCAGCTCGTCTGAGGAATGAGTTTAAGGGGGTCAAGGTGGGTCGTAGTGGGGTCACCCTGACGCACCTCTTCTTTGCGGACGACAGCATATTATTTGGTGATACCTCTCCTACTGGTATTCTCGCGTTAAAAAACCTCCTACATGTATATGAGAAAGCTTAGGGGCAGAAGATTAATTTTGAAAAGTCTCTGGTCTATTTCAGCTCGAATGTTCCTCCCTCGACTCGTCTACAGATTGGTGAATTTTTTGGCGTTAGAATATCTACTAACCCGGAAAAATACTTGGGTCTACCTACCATGGTTGGAAAAAATAAAAGAGGTGCTTTTGCCCACCTTCTCGACAGTACAAATAAAAAGGTGGATAATTGGAGTTGTCGTTTCTTATCTATGGGGGGTAAGGAGGTTTTTATTAAAGCTGTATTGCAAGCAATTTCTGTCTATGCTATGCAATGCTTCTTATTTCCTATTACCCTCTGTCGTGCTTTAGAATCTATTTATTGCCGTTTTTGGTGGCGCAATAGGGGCACTAAAAAAGGTACTCACTGGGCTAGTTGGAATTCTCTGTGTTCCCCAAAAGAGAATGGGGGAATGGGCTTTCGTGACCTTGCTAAGTTCAATATATCTATCTTAGCTAAGCAAGGTTGGCAGCTCCTAACGAACCCAGACAGTCTACTTTCTAAAGTGTTAAAAGGGAGGTATTATCCTACTGGTAATTTCCTTAACGCATCTCTTGGCTCTAATCCATCTTACACCTGGAAAAGCATTTGGTGTACTAGAGGTCTTCTAGAGAAAGGCTATGGCTGGAGAATAGGTGATGGGAAGTCGGTTAATATATGGACAGATCCTTGGCTCCTTGATACTGCTACTGGTAGAGTGCAGGTTTTGAACAGTAACCCTTCCTTCTCAAAGGTTTCTGAGCTTATTAACTCTACTACTAATAGCTGGAATAGGGATATTATTAATTCTATTTTCAGCCCAGCACAAGCAAGCAGTATTTTAAGTATACAGTTACCTCACTATAGTCGTGAAGATTTGATCATTTGGCGTGCAGATAAATCTGGTATGTACTCTGTGCGCAGTGGTTATAATCTATTGTGCGGTGTGCAACATATGACAGATAGAAGTGGATCTTTACATCAATCTGATACTCCATCTATTTTCAAAGTGCTATGGACCTCTAATTTACCAGCAAAAGTTAAAGTAATGGTGTGGAGATTCTTCAAAAATTACCTGCCAACCACTGTTAACTTACAAATTCGGCGAATCCAAGTACATTTGGAATGTAATCTATGTGGTGTTGGTGCGGAATCGATCTACCATCTTGCCTCCGAATGCCAATTTTCTTTGGAAGTCTTTTCTAGCTTGAATATATCTCTGCCTCCTGTATCAGACAAACAAGATTGGTTGAGTTGGTTATCTAATCTATTTATTCGCAACTCATCAGCAGATATGGAGTCATTCTTCATAGCAATTTGGGCCATTTGGACATACCGTAATCGTAAGGTTCATGAAAGCGTCTCCCAAACCCCTGTGGAAGTAGTAGCTGACGTTAAAAAGTACATTGCAGAATGGCGAATCTGCCATGGGTCCACTTCTCAGAAGCCTGCTCCCCAAATCGCTACGAGCTGGGTTCCCCCATCTGGGGAAGAGATGAAGTTAAACTTTGATGCAGGTTTTAATGCTACCTCTAAGACTTCTATTTCAGGCATTAATGGCGGCGGCAACTTACCCTCATCGAGACGTTTCCAGCCCCGAAATTGCAGAGGCTCTTGCATGTTACAAAGCGTTGATTCTGGCTTCAGAACTGGGATTTCGACGGATTTTTGTGGAAGGAGATGCCCAGACCATCATCCGGAAAATTTCCTCCCTGCTGATCGATAAATCCAAAACCTTTGCGGTGATTTCTGACATTAAATGGTTCTGTGGTCAGTTTGAAAAAAATTCTTTCGGGTATATCAATCGAAAGTTGAACGATGCGGCTCATACCTTAGCTTGCCTGGGCCGCTCTAGTCAAGAACCTCGGATCTGGATTGAAGAGGCGCCGGCACAGGTTGAAGTAATTGCAGATCGCGACCGTCGCCGTTTATCAGCCTCCGTTTGACTTCCTCTTTCTGACGAACGGAGTTTCTTCTTTACCCAGAGCCTCCGATCATAATCTTTTATTTTCCCCTCCGTCTGCTTGTTTATCAGCCCTATCTTGCTCCCCTCGCCGCAGAGTTTGGTCTCAGACGATTTGTCGGTGTGGTTTAGCTTCTCTGTGGGTGTCCTTTTGTTTTCTCAGCTTTGTCTTTTCATTCTTTTCCTTTGCCGTTTGTTCTGCATTTACTTTTTGTTTGTAACCCACGTGTTAACCCACTTCAATAAAAACCGACACTTGTTTCAAAAAAAAAAGAAATATTGGGAGAGAAATATATAAGAATGATTGACGATGGAACAAATTTTTAGCAAGAGGTTAGTTTAGTTTAGGGTTTCGATGTCAAACTGCTTTGTGATCATTCAACGTTGGTGTGAAAAATATTCTTAGTTGCCCTTTTGAACCTATGTATGCTTGGATGGTTCATGTGTTGAAGTTTTCTACTGCGTCAGATGACGATGTTGTCATCGAACTCTAATGCTCTCGTCGGACTCAAAGGGGTTAAGAGGGATTTAGGTATTTTAGAGATTTTAATTTTTATTAGTTATATATTTCTTTTACTATTTTATCAGTTATATATGACATGTTATAACGGTGTTAAACATTTAACGGAGGAGTGATGAAAAAAACACAATGTTAAAAGTTTAGTGAGTAAATTGGTCGTTTTAAAGTTCATCGACCAAAATAGGTCACAGAGCAAAGTTGAGTGATGATTTAGGTATTTTACTCTAACAAAAATTGGGGGGAAATTGGCCCCTAATAATAAATGTTGGGAAAAATTGGATCCCTAATAACAAATATTGAAAAAATTGAATTTTAAGAGTATGCATGTGATGACAAATATTGGAAACAATGGAGCCATAATAACATGTATTGAAAAAATTTGGGCCCCTAATAATAAGTATTGAAAAAATGGACTTTAATAACAAATATTGGAAATCATTAAACTATAATTAAAATCTTAATTATGACCCTAGGACCCACTAATGGAACATAAATCATCTGCTCCTTTTTTTTTGCCCCTATTTATTCACTCACACTAAAAAAAATAAGTTTAGATTTTAGGAATAGAGTTTAGGATATAAAATTTAAAAATTAAGGTTAGAACTTAAGGTTTAGATTTTTTTAGTGTTGGGGCATGTCGCATGAATAGGGACACAAACTATCATTTTTGTTTCCACTAATGCCTAGACTAAATAAATTTCAACTATTTTTTATATTTAATTAGGGGCGGTGGGCCCTGGACAGGCGAACTTGTTGCCATGACTCATGGACGAGACTACACAATTACGTATATGTGGTTAGAATCAAAACGGATAGGTCAATTGAAAACAAAATCAGTGGTTTGATATGTTTCACCTACAATTTTATAAGGTTAAATATATATTTTTTTTTTGATTAATAAGGGATGCCATGGTTGGCCTCATTAAAAACCTCCCTAACCTAAATGGAGGAAAAGAGTACCAACCAAAGCATTACAAAAAAGCGGGAACGCCCCGGCACATAACAGAATAAATTAGACCGTATGACAAGCTAGATCCTCATGTAATATAGCAAACACCGCATCCGGTGGACTATCAAAATAAATCACATCATATCCATCCCATGGACCCATCTTAGCGAGAGTATCGGCTACACAATTAGCATCCCGCGATACATGCCGTAGCTCATACGCGGACACCCTTACCAATAAACGGTGTATCGCACCCACCAAGGAGCGAGGGCCAACACGAATCTCCTCTCGCCGAACCAACTTAAGCGCCTCAATACAATCCGACTCTACGATCACTCTCCCCACATTATACTTGAGTGCACACACCAACCCTTCATGTATCGCCCAAAGCTCCGCCTCAAGAGCATTGCACCGTCCTATCATCTTCGTAAAACCACCAATCCATCGCCCTAAGTTGTCACGCAAAATCCCGCCACAAGACGCACGTCCAGTGCTCCGATTATACGCACCATCGGTGTTGATTTTGCACCACCCATCGGGTGAAGGTTAAATATATATTTAGTACATCAATTAGACATCTTTTCCAAAGAAGATATCTACAGAATTTTTACTAAGAAGTTATACCTGAAATTTAATTGTATCCATATTTTTTTATCAGTAAGTGTTAATTTTTAATAACATACACTATAAAATTATGCCACGTGCAATGATGACAATAAAGTTATTAACTCTTATTAGTTTGATAATGTGACACGTTAAAATTTATAAAAAATTTCTAATATTAAGCTTTCACCTTCGCCGGTTTAGATGATGATGATCCTGAGACTCAAGGCCCTAATCATGCTTAATTAACATGATAATTATGCAATCTATTACTATGACTCGTCAGAGTCTGCGCCAGCAAGGAGCAGGATGCCCCAAATATGATTGTTGGTACATTTGAATTATTCAATAAGTCTACATTCGTATTACTGGATCCTGGACCCACACATTTCTTCATTTGTTTCTAATTGCTAACTTTAGAACCAGCCACGAATCTTTTAGCCTTTAGGGGATAATGTGTTAGCAAATTGAGTAGGAAAGAGATGTCTATTTATGATTTAAGGGAATGATGGTATCCTCCACCGGTTAGTCAAGGTGGAGTAACAAGTCTCCTTTGAACTACTTTAATTAGGGTTGTAAACGAACTGTTCGGTGAGAAATTTGTTTCTTTATTAAACTAACGAAAATGAATAAAATTTTCTGTTTGTTTAATTAAATGAACAAATAACTCGTTCGTTCATTTACATTTGTTTATGCTTCCTCATTAACGTTTGTTCGTTTAATGATGGGAATTGAAGTATTTTATGGCCATGTTTGGTAAATAGCGGTTTGGGCAAAAATTAGAGGTTTAAGGTATAATTAGCGGTTTGACTAGTCAAATCCGCTAATATTGATGTTTGGTAAATAGAGGATTGAAAGAGCGGATTGAGGTGAAAAAGCTAATTTTGAAAAAGCTCCTAATATGAGCTTTTTGAGATTATAGGTTTGATATTAGAGTTGTAATGACTCTTTTACCCTTAACAATTACCAAAAATCTCCAAATAACCTAAATTAAATAATAATATTTTTTTAATATAAATAATAACATATTAGATATTGGACTTATTTGTTGTTACTACTAATTTATATGGTGACATTTGTAAGTTAATTTTATTTTTTTTATTATCACGTATTTATATGTGTATATAAAAAATTTAATAATTATATAAATAATAAATTAATATATAAATCTTTCAAATATGTTTAGGAAATTTATATTAAAAAATAATTTTTACAAATCTAATTAATATTTATTAGATACAAAATATTAATAACTGATAAATTATTCAAACAAGTATTAAATATAATCATGTCCTTATATGTCATTTTGCTTGTTTAAATAATCAAACAACTATCAGCTATTAGTTAATTTTACCAAACACTTTTATACAATCAGCTAATACAATCCGCTAGTCAAAACAGCTAATACAATCAGCTATCAGCTATCAGCTATCAGTTAATGTAATCCGCTATCAGCTATCAGCTATCCGCTAATTGCCAAACAAGGCCATGTATTAAATAAATAGAAATTATTTTGTATTTTAAAAAAGAAACTACACATAAGTCATTAAAACAAATATTTTTTTGGTTGTTTTTATTTAGACAAATATTCTAATCAAATATATTTGACATTTTATTTTATACAAAAGTAAATAACTAACAGAAAATCCTTTAGACACTAGAGTAGTGTCCTAAGGCGACTTGAACGCAAATCTTGCATGTGAGGTGAATACGGGAATGGAACGAGAGGGGTTGGAGAGAGCGGTCGCCCTCTAAAAATTTAAAATTTTTATATCATTTAGATTTTTTATAGAAATTTTCTATGTATTTCTTATTGAAAATCTATTTTCCCCCCTTAAAATTTTGTAAGTTCGCCTCCTCTAACATAAAGTTCTGTGTCCGTCCCTAGGTGAATCCCTCAGCTAGTTGATGGTGTCGAGGGACGAACATGAGATTCGGACCTGACGAGTTTTAATTCGATTTGATCTTATATGATCAAGTTTTTTTCAAAAAAAATCATTTTAGTTCGTGTCGAGTGGAATTTTTTTAAATAATTGATCAGATTTAGGAGAACAAATATCCGACCCAACCTGACATGAGATAATTATATTTTTTTCCATATATTTAAGGATAATTATTATATGATAAATATTTTATACACAGGCGGTGGAAACTGAAAGTTTCCACAAGCGCCTTAGTTTTAGGGTATAGGGAGTTAGTTTAGAGTATAGGTTTAGGAGTTTAGGTGTAAGGGGGTTAGAATTTAGGGATAGTTGTTTCAATTTAAGGTTTAGGGTTATAATTTAGGGTTTATAAGTTAAAAGCTAAATCTTCACCATATTACCCTAAAAACTAAACCCTAACCTGTAAACCCTAAATTATAACCATGAACCTTAAATTGAAACAACTATCCCTAAATTCTAAACCCCTACACCTAAACCCCTAAATTCTATAGCCTAAACTAACTCCCTATACCCTAAAACTAAGGCGCTTGTGGAACTTTCAGTTTCTATCGCCAGAGTGTATAGGATATTAATCCATTATTATATTGTCCTTTAGTTTTATAAATTATTTTCAAATCTCTCTTTAATTTTATCGAATAAAAAAAAGAATGGGGGATAGTTATGATAAACATGTCTTTATATTTTTTCTTATTATGCCCTATTTTGTTAATAAAAATCAGAAGAAATACTTTTATTCGTTTCAGGTCATGTCAAATTCGAGTAAAAATAAATATAGATCAGATTCGAGTTGGTCAAATATTCGACCCATACCCATCCTTAATGATATCACTGAGTTTAGATCAAGTGAATTAATTAATAATAATAACATTAATTCAAATTCGTTACAAAAAAAAAAGAAGTTTACTATTAGGAAAATTCTACAACGTGCGACGAACATCGATGAACACCACTAATGATGAACACCGATGAACACCATTAAATTAATTAATAAAGATTTAAAATTTCAAGGACCCGTCATACAATTAATAATTATTTTAAAAATTCAATTAAATTATTTTTTATATATATTAAAATTTTATTTTTTTAATAAGGGTAAACTATATATTTAGTACCTCACTTATTTTCGTATTTTTATTGAACCCTCATTATTTAAATATTATTTCAATTTGACCCTATTCTTTATAAAAAATAATTTAACCCTTAACCTAATACCCTAAACTATTAAACCTTAAACCCTTATTTCTGGGAATACGATTAATGAAAAAACTTAATAGAGACGGATCTTTTGTTTGCTGTATCCATCTCATTTGAAAGCATTAAAAAGTCTGGAAATGGAAGTTTATATATGTTTTCAATATTGCTTGCAGTAAATCTTAAGATGAAATACTGTTTTTTTTCTCCCAAAACTTTGATCATTGTTGTTAATAGGTTCATAAGATTGTTGATTTATCTCCATTTCCGGATCGAGAAGCGATGTGGTATCTCGAAGTTCTGGAAGCTTACAAGTTGTTCTACCATCCCCTCATTGAAGAATTCATATGAACTCATGTATTATTCAGTTCTATGTCTGCTAGAGTCACCATAAAGGTTAGTTGGGTGAGAGAACTTGATTGAGTTTTCCGAAATCTAATGCAATTTTCTACATTGTTATTAGTTGCAAATGTAGAGATTGCCATTGTTGAATGCAACAACATAGCTGAAACATGTTCTTTCCGATTCCCATAGATTATATGTACAAGCTCGTTTTGGCTTTTTCATGACCATCTTACGTATTCCTGAGAAAGAATTGCTTGTATCTTATCTTTGGACTTTTCCATGATCATCTCACGAATCTTTAAACATCATTCACGTATCTTAGCAATGGCTTATACTGATTACCATTGACATCATATTGCTGATGGATTCTTCCCACATGGTATTGATAATTTCGCACACCTGTTCCAATTCTTTGTTGGATAAAATGTTCCACTCCAGTTCCGAGATGGGTTCACTCGGTTGTTCAAAATCAACTGCGCAGAGTTTTGTTGAGGACGCGACCGCGTTGAGCCGCTGTGACGAGCATTCAATAGAAATACGGTAGCAATGAAAAACTGGATTTTCCTTGAATGAAGACAACATTTTTAATAATTGAATTGAGAGAGCAGTCCGAGGTATTCTTCCGGTACATCTCAACATTCTAGTTTATCAATGGATCAGCGATTGGTATTTTTGAGAGGATGTTGGATGAAGGAGATTCGAGTTTATCTTCATCTCAAATAAGATGATAGCGTTACTCTAGCAGATTCGAGTTTAATTAATTTTGATATATATAAAAAAATAATTTAATTAAATTTTTTAGAAGAATTCAACGATTGATTGAATTGAATTGAATCGATGATGGTGAAATTATTTTTAATGGTATATGGTTTAGGGTATATGTTTAAGAGTTTAAGGTTTAATAGTTTAGGGTTTTAGGTTAAGGGTTAAATTATTTTTTATAAAGAATAGGGTCAAATTGAAATAATATTTAAATAATAAGGGTTCAATAGAAATATGAAAATAAGTGAGGTACTAAATATATAGTTTACCCTTATTAAAAAAATAAAATTTTAATATATATAAAAAATAATTTAATTAAATTTTTAAAATAATTATTAATTGTATGATGGGTCCTTGAAATTTTAAATCTTTATTAATTAATTTAATGGTGTTCATCGGTGTTCATCATTAGTGGTGTTCATCGATGTTCGTCGCCCGTGGTAGACTCATCAACGCATCCAAAGGGAATAAAAATTTCATTTTCATTTTCCAACGAGAAGAATAAAAACATCTAATTGAAATATGAAATTCCATAATCATTGCAATGTGTTTTCATTAAATAAACGTTACCTTATATAGCAATTTCCCTTAAATTGTGATTATAATTAAGCTATATTTAATTCCTACATTACGTTGATTTTGGTCTAAACTTGGAAACACCATAAAAATCCTTATTTGCATTCACAATATTATTTGAATCCAACTCGGTTACGATTTTTTTCATGATTAAATAGTATTTTTCAAGATAAATGTTAGAGTTCGAACTCACAAAACGGTGAAGTTGATTAACAATCATGATCACTAGACCAGTTAATGTATCTTTGAGTTACAATTTTTTAATAAAATAGAATAATAAAAATTAAAGAGGATGATATTCATATCAAAAATTCGAATTCAAATCACTTTGTCTATTGTCTAAAAATTAAAAATATATATGTTCAGATACAAACTTAATTAAAAATTAGAGTAATAAAAACTAAATTTAAAAACAAGAAAGAGAAGAAAAAGACCAAAATACCACTTGCGGAATTAGCCCAAATCTCTATAGCCAGTAGCCACCCCCGGCAGAGGAAAACAGAGCATTCTTTTCCTTCTCATTTTCCAACCATGCCCTCTTCCACCACTAACGGTCACTATTATTATTTTATACTTTTTTTTGGATAAATTTTAAAGGAGAGTAAAAAAGGACTCCAGAAAAAAGAGAGGTGTTATTATTTAAGAAAACATGAGACAATAAAAATAAGATGAAATGACAAAAAATATTTAAACGTTTGTATATTTTGTTATTTAGTCTCTTATTTTTTCTAGTTCAAATATACCTGTAACGTTTTAATTTGGTTCAAATATACTTCTGTTGGATGTAAACTGCCAGCCAATTGACAGTCAAAGATTGATATTGACTGGACTTGCCACGTGTTAAGATCTGTTGACGTGTCAGCATTATATTTGTCGTGTACCGACATCAGATCCGACCACGTGTCAGTATAATAGTCGGCCACGTGTCACCATAAAGAAGGGTATAATAAATTTGTTATAAAAAAATCTGACGTGGCATCAGCAGATTTTAACACGTAGCAAGTCCAGTCAGCATCATCTATTAACCGTTAGTTGATTGACAGTTTTTATCTAACGAGGGTATATTTGGACTAAATTAAAACGTTGAGGTATATTTAGACCCAAAAAAAAATAAATGACTAAATGACAAAACATACAAACCTTGAGTACATCTTTTATTATTTTACCTAAAAATAAATAGCTCGATCAACCGGTCAAATCTGCTCACTCCTATCATCGTACCTTTTGATCATATATATATATATATATATCAACCTACTGAGATCATATATATTCTTTCTACAAGTTTTTTGATCATATATATATATATATCAACCTACCTGAGATCTGTCTGATTATTCTCTTTCCTTCTACCCTTCTCCTCCTTCATTCACACTGGAAAATCAAACAGCCGGCTCCTTCCTTTTCAAGCTTAAATATATTCTAAACAAAGCCTTGACGTAGCCCACAAATATTTCCTATAAACAACCTTCCTTCCTCGTTGACATACCCATTTCATAGTTTTTTTAGGAAATCTGGTTGTGGAATCTGATCTAGGTTTTTGTTAATTGGGGGAGGAGAGTAGGAGAAGGGAGGATGTTAACGTGTATACCTTGTTCAAAGCAGCTAAACAACAACAATCGATCTGTTGGTCGTCCACAGAAACATGATGAAGATGCTTTGGAAACTCCCAGGACTAGGCAAGCCATTAAAGCTCTCACTTCTCAGGTATTTTTTAACTTAGATGCTTTTTTCTGTTTGTTTCCTGGGAAAATGCGGGAAAAAAACGATTAGGAATAATTCGACTTTGATGGGTTTAATGGGAAATAAGCTGTGAATCATTTTTTTCATCTGTCCTGTTGCTTCCTCTATTTCATTAGCCACTAAACATCGAAATCCTGTATCGGGCCATCGGCATGTTTCTTAAATCTTTATTGAGTTTGTTTTTCCTACTCAGTTTTCAAATTTCTGAAGAAAATGGGGAAAGCAAAAAAAATCCCTGAATTCGTTTTGTTTTGTACCTTTTTTTCTTTCCCCGACAAAGGGTTGTAGTGACAGAGGAATTTTCTTTGTATGTAATTTTCAGATCAAGGACATTGCATTGAAAGCATCAGGAGCTTATAAAAACTGCAAGCCCTGTTCTGGTTCATCAAACCATAACCGGAACTATGCTGACTCTGATGCTGCCTCTGACTCGGCAAGTTTCCATTGCCCTTACCAAAGAACGGGAAGCTCTACTCCTCGAATTTGGGGCAAAGAGATGGAATCGAGACTAAAAGGACTTTCGAGTGCAGAAGGTACCCCAACATCTGTTAGTGGCCGTGCAGAATCCGTAGTTTTTACCGAGGAAGATGAGCCTAAGGAATGGGTTGCTCAAGTGGAGCCCGGTGTTTTAATTACTTTCGTCTCATTGCCTGAAGGAGGGAATGATCTGAAACGAATTCGATTCAGGTACTTTATTTTGTTAATGGTATATAATATATGATAGTGAAGGTTATGTTTTGTCTGGAATTAATTGCATGATTTTCGTTTTTGGTATTGAAATGGTAGCCATGTTTGCAAAGTCTCCTCTTTTGTTATCAAATATCTTCTTTTCAAGTGTTTATACTGTTTTGTTTTGGAATCGTCTCCTTGTGGTTTGGTTGCCATTCTTTGCTCTTAGCTTGATACTGGAGGTTTCTGTCCGTAGGGTTGTGATTTCATGTGGTAAGTATGTTGATGGTGGTAATTGAAGCTGGACATTTTGACATTATCCTGTGTCACTTCATGTTTGGGTTGCCGTCCCACTAAATTTTCTTGAGATGCTTTATGAGTGATAATCTATATCCCATCATTGAATTGGCCCCTGATGTGAGGCTCTCTTTATAGCTTGACCCACTTGGCAGTATAGCTTTTGTTGCATTGCCAGAGAATATATCGTTCTACCATGCCAAATAAGCTCATCCGGAGCCAGATTTTTTTCCCACTACAATGAGGTATCTTTGTGTTTGTTTCATGAACTCAAACCTTTCGAGGTTCGAGGCTGCCCCTCCCAACTATACCATCTCCAAGTTTTGAACCTAACTTCTCTCCCAGAGAGTGCAATGTGCCGCCTTACAATTACACCTAACACTTGTTGGTCAACCGGAGCTTGATGATGGTTAAACTATTTGATGTGTATGTGTTTCTTATTGATTGGTTAGTGGGTTATGATTTGGTATGTCCATAAGTAGAACGTGGGATGACTCAATGGCCAAGTTTATTAGATCTTTGTTTAGGCAGTACACTGATTGGTGAATCTGCTGTGACAGTAACATTAAAGGATTAAAGAAATGTCTTCTTCACATTCAATGTTGGTACATACAATTCCCTTTTGTTGTCCAGGGTGTTTGCTGGATAAATTTTCAATGCCCTGGTGACAGTGACCAAACAGAGCATTTGATAGAATCAGAAGAAAATGTCCTTTTGTACAAGTCATTCCTTGTCAATTAGTAGTTGTTCTTTTATGGGCCAAAAATAAAGCCTTTCATATCTTAACTCCTCAGTACAATAGCATCTCTATCCGGAAATACCATTTCCCTTATTTTGTGTTTCTTGTTTAGCAGCCTAGTGGCCTCAGTGTTAAGCAGCAATGGTTTCTTATAATGTTTAATGTCTTTACCATATCATAATTTTCACTTTACAATATTGACAGATGTCTTTGAACATACATGGCCCCATATCTCTGGTTGTTTCCTGACTTGTATAACCTTTCATAATTTATAGTTATGATAGTTATATACTTATCAGAAATTTTGGAGGGAAAAAGTCGGACTATTTTCCAGTTCCTCTGTTTTTTTTAAACAAAATGTATCCTTGTCTCTCATCTAGATAATATTAGCTATACTAGACTGAAGGTGATTACCACCAATTTATTAAAGCATATCATTCCAAATCTGCAATGCTTCCTTGCTATTTTCTAAAACGGATCCACCTTTTATCTGCATGTTATGCTGATAAATTGATGGGATGTTTAGTTTGATAATTACTTTATAAAACCATTTTCAGACAGTGTAGTATAAAGGGCATTTTGGCTTTTATATTATCAGTAAACTTCTATGACTCAGCCAGTTAATTAACTGGTTTCTCTTGATAACATTTTGAAATCAACTGATGTTCTTGATTATCTTGGTAATGGATTTAACTGTAATTATCAAGGCACTAAGCTCCTCTAGATATGTTGACTAATCCATTGTTTATTCTTTTCTGCACACTTGTTATTTCAAGGATTTTGAAACTTCAAGTACTCTGCAATTATCAGCTTCTGCTCTTTTTTATTCTATAGTTTCTTGTTGATTTATTGAAGTGCTAATAAAAACTTTTGTTAATTTAATCAGTCGTGAAATGTTTAATAAATGGCAAGCTCAAAGGTGGTGGGCAGAGAACTATGACAAGGTCATGGAATTATACAATGTTCAACGTTTCAACCATCAAGCAGTCCCACTTTCAACTCCCCCAAGATCTGAAGATGAAGTAAGCTTCTTCCCTCCATGTATTTGTTGTCCTTAGCATCAGTAGGAGGAAGTCCTATTTCTTATGTTTTGTAACAGTCCATAAGCTTTTAAAGCCTTGTCGTTTTCAATTTAGCTTTTGCCCATCCTTTACAGGGTTCAAGAGTTGAATCAGTAAAGGAGAGTCCTGTGACACCACCCCTAAACAAAGAACAGCCCCGCAACTTTGTGCGGTCAACAGGAATGGGCTACTCGTCATCGGATTCCTTAGACCATCAGCCAGTGCAATCCCATCAATACTATGACTCGGCTGCACTTGCTTCAACACCGAAACTCTCCAGCATTAGTGGAGCCAAGACTGACATATCATCTGTAGATGGCTCTGTAAGGAGTAGTTCATCAAGAGAAGGAGATTATTCTGGAGAGCCATCCATTAGTAATGCCAGTGACATGGAAACTGAATGGGTTGAGCAGGATGAACCAGGGGTTTACCTCACTATTAGAGCACTTCCCGGTGGCTCTCGAGAGCTTAGACGTGTCCGCTTCAGGTACGTAATTTGTTTGATACAGAAGGTAGATGGAGTAAACGTTGTGAGTTTGTGTGCCTTTTGTGGATCCAGGACTCAAATTTTTTGCTCCATGGCTCTATTTACAAACTATAGAAGAGCTTGATATTTAATTAAAGTGTTAGTAGTAATAAAAACACCATTTCTTTTGTTTCTTGATATGTACGAATGATTCATTGCAGCCGAGAAATGTTTGGAGAAATGCAGGCAAGGGCGTGGTGGGAAGAAAATCGAGCCAGGATACGACAACACTACTTATTGTGAGATGTAGCAAATCAATGGAGTGGTGGCAGTTTGTCTCCTTTTAATTTAACCCAAGGTTCTTACTGTTAAGACGATTCTGTGTTTTGTCCACAACTAATCACAAAGCTTTTTTTTACTTGATTAACTCTGCTAATTTGTGATATTTAGCATCAAATCAATGGGATGGTGGCAATTTGTCTCCTTTTAACCCATGGTTGTTTAGCAAATTATTGATTTGTCTTGTCTGGTATGGTCTATATATCTGCCTTTTCTTTGTTTGTAAAGGGAAAAAAAAAATCAGAATCAAGTGTTAGGAAAGTCACTCTATTTGGATCCAAAGCTCAAGTTTGCTTCAAAATTATTAATATAAAATGATTGGAGTCTCAAACAATCTTTAAACTCTTGATAAATTTTTTCTTTTTTTCTTGCAAGTTTTTCTTTTTTGACAATAAATTTGCTCTTTTTTAATTATCCTTCAACTTTGCACAGTTTATTTGTTTTTTAAATTTCTCGTTGTTTTAAGCTTATTCTTTATTGAATTTGTACCACATGCTCATCAATTTGTAGCAATAATGGGTTGCATTTTGGATTCATATAGGAGCTTTTGATAAATGGCTTAAGGATTTAATAAGCCCTTAATCTTTTGTAAAAAAAATCAATTAAGCCCCTAATTTTTTTTGTACTTAGTTAAGCCTTTAAACTCAAGAAGAAAAAAATTAATTTGGTCCTTTGACTAACATTACCGTTAATTTTAACGAGTTTTTTTTTTTAAAAAAATTATTTACCACGCGTTGCAAAAAGATAATGCCACTTGTAATTTATAAGAATTTTTAAATTTTAATTTTAAAAAATAAAAATCAGAAAAAAAATATATAAAAATTCTGAAAAATTCTAAAAAAATATTTTTAAATTTCGGAATTTATTCAAAAATAATAAATAATATATTTTCAAAAGATTAAAATATTTTAAAAATTTTAAAATATTAAATATTATTATAAAATTATAAAAAATAAATTAAAATTATTAAACAAAAAAATTATTTTTATTTTTAAAATATAAAATAATAACAGTTATTTAAAAATATATAAACAATAAAAGTTATTTTGAAAACCAAAATAACTTTAAAAAATATTAATATTTTTCAATTTATTTTTTATAATTGTATAATAATATTTAATGTTTTCAATTTTTTAAAATATTTTAATCTTTTGAAAATTTATTATTTATTATTATTAAATAAATTTAGGAATTAAAAATATTCTTTATATTTTAAAATAATTTTCCAGAATTTTTATTTTTTTAGATTTTTCGGATTTATATATATTTTGTAAAAATAAATTTTAAAAATTCTTAGAAATGACAAGTGGCATTATCTTATTGCGACACATGACAAATTTTTTTTTTAAAAATCGTTAAAGTTAACTGTCAATGTTGGTCAAAGAGCCAAATTATTTTTTTTTTCGAGAGTTTGAGGGCTTAATTGGATGCAAAAAATATTTAAAGGCTTAATTAATTTTTTTTTTAAAGTTTAAGGACTTGTTGAACCCTTAAACCTTGATAAATTTGTTCCTTGTAATGACTGAGTTACAACCATTGGATTGAGTTACAACCATGGCATAACTGAGTTACTTGTAATGACCAAAAACATGCATCAACTTGGCACCCAGCTACAACCAGGAGATTTCCTCTTTTCCTTTTCAGAAATCATCTTCTTCAGTCTCTCTGCATCCTTCCATTTATTCAATGAAGCATAAATATTGGCCAAAAGCACATAATTCCCAATCTCTTCAGGCTCGATTTCAAAGAGATGACTCGACGCTATCTCACCCAATGGAGCATTACCGTAAACCTTACACGCTCCAAGCAACGCACCCCAAAGTCCAGAGTCCGAGGCATCTCCGTATTCAATGATAAGATTATATGCTTTCTCAAGATGCCCAGCCCTTCCAAGGAGGGTAACCATGCAAGTAAGGTGTTCACTTAAGGGCACAAGGCCAAAAACATGCGTCATTAGCTCAAAGAGCTTGCATCCTTCCTCAACCAATCCACCATGACTACAGGCATCAAGGACGCCTACGAATGTAACTTGGTTTGGCTTGATTCCTTCCTTGTGCATCTTTGAGAATAAAGCCAAAGCTACCCGGGACTCTCCATGGTTAGCGAGGGCTGTGATCATTGTGCTGTAAGATACTACATCCCTCTGCTTCATTCTACGGAACTCCATCCAGGCCTGCTCTATACCTCCACATTTTGCATGCATGTGTATTAACGCATTCGACACAAAGAGCGTCCTTTCTGAATTTAACATGCAATAAGAAGTAATTAAAAACACGAAACAAGAATCTAGCTGAGGACTAATCAACCATACCATCAATGCACATATTTAATAACAGTACGGGTACCGCACTAGCAATTACTAATACAAGCACAACTTACCACAACACCCTTCTTCTAAATCCTTAGCCAATGCCTCCGCCATAGTAACATCTCCTATTTGAGTACAAGCGGAAATAGCACCCACCATTCCAACCTCGGTAATTCTGATATTTTGAACTCTTATTGCCCTATAAATCCCAATAGCTTCGTCTGAATATCCGTTTTGCGCATAGCAAGCCAACATTGCTGCCCAACACAATGCGTCAGGTTTTACTATTTCATCAAACACTCTTCTAGCCTTACTCACATCACAGCACTTCCCATAGCCTGCGATCATAGCAAGGCAAGCAACCGAATTCTTCTCCATCATCCTGTCATACAACTCCTCAGCTGCTTCCATGTCACCATAATTCGCATATCCAGCAACCATGGTTGTCCAGGAAACCATATTGCGTCCCTCCATGTCATCAAACAAGAAACGAGCTTTATCCATCAACCCCACCTTAGTGTAACCACAAATCATAGCTGTCCAAGCAACCACATCTCTCTCTCCCATTCCATTGAACACCCTTTCCGCGTCCAACATGAATCCACACTTGGCGTACATATCAAGCAATGATGTCTGCACTACATTGTTGCTCAAGAGACCCGATTTCTCGACTCCCGCGTGAACTTGCTTGCCTTCGAAAATTGCCGGGAGGCGAGCACAAGCATTAAGAACAGAGGAGAAGGTGAACCCAGATGGGGGTATGCCTTTCCGCTGCATTCTGGAGTATAATAGAATAGATTGGATGAAATAACCGTTGAAAACATGGGAGCGTATGAGGGAAGTCCAAAGGAACAGCCTTTTGCAGTTGGGTATTTGATCGAACACGTGGAGTGCGTAGCAGAGGTAGTCACCTGGTACATTCAATAGCTTATCGAGGAACAGAGTTAAGAAGCTGTGGTACTGGGGTTTACGCAGAGTTTTGAGAAAGAAAGCGTGGGTTTGTTTTAGTTGGTTAATTGAGTTGCTACGCTGGAGGTAATGGGCAATGGGTGAGAATCGTTTTCTTGTTGCTGGGAATGGGGGTTGGGACATGACATGGATCCTGGTTTTATTTAAAGGATTGGGTGGGAAAATAACTGGCTTGGCTTTCTAGTCTTTTATGGATATCTTTTTTCTGATTATTCTTCACAGTAATTATATCCTAGAAAAAACTTTAATACACAATCTGCGTAAATTTTAGTAGTTTGGGTTTTAGTTTATTTGATGAAAAAAACTTTGATATACGGGCCGTGTAAATTTTAGTTTATACATGCTTTTTAGTTTTAGAGTTTAAGATTTTAGTTTAGAGATTTAGGTCGTAGGGTTTAAAATTTAAGGTATATAGTTTAAGGTTTATGGTTTAGGGTTTAATTTTTTAGGGTTAGAGTTAAAAATTTAGTATTTGAGTTTTATAGTGTAAATATGTAAACTACACGAGCAGCTCGTGTATCAAAATTTTACCCTTATTTGATATATTATTTGCTCATTTGTTTGTTGGCTCTGCAAAGTAGTGTTCATCCCATTCTGAAAGTTGAGAGTTTTGACAATAAGGTTCTGCTCGATGATTTCAAACAAAATTATTTTAGAGTAAAATACACTAGAAGTCACTTAGTTATAAGTTTAGTAACAAAAAATCATTTTTTAAAAGTAACAATTCAGTCACTGAATTATAAGTACAAGAACAAACATATCACTCGATTAAAATTTTGTTAAAACGATACATTACATTGCAGGCACTAGGCAGCAAGGCAGAGTTGGATCAGAAAGGAGGGTTCGTGGATATGGTGAGGCTCGCATCTTGGAAGCCCGTAGGAACATCAAAGCCGGACATGAAGTCACCCCCAAAAAGCACAGCACCAGCCGCCAGTGCTCCTGCCCCTACTCCCATTGCTAAACCAGGTCTTGGCCCTAGTCCAGGTCCTGGTGCAGCCACAGATGATGGCATGTTGAAACAATTCTCTGTTCTGGGGAGGAAAGTGGGAATGTGACCAACGTTAGAGGGTGGAGGTGGAGGTGGAGGAGTGGTAGTCCTAGGTGGTGGGCGATGGCTGTGTCCAGAAGTTGATGGATAACTAGGTTGACCTACTAGCCCTAGAGGTGGGTTGTTATTGTTTGTGGGATATGGCAGTGGATGTTTATATGGGAATGCCATGTTCAGCTGAGATTGATTGTAAGGCCGTGTTGGCATTGCCTCTGCTGCTGGATACCCGCCTTCAGTAGAAAAGGGAATATCAGCTCTATGGTCCATGAGAACAAATCCTCCCTCACTACCTGCAAAACCATGTAGATGTATTAAGTCCTTGATCACCACACATGACTATCTCAAATGTCAAAAACAGAAATTTAGTTGAAAATGAGATTACCTGGGAAAGAACCAGGATCTTCCCTCTCCTTCGAGACACGAATCGAGATGTCAACAAATCCTTGAGGTTTGTTGGAATTTCCTTTGCGTAACTGGTAGCTCCCTACTTCTTCAGTTGAAGAGGAGGCGGAATTGTTGTTATATTTGGCCAGAAATTCTTTCAAGGCAACAGTTGCAGTCCCTTGAAGCCTTTCCCTCAGAAAGATGGGCTCCCTACTGTATACTTCAACATGGAGCACCATGTCCTGGACATTAGACTCATCAACCAAAGCTGCAAACCTTGTTTTCCATATCGGATTTGAGCTCCCGGAAGCATCAATCTTGGTGCAATATTTGTCGTTGGGATCGATCCATCCTACTGTAAACCACTGCAGCTTCCAAAAAGAGGACGATCGCCGGAGACCACGAGCAGAAATTATACAAACTTCAATCCAGATTTTCCCCATACCAAAAAGTGAAGAAAGATTGAAAGGGTGGCGGAATATATGCTTGAAGCTTATATGTTATTGCATTGTTTAGAAGGCTACTTTACTTTTATGAATTTTTAAGCCTAAACAGCATCATTAGGGTAACCTTTTTTCTACATACAGATGGGCCATGAATAGGAATCTAGATAAGAGTGCAACTCTTTTGGCTAAAGGTTGAAATTTTCTTTCTTTTAGAAACCGGATGGCCTCCAAGTCAAACAGCAGGGGAAAAGGTTAAAGAGCAGGGAGTCAATAATTGTGCATTTGTATAGCAAAATAACAATGTTTCTGAGTTCGATAATGAAACAGAAACTTGATTATTTTAGGCTTGAAATAGAGATATGGTGTTTAAATAAATTCAGTTGTATTGGGTATCTGAGTTCTGGGAAAGACAAATACTTCAACCATCTAATTCTCTTCTCCTAGCACAAGGGAGCAACTGAGGCAGATTTCAACACTCATAAAAATGCAACCAATATTGAACCAAAATAAAAGAATTCCTGGTTAGGTGCAAGGCTAATTTGATGAGATATAGAATGCAAACTACTCCATAATATTATTGAAGATAAAAGTGTGTGGTGGGTGTCATAGTCTCATAGTAGGATGGCCATAACTTCCCTACTCCCCACCCCAGCTCCCACACCATAGAAAGGCAGAGCTCAGAGCTCTTTTATATAGCACAAAGTCTTCAAGTTTTCTTTGGATGGATTTAAAACCATCCCAAATAAAAACACAACCCGTTTTTCAACCCAAAACAACAAAACCAACAAAGTCTATTTTATTGCATTGTCATGCCATGCATACATGCATTGGCAGTTTTCTTCGGCCTAGAGAATTATAGCCACCATTGCGCCTGCTCCCTACCCTCCACAGTTTGCTTCTGCCTCCTCTCAGCAGCTGCTCCACTGCTTTCAGGTTGAAAACTCTCGTACTCCAATGCCTTCTCTGATGCTCTCATCTCATTCTCCTCTGGGAAAAACCTGAACCAGTCCTCATCAGTAGGAGGTTCACATAGTGCCTCCAGTTCTCCTTTTTGCTCAAGTAAGGATGCCAGTTCAGGTGTTAGAGTTTCCTCCTGAAAACAGAATTCACTCGGGGATTGCATTCTCATCTCCAGTGGCTTCAACAAATCTGAAACTACCCCACCTACATCAGTCCTGCATCTAGAGCCTTCTCCATCAGCTATAAAATCTTTTTCACACATTGCTTTACCAGGATAATGAGAACCAATTCCACTCGGGGATTGCATTCCCATCTCCAGTGGCTTCAACAAATCTGAAACTACCCCACCCTGCTCTACATTGGTTCTGTATCTAGAGCCTTCTCCGTCAGCTATGACATCTTTTTCACTCATTGCTTTACCAGAATAATGAGAACCAATTCCGGTCATGTAGTCAATGGTCTGAAATCCATTCAACCCTGTCATGACTTGAGAAGGTGAACGCCATGCAGATGAGGAAGCGCCACTGTTACTTTGAGGGAGACACTCTTGCATCCTCCACCACGAAGAAGCATGCCCAGCATTTTGTACACTATTATCCACATTGGTTGGATTGATCATCATGCTTGTCTCGCCTAATTCCTTTTGTTTGCCCTTTGTATTCCACAATGAGGATAAATCAAGTTTTACTTTCCCTGGATCATAATTGGGAAAAGAAGATTCCAAGTGAACCCCGTTGCTTTGATTAGTAGCATAATCCTTGAAAGCAACTCCGCTATCTAAACCCACTCTCATTGGTAGCATCAGCTTTTCTTGGAAGTCCACTCCATCTCCAAGTTTTCCTTTCCCTGAATCATGATTGGGAAAAGAAGACTCCAAGTGAACCCCATTGCTTCGATTAGTAGCATAATCCTTGAAAGTAACTCCTCTATCTAAACCCACTCTCATTGGTTGCATCAGCTTTTCTTGGAAGTCCACTCCATCTCCAAGTTTTCCTTTCCCTGAATCATAATTGGGAAAAGAAGATTCCAAGTGAACCCCATTGCTTTGATTAGTAGCATAATCCTTGAAAGCAACTCCGCCATCTAAACTCACTCTCATGGGTTGCATCAGCTTTTCTTGGAAGTCCACTCCATCTCCAAGTTTTCCTTTCCCTGAATCAGAATTGGGAAAAGAAGACTCCAAGTGAACTCCATTGCTTTGATTAGTAACATAATCCTTGAAAGAAGCTCCGCTATTTAAACCCACTCTCATGGGTTGCATCAGCTTTTCTTGGAAGTCCACTCCATCTCCAAGTTTTCCTTTCCCTGAACCATAATTGGGAAAAGAAGACTCCAAGTGAACCCCATTGCTTTGATTAGTAGCATAATCCTTGAAAGAAACTCCGCTATCTAAACCCACTCTCAAGGGTTGCATCAGCTTTTTTTGGAAGTCCAATTCATCTCCAAGTTTTCCTTTACCTTTATTTAAAGCATCATTCATGTCCACATTATAACCTGCAGACACCTTTCCTCTATTCCAAAAGTAGGATGGACCA
This sequence comes from Hibiscus trionum, assembly GCA_030270665.1. Taxonomy (NCBI): domain Eukaryota; kingdom Viridiplantae; phylum Streptophyta; class Magnoliopsida; order Malvales; family Malvaceae; genus Hibiscus; species Hibiscus trionum. The sequence continues at coordinate 3,254,792 of BSYR01000021.1, read as the reverse complement.
TCCATTGTTTTGCCTGCCAATGTTTGAAATCCACTAGAATCCCCAAGGAGATGTAAAGATGGAGCAAAACCCCTACTCACAGACGGAATCATGTTACCTTGGAGGTCACCAAGACTTTCCACTCTGCCACTGGATTGACTAATTCCTCCAGTTAAAGCATTATTTATGGTCCTATTATCATCAATTGATGCCTGTCCTCCATGTGAGAATCCACCAAGAATGTTCATTTTATCACCTGAAATATTTTGGCATCCAGGTGTACTTGAAGGGACTTTAATAGATGGAGCAACCTTTATATTTGATGCAACCAGTGGATTAGGAATTTGCATATTTGGGGGCCAGACCTGACGATTTGTAGTCGCGTGCCAAACTCTCACAGCTTCAGAAACGTAACTCTCTACCTTCTCCATGGCAACCTTTTGAGCTACTGGACCCAAATCTTTAGAAAACCGCTTTAAGCTCTCTAGATATCCAATATCTGCCTCGGCATTCTGAATGGACAGGACAAGTGATCAGTAAATAATATATGACTATAAGGGGAATGCTATTCTCATAAGGCTTTTGATTGAAAACACTTCATTGATTTTATTCTTGTATATTTAGTGAAGTGCATGTCAGCAGAGAAAGCTATGTAAAAATAGAAGATTTCTTACTGATAAACTCCAAGAGAATGTAATAGTAAGTTTGAGGCAATTAAAATTGTTTCATCATCACACATCACACACTAACCATTTAAAAAAATTAAAGACCTGGAGATCTGGGCACAAATTTTACTTAAGAAAAAGAAATTGAACCATCAGGCTCAAACTTTGTTCTGGAAGCTTTTTTAATCAACCCTTGTTCTTGGTTCAAGAGTTCCTTCAGCTCTTGACTTCTTAAATTAAGAGTTACCACATTACGTTGTGACATATTTTCTTAACTATAATTTATTTGAAAATATTGAACTTAAAAAAGTTTGAATATATTTATCAATCTTGTAATGTTTCATCCCTGCTTGAACTTATAGTCTAATACTATAAGCATGCAATATTATGTGTAGTATTGAATCACATATCGTTAAGTCTCGTATCATTTGCCATATATCTATCTTTCATGTTCTATAATCATGGTGTTAAAAATACATAAATCAACAAATTTGTGTATTTTGAAAGCTTGTTCAAAATCTTCTAACTTTAAACATGAATTCCCGTTGCTTTTTTATTTTAAATCATTATCAAGAATTGATTTTAATTCATGTATTAAAATTTCACGAAGTGGCTGATATATTTAAAACCTCAATACCAACTGAAACACAAATGTCATTCCTACACCATATTATTCCCACTAGTAACTACCACTTGCATGTTTAAAGTATGACCTCAAGTTTACTCATACTGATCTTATATAAAGCATACTTTGCATTGAGTGTAATGAAGACAGTTTAACATATTCTAGAAATAAAAAAGATTTTGATTTTTAAAATATATTGACACCATTTCCATAGATTGTGTATGTGGCAAGATTAGAAGAAACAATACTCACCAGCCCAAGTTGCTTTGGATTGTTATAAACTGCCGAGATTAATGATCCATTCTCACTACGAAAAGACTCCCAAGGTCTATAGGTTCGACGCCTTTCCACATCAACGTCATTAAATCGTCTATGAGCTCTATAGCCTGTTTAAACATAATTTTGAAACCCAGCAAATTAATTTAAATAAGATTAAGCTAAGTACAAAAGAACATCACATGTTTGGGAGTTATATGACAACCTTTATCACTTAAAATATCTACTGTCGCATTGTATTTGCAGATACTCGTATATATCTCAATATGCATATATTTTAGTTCTTAATATTTGATACTTATACCATTAAGTAACATTTATTTTTATCAATATATATTTAGAGTAAAAGAAGGCAGACATGCTTAAACTAAATGTCAATAAAGAAAAAGAACAAACTAGATACCCCCAATTGGGCAGCATGACCTACCCCTTGCTGCGATGCTAGTATTACTCTTGTTGTTACAATTCAGAATTCCAACTCGAGCCTTTGTCCTCTTACCAGGTCCCATTCTTTGTACCGAAGCTTCAGTTTCTAAGCTTTCAGGATCAGTTTTAAGAGCATGGAATAGCTTTGTAGCTAGTTCTTTCAGTGCACGTGCCTGGAAAACCAAAAATTTAGTTCAGGAAACAAAAAAATCCTACGAACATCAAATACCGGCGACCAAGTTGCAGAGGATATTGTCACAAAGTTCACATAATCAGTAAAAAATTGGTTGACTTACCTGTCTGTAGTATATGGTATTTGAAGCATTGAAAACCATGGCATTGTTGGATACCAAAAATACATCATGCTGTGTAAGAGTATGGAAGGAACCAATTAATAAAAATGATCCATAAATTTTATATGACAAGAAGCACCATAGAAGGTCCTGAATCCTGGGTCATCATGGTTTTAAAATATGGAATGGGCTGTAATTGTGGATGGTTATTACCTATATCTATACCTGACTCCACAAGTGAAAGTATGTAAAATAGGACATGCGGATCCAGAATTTACTAATATTACAAACATCCCTAATTGCTTGCTATACCTTTGTGATGGAAGTAGTAAATTATTTGGCCTGAGCCAGATTAATATGAGTAGAATAGCAAGTCATATGTGTAGCACAAGAATGTAAGGAATAACAGAAAATAACTGCTTTTTGCTCACAGAAAGTCAAATTCTAATTAATGCACCGCTTAAAACAAAGAGAGTTCATATATTCCTAGTTTCCAGAGTAAATTATTTGTCCAGAAAGTGAAAAAGAGATGCTGTGCCCACAAGCCGTTGTAATAACATGATTATCGTTGATAAGAAGGCACATAAGAAAACGATTTGATTCCTAAATTATGCAACAGTATAAAAGTCTTCCAAACCCAAAATAAGTGGTCAAACAAAAAGATAGGCAACCATTTTGGGAGCAGACCTCAAATTCTTCCAGTGTTTGATAACATCCTTCATTCAGTTTCTTTGCAACTGTGCCAAAATCCATTGGTTCTTTGATGACATCATAATAATATTCAACCTTTCATATTAAGAATTGAAGTTATTAGCCAACTCTGATTATGTCCCTTTCCATGATCACAGTCCCTCTTCAGAATTTTCAAAAACATCGACATATTTTTAGCTTTCAGCCCATCTTTTTTATTTTGATAGAAATTAGAGATTGTCTAAAATTTTAAGATGTTAACCAATAATCACAGGTTTTGAAAAATTCGAAAGGGGACTGTTATTATGGACAGAGAAATAGAAGGCTTGAAAAAGAAGACAGATAAAACAGTTACCTTTTCTGGGTTTACTGGCTCAGCAAATATCTTATATGTGTCTCTCCTGCAAGTCAGATGAAAAGGACAATAGCAAAGCAAATCTCTAAACAATCACTAGCATATAAGTCAGTTTTTTTTCGTAGAAGGAAATAAGATATTTACTCCATTATGTTTCTTAGTTGAAATTATTGGAGCCTGCCTAGTCTACAAGATAATTACATACCTCTGCAGTATACCAAGTAGCAGTTCAAGCTTGCCTTTTTCGGGTATTGCATCTCCAGAAGTCGCAACAGCTGCTTAATGTACGATGAGCAATAAATGAATAACTATTGAATAGATCATCGTGATTACACATAAGAAATGATAAAACTGCACTTTCAGTTTTAAATTAAAGCATGAGCTAACCAGCATTTTTTACAAGGCCATTTTCATCATTCCCTGCGTCAGTCTGCAGTTGAATCAAACAAGCTTTAACATAATATGAAAATTAACAAAAATGGATTAACTATAGCTATCTCAAACAAACACAGAAATAAACTGTATCAGTAAACTAGTGCCAATCAACTTTCATATATTTGCACAAAAAAACTGTCGCGGACTCCTGTTTTTCATCCACTTTTAGCATATTTTGTATTTAAAAGATACAACATTAACACCTATTATCCAGAAAAAAGGCTCTGTTATTATACACATGTTGGAGGGCATCTGCACTAAGAAGGATTACATTTTTTACTGGTCAATTAAGACAAACAAATAATCTGTAGAAACTAGAAACTAGAAAGATTCTAACGATGAGATGTTATGAATCTAATAGTACTTTACAAAACTGCAAATATATTAGTTAGGATCCTGTATTTGTTAAATATAACATCATTTCTTTAAATGACAAGCAATCACCTTCTTGGTTTTCTCAAAATCTTTGTGATACAGGACCCAACTTAAACTTTCACACTATAATCAATTTATCATCTACAATAACTGAGCAATTACCATCAAATGACACTCCAATCAAGTTTAGTTATCACTGGCATCATAACTATGAAATAATGAGGCTTTTGATAGGATCACTTCTTGGAACATATGTAATAGCTTAAATCACTAAACTAGTAGCTATTAGAATCAACTGACAGAGCAATCAAACTGTCACAAAAGAATAAAGCTCTGATCTAAATCACTTTCTTGGACATTTAAGGAAATCTTAAATTAGTCCTATCGACTGGTATTCAAAAAATTGATTTGGCAGGCTTATATAATTTGTCACATCCATTACAGTGAGCCCAATGGCTCCTAAAACTTTCTTACTCATTCAATCATGTGGCATAAAGAACAGATGGCATACATATGCTGGTAATACCTCTTTATATTATTAATAAGACATTAGTGATACTTTCATTACCCCTTCTGTGAGCAGAGATACATCTATAAAACCAACCTCTAAACTCCACATATTTCCCCTTCATGTACCAAATTAAGAACTTTCTTCCTTCGCACTAACCTTACTTCCTCTCACCCTCCATTACTTTCTATCATAATAAACATCTTCACCTTTAAGAAGCTTTGTTGATAAATTTTGAGACATTACTCTGCATCATATTCTTAACATGTGCTGTCCTATTTTAACCATAACATTCTGCATCATGTCATATGCTTGGAATGCATTTGACATTTCTTACATGTTTCTAGTCCTCCCTATCTCCATATTGTTAGTTCTACAACTGTTTAATCCAACTTGAATAAATTCAAATCGGAAAGAAGCTTTATTTCTCAAATTTTCAACAAAAAAAACTTGGTCGTGGAATTTTTAAAAGGTCTAGTTCTATCATCGAGAGAATAAATGAATAAGTGCAACTGCAAGATAAAACATTTAAAATAGATAAGCAACAGAAGGTACCTTCTGAACGTTATATTCAACTGAATTAACAACAAGATCTTGGACAGTTCTGACCTTAACCTTTTTCCTTCCACGCTTTTGTTTCAAAATATCTCGCCCCTTCTCTAGTTCCTCCTTGTCTGTCACTTCACATATCACATTGCCCTTATTTTTTCTCCTTGCTTGTGCTTTCCGTGCATCCAATTCAACTATCCGCGGACTCCTTCTATATTCCCCACTTGACATAATGTATTACTCTCTTCCTTCTCACGATAAAAGTCAAAAGATGCACTTTTGTACCTTTATTTGTGCAAAGAAGCACGAGTTTTTCCCCTTTGTTTCTGTCTGCCTGTTTCAAAAGTCAAGTCATAAATGTCAAGGTAGGAAATACAGTACAGAGTGGAAAAATATCATGTCAAATTTCAAATTGAACAACAGGAAACTAGCATAATTAGCTTCACTTGTAGTAGAAAACAGGTCTAATTTAATAGCATCCTATTTAGGAAAATATTAGATGAAGATTATATTATGATGTCTATGCAATAGTTCTTGTCCATATCAGACAAGTTACATGCATGTGCATCAAAAAACTTGTTCCTTGTATGATAGTTCAGCAACACTTCTTTTTTTTCTCTAAAAACAAAAAGAAAACATGTGAGATTAAATAGTTTCACAGGTGTTAGGGGGAGAAAGAAACATAGAGAATGATAGACATATATTGTCCATATGAATCAAGGATTCTTCCATTCCCTGCTTCATCATTTCCTTTGCTATGTCGACCTCCTCCTTGGGCATCTTTTAATCCCATCCAATAAACAATATCATCTCTCATACCAAAAGTGACCAACTTATACACAGCGCTCCAGAAAAGTACTGCTTGAAAAGTCTTAAACCAAGCTACTTTGAATCTCAGGATTGTCAGCCCCAAAACAGTAGCAGTTTCAACATTATCTTGTAACCATCACCAAAAAATTGGACCCATTGTCTAACAAGATAGTAGAATATCAACATTTTTACAGGATACATCATGAATGACAACAATTCTTTAGCGCACACAACAACGACAAAAAAGCAGCCTTCTTTTTGATGGCCAGATTAAGACTTTCTTTTCTCATGAATATACTTTAAAATTTTTCCCAATCTGACATAAGTGAACCTGATCTCCTAAAATATAACCAACAGTTTCGTAATAAAATAATCCAATTTAATAATGTAAATGATGCATACATATAAACAGAAACATGATTTCAAAAACTATACTGGCTTAGATTCAAAATGGTAAAACAATTAGAGCATTTAAGATATAAAAAAATACTTCGAAGAATGCACTCAATTTTTTTTGACAAAATCCAAGACGAACAGACTTACCAACTCCGCCTCTTTCGAGCAAACCAGCGATGAAAGAATTTGCTAGATTTCAGATAAAATTGACAAGACCTATATTTTTTTCTCTCTGTTTTGTGAAGTTTTGATGAGGAGAACACGGCCGTTTTATAAGGCATCTTAATTAATTAGCCATTTATGGTAACCTAGGTGGATTTGCCTCGATATTAACACAGAATGGCCAGAAAAGGTTCTTGCTGCATGGAGAGTTAGAATTGACATATGTACGCTGAGCAAAAAAAACTGTTCTATTATAGTGACGCTCTGATTACGTCAATAAGGACAAAAAACCAAAAGTTTCACTTACAACTCAATATCAGCCTGAAAAGCAAGGAAAAATAAGTAACACGGATGTCTTCATTTCTAAAACATTTAGATTTTCTAACAAGTAACTGTTTGTTTAAAAACAAGAATTTAGATAGCAGAGATTCAAACTTATATGATGAATATGCAGGAAAGTAATAAAACCATGAAAAGGAAAGAAGTAAAAATCTTCATTTCAAGTGGATTTGGATGTTCGAACAGTTCTTGATTTGTCAAGATTTTTAAGCAAAAATTTAGCCAGAAGACTTTGAAATTTATATTATGAATATGCTGGAAAAATAATCTAGCTGCAAAAAAGGTAAAAAGAAGTGATAAGAACATATGCTTGGCAAGCTCATCATATAGACATCACTGTTAGCTAAACCGTTTCTTAAGTGTTCTCAAACCAGTGACTCTATATTAGACATTTTAGTGCACTGACTTAAATGAACTACAACTTCAAAGTTGCGCTTAAGAACAAATTGAGCAACAAGTATGATAAGGAATTTCATCTCATTACTAATCTAAGGCACAAAGTGTGTTACTTTTCTTCAAGCAGGGAAAAAAGGGAAGTAATAATGATAGCTCTAACCTGATGCATGTATAACAACAAGGAAACTCTGAATTTGACAAGTTGTGCCGGCTTGCTCATTGCGGCGCAATTGAAAGTAACGAACTGCGGAATAAGTTGGGAAGACGATCCCTGCATGCTATCCCCATAAAGACTGCGCCTTAACTCCATTTCTCTAGCTTTGAAGTAGATGCACTGTGTGGCATAAGGGGAAAGAGTAAAGCATTTTAGTACTAGGAGGGCATGAAAGCGAGAATCGAGTCCAAACACATATACGGGTAGGCAGAGAAGATTTCAAAAAAGACAACATTGTCAGAAATCGGATTGCATTTCAGATTAGCCTGGTTCCGAAACAATGGCTAAATTCTAAAGCAAAGGATTGATATTTATTACAGATATGAAACAAGGTTGGATTCTTACCGAAGAAATTCTTGAAATCCGGTCTCGCATTTTGCGAAAATATTGAAAGAAGGTTTGATGAATTGTTGAAGCCATTGAGAATTCCATCTCCATACCCGTCTGCTTGCCTTGCTTAACAGTAGCACACATCGTTTAATCATTAAATTTCAATTTTTATTCATTACCTAAAGTAATCATAATCTATCTAAACCCTAAACCGAGGGCAATTAATATAAGAAACGGGAGGGAAGCCTAAAACAGAATAGAAAGCATCAAGAATCCAAACCCTATGGAACCCTGTGTTGTTTTTGGAAGAAGATTGTCCGAGGGTGATGCGTGAAGGCCCTTACATGATTTTATGGGAGTTAATTGACATTTCAACTAGGGGTGTAAAAAAATTACCCCACCTGAAAATTCGACTAAAATCGATTCGGTAATGTGATAATCGAACTTAACCTGATATGAACATAAACCTAAAACTAACTTAAAAAATATATGATATAACTGACTTGAAACGATTTGAGATTCGATTTTACTTGATTTGTAATTAACCCAGTTTGTTGTTGACTCACCTCTTAATTGACCTATATGTAAATGACCCGATATGTTAATTCGCCTTGCATGGTATTGACTTGACTTGTTAATCGGTAATTAATTAATTTAAAACGATCGACTATTCGACAATGGCCCTGTTTGGCAATTAGCAAATAGCTGGTTGCATTAGCGGATTGTATTAGCTGAATGTATAAAAGTGTTTGGTAAAATTAATTGATAGCCGATAGCTGTTAGATTATTTAAACAAGCAAAATGACATATAAAGAAATTATTATATTCAATAATTGTTTGAATAGTTTATTAGTTATTAATATTTTGTATCCAATTATTATTAATTAGATCTATAAAATTATTTTTAATATAACTTTTCTAAACATATTCGAATGCTTTATATATTAATTTATTGTTTATATAATTATTTCAATATAATTTAACTAATTAATAAATTTAAATACACATATAAATATGTGATAATAAAAAGAAAGAAGTAAATAGGATTAACTTATAAATAGGGTGAGAAAATATTTAATTTAGGTTATTTTGAGATTTTTGGTAACTGGTAAGGGTAAAAGAGTCTTTACAACTCTAATATCAAACCTCTAATCTCAAAAAGCTTCTATTATAAGTTTTTTTAAAATTAGCGGTTTCATCTCAATCCGCTCTTTCAATCAATATTAGCGGATTTGACTGGTCAAATCTCTAATTATGCCTAAAACCTCTAATTTTTGCTCAAACATTTCTTTACCAAACAGAGCCAATATATTTTTGGACAATTTTTATTAAGTATTCGTTTTAATTAAAAAATCCTACCAAGCGTTGTGCTCATCTTTCAATTTTTCTTCTATTTTGACCATCATTTTTTCAATTTTACCGATAAGATCATTTAAACTATTTAAGTGATATCATTAAGTCACCTACCGTTAAAGACATAATCCGTTAAGACCTAATAGAGAAGATGATGTGACAGTTAACATAGACTTGTATAATTACATATTTGGTTTTATTACTTATACATTTTATCAATTTGGTCATAATTTTAATTTAATTCAATTAAGTGGTGACAGGTTCACCACCTTATTGGAGGAATTTAAACATTTTTATTCGATATAATAAAATTATTTTTCTCCTCCAATGAGGTGATAACATGTGTCACCACCTAATTGAATGATTAATTTATTGAATTAAATTAAAAATAAGACCAATTTGATAGAATATATAAGTAACGAGACTAAATGTATAATTATACAAAGTTCTATTAAATGTCATGTCACCCTCTCTGTTAGATTTTAACAATAGGTGACTTGATTGATATCACTTAAATAGTTAAGTGGTCTTATTGGCAAAATTAAAAGAATGATGGTTAAAATAGAACCTCCTCATAGTTATATGATCATTCATGTAGTTTACCCTAAAACTTACTATTATCATTATAATTAAACAATAGAATGAAATTATTATTTCCATCATCCCGTTCCATTCCAAGGATTTAATTTTCTTTTTTTATTGAAGTTAAACATAAAACTGGAAGCAGGACATGAGAAAAACGAAGAACAAGATAAACTAGAAATCCTGCCCTGTAAGTACCTACTTAGGAATAGGACAGGATGGTGTTTAGATGTTTTGAATCAGAATATGTACACCATTCCCAGGCTCTACGATCATTCTATAAGCAGGAGAATGCCGATATTTTGGCGACAGAGAGAAGCTAAATTTGGAGATTATGAGGGTGAGCACAATTTTTAACTGAACCATGGCCAAGTTTCTGCCCAAGCACAACCGAGGACCAACTCCGAATGGAACATAGGCTTGAGGATACTTGCAAGCTTTAGAAACCCCATCAGTGAACCTCTCTGGCTTGAACTCATTGGCGTCCGAACCCCAAATCTCAGTGTCCCTATGCAGAGTTGGGATCAGAGTCCACAAGCATACTCCCTTGGGAATACTCACATGTCCAAGTTGGATGTCCTCAAGGGCCTCCCTTGACACGAATGCCGCCGGTGGATATAAACGCAGAGCTTCTTGAATCACCATGGTTACCTGCAACCAGCCAACAGCATTGTATCATTTCTTACCTATATGTTGAGAGTGTGTGAGACTTGGCTTTTGTTACTTACAGTTTTCAGGCGGGAGACCGAGTCTGCATCCGGTAAGCTGTCTCCGCAAACTTGAACGACTTCTGCCCGAACACGAGCTTGCCACTCGGGATGCAGCGCGAGCAGCATGAGGCACCAAGAGGCGGCGACAGCAGTAGACTCATGGCCAGCAAAGTATATGTTCTTGCAATTATCAACTATGAAGTGCTTGGATGCATCCTGACCAAGACTTTGGTCATTCAAGGCCCCTTCCAGTATCAGGTGCAATAGATCCTTCTCTAACGAACATGCCTCTTTGCATTTGCTTTCGCGCTCTTTCACCGTCTCCCAGATTAATGACTCTATCTCCCTCTCCAAATTATTGATCTCATTTTGCTTCTTCATCGGCAGAAGTCTGCATTTGCAATAGCATCAATATACAAGAGAGTAATAATGCAAAGATACATATTTTACAAAAGTATGACTATAAGATGTTGGATTTGATTTACATGCTTAGTGTTCTAGGTTCGAACAGCATGTCTGCACGATCTGTGTGCCTTATTAAAAAGGCTAAGATTAATGAACACCGATTAAAGTGCATACGCACCCGTAGCCTGGAACTCCGAAAAGGAAGCTTTGCCTGGAAATGAGCGTCTGAAGTTTCCGAAGCTTGGAAAAGATCTCTTTGCCTTTAGAATAAGAGCTCCCAAAACAAGCTCTAGCGATGACATCTGCAGTGAAGCCCCTCAAATCCTCATCCACTCTGATGTCTGCCACCACTCCGCCTCCGGCCTCGATGCTGTCCTCCCATTGTCTTACAACAGGTTGCATGGACTCCACCATTAGCCCCACCATTACCTGCTTAAACCCAAGATTTTTAAATGCACTGTTAGTTTGCACATGATTTATTAATAATGCAGTGGTTTGAGTTTGAATACATTACCTTGACCTTGTCCATGAAGAACTCGGGGGCAATTATTTTCCTGTGCTGTGCCCAGACGAGGCCATTGGATCTCAAAATGCCATTGCCGAGCATAGGTGCCAGTCTCTTTGTTATGTAAGAAGGCTTACCTAAACCCAAACTGATGCATTGGTTCATTTCTTTCACCAGCTCTGCCTGGTTCACATACAAATGCTGCCTCGCCCCTGTGGAATACGTGTATATTGGACCTGCATTCTCCAAAAATCTACAAATTCAACTTCATTGATTGATTGATGATGGTCATGTTAATCCTAATCACAATCACAACATTATGTTGCGGGCCCATTAGGCCATTACCTCTCCAAAAGATATATATAATGTCGCGGTTGTTTACTAGGCTCGGCGTGAAATTGGACAGTTACTACTAAATTATTACTTTCTTTTCAAAAAATATGTTTAATAGAATATGCAGCGTTACCGCTTATATATATATATCAAGAAATCTATTATTTCTGAAATAAGATTAATGTCTATGCTTCTTCCCGAACATAACAATTAGCACTAGCACAGCTTACTTCAATCACTACTAAACTAATAATACATTACTCTCTATAATGGAGTCAAGACAAGAGCAGTCTAATCCCCTATCAGATCATACAAAATTTTCTTTAAAAAAATTTGGTGTTGGTTTTTGTTAAGCTCTCAAAAGTCAAGAATTTATCCAATTTTAAATAAAAAGTTTGTATGATAGAGAGAGGTTTGCATGTATTTCCAAAGGAAGGTAATCACATTCAAGTCAATGGCACAGTGATAAAACTTTGAAACATATTTTCGATGGTTAAAGGCGGAGAGTTGTGACAGTAGTGTAAAAAATTTGTAGAAATATTCGAGTTGATGGACAATCAAAAGAGAAGAAGGGTGTTACCGAATTCCTTTCTCCACTGCACGAAATAGGGGAAAAGAGAGGAAGTGTAGTCGTGGGCGACGATATCGGCATTATCGGGAGCGGAGGCGAGAGCCTTGGCTTGGATCTTTTGCATCTCGGGGAGGTTGCCGTACATGAATGAAGGCGATGGACCTTTGATGCCCTGCACCCACAGCTTCCTCCTCAGCCTTTCGGACCGGAACCACATGCTGTTACACACATGATGAACCAAGAAGCAAACAACTCCCACAACCCCAACACTTAGAGACCAAATATGCCACTCCTCCATTTTCATTTACTTGAAGATGAAGATGAAGATGATGAGGTTCTATTTATGGCAACCGAGAAAGTGGAGTGGAGACTAGACATTAAGATTTAAGCGCATGGCATTTGCACATTCACACTATAAATGCTGCCATGGAACAGATGATTGGACCCTTTGAAAGACATGGACACCAATGTTATTGGGAGATTGACGGTCCAGATGGGGACATCACACTAGTTGTACAATTTCGTTGCTTTAATGATCATGTTGATTACGAGATAGAGGGATTAGAATGGGAATTAGTGATTGGATGGTAACAGTTATGAATTGATGATGTTTGAGATATTGATTGGTGTTGCGAACAAAACAAAATGACTCACCCACATGGGATAATGCAATGCCGAGTGCCGACAATCGGGTTCAACAGTGGGTGGATGAATGAGATATATATATATATTTTGGTTGAAATTTCCGGTTTCGTCCTGATTAATCTGGACTGATCCACGTCGCACAACTCGTTTTGGTGGGTGAATCTCTCAGTGAGGATTTTCTTTTCTGCATATACAATGCCTCGAACTCAAAACTTGCTTTAGCGATACCAAGCTGCTTACAAGTTGGACCAACCCCGTTAGTAAAATTTGAATGAATGAGATATTAACAATTATGTATGTGTAAGAAAATGAATTAAAAATTGTACTGCATATTATTTATAGCTTTTCTGTGGATCTGTACTCTGGCTGGTTTAGTGAAAAATGGAAATGAAATGAAATAATGCAAGGTGTGGTCCAGTGCAAGGACGATGAACATACATGGGTGGTCAAAACAAACCCAAGAGATCCTGGGTGGGTGAGAACCAACGGTTCAGCAGCAGCACCGACTAATTATACTACTGAGTACTGAAGATCCTCTAAGATCTGGTCTATTAGTATCAAGTATGATTCTTTTATTTCAGTCTGAGAATCTTAAATTGTATTTTAGATAATTAATCCAATTATGGTCTGCCTAATTTTTAAGAAGTTTATAATTAATTTTTTATGTTTGTCCTTTTATTTCACTCGACTTGATTCGAAAAAATTAAATTTTTAGGTTTGATGTGAAAATACTCGACTCATAATTTCATAAACTCGACTCAAAAATTCAAAATAAAGTTTGAATTATAAAATAGAAATTCCAATAACTCGACTTGACTTGAAAAAATTAATTTTTTTGGTTTGATGTGAAAATACTCGACTCATAATTTCATAAACTCGACTCAAAAATTCAAAATAAAGTTTGAATTATAAAATAGAAATTCCAATAACTCGAATTTTTTAGTAGTTAGTGGACTAAAATTTTAAGTTTGAGTTATTAAATAGGAGCAATTTGGGCACCTAAGTTTCAAAGGGTATACTTTGGGCACCTATTTTTCATCTAAGCATTTATAATATTATTGTACTAATTGATTGTAAAGTTTTAGGATTGAAAAATGAATTTTTAAAAATTTAAGGGTGAAATTATAAAGAAATATTTTTATTAGTGGCTATAATGTTTACTTTTTTAAATTGAGGAGAAAAAATGTACATGAGATAAATTTTAATGGCTATTGCAGTAATTTATCCTTATTTTAATTCCGCCACATCAGCAATCCGTTAGGGGACTAACGGACTATAACGTCGGAGTGACCAAGTCTTTACACATCGAAAACGTAGATGACCACTTATTGACACTTTTCAAAAGTGGTGACTAAATCTGTACAAACGGGAAACGAAAGTGACCCCTTTACCCTAAATAAAAATATAAACAAATTATGCAAAATTATACCACAATCAAAAGAGGAAGGACCAAAATAATAATTAACCCCAATATAGAACAAAAAAACCCTTTAAAATGTCATGTTCTATATCAATTCGATTATCCAACTTTTTAGATCGGATCATAAAAAAAAACGGATCAAATCATGCGGATCAATTTTTTGCACATCCCTAGGTAACACTTAGGTGCATCATATTTTCCACAAATGAGTAATTTGTACTCTTGATCCCCCTAACAACCATAACTTCCTCAAAAATATCCTTTTTAAAGCCATTCAGACCCAATTTTTCGATTTAACCCAATCTTAATTCATAATTTTTGAGAGTTAGTCACTCAATTTCATTAGATCCGGGCCAAAATACAAAGACTCCAAAAAATCTATCAAATCTTTAACAAATGAAGTGTTTGATTAGACCAATTACCTCACCATCAATGGAAATTTTTATTTGCAAAAATAACTTTACATCTTCCATTAGCCAACTCTATATGGTCTCACCAATAGAAGCTTCTTTGATTAAATCAATTGGCAAACTAAATGAGAACAGTGCAAGTACAATCAAATAGCCTACTTACAAGTCAGTCCACAAGAATGTAGCAAATTAAGCCGAATGCATGTGTACGAATACGAATTCGAAATATACCAGCAAATGAAAACCTAAAATTCAATGTACTAGAAACACATGCAAAGGCAACAACCAAATGATACCAATGAACAGAAACAGAGGCAACAACCTGCGCAACAATAACCAAAAAAGTCAAGGATGGTAGCAAACAACCAGCATGACTTTATTAGAATAACATATCGACCGACGTAAATTAGAACGAGAAAACTAACGCTCTCCCACACACCGACGCTTGAAGAAACTTCATTCAATTCAATTCAACGTGAGCTAGTTCGATCTGATTTTCTCGTTGATTGCTAGTTTTTCGTGATTTAGATCCTTTGATTCTTCGATTTTTGTTCTTTTACGTTTGTGTTCTGTGTTCATGGCTGTCTTTGCAAGGTTGAAAGGTACAAAGCAAGTGCCCAGACAGCGGAATATAAGGCTCACTGAAATTTTGTTATCCATTAATTATGAACAAAGCAGATATGGTTACTCATTGTTCACAAAAGGGCAGAAAGGTAAGATTGTGGTCATGCTATGCTAACATGGATGAACTGAAATATTTTTTTGGGATTGAAGTGTTAAGATCTTAAAAAGGTATTTTGTTGAATCAACGAAAGTATGCATAGGAGCTTGTCTACCATCTAGAGGAGTAAAGTATTTGTCGCCATTAGAGCAGAATCAGAAGTTGACTACAGTAAAGTATGCTTTGATGTTTTGGAAGCCAAAGAAATGGATTATGGTAGTAAGACCTTAGAAGTATGGCAGCAGTAACATCACAAGTTATTAGGCTAATAGGTTTGCTCAAAGATCTTGGAATAAAGAAGTCAAAAAAGTTCTTTTGT
The DNA here is from genome assembly GCA_030270665.1 of Hibiscus trionum. Lineage (NCBI taxonomy): Eukaryota > Viridiplantae > Streptophyta > Magnoliopsida > Malvales > Malvaceae > Hibiscus > Hibiscus trionum. The sequence continues at coordinate 3,238,995 of BSYR01000021.1, read as the reverse complement.
TATTGTAGGCAGCCTTACATATAGCAACTAATCCAGTATATCATGAACAAACCAAACATATTGAGATTTACTGTCACTTTATTACTAAAAAGATATAATAGACCACTTTATCAGAGAAAAGGACTTCTTTAAACATATCATATTTCGATAACAAAATAATTAGAAGTTATTATAAAAGCATCGAGTTCACAATATCATAGATGCTTTCGAACCTTTCTTCTTTCTTCTTCTAAACAACTCTAAAAAACATAAACTAGACCTATGATAGTTCACTAATTTCTCCCCTTTTTTTCAATTATTTAGGTTAACCCAAAACTGGAAAAAAAATTAAAATTTGGTTTATCCGGGTTTTACCCAATTTCTAACTTTTTACCAGTTTATGACAGTTCAAATTAAATCCAGTTTGATCCTAATTTCGTCCAAGAAGTGCATGGATTTTTTAAATTGCAATGAATCTTTTAGAAAGTAAACCAAGCGATTAGATTACTGACCTCCCAAAGAAACATATCTCGTTGCCCAAAAAATCTGCCCTCGGAGCAGAGACGTGGGTTTTATGACCATTGGGGATCAAAACTTAAAGGCGAGAATGCTGGAAAGCCTGCTGCAATGCCGAACATTCTTGGTGACAGGAAAGCAAAAATAGCTTCCACCGATGTGAATACTTTTGTAATTAGGATCGTCCAACAGAAACCCAAAAATCTGTTAAGAATTCCCAGAAAAGATGGTTAATAATCTTTCTCAGCCTGCTAATACAAGCAATGAACTCCAAAATCTTCAAATACAAAGAGGGTTTTCATCCAGATCATCTCACCTGCTACTTGTAAGTCATGGCAATAAACGATTAGCAGGAGTGAATGAGAAGTGGCAATAAAACTTCACTAAAAGCAGCAAAAAAAAAAGGCAAAGTAACATCTGCAGCCAGCTTTGCACCTGTTGAATTGGCTAGTTCATGTGAATGTCACCCTCTGTCACAGATGCTGCAAGAAGAAAGTAGTGAAGCTGATACTACTGGATAAAGAGATGCTGAAAGCCTTCCTGCAATTATCTACAGAAAGGATGCACCCAAGGGATTGAAGAGGCTGTTGAAGTATTCTTGGAAGAGTAAGGGGGATGCAAATATAACTGGTTGATCTAGCACATCAGTCTTTTCGGAAGGAGAGAGTGGAACAGGAGAATCTAAAGTTATTAATAAGATTAATGCTAACAACCTACTGCAAGAGGTTGCCCTTCAAGCAAAGAACTATGACCAACAAAAAAATTGTCTGCTTAACAAAACCATCTTTACCTTTTCACCTATCAGCTCTCACTTTGTCTCTATTGTGATTCTCCATAAAATTGTGATAACGTGAATTAATGTAACCACAAACAAGCCTGAAATATGCTCTCTCTGTCTCACACACACACAGAGATATCAAGTATGCTAGTATTTGTAGCCAAAGATATGAAAAAATTTACACTATGTTTAACTTAATAAGCATTAATAGCAAAGAAGCAGTTGCAGTCAAATAAGACCATGATTAGCTTTGCCAGAATTAGTATTATTACTGAATGACAAACAAGTGTAGCTCTAATACAATTTTTGGCACAGGGTTCTCAATAAAGAAGTTAAACATGACATGAAGTTATGTATCAAACTTTCAAATATATTTGTGAGATATCCTCGAATACAAGAATAGCTAAACCATAATAAAAATAGATGCACAAAAGGGATGAGATTCAGAGTGAAACTGAATGAAACCTTGAATTCACCCCTGCACCATCAATATCTACGCCTATCTCCATCACCATGGCTGCTGTCCTGGTATTTGAGAAGGTCCGGAAAATTGATGTCCTCCCATCTGTGGAGAACCTGATGACTGCCATCCACCCATCTCAGCAGGTCTAGAGGGTGACCGTGGTGACTGTCCAAAAGATCGAGGTTGACGTCCAGGGACTCTCCACCTATTTTCATTTAAAACTCTATCAATATCTTCATTCCTCCCAACCTTCCCAAAAGCTACACGCACAAACTCCTCCAATGCAGGGGTAACACCGACGGAATACTTCATCATCTGGTCTAGTATATCTAGGTTTTTGTCCAGCTCATCAGCATTGCAAAGCCCTCTGACTACAACATCATAAATAGCAGCATCCGGTTTAGGATCTTTCTCTCCCATTTTCATCAAAAGAGCAGCAACTTCCATGTTCTTACCATTCTTCAGAAACTCACTGAAAACCCTAGTTCCAAAACTGGCAACCACCCTCAAACCAGTCTCGACCATCTTGGTAAAACAACACAGAGCATCATCAACCCGTTCTGCTTTCAAGTATGCATCAATCATGGTTCTATACATCGGAACATCTGGTGTCAAAGACTTCCCACACAGTTCTTGAAAAAACATGTCCGCCTCAGATAGCATCCCATGCTCGCAAAACCTGGCGATGATATTATTATAACCAGCAGTGTCCATAGCAAAAGGCTTGGATCCCGGCTTCGTTCCTACCTTCTTAAAAGTTTTAATGGCCTCCTCAAAGTTCTCCAACTTAAAACACTCATTCACCATGATATTAAAAGTATCTGAATTCACTGCCTGTGTGTTAGGCGGGGTATGATTATCCAACATATTTTCGAACAAGTCCCAAGCTTCTTTGGTTTTCCCATGTTTGAGTAAAACCTCCAAAAGGGTATTACAAGTGGGAGGAGGCATCTTAAATTTCCTATCCAACAACGACTTATACGACTCCATGGCCTCCTTATCCTTCCCCTGATTAAACCACCACTCCATAAACGTAGCATTCACAACTCCATCATAAACCAAGCAACGCTCTTTCAATTCATCAAACAACTCATTGGCCTTGTCCAAATTTCCCAAATTCAAAAACCCTGATATGAGATTGTTGAAAACCATAGAGTCGGCACCGTGCCCTTTATTCAACATCTCCCGTAACAGATCCACAGCTTCCCCAATCCTCCCAGCATCTATCAAGCCCTTGGTCAAGTGCCTATACGTCACGGGAGAGGGGTTAAAGGGTGCCTTCTCCAAAATTTCGTGGTAAACTTGGATGGCAGTATCAACTTCACCTCTATCGCAATGGGTATTGATCAAATTGTTGTAAGAAACAACATTTGGAACAAGATCAGATTGCTTGAAGAAGAAATGGAAAAGGGCAATTGCCTCGTTAAAGCGTTTGTTGCGGTACATGGCGGCGATGATAGCGTTACAAGTGAAAACAGTTGGACGAGTGAAAGAGAAAACGGAGGAGCGAGCAAGGAGAGAGGCGGCATCTAGGTCAGACGCGCGGATAAGGGACTGAACACGGTTGTGTAGGTTAAGGCGATGGCCAACGAGGGCAGAGGTGCTGTCTGGAAGTCTTGGGGCATTAGGGTCACGAGTGGGAGGGGCAGAGGCACGGAGGGCGTGTATTGGGGGCTCAATCCGCAAACGGCGCTTGCGGCGGCGGCGCTCCGCCGCAGCTTCTTCTGCTGAAGTGAAGGCGTAGGAGCGTTGGGGAGGGCGAGGAGTGGGAGGATTCTGGATTGGGTTTTCAGAGGCAGGGTTAAACGCTACATTGTGGAGGATGCGGGAGAGAGTAATGGGAGCGGAGGTTTTCGGAGGGTGGTGGCTGAGGGAGCGGCGGAGGAGGAGGCGGAAGAGGGGCATCGTCGAAATGTTAACGGCGAGGAACAAAAGTAGGCTAAAACACTAGACACAGACAACAGCTGCTTAAACCTTAAACTGGGTGCACTCGGCAGTCTCACATTTCATACCCAAGAGGTGATTCTGATTTGAAAAATTTGTCTACGATTAATGAATAAATAATCCAAAAAAATGTTGAATAGAATTTAAAAGATGTATTTTAATATTTAAGAAAAATGTTTATTCAATTTGATCACTTTTAATTTTTAATAAATTTTTAAAAAAAAATTTTAAAAATTTTTTCTTATTTAACAAAAATTAATATAATATGTAAGCAACGGCCAAATGTATAATTATATAAATTTTCGCTAACTACCATATCACCTTCGTTGTTATATTTTAACAGTAAATAATTTAATTAATATTATTTAAATAATTAAATGCTTTGATTAACAAAATTAAAAGATTAGTGGTTAACCTAAATTTTAGATATATATTTTTCTTCCACTAAACTTATTTATTATTTTCTGAATATATTTTTCTCCTAAACTTTATTTATTTTCCTAAAATTTATTTTGATTACTTGTACCTCCTAATGTTTTCGATATTACCCTTACAGTTAAAAAATTATTCTAACCAATCATCAGAATGAGCCACGTGATTTTTTTAATTTATTTTTAAATTTTGAAATAAAATAAATATATTAAAATATTTATTAATTTAATTATATTTTCAAAATACTTAAAATATCTCCATCTTCATCTTCCCCAACCTCCAATTCCCCCTACACCCATACGAGAAACGAGTGGCGATGGCAAGTTTATCCAAGGGCATGATATTTACAACAGGTATTGATAATTCAGGTTCTGCTCAGTTGGTTCCCGAACATTCCTTGGGACCGGCAGCCCCTTTCGATACCTTGAATGTTAGCCCACTTTTGGCTTTTTCCGTGCTAGGGACTCTCGGGTCGATTATTGCACGCCGATGCAAGAATTTGTTTGGGCATTTTGCAGCCATGAAAAATCACTCGTGTCTCATATGAGTTTAGAGAAGATGAAGATGGGATATTTTAGGTATTTTGATAATATAATTAAATTATAAATATTTTAATATATTTATTTTATTTTAAAATTTAAAATTAAAATTCTGTGGTGCATTTTAATTGGTCAGGACATATTTTTTTTAATGTTAGGGGTAATATGAGTAGCGGCTAAAATGTTAAAGGGCAAAAATAGTTAAAATGAACTTTAAGGACAAATTAGAAAAACGGGTAAAATTTAGAGAAAAAAAGTGTATTAAACCTTTTTTAAAGTTAAAAGGATAGGAAAGACTAAGGGAAAACTACATCGATGGTCCCCAAACTATGTTTTTTGGCAAAATTGTCCCTTTTGTTACATAGTTCTCCTGTTTTAGTCCCCGGCGTTAAATAGCTAACGGTTTTGTTGACGTGGCATTTTTTTAAGAGAAGAGAGAAATGATTAAAAAATATTTAAAAAATGTCACGTCAGCAAAACCGTTAGCTATTTAACGTCGAGGGACCAAAACAGGAGAACTATGTAACAGAAGGGACGATTTTGCCGAAAAATATAGTTTAGGGACCAAAATAAAAAAACAGTAATAGTTTAGGGACCACCGGTGTAATTTTCCCAAAGACTAAAACACGAACGTAGACTGGTGCGACCGTCGTCGACAAAAAAACGGCCTTAAAACAATAGTGGAAGGAGACATGCAGAAACGGAGTTATAGCAAGGATGAGGGGGCCAAATTTTTTAATATTAAAAAATACAATGAGATTTTTTCTTATTTGAACCTTTATTTTTATTTTTTTTGAACTTTGACCTCATCATTTTGTGGTTAATTATATTTTGCCTTCATAACATTGATTCTTGACTTACCCTGAAAACATGTGAAAATAGAAAAAAAATACAACAAAGGGTGGTGCCGACGGCGTTAGCACCAACCTGCAAAGGAGCAATAAGGAGAAAGTAAGGCAAAGGAATTGCCCTAGAAAGAGAGCCCAAGAAAAATGATGTGCATATATAATCAATGAATGGATATATCATTATTTTAAAGATTTTACCTCCCAAGTTAAGATGTCTAAGTGGATACAAAAATATCAAATTTCTTCAGGAATCAACCTTTCATTATTATTATTTTGTTTTGTCTATAACAATCAAATGCCGATAAGCTCAGGAATGGGCAGCAAATTCCCATATAGAAGCAGCTTAAGAAATCCAAGAACAAAAGGCAATATGTCTAACGTGCGGGCAGCAGATGATGGCATTCTTGTTTTGAGGCAACATTTCATATTTAATATGCTACAATCAGGGCCTTTTCCACTACTTGGAGACATTTTTGCATAAATGCACTAATACAGCTCGAAACAAGAAATACCAATCTAGACCGGATTAAAGACCTCTCAGGGTAGTCCTAAAACAAAAATGTTACTAGATATCCTGGTGCTGGGAGGAGCTTTGATAAAACATATGGAACAAGTACAGCCCTGAAAGTGAAACAAGTGCTGACATTACAGAAACAAAATTCCAAGTAATATTACTAGAGACCTGATGATTCCATCGTCTGGACGTCTGGTGCAGTTACCACAGCCAGATTAAGATCAGGGGGTTTATGCTCGCCCGCCCTCTCACGGATCTCCCGGTACTCTTGACAAATCGCACATAGATGGCAGAAAAAGTGAGTAACAAAGTCCCCACAAGGTGCTTCCTGCATCAAAAATAAAAAATAATATTAATAATTAGCAAATGGCGCATCCAATAGGAGCGTAAATGGATTTATAGAAATCTTATTAAGCTGCTTAACATAGAAAAAGTAAGTTGGTGTCACCCAATGTAATTCATTCTGACAGATACTGCCGAACACAACAAGAGAAGTTACCATTAGATTATTTGACAAAATCTAGTTAATAATAGTTGAACAACTTGCCTGTATGTGAAAGACATTTAAGATTGTTTAAAGGTCAAACCTTAACACCGTTGATAACCATAGGGTTCATTAGTTTTGAGCGTGAGGGCAGGATTCAATTCTCAAATCAGTTCTCACCGAAAGTAAATGAGATGAATATAAAAATAGCTTATGTGCCAAAATACTACCATTTCCCATGTTGAAACCTTGTAGTTAGTAGTACTTCCAAGTTTCTTTATTTACCGGTTTGCATCCAGACAATGCTATTGAAAGGAATGGGGTACATCACTTTAAATCAAATGAAAAAGTACTAAAAAAATATCGCCTGTAATCTACAGTCTCAACAATCCCTAGTAACTGCACCATGCAGCCCATTCCATACACCTTGTGACACGAGTTACATATAGAGGTTTCCAAATAAGTAGATTTCAAGTAAAAGATACTCATACTTGATGCAAGTACTGAGGGGAGTGTTATTTTTCCATTTCTGATAAAGGGTCGGAGAATGACTTCTTCTCCTACTGTGTGTATAACCATAATCCATAATTCAAGGAAGGATGTTCTAATGAAGTCATATGGTTGTTACCTAGAGTTGAGGCAACTTCATGGAATCTTACCTCCTGGAAGACCACTACATGGACAGTCAATTTCTTAATAGGATTTTAAGGCTTTGGAAGTTATCCTATCAATTCAATAGGTGGAGCTCATTTTTAATAGAAATAATCCAGGAAAGAGCACAACTTTCCATTCTCTGGCCTTCAAAACCAAAAGGCCCTCCTTTTAGGTGCACACAAAAAACAATGAAAGGGTGAAGGCAAGGTAGTTTAGTTTGCAAAAGGGTTCCCATGGCATGTTAATAAGAAATTGATAATGGAACATGATTAATGTGTTTCGAGGATGATTCTCCTCGTAAATGGTCAATAGTTGGATACTAAAACATCAAAGCAGTAAATGCAGAAGTAAAGAAGCTAGTTAAAGGATTAACTTAAAATTACTTGGAACTTGGCCCAAGGATAGTTATCAATAAATCCAAAAAAACTAATTTCTGTTACAGAAAAGAATTTCAGCACCGGCTACCCGAGTTTCAGACTCTTTGCATCTGATCCCAATTAGAAAAGACGAAAAAGAAGTCCAGGCTCCAAATTTACCACTAACTCAAAAATACATTGTTCTCCTAATTCTATACACCAAGGATACCCATAAAGATAAATCATCCACCCCTAACTTACAGCACATGATTAAAGCCTGGAAATCTACTAAAATTTCAACTTGATATAAAGCTCCCTGGTGAAGAATCAGTCCACTAGACCCTTATCAATGAAGAACTATTCCTAAACCACGCTCACAAATTCGAGAATAATATCATCCAATAAATTAAAAATCTTGTTTTGCTCATGATAGTGAGACCTAAGTGGGAGAGTAGGAGCAATAACTTCATAGAGAATAACATGCTAATACTTTGGGGAAATATGCTATGCTAAAATCATTTAGCTGGGCAGAATCCATAAATTAATCTTGCTTAAAATTAGAATTTACACAGCTTTACAAATTAGCTTCCCGCACGGTCACTTTCTTTCTTTCCTGTACAATAGGCAACTAACAAAGGAAATGAATGCAATGTTTAAAAATGACCAATAAAAGTAAAGAACTCAAGTGCCACAAATATAGTCCATCTCTATTCTCTAGCAAGTAGCATGCAACGAAAGTATAAACAAAACCAATCATTTAGAGAGGGTAAAAAAAGTGGACAGGTTGGCAGCATCGTGCAAACAATCTAAGCAGTAAACATCATAGTCTAAAATCTTAAAAGTATAAACAAAAATAAAGCATGAAACTAGAAATAGTAATGAAAAGTACCTGCAAATTGTATCTGGAGCGAAGTCCCCTTCGATAGCCACAAGCATAACAAGAGATAAAGCAACCAAATCCAGGTAAGGCCAAATAGATACCTTGAGTTAAGACACAGCAAAGAGTGTTGGCAAAAGCCCAAAGAATGAAATGGGTGATGCAGGATCCTACTAGAGTACCAGAACCCAGAAATTCTGCATTCTTTCCGAACAAATAGCAGGGGAAAAGAAGACCTATACAACCTGCGCATGGCAATGGCATTCAAGTATTATTCACCAAATCACAGTCAGTGACAGTATCAGACTCAATTGAGCACGTGACCGTATATTATTTGCACAATCACCTAAGATTTTTCTTTTACTTCATGAACTGTGAGAATATAAGTCTAAGACTCTACTGCATAATCATAGTATTAAATTGCGGCCGCAACGAATTGCAACGACCGCATCCTAACAGTTTTGGAGGTCGCCGCCGTAACACCGCCCCGGCATTAAAAATTATAGTTGTTTTTAGAGAAAAATCACGGCAAAATGGCTACAACGTCAGCAACGGCGACGTTGCAACCGCAATTTAATACTATGATAACAATTCCCAAATTACTTCAACCAAATAAAACTCATATAGAGGCACCTGAAAAAACCAAAAGTCAAAGTAGCATACAGCTCTGCATGTCATCGCAACAGGCGCAGATTCCAGAAGACCACTGAACAGACTGAGGCTGCGGCGGGGACGGAGACGGAGACGGCCTTGGTTCAGCATCACCCTCCCCGGCAGGACGAGGAAGGTCTTCCTCGTCCGACTGACCCAAGGGAATATAAGGCGGTGGGACATAGCTGCTTCGGTTATTCATCTCCAGTTTAATCTGACCGGAAACAGTATTTTGTGTTCGATAGTGGCGAAGAGAGGATCAATTTGGAGCCTCAGATCTGAATCTGATGGCGTCCACACGGGCATTTTTCCTTCTATTTAGACTGATGGTAAGATTAGCAGGTATTTTACTCTTTCCGGTAAATTATAAAAGTGCATTGTAAAGGTAAATTTGATTCATTTTGTTTGGGTTTTCTTTTCTTTTTTATTTTAAATAGGGGCTGAAAAGTATTTTTTTATAGGTTTTTAAAGTTTTTTTTAACTATAAAAATAAATATTTAAACGATATATTTTCCTGAGAGAGGTGATAAAAATAATTGTTGGACAAAGGATGTGGTTAATGTTAAAATTTGTTAACTAATTAAAATGTGACCCGTATCGTATTTTTTTGTATTTTTTATTTTTTCAAAAATTATAAAATATTTAGTTTTATATAAAAAAATTAAAATCTTTAATTTCTCAAAAATCCAAAAATCCCTCAAATTTATAACATAAATCTCTAAATTCCTCTCATTCGACCATTAATTCAATCATCACCGCACACCTATTCCTTCGTTGAACCTCCATGGACGATAATTCTAACCTTACATCACCAAAACTTGACAAACAAGCGGTAAAACAAACCATGAATGTCAAACATAATATCTTCGATCAAACAACGAATTACGCCTTGCAACGAGAGGAAGAGACCTCACTACTGTGAAGATGAAATGGTGTTCGGCAGTAGTAGATGGGAAATTTAGGGATTTAGAGTTTTTTTAAAAATTAATTTTCTTTAAAAAAGTTAAATTAATTTTTTAATGATCGTTGAAGGAAAAACCTTAAAATGATTATAGAATAAAACGTTAGACACCGACTTTATCTAAAATATATTTAAGTACTTATTACAAAAATAAATAGTTTGGGCACTTATTTCGTAATCAAGCTATTTTTTTGTGAAAATATATATTTGTTTCATATAAAAAAAATCAAAAAGAATTTCTAAAGATATGAAAATTTTGTGAAAAAAGTAATTATTTTTTTTTTGTTTGGATATAAATGTAAAATATTTACTATCGTTGATTATTTTTTAGAAAATCTATTTCTTCTAACAAAAATATCATGAATATTAAAATATCCAAAGTGCTGTATTATTTCAAATATTAATAATTAAATTATATATTAATATTAAATATATAAAATAAAATATTCACTATCTAAAAATTAATTTTATATATTAACCTATTATTTTTATATTAATAAAATAATTATTAAAAATAATTTTAATAAAAGTAAACATAAATGTTAAATATTTTTTATCATTGGTATTTCATTAAAATTTTTATTAGGAAGGAGAAAGTACAACCTCAAGCCTCGTTAAATAACCTCCATAATCCTAAATGGAAGAAAAAGAGTGTTCTCGGTAGTACTTAATAATAACAGACAAGTAACCTTGGCTAATCTAAAGCAACATTAATTTCGACAATTTCTATCTACTAGGTGCAAGACATTACCCGACGGCTCAATAAAATTGTGGTAACCAAACGGAAGTGTCAATGCAAGGCGAGCAAGGGCATCTGCCACCTTGTTGTAATCCCGGTCCACAACCTCCAAATGAACCACCCAACATCGGTCTAAACGATCTATAATGTGCTACACAATCAATGGTTGGAAGTTAAACGATGAGCGATCTCGAATAGTCTGAATCGCCTGGTCGCAATCAGATTCCATTCTCAAATTTCTAATTCCCAAGTCCCAAGCAAGAGTGAGACATTCATATATACCCCAAAGTTCAGCTTTGATCGCTGAGTATATCCTTAAATTTTTGGCAAAGCCAATAATCCACTCACATTTTTTATTTCTAAGAACTCCATCACATGTCGAGCCCCTGTTGAACTGCGATGAGATCCATCTGAATTACAGGTTACCCAATCCACCGGCGGGAGAGACCAGTGATTTGGTCGCAATCGTGCATATAAACAGCCCCTCAAACTTCCTGTTGCCAAGTCTCGAGCCTGCACAATAATTATTTTATTTACCAGCTTACGACACCTAACCAACAACGGCTCATGGGCGGTGCGATCTGAATTGAATATACGAAGGTTACGTTGCATCCACAAACTCTAGATAACATGGCCAAATAGTTCTCAGTGTGACGAGCAGCGCGAGAAGGGGTAGCCAACACTTAAGTTACATGATCTAATCTCTAACAGGTAGCGCACAAAAATCATTTAACAAGCTTTGTTTCACCATGCCCACCCAAATCACAAGAGCTGACGGGCAGTCCCTTAAGACATGCAAAGTGTCTTCCACGACTGCTTCACAGACAATACAACTTGCATCATCCGCGAGGTGTCGACGCACTCTTTCTTTATTGGTTAATAACCTATCCCAGTAGGTGAGCCATATAAATAATTTCACACGAGGAGAACCTTTGAAGTTATAAATGAGTGGTCGTCCTTTTATCTTCAAAAACCAGCAGAGATTTGGTTAAAACCGTAAATGTTGATCGAACAGAAAAAACATGAAGAGGAACCTATCGTCAACCCGGAACACCCTCAGTCGCTGAAGCAAGTGGAGGTTTGATTGCCGCTATACAAAGCATTATATTTGGGGGTATGTTGGAGCTAAAATTTGACCAGTTCCAATTCGTGTTTAGAGTCACCATGTCAGCAACAATACAATATAAGTGTTGCAACATATTCAGATCTATCGCATGCTCAACCAAAGGTATAAGATTATTAATCCATAGATCAAGCCAAAAGCGGACATTGTGACCATTACCCAAGTTCTACAACACCCCTCGATGCACATCCTCCCAAATTTTTGTGATACCTTGCCAAAGCCAAGAGCATTTGATATGATCTATCGAATTTGGTATACCGGAATTCCATTTATACTTAGAACGTAACACTTCTACCCAAAGAGAATATGACCGCGTAAACAAATTAAACGCCACTTTTATAAGGAAAGCTTTATTTTGAGTGAACACTTGGTGAATACCAAGACCGCCTTTGGAGGGATGTTTACAAACATCGCTCCATGACACATGTAGAATTCCTCGTCTTTCTCTCGATCCACCTCATGAAAATCATCTTATTACTTTCTCAATCTCATCACAGACTCTATTAAGCAAAGGGATCAACTACATTTTGTATGCAGGAATAGAAGATAGAATTGATTTAACCAGAGTAATACGGCCAGTTAAGGAGAGATGTTTAACTTTCCAACCTATTAATTTATCTTGGACTTTTTTCACAAGGTATCCATGAGTCGCATTTGTAACACGTTTGTGGATAAGCGGGACACCAAGATACATACCAAGATCATCTACTTCTTCATAGCCCAGGTATTCATATATATCTTTCCGAAGGTTAGGCGATACATTAAAATAGTAATAAATCTTAGTTTTAGACGCACTAACCTTGTGGCCTGAGCTTATAAAAAATCCCTCAAGGATCTTCCTGATAACCTCTACTTGGTCCAATAATGTCTCTGCAAAAATAACTAAATCATCAGCAAAGAAAAGGTGAGAGAAAGTCGACATGTGTCGTGACAAGCGTATAGGTCTCCAGATACCCAGTTCAATCCCAGATTGAATTATTTGTGCGAGATGTTCCATGCTAAGAACGAAGAGATACAATAAGAGGGGATCTCCCAATCGAATCCCACGCGATGGCCTAAAAACATCAGATTTAGAGCCATTTCATAAGACCTGCATCAAAACTGTCGTAACACAATTCATAAATCAATAAAATCAAACTTGAAGGAATATTCAGTTCCTGGTGAGGGTCATGAATGAACCACTAGTCAAGTCTGTCGTATGCCTTCTCTAAGTCGATTTTCAATGCCATACATCCCACGTTGCCTGATTTCTTTCGCATTGAGTGAATGACCTCATGGGCAATAATAATATTATCCGTAATTGATCTCCCTGAGACAAAGCTTGTTTGGTTTCCAGAAATCCAAGAAAGTAGGAAAGGTTTTAGACGATTAAAAATAACATTTGTGACCATCTTATAAGGACATTATAGAGGCTGATAGGTCTGAACTAAGATATATATTCTAGAGATTCCACCTTAGGTACAAGTACAAGTAATGTGCGAGTTAAGACATGATTAAAATCACCCAAAGCAAAGATTCCTTTAATTATGTCGCACACCCCGTCGCCTACTAAAGCCCAATTCTTCTGATAAAAAATAGCGTGTATACTATTAAAACCTGAGGCTTCTAAAGGGCTCGTGGAAAAAACAACCTACTAAAATTTCAAGTTGGGTACCGGTAGAGAGAGGCTTTGATGTTCATGTGGCGTTAGTTGTGAAAGTCGACCCACTATAGGAAGTGGCGGTAATGGTGCAGGTGCAGCTATGAATAAATCTCGAAAGAAAGATGTCGCCAGCTCCCTTAATTCTCCTTGGTATGTACTTCATTGTCCATTCAGAAGCTTGAGAGAAGTAATAAGGTTTTTCTTCCGACGACCCATGGTATAAGCATGATAGTACCGCGTGTTCTGATCTCTTTGCTCAAGCCACTGGGATCATACTCTTTGAAACCAAAGAGATTCTTCATGTTCAAGAACAGTTTCCAGTTGGTTAACAAGACTGTCTGTTAGCCTAAGAAGCGATGTCGAATGGCGCACCTCAAGTTTCTAATATATTCAACTAATACGAGCCATGAGCCGCCGTTTCTTTTGAATAATATGACCAAAGATGTTGCAGTTCCACTCACCTATCTTGGATTTGAACACATCAATATTATCCATCACAATACGACTAAAGTACCAACAAGAATTCAAAAACTCCTTAAACTCCGGGTGATCTTGCCAACAAGCAGGAAATCAGAATGGTCGTTGCCACGAAGTTGTATCTTGTGAATTGGATTGCAAGAGGATGTGTCTGTGGTCCAATCCCAATTGGTCCAAATGCATAACACTAAACCCCTTAACACAAGCACACCAGGCGTCATTAACAAGATAACAATTCAGCCGTTTATATATATCACCACGGTTCTAAGTGAAACGAGGGCCCTTAAAACCAGGGTCCCTGAGACCTGTATTGAATACGGAATTTGAAAAGAGGCTGTTAATACCCGACCCAATGCTTGCGCCACCATTCCTTTCATCACTACGCAACGTGGAATTAAAGTCACCACCTAAAACCCACGCACTATAATTTTCGGGGTTTAAATTCTCTAAAAGTTTCTATAATTCCTTACGAGCAGTAACATTCAAACTTGCGTAAACTGCCGTAAAGTATAACCAAGCACTGAAACCTTGCAATGAATGAATTGGTTATAGACACGCTCAATCTCAACAACAATTGAGTCTCTCCACAAGAGCCAAATCCCCTCGCTAAAACCATGTGCCTCAATACAAAAAGAGTTTGAGAATTTGAGTCTAGAGAGAACCTTATCGGCTTTTCTCCCACTGATCCGTAGTTCTACCAAGATCACCATATGAGGATCATGGATCTTTCTAAAATTCCGAAAGTGACATCGAAAGACAGGACTTGCCTTGCCCTGTGTATTCCAACAAAAAAATATTAATCGTCATAAAAAATGTGAGAGAAACAAAGCAACTCACTGTAGCTTCATAGCACAATCCGTAGACGAGATCGGAGTGTGCTCGCCATTGATCGAGTCATTCATATTCATAACATGTGTCTCATTCTGTTGCTGCGCTATACCCTTAATGTCCATGCACTAACCATCTATAATTCGCATCGGAGACCCACCTTTCATCGGCAACACACTACCTTCCTTGTTAATCCCTGGGATTAATTCTTTACTTGTTTTCAATGGTACTTTATTCAGCCATTCGAAAATCAGTGGTTTAGCTAGAATTTTGAATTCAGAGTTCTTACGGATCCGAAGTCCTTTATTTGTTTGTTCCTTCTTCTGACGCGACTTGTTTCCCGAACTCACTACCACATCCCCATCAGATTGTATTCGGATCTCCTAACCTTCTTTAACAATTAGTGTAGCCATATGGTTACCTTCCTTCAAGACTGTTCGAACTGCAACATTGCTAACCTTCTCCCCCTCAGTTACTGGTATAGTTCTATCATTTTGATTGTTCTGGATCATATCATTACTTGAGCCTACTTCAGGAGAGATAACGGTTCCCAGGCATAAGGAACTCAACTTTGGCAGTGGTGTGGTCCGACTCCTTCGACCAGCCTTGCCCATCCATGTGCTATTTCCATGAAGATGCTCTTTTACCTCAATTATCAGTGCTTTCCCTTTTGTTTGATGAGTCTCTCTTGGTACAGATACCTCTTCAAGACCTTGAAGGCTTAAAAGCGGGAACTATTCAAAGGGTCTGCCACTCCACCCTCCATTTTCTTGGGTAATGTTTCCTTACGGGTTATGCGGTTTCTAGAAGGTGCCAACATCCATGGACCATAGAGTTCCGTTTCATCACTTGAAACAGTAGGAGCCTTTGGTATTGCACCCGAGTCAGCTTGAGATTCTATCTTTCTGCAACATTCTTTCATATGACCATACAAACCGCACTTATAACAAATAAGGTTTAAGCTTTCATATTCAAGCTTCTGGCTAAAACCATCAATCATGAGACTAGGAACTAGCGGTTTATTCAGGTATACTATAACTGCTAGACGTGCAAATCGACCCCTCTCTCATGCATTCGTGTTGTAGTCCACCTTAACAACCTTTCCAATAAGGTTACCAATCCAACGAAATAAAGCCTTTGTGTATTACCGGAATGGAAATCCCGATAGTCGCACCCAAGATATCACATGTGAAAGGTTTTTTTCTGTAGTCGTAAATGATCTACTTCATGGTTGGATTGTCAGATAGCTGTCGAAAATAGTCCAAAGACCACCCGTCAACACCTTCTCATAGTTTTCTTCCTGATCAAGTTTAACCAAGAAATAATCATTATCCAGGTCAATTAACTGAAAATTCCCTATAAGCGACCATAATGTAGGAAGTCGCGCGTGAAGGGTACGAAAACCAATAGATTTTCCAAGTAGATGAACTATGACTGTGGTTTTCATTCTAAAATCAATTAGGGCATGGATCCTCTCAGAGAATTTGATCGAGGGAATCGATCCTGATTTTTCAATCTTAACATCTTTAGCATTGACCACTATCTCCTCTTCTTGAGCCATAAAAGATTTCTTCGAAGTCAAGACTGGAACCCCTGACACAATGTTAGCATAAGTGATCCCTTGACCAGGGTGTGTCATCTCCTCATCCATCTTATTACCCTTGTCAGAAACTTGGCTATCATCCGTTTTCATCCTTGTAGATACGATTGCTAGACCTGGACATTCAACCTCATGGTTTACGTGGTTAACAGTTGCAGCCATGCAGGGAATATCGTCTTTATTTTTTAACTTTTTTTTGTTACGCGTTGGTCTTCCAACGGAACCGGTGAGCTCGACCTCTAAAGGACTGACGGGAAACCAAATCCAATCGATGCACTGAGGCCAGGAACAGACGGGGCAACCATGGAGTTGGCCGCAACCACCACTCCATCTTTTTCATCAAGTTTTCCCTGAGACTCTTTCGAAGAATTCATTAGGGTTTTTTTTTTCTCTATAAATAACAATTAAAATTGATCAAATTTTAGTGGTATTTCATTAATTTAAATATAGAGAAACTAGTCTCGTATTAATTTAATTAGTATATTAGATCGATCCTAATGTCGAATTTTTATTTTTGATGTTTTTTAATTGAGATGTTATAAATCCTCTCTTGAAGTATTGATTGATATATTCTTATTGACACCTTAAATCATAGTTTGATAATAACATTTCCATTTCCACGGTATAAAACAAAATTGTGACGTGAGGTTTGTGCACTTTGTAATGTGATCTTGTCACGTCCCTAGAATTCTGACCCGTCGGACGTGCGGCCTTAGGCACCTTGGCGCACACGTGGAGCCTAAGTTAAGCCTGACGATCTAGGCAAGGGAGCCTGGATCCGCGCGGAAGACGTTTTAACACAATGTGTGACGGCCAAAGAAAAGTGATGTGGGAATAAGCCGGGCGAATGCCCGACACCTTTTATTGAACTTAACGAAAATATGGCTCAAGGCCAGAGAATAACTGAAAGAAAGAAAAAGATGAATAATGAGGTGGGGGTAAGCCTCCTTAAATAGCCCCTCTAGTCCTAATCCTATTCTAACTAGGATAATCTAATGTACTACTCCCTCAAGGAGATGGAATCCTTGTCCCAAAAGGATTCGTGGTCCCTAACCTCTAGGAAGGCCTTGCTTGTGTGGAGACGAGGCCCAAGGCCCCGTGTGCGGACCCTAGGGTGCGTCTGGCCGGCCCTCTCCAGCCCCTCCGTGTGCACTGTCGTCGGGACCCTAGGGTGCGGCGTGATCGGCCCTAGGGTGCGGCGTGATCGGCCCTAGGGTGCGGCGTGATCGGTCCCTAGGGTGCGGCGTGATCGGCCCTAGGGTGCGGCGTGATCGGCCCTAGGGTGCGGCGTGATCGGCCCTAGGGTGCGGCGTGATCGGGACCCTAGGGTGTGTCGGACTCAGTCCTCTCGGCTCCTCGGCGCGGGCGGATGTCGGCACCCTTGTGTGCGTGTGCATCGGCCCTGATGGTGCGGCCCTAGGCCCCCACGGTGTGCACCCGTGGTGCCAGCCCTTAGGCCCCTCGGTGTGCACCCGTGGTGCCGGCCCGTAGGCCCCTTGGTGTGCACCCTCGGCCCCTCGGTGTGCACCCTTGGTGCGGGCTCTTAGGCCCTTTGGTCCGCACACCCAGCCCCATGGGTTGCAGATGCTTCTCGTCGGTGTGGTGGAATGTACGCACGAGGTGTGGCCCTCTCGGTCTTCCCCGTGCTACGCCCCTCGGATGTCGTCCCTTGGTGAGCACATACTCGTTCCCTCGATGTGTTGCTCCGTCCCATTGGAGAGCCCAGTGCCTTGGTGTGGTCTGGTGCTTTGGTTTTGGGGAGGTGTTTGGTGGAATCAGACCCCTTTGCCCCTTGATGCGTAGCTTGTTTGGGTCGAAAAAATTGGGACGTGACATTCTCCCCCACTGGAGTTAGTGACGTCCTCGTTGCTTGTTCAAGATGGCCTCGACTTACTTGTCTTTTGAGCTAACATACGACCTTGGCTGGTTCCCAACTCCCTTTACTATCGGGAAGTCCCTTCTATTGGATAAAGTATTCGTGCCTCGGCTGTTGTCCCAATCGTTGTACGACCCTTTCGGCTTGGATGTCTCCAATTTGGAATTTCTTGTCCTTGCGATTTTTGTTTGCTCGTTTCTTGGTTCGCCTATGTAAACGGGCTCGGGTGGGTGGCCTCGTCGTTTGCACAAGTTCGATCTTGTGCTCAACCTCCCGCTTTGGTGGGAAGACCCTTGGTTGTTCGGGTAAAACTTGTCCCGTTTCTGTTGGCACTCCCTTAGACATGGCCGGCTTCTTATGTGCCCTTGTTTTCCGAGGCGTTGGCATTTTCTTATGTCCCTCTTTGTGGAACTGAATGGTTGACACCATCTTGGCCCTAACGTTGGGTTGTCGCTTTGTCTTCACCGCGCATGGGCGCTTAGGGTCAAGTATGTACAAGCAATTGCAGAACGGAACGGGGAATGCCCTGATTCGGTCAAGGAAATCAATGTCGATTACTACATCAAAGTCGTCAAGGGGAATTACTTTGATGGTTTCTTTGCCCGACCAGTCGCCGATGTTGAGTTTGACTCCTTTTGCTATCCCGGTGATAGGAGTCGATGGACAGTTTACTGTTTTAATAAACCCTTTTGCCTTCTCAATCTGAAGGCCAAGTCTCTCGGCGGTATGTTCTGACACAAATAATTCTGAGGCACCTGTGTCTATCAGCGCGTTCAATTCTTGGCCTGCCAAGGTGATATCCACGAACATCAGTCCTTTCTCTTTGGAACCCTTCATAGTCTCCATGGAACTGATAATGGCATTTATCTTGGTGGGTTCGAGTTCGTCTTCGCTATCATCTCCTTGGATGGCTGCCGCTTTCTCGAGTTCGGGACAATCTTTTTTCATATGATTGCCTCCGCAATTGTAACAACTAAAGTTGTTGTTGTTCTTTACCCACGGCTTACGGAGTTTGAAATCTCCATTTGATGGTTTCTTGGGTTCACCCTTGGGCTGTTCATCCCGATCTTCTTCGTCGTTGTCTTCGTACTTCGACCTTTGCTTTGGCTTGTCTGACTTCTTGTGTTCAAATTCTACAAGGGAGTCGGCTGCGTCCAATGCTTTTGAAAGATCCTGGATTCCTATTCGATGTAACTCCATTTTTGCCCAACGTTGTAGCCCACTTTTAAAGATAAAGAGAGCGTCGGCTTCACTCATATTGTGAATTTGGAGCCTGAGTTCGGTGAACTTGTTGACGTACTCTCGAATTGAGCCGTCGTGCTTTAGTCGATGAAGCTTCTCCCGAGCTTCTTCTTGAGCGTTCTTTGGGTAAAAGTGCTCTTTGAATTCGAATTGGAATTCTTTCCATGTTTTGATGGGGATCACCTCTCCTTTGGATTGGTAACACTTATGACGCCACCATAGAAGAGCCGAATCAACTAAGTAAACGGAAGCAGTGTTTACCTTGGTTTCCTCGTCGTCGATGCCGGAGAGTCGGAAGTAATTCTCCAAGTTCCAAACGAAGTTGTCCACTTCTTGAGCATCCCTTGCTCCTTTGAACTCCTTCGGTTTCGGCACGTCGATCCTGGGTTTCGTTCCTACTGTTTGGTCCACCATGCCGGTTAGCACGGCATTCTTATAGAGGGATAATTCAGCATTGAGTTTTTTGATTTCTCCTAACAACTCTCCCCTCGTTGCCTCCATTGATATTTGAAGGGAGATGTCTTGTCGGTTTAATCTCTCGTATGCTTCGTCGAGAAGTTTTCCCACCTCTTCTGCGACCTTATCTCTGAGGGGGCCGACTTCGGTTTCTAATTTTTTCAAGCGATCGTTGACAGCGTCGAGGGACTCAACCGACTCCTTTGCCCTGGTCTCGAGTCGTTCTGTCTTGTCCTCAAGTGCTGTTAACCGATCTTTTGAAGCGGCCCTTTTCTTGTCGGTTACTTGGGCCTCCGTGCCCTGTGATGTTGTCCCGGCTTCGTCTTTCTTGGCCATCCCGAGCAAACTCCTTTGCTCTGATACCACTTGTCACGTCCCTAGAATTCTGACCCGTCGGACGTGCGGCCTTAGGCACCTTGGCGCACGCGTGGAGCCTAAGTTAAGCCTGACGATCTAGGCAAGGGAGCCTGGATCCGCGCGGAAGACGTTTTAACACAATGTGTGACGGCCAAAGAAAAGTGATGTGGGAATAAGCCGGGCGAATGCCCGGCACCTTTTATTGAACTTAACGAAAATATGGCTCAAGGCCAGAGAATAACTGAAAGAAAGAAAAAGATGAATAATGAGGTGGGGGTAAGCCTCCTTAAATAGCCCCTCTAGTCCTAATCCTATTCTAACTAGGATAATCTAATGTACTACTCCCTCAAGGAGATGGAATCCTTGTCCCAAAAGGATTCGTGGTCCCTAACCTCTAGGAAGGCCTTGCTTGTGTGGAGACGAGGCCCAAGGCCCCGTGTGCGGACCTTAGGGTGCGTCTGGCCGGCCCTCTCCAGCCCCTCCATGTGCACTGTCGTCGGGACCCTAGGGTGCGGCGTGATCGGTCCCTAGGGTGCGGCGTGATCGGCCCTAGGGTGCGGCGTGATCGGTCCCTAGGGTGCGGCGTGATCGGCCCTAGGGTGCGGCGTGATCGGCCCTAGGGTGCGGCGTGATCGGGACCCTAGGGTGCGTCGGACTCAGTCCTCTCGGCTCCTCGGCGCGGGCGGATGTCGGCACCCTTGTGTGCGTGTGCATCGGCCCTGATGGTGCGGCCCTAGGCCCCCACGGTGTGCACCCGTGGTGCCAGCCCTTAGGCCCCTCGGTGTGCACCCGTGGTGCCGACCCGTAGGCCCCTTAGTGTGCACCCTCGGCCCCTCGGTGTGCACCCTTGGTGCAGGCTCTTAGGCCCTTTGGTCCGCACACCCAGCCCCATGGGTTGCGGATGCTTCTCGTCGGTGTGGTGGAATGTACGCACGAGGTGTGGCCCTCTCGGTCTTCCCCGTGCTACGCCCCTCGGATGTCGTCCCTTAGTGAGCACACACTCGTTCCCTCGATGTGTTGCTCCGTCCCATTGGAGAGCCCAGTGCCTTGGTGTGGTCTGGTGCTTTGGTTTTGGGGAGGTGTTTGGTGGAATCAGACCCCTTTGCCCCTTGATGCGTAGCTTGTTCGGGTCGAAAAAATTGGGACGTGACATGATGCATCATTTCATATTACTACTCGTTTTGCTATTCTTCCTTATATAGAGAGCTGGTAGGATCCAGTTACATGGTGTAAAACTTATTTAGTTTTACACTAATTCATGATTATTGGATGAGTAAAATAGATGAATGAAATTAACAATAAAAAATTAAAGATAATCACTTGAAAAAAAAATAAGAAAAAATCTTAGCCATTTATTTTCATCATCTAACGGTCCAAAAATAATGTAAAACTTATTGAGGTTTATACAATACAAGTGGATCTTTAACTCATATATACACGATGTATCATTTTGTATTATTACCTGCGTTATGATTCGTCGCTATATATATGTGATACACTATGTTGGAAAAATAAGATGTGTAAGTTTTAATTTTTCAAAAAAAAAATGTGTAAGTTTTAGAGAATTCTACCTATGGATATTAGCGGATAAATGGATAGTTAGAAGCTTACTAGTTTGTGTCTGCATTCTAAACTAATTGTTCTGATCAAAATCTCTGTCAGCCTCGACTTTAGGGATGGCAACGGGCCGCTCGAGTCGGGTTTTTGACCTCCCCAACCCGAAATTTAAACTATCTATCTCGACCCGACTTTAATATATTATATTTCTGACCTGATTCGACATAATAAAAAACATAACTCATCCTGATTTAACTCTGATATTTTAATAAAAAAATTCGACTAAACTCGATCTGATTCGAAAAAATTAATAAGAATATTAAATATAATATATAAAATATATAATAAATATATAAAAATATATTGGGTCGGGTCGGAAAATTTTCACCATAAACTCAAACCCGACTGCCCCGAATTTATTACTCCAATAACCCGACCTGATCTAACCCGAACTCAATCTTTTTAATAAAAAACCCTGCTCTTATCAGGCCGGGTCGGGCCGAGACCCAACGAATACGGGTCAAATTGCCATCCTTACTCGACTTTCCCGTTCTCTGATTAATTATTACCATATTGTATGATCTTTGGTTAAATACTATGAGTCTATGACTTGTATGTTCTCTACTTATCACAAGTACTTAGAGACCACACTGAGCTTTTCTATACTTTGTTCTTATTTTTATCTTTATTTTACAAATTCACTCACGCTCTAAATCTGGCCTCGACAATACTTGAAGAGTTTGAGTTTTTGAATGATTATTAGTTTCTAAGTATTACTTTACTCTGTAAACTAGTTATTTTATGAATCATAACTTCGAGCTCCTTTTAATTATACTACACCTTGGATTGTTGGACTTTTGAACTTGTGTTTTCAGAATTCGACTTTCTAAGTAGTTAATAAGCGACAAAATTAAGGGTGAGTATTCGATTGAGTTAAGTCGAGTCAAAAAAATTGAATTAATCGAGTTGACGAATCTTATTTTATAATTCAAACTTTATTTGAAAATTTTTCCAGTCTATCTTTTGAAATTCGAGTCGAGTTGTTTGAGTTTTTGTTCAAATTTAATCGTAAACATTTATAACGTCATGATCCTAGTTAGTTCCAATTTAAACGGTTTTATGTAACCATATACAATACATATATATACTTCATATTTTTTCATATATATATATATATATATTATTTGATACACTGGCGGTGAAAACTAAAAGTTTCCACAAGCGCCTTAGGGTGTATGGTTTAGGGGTTTAGGTGTATGAGTTTTGAATTTAGAGATAGTGGTTGAAATTTATAATTTAGGGTTAAATTTAGAGTTTATAGATTATAACCTAAACTCTCACCATATTACCCTTAAAACTAAACCCTAACCTCTAAACCCTAATTTTTAGCCTTGAACCCTAAATTCTAACTACTATCAGGGACAGAGCCAGGATTAAACGAGGAGGGGGGCAGACCGACTAATTTTGAAATAATAGGGTTCTAAAAAATAATTAAATCATAAAAATTAAGGGAGTTTAGGTTTAATTTTATAAATTTTAAAATTGAAAGGTCTTAAAATATAATTAAACCATAAAAAGAGGGGGTTCAAAGTTAAATTTTATTAATTTTAGATTACATGGCTTTGAAAAATAATAAACCATGAAAATTTTGGGAGGGGCAAGGAAGAAAAAAAGACTTAATTGTAATAGTTTCAAAATTTTAAGGACCTAAATTATAATTAACCCATATATTTTGGGTGGGGCAATTGCCCCTCACACCATAAACATAGATCCGTCCCTGACTACTATCCATAAATTATAAATCCCTACACCTAAACCCTAAAACCCTACACCGTAAAATGAAATTGAGGACTCGTCTTAAATTTCAAAATCGATAACTAACTACTAAAATTTTGAGTTATTCGAGTTTCTATTTTAAAACTCGAACTTTATTTAAATTTCTTTCAAGTCAAGCTGGTTTTATGAAATTACAAGTTAAATAAAAAAATGAAATTTTCACGTGAAATTAAATTAATTTTTTTAACTTATTCGAGTCTAGTTTTTCTCGTCTTTGCACAAATTTATTGAGAGAATATTAGTTGAGTTGAGGCCGGGGCGCAACGCCAGCTCGATGGGATTGGGAATGGGATACGGGAATTTTGCCGCTTAGTTTGGGTTTCCTCTAATATAATAAACACCCATTCTCAATCTCCAAACAATCCGGATAATAAGTTTTATATCTATTAAAAATTCTTTTAATTGCAATTTAGTTTACTTCGTTTATATTTAATACTATAATAAATGACTATGCACAATTTCCAAGTGCTTAATGTATATAATTTACAATGGCTGCATTGCAGCCCCTTTGACTTTTTTTAAATATTAAAATTTAATTAAAACTACATTGATAGCCCTAGAACTTTTAGGACGCATTTTTGGTCACCAAAATTTTAAAAAAATTATTAAAATTGTTGACGTTATTTTTTTAATTCGGTCACTGAACCGTTAAATAATTAACAATAATTGACATGATACATCTTAAATTGAGTAAATTACATATTGAGGCACTTAACTTTTTGGGTTTAGGAAATGACTGAACTTTTTATATTTTTTGTACTTTTGACCTCAAATTATCAAAACTTTACAATTTGATCATGATTTTACTAGAATTCACATTTTAACCACTATACTTCTAGATTTACCCAATGTCACTTATGAAAACCTTAGAAATTTAAGGATGAATCTATGATTTACCCAATTTTAAGGGTGTGTCACATCATTTGTTGTTATCCATTTAACGATCTAGTGACTGGAATGAAAGAATTTCTTAACAACAATGACTTTAATGAAAATCTTTCGATTTCAGTGACCATAATGAAAGCACCCTAAAAGTCTAATGACCACCAATTGTAGTTTACCCTTCCAACTTTTATGAGTTTAAATCAAATAAATTTATAAGGGTTGTTTTTTTTCAAATTTATTTCTTTAAACCTAAATTTAGGGTAAACTACACGATAGTCCCTTAAATTTTTAGCGTTTGTAATATGATTACCGAAGTTTTAAAACTTGTAACAGTCACTGAACTTTTAATTTACTTTTCTTATGGTTATTGCTGTAAGGTTTCATGGCATGTTAACTTTAAAAAGAGAGGGTGAACTACACTAGCAGTCTCTAAAATTGTAAGACTCGTACAATATGATCAATGAACTTTTAAAACTTGCAATATGGTCACCTTTTCATTCATCTCTTCTCTCTCCACGTCGAAGTTTTAAAACTTGTAACAGTTACTGAACTTTTAATTTACTTTCCTTATGGTCATTGCTGTAAGATTTCATGGCATGTTAACTTTAAAAAGAGAGGGTAAACTACAATAGCAGTCTCTAAACTTTTAAGACTTACAATATGATCAGTGAACTTTTAAAACTTGCAATATGGTCACCTTTTAATTCATCTCTTCTCTCGCCACGTCCTTTGGACGATTGGGCATAGAGAGTGTCCTCAATGAGGACGTTGGTGAAGCCGTTGAAGAGAGGGCAATCGTGGATAAAATGAGAGACGACTTCTTGGTCCATCAACCTCCTTGACATGCATGGTCTCATGTATTGTCCGACGTTCATTCCCTACCACTCCGAACAATTGTGACTATGGTTAAACTAGTTGGAGGCCATTAAAGCTTGGAGGAATAAACACAAAAGAGTTGAAGAGGGCACTATTAGGTCATGGTAGATACATGAAGATTGTAACTTGTCTAACAAATGACGTTAAAATTCCAACTTTAATTGTAGCTACGAGAAAAGTTGTGAAAGTTCGGTAGATACAAGCATGATTAACTATTTTTGTACCTAAAACAATTGTTGGAAATCCTAAGCTTTTTAGTGAAACAATCAACATTTTTTTGTAGTTATAACAAACTTTAAAATAAATAGTTTCTAAAAATAATTAAATCATAAAAATTAAGGAAATTAAGGTTTAATTTCATTAATCTTAAAATTGAAGGGTCTTAAAAAGTGATTAAACCATAAAAAATGATGGGTCAAGACTTAATTTCGTTAATTTTAACTTAAAGAGACTTAAAAATAATAAACCAAAGATTTTACAAAGGGACAACAATTTAATTACAATGGTTTTAACATAATCAATAGCTTAAAAACAATTAAAATATTTAAAGTTGGGGAAGAAATTACCCCTTCCACCCTTCATGTGACTCCGTCTCTGACTATGTAAAAACTTGCACAAATTTAAGAGATTTCATCTTTGATAAACTTCGTCAATTTTTCACTAGCTTCGACAATAGTTAGAAAGAATTAACTTTATGTTAAAATTTTCTGTAGGTTAATTTAACTTTTCCTGTAATCTCCTAACTTTTTCAATAAAACTTTAATCCATTGTAAATTACTTACCCTAAAACTTTCACAAACTTGCATTACTTGCCCTAAAACTTTCACAAAACTTGCATATTAATATTTGTTTTTGTTGTCCTTTCAATTTCTCGTCACTTTGTTTTAATTAATTTGAATCGATCCACGATGTATCCGTAACCAATTAGTATTTGTCACTTACCCACAAACCACCACGCATAGACTCATAGTATAACTTTTCTTATGTTTCTTTCTCTTTATCTCATGAATATATCAGCTTCATCCTACGTAATTTTAACTACTATTTTCAACACCAAGAAGTCAACATTCGTGAGGCGGTTTGGCGTAGAATTTATTCATAAAATATTTATAAAAAAATGATGAATATTTCCTCCCATTTCCCATCCCATGAGTCTCCTCCCTCAGCAGTTTCATCGTTATAAAAGAGCCCGTTTCGATCAGTTCATCAACCTCAATCACACGGTGGTCGTGCGACAGGTGTACAAGTACCGGCCATGGCATCTTCCTCTCCCAACAAGCTGACCACCACCAACCATTTGAGACATGTCGAGTCCATGGCCTCCTTCCCTTCCGGCGCCGGCAAGATCCCCCACTTGAACGCCGTCATTTTGGGCGAGGATCTTGCTTCCGAGGAGAACGACTTGGTTTACCCTAGCCATGACTTCTCACGCCAGGCTCTCGTTCCTTCTCCACACAAGGTTCCTTCTCGTTTCTCTCTTATTGAATATGGAAACGAACAATTATAGCAAAAAAATAAATGGAAGAAAAAGAATATGAGTATTGATATAAATGTGGGTTTACTACATTTACTTGCTTTTTTTTTGTCTTTATGTTTGTTTAATCCAATCGCATAGCAGCATTAGCAACTGTACATGAAAACAGAAATTTGTATTCTTTCATTATTCCCCCCCCCCCCCCCCCCCAAGATTTAGCTCGTTCTGAGGAATTAAATTTATGATCGATCAGTATCTGGAGATGTACAAACGGTCAATAGAAGATCCGGCTGGGTTTTGGTCAGACATTGCCTTAACGGAGTTCTACTGGAAGCAAAGATGGGGAGATCAGGTCTACTCTGAGAATCTCGATGTCAATAAAGGAAAGATCAAGATCGAGGTATTTCTCTCTAATATCTACCATTTTTCTTGTTTTTTTGGATTTATTTAGTTTAGCATTTGGGTCAACGCTGGTTGGATCACATAATTTCTGGGTTTTACCAGTGGTTTAAAGGCGGTATCACCAATATATGCTACAATTGCATAGATAGAAACATCGATGCTGGGCTTGGAGACAAAATCGCTCTTTACTGGGAATCCAATGAACCTGGCTTTGATGCACATTTGACTTACTCCCAGCTACTGCACCAAGTTTGCCAGGTCTTATTCAAACTTTATATTGATTCCCCGCATTTTAGAATTTGTTCGATTGAAATCACCTCTGATTTATTGCTGTCTTCTCTGCAGCTCGCTAACTACCTGAAAAGTATTGGTGTTAGAAAGGGTGATGCTGTTGTTGTTTATTTGCCTATGTTATTGGAGCTCCCGATTACTATGCTTGCCTGTGCTCGCATTGGTGCAGTTCACTCGGTATACACCCCTTTTTGCACATAAAATAGGATGAACAATGTCAAACAACCTAAATACTAAACTATAAGAGATTAATTTGTTAGTTTCTATTTTTGTTACTGAATAAATTCACCACTTGTTTGCCCTTTCAGGTTGTATTTGCTGGATTTTCTTCAGAATCTCTTGCTCAACGAATAGTGGACTGCAAACCAAAAGTTGTTATTACTTGTAATGCTGTTAAAAGAGGTCCTAAGACCATCCACCTCAAGGACATTGTTGATACTGCTCTTATTGAATCTGCCAAGAATGGGGTCTCCATAGGTTGGTAAACATTAAGAAACCAGTATCTGATTCGAAGATGGTTTTCTCCTTAGTACTTCGTGCATCATGCATATTTAGAGTTTTGACTGGATCGAACCTGTTTCCTCTACTGAATCTTACAACTTTTACTTCAAGACAATACATTATCGTTAACCTAAATTTTGTTTTTTATATCAATGAAAATCTTGAGCTACAGTCTTCCCTTGTGCCTCTGTTCCTTCAATTCTATTCAGAATGTTTTAATATCTGAGAGCCATTTGGTTGCCAATTTCCCTAACATTACTGATGGGAAGTACCATGTGTTAGTCAGATCTGACTTAACATAACTAATGTAGAGCAACATGTAGAGCATGAATGATGTTAATCAAGTTGCCAAGCACTTAACATTTAACTATCAGAATCCCATGCTTTGTAATTGAACTACCAGTTCAAGTGGCTCCAATAATTACCATCACCAACGAGACACTATCTGATCATTTTTTATATATTTATTTGGTTCTCTATTTATGGTGATATCTTCTTTGAGCAGATGTATGCTTAACCTATGAAAATCAATCAGCAATGGAGAGAGAAAGCACTAAATGGCAGGAAGGAAGAGATATGTGGTGGCAGGTTAGTGTAAAATAGAGAAGTATTTGGTGGTTCAAGTGACCTTATTTTTTTCATTAGCTTTTTTCTTAGTTGTGGCCTGCTGATTTTCACTAGGATGTTGTCCCAAAATATCCAACTACTTGTGAAGTTGAGTGGGTTGATGCTGAAGATCCCCTTTTTCTATTGTATACTAGCGGGAGCACTGGGAAGCCAAAGGTATTCATTTTGCTTGGTTTAAGTATTTTTACAGAGCTTCTCATTTTCCTTTTCTATGTTCTAATTTGAACTTTTTAAAGGGCGTACTCCACACAACTGGAGGATATATGGTGTACACAGCAACAACATTTAAATATGCATTTGACTACAAAGAGTCTGATATTTACTGGTACTTTGGACACTTTGCAGCCTTGATGTTTTTTTTGGAATTTATATATTTTTTCTGTTTGGTAACCTTTTGATGTTGGGTCTTACTTGACATATCTTTTACTTTAGGTGCACAGCTGACTGTGGTTGGATTACTGGGCATAGTTATGTAACCTATGGACCCATGCTTAATGGAGCAACAGTTGTTGTATATGAGGGAGTAAGATTTCTCTATTGCTATTGACATAGAAAAATAGATTAGGCTTCCAAGATTGGCTACTAATCCAGCTCTAAATACATCTTATACTGAAAAATGTTTGAAATGTAACTATTGATTCCCTAGGATTGTTGTTATGAACTAAGGAGGAAAAGGTTTAATACAACATTAGAAAATGTTGGATGAAACATTGTGGTGTATAGAATTAGAAGGTTTGACGTGTCTTATGGTGTTTCTGAAAGTTTATCAAGAGAGCAACTAGGTAGTAAAAAATGTGTAGAATAAAATAATGACTACTTAAATAATTTTATAAAAATAAAAATAAAATGGTGGAAACTTAATAGAAGAGCATTTATAATTTATTGTTTGCATCAATTCATTCTTGTTAATTATAGAAATGAGTGAATTCCAAGGATGAGACTCTAAGAAATTAGTAACTGGAATAAATTATATATTGCAGCATACCAGCATAAAAAATATTAAAACTTGAGGGTTGGAGATATAGCATCTGTTAGTAAGTGCAAGAATCATTATGTCTTAAACCAAAATATTTTGATTTCAAATATATTATAGATGTTACAATAGATGGCACTATTTCCGCATGTTCTATGCAGGCCCCAAATCATCCTGATTCTGGAAGATGTTGGGACATTGTTGACAAATACAAGGTGACCATATTCTACACTGCCCCTACATTGGTGCGCTCTCTCATGCGCGATGGTGATGAGGCAAGATATATATCTCTAACCTTGTTTACACTACAGATCTTTGGTTCAAAATGTTTATCAGAATTGTTGTGAATAAAAACAGCTCCTTGTTACTGTTTGCTTCATTTATGTTCGTATTTGACACCCAGCTCTATAATTTCCATATCTCCAATCTACTTTTGTGTTTGTTTTATTTCCCAACATTGTCAACTAGAATTAGATCAACTCCATTGAATTTTGCAACCATTCAGTTATTTTGTTTAATTCTGGCATGAAAATTTACTTGCATGACATATGAAATTATTATTTTTTGGCATGCGAAGAAATGTTTTGCTTTGTATATTATGTTTTTGAGTGAATCCATCGAGTTCCCCTTGATGCATTTTCAAATTTTATATTGATATTACTGTTACTGTGTTGCAGTATGTTACACGCTACTCACGGAAGTCATTGCGTGTCCTTGGAAGTGTTGGCGAGCCTATTAATCCAAGTGCTTGGAGGTTTTCAGCTTTAGATACCTTCTTTTGATTCAATAAGTTGTTTTCTTTTAATTTTTTTAATCTCCTATGCATATTTAAAAAGGAATTGTGTAACCTAAAATGATCCTGGTTACTGTAGGTGGTTTTTTAATTTAGTTGGAGGGTCTAGGTGCCCTATTTCTGACACTTGGTGGCAAACTGAAACAGGTGGCTTTATGGTAATTTTTTTCCTTTTTTCATGTTACATACAATTTTTTTTTAGCATTTCCTGGAAAATATTCTTTTAACTTTTTTCCTTAGATAACTTAGTTGATTTTACTCTGCTATAGTGCTATATGTGTGTGTGCATATTTCAACTTTTGATTATTTTTTGGCCCATAACTTAGTTGATTTTACTCTTCTTATTTGCATATTTCAACCTTTTTATTGTTTTCTATGTCTTAACTGGCAGATCACTCCTCTACCGGGTGCCTGGCCACAAAAGCCTGGTTCTGCCACCTTTCCCTTTTTTGGAGTGCAGGTTTAGTGCAATACATTTACTGAAAATAAGTACCTTTTCTTAATTTTTCATTAATATTTTTTCTGTTACAACTGCAGCCTGTCATAGTGGATGAAAAAGGAAATGAGATTGATGGTGAGTGTAGCGGTTATCTGTGTGTGAAAGGCTCATGGCCGGGTGCATTTCGAACTCTTTATGGTGACCATGAGAGATATGAGACAACGTACTTTAGACCATTCCCTGGATATTATTTTACTGGTGATGGCTGCAGCAGGTATGATGGTCCTAACACTGAATTGCATTTTTATTGGTCTGAATTTTTGTTAGTGCAGAATATTGGATTTTAATATGCATCCGCATTCTAACCCAGGCACTATCAATGAATTACTGTTTTATTTGTTTCAGGGACAAGGA
This sequence comes from Hibiscus trionum, assembly GCA_030270665.1. Classification (NCBI taxonomy): domain Eukaryota; kingdom Viridiplantae; phylum Streptophyta; class Magnoliopsida; order Malvales; family Malvaceae; genus Hibiscus; species Hibiscus trionum. Next base: position 3,207,591 of record BSYR01000021.1, on the reverse strand, counting down.
TGGGTACCACTGGCTTACCGGAAGAGTTGACGATGTTATCAATGTTAGGTATATTTTATCAACGATCCAGCTTGTTGAATTACTTCACGTTCCCTGGCAATTAAATAAACAAACCTTTTCTTTCCTACTGCGTGTGAATGATACAATCTTAATATTTACAGTGGACATCGTATTGGCACAGCTGAGGTGGAATCTGCTCTAGTCTCTCATCCTCAGTGTGCAGAAGCTGCTGTGGTTGGTGTTGAGCATGAGGTATTCTAGTGGTCTGGTGTATCTGTTTAAGAATATTATATATACCAATTAGCTAAGTCATTGCTTTCATTTTCTGCTGCTGTTAGGTTAAAGGACAGGGCATATATGCTTTTGTCACTATTGTGGAAGGCGTTTGTTACAGTGAAGAACTCCGGAAGAGCCTTATACTCGCAGTGCGAAATCAGGTTTGATGAAAATCATTAATGAGGAAATGATACCTGCATTATCTTTGGTCTGAATTTTATGAACCAGTAGTCTGAAGATTATCCATCTCCGGTGCAGATAGGAGCGTTTGCAGCACCTGACAAAATACACTGGGCACCTAGCCTCCCAAAAACGAGGAGTGGAAAGATAATGAGGAGGATTCTGAGGAAAATCGCATCCAGACAGTTAGATGAACTTGGAGACACAAGCACGTTAGCCGAACCTGGTGTAGTTGATCAGCTTATTGAACTTGCCGATCGCTGAAACAATTGCAGGTGTAGAAGAAGTCGAACAGTGTTTGTGGTTCTTGATCCTTTCCTGCCACTTCTAGCTTAATAGGTGAACTATTAATTATTCAATTATTTTCATTATTATCACATTTCCCATTCCCATCCTAGTTTTCCTCTCTGTCTGTCTTTGGAGGTTGTTGTACTTTATAAACCATAGTGCGGGTTTTCATCTGATGCGATGTTGAGCTAGGTGCTTGTAAACCAATGTACAATTCTACTCTGAAAACAATAATAATTGCAATAACTATTAATTGCTTTGGTGTTTCATAAGCTTGTTCATCTAGATTTTTGAATCTTGTGAGTCCATTCAACTGAACGGGGAATTTTAGAATGGAGGTTGAGGTTAGAGTTGATGATCCGTTGAAGCCCGGTTTAAACCTTAGGCGTTGATCGTTAGTTGACTAACGGTTTTCATCCGAGAAAGATAAAATTTAAACGAAAAATAAAACGTTAAGTGGTTGTTCGCACTAAAAAGAATAAAGATAAAATTAGCAAAAAATGTGAAATGTTACAGTTATTTTTGACCTTCTGCCTATATAATATAACAGAACCCAAAACCATGCAAAATGAAAGCACCTTACATTCCTATATTTAGAAGCTAGGTTATCCGTTTCCTTTCTTTCCTTTCTTTCCTTTTCCTTTTGCTGCTAGATTTGGGTTGACCCGTTCTGTCCCCCGTATCTATCTCTAAAGTTTTCTCGCTGCAACGCCTCCCAGTCGTACATTGTATCCTACTTTAAAAAAAAAATAGGTTAAACTATACTAATGACCACCAAACTATAGGGTTGGTGTCAATTTGACTACTATATTTTTAATTTTGTCAAATATACCACTTAACTATTTAAATGGTTCCAATTAAGCCACCGGCGTTAAAGAAAACGAAAAAGTTGACGAAACTGTTAAAAAATTAGTATAATTACACATTTGGTCCTCTATATTTATAAAATATATCCAATTGAATAATTAATTTATTTTATTAGATTAAAATTAGGACTAAATTGATATATTGTATAAATATAGAGGACCAAATGTGTAATTATACCAATTTTTTTAACACTTCCGTCAACTTTTTCATTTTTTTAACTACAGGTGGCTTAATTGGAACCATTTAAATAGTTAAGTGGTATATTTGACAAAATTAAAAATATAGTGGTCAAATCGACACCAACCCTATAGTTTAGTGGTCATTGGTATAGTTTACCCAAAAAAAATATTAGATAAATCTAGCACACTACGTCATTCGTAGTCATAGTTAATCAGTAGCGAATCTACGTAAAGCTAGTTGCACGCCAATGCAATCCCTAAAGTTCATCCACGACAACGAGAAGAGAATAAATGATGAAAAATTTCATGAGTTTGGTTTATCACATCGGCTATGGTCCAATCCAATAATAACTACTTACTTTGTTATTTTTTTCTCCCATCATTTTTTTGAACAAATGGATCTTCACTAATTTTTTTTACATTTTATTTAAAAAATATTTTTTAGAAGTTATTGTATTGTTAGTTGATATAGAATATAATGATGAATTGAATATTTTTTATTGAATGAGACCATAGTTGATGTGATAAGCCAGACCCATGATATAATTTTCCGGATTAACGAGTATAATATTTTAGGATAAACTACAGTAGAAGTCACCGAACTATTATATGCCTCCTATTTTGACCACCAAACTATTATTTTTTGACAAATTATCACTAATGTTACCTTTCTTTTTCATTTTAGTCACCAACCGTTAAGATTCTGTTAAAAATCAGAGATGTTGACATGACAGGGTATAATAAAAAATTTAGTCCTTAAAACGCATACATTCTATCAACTTGGTTCTAATTAAAAAATATTATAATAAATTTAACCTTTAGTATTTTGAAGTTATAAAATATAATAGTTAACTTACTTTTTAGCCCTTTAATGATAAATTATACTTTGCTCCCTTATCTCAATTCGGACTCTTTCAGCGGCACGGGTGCTGCTGGTTGTTATAGATCAAGAGATGTGCCATACTTTCATATGAGGGCTTCATGACAATATCAAGCTAGAGAGTCCCGAGGACAACTTTGTAGGATATCAGAGATCTCTAACTTGGCTCCCCTCCTGCTAAGTGAGCTGAGGATTCTCATGAATTTAGACGTTCAAGATCAGTTCATACTTAAGAGTCGAGTCGAATCAAGACTGGTGCATAGTCCCGACCCTAGTCCACTTCAATTGCTAGTACATGAGGTATTGATCATGTCCCCATGCTTCTACTTTGTGAGCATTGTGGTTCTCGATAAAATGACGAGTTTTGGACGATGACTGTGTTTGTTTCGATTGAGTTGGACCATTTTCTTAGAGAATGTCCAAGAAAAGCGAATTATGTTCTTACTCTGATTCGGAGGCTAACACCTATTGTTCAAAGGGGTGTAGGTGAGGCTTGAGGAGGTTAAAACACTACAATTGGTCTAAGGAGGGGACACTACTTGTACTACCACTAAACTTGAGACCATAGCTCCAACAAGTATGTATGGTGTTAGGGACCGAGATGATGGAGATGCCATTGACATCATCGTAAGTACCTTTACATTATTTTTTTGCTCCTTTTTATACATTGGTCGACCTGGGTTACACCTACTCATACATATGTAGTAGTTTGGTCTGATATGGGTATACCAATAGAGTACGCAGATGGAAGAGTTTAGGTTTGTAACCGGATGGGACACGATATTATAGCGGATAAGATCTACCGTGGTTGTCTATTGAAGATTCATCATTTAACGGTGTTGAGTGTTGACTGGTAAAGTGAACAACGTTTAAGGATAATGGAAGGACGTTAGTGGTCAAGAGTGGTCTTTATGTACTTTGGTGGTAGAGGGGTGTTCTTGTATCTTTACTCTATGTTGTATGGTTATTTATATTGGTTTAGATAAGTGCCGATAGAGAGTTGTTGTGCCATTGATATTGATTGGCGCCCTAAGATGTGTTTGGCGGAGTCGCAAATGACCGAACGTGATCCATGGTGATTGTTCGTGGGATACGCTCCACATGTCTGAAGCTCCCACCAGGCGACCGACACATAGTCACTGGTGATTGTTCGCGGGATGTATTCACAGAGGTAGTAGGTGATCGACATGTGGTCATGTCTGAAGGTCCTAGGTGATTGACACGTGATCCTTACTGATTGTTCGCATGATGTGTCCACTGGGATCAAAAGTGATCAACACGTGATTATTGGTGGTCGTTCACGGGATATGTTATGTATATTTTAGAGTCCGCATGATAGCAGTTCCCAGATGATAACAAAAGGAAAACTTGATAAAATTACAGTTTCTAAAATTCAATGTGAATTTAGACATGGACTGATTATCAGAGTACATAGCCGTAGTAAATTTTGTGCTAAAGCAAATGATTCTTCAAAGATAAAATGGTTTAGAGATATTTGTAGGAGAGGGATCCAACTGCTTCTCAAATGTGATCTCAATGGTTACAGTTCAAAAATTAGAGTAAAGGTCACGTCGTGGATACCAATAGGAAAATATTAAAGACAAACGGCTTAAAAGAAGGCTAAATACCGGCCATTTAATTTAGTCCATTAGATGAAGCCTATCAATTTATGGGCGTTGGATTAAAAAAAGGGTTACCCGATGAATCGGTAACCTTTTATGTAGAAAAATGTAAGGCGAAAAACAATTGAAATCCCCCATTTTCAGCGGGAAAAAATAGGGTTTTGATATTGTAATAGGAAGGTTATTGCGCTGATTGGATTGGAAGCAAAAGGGCGACTTGGATCAAGAAAATCGGGTTTGATACTCTCAATAGCGACGTAGGAAGACCGATGTTGAGGTAAGCTTCATGTTTTTAAGCTAGGGTTTAATTTTTTTTGTAAGAATAGTGTTGAGAAGAATGATTGATTTTTTTTTGTGAAAGTAGGTTTTGAGGAAGAATTATTTTGAATACTCTCAGTTGTTTGCTTCATGTTTTATAGTTAGAGTTAAAATTTTTTGTGGAAGAACGATGCTGAGAAAAACAGTTAATGTTTTTGTGGAAGTAGGGTGTTGAGGAAGAGTTATTTTGAATACTCTCAGTTGTTTGCTTCATGTTTCATAGTTAGAGTTAAAATTTTTTGTGGAAGAACGATGCTGAGAAGAACAGTTAATGTTTTTGTGGAAGTAGGGTGTTGAGGAAGAGTTATTTTGAATACTCTCACTTGTTTCTTGTACATTGATGGTTTAATAGCATATAATTTGTTATGTTTATTACATTCTCTGAAAATTGGAAGTAGATAGTTTAGTTAAGAAAAAGAAAAGCATGCACCTCATATGTTTGTTTGACCTTTTTTGTAATTACATTTTGTGGTGGGCATTTTTTAACGTTGTACGATGCGAATTGTAACGGTGTTGAGAAGAACGATTTTTGTTTTAGTGGAAGAAGGGTGTTTAGGAAGAACGATTTTGAATACTTTACATGTTTCATGTACATTAAAGCTTTAATATCATATTATTTGTTAAGTTGATTACATTTTTTGAAAATTTGAAGTAGATAAGTTAGATAAAAAAAGAAAAGCACGCAACCCATATGTTTGTTTGATCTTTTCTGTAATTAACTTTTGTGGTGGGGAATATTAACAACGTTGTACAATGCTAATTGTAATGGTGTTGAGAAAAACGATTGATGTTTTTGTGGAAGTAGGGTGTTGAGGAAGAGTTATTTTGAATACTCTCACTTGTTTCTTGTACAGTGATGGTTTAATAGCATATAATTTGTTATATTTATTACATTCTCTGAAAATTGGAAGTAGATAGTTTGATAAGAAAAAGAAAAACACGCACCCTATATGTTTGTTTATTACCTTTTCTGTAATTGTTTGGTTGTTTTTTTTTTTGCGAAGTATGTTGGTAGTGAATAACTTGGTTGCAGTAATGAATTGTTGTTGCAAGTGGCTGGTATTATAGCGTTAGAAATATATTTGGTTGCATTTGTGACATTAGGTGTGTATTAGATGGTTAGTGTTTGATTTCAGATTTGGATTATAAAAAGTGATCTTTGCGTTTGATTTTCATTTCAGAATTGCTAAGCATGAGCATAATTGATATAAGAACAAGTCCGTATGCTTGTTACAGTAGCAGGAATGACTTATATGTATATTGAGTATTTTGGAATCAGATGATGTTTGTATATCTTGTATTTTTACAAGTAAAAAGTTAATGGCTTAGTATTCAAATGTGCTTACACATGCTTGTTTTTGTTCTCTTTTTTTGTTTGATCTTTGTATAAAGTGATAATGTACATTTTGTATAAAATAATAATGTGTTTCATAGGGCTTAGTAATGCTATGCAATGCAATGTTTAGACAACTGAAAAGTGTATCATTGTTTGTAAATTAGTTGGCACCATTTATTTATTTAATCCTTACGTCATTTTTCATTTCAGATTGAAGTTAGCTATAATGGAGCATCATACAAAGGGGGAGAAAAAAGAGGTGAAGCATCGACCTAAAAAGTGACCCCATATTTACTGTTCTAGTATATGTAATGCATAACCTAATGTTGGAATGATGTTTTTACAGCATAAGTGAATGTAAAAGACAACAGGACAGTAAGATGAAAATGAACAATACAGTAAGCGAGAAAAAGAAAAGCTGAGTGTGTGTTGTGTAATAGTTTGAGAAGTGGTCATATGAAATGTAATTTAAAAATTGTTGGACTGTTATATGCGAGAAAAGCTGTAAGTTTGAGATGGGCTCAAATGACAGATGTTGAAAAGCATCCTTGTAGAACTAATGTTTTGATATAATAATTGAAAAATGTTTTGGACTGATTTAAAAAGAATTCAAAACTATTTTCAAAGTCCAAATAACTTGAAACTATGTTTAGAGGATGTTTTTAAAGGTTTTACAATGTTTTCAAAGCTAAACTTAACAAAACCGTCCAGTTGTATCGAAACACCCTTAGGCGTTTCGATACAGTGTCTTCCAGTAGCAAAAACGTTTCGATACTGGTATCGAAACGGGTCTTCCCTGGATGAGGATTTTGCCCAGCGTTTCGATACGGACTATACTGTTTCGATACGCCTACGTGGCATCGACCACAACGGTCATAAACCCCAACGACTATTTTCCAACTAACTTATAAATGTAGAGCGTTTCGATACGGTGCCTAGCGTTTCGATACGGACGTTTCGATACGGCCCATGGCGTTTCGATACGGATGCTCATCAGAATACAACGACTCTTTCTACTTAAAGAGCGTATCAAAACGGGTTCGAGCGTTTCGATACGGGTAGCAGCAGAACTGCATTTATGGTGGAAAAAAGTCCTCAACGGCTCCAATTCAACCCCAACGGCTAGTAATGACTATAAACTCATCAAGGAGTATAAAAGGGACCTCCAAGCATCAAGATATGGTTAATGCTTCAATTGTGAATCAACAAATGATCAAAAAGTGTCTTTGTAATTAAATTGTCAATTCTTGTATAGACAAACACTAGTGAGCAAAAATTGTCAAATTTGCTCAAGTGTTTTAGGTTTTGGGTGAGTGCATTATTGAGCAAACAAATACCTATTAGAGGGATTGAAGTTTGCATTTTCCCTTTCTCTTGAAAAGGGGGTTTGATCAAGGCTTTGGGTAGAAAGCTTGATCGGTGTATAAGGGTTTCCTCCTAAGCCTAGAAAAGGGGACGAATCAATAGTGGATTGATTGGAAATCCTTAGTGGGAAGCTAAGGTAGTGGATGTAGACCTTGGTTAGAAGGTTGAACCACTCTAAAATCATTGTGTCATTTACATTTTAGCTTCCACACCACATCCACCCAAAAATTCACCTCTCCACCACTTGGTGAGCAACATCGGTTGAACGAATCGAGCTCCTTACAACTCAACAATTGATTTTAGAGCTTGGCTCAATCGAAGAGGATTAACATCCTATTGAGAAGATCCGACAAGCTCGATCATCATTTCACCAACCGGCTCAAATGGCATAATCCATCGACAAACCGCCTTTCTTCGACGGAACCTACTATGCCCATTGGAAGACCAAAATGAATTTTTTCATAAAGTCAAGAGACTACAAACTATGGGACATAGTTGAAGATGGTCCGTTCGTGCCTCAACGAAGCAAAGCGGAGTGGAGTGACGACGATCGCAAGAAGATGGAGCTAAATTGCAAAGCCTTGCACATCCTCTTTTGTGCATTTGGCCCAACCATCTATGAGAAGATTTCTTCTTGTGAAAGTGCCAAGGAGGTATGTGACAAGCTTGAAGTCACATACGAGGGAACCGATGAAGTCAAGGAGATCAAGATTGAGCTCCTCACCTTAGAGTATGAGAACTTCAAGATGGATCCGGAAGAAAACATCGAGAAGATGTTTGATAGGTTCTCCACTATCACCAATGGTCTCAAAGGATATGGAGAAGCCATTCTGGAGGAGAAACTTGTCTGAACGCTCATCTACTCTCTTCCCGAGTCTTGGGACTCAAAGAGGACCGCCATCATCGAAGCAAAGAATTTGAAGACCTTGTAGCTTGATGAACTCATGGGGTCACTCCTTACTCATCAAATCATGAAGAAGAATAAAGAAGATGAGAAGAAGAGGGAAGAAATTATAGCTATGGGAGAGAAGAAGCTCAAGGGGCTTGGCATCAACACCAATGTCATTGCTCTCAAGTCCTCCACTTGCCATCATGTCTATTCAAGTGAAGAGGAGGATGAAGAAGAAGAGATAGTTCATCTCTTCAAGAAGTGTGCCCCGTTCATGAAGAAAGCTTTGAGAGAGCTTGAACGAGAATCCATGAAAAGGGAGAGGGCAAGCACTTCAAGCCATAAGAAGAAGGCACATGTGGCTACTTGGAGTGATGAGGACTCCACCGATGATGAACAAGCCAACCTTTGCCTTATGGCCATCGAAGAAGATTCAAGGGTAACATCTAATTCATCTACTTCATGTTCTTACTCTTTTGATGAATTACAAGATGCCTACGATGAATTGGTTTTAGAGTTTAAAAATCACATTTTGAAAAACAATAAATTAATTTCAAAGATTAAAATTCAAAATGATTTGATTTCTAAAACCAAACTTGAACTTGAAGCAAAACTCGAAGAGTTTGAATTAAAATGTTTTGATTTACAAAACTTGCTTCAAAAAGTTCAAGAAGAAAAAGATTTGATTTCCAAAGAGCTTGAAAAGAAAAACAATTTTCGAAAATTAAATTTTTATGTAAGACAATCTAGTGCCCCTAGATTTGTAAAAGGAAAAATGTTTTAGAAGTATTTGGGTCCCAAAAGGACTTAGTACTTCAATTAAAAAGGATGAAATTGAAAAATGGATTCCTAAGGGGACTAAAGTTTGTGCTACTAACGTCTATGGATCCAAAGCAATTTGGATACCAAAAATTACTTGATTGTCTTTTGCTAGGTGTGATGGAGAGTGTTCAACAAGTCCAATTAATGAGGGGGGACTCCATGCACACTAAGGAAGAAAACTTGAAGAAGGAAGGCTCCACATCCTCCCTTGAGTTCAAGTGTGGTAAAATCTAGTTGCTTTTGTTCTTATTTGATTTATTCGTTATTTATGTCAACTAGATGATCTTATATGTTGGACTAACACTTTTTATGATGCCTTGAGTAAGGGGGAGCCATTTTAAAACCAAATTCTTATTTTTGTCAAATTATTCCTCTATAGTTATTTTGAACTTAATGTTTTAAATTCTTTTTGATATAACAAAAACGGGAGAAATGGTTTGAAAAATTGAATTTTCAAATGAATAAGGGGGAGCTTTAATTGATTTCATATCTTTAATCTCTTATTCACAATTTTAAAGTTAAACAATTTTTTTAAGTTGGTTTTACTATATCAAAAAGGGGGAGATTGTAGAACTAATGTTTTGATATAATAATTGAAAAATGTTTTGGACTGATTTAAAAAGAATTCAAAATTATTTCCAAAGTCCAAATAACTTGAAACTATGTTTAGGGGATGTTTTTAAAGGTTTTACAATATTTTCAAAGCCAAACTTAACAAAACCGTCCAGGTGTATCGAAACACCCTTAGGTGTTTCGATACGGTGTCTTCTAGTAGCAAAAACATTTCGATACTGGTATCGAAACGGGTCTTCCCTGGATGAGGATTTTGCCCAGCGTTTCGATACGGGCTATGCCGTTTCGATACGCCTACGTGGCATCGACCACAACGGTCATAAACCCCAACATCTATTTTCCAACTAACTTTTAAATGCAGAGCGTTTCGATACGGTGCCTAGCATTTCGATACGGGCATTTCGATACGGCCCATGGTGTTTCGATACAGATGCTCATCAGACTGCAACGACTCTTTCTACTTAAAGAGCGTATCGAAACGGGTTCGAGCGTTTCGATACGGGTAGCAGCAGAATTGGATTTATAATGGGAAATAAAGTCTTCAACAGCTCCAATTCAACCCCAACGGCTAGTAACGACTATAAATTCATCAAGGAGTATAAAAGGAACCTCCAAGCATCAAGATATGGTTAATGCTTCAATTGTCAATTAACAAATGATCAAAAAGTGTCTTTGTACTTAAATTGTCAATTCTTGTATAGACAAACACTAGTGAGCAAAAATTGTCAAATTTGCTCAAGTGTTTTAGGTTTTGGGTGAGTGCATTATTGAGCAAACAAATACCTATTAGAGGGATTTAAGTTTTCATTTTTCCTTTCTCTTGAAAAGAGGGTTTGATCAAGGCTTTGGGTAGAAAGCTTGATCGGTGTATAAGGGTTTCCTCCTAAGCCTAGAAAAGGGGACAAATCAGTAGTGGATTGATTGGAAATCCTTAGTGGGAAGCTAAGGTAGTGGATGTAGACCTTGGTTAGAAGGTTGAACCACTCTAAAATCATTGTGTCATTTACATTTTAGCTTCCACACCACATCCACCCAAAAATTCACCTCTCCACCACTTGGTGAGCAACATCGGTTGAACGAATCGAGCTCCTTACAACTCAACAAGCCTTATAGTGAAATGTACAAGGAGCAGAAGAAGGCTCAAGCGGAATGAGTATCTGAAGGCAATGTGAAGGATATAGTTTTGAAGGAATACGTCAAAAAGGTTAGTGACATTGTAAATTTCTTTGTATAGAAAGTTTTAAGGGTTGTAAGGTGTCGTAACATAATATTGTAATCATAACATTAAAGCAATTATGGTTAATTTAAATGTTGTAGGAGCAATCTTCAAGATTTAGCATGAAGAAGCTATCAGAAATGTTTAAAGAGTTGCATAAGATGAAGGTTGATAATGTTGTTGAGGAATTAGAGTTTAGCCCTTTAATTGGAATGACATCGCGAGCAATCCATCACTTTCTATGTGCCGAGTTAGTGGAGAAGTTCGATGTTGAAAGCTCGATGATGGAATTCTGTGGGCACAAAATTCTTGTAATGGTTGAGGATGTAGAAGCATTTCTAAGTTTGAAGAACGAAGGTATAGATGTTGAAGAGGCGACGAGAAAAGTTGACGCAAAAGAAGTAGCGACGAAGCAGAGACTGAGTACGAACACGGCACTGACAAAAATAGAGGCCGAAATACTAAGTGGTGATTTTGAGGGGGATGAGTTGAAAGCCCGTGTACTATTGTTCATTCTTGGGTTCTTTCTAGCTCCAAGCGTGAACTTGGTTCCTCCCTTACATTATTTCAAGTTGTTGTGCGCATAAGGTTTGAGTGAGAAAGTAAATTGATGTAAGTTTGCGTACGAGAGGTTACTTGATGGAATAGCGAGAAGGCAACGTCGTGTTGGGCATTGTTACATGACCGGATGCGTCGTTATTTTAGAGGTAATGTATGTTTAAAACTTAGTAGTAGGCGTGGACGCTTATATTCCTAGGGCTAGAAGGAAGTCAGGAGGATTGTACCCAAGCTAAAGGAAGAACGACATGTGAAAAAGGTGAAAGTAAGGACGTTAAATGATTTTTACATTGTATAAAGGGTTGTAATGACCTGAAATTAATGAATGATGATGTTTGCAGGTAGGTGGGTCTGATGATGAAAGGTATGAAGGTCGAAGAAAGGTTGTTACAAAAGATGTTATTATAGAGTAGTTGGAGAGGGTGATTTCAGAGTTGGGTTTAATAAAAAAGTGTTTGAAAGGTCGTGCGGAGAAAGAAAAAAATTAGAAGAGACTGTGGAGTCATTGAAGGAGGAGTCATAGCATGTTGTTGAGCATGTTGCTGGTCTCAGTGCAAACATGATGTACATGAAGAAGGCTTTACGTATCATCGATGGAAAATTTGACATTGGGCTTGAGGAAGAGGAAGTAAGAGTGGAGAAACCAGAGGTGGAAGAGTCCAAGCTGAAAGAAGTAGGTAATATCGATGATGAAGCATTGATGGACGAGGTGACCTTGTTGACGGATAACAACATTGGTGTTGGGGGGGGAAGAAAAAAGGTATAAGCAGTGTAACCAATTATTCTAAGAAACGTTTGATGAATGTAATGTATGAGATTATTGTTCTTGATAACATTCATGCAAACTTGTAGGTTAAGCCGTTTGCGGAAGCTGTCTCGAAGGTTAGTGTGAAAGGGATGTCGGAACGAATGAAAACTCGGAACATGAAATAAGGCACTGTTTCAAAGAAGTGTCCCGATGAGCTTGTTATAGTTTAAGTTGGGTTTAAAAATACATGTTGTGGTTTGATATGTGCACCGAGTGATTAACTTAGAGCATGATATTGATTGATGATGTTGTTGACTTTCCTTAACAACGTAAAACGTTATGTAATTGTGATTTGTACGGATTTTTAATTACAATGGTTTGACATTATATATAAATTGATAGAAGGTGTAGTAGTTATACGTTTAATTCAAAAAGAATATGCTATAATGTTTTTCAATATTAAACAAAAATGTTTTAGTGTTGCAGGTACTAGCGTACGTTGATATACCCGATGAAGTAGGCACGGGAGTGAAAGGCACCTGCGACTACATATGAAATACGCCATTGCCCGAACGGTAAGTAATCTGTAATTATGGTAGAAAAATCTTTCAGTTAAAACATAGTGTGAGCTCTTATATATGGGTGCGGGCAAGTCGTTGTAGATTTTGAGCATACATACATGAGTTAAGTGATGCAGATACATTACGATCAAGCAATTGGGTTGGTTCTATGGTCAGTGGACAATACGTTTTCTCGTTTGCAATAAAGTAACTTATAATGAAATGTGTTACGATAGTTGAGATATGTTTTGTGTGAAATGTAGGTTATTGATGCTCTTGAGTGGACGCTAATTGTTGAAGATTGTAGGACGCAATGTCAAGCAAAGAGAAGATATGTACCTTGCGCATTAAATGTAAGTTTATAATTGGTCATACTTAGTGTATATGAAGAAAAAAGATATGGGGTTTTGGAAAAGTGTTTAATAAGTATGATTGTATTGTAGGATCAACTTCAATAAGAGGTAGTGGATGCTACTTGCAAAGTATTGGTGTCGCATTTTCAAACCGTACGGGAAATTTAACGACTGGAAAATGGTACAAACTGACATTAATGTTTTATAAACCGTTTGAAATATTTTCCAAGGTGTATTGTTGGGTATCGTTTATTGAAGGGCATGTGTGAAAGATTTGATGCCGATCTTTATCCCCATCAATAACAATCGAAGTCATTAGCACATGTGTGTCTTGGATCTTGCTTGGGGTGAAGCGAAGCTACTAGATAGCTTGCCCACAGCTTGCCTACAATATATTCCACCTACTCTTCCACCAGAAGAGCAGGATCATGCAGATACTTCAGACCAAGAGCATGATCATGTAGGTGCTTTGAGTCAGACGTCTCAAGTGTCTCTCACTTATATAAGAAGAAGAGAATGGGCAATGGGACAGATGGAGACTCCTGATATGTAGAAAAAGTTTCATCGTTATGACATAACTCTAAGTAATGCAATACGCACTGAAATTAAGAGACCAAGGAGTCGTCCAGAAAAGTATGGCGACTGGCTTACTTCTTCACCCATTGACCCGCCAAAGAAAAAAACTTCTTATTCTTGATTACAATGGAGTGCTTGCCAGTGTTACCAGAGATGGTACTAAATATCTTTCTCACTTCTATTCAAAATGTTAACAAAATACTTATATCTATTATTGTTGCAAGTGTGCATCTGAGACCTGCTGCATGCGAGTTTCTTTGTTCTTGTTTTAATAGCTATAAAGTTGCTATTTGGTCTTCAAGGAAAAGGTAATGTGTGTTATTATAGTAATCAATTTCCTTTACAGTTTCCATTTTTGGTTGCTCTGGTGTCCACGACCAAATCTACTACCAATTATCCTTATTGGATAATGTGGCCCTCTGACACCTCTTATAATCCATTGAATCAACCGATCAAATTAGAATATTGTTCATTTTAGTTTCTTCAACTGAAATTTAAAACAATGCAAAGAACACTTTGATTGGACACTTTGGAGAATCAACGATTTTAAAGGAAAATTTTGCTTCATTTGGGTAACTTTTATATTATTATGCACTGGGGTGTATTTTTATTATTTGTCTGCTTTTGTTTCTTCAAATTTTATGATATTTGAAGGAGTTTATTTCAATTATGCAGGCTCAAGATATGTGCGAAAAACATTCATCGCAACGTAATATATTTATTAAAAATCTAAGTCGCATGTGAAATGCTATGCCTGAATATAATGAAGGAAACACGCTGTTGGTTGATGATTTAGAAGCTAAAATGATTAATAATCCGGTCAGTAAATTACTCAAGATATTTATTTTTACTTTCAAATATATAATCAATTAATTCTTATATAATTATTATGTTTTCGATTATGTTCATGTTTCAGAAAAACACATACATATGTCCTAAATCTTACAAGAGAGAAGATGAGAGAATTGATAACGCATTAAGTAAAACTTCCATACTCGAGCATCTTCCATATGTCCTAAACATTTTCTGGAACTCAAAGCTTATTATCTAATTATTGTACTTGCAATTGATCATAGAAAAAAGTAATTCCATTCGGGTCTATTTAGAAAACTTGGCCAGAGAAGAGAATGTTCAAGAATATGTGAAGCATCATCCATTCTTGGATTGACGCAAAAGGTAAAATGGTCAACTGTTGATACTCATAGCTTCTCAATTTCCAAGGTTTTCTTTTATCTTCTTTCTTTGTCTTATGTCTTTCTTTGTTTTGTGTCTTGTGTTCATCATGGTAATATGAGAGACTCCTTCTTGGTTAATGGTGTTGTCTTTAAAAAGACATTTTCGTATGCTGGTTTTGCTTTAGTAGTGACCTACATTATGTCCATATTTCTCGGCCTTGATGTTTTCCCATGCATTTTCTATGGCTATACAACTCCATAATTACTTTTTCGCGTCAAATTTTACAGTTAGAGAGTGCACAAGGAAAGGATGCTGCATGATGAACCAGTAGGCCATCCTATTGTCACGCCCCATCCTTAAGCACCGAGGCCAACCGAGGACAAATGAAGAACTTTGGGCATGCACAATGCACCCATGGACGTTTTAAGGCAAATCATGAGCCAAGAAAGGTCCTAGAACGCCCCAAAGAGGCCTACAACTCTCTTGCAACGTTTCCACCATGTTCTAGGACGCTCCACAACCATCTAGGCTCACCCGGAAGGACCTAGAAGGCTCGAGAAACTCGTGGAAGCATAGAGACAACTCCGAAAGGCTCGAGACTAGTCTGGACATCTCCGGAAAATTCTAGAAACCTATAAATAAGTATAGAACTATAGGGAGTTATCTAGAAGTCTTTAGAATCTAAGAGACATATGTAGATAAGTATGGACTTATCTAGAATATTGTAAGCCTTGTAGCATATTTTAGGAGGCAACGTAATAATCGTTGGATTAAAACGATCCTGGCCGTCCATTGAGGAGGTGGGAGCCTATAAATAGGACCACCCCTCTCATTTGTAAACCATCCCTCAAATCACATAAGTTCACAAGCTAAGCATCCTTGTAAAGCCTTCTTCTCAAGTTCAATACAAAGTTCTTTTCCTTGTAAAGCTCTCTTGCCTCCCCAAGCTCTTTGTTTTAGCCATAGCTTTTGCATGAAGTAAGGCTGGTTAGCAAGATCGGGAGTTGCTAACGCCGCACGGATCGGTTTGAGAGAATAAGTCATTGACACTATGCTAACATTTTGTCTAACAGCTATTTTCGATTTAAATTTTCGTTTTTCTTCCAATTTTTGGAAAAATTTAGTTGTCTGATGAACAACCATTCATAACCATAATATGGATGAATAGTGTTACATGATGAACCATTAGATTGAACTATTTTTAGAGAAACAATTCTTCTAAAATGTTTTTGGGCAGTTTCAAAATATTAAAATAAGAACTGATTCTATTTGTAAGAAGAAAACACAATTATCTTGTTTATTTTTGTGCATTATGAGAATTAATTATTTTTCATATCATTTAATAAGATTTTCTTATGGAAAAATACATAATTCTAAATATTAATAGTGACAAATTGATTCTTTTCAGATCATTCATCAGTGGATATCCATGCACCACTGAAAATAAA
Organism: Hibiscus trionum; assembly: GCA_030270665.1. Lineage (NCBI taxonomy): Eukaryota > Viridiplantae > Streptophyta > Magnoliopsida > Malvales > Malvaceae > Hibiscus > Hibiscus trionum. The sequence continues at coordinate 3,191,361 of BSYR01000021.1, read as the reverse complement.
TTAAAAGTTACTTTGATTGTTTTGACTGATGAAGGCTATGCAACTAATGGAGAGGAATTTTGAACATTTGGGGAGTTAGAGTTTTCACGTCGTACAACAATAGTGAGGGTATTTAGAGTTTTCAAGCAATTAAGTGGCTATTATAAGCAGCAGCCGAGAGGGTTTCAGTACTTTAATTAAAAGGTTTCGAAACTCACACTAATTGTTTAAACCTTTAGGCAATGTTGGGTAGGTATAAGAAATTCGTTAAATACTGCTTTTCTTACAACTATTGTAAGAAATTGTGTAACAAGCCTTCATTTTGAATATACTACAGTGATACCGAAACCACTAGGCCAGTTTCGAAACTCCAATAGTATGATTGACTTTATTTTGAATCTTCCACACGGTTCCGAAACCTCTAGGCCAGTTTCGAAACCCCTATACCAAGTTTGACTTTATTTTGAATCTGCCACACTAGTACCGAAACTACTAGGCCAATTTCGAAATTGAATCTGCCACACCGGTTTCGAAACCTCTAAGACAGTTTCGAAACCCATATACCAAGCTTGGCTTTATTTTTATCTGCCACACTGATATCGAAACCACTATGTCAGTTTCGAAGATCTATACCAAGTTTGGATCTGCTACACTAGTATCGAAACCACTATGCCAGTTTCAAAACCCCTTTTGGTCTTCGGAAACCTTTGGTAAGAAATTCGGTTCAAACCTTATTTTATTACAAAGTAGTAAGAAATTGTGTACACTTTGGTAATAAGTTCGGTACATACAAAAATTCTTACATAAGTTGTAAGAAATTATGTTTTATTTTAACAAATATGGTATGTACAAAAATCCTTACAAGACCATGAGCCCCTTTAGTCTTTGAAAACTTTTGGTAAGAAATTCGCTACAAACCTTATTTTATTACAAAGTGGTAACAAACTGTGTACATTGTGGTAATAAGTTGGGTACATACAAAAATTCTTACATAAGTTGTAAGAAATTGTGTTTTATTGTAACAAATACGATATGTACAAAATTTCTTACAAGACCATGAGTCCTTTTGGTTTTTAGAAACCTTTGGTAAGAAATTCGGTACAAACCTTATTTTATTACAAAGTGCTAACAAACTATGTACATTGTGGTAATAAGTTCCGTATATACAAAAATTCTTACATAAGTTGTAAGAAATTATGTTTTATTGTAACAAATACAGTATGTACAAAAATCCTTACAAGACCATGATCCCTTTTGGTCTTTGAAAACCTTTGGTAAGAAATTCGATACAAACCTTATTTTATTACAAAGTGGTAACAAATTGTGTACATTTTGGTAATAAATTTGGCACATATAAAAATCCTTACATAACTGCTAAGAAATTATGTTTTACTGTAACAAATATGATATGTAAAATAATCCTTACAAGACCATGAGCCATATTGGTCTTTAGAAACCTTTGGTAAGAAATTCGGCACAAACCTTATTTTATTACAAAGTGGTAACAAACTATGTACATTGTGGTAATAAGTTACGTATATACAAAAATTCTTACATAAGTTGTAAGAAATTATATTTTATTGTAACAAATACGGTATGTACAAAAATCCTTACAAGACCATGAGCCATTTTGGTCTTTGGAAACTTTTGGTAAGAAATTCGGTACAAACCTTATTTTATTACAAAGTGATAACAAACTGTGTACATTTTGGTAATAAGTTCGATACATACAAAAATCCTTACATAAGTAGTAAGAAATTATGTTTTACTGTAACAAATACGGTATGTACAAAAATCCTTACAAGACCATGAGCCCTTTTGGTCTTTGAAAACATTTGGTAAGAAATTCGGTACAAACCTTATTTTATTACATAGTGGTAACAAACTGTGTACATTTTGGTAATAAGTTCGGTACATACAAAAATCCTTACATAACTTCTAAGAAATTATGTTTTACTGTAACAAATACGGTATGTACAAAAATCCTTACAAGACCATGAGCCCTTTTGGTCTTTGGAAACCTTTGGTAAGAAATTCGATACAAACCTTATTTTATTACAAAGTGGTAACAAACTATGTACATTGTGGTAATAAGTTCCGTATATACAAAAATTCTTACATAAGTTGTAAGAAATTATGTTTTATTGTAATAAATACGGTATGTACAAAATTCCTTACAAGACCATGAGCCCTTTTGGTCTTTGGAAACTTTTAGTAAGAAATTCGGTACAAACCTAATTTTATTACAAAGTGTTAATAAACTGTGTACATTTTGGTAATAAGTTCGGTACATACACAAATCCTTACAGAAATTGTAAAAAAATATGTTTTATTGTAACAAATAGGGTATGTACAAAAATCCTTACAAGACCATGAGCGCTCTTGGTCTTTGGCAACCTTTGGTAAGAAATTCGGTGCAAACTTTATTTTATTACAAAGTGGTAACAAACTATGTACATTTTGTAGTAAGTTCGGTACATACAAAAATCCTTACATAACTTGTAAGAAATTATGTACATTTGTACCAAATAAGGTATATACAAAATTGCTTACAAGATTGACCCCTGTTGGTCTTTGGTAATTTTTGGTAAGAAAATTGGTACAAACTTTTTTTTTCTCAATCAAAGTGGTAACAAACTATGTACATGATTTATAACAAACTTTGTACAAAATATTTAATCGATCATCATGTTTCGTCGGTATTTAGCCTTGAAATAAGTGTCGTTTCCTAGAACTACATGTATAGGAGAAATATTTCTTTTCTTTTTAGGGTATGTTTGTTTCACTGAAAACTGATTCCGGAAAATAAATTCTGGAAAATGAACTACAGTTGTTGGAAAACTAATTGCAGAAATCATTTTTCGGTGTTTGGATGATGTTGTACAATTCATTTTACACTGTTTGGTAGAGTTTCCTGAAAATTTCATGAACAATCCACAAACAAGCATCGATAATGGTAAAAACAAGTTTCAATCAAAACATGGTTTAATGTTTAGGTTAGTGTTTAGGGTTTAGGGTTTAGGATATCATTTATGGTTTATGGTTTAGACCAATATTTAGTGTTTATGGTAACATTTAAGGATTAATATTTAAGGTATAGATTTAGGGTTTAGATTAGTGTTTATAGTTTAGGGTTTAGGGTTTATGTTAGTGTTAGTGTTTAAGATTTAGGGTTTAGGTTGGTGGTTAGGGTTTAGGACTTAAAGTTTTATAGTAACATTTAGGGTTTACGGTTAGTGATTAGGGTTTATGGTAGCATTTAGAGTCTATGGTTAGTGTTTAGGGATTATCATTTATGGTTTAGGGTTTATGTTAGTGTTTATGGTTTATTGTTTAGCGTTTAGTGTTTAGGGTTTAGGTTATCATTTAGAGTTCAAGGTTTATGTTAGTGCTTAGTGTTTAATGTGTAGTATTTATGTTAGCATTTAGGGTTTAGGGTTTATTATTTATTGTTTAGGGTTTATGTTAGTGTTTAAGGTTTAACATTTAAAGTTTAGGGTTTATGTGTTAGTGTTTATCATTTAGGGTTTATGTTATTGTTTAAGGTTTAACATTTAAAGTTTAGGGTTTAAGGTTTAGGGTTTATGTTTATGATACATCATTTAGGGTTTTGTGTTCATGGATTAGTGTTTATGGTTTAGGGTTATGTTAGTGTTTAGGGTTTAGCATATATGGTTTAGGGTTTAGCATTTAGTGTTTATGGTTTAAGTTAGGGTTTAGGGGTTAGCATATATGTTTTAGTGTTTATGGTTTAAGTTAGGGTTTAGGGTTTAAATTCTTATTTAGAGTTTAAGGTTTATGTTAGTGTTTAGGGTTTAGGGTTTGTTGTTAGTGTTTATGTTAATATTTAGGGTTTAAAGATTGTGTTAGTGTTTATATTAATATCTAAGGCTTATTTATGTTTAGGGTTAGGGGTTTTAATGTTTAATGTTTAACATTTATTGTTTAATGTTTGTGATTTGTGGTTTAGGGTTTAAGTTCTCATTTAGGTTTAAGGTTTAATGTTTAGGGTTTGTTGTTAGTGTTTATGCTAATATTTAGGGTTTAGGGTTTGTGTTAGTGCTTAGTGTTTATGTTAACATTTAAGGTTTAAGGGTTTATGTTTAGGGTTAGGGTTTTTAATGTTTAGGGTTTAATATTTATTGTTTAATGTTTAAGGTTTAGGGTTTAGGATTTAATGTTTAGGGTTTAAGGTTTAAGGTTTACTTTTTATGTTAGTATTTAGGGTTTTGGTTTTTATGTTAGTATTTAGGGTTTAGGTTTTAAGGTTTATGGTTTAGGTTAGTATTTGTAGAGAGAATGGGAGGAAGGAAAGCGACTTACCGAAATAAATGGATAAGTCATTTTACACTAAAACAATGTCTGTTTTCCATTGACTGTAGTTAGTTTTCCTTTGACTTTTTCATTTTCCATGAACCAAACAGCGGAGCGAAAAGTTATGAAAACGTTTTCAGAAAAACCAATTACAGTGAAACAAACAGACTCTTATTCTATTTCTTTCCAGTGCTAATTGAATTGAGCAAGTTGCGAGGTTCAACTTAAGTTGACTCAATTCAAGACTTTAACGAGTCGAGTCAAACATATACCAACTCGACTCGATAAGTTCATGAACTCATTAATTTTTTATAATATACTAATTTGATTTATTTGTAGATTGCTACTTTAAAATTTTAAATTTTAAAAATTGCTTCACACACTATTTTGATTTTTTTGTTAAATTTATTATTTTTTGTTTATATTAAGCTCTATATTTTACATCTATTTAAAAAAATGCAAAAATTCTAATGAGTAACGAGTCGATTAGCTTTCGAGTCGAATCGAGCACTCCTCAACTCATGATCTACTCGCTCGATAAGCACCCGTACTTCACACCTTAAAAGACTAGATTAACCCTCCATAAAATTCAAATTCTCAATAAAAGCATATTAAGCAAATGGGGGATAATTTTTACATTACGGTATTACATAGCTGTACATAATACATACAAATTTCCAATCAACAACATAAATTTTTGGCATGCACTATTCAGTTTGTAATCATGCGTCGCATCCATGATGATTAACTTCAAAGCATCATTGTTAAAGTACAGCTCTGCTTCAACAAGATGACAAACAAAGAAACAAAAATTGCAGATTCTAACCAATGCTGCCTAGGATCTATGGTGTTTATTTACAGAAACCAATATCAACATTCTTACAGAAAAGAAGTACTCGAAGGGTTTGCAAAAAAATGTCTGCGGCATACCAACGTTGATTTTCTACAGCCACTCCCGTTTAGGGTTGCCAAAAGGTCAGGAGGACCACTACCTGTTGTTTGAAGCATCTTCTTCACTATGAGGTGTCTATCCAATATCATCAATTCCAGCAGCTTTCTACAGCTCTACAGACAGTTTAGAGATGTGCATTAGAGGAAAATGCAAATAAAAATTTAAGACTTCATGTCAGTTAGACAAGCATACTCATGAGGCAACTAATACTGGTTGTACCCGTACCAAAAATTTGTGGACTCGATACATGTCTGATAGATAAAACAAGGCAAATTACATATAAAAATAACATTTTGGCCATCTTCTCATGTCATTAACCTGTTCTTTGTGTGCTTTGGTGATGGGGGTATGTATTCCTAGGATTTTATTACTTCACTGACAAATCAGAAGTCAAAACAAAAAAGAGTTGCAAATCCATATCGGAACTTTCAAGCTTTCAACATCCATGATTGTGCAAAATCTTTTTCTTCAAAGGGTTATTATTTGATACGCTGCCAGTGTAAATTTTTTTTACATAAGCATGCCTATTTTAACTTTAAAATCTAAATCCCTAACCCTAAACCTAAAATTCTAAAACATATAATATAAACCCTAAAATAACCCCGCTTGTGGAATAGTTTTTTTTTCCACCGCCAGTGTATAAGATAATAATCCTTCTCCAAAAGCCTAATTCATTTATTATATGATGAGCATCGATTATCCATTTTCCTATCTTAGCAATCAGGGGTGATGCAAGGCAGTCAACATCAATGGCTACAATCTTCCACCTTCAACCTCAAGAGAAGCAAAATACAACAACATACCTGAGGATTTAGTACATCCATCCAGCAGATGATATCCTCCTGGTTCAATGATTGAAGAGAAGAACAAAAAGGAAGTCAGAAAAGCATATGATAAATTTTTTTTTTTAAAAAGAACACATTTTGTTAACACCCCAGCGTGAGAGGAAGGGTTGTGCAAAATATGGGAAAATTAAAAAGGAGAAAACACAAACAAATTGAATCTTTTAATCTTAATCTTCGATTTGACTTCAATTCAACAACGGTAAAAACCATTCATTTCAGTTTGATTCCAAGTTTTGTTATTTAATTCCTGAAATAGTCTGAAGTCATCATAGCTATGCTCAAATTGCTAAGCATACGACTTAAACCAATTGACAATGAGTGGAGAGACCAGTGGATTATAAGACCACAGAAAACCAAAGACTCGAGTGAGATGGCATAACACCACTTAACCACTTACTCATCTGTAACTCAACAAGCACTACCACATCAAAAACCTCAGATGGTAATAATAGAACAGAAGAACCTAGGCTATGTTAAGTATCGAACCTAAAACCAATTGACAATAGGTGAAGAGGTTCAACTTGAACCACAGGAAAGCTACAACTTGAGAAATGTGGGATAACACCACTTGACAAAAATAATTGCAAAGTTGAAAGCCCTTTTGAAAACCCAAAAATTGAGAAATAACTCAGCCAAACTGTTAACTAAGACCAGTTTTTTCCTCAGAAACTGAATACTAGATTTTATCTTTTTCAGAAAACCCAACTGAATTCATGACACGCAAAAAGCTTAACTAGTTCTTATGCAATACAACAAGATGCTGACAGTGTTAAAAAGGTTCTTTTTTGTGAAGTTAAAAGAGTCCTAAAAGTTCATATCACTTTAAATTGTGAAATTCTTGTTCATCATTTGCATTAAAAAAATCATGACATTAAATTAATATGTACAGAATCTCCAGTACCTCCAATATCCCAGGATTTTGCATCACCGTACCAAGAACACGGCGTACAAGTCCATTGTAGACCGACTTGTTGATGGTCCCATCTGCATTTACCCAAGGCAATATAGGCACCAATCGCTGACCTGTAAAAGGCTGATATATCATACCCCCATCATGCCTTTTTGATAAACCAACTTTACCATACATGCAGCTTTCATTTGCATCGCTAGTAGGAATTTCACTGGAAGGTAAAGCATGCTCTTCAGGAAGATTAAGAATAGTAACTTTGTGCACGTCACCAACAGTTACACTCCCCAATAACATAGCAGAATCAAAACTCCGATCTTCTTGCTGAAGGACCAAGTTGTCATCATCCTTTTCTAGGGATGTTAGTGACAAAGGTGGTTTAAGATCTTGATGGAAACAAGAAATTGTAGCAAGAGAATACTTGGAGTGGTATAAAGCATCAACAACACGAACAGAGTCATAAGCATTGACCTGTATGAAAGCGACACAACATCAATGCACAAGAACTTGGTAAAGAGAAGTAAAGAAATCATCTAGCGCTTTGAAGAGAGTATAAACTATCAAGCAGTGCTCTTGTCTCCCTCCTTCCTAAAAAATACCACAATATAACAAAAAACAATACAATTAATTGGTCATAGGTTCGAAATCCTACTAAAGGAGATCTGGTTCATTCCAAATTAAAGAACTCAGAATGTCAGAATCAAAGGGTTAGCTAGGACCATTAAGATCAGATAACCAATTTGTCTTCGTTTCTATTGCATTCTATCTCATTGTATCACATTTTCTGTGATATTTGACAATCACCGTCAATACCTCAGTGTTGGCAAATTCCATAATAACCCCTTCCTTGAAATGATAATTTCTGTAACATTTAACAGTTTCTACATTCAATGCTGGAACATGACTACTAATAATTTGACACGTTCCACAATAACCCCTTCCTTGCACTATTGGCACGAAGCGACACAGGGAATACATGTTTGAGAAAAATATTACATACTAATAGACAATTTATATTCCAATGGTCAACTGTAACAACCTTTATAGCTCTTCCGAATGCTTGGAGCATATCAATGATAATTTCAGGTGTATTTTCTCCTGCAAGAGGAAAATCTCAAAACATTCAATGAACTGGAAGTTACATGCATATATCCTCTTTCGTGAGTATGAAGATGAGCCACAAGTACAAATATAACCCAAAAAAATACCTGGCATTTTAACAAGACTATTAACATCTTCTATGCTCAAACCTTGATCACCAGCCTTCTGAATTTCAGTGCAAACAGTCTTGATGATCTCAGGATCTAAGTGACCACCTTGTCCTTCATCAGAAGGATTACACAACAGATGCTCAGTGTAACTGGCCATAGCTTCCCAAGGTGACTCACTAGATGCTATGGTGACATTATTAGTGGACTCAAGCATTTCCTTCATATGGTCCAAATTAGTTGAATTTTTTTCATTCAAAAGCTCAGAGTTGAATGCCTCTTCATCCTTGAACAATTCTAAAGCAGTGGTTGTTGGAAATGTTGTGCGATACATGGATACCATGATACCAGGAAAGCCCTTTTCTCTTCGTGAAACAAATTCACCTTCTGCAATGGATTTTAATTTCTTAGCCTTATCTGCATAACATAATTCATTATCCTCAGCTCTACGCTTTAAGCTTCTCAAGTCTTCAGCTTCTCCAACACCTTCATCTGGTAAGCATGGGGAAAGTGAAAGTTCACCAGAAAAAACCAGAGAAAACAAATGGAAAATATCACCACATTGCAAATCTGCAGTCAGATTTATTCCCCCTTCCATAAGATCTTTTTCTCTTTCACAAATCCAAGCAGAAAAATTAGCTGCTCTCTTGCCCGTATTGCAAGGAAATGGAGACTTGGAAATACTGTGCAAGAACTGTTGAGAAAGTACAAAAGGTTGACCACAAGTACCACCAATCTGCCAAAAGTTGATGCAAATTAAGAATCAGGAAAATACAACAGGAGTGAAACTTAAATTGATAGCAGCACATTAGAGAGAAGATAAGAAATAATGCAGTTCAAGGAGCTCGCACAGTAACACCAAGTAAAGGGAATGTAAGATGAAGTATCTGAGGCAGATTGGCACTGTGAAAAGAATACAAATCACTTTACATAAAGCCAAATTGAAAAAGCTGAACTAAGTCGCTGCCAAAGAAAGACCAGAAAACATCACACTAATATTATGCTGTTTTACTTGATTAATAAGATAAAAAGTACAACCCACCAGCCCTGCTCACCAAATTTACTGCTTAAGGTAAAGGCAGGACTCAGGAGATGAAGGAATGTTATAAAGTTAAAGAGAGAATCAGTGCCAAAAGCCAACTAGTAAGACTCAAAGATGCTTTCGTGAACATCGTCAGATTTTATTGAAATTAAAACTAGTTCTAGAGATATTGGTGAATGGTCTGATGCTGACAAAAGCCAATCACCAAGGCTCCAAGGATATCTTCTTGAATAGCATACGGTTTTGACTGAAATGAAAAGAAACTTCAAAAAAATTGGTGATTGGAGATCTTTATTGAATCCTAATGCATCTTACTTCATAAGATTAAGAAATACTGCTCTTTACTTGAGTAAAAAAAGAAAAAAACACCTCTATGTAAATTTCATAGATTGCAACATCCAAAAAAATGTAGAAAGAATAAATTGTTATTTACCATAATTTTTCTATCTCTAAGATAGCTAAAAGCTGCAAAGAGGTCGTGCTCTGAATAACGATGCAAAGTTTCTGTGAGCAAATTTGGAAATTGTGGTGCTGTAGATATGCTCAAAAATACAAGCTTAAATAGTTCAACAGCATTAGAAACAGCCAACGATTCGTGTACTTGTCTGCCAACACCATTTCCTACATTCCAAAGCTTAACTAACTTTTGATGAAAGCGATGGTGTTCTGAACTTTGAATAGAGCCTTTACGTCGGCCAGCACCAGGCATTTCTATATCTTCATCTTGAGTAGTTGCCAGAACCATTTCAGGTCCTCGTCGATCCTGCTAGGTAACAAGAACACAATAATTTCAGAGTATTTATAAGCAAGATAAATCTAATATATCAAATATTGGGAAAGAAAGCCCACTGATGTAAACAATAAAATCTTCCAACTGCAATTTGATGACTTGATGAAACTTTAGGAGCATTAATGGAATAAAACATATATGTGGGCACTAAAGATAAGGAATTACATGAACCTCTGAATTCATGTTTACACTCGACCACTCAGCAGATACAGATCCAACCCTTGGAGAGGCCTCCAGTTTAGCAATCTGTTTAAAACGAAGAACATCCTCCAAAGCACTTTTTATCTTCCTGTCATCAAAATCATCCCATTTTTCTTCCTCAATGCCTGAATATTCATCATGTTCGATTCCATTGGAGAATTGAATTGATGAAAATCGGAGAAGTCTGCAATCACTACCGTCGGATGACCTATTTTGGCTTTTCTTAAGATACATCATATACCGTTCACTAAGCATATTGCATAGTTTCATTAATGTTTTCCGGAATTTTACACTTCTATTTAGGGATGCCATTCTTCTTGCACAAGCATGAGGAGATGCTGGTAAGCCCGCAAGTGAAGTCCAATCTACACGGTGAAATTTTGCCCCCATGGCAGCACGGTATCTTGCATACTGGGTTACCAATTCCCTGCACATAACAAATTAATGTGAAACATGAAGAACCACAATATACTGTGAATATCATCCTCTTCTGACAGGCACTAGACTATATCTGTCATCAACTAAACCAGATAGACAACCACCAAATGCATAAATAAAAAATTCCCGCAATCATGTGGTCCCGAAAACCATCTTATAACTTAATAAAATTCCTGCTAGGCAAGCATAATTAGTTGAAGATAAGTTACTCATGGACCAAAATAGAAGAATATGGTAGATCTTTCTTTTTAAAAAAGTGCTCCTAAGTCCATTTTCTATTCAGTTTATTTCTCATTTGCATACAGCCTAGAGAATATAGTACTACAGTCTACCTGTCCGCTTTATCTGTCCATGATATTCTTTTTTTACGTGTTGGCTTCATTTTCGAAAAGGAATCCTGGCTAATTAAGGAATAACTCTCCTCATCTTCTTCAAGTGACCCTGGCTTATTCACAGCTTCAACAACATCAGCTTCCTGATATGCTTGGAAGACATCGGGTCCCACTGAAGTAGCTAAAGAACAGTCTTCTTTTAATCCATCAATGCCATCAGGTAGTGCAGCAGCCTCCTTTTCGTCTAATTGTATGGTTCTTGCATCAGATTTTATACTTTCTATTGATTTCACAGTTGAGTGTCTCTTTCTTTTCCGATCAGATGACCGTTTTTTTCTTTCTCGTTGATACTGCTCTTCGTTGCTATTTGGAACACCCCGAAATCTATTAAGACGCTTTTGCTGCTTATCATAATATACACGAAGCACCTGAAAATAGAAAATAAATTAGTTTAAAGCAAACAAATGATAAAATCTGATTGGTCACTAATGGTTCTGCAGGACGGCAGGGGGTGTTGTATTAAATAACATTAAGAAAAATATAATTTACCTGCTGTAAGGTCAGATTAAGATCCTTTGCAATCTTTTCACAATCTCTATACGAAAGTTTTTCGTGTAAGTTATCCTTCAGAATTCGCTTTAGGAGCTCAGCACGCTGATCAGCTGTCATAACTCGATCTGAGGCCCACGATCGATTAAGAAAAACCTGAAATAACCACTCTGAGTCTGCTTTTACATTTCACATAGCAGGCTATTACAATGGATATATATGCAAGCAACACCAAATATATAACTACGCTTATAAATAGGAAATTCTTAATCATCCACAAAAAGTAATACACAGTAATACCTGAAGTGACAGCTGAACGTAGCATCACACTGTATCTCATTGTAAATTTTTAAAATGGGTTGAATATCTAATAAAATTCAGTAAGGACAATATCTCCTATTTTTACAATCTATTCTTCAGAAATCGTTTTTATTTTTTCAAATTTTAACATATGTGCCATGAATTTTTAGTCTATACATTGCTGACTAGTGCATACCTTGTGAACAGCAGATCCAGGGAATGCATGTAAAGCAGCTCTTGGATCAGCAGCTGCATAGCAATATTCCAAGGTTTTCCAATACTCATCAACAGCTTCTCTATTAGACAAGATGAAATCATGCCTGATTCTAGGACGAAGATCAAGAGATCTAGAAGTAGATGTGGCAACCCATGATAGCGGTTCCTCTATGTAAGGTTTGAGCTCCATAGCATGGGTTAAATTGGCATGTGGTACCTTTAATCTGTAATCTGAACATTCATCAGGTACCAGCCGGATCAACTACATCATCAAATAATGTCAGTCAAAGAAACAGTAATATACGATGAAGGAGCATAGAGAGATTAATCAAAAATGGATCTATAATGAACTAACTATTCTAATTTAAAATGATATTATGATTAAACCATAAGCTCCCCTAGAAACTTTCTTTAATTTGTTATATGAATACATTCGGGAGTCTGCGTGCTCCAAGCCTCTAACAGTATTTCTCATTCTACTAATATATTATTGGAACATATTCCATCTCTCATATTTTCCAGCAATTAAAACAATATATGCTGCAACTTATCAAGTGAATTAAATTCATGCAAGACTGTTCAGAATTGAATGTCAGCATAAATATGTTATATTTGAACAGCTTCAAATTTGAACTCTGCTAATGGCCATAAAAAACTTTGCTATCATTATATTCCTAATAACCTACTTTCATACAAACAACTACCAGGGAAGAAGACATGAAAAAAGGAAATTCTTCAAGCAGATATTTCAACTAATATAACATTAAACCACTTACACTACTAACTAAAAAGAAGGCATTCTTCCGGAGTAGCTACAACTGATTTTACATTCAAGGGAAGAAAATATCTGAGCCTTGTTTATCTACAAGTGTTAAAATTTACATTCTAGGATCAATAACTTAGAGCATCCATCATTGTCTTACAACAAAGCCACTAATATGTTGATCACATAATTGGGTAGAATACAACCCAGATTACTCATAGTAAAAAACAACTAAATGATTTCAAAAGAGAGTGCATGGTGAACACATTAATGATACAAAAGTTCCCAAAGGAATGAAATATTCCTACATGATTAACCTACTGGAAATTTTGCTAAGTAATTGTACCTTCAAGCGCCGTAGGATGTCAATGAGCAAAGAAAGTCTTCCAGTTGCCTGAGTAGTCATTAGAAGCTTATACTCTTCAATACAGAGATCAGAAAGACAAAAGCCTTTCTTACACTTCTCAATCATATCATCAAACTTTAGAGTAGTTCCCACAACTTGTAAGAAAAGTTCAAGTGGAATGGCTTTGATGGCTGCCTCCAGTGAAAATAAAATGCATGAACCATGAAGATTTTTCAGATCATGCAGGTGTTTCTCAAGTGATAAATCATTACCCCAACCATGAAAACTACTCAAGAAACCCCATAAAAACTGATGTAGCAGTTTTGACCGTACCATTTTTGCCAGCACATAACCATTGGCACGCATGGTTTCTGATTTAGCAGCTTTGACATCTGAATCAACATGGGCATGAGTTCTCTGGACACCATCTAATACAGGAATTGAATCATTGCTTTTCAACTTTGATGTTCCATGGCCACGGATTTGCATTTCAAATGACCTCAATCTGTCATGAATTTCACTCAGCAGTTCTAGATGTAAAGTTTCAACAGATGGGTGCAAAACCACCTGAGTAATACGGCTTCTTCCACAATTCGTTACAACAGGCACATTAATGTGCATGCATTTGCAGTGCCCTTGTTGCTGAAGCTTCTTCAACACTCGATCAACAGTCTTCCTGTCCAATTTTGTGCTCTTATCCTTCTCAAGTTCCACAAGCCATCGATACAATTCAGGTCTTAAAATAAACTTCTCATCCTGCATAAGAAAACTAGAAAATGTTAAGGATTGGAAACACGGTTATATTCTCAAACTATGTTTACCCGAACTCAGGGGGTGAGTGTCAAACACAACCATGTCTTGACAAAGGTATACTCGATTTTTTCTTAGTTTTCATGTTTTTGGAGGATCATACCCTTATTACTCAAGTCCAAATATGTCTGACAGAGGTGTTGAATATGGGTACATGTAACATAGACCCCAATATAAGCCTCCACTCCAGCATTGTCGAGGCGTGTGCCTAGGCACGCCTGCGCCGTGCGCCTCACCATAAATAAACAAAAGTGCCTCTGACCCTTTCAGGCCAGGCCCATTTGATCAGGTGCGCACCTAAGAATGCTTTTTTGTAAGGCAATAGGAAAGCCTACCTGATTGAATTTCTCTTTAAGTTTTTTCCCCTTATTTTTCACCTTTTTTTCATTCGATAGCCCTTTACTAGAAAGGAAAGTATAATTCAAACTCTTTACTTAGTAATATTTAAGAATTCAACAAACATTGAACATAAAGAAATCAAGCATATTGACCAATAACAAAATTGCATGTTTTGCAGATAAATAAGACTCCACTTTAGAATTTATTATATATCTTAAGCATATATACATATATTAAAAAAACACACACATACATATTGCGCTTTATTTTAGCCTTGTGCCTAATAAGACAATATAAGGGTTAAGAACCTAGAAAATACCTGTAAACGCCCAAGTATTCTCTGCTCCCTTCGAGCACCATCAGCAGTCAGAACTTGACTTGAAAATGTCTGATATGAGCCGGAATCAGCAGGCCTCAACAAATCAAGTCCTATTGGTTGTGGTGGAGAAGCACATATTTGACTTTCTATCCTAATTAAATCAAGTTCTGCATCCTGGGTAATATTACTTTGCTCACTTGGAAGCCTTTGTGTGTTGTCGGAATATAGAACAATTTGGTTAGTTTCTCCAAGGGAGCCACATGAAATTTCAGTATCATTTTCCATATCATTCACTTTCACAGGAGTAAAAGAGTCGCCTACAGAAGTCGAAGGATTATACTCTATAAGATTATGGTTTGATTCATCAGGAGCTTCTGAATGGCCACAATCAAGACTAGAAATCTGCTTTTCATCATCGGAATTTTTTGATTTACTCAAAAAAGCATTTGATGATTTACAATAAGAATTCCCAGATGTCCAAACTCGATAAGCTGTAGTCTTTTTGTGGCTTTCAGCTTGCAGGTGCATCCCCAACCTTGAGAACATGTTAAAAAATCGAGAATAGCTCCTTTTCTTATCAATTCCAAGCCTCTCACAAACCTGCTCATACCATATATGAACATGAAAAAGTTACAGTTTTGGATACAAATGACATGCCTTTGAGGGGAGCTTCATGCAAAACCAGTCATTGAAAAGGCACATATAAGTAAAAGTTACAGTTGGGCTACAAATGACGCGCTTTTGAGGTGAGCTTCATGCAAAACCAGTCATTGAAAAGGTACATATAAGTAAAACTTTACAACTATACAAAATTATATGATTAAAACATAAAAGAAGCCTAGTCAAAAGCTGAAATAACTATAAAATAGAAAAATTATAGCAATCTATAAGTTGCAGCATTTTTCAGGCGTAAATCAGTGGCCCCAAGCATACACATGTCATGCACAATATACAAGCATTTCAAATTTTGAATCATCCATGTAGCATCGGACATGAAAACACTACAATTAAATTGAGACAGCTGAATATATATATCACCATCCCCAACGGGAAGTAAGAGTCTTAGATGATAACCATAATTTCAGGTAAATAACTTCAACTAAGATGGAAAAAGAACGAGCTGTAGGAATTGCTAAGACTTGATTGAATAAATAGCTTGCTCATGCTTTTTTGACTCCATTAAGACCATGCAATACATACTCAAACAAAATTTCAACTTTTTTAAAGCATGACTAGTAATTATATAGAGACCTTGATTTACATTTTTAAGACCCAGTCTTCAGTTTAAGCAAATTATTGAGGAAATATCAGTCAAAACACAGCATCAAAGCCATTATGATCAACACGATTATAACACAGCAACGTCAAGAATACATATACACACCGTCATAACAGGCAAACCCTCAGATCCTTCCGCATCAACCATATCGTAAATTTGATTATCAATGGGAAGCTCTACGATCTGATCAACATTCAGAATTGACCTTCCAAACTTCAGCTGTTGTCCTTTGTCAAGATGATCATCACATCCAAGAAGTTTTGGCTCTAAATTCTTTTCGGGAAATGCCTTCACCAACCTTAGGCAAATCTCAGCCTAAATAAAATAGGAACATCACAACATAAACCCACACTTAGATAGTGCAGATTTAGACATTTTTTTCCATATATAATCTATAATGTTTTACATGATTTTATCTCATATAATTGATTGCAAGCGTCTGTAGTGACAGTACATGCCTAGAAGAACGACCAAGGGCATGGAATAGTTGCAAGAACTTCATATAAAGGATATCTTATATTGCAAGTCAAAGGAAGAAAACACTCTTCATAAAAGATGCACAACCTTGTTAACTTAGTTTTCCTAAACCTTATAATATTGAAAGAAAAATAGTATTAATTAGTCAACAGTTACACAGTTGTAGAAGAATAAATTAAATTACACAATGTTAAAGTAAATATATAAACAGGAATAGATGGCTAAACAATTAATTGTGGAATCTCGCAAAAGCATGAACAAAGAACTAAATATTTACATCACCTTTTCATTCACAACAGCATGTAATTCCTCAACGAGACCAGCATCTTTTAACCTGAGGAAGATCTAAGAACATATATGCAGGAAGACAAATTCAAAAGATCATTAAAGAGCAAACTGTGGACAAGATGAAAATTACCCCCCCCCCCCAAGGCAAGATAGCAGTCTTACATTTCTCCAGGCTTTGTGACCTGAGGATCTTGTATAACCTAAGTCTCGTTTAATATCTGAGACAACAAGAACCTTCAATAGAAGGAAAATCAGCATAATGGCATAACATCAAATCCATGAATCTAACAACATTCTGAACATAATCGACCTTTCCATTGGCTTCTTCAAGTTTATCACAAACAGCTTTCATTGCAGGTAGATAATCATTCACAAGAACAGTATCTTTTGCATTCTCTAAAGCAACACCATCACCATCTGGAACATTTCCATCATCATAACCAAGACTTGCAACTGTTTGTTCTTCTTTATTAATCTCAAACCTCTGTTGAGATCCCAAACGCTTTGCGTATCTATGTAAGTATATCAAATTGGTGACCACCGGTGAACTGTTTTTGGACTCCCCGTCACTGCAATGTTCTTTCTTCCTAACAACTGCCGGTTGCTTCAGAATCAATCCTCTGCATTCAAGGTTCTTTAATATGTAAAAGAAGTTCTTCCCTTCAATACCAAATTCCTTTGCAAGCTGACTTTGTGTCACTCCATTTGTTCTGTGCAAATATCATCTATTAATAACCTATTTCACTTAAATATTACTAAAATTGTAATC
This sequence comes from Hibiscus trionum, assembly GCA_030270665.1. NCBI lineage: Eukaryota > Viridiplantae > Streptophyta > Magnoliopsida > Malvales > Malvaceae > Hibiscus > Hibiscus trionum. The sequence continues at coordinate 3,173,898 of BSYR01000021.1, read as the reverse complement.
TTGGTGAGAAGGGAATAAGACTTAAGATTTTACCAACCAAATTACACATACCAATATTATTCTCTAACTGCAATATCATAAACCCTAATGCAATAACACGTTCTGGAGTCTATGAAAATTATATATCTACCTAATTCCAGCAGTTATTTGTTAGCCTTCCCCTCTTTCCATCAATTTTCTACCCACAAAACCATAAATCATATAGGACTACATGAGCCTCACATAAAAATAAAAAAGGACAAAATTCACTTCAAGTTGTATAACTTTAACAATCAGATAACATAGCTGATAGTCAAAAGAATGTATATAGTTGCAATACACTGAATTTTGAGTTCGGTGGTGATTAATCAGGGTAATCTGCTAACTTATTAGCTTGACCAAGAGGTCCAAGACAGTCCATATACACGATTCTCTTAAACCCACCATTTTCAAAATTAGATTACCTTTAGATATGAAATTTAGTATATATTGTGTGATAAGAAAAATATAAATAGTACCTTCAGAATTACAACCATGACCGATGTCTATTGAATGGTGAATGTTCAAAACTATTATTTGAGATTTTGAAATTCATATCGGTATACCACTGCAATATGAGGGCATGTCAAATGTAAACTAATTTATGCATAGCATATTCATTTTATTCTCACAATTTGTATAACTAATCAAATAAAAATCTAACATTTTAAATTCATCTATAGAAACATAGAAACACAAGTGAATTGAAAAGATTCCAAAAGGAAAAAGTACATAAGCAAAGGAACCAAACCTAGCAATGGCAAGTCTCTCAAGAGTGCGACGTTGTTGAGAGGAGATTTGAACATTTTCATCATAAAGTCCAACGAAATTATTTCTAAGCGTTTCATGTGCCAAGATTATAATACCGAGTTTCTCCGCAGCTTCAGCGCATTGAATAGAGGCATCGGTAGGGCTAAGAAACTCGGCGTTTGGTGCCTTGAACCGTAGAACGGGGATGGAGAGGAGGTTTTTCCAAATTGAGGGTTTGAGAGGTGGAGGGATGTCAATTTTGGTGCAGAGAGAGGAGAGATAAATGCCTACTTGGCCCTGGGAGCAGATTTCTTCCAGAGCTGAGGAGATGATCGAGTCCATTTTGCTCTTCGGAAGTCCTGAGAGAGAAAACAGCTTCGCACCACCATGAAAGAATAAAGTTTTAACAAGAACAGAAAAGGCGCCGTTAGCTTGCGGCGGTGTTGGCCGCAGACGGCGAGCAAGAGGAGGATGGAGACGGGGATATATGATACAAGGAAGTCAGCTAGAGATAGAAGGAAAACACCCTCACTACTTTTTCCTTTTACTTGGGCTTAAATGAAAAATTAGCCCTTAAACTGTATTTTATTTTTGTTTTTAGCCCTTAAACTAGTTTTAGTCAAAATAAATATTTAAATTATCATTTTAGCCTTGGTAAATAATTGTTTGAGCTAATATTTAATATTTGACCGATTAAATTCATTAATTTGGATGTTTGGTGAATAATTGATTGACGTAAAACTTTAATTTTGAAAAAACTGTTAGTATGAGCCTTTTAAAATTAGGGTCATATTTGGCAATTAGTTGATAGCGGATTACATTAGATAATAACTAATTTGACTAGTGAATTGTATTAACTGATTGTATAAAAGTGTTTAGTAAAAATTAACTTATAGTTGTTTGATTATTTAAACAAGTAAAATGACATATAAGGACATGATTATATTCAATACTTGTTTAAATAGTTTATTAGTTATCAATATTTTATATCTATTAATATTAATTATATAATAAAAAATAATTATAAGCATATTTGAAGGATTTTATATATTAATTAATTTATTATAATTAATTTTAATACAATTTAATTGATTATTAAATTTAAATATAAATATAAATGTGTGAGAATAAAAAGAAAAAACAAAAAATATTAGTTTGTCACAATGTAAATACATGAGGGTGAAAAAATAAAATAGAAAAGATTAAATTTAAGTTATTTGGAGATTATTTATAATTGTTAAGTGTAAAAGGGTTTTATTACTGTTATGTTTAAACCTCTAATTTCAAAAAGTTCATATTAGCAATTTTTTTAAAATTAGAAAATTAACGGATTTGACCGGTCAGACCTCTCATTTTAGCTCAAATCGTTGTTTAACAAACAAGGTCTAGGGGTTTTGACATAAGAGTTATAAAGACAACAATTATCAAAAATCTTCAAGTAACCTAAATTTAACCTTTTTTATTTTAATTTTCCACCATCGCATATTTACATTGTGACATTTGTAAACTAATACTTTTTTATTGTTTCTTTTTATTCTCACATTTTTATTTGTATGTAAATTTAATAGTTAATTAAATTGTATTAAAAATAATTATATAAATAATAAATTAATATATATACTTCAAATATGTTTAGTAATAATATATTAAAAATATTTTTTATAATTTAATTAGTATTAATAAATATAAAATATTTAAAAAAAAATTAAAGAGGGCTTCGTCAAAAACTTTCTTCTAATTCGAGTTCAAACAGTAGCTTTAATTAAGGTGAAAGAGTACCTTGAAAATTTATTAACCATAACCAAACGATAAGTACATTCAATGACCGCAACCAATACCATCAAGAGGAATTATCCCTACACCACAATAAAATATGGAGATTTGCACTAAAAGTTAGGGGTGTTTAAAATTACTCGACTCGATTGACCGGCCCGATTACTCGATACAAAATAGGCGGATGTTTTTTAAAAAAATTATTTTTTTATCGGTCCGGGTACCTATTACCTCTCCAAAAATATTGTTTTTAATGTCAATCTTACAACGTTTTTGCTCGTTTTTAGGTACATTTAGTTGCATTATGATGTTAAAATTATGCATTTACATAAGGAGTTAGGAATTTTGTCTATGTCAGGGTGAAGGGTTGTTTTGTGGTTATTTTGCAGGATTTAGCAGAAAAGAGCAACGCATGAAAGAATGCCAGAGAGAATGCCGAGATGTTGTTGGCATAGATGGACCAAACAATGCCAAGCACTGGTTGGCAGAGAAGTGAACTTGATGCCATGCCAAGAAGCTGTGAACCCAAAAAAAAATAGGACCAAATCAGGTTGCGAGAAAATAGTGATTAGATCAATCTTCGAAAAATAGCGGATAAGCAGTGCCGAGCGCAGTTGATAGAATCATGCCAAGCTGGGATGCCAAAGCAGTGTTGGCATGATGACGTCAGCTCTAGCCTGATCAGCTTATCACCTTATTAGCCTATCACTTCAAATCTAGATAAAAGTGATCGCAAGTCTTATCTCTTGAGCGTTCAAATTTCAAATGCAAAGGCTTATCCTAGCCTCCTTTACACGCCTATTTAAAGACCGATTGTGAAGAGTAAAAGGGAAGATTTTTCGAGAGGATCGATCACAACCGGTTGCACCAAGGAGAGGTAGTTCAACCATCTTGATCGAGAGCCTAGACCGTGAAGGGCTGCATCGAGAGACCTCCTTCTCGACATTCTCTTTGGTTTAGTTGTTTTATTTTTGTTTTAATGATGATGTTCTTGCAAAACGATGAAAGTTTTATCACCATGAACTAATTTAATAGTTGGTGAGGGGTGTTTGAGTTTGAACACTTTTTTTAATATTTAGTTTTTAATAAATCGAAACTGTCTCGACAATATTTTTCTATCTGGAATGCTTTACTATTTTCTAAATGTTCTGCCAAACGAGAGTTGGAATTACCATTTTCTAAATACTTTACCAAGTGACAGCTGGCATGGTTGACCTATTGCTTCTCAATATCTTAACAGACTTGGGTGGTAACGATTAGTTTTTGGATACTAAGCAGAGATGCTTCGAAAGAAGATGTTCAAGTAGATGAACTTACTTCTGGAGTGAAATCTACCCCTTAGGAGTAAAGATTGGTACTTAATAAAATTAGTTTATGAAAAAATATTCACTATAGACATATATGGGTTTTTGCATAATTAATTTAGGGCAATGCCATCGACAGAGGCATTGTCATCTTTAAATCTATTCAACAAACAATGCCAAGACTAGATTTGCTAAAGGCTCGCATGACATGAATAACGTGAAAATCAGACATCCCTTGCTAACACTCATCATTCATTTAAACACTCTCCTTGCCAACGTCTTTACGTTATTATATTTCTTTTCTTGTTAGTCATTTTCAAAATCACTTCCAATCAAAACAATCTTTTTTTCCCAGAACAAGTAATCAAACAAAGCAATCGAATTCCAACGTAATCTCTGTGGGATCGATACTCAGCTTAATTGAAGTATTACCTGCAGACTATTTATACTTGCACGCAATAGATTTTCTTGGCACTATGTTAACACTTTTTCAATATTTTTACGACATGTTGCCAGCAAATAATCATTCACGCCGAGAGTCTACAGTACCTGACCTGATAATTTTCCCGGGTACACGGGCCGGACTTGGGCTGAAAATTTTCCTTAACGCGTACTAGACCCGACACTTTTAATATATATATATATATTTAAAATTATATGTTTATTTTAGGTTTTTTAATATTTTTACTCCAAAACTAAATTCAAATCCCTAAATTCTTTCTATGTTTGTATTATATACTTTTAAGTTTAATTTTTTTTAAAAAATATTTATATTGATTTGTCAGTATGATACTTAAAGGAAAAAAATTACGATCGAGATTAATCTTTTTAATATATTCTTTTGGTGATAAAATTTAATATATATCTAAATATTTCACCATTCAAAGTTAAAATTAACTTCAAAAATCACTAATTTTTTGTTTGATTTTATATTATAAACTTTTAAATTTTATGTGTTTAATATGTGATTTTTTAAAATTTTAAAATAAAAAAATTATGAATCGGTTACTCGAATATAGCGGGCCGGGACATATGTCAACAAAAGAGGTACCCGATTTTTTGAGAACCCAAAAACCGGATACCCTGCAATGAACACTCCTACTAAAAACTATTGACATACGCACTTCTACAAACATACAATGAATCAACATAGCTGCCCACACAAGCAAACACTCCAAATGAATACATGATCAGTTTGCTGGTTTTGGTTGCCCCATCTTTTCCTTTTCTATGTTTAGGGTCGAGAAGTGCTCGTTAAATGATGGCTTCTCTCCCTATATTTTTTTTGCTTCTAGTTTGGTTTATATAGTACCTTTGATGATAAGATCCTATCTCTTTCAAAATAGGGAGCCTGCCTTCTTATGAAGCTTTCGTAGAGGTATCGTCTATTTGAGTTATAGATCGATTCCTCGCTTCAAAAATCCTATTATTTTTCTTTTTACTGTTTTTAGGATTGTTTCATGAGGCTCTATAGTTTGTTTATTATGTTTTTCAATTTAGGATGTTCTCTCACCTCCTATATGGATGGTGACTTTTGTCTTGCTGGTTGTGGCAGCTTGGGAATCTATTCTTGTTTTTATCTGTTCGTTTCTCTTGTTGAATAAATCTTAACTTTGTCCAAAAAAACTTTCACCAAAATGACTGTCATAATAGATACAAATAATAATAACTAATAAATTATTCAAACAAATATAAAAATAATTATGTTCTTATATGTCATTTTGGTTATTTAAATAATAAAATAGCTATCAGTTAGTTTTACCAAACACTTTTATACAATCAATAATATAATTCGCTAGTTAAATCATCTAATGCAATCAGCTATCAATTAATTGCCAAACATGACCTTTATTTTAAGTCTTTAAATTAACTTTTAGTCAAAATTATTTTTTTGACTTAGATAACTACCGAACTTATAGTGACCAGAAATAATATTTTAGGTGCTTAAACTATGTCATTTTTTGTTTTCTGTCCCTAAATCTATCTACTGGTCAAAAAATCTTTGTGATGTGTCAACATCTTATTGGTCAAAATAATTTTTTTGACTTAGATAGCTACCAAACTTAAACTGACCATAAACAATATTTTAAGTACTTATTTTTACCAAAAAAAAGTTTAAGAGCTAAAAGTAAATAAACTATATAGTTTAAAGGTTGATTTTTCATTTAAACGTTTTCCTGACAATCAATTTTAAATTTATCACTAACAATCAATTAGTATAGGGATAAATATTTTATACACAGGCGGTGGAAACTGAAAGTTTCCACAAGCGCCTTAGTTTTAGGGTATAGGGAGTTAGTTTAGGGTACATGGTTTAGGGGTTTAGGTGTAGGGGGTTAGAATTTAGGGATAGTTGTTTCAATTTAAGGTTTAGGGTTATAATTTAGGGTTTATAGGTTAAAACCTAAATCCTCACCATATTACCCTAAAAACTAAACCTAACCTATAAACCCTTGTGAAAACTTTTAGTTTCCACCGCCAGTGTATAGGATATTAATCCAATAGTTTCAAAATAGTTTAGGACAAGTTGTTAGACCCCTCAAGTAAGGTTAGAGATTTAAATCTTAATGTAGCAAGCAAATTAAATTAAAAAGATAAAAACCAACAACTATGGAGCACATGAGTTTTGGTAATCAGAGCCAGAGTCGCGGACGTCGGAAATTTATTGGAAGACAAGATCTCAGTCAGCAGAAGTTTGGCTCCAGCAACAGTAGGATGGAAGACTTTGGCAAGAGGAGGAGCTCGACAGTAACGTTATTCGTTTAGAATATTCCGACGACTTTACATTGGAGTGGTTTGCTACAAGTTTTTGGAAGGCATGGAGATGTTGTATACTCTTACATCGCGAGAAAGAAGGACAGATTGGGGAAGAGATTTGGCTTTGTGAATAGGGTAGATGCAGATAGAGCCATGGAGCGTTTGAACGGATTCGTGCTGTATGGTTTTAAGTTATTTGTATCAGAAGCAAAATACGGTGGTTATCATCTAGGCTTTGAGAAATGGTAGTAATGGCAAGTCACGGGGAAATTGTTCAGCAAGGATCTTAGATGATGATAATCAAAAGGCTAACCTGGAAGCAGCAAAACATGGGTTGAGCCAGCTAATGTTATGAATCTTGGCTAAGCTTAATGAAGCATGGAGACATCACTTAGGTCTTGGATTAATCAACTAATAAAAAGATTAAAAAGATCGTCCATAATGAACTTCTACAATATTTAGCCTAAATTAATCAGCTAATAAATTAGATATCGATAGTTTCATACCAAAAAATCTAAATCTGTTAACATCATGTTGAATGTTTGAACCTGTTTACAAACTTATTGCTTACTTAATGTAAAATTTGTTTAATTTTTTGTAAGAAAAGAAAAAGAAAAATATTTTATGAAATTGAATCTAAGACCTAATATTGATTATGACTGAAGATCATGTTTTTGTCCATACATTATACACCACGGGAGAATTATGTAGATTCCAAACCATCCATTAAAAAGGTAATTGCTACGTAGGTCATTTTTATTTGGACCGTATTCTGTTTTGGTCACTCAATTTGAAAAAAGATTAAAATGATTATTTAGGTTTTCGACCGTTACTATTTTGGTCACCCAACCGTTAACCTCCGGTAATAAAACTGTTAATTTTAATTTTGACCTTTAAACTTTTAAAAGTTTATTTTTCCACTCCTCTCAAACAAAAACCTAAAAAACTATTCCTCTCCTCTAACCCAAACATACACTTATTGCCTTCGTTGTTGTTCGTCTTGCCGTTGGCTTTGAACAACCCTCAAATGTCACCCACCCTTTTCCTACGAATCAAGACTAACGAACAAAAGCTTTCTTTCTCCTCATCTTCTTCATGGTTTGGATTCCTTAAAAACTCTAATATCCAAATGGAAACCCAGACCTAAATCGCTCGATTTGTCGTTGCTAGTCGTCCGATGGAGTTCATTTAAGAGTATGTTGTGTTCGGGTTTGTGTCGAGAGGGGTAAGGGTGGTTCGATTTAGGTGGTTGATGGTCGTGAAGCTTGTGGTTGGCTGGTGATTTCAACTGTGTTGAGGGAGAACAATTAGGGGAAATGTTGGGTTGGAGCATTGATTTCAACTATGCAGGTGGCGACAAAAAGGATTGGTGTTAGGGCTTGAATAAGAGGTTAACAACAGGGCAATAACTGGCGATGACAATAACAGACGACAGCTAGTGACGGTTGAAGGTGGCGACATCTATGGACGAAAGGTTAGAATTTTTAGGTTTTTTGTTTGAAAGAGTTAGAAAAAAATAAACTTTCAAAAATTTAGGAGTCAAAATTAAAATTAAACATTTTTATTAATGGAGGTTAACGGCCGGATGACCAAAACAGTAACACTCGAAAACATAAGTGACTATTGTAATTTTTTTTTCAGATTGAGTGACCAGAACAGAAGACACCCCAAACAAAAGAGACCTCCGGTGTAGATTACCCTTAAAAAATTATAAATTTTCCTTAAAGACCATAGATAATAGATTTATAAGGAAAAGTATGCAATTAAATAGGAACCAAGTTGTGGCTTGGCCGGGAGATCCGAGGGCAGGACTTAGGCGAGATCACTTTCACTAATTTTTATTGCGCTTGTTTATGACTGTTAATTTTTTTTTAACTATTATCAGGGGTACTCTTTTCTTTTATTTAGATTTAGAAAGGTTTTTAATGAGGCTTTAGGTAATAATCATTTTTTCAATAAAAAATAGGTAACTCTTTCTACATGCTGAAATAAATAAAAGTAAAAAAAAAAAATGCATATCAAAATTATCGGTACAAAGAAGAATACACAACTGGAGAACCTATTCCAAGCATTAATTCATGTATTTCTGTATTACCGGTGGGTAGTTGAAGCAATTTTCAATGATTTTTATCTGTTGGAAGTTTAGGACATATATATAATAATGCTAAAATAAGAGGAAAAAATCAAAACAGAAGAAGCAACAGCAAGAACGACGAATATATTCATAATCATTGGCCAGTCTCTAGCTAGCTTATTAGTTTTGTTTTCAAATCCCTTTGTTTTTAAAACTGAAAAACAAAACCCAACTGGTCTCTCTGTCGCTCATGTTTTTTTGGATAATCTAGTTTGCCTTTTAAGTTTAAATACCATGTGTTTATATGTGGGTTTGTGGAACACATCTCTTCATTGTGGTTGAATAACACAATCTCTTCTGTCCCTCTTTTCATTGTCGGGTTCATTTGTTGTTGTATAAAAAAGTTAACAATTATGGCTGACAATTCCGGGAGTAATGGAAATCATGGAGTAGTTTTGAATATCGAAGCGGAAGCCAATCAGAATCCGCCACCTCCAGCCTCCGACGTCTGTTTCAGTGTCCCTTTCATGCAGAAGGTAACTATATATAATATACATCAGGGGCGGTTTATGGACATATGTAATATGTCCGACCGCATACGATTCTGAAAAAATGAGGCCCAAAATGAATTAAGTTAAATGCTTACAAGGGAAAAATAAAATAAAAAAGTTATGGACTAGTAGTAAAATACATGAGAAGAATAAAATGTCCTTGTACTTCCTAGATTTTGAGTCATGTTATACTCAATTTTTATTTAAAAGCCAGTCTACCACGCACTCAACAAGTCAACAAACATTTATCTTTTAGTTTGAGGGTTCCATTTTAGTGAATTGGTATACATACATCATATATGCGTGTATGTATATATATTTACATAATCCCCAACTTGGTACTGATATGTTTAAAATTTTGCAGTTGGTGGCAGAAGTGTTGGGGACATATTTCTTGATATTTGCTGGTTGTGCATCGGTGGTGGTGAATGTAAACAATGACAAAGTGGTTTCACTACCCGGGATTTCAATTGTTTGGGGATTAGCCGTCATGGTCTTGGTTTATTCTATGGGTCACATCTCGGGTGCCCATTTCAATCCAGCAGTCACCATTGCTTTTGCTACCTGCAAAAGATTTCCTCTCAAACAGGTTGCCATTATTTTCTAGGATTCGAGGTCTAAGACAATGTTCAAATTTTCAATGGTTTAACTCGAATCGATATTCTTTTTACGCAGGTGCCAGCATATATAATAGCTCAAGTTTTCGGATCAACTATGGCAGCCGGAACACTTCGTCTTCGCCGGAACATCTCCCCAAGGGTCGGATTTGCAGGCATTTGTGATCGAGTTCATCATCACTTTCTACCTCATGTTCATTATATCTGGCGTTGCCACTGACAGCAGAGCTGTAAGTTAATACTATCGATTGATTTCCTTTTATATTCAAAGCTTTTGTATGATTCAATCTCACCCAATTTGATTTCTCAAAAAATATCCGAATCCATTGCTCTCTAATCTTTTAATCAATTATATAAATATGTATGTGTGCAGATTGGAGAATTTGCTGGAATTTCCGTTGGGGCTACTGTGCTGCTTAATGTATTGTTTGCTGGGTATGAATGAATTTAGTTTTAAAATTTTATGGCGATGTATCAGTATCTAAGTCGCTGATGATTAATATAATTATTCATCGTCATTGCATCAAATAGTAGTTCATATTTCAATATTTGATTTTCTTAAACATGTCTAACCCGAAACTAAACTTATTTTTCAATGGATAGGTCGATTACAGGAGCATCGATGAACCCGGCAAGGACCTTGGGGCCGGCAATAGTGTGGAACCAGTACAAGGGAATATGGGTGTATCTTACCGCACCGATTATTGGGGCAGTGTCGGGTGCTTGGGCTTATAACATGGTGAGGTACACCGACAAGCCATTGTAGTAGATCACCAAGAGTGCTTCTTTTCTCAAGGGTTCATGTAATTCTTGTTAAAACTTTAAAAGTATGGGGTCTGCCTTTTTGCTCCTTGTTTATGTAAATCTTTCATTTCTCAGCATTTTTTGCTTGAATTTCTATGAAATTTTTATAAAAATATTCTTTGATTGTAAAAAACTCACAAAAAAATAAAATAAAAAATCGAAGGTGTTTCTCCTATCACCAATGTCTTCAACAAAGTCACCATTACAGTATTCTATGAGTTAAAAGTCATGAGAAGATGAGTACAATAATCGAAATTCAATCGTACCTTTTAGGTAATGAAAAAACACTTCTTTTGCATAACCCTTTTATTATATAAATATGTCATCTCACTTTTAGACCCAAATAATAAGACATTAGACCCATATCGGTTATTTCAAAATCATGTGACATGTGTTTCTTGAATTCTTCAATTAAATTCATATCGTCATTATACACATGGTGCTTGTGCCATGAGACTAGAATTCAGTCTAGCAAACCCTACAACCTTAGACACGAAAGCTTATAAACCAATACGCTAAGATGTGTGCAAGCAAAAATAAAAGAATGAATAGGGAAATAAAAGAAGAGACGAGATCATTTTGAGATAATGCACATTTTGTATTCCTCAAGAATCATCTGTTACAATTGAGGTGGCAGTGTCTTCATATTTAGACCCCTTAAATCCATTTGTGTCTAAATAGAACACAAACTTTATATAATGACTAAATTAAAAGACCTATCTACAAGGTTGAATCTTAAGTAGGAAAAGATTCTAATTCCTTAGAATATGAGTTGTCTTGGTATCTATTTACTTGATGGATCAGATCCCTTATAGGCGGATCTTCAAAAATAAGGCAAGATCGGGCTAACCCCAATGGGCTTGATGACCCCGATGGGTTACGTTAAACCCCTTAGACGACTAAGGATGTACAAATCTAAGGCCATCGTATATGGTCCATGACAATCTCCCCACCGAATCTAGCATCATCCTCTTCGCGTCTTTGGAATGGAATTAGTTTATCTTGTTTGTAAACTACCATAAGACCTCAGCGGATTCCCAAGTTACTTCACTTTTTGGAAGTCTCTTCCATTGGACAAAAATAATTGTGTCCTGGCATGCAGTTTTATCGTCGAATAACTTGTTCAGCTTACATGTCTTGAATCTTTTTATAAGAAGCTTTCAATTGATGGTCTTCCTCCCTAGAAACATCTCTAACTAACTAAATAATGGTTAGTGTAACACCAAAAAATCAGGTCTAATAATTTTACGAGTCTAATAACCGAAAAAATATTTTTCGTTGATTAAAATGTTTTTCAAACCATAGGATAAATGTCCAATGAATCAAAGTTATCTTCAACCTTTGTTTAAGAAAGAGAAAAGGAAAGGAAGGAAGCAATTGTTGAGTGCTTCTTTTAGAGAGAGAAAGATTTAGCAAACTATCTTAAAGAGAGAGAAAAATAAGGAAAATCATAAATGGAAATGTTAGAGAATAAGCTATCTAGTGGCGGTCTTGAATTTTCAATACGAATCGAAAATTAATCAGAGTTGAGAAAAAATAATAAAAAGTTTTACGTTGAATTTATGGATAGAGTCGAATTGCAAGCAAAGTTTTGTTGAGGCGTGTATATATAGTCTCTTTTAAGAAAGATTTATCCTTTCTCTAGTGCTAGAAAGTGTTGGACGTCTATCTCCTAAGATACAATAACAAATGTTCATTGTAAGCAACACAATTTAAGTGAACAAAACGAATTCAATCGAGCCTTATTCTATCATCAGACTAAATGAATTTGAAAGTAATAAAGTTGGAATTGTTTGTGTTGTGACAAATGAATAGTGTTGCCTTGGTACACCAAGAGACAATCTTCTATTAAGGAGGAAAAACTATTCGAATGTGCTAAAATTCAACAAGTCCATACATGTTTAGACAATTTGTGTCGCCCACGTCGTGCTGGTGCGTCCCCAACCTAGTAACACCATGTCGAAAGTAAAGTTTTGTTGAGGCATGTATAAACAGTCTTTTTAAGACAGATTTATCCTTTCTTTAGTGCTAGAAAGACTTGAACGTCTATCTCCTAAGATACAATAACAAATGTTTACTGTAAGCAACACACTTCAGTGAACAAAGCAAATTCAATTGAGCCTTATTCTATCATCAGACTAATGATTTTGAAAGGAATAAAGTTGGAATTGTTTGTGTTGTGACAAATGAATAGCGCTGCCTTCCTATTTATGGTGAGAGAGTAGAGGAAGTTTCTTATGATAGCAATTGAAGGGTTTAAGATAAAAAAATTTTGCTCGGCGAAGTAAGATTTTTATTGGAAAATAATTAACCGAGTTGTGAGCCTCGTTAAAAACCTCCCTAATTTTAGGTGGAGGAAAAGAGTACTCACCAACTTGGTATTTAAGTCTTACATACAAGGTAATACGTTACATTGACCTTCAGCCCCATCCTTTTGTACTGTACTTAATTCTCACCTCGAGATACAAGAGTTTCCAGTATAAGCAAAGTTACCACCAAGCTTTAAATATTTCAATACGATTAAGACCCTCCTTCGCTAAGTGATCCGCTAGTTGATTTGTCTCCCTCGGTGTATACTGAAACTTGATTCTTGAAAATTTCATTGACAACTCATCAATCCTGTCAAAAACTTGCTACCAACTCCATGGTCTAAGTGTTCTATCACCAATCCAATTTATGATTGTTTGTGAATCAGATTCTACAATTAGATTTGCTTTCCCTAGCCACCCTACTTCAACAAAAACTTTCAGCGAAAGCTTTATTGCCTCTAGTTCTGCGAAGTCTGAGTTAACCGCCTCCACCGAACCGGAGAAAATCGCTCTTAACTCCCCTTTGGACGTTCTTTAAACACCCCCACACCCGGCTGATTCGTCTTTAAACGCACCATCTACATTGAAATCTTGAAGGGTCTTGGACCCCAGTCAGTACTTGCTTTAGTCAGAATCAGGGGTGTGTGGTCAGATATTGAACGTGGCAGACTTCTAAGTATTAAGTCGTCAGAAGCTTGGTACCAATCCTCCTCTGCCAAGAAGCGATCAAGTTTGCTTCTTTTATTCCCTGGTCCAATCCAAGTAAATGAACTTCCAACCAGGGGTATTTCTATAAGGTTGCACCTAGACCTGGCAAACTTGACCCGAGACCTGAAACCCGAACTGAAACCCGATTTTGATCCGAACATGATGATCCGAAGTTGACCCGAAACCGAAATAAACCGAACCGAACCGAAATTTTTTGTTGAACCGAAATGGACCCAAACCGATTGGACCTGAACCGATTTGACCCGAACCGAATGCTACCCGAACCGAAAGCTAAACCGAAAGCTTAACCGAATATCGACCCGATTTTGACCCGATTTTAACCCGAATATCTATTTTTAACAATATAATAAATAATAAAAAGAAGTATGTTTTATTATCTTTTTATACTATATCATGGAAGAGACTGTTCCTCTTGTCAATGTTGTGGTATAATAACATTTTATGTTATTTTATGTTTCAATAATAATTAAATAAACTAATTTTTAAATTTAGAGTTTCAATGTACTATTTTCTCTCCCAATGTTTAATCTTACATTTACAAAGAAAAAAATGTCAAAAGATTGCATTAAAAGGAATGGATACATAATAGACCAATTCATAGGGGCAACCTTTAATTGCATCACTAAATATCACTACGGGAAGGAGATTTCTATATCCGAAGTCTAAACCGTGGGGATACTTGTGACTAAATTAAATTAAACTAAAACTTAAAGTTGACTAAAATGTAACATTTTAAATGCAACATGACCTAAAAAGTAATTAATCTCTAGCTTAAAAAATTGGTGGCTTATTTCCCTCCAAATTTTTGTCTTTTCTCTTTCTATTTTTTCCAATTGTCTTTTTCTTTTTTTTAATCTAGCTTAAAAAATTGGTGGCTTATTTCCCTCCAAATTTTTGTCTTTTCCCTCTTTATTTTTACCAATTGTCTTTCTCTTTTTTCTTTTTCTTTTTTAAATTTAATTGAGTTTCAATTTAGATTAATTTAATTGAAATTTCACATTTGGTTTTAGAATTATTTTAATTATGTCCGTGATTTATGCTTTTAGATTTTAGTTAGCTCAATTAGATCTTAAGTTTAATAAATTAATTCATTTCAGAAATTATTATTATTATTATTATTATTATTATTATTATTATTATTATTATTATTATTATTATTATTACATATAATAAACTTTGATTTAATATAATTATACAAAAAAAATTGATATGGATACATGAAGCTTTGATTTAAATATTTAATCAAATTCAAATGCATAGATTAACAAGTTGAATCAGAATTAATCTCATACATCAATAACTCTAAACTAAACCATAAATACTAAACCTCAAACCTTTAACCCAACTCAAATCGAATTGACCCGAAAATTTAAATGTTGACCCGACCCGAAATCAACCTGATTTTGACCCGACCCGAAAGCGACCCGAACGACCCGATTTTGACCCGAACCGAAAGCGACCGATCCGATATTGACCCGACCCGAAAACAACTGATCCGATTTTGACCCGATCCAATACCCGAACCGAATTCGACTCAACACAGACCCGAAAGCGACCCGAACTGACCCGAACCGAATCTAAACCGAATGACCCGATTGCCACCTCTAGTTGCACCTCTCGATGAATTTATTGAAGTCTTCCTTTCCATGGTCTCTATATTCGCTGCCCCTTCTTACCCACTTGAATCTGAACGCGTTGAAGTCTCCTCCCAGTAACCAAGGGTACTTCCATGTTTTTCTCATGCTCACCAAGTCATCCCACAGAGCTTGTTTCTCAGATTTATCGCAAGGAGTATAAACATTTTTGCAGGTTACGCCTACATTATCCTCAGTCCATGTGCCAGAGATTAGAAAATACATGTCTGTGATATTGTCTTTTCCTACTTTAAACTTGTTTTTATCCCAGATTATTAGCAGGCCACCCGATCGCCCTTACGCCTTTGACACCTTGAATTCATACTCATCATCATACCACATTCGTCCAACCTTATCTTCGTTTAATTCTTCCTTCTTTGTTTCTTGTAAGAACACCATTTCTGCCTGTTGTTCCCTAATTACTTTTTGTATCTCTTAAACTTTCGCCTTTGAACCCAGTCCTCGGACGTCCCAGGTTAAAATTCTCATGAGAATTAAAAATGAATGGATGCAAAAAAATGAAGAGTCATAGGTTTAGTATCTAAAATTAAACTACATTATCCAGAATATTATGCATTGGTACACTAAGAGACAATCTTCTGTTGAGGAGGAAAAATTATTCAAATGTGCTAAAATTTCAACAAGTCCATTAAGTTCCAACAGGTCCAAACGTTTTGTGTCGCCCACGTGACCACGTCGTGTGGTGCGTCCCCAACCTATTAACACCATGTCGAATGTTTGAACCTGTTTACAAAATTATTGCTTTTTTAATGTAAAATTTGTTTTTTTAATAAGGAAAGAAGGAAAATGTTGTCTGTAAATGAATCTAAGACCTAATATCGATCGGGACTAAAAATAATATTTCTTTGTCAATGCATTATAAACCACGGGAAAATTATGTAGATTCCAAATCAACTAACCTCTTAGAATCGAAATCTTCTACCTTTTTTGTTGTCCCTATTTATGCCTCGCACTAAAAATTAGGTTTAGGGTTTAAGGTTAGGGGTTGTAGTTAGGGTATAAGGAATTGGGGGTATAGTGTATTTTTAATATAACATTACCAAGCATGTTTGAAGGACCTATATATTAATTAATTTATTATTTATATAATTAGTTTTAATACAATTTAATTAATTATTAAATTTAAATAAAAATATAAATGTGTGAGAATAAAAGAAAAAATAAAAGATATTAGTTTACAAATGTCACAATGTAAATACGTGAGAGTAAAGAATTAAAATAGAAAAGTTTAAATTTAGGTTATTTGGAGATTTTTTATAATTGTTAAGGGTCTTTATAACTCTTATGTCAAAACCTCTAATTTTAAAAAGTTCTTATTAGCAACTTTTTTAAAATTAAAGGTTTTACCCCAATCCGCTATTCCAATCCATTATTTACCAAACATATAAATTAGCGGATATAACCTGTCAAACCTCTCATTTTAGCTCAAACCGTTGTTCACCAAACAAGGCCTAGAGGTTTCGACATAAGAGTACTTATAAAGACCCTTTTACCCTCAACAATTATTAAAAATCTCTAAGCAACCTAAATTTAACCTTTTTTATTTTAATTCTTGACCCTCACGTATTTACATTCTGACATTTGTAAACCAATACTTTTTATTGTTTCTTTTTTTCTTACATTTTTATTTGTATTTAAATTTAGTAGTTAATTAAATTGTATTAAAAATAATTATACAAATAATAAATTAATATATAGAGACTTCATATATGCTTAGTAATGTTATATTAAAAATATTTTTTATAATTTAATTAATATTAATAGATACAAGATATTGATAACTAATAAACAATTCAAACATATTTCATTTTACTTATTTAAATAATCAAACAACTGTCAGTTAATTTTACCAAGCACTTTTATACAATCAGCTAATACAATTCGCTAGTCAATTCAGCTAATGCAATCATCTATCAACTAATGTAATCCGATATCCGCTAATTTTCAAACAAGGCTTTTATTTTAAGTCTTTAAATTATTTTTTAGTCAAAATAATTTTTTTGACTTAGATAACTACCGAACTTATAGTTACCAGAAATAATATTTTAGGTGCTTAAACTACATCATTTTTTGCTTTCAATCCGTAATCTATCTATTGGTCAAAAAGTCTTTGTGACGTGTCAACATCTTATTGGTCAAAATATTTTTTTTATTTAGATAGCTACCGGACTTATAGTGACCATATTATTAGGTACATATTTTGACCAAAAAAAATTTAAAGGCTAAAAGCAAATAAAGTATATAGTTTTGGGGTTGATTTCTCATTTAAACATTTTCCCAACAATCAATTTTAAATTTATCACTAATAATCAATTATTATAGTTTCAAAATAGTTTAGGAGAAGGTGTTAGACCCCCTAAGTAAGGTTAGGGGTTTGAATCTTGACATTGTGAATCAAGCAAATTAAATAAAAGGATCGTCCGTAATAAACTTCTACAATATTTGATCTGAATTGATTAGCTAATAAATTAGATACCAATAGTTTCGTACCAAAAAAATCTAAATCTATTAACATCATGTCAAATGTTTGAACCTGTTTACAAACTTATTGCTTACTTAATGTAAAATTTGTTTAATTTTTTGTATGAAAAACAAGAGAAAAATATTGTCTGAAATTGAATCTAAGACCTAATATTGATTATGACCGAAGATCATGTTTTTGTCAATACATTGTACACCATCGGAGAATTATGTAGATTCCGAACCATGCATTAAAAAGGTAATTGCTCCGTAGGTCCCTTTTATTTTGAGCGTATTCTGTTTTGGTCATGTGATTTGAAAAAAGATTAAAATGATCACTTATGTTTTCGACCGTTACTCTTTTAATCACCCAACCGTTAACCTCTGGTAATAAAAAATGTTAATTTTATTTTTGACTCCTAAATTTTTAAAAGTTTATTTTTCCACCCCTCTCAAACAAAAACCTAAAAAACTATTCCTCTCCTCTAACCCAAACGTACACTTGTTGCATTCATCTTTGTTCGTCTTGCCGCCGGCTTTGAACATCCCTCTGATGTCGCCCGTCCTTTTCCGACGAATCAAGACCAACGAACGAAAGCTTTCTATTTCCCGATCTTCTTCATTGTTTGGATTCCTTAAAACCCCTTAAAAACTCTAATATCAAAATGGAAACCCATACCTAAATCGCTCGATTTGTCGTCGCTAGCCGTCCGATGGAGTTCGTTTAAGAGTATGTTGTGTTTGTGTTTGTGTCGAGAGGGGCAAGGGTGGTTCGATTTAGGTGGTAGATGCTCGTGAAGCTTGTGGTTGGCTGGTGATTTCAACTGTGTTGAGGGGGAACAATTAGGAAAAATGTTGAGTTGGAGCATTGATTTCAACATAGCTGTAAGTTAATACTATCGATTGATTTCCTTTTATATTCAAAGCTTTTGTACGATTCAATCTCACCCAGTTTGGTTTCTCAAAAAATATCCGAATCCATTGCTCTCTAATCTTTTAATCAATTATATAAATATGTATGTGTGCAGATTGGAGAACTTGCTAGAATTGCCGTTGGGGCTACTGTGCTGCTTAATGTGTTGTTTGCTGGGTATGAATGAATTTAATTTTAAAATTTTATGGCGATGTATCAGTATCTAAGTCGCTGATGATTAATATAATTATTCATCGTCATTGCAGCAAATAGTAGTTCATATTTCAATATTTGATTTTCTTAAACATGTCTAACCCGAAACTAAACTTATTTTTCAATTGACAGGCCGATTATAGGAGAATCGATGAACCCGGCAAGGACCTTGGGGCCGGCAATAGTGTGGAACCAGTACAAGGGAATATGAGTGTATCTTACCGCACCGATTATTGGGGCAGTGTCGGGTGCTTGGGCTTATAACATGGTGAGGTACACCGACTAGCCATTGCAGGAGATCACCAAGAGTGCTTCTTTTCTCAAGGATTCATGTAATTCTTGTTAAAACTTGAAAAGTATGGGGTCTGCCTTTTTGCTCCTTGTTTATGTAAAACTATGTAAATCTTACATTTCTCTGCATTTTTTGCTTGATTTTCTATGAAATTCTTATAAAAATATTCTTTGATTGTAAAAAGCTCACAAAAAAATAAAATAAAAAATCGAAGGTGTTTCTTCTATCATCAATGTCTTCAACAAAGTCACCATTACAATATTCTATGAGTTAAAAGTCATGAGAAGATGAGTACAATAATCGAAATTCAATCGTACCTTTTAGGTAATGAAAAAACACTTCTTTTGCATAACCCTCTTATTATATAAATATGTCATCTCACTTTTAGACCCAAATAATAAGACATTAGACCCACTTCAGTTATTTTAAAATCATGTGACATGTGTTTCTTGAATTCTTCAATTAAATCCATATTGTCATCATACACATGGTGCTTGTGCCATGAGACTAGAATTCAGTCTAGCAAACCCTACAACCTTAGACACGAAAGCTCGAGTCGTGTGCCTAAGACGGCTTATAAACCAATACGCTAAGATGTGTGCAAGCAAAAATAAAAGAATGAATAGGGAAATGAAAGAAGAGACGAGATATTTTGAGATAATGCACATTTTGTATTCCTCAAGAATCATCTGTTACTAATTCATCGTATCATAAAAAACATTTTATTACTTACGTAAAAGAAATAAATAATAAAAATTTTTAAATCTCCTCTTTAACAACATTCATAATAGCGTCTTATATATAAACAATTTATGTACAAATCTAATGATTTGGTAAATACTACAGGAAAAAAGTTAAAGTTAAGACATCTATAATGATTGTGATAAGTGTTTTCTATCTCGAATGCAATCTCATTTTTTCTTGGTATTAGATTTAGTGACCTTCTTAACGCTCCCAACGCCAACAACCTCAAGAGTATCAACTATGAGAACCCTCACTTGACTTCTGAACTCGTCGCCGACGAGTTTCAGCTATCATCCACGAGCCAAACATCTATTCCAAATTATCAGAGTCCCACTTAGGGCCCTTTACCGATTCAACAGCCTCAGGAGTATCAACTTTCTTACCACAGCTAGTTTCAGAGTGACCATATACCCCACACTTGAAACAAATATTCGGCAACCCCTCATACTCGATCTTCTGAACAAATTTATCAATACCAATGTACGGAAGTTACGGTTTATTCAAGTCAACCAAAACCGCTAACCTTGCAAAACGTCCACAATCCCCAGCATCTGTCTTATAATCAACACGAATAACACGTATAATGTTCATATAAATGTCGCGAAAGAATCCTTTAGAGTAATACCTATAGGGCAAGCCCAGAAGTCGTACCCATACAATCACCTAAGAGGAATGACGTTTAGATGGAGAAAAAGATCGACTCCAGGGCTGCACTCTCAAGTAGCTCCTGTAGATTGTCCAGGGTCCCGTGGTGAGGACATGCATATAGTTCGATTTCAAAGCAAAACGAACAACAACCAACACTAAAGCTGGTGCCACTGTCGACGGCCAAATAAAATAAAAAAAAAAACAAGAGATAGCTGCGCTATAAAAAACTCTCTAAACTTTAAAAGAAAACCATAAATATTAATTTTTTTAAATTTAAATAATAAAATTTAGAATTAATATAATTTTTTGGATAACAAAGGGAAGAATTAATATAATTTATGAGTCAAAGTTTAATTTGAATATATAAATCATATTTAAAAGCTAAAACTACATACAAACATAATTATTAGGTAACTATAAAAGTTTTATATCTAATGTAATATAATTGAAAACTATTTTAATAATATTATTCAAATAAATTGATATTATTTCAAATCCTAAAAAAATATTTTTTTAATCACTAATTTTACAATAGTTTTAAGTAACATATTTTAAACATGACAACGTTGAAATATTTTTAAAATTTAAAAGATTTTTTTCATGAATATTACATAGATAACATCATAAAATTTAATACAAATAAACGTTCAGGAATAAGCATTAAACCACCTCTTGCAATTCCATATAAATTTTCCAAATAAATTATAACACCATTATCATCCAATTAACACATTTAAAGCAATTAAACCGCTAT
This sequence comes from Hibiscus trionum, assembly GCA_030270665.1. Lineage (NCBI taxonomy): Eukaryota > Viridiplantae > Streptophyta > Magnoliopsida > Malvales > Malvaceae > Hibiscus > Hibiscus trionum. Next base: position 3,152,533 of record BSYR01000021.1, on the reverse strand, counting down.
GCAATAAATAAAAGCATTAAATCACCGCATTCAATTAAAACAAAACTTCAGATATGCAGTAGAATTTAGTTTATAAAATTATCAACCGAGTTCATTCCAAGTTCTATTTTTAAATCGAAATAGTTAAATCTAATAATTTATTTTTTAAATGAATTCGAATTTTACTTGTAATAACAAACTATTTTAATAATATTATTCATCTAAATTAAAATCAATTAAAATCATTGTGCTATGTAAAACGAAATCTTAAAAAAAACATTTTTTAACTACTAAATTATACAAGTTTTAACATATTCTAAATGAGCTAAGGTTTAATTCACTGTTAATAGAGTTTTTTTTCTTTTTCACAATGCGCTTTAAATGATGTAAAGTGTATTACTTAGCGGCTCTATACCCTACACATTATAAATCAAACAATAAATTCTAAACTATACCTTAAATCTTAAACTTTAAAACGTTAAAAAAGTATCGCTTATTCGTTTTCAACCATCGGTGCATCAAAACACTTTCCATTTTAAATATGACTACATTACAATATTTTATGCAACATGTATGGATCAATTGACCTTCAGTTGTGCTATTTTCTGATAACGTACATTCAAATGAGTTCACATATGTTGTAACTCTTTTGGCTCATGGGATAAAAAGTAAAGTCTCATCCACATTTCTTCTGTTTGACAATGTTAATAGAGCATATTATCACGCCACGCCAAAGTGCACCAGGACCGACTGAGGATTGCCCCTTAGGTGCACTCGGGCCAACCAAGGCAAAATGAAGTGCCTTGAGCGTTTTAAGGCAAAGGATGATCCAAAGAAGGATCTAAAACGATCTAGAGAGGCTCACAATCATCTTGTACATTTCCACAAGGATCTAGGAGGTTCTCCAAAGGTCTAAACTCGTCTAGAAAGCCTTAGAAGATTCTAGAACACTCTGGAAGGTTCTCGAAGGTTCTAGAACATTCTAAAAAGACCTAGAACATCTTGAAAGCATCTAGAACATTCTAGAAGGATCTAGAATGTTGAAGAAGACCCTGGAAGACTCTGGAAAGTTTAAGACTACTCTGAAAGTCTCTGAAACTTTCTAAAAGCTTTTGGATAGTTAAGGACATAACTAGATAGTTGTAGAATATTCTAGAATACTTTAGAGTATTAGAGATATATGTAGATAAGTATAGACTTATCTAGAAAAGTGTAGGTGTTGTAGATATTTTGGGAGGTAAAATGCCAACCGTTGGATCAAAACGATCATAGTCGTCCGTTGAGGAGGCGAGAGCCTATAAATAGGGCAACCCCTCTCATTTGTAAATCATCCTCCAACTTCATAAATTTAGCTCTCTCTTGTAAAGCTTTCTTAAGAGTTCAGTACAAGATTCCTTTCCTTGTAACTCTCTTACCTTCTCTATTATTGTGTGCGTTTAGCCATAACATTCGCGTGAGAAATGCTTGCTAACATTATGTCGGAGTGTTAGCGCCGCACAAATCGATTTGAGAGAATAAGTCCGTGACAATAGGGCATGTATAATCACCTAGTAAATAATCGGTATGCGAATATTGTGAACGTTTATCAGATCATATTTCACGATAACAAGTGTTTGATTGCGCTAAAAGCTTCTCAACCTATTTTTGATTTTTTTCAAGAAAAATATATTTTCATGAAATGATAAAGAGCTTAATGATAAGGATAGTTGATATAATTTTATTAAGGATGACTTCACAAACCTATTCAAAAAGGTCGCGAGCATGCTTTTTAAAGGCGTTAATCATAAAAGATACGACAGTTTGTCATCCAATTTGGCTAAAAGTCTCGGCGAGTAAGCCAAGTTCTTGCCTCTTCTTTTCGACTCACAGAGCAATAGTGTCAACTTAGACAAGCTTCACCTTTTGATGTCGAGTATAATTAAATTGATATTTCAGATAAAAGATGTCATAAACAATAATTCAGGATTCAATTTACCGTTAGAGCTTTCATCATTCTTATTTTGTCACGACAATCAAAACTTATAAGTTTAAATTCAATTTTTCATCCTTATAAAATTATAATAATTCAAATAACATTTTTAATAACTTTTTTTTATGAAAGACATTTTGTGGGTTCGAAGTTTATACTAAGAGCTCCATTTACATGGTCCGAACAAGATGAATACGGTGTTATTCACAAGTTGGATCACCTTATCAAGGTTGAATGAGTTGGTAAACTAGTCTTCTCTAATTGTTTGGACAATGATCATGACATACGAAAGTGAAGAAATCTTGTGGCCCAGAGTCTAATCTTTGATCAAATGCTTGAGTATTCAAGTTAGTCGAGAAAGAAAAGGATTAGTTTGAGTCAGCCAGGCAAGAAAGGGGTAGTTCGAGTCAGCCGGGTCAAAAGGGGTTACGTGCATATCTGTTTTATGCCGATTTAGTGTGATTCTGCACTAATACCTACTAGCATTACAACGACTTTGCATATTGGCATCTTAGAGGATGCAAAGTAAGTTTCTTTAATGTTGACGTCTTTTAATATATATACTAAAATTTTTTGTTGTTAATTACTAATTTAATTATTTATTATGTAGTATGTTGAAAAGATGGATGTCAATAAGGCATTAACAGTTGTTATTTCTTACCTACTATTGGTAGAGCTTTCGTAGTCGAATGCATAATTAAAGAGACCATAAAAAACTTGTAATATAAATCTGGAATAACAATTGTTAATGACTTCTCGATGTTGATCTTTTCAACATATTACATAATAAGTAATTAGGTTAGTAATTAACAACAAAAAATTTAGTAGACGTTAATATTAAAAAAACTTACTTTGCATTCTCTAAGATGCTAATATGCAAAATTGTTTTAATGCGGGTAAGAATTAGTGCAGAATCGCACTAAATCGACAGAAAACGAATATGCACATAACCCCTTTTGGCTCGAATGACTCAAACTACACTTTTTCTTTATCGGCTGACTCAAATACTCAAGCATCTGAACAAATATTAAATTTTGTGCTACAAAAATTCTCAACTTTCGTATGTCATGATCATTGTCCAAACAGTTAGAGAAGGCTAGCTTATCAATTCGTTCAACCTTAATAAGGTGATTCAACTTGTAAATGAAATCATATTTATCTCATTCGAACCATATAAATAGAGATCTCAATATAATTTTTGAACCCATAAAACGTCTATCATAAAAAAAGTTATAAACGATGTTATTTGAATTATTATAATTATATAAGGATAAAAAAAATTGAATTTAAACTTAAAAATTTTAGTTGTCGAGATAGAACAAGAATGATGAAAGCTTTGAAGATAAATTGAATCTGAAATTGCTACCTAAGAGATCTATCATCTGAAACGGCAATCCAATTATACTCGATATCAAAAGGTAAAGCTTGTCTAAGTCGACATTATTGCTCTATGAGTCGAAAAGAAGATGCACGAACTTGACTTTTTCGCCAAAATCAGTAATGAATAGGCTTTTAACCAAATTAGAGGACAATCCGTCGTATTTTTTATGATTAACGTCTTCAAAAAACATGCTCACAATTTTTTGAATATGTTTGTGAAGTCATCCTTAATAAAGTTATACCAACTATCATTATCATTAAACCCTTTATCATTCTATGAAAACATTTTGTTCTTGAAAAAATCAAAAATAAATTTAGAAGCTTCTAGCGCAATCAAATATTTGTTATCGTGAAAGATAATCTAATGAGCGTTCATAATATTCGCATCCCGATTATTTACTGGGTGATCATACAATTCACATGCTCCATTAACATTGTCAAACAGAAAAAATATGGATAGGATTTGGCTTTCTATCCTATTAGCTAAAAAAATTCTAACATATGTGGATTCATTTGAATGCATACTATCAAAAATAGCACAACTGAAGGTCCCTTGATCCATACATGTTACATAAAACATGTTGTAAGAAATGAAGCAGTCCATTTTCTCTATATTATTATGTTTAGTTAATTAGAATGAAAGTGATCAATTTACTTACCCGTACTTTGAAGTTCGAATCACTAGAAGGGATTGTGAAGTTAAGGTTGTTAAGTTAACATACAAAGGTTTTCATGAACATTTTTCTACTTTCAGCGTTTCTTTACTTTCATGAATATCATCACATAGTAGTACCTATCATCTTTTTTAACAAAAATTAACAAAAAAAAAGGAAAATTAAAGCAAAATGGATGAAAAAAGTAATATGGAGAAGAACACATATTTGGAAATAATGTCTGAAGTTTTGAACGCGTCAGGGTACAAATTTACCGCCAACGCTGACCTCTTAAACTGGTGTCGCCTTTTTTTCTCTCCAATCGGCGATAAAGAAATGATTTTTGTTTAACTTTAAAAACAGAGAGTCGTCCATACATAATACATTAGATTGCCAACGATTTTTTTTTAATTTTTTAATTGAAAAGGACTAATGTAATAGTCACATTTAAAAAATTGCTAAAACTAATATATAAATTAGTATCTAAAAAATATTTTATGAAACATAATATTTCTTTTTACATTGTACAAAGATTTGAATTAATTTACTTCTATTATTTTTAAAATAGTTTGTTACTAAATGTGATATTTAATACTTATATTTATTCCACAACAGTTTAATTGCTTTAAATTTGTTAATAATGCTTTTATTTAATGCTAAAACTAGAAATCTAAATGATATAAGCATGAGATGCATACCAAGTAGTACACCACAGGAGGAGGCACAAAAATGAGGAGCAAAAGGACATCATTTTATCTTCCATGCGAAAATGCCTTCCCTACAAGATCATTAATTTCTAAAAACGTCATCAGGAACTTAAGTCTTTGTTTAGATTAGGCCATTTTATTTTGTTTTTGTAAAACAAAAAACAAAAAATAGTAAAGAGGAAATTTACCAGTTCTGAAGTGCACCAAAATCCGAGATCTGGGAGAATCATAGAGAACGGGAGAAGATAAACCATGAGGAACCATATCTACATCCGAAGGGGGAGTCAAAGGTTTCCAAGCACTCCCCCTTACATAGAAAACATCGCCAAATCAGATCCCATGAAGGCGTAAATCTTCCCTTCCGCAGCAACAGCCACGGATCTCCTCCGTGGGACGGACATGCGAGGAGCATCTTTCCAGCCATGCTCAGGGTGGTCAGGATCAAAGCAGAAAACATGGTCATGACTGTGAATTTTTCTAGTTTCCCCATCGGGACAACTGGGAACCATGGAGCAAGCTCCCCCAAGGACGTAAACGTAGTTGCGTATGATGTGGAAAGATGCTTTGATCCTGTTTATTTTTTTGAAGTTCATTGGCAACGCCTTCACGGGCAGTACAAGTTTTAAATTCCAGCGCTGATCAGCTGCATTTAACCCTATTAAAACTCAAAACACGTAATCACGCCCATTGGCCTTCATCTAATCGAGGCGGTTGATTCCTTGTAATTGATCACCGATTTTTGAATCGCGTGGATCACCGTCCAGCTGTAATTTATAAACGTCTCCATTAAAATTTTGAGCTTTAATAAATGCGTGTGGCAGTCGATGTGGCTCCCACTGAAATGTTTGACCTATTATTTTGGTGAAAATCAGACGGTGATTAAAGGCTGTCTGTGTTTAATACGTCACGCAACAAACAAGAAAATAAAATAAAAGGAGCCGGAAAAGAAAATTTTCTCTTCCACCATATAAAAGGACAAAGATCTGTTGCGATGTCCGGGATCACTGTGGGACAATCAAATTACGCCACCTAAGCTAATCGGCGAGTTTTTTAAACAACAGGAAACCGACAAAAGCGAGTGCACGGTTCTTTGTACATTTACCCTTTTGTGTGTAAGAATATCAATGTTTACTGTTTAGTAACTGCAGGAATACATTTCGGGTTACACATGTTGATACGTAGGGAGGTCCATTATTATTAACTTAAAATTGAATTAATTGTTGGTATATAAACTTATTAACTATTTAGATTCTTTAAAAAATTCGATTATCAATTAGTTCGATTCAAAATCGATTAATTAATCAAAATTATTAAATATGAATATATATATATATTAAGTTTAGAACAATAAAGATGTCAAAAAGACGCAACTAATTTTAAACTTAATACACATTAAGATTTCAGAATCAACCAAATTTTAACCAAATAAAAAAGGCTTAATATAGAATAAGTGTTCAAATTATACCATTTGTAAACTTTAAGTGTCTAAAGCATTTCTTTGTTAAAATAGGTGTTTGATGTTTCAACCGTTACAATTTTAAGTGTTCGGCCCTTTAAGAAATTATTATCCAATAAGAATGTAACACATGGCATCTTTATTTATTATTATATTAAAAAAATTAAAAATTATATTTTTTAAAAATACTCAAAATTCAAAAAAAAAACCCAAACCCCTAGTACTCAAAATCAAAAATTCTCCAAATTGCCACCACCAGATATTACCACTATCGTCGCCGCATCCTGTTGCTCATTTCTCCCAACCACCCAACTCTGACAATCGCCGGTAAGTGTCAATCGGACGTCGTTCGAATAGATAAAGTGTGTTTATCGTTCGATTGACACACTTACCGGCAGTTGCCGGAGTTGGGTGGTTGGGGGAAATGGGCGGCGTGATAGGGTGACGGTAGTGATGGTGTTCAACTGCAACGACGGTGGCAACAACAGCGGTAATTTAGAGAATTTGTGGTTTTGGGTATTAGAGATTTGAAATTTTTTAAGAATTTTTAAAAAAAATTGAGTTTTTTTAAATTACATTATTTAAAAAAATATCACGCGTCACACTCTTATTGGGCAACGGTTTTAATATATTTTCCAATCTAATAAGAATTACAATTTACCTACTTAATTTAATATATTTTTACGGTTTTGGAGGAGGAGCTGATGCTTCTCAGCATGAACCTGGGCGAGCACCGCAAATTTGCCATCCAAAGACGATTGAAGTTGTTCGTTATGAGACTGGAGATTGTAATCATTAATTTTGTTCGAATACTCATTTTATTTTTATTTACAATAATGGGTTGTTGTTTAATCGTTAGCTACATATGTGCATGTTTATATATACTATATATGATGCATGATTGTATGTACGTGTCATTGTATATAAGGGCAGAGTCACGCTTTGAATTGGGGTGTCTCATGACACTCAAAATTTTTGGAAAACTTATTTTTCCTATATAATTTGTATATAAAAAAATTAAAATATGAACAAATGACACCCCTTTTATGAATAAAATGACACCCCTTTATAAATAATTAATCATCTTTAAATATTGTTGAAAAAATGACACCCCTTAAATATATTTCTAGCTCGTTTTATATATTATGTGTTATGTGTGTGTCAATATATATGTTAATCTATTTAAGCGTACTTATATGTCAGTAAGTTTGCATGCATATTATATGGATGTTTGTGTGTTTGTATATAGCATCTGTTCAATTTTTTTAGTCTTTTCAAATATAACACACAGTATGCATTACTGGTGCTTGAATCCGAGTCCCAAAAATGATAAAATCTACCTTTGTCATCAGAACACAAGGGGATGAGCATCTTTTATATAATAATATATATATATGATCATTTTGTTACCGTGTATTATGTATGTATATAATATTACTTAACTAATGCACATGTTATTTATGATGTTGTAGGGTTTTTGTAAATAGTAATGTTTGTATAATATATGATTATAGTATGTATACTATATAGTTTCTAATCCTTTATATTTCTATTACGTATAGCACTTAATGTGCTTTGTAATATATCGTATAGTTTTAATATAATGTATATATCAACATATAGTAATATGTATTCTTATATTATGTAATATTTGATTTTCACATACGTGATATATTTGATATGTAATCTTTATAGTATATATTTGGTACATAGTTTTAAGTAATATTTAGCTTTACAATATATAAATATATATTTAATATTTATTTTTTTACATAGATTCAGTTTTAAAAAATGTATATAATCCTTGATTTATAATATGAATGGTTTTCAATACATATATGATAAAAAGTTTCAAATCTTTTAAATACATATTTTCATAAACATATTTGATTTAGGGGACTTAAAAATCTGATTTCTTAATATACATACACACTCGTGGGCTTGGGTTTTGGATTAGGTTTTTACCTACTTTTAGGTTTTAGGCTTTGGGCCTTTAGATTAGGATTAAATGATTAATTTGATTAATTCGAATCGTGTGCCTATTTTATAGGGGCACGATTTGTAATTTAATTAAGTTAATTTAGGATTCGTAATAAAGTCTTAATTAGGATTAGGGTTTGAATTAATTTAGCCAACTTAAATTCGCTCTTGGCTTATTTGGGTGGATTTTAAATTTGTTAAATTAGTTGGTCATTTCTCCACAACTTTAGGGATAAAATTAACTTCACAATTTAGATCAAAATTAACGATAATTTTCATAATCTATTAGGATTTTTAGCTTGTTCAGGTTCTCTAGTTTTTAGGGATAGTTTAATTAGGAATTAAATATTAAATTCACTTAGATTAATTAGATCACTAATCGAGCTTTATATAATTTGGTCTTCTCTCTAACCAATACTCAGCTTCTTTCGGTTTTTCTTCACTAGTACCAGCGAATGTATAGGCTCGATGCTGAGCAAGCTTTTCGATAGGAGCTCTGCTAGGGCCAGCAGCTACCGGAGTAGGTTGTTCTTGTCTCATGTTCGTCAAAAGTTGATCGAACATCTCTTTCATACTCAAGAGGCTGTCTCTTTGAGCATTCTGAACAATCGGATTCTCAGTGTTCGTCTGAGGCTGTACAGGAGGTTGTGGTCGAGTACTATCTTGTACAGGAGGATTCTCTCTCATACAGACAATATCCCCTTCACTTGAGGATCCTCGAGGACTTTCATCGTCTCGAGCTAACCGTGTCTCAGTCATTCTAATTCAGATTTAACAAAATCAAAGTTAGGAGCATAATTACAAGAAATCCAATGTATGATTCCTAGGTGGCTTGACTCAACTTAAATGATGCATGACAAGCTTATTCGAGGTTTTTAGGACCTGTAACCTAAAAAGCTATGATGCCACAAAATGTAACACTCCTCGCCCGGGTCAGGAGCGAGGAGCGTTATCGGAAACGGAAAACACGAAAATACGAAGCAAGAAGCCATACTTAAATAAATTATTCGTATAAATACGCATGCAGAAAGTGGGCTAACAAAAACTTTTCTAAACATACAAGACTAAACCAAAATTTCATTTAACCAAACTTAACAATGTGCAAGCCAATTTAAATTTTTCTTATCATCTTAATAAAGATCCTATTTTAGAATCATCATTACTTGTTCCATTCGAACATTAAGCTAACTATGTTATTAATTTAACTCTAACTATTAACTAATAATTCACCCACTAATTCATTAACAAGAATTAAATCAAACTTACCGATATACTTAAACAATTCATTACCATGCCATTCGAATTCTTGTTAAATTAGCCTAGGTGGTTTTTAAATTGCACCAACATTACCAATAATTAGAACCTTAATATTAACATGCAAGTCAGGTTCGAATTCATAGACCATGATATCAAGATTTTCATTAACTATTCCATTACAAAATAACATATTACCCAATGCTCCTAAGCCATGCCAAGCTATTGAGCTATATACAACAAAAAGAATAACACAAGACCACTAGCTTGACTTACATATATACAACAAAAGAATGAGGCTTTCTATCTAAAAAAATATATGATTTTAGCCTCCTAATTAAGCATCAAGGAGCATATAACTTTAAACACCAACGTAAACTTAGGCTACGACCAAACAAAATGAAACGAGCCCTTAGACAAACTTCGAAGCCATCATCTAGGAGTCTAAAAATGAGACTAAGATCATACATTTCTGGTCTTGTAATTTGTCCTGATCGAATGCTAGCTTTAGATCCAAGCTACCCTACTAAATTAGGAAAAAGGAAACAAAGGAGCGTTAAGTACAAAATTGTACACAGCGAGGTAATGCTAAAGCTAATTCATTCTTGAATTTATGTGTGATCAAGCATTGAGTTTACTTAGCTAGGGTCGTTAGCATAAAATTAACACCTAACTAAGTTTAGCAAAACCAAACACAAGTGACCTCATTCAATACATATACAACCATTCATAGCTTCATACTCGAACACATTTCAATTAATATTAATTTATCCACATACTTCATTTTCGATTCAGTCAAAGATCATATAACAATTCGGTTTCCAACATACTCATTTTCATGCTTCATAATCGAAATAACAAAAAATCATACCAATTATAACATTGCATTATCAATTAGCCATGAGCAAAAATCACCAATCTTCTTTAAGCATGTCATTCGATTGGGTCACAAACCATTGTCCATAAATCAAAGTTATCAAACATATCACATTTCATTTTCAATTCAATCGAAAAGGGCCATTACCCACATTGCTTATATTCGAACATTGTGAGCATCTCATATGCATTTTATCACAATCGAAAGGACCAATGTCCACAAAATTCATCCATCAATTTCACATCATATCATGCCAATACAATATCAATCAATTTATCCATTTCATAAACTTCCTATAATTACGTATTTCCATTTAATTTTAATTAAATTTCTTTAGGTAGAATAGAAGAATCAGATAATCAAGTCATCAAGAAGGTACCAAGTACCAAACAATGGTTGCCTAAGCAACAAGTCAATGGATGCTCAATAGCATCAATGTGTCTTGAACACCAAGCAAGATCACATTCAATCATCAAGTTCGGAGAGTACCCAAGGCACTAAACAATGGTTGCATTAAGCAACAAGTCAATGGTTGCACAAAGCAACAAACAAGAGAGCTCGAACTCTAGGCATGCCGTACTATCTAAGACCTCTAATCGACCGAGGGCACATTATTCTTATTAATTTATCATTCATTTTTCAACGATATCATTCATTTTTAATTTAGCACATACATATTGCATAATTCGATTTGCATGCTCATTCTATCATATAGTCATACCAATTCACATAAATCATGCTAATTAATTTCATGCCACATTCGAATAGCATCAAAACATACATGGGCAGCAACTTTATATGAAACCACATGTATATTGAGCATAGCAAAAGTACCTTATAGGGGCAGTCCACATATTCATACATTCAAGCATTATCAAGGATCCAATTCATGCTTATACAACATAACAATTAGATCACATAAGGCAGTCCACATTTTCATACATTCAAGCATTAACAAGGATCCAATTCATGCATCCATTTTCCTTTAATCTTATTCCCTTACTAAACATGTTACCAACCATAATTAGGTCCATTTCATGCACAAAATTATAAATTACATAAATAAACAAAGTGGTTAGGACACTAGTCCCAACCTAATATAATTACACTCACAAACTCCTTAAGCTTGATCTTTGATTAAGATTCCCTTGTTCTGTAACACCCGGGTTTAGGGGTTAGGTGAAAATAATATTTTAATAATATTTGGGCTCGGTTTCATGATTTAGATAATGGCTCAGGTTTCATTTTCAAATTAACTGATTTAATGATTGACTATGTTTTGACATTTAATTCCAAATAGCCATGGATGGTGTGCCCTTGTGAATATCCCATTTCATTAAGGGCAATGTGGTCCTTTAGCCTTTAAATTTAAACAAACAATTAAAAATACCCATTTTCTCACCATCTTCTACTATTCACCTTCTTCCTCTCTAACGTGAAAAAGGGTTCCCCTCTCCAAGCTACTATTTCATTCAAAAGCTCCCTCATTTCAACTCCATTTTGAAAGGAAATGATATTTTTGACTTCCCCTCATCTCCCTCTCCATGAAAGTACCTTTTATTTTCATTTTCATGAAGGTTTTAGAAAATGGAAGTTTTGAATATTTTGATTAAAAATGAGATCTTTATGTTGTTAAGTGAAATGTTTTGATTTAATATGCTTAGTTATGGTATATAGAGGTCAATTGGTATATCATATGTGGATTTCAAATGATTTTGGGCAATTTTCGGAATTGGGTTTCAAGGGGGTTTTGGAGGGTTTTAAAGTGGTTTTTTGGGTGGTTTAAGGTTGGTTTTTGGGGGCTGGTGGTAGTATGATATATGAGGGTCACTTTGGGTGTATTTAATGGTTGTTTGGATGCTTGAAATGGAAGATTTCAGTGGGTTTTAGGGGCTGCTCGGGAATTCTGTTTTGGGCTTGTTTTTGAGAGTTGGATGCTTGAAAATGTTGATCCGGGTTAGTTCCGACGATGAGTTATTGATTGTGGATGTTTTGTTTGTGTTTGGGATTGATTAGAATCGAGTTCGGGCAACGGTGAAGCATCGGAAGTAAATCCGGGAAGTTGAAGGTGGTCGCTTGCTTGGTCTTTGAGCTTGGGAGCTTAGGTGAGTGGTTAATTGTTTTACTTGGTTTTAAAATGGTTGGTTCGAGTATATGGACTAGGTCGGGCTTGGTAGACCCACCTAGAGTTAGGGTTAGGGTGGTAGCCTAATCCTAAACTTGATCTAAAGCCTTTGGATGAACTCATGTATGTGGTTGTGTATGTCTCGTATGAAATGTGATATGAATGCTTATGTATATTGTACTATACTTGTGAGTTGAGGCATGAATTGTGATGCTTGAGACATGCATGATGATGGTTCATGGTGAGTACGTGCTAAGCACGGAATTGATTGAAATGGGTAAAATGTTGGCACTAGTATGCTTGAGTACAAATGATCGATCATTAGGATGTTAGTGTGTACACATGAGTCAAAAGTCGCGCGTGGCCTTGGTGGCGTTGAGTCACCAAGGAGGAGTACGGGTTTGCCCGAAAATTGTATTTAAATATAGTCGGTGATGAGTGGAATCCCATCGACGGGGCGTGAGGATGAGTGGAATCCCCTCCGCGAGACCGGTGATGAGTGTAATCCCACCGTGAGGTAATGTGGTTGTTGGATGTGAGTTCCAACGTGTTTATCCGCGTATTCGGGTCATAGTTAGGTGCCAATGTTAATTGATATGTGTATCAATGTGTTGAGATATATGAGCTTTAATTGGATGTTCAAATGTGGTTATATGTGTTATGGAATTGGGCTTATGATCATGACATATTATATTGATTAGTGCTCATGCATCTATATCTTGTGGTTTGTGGATCCTTGGTAAACATGTGTAATGCCTTGGCTAGATCGTGCTCGGACCCTGCAATGTTGAGGTTTGTTTTTAGAGCTTACCCTCACTAAGCATCATTGCTTACGCTCTCTTTGTTCAACATTGCAGATCCTTAGTTCGTAGGTTGCTTGAGCAAGTGGAGGGCCTCCAAGTGTGGTTGTTGGCTTGAGTACATCAAGTATGAACTTTTAAATGTTGAACATGTAATAGTTTAAGCAATGGGACATGTGTTATTTTGATGGCTATGTTGTGGTTGATGTTGCTTAGGAGCATGTTAGACTCCTCGTATGTGTTGGCCATTTTGACTTGGGATGTATGCCTTGCTTGATACCTTGTTAACATGTTGCTATCTTGAAGTTGTCTAAATGTTGACCTTTGAATGCTTAATTCCTTAAATGAGTTGTATGTATGCATGCCTTGTGTTGTTGTGCCTTGGTGTTTAGTTCGTTTTGTTGATGTCGAAGCATGCTTGTATGTTGGCCTGCCTTAAGTTTTATTGCTAGTGTGTTGTTAGAGGTTGTGGAGTTGTTTGGGGCACCCTTGTGCCTTAAAACAGCCAAAACAAGTTTGCAGACAGGGGGCGTTTCAAAACGGGCCACCCTGTTTCGATACGGTCCCTTTGCATTTGGCCAGCCGTTTCGAAACGGATAGGGGTCGTTTCGGAACATTTTTGCTACTGGAATTTTGAGAAATTGACGAGATAAAGGCGTTCCGAAACGGGCCTTTGATGTTTCGAAACGGTCAAATCTCGTTGACCACGAGAAGTTGACCGTTGGGGTCGTTTCGATACGGGTCGCCCCTGTTTCGGAACGGTCTCCCTATGGTCGACCCTGGCCTATTGACTAAGTCAAGGCGTTTCGAAACACCCCAAGGGCGTTTCGATACGGCCTGCTGAAAAGGGCTAAAATGAGCTGTTTATTGTATCGTCTTGATGAGTCGATGTTGAATTGTTGCTCCTTCCGCTGTTGTGCTTCACATAGGATTTAATCACGCCTATAGATAAGTTAAAGTTAAAAGAATTTTATGGGTCATTAACCGAGGAGGAACCTTAACGAGTTTCGCTTCGGTTTTCCCCGTGTGGCCCACTCGGACCGGTCATCCGGCCAGACCGGGACGAGGGGGTTACACTTATTGGTATCAGAGCCTAAGGTTACCGAGACCTTGGGCAGGTAAGTGAGGTAAGTTTAAGTTTTGAAGTAATTTGCACGGTGTTTGCTTGTTTTGCAAGAATGATTGCTTGTGTGATAAGTATGTTGATTGTTTTATTTCAAGCGTGTGTGTAAGAGTCCTATTGCTACTATTACATTGAAAAAAAATGATTTTTAAGTGAGGGAACGTACTTGAACACTTGGAAGCCTTGCCTTGCTAACCCAGCTTGTATGTTTTGTTGTTGTGGTTGTAGTTGTTATCTCTGAGGGCGATGTCTAGACTGAGAGGTAGGCCGAGAGTGGTTCGTCAGGAACCACGGGTTGCGGCTCCTGTTGAGCCGGTAGTTGGTATAGAGGCTCACCTAGAAGGGCCGGTGGCCGCGGGAGTTGGCGCTCCTCCACCCCCTCCACCACCACCACCTCCTCCGCCTGGAGCTGGAGGCGAGGATGGAGCTGAAGGAGATGGACCTCAAGGTGGCCAAGGTCCAGCTGGAATTGATATGACTCCGCTAGTGCAAGCGATAGCGGGAGCATTTCAGGCCGCAGTTGCGGGAGCTCAGGCTGCAGCTCAGCCTAGGTGTGACGATGCCAGTCTACCTTTGGAGAGGCTCCGTAGCTTAGGGGCCGAGGAGTTTAGAGGATCTACTCCGGAGAGGTCGGAGTTATGGTTGGAGAAGACAGTTCGTATCTTGGCTCAGATGGGATGTGCGGGTGCACGTAGATTGGGTTGTGTGATCTCGTTGCTTCAGGGTGATGCCTACACCTGGTGGGTCACCATCACTACCGGGGTTCCAGAGGCAGAGATTGACTGGGATTTCTTTGAGTTTGCTTTCAGGAAGAGGTATTTGGGACCGAGGTACTTGGATGAGAAGAAGCGAGAGTTTATGGCTCTTACTCAAGGAGATGCTTCTGTGATTGATTATGAGATCCGTTTTGTTCGCTTGAGTCAGTATGCTCCAGAGTTGGTTTCTACTGAAGTGGAACGCTGTAACCGTTTTTGCTATGGATTGAATGAAGAGGTTAAGAGGTACACGCTAGCTTCTGACTACTCAGACTTTGATGTGTTGGTCGCGAGGGCCAAAGACTTAGAGCATAGTTTGGGTTCGGCCAAACGATCTGGTGGTTCTAGTTCTGGCAAGAGGCATAACCACTTTGATGGTAGAGATGCCAAGAGGCATAGAGGTGGCGGACATCAGTTTGATCAGAGACATGGCGGTGGCTACCATGGTAGAGGCCATCAGGGCCATAGAGGAGGAGGGCGCTTGCCCGAGTGTACACGATGTAGGAGACAGCACACTGGTGAGTGTTGGGGTAATTTCCATGCTTGTTGGAACTGTGGTTCGAGGGACCACTTTAGGAGGGATTGTCCGCATCAGGCGGCTCAGGCACCGAACATTGCTCAGGCTCCTGCGAGAGCGAATGATTTTCAGAGAGGTCGTGGGCGCGGTCGTGGCTACTTCCAGCCTAGGGCTGATGCACCTAGGGTAGATGCTCAGAGGAACCTTGCTCATGTTGTGGCAGTGCAGCCAGAGGCGGGAGGACCAGCGAGGGTTTATGCTCAGAGAGAGGCCGGGAACGACACGGATGTGATAGCAGGTAATTTCGAGTTACAGTCTATGTCTTTGCTTTCTTTGGTTGATTCGAGTTCTACGCATTCCTACATTTTGAGTGAGCATGCACGGAAATTAGACATACATGTTGAGATTCTAGATGTAGGTATGCATGTTACTAGTTCTTTTGGTGAGACAGTTGTGGTTAGACGTATGTATAGGAGATGCCCACTGAGGATTCAGGGTCATGTGTTCTCAGTTGATATGATGGAACTTCCTTTCTATGGTTTTGATATTATTCTGGGTATGGACTGGTTGGTTGAGCATCAGGCTAGTGTGGATTTTGAGACAAAGAGAATTTCCTTGAAATTATCTGATGACTACGAGGTAGTAGTAGTAGGCGAGAACATTAAGTTCTTGTCTAATGTGGTGTCAGCTTTAGAGGCTCATAGGTTGATGGACTCTGGATATGGGGCTTATTTAGCTTATGTTATGAATCCGGATATGAGTGAAGCTAGACCGAAAGATATCAGAACAGTGTGTGACTTTCCAGATGTGTTTCCTGAAGAGTTGTCGGGTTTGCCTTGACACGCGTCGTATAGTGTCAAAAATAAAACCTTAAACTCAAATAAATAAGATTTAAAATAATATAGCGGGAGTAAGGGTCGATCCGCAGGGAATAGGAATTCTAACACCTTTCGTTCTGATTCAGACCAATAACCTGTAGAAAATATAAGAGGGGGTTTAGAGAAGTGATTTGAATGATAAAGTAAATAATAAGAGTGTAAAATAAATATTGAAAAATGAATTATAGATTGAATTAGCCTCAAGCCACGCTTTGCCACGACATCTCCGATCACTGAAGTTGATTTTTTTTTCTTCGACTTTCCTGCAGGTTACAGTCTACAAGGCCCAACCCTTGCAACTTACTTCTCTTTGGTAGATTCGACTCCCAGGGCAATCCTTGAAGTCAAGCTTTAGTGAGTTAGCTACGACAATCGATGCTAACCCAAATCTGAGTTAGTGTTGGAGAAGCCCGTGCTCGGATAAACGTCTCGATGAGAATTTTTTCCGATTTTGATTCCCCTTAGTGGACCGCCACTAAGTTTGTTCTTAGGGAGTTGAATTGGCTACAAGCTTTTCCTCGTCCCCAACAATGGATCTAAACCACTTCAACCCAATGTGCGCTCTCGGAATGAAATAATTGAGATGCCTAAAGATTAGGCCGATTGCCTAATCAATTTTACAGAGAATCTAAAAAGGAGTTGTCGAAGGTTTGAAGTATTTTCCTAATCTCACGAGGTTAGTCGGGTTTGGCGTTGCTTTTGGCTAAAAGGAATTTAATTAAGCATGGTTGGTGAAAAAACCATACTTAATAAAATAAATAAAGAAATGGAGAAAAAGAAATGGAGAAAATGGAGAGCTTTTATTAACTCAAGGAAGAAGAGAACAATGGAATGAATGATGATTTAATTCACCCCCAAAGTGGGGTATTTATAGTAGTTGAAAACCCTAAAAACCTAAGATGATAAATCTTAAATTTAAATGAAATTACATAAGATAAATATCCAAGTTTTGAAATTTAAAATAAAAATCGGATGATAAGCTATCTTGATAAGTGGACTGATAAGTTATCAGAGTTGCTGACGTCATCTTCTAGAAGGTGCTGACGTGGCGCCCAGTCAGCATTCATGCCCTGGTTCATGCCCATGAATCTGCCCACGACTCCAGTATTTTCTGCAGCATTCCAACTTGTTTCCAGCATTACGTAACCTGCACGAGAACAACATAAAAACAGCCCAATTAAGTCCTTCAAACATATATTCGATCAAAATAAGGACTAAAAACATAACCAAAATAAATACTTATCAAATTCCCCATCACTTATCCGATGCTTGTCCTCAAGTATCTCAAAATTAAATAAACTTAAGTTCAAGTTTTCATCCTTAATTTCATGAAGTCTCAAAGGTTTCAATATGATTAAGCATCTAAATATGAAAGAAAACTAAGGAGCAAAAATAGATAAATGGCAAGATTAAAAATTTTAAGCAAAAACGACATTCTAAAACCCTACTAACATCAATGATGCAAACCAAGTACCCTCACAAGGAATCGCTCATGTCACTCAAAGTGTTTAAGGGTAGAGAAAAATCACTCGAGCCAAAGCTAATTAGAGCATAACCATAAGCTTGTGTTTAAATCTAATCTCCACTACTAACATGAATATGATGCAAAAATCAAGAGGTCTTAAAGAAGGGTTGTAATGAGGCTAAGGTAAGGGTAGGATAAAGGCTGAAAATATGGGTTAAAGTTCAAGACAAAAAAATTCATCCCAAAAAATTATATTCGAAACTGTTTTTTTCATTCGAACTGAAACTGTTTTGCAGTGTATTTTTTTTCGTACTACACTGTTTTTTTTCTGTGTTTTTTTTTTCTGCAGATTCGAACAATTTCTTGCACTTCTTTTTTTTCTGCACAGTATATTCGAACAATTCTGCACAGTTTTTTTTTGCACAGTATATTTTCTGCTGCTTCACTGCACTTACTCGAATCTATTTTTTTTAAGACGATTTTTGTCTTAAAAAAGGGGACAAAAGTAATGGAATTTAAGAAAAAATGGATTAGGCTTAAAATGTGGTGATTTTCAAGAAAAAGGCCAAGGCTCAAAAATTGTTTCACTAGGGGAAATTAATTAAAGGGTAGGTAATTTATTTGGGAAGAGAAATGGTTAAAACCTAATGCCTCTATCATATTTAAGCATCATAATCAATCAACGTAATCTCAAAAAGAATTTAAAAACAAGTTCTAGAATGCAACTAATTTAGCTAGGCACACTCAAAGAAACAAAGAGCAAATATCATGCATGCTCATTAGGCTCAAAAACTCACAAATATGTCTTGTATACTAGGTAAGCATCATGTGAATTAATAGAGAAAGAAAATGTCATATAAAAGATTTTAATCAAAAATTAATCATGCCAAAAATCTACCATGCAACCTAGAATTTTCTAACAAGATAGATACAAAGCCAAATGAAAACAGTGAGACAAGGCAAAACTAAGGATTAAACGAAGAACTTAAATTAATAAAATCAAGATTTTAAGCGAACAATCAAAACGAATAAGCAAGATAAAAATTGATAAGCATATCTCCCTCCCCCTCACTTGATGCATTTTGTCCCAAAATGAACATAAAATAAAATAAAAGAGAGAGGGTGAAAATACTCCCCGATCGCAGAAGAGCATGTTTCGGTAATGGGCTCCGAGTCTGGTGTAGGGGCGGAGGCGAGCTAGCTCTCGAGTTCGGATCATGGTGGTGGTAATGGTGAGTGATTTAGGTTGAAGATGAAGTGAGAATGGTGGCTGGTGATATTTGTGTAGTTTAAAAAATATATATATAATAAAGAAGAATGGTTTGTTGGAAAGGGACAGCTGGTGATTGTTGCGTGTAAAATAGTCTATCGCAATTGAGTGCAAGTGTACACGTCGCGAGTAATAAAGTGATACTAGAGTATCGGATATCGTCTCCACAGGGACTGGGCTAACCCTTTCCTTCACTATCTGCACAAGGGGAAAATAATAGATTAAGATATTGTCACGAAAATAGTAAAGAATACTTAAATAAAAGAGTCGAGATATCAAGATAGAGAGAATGGGCTGGTATTAAATTGCTCAGTAGTGCAGGTATTGCAGAGTTTAGAAAATCCAGTTCTGTCGTCGCGCCCGTCGCGGGCAGCACCTGTCGCGGCGGCAGTCCGTTGATTGTTGCGGCAGCAAACACTCAACTCAGTACTTTCAAGTTTGGCAAGAATCCCAAATCTGCCTTGGCCTATCCCTAGGTCCAAGTCTGTTGATGATCACGTCTTGATGATACCTCCCGGCGTGAATCGAAGGATGAACACCGATGTGTATGAATTCTTCTTTAGCCACTTAACCTCGCCCTATCCCTAGGCACGAGATAGTTCAACTATAAACTAGAGAACTTGCTCTTATTTCTTTCGTATACTTAACTCTCCCGATGCTAAGTAAATAGATAACCTCACAATGCTCTCCCGATGCTCTTGCAAGATATTAATAACCAAAATAAGAGAACTTGAAGTTTATTTTATTGAACTGAAAATTCCTAAAACAAAAGCAACCCTTGCAACTACTTTACAAATCAACCTGTGGCCCTAGGAAGGATTTAGAACATGTCGAGGGCAGGAAAACGGCTAGGGGTTTTTGGTTATCGGTTATGGGATATGGAGTATGGGGTATTCAATATACCCTCTAGGTTAAAATACATGCCCTTATATAAGCTTTGGGCTCAAGTTATCTAATTTAACAAGGATTACAACTTTAATTAAAAGTATGATTCTAATAAAAACTAAATCTTCAAGGAATCTACTTTCCAACCGTCCTCCTTGTTTCTTGGGATTTTCTCTCCTTGAACTTTGGGCTTGACATATCTTTTGATCTAGGGCTCGGAAAAATATGAGGTTTTCACACGACAAATGAGCTGAATTTTCTCTATCTGTCGAGGTCCACTTTGCTTCTTCTCCTCAAAACTGCTGTCGTCCTCTGCTGTCACGGCAGCAACAATGGCAGCAACGTCCTCCTTGACTGCTCATTCAAGCTTTTCTGCATCGCTGCCCAGCGCCTGCCACGATTGCTGCCCTGGGTGCTGTCACGGCTGCTGCCCTGGGTGCTGTCACGGCTGCTGCCCTGGGTGCTGTCACGGCTGCTGCCCTGGGTGCTGTCACGAATGCTGCCCTGGATGCTGTCACGACTGCTGCCACGGCAGATACCTGCAAAAGTAACCAAATTTAGCAGTATCTGCGCAGTTTTATCTAAATGTGATGTTTATGCAAAACTTAACCTAAAATGCAGTTAAACATGCTTGAGTGCAGCAAAAATAAGGATAAATGATGGGTAAAATATAGAACTTTTAAGCACTGATTACACCCCCAAACTCAAATCTTTGCTTGTCCTCAAGCAATTCAGACCTAAAAGAAAAATGAAATGTTTTTGTTTTTGGCTTTCAAACAATGAACTTTCCTTTACCCGTCGTTCGTTCCCTGTGGCGGCAGCAACCTGTCGGATAATCTAGGATCTGTCCGGAATCTCTCTATAGTCCTCGTGCAGTGTGTGCATGCTTGTGAACAATTATATGCCAAGACTCCCTTAGTTTCACTAGAATATTCCAGCTTCTAACTTGAATTTTTATGCCAAAGTTTATCTTTTTGAAGGCACTTCTTATGCTCCTTTGATTTTTTTGACTCGATTTTATTATTATTATTTTTAAGCTAAAGTTTCACTAGAGCCGGTTTCGGGCACCTCTAGCTAACTTCCTAGAGCCAGTTTCGGGCACCTCTAGGGCTATTGAGTCTATTTTGCTAAACTTCTTTCCTAGAGCCAGTGTTAGGCACCTCTAGGGGCTATTCAAGTGCTAAGCTTCTTATTCTAGTTAGCTAATAGAGTTCTAGGCAGTATAACAGTCACAAATGGTGTTTTAAGTTTCAGAACTATAGAAAGACTCTAAACTGCTCCTAAGACTATCCTAAAGGTGCTGCCATGACAGAGCTGTCACGGCAGGTAAGTTCAGTTCAAAGACTTAAGCCAAAATTTTCAAATTTTTTTTCTTTGCATAAAATAAATGCGACACAATTAAAACTAAATGCAATATTATATTAATAAGTAGGAGGACTACCTACCCCCAAACTCAAGGGTTGCATTGTCCTCAATGCATGACACAAAAGATGAAAAACAGAAAGAAAAAAAATAACAGAAAAGTTAAACATCACAAAAAGATAATATATATAGCAGGCGACAGAGAAAAAGAAAAAGAAAACTTAAGTTGTGCGGCTGTCGTCACTGCTGCTGGAGCTTTGGATGAGGAGCTGTCGACGGGCAGTCTCTTTGAACTTTGTCGGAGGAGCTGTGGGTGCTGCCCTGAGAGTATGAGTGCTGCCGCGGCAGGGGTGGAGGCAGAGCTTCCTCGGGTTGCTTGTATCGTCATTGCAGGGGTTTTTCTTTGTTTACCTAATAACAAAAATAAACTAAAACCAATATCAAATTTCTAATTCCTAAAATAATAAAGATAAAATAAGATAAAAATAAAATAAAATAAGTTAAATTAGGAGTGCCTTGAGGGGCATCTCCTAAAGTAACTACTCCCTGTTCTATTGATGCTTGATGGGTCGTTTCCGGTACTTCTTGAAGTCCATCCGTACCCTCCATCTGGTGATTATTCTCATGGTGGCGGCTCTTTTCTTTCTCTTCCCTTTGTAGCCCATGAAGTCCTCCCTTCTTGGTAATGTTTCTGAGGGCATGAATATATGATTAGAAAAAATCAAATTGACATTCAGCCACGAACTTACCTTGTTTTCGTTGAATGTTGTTGTGGTTGAATGTAGCCCTTGCTGTCGTGTCTGCTGCTGCGGCAGCCAGTTATTTTGACAGTCCGTTGTCAGGTTACTTTGCAGGTCAATGGGACATTGGTAAGTACCATCACTCTCTATACCAAATTCTGTTGACCACTCGTAGATCTCCATCAGTAGAGACTTTGATGATTCTATGTCCACCGGCTTTGGTTCCTCTAATACCTGCAATGGAATTTGTGAGTTTTCAAAGAATTCAAAAGGTTCGTTTATTACCTGCTCATATTCCATCGGCGAGGCATTGTCATTGGGTAGCTCTTCTAGGTGGTCGTGCGAGTGCCATGACAGGGATGGATGTGTGCAATCTTGGTCAGGCATAATCGAGGTAGTGGGTTGAGAATTTGCCTCTGATGTGGTTGCTGCCTCAACATCAGTTGCTGCCGAGGCGGCAGTTTCCGCTTTGACTGGGGTTTCTGCCTCGGAAGTGGTTGCTGCCGTGACATTCTATTGAATTTTCACTCAGCGTTGTCGCGGTGTTGCTCCATTCCGGCTCCTCGATCATTACCATGGCAAGTTGTTGCTCAGACTCATCATATGTTGGGTATTCCTTCACATGGGCATCCTCGTCACCTTGCCTCAGGATTTCAGGTTCATCTGTGGCATGAATAAGGGCCGGTCTGCTCAAGAGTGCATCCATCTTGGCGATACTTGCGTTCGTAGAAGCCGACACTTTTTGAGTGAGTGCCAAGAATGCTTGCAGTGTGTCTTCTAAGGATTTTGACTCCTTTTGAGGATGATGACATTGCCAGGGCATGTCGGGTTCTGCAGCGAAACGGTTATGGTATAAAAAATTTTGCGGGTTTTGATCGTACCATAAAAAATTTTGCTGCTGCGGCATCGGCAGTTGCTGCCCCTGTTGCTGTTGTGGCGGCATCTCTTGTTCTTGTTGGTTCCATCGTTGGTTGTCTATATATTCACAAAAAAATTGGGGGCAACTTTCGAGTGCATAATTACCTTCACGGTAATTGCAAGAACTTTCCCACATCAGCTCTCGAATGGTTTTTCCTGACATGTTGATGCCCTTGGACCTGTATTTCACCTGAGTTTTTTTTAAAATAGAAAAAGAAAAAGAAAAAAAGAAAAAATAAAAAGAAAAAGAAAAGAAAAGAAAAGTGCAGAAGCTAGGGTAAGAGTGTGTTGCCAGTCCCCGGCAACGGCGCCAAAAACTTGTTGCGTGTAAAATAGTCTATCGCAATTGAGTGCAAGTGTACACGTCGCGAGTAATAAAGTGATACTAGAGTATCGGATATCGTCTCCACAGGGACTGGGCTAACCCTTTCCTTCACTATCTGCACAAGGGGAAAAGAATAGATTAAGATATTGTCACGAAAATAGTAAAGAATACTTAAATAAAAGAGTCGAGATATCAAGATAGAGAGAATGGGCTGGTATTGAATTGCTCAGTAGTGCAGGTACTGCAGAGTTTAGGAAATCCAGTTCTGTCGTCGCGCCCGTCGCGGGCAGCACCTGTCGCGGCGGCAGTCCGTTGATTGTTGCGGCAACAAACACTCAACTCAGTACTTTCAAGTTTGGCAAGAATCCCAGATCTGCCTTGGCCTATCCCTAGGTCCAAGTCTGTCGATGATAACGTCTTGATGATACCTCCCGGCGTGAATCGAATGATGAACACCGATGTGTATGAATTCTTCTTTAGCCACTTAACCTCGCCCTATCCCTAGGCACGAGATAGTTCAACTATAAACTAGAGAACTTGCTCTTATTTCTTTCGTATACTTAACTCTCCCGATGCTAAGTAAATAGATAACCTCACAATGCTCTCCCGATGCTCTTGCAAGATATTAATAACCAAAATAAGAGAACTTGAAGTTTATTTTATTGAACTGAAAATTCCTAAAACAAAAGCAACCCTTGCAACTACTTTACAAATCAACCTGTGGCCCTAGGAAGGATTTAGAACATGTCGAGGGCAGGAAAACGGCTAGGGGTTTTTGGTTATCGGTTATGGGATATGGGGTATGGGGTATTCGATATACCCTCTAGGTTAAAATACATGCCCTTATATAAGCTTTGGGCTCAAGTTATCTAATTTAACAAGGATTACAACTTTAATTAAAAGTATGATTCTAATAAAGACTAAATCTTCAAGGAATCTACTTTCCAGCCGTCCTCCTTGTTTCTTGGGATTTTCTCTCCTTGAACTTTGGGCTTGACATATCTTTTGATCTGGGGCTCGGAAAAATATGAGGTTTTCACACGACAAACGAGCTGAATTTTCTCTATCTGTCGAGGTCCACTTTGCTTCTTCTCCTCAAAACTGTTGTCGTCCTCTGCTGTCACGGCAGCAACCATGGCAGCAACATCCTCCTTGACTACTCATTCCAGCTTTTCTGCATCGCTGCCCAGCGCCTGCCACGATTGCTGCCCTGGATGCTGTCACGGCTGCTGCCCTGGGTGCTGTCACGGCTGCTGCCCTGGGTGCTGTCACGAATGCTGCCCTGGATGCTGTCACGACTGCTGCCACGGCAGATACCTGTAAAAGTAACCAAATTTAGCAGTATCTGCGCAGTTTTATCTAAATGTGATGTTTATGCAAAACTTAACCTAAAATGCAGTTAAACATGCTTGAGTGCAGCAAAAATAAGGATAAATGATGGGTAAAATATAGAACTTTTAAGCACTGATTACACCCCCAAACTCAAATCTTTGCTTGTCCTCAAGCAATTCAGACCTAAAAGAAAAATGAAATATTTTTGTTTTTGGCTTTCAAACAGTGAACTTTCCCTTACCCGTCGTTCGTTCCCTGTGGCGACAGCAACCTGTCGGATAATCTAGGATCTGTCCGGAATCTCTCTATAGTCCTCGTGCAGTGTGTGCATGCTTGTGAACAATTATATGCCAAGACTCCCTTAGTTTCACTAGAATATTCCAGCTTCTAACTTGAATTTTTATGCCAAAGTTTATCTTTTTGAAGGCACTTCTTATGCTCCTTTGATTTTTTTGACTCGATTTTATTATTATTATTTTAAGCTAAAGTTTCACTAGAGCCGG
The DNA here is from genome assembly GCA_030270665.1 of Hibiscus trionum. NCBI lineage: Eukaryota > Viridiplantae > Streptophyta > Magnoliopsida > Malvales > Malvaceae > Hibiscus > Hibiscus trionum. The sequence continues at coordinate 3,127,280 of BSYR01000021.1, read as the reverse complement.
TTTCGGGCACCTCTAGCTAACTTCCTAGAGCCGGTTTCGGGCACCTCTAGGGCTATTGAGTCTATTTTGCTAAACTTCTTTCCTAGAGCCAGTGTTAGGCACCTCTAGGGGCTATTCAAGTGCTAAGCTTCTTATTCTAGTTAGCTAATAGAGTTCTAGGCAGTATAACAGTCACAAATGGTGTTTTAAGTTTCAGAACTATAGAAAGACTCTAAACTGCTCCTAAGACTATCCTAAAGGTGCTGCCATGACAGAGCTGTCACGGCAGGTAAGTTTAGTTCAAAGACTTAAGCCAAAATTTTCAAATTTTTTTTCTCTGCATAAAATAAATGCGACACAATTAAAACTAAATGCAATATTATATTAATAAGTAGGAGGACTGCCTACCCCCAAACTCAAGGGTTGCATTGTCCTCAATGCATGGCACAAAAGATGAAAAACAGAAAGAAAAAAAATAACAGAAAAGTTAAACATCACAAAAAGATAATATATATAGCAGGCGACAAAGAAAAAGAAAAAGAAAACTTAAGTTGTGCGGCTGTCGTCGCTGCTGCTGGAGCTTTGGATGAGGAGCTGTCGACGGGCAATCTCTTTGAACTTTGTCGGAGGAGCTGTGGGTGCTGCCCTGAGAGTATGAGTGCTGCCGCGGCAGGGGTGGAGGCAGAGCTTCCTCGGGTTGCTTGTATCGTCATTGCAGGGGTTTTTCTTTGTTTACCTAATAACAAAAATAAACTAAAACCAATATCAAATTTCTAATTCCTAAAATAATAAAGATAAAATAAGATAAAAATAAAATAAAATAAGTTAAATTAGGAGTTCCTTGAGGGGCATCTCCTAAAGTAACTACTCCCTGTTCTATTGATGCTTGATGGGTCGTTTCCGGTACTTCTTGAAGTCCATCCGTACCCTCCATCTGGTGATTATTCTCATGGTGGCGGCTCCTTTCTTTCTCCTCCCTTTGTAGTCCATGAAGTCCTCCCTTCTTGGTAATGTTTCTGAGGGCATGAATATATGATTAGAAAAAATCAAATTGACATTCAGCCACGAACTTACCTTGTTTTCGTTGAATGTTGTTGTGGTTGAATGTAGCCCTTGCTGTCGTGTCTGCTGCTGCGGCAGCCAGTTATTTTGACAGTCTGTTGTCAGGTTACTTTGCAGGTCAATGGGACATTGGTAAGTACCATCACTCTCTATACCAAATTCTATTGACCACTCGTAGATCTCCATCAGTAGAGACTTTGATGATTCTATGTCCACCGGCTTTGGTTCCTCTAATACCTGCAATGGAATTTGTGAGTTTTCAAAGAATTCAAAAGGTTCGTTTATTACCTGCTCATATTCCATCGGCGAGGCATTGTCATTGGGTAGCTCTTCTAGGTGGTCGTGCGAGTGCCATGACAGGGATGGATGTGTGCAATCTTGGTCAGGCATAATCGAGGTAGTGGGTTGAGAATTTGCCTCTGATGTGGTTGCTGCCTCAACATCAGTTGCTGCCGAGGCGGCAGTTTCCGCTTTGACTGGGGTTTCTGCCTCGGAAGTGGTTGCTGCCGTGACATTCTCTTGAATTTTCACTCAGCGTTGTCGCGGTGTTGCTCCATTCCGGCTCCTCGATCATTGCCATGGCAAGTTGTTGCTCAGACTCATCATATGTTGGGTATTCCTTCACATGGGCATCCTCGTCACCTTGCCTTAGGATTTCAGGTTCATCTGTGGCATGAATAAGGGCCGGTCTGCTCAAGAGTGCATCCATCTTGGCGATACTTGCGTTCGTAGAAGCCGACACTTTTTGAGTGAGTGCCAAGAAGGCTTGCAGTGTGTCTTCTAAGGATTTTGACTCCTTTTGAGGATGATGACATTGCCAGGGCATGTCGGGTTCTGCAGCGAAACGGTTATGGTATAAAAAATTTTGCGGGTTTTGATCGTACCATAAAAATTTTTGCTGCTGCGGCATCGGCAGTTGCTGCCCCTGTTGCTGCTGTGGCGGCATCTCTTGTTCTTGTTGGTTCCATCGTTGGTTGTCTATATATTCACAAAAAAAATTGGGGGCAACTTTCGAGTGCATAATTACCTTCACGGTAATTGCAAGAACTTTCCCACATCAGCTCTCGAATGGTTTTTCCTGACATGTTGATGCCCTTGGACCTGTATTTCACCTGAGTTTTTTTTTTAAAATAGAAAAAGAAAAAGAAAAAAAGAAAAAAAAAAGAAAAAGAAAAGAAAAGAAAAGTGCAGAAGCTAGGGTAAGAGTGTGTTGCCAGTCCCCGGCAACGGCGCCAAAAACTTGTTACGTGTAAAATAGTCTATCGCAATTGAGTGCAAGTCTACACGTCGCGAGTAATAAAGTGATACTAGAGTATCGGATATCGTCTCCACAGGGACTGGGCTAACCCTTTCCTTCACTATCTGCACAAGGGGAAAAGAATAGATTAAGATATTGTCACGAAAATAGTAAAGAATACTTAAATAAAAGAGTCGAGATATCAAGATAGAGAGAATGAGCTGGTATTGAATTGCTCAGTAGTGCAGGTACTGCAGAGTTTAGGAAATCCAGTTCTGTCGTCGCGCCTGTCGCGGGCAGCACCTGTCGCGGCGGCAGTCCGTTGATTGTTGCGGCAGCAAACACTCAACTCAGTACTTTCAAGTTTGGCAAGAATCTCAGATCTGCCTTGGCCTATCCCTAGGTCCAAGTCTGTCGATGATAACGTCTTGATGATGCCTCCCGGCGTGAATCGAATGATGAACACCGATGTGTATGAATTCTTCTTTAGCCACTTAACCTCGCCCTATCCCTAGGCACGAGATAGTTCAACTATAAACTAGAGAACTTGCTCTTATTTCTTTCGTATACTTAACTCTCCCGATGCTAAGTAAATAGATAACCTCACAATGCTCTCCCGATGCTCTTGCAAGATATTAATAACCAAAATAAGAGAACTTGAAGTTTATTTTATTGAACTGAAAATTCCTAAAACAAAAGCAACCCTTGCAACTACTTTACAAATCAACCCGTGGCCCTAGGAAGGATTTAGAACATGCCCTTATATAAGCTTTGGGCTCAAGTTATCTAATTTAACAATGATTACAACTTTAATTAAAAGTATGATTCTAATAAAGACTAAATCTTCAAGGAATCTACTTTCCAGCCGTCCTCTTTGTTTCTTGGGATTTTCTCTCCTTGAACTTTGGGCTTGACATATCTTTTGATCTGGGGCTCGGAAAAATATGAGGTTTTCACACGACAAACGAGCTGAATTTTCTCTATCTGTCGAGGTCCACACGACAAAAGAAGAAAAGAAATGGGTTGCCTCCCATTTAGCGCTTTATTTAACGTCGTTTAGCTCGACGACCTGGTTCAGACTACAGGCATTGCGACAAATACTTCTTCCAGTTCTTGCGCTTTATCCAACTGAGTATTTCCCTACGAGAAATTTTGCGATTATGGAGTTTTTTTACTGGAAAAATTTCTCTTTCACTCTTTAATTTATTTGGAGGTAATTTTAACTCCAAATTCAATTCCTGCAAAATGAAAGAAAACATTTTAGATTTTGATGGAGTTAGGCGTAAATCAGAATGAACAGAGGAAACATTTTTCAACTCCTTAATTCCTTTGTCGTGATCCTTCAAATCCCTGCACGAATCATCAACAGATTTAGATTCTATAAATTCTTCAACGGCAGGCTCAATAACATCTATAAAATTTATACTAGCAACATTATCAGGATGTCGCATCGCTTTGTAAACATCAAATTTTACCACATCGCCATCAAACTCTATTGTAAGAATTCCGCTTCTTACATCTATTTTTGTATTTGCAGTGCTAAAAAATGGGCGGCTAAGGAGGATCTCAGAAGAATTATTGGCCCGGTCGTTTTCCATGACAATAACATAGAAATCCGCCGGAAAGATCAAATCGTTTACCTTTACCAAGACGTTCTCCAGTAATCCTTCCGGGTAGATTATGGATCTGTCTGCCAGTTGTATGGTTACCTTCGTATCCTTCAAAGGCTCAGCAGAAAGTGAGTTATAAAATGAAAGGGGCATAACATTAATAGAGGCCCCTAAGTCACACATTGCTCGTTTAATACCCACTTTACCGATTTTGCAGGGAATGGCGAACATACCTTGGTCCTTCAATTTTGGTGGCAACTTTCGTTGGAAGACCGCCGATACATGCTCTCCTAGATTAACCTTCTCAATTCCAATAAGACGACGTTTATTAGTACATAAATCTTTAAGGAACTTAGCATACCTTGGGATTTTTCGGATTACGTCGAGGAGTGGAATATTGATCTCTACTTTCTGAAACACATCTAGGATCTCCTTTTCTTCTGCTTGTTTGTCTCTTTTCATTAATCTCGACAGGAAGAGTGGCGGTGTAGCGTAGAGAGAAGGTACAGGGGTTGGATCGGGCATACCTTTTCTAGTAGGAGGTGATTGCTTTTTTTCTTCTTTCTGTACGCCATCTTCTTTAGCTTTAGGTTCGATGACTGTACCGCTTCGTAGAGTGATGGCGTTCACATTCTCTCTTAGATTAGGCTCCGTTTGAGAAGGTAATTTCACTTTGGATTCTAAGCGACTTACCGCTAACGTCAGTTGACTTATTTGTTTGTCAATTGCTTCAAAGTGAGCTTCGGTCTTTAGTTGAAATTTTTCTTAGGCTAGCGCTAACTTTTGAACAATTGACTCCAACGATGGCTTCTGCGGTTGATATTGTTGTGGTGCAGTTGGTTGATAAGTTTGATTTGGCCTCTGGTTTTGCGCGTAACCGAAGTTTGACTGGTTTCTCCATCCCTGATTATATGCATTTCCTATGGCATTGGCTTGAGCAATATCATCTTCCTGAATCATCGGACAACAGTCTGTCGGATGTTCTGGACTAGTACAGATTCCAGAAAATCTAGTTGTTTTCCTTTTATCTGCAACAAGAGTTTGCACTATTTCAGCTAATTTGTCAATCTTATTTTCCAATGAAACTGTACTTACCTCGCGAACCCTTCGAGATGGTTCGCTAGATTGATTGAATCTTTGCGAGTTGGCGGCAATGGTTGATATTAGTGTTTTAGCCGCTGTTGGTGTCATGTTGACTAGAGCTCCGCCACTTGCTGCATCTATCACTTTCATATCCATAGGCGTCAATCCTTCATAAAAATACTGGAGGAGGGTTTGTTCCGACAATCCATGTTGTGGAAAATTTACACACAACTTTTTAAACCTCTCCCAGTATTCGTACAAAGATCCAACTTCTTTTTGTTGAATACTCAGGATGCTGCGCCTAATTTCGCTTGCTTTCGCTGCAGGGAAGAACCTGTCAAGAAAAAGTTTAGCCATGTCAGTCCATGTTGTAACAGAATTAGGGGGTAAATCAAATAACCAATCTTTCGCTATATCAGCTAAGGAAAATGGAAAAGCTCTAAGTTTGATTTGGTCATCGGATACTCCCTGTGGTTTTGTGCTTAGACAAACCATGTGAAATTCCTTCAAATGTTTGTGAGGATTTTCTGTTGGCAAGCCGTGAAAGGTAGGTATGAGGTGGATTAAACCCGTTTTTAGTACGAACGGTGTTTCGCCATTCGGGAAGGTTATACACATCGGTTGCTGGCCATCGGGCGCCGCATTTAGTTGGCGAATGGTTTGATTTTCGTCTCCCATCGGATTGGGCTCGTAATTCGATTCTGCTTCGGATGTGATTTTTAGATCGCGTTCGAATCTCTGCTGGCGTCTTTTGTTTTTCTTTTCCCGAAGTGTTTGTGCGTTTAACTTTCGGGCTAGTGCTTCGATTTCCGGGATGAGTTCAAATTGTTCTCCCGGAGTGCTCCTGGTCATAAATCAAATAAAACGATATTAGTACTTTTCCGTATTCCCCGGAAACGGCGCCAATTTTGACACGCGTCGTATAGTGTCAAAAATAAAACCTTAAACTCAAATAAATAAGATTTAAAATAATATAGCGAGAGTAAGGGTCGATCCGCAGGGAATAGGAATTCTAACACCTTTCGTTCTGATTTAGACCAATAACCTGTTGAAAATATAAGGGGGGTTTAGAGAAGTGATTTGAATGATAAAGTAAATAATAAGAGCGTAAAATAAATATTGAAAAATGAATTATAGATTGAATTAGCCTCAAGCCACGCTTTGCCACGACATCTCCGATCACTGAAGTTGATTTTTTTTTCTTCGACTTTCCTGCAGGTTACAGTCTACAAGGCCCAACCCTTGCAACTTACTTCTCTTTGGTAGATTCGACTCCCGGGGCAATCCTTGAAGTCAAGCTTTAGTGAGTTAGCTACGGCAATCGATGCTAAGCCAAATCTGAGTTAGTGTTGGAGAAGCCCGTGCTCGGATAAACGTCTCGATGAGAATTTTTTCCGATTTTGATTCCCCTTAGTGGACCGCCACTAAGTTTGTTCTTAGGGAGTTGAATTGGCTACAAGCTTTTCCTCGTCCCCAACAATGGATCTAAACCACTTCAACCCAATGCGCGCTCTCGGAATGAAATAATTGAGATGCCTAAAGATTAGGCCGATTGCCTAATCAATTTTACAGAGAATCTAAAAAGGAGTTGTCGAAGGTTTGAAGTATTTTCCTAATCTCACGAGGTTAGTCGGGTTTGGCGTTGCTTTTGGCTAAAAGGAATTTAGTTAAGCATGGTTGGTGAAAAAAACCATACTTAATAAAATAAATAAAGAAATGGAGAAAATGGAGAGCTTTTATTAACTCAAGGAAGAAGAGAACAATGGAATGAATGATGATTTAATTCACCCCCAAAGTGGGGTATTTATAGTAGTTGAAAACCCTAAAAACCTAAGATGATAAATCTTAAATTTAAATGAAATTACATAAGATAAATATCCAAGTTTTGAAATTTAAAATAAAAATCGGATGATAAGCTATCTTGATAAGTGGACTGATAAGTTATCAGAGTTGCTGACGTCATCTTCTAGAAGGTGCTGATGTGGCGCCCAGTCAGCATTCATGCCCTGGTTCATGCCCATGAATCTGCCCACGACTCCAGTATTTTCTGAAGCATTCCAACTTATTTCCAGCATTACGTAACCTGCACGAGAACAACATAAAAACAGCCCAATTAAGTCCTTCAAACATATATTCGATCAAAATAAGGACTAAAAACATAACCAAAATAAATACTTATCATGCCTCCTGACAGAGATGTTGAGTTTGTGATTGAGACAGTTTCAGGGTCTAATCCAGTTTCGATAGCTCCGTATCGCATGGCTCCGAAAGAGTTGAAAGAATTGAAGAGTCAGTTGCAAGAATTATTAGACCGTGGTTTCATTAGGCCTAGTAGTTCTCCGTGGGGTGCTCCCGTATTGTTTGTGAAAAAGAAAGATGGTAGCATGCGCATGTGTATTGATTATAGACAGTTGAATTAGTTGACTGTGAAGAACAAGTATCTGTTGCCTCGTATAGATGATTTGTTTGATCAGTTGAGAGGTGCGTCAGTATTCTCGAAGATAGATTTGAGATCCGGTTACTATCAGTTGAAGGTGAAAGAGTGTGACGTTCCGAAGACAGCTTTTAGGACTAGATATGGTCACTATGAGTTTCTTGTGATGTCGTTTGGGCTCACGAATGCACCTGCAGCATTCATGGACATGATGAATAGAATTTTTAGGGACTATCTAGACCGTTTTGTAGTTGTTTTCATTGATGACATACTTGTGTACTCGAAGACAGAAGAAGAGCATGATGAGCACTTGAGATTTGTTTTACAGAGATTGTTGAGCAACCAGTTGTATGCGAAGCTTAGTAAGTGTGAGTTCTGGATTCGAGAGGTTGTATTTCTTGGCCATGTTGTTTCGGCCGAAGTTATCCGAGTTGATCAATCGAAGATTGAGGCTATTGTTGAGTGGAAACAGCCTAAGTCCGTGACCGAGATTAGGAGTTTCCTAGGATTAGCCGGTTACTATAGGAGATTTGTTGATGGTTTCTCTAGGGTAGCTGCTCCTTTCACTAAATTGTTGCAAAAAGGAGTCAAGTTCGAATGGTCAGATGCGAGACAGAAGGCCTTTGAGAAATTGAAAGAAGCTTTGACGAATGCACCAGTGTTAGTGCAACCTGTTTCCGGTAAGGTGTTTGTGATTTATAGTGATGCTTCTTACGTAGGCTTAGGATGTGTTTTGATGCAAGAAAGGAGAGTTTTTGCTTATGCTTCTATACAGTTGAAGATTCATGAGAAGAACTATCATACTCATGATATAGAACTAGCCGCAGTTGTGTTTGCATTGAAGATTTGGCGTCATTATTTGTATGGTGAGAAGTGTATAGTTTACACCGATCACAAGAGCTTGAAGTACTTGATGACACAGAAAGAGTTGAACTTGAGACAGAGAAGATGGTTAGAGTTGCTAAAAGATTATGATTTGACCATTGAGTACCATCCGGGTAAAGCAAATGTAGTAGCCGATGCTTTGAGTAGAAAAGTGGCTGTTGAGTTGAGAGCTATGTTTGCTAGATTGAGTATGTCCGATGATGGTGGTTTGATCACCGAGTTGCAAGTGAAGCCTTCTTTGATTCAGTTGATTAGGGAGAAGCAGTTGCAAGATGTGAGTTTAGTTCCTCATGTTCAGGACATAGCCGAAGGAAGACCGACCGAGTACATTTTCAGTGGTGAGAGCTTGTTGTGCTTTAGAGATAGAATTGTCGTACCAGAAGATGTTGAGTTGAGACGTTAGATTCTGAGTGAAGCACATTCGAGTCCTTTTTCTATGCATCCAGGTAGTACCAAAATGTACCGAGATTTGAAGAATGATTACTTCTGGGTTAGTTTGAAGAGAGATGTAGCCGAGTATGTAAGCCTTTGTATGGTTTGTCAGAGAGTGAAGGCAGAACATCAGGTTCCTTCAGGTTTGTTACAGCCTTTGAAGATTCCGGAATGGAAATGGGAGAGGATCACCATGGATTTTGTGTCGGGGTTGCCCTTGTCTCCTTCGAAGAAGAACTCCATTTGGGTGATTGTTGATAGGTTCACTAAGTGTGCTCACTTCTTAGCAGTGAACACTACGGATTCCTTAGACAAGTTGGCAAACTTGTACATCCGTGAGATTGTGAGACTTCATGGGGTTCCGAAGTCCATTGTTTCAGATAGGGATCCTAGATTTACTTCGAGATTCTGGGGTTGCTTGCATAGTGCTCTAGGTAGCCGTTTGCATTTCAGCACGTCTTATCATCCGCAGTCCGATGGGCAGTCAGAGCGAGTGATACAGATTCTTGAGGATATGCTTCGTTGTTGTGTGATTGACTTCCAGGGTTATTGGGAGAAACACTTACCGTTGGTTGAGTTTGCTTACAATAACAGTTATCAGTCTAGTATCCAGATGGCACCTTATGAGGCTTTGTATGGTAGGCGATGTAGGACTCCGATTTGTTGGGCTGAAACAGGTCAGAGATTGTTACCTATGCCAGACTTGCTTAAGGGGACTACCGACAAAGTGAAGTTGATTTGTGACCGTTTGAAAGCAGCTTCCGATCGTCAGAAGTCTTATGCGGATTTGAAGAGGAAAGAGATTGAGTACTCAGTGGGTGAGAAAGTGTTTCTGAAAGTATCTCCGTGGAAGAAGGTAATGAGATTTGGCCGGAAGGGCAAGTTGAGTCCGAGATTCATTGGTCCGTATGAGATAGTTGAGCGGATTGGGCCTGTAGCTTATCGTTTGAGGTTACCTTCCGAGTTAGAGAAGATCCATGATGTCTTTCATGTGTCTATGCTTAGGAGATATAGATCGGATCCTTCACATGTGATGCCCGTTGAGGAGATAGAGTTAAATCCGGATTTGTCCTATAATGAAGAGCCCGTTGAGATACTTGCTTCTGATAGCAAGGTGTTGCGTGGCAAGACCATAGAGTTGGTCAAAGTGTTGTGGAGACATAGAGGTGTGGAAGAGGCCACGTGGGAGAGGAAAACAGATATGGTTGAGCAGTTTCCGTATTTGTTTCCACCAGGTAATTTCGGGGACGAAATTCCTTAAGTGGGGGAGAGTTGTAACACCCGGGTTTATGGGTTAGGTGAAAATAATATTTTAATAATATTTGGGCTCGGTTTCATGATTTAGATAATGGCTCGGGTTTCGTTTTCAAATTAACTGATTTAATGATTGACTATGTTTTGACATTTAATTCCAAATAGCCATGGATGGTGTGCCCTTGTGAATATCCCATTTCATTAAGGGCAATGTGGTCCTTTAGCCTTTAAATTTAAACAAACAATTAAAAATACCCATTTTCTCACCATCTTCTACTATTCACCTTCTTCCTCTCTAACGTGAAAAAGGGTTCCCCTCTCGAAGCTACTATTTCATTCAAAAGCTCCCTCATTTCAACTCCATTTTGAAAGGTAATGATATTTTTGACTTCCCCTCATCTCCCTCTCCATGAAAGTACCTTTTATTTTCATTTTCATGAAGGTTTTAGAAAATGGAAGTTTTGAATATTTTGATTAAAAATGAGATCTTTATGTTGTTAAGTGAAATGTTTTGATTTAATATGCTTAGTTATGGTATATAGAGGTCAATTGGTATATCATATGTGAATTTCAAATGATTTTGGGCAATTTTCGGAATTGGGTTTCAAGGGGATTTTTGGAGGGTTTTAAAGTGGTTTTTGGGGTGGTTTAAGGTTGGTTTTTGGGGGCTGGTGGTAGTATGATATATGAGGGTCACTTTGGGTGTATTTGATGGTTGTTTGGATGCTTGAAATGGAAGATTTCAGTGGGTTTTAGGGGCTGCTCGGGAATTCTGTTTTGGGCTTGTTTTTTAGAGTTGGATGCTTGAAAATGTTGATCCGGGTTAGTTCCGACGATGAGTTATTGATTGTGGATGTTTTGTTTGTGTTTGGGATTGATTAGAATCGAGTTCAGGCAACGGTGAAGCATCGGAAGTAAATCCGGGAAGTTGAAGGTGGTCGCTTGCTTGGTCTTTGAGCTTGGGAGCTTAGGTGAGTGGTTAATTGTTTTACTTGGTTTTAAAATGGTTGGTTCGAGTATATGGACTAGGTCGGGCTTGGTAGACCCACCTAGAGTTAGGGTTAGGGTGGTAGCCTAATCCTAAACTTGATCTAGAGCCTTTGGATGAACTCATGTATGTGGTTGTGTATGTCTCGTATGAAATGTGATATGAATGCTTATGTATATTGTACTATACTTGTGAGTTGAGGCATGAATTGTGATGCTTGAGACATGCATGATAATGGTTCATGGTGAGTACGTGCTAAGCACGGAATTGATTGAAATGGGTAAAATGTTGGCACTAGTATGCTTGAGTACAAATGATCGATCATTAGGATGTTAGTGTGTACACATGAGTCAAAATTCGCGCGTGGCCTTGGTGGCGTTGAGTCACCAAGGAGGAGTACGGGTTCGCTCGGAAAATGTATTTAAATATAGTCGGTGATGAGTGGAATCCCATCGACGGGGCGTGAGGATGAGTGGAATCCCCTCCGCGAGACCGGTGATGAGTGTAATCCCACCGTGAGGTAATGTGGTTGTTGGATGTGAGTTCCAACGTGTTTATTCGCGTATTCGGGTCATAGTTAGGTGCCAATGTTAATTGATATGTGTATCAATGTGTTGAGATATATGAGCTTTAATTGGATGTTCAAATGTGGTTATATGTGTTATGGAATTGGGCTTATGATCATGGCATATTATATTGATTAGTGCTCATGCATCTATATCTTGTGGTTTGTGGATCCTTGGTAAACATGTGTAATGCCTTGGCTAGATCGTGCTCAGACCCTGCAATGTTGAGGTTTGTTTTTAGAGCTTACCCTTACTAAGCATCATTGCTTACGCTCTCTTTGTTCAACATTGCAGATCCTTAGTTCGTGGGTTGCTTGAGCAAGTGGAGGGCCTCCAAGTGTGGTTGTTGGCTTGAGTACATCAAGTATGAACTTTTAAATGTTGAACATGTAATAGTTTAAGCAATGGGACATGTGTTATTTTGATGGCTATGTTGTGGTTGATGTTGCTTAGGAGCATGTTAGACTCCTCGTATGTGTTGGCCATTTTGACTTGGGATGTATGCCTTGCTTGATACCTTGTTAACATGTTGCTATCTTGAAGTTGTCTAAATGTTGACCTTTGAATGCTTAATTCCTTAAATGAGTTGTATGTATGCATGCCTTGTGTTGTTGTGCCTTGGTGTTTAGTTCGTTTTGTTGATGTCGAAGCATGCTTGTATGTTGGCCTGCCTTAAGTTTTATTGCTAGTGTGTTGTTAGAGGTTGTGGAGTTGTTTGGGGCACCCTTGTGCCTTAAAACAGCCAAAACGAGTTTGCAGACAGGGGGCGTTTCGAAACGGGCCACCCTGTTTCGATACGGTCCCTTTGCATTTGGCCAGCCGTTTCGAAACGGATAGGGGTCGTTTCGGAACATTTTTGCTACTGGAATTTTGAGAAATTGACGAGATAAAGGCGTTCCGAAACGGGCCTTTGATGTTTCGAAACGGTCAAATCTCGTTGACCACGAGAAGTTGACCGTTGGGGTCGTTTCGATACGGGTCGCCCCTGTTTCGGAACGGTCTCCCTATGGTCGACCCTGGCCTATTGACTAAGTCAAGGCGTTTCGAAACACCCCAAGGGCGTTTCGATACGGCCTGCTGAAAAGGGCTAAAGTGAGCTGTTTATTGTATCGTCTTGATGAGTCGATGTTGAATTGTTGCTCCTTCCGCTGTTGTGCTTCACATAGGATTTAATCACGCCTATAGATAAGTTAAAGTTAAAAGAATTTTATGGGTCGTTAACCGAGGAGGAACCTTAACAGGTTTCGCTTCGGTTTTCCTCGTGTGGCCCACTTGGACCGGTCATCCGGCCAGACCGGGACGAGGGGATTACATGTTCCTTCCCCTTGATTGGTCAATCTTTGCTTCCTCCAAAGAATCCTCACAATTTAGATCTTAACACTCAACACAAAACGAATACAAACCACATCAGAGAGCAATTCAATTACATTCACTCCTTTAATACAATTATAACATTAATTTTCAAATCTGTTTTTCTATTGAATTAGTTAGAGGACCAGTTAGTATTTTGATCATAACTTCTTAATTACTTATCCAAAATTCACTTATTACACACCATTATAAAGGTATTAAACTCAGATTTTCAATCATATAAACTTCATATTTTTATCTATTCTGAGTTAATATAGTTTACTACTTGAAAATGTCCCTTTCAACAAACCTGGACAGCTTACACTGCCCAACTTTTTTAATCCATAACTTCCAATTCACATACTGAAATCCAATTTCGTTTTCTCTCAGTGATACTAGACATTTCAAAGTTTATACTGCAAAAATTTCAATTCAAAATACTCTAAATCCTATTTTTGGTGAATTTTCAAAGTTACAGGTTATGGTTTAAGCTTTCTGGACAGTTTACTCATTGACCACTTTTAGCTTTAAATTCACCTAATTACTTTAGTCTAATTCTAAATTCACTTAATACATGATTTGTACTATCTTTTTACAACATTTTTAAGTCCATATTAATTCTTATTATCAACAGACGAGCCCTCAATTTTACTAATTTTTCAGATCAGTCCTATTCTTAAGTTTCGAGTACAAACTTCTTAAATTCACCAATTTAGGCCATTTTGACTTCAGTTCAAGAGTCTAAATTCATTCTTACATAATCCCCCTGATTCTAAATTCTGAGATAAGTGTCAAATTTCATAAAATTAAAGTCCTTGCAATTAATGATTTTATTCAAAACAGTCCATAATTCCATTATTTTCGAATACATGTCCAATGTTGATTCTAATCAAAATTCCCTCATTTTAATTCATTTTTCCAGCAATCCAATACTAGTTCCTTATAGAAATTTATTTCTCTTCAACTTTGTCCTAATAGGAATTTTCCAGTTTAGTCCCTAACTATTTCAATTTTTCATTTAATCATGAATTTCTATTCTTCCCTCAAATCAGTCCTCTTTTAACCAATTCACCATTTCACAAATAATTTTTCAAAAACTTCATTATCTCAACTTAACATAATCACCATGACTATAACAATTTCATGTTTAAACCAATTTTAAACTTGCATGCATAATTTTTGCACTTATTCGAACAACTAGAAGAAGGAATGAGAACTTACTTCTTTGGCTTTGCTACCACTAGTTAACTCTTCTTAATTCCTTCAACATGCAAGCCATTTTCTTCTCCATTAGCTCTATTTTTAGATTTTTCAAGCTTCCATCCTCTCTCTTTTCTCTCAAGTTACACGGCAACAAGGAAGAGAAATGATGGAGAGAAAACACTTTCCTTAATTTGGGAGATTTGATAGGATTTGGTTTTACTTAATTGCCCTTCTTAACAAATCTATTATAAACTTTTTACTAAGGGTAGCCCTAAGGAATAACCATTTTTAACATGCAAATTTTGAGTTTTTTTTAATTTAGTCATCAATTTCCTCCATAAAATTTTTACTAAGGGTTGCTGCGCTCGCGATCAGAACCGCGGTAAACGCCGGGGGCGATCTGAAGCCGTGCTTGAAGGCGGTTTGGTGTTTTGCCCGGGTTTTTTCTCGTCGGCGACGGTTCAGTTCTCTGTTTCTCTTGAGGTTTATGATCAGTGTTTGGTTGGTGGTTTCCTCTGTTCATAGCAAGCCCGGGTTTCATCTCACATCTCCTCCGTTGCCATTTCCAATCCGATCTCGTGTTGTCTTCCGGCAGGGTTCCAGGTCTGCTGAAGAAGCCATGGGGGTTGGATCGATCTTGGTGGAGTTTAGGGATGAGGGCTTTTTCGTCCTCCAAAAGTTTAATTACTATAAATATCCATTCCCATCTGTTCAATCCAAAATTTTCCTTAAAAAGTCGAACAACCCCATGATTCAATGGATTTGAAAATCTACAAGGATTTGGGTTTTCAATAGGATCCGGAAATTAAATATTTTAAATTTTGGGTGGGATCTAGGCGGTTCTACCCTTCTAGTTGAGCTCCGATTGATATGGTACGTTCCGCTTATTGGAAGATCACGGGTTCAGTTTTTTCGCGACTTTGGTTCAGGACTGGTTCTCTCTTGGTACTGCGTTCCTTATCAACTTGTCGTGGCCACAACGTAGGGTTACGTTCCGCTTGTCTTGACAAGGCCCATCTCGATTGGAGTGGGAGCCTGCCTCCGGAGGGAGCTCTC
This sequence comes from Hibiscus trionum, assembly GCA_030270665.1. Classification (NCBI taxonomy): domain Eukaryota; kingdom Viridiplantae; phylum Streptophyta; class Magnoliopsida; order Malvales; family Malvaceae; genus Hibiscus; species Hibiscus trionum. The sequence goes on along the minus strand of BSYR01000021.1, from coordinate 3,112,141 downwards.
AGGCGAGTTTCGAGCGTTTCTCTCTTGTCTCAAGCTTCGGCTAACCGTTGTTGGATCGTTGATGTGTTTACCGACGCTTGTTAGTTGTTTAAAGCTATCCCTGGATGAATCAGTAGACGTTGTCTCAGCTACAACATTTTTCGAATGCTGACTTTCTTTTGTTGTTTGTTGGTTTCCACCGATGCTTACGGCTGGTGGGTTTGTTTTCTTATGTTATATTTTGGTCGTTGCCCTCGCTCGCATGGGGCTTGTATTGTCGTTGTATGTTCCAGGTTCTTTTCCAGTTTTAATGGTACGTTATTTCTTCTTGATAAAAAAAAACTCAAACTATCCTAATATAACTAAAGAATAAACAAAAACCCTAAAATTTATAATAAAATTCGGTTAACTTAACTATTAAAAAAAATCTGTTAATTTAACTATTAAAAAATCGGTTAATTTAAATAGTCTCACCGAGTGACACGAGGATATTACTGCTCTCAATTTCTGGCTCGATGCCAACGGGATCTGAATTATCAAAAACCGTTTTCTTCAAATTCCGCGTAAACCGGTGGCGAACTTCGTAGCCGGAGGGAGGCCGGGGTATGGGAATGGAAACGCGTCGATGAAGCTGAGGTATTTTTTTTGTTCTTCAATGAATTTTTAAATCTCAAAGTAACTATTGGAAATGATGATTAGTGAAGCAAGAGTTCTTCTTTGACAGCTTGCTCGTAGGGTTCGCGCGATGAGAGAGACGAGAACAGCTCCGGCGGCACATAAGTTCGAGCCTAAAGCATCGCATCCGCACCAGCGAAGAGAGAGTGCTTACCACTCTGCAATCATTCCCTCGTGCGAGGACTGTGTTGATCCACTTGGGTCTTGGGCTGGGGTAAATCTTTTCAGCAACTTCTTATTGCTTGATATTCATTGTTTGTTTGGTTTAGAGGATACAAAGTCTAATACATGTTGGTTTGCTTTCAAATTCATTTATGATTGTGCTATTCAAACGGCATGGGATATGATTTAGGTTGAACCTGAGTGCAAATAACTTCGTTGAATACAAACCTGATATTTTTACATGTTGGTTTGCTGTTAATAAAGTCTAATACAAAGTGTAATCCGCATAAAACAAATTGACAGATAGGGAAAAAAAATATACCACCTAGGTTAATAAAGTCTAATACAAAGTGTAATCCGCATAAAACATTACTTGATAAATGATAGTATTAGACTTTATTAACAGCAAACCTGAATTTAGGTTGAACCTGACTCTCCTCTGAATTTAGCGAGGGAGATAGTACAACCTGGGTGTCGGATAATTATTTCTGATATTTTTGTCTCATGTAGCTTGAGAATACAAGTAATGTTATTGTTGGAGCTTGAACCTGAATCAGATCCAGTGTGGCATTATTGGAATGTACAGGTTAGTAAATCGTGAACTCTTCAATAGTGTGTCAAAATGCCCGATAATTTTTCCCTTTTCTGACTGATGAAAATGTTCTTGTAAACGTGCATATTTGCTATATGAATTTTTTAATTAAGTGCTGGCCATTTTTCTCACAAGCTGAGTGTTCTGTTGTCCAGTAAAGTCAAATAAAAAATGGCCATAATTCTTATTTCCATCCCCTGAACCCAAAAACAAGTGCCCTTACACCAAAGATGCCAGTGATAGAGGCCTTTATACAAAATTTTGAAGAACACTTATTTAATTGAAGATTTAGAATGAAAAGTTCTTTGTTATTTGGGTTGTACGAGCTTCTAATACAATGACCTTTTCTCCCAATCTCATATAAATATGGTCTTCTCATACTGTGAGGCGGAATTTGATAAGTTGAGACTTGTGTTTTGAGAATTTGGGCAATTTAGGTTTTGGGATTATTTCTTGAGTGTTTGTTTTAAAATTATTTGGTTCTACATCAGCAAGTCTTGTGAATAGCTGATTTGAGTTTTAGCAGATATAGTTTGCTTCAAATTGCTGATAAACTTGAACTTGATGAGAGTAGAGTCCAGGAAGCTCTTGAGTGCTTCTGAACAAATCAGATTTTGAATCAAATTACTAGCTCTCAAGTGCTTTTAAACAAATATATATTTTTAGTTGAATTGCAATTCAAGTAACTTGAATTTGATAACATGTTCTATTCCAAGAAGCATGCTGCCGACTTTACTTGCTTAAAATCACCTACTCCGGTGGTCAAGCCTCTGAAATGATCAGGTTTTTTATTTGATAGAATCATAGAATTCGAGGGTTGCTTGAGAGGTGCACTTCAAACCATGAATTACGGATGGAAATATTGCATAATAGTTACGTGAAAGAGCCATCTCAGACGCAAAGTGGCTCCAAGTTCAGCAAAACTCCATAAGTGCTACTAGCTAGAACGATGATATGATAATTATATGAGGAAAAACTCTTGGCTCTTGCCTAGCTATGAGATCTATTTTATCTTCTTTTTTTCTACTACTTAGTCGGATGCCAACTACTCTTTTGGGTATGTCGAACTGCCTATAGAATTGCAACTGCTGGCCTTGACTGGTGAAGAAGTTGATGTTCTTAGAGCAAAATATATTAAAAGGATAACCGATGTACTTGTGCGGCACATACCAGCATTCCGGAAAGTGGCACTTTCTGTTCTTAGTGGGAAATTCGCAAAGGTGCTCTGAAAATTTTCTAAATCAATTTTGCAAGATTTGATAATATTATGCACTATATAACATTTCATACATGTTTCTTCTCATATAGTAGTTGTAGTTTGAGTTTCTTTACGCTCAGCTTATTTTCTATGGTCATATATTCATTTTTATAAGTATGTCTTCTTAAATGCAAGTTTTCAATATAATAATGTGATTCATTGAATTGAATATTTAGTCTGGTTTTGTCTTTCAGTCATCTCAGGTTTCTGATTCCTTAGGAAGTAAAAGCGAGGAAAAAATTGGAGATGGGAGATACTCAAGTCATTCTCTTGATGAAGTTGCAGGAATGTTGCGTGGTACGATATCTGCGTACGAAGTAAAGGTAAATATGCATTGCTTGGAACTGTTTAATATCTTGCTTGGTTTATATCTTGACTACATTCTTTGAACAACAATATGTGGGTTCTTCCCTTCTGAACAATATTTTTTTCCTTCACTCGGTCAAATTTGTTAAATGGTTTAAAAACTAAGAAATCCTCAAAATATTATATCATCTAACAAATCAAACTGCAATGTTTCTAGTCCAATCAACATGCATTTCTCACAAGTGGTTATCATTTACTTTTGCAGTAGTTCTTACTGGGTTTGTTGTTGATATAGGTCCTCGGTGCATTCCGTGATCTTGATGAATCTAATCTTCAGTCATACATGAACGATGCCATAAAGGAAGTATCTAAAGCACGCCTTGCTTTTGAAGCAAAAGAAGCTGCTCCTCCTATAGCTGGTATTCCAACTGTCTCTGAAATTGCCCGACTTTTAACTATTCTAATTGCTTCCCTTTTTCATCTGACAGTCATGTCGCTCACTCGCTCAGGACACTTCAAGCGGAGGTTACAAAAATTTTTATACTAAGACTTTGTTCTTGGATGCGAGCAACGACAGGGGGATAACTAAAGAAGAAACTTGGGTCCCAGAATCTATGCTTGAAAGGAACAAATCTCCGTACACCATCTCTTATTTACCTTTGGCTTTTTGTTCAGTTATGACCTCGGAAGCAGATCAGATCAATATGTAAGTATTTAAAGCTTATGATGTTGAATTCCTATTCTTTGAAGAGGCATAATTAGTTACAATGATGTGAGTAGAGTAAGGGTGTGCGTAGCACTACTTTTGAAAGGCACTTTTCAACTCAAACTAGCTTTTCAAGCCACAAGCAATGTTGAGCGGATGGTTTTTCAAGTCAAAATGTGCTTTTTAAACTGGAGTTTTAACCCAAACCAAACACAATGCTAAACTAGCCCTAAAACATTAGATAATCCTAGTGAGGTCGTCCATGATCTAATTGGATAACAATAATTTCCAGCAGCTTTTTGTTTGAGGTCGCTGATATGGTTGATCAAAGTGTAAGCAAGGCTTTAATATTGCTAGTTAAAGATGACCGGGAAAAGGCCAATACTGCTGTGTTTATCCTGCCTATTGTCACGGACTTATTTCTTCGGCTCAAATCCGTGCGGCACTAGCACTCTCGGCACGATGCTAGTAAGCCTTAATGTCGCAACGCTATGGCAAAACGAAGGAGCAAGACGGATTTACAAGGAAAGGACCTTGTATTGCACAACAGAAGCTTTACAAGAGTTTGTGTGAATGGCTACTTGGATGCTTTACAAATGAGGGAGGTAGCCCTATTTATAGGCACCAACCTCCTCAACGGACGGTCAGGATCATTTTGATCCAACGGCTACAAAGTTGCCTCCAAAAATATCTAAGGGACCTAGACATATCTAGATAATTCCATACATATCTAGTTATATCCTAAATGGTCTAAAAGCTCTACCATATTCTAAGGTATTCTGGAATATTCTAGGGTGCTCCTTATAGTTCTACCCTTATCTAAAGTATTCTAGGTTGTTCCGGAGATGTCTTGACTTGTCTCAAGCCTTCCCGACTTGTCTCGAGCCTTCTAGGTTCCTCCGGGTGAGCTTAGATGGTTGTGGAAGCTTCTGGAACCTCTTGGATAGGTGTGGAAACGTTTGGAGCATCCCGGGTCGTTCTAGATCTTTCTCTGAGATCAACCTTGGCCTTAAAATCTCTAAGGCACCTCATTTCCTCCTTGTTGGCCCGAGTGCCCTTGGACGAAGCTCTGTGGGCGCGCGTTGCGCACCTGGGTGGCACACCTCGGTGCTGCTCGGTGCACCCTGGCGGGTGTGCCCCTCGGTTGGCTGTGTCGCGACCTGGCGGGGCGTGACATCCTCCCCCACTTGATCTCGCGACGCCCTCGTCGCGTCTCGGTAGAGCTGCTGGGGTAGTGCTGGTGTGCCTCCCTCGGCTCCTAGCTTCGCTCGTCTTCACTCTCGGCTTTGCAGCTTGATCCTGGGTAATCATGTCTGGTTGTGCCTTGCCATCAACCCTCTTGATGTAGGCAACAAGTCGCCTTCGTATCAGACACGACCTCATCACATGAGGTCCTTCACATAGGTAGCACTTCACCCTTGTGCTAGCCTTTGGTGCGGACTTAGCCTTTGCGTGGCCACATTTCCCTCTCGTGGACTTGACTTTAGTGACGCCACCTTGCTTACCCCGTGCAAGCTTGGTCGGTGACTTGGCCTTACCCTCGGCCTTCGGAGATAATGGGTCGCCCTTGTGCTCCACGTCGAGCCTTGACCCTGGCTTAAGTCCCTTGGTGTCTTGACCCTTGGGGATGGAACTTCCCTCGTTCCTCTTGGTGACCCCTACTGATTGTAGTGCTGAAATGAGTTGTATGGATCCTATTTGTGCACCCTCGTCGCCACTGTCGGTGTCGCTACCTTCTCGGTGCTTGGCTAGGAGTGAATTAAGGGCTTGGCGTTTTGGGCATTCACGCGTCCAATGGTCACCATCACAAATAAAGCAATTGCTCGGTGGTGACTTCCTCGCACCTTGGAATTCCTTGGACTTACCCTTGTCCTTGCTCTTCCAAGGGGACGAGTCTCTGTGCCTTGGTGAGTGGCCTTCCTGATGGCCCTCCTTGGGATAGCCCTTATCTCCCCCACCTTTGGCATGACTGCTCCTCTCATCCCTCGGCTTAGGGGTGGTCTCCTTGTGGCTCGAGTAGTCGATAAGGCTCTCGGCCACGGCTATCGCATCGGCAAGGGTTTGGACTCCCCTTCGCCTTAACTCGGTCTTGGCCCAACTTTGGAGACCATCTAAGAAGTAGAAGAGCGAGTCTTTCTCGGACAGATCGGGGATCTCGAGCACCAAACTAGTGAACTCTCTTACGTATTCTTGGATGTTCCCCGACTGCTTCAACCTTCGTAGACGAGCTCTTGCCTCGTCCTTGGCATTCTCTGGGTAGAATTGCCTTTTGAGCTCCCTTTTGAAATCATTAAAGGTAGAGATGGTGCACGTACCTCTCTCAATGTCAAGACGCCTCCTCCTCCACCAAAGCATGGCGGTGTCGGTGAGGTATAAGGTCGCGGTCTGGACCTTCGAGGCATCCTCCCTAATGCCAACGGCTTCTAAGTATTGCTCCAAGCCATACAAGAAGTTGTCTACTTCTTTGGCGTTGCGTGTCCCCGAAAAGGTTTGAGGCTTGGGCACCTCGACCCTTCCAGCCTCCACGGTAGTGCTTGGCCCGGCAGCCATAGCACGTTTACACAAGGTAAGATCGCCTTGCAATGCTTCTAGTTGAGCATACACGTTGGAAAGTTCACGTTGGAAAGACTCACGTACCTTTGTGAGCTCTCCCATGAGTGTGTCGCGTACTTCTCTCATTTCCGCGCGCAGGGTCTCCTCTAGCTTGATCTTCATTGCTCTCACGGCTGTGTGGATCTCGTTATCCTCTGCCTCAAGGCCTTCTATCCGCTCATGAAGGTCGTCTACTTGGGCACCCATGCCCGAAACGCTTTCCTCCACGCGAGTCAAACGCGATTCCAAGCTAGAGAGTACGTCCTTGGATTTGGCACGAGGCCTTCCCTCCGCAAGGTCGGCCCTTACTTCTTGCCCACCTTGGTCATGTGTGACCTTGGTCTCGGACGGGCTAGCAACTTGGTTCTTGGCGGTCTTGGCCATGCTCCCGAGCGATCGGAACTTGCTCTGATACCAACTGTCACGGATTTATTTTTTCGGCTCAAATCCGTGCGGCACTAGCACTCTCAGCACGATGCTAGTAAGCCTTAATGTCGCAACGCTATGGCAAAACGAAGGAGCAAGACGGATTTACAAGGAAAGGACCTTGTATTGCACAACGGAAGCTTTACAAGAGTTTGTGTGAATGCCTACTTGGATGCTTTACAAATGAGGGAGGTAGCCCTATTTATAGGCACCAACCTTCTCAACGGACGGTCAGGATCATTTTGATCCAACGGCTACAAAGTTGCCTCCAAAAATATCTAAGGGACCTAGACATATCTAGATAATTCCATACATATCTAGTTATATCCTAAATGGTCTAAAAGCTCTACCATATTCTAAGGTATTCTAGAATATTCTAGGGTGCTCCTTATAGTTCTACCCTTATCTAAAGTATTCTAGGTTGTTCCGGAGATGTCTTGACTTGTCTCAAGCCTTCCCGACTTGTCTCGAGCCTTCTAGGTTCCTCCGGGTGAGCCTAGATGGTTGTGGAAGCTTCTGGAACCTCTTGGATAGGTGTGAAAACGTTTGGAGCATCCCGGGTCGTTCTAGATCCTTCTCTGGGATCAACCTTGGCCTTAAAATCTCTAAGGCACCTCATTTCCTCCTTGTTGGCCCGAGTGCCCTTGGACGAAGCTCTGTGAGCGCGCGTTGCGCACCTGGGTGGCACACCTCGGTGCTGCTCGGTGCTCCCTGGCGGGTGTGCCCCTCGGTTGGCTGTGTCGCGACCTGGCGGGGCGTGACACTATGCTACCAAAACAGAAAAAAGTTTTCCACATTTTAAACCCTGCCTTACAAGTTGCATCAGAATTGGTGTTTTACCATGAGCTAAGTTGTTGGTGATCCACATGGGCTTGGTTTAATGAGAAGCTCGCTCTGGATAAATTCAATCATGTCCTGAATGTTTTGTTTGTGAACCTGTTTGTTAGTTAGCGAGGCAGAACATTGACTATTTGGGCTTGTAAATACATTCATATTTAAAATGTTCTAAAGTTTTGTAGTTAATTTATTCAGGATTTCCAAATATTAAAATTTTGAACAGATGGATTGAAATAATAAAGATGTTCAATATGCATTTTTATGAATGGATTAAGGATTGTGAACAATCTTGTTTAATGGAACATGAATAATATTGGTTAAACACAAAAGTAATTGTTTATGAACTGATTTATACCGGTATAAGATAGTGTTGATTGTTTAGTAAATTAAAGAACTGATTTATACCGGTGTAAAACAGTGTTGATTGTTTACTAAATTAAAGAACTGATTTACACCGGTGTAAAACAGTGTTGATTTCTTCTTAAATGTATGAGCATGTTCGATAGCTAAAACCAGTTATTTCTGCATCAATTCCAATTCCAGCTTCATTTGTTGAACTTCCTCATTAGGTCGACTCACTTTCCTTAACTCATCATTTTCTTTTTTTCAATTTGTTTATAAAAAATTTTGCTCTATCAGACATATCTTCATCACACCACCTAAAAAATTACAGTCAGAATTTTTATAATTTGAACAATCGAAGAATCTTCTTCCAGCATTTTTCCTTTTTCATGTTGTCCACATACGACATTTTAGACCGCAATCACAAAACACAGCTTCTCCTTAGTTTGATGAACTAGCCGAGATCGTCATCTTCAAAACCTGTATTTCCCAATAATGGCGATAGACGCGAGATGTGAGAGAGATAACTGATTAGGAAAAAATGAAATTTGAATACTCACCTATTAAGATCTTACAATCAAGCCAGGAGAATTTCACGATATGCAAGAGAGAGAAAAAATCAAAATGGGTGTTCACTAAACCTGCAGATTTCACTTTCTGGATTTCAAGTTTTGGAAGGATATAATGTTAGGGTTAGGATTTAATAAGTGTTTTGTTTTTTTTAATATTTTTTAATCCACGTCAGCGTTTTTAATCCACGTCATTAGTTTATAAATAAATGTTTAATATTTGGCAGGTGATGTGGCATATAAACGGCCCATGTTTAAGAATTTAACAGATTCCGTCGGTCAATGACGGATTCCGTCGGTCAAAAGGTTAGATTGATTAAATTTTGAGGTTTGAGGGTGACATTGAGTGCAAAACAACATTAAGGGCTTAATTGATTTTTTAAAAAAAGTTCAGGGGCCTTTGGTACCCTTAAGCCTTTATTTTTTTAAAAATCAGAAGGAATTTGAATACCAGTAAAGCAATTCTCTTGGCCTGTTCATGGTCATGTTAAATTTAGAAGGCGTTTGTTACTGATGTGCATGATACAAAACCAGAAGATCCTCTGTATAAATCTTCCTGATTCAAGGTACTAGTGCAAATTTGAAGAGATTTTATACTATTATAGCTTTTTTGACATGGAAATTTTGCTTGTTAGTCAGATGATTAAAAAAAACTGAACCAACTTTAATAGCCTTAGGTGCGCTTTGTACGGTTGCTGTCATGCAGAAGGCATGGTTTGTGATCTGCCATGATACACAGCCAGAAAATTGATAGGAGTTTCTGATTTATGACAGTAGTGCAAATTTGAGAACTTCTAAATTTTATAGATGTCTGGTTATAAGAATGTTTTTCGATATCCATATTTTTTAATATCATCCGACTGGGAAAGGGTTTTTTGTTGTTGAGCATCCTGATATCCATATTTATGACAGATGCTTATGCTCCTTTTTTAAAGCTGTTTCATATGATTTCCCGTTCTTCTCTATGCAAGGATGATCCAGTCTCTGAGGAGTGAGGCCTACAAACTACAAAGTTCGAAAATATGTTTGCACAACTTCAAGAAATTCAAGAATCGGTTAAGATTGCATTTCTGAATCGTTTGTTGGATTTTGCTGGTATGATCACTGACAGTGTCTTATTTTGCCTAGAAGAAATTTGAACTGCTGCAAGTTTGTCATACATTATGTGCATGTTGATTAGGCCATCTAGAGCATACTATAATTGAGATTGCCCAAAATAAATCAAGCAAAGAAAGTCTGAACTTGCAAAATGGGTTTTTCCATGAATCAGAGAAGGAATTGCCATCTGATCTCCCAGGAAGTATTGTTGATCCACATCAACGGTTATTAATAGTTTTAAGTAATATAGGATACTGCAAAGATGAGCCTTTTTCAGAGTTTTACAATAAATACAAATGCATTTGGCTGCAACCCGGGTATGCTGGGATTCTTTCACAACTAATTCCTTGAGCATCAATAATGGTAAAAGTTATTATTTCTGGATATATGTAGGCATTCTTTCTTACAGTATCAGGATGAGACCTAATGCTTGCAGTGTATTCAGTTATCTGTCCAGATTACCTGTCTCCTTTGTAGAAGGAATCACCTTTCTCACTTAACTAACCCAGATTTAAATGTTGACATAAAGCATGTGTATATGCATTATTTGCTTATACAGTGGCTTGTAAATGCTGTAGGGATAAAGATGAAGGGGAAACAGACATAAAAGAGTTTGTAGTGTCTTTTTTGGGACTTGAAGAGAAGGTCCTTGAGCAGTATACTTTTGCTAAGGTATGACAAGATTGTCAGACAATCTTGGTTCACTTGATACAAATGGTTTCTGCCAACTTATGCTTGAGGTATATATGGCGTTTTTCTTTAGTATTGTAATGTTCTTGGTTCTGACAATTGATTACTGCTTCCCTTTTATATGCTACACTATGATTTAATATTACAGAGTCCAAAACATTTTTCACTTAATTTGTTATATCAAAGTATTAGTTCAACACTTACTATTGTCTGCAAACATGATGGGAATTGAATCGTTTTCAAATTACTGATATCTTTGCTTTGTGATTTTATCATTTTTGATAGAACTTTGGAACAGGTTGTTACTGGTTTGTAAGCACTAGGTTCTTTTCTTTTCGTACAGCAATATGTAGTCCTTTTTGCCAAATGCTCATATTCCGCTCTGTATTTCCTTTTCCCTTTCCTCACTCGATGTTGAATGAATGATTTGAAGGTATTTCTGATCACCTGATTAATCTGAGTATACGGTTGATTCTTGTGAGCTGTCTTTTGCAGCTTGAATATTTCGAGACCATTTTAAATCCATTTTTCACAAGTGATGCTAGGGAGTCTATGATGTCTTTACAAGGTGTGCTTGTTGGAGAAAACCACTGAAACCCTCTCTGAGGTTGAGGTTCCAGAGCACAACCGGCGGCCAACTCGTGGAAGTGAAGATGTTGTTCCAGATGAGAGGCAGCAAGGGGCATCTTATCTCTAGATGACCTGATTGTAAGATTCTTGTGCTTCTAGGATATCAATATTCCATGTTGGTTCAGACAAATTTGGTCAGGTTACTAACTTACTATAGTGTCTACGCACTAAAGTAAACACATTCTATTCATACATGTAGTTTCTCGTTTAGTTTCATGTCGGGGGCCATTATCATAGCTTTAATCTTTTTTGTTTTTGGTTCCTTTCGATGAAGGTTGTTGGTTTTACCGAGGCTCTTGCACAGCAATATAGCTCCGAATTGCTGCAAGCAGAGCTTGAGAGGACTCGCATCAATACGGCATATTTCGTGGAGCCGCTTATCCAAACTCCAACAACCCTATATATAAAGGTTTATTTATTCCACCGAATTACCTTTCTAATTTTCTCATTTTATATTTACATCATTATTTGACCCAAAGTATATAATTACTAATTTGAATATCTAATTTCAATCATTATTCAATTTAATCCTTAAATTTATGTTATAATTATCAAGACGATAATGACGAACAACCAAATAATTGGGTTTATTTTAGAAAATTAGGGATTTAGAGATCTTTATGATAGATTAGAAAAATTAAATTATTTTTAAGAAATTGAGATATTTGATTTTTTTTGAATAATTTTTATTTAGGAGAGGGGAAAGAGGATGTTAACCGAGAGCTTCAACCATTTATTCTAGAGATTGTTGACGAGATATTTGATTTTTGAATAAAAATCAAAAGAAAATTAAATGTAGCTCATATGTTAAACATTAATTGATTTTTTAAAATATACGGTGATGGTCTACCTTAAAACACTGACAAAAAAATACATAAATCAAAAACAAATTTACTTAATTGTTTTATTTATTGGCAAGTATGATTTTATTGAAAAGATCAAATCATACATACTAAATCATTATCACAAGCCTCGTTAAAAATTTCTCTAAACTCTAAATGAAAGGAAAAAAAATTAAAATTTACCTAATTGTTACATCTATAATTCCATTAATAGTTAATTGTCACTAATTTAATTGAAATAAATTTAATAATTTAATCAATAAATTTTCTATTCTACAAAAATTGAAAAGGTTAAAACCCAAACAAAAGACTCAAATAAAATATAGATACGAACAGATCTGACTGCATCAGAAAATAATCATAAAAGATGATCAAACTATTGAAAGACCATTGACAACAATAAATCAGAGCCGAGTGTCGTAAGAAGACTATCTACGAACGCAAATCGTGTATCCAAATCCAATCTGAGGGTAACTGTAAAACCTATGTTTGATTTTGATATAACTAGATCAATTTGAAAAACTTAAAATTGTTTTTACAAGTCCCTTAACAAGTTTTGAAACACCAACACTTTAAAATTGATTTGTAAAACTCAAACTCAAAATATTTTCTAAGTGTTCCAAGCCAAATCTATTGAAAATCGTCATAGAGTATCGATACCCATGGAGGCGTATCGATACCTTTTTGCCAAACTTGGCTACTGGAGGAACACGTATCGATACGACAAACCCTTGTATCGATACGCCCCTGTGTTAAACTTCAAAGAGTTTGAAAGAGTGTATCGATACGGTAACAACAGTATCGATACTGGTTTAAAGATTCTTAAAGCATTTAAGTCGGTTTAAATATATGACCGTTGGTGTCAGTTGGTTGGTAACCAAATTTTAAAAGGTCGTTGACCGGTATCGATACGCCTAACCCCAGTATCGATACGCGTTTTGGCAGTGAGCTATGTTGAGAAAAAGGTATCGATACGGCCTTTGCCGTTTCGATACCCGGTACCGATACGCTTACGTGCGTATCGATACGCCCCATTAATTACACACAACGGCTATTTTTCTTTGTGAGACAGGTATCGATACCAATTCCCGAGTACCGATACTCGTAGCTGCAGAAGTGCATTTATGGTGGTAAAAGAGGGTTCCAACGGCTCTATTTACATCTCCAACCACCCAAACGGCTAGAAATTAATGAAGAGGTATAAAAGAGACACTCTAAAGCATCATCAACAACTATTGATCCTAAAGCAAACATCCAAACATCAAATTCAAGCATTTGAGCAAAAATCCCACTTTGTGTAAAAATCCCAATTTGTGTTCTTCATTCATATTTTGTAAAATTGGGTTGAGTGCTTGTATTGGGACTATCATTTGTATTGAGAGATACCTAATTAGCCTACAAATTTCTTTGTTCTCTTGTGTGAGGGTTGTGTTGATTTTTGGGTAGAAAAATCAACCGAAATTGTAAAGGGTTGCCTCCTTGTCCTAGAAAATGGGAAGATCAATTTAGTGAAATTGTTGCAAATCCTTAGTAAGGCTAAGGTAGTGGATGTAGAGTTCATTTGGAACTTGAACCACTCTAAATCCCTTGTCCATCAATTTTTAATTTGCCAATTTCCACTACAAACCTTTAAATTTCCAATTCACCCCCCCTCTTGGTAAATATCGATCTTTCGATCCACTCAACAATTGGTATCAGAGCTTAACTCTTTGAGGATTAACAACCACAAGAGGAGATCCTTGGAAGAGTGTGATCATCAAATTATCAAGAGATGGCTTCAACCTCCGGTTCCGGCATGTACGAGTCACAATCAATCACCAAGCCTCCTTTCTTCAATGGTGACAACTATTCCTTTTGGAAGAACAAAATGAGGCTATTCATCAAGTCAAGTGACTATCTTGTATGGGATGTCATTGAGGATGGGCCATACATTCCATTGAAGCAAGATGGTGAAGGTAAGATGGTGTTGAAGAAGAAAGCCGAAATGAGTGAAGAGGAGAGGAAGAAGATTCAAGTCAACAATAAAGCTCTCCACATGCTATTTTGTGCTTTCGGTCCGGACATCTACTCGAAGGTCTCATCAATAGAAAGTGTCAAGGAAGTGTGGGACACTCTTGAGACCACCTATGAAGGCACCAATGATGTCAAAGAAACTAAGATTGGACTTCTCAATCTTAGTTATGAAAACTTCAAGATGGAGCCCGATGAGACGGTGTCAAAGATGTTTGATCGATTCTCCACAATCATCAACGGTCTAAAGGGATATGGAGAAATCATACCGGAAGACAAGCTTGTCCGGAAGCTACTCTATTCACTTCCCGAAGCTTGGGATGGGAAGAGAACCGCTATCATCGAAGCAAAGAACTTGAAGACATTAAAGCTTGATGAGCTTGTGGGTTCTCTCCTTACTCATGAGATCATGAAGCAAGGAAGGGAAGATGAGAAAAAGAAGGAAGAGAAAAGAGTAGAGAAGCTTGAGGTTGAAAAGAAGAAGAAGATGGGAATAGCTCTCAAGGCTAAAGCTTCACAATTTGATGTGAGCTCATCTAGTGATGAGGACGAACTTGAAGAATTGGCTATGATAGCCAAACGGTTCTCACGATTCATGAGGTCCAACCGAGGAAGAAAAATCCAAAGAAAGATGGACTTCAAAGGGAAGAACAAAGAAGATGGAAAGGATCCCATCATTTGCTATGAGTGCAAACAACCCGGCCACATCCGTTCGGAGTGCCCTCAACTCAAGAAGAAGGGTTTTGAGAAGAAGAAGAAACTCAAAGCCAAACTTGCTACTTGGAGTGATGAGGAGTCATCGGAGGATGACGAACAAGAAGTGGCTAACCTTTGTCTCATGGCACTTGAGGAAGATTCCTCCATGGTAACCTCTAACTCATCTACTTTAGATTTTTCATATGAAGAATTAAATGATGCATATGATGAGTTACAAGAGGTATATGATGAATTAGTTGAGAAGTTTAAGGAGTCGGTCATTAAAAACAAGAAAATCATTTTAGAGCTAAATGAGAAAAATGACTCACTCACTCAAGCTAATTCTAAATTTGAGAAAAAGATTTTAGGATTAAAAGATGAACTTAAATTCTTTCAAGATGAAAATGTTGATCTTAATAATCTTTTGTCTCAATGCAATAGTGAACACCAAAAGGTGTTAGGTGAGCTAAATGAGCTCAAAAAGTCCTTAAAAAATGTTGGAAGTGTCAAGCATGAAGTAGGAGAATCATCTAGAACACACCAACCTAAGAAAAGGACTAATTACTACAAACAAAGTAGCTACCCTAGACATAGTAGAGCTAAAAGAATTAGAAGTGTATGGGTTCCTAAGGAACTTGTAAAATCTAATAATATTATTGCTATGTCATCTTGGATTCCTAAGGGAACCAAGGTTTTGGGAGCTAACACTCATGGACCCAAAATGATTTGGGTACCAAAAACCAAAGTTTAATATCTTTGTTTGTAGGGGGAGCATTGCTACAAGGCCAAGGCACAAAGTCAAAACTCATGGTACCTTGATAGTGGATGCTCGAGACACATGACCGGAGACAAGAGTCGATTCATGGATCTAAAGCCAAAAAGTGGAGGAGTAGTAACATTTGGTGACAACTCCAAAGGCCACATTAAAGGTATTGGCTCCATAGGTAATCACTCTACCATTCTTATTGAAAATGTCTTATATGTCGATGGTCTTAAACACAATTTATTGAGCATAAGTCAACTATGTGATAAAGGATTTAATGTTTTATTTGATAAAAATGGATGCAAAATTGTAGACATTAAATCTAATAACATTATGCTCATAGGTCATCGCATAGGAAACATATACATGGTGCATTTAGATGACATACATACATCTCATGCATGCTTAGTTGCTCAAAATGAAAATGATGCATGGTTGTGGCATAGGAAGCTAGGACATGCTAGCATAAGTGTTTTAGAAAAACTAGTCTCTCTAAACCTAGTTAGAGGTTTACCCAAAATAAAGTTCTCAAATGATAAAATTTGTGATGCATGCTCAAAGGGTAAACAACATAGGTCTTCCTTTAAATCCATTAATGATGTTTCTACTAGTAGATGCTTACAATTAATTCACATGGATTTATTTGGGCCAATTAGGACTATGAGCTTGGGTGGTAAGTCTTATGCTTTTGTGCTAGTTGATGATTTTTCTAGATTTACTTGGGTTCTCTTTTTAAGTACTAAAGATGAGGCTTTGGAAAAATTCATCACATTTTCAAAACTAACCCAAAATGATCTTGAACTTAGAATTTCACATATTAGAAGTGATCATGGAACCGAGTTTCAAAATTTAGGGTTTGAAGATTTTTTAAATGAAAATGGTATTAGCCATAATTTTTCGGCTCCTCGAACTCCTCAACAAAATGGGGTAGTTGAGAGGAAAAATAGAACTTTACAAGAAATGGCTAGAACTATGCTTTGTGAAAACAATTTACCTAAATATTTTTGGGCGGAAGCCACAAACACCGCTTGTTATATTGTAAATCGAGTAATGATTAGGCCAATTTTAAAGAAAACACCTTATGAGATTTTAAAATCTAAAAAGCCTAACATTAGCTATTTCCACCCTTTTGGGTGCAAATGTTTTGTTTTAAATAATGGAAAAGACAACTTAGGTAAATTTGATGCAAAAAGTGATGAAGCCATTTTTATAGGTTACTCTTTAACCTCTAAAGCCTATCGAGTATTTAACAAAAGAACTTTAGTAGTAGAAGAGTCCATTCATGTTGTATTCGATGATAACCTCCTTCCTAGGAAGGATTCTTGTGATGATGATGATGTAGGGATCATAAATGCCTTTGATGGAGGTCAAACTTCAAAGGAGGATGAGATTCCAACAAAGGAAGAGGACTCACAAGATCCACCTCTTGAAGCCTTGAAGGACTTGGCCATTGAGGAAAAGGAAGTGAGCTACCCAAGGGAGTTGAACTATGTCAAAGATGGTGAAATCTTGGGTGATCCATCCAAGGGGGTAACCACTCGTTCTTCTCTTAGATTAATGAACCATGTTGCATTTATCTCATGCATAGAGCCTAAAAATATAAAAGAAGCATTGAAAGATGACTTTTGGATTATGGCTATGCAAGAAGAGTTAAATCAATTTGAGAGAAGTAATGTATGGACACTAGTTGATAGGCCTAGTAATCAATCTACAATAGGAACTAAATGGGTCTTTAGGAACAAACTAGATGAGAGTGGTAACATTGTGAGAAATAAAGCTAGACTTGTAGCACAAGGTTACACTCAAGAAGAGGAAATAGATTTTGATGAAACCTATGCACCCGTAGCTAGAATGGAAGCCATTAGGATGTTGCTTGCATATGCATGTTATCATAATTTCAAGCTCTTTCAAATGGATGTTAAGAGCGCATTTTTAAATGGTTTTATAAATGAAGAAGTGTATGTGGAACAACCACCGGGTTTTGAAGATTCAAAATTTCCAAATCATGTTTTCAAACTTACCAAAGCACTTTATGGTTTAAAACAAGCTCCTAGAGCTTGGTATGAAAGTCTTTCAAATTTTTTGATTGAAAAAGGATTTGAAAAAGGTAAGGTGGACACTACACTCTTTATAAAAATGTATAAAAATGACATCTTAGTAGTTCAAATTTATGTTGATGAAAGCATTTTTGGTTCTACTAATGAATGTCATTGTCAAGAGTTTGCTAAGTTAATGCAAGGTGAATTTGAGATGAGCATGATGGGGGAGCGCTCATTCTTTTTGGGACTCCAAATCAAGCAAAAGAAGGATGACACCTTCATCAACCAAGCAAAATACATAAAGGATATGCTCAAAAAGTTTGGCTTGGAGAATGCAAAACCTCAAGCCACTCCTATGAGCTCATCTACAAAGCTTGACAAAGATGAAGGAGGTAAGTGTGTTGACTCTAAGCTTTATCGTTCTATGATTGGATCATTGCTTTACCTTACCGCAAGTAGACCGGATATCTTATTTAGTGTTTGCTTGTGTGCTAGGTTTCAAGCTAGTCCTAGAGAGTCACACCTTATAGCCGTTAAAAGGATCTTTAGGTATCTTAGAGACACTCCTTGTTTAGGTCTTTGGTACCCTAGAGACTCTACCTTCAACCTACATGCTTACTCGGATGCGGATTATGGGGGTTGCAAAATTGATAGGAAGAGTACTTCGGGAACTTGCCAATTCTTAGGTAGTATGCTCATATCTTGGTTCTCTAAGAAACAAAATAGTGTAGCCTTATCTACCACCGAAGCCGAGTACATATCCTTAGGGAGTTGTTGTGCTCAAGTCCTTTGGATGAAGCAACAACTCTTAGATTATGGAATTAAAGTTGGAACCATACCCCTAAAATGTGACAACACTAGTGCTATTTGTTTAACAAAAAATTCCATCCAACACTCTAGAACCAAACATATAGAAATAAGGCATCATTTCATTAGAGATCATGTCCTTAAGGAAGATGTGGTTATAGAGTACGTAGACACCTTGAATCAATTAGCGGACATATTTACAAAACCCTTAGACAAAGAGCGTTTTTGGTCCCTTAGAAGAGAGTTAGGTCTAGCTAGCCTATCTTGACCTTCTAGGACCTCTTTTGTGCTTAAAATGCTTGATTTTGTGAAATTGCCATGTTTATGTGTTTAAACTCCTAATTTTATCCATGCCTATAGTTAGGGGGAGTATGCTTCTGTTAAAACATGCTTAGAACTGTTCATTCATCATTTGCATACTTTTAGGAGGTGTTAAGTTCGAGCCTTTGGTTGTTCTTAGAACCAAACAGGTCATTCTGGGCATATGGTATCGATACGGCTATACGCGTATCGATACGTGTTCTTCATTCTGGTTCCCAGAATTTTCATCGCTTCACGGGTATCGATACGCTTAATATCGTATCGATACTGGTCGTTTCGATACGGGCCCCACCGTTTCGATACGACTTTCCAACGGGCATTTTTGATAAAAGACAATTCTATCCGCGTATCGATACCCCCTCATGATTATCGATACCCTATCGCGCAGATGGCATTAAATCAGTCTTAAATGAGATCTAATTTTACCAAAATTAAAACTCTTTAACCCTAACAAACCCTAACCGTTTTTGCCTATAAAAAGACCCTTCCTCCTTCATATTTTTCACACTACAACTCAATTCTAAAAGAATTTTTGCATCAAGCAAAGAATTGTGCTCTCTCTCAAGATTTTCTTCAATCTCCAAAGTTTCCTTCAAGGTAATCTCTTCTTTTTACTCTTTTTTTTTGTTCTGTTTTTTTTAAACCCTTTGTTTTCTTAAATCTCTTTGGTTTTCAATTTTTTTTCTCTTAAAAAATCCTTTTTACCTTGATTTTTACTTAAATTGAAGAAACCCTTTTTTCTCTTGCTTAATTTTCTTTTAGATTATGGCACCTAAAGAACATTAGAGGAAGCGACCGAGGGTTACTCATGCCGGTGAATCTTCAACTTCCGGAACGGTTGCACGCCTGGATTATGCTACAATTTATAACAGATCCTTTGAAACTTCCGCGGGTCTTCCCTATTTTCGCCAATTTGAGAACTACAAAATTCGTGCGAAAAGGGTCGTCTCCATTCCTTTTCTCGACTCCGAGCGCTTCAAGTTTGAATATCTTCCGTTGCTTCGCAATTGGAATTTCATGGATTTTCTATCTATCCCCGGTATTTATTATCGTCTTTTGGTTTTAATTTTCTATTCTAATGCCAAAGTTATTACTCGCAATGGGGAAGTTGTTGCCATCCGCTCTTATCTTATGGGGAAGCAAATCATTCTCGATGTCAAAGGGATTTGTGATGTTTTTAAGTTAGATGATGAAGGCTTAGATGATGAGAATGCCTTGGGCCATGTTCTCGGTGGTTCCGTAACCGTCCTCAATGCTCACGATCGAATCCTACATTTGATGGTGTCTTGGTGGTTACGTCCCTCCGGTGGCAAATACTCTACCATCCGTCAAGTGGATGATTTTTGGATCCGTTGTTTCCGTCAACGAAAGCGCCCAAACCTAGCTCGAATCATGTTCGATGAGATCGTCTATCATGTTCAAAATCGCCACACCACTCTCATCACATCTTTTATCTACGGTACGGCTTTAAGTTACTATTTTGTGAAAAAGGATATTGATTGCTCATTTGATCTTGCATCTCCTCTTACCGATCCTATTGATGAGCGATCCCTTGCTCGGGGTAAGTTCCATTACTTTAATGGAAGTTGGTTACGTCTTTCCGAGCTTCCACCCGAGGCCGCAGCCGTATTGGAACAACCACAAGCTCCTCAAGCTCCTCCGGCTCCTCAAGTCCCACAGCCCAATTTGGATGCTCTCATGACCTATCTCAATGAGCAATTTACCGGGCTACGCACGGACATGAACACTCGTCTAACCTCCATGGAAACCACCTTCGATACAAGGATGACGGGTATGGAGAATCGCTTTACATCCCTTGAAAGCGGGCTAAATTCCTTGAATATTTCCGTTGTCGCTTTCCATGATGAATGGCGTAATAGCATGCGGAGCAATGAGCCTATGGTAGATGATGATGAAGATGATGAAGACGACGAAGACAATGCCTAGACATCTCTTCTTGCATATCATTCATAATCATCTAGGATTTTCTATTTTTATGCACCTATGTTTCTGTTTTTAGGATTAAGTTTGTTTTAGGATTAAAAACCTATGCTTTGATTTCTTGTTTGTTTTTGTTTGGATTTTCCTTTTTTATGCTATGATGAATAAAATTATGTTGCTTATTATTATTATACCTTTGATTTCATTATGCACTTTATTGTCTCAATGCGTTTTTGATCTAACAAAAAGGGGGAGAAGAAACTTGCTCACATCTTTAAAATATTTTGATTTTAACTCAAAGGTTACCAAGCTTATATTAAGGGGGAGTTACTTTGTAAAGGTTATTCAAAAGTGTCAAAATTTTAAGTTTTGGTTTTGTTATATCAAAAAGGGGGAGATTGTAAAACCTATGTTTGATTTTGATATAACTAGATCAATTTGAAAAACTTAAAATTGTTTTTACAAGTCCCTTAACAAGTTTTGAAACACCAACACTTTAAAACTGATTTGTAAAACTCAAACTCAAAATATTTTCTAAGTGTTCCAAGCCAAATCTATTGAAAATCGTCATAGAGTATCGATACCCATGGAGGCGTATCGATACCTTTTTGCCAAATTTGGCTACTGGAGGAACACGTATCGATACGGCAAACCCTCGTATCGATACGCCCCTGTGTTAAACTTCAAAGAGTTTGAAAGAGTGTATCGATACGGTAACAACAGTATCGATACTGGTTTAAAGATTCTTAAAGCATTTAAGTCGGTTTAAATATATGACCGTTGGTGTCAGTTGGTTGGTAACCAAATTTTAAAAGGTCGTTGACCGGTATCGATACGCCTAACCCCAGTATCGATACGCGTTTTGGCAGTGAGCTATGTTGAGAAAAAGGTATCGATACGGCCTTTGCCGTTTCGATACCCGGTACCGATACGCTTACGTGCGTATCGATACGCCCCATTAATTACACACAACGGCTATTTTTCTTTGTGAGACAGGTATCGATACTAATTCCCGAGTACCGATACTCATAGCTGCAGAAGTGCATTTATGGTGGTAAGAGAGGGTTCCAACGGCTCCATTTACATCTCCAACCACCCAAACGGCTAGAAATTAATGAAGAGGTATAAAAGAGACACTCTAAAGCATCAGCAACAACTATTGATCCTAAAGCAAACATCCAAACATCAAATTCAAGCATTTGAGCAAAAATCCCACTTTGTGTAAAAATCCCAATTTGTGTTCTTCATTCATATTTTGTAAAATTGGGTTGAGTGCTTGTATTGGAGCTATCATTTGTATTGAGAGATACCTAATTAGCCTACAAATTTCTTTGTTCTCTTGTGTGAGGGTTGGGTTGATTTTTGGGTAAAAAAATCAACCGAAATTGTAAAGGGTTGCCTCATTATCCTAGAAAAGGGGAAGATCAATTTAGTGAAATTGTTGCAAATCCTTAGTAAGGCTAAGGTAGTGGATGTAGAGTTCATTTGGAACTTTAACCACTCTAAATCCCTTGTCCATCAATTTTTAATTTGCCAATTTCCACTACAAACCTTTAAATTTCCAATTCACCCCCCCTCTTGGTAAATATCGATCTTTCGATCCACTCAACAGTAACCGAGTGTCATCTTTTATTAAAATACATTAAATTATAATATTTTTAGTGGTTGTATCCAAATCCATTAGCCTTGACTATCTCGGATAACCACTCCGCAAGCTGACCGGCCATCCAAACGACACTGCGCTCTGCCTGCATTTAGCATGCACCATCCAGCAGCCGATCTTTCCCAAGCTGTCGCACCCCGTTCCAACTGAAAACCCACGCGAGCCTGACGTGCATGAAAACCCTGAGCTACAGCACAGTCCCGAACCAGTCTACACCCTGTCTCAATGATCGGTTCCTGCATAGGATCCGTATGAGCAAAGATGCACTGATTGCGATGCTTCCAGAGTAGCCATAAAATAGTCTCGAAAAGCATCGACCACTCTTGCTCAACAGGTTCACCAAAATCATATTTACGCAAATTAAAAGCAAGCCAACCTCGAAACTCCATTGCTAAGAAATTCGATAGCCTATCCAGGCGGACAACACTACTCCATAATAATCTCGCGGTTAAGCATTGTCGAAACAAATTATCAACAATCTCTTCGCCAGTGCCACACACCCTACAACAGCTATCAAGAGTTAAATGGTGACGCTCTCGCTCCACATTCGTAAGCAACCAATTATGCGCCAATGACCAAAGAAAAACTTTAACTCGCTGCAATCCTGGAAATTTTGCCACGAGCTTTCAAAGAGGATCCTCATTCGAAGCTGGCCTCATAGTACGAGCAGAATACGCTGACCGGATCAAATGGATAACCTCTTGTGCAACCACAATGTTCTCCGAGATAGATCATCCTGGGACGAATCTCGTCTGAGTGTTCGACACCCAATCAGGTAAGAAGGGTTTCAAAAGATTGACCACCACCTTGGATACTACTTTATATAGGACAGAACATAAATTAATCGGTTGAAACTAGCTCATAGACTCAAGATTTAGCACCTTCGGGATCAAAACTAGAAGGGTCTGATTCAACGACTCATCCATCGGTCTCCCCTAAAAAATCTCACGCACAAAACAACACACACTAGGCCCCACAGTACTCCAATTTTTTTGGTAGAAAAGTGCATGAAAACCATCTGCTCCAAGGGCTTTCAAAGCACCCATATTAAACATTGTTGCCTTCACTTCTTCATCACAGACAAGTCGTTCCAACCAATTCGACTCAGCAGCATCCAAAGTACGGAAACCGCCACGAATAGGGTACTCGTAGCCATCACAACCCTCACTGAAAAACATTTGTGAATAATAGTCCACGACCATAGATTGCAGCTCTTTATCATCTGAGACCCAATCTCCATTACTATTGCGTAAAGCATGCACCCAGTTGGAACGTCTCCAAGCCATAACAAAACGATGATAGAACTTGGTATTCCTATCACCATCCAACACCCATCGACATCGAGCCTTTTGAATCCCGCCAACATTAGAGCACCCAGGCTCTATAACCGCGGACTGTTGATTTTGGTTGGTAGCTGGAGGTGCACCACGTCGCGGCATATCCCCACCCACTCATAGAGAACCGATTGAGGCGGGAAATGAAACTCTGATTGTCTCTTAAAGCTAAGGCCTTTTCTAGCAACAATCTTTGGAATCTTCTTCGATCAAGTGAGCTTCTCACTAGCTTTCCTGCTCCCACGCGCATTCACACCTTCCTCCATAATCACCACCGTCGCATGAGAACCATCATAGATATTGGGTTTGTGGGAGCTCACAACTAGAAAATCACCCTCCTGTAAAGGCACCACAAGATCTTTAACCATATCCATATCAACCTCCCGACTGGACAACCCCTTCTCTTTTACATTTTCTGGCCGCTCACTCGACCCCCAATATTGGGGTTTTTCTAGGATTTAAACGTGCACCCATCGGCTGACTCAAGTCGGGCCTCTCATCCTCCACATTTACGACCTTAGTAACTTCCTCTTTCGACTGTTGTAGCACACTAAAACGAGAGCCAGAACTCCCCTTACCTAGCGTAACACTATGAGAACCCTCACTTGGCTTCCGAACCCGTCGCCGACGAGTTTCAGCTATCATCCACGAGCCAAACATCTATTCCAGGTTATCAGAGTCCCACTTAGGGCCCTTCACCGATTCAACAGCCTCAGGAGTATCAACTTTCTTACCACAGCTAGTTTCAGAGTGACCATAAACCCCACACTTGAAACAAATATCCGGCAACCCCTCATACTCGATCTTTTGAACAAATTTATCAATACCAATGCACGGAAGTTACGGTTTATTCAAGTCAACCAAAACCGCTAACCTCGCAAAACGTCCACAATCCCCAGCATATGTCTTATAATCAACACGAATAACATGTCCAATGTTCATATTGTAACCCCCTAGACCCGCCTATGCGTTCCAACGGATCCTAGGAAGTTACATTAGGGTCACAAGAGCGACCCATAGTAAAAATACATATAAAAACATTTTTCTTCAAAATACTTATTAAATTATAAAACCAACTTCTGTTTAAAATATCATTTCGGGATGTCATTTAAACACATAATAAAAACTTCAAAAAAATATTTTACAGACACTGCCATAAAATAATACATGACACACATGCCCACTAACTATACAGTACCGTACTCCAAAGGCAACGCCGAGACAACTCCGAACACTGCTGTCAACCATTATACCATGATTTATTCCTTTAACCTGCGATGGTAAAAACAACGTGAGCTTGGAAAAGCTCAGTAATACAAAACTACCAAAAGATGCTATAAGATCATGCAGATAAATGGTAGGCATAACATTTTCAGAATGTTCCACGTAGTAACAATCTTCATTTCTGTTCTACTATTTCGAGGTAGCATCATACTCGAGAATAATGATACTTGCTCTTTATTTATACATCGAGAATTAGACGATAATTATATAGGCTAGTAACATATGAGGTAGGAATCCGAGAGTTTGGTGCCTAGTGTGTTCCAACGGTGCAACATTAATGCATGAAATATAATAATGCAGTAAACTTTTTTATTTCAAATACATTTGTTACAAGTAGCAGCAAAATTCATTTTTAATTCTTTATTTACCTTCCAACCATACTCCAGTATTTAGTTTCCCCAGTGCGGTATCATATACAGGCATTAACCCGAGCCCATTGGGCGTGGGTACCATCCTAAGGATATACCTTAGAATACGGGCGGCCCTTGCCGAAGCATAGGAACCGAAAACGGGCGGACCTGGCCGAAGCCTAGGATCCGAAAACGGGCGGACCTGGCCGAAGCCTAGGATCCGAAAACGGGCGGACCTGGCCGAAGCCTAGGATCCGAAAACGGGCGGACCTGGCCGAAGCCTAGGATCCGAAAACGGGCGAACCTGGCTGGAGCCTAGGATCCGAAAACGGTAACTTCATATAATGTCCCAATTACCCCAGTGAATCAGATCATCAGTAGTTCATTAATCAATAACTGTATTTTTAGTAATACATTATCCATATAGCATGTTTGTCATATCGGGTGCATATGCATATATCAGAAATACAGTACGGTCATGTTTAATTTATAAAACATGTCAGGTTCCTGTGTATTCAAGTTTATGAATCATGTGCACGTGATCGGTATTATAACATGTAAGTCAGTATGCAAAAACAGTCGTGTGGCACACATGGAACACACTAGGTGGAACAGTTTATTCCTTGGAGATACTTGGCATTTACGGAAGAGAACACATTAAACTTTTGACAATTGAACGGATCTTTGAAACAAGGTCCCTATTAAAAGAGGGGTTTGTACTAACGGTTCAAACCAAATATTCAGGAGATGATACATCAAGATCTTTGAGAGTTTAGGCATATCATGAGTGATTTAGCCATTTAAGCCTACCAGGGGCATTATGGTCATTTTATCATACGCAAGCATTTTGGTAATTTATACCAACAAGGCGTAAACAGTGGCTCAGATATTCTATTTGCTCATCAAGTTTCCAACCAGGCATTCAAAGATTTCTATGTTAAGATCTCTCACGATAATAGATACATTCAGGGCTATTTTGATTGCTTTGGCCAACGAGGGCATTTTGGTCATTTAACTATTAGATGTGATTTTGCAATTTAGCCAAATAGTGATGAAATGACGATTCAAAATATTTAAGATTTTTAGAAGTTTATCAACCCTCCAAAACCATTCGAACTAACATATTCCCAACCTTGCAGTACTAACCAAACTTCTGATGTATGCACTTCACGTGTATCATTTCCAAATACTGTTTGTATCGTATTTCTGAAAGGTTGCCTTCATATTTCACCACAAGACTTGCCACGGAGTAGTTGAACTAATACTCTGTGCGGAAAAACTTCCATCCTTATATTAATATCAGGAGTGATTGACGTACATGGGTCATGCTTCAACCCATAAGGGCATTTAAGTCATTTTCAACTTTATTGGCATTTCCAGAATTTATCAAGGGCAATTTACTTATTCCAGTCAAAAGGGGGTATTTCAATCATTCTGAAGCTTAGAATATCCATCATTTCTGTCAATTGAACCATTTATAGCATTTCAATCATTTAAGTACTCGTGGGTGTTTCAGCCATTCAAGAAATTTCGGCACCTCCAATCACTTCATTTATTTCAGAACTCAAAGGTTTATCCATTGATCTGGTTGATTTACAAACCACGGTGTCCGAGGATACTTCAGCCATTTTTGCTCAATAAGATCATTCCGATTAGTTTAACCATATCATTATTTCCAGTACTTTTAGTCATTTCAATAAATTCTGAATTTTGAGTCACTTGCTTAATTCGTGGGTATGAATAAATTCCTCCGAATCTATAGTCGAAGATTCATTCCAAAACCAAGGAAACCTAACACCTTACCATAGCTTTCCAAGTAGTTCGAGGTTTTCAGATGAATCATGTTGTTTTACCATATTTAGCGTAGATTTCTAGATCGCTTCTGATTTCAATGGTATTTTAGTCATTCTCAGACCTTGAGGGCATTTTTGTAATTTTATATCAAAATATTTTTCACATTTTATCATTTGACACTAATAGTCGGATTTGGAGATTAATTGTCTTATTAATTACTTATTGAACTCCAGATCCTTCTGATTTATTGACCTTATTCGAGCATTGCAATCTTATCTAGAATATCATACTTGTTTCCATATTCGGTTTGACTTGAGCAGAATTAACAGTACTTATCATCATTTTTATGAATGCATTAACAAATACCAACATGCTCATAAAGCATACAAGAGGTAGTAGTGTATTACCTTTAATACTTGTTATATCAGTCAACCATGATACTCCGTTCGATCACTCTCGAACCCGAATGCGACGTCCTCAACATCCCGGATACAAGGAATTGTGAATACCTTCAATCGCACAAATTCCAATTTCAGTCCTCATTCACATTGCTCATAATTGATTATTAATAATACATAAGCAAACTCGAGTTCAAAGACCAATTCGGAGGCTTTCGGGTTAGAATTTCTCGAAACAGACATCAAAATCGGACTCAGGACGTCGAAAAATATAAAATAGGGTTTTTCTGGAAAAGTTGACTTTTTGGTCAAAGTCAACGCTGACGTCAGCGGTCAAAGTCAACGCTGACGTCACTGGTCCAAGGTTGACTCGGTCAACGGGTCGGGTCAACTGAGTTGACTCGATGGGTTAACTCACTGAGTCAATTCGGGCGAGTTGACTCACTGAGTTGACTCAACGAGTTGACTCAGTCGGGTCGAATATGGGGCAGAGCGGGTTGGACTCAAACCGGGTTGGACCGGTTCAGACCGGGTTGGGCCGGTTCACTTACCGAATCGAAAACATGCCGGAATATCGTCGTATAACTATCGGAAAGCCACCGGAGACCCCAAAACACCTGCTTCGGCTGAAAAAAACGAAAAAAATATTTCAGCAGCTCGACCATTCACACCCACGAGTCAGATTCAAGCTAGAACTTACCGGATCTTACCAAAACATAGGCGTGTTGCCGGAAAAGCGCGATACTCCGGTGAGGCTGTTAACGGTGGCGAAACAATAACCGACCACCGAGGTTTTGCTCACCACGGCACGGCGAACGCGATGCTGGTGAGGGCACACCGGACGGACAACTGACGGCGGCTGAATCGACCAAGAACTTGAACGGGGAAGCAAGGGTTTCGTCGAATCTTTAATTGAGTCTTGCCGGCGTCGAAAAATAGAAATGATCGGCTGGGTTTTGGTCTCCACATCACGTCGAGCACGTTGGCGAGATCAGCACGACGATCGGACACCAGGAGCGGCCGGAATCGAAGCTGGAAACTCAAGGTTTCCGACGAATCTTCATCTGATTCTCCACGGCAAACGACGGCCGTTCGCCGCGAGTGGGTAGAGGGGTTTTGGTCAGCGCTCAACGGGGAAGCCAGCGGTGGTGGCGGTGGCGGCCACGAGCCGACGGTGAGGGTAGATCGAACGATGACCGAAGGGTTTGGTAAGAGAAGATGGATAGTTTCTGGAATTTGGGGGGAAAAAATATCTCGATGTTTTCTTAGATCTGAAACATTAATGACAAGCTGGGGGTTGGTTAGGTTTATTTTATTTTGGTATACCCACTTAATCACAACCTAAATAAAAACGGGTGGAAACAAGGACTAAAAGACGACTTAGCTCAGTTGGTTAAAGCCTTTGGTTTACATACCCAAGGTTAGAGGTTCAATACCCCATGGCAGCATATATATCATTTTCAATTTTTTTTTTACCAAAACTCAGGGTGTTACACATATAAATGTCGCGAAAGAATCCTTTAGAGTAATACCTATAGGGCAGGCCCAGAAGTCGTACCCATACAATCACCTGAGAGGAATGACGTTTAGATGGCGAAAAAGATCGACTCCAGGGCTGCACCCTCAAGTAGCTCCCGTAGATTGTCTAGGGTCCTGTGGTGAGGACATGCATATAGTTCGATTTCAAAGCATAACAAACAACAACCAACACTAAAGCTGGTGCCACCGTCGACGACCAAATAAATTTAAAAAAAAAACAAGAGACAGTTGCGCTATAGAAAACTCTCTAAACTTGAGAAAACCCTAAATATTGATTTTCTTTAAACTTTAAATAATACAATTTAGAATTAATATAATTTTTTGGATAACAAAGGGAAGAATTAATATAATTTATGAGTCAAAGTTTAATTTGAATACATAAATCATATTTAAAAGCTAAAACTACATACAAACATAATTATTTGGTAACTATAAAAGTTTTATATCTAATGTAATATAATTGAAAAACTATTTTAATAATATCATTCAAATAAATTGAAATTATTTCAAATCCTGAAAAAAATATTTTTTTAATCACTAATTTTACAATAGTTTTAAGTAACATATTTTAAACATGACTACGTTGAAATATTTTTAAAATTTAAAAGATTTTTTTCATGAATATTACATAGATAACATCATAAAATTTAATATAAATAAACGTTCAGGAATAAGCATTAAACTACCTCTTGCAATTCCATATAAATTTTCCAAATAAATTATAACGCCATTATCATCCAATTAACACATTTAAAGCAATTAAACCGCTATGCAATAAATAAAAGCATTAAATCACCGCATTCAATTAAAACAAAATTTCAGGTATGCAGTGGAATTTAGTTTATAAAATTATGAACCGAGTTCATTCAAGTTCTATTTTTTAAAATCGAAATAGCTGAATCTAATAATTTATTTTTTTAAATGAATTTGAATTTTACTCGTAATAACAAACTATTCTAATAATATTATTCATCTAAATTAAAATCAATTAAAATCATTGTGCTATGTAAAACGAAATCTTTGAAAAACCATTTTTTAACTACTAAATTATACAAGTTTTAACGTATTCTAAATGAGCTAAGGTTTAATTCACTGTTAATAGAGTTTTTTTCTTCTTCACAAGTGGACTTTAAATAATGTAAAGTGTATTACTTAGGGGCTCTATACCCTACACATTATAAATCAAATAATAAATTCTAAACTATACCTAAAATCTTAAACTTTAAAACGTTAAAAAAGTATCGCAACGTTAAAAAAGTATCGCTTATTCGTTTTCAATCATCGGTGCATCAAAACATTTTTCATTTTAAATATGACTACATTACAATATTTTATGCAACATGTATAGATCAAGGAACCTTCAGTTGAGCAATTTTCTGATAACGTACATTCAAATAAATTCACATATGTTGTAACTCTTTTGGCTCATGCGATAAAAAGTTAAGTCTCATCCACATTTCTTCCTTTTGACAATGTTAATAAAGCATATTATCACGCCACATCAAAGTGCACCAGGACCGCCCGAGGATTGCCCCCTAAGTGCACTCGGGCCAACCAAGGCAAAATGAAGTGCCTTGAGCGTTTTAAGGCAAAGGATGATCCAAAGAAGGATCTAAAATGATCTAGAGAGGGCCACAATCATCTTGAACATTTCCACAAGGATCCAAGAGGTTCTCCAAAGGTCTAGACTAGTCCAGAAAGTCTTAGAAAATTTTAAAACACTCTGGAAGGTTCTCAAAGGTTCTAGAACATTCTAGAAAGACCTAGAACATCCTAGAAGCATCTAGAACATTCTAGAAAGATCTAGAATGTTGAAGAAGACCCTGAAAGACTCTGGAAAGTTTAGGACTACTCTGGAAGTCTGAAACTTTCTAGAAGCTTTTGGATAGTTAAGGACATAACTAGATAGTTGTAGAATATTCTAGAATACTTTAGAGATATATGTATATAAGTATAGACTTATCTAGAAAAGTGTAGGTGTTGTAGATATTTTGGGAGGCAAAATGCCAACCGTTGGATCAAAACGATCTTAGTCGTCCGTTGAGGAGGTGAGAGACTATAAATAGGGTCACCCCTCTCATTTGTAAACCATCACTTCATAAGTTTAACTCTCTCTTGTAAAACTTTCTTAAAAGTTAAGTACAAGGTTCCTTTTTTGTAACTCTCTTGCCTTCTTTATTCTTGTGTGCGTTTAGCCATAGCATTCGCGTGGGAAAGGCTTGCTAACATTGTGTCGAGAGTGTTAGCGCCGCACGGATCGGTTTGAGAGAATAAGTCTGTCACAATAGCGCATGTATCATCACCTAGTAAATAATCAGGATGCGAATATTATAAACGCTCATCAGATCATATTTAACGATAACAAGTGTTTGATTGCGCTAAAAGCTTATCAACCTATTTTTGATTTTTTTTCAAGAAAAATATATTTTCATGAAATAATAAATGGCTTAATGATAAGGATAGTTGGTATAACTTTATTAAGAATGACTCCACAAACATATTCAAAAAGGTCGCGAGCATGCTTTTTAAAAGCGTTAATCATAAAAGATACGACGGTTTGTCATCCAATTTGGCTAAAAGCCTCTTCATTACCGATTTTGGCGAGCAAGCCAAGTTCTTGTATCTTCTTTTCGACTCACAGAGCAATAGTGTCGACTTAGACAAGCTTCACCTTTTAATGTCGAGTATAATTGAATTGATATTTTAGATAATAGATGTCATAAGCAACAATTCAGGATTCAATTTACCTTTAGAGCTTTCATCATTCTTATTATGTCACGACAACCAAAATTTATAAGTTTAAATTCAATTTTTTCATCCCTATAAAATTATAATAATTCAAATAACATTGTTTCATAACTTTTTTTATGATAGGCATTTTGTGGGTCCGAAGTTTATACTGAAAGCGCCATTTACATGATCCAAACAAGATAAATACGATGTTATTCACAAGTTGGATCACCTTATCAAGGTTGAATGAATTGGTAAGCTAGCCTTCTCTAACTGTTTGGACAATGATCATAACATACGAAAGTGAAGAAATCTTGTGGCCAGAATCCAATCTTTGATCAGATGCTTGAACATTCAAGTTAGTCGAGAAACAAAAGGGGTAGTTTGAGTCAGTCAAGCAAGAAAGGGGTAGTTCGAGTCAGCCGGGTCAAAAGGGGTTACGTGCATATTCGTTTTATGTCGATTTAGTTTAATTCTGCACTAATATCTACCGGCATTAGAACAACTTTACATATTGGCATCTTAGAGGAGACAAAATAAGTTTTTTTAATGTTGACGTCTTTTAATGCATATACTAAAATTTTTTGTTGTTAATTACTAATTTAATTATTTATTATGTAGTATGTTGAAAAAATGGATATCAAGAAAGCATTAACAATTGTTATTTCTTATCTACTATTGGTAGAGCTTTCGTAGTCGAATGCATAATTAAGGAGACCATAAAAAACTTGCAATATAAATCTAAAATAACAATTGTTAATGCCTTCTCGATATTGATCTTTTCAACATATTACATAATAAATAATTAAGTTAGTAAATAACAACAAAAAATTTAGTATATCCCTAGAAAGACGTTAATATTAAAAAAACTTATTTTGCAATCTCTAAGATGCTAATATGCAAAGTCGTTTTAATGCAGGTAAGAATTAGTGCAGAATCACACTAAATCGACAGAAAACGAATATGCAAATAACCCCTTTTGGCCCGAATGACTGAAACTAACTTTTTTCTTTCTCGGCTGACTCGAATACTCAAGCATTTGATCAAAGACTGAATTTTGTGCTACAAAAATTCTCAACTTTCGTATGTCATGATCATTGTCTAAACGGTCAGAGAAGGCTAGCTTATTAATTCGTTCAACCTTGATAAAGTGATCCAACTTGTGAATGAAATCATATTTATCTCATTCGAACCATATAAATAAAGATCTCAGTATAAATTTCGAACCCACAAAACGTCTATCATAAAAAAATAAACAATGTTATTTGAATTATTATAATTCTATAGGAATAAAAAAATTGAATTCAAACTTACAAATTTTGGTTGTCGAGACAAAACAAGAATGATGAAAGCTTTGAAGGTAAATTGAATCCGAAATTGCTACCTAGGACATCTATCATCTAAAACGGTAATCCAATTATACTCGACATCAAAAGGTGAAGCTTGTCTAAGTCAACACTATTGCTCTGTGAGTCAAAAAGAAGATGCAAAAACTTGACTTTCTCGCCAAAATCGGTAATGAAAAGGCTTTTAGCCAAATTTGATGACAAACTGTCGTATCTTTTAAGATTAACGCTTTCAAAAAACATGCTCACGACCTTTTTGAATAGGTTTGTAAAATCATACTTAATAAAGTTATAACAACTATTATTATCATTAAGCCTTTTATCATTTCATGAAAGCATATTGTTCTTGAAAAAATCGAAAACAGATTTATAAGCTTCTAGCGCAATCAAATACTTGTTATCGTGAAAGATGGTCTGATTAGCGTTAATAATATTCGCATCCGATTATTTACTAAGTGATCATACATGCCACATGCTCCATTAACATTGTCAAACAAAAAAAATATGAATAGGGTTTGGCTTTTTATCCCATTAGCCAAAAGAATTCCATCATATGTGGATTCATTTGAATGCATGCTATCAGAAATAGCACATCTAAAGGTCCATTGATCCATACATGTTGCATAAAACATGTTGTAAGAAATAAAGCAGTCCATTTTCTCTATATTATTATGTTTAGTTAATTAGAATGAAAGTGATCAATTTTACTTACCCGTACTTTGAAGTTCGAATCACTAGAAGGGATTGTGGAGTTAAGGCTGTTAAGTTAACATTCAAAGGTTTTCATGAACACTTTTCTACTTTCACAATTTCTTTACTTTCATAAATATCATCACATAGTACCTATCATCTTTTTTAACGAAAATTAACAAAAAAGGGAAAATAAAAGCAAAATGGATGAAAAAAAAGTAATATGGAGAAGAAGACATACTTGGAAATAATGTCTGAAGTTTTGACCGCGTCAGGGTACAAATTTGTCGCCAACGTCGGCTTCTTGAGCTGGTGTCGCCTTTTTTTCTCTCCAATCGGCGATGAAGAAATGAGTTTTGTTTATCTTTAAAAACAGAGAATCGTCCATACATTATACATTAGACTGTCAACGATTTTTTTTTTAATTTTTTAATGGAAAAGGACTAATGTAATAGTCACATTTAAAAAAATGTTAAAACTAATATATAAATTAGTATCTAAAAAATATTTTATGAAACATAATATTTCTTTTTACATTGTACAAAGATTTGAATTAATTTTCTTTTATTATTTTTAAAATAGTTTGTCACTAAATGTGATATTTAATACTTTTATTTATTCCACAACAGTTTAATTGCTTTAAATTTGTTAATAATGCTTTTATTTAATGCTAAAACTAGAAATCTAAATGATATAAGCATGAGATGCATACCAAGTAGTACACCACAGGAGGAGGCACAAAAATGAGGAGCAAAAGGACATCATTTTATCTTCCATGCGAAAATGCCTTCCCTACAAGATCATTAATTTCTAAGAACGTCATCAAGAACTCAAGTCTTTGTTTAGATTAAGCCATTTTATTTTGTTTTTGTAAAACAAAAAACAAAAAATAGAAGCAACTATTCAGACCAAGACTATGCATGGGCTTAAAATTCTCTGCCCAAGCATTAGTCCATTTAATAAAATGGGCCTCTTTGGTCATGGCTCATTTTTCAAGACTAGCATTTTTATCCAAACCTATAAACTAGTGAGGGCTTTCGGGCTTGTGCGGGTAACCCAACCCATGAATGGTCTAGTCATACTCATAGGCAATATAGAAAAAGTTCTGTAACAACACACTTAATATTGCAGTCTATTCAACAAAAAATGGAAACATTTGTGTTTTACGGAAGGAGAGGAAACATATTTCTTGAAACTCGCATCAAGAAGAGAATATGTTGTGTGCCATATTCCTCGGTTACCGCCTCTTCCATTACAAGATTGAAAATGGACTAGTAGATCAATTGCGAAAACATTGAGAGTTGAGAATATATTGTAGGTAAGTGCCCAACAGAGTTTTCCAACAAAAACAAGATAGATTTATATATATATATATATAAAGGCAAAAATAAGAAATTGGAAGAAAACCAAAGACAAATAGCAAAAATCATAAAGGAAAAAAAACAAGCATTGATTTGATGTTTTCACTTTTGAATTTGCATTTGGGTATTTCACTAGTTAAGCATCTTGGAGTTTCCTATTTCCATTGCTCCCCCTCCCACACACACACCCTCTTTCTAAGCACTTCATCGGGAATTGAAGTGTTTGTTTAGATTAATCTTTTTTTTGTCTTTGTGTAGTGGTAGGCAATATAGAAAAAGTTATGTAACAACACACTCAATAGTGCACCCCTGTCTATTCAAATTCAACAGAAAATGGAAACATTTGTGTTTTAGGGAAGGAGAGGAAGCATATTTTTTGAAACTGACATCAAGAAGAGAATATGTTGGGTGTCCATTTGAACATTAAAAATGGACTGGTAGACCAACTGTGGAAATGTTCAAAGTCGAGCATATATTGTAGAAAGCAAATGGAAAGAAAACCAAAGACAAATGACAAAAATTAAGCATTTGGGCATTTCAATAATTAAGCATCTTTTAAGTGACACTGACAACAAGAGCAAGCAACATGTTATAACAAGCAAAGCCGAATTGGGAAGCCATTCAATCAATTTAAAAGCACATATATAATTACTTACTATCACAGAAAAGCAAAGTAGTAGTGAATAGTGACGTTAAGGGGACACTAACCTTCATTTAAGGCAAGTAAACACACAACTGGCCCTTTGGAATGGAACGGTGATGACAGATTCAGTCAGTCCAGTTGCATGAATTTCTCCAGAATCATTGTGCACGCTGATTTTTGTGTATTGAAATTGATCTCCCAATGTATCGTACCAAGCAAAACAGAGGACACCATTGCCCAAATGATAGACATTAGAAATATCGGGCACCCATACTGGAAATTCAGATAACCAGTTGACGGGAAGCCATTTGTTCTCAACCACATCATACGCCTCTAGAGAACAACACTCATCAGATAAACAAAACAAAGCCGTGTCTGAATCGGGAACCATGAGACAGTAGTAGAGCACGCCATCCACGAGTACCGCTACACGAGGCCATAGACCAAAGTCTTCATTCAGGCATTCCCATGATTCATCATCAACGTAGTAGGCGTAAAGAGGAAATTTACCACTAAAACTATGGGTTCTGAAGTGCACCAAAATCCGAGATCTGGGAGAATCATAGAAAACCGGAGAAGATAAACATAGAGGAACCATATCGACATCCGAAGGGGGAGTCAAAGGTTTCCAAGCACTCCCCCTTACATCGAAAACATCGCCAAAATGAGCCAAATCAGATCCCATGAAGGCGTAAGCGTAAATCTTCCCTTCCCCAGCAACAGCCATGGCTCTCCTCCGCGGGACGGACATGCGAGGAGCAACTTTCCAGCCATGCTCAGGGTGGTCAGGATCAAAGCAGAAAACATGGTCATGACTGTGAAATTTGCTAGTTTCCCCATCGGGACAACTGGGAACCATGGAGCAAGATCCCCCAAGGACGTAAACGTGGTTGCGGCAGGCAACGGCAGAGAAGCCTTCACTAACTTGAGGCGGCATCGATATCAAAACGTCACTGATTTGACGCGTTTCCAGGTTCAAAGTGTGCCAATCAACATCAAAATATCCTTTCCTATCTGTGAATTTCCGAGCGCAGAAAAGCAAGGTATCTCGCTCTCCGATTCCTTTCAGTTTTTTTGAACGGGGCTCTCCCATACCTTGGCTCCTGATTCAATTCCCAGACTTATTAACCTAAATGAAGCAATTGTAATATAAATAATATTTATTCGGATAAATTACATCAGATGCCACCCAACTGTAGATTATATTCCTTATGCCACTGAAGAACTCCTAAAGTTGAAAAACAACCGACAGTCAGTAACACAGTCTTTCTGTGCAAAATTCATTCCCCTCTCCCCTCTAAGTAGAAATAGAACTAGTCTTTGTCAAGAAAAAGTTATATGCACATACATAGGACATTTACGTACCTATCAAATGAGATGTATAAAAACATTTATATAGGTGAGGTAAACGAGACGAGAAATTTTAGGGTGAGAATAAAATGAGGCGAATTTACACAAATGGTAAGAGCTAGCAAGGAACAATGTTGTTACCCAAGTAAGTCTTGTGAATAGCTGATTTGAATTTTAGCATATATAGTTTACTTCAAATTGCCGATGAGAGTGCTTCTGAGCAAATCAGATTTTGAATCAAATTACTAGCTCTCAAGTGCTTTTAAACAAATATTTTCTTAGTTGACTTGAATTTGATAACATGTTCTATTCCAAGAAGCATGCTGCCGACTTTACTTGCTTAAAATCACCTATTCCGGAGGTCAAGTCTCTGAAATGTTTGATAGAATCATAGAATTCGAGTGTTGCTTGCAAGGTGCACTTCAAACCATGAATTACGGATGGAAACATTGCATACTGAGTTACGTGGAAGAGAAATCTCAGACGCAAAGTGGCTCCAAATTCAACAAAACTCAGTCGGATGCCAACTACTCTTTTGGGAACGTCCAACTGCCTATAGCTTTGCAACCATTGGCCTTGAGTGGTGAAGAAGTTGATGTTCTTAGAGCAAAATATATCAAAAGGATAACCAATGTACTTGTGCGGCACATACCAGCTTTATGGAAAGTGGCACTTTTTGTTTTTAATGGGAAATTCGCAAAGGTGCTCTGAAAATTGTTTAAATCATTTTTGCAAGATTTGATAATATTATAACATTTCATACATGTTTCTTCTCATATAGTAGTTGTAGTTTGAGAGCACATCTTTTGTTTTTCTTTACGCTCAGCTTATTTTCTATGGTCATATATTCACTTTTATAAGTACGTCTTCTTAAATGCAAGTTTTCAATATAATAATGTGATTCATTGAATTGAATATTTATTCTGGTTTTGTCTTTCAGTCATCTCAGGTTTCTGATTCCTTAGGAAGTAAAAGCGGGGGAAAATTGGAGATGGGAGATACTCAAGTCATTCTCTTGATGAAGTTGCAGGAGTGTTGCGTGGTACAATATCTGGCAAATTTGAGAACTTCTAAATTTTATAGATGTCTGGTTATAAGAATGTTTTTCGATATCCATATTTTTTAATATCATCCAACTGGGAAAGGGTTTTTTGTTGTTGAGCATCCTGATAGCTAGTTGTTGTATTCGGTATCCAGCATATTATATATAATTGAGGAAGTATTTATATATATATATGTGTGTGTGACAGATGATTATGCTCCTTTTTGAAAGCTGTTTCATATGATTTCCCGTTCTTCTTTATGCAAGGATGATTCAGTCTCTGAGGAGTGAGGCCTACAAACTACAAAGTTCGAAGATATGTTTGCACAACTTCAAGAAATTCAAGAATCGGTTAAGATTGCATTTCTGAATTGTTTGTTGGATTTTGCTGGTATGATCACTGACAGTGTCTTATTTTGCCTAGAAGAAATTTGAACTGCTGCAAGTTTGTCATACATTATGTGCATGTTGATTAGGCCATCTAGAGCATACTATAATTGAGATTGCCCAAAATAAATCAAGCAAAGAAAGTCTGAACTTGCAAAATGGGTTTTTCCATGAATCAGAGGAGGAATTGCCATCTGATCTCCCAGGAAGTATTGTTGATCCACATCAACGGTTATTAATAGTTTTAAGTAATATAGGATACTGCAAAGATGAGCTTTTTCAGAGTTTTACAACAAATACAAATGCATTTGGCTGCAACCCGGGTATGCTGGGATTCTTTCACAACTAATTCCTTGAACGATGCAGTGGGGGACATCACCTGCAGTAAAAGTAGGAATTTGTGATTCCATAATTAGTTATCTATTAATTTCTCTAGCCAGCTTAGCAAACATTGATTTATCCTCAAGTGGTAACTCGAGTTGCACCTATCTTCAGGGTGTGAGAGATGCAGCTGTTGAGTCATTACATACTCTGGTAGCTGTACATGCTGAGGTAATTACCACTAATGTGCAGACATATGAACTTCAATTTTTTTGGGGTACATTTCTCCGTTGTTTGTGGTGTTTAGCTGCATAAGTGATTATTTGATCTTTTACCATAATCTGTCAAAGAATCCAGTATTTGATCTACAAAGCATCATATCTACCTATCTGTTTAAGCAACTATATTGGTAATAAACTCAATAATTTGTCTGTTCAACTAATTCCTCATCCAGGTATTTTCTGGTGCTAATCCCCTCTTGGACAAGACACTTGGAATTCTTGTGGAAGGTCTAATTGATACTTTAATCAGCCTTTTCCATGAGAACGAAAGTAGCAATCTCGGTTCACTTGATACAAATGGTTTCTGCGAGCTCATGCTTGAGGTATATATGGCGTTTTTCTTTAGTATTGTAATGTTCTTGGTTCTGACAATTGATTACTGCTTCCCTTTTATATGCTACACTGTGGTTTAATATTACAAAGTCCAAAACATTTTTCACTTAATTTGTTATATCAAAATATTAGTTCAACACTTACTATTTCTGCAAACATGATGGGAATTGAATCGTTTTCAAATTGCTGATATCTTTGCTTTGTGATTTTATCATTTTTGATAGAACTTTGGAACAGGTTGTTAGTTGTTACTGGTTTGTAAGCACTAGGTTATTTTCTTTTCGTACAACAATATGTAGTCCTTTTTGCCAAATGCTCATATTCCACTCCGTATTTCCTTTTCCCTTTCCTCACTCGATGTTGAATGAATGATTTTGAATGAATGATTTGAAGGAAGTTATGTAGCCGTTTGTGCTTTCCTGTATTTCTGATTACCTGATTAATCTGAGTATACGGTTGATTCTTGTGAGCTGTCTTTTGCAGCTTGAATATTTCGAGACCATTTTAAATCCATTTTTCACAAGTGATGCTAGGGAGTCTATGAAGTCTTATCTCTAGATGACTTGATTGTAAGATTCTTGTGCTTCTAGAGGCGGCGACAAATTTGTACCCGACGCGTTCAAAACTTCAGACATTATTTCTAAGTATGTCTTCTTCTCCATATTACTTTTTTTCATCCATTTTGCTTAGATTTTCCATCCTTTTTTTTGTTAATTTTTGTTTAAAAATATATAGGTACTACTATGTGCTGATATTCATGAAAAGTAGAAATGTGTTCATGAAAACCTCTGTATGTTAATTTAACAGCCTTGACTTCACAATCCTTTCTAGTGATTCGAACTACAGGCAGGATCACTATCATTTTAATTAGGGTAAAGTACACAGACGGTCACTGAACTTTGATGCAAAAAACAAAATGGTAACCAACCTTTCAAAAATCACGAAGTAGCAATTAAACTTTAGATTTTGAAACAAAATGGTAACTAGGGCGTTAAACCCCGTTAACCCCTAACGGAAATCTGACGTGTATGCCACATCCCACCCAGTTTTCCACGTCATATATAAAAAATAATAAAACAATATTACACGTCATAATTAATATAAATGATTTTTTATCCCCGTTAACCTTAGAGTTTTCGCTGTTCTTGAGTGGCTATGGCGGAGGGTTTTGAGCCCTACCATGTCCCACAACAAAGTAGAAGAGAAAAGCTAAGAGTTGTGGCTCAAAACCATCCGGCTTGTTTTGAATCCACGGCTGTTGCTCTTTCAGCTTCCTCGGGTTTTTTTTCCTTTCTACGACCTTTCTCTTCTTTCTTCTGATTTGTTAACTGCCACTGCTGGGGGTAGCCATGGCTTCCACCACCAGACTGGTAAAAACAGTACCATTTGTGTTGTTAAAGAAGGTGTGAATTTCATGGGCTTTGTCAATGGTTCTTCTTCTTCTTCTTCTTCGACTTATCACCCTTATTTGAATTCATCGGCGTCCTTACCCTTGAACCCTAGCACGATTCAAGACATGGATAATAATAATAACAACAACCCATTTCTTTATGCCCCTCAAAGCCTTCAAAACCTAAGAGACTTGGACCAATCGTCATATAATAACGCTGCCGAAGTCGTCGTATATAAACCCGAGCCTAGTGCCACCGGTCAAGGCTTGTCTCTATCTCTATCTTCTCAAAATACTCACCGAAACAATCTTCCTATGGGGCTAAATCTACAAAGCTACGACTCTGCTGTCTATAACGACAAGGTTACTCCTACTGGATACGTGGCTTCTACTTCGAATGAGGTTTCCCGAAGCTCGATCCCTCTCGGTCCTTTCACGGGCTACGCTTCGATTCTGAAGGGATCAAGGTTTCTGAGGCCGGCACAGCAGTTATTGGAAGAGCTTTGCGATGTGGGTAGAGGAAGTTACGTTG
Organism: Hibiscus trionum; assembly: GCA_030270665.1. NCBI lineage: Eukaryota > Viridiplantae > Streptophyta > Magnoliopsida > Malvales > Malvaceae > Hibiscus > Hibiscus trionum. The sequence continues at coordinate 3,071,092 of BSYR01000021.1, read as the reverse complement.
AGAAAATCACCCCCGACTCTTGTTTGATGGAATCTCCATTGCAGAATCTGAGTGCTGCTGCAATTATTGATGAATCTCTTGGAGTGGGAGATGGTGGCGAGAGTGGAGGAAAGAAATCAAGGCTAATTTCAATGCTTGACGAGGTATTAGAAAATGCAATTTATGTTTTCCCTTCAATTTGCCCTTAAATTTGTAGCATATCCAAGTGATATTTGGATCCGTGTCCCTTATCCCCTTTTAATCTTCCTTGGAGATGGTTGTTTGTGAAACCCGAGCATTGATGTCAATCTCTGCTTATTAAAATAACAAATGTCAGATACTCTTAAATGGCGTTAGGTTTAGTCAGATGTGGAAAACTGGGTGAGATGTGGCATACACGTCAGATTTTCGTTAGGGGTTAACGGGGTTTAACGCCCTAGTTACCATTTTGTTTCAAAATCTAAAGTTTAATTGCTACTTCGTGATTTTTGAAAGGTTGGTTACCATTTTGTTTTTTGCATCAAAGTTCAGTGACCGCTTGTGTACTTTACCCTTTTAATTAACTAAACATAATAATATAGAGAAAATGGATTTATTAATTGCTTACAACATGTTTTATACAACATGTATGGATGAAGGGACATTCAGTTGTGCTATTTCTGGTAGCGTGTATTCAAATGAATCCACATATGCTGTAACTCTTTTGACTCATGAAATAGAAAGGCAAGTCCCATCTACATTTCTTCCATTTGACAATGTTAATGGAGCATGTATGGTCACCTAGTAAATAATCGGGATGCGAATATTGTGAACGCTCATCTTTCACGATAACAAGTGTTTGATTGCGCTAAAAGCTTTTTAATCTGTTTTCGATTTTTTAAGAAAAATATATTTTAATGGAATGATAAAAGGCTTAATGATAAGGATAGTTGGTTTAATTTTAGTAAGTATGATTTTACAAACCAAGTTGTCACGGACTTATTCTCTAAAACCAATCTTTGCGGCACTAGCACTCCCGACACAATGCTAGTAAGTCTTTCAGCCACGCAACGCTATGGCAAAACACAAGTGAGAACTTAAGAAAGAGAAGCTTTATTAAGCTTGGGAGAAAGCTTACAAGAGAGTATAAAACTTATGAATTTTGTGGGGTGGGTTACAAATGACCCTAGCTAGCCTATTTATAGTCTCCAACCTCTTCAATGGACGGTGGAGATTGATTTGATCTAACGGTTGGCATTTTGCCTCCCAAAATATCTACAACACCTACACTTTTCTAGATAAGTCTATACTTATCTACATATATCTCTAATACTCTAAAGTATTCTAGAATATTCTACAACTATATAGTTTTGTCCTTAACTATCCAAAAGCTTCTAGAAAGTTCTAGAGACTTCTAGAGTAGTCCCAAACTTTCCAGAGTCTTCCAGGGTCTTCTTCAATATTCTAGATCCTTCTCGAATATTCTAGGTGCTTCCAGGATGTTCCAGGTTCTTCTAGAATGATCTAGAACCTTTGAGAACCTTCTAGAGTGTTCTAGAATCTTCTAAGGTTTTCTGGACGAGTCTAGACCTTTGGAGAACCTCCTGGATCCTTGTGGAAATGTTCAAGATGATTGTGGGCCTCTCTAGGCCGTTCTAGAACCTTTCTTGGTTCATTCTTTGCCTTAAAACGCCCAAGGCACTTCATTTTGCCTTGGTTCGCCCGAGTGCACCTAGGGGGCACTCCTCGGTCGGTCCTGATGCACTTTGGTGGGGCGCGACACAAGTTCTTGCCTTTTCTTTTTGACTCAGAGAGCAATAGTGTCGACTTAGACAAGCTTCAACTTTTGATGTAGAATATAATTGGATTGTCGTTTCAGATGACATATGTTTTAGGCGGCAATTCCGGATTCAATTTACCTTCAGAGCTTTTATCATTCTTATTCTGTCTCGATAACCAAAACTTGTAAGTTTAAATTCATTTTTTTATCCCTATAGAATTATAATAATTCAAATAACATCATTTCATAACTTCTTTTTTATGATAGGCGTTTTGCGGGTCCAAAATATATATTGATAGCTCCATTTACATGGTTCAAAAGAGATAAATACGATTTCATTCACAAGTTGGATCACCTTATCAAAGTTGAACAGATTTATAAGCTAGCCTTCTTTGACTGATTAGACAACGATCATGACATACGAAAGTGGAGAACTCTTGCTTGGTTGACTCGTACTACTCCCTTTTTTGCCCGACTGATTCGAATGCTTAAGCATCTAATCAAAGACTAGATTTTGGGTCACAAGAGTTCTCCACTTGTGAATAAAATCGTATTTATCTCGTTTAGACCATGTAAATGGAGCTCTCAGTACAAAATTAGGATCCACAAAATATCTATCATAAAAAAAGAATTTTGAAACGATTTAATTTAAATTATTATAATTCTATAAGAATAAAAAATTGAATTCAAATTTACAAGTTTTGGTTGTCAAGACAGAATAAGAATAATGAAAGCTCTGAAGGTAAATGAATCTGAAATTGCTACCTAGGACATCTGTCATCTAAAACGGCAATCCAATTATACTCGACATTAAAAGGTGAATCTTGTCTAAGTCGACACTATTGCGCTGTGAGTCGAAAAGAAGAGGCAAGAACTTGGATTTTGCTCACCAAAATTGGTAATGAAAAGGCTTTTAGCCAAATTGAAAGACAAATCGTCGTATCTTTTATGATCAACGCCTTTAAAAAGTATGCTCACGACCTTTTTAAATAAATTTGTGAAGTATTATTAATAAAGTTATACCAACTATTTTTATCATTAAACCTTTTTATCATTCCATGAAAACATGTTTTTTTTTTTAAAATCGAAAACAGGTTCAGAAGTTTCTAGCACAATTAAACACTTGTTATTGTGAAAGATGAACTATTGAGCGTTCACAATATTCGCATCCTTATTATTTACTAAGTGACCATACATGCCCCATGCTCCATTAATATTGTCAAACGGAAGAAATGGTACTTGGCTTTTCATCTCATTAGCCAAAAGAGTTCCAGCATATGTGGATTCATTTGAATGCACGCTACTGGAAATAGCACAATTAAAAGTCCTTTGATCTATACATGTTGTAAGAAATGAAAAAAATCTATTTTATCTAATATTATTGTGTTTAGTTAATTAGAATGAAAGTGACCAATTTTACCTACCCGTATTTCGAAGTTCGAATCACTAGAAGGGATTGTGGAGTCAAAGTTGTTAAGTTAACATACAGAGGTTTTCATGAACACTTTTTTACTTTCATCATTTCTTTACTTTCATGAATATCAGCACATAGCAGTACCCATCATCTTTTTAAACGAAAATTAATAAAAAAAAGAGAAAAATCAAAGCAAAATGGATGAAAAAAAGTAATATGGAGAAGAAGACATACTTAGAAATAATATCCGAAGTTTTTAATGCGTCAGTGTAAAAATTTCTCGCCTGTGTCGGCCTCTTAAACTGGTGTCGCCTCTTTTCCTCTCCAATCAGCGATGAAGAAATGTGTTGAGTTGTGTGGTGCTCGATTCGTTCAACCGATTAAGCTCACCAAGTGGTGGAGAGGTGGATTTTTAGGTGGAAGAGTTTAGGAAGCTAGAAAGAATAAAGACACAATGATTTATAGTGGTTCAACCTTCTAACCAAGGTCTACATCCACTACCTTAGCTTCCCACTAAGGATTTCACAATCAATCCACTATTGATTCGTCCCCTTTTCTAGGCTTAGGAGGAAACCTTTACAAACGATCAAGCTTCTACCCAAAGCCTTGATCAAAACCCTCTTTTACAAAGAGATAAACAAAGCAAACTTAAACCCTTTAATAGGTGTTTGTTTGCACAATTAAGCTCTCACCCAAATCCTAAAACACTTGAGCAAATTTAACAATTTTGGCTCACTAGTGTTTGTCTATACAAGAATTGACAAATAAAGCACTAAGACAATTTCTTGATCATTTGATGTTTGACAATATGAGCATTAGCCTTCTCTTGATGCTTGGAGGTCCCTTTTATACTCCCAAATGAGTTTGTAGTCGTTACTAGCCGTTGGGGATGAATTGGAGCCGTTGAGGACTTTATTTCCCTTCATAAATGCTGTTCTGCAGCTAACGGTATCGATACACGTGTAACGGTATCGATACACGTGTAACGGTATCGATACACGTGTAACGGTATCGATACAGCCTTCATATGAACTAGCCGTTGGGCACTTGCCAGCTTGGGCGTATCGATACGCTTGAGGGCGTATCGGTACCCTTTGACATTTAAATGGTCGTTGGGAAATAGCCGTTGGGGTAGTTAAAATGGGATCGGTACGCTGGCGTGGCGTATCGAAACGACCCCACTCCGTATCGATACACTAAACCCTCGTATCGATACGGGTTTTGACAGTGGCCAAACTGGGGCAAAATGGTATCGGTACGGGTACAACCGTATCGATACTGGTGCTTTGAAATCACGAGTTTGGCTATTTAAAACATGAAAAATCTTTGTCAAAAACCTCTTAAAATACCTCAAACATAATTTTAAGTAGTTTGGACTTTAAAACCAAGTTTTAAATTCTTTCAAATTAGTCCAAAACATTTTTCAATTATTATATCAAAACATTAGTTCTACAATCTCCCCCTTTTTGATATAATAAAACTAACTTGAAAAATTGTTTGGGATTCTCCTCCTTTAACTTTAAAAAAGTGAATAAGAGATTAAAGATGTGAAATCAAATTAAGCTCCCCCTTATTAAGCTCCCCCTTATTCATTTGAAAATTCAAATTTTCAAACCATTTCTCCCCTTTTTGTTATATCAAAAAGAATTTAAAACATTAAGTTCAATGATAACAATAGAGGTAAAACAAATTTGACACACTAAAAATTTTGGTTTAAAATTTGGCTCCCCCTTACTCATAGCATCATCAAAAATGTTAGTCCAACATATATGATCATCTAGTTGAATTAAAAAAAAATAAACAAATGAAATCAAAACCAACTAGAATTTTTACCAACACTTGAACCTAAGGGAGGATGTGAAGCCTTCCTTCTTCAAGTGTTCTTCCTTGTGTGCATGGAGCTCCCCCTTAATGTTTGACTTGTTGAACATCTCCATCACACCTAGCAAAAGACAATCAAGTAATTTTTGGTATCCAAATTGCTTTGGATCCATGAACGTTAGAAGCACAAATTTTTGACCCCTTAGGAATTCATTTTTCAATGTCATCCTTTTTAATTGAAGTGGTTAGTCCTTTTGGGACCTAAACACTTCTAAAATATTTACCATTTTTAAATCTAGGGGCACTAGATTGTCTAACATAAAAATTTGATTTTTGAAAATTATTTTTCTTTTCAAGTTCATTTGAAATCAAATCTTTTTTCTTTTTGAACTTTTAGAAGCAAATTTTGTAAATCAAAACATTTTTGTTCAAAATCTTTTAATCTTGCTTCAAGTTCAAGATTTGTTTTGGAAAGCAAATCATTTTCAATTTTTATTTTTGAAATCAACTTTTTGTTTTTAGAAAATGATGCCTTGAATTCTAAAAGCAAATCATCATAGGCATCTTGTAACTCATCAAATGTATAAGAATTTGAAATAGATGAGTTAGAAGTTACCTCCCCCTCATTGAGGGCCATCAAGCATAGGTGGGCTACTTCATCATCGGTGGAGTCTTCATCACTCCAAGTGGCCACATATGCTTGTTTTGAAAATGATCCCTTCTTTTTGGATTTGTGGGAGTCCTTCATCTTCTTCATCGATTCATGCTTGGATTTTTCCATTTTGCTCTTCATGAACCGGGTGAATTTGTTGAAGAGATAGGCCATCTCTTCATCTTCACTATCCTCCTCACTAGAATCTTCATGATGACATGTGGAGGACTTGAGAGCCATGGCACTTGCATTGATGCCAAGCCCTTTGATTTTCTTCTCTCCCATAGCTCGAATTTCTTCCATCTTCTTCTCATCCTCTTTATTCTTCTTCATGATTTGATGAGTAAGGAGTGACCCCATGAGTTCATCAAGCTTCAAAGTCTTCAAATTTTTGGCTTCGATGATGGCGGTCCTCTTTGAGTCCCATGACTCGGGAAGTGAGTAGATGAGCTTTCGAACAAGCTTTTCCTCCGGGATGGCTTCTCCATAGCCTTTGAGACCATTGGTGATGGTGGAGAACCTATCAAACATCTTCTCGATGTTCTCTTCCGGATCCATTTTGAAGTTTTCATACTCAAGAGTTAGGAGCCCAATCTTGGTCTCCTTGACTTCATTTGTTCCCTCGTATGTGACTTCAAGCTTGTCTCATACCTCCTTGGCACTCTCACAAGAAGACATCTTCTCATAGATGGATGGACCAAATGCACAAAACAAGATGTGCAAGGCTTTGCAATTAAGCTCCATCTTCTTGCGATCGTCGACACTCCATTCCGCTTTGCTCCCTTGAGGCACGAACGGACCATCTTCAACTATATCCCATAGCTTGTAATCTCTTGACTTCAAGAAGAATTTCATCTTTGTCTTCCAATGGGCATAGTGATCTCCGTTGAAGAAAGGCGGTTTGTCGATGGATTGCGCCATTTGAGCCGGTTGATGAAAAAGTGATCGAGCTTGCCGGATCTTCTCAATAGGATGTGAATCCTCTTCGATTGACCCAAGCTCTGATACCAATTGTTGAGTTGTGTGGTGCTCGATTCGTTCAACCGATTAAGCTCACCAAGTGGTGGAGAGGTGGATTTTTAGGTGGAAGGGTTTAGGAAGCTAGAAAGAATAAAGACACAATGATTTATAGTGGTTCAACCTTCTAACCAAGGTCTACATCCACTACCTTAGCTTCCCACTAAGGATTTCACAATCAATCCACTATTGATTCGTCCCCTTTTCTAGGCTTAGGAGGAAACTCTTACAAACGATCAAGCTTCTACCCAAAGCCTTGATCAAAACCCTCTTTTACAAAGAGATAAACAAAGCAAACTTAAACCCTCTAATAGGTGTTTGTTTGCACAATTAAGCTCTCACCCAAATCCTAAAACACTTGAGTAAATTTAACAATTTTGGCTCACTAGTGTTTGTCTATACAAGAATTGACAAATAAAGCACTAAGACAATTTCTTGATCATTTGATGTTTGACAATATGAGCATTAGCCTTCTCTTGATGCTTGGAGGTCCCTTTTATACTCCCAAATGAGTTTGTAGCCGTTACTAGCCGTTGGGGATGAATTGGAGCCGTTGAGGACTTTATTTCCCTTCATAAATGCTGTTCTGCAGCTAACGGTATCGATACACGTGTAACGGTATCGATACAGCCTTCATATGAACTAGCCGTTGGGCACTTGCCAGCTTGGGCGTATCGATACGCTTGAGGGCGTATCGGTACCCTTTGACATTTAAATGGCCGTTGGGAAATAGCCGTTGGGGTAGTTAAAATGGGATCGGTACGCTGACGTGGCGTATCGAAACGACCCCACTCCGTATCGATACACTAAACCCTCGTATCGATACGGGTTTTGACAGTGGCCAAACTGGGGCAAAATGGTATCGGTACGGGTACAACCGTATCGATACTGGTGCTTTGAAATCACGAGTTTGGCTATTTAAAACATGAAAAATCTTTGTCAAAAACCTCTTAAAATACCTCAAACATAATTTCAAGTAGTTTGGACTTTAAAACCAAGTTTTAAATTCTTTCAAATTAGTCCAAAACATTTTTCAATTATTATATCAAAACATTAGTTCTACAAAATGGGTTTTGTTTAACTTTAAGAACAGAGAGTCCGCCATACATAATACATTAGGTTGTCTAAGATTTTTTTTAAGTTTTTTAATGGAAAAGATCAAAATTACTCATGGGGGCTCATGTAATAGTAACATTTAAAAATGCTAAAACTAATATATAAATTAGTATCAAAAAAATATTTTTAAGAAACAAAATATTCCGTTTTTACATTGTACAAAGATTTGAATTAATTTTCTTTTATTATTTTTAAAATAGTTTGACACTAAATGTGATATTTAATGCTTTTATTTATTCCACAACGGTTTAATTGCTTTAAATTTGTTAATTTGGTGATAATAGTAGTGTAATTTTTTGAGAAAATTTATATAGAAAATTGGAATGGCTAGTTTAATGTTTATCCCATGCGTTAAATATTATTGTGGAATATTCATGGAAGAAATTTTTTAAATCTTGTTTTGAATGGTCATTACAAGGTAGTATTTGTTCATAGATATTCTTAATCCTTTGACAATGCGCAGCAACTTATAGACAGAACGATTTAAACATGTTTCTCCTAAGATGAACATCATTCGTTTTTATGGGACACTTGTTGGGTTTAATGTTGTTTGATTTGGTACTTGATTCTAATCAACCATGGACTAGCTCTTTATTTTAGAATTTTATTTTTGATTCTGGGTTAATTGATATACCTTTTTCTGATCTTCTTTTTACATGGAACCGAGGTGATCTTTATCAACGCCTGGATCAATGTCTGGTGAATGATAGTTGGTTACAACGTTTTGCGGATACTCATACATTGCATTTGGATCGTTTGAGGTCTGACCATTGCCCTCTGTTAGTGAATTTGTGTCACCAAAAGAAGGACTGGGATGCGAGACCTTTTCGCTTTATGCTAGCTTGGCAAGATCATCCCTCTTTTGATGAGTTTCTTGTGGAAAAATAGGATTCGGGAAAGGATGTTAGTAGTAATCTATCATCTTTACAGGTGGACCTTACGGACTGGAATGTGAACACTTTTGGTCATATTGGATGAAAAAAGAACGAGCTCACTAGACGTTTGCAAGGTATTGAACGTGCCCAGCACCGTCAAAATTCTGATTTCCTTGTTGGGCTTGGTCAGTCTTTGCAAAGGGAGCTCGAAACTGTGTTGTTTCACAAATAGAGTATGTGGATTCAAAAGGCTCGGTGTCGATGGGTGTTGGATGGTGATAGTAATACCAAGTTCTATCATCATTTTTCTATGGCTTGGAGACGTTTCAACCGGGTGCATGCTTTACGCAATAGTAATGGCGATTGGGTCTTGGATGATAGGGAGCAACAATCCATGGTCGTGGACTATTATTCACAGTTGTTTTCCAGTGAGGGTTGTGATGGTTACGAGTACCCTATTCGTGGCGATTTCCACTTTGGATGCTGCTGAGTCAAATTGGTTGGAACGACCTGTTTATGATGAAGAAGTGAAGGCGGCAATATTTAATATGGGTGCTTTAAAAGCCCCTAGAGCAAATGATTTTCATGCACTTCTCTACCAAAAAAATTGGAGTACTGTGGGGCCTAATGTGTGTCGTTTTGTGCATGAGATTTTGAAGGGAGACTGATGGATGAGTCATTGAATCAGACCCTTCTAATTTTAATCCCAAAGGTGCCAAATCCTGAGTCTATGAGCTAGTTTCAACCGATCAGTTGATATGCCTAGTAATAAGTCCACTATATGAACTAAATGGGTTTTTAGAAATAAACTAGATGCGAGTAGTAACATAGTAAGAAACAAGTCTAGGCTTGTTGCTCAAGGTTACACTCAAGAAGAGAGAATTGATTTTAATGAGACCTATGCACCCGTAGATAGGATGAAAGCAATTAGGATGCTTCTTGCATTTGCATGCTTTAATGAATTCAAGCTTTTTTAAATGGATGTCAAGAGTACCTTTTTAAATGGTTTTATAAATATCAAAAGTGTATGTAGAACAACCACCATATTTTAAAAATCCAAACATTCCAAATCATGTTTTTAAACTAACAAAAGCTTACTACCCCTTGATTTAAGATATGTTTTCAAAAAGGTTCAAAAATTGGCTCTTTTTACACTTTTTCCCCTTTTTGTTAGATCAAAAAGATTCAATGCATAAAATAGGGACATACTAAACATTAAGCACTCTAAAAAACATTAAGCACAATTTAAAGCATAAATAAGCAACATAAAATCATTAAGCAAGAAATATCCAAAGCAAAAGTTCAAACATATATCCTAAAACACATAAAATAAAGCATAAATTCCTAAACATAAAAGATAGGTGCATAAACTAAAAATATAAATGATATAGCATGAGATGCAAAGCTACTCGTCTCCACCATCGTCTTTATCCTCGTCCTCTTCATCATCATGACTTGTTTGAAGTCTCCGAGTGTGATTAAGCTAAGAACCATGAAAGGCGGTGAGAGAGACATTCATGAAATTTTGTTGTTGTTCAATGGCCTTGACTTGATCCTCCAAGGATGTAAAGCGAGTATCAATCTCCTTGACGCGATCCTCCAAGGAGGTGATGCGAGTATCAATGACGGTAAATCCGACATCCATGTTATTCCCTATGGTGGGGGATTTCTCATTGGGAAATGTCACAAGGTTATCCATGAGACATTGAGCGATAGGTGCACCTTGTGGAGCCTCCGGTTGATCATCTTGGTGAGGAGCTCGAAGAACACGAACTCATTCATTGTTAATGTATTCAAAGTGAGCACGGTTAAGGGAACGTTCATCAATGGTTTGGCCAAGGAGTTCGAGATAGTCATGGAAACAATCTATATTAAAGAAATGAAACAAGTGACACAAAGCAGTCGAATAATAAAATGATTTGACTTTGCCATTGTGACGATTTTGGACACTTACCCTCACGAAAACAACGAAGCCAAAAATCATCTACTTAGCAAATAGTTGAAAATTTTCCACCCGAAGGACGAATAAACCAAGAGAAAATAAGATGAAAGATACAATCTTGGGCATTTAAAATAGTTACGTAACCAAGATGACCATGACCCAAAGAGTTTTCATCATCAATCCCGATATTTTCAAAACCAAAAGCTTTATAGAGAACGTTTTGGTCAATTCAAAAAATTGTGCCCATAAGATGGGATTCAATAGCAATAACATGTTCTCTTTTGGCATCATGAATACACTTGGCATTAGAAAAGAAAATTATGACAAGATTTCGATATAAAAACGAGGATAGGCTCAAAATTTTCATAAATTTCTATCTATGAAGCAAACTAAGGTACTCGAATTTAAAACGTTCAGAATTTAAAAAAAGATGGAGACAATACGTTCTTCCCTAAGAGTAAAACCTTGAAAAAATTTGTAAAGGGTCAAATTCATAGAGGTAGGAAACTATGTTAGATAAATAAGGGAGGTTTGGTTTAAGATTACCCTCAACATCTCCGATAGGATTGGAAGAGCTAGAGGCTAAATCTTGTCTTTGTCTCTTTTTAGGTGTCATTATCCCGAAAACATCAAAAACAAATAGAAACACGTGTATGCAATTATCATCACATTCAATCCAAAGAGAAATTCCAATAATTCAAGGTATTGATAAAAATATTATATTTTATAGGTTAAAAATATATACAAGTTTAAACGAATTTTTTGGTGAAAAGAATTTTAAAAACATATTTAAAAAATATACGGTATAATTTTATATTTAAATCAAAAATTCAATTTTTAAAGATTTTGTACAAAAACTTAAAAACTCATAATATATGTATATGTTTTATACAAAAATTAACTAAAAACAACCAGCGAAAAACGAAAATTAAAAAGAAAAGAAAAATGGGTTTATACCTTGATTTATGGAGAATAGATGAATGATGAGATGAGAACGCACCAAATTGCTAACAAAGCTTGGTTTTGATGTGTTGATAAAAATCCCTCCAAGAATTTTAGGTTTTGTGTGAAAATTAAAGGGATTTGAGAGAATTTTATAGTGTTTTTTCAACTAGGATTTTTAGGGTAAAAATGTGGAGTTTTAATTAAAAGTTAATTCTCATTAACTGATTGGAAAGTCAATTATATGAACTTTTATTGATGGAACACTTTCCCATCATTTGACATTGTTTGAGGGTCGATATTTCTTTTTTTATGTTCTATTTTTTCCCTACATTAGGCAAATTTGATTAGGACAGCTTCCACGAACTATTTGTTAGATTCTGGCGTTTAGTGGGGATCAACACCTGCAGTAAAAGTAGGAATTTGTGATTCCATAATTAGTTATCTATTAATTTCTCTAGCCAGCTTAGCAAACATTGATTTATCCTCAAGTGGTAACTCGAGTTGCACCTATCTTCAGGGTGTGAGAGATGCAGCTGTTGAGTCATTACATACTCTGGTAGCTGTACATGTTGAGGTAATTACCACTAATGTGCGGATATATGAACTTCAATTTTTTTGGGGTGTATCTCCGTTGTTTTGGTGTTTAGCTGCATAAGTGATTATTTTGATCTTTTACCTTCTTAATAATCTGTCAGAGAATCCAGTATTTGATCTACGAAGCATCATATCTACCTATCTGTTTAAGCAACTATATTGGTAATAAACTCAATAATTTGTCTGCTCAACTAATTCCTCATCCAGGTATTTGCTGGTGCTAAGCCCCTCTTGGACAAGACACTTGGAATTCTTGTGGAAGGTCTAATTGATAGTTTAATCAGCCTTTTCCATGAGAACGAAAGTAGCGATCTCGGTTCACTTGATACAAACGGTTTCTGCCAGCTCATGCTTGATATATATGGCGTTTTTCTTTAGTATTGTAATGTTCTTGGTTCTGACTAGGGATGTAAAAATAGTAATCAGATGGGTTTCAGGTCGGGTACTGTCAGGTCGGGAAAAATCGGGTACAGGTCATTTCAGGTTATTTTTCTATTTTGACTCGACTCGGGTCGGGTGCGGGTCCATTTCAGGTCGGGTCCATTTCAGATCGGGTTCATTTCAGGTCGGGTCCATTTCAGGTCGGGTTCATTTCAGGTCGGGTCAAAACGGGTCGGGTCCGAAGCAGATAATTGACAGGTTAATTCGGGTTCGGATACACTTCAGGTCAGGTCCATTTCAGGTCGGGTCTGTTTCAGGTCGGGTCCATTTCAGGTCGGGTCCATTTCAGGTCGGGTTCATTTCAGGTCGGTTGCATTTCAGGTCGGGTGCATTTCAGGTCGGGTAATTTTAGGTCGGGTAGTTTTAGGTCGGGGTATTCAGGTCGGGGTATTTTTAGGATTGAAATTCGTATTGAGTTTGAGTTCGGTACAACCGTATAAGCAGTCGATAGACTTTAGGTTGGCCTTCGTCAATCGTCATTGATTTGGAGTTAATTATTTAAAGTCATATCAAATTAAAATTATAAAACATTGGAGTAATTAAAAAATACTGAAAATTGGTCAATCTGGATTAAAAATAAAGTTTCACGGATTATAATAAACAAAAATATCAAATTAAAATTATAAAACATTAGACAAATTTAAAAGAAAACAATGAAAAGGGCTCAATTTGAAATAAAAATAAAATTTTGGGGACTATAATGAACAAAAATATCAAATTAAAAGTATAAAAATTAGAGTAATTAAAAAAATAATAAGTAGATGTCAATTTAGAATAAAAATAAAGTTTTAGGGTCTAGAATGAACAAAATTTCAATTAAAATTATAAAACATGATGAATTAAAATATATATAGGGGCCAATATGGAATTAAAATAAATTTAAGGGACTAGAATGAAGAAAATATCAAATTAAAATAATAAAACATTTGACAAATTAAAAAAATAAATGTGGGTCAATTTGAAATAAAAATAAAGTTTTAGGGTCTAGAAGATGAAAATATCAAATTAAATTATAAAACATTGGACGAATTAAAAAAAACAATGAATAGGGGTCAATTTGGAATTGAAATAAAGTTAAAGGGACTAGAATGAACAAAGTACAAATTAAAATTATAAAACATCGGACGAAATAAAAAAACAATAATTAAGGGTCAATTTGGAATTAAACTAAAGTTTAGGGGACTAGAATGAACAAAATATCAAATTAAAATTATAAAACATCGGACTAATTAAAATAAAGTTAAGAGACTAGAATGAACAAAATATTAAATTAAAATTATAAAACATCGGACTAATTAAAAAAATAAAAAATGGTCAATTTGGAATACAAATACAATTTAAGGACTAAAATGAACAAAATGTCAAAGTAAAATTATATATTATTGGACTAATTAAAAAAACAATTAGTAACGGTCAATTTGGAATAGAAATGAAGTTTTAAGGGCTATAATGAACAGAAATATCAAATTAAAATTATAAAATATTGGACGATTCAGGGTTTAGGTTTTAGGGAAATTTTATTAATGGTTTAGGGTTCATACATTGATAGATACATACATACTTGCATGCATTAAGGTTTAGGGTTTATGGTGTAGGGTTTATGGAAATTCATCAAGGGTTCAGGGTTCATACATAGATAAGTACATATATACATACTTACATACATTAGGGTTTAATTTTTAGGGTTTATGATTTTTAGGGTTTATGGTTCCAGGTTAAGAGAAAATTCAGTTAGGGTTTAGGGTTCATACATTGATAGGTACATACATACATTTTAGTCTCAATATTAGGCACTAGAATGAACAAAAATATCATCAAATGATTTATATCTAAAATATTGGAGTAAATTACAAAAATTAAAAAATAATAAGGGTAACTTTCTGTGGAAAATAAAATTTTAGGGAATAAAATGAATAAAAATATCACCATATTAAAAATAATAAAATTTATATCTACATATATATACACATATACATATATATACATATACATGTATTGCCATAATTAATTAAACATATGCATATATATATATACTAAAACACACATGTATACATACATACTAAAACACATATATATGCATGTATTTAAGTTTTAGTATATATATATATGTATGTATGTAAGTTTTAGTATGCAATATATATATATATATATATATACTAGAACATACATATTTGTATGTATATATGTATACCCCTAAACAATACCCATAAACATCAACCCTTAAATTTTATAATCACTAATAATTAGAGTACAAGCCTAATATCCTAATCCTTAAACTAATCTCATAACTCCAAATAATTAAGTTGACACATTTACCCCTAAACCCCAAACATGAGTATCTAAATCTTACAGACACTATTCACTAATAATTATAGTGCAAGCCTAATCACATATTCCCTAAACTAATCTCATAGCCCCAAACAATCAACTTGACACACTTACCCTTAAACCCTAAACATAAACTCATAAGTCTAACAAACAAAATAAATTGAAACGTAAAAGGACAAATTTAAAAATAAATTAAAACTAAATTATTAATTAGAGCCCAAATCACAAATGAATAAAATTATTAAACCTAATTACTTACCAAATCTTTATACGAGGACCAAATCAAATATAAAGCAAACCAAAAAGCTTAATAATTAATTAATTTATGAAGCATGGCCTAATTAAATAAAATTTAAAGAAATTAAACCAAAAGTTAAGACTAAAAAAAATAAACTAAAACCTAAAAAACCTAAACTTTAACTATCTAATTAAGGAAGGGCCTAAAAGATAATTAACCCCTAAATAAAAAAAATCTCACTTCCACAATCAATTTTGTTTGATATTGGCGGCAAAATCCCCCCCCACCCCACCCCCACACAATTTGATCTGGCGGCACCCCCCCTGTAACACCCTAGACCCGCCTATGCGTTACAACGGATCCTAGGAAGTCACATTAGGGTCACAAGAGCGACCCACAGTAAAAATACTCATAAAAACATTTTTAAAACACTTATTAAATTATAAAACCAACTTCTGTTTAAAATATCATTTCGGGATGTCCTTTAAACATATAACAAAATTTCATAATTACATTTTTACAGACACTGCTGTAAAACAATACATGACTTACATGCCCACTAACTATACAGTACCGTACTCCAAAAGCAACGCCGAGAGAACTCCGAACACTGTTGTCAATCATTATCTCATGATATATTCCTTTAACCTGCGGTGGTAAAAACAACGTGAGCTTGGGAAAAGCTCAGTAATACAAAACTACCAGAAGATGCTATAAGCTCATGCAGATATATGGTAGGCATAACATTTTCATGACGTTCCGCGCAGTAACGACCTCCATTTCTGTTCTACTATTTCGAGGTTGCATCATACTCGAGAATAACGATACTTGATCTTTATTCAGACCTTGAGAAGTAGACGGGAATTATATAGGCTAGTAGCATGCGAGTTAGGAATCAGAGAGTTTGGGGTCTAGTGTGTTCCAACAGTGCAACATTAATGCATGAAATGTAACAATGCAGTAAACCTTTTTATATCATATACATATGTTCAAGTAGCAATAGAATACATTTTCAATTCTTTATTTACCCTCCAACCATACTCCAGTATTTAGTTTCCCCAGTGCGGTATCATGTACAGGCATTAACCCGAGCCCATTGGGCGAGGGTACCATCCTAAGGAATACCTTAGAATACGGGCGGCCCTTGCCGAAGCATAGGAACCGAAAACGGGCGGACCTGGCCGAAGCCTAGAATCCGTAAACGGGCGGATCTGGCCGAAGCCTAGGATCCGTAAACGGGACGGTCTTACCAGCTGGATCAGGGCTGAGCCGTAGGTAACTCCATATCATGTCCCAATTACCCCAGTGAATCAGATCATCATTAATTCATTAGTCAATAACTGTATTTTTAGTAACACATTATCCATGTAGCATGTTTTCCATATCGGGTGCATATGCATATATCATAAATAAAGTACGGTCATGCTTAATTATAAAACATGTCATGTAAGTCCAAATATGTCAATCAAATGCACGTGATCGGTATCATAACATGTAAAACAGTATGCAAAACAGTCGTTTGGCACACATGGAACACACTAAGTGGAACAATTTACTTCTTGGAGATACTTGACATTTACGGAATGGAACACATTAATTTTTGACAGTTGTACGGATCTTTGAAACGGGACCCCTATTAAAAGAGGGGTTTGTGATAACGGTTCAAACCAAATATTCAGGAGATGATATATCAGGATCTTTGAGAGTTTTGGCTTATTATGAATGATTTCCTCATTTAAGTCTACGAGGGTATTATAGTCATTTTAACTATCAGGGGTGATTTCGTAATATAGCCCATCAATGATGATATGACGATTCACAATATTTAAGATTTCTAGATGTTTATTGAGCCTCCAAAACCATTCAAAACTAACATATTCCAACCTTGCAGTACTAACCAAACCGTCTGATGTACGCACTTCTCAAGTATCATTTCCAAATACTGATTGTATCGTATATCTGAATAGTTGCCTCCATATTTCACCATAGAACTTGCCACGGAGTAGTCGAACTAATACTCTGTACGGGAAGACTTCCACCCTTATATTAATATCTAGAATGACTAACGTACGTAAGTCATGCTTCAACCCTTAAGGGCATTCCGGTCATTTTCAGCTTTATCGACATTTCCAAAATTTTATCAAGACAATTTACTTATTCTAGTCAATGGGGGTATTCCAGTTATTCTGAGACTCGGGTTATCCATCATTTCTGTCAGTTGAACCATTTATAGTATTTCAATTATTTAAATATTCATGAGTGTCTCAGCCATTCAAGAAATTTCGGTACTTCCAACCACTCTATTCATTTCAGAACCCAATGGTTTATTTATCCTTCCAGTTCATTTGTAAACCTCGGTGTCCGAGGATACTTCAACTCTTTTTAGTCAATACCATCCTTCCGATTATTTTAACCATAACGGTATTTTCAATACTTTAAGTCATTTCGATTTATTCTGTAATTTGAGCCACTCGCTTAATTCAGGGGTATGTATAGATTCCCCTAAATCTATAGTCGAAGATTCATTCCAAATCCAAGATGACCTAACACCTTTCCATATCTTTCCAAGTAGTTCGAGGTTTTCAGATGAATCATGTTGTTTCACCATATTTAGCGTAGATTTCTAGACCGCTTCTGATTTCAATGGTATTTTAGTCATTCACAGACCTTGAGGGTATTTTCGTAATTTCATGTTCAGGTATCTTTCGCATTTAAACATTTCACACTAAAGCTCAGAATTGGAGATTAGATGCCTCATTAATTACTTAATGAACTTCGGCTACTCCAGATTTATTAGCTTCCTCGTTCGAGCATTTCGGTCTTATCTAAATTATCATATTCAATTTCATATTTAGTTTGACTTAAGTAGGGCTAACAGCACTTCTTATCATTTTCATGTATGCATTAACAAACACCAACATGATCTCAAAGCATACAAGAGGTAGTAGTGTATTACCTTTAATACTTGTTATATCGGTCGACCATTATACTCCGTTCGATCACTCTCGAACCCGAATGCGACGTCCTCAACATCCCGACTACAAGGAACTTTAAATACCTTCATCAAAAATATTCAACTTTCAGTCTTTAATCACCTTACTCATAATTGATTATTAAAATACATAAGCAGACTCGAGTTCAAGGTCCAATTTGGAGGCTTTGGGGTTAGAATTTTACGAAACGGGCTTCAAAATCGGACTCAGGACGTCGAAAAACATAAAATATGACTTTTCTGGAAAAGTTGACTTTTTGGTCAAAGTCAACGGTCAGGTCAACGGGCAGGTCAATGCTGACGTCAGCAGTCAACGCTGACGTCACTGGTTTGACTCGGTCAACGGGTCGGGTCAGTCAACGGGTCGGGTCGGTCAACGGGTCGGATCGGTCAACGGGTCGGACAACGGGTCAGGTCTGTCAATGGGTCGGTCGGGTCAACGGGTCAAACCGGTTCAGACCAGTTTAGACCGGGTTGAACCCGGTTTACTTACCCTAAAGAGTTCGTCGGAATGTCGCCGGGATCTCACCGGAAACTCGCCGGAATCTCACCGGAATGTCCCAAAAAAACTCGATTCTGCTGGATTTTGAAAGCTTGTCAACTCAAGAATTCAACCAAAACGCTATATAACTTATTTAAACCAGAAAACTTACCGAAAACTACCTAAAACGTCAAAACTCCGTCGAAAATGACGAAGCTCCGACGAACCCCTTAACGGCGGCGGATCGATGATCGGTCATATGGGTTTTGTCCGCCTTGGCTCGGTGATGACGGTGGTACCAGGCACAACTATATCGGACGGCAGACGACGGTGATATCACCGAAAATAGATGCGGCGTACCAAGGGTTTCGAGCAACTTTTGACTGGATCCCTATAGCGAACGACGTCTTCTTGCCGCGAGTGGTGGCCAGGGATCCGACCGGAGTGCGACGACGCTCCGTTTGCTGCCGGCGGTGACGTACACGGCAGAGCGGTGAGGGAGATCGGGGAAGATGAACGGTGGGGAGGGGCTTGTGTTCGTAGAAATGAGAGATGGTTGG
Organism: Hibiscus trionum; assembly: GCA_030270665.1. Lineage (NCBI taxonomy): Eukaryota > Viridiplantae > Streptophyta > Magnoliopsida > Malvales > Malvaceae > Hibiscus > Hibiscus trionum. Next base: position 3,051,938 of record BSYR01000021.1, on the reverse strand, counting down.
CAGATCCAGTTTTTAGGGGAAAATAGATCTGAAATAATAGAGTCAAAAATGAGGGTAGGTGGGATATTTTTTTTATTTTATTATTATTATTCAAAATGTGTGGAATAAATTAAAGGTGAATGGGTTTAACACCAAGAGCTGTTATAGCTCCAACGGTTGGATGCTTGGTTTAGAAGCCTTGAGGTTGTGGGATCAAATCCCCTTAGCAGCGAACCCTTTTTTTTTTACACACACACACTTATATATCTATATCTATGCTTTTAAGGGTGTTACACCCCCCCCACACATTTGATCTGGCGGCAACCCTCTTCCCCCCCACCCCCACACATTTGATCTGGCGGCAACCCTCTCCCCCCTCCATTTTGTTTTTGTTTGATATGGTGCCAAAATTTCCCCCTAATAATTTCCTATCAATCAAAAAAACTTTTCCCCCATTAATTCAAAAAAAACTTTCCCCTAAACTAAAAAAATATTTTTTTTTATTTTAATAGTTATAATTAAATTTTTTAATAAATTTTTTTTAAATTTAATGATCACAATTAATAAATTGATTTAAATTTTAAATAATTTGTTTTAAATTCATCCATCACAACTTATTAATTTAATAAAACTTTTAAATTTTGAATATTTTTAATAAAATAAATTTAAGTATGTTAATTTTTATTAAACTTCACAAATAATTTATATTGAACGAGTTAGTATTAAATTAATTTAATAAATTAATACTTTACATTTATCAACACTTTAAATTTATCAAATCGTAGACTTCTTCAACTATATATCAGGTAAATATCAAGTCAGATCAATATCAGTTCAGGTTAAAAATAGGTCGGGTTCAAAGCAGGTCGGGTCAATTAACAGGTCGGGTTCAAAACAGGTCGGGTTCAAAACAGGTCGGGTCCAAAACAGGTCGGGTAATATCGAATCTCGGGTCAATCCAGTCGGGTAAAATCGGTTATCTGCCAGGTCGGCTTCGGGTTCGGGTTCGTTTCAGTCGGACGCAGGTCGGGTTTCAGGTCCACAGTAACAGGTCCAATTCGGGTTCGGGTCGTTTTCAGTCAGACGCAGGTCGGGTTCGGTCACTACAGTAACAGGTCGAATTCAGGTTCGGGTCAACAACACTCGGTTACAGATCGGGTTCGGGTCATTAAATTTTTAGGTCAAATCAGGTTCTGACTCGAGCAGGTTTCAGTCGGGTTTTCAGGTCGGGTCAGCTTTTTACATCCCTAGTTCTGACAATTGATTATTGCTTCCCTTTTATATGCTACACTATGGTTTAATATTACAAAGTCCAAAACATTTTTCACTTAATTTGTTATATCAAAATATTAGTTCAACACTTACTATTGTCTGCAAACATGATGAGAATTGAATCGTTTTCAGATTGCTGATATCTTTTCTTTGTGATTTTATCATTTTTGATAGAACTTTGGAACAGGTTGTTAGTTGTTACTGGTTTGTAAGCACTAGGTTCTTTTCTTTTCGTGCAACAATATGTAGACCTTTTTTGCCAAATGCTCATATTCCTCTATGTATTTCCTTTTCCCTTTCCTCACTCGATGTTGAATGAATGATTTGAAGGAAGTTATGTAGCCGTTTGTGCTTTCCTGTATTTCTGATTACCTGATTAATCTGAGTATACGGTTGATTCTTGTGAGCTGTCTTTTGCAGCTTGAATATTTCGAGACCATTTTAAATCCATTTTTCACAAGTGATGCTAGGGAGTCTATGATGTCTTTACAAGGTGTGCTGTTGGAGAAAGCCACTGAAATCCTCTCTGAGGTTGAGGTTCCAAGGCACAATCGGCGGCCAACTCGTGGAAGTGAAGATCATGGTCCAGATGAGAGGCAGCAAGGGGCATCTCATCTCTAGATGGCCTGATTGTAAGATTCTTGTGCTTCTAGGATATCTTCCTATATTTGTTTTTTATGGAGACATTTCGAACATGTTGGCTGTTCATTCATTTCCTTTTTTTTAAATCATTCTTTACTGAGATGAATTAGAAGAACCGCAGTCTCAGGCATATCACATATCAATATTCCATGTTGGTTTAGACAATTTTGGTCAGGTTACTATAGTGTCTACGCACTAAAGTAAACACATCCTATTCATACATGTAGTTTCTCATTTAGTTTCATGTCGGGGGCCATTATCATAGCTTTAATCTTTTTTGTTTTAGGGTTCCTTTCGATGAACGTTGTTGGTTTTACCGAGGCTCTTGCACAACAAAATAGCTCTGAATTGCTGCAAGCAGAGCTTGAGAGGACTCGCATCAATACGGCATATTTTGTGGAGCCGCTTATACAAACTCCAACAACCTCACATGTCAAAATTAAAATGTATTTCGATTTAGGTTGTCACGGTTAGGATCTAAGCCTTAAATTTTATAGCCTAAATATGATGAGTTGTGTAAAATTCTCTTACACAGTTTGTGTATCAAAATATAACCTTATATATAAGGTTTATTTATTCTACCGAATGACCTTTCTAATTTTCTCATTTTATATATACATATATAAATAGGATAAATATTTTATACACAGGCGGTGGAAACTGAAAGTTTCCACAAGCGCTTTAGTTTTAAGGTATCGGGTTTAGGATAAATATTTAGTTTTATATATACAAAATATAACTCTATCATCTGAGACCTAATCTCCATTACTATTGCGTAAAGCATGCACCTAGTTGGAACGTCTCCAAGCCATAGCAAAACGATGATAGAACTTGGTATTCCTATCACCATCCAACACCCATCGACATCGAGCCTTTTGAATCCCGCCGACATTAGAGCACCCAGGCTCCATAATCGTGGACTGCTGATTTTGGTTGGTAGCTGGAGGTGCACCACTTCGCGGCATATCCCCACCCACTCATAGAGAACCGATTGAGGCGGGAAATGAAACTCCGATTGTTTATTAAAGCTAAGGCCTTTTATAGCAACAGTCTATGAAATCTTCTTCGATCAAGTGAGCTTCTCACTAGCTTTCCTACTCTCACGCGCATTCACACCTTCCTCCGTAATCACCACCGTCGCATGAGAACCATCACAGATACCGGGTTTGTGGGAGCTCACAACTAGAAAATCACCCTCCTGTAAAGGCACCACAAGATCTTTAACCATAGCCAATATCAACCTCCCGACTGGACAACCCCTTCTCTTTTACAGTTTCTGGCCGCTCACTGACCCCCGATATTGGGGGTTTTTTAGGATTGAAACGTGCACCCACCGACCGACTCAAGTCGGGCCTCTCATCCTCCACATTTACGACCTTAGTAACTTCCTCTTCCGACTGTTGTAGCACACTAAAACGAGAGCCAGAACTCCCCTTACCTCGTAACATTATGAGAACCCTCACTTGGCTTCTGAACCCGTTGCCGACGAGTTTCAGCTATCATCCACGAGCCAAACATCTCTTCCAGATTATTAGAGTCCCACTTAGGGCCTTTCACCGATTCAACAGCCTCAGGAGTATCAACTTTCTTACCATAGCTAGTTTCAGAGTCAACCAAAACTGCTAACCCCGCAAAACATCCACGATCCCCAGCATCTGTCTTATAATCAACACGAATAACACGTCCAATGTTCATATAAATGTCGCGAAAGAATACTTTAGAGTAATACCTATAGGGCAGGCCCGGAAGTCATACCCATACAATCACCTAAGAGGAATGATGTTTAGATGGCGAAAAAGATCGACTCCAGGGCTGCACCCTCAAGTAGCTCCCGTAGATTGTCTAGGGTCTCGTGGTGAGGACATGCATATAGTTTGATTTCAAAGCAAAACGAACAACAACCAACACTAAAGCTGGTGCCACCGTCGACGGCCAAATAAAATTAAAAAAAAAACAAGAGACAGCTGCGCTATAGAAAACTCTCTAAACTTTAAGAGAAAACCCTAAATATTGATTTTTTTAAAACTTTAAATAATAAAATTTAGAATTAATATAATTTTTTGGATAACAAAGGGAAGAATTAATATAATTTGAATCAAAGTTAATTTGAATACATAAATCATATTTAAAAGCTAAAACTACATAGGTAACTATAAAAGTTCTATATCTAATGTAATATAATTGAAAAACTATTTTAATAATATTATTCAAATAAATTGAAATTATTTCAAATCCTGAAAAAATATTTTTTTAATCACTAATTTTACAATAGTTTTAAGTAACATATTTTAAACATGACTACGTTGAAATATTTTTAAAGTTTAAAAGATTTTTTTCATGAATATTACATAGATAACATCATAAAATTTAATACAAATAAACGTTCATGAATAAGCATTAAACCACCTCTTGCAATTCCATATAAATTTTCTAAATAAATTATAAACCATTATCATCCAATTAACACATTTAAAGCAATTAAACCGCTATGCAATAAATAAAAGCATTAAATCACCGCATTCAATTAAAACAAATTTTCAGATATGCAGTGGAATTTAGTTTATAAAATTATGAACCGAGTTCATTCAAGTTCTATTTTTTAAATCGAATTAGTTGAATCTAATAATTTATTTTTTAAAATGAAATCAAATTTTACTCACCCGTAATAACAAATTATTTTAATAATATTATTCATCTAAATTAAAATCAATTAAAATCATTGTGCTATGTAAAACGAAATCTTTAAAAAAACATTTTTTAATTACTAAATTATACAAGTTTTAACGTATTCTAAATGAGCTAATGTTTAATTCACTGTTAATAGAGTTTTTTTCTTCTTCACAAGTGCGCTTTAAATGATGTAAAGTGTTAGGGGCTTTATACCCTACACATTATAAATCAAATAATAAATTCTAACCCTAAATCTTAAATTTTAAAACGTTAAAAAAGTACCGCTTATTCGTTTTCAACCATCGATGCATCAAAACACTTCCATTTTAAATATGACTATATTACAATATTTTATGCAACATATATGGATCAAGGGACCTTAGTTGTGCTATTTTCTAATATCGTGCATTTAAATGAATCTACATATATTGGTACTCTTTTGGCTCATGGGATAAAAAGTCAAGTCTCATCCACATTTCTTCCGTTTGACAATGTTAATAGAGTATAGGGCACATAGTAAATAATCAGGATGCGAATATTGTGAACGTTTATCAGATTATATTTCACGATAATAAGTGTTTGATTGCACTAGAAGCTTCTAAACTTGTTTTCGATTTTTTCAAGAAGTAGATATTTTCATGAAATAATAAAGTACTTAATGATAAGGATAGTTGGTATAACTTTATTAAAGATGACTTCAAAAACATATTCAAAAAGGTCGCGAGCATACTTTTTAAAAACGTTGATCATAAAAGATACGATAGTTTGTCCTCCAATATGGCTAAAAACTTCTTCATTATCGATTCTGGCGAGCAAGCCAAGCTCTTGCCTCTTCTTTTCGACTCATAGAGCAATAGTGTCGACTTAGACAACCTTCACCTTTTGATGTCGAGTATAATTGGATTGCTATTTCAGATGTCCTAAGCAACAATTCAGGATTCAATTTACCTTTAGAGCTTTCATCATTCTTATTCTGTCACGACAAACAAAACTTATAAGTTTAAATTCAATTTTTTCATCCCTATAAAATTGTAACAATTCAAATAACATTGTTTCATAACTTTTTTTATGATAGGCATTTTGTGGGTCCGAAGTTTATACTGAGAGCTCCATTTACATGGTCCGAACAAGATAAATACGATGTCATTCACAAGTTGGATCAACTTATCAAGGTTGAACGGATTGGTAAGCTAGCCTTCTCTAATTGTTTGGACAATGATCATGACAAACGAAAGTGGAGAAATCTTGTGGCCCAAAATCTAATCTTTGATCAAATGCTTGAGCATTCGAGTCAGTCGAGAAAGAAATGGGTAGTTCGAGTCAGCCGGGCCAAAAGGGGTTACGTGCATATCTGTTTTTTACCGATTTAGTGTAATTCTGCACTAATACCTACCGACATCAATATTGAAAAAAAAATTAATGCAGGTAGGCATTAGTGCAGAATCACACTAAATATATTCATTTAAAGACGTCAATATTGAAAAAAAAAACTTACTTTCCATTCTCTAAGATGTTAATATGCAAAGTCGTTTTAATGCGGGTAGGCATTAGTGCAGAATCACACTAAATCGGCAGAAAACGAATATGCACGTAACCCCTTTTGGCCCGGATGACTCAAACTACCTTCTTTCTTTCTCAGCTGACTCGAATGTTCAAGCATTTGATCAAAGACTGAATTTTAGGCCACAAGAATTCTCCACTTTCGTATGTCATGATTATTGTCCAAACAGTCAGAGAAGGCTAGCTTATCAATTCGTTCAACCTTGATAAGGTGATCCAACTTATGAATGAAATCTTATTTATCTCGTTCGAATCATATAAATGGAGATCTCAGTATAAACTTCGGACCCACAAAACGTCTATCATAAAAAAGTTATAAATGATGTTATTTGAATTATTATAATTCTATAGGGATAAAAAATTGAATTCAAACTTACAAATTTTGATTGTCGAGACCGAACAAGAATGATGAAAGCTTTGAAAGTAAATTGAATCCGAAATTGCTGCCTAGGACATCTATCATCTAAAAGGGCAATCTAATTATACTCGACACCAAACGGTGAAATTTATCTAAGTCGACACTATTGCTCTGTGAGTCGAAAAGAAGAGGCAATAACTTAACTTTCTCGCCAAAATCGGTAATGAATAGGCTTTTAGCCAAATTGGAGGACAAACCATCGTATCTTTTATGATAAACGCCTTCAAAAAAATATGCTCACAACTTTTTTGAATAGGTTTGTAAAGTCATCCTTAATAAAGTTATACCGACTATCATTATCATTAAGCCGTTTATCATTCCATGAAAATATTTTTTTCTTAAAAAAATCGAAAACAGATTTAGAAGCTTTTAGTGCAATCAAATACTTGTTATCGTGAAAGATGATCTGATAGACGTTCATAATATTCGCATCTCGATTATTTACTAGGTGATCATATATGCCCCATGCTCCATTAACATTGTTAAACAGAAAAACTATGAATAGAATTTGGCTTTCTATCCCATTAGCCAAAAGAGTTCCAGCATATGTGGATTCATTTGAATGCATGCTATCAGAAATAGCAAAACTTAAGGTCCCTTGATCCATACATGTTGCATAAAACATGTAAGAAATGAAGCAGTCCAATTTCTCTATATTATGATGTTTAGTTAATTAGAATGAAAGTGATCAATTTTACTTACCCGTATTTTGAAGTTCGAATCACTAGAAGGGATTGTGGAGTTAAGGTTGTTAAGTTAACATACAGAGATTTTCATGAACACTTTTCTACTTTCACCATTTCTTTACTTTCATGAATATCATCATATAATAGTACCTATCATCTTTTTTAACGAAAATTAACAAAAAAAGGGAAAATCAAAGCAAAATGGATGAAAAAAAGTAATATGGAGAAGAAGACATACTTGGAAATAATGTCTGAAGTTTTGAACGCGTCAGGGTACAAATTTGTCACCAACACCGGCCTCTTGGACTGGTGTCGCCTCTTTCTCTCCAATCGGCGATGAAGAAATGAGTTTTGTTTAACTTTAAAAACAGAGAGTCGGCCATACATAATACATTAGATTGTCAACGATTTTTTTAATTTTTTTAATGGAAAAGGACTAATGTAATAGTCACATTTAAAAAAATGCTAAAACTAATATATAAATTAGTATCTAAAAATATTTTATAAAACATAATATTTCTTTTTAAATTGTACAAAGATTTGAATTAATTTTCTTTTATTATTTTTAAAATAGTTTGTCACTAAATGTGATATTTAATGCTTTTATTTATTCCACAACGGTTTAATTGCTTTAAATTTGTTAATAATGCTTTTATTTAATGCTAAAACTAGAAATCTAAATGATATAGCATGAGATGCATACCAAGCAGTACAGCACAGGAGGAGGCACAAAAATGAGGAGCAAAAGGACATCATTTTATCTTCCATGCAAAAATGCCTTCCCTACAAGATCATTACTTTCTAAGAACGTCATCAGGAACTCAAGTCTTTGTTTAGATTAGGCCATTTTATTTTGTTTTTGTAAAACAAAAAATAAAAAATAGAAGCAACTATTCAGACCAGACTAAGCATAGGCTTAAAATTCTCTGCCCAAGCATTAGTCCATTTAATAAAATGGGCCTCTTTGGTCATGGCTCATTTTTCAAGACTAGCATTTTTATCCAGACCTATAAACTAGTGAGGGCTTTCGGGCTTGTGCGGGTAACCCAACCCATGAATGGTCTAAACATACTCATAGGCATTATAGAAAAAGATATGTAACAACACACTTAATACTGCAGTCTATTCAACAAAAAATGGAAACATTTGTGTTTTACGGAAGGAGAGGAAACATATTTCTTGAAACTCACATCAAGAAGAGAATATGTTGTGTGCCATGTTCCTCGGTTACCGCCTCTTCCATTACAAGATTGAAAATGGACTAGTAGATCAATTGCGAAAACATTGAGAGTTGAAGTCAAAAATAAGAAAGGAAAGGCAAAAATAAGAAATTGGAAGAAAACCAAAGACAAATAGCAAAAATCATAAAGGAAAAAAACACACATATAAATCTATCGTGTTCAAATTGAAGTCTTTGTTTAGATTAATCTTTTTTTTTTGTCTTTGTCTAGTGATAGGCAATATAGAAAAAGTTATGTAACAACACACTCAATAGTGCACCCCTGTCTATTCAAATTCAACAGAAAATGGAAACATTTGTGTTTTAGGAAAGGTGAGGAAACATATTTTTTGAAACTGACATCAAGAAAAGAATATGTTAGGTGTCCATTTGAACATTAAAAACGGACTGGTAGACCAACTGTGGAAATGTTCAAAGTTGAGCAAATATTGTTGAAAGGAAATGGCAAAAACAAGAAATGGAAAGAAAACTAAAGACAAATGACAAAAAGTAAGCATTTGGGCATTTCAATACAAACAAGAGCAAGTAACATGTTACAACAACCAAAGCAGAATTGAGAAGCCATTCAATCAATTTAAAAGCACATATATAATTACTTACTATCATAAGAAAGCAAGGTAGTAGTGAATAGTGATGTTAAGGGGACACTAACCTTCATTTAAGGCAAGTAAACACACAATTGGCCTCTTGGAATGGAACAGAGACGACAGGTTCAGACAGTCCCGTTGCATAAATTTCTCCAGAATCATAGCGCACGCTGATTTTTGTGTATTGAAATTGATCTTCATTTGTATCGTACCAAACAAAACAGAGTACACCATTACCCAAATGATAGACATGAGCTAAATCGGGCACCAGTACTGGAAATTTAGAAAACCAGCTGACGGGAAGCCATTTGTTCTCAACCAAATCATACGCCTCTAGAGAACAACACTGATCAGATAAAGAAAACAAACCCGTTTCTGAATCAGAAAACATGAGACAGTAGATCACGCCATCTACGAGCACCGCTACATAAGGCCATAGACCAAAGTCTTCATTCAGGCATTCCCATGATTCATCATCAACATAGTAGGCGTAAAGAGGAAATTTACCAGTTCTGAAGTGCACCAAAATCCGAGATCTTGGAGAATCATAGAGAACGGGAAAAGATAAACCATGAGGAACCATATCGACATCCGAAGGGTGAGTCAAAGGTTTCCAAGCACTCCCCCTTACATCGAAAACATCGCCAAAATGAGCCAAATCAGATCCCATGAAGGCGTAAATCTTCCCTTCCGCAGCAACAGCCACGGATCTCCTCCGTGGGACGGACATGCGAGGAGCATCTTTCCAGCCATGCTCAGGGTGGTCAGGATCAAAGCAGAAAACATGGTCATGACTGTGAATTTGTCTAGTTTCCCCATCGGGACAACTGGGAACCATGGAGCAAGATCCCCCAAGGACGTAAACGTGGTTGCGGCAGGCAACGGCAGAGAAGCCTTCACTAACTTGAGGCGGCATCGATATCAAAACGTCACTGATTTGACGCGTTTCCAGGTTCAAAGTGTGCCAATCAACATCAAAATATCCTTTCCTATCTGTGAATTTCTCAGCGCAGAAAAGAAGGGTATCTCGCTCTCCGATTCCTTTCAGTTTTTTTGAACGGGGCTCTCCCATACCTTGGCTCCTGATTCAACTCCCAAATTTGTTAACCTAAATGAAGCAATTGTAATATAAATAATATTTATTCGGATAAATTACATCAGATGCCACCCAACTTTAGATGATATATTCCTTATGCCACTGAAGAACTCCTAAAGTCGAAAAACAACCGACCGTCAGTAATACAGTCTTTCTGTGCAAAATTCATTCTCCTTTCCCCTCTAAGTAGAAATAGAACTAGTTTTTGTCAAAAAAAAGTTATATGCACATACATAGGACATTTACGTACCTATCCAATGAGATGTGTAAAAATATTTATATAGGTGAGGTAGACCAGACGAGAAATTTTAGGGTGAGAATAAAATGAGGCGAATTTACACAAATGGTAAGAGCTAGCAAGGAACAATGTTATTACCCAAGTAAGTCTTGTGAATAGCTGATTTGAGTTTTAGCATATATAGTTTACTTCAAATTGCTGATGAGAGTGCTTCTGAGCAAATCAGATTTTGAATCAAATTACTAGCTCTCAAGTGCTTTTAAACAAATATTTTTTTAGTTGACTTGAATTTGATAACATGTTCTATTCCAAGAAGAATGCTGCCGACTTTACTTGCTTAAAATCACCTACTCTGGAGGTCAACTCTCTCAAATGTTTAATGTTTAAGGTTCAAATCTGCTCGGTCTAAAATAGACTTGTTAAGGCAGGACCGCAACACAATAAGAGATGATCTTGACACGTAGTACTACTTTTGAAAGGCACTTTTCAACTCAAACTAACTTTTCAAGCCATAAGCAATGCTGAGCGGAGGGTTTTTCAAGTCAAAAGGTGCTTTTTAAACTGGGGTTTTAACCCAAACCAAACACGATGCTAAACTAGCCCTAAAACATTAAATAATCTTAGTGAGGTCGTCCATGATCTAATTGGATAACAATAATTTCAAGCAGCTTTTTGTTTGAGGTCTATGATATGGTTGATTAAAGGAAAAAGCAAGGCTTTAATATTGCTAATTAAAGATGACTGGAAAAGGTCGATACGGTTGTGTTTATCCTGCCTATGCTACCAAAATAGAAAAAAGTTTTCCACATTTTAAACTCTGCCTTACAAGTTGCATCAGAATTAGTATTTTACCATGAGCTAAGTTGTTGGTAGGTACATAAATTATTACATTTTATACATAATTTCATACAAAAATCGTAAGAAAAAGGTAGGTACCGAAATTCTTACCCGAGATCACCAAAATTAAAAGGAGCTCAATTTAGGATAGACATTTTTTTACATACATGTTGGCCTACAAGAAAACGTATTTTCTTGCATGAACAATGAGAATTTCAGTAAGTACAAAAATTATTACATAATATACATAAATTGTTATAGAAATGGTAATAAAAAATGTACTTACCGAAATCCTTATCTGAGGTCACCAAAACCAAAAGGAGCTCAACTTAAGGTAAGCATATGTGTATATACATATTGACCTACAAGAAAACCTATTTTTTTACAAGAACGATGAAATTTTAAGTATGTACCGAAATTGTTACAAAATATACATAAATTGTTACATAAATGATAATAAAAATGTACGTACCATAATCCTTACCCGATATCACAAAAACCAAAAGGAGCTCAAAAGGCTAAGCATTTGTGTACATACAGACTGACCTACAAAAAAATCTATTTTCTTACAAGAACGATGAAAATTTTAGTAGGTATCGAAATTATTACAAAATTATAAATTGTTACAGAAATGGTAATAAAAAGGTAGGTACCAAAATCCTTACCCGAGATCATCAAAATAAAAAAGAGCTCAATTTAGGGTAAGCATTTGCGTACATACATGTTTTCCTACGAGAAAACCTATTTTATTACAAGAACGATGAGAATTTCTGTAGGTACAAAAATTATTACAATTTATACATGATTTCTTACAGAAACCGTAAGAAAAAAGGTAGGTACCTAAATCCTTACCCGAGATCATCAAAACTAAAAGGAGCTCAACTTAGGGTAAGCATTTGTTTCATACATATTTTCCTACGAGAAAACCTATTTTTTACAAGAACGATGAGAATTTCAGTAGGTACAAAAATTATTATAAAATATACATAAATTCTTACAAAAAGGATAACAAAAAGGGTAGGTACCGAAATCCTTACCCGAGATCACCAAAACCAAAAGGAGATTAACTTAGGATAAGCATTTGTGTACATACAAATTTTCTTATGAGAAAACCTATTTTATTACAAGAACAATGAGAATTTCAGTAGGTACCAAAATTATTACAAATATACATAAATTGTTATAGAAAGGGTAATAAAAACGTATGTATCGAAATCCTTACCCGAAATCACCCAAACCCAAAAGAGCTCAATTTATGGTAAGCATTTGTGTATACACACAAAAGGGCTGCAAGGTAACCTATTTTCTTACAAAATGGATGAGAATTTGAGTAGTACACAAATTATTACAGAAAATACATAATTTGTTACATAAAAGATAAGAAAAAAGGTAAATACATAATTTATTGTGTTTCCACACAAAAGGCTACATGATAACCACTTTTCTTACAAAATAACCTTTTTTTCTTACCGTTTTATTACACTGGTAATAATTTCAAGTATGTGAATATTGGTATGGTCATAACAATACCGATACTACTCTCAAAATAAATTCTTACCAGGACCAACATAAATTTTTACCGAATAGGTAAGAAAAAAGGTTATAGCATATGTTTTTACCCAATATCACCAATTACTAAATTTTTGCCCTAGTTAATCAAAATCAAAACTCTTAAAACTAGTGGTAGGAATTTAGTTTCCAATCTAAAATTTAACTCAACCAACCTGATTTCTTAATAATCTCCAAAGATTTTAGGTTCCAACCTAAATTCTTATCCTAGTTAATCAAAACCTTGACACTCAGGGTAAAAATTTAGGTTTTAACCTAAAATCTAACTCGACCAACCTGATTTCTTATGAAACTCGTAAAATTTTAAGTTACAACCTAAATTCTTACGGTGACCAACCTATAATGTTACATTGTCCAACTGAAAAAGTTTACCCGATTGATAAGAAAATTTGTACCAACCTAAAATGTTACACATGTTCCTCCAAATCTAAAAACTCAAAACTGATGGTAACCTTTTACATTTTAACCTAATGAGTTACAAGATCTAAATAATTTATTACGGACATCGTAACATTTTAGGCTTCAAACCTAAACCTAAAATGTTACCCTATCCAACCTAAAAAGTTACATAATTAGTAAAAATCGCTTATAACTTAAAATGTTATATGCGTTTCTCAATTGAAAATAACTTACCAATAATGTTAATATGTATAAGCATTTGTATAACAGATTTTAATTTGCTTTACACTTTTCGGTTGTTATATGAGAAAAAACTCAATGTTGTTCATATGAAATAGGTTATTTAATCTTATGTTTACGTTTAATAACACTCTTTAGCTGAACCGTGATGACGTTCAAATTTGTTATATTTTTCATATCATCCTATACAAATAATATGAAATTTAGTGCACGTAGGTGATAGAACTCATCATGAGAATTTTATAAGTCCCACTATTTCTCTTGAAAAGTTATCTGATTTACACTCAATTAAGAATACTTACATTTCACTAACGCAACAGAACAATAAGAAGCAAGAATATAAGCCGCTTACAAATAAAAAAAAGATAGGAAATGATACACATACGAATAAGAAAAGATAAATTTAACAAGTTTACATTAGTTTGTACATATCCAGAGCTACGTTTATCATCTTGTATAGATTTAGTGGAGAATCTAAATCTACCACATCAAAACTTCTATCTCTAGTTCACATACGATGATGAACTATATTTTTAAAATGCTACTTTAATTGCATGTGTCACAATTTTAGGAACTTTTTGAGAACCAAATCTATTATACAAGGAAATCATATATATCAAGGGGGCACATAATCTGTTGCGCACTTGTCACCAGGCATATGTTAATCGATGATGAATTATATATTTAAAATGTCACTTTAACTGCATGTGTTGTCTGAAATTAAAACATATGTTAATCAATGATTATATATAAAAAATCATATTTTTATAGATCTTTAAAATTTAAAATACCTAAATAAATAAAGTTATACAAACAAGGTGAATCAAATAAAAAAACAAACACGAAAATCATAAAAGAATAGGACTTACTCACTAGTAAATAAGTGAGTAGGAGATATAACATTGAGTACATAACTTTCAAAGCACATGAAGCAGGTATTAAACAAGAACAAATAGTGTTAGTAAGAAAATGTTACGTTACCATAATGTCACATTCTAAATATTAAGTTGATAGCTAAATTATCAATTATAAACTTTTCTTTGTTCACTAATAAAAATTTTTGCTTCATTTAAAATTACTTTGTATTTCTGATAAGGCCATTTCTAAGTTAAGTTTAAGCATTAAAAGAAAAGAAACATCATATTTGTAACAAATTTCAGGAAGTCAAATACTTTTAGGGCGCGTTTGGTTCACGGAATGAAAGATTACTCTTGGGAATAAGATTCCTGGAATATAACATTACCTGACATATTACTAGGAATGTTACATTACCTTGTTTGGTTTATTTGGTAGGAATGTAAGATTATTGTGTTTGGTTGGAGGTAAATAAGATTATCTGAAAGTGAAATTTACTAAATTGACCGTGTGTTATATTGTCTTTTTAACGTGTTAAACTTTCAATATTAAATTAAAAATATATGCACAAAAAAAGTGTAGAATTATTTTTGTTACAATATTTAAATTTTACAAAAATAATATATTTATCTTATTATTAATATAATTATTATATTAACTATTTTTAATAAAAATATAATGTATATTTACATACTCTCGTTACCTTCTATTAAAATATTTTTG
Organism: Hibiscus trionum; assembly: GCA_030270665.1. Lineage (NCBI taxonomy): Eukaryota > Viridiplantae > Streptophyta > Magnoliopsida > Malvales > Malvaceae > Hibiscus > Hibiscus trionum. The sequence goes on along the minus strand of BSYR01000021.1, from coordinate 3,036,927 downwards.
TAAATTTTTTAAATGCTAAACTTTTAATATGCTCAAATTTTTAATTTTATTACTTGTGACAGATTGTCAAGTAAATTAAAATAAATAAGTTCTGTAATACTAATAAGAATTTATATCATAAGTACCTACTAAATTATTTTATAAGATGATAAATATCTTATAAGTAAAAGAATATTGTGTGAAAATATTACCTCTTAACTTATTACTTTACATCACATATATTTAATCATATAATTAAATTAAATAAAGGATCTATGTGAACAAAATTCATTAACTTGAGGGTAATATGGTCCAAATGGTGGGAATTGACAAATACCTAAGAAAAGCTAGGGAATCACATTCCCACCATTTAATGAAAAAAGACTATTGTTGGGAATACAATATTACCCCTTAGTGGGAATGCTCTCTAACCAAACGTGGGTTTGTGATTCCGGAAAAGATCATTACCCCAGATAATGATCTTTTCCGCGAACCAAACGCCCCCTTAGGGAATCAACATCCCTTTTTCCCCGTCATTTCACAATAAGAGACGGACCCAAAACTTTAAGTTGGGGGAAGAACTTATAAATTTTTAAATCATATAAGATTTTAAAAATTTTAGAGGGTGATTGCCCCCCTCAACACTCCTCAGTCCATCTTTGTTCACAACATCCAAAAGAAACAAAGAAAACATCTTCGCAACTGGATTTCAACTCAAACCTAAAACAGCAGAAGAAAACATTGCCACTTTCCTTCCTAAAGCTCTCACAGTGCAGCTTAACCAGCCTATTTGCTTCTACTATGAGAGTACATTGTTCACTCCACGCTAATACCATACACGACCTATTTTGATTCGTTTAACTAAATGTCCCAAAAAGCTTTTCATCTCTATTGAATTGGAATCCTAAACTCTATTTTTTTTAAGTGAGATACTAAAAGGGGCATAGTTTGAGGCAGAGAATTTCTATCAGCTATACTTGGTCTGATGCAGTTTTTGACTTGCTTTTTACCTTATTCTCAAGGTTACCGATTCACCGAGTTCTATTTTTTTTTCTTTTTTATTTAATATTTATTATTAATTTGGTTTGATCCAACAGCTTAAAAAATAAAATCTCTTTTTAGTCTGTTTTTAAGCTGCCTCTTTTTACAACCGGGCCGTAGGTCATTTCGTGCAATTTATTTACGCTGGTAATTAGTTAGATCATCAAAATCACGTGAACTACAAACATAAAAAAGATGCAAATAACTTCCAAACCATGAGAAGAAATGAACCTTTGAATCCCGAGGAAGAAAATATGGACGAATATTTTTAGAATATTTAATTTATAATGCCCAACATTCTCCTTTTAAGTTGTTTTTTTAGGCTGCATCGTCAAATAAATGTCCAAACTATGTCCTGCTTTTTAGTTAAATGTCCAAATTATTTTTTAGACCAAGTTGGGACCAATCGTTTCTTCCGCGACCAAATAGGTGTCTACTGTTAATTTTCATCGACAAAAGTCACATGTCACCTCTAGAAAAATCAAAAATTATATTAAAAATAAATAGAATTACTTAATTTTTTAAAATATTTAAAATTTTTAAATTTTACAAAACAACCCCAAAATCCAAAATCCCTAGCTCCCCAAAACCTAAATCCTAATTTGGGTTGAATCCGCAGTCGATTGCCACGTCGCCGCACACCACATCAATCGTCGGACAATCTCGACCATTTCCCCCACCACCATGTCGCCAAAAATCGCCCAATGTCGTGCAAATCGATAGAATTGTCGAATGACTCTTTCGAACGATTTGCGACGAATGGCGGTAGGAGAGGCGATGAATAACGTGTAGGTTGTTCGGTGAGGGGAGGTTCTTCATTCAGTCGTTGGCAACGCGATTTTTGCCGGCGAGAGTGGTTGGATTTGGGGTTTAGGTATTTAAGGACTATTTTAAGAATATTTGAAAATTTTAGGTTATATTTTTATTTTCTTTTATTAATTTTATTTATTTTTAATATAATTTTAGATTTTACAAGAGCTGACATGTGTCATTTAATGGTGAAAATTAACGACAAACCTTAAATGAGTCACAGAATAAAACGTTAGGTCCCAATTTAGCCCGAAAAATAGTTTAAGCACATAACTGAAAAAATGCATAGTTTGGACACATATTTAACAGTTAAATTTTTTTATCATAGAAGTTTAAAAACTACTATAAAGTCAAAAAGTAATAGTTCGCAATTTCTAATAATCAGACTCAATATCAAAAAGTCTTCAAAGAGTCAAAAGGGCATCAAAATCCATGGATATAGTATATTCTTGTACATAAAATTTACAAATATTATAGATACTCAATCAGATCAATTAATCATTTTTTTTCTAAATTCGTGAACCTAACCGAAATAATTTTATAATTGTTCGAACTATATTTTGGGCCCAATAAGTATCTAACGTTTTTTTTCTATTACTCAAATAGTTATCTCGTCGTGACAGACGTTAATTTTTTTTTTCGTTATCCATTTTCTCAGCAACCAAACAAAAAAAATTTTCACCCAAAATCCACCACACAAGAATCTAGAACTTTTTGATGGGGTTGAAGCTAGGGGTGAGCGTTCGATCGAGTCAAGTCGAGTCAAAAAAATTCGAGTTATTCGAGTTGACGAGTCATATTTTACAACTCAAATTTTATTTGAAATTTTTTCGATTCGAGTCGAGTTTAAGAAATTCGAGCCGAGTCGAGTCGAGTCGAGTCGAGTTTTCGAGTTCCTATAAAAATTTAATTGTAATTATTTATCATGTTATAGTAGGGTTTGATTCCAATTTAAACTCCTTTCTCTAATCATATAAGATATGCACACATATATTTTTTCACATGTGACAATATTTCTTCATATTTTTATATATCAGCATGTATATATCATAAAAAATAGAGGGACTCGTCTCGAACTTAAAAGTAAATCCACTAATTACTAAAAATTTTGAGTTATTCGAGTTATTCGAATTTCTATTTTACAACTCAAACTTTATTTGAAATTTTTTCGAGTTATTCGAGTTTATGAAATTTCGAGTCGAGTCAAGACGAGTCGAGTATTTTTGCCTCGAGTCGAGTCGAGTTATTCGGTTTTTTCGAGTCGAGTCGAGTTTTGCTCACCGCTACTTGAAGCAAGCCTTTAGTATTTTTGTTAGAAATCACAATTTTAGTTCCTGCCATGTCTATTGTTCATTATTTTGTTTCAAGCTTGAAATCTGAGTTTTAATTAGTTCAAGAAATTTTCTCACAAAACATGAAAAAAAAATTCACCAAAAATCGTCATTTCTGTTTCATATAGATTTTAATTAGTTCAAAAAATAAAATAGAACCCTGTTCTTTTTTTCAGTATTCGTTGGAAGACAAACTTAGATTTTCAAGATTGAGAAGACGATAGGTGATGAGTATTTGAGAAAACTCATGACATTCAAACTCATAACAAATCTTAGTTTTTCAAGAATGAGAAGTTATAGGATTAGGGTAGGATTGAAATGAGGCTTTCAAGTGAAAATCAGTTGTTTGTATGCCAAAACCAAAGCACAAAGAAGAAAAATGGTGAAAGAAAATTCTGGGTTCTATGAATCAAATATGGGTTTTTGATACGGGCGAATTTGGGAAATTTGACGGGGGCAACGAAGGTAAATAAGAAATTTCGATGCTTTAAAATATTTTATTTACTTTAAATATAATTTTAAAATTTTAAAAAATGACACGTGTCAAATAACAGTAAAAATTAATATCAGTCAGATAGTCACCGTGAGAAACCTATTTGGGCCACGTAAGAAAACGTTAGACACCTACTTGACCCTAAAAATACATAATTCGTGCACCTATTTAAAAAATATATAAATTGAACCCTTATTTAAAAGTTAAGCTAATTAAAAAAACCATACAAAAATAAAAATTTCAATTTGGATAACTAAATTTTCATACCAATTTTTTCGAATTTCATATTTGATTTTGATTTTTTTCGAATATTCATTCAAAGCCATAATCATTAATCACAACATTTATTATTATAAATAAAAATAACAGATATTGCTGTTGATATCAATATAATGGGCATGAAAATTAAACAGAATTAGGGTTTGGGCTATTTGCTTGGGTTAATGGGCTAAGCCCGAAGTTCTTGTCTTGAAATGAATAAATAGAGGCGGCTAGGGTTTTCTTTTCTTTCATTCGCAGTTCTCTAATTCTCAAGAACAGACGACATGGGGAGAAGTAAGTTTGTATCTTTCCTTGTTTCCCAATTGCCATTGCAGTTGTTCTTTGAATCTGTGCTGCTCTAATTTTAATTGTTCTTATGCTTGTTGATGTTTATTTATTTGTACTATATTATTAACTTTAGATACTGTTTGTGTTCCTTTCATTTTTTTCATATTTCATTCCCTACAATCAGTCTTTACATTTGCAGAACCCCATTGATTGTATGCTAAATACTTAATTTTTCATTTCCTATCATATTTTTTTCATTTCCTATCATATTTGGTTCTGTATTCCATTTTGACACAGTTAATTGCTTGCAAATGCTTTTAATTTTTGCTGGGAATATCATTTGCCTTAAAATTGTTCTATATAAAGCATCAAATATTTGTTTGAAAGGGTATTTTAACTAAATTTCTAACATGATTTTCCATAATGCATTCCATGAGAAGATTGTTGTATTCTGTTGACATTGAGTGCCTTACTTGTGCTGGTTTTCTGAACTTCTTTCTTGTAGGACCTGCAAGGTGTTATCGCCAAATCAAGAACAAGCCTTATCCGAAATCTCGGTACTGCCGTGGTGTCCCGGATCCTAAGATCAGGATTTACGATGTTGGAATGAAGAAGAAAGGTGTTGATGAGTTCCCTTTCTGTGTCCATCTTGTTAGTTGGGAGAAGGAGAATGTCTCGAGTGAGGCATTGGAGGCTGCTCGAATTGCCTGCAACAAGTACATGTCGAAATTTGCTGGGAAGGATGCTTTTCACTTGAGGGTGAGGGTTCATCCCTTCCATGTTCTCCGTATCAACAAGATGCTTTCATGTGCTGGGGCTGATAGGCTTCAGACTGGAATGAGGGGTGCTTTCGGGAAGCCTCAAGGAACATGTGCAAGAGTCGACATTGGTCAGGTCCTGCTTTCAGTTCGTTGCAAGGACAACAACAGCCACCATGCACAGGAGGCCCTCCGCCGTGCAAAGTTCAAGTTTCCTGGTCGTCAAAAGATTATCGTTAGCAGGAAGTGGTATGCATTTTTGTTTCTTAGACATTGAATCGAAACTCTCGAGTGCATTCAAGATCTGATGCCTGCTCTATGTTTTTGTCTTTTTAATACATTTTCTGGATATGTTTGCAACAATATCTCTCCCATGTTATCGAAATATGGTTTAAGATCATTTTGCTATAATCGTCTTTGTCAGGGGATTCACCAAGTACAACCGTGCTGATTATCTGAGGTGGAAGTCTGAGAACAGGATTATGCCAGATGGTGTGAATGCAAAGGTAGTATAATATGGTGTAATGTTACATCTCTCAAACACTGTTTTTACCAATGATTTATTCTCTGTGATATACCTATTGAAATGCTATTTGCGTAGTAGATATGGCCGCGTATATGATTATTGGGTTTCTAAAGTGGAAGTTGTGATTTATAACGTGCAGCTTCTCGGATGTCACGGACCTTTGGCTAATCGTCAACCTGGAAGAGCTTTTCTAAATGCATCAACTTAGAACTTTGGACTATCTAGAAAGAATTTTAAGGGCTTTTCTAAATGCTTCTGTTGAACACTGTTATGTTTACTACAGTTTTGTAGTGTTGTTTTGGGTATTATTCCTCAGTTGAAAAGATGTTATTTGAGGTTCAGAATACTTAGTTTTGTTGGTTTGTTATTCGGTATTATTCACACTATGGCACCAAGTTTGTTTATGGAATTGCATTTTTATCGTTTCCTTTTTTTGATTGTTTTATTAACTTGTTAAAAAAATATTTACCATTATTTTACTAATAAAATTTTGCGCTCTTCTGCAAATTGCTTTGTGCAGTGAAGGTAATTTAATGTTTAATTGATTGACTAGGCACGCTTTAGTTACTTAACTTTGATGAAGCTTACAAATTACTTTTTGCTTACATTGTTTTGTGTTTTGACTGTTGAAGATTGGTGCAGTTGTGTAGGTTGGTAAAAGAAAAAGATGTTGTATTTCATTACGTGATTCGGTTAGAGTATTATGTGTGCACTATATGTGTGCTTTAATAAACGGTTAAGAAAACTTAACAGATGTTATTTTATAATCACAGTATATTAAAAAATTAATTTATTTTTTATATTAAAAAAGTAATCCATTTTTTTGGGTACTGAATTAGTTGTTCACATGAAAGAACCATTTATTTATTTTCTCACGTGAAGGGAAAAAGGAGATGGTTTTACCCATTTGGTCGAAGTAGATTTTCGATGATTGAGGCTTTTTTGATAAATTCAAACGGTGGGAAGAAACTCTACAGCAAGGTATAACACATACCTTGAAACTAGCTCGATCGGATAATGAATTTGGGGATGACAATATAATTTAAATTTGATCCGAATTCGAAGAAAAAAAATTAATTCAAATCTGATCGAAAAAAGATCGATTCCGAATTTGAATAAAGGTCCAAGTCTTAATAGCGGTGAATTGGATATGGACATTGCCATGAGCCGATTCAAATTTATATTCGATTCGAGTTTGATCCATATATAAATTTGAATAAAAATATTTAAAATTTTTAGTGAAATCTTGAATAGGGATTATGTATCTTAATATAGATATATATTAAAATCATAATTAAGTTGAATCGGGATTATATACATATATATGTATATATATATTAAAATTCTAATTAAGTTGAATTGGATTATAATATATTTAAATATATTTAAACTAGTTTAATTAAGTTGAATTGAGATTATGTATATTTAATATATATAAGATGAAACTAGTTTATTGTTTTATGGGTAAACTATATCATTGACCACCAAACTAATTGGGAATTCCTATTTTAACCATCGAACTAACGAACTCGTCAAACAGACCACCGAACTTATTAAATTAACCTATTTTGACCACCGCCGTTAAAAAAATAAGAGTGATGACGTGGAAGTTAACAAACTTTTATAAAATTACACATTTAATCCTTGCTATTTACACATTCTTTCAATTTAGTCCTAATTTTAAATTAATAAAATAAATTAATTATTTAATTAAGTGATAACACGTGTCAACTCCTTATTAGAGGAATTTAATTATTTAGTCACCACTTGATTGAAGGAAAATTAAGCAAATATGAAAGAATGGGGCTAGGGTGGATCGAACTTGCAACACGTGGGTTTCAAACCAACACCTTTACCACTACACCAAGCCTCTGTTAATGACATGAGTTGTGTCATTTAATATATATCTTATAATTCAGTAAATGTTAGGGGAAAAGTAAAAATGATTGAAAGGGGATTCGAACCTAAATCACTTGGGATGTGTATAGTCACACAAACATTCGATTTAAAATATTCGAATATTTTTCTTTTTCATATTTAAATTAATTCGAATACTTGATTTAAATATTTTAAATCGAATATTTTTAAAATATTTTTTTCTTTTTCATACTTTAAATATTCGATTTAATTTAAATGCTTCGATGAATCAATCTCGATAAAGAGTTTAATCCTATGAAAGTGAAGCAGTAGAGCCAACTCTTTCCGTACACATGCACCCTTTAGGTAGAATAACTGACATCTGAAGAAAACTTTTAGCAGTTCATGAAACAGTTCGACCATAACATATTGATGCAATATAGAGATTCTTTGCACATTTCTCCTGATAAAAAAAAAACAATATACAAACATTTAAACTTAGGAAAAGGGGAAAGCAGCTAGTGAAAAGTCAAATGAAACACCTTCACATGAGTGCTTGGGAAAGCTGAAGTTCGAAGGGTCTCCTGAGTTTCATCTGCAGGTTTTCTTCTTGGAACACTAAGGACAAAAGCAGCTTGATCCCAATTTGCAGCAGTTGAAGTGATGCGGTAGCCATTATCCCACCTCCGGTGAATACCTTCACCAGGATAGAGAAAATCTAATTCTACAACCTGCAAGTGCACCAAAATAAGGATATTGTCAGGCCATGAGCATTTCATTTACCACAATGGAGTGTCATGGAATAAGTATTCTTGATATCCAATAAAAATCTAATTAAATCGAATATTTAAAGTATAAAAAAGAAAAAAATATTTAAATCAAGTATTCGAATTAATTTAAATATGAAAAACAAAAATATTCGAATATTTTAAATCGAATGTTTGTGTGGTTATACACATCCCAAGTGGTCTAGATTCGAATCTTCTTTCGATCATTTTTACTTTTTCCCCTAACATTTACTGCAACATATATATTAAATGGCACAATTCAAGTCGTTGAGAGAGGCTTGGTTTAGTGGTAAAGGTGTGACTTTGAATCCCACATGTTGCAAGTTCGATCCACGCAAGTTTTTTAACTGCCATGTCATCACTCCGTCAGTCCTTTGTTATTTTTTTAACGGCGGTGGTCAAAATATGTTAATTTAATAAGTTTGGTGGTCTGATTGACGAGTTCGTTAGTTCGGTGGTTAAAATAGGAATCCCCAATTAGTTTGGGGTCAATGATATAGTTTACCCTTGTTTTATATTGAATTGTAATATTTGTTGAGATTTTTTTGTGCTATTAGTTTAAATATATTTGTTTGATGAAAATTATTTTTATTCAAAGATATTTGTTTGAGTTGTTACTTTAAAAAAGGAAAAAATTAATTAAATTTGAACTTTCGGATTTAGATTTTTGATTTTTGATTGAATTGGACTTTGACTTATGTAATCGCACTTGAATTTTTTTAGGTCCGGTTATTAATTGAATTGAACTTAAACTTTATAAAATTCGATCCAAATCTGATCCATTATTATCTCTAATCTGGACATATCAAAAAAGGATAGTTGAACGGTTTGAGGTTAGATTTAGGGATTTGAAGAATTGAACGGTTTGTCAAAAAATCAAGGGACACGTGAGATGAAAAGTGAACAGGGATTCATTTAGGGATTATATTACATGCGGAATTTTTTTGTTTCTACCTGTGTTTAAATTTTAAGATTTAGGGTTTAGAGTTTAAGTATTTTAGTGTATGAGTGTTATAATTTAAAGTTTGATGTTTAGGATAATATGATTAGAGATTTAGTTTTTAATCAATAAACGTTAAATTTTAATCCTAAACCTCAAAATTCTATCAACAACCTCTAAATTCAAAATTACTATCCTTAAACCCTACACCCTAATTGGAGTCCTTAAACCCTAAAATTAAAGCGCTTGTGCATATGATAATTACCCTTCATTTAAGGATTATTATCTTATACATTGGCGGTGGAAAATAAAATTTCCACAAGTGAGGTTATTTAGGGGTTTATGATTTTAGTTTAGGGTTTGAATTGTATGGTGTAAATTTAGAATTTATAGTTAGAATTTAAAATTTAAGGTTTTAAGATTAAAAATTTAAATTTTAAATTTAGGTGTAAAAATAGACATTTTTGTGTAAATTTTTTTACATCAGTAGTAGTGCATCAAATATTATATCTATCCATAACAAATTGAGCTATTGTTTTGGATTTTTCAGCTGCCATCTGGAGTGGCTTTTATATTTAAACAAATTGGGCTATTGTTTTGGATATTTTTATTTAATAAAATTCGAATTTTAGATTTAAAGTGTACAAAAAAAATTCAAAGATTAAATTGAGATAAATTATTGGAGCAAAAAGTTGAGTAACTCCAAATAAAGCTAAACCAGACTAAACCCCCATAATGATGTTATGAACAGTGAACAGCTTTGATGACCCAATAAAGTTGATAGCTTTATTTATTGGCACAGCATTTACGCATGGGCAGAGGCAGACCCTGTTCCCCTAAAGACAGTGATTTGCTTTACGAGGCAGCCAACAGGAAGTGTCCCACAGCCTGTCCGGGTCGGTAACTGTACCTTTCAACTTCACCTATGACACCGCCCACCTCCCTCTCTTTAACTTAAATTCTCACCGGCGCCAACTTTAACACCTCTCCTTTATCCAGACAGCACAAAAATAAAGGAAAAAAAGCAGCAGCAGCAGAAGATGCTTTTGAAGTCAGGGGTCTTGTCTGTAATAACAACCATGCCTTAAACATCACGAAACTCCGGTCCACTTATTATATCCCAGCCTCTTTGGTTTCCCCCGTCAAGCACTCTTTCTTTTGTTGTAAATTATGTTACATATAATCATCTCCCTGTTTTTCTCTTAAAATTTTTTCTTCACATTTTGGAATGGCTGACCTTTTCATCTATGGGGTATGTTCCCATCTTCTCGTCTGCTTTTTGTTCCAATCCAACAATTTATTTTCTATGTTTTTATTGTTGGAAATTACTAATTAGTGTATTTCCATCTGTTTGCAGACTCCTGAAGATTTTCGTTTGATTCAGTTCTGCAAGCGTGATGGGATTGGAAGCTGCCTTTTTGACAGTTGACTGTTGCAGAAGACAATGGTAGACATCTGATCGGAGGTTGTCTGAAGCAATTATGGCCGGTGGAACGATTTCCAAAGTTCGACTGGTTAGATGTCCTAAATGCCGGTTGGTTCTTCAGGAAATTCCAGATTTCCCTGTCTATAAATGTGGAGGGTGTGATACTATTCTTGTAGGTAAGCATCTTGCAGAATTATAAACTTCTCATAATTCATACTTGTTTTGATACCAAAAAACAAATGATCTCTTGATTAGTTTCTTGATGTACACGGAGGTTGAAATGAATACCCAATCAGTTTGCTTAGCAATTTTCAGCTGTTACCAAGTAGTCTCACAGTATGTATGTATGTATGTATGTATGTATGTATGTATGTATGTATGTATGTATGTATTCTTAGACATTATTACTCTTTCAAAGTGGTTAAATAAACACTAATCATAGATTTGGGTATCCATTTCTTCTTGTTACTTTGTAGCTAAAGAACAAAAACCGATTGCCGATACCACATCTAGCTTGCAACACACAGAAGCTGCTGGTGCAGATACTGATCGTCTCAAGAAGGATCGAATTCGAAATACATCCAGCGATAGTGATAGTAAAAAGCTTGATGAAAATGGATCGAATAAAGGGGAGCAAAGTGGAAATGGAGAGTTCCAGTTGGAAAATTTAGACATTTGCAATGTTGAGCGGGAAGGTGTTTCTAATGAGAATGTAGCAGAAGCAGAGGCAAATGAGGGTACCTTGCAGTTAGATGGCAATGACAAGACTGAACTTCATGTGTTTGACCGTTTAAGGTCTGTTGATACTTTTGAAGCTGCAGAATTCGGCAGCCCGAGTTCTGGGCTCAGTGCTTCTGATGACCGTAAATTACATTCGTCTAAGAATAGTTACCTTCTTTCTCAAGAAACGCGCCGAAGGGATAAGTTACCAGGTAAAGGTAAGATGAATGGTAGTTCTGACATGCAAGATCCTGCAACAAATCTATCATCAGATTTTTCCAATAAGAAGCATTATGCAGCACCAAAATTCAGCATGGGGCATCGAGATGAACCACTAGAACCTGTAATGCATCATCGCCATCCACCTAGAAGCTCATCAAGACTTGACACGGATGAACGTCCACTTCACATTCCTTTGTCTCGAAAGGCTTCCCTGCGTGGCTACGAATGTGCTGGCCCTTCACGTGAATCGCAAGACAAGTTCCCTTCTGATTCAACCTTCTATCCACATGAGAAGATTGAGTGCACTGAGCAAGAAAATATGAAACTGTTAAGAATGCTGTATGAACTGCAGGATCAAATTACTAAAACATGCCATCTCAATGGAAGGCCTTCCACTGATGTACCATGGAGTCAAAACCATTTTCCTACATATTGTTGTCAAGAGCCTCCCGGGGATGAAAATTTCTATCCTAGACATCACGGAAGACATGGACCGAACAGCACCTGGAGCCAGCAAAGTAGATTCACACCTATGCCTTTCTCAGGTGGTGAAATAAACACTAGATATAGCATTGACAGCTCCTGTTTATGCTGCCATCCTCAAGACTGGCGTCATAGTTCGGAACAGTTGCATCCGCCCATCTTTAGGCATAAGCGAGAACTTTGTAGAGCTGACCCTGGTCATATCAGTTACAATTCCTATAGTCCTTTCCCCTCTAGTCCCCTAAGATATTTAGAGTCCGATTTTTCTAATCAGAGGTACAGAGATCATGAACTGAAGCGGTATTTGAGGGAGAAACATCATTCCGTTAGGCGACATCTCCTGCCGACAGCAGGTGGAGCACCTTTCGTAACCTGTTATTATTGCTTCACACCGTTGCAGTTACCTGCAGATTTTTTACTTTTCAAAAGGAGGTTGCATCAGCTAAGATGCGGTGCTTGTACAAAGGTACTTAAGTTCTCACTTCTAAAAGGAATCCATATAGTGCCATATGAGGTAGTTGCTACAGAACCTCCACCAAGTGAGGTCGATGATTGCAGTGACGCGATTAATGCAAGGATTTCGACATTAGCATCATGTAGCCTTGGTGTTGTGCAAGCAGATCCTGTGTCTTACTCTGACGATTATGGACGGTACTCATTCTGTAAAAGCTGCTCCACCGATGGAGATCCCGTTTCGTATGGCAGTACCGATGCCAAAACAACGTTTTGTAGCTCCTACAAACCGAGAAAGAACTTTATTCCGAAGCAATCTCAAAGAGAACATAGAACTTCAAAGGAAGCTTTTGATTCAGCTGAACCTTTGTCCTCAGAAGTCGAAGAGTTGCCACCAAGAAGTGGGGGTACATCACTTCATCACCTCATGGGATATTCTTCACCAAGCCAATTGATAGATGGATTTGTATCATCCATATCTGGCTCAAGCTCAGTCCATTCCGTCGACCAAATGTCCGAGACCGTGTAATGTTTGCTGCAGCTGATAGAAGCTAAGTTGTTTTTTTTTTCCCGGCAAGTTGATGTAACAGTAGAAAAGGGTCATGATTTAGAAAGGGCTTTAGTGCAGGATAGTCACCATAACGTGATGAAAAGGAAGAATCGTCAAAAGGGATTTGCCTTTAGAGATTGTCCGTCAGATATTAACTGTTCTGCTTAATCATTTTATAGTAAAAAAAGAGATTAAGGGTTCATCTCAGCAAGAACTGTACAAGCCTGTGCAATAGGAACAGAATATAGGAGTATTAACTATTAAGTAGCCATTCTTTTCTTTTCTGTTTTCCCCTTGCATATACATAAAAGAGGGGGATATGAGAAAATTAAAAATAAGCAAACTTCGATACATATAGCATTATCTATCTAAAGTTGTTCCTATAGTTGCTTCTATTAGAAACAATGGTTATCCTTTGGTCCTGAAGCATGTTCATGTTGGGGGCAAGCAACCGTGTATACCGGTCAAAGTACAGAAGTTGTTTCATTAGAAGTGCAAACTCCCTCGGAAATCGCAGTCCATATGACTCGCTCACCCGAACCTGCAAAGAGCAAAAAACATAGAAACGACCTAAATTAATATCACCATAAACCAGATCCATGATGGTTGACATTACTCTTAAAGGACTTTTAACAATTCCCTTTTATTTGCCTCTATGCGGTTAGGATCGGAGTGGTTATCGCCTGATTGAAATGTTAAAAAATTTGGAGAAATGAACAACTAAAAGTAGCGAAAAGTTAATCGTTCAGACTGGGAACACAGCAGACAGGAACAAGAGGGGAGATATGAGCCGGTCGGTGTATTTGTCTTGCTTGCTTTTCTCAATAAATTTATATGCTAATCTTTATACATTTTTTACATGCCATGGAAACTCTCTTAAATATACCAGACATATTGAGGCAATACTAGAGTCTCTAACAAAAGAGAATTAAAGATCCAAATATTAGATGTAATTTAAGTTTTGACATAATGATTGCAGTGTAGCTGTTTCCTTATTGGCTTCAAAATCTGGATAATGAACTTCATAGTATATATAAGAAAACAGCTTACCACATCAAGAAAGAGTGCATTCATCTGTCGCTCATCGACAATTATGTTGGCAGAGACAGCAGTTGCATTTGTATTTGTCCCTCGGGCAGTGGCAACAACTACCTCCGTATCAAGTTCCTGCATGAATAAAAAAGAAGCACTAATTTAGGATTTGAACAAGGGAAGTTTGACCAGGAACTTCATAATAAGAGATAATTAGTTAAGGAGCATCTTTAAGTAGATCTTTCAATAAAGATAACCTCATTACTCCTAGACAATATGAGTTCTTTACTTTCCAATTACAGAACTCTACTGAAATTTATAGTCAACAGAAACAAAACCTATAAAATTGATGGTTACTGTGTTTAAGCCTTAAGGAAACAATAATGCCTCAAGTCTCTGATGGTGCACCAATAGCTTTAATTCCAGTGGATAAATCATTAATCATCCATGGGTGTTCAACAACAAAGAAAACTTGTTGGTCCAAGGCAATGTAATGTTAGGTCAATCTCTGTGTGGTTCTAAGGATATTGTTTGTTTGCTTTTTCTAAGCTTATTGGGTTTCATTTGCTTGCCTGTATAGAAGAAAATATCTTTTCCAAGTCTCTTGCAAAGGCCTTAGCATCGACATTCTGATTGGTTGCTCCCATTTCAATCAAGGCAGATGCCATTGATTCATACTCTTCAGTTGCTATAGAAGCCAAAAATACTTCCATAGCAGCCCATGTCTTTGGTGATATTCGCCCAACAATACCTGTACATTGAAATAACCTAGTGAGAAAACATAATATTGTTTTTACGAATGGACAACTGGTTTTGACAAAAGAAACAAAACATAGGAATCATATAAAATCAACAAGTGCAGTTATGATGTATCCTTTAAATGTAGACATGAAACACAATATTGTCAATTCAACCATTTTAGGCTTGGTTTAATGCTTAAAAGTATGCTAACTGTTGTTAAAAATGGATGTCAAGAGAGAACATGAAGCAAACATCTTCCGAGGACTAATTATAGTCAGATAGAATCTTAGGTCTACTTTTGGCAGCAACATCAGAGAAAAAGTAATTACTCCCGGGCTCCGGTTTGGACAAGTTAAGAAGGTTAAGTCACCAAGCCAATATGTAACAGCCCATTAATCAAAGTCTAACTTATTGCGACGAAATAAGCGCATATGATCATGCATGCTCATTTCTTAAGAGCATAAAACCTAAGTAGGATCAACTGATGTTTCTTTACCCTAACATAGAAAAGATTATACTAAAGTTGGACTAACTAGACACAAAAGGAGGAAAAAAAGGAACTTACCAAAATCAAGAAACCCAATGCGTCCATCACGCAGTACCCATAAATTGCCTGCATGCACATCAGCATGGAAGGTTTCACAAGCAAGTAAACTACCAAACCTGCACATATTATTCATGTCAACAGCATTTAGTGCTTCAATTGCATTCCTGTGACTCCTTACAGCCAAATTTCATATGTGTGCCAATCATTCAAGTCTTACCAGACATTAAGAGCAGTTATAAGACTATTCTCTGGGCTGGAGACAAGTGAACTTATAGTGTCTAAATCAGTAAGAGGAACTCCATATAGCCTCTCCATGGTCAAAACTCGCTGTGTGCTGCAATGGTTGTACACTCTCGGAGCTGTTGCCTGTCTTGTTAATCCCATGGCTTCAAGATATCTCCTGAAGGATTCAATATTTTTGGCTTCCTTATAGAAGTCAACTTCTTCAAGCATAGATTCCCGAATGTCTTTAACAATGGCAACCTACTGAAAGGAAAGTATTCTTATAATAAAAGTTTTTTGAACATCAGAACTTTGAAAGAAAAATGAGAAATAGAAAAAGGATGCAATAAAATATAAAGATATCCCAAGTTTGTGTAGTTTCAGAGATTAATAACACGCATGCTATTGAGTTAAGACATTGCTAACTGATTCATGATTTGCTGGTGTGATCAAAAAATTAATATGTAAAATAATACCTAAGCAAGGAGGTAACCTTTACCTCCAACATTCTCTCCCCCACCTCCAACTTAAACGCGTAAAGTAAATGATAGAACAGCGAAGATAAACAAATAAAGAAGGAAAGCTTAAAGTTTACAATCTCATTTTTACCAGTGAAGCACGGCTGAATTCAGGATTTAGGAACTCCAATATTCGAGCTGCTACATATATGAAGTTCAGGTCTGCCACCAAAATATCCTCAATTCCAGGTTTCAGTACCTTTATAACTACATCATCTTGGGAGCCTTTAAGTCTTGCACCGTGTACCTAGATATAATAGTGTATGGTTCTATTCATTAATTACAAACAATTGCCATAAAATATGAGTAATTTTGGGGACAAAAATAAAAAAGAGGAAGGGGGCATTAAATAGAAGTTAAGACCTGTGCTATAGAGGCCGAGGCAATTGGTGTTGGATCAATATATTCATATACGCTATCAATTGGTCTCCCTAATTCTTGACGTAATATCGATTGAATATCTTCGAAAGGAACTACAGGTGCTCTGTCAAAACATTTTTGGAACTCCTCAACATATTCTGGTGGGAATAGTGTTGGTGCAGATGCTATGAACTGGCAAACGTAATCATAGATGAGCAATGGTGATAAAACATTTTACACAAGAAGTTCAACCGAAAGATATGAAAACCCCAATACAATCAATTATATTCAGTTAAGGGTAAGTTGGAAACTCCTTTCTTTCGGCAATATCACCGAAATTAAGATGGCATGTCCGGCAACATATCCAAGAAATTGAGCAACTGTAATATGGTATCAAATAGCAATACAACTAACCTGGCCTAATTTGATATAGGTTGCACCCATACGTTCAAACAATTTCCTTAGGTAAATCGGTGAAAGCAACCCCAGCTGCAACTGAGATGGTATTCCAGTAGGTTCATTTGTGGACTGCATAAATTTAGTGGAACCAATCAATTTCCATAGCTTGATAAAGGGTAACCAAATCACAACAGCATCTTCGAAAAGATTGAAAAAAATACCCTAGAAACATCAGCAAGCCATTCCCCACCAACACCAACAAAGGCTTGAATACCTTGAGCTAGCCTCAGGGCTCCTCGGGGACCTGTGCTTATAGACGTCTGGACAATATCCTCCAGCAGTTTAGGTAAGTTCTCAAGGCTACCTGATAACCAAATGAACACAAAACTATGAGTATCAAACAGAAAGACAAAGCTAAAAGCTTTTGCAAGTACAGAGCAGTGTCAAAGGAATTCCAAATCGAAGCTGAAAAAAGAGAATGATGGGTACTTGAATTATGGTGCAGAAAATAAGGGGAAAGATTGGGTACTTACTTTGGAGGCGAGCTGAGAAACGATCTTGTTGAGTTTGAGTTTGAGCTTGAGAGGGTTGAGAGTATTGGGCAAAGAGAAGGAAGGGCCTGCCCCTGCACTTGGAGCTGGAATTGAAACACCCATTAAGCTTCTTAAACCCAACGGCAGATCTTGGTGCAGAAGCTTTATTAGGCAACTGAGGGTGATGAAACAAAGGTAAACGCCCGCTTCTAAATGATGAAACTGCCATTTTAGTTTTAAGGGATTTTCTTTACGGAGTGTTTGGTTATTTCTTGGTTTGTCAGAAGACAAAAAGTGTTATAATATCAATACACGGGTCCTGTCTTGTTGATGCGTTCAAGATGCAAAAAGCATGACACAGCTGATGCCACGTGGCACACCGGATGGTGGCCGGTTGGGAGGGTGTGTAACTGTGTACGTTTAGATATTATATTCTTTTAGATAATTACAAATTAATATATGTTTATAAATATTTTTAATTTATTAACCATTTGTGTATATTATGTAGACACAATAATTTAAATTTATATCTCCTAAGATAAACGTTATCCGTTTTTTCAATAAAATATTTGTTGGGTTTAAATATCCGACCTTTTGAATATTGAATTTAGATATCTATTTTTTTATATTACTAATAATAAACTTATTTTTAAAAAATAAACCAAAATAATAAAATAAGGAAATAGTAATAATAAAAATTAATAATACATATGGTAATGAAAATAATAACGATAATAATAACAATCATAATAAATATAATAATATTCAGGAAAATAAATTATAAAATAATGATAATTGTTATAAAAAAAATACTAATAATTATGGTGTTTTTAATAATAGTAATAATAGTAAATAAATGATAAAGTAAAAAAATAAACTTTTGAGGGATAATTTGAGTAAAATAAAATGTAAAAGGGTCATAAGTAATTATACGAAATTACACCACAGTCAATTGAGGAAGAACCAAGATAACAATTAACCCCGTAATTATAAAAAGTAATTTTTTAGATTTCAGATAATTCGAAATAAGAATTAAAGCTAACTACATGTGATCCGATTATTTTTTTTAAAGATCTTTTCAAAAATATCTAATATATATATATATTTTCATATCAGATTTTCTTAATAGTCTGAAGGTGATTATAAAGTAGTATTTGTTTATAGATATTTTGAAATTTTTTGGCAATGCACATACACTTTGTAGACAAAGCGATTGAACTCGTGTCGCTTAAGATGAACATTATTCGTTTTTTCACTGAAATTATTTGTTAGGTTCTCATATCAGATTTTTTTTATACACCCCTAATAATTAATAAATTTATTGAGTCGAATCGAAATGAATGATGATGAATCACGGCCGTTTTCGAGCTATGAATAGATGTGGATGTGGTGACAACTGACCAAGTTGTCTATTTACATATAAACAGTCCAAAATAGAAGATGCCAGTCCAAGTAAATAAATATCAATAGCTAGCTGATAAATGCTTTATAACCATCATGTTCAAAAACAGACAACAATTAGTCAAGAATGTAGACTTCAGAGGCTGCTCATACCAGAATTTTTTTTTTTTTTTTTTGTAAATAGAGATCCCGTAAAATCTTCTTTCGCGATACAAGTTCGATATTTGCATAAGCTATTTAGTTTAAACTAAGTTAGATAACAATTATATGATACGAGCACAAAACATACAAGATAATTATTTGGTTATAATATTAAATTCGGCTTTCATAGGATGAATAATATTATTTTTTCTACTGAGACCATTTATATGTACGATAACTAGACTCATTTAATGATACATTTTACAACATACCATTAATGAAATCTGGATAAAAATAGCAACCATCTTCAACTTCTGTTCCGATTCTACATGCAGCAGACTGGGTTAAGTGAAAGAACAAGAAAATTTGTTGCTTAATTTTAAGCCCATTTCTCATGGTACCCAAAGGGGAAAAAACGCCCATTTTATGTGCATTAACAGTGAGTTGGGGCAGAAGTCTGTCCACTACGGATCTATTCTTAATATTGTTCACAATATGATCAACTTGGCAATAAAACTCTGTTTGAATACAATTATTTGTAATCAAATATTTATTCCTGTTAATAGATACTTTGAGTTACTTATTTACAAATCATGCTGAGCAAAAAAAATCATGTAAATTTTGGTATTTTTTTTTCTTTAGGATTAACTATAGAATAAATGCCAAACTATACCAATTTTTTTTTGCAATACATGTTTAAAGTATTTTTTAACTGAAATAAGTGCCTAAAAATTTATTTTTGGCTTGTTTTAAAGAAATATTAAGTAATTATTAAAAAAAATAATTTAAATATTTATTTTATAGTTAAGCTTTTTTTGGAATTGGAATATACATCTAGAAGTAAACCTGGCAAACTTGACCCGAGACCCGAAATTCGAATCGAATTACCCGAACATGATGACCCGAAACCCGAAATAAACCGAACCGGACCAAAACCAAACTAAATTTTTTTGTTGAACCGAAATAGAGCCGAACAGAATAGACCCGAACCGAATGCTACCCGAACCGAAAGTTGAATCGAATATCGACCCGATTTTAACCCGAAAATTAAGGTAAAATAAATGAATAATTTATTTTTAACATTATCTATTTTAACAATATAATAAATAATAAAATGAAGTATGTTTTATTATTTTTTGTACTATACTATGGAAGAGACCGTTGCTCTTGTCAAAATCAAAGTTGTGGTAGAATAACATTTTATGTCATTTTACGTTTAACTATTAATTAAATAAAACTTTTGTCCTACTAATTTTTAAATTTAGAATTTTAATGTACTATTTTTTTCCCAATATTTAATCTTAAGCCATAAATCCTAAACAATAAACCTTAAGCCATAGAAATTAATTTCATGAACCAATAACCTTAAACTAAACCATAAACCCTAAATAATTAACACTAAGCCCTAAAAACCTAAATTGTTAACCTTTAAGCTATTGAAATTAATCTAAAATCAATAACCCTAAACCATTAACACTAAGGCCTAAATCATAAACTGAAATTAGAGACATTTTTTACAATCTTATCATAAAATATAGCTAAAACTAGAATTAGAGACCATTGACAATTTGAAAGTAGAGAAATTTGAGAGCTTGGTGACCAATTTTATAATTTCACCATAAAATATAGCATAAAACTGAAATTGTGGACTAAATTGACAATTTGGAAGTGGAGAAATTTGAGAGTCCAATGACCAATTTCATAATTATACCATATAAATAAATAGGGGTCAATTTTGGCTAAAAATTAAATCTTAAAAATTAAAATGAACAAAAATATCATTATATTAAATTAATAGACTAAATTACAAAGATTAGTTAATTTTGACTAAAAGTAAATTTTTAGAGACTAAATATCACTATGGGGAGAGGATTTCTATATTCGAAGTCTAAACTGTGGGGATATTTGTGACTAAATTAAATTAAACTAAAACTTAAAGTTAAATATTAGTACTAAAGTGTAACATTTTAAATGCAACATGACCTAAAGAGTAATTAATCTCTAGCTTAAATAATTGGTGGCTTATTTCCCTTCAAAATTTTGTCTTTTCCCTCTCTATTTTTACCAATTGTCTTTTTTTTTTCTTTTTTTTTCAATCTAGCTTAAAAAATTGGTGGCTTATGTCCCTCCAAAATTTTGTCTTTTCACTCTCTATTTTTACCAGTTGTCTTTCTCTTTTTCTTTTTATTAATTTAATTAAGTTTCATTTTAAATTAATTTAATTTAAATTTTACATTTAGTTTTAGAATTATCTTAATTATGTTCGTGATTTATGCTTCTAGATCTTAGTTAGCTCAATTAGATCCTAAGTTTAATAAATTAATTCATTTCAGACATTACTATTATTATTAGGGTTTTATTTTGATGCACAAGCTGTGTAAATTTTTTTTACACAATCCTTTTATAAAATTTAAAATCTAAATCACAAACCCTAACAACGTAAACCCTAAACCCTAAGCCCTAAACCCTAAACTCTAAATTCTAACCATAAACCTTAAATTATATACCCTACATACTAAACCCCTAAACCCTAACATAAAACCCTAAACCCTAAACCCTAAAATTAAAGGGCTTGTGTAAACTTTAGTTTACACAAACTTGTGCATCAAAGTATTTTCCTTATTATTATTACTACAGATAATAAATTTTGATTTAATATAATTATACACAAAATTTTGATATGGATACATAAAGCTTTGGTTTAAATATTTAATCAAATTCAAATGCATAGATTAACAAGTTGAATCAGAATTAATCTCATACACCAATAACTCTAAACAAAACCATAAATACTAAACCTCAAACCCTAAACCCAACTCAAACCGAATTGACCCGAAAATTCAAATGTTGACCTGACCCGAAATCGACCAGAACGACCCGATTTTGACCTGAACTGTAGAACTAATGTTTTGATATAATAATTGAAAAATGTTTTGGACTAATTTGAAAAGAATTTAAAACTTGTTTTTAAGTCCAAACAACTTGAAATTATGTTTGAGGTATTTTAAGAGGTTTTTGACAAAGAATTTTCATGTTTTTAATAGCCAAACTCGTGATTTCAAAGTACCAGTATCGATACTGGTGTATCAGTATCGATACCATTTTGCCCCAGTTTGGCCACTGTCAAAACCCGTATCGATACGAGGGTTTAGTGTATCGATACGGAGTGAGGTCGTTTCGATACGCCACGTCAGCGTACCGATCCCATTTTAACTACCCCAACGGCTATTTCCCAACGGCCATTTAAATGTCAAAGGGTACCGATACGCCCTCAAGCGTATCGATACGCCCAGGCTGGCAAGAGCCCAACGGCTAGTTCATATGAAGGCCGTATCGATACCGTTCCATGCGTATCGATACCGTTAGCTGCAGAACAGCATTTATGAAGGGAAATAAAGTCCTCAACGGCTCCAATTCATCCCCAACGGCTAGTAACGGCTACAAACTCATTTGGGAGTATAAAAGGGACCTCCAAGCATCAAGAGAAGACTAATGCTCATATTGTAAAACATCAAATGATCAAGAAATTGTCTTAGTGCTTAATTTGTCATTTCTTGTATAGACAAACACTAGTGAGCCAAAATTGTCAAATTTGCTTAAGTGTTTTAGGTTTTGGGTGAGTGCTTCATTGTGCAAACAAACACCTATTAGAGGGTTTAAGTTTGCTTTATTTATCTCTTTGTAAAAAGGGTTTTGATCAAGGCTTTGGGTAGAAGCTTGATCGGTTGTAAGGGTTTCCTCCTAATCCAAGAAAAGGGGACGAATCAATTAGTGGATTGATTGAGAAATCCTTAGTGGGAAGCTAAAGTAGTGGATGTAGGTGCTTGTTAGAAGGTCGAACCACTATAAATCATTGTGTCCTTATTCTTTCTAGCTTCCTAAACCCTTCCACCTAAAAATCCACCTCTCCACCACTTGGTGAGCATAATCGGTTGAACGAATCGAGCCCCACCCAACCCAACAATTGGTATCAGAGCTTGGCTCAATCGGTGAGGATTAACATCCTATTGAGAAGATCCGGCAAGCTCGATCACTAGTTCATCAACCGGCTCAAATGGCACAATCAATCGACAAACCGCCTTTCTTTGACGGAGACCACTATGCCCATTGGAAGACAAAGATGAAATTCTTCTTGAAGTCAAGAGATTACAAGCTATGGGACATAGTTGAAGATGGTCCGTTCGTGCTTCAAAGAAGTAAAGCGGAGTGGAGTGCCGACGATCGCAAGAAGATGGAGCTCAATTGCAAGGCCTTGCACATCTTGTTTTGTGCTTTTGGCCCATCCATCTATGAGAAGATGTCTTCTTGTGAGAGTGCCAAGGAGGTATGGGACAAGCTTGAAGTCACATACGAAGGGACAAACGAAGTCAAGGAGACCAAGATTGGGCTCCTAACCTTGGAGTATGAGAACTTCAAAATGGATCCGGAAGAGAACATCGATAAGATGTTTGATAGGTTCTCCACCATCACCAATGGTCTCAAAGGCTATGGAGAAGCCATCCCGGAGGAGAAGCTTGTTCGAAAGCTCATCTACTCACTTCCCGAGTCTTGGGACTCAAAGAGGACCGCCATCATCGAAGCAAAAAATTTGAAAACTTTGAAGCTTGATGAACTCATGGGGTCACTCCTTACTCATCAAATCATGAAGAAGAATAAAGAGGATGAGAAGAAGAGGGAAGAAATTCGAGCTATGGGAGAGAAGAAAATCAAAGGGCTTGGCATCAATGCTAGTGCCATGGCTCTCAAATCCTCCACTTGCCATCATGTCTACTCAAGTGAAGAGGAGGATGAAGAAGAAGAGATAGTTCATCTCTTCAAGAAGTGTGCCCCGTTCATGAAGAAAGCCTTGAGAGAGCTTGAACGAGAACCTAAGAGAAAGGAGAGGGCAAGCACTTCAAGCCATAAGAAGAAGGCACATTTGGCTACTTGGAGTGATGAAGACTCCACCGACGGTGAACAAGCCAACCTTTGCCTTATGGCCATCGAAGAAGATTCAAGGGTAACTTCTAATTCATCTACTTCATGTTCTTATTCCTTTGATGAATTACAAGATGCCTATGATGATTTGGTTTTAGATTTTAAAAGCCACATTTTGAAAAACAAAAAATTAGTTTCAAAGTTAACAATTTAAAATGATTTGCTTTCTAAAACCAAACTTGAACTTGAAGCAAAACTTGAAGAGTTTGAATTAAAATGTTTTGATTTACAAAAATTGCTTCAAAATGTTCAAGAAGAAAAAGATTTGATTTCCAAAGAGCTTGAAAAGAAAAACAATCTTGGAAAATCAAATTTTTATGTTAGACAATCTAGTTCCCCTAGATTTGTGAATGGAAAATGTTTTAGAAGTGTTTGGGTCCCAAAAGGACTAACCACTTCAACTAAAAAGGATGAAATTGAAAAATGGATTCCTAAGGGGACTAAATTTTGTGCAACTAACGTTTATGGATCCAAAGCAATTTGGATACCAAAAGTTACTTGATTGTCTATTGTAGGTGTGATGGAGATGTTCAACAAGTCAAACATTGAGGGGGAGCTCCATGCACACAAGGAAGAACACTTGAAGAAGGAAGGCTTCACATCCTACCTTGAGTTCAAGTGTGGTAAAATTCTAGTTGTTTTGTTTTTATTTGTTTATCTTTGTTTAAATTCAACTAGATGATCATACATGTTGGACTAACATTTTTGATGATGCTATGAGTAAGGGGGAGCCAATTTTAAACCAAAAATTTTTAAGTGTGTAAAAATGTTTTTGCCTCCTATGTTATCTTGAACTTAAATGTTTTTTTAAATTCTTTTTGATATAACAAAAAGGGGGAGAAATGGTTTGAAAAATTGATTTTTCAAATGAATAAGGGGGAGCTTTATTTGATTTCATATCTTTAATCTCTTATTCAAGTTTTTAAAAGTTAAAGGGGGAGAATCCCAAACAATTTTTCAAGTTAGTTTTATTATATCAAAAAGGGGGAGATTGTAGAACTAATGTTTTGATATAATAATTGAAAAATGTTTTGGACTAATTTGAAAAGAATTTAAAACTTGTTTTTAAGTCCAAACAACTTGAAATTATGTTTGAGGTATTTTAAGAGGTTTTTGACAAAGAATTTTCATGTTTTTAATAGCTAAACTTGTGATTTCAAAGTACCAGTATCGATACCGGTGTACCAGTATCGATACCATTTTGCCTCAGTTTGGCCACTGTCAAAACCCGTATCGATACGAGGGTTTAGTGTATCGATACGGAGTGGGGTCGTTTCGATACGCCACGTCAGCGTACCGATCCCATTTTAACTACCCCAACGGCTATTTCCCAACGGCCATTTAAATGTCAAAGGGTACCGATACGCCCTCAAACGTATCGATACGCCCAGGCTGGCAAGAGCCCAACGGCTAGTTCATATGAAGGCCGTATCGATACCGTTCCACGCGTATCGATACCGTTAGCTGCAGAACATCATTTATGAAGGGAAATAAAGTCCTCAACGGCTCCAATTCATCCCCAACGGCTAGTAACGGCTACAAACTCATTTGGGAGTATAAAAGGGACCTCCAAGCATCAAGAGAAGACTAATGCTCATATTGTAAAACATCAAATGATCAAGAAATTGTCTTAGTGCTTAATTTGTCATTTCTTGTATAGACAAACACTAGTGAGCCAAAATTATCAAATTTGCTCAAGTGTTTTAGGTTTTGGGTGAGTGCTTCATTGTGCAAACAAACACCTATTAGAGGGTTTAAGTTTGCTTTATTTATCTCTTTGTAAAGAGGGTTTTGATCAAGGCTTTGGGTAGAAGCTTGATCGGTTGTAAGGGTTTCCTCCTAATCCAAGAAAAGGGGACGAATCAATTAGTGGATTGATTGAGAAATCCTTAGTGGGAAGCTAAGGTAGTGGATGTAGGTGCTTGTTAGAAGGTCGAACCACTATAAATCATTGTGTCCTTATTCTTTCTAGCTTCCTAAACCCTTCCACCTAAAAATCCACCTCTCCACCACTTGGTGAGCATAATCGGTTGAACGAATCGAGCCCCACCCAACCCAACATGAACCGAAAGCGACCGAATGACCCGATTTTGACCCGAACCGAAAGCAACCGATTCGATTTTGACCCGATTCAATACCCGAACCGGATCCGACTCATCATAAACCTGAACCCGAACTAAATCTAAACCGATTTTAGATAGACCCGAAACGACCCAAACCGAAACGACCCGAACCGAACTCGAACTCGAACCGAACGACCCGATTGTCACCTCTATCTAGAAGCATGGAAAGGAAATCTCATGGATGCTACCTCAGTAACTGCACTGACTTCCACACTCATTCTCATTGACAATTCAAACTGTCTTTTTCTTTTGCTTTACTTTGCCTGTACTTCTCCTTACTATTGGTTATTTCTATATTCAGACCCTCATCTCTTTTTTTTCCTAGGCATTTCAGCTTGTATTTGACCTCAAAATTCAATCTATTTTCAAATTAGATGGCGGACTTGTTTGTTCTACTTTGCAACAGGATGGAGGGTTAATTCTTACATTTTCAATTGGAAAAAATTAAAACTTTGGCAGATGAGAGAGTGAATGAGAGGTTCCCTGAGGGCCTGAGCATCAATATTCGTACAAGAACAAAGCAAAAGTTAGCATCAGCCTTTCATCATGAACCAAACAGCATTTCATGGCTCTACTTCTCTTTCTTTCCTTCCTTACAATTTCCTTTGTTTTGCTTCCAACCTTCCTATATATATATATAAGGAAGAGGTTTCCTACTTTAGTTTTTGTTAATAATTATGGCTACTCTTTCTCCTTGGCTTGAACCACCGAGGAGTAACAAGGAAAGGGTTATACAGCAACTTATTCATGGGCAAGAGTGTGCCAATCAGCTTCAGATTCTTTTCCATAACCATCCCTCTCAAGAAAGTGGGCCTTTGTCAGCCGAGGAGCTGGTGCAATTGCAAAACATCTTCACATCTTTCAATGACACACTTTCTGCTCTGAGTTCTCGGGATCAGACCACTTGTAATGACGATTCGCCGTGTTGCGATGACCGGAGATCCGAGAGCAGGAAAAGACTTCCCTCTAAGGCCAAGAGAGGCTGTTACAAAAGAAAGTATGGTTCCACATGATGTTCAATGTTCATTATACATGCTTAATGCTATGATGTTCAATGCATACATAGAGTTGTACTAATTGGGATGTTGTTGGTTGCAGGAGGGGAGCTGAGACATGGACAGTTGTTTCAGATACAATGGAAGATGGTCATGCCTGGAGGAAGTACGGGCAAAAGAAGATCCTCAATTCTAAGCACCCAAGGAGTTACTTCAGGTCAGGGTTGCAGGGCCATGAAACAAGTCCAACAAATGGAAAATGAGCCCCAAATGTATGAGAGCACATATATTGGCACCCACACCTGCATGGATTCATTTAGGGCTCCCCAGATCATCCCAGATTCTGAGTCTTGGGAATCTGGCATGGGAATGGGGTCCCAAATCCCAAGCAAACAGCAGCATCAGCACTGGAATCCATGGGAAGCAAAGGAAGGGACCAGAGCAGCAAGTGATGGTACGGACTTGGATTCCATGGTGTGGAAAGAGATAATGGGTGGTGATGGTTTCGAATACTCCTCGGAGCCTCTGGTTATGGGGTTCTCAATAATAATAATAAGGCTGTAGAGCTTGGAAATGGTTTTCATTTTGATGAAAGTGGGAGTTTAATGGTGTAGCTTCTTGTAAACATGAGATGTCAAAATACTGAATTAATTCAAAATAGGATTAATATCGAAATAAATATCTAAATTATATTTATTTTGAGGTAAGTGTCCAAATTATACTTTGATTGAATTAGATGCTTAAAGTTATGTCGAGGTCAAAATAAATGCCGAGAATAAAAGAAAATTTTTTTTGACCAAGGAGTAAAAAATATATTTTAACCAATGAACGCACGATACATGACCATGATGTCAGCTACAGAATGAAACGTCATCATCTTGTCAAAAGACTCACACGCCGTTTGTCGTCCGGTCGACTTTCATTCATCGTGAATGACTAGAATAAAGCTTTCGCAGGGTTTCGCTTTCGCTCGACATTTGACACGACGTCAATCAATTCCAGCAATGAAGTGGTGGGTTAAATGGTCGGTGGCCTCCGACAACGGCTTTGGTGGGATTCAACAAAACTATCGACGGCGACAACAGCATTAATTCGAGATTTTGACATAATATAATAGTAATTTTAATCCCTAAAGCTTATATATTCTATTAATTTAATCCTAATTCTAAAATAATGAAATAAATTAACTTTTTGTATTAAAAAAAGTTTGACACTATCCTTTCCTAACACTCTTTAACCACTAGTCGCACTTTATATTATTGTCTATAAGCTCAATAACCAACAAATGTGATAGCTCGACAGAAAGAACCATTTTACTTTTAAACAATTGACATACTAATGAAACATACTCATTAATTCATGACCATAAAGCCGTCTACCTGTAGAAACTATCGTTATTTCGAATTATTACAAATTAGGACATGTAAGTGACGTGATGCATTTATTTTCTAAAAACAATATGAAAAAACTCTGAAACTTTACCAACCAAAAAATAGTTACTTTATCAAAAGAAAATAAAAAATCAATACCAAAATAATATATAAAAACTAAGAACCGAACCGTATTAAGCTAAACTAAACCAATCTCACCCTACAAAGTAGATTAAGTTCACCAAATATAGTAAAAAAAACTAATATACTTAAATTCAATCAGTTCACGCGTTAGCTCAAGCTGAACTCAACCATGAGAAAATCGTATACTTTTTTTTTCCAAACCAAACCAAAGCAACTTTCAATTACATATAACTTGTCTACGCATCTAATCATAAACTAATCGCGCCTCGTTTCATCGAAAACAGATGAGATTTGCAGACAATATCATGCATGCATCTTACTTGAATGTGTATATACTTATCATACATGCACAAGTATGTCCGAATACAAGGCAGTCATAAGCTTTAGACACATACTACAAAAAGAAGTTGAAGCTCCGCAGCAAGGAGAAAATTGAAACATCCATTAAATCCGCACTTTTACTAGTACAAATATGGAAAATATATGACACTGCACTCCCACTATCCATCCCATATCAATGGCACGGCTATAGTAAACAGTAAGCTAATGTTGCATATCTCGACCGCTTGGCAGATCATGACGTTTAATTCCATAATTGACACCATGAAAAAGAAAAGGCCGAAACATTCTCCCGCAGGCTACATAGTTTATGACAACCGATATAAAGATTGGATTGGTCTCTATTGACTCTCCTACATACATGATTTGTAACAATCAAAAACGGATTGGATTGGTCTCGGTTGACTTGAACTCTGCTGCATATAAGAGCATAGGGATAATTAAAGCATGCTCAAGCAACGGTACTTCCATAACACAAGAGGACAACTGCAAATGACAAGTTCAAGATGGACCAGATCTAAGGGAGATACCTTTCAAGCTTCCGTCGC
Source organism: Hibiscus trionum (assembly GCA_030270665.1). Classification (NCBI taxonomy): domain Eukaryota; kingdom Viridiplantae; phylum Streptophyta; class Magnoliopsida; order Malvales; family Malvaceae; genus Hibiscus; species Hibiscus trionum. The sequence continues at coordinate 3,007,611 of BSYR01000021.1, read as the reverse complement.
TTTAGGGGAATTTTCGGGTGTCTTCAGAGCAGTGGCGTTGCTACCCTTGTGTGCCATTACAGCTACACGGAACTCTTCGACTATGGAAGCATCCTTGAACTTCAATGCGAATGTAGACAGCCCATCTTTCTCTTCACTGGTACTATTCTTGCAGGCAAAAGTGATACCTTTCTTGTCCATATTTGTCAGCTTCATATCCGGGTAAAGACTTGCATTTAGAATCAATCTATAATTTCCTCTAGCTCTCATGAGCAACCTGGCTCTTTCAGCCTCAGTTGTTGAGACATTCACCTTAAGTTCTCCCTTCCCACGCTCTTTCCAACCTCCATCTATAAATTCAAACAGCACAGAATCAGCAGAGAATACTACTTTCTCATTCTCTTCTCCTGTCTCAACCGGAACCTCCTGCATGGCAGGAAAACCAGTTCCCTCACTCTTAGAAACAATTGATGTCCCTGATGTGTTGAAGAGGGAAGAGTTCCCATTTGTTGAAAGACCAAAACCAAATGAACCCGTACCACCATCCTTTGTAGTAGATCCAAAGGAAAACGAAGAAGCAGAAAATCCAGTGCCAGCGAGTCCTGTGAAGGCATTCTGGCTACTAGAAAGCTGTTGGAATGAACTCAATGATGCACCTTCTGCAGCTGAATCTGCATTTTCACTATTATCTTTGTTATCAGCATTTGCAGTCTTGTCATCTTTCTTATCTTCATCCTTAGTCTCAACACCTCCAGTCAGTTTTTCATCATTGGTCTCCTTTTGAGTTTCTTCTTTTACAGCATCACTGTTCTTATCCTCGACACTTTCCTTATCAGCAACAGCATCGAAAACTGGCTCATCCTTCTTACTTGCATGCTCAGACTCTGTTTCGTCAGTTTTTTTCTCTGACTGAAGATTATTTCCATCTTCACTCTTTTCAGATTTGTTAGTGTCATTTTCCCCATCTTCAGAAACCTCTTTCTCATTGGCAATTAGTGCATCAACTGTAACCTGAGTGGTGGTTGTGCCAGGTTCATGGGCTGAACTAGGTGCAGCAGGAGCAACAGTTTGTCCAGAAGGAGGGACTAAGCGAATTCCAGAAAAAGGATTGGGTGAGGCAGTTGAAGTGGTTTGGTTTCTGCGAACTTTGACTATTCGTCTGTTTGCCAACACTTCTTCACTAGCCTTCTTAAACGTTCCAGTCTCTTGTTCAGAAGAATCTTCTTCGTCATCGAGGCCCGGATTATCCCGAGAAATTTCTCTTCCAGCAGCCCTCTTCTTTGAGGGTGGAAGGGCATTTTCTGCATCCCCCATTGCAGCAAGAAGTCAATAAACTGAAACTCGAGGATCTTTTTTTGTTCAAGATAGGATATCTGAATATCATCAGAAAAGATATAGCCAATGAAATAATCAGAAAAAATATTATAGTTTCTCACCAGACCACAAAAGTGGACCAGTAGCAAGAGCATAGAACATAAGTTCACCTACAAAAATGACAGCTACATATATTTACATACAAACAGACAACCTATGCCCAGATTTCAGTAAGAAAACTCATTAAAACATATGAAAGGAGCAAGTCCATCACCCAATCGGGAAATAGAACACTAAGATAAATATAAATTCAAATGAAAATTAAAATTTTCAAGCAAATAGAAATATAGAAAGAGCACAAAAAGGCAATAATCACCAATCAAATGGAAAGAATGTCTTCAGCTAATTAACAACTTTTGTCTTCAAATTATACTGAGCAAAAAAGTAAGCTAAGGGGAAAATGCATAAATCCACTGAATGTTCAGAGTAGCATAAGGTTAAGTAAATAAGAAAATACCCCAAGTACCCTAATTGATCACATTAGAACACAGAAGCATCATTGTGCAGAGACTACAAAAAAATAATGATCAGTAATACAGACTGCATAACCTGTAAATGCCATTCACACTCATTAATTAAGTTTCGCCTTTATTAACTCGGCAAAGATATTGTATGGTTTACTTATAAGGCTGACTGATTACTGCAATAAAAACCAATGTCCTTCAGGGAAGAACCCTCGAGCATAAATACAGGTATGGCAAGTGCAATCTTTCTACAACTTAATCCCAATGTGCAGGCAATTTGACTTCTTAGAACAGTTTGTTACTCATCAGTGTCAGCAAACAACTGTACAAGATGATTTCAACATATAGCAATCCCTCACTAATGTTGCCACCACATGGTAGCATACAATATTTAACTGGAGAAAACATTGAACCAGGAATGAAATAGGTACTAAATTAAGAAGATGGAAGGGGGGATAAAAGCAACCCCTTTCCCGGAAAAAAAGAGAGAAGAAACCATGGTATATACATTTTTTGAAGGAAAGAGACAGACTTTGTACAACCTAAACTCCATGATGATATCAAATTGCATATTACATTATTGGAAAAAGGAAACTGTCAGCACAATAAACCCTTAAGCGTGAAGCAGTAATCTTCAAATTAATAGACAATTCAAGTGCTCAATAAATCTTGAACAAATACCCTTTCTTTAACTTACATCATAGAAAACTAAAAACCATATAGGAAAAAAGAATGAAGCAATCCTTGATCAATTTAATTCCCACTGTCCACCACTTATGACATTTCCTAAGCATTTTACTTTTTGTTCTTCAGCTTAGAATTAAGAATTACATTTTCCCTCAAACTACTTATTATCTATAAAAACACCCAAAATATATAAAAAATGGAAAAGAAAACATGATAGAATCCATATGATATAATAATCAAAGGAGCATATAAAAAAGAATCAAACAATGAACCCTGAAGTTTGAAAGGAGAATTTGGCCAACTAGCACTTGTATCAGGACATTCGAAGATTCAACACAAAATCAAACAGAAAAATAACTAACGACAGATTCGATAACAGAACCAAACAATTTGAAAATAGGAGGGAAAACCCTTTTCATTATCATATAAAAAACTTTTGGGGGTTGAAAAAGAGGGGAGAAACCCGAGTTCTTGGCGTGTAAAGCCCAGAACTAAGGGTTTAAGCTAAAACAGATGCAAAGTTAAGAATATTTTCCCCTGCTTAAACACCAATACCTAATATAAAAATGACACTCTTTCAGCTAAAGCAGAGACAGAAAATTAAAGGGGTTAATTTGTTGCTATATTATCGCAGTTCTCTTTCGTTTACAAAAGCTACAAGAACGGGAATCTGATGTTTGCCGCAAAATGGGTAATCAAGAATGCAAAAATGAAAGAAAAAAAAATTGCAGACCTCATTTCTTAAAGCCGGAAAAAGAGAAAATTAAGATACACTAATAAAAAAGAAGAAATCACAATAAAAGACCAAAATTAAAAGGAAAGTGATTCAAGATTAAGATAGAACAGAAGGGAGAATGGAGATTTGCGACTTACGAAAAAAGCAGAGGCAAAACCCTAGTGATAGTGAGATCCGAAAGGAGGTTTGAAATTATAAAATAGATTATATATATATATATATAGGTTGGATATGGAAATGGCAGCAGCATCCGCCACAGCACCAGGGTTTTTATATTTCTTTTTCCCTTTTTTTGTTTTTTCATTTATCCAAAAAAAAATGTTTTTTAAGATATAATTAGTACTTGAACTTTTGAAAATAGTCAATTAAGGTCGAGAATTTTTTTTCACCTAATTAAATTCTTGAATCAAGAAATTAATTTAATTAAATTATTGAATCAAAAAAGTTGAATTAGTTAAGTTTTTTGACCAATTAAATCTTTAAATTAACAGGATATATGTTAATTATATCTTATATTAAAAAAATATATAAAAGTTTTTTGACTTTCATGTAAATGTTGATGTGAATCGTAGAATAATTTGATATGGTATAAATGATAATTTGATGATGAAATTGGAACGTTCAAACGTTTGGTGATCAATTTAGAATGAGAGTCGTACTTTGGGGGTATAATTGAAACTTTGATCAATTTAGAATGAAAGTCATAGTTTAAAGATGAAATTGAAATATTTAAAAGTTTGGGAACTAATTTAGAATGAATTTGGAGACTTGTGGTGCAATTAACTCATATTGTCATTGTACATTTAAAGCACAATTAAAGCACTCACCCAAAACCTAAAACACTTGAGCAAATTTGACAATTTTGGCTCACTAGTGTTTGTCTATACAAGAATTGACAATTTAAGTGCTAAGACAATTTCTTGATCATTTGTTGTTTGACAATATGAGCATTTGCCTTTACTTGATGCTTGGAGGTCCCTTTTATACTTCTTGATGAGTTTGTAGCCGTTGCTAGCCGTTGGGATTGAATTGGAGCCGTTGAGGACTTTAATTCCCACCATAAATGCAGTTCTGCAGCTCATCGTTTCGAAACGCTCGAACCCGTTCCGAAACACCCTTTAAGTAGAAAGAGTCGTTGCAGTCTGATGTGGACCCGTATCGAAACGCTGTAGCCCGTTTCGAAACACCCATTTCGAAACGTCTGTCCCCGTATTGAAACGACCTGTATTTAAAAGTTAGTTGGGAAATAGCCGTTGGGGTTTATGACCGTTGTGGTCAATGCCACGTAGGCGTATCGAAACGGCATAGCCCGTTTCGAAACGCTGGGCAAAATCCTTATCCAGGGAAAGCCCGTTTCGATACTAGTATCGAAACGTTTTAGCTACTGGAATGCACCGTATCGAAACGTCCTAAGGTGTTTCGAAACGCCTGGACAGTTTTGTGAAGTTTGGCTTTGAAAAACATGTAAAACCTTTTAAAAAGATCCCTAAACATAGTTTCATGTTATTTGGACTTTGGAAATTGTTTTGAATTCTTTTTAAATCAGTCCAAAGTATTTTTCAATTATTATATCAAAACATTAGTTCTACAATCTCCCCCTTTTTGATATAATAAAACTATCTTGAAAAATTGTTTGAGATTCTCCCCCTTTAACTTTAAAAATATGAATAAGAGATTAAAGATTTGAAATCAAATAAAGCTCCCCCTTATTCATTTGAAAATGCAGTTTTTCAAACCATTTCTCCCCTTTTTGTTATATCAAAAAGAATTTAAAACATTAAGTTCAAAATAACAATAGAGGTAAAAATTGACAAAGAATATGAATTTGGTTTTAAAATGGCTCCCCTTACTCAAAGCATCAATAAAATGTTAGTCCAACATTTATGATCATCTAGTTGAATTTAGAATAAAATAAACAAATGAAATCAAAAACAACTAGAATTTTTACCAACACTTGAACCCAATGGAGGATGTGAAGCCTTCCTTCTTCAAGTGTTCTTCCTTGTGTGCATGGAGCTCCCCCTCAATGTTTGACTTGTTGAACATCTCCATCACACCTAGCAAAAGACAATCAAGTAATTTTTGGTATCCAAATTGCTTTGGATCCATAGACATTAGTAGCACAAATTTTAGTCCCCTTAGGAATCCATTTTTCAATGTCATCATTTTTAATTGAAGTGGTTAGTCCTTTTGGGACCCAAACACTTCTAAACCATTTTCCTTTTACAAATCTAGGGGCACTAGATTGTCTAACATAGAAATTTGATTTTCAAGATTGTTTTTCTTTTCTAGCTCTTTGGAAATCAAATCCTTTTCTTCTTGAACTTTTTGAAGCAAATTTTGTAAATTAAAACATTTTAGTTCAAACTCTTCGAGTTTTGCTTCAAGTTCAAGTTTGGTTTTAGAAATCAAATCATTTTGAATTTTTAACTTTGAAATCAATTTATTGTTTTTCAAAATGTGATTTTTAAAGTCTAAAACCAAATCATCATAGGCATCTTGTAATTCATCAAACGAGTAAGAACATGAAGTAGATGAATTAGAAGTTACCCTTGAATCTTCTTCGATGGCCATAAGGCAAAGGTTGGCTTGTTCATCGTCGGTGGAGTCCTCATCACTCCAAGTAGCCACATATGCCTTCTTCTTATGGCTTGAAGTACTTGCCCTCTCCTTTTTCTTGGATTCTCGTTCAAGCTCTCTCAAGACTTTCTTCATGAACGGGGCACACTTCTTGAAGAGATGAACAATCTCTTCTTCTTCATCCTCCTCTTCACTTGAGTAGACGTGATGGCAAGTGGAGGATTCGAGAGCCATGACATTGGTGTTGATGCCAAGCCCCTTGAGTTTTTTCTCTCCCATAGCTCTAATTTCTTCCCTCTTCTTCTCATCCTCTTTATTCTTCTCCATGATTTGATGAGTAAGGAGTGACCCCATGAGTTCATCAAGCTTCAAAGTCTTCAAATTCTTTGCTTCGATGATGGCGGTCCTCTTTGAGTCCCAAGACTCGGAAAGTGAGTAGATGAGCTTTCGGACAAGTTTCTCCTCCGGAATGGCTTCTCCATATCCCTTGAGACCATTGGTGATTGTGGAGAACCTATCAAACATCTTCTCGATGTTTTCTTCCGGATCCATCTTGAAGTTCTCATACTCTAAGGTTAGGAGCCCAATCTTGGTCTCCTTGACTTCATCAGTCCCCTCGTATGTGACTTCAAGCTTGTCCCATACCTCCTTGGCACTCTCACAAGAATACATCTTCTCATAGATGGTTGGGCCAAAAGCACAAAACAAGATGTGCAAGGCTTTGCAATTAAGCTCCATCTTCTTGCGATCGTCAGCACTCCACTCTGCTTTGCTTCTTTGAGGCACGAACGGATCATCTTCAACTATATCACATAGCTTGTAATCTCTAGATTTGATGAAGAACTTCATCTTTGTCTTCCAATGGGCATAGTGGGTTCCGTCAAAGAAAGGCGGTTTGTCGATTGATTGTGCCATTTGAGCCGGTTGATGAAATAGTGATCGAGCTTGCCGGGTCTTCTCAATAGGATGTGAATCCCCTTCGATTGAGCCAAGCTCTGATACCAATTGTTGAGATTTTAGGGGCTCGATTCGTTCAACCGATGTGGCTCACCAAGTGGTGGAGAGGTGGATTTTTGGGTGGAAGGGTTGAGGAAGCTAAAAAGACAATTGACACAATGATTTAAAGTGGTTCAACCTTCTAACCAAGGTCTACATCCACTACCTTAGCTCCCCACTAAGGATTTCCAATCAATCCACTATTGATTCGTCCCCTTTTCTAGGCTTAGGAGGAAACCCTTACACTGATCAAGCTTTCTACCCAAAGCCTTGATCAAACCCTCTTTTACAAAGAGATAAACAAAGCAAACACAAATCCCTCTAATAGGTGTTTGTTTGCACAATTAAAGCACTCACCCAAAACCTAAAACACTTGAGCAAATTTGACTATTTTGGCTCACTAGTGTTTGTCTATACAAGAATTGACAATTTAAGTGCTAAGACAATTTCTTGATCATTTGTTGTTTGACAATATGAGTATTTGCCTTTACTTGATGCTTGGAGGTCCCTTTTATACTCCTTGATGAGTTTGTAGCCGTTGCTAGCCGTTGGGATTGCATTGGAGCCGTTGAGGACTTTAATTCCCACCATAAATGCAGTTCTGCAGCTCACCGTTTCGAAACACCCTTTAAGTAGAAAGAGCCGTTGCAGTCTGATGTGGACCCGTATCGAAACGCTGTAGCCCGTTTCGAAACACCCGTTTCGAAACGTCTGTCCCCGTATTGAAACGACCTGCATTTAAAAGTTAGTTGGGAAATAGCCGTTGGGGTTTATGACCGTTGTGGTCAATGCCACGTAGGCGTATCGAAACGGCATAACCCGTTTCGAAACGCTGAGCAAAATCCTTATCCAGGAAAAGCCTGTTTCGATACTAGTATCAAAACGTTTTAGCTACTGGAATGCACCGTATCGAAACGCCCTAAGGTGTTTCGAAACGCCTGGACAGTTTTGTGAAGTTTGACTTTGAAAAACATGTAAAACCTTTTAAAAAGATCCCTAAACATAGTTTCATGTTATTTGGACTTTGGAAATTGTTTTGAATTCTTTTTAAATCAGTCCAAAGTATTTTTCAATTATTATATCAAAACATTAGTTCTACACTAAATTACTTCAAAAAAAATAAAGACCAAAGTAACTATTCAGTCAAACGTTATGGAACATTTTTGACATTATATCTTGTTTTAATCTTTCCTTTCTTTAATTTCCTTTTTTCCATCAAAATTATATTTTACTATATTTTATTATTCAACCTACTAAAGTAATTATTAACTCAGTTGATATCATTACTGTTGTAATAATTTTTAATTTTTATATATAAAATGAGAGAATTAAATAAAACCATCTTGACGATCAAATCCAACTGAATTTTAAGATTGAATAAGAGATATTAAATACCAAATTGCACTGAAAAAATCGACACAAAATTATACATTAAAATGAAACCCAAAATTAAGTACCAAAAATCACATCAAACCCTTTTTAAGAACATAATTTTGATTTCTTCGTTAAACAAAAACATAATGCTTAAATGATTTGGTTTTTGTAAAGTCATTTCAAATTGTTTATCGTCAGTTAACTAACAGTTTATAAAAAAAAATCGACACAAAATTATACACTAAAATAAAACCCAAAACCAGGTACCAAAAATCACATCAAACCTTTATGAAAAAATCACATCAAACCCTTTTTAAGAACATAATTTTGATTTCTCCATTAAACAAAAAATATAATGTTTAATTGATTTGGTTTTCTGTAAAGCCGTTTCAAGTTGTTTATCGTCAGTTAACTAACAGTTTTGATTCATAGAGGAACTATTTTAATCCAAAATAAAACGTTGAAGGATAAATTATTTTAAAAAAGAATAAAGGCCAAAGTAACTATCCAGTCAAACGTTAGAGAGATTTTTGACATTATGCCTTGTTTTAATCTTTCCTTTCTTTAATTTCCTTTTTTCCATCAATCATTCAACCTACTAAACTAATTATTAGCTCAGTTGATATCATTATTTTTGTAATAATTTTTAATTTTTATATATAAAACGATGGATGAGTCTACCACGTCCGACGAACATTGATGAACACCACTAACGATGAACACCATTAATTTTTTTTAAAATTTTAAAAATCTAAAGAACTAAAATTATAATTAAAATTATCTACCCTAACAAAATCAATCTCTTAAAAAAATAGAAACCAGTTTATAATTTTTTAATTTGTTAGGGTTTAGCTTTAGGAGAGTTGAGTATATTTGATTCTAATCTATTAAAAAAATATAAACTGATTTCTATTTTTTTAAGAGATTGATTTTGTTAGGGTTTAGGAGAATTGAGTATATTTGATTTTAACCTATTAAAAAAATATTATAAAGTAACTATTAAATTTGATTTTTATTTTTTAAGAGATAATTTTAATTTTAATTTCAGTCCTTTAGATTTTTAAAATTAAAAAAAAAAATTAATGGTGTTCATCGGTGTTCATCGTTAGTGGTATTCATCAAAGTGAAAGCTTGGTCCTGATGGCTTGCTGGTCTTGAATGTGAGTTTGGTTTAGAGCCCCTGCTTTGGTTTTAATGTTTCTCTCGTTCCCTCCCTTCTCCTTATTCTTTTTCGCTCCAGTTCTTTGTCCATCTATCTCTCTTTTAGTTTGAGCCGCTTTTCAACACCTATCTTAACTTTTTCGATATTAGATATTAGATAAGAGATATTAGATATTAGATACCAATTTTCAAATATCTAATATTGAAAAAAAAAACTTTTTCGCTCCAGGCTTCTCTAAAAATCATCTTGACGATCAAATTCGACTGAATTCCAATATTGAATAAGAGATATTAGATACCAATTTGCACAAAAAAATCGACACAAAATTATACATTAAAATCAAACCCAAAATCAGGTACCAAAAATCACATCAAAATTTTAAGAACATAATTTTGATTTCTCCATTAAACAAAAACATAATGTTTAATTGATTTGGTTTTCTGGATAAATTAAAAAAAGGTTAAAAACAACAGTCCTCTGTATTTACCTACAATGTCATTCATGGCTGAGGCTTCCATGAAGCTGAAATGTCATCCACTGCTTCCCCAACTGTGAGATACAATGAGTTTGTTCCAAATGAATCCAAGACATGTGATTTATGCATTTTCTCCACCACACTTCCCACAGGATTTACCAGAACAAGCTTCATCCATGCAAGATTTAACCATATCAGCTTCCTCTCAATTCTCGAAACCGAAACAAAGATCGAAAAATTCATCGGGTGGCCAATCATTTACCTGAAGAGATCTTTTTTCCAGCATCTTGTTTAGTTCACATACCATGTCGATTCCACTTGTGTCTATGGCTATCACAGCTGAGAATATTGCAATACAGTACTGTTTTAGCTAAATACAGTAGGAAGTTCTTGGGAATAGTATTGGAAAACTTACCAGTCATGTCAATAATGATACATTTCAATCTGCTTTCATGGTTTGCCTTAATACTTTCTTCCTCCTCTCGAATCCATCGTAACATCCTTTAAACAAATAGAATCAGCATTCAGTCAGACAAACCTTTGCCTTGCTCTCGAAGACTCGAACACATTGGGGAAATTACCTTTCTTGCAGATAAGTTGAGTTTGCAAAGTATATTGGAGATTCAATGGCCAGAATGAGAAATGAAGGAACCCTTGAAGCTTCTGTGTACCGGTTGAGGCTTTGGTATATGTGTGTTCCCGGAATGTTTCCCAATAGTACAGTGTTTGGCCTGGTTACATGCAACAGGATCTTGAATACAGACACTCCGACCTGCATTTTTGGGCCAAATCATTAGATTCCAACCAAAATTATAATAATTGCTAAACTAGGAGATGACTTACTGCAATGGTGAGTCCTAGAGGAACAGAAATGAAAAGAACCCCAAAGAAGGAACAGATGCAGGCCAAGAAATCGAGTTTGTCGGTTTTCCACAATTTGTAAGCAGCCTCATAATCAATAAGCCCTATCACTGCTGTTATGATGATGGCTGCTAAGATCACATTCGGGGTGTAATAAAACAGTGGCATCAGAAACAGCAGAGTCACCAACACCGCTGTCGCTAATACGATGTTCGAGACCGCCGTTCGTGCACCGGCATTGAAATTCACTGCAGACCGAGAAAATGATCCTGAAAAAAAGGGAAGTTAAATTAGGTTACAATCTATTATGTTGCTTCAATGTTTCGTTTTTCGTTCAAGTATTTGCATCCTATACGATCCTACAAATACATGAGAAACTTAAGATGGACAAATACTCATATAGTTCATACAAACACTAGAGTCTCAGTTACATAAGCTAATATGAAGTCGGATGTGAAAAAGCGGTCACCTGTTGTAACATAACATGAAGTGCAAGAACCAGCCATGTTCATGAGACCGATAGCCATCATTTCTTTGTTTCCATCGACTTGGTAATTATTCAGAGAAGCAAATGTCCTCCCCACTGCAACACCTTCCTACAAAAGTTTTTACACAACAAATCGGTATTATGTTACTCCGACTCTTTGCATTTTCTAGAGTATTAATGTCTAGCATAAGTGTTCAATGCATATCCCGATATAGGTAAGCGATACAATCCTTGAAATACAACCGATGACAGAGCTGGTAAACTTACAGTGAGTGATAGGATCCCAGTGACAATGCCAGTTTTTATAGCTAAAGCCAGATACTGGCCATTAAAGTATAGCATGTTGGATGAAGGCGGATTCAAACCCTCCTGCAGGTGGCCAATCTGTGAAAGAAAAAAGTTAGATTTGGTGAACATTTTTTTTCTGAAAGATGTTATATATATGTATATATATATAGTAGAATCATAGTATAAGTTCTTACAATTGAAATTCCATGAGCTTTTGATTTAATGCAGAAGATCAAAAGGGTTGAGAGAATCACTGATGTTAATGGGGTGGCTGCTGATATCCAGAAAAGCTTCGGCTTCTTCATGCTCTGCGTCAAATGTTTCAAACATCAAAAGTTTAAAGAGAAAACTGCAGGTTATAACATTTCAGTTCAGTTTAATTTTGAAAAAAATATCATGATTAAAGTAAAGTGTTCTGATTTTTTAAGCAATGGAATCATAGCATTCAGGTAAAATAGAGATACTTACAATATGCCTTGCTGTCAACAGAAACAACAGGAAGCTGAATCCCATTACAATAGTTTCCCAGGACCACTGTATAAAAATTCAACCAAAATTACCACATTGGAACTTTTCTTCCATAGTATATCAAACAAAACACATAAGCATTGCTTAAACTAATTAACAAAAGGAAACCAATGGTTTGGAAATTCGAGTGTGAGTGTCGGATATTAGTTCATGTCCAACTTAAGTATGCATGAATTTAAAGAGTCCTTAAGAGGATTATATTCCCTATTCGTATCCAAATGTGAGTCGGATACGAATTTCGGACATAAGTGGTTCAAAAATATTATAAGTGAAAGCACTTACCTCTTTTCTGTGATGAAATACAGAGGTCAATACAGGAATCAATTGCATTTTGGCAGTGAAATGAACAATTCCAAGCAGTCCCTTCAGCTGCTGTAGTGATACAATGACTGCAGCACCAGCCATGAATCCAACAAGGGTCGCCTTCGACAGAAAATCGATCACAAACCCTAATCTGTAAATCATAAGTCAGAACCCATCAAAACACTACTTCAATATAATGTCAGATTCTGGCGGTGTAAGTGTCGAATACGAATAACAAATACCTTAAAACCCCCAAAGATGCCTGAAACAAACCAGCAAAGAAGGTGGCAGTGAAGGCCAATTCAAGGTAAAGAATAGGGTCATCAACAGGGGACACATTTTCACTCAACATTGTGCCCATTACTAAGGATGCAATGGACACTGGACCAACAGCAAGATGTTTAGAACTCCCCAGGACTGAATAAATCAATGGAGGAACAAAGCTTGAATCTGCATAAGATTAATGGAAAAGTTAATCTTATTTGCATTTATCCGTAATCGAATTCAACTAGACGATAATCGTTCTTGTTCCGGTACTAACATAGTCCGACAATAGGTGGCAAATTCGCAAGTTTTGCATAACTGATTCCCTGCAGTCCAACAAAGAAACAAGATAGATCACCATTCCTTGTTTCTTGTTAAAAGAATGAACATTTTGATAAAAAAAAATGATCTTGATTGAAAACATGACTGATATCAAAAATGATTTAACATAATGCCAACCACAACAAGACATTGAATTTCACATGAGGATTGACTATTTGAGAACAAAAATCATATTCAGACAAAACCAATATATTTTTTGTTTTTTAGTATAAAGAACATGACAATAATAAAAACAAATTTATCTCTTTATTAAAAGCTATAAAAACAAAATTCCAGTTCACGCAAGTCACACTTACTTATTTCACTGATAATTTTTTTTTAAAGATTAGCCACTCTAATGATCCAAAAGAATATGGAATATATTCAGAAACTTGTCCACTATTTTCCCATTTATCTGATAAGACCATGAAAAAACTACGAACAGAGAAAGAAAGAGACTATGTTACTCGAATCACGAGTATATATTCGATAGGAGTATCTTTGATTATTTTTCAAGATTTTTATATATTTGGAGGATCATATCATGTACCTATATTCAAATAAAGGTATAGTTTAAGGAACATGAAAATTTGGGGCAACAAATATATTGTGATTTTGGGTGCATGAGTTACCTGTGGGATTGCAAGGCTAGCAATGGTGAGACCAGAAATGATATCAGACCTAAACAGATTGAGATCATAGTGAGAGCCCCACTGTAATATGGGGAACAAACACTGAAGCCCCAGAACCAGTTTCTTACACCATGTTTGGTCCTTGAATCTGTAGAGAGGATCATCAGGGAAAAATATCTCAGAAAGCTTGTGTTTTAGCTTCTGGAAAGTGGATTTCTTTGGTGGCAGGCAAACACTGTGTATCTCCATTGTTGCCTCAGCTGCTGTTGAAACATTCACAGTTGTTGTTGCAGTTCCACTTCCACCATTGTTAGACAAACCTTGGAAGCTGTTGGAGTTTACACCCATATTTATTGTTCCTTCCTAATTTTTGGCAAAATATTTTGGTGGAGAACAAAGTAAGCATGGCTTGGAATTTATAGGCGAAGTGAAGAATGGAAGCTTGGTTTTTGCCTGAATGAGGGCAATGATGTCTTTTCCCATCATAGTTGAAAATGAAAAAGACCCTTTGAGATTTAATTTATATTCCCAAAAATAATATATAGAATGAGATAATTTCAAAACTAATTAAAATTATTTCTTTGGGGTTTTCCCGATTTTTTAAGGCTTTGTCCTGACTAATTCGAGTTAATTTGCGTCACATATTTAGTGGTGGTGGATGAGTCTCCCAACTGAAATTTTCTGCATTCACAAGATCTTAAACTAGAAACATATTACTTGGACCAATTTCGTTGGTTAGTTAAAATAATTTGTTTGAGTGGGTGTATTTTTGTTGGAGCATTATTTTGGATTCGTTTATGCATGATATTCGCGGAACATGCTAGAGACATGTGGAGGCTACGATCCTTCTCAAATTTTGAAAAATTAGAATTTAGTTATTTAAATTTTTAAAAATTTTAATTTGAGTCCCACAAAATTTTTAAAATTCATATTGATCTTTAAAATTTTCAAATATTTTTTAATTAAATCTCTACTATAATTTTTAAATTTTCTTATTAAATCTTTCAAAAATTCTAGTTAGACCTTAAATATTTTAAGAAAAAAATAGTTTAAACTTCTAATTTTTTTTTTAAATTATTTAACCTTCAAACTCTATTGCCAAGTTCTGCCACTGACTTGATAACAATACTTAAGGGATCCATATGTAGGGGTGAGCAAAACTCGACTCGACTCGAACTGTACTATAACATGACAAATAATTACAATTAAATTTGTATAGGAACTCGAAAACTCGACTCGAATTTCATGAACTTGACTCGAATTTCATAAACTCGACTTGAATCGGAAAAAAATCTGTAACCCCTTAGACCGACCTATGCGGAATGACCAAGTCTAGTAAGGCACATCAAAATTTAAAACCCAAGTGGAAAACCTGTTGGCAAACTAAGAGTTTATTTCGACAGTATAACGACAGGACTTAGTGAAAACCATCAAGTTAAATAAACATGTTTAATACGTCAAGCAGTAATATTTTTCAAAGTCATTCACAACATAGACATCATAAATAATATAGGCAGCCATGACCACTTAGATAAACCTATCATTGAATGATTACAAAGTAAGTATCAATAGCATATCAAAATATTTTTAGTTTAATACCATACATAACAAAATATAGGCACATGTCACCCTGAAAGTACAAACGGTGGATAGAAACATTACATTCAAAAAGGAATACCAAATGTGTCGATCCTCCAAATGTCAGCTACGGGGTGACCTATCCAAAATATCTGAAAGAGGAAAGAATTTGGGGCGTGAGCTAGAAAGCTCAGTGTGTTCCAACGGTGAAAGTAAAACATTTACATCAATACATAATAAATCATGTTATGCAAAACAAATCATAAAAAGCATCAAAGTTTTCATGCAACCTATCTACCCTCCAACCGAACACCATGATACAGTTTCCCAGAACAGTATCCTATACTGGCATTAACCCAAGCCCATTGGGCGGGGTACCATCCTAAGGATATACCTTAGAATACGGGCGGCCCTAGTCGAAACTTAGGAACCGAAAATGGGCGGACCTGGCCAAAGCCTAGGATCCAAATACGGGCGGACCTAGCCGAAGCTTATGATCCGAATACGGGCGGTCTTACCAGTTGGATCAGGGCTGAGCCGATAGTCTCCTCATCATACCCCAAGTACCTCTACTAATTAGTCCGGGCAGTAACATAGTACGCAACAATAATGGTCATAGCAAAGCTTAGCAACATATTTCTACACTGATAACCGGAAATCATAAGCATGCTTGCCATATCGAATGCTAAAGCATAATTTCAACATACAGTACAATCGTGTTTCTTTCATAAGAAGAAAACATGCTAGTTTTTCACAAAATCAAGTTTAGCAATCATGTACACATAGTCTGTTTTATTAAATCATGTGAAGTATGTAAAACAATAAATATGCAACAGTCATATAGCACACAAGGAACACACCTCAAAAGATGAGATCGGTCAGTCAAAAGGTCTATCGAGCACCGGGATCACGCTCCGCTACAGTACTGGAACCTAAATAGACAAGGATTATGGTTACAATCAAATTTACACCTTGATTCGTAATAAAATACTAAGTTTTATGGTCATACGAGTGACGATAGGATCACGAGACGGTACGGATCGAGACGACCTGGGCTGGGCGTAGGCACGATCGGGAGATCCACGAGTACCTATTAAATCAGAAGATTAATATCAGTCCTTAATCACCAATTCCTCTTAAATGACATAACTTATACATATGCATGTTTGGGTTCAACGTCCAATTTGGAGGCATTCGGGTTTGCATTTCACGAAACGGGCTTCAAAATCGGACTTAGGACGTCGAAAAACATAAAATATGACTTTTCGGAAAAAGTTGACTTTTCGGTCAAAGTCAACGCTGACGTCAGCGGTCAAAGTCAACGCTGGCGTCATGCTGACATCACTGGTCCAAGGCTGACTCGGCGAGTTGACTCACTGGGTTGACTCGGACGAGTTGACTCGGGTCAACGGGTCGGGTCAACGAGGCTTGACTGAGCTGACCGTTTCAACCGGACCAGCCGGTTCAGACCGGTTCGGTATACGCGGACCGGCTCTTACCCTTAAAACTCGAAGGTCGCCGAAACTTCGCCGGAAAATTCCGTTTCACGTCGTTTTCTGCCAGAAAAAGACACAATCAGTCAAACCATCATTTTATTACACTTTTACGAGTCAAAATGATACCGAAAACCAACCAAACTTACCGGATTTGTTCCTAACCGTTCAAATACGTCGGAAAATGACATAGCTCCGACGACGGGGCAATCCACGACGAACGGGCGAACAACAACCTGGGTTTTGATCGGCTTGAGACAGGGAGTCCAACGGCGGTGGTGGCGCGGCGAACGGACGTCGAACGACGTCGGAAAAGTCGAAGGAAAAGGTCAACCAGTTTAGCCTTAGGTTCGCGAACCTTCAACGGCCAATTTCCGGTGGAGAGGACGGTGGCTGAGCGCGTGGGTTGAGGGGTTTTGCTCGGGGTTTGACGGTGAACACTTTAACGCCGACGGTGAGCATCACGGCGCGGCGGTGAGGGTAGATCGATGGTGGCCGATTTGGTTCAAGAAAAAGAGACGTGAATGTCGATGGGGGTGTTTCTGGAACTTTTGGGAAAAGTTCCCAATTAAAATTACATTAAAGGTGGCAGGTAAGATATTTTTATTATTTTATTATTATATTATTTTTTTTGAATCTAATAAAATTTAATAATGGTGGCTTATAACCAAGAGCTTCAATAGCTCAATTGGCTGGGCACCCGGCTTAAACCCCTTGAGGTTGTGGGTTCGATTCCCACAACCCTCACTTCTTCCTCTTTTCTTTCTTTTATTTATTTATTTATTTATTATTATTATTATATTTTTTTAAGGGTGTTACAACTCTCCCCCTAAAAGAAATTTCGGCCTCGAAATTTACCTGAGTTGAACAGTTGTGGGAATTGCTCTTCCTTTGACTCAAGAGTCTCCCATGTAGCCTCTTCTGGACCACGGTTACTCCACTGTACTTTGACCATAGGAATACGTCGATTCCTTAGAACTCTCTCGTCTTGATCCAAGATCTGAACATGTTCCTCCTCATAAGACAAATCTGGTCTGAACTCCACATCTTGTACCTGAATAACATGGCTCGGATCTGGGTGGTACTGCCTCAACATAGATACATGGAACACATCATGAATACGGCTAAGCTGAGGAGGCAGCTCAAGCTGATAAGCAACAGGCCCGACTCTCTTCCGAATACGGTACGGTCCGATAAATCTTGGGCTCAATTTGCCTTTGCGCCCAAATCTCAAAATTTTCTTCTATGGAGACACCTTCAGAAAAACCTGATCACCAACCTCGAACTCAATGTCTTTCCTCCTCCGATCAGCATAGGACTTCTGTCTATCAAAAGCCTCTTTCAGACGGTTGCGGATCAATCTGACGGTTTCCTCGGTCTCTCGAACCAACTATGGGCCCAAAGTCTTCTTCTCATACAACTCTGTCCAACAGATGGGAGTACGACACTTACGGCCATACAGAGCCTCATACGGTGCCATGCGGATACTAGCCTGATAGCTGTTGTTATATGCAAACTCAGCCAAGGGCAAGAAATCCTCCCAACTACCACGGAAATCAATCACACATCCCCGTAGCATGTCCTCAAGAATCTGAATCACCCTCTCCGATTGTCCATCTGTCTGCGAATGGAAGGATGTACTGAAATTCAGACGGGTACCTAAAGCACTGTGCAAGGCCAACCAGAATCGAGAAGTGAACCTCGGATCCCGATCAGAGATGATAGATAAAGGTACCCCATGTAGTCTGACGATCTCAGAGATGTACAGTTTAGCCAGCTTCTCCAAAGAGTAGGTGACTTGAACTGGAATAAAATGAGCTGACTTGGTGAGTCGGTCAACAATCACCCAAACAGAATCCTTTTTAGAAGGTGTCAGAGGAAGCCCTGTAACAAAATCCATCGTGACACGTTCCCATTTCCACTCGGGGATCTTAATGGGCTGCAGTAAACCAGAAGGATGCTGGTGCTCTGCCTTAACCTGTTGGCAAGTCAAACACCGAGATACATAATCTGAAATGTCCTTCTTCATACCTTCCCAACGATATCTCTGCCTCATGTTTTGATACATCTTGTCCCCACCGGGATGCATAGCATAAGGGCTGTTATGAGCCTCACTAAGAATAGCCCGCTTCAACTCGGCATCATCTGGTACACAATAACGACCCTTGAAGCACAAGACTCCATCCTGATCAAAGGCATAGATAGAAGTAGATCCATGCTCAACCTGCTGCATGACAAGGAGTAAGGAACTGTCTAGAAGCTGTTTGGCCCTAATTTCCTCGGCCAATGTCGGTTTAACCTGCAGCTCGGCTAGTAAACTGCCATCACTATATATACTCATCCTGGCAAACAAGGATCTCAAGTCTGATATAGCCTTACGACTCAAAGCATCATCAACAACATTAGCCTTCCCCGGGTGGTACTCAATCACACAGTCATAGTCCTTAAGAAGCTCAATCCAACGACGTTGTCTAAGATTAAGCTCTCTCTGTGTAAGAATGTACTTCAGGCTCTTGTGATCTGTGTAGATATAACACTTCTCTCCGTAGAGATAGTGTCTCCAAATCTTCAAGGCAAAGACCACAGCGGCCAGCTCTAGATCATGGGTAAGATAATTACACTCATGTGGCCTCAACTGATGAGACACATAAGCTATTACCTTGCCATCCTGCATCAGAACACAACCAAGCCTGGAACGCGATGCATCACTATAAACTGCAAAATCCTTCCCAGACTCGGGCTGCGTCAAGACTGGAGCTTGCGTTAGAGCTGTCTTCAACTTTTCAAAACTATCCTGCTGAGCATCTGTCTAGATGAATGGAACATCCTTCCTCAACAGCTTCGTCAAGGGAGCGGCAATAATAGAAAAGCCCTCGACGAAACGCCTGTAATACCCAGCTAAACCCAAGAAACTACGAATCTCAGAAACATTCTTGGGTTGCTTCCAACTCACAATGGCCTCTATCTTGCTCGGATCAACCTGAATACCCCGAGCCGATACCACATGCCCCAGAAATGTCACCTCGTTGAGCCAAAATTCACACTTACTCAACTTGGCACACAATTTGTGCTCTCTAAGAGTCTGCAGAACAATCCTCAAATGCTCAACATGTTCTGCTTCAGTCCGGGAGTAGACTAGGATGTCATCAATGAACACCACCACAAACTGATCCAAATAGGGCCGGAACACACGGTTCATCAGATCCATAAAAGCGGCAGAAGCATTAGTCAGACCAAACGGCATCACTAAAAACTCGTAGTGCCCATATCTGGTGCGAATGGCCGTCTTTGCTACATCAGACCCCTTTATCTTTAGCTGATAGTACCCAGAACGAAGATCAATCTTCGAGAAAACTGTGGCTCCCCGAAACTGATCGAACAAGTCATCAATCCTAGGCAGAGGATACTTATTCTTGACTGTCAACTTGTTCAGCTTACGGTAATCAATACACAGCCTGAGAGACCCATCTTTCTTCTTCACGAAGAGAACATGAGCTCCCCAGGGCGAAGAGCTGGGTCGAATAAAGCCTCGGTCGAGGAGCTCTTGCAACTGAATCTTCAGCTCCTTAAGCTCCTTAGGAGCCATACGGTAAGGGTTCATAGAGACTGGTGCAGAGTCCGGATAGGTCTCAATCTCAAACTCGACATCCCTATCCGGAGGTAATCCAGGTAATTCCTCGGGAAAGACATCAGGAAACTCGCTAACAGTGCGAATTTCCTCAATCTCTAACAAAGAACCCTTGGTATTCAAGAAACATGCGATGAAAGTCTGATAGCCCTTTCGGATCATCCTGTCGGCAGCCAAAGCAGATATCACATTAGACATATACCCTTGGCGCTCACCAATAAGAACCACTGTACGATCATCAGAAGTCTTCAAAACTGCTCTCTTGGACTCACAATCTAGATTAACTCGGTGTTCAGTCAACCAATCCATGCCAAGAATCAGATCGAACTCTTCTAATGGTAGTTCCATAAGGTCAGCTAGAAAGATTTCCCCTTGCACCTCGAGGGGACATCGCCTGAAAACCTTATCTACAACCACAGACTGGCCCACTGGACTCATAACAGTAATTACACTCTCGGTGCTCTCAACTGGAATCTGAAGGTCTCGGGACACAGATCTTGATACATAGGAATGGGTAAAACCATTGTCAAGCAATGCAAAGTATGGAACAAAAAATATAGTGAATGTACCTGCAATGACGTCTGGCTCATCTCTGTCGTCACGACGTCTAATAGCATAAACAAGTGCAGGCTGTCTGGCCTCAGTCATAACTGGTCCCCCACTCTGATGTGATCGACCTCTACTATCAGATCTAGCAGAAGATCCATGAGCTCTACTCTGATAACGCCCTGAACCCGGTGTCTGAACAGATGTCTGTGAACGGGCTGGAGTCTGGGATCGAGCAGGGGTCTGAAACGACGATCGGTCTACAGAAGGTGGATGTGGACAATCTTTCTTGAAATGGTCAGTGGATCCACATCTGAAGCAAGCACCCGACATCTTCCTGCACTCCCCTCGGTGAAGCTTACCACAATACTCATATACAGGTAAGAGAGTGGACCCTGATGAATCACCTCGACTAACCGATGAGCCCTGCTGTACCGTGGGCCTATAACTCGAACCACCTCCCTGATACATGGTGCGAGCCCTCTTATCAGAGCGCGCGTGAGACTCTCACTGTCTAGAAGATCTCCAAGATCAATCTCGGTCTCGCCCTCGATCCTTGCCTCTATCTCGATCTCCATCTCTACTACTCTGACTAGCTGTCAAGATCTCCATCTGTTCTGCAGTCTTAGCTCGGTCCACTAAATCTTCAAACACCTGATCATGGTGGGTAGCCACTCGATCACGTATCCTAATACGAAGGCCCTCCAGAAACTTGTCACATTTGTCTTTCTCAGTAGAAATCAAGCCAGTACCATATTTCGACAACTCTAGAAACTGTATCTCATACTCAGCCACTGTCATGGTACCCTGCACCAGGTCTTTAAAAGCTTGGCGTCTCTCTCTCAGGAACCGCTCGCCCAGAAAACGGTTCCTAAAGCGCTCCTTAAAGAAATCCCATGTCAGACGATCAGAAGGAACACTACTCATAATGGACTCCCACCAGGTGCGGGCATTCCCATTCATCATAGATACAACACTCAAATACTTCCTGGATGGCTCAAAACCCAACTCACCCATACGTCTCTCGATATCGTATAACCACTCCTCAACCTCGGTCGGTGGTCCACTAAGAGATCCCGAGAAGGTCTTGATCCCGTTGGCAATCAGGGTCTGGGAGATAGGAACTTCAGGTGTGACTCCAGACGCTCTGACTACTCCCTGAATCAACTGGAGAAACTGTCTACTCAAGGACTCATCCGTAACTCCAGTCATAGGCTCAGGCCCAGAAACAGTAGCTCCTCTGACTGGAGTAGTCATGCCGATACTAGGAGTAGGCAATGGAACAGTGGGAGTAGGTGTAGGAGCAGTCGGGACAGATGTCAGAGTAGCCGAAGCAGCAACAGCAGCTGAAGGACCACTAGGGGTAGGAGGCTCTACAGATGTCGGAGGGTCAACTGCGGCTGTAGCAACTCCAGAGGCAGGTGGATCAACCACCAGATCGTCTATCGGGTCTGCAAATCTAACGGGTCGACCACGCCTACGAGCGGGTCGACGCCCCCTTCCGGTGCTCATCTCGGAGAATCTCTACAAGGGATAAAACCTAAGATCAGTTTATGACACTGGAGAATCAAACACAATTAAACATATAAAGTTGGGTGACATGGCCTCTTTTGACAATACTTGTAAAACATTCTAACACAGTATTTTAAAAAGACTTATCCACAGTCCAAGGTTTTAAAACCAAAAGCTCTGATACCAACTAAATGTAACCCCCTAGACCGGCCTATGCGGAATGACCAAGTCTAGTAAGGCACATCAAAATTTAAAACTCAAGTGGAAAACCTGTTGGCAAACTAAGTGTTTATTTCGACAGCATAACGGCAGGACTTAGTGAAAACCATCAAGTTAAATAAACATGTTTAATACGTCAAGCAGTAATATTTTTCAAAGTCATTCACAACATAGACATCATAAATAATATAGGCAGCCATGACCACTTAGATAAACCTATCATTGAATGATTACAAAGTAAGTATCAATAGCATATCAAAATATTTTTAGTTTAATACCATATATAACAAAATATAGGCACATGTCACCCTGAAAGTACAAACGGTGGATAGAAACATTACATTCAAAAAGGAATACCAAATGTGTCGATCCTCCAAATGTCAGCTACGGGGTGGCCTATCCAAAATATCTGAAAGGGGAAAGAATTTGGGGCGTGAGCTAGAAAGCTCAGTGTGTTCCAACGATGCAAGTAAAACATTTACATCACTACATAATAAATCATGTTATGCAAAACAAATCATAAAAAAACATCAAAGTTTTCATGCAACCTATCTACCCTCCAACCGAACACCATGATACAGTTCCCCAGAACAGTATCCTATACTGGCATTAACCCAAGCCCATTGGGCGGGGTACCATCCTAAGGATATACCTTAGAATACGGGCGGCCCTAGTCGAAACTTAGGAACCGAAAATGGGCGGACCTGGCCAAAGCCTAGGATCCGAATACGGGCGGACCTAGCCGAAGCTTAGGATCCGAATACGGGCGGTCTTACCAGCTGGATCAGGGCTGAGCCGATAGTCTCCTCATCATACCCCAAGTACCTCTACTAATTAGTCCGGGCAGTAACATAGTACGCAACAATAATGGTCATAACAAAGCTTAGCAACATATTTCTACACTGATAACCGGAAATCATAGGCATGTTTGTCATATCGAATGCTAAAGCATAATTTCAACATACAGTACAATCGTGTTTCTTTCATAAGAAGAAAACATACTAGTTTTTCACAAAATCAAGTTTAGCAATCATGTACACATAGTCTGTTTTATTAAATCATGTGAAGTATGTAAAACAATAAATATGCAACAGTCATATAGCACACAAGGAACACACCTCAAAAGATGAGATCGGTCAGTCAAAAGGTCTATCGAGCATCGGGATCACGCTCCGCTACAGTACTGGAACTTAAATAGACAAGGATTATGGTTACAATCAAATTTACACCTTGATTCGTAATAAAATACTAAGTTTTATGGTCGTACGAGTGACGATAGGATCACGAGGCGGTACGGATCGAGACGAGCTGGGCTGGGCGTAGGCACGATCGGGAGATCCACGAGTACGTATTAAATCAGAAGATTAATATCAGTCCTTAATCACCAATTCCTCTTAAATGACATAACTTATACATATGCATGTTTGGGTTCAACGTCCAATTTGGAGGCTTTCGGGTTTGAATTTCGCGAAATGGGCTTCAAAATCAGACTCAGGACGTCGAAAAACATAGAATAGGACTTTTCGGAAAAAGTTGACATTTGGGTCAAAGTCAACGCTGACGTCAGCGGTCAAAGTCAACGCTGACATCATGCTGACGTCACTGGTCCAAGACTGACTCGGCGAGTTGACTCATTGAGTTGACTCGGACGAGTTGACTCGGGTCAACGGGTCGGGTCGGTCAATGGGTCGAGTCAACGGGGCTTGACTGAGCTGACCGGTTCAACCGGACCAGCCGGTTCAGACCGGTTCGGTCTACGCGGATCGGCTCTTACCCTTAAAACTCGAAGGTCGCCGAAACCTCGCCGGAAAAGTCTGTTTCACGTCGTTTTCTGCCGGAAAAAGACACAATCAGTCAGACCATCATTTTATTACACTTTTACGAGTCAAAATGATACCGGAAACCAACCAAACTTACTGGATTTGTTCCTAACCGTTCGAATACATCGAAAAATGACGTAGCTCCGACGACGGGGCAATCCACGACGAACGGGCGAACAACAACCTGGGTTTTGATCGGCTTGCGACAGGGAGTCCAACGGCGGTGGTGGCGCGGCGAACGGACGTCGAACGGCGTCGAAAAACTCGAAGGAAAAGGTCGACCAGTTTAGCCCTAGGTTCGCGAACCTTCAACGGCCAATTGCCGGTGGAGAGGACGGTGGCTGAGCGCGTGGGTTGAGGGGTTTTGCTCGAGGTTTGACGGTGAACACTTTAACGCCGGCGGTGAGCGTCACGGCGCGGCGGTGAGGGCAGATCGACGGTGGCCGATTTGGTTCAAGGAAGAGAGATGTGAATGTCGATGGGGGGTGTTTCTGGAACTTTTGAAAAAAAGTTCTCAATTAAAATTACATTAAAGGTGGCAGGTAAGATATTTTTATTATTTTATTATTATATTATTTTTTTTGAATCTAATAAAATTTAATAATGGTGGCTAATAACCAAGAGCTTTAATAGCTCAATTGGCTGGGCACCTAGCTTAAACCCTTTGAAGTTGTGGGTTCGATTCCTACAACCCTCACTTCCTCCTCTTTCCTTTTTTTTCATTTATTTATTATTATTATTATATTTTTTAAGGGTGTTACAAAATCCAAATAAAGTTTGAATTGGAAAATATGACGTGTTAACTCGAATAACTTAAATTTTTTTGACTCAACTCTACTCGACGCGATCAAATGCTCAACCATATCCGTAGGTATAATGCTTGCGAGGTTAAAGATACTTTTCACACTCCATTTTATAATTTAATTGTTTGGTTTATTTATTGATTAGTTTGTAGATTTTTTTTTGAACAAGTACATTTGGTCGGTTAACCAAGTTGTTCATCTTTGTTCCCTCATATTTCCGTAGGTTATGAGTTCGAGACTTATTAAGAGCACTTCCCTACCTTCCTCTAGAGTCCTTCTTCCCCCTCCCCTCTAAGTAGAATTAGATTTAAGTTTTGTCAAAAAAAATTTATAGATTTAAATATAAAAGTAAATCATTATCACACGCTCACTTTATATTATTGGTTGAGGTGTGAACGCTCTTTCACGTATAGGTTGTAAGTAGGGCTGTAAATGAGACGAGATAGATCGCGAGCTGTTCAAGCTCGATTCGCTCAAAGCTCTGTCAAAGATTGATTCGATTGGACTCGACTCGAGCTCGAACTCGGCTCGAATTCTTAACGAGCCGGGCCAAGCTACTTGATACCCGACTCGAAAAGCTCGCGAGCTACTCGAAAATATAATATACTAATTTTTTTATAATTAAAATCTAAATTACTAAACTTAAAACCTTAAAATATAAACCCTAAACATAAGTCTCCAACCCTAAAATCTAAAACCTAAAGTCTAAACCCAACAACCTAAACCTTTAAACCCTAAACTAACTCCCTAAACCCTAAAAATAACAAACTTGAGTTTACACAACTTGTGTATCAAAGTTTTTTTTGATAGGGCTTTAAATAAAACGTGACAGGTGGTGAGCTACTCAAGTCTAACACGGTCAAATATTGGTCAACACTTGACTCGATTGAGCTCGAACTCGACTCGAGTTCTTAACGAGCCGAGTCGAGCTCAGATTTCTCAAGCTCGTTTAAAATTACTCAAGCTCGAACTCGACTCGAAATCTTAACGAGCCGAGTCAAGCTCAGCCCTACTCGAGCTCGATTCGGCTCGTTTACACCCCTAATTGTAAGCACATCATTTGATAAGTTCTAAAATTTAAAATTAATTTGATTTTTTTTAAAAAAAATCTATTTTGAATCTTGATTTAGGGTTTGTAAGCATTTCACGCATAGATTTATTTAGGGTTTGGTGATAGAAGATTGCATAGATGAAAAAATATCCCACTTAAACAATCAATTAATCTAGTATGATGAGATATTATATCTCTTAAATAAGATTAGTCGTCTTAATTTTAATGTTGTAAATGAAACAAATTGGACTCAAAAGGTTGTCCCTATAGTGAGTCCATTTTGTTGGTCAGCTTTTTCCATTTGGTTGGGGCTGATAGGATTGATGAATTTTTGTCCTTAGACACCATGGATTGGTGAGGAAGATTTGCCACAAGTTTGGAGCTTAGGGGTGAGGAAGGTAATTCTTCATCTTTATAATTTATCATTAGCTATAATGTTGAAGAACATGGATATGATATGATCTAGTAAAATGTGTAGGATATTTTAATGGATAATTTTATTTTTTTAAAGGAAAAATTATACGAGAGGTCACCAAACTATTTATATTTTTTGACAAAAATATTTATCTCATTATCGTTTTGGTCACTAACTGTTAAAAAATTAACAACAAGGCTAACTTGCCAATTTTTTATTTTTCACGTCGTCATTTCTTTCCTATTTTGGCAGATTTTTCATTTTTTTATTTTTCCGCATTAGCCCTTGACCTTAATGTTTTGTTAAAAAATATACTACGCGATCCAATCAAGCTTTGCCACGTGTAATAAAAGTGACATTTAAGCATAATTTGAAAAGGTTTGACCCCCTACAAGATTGTTTTGAAGGTTTGATCCTTATATGAAGGACCCAAACATGTTTGTTTGGATATCAAGGGAAACAATGAATAAACTTTCTCTTTGACTTTAATATTTTTTTCATCAGTTTTTTCGCCATAACATCTTCTTTTATTAATTTGATCATCAAAATAGAAATAGCTATTTTTTGGTAATAGAGAAAGAAAGAGCTATTTTGAGCACATTCTGATTCAATTAGAGAATTTATGTCACACACTTACAAACTACGCTATTCAAATTCAGGTCACTTGAGAAACAACGTTGATATCAATTCATTGTAAAAGATATAAAGAGAACCGAATGCCGCTGTTGTGCAGCATACAGGCTTAAAAAACACAGAGGAAAACGTAATTGTGTAGTCAAAGCTTGAACAAAACCATATGACCAGAGTGAACCTAAACATTGGCTCCCTATTGCTTCAAAAATGACCATATGAGAAAACAAAATATTATGAAACTGGAGATTGCAGGGACCGTTGCCACAAATTATGACCACTTGGGGAGACCTTAGGGCTGGGCAACACCCCTCCCAAGTGCAATGGAGGCCATAAGCCTTTCATGATCGTTCATTGACCCCGTGCAGGTAAGTAAGTTGGCTGGTCCAGATAGCTTCGTATTTACAAGGCTCAGTGCTTTGTAGACTAGGGATGGGCACGAGTCGGGTTTTTAGTCCATCCGAAACTAAGAATCTTAAAATCGAACCCGACCCGACCCGATCCCATTCTTTAAAAAATTCGACCCAACCCGAAAATAAATATTCTAAACCCGACCCCGACCCGACCTATAGAAAAAAATTAATTTTAGGGACCTAATTGTAAACAAATAATTTTAAGAGGCATACTTATAAAAAATAAAAAATTTAAGGACTAAATTGTAAATAAAAAATTAATTTTAAGGACCTAATTATAAATATATATATATAAAGAAGGGGTATTATTACAAATATCCTTAAAAAATTTAAGGGAAAATTACACTATTAGTCTCGGGTTGGGTTTTTTCACCCTAAAACCCGACCAGAACCCGATTTTTTCATAAAAATACCCGACCTGATTGGGCCGGGTCGGGTAAGAACCCGTCGGGCCCGGGTGAAATGCCCATCCCTATTATAGACTCTCATCGGTTAGCGATGTGGGATTGGACAAAGTTGATGTCGTGGATGTTTTACAAATAAAGGGAGAGAAAAAAGGGGGGTAACGATAAAATCGACAGCGTTTCCCTGAAATTCCTAACAGAATTAACTGACATACATTTTTTTTTGAAAGGCTCAAAGAAAGAAACAATCAGAAGGAGAGGGAGAGGGAAAGAGATGGAAACGGGCAGCGAGAAAGAGGAAAGGAAGAGGAGAAATGCCGATAAAGGGTTGAACCGGATGTCTCAGATCCGGTCGGCACGCCCCCAAGACCATTCATCTTCTAGCGGTAACCCCTTTTGTTTCTGATTAATCACACTGAAATCTGCTAAACAACCTCACATTGTCAAGTTTGTTCATTGAACCTTCAAGACCTTGCTTATAGACTTAGTGACCTGTTTTCTGACAGATGTAAAGAAAGAAAGCATCGACCGTAAGGCATTCTTCTGCGACGATGATCAGTCACCGCAAGCCAATCAGTCTCACAATATCAGTGGTACGCAATGTGTGCAATGCATAATTCCTTAATGATGAAATCGGCATCTTTTGTTTGGTCTAATATGTTAGAATCATATATATCAGAGGTTAATGTTCTTGACTCTGTATACACCTACTTGTATAGATTTCTTCCTTCTCCAGATTCCGACGATTATTACTCGTTTTGATTCAAGTGTTTGAGTTATAGCTATATGTGATTTCCGGTACGGTACCTGGTTCTAAGAGCATCAAAGAGGGTTGTTCCTGTAATCAAAAGAGCATTGCTTTAACATGAACCGACTCATCGCTCGGTATCATTTACTATTGCAGGATGTCTTGTATAACTGGTTTTTATTGCCATTGTAGACCCTGGAATGACAACACTGAAAAGTCTTGCTTTGAAAAAAAAATCCATGAAAGTGACGAATTTCAAATCCGAAATATCAGTAGCATAATAGGAACCTGTGATTTATTTATGTTATATGGAAGATGGATAGCATCACACTTTCTTTACTTTTATATGATTTTTGCAGCTGCACCTGTAGGACTGAGTGAAGCCTCTACTTCAAGTACTCTTAAACAAGGTGGCATGAATGAAATATCAAGTGCAAACTCCCAAGATGGTGGAAGCCAAGCTGAATTACCGAACAAGGGGACCGATAAACACGTGACTTCTGCTCGTTTTGTAGGAGAAAAGGATAAATCACAGCCTGAGACATCATCGATCCGAAAAGCATCAACCAACACCGAATCACTCCAAAAAACAAGCAGGAATCAACCTATTCAATTCTCTTCAAAACTACTGAATTCCTGCATTACAGCTTCTGAAAGACCGCGCAGTTTATGTGCCCTAGTGATATCACTTTGTGTACTTCTTTCTCATATTAATTTTCCCTTGCTTGGACTTAGTATAGGCACGGCTCAAAGCAACGTAGCCTCAAAGCCTCTTTACATAATCTTACTGACCGATTTCGCCATTGTGCTCGGCCGACTGTTTCTCGGCAAGAAAGGAGTCTCTGGAGAGGCTGAGGAAGAGAAACCTGCAGCATCTCAAGATAATAAAGAAAACTGGGATGCCACAGTTATGCTTTTGGAGAGAGGGTTAGCGGCCTATCACACAATTCGAGCACTTTTCACAGATTTCAGCATTTATGCAGTGGTGGTCATTTGTGGCACTTCTCTACTGTAACTTTTCTGTTGTTGTTGCTAGAAGATACATTTTATTCTTCTCCAGTTTCAGCAAATGATGCTGAGAAAAAAAAATTATTTGTTGGAATTCAATGTTTATTTACAGCATTCAACTCAAGTTCATATTCTTCTTTCTGCTATTGTCTTTGTCTCTCACTTGGCAATCCTGGTAAGGTACAGCATAGAACCAGCAGGCTTCTTTCTGCTGCATTCACCATTCACTGTCCAGAGTGCTAGGGAATGTGTGCCACCATTTCATGCACGTGCTTTTTGTTGAAAATTGGCATTTTTGTCCACAATGTCCAAGTGGGAAGTTTATTTTCTATGTTATTCGGACTCGGTTGAGTGTTGGACATGTGTCTGATTCTAAGTTTTGTAATATATTTGAAGGATCATACTCTCGTACCCATGTCCAGATATATATCGAATATGGGTGCTAGACATTGATTTTTCCACACACAAAAAAGAATGAGGAGTATGGATTAACATAGCCTTTTGTTGCACATGATTCAATAAGTGTTGCAGGTGGAATTGGTGAAAGATTTCATATAGGTTGGTTACAAGCTCTCAATCTTGCAACCTACTCTGGCTAGTAATTAAGGATCAAGCCACTGCTCCGGTAATTGAGAATTGAGATTTCATTAAATGGAATAAGGGGACCAAATGCAAGGATTTCTTCTGGACCACCTATTTATGGCATTACTGCTCCAATACTTTACCATTATTGAGAATTCTGTGAACTTTGTGCCACCTTCTCTGCTAGACGCCTAGACCATGCCTGATATCATGCTCCTGTCACTGGACAAACATACACAACTCATGTAGTTGAGAGCTATGTTGCTCCAACTTGTTTTCTTAAATGTCTGATATAGGTACATACTTTTACTCGATACTCCACTCTCGGATTCGAATAACATAAAAGTCTTGGAAATTGAGGCTTTCAAGACATTTTATTTCCCTTTTGGTCAAGAGGGGTACCATGGTTTCAAGAATTCAGCCTCAGTACAACAAAATAACATATAAATGCAGCCCACAGATTATTGTTGGATGTTTTATGAACCTAGAATCATATATATGCGTATATGTGTATATTTCCTCAGTGGGTGTTTAGGCCACCATAAAGTCATCTATATCTTATTGCATCAATTAATTTGACAACTACCTGTTGCTCTTCCTGCTCATCTATCTATGTAAAGTACTTGGGGAAAGAATCAAAATTTCTGGTAAGCACAGTAATTGCAGTGGACAATGAACTGATCTCTAAAATGGAAACTGTTCCGGGGATTTTTCGAAGAGAGAGAGAGTACATTATTCGGATTTGAATGTAAGTTTCAAATATGAAAATGTCTAACAGGAGTATGTTCAATTTAGAAAAACAATTTCGAGTTATGAGTACCTAAAAACAAAGAACAATAGAGATATTGTAGTTGAAATATTCATTGTGACACTTTTAATGCATTTCTAAGGGCACAATGGTGAGACAACTGGGTCCTTAATTCCTTATGTAAGAAGATATGGTTGCACCATGCTCATGATGAGTCACAAACTATTAAATAGAAATACCAACCACAAGAATCCAAAAATGATAAATTTCATTTAAGAAAATGGAAATAAATTATATTTCAGCTATATGAAAAAAAGGGCTTGATAGTAGAAAGATTTTCAGTGTAAGATCTTAGCCAGACTCAAAACCAGCTTTTGCCTTCAATTTTTTACAGGTTTAGAAATTGGAATTTCAGTAGAACTATAACTAATTCTATATAGGAATCCTAAATATACACATGTGGAGTTCATTCTACCAACAAATAAATCATTTGTTAATGTTACCTAAATTCTTATTTGTAGCAAACTACTCATGTTCAACACTTGCATTTCTTTCTTATACATGAAGACGAAGAAAAATATTTAACATATTCGTATCGAACACATAATCCAACACTACTCAACATGTTTAAAATATTTTTCTTATTAGCACGAGCACAGCAGAAAGCTTGTTAACTGTTGATTAACCATTGTATTGCCAGTAATGTTGCTTAAAACTAAAGAAAACAAAAATTAAACGCTCTAGAGATTCATTTTGCTCGAATTGGTTTGGTTCAACTTCTTCAACGCTGAAAGTTTTCGGATAAGAATAAGCAAAAAACACTATCTTTATACGAAAAGGCAATATGAGTAAATGAAAGTCAGAGGCACACCATTTTCTCTGTTTTCTCGAACAGCCTTGAAGGAACAGCAAATCTAGCCGAGAAAGACCTGGCGAGGTCATCAGGATCAGCAGCAGACATGAAACCCTGATCAAAATTCTGGGCATATGTGTACGGATTGTAAGAGACACTCGGTCGAGCACCTGATGAACAGTCGAACATCTTCTTTTCTCTCATCAACTTTCTCCATAGCATTCTCCAGTACCTAGGCAGCTTTGATCTCGTCACCAGCATATTGATCGAAAGCATCTGATTGTAGTGCCTTTTTGCGTAGGCTGGACTACATCTCAGCCCTTGAGTGCCCGAGTTGCACCATTTCCCGAGTTCCATAGTTCAGAAAAAAGGGCAGAACTTGTGGGGGATTTGAGGCAAAGGCTATGGGTTCATGCACTAAGGTAGTATTATATAGAGGAACATGCTTCCTAAGTCAAATCATATGATTTTTTTATTACAATCATAGGATGCCCTAATAATGACTGTAAAGCATACGCTATTGTGTCGTATTGATTTTTTTAGGGTAAACTATACTAATGACCACCAAATTATAGGGTTGGTGTCGATTTGACCACTATATTTTTAATTGTGTCAAATATACCACTTAACTATTTAAATGGTTTCAATTAAGCCACTCGCCGTTAAAAAAATGAAAAAGTTATAATTACACATTTGGTCCTTTATATTTATACAATATATCAATTTAGTTCTAATTTTAATCTAATAAAATAAATTAATTATTCAATAAGATGGTGACACGTGTCACCACCTGATTGGAGGTGGAAAAATGAGAGGAACAAAATCCCCCCATTAAGAATCGAACCTATAACCTTGGAGTAACCAAGGTGTGTGTTTGCCACTGAACCAAACACACTTTTGTGCTATAGGTACAACATTTAATATATGTGTTTAATGATTGTTAATGCCCAGAAAAATGAAAGAAAAGAAAATGCACTTGGGTAAATTCGAACCAGGGACCTTGTGATGCAAAGAACATGTGCTTGTCACTACACCAAGTATATACTTTATGATATGATGTACAACATTTAATATATGTCTTATATAATTTTTAATGCTTGGAAAAAGGAAGGAAATGTAATTTTAAGAAACTCGAACATAATATTCTTATGATGCATAAAAACATCTAAACCAATTAAATAAATCGAATAACTAAATTAAAGTTAAAAGTCCCTGAAATATTGCTCGAACATGCCTATGGACGTATGATTTGCCAGCCCGATTTACAAAGAACTCGCTTTCTGCAGAAAGTGAGTTTCCCGCAATGAATCCATCCGGCTCTTCAAATTCTCAAGGAACTCGTGTTCTGCAGAAAGCGAGTTCGTGTCTCGCTATTCCCAGAAATCGAGTTCTTCATACGTGGCAGATTTGGGGGTCATTTTTTCAAAGATAAGTCAAGGGGGTCATTTTTTCAATTAAAAAAGGGTTTTTGATTTAAAAATGCCTATTTAAAATACTATATTTATATCTTGTTTATTAATTATCGGAGACTCTACATCCTTGAAATTTGATTTTGGCCCAATATAAATATGATTATTATCATATACACTGGCGGTAGAAAATAAAGTTTTTACAAGTAGGGTTATTTAAGGGTTTATGGTTCTAGTTTAAGATTTAGATGTTAGGGGTTTAGGTCGTAGGGTTTAAAATTTAAGATTTATGGTTAGAATTTAGGGTTTATGATTATATTTTTAGGGTTTTAAGGTTATAAATTTAGATTTTAGATTTAGGCTTGAAAATAGGCATGCTTGTGTAAACTTTTTTACACTGATAGTGTATTAAATATTAATCCATATAAATATTAGGATTTATATCCAATACACTGACGGTGGAAACTAAAAGTTTTCATAAGAGTCTTAGTGTTAGGGTTTAAGTACTTAGTTTAGGGTGTAGGATTTATGGGTTTAGGTGTCGGGATTTAGAATTTAAGGGCAATGGTTAGGATTTAGGGTTTAGTGTAATATGTTGAGGACTTAGTTTTTAACATATAAACCCCAAATTCTAACCCCTAAACCCTAAATTCTATTCACAATCTCTAAATTTTAAACTATTTAACCTAAACTCTTAACCCTACACCCTAAATTGACTCCCTAAGCCCTAAAATTAAAGCGCTTATAGAAACTTTTAGTTTCCACTGCCAGTGTATCAAATAATTATCCTAAATATTATTTATGGGTTCATAATTTTTTGTTTTGTTTTAAGTATCGCGAGTGATATTTTTATGGGTAAACAACACCATTGGTCACTAAATTATTCATGTTTTTTTGTTTTAGTCACCAAACTATTATTTTTGGCAAAATTATCACCAACGTTACTTTTTTTTTATTTTGGTCACCCGTCATTAAAAAATTCACGGGAAAACACAATAGTTTGGTGACCAAAACAGGAAAAAAGCAATAGACTGGTGACCAAAACTAGGAAAGAAACGTAACATTAATAATGATTTTGTTAAAAATAATAGTTTAGTGACCAAAACATGAAAGCACGTATAATTTAGTGACCAATGGTGTTGTTTACCCTTTCTATACGTGCATGTCATTTAAGCTTTAAAACCTAAAATTTGGATCTTAATTCTAACCCTAAAATCTAGACCCCTAAATCAAACTCTAACCCCTAAAATAAACTTGTGTAAACTAAAATTTATATTGAGAACACATCATATATTATTACTTGTGATTTTATTTGTACATTATAGTGATTAATTATGATTTAGTCATACAGATGTATTTTTGTAATTTTAACTTAAAAATATATTTATAGCATTTTAACAAATAAATAAACGATTATATTTTGATAAACAAATTGTGTAAAAAATTATACAATTTTTCATATTTAAGCTATAATATCTAGGGTAAAATACTGAAATCATCACTCAACTTTGGTCATTTGACATATTTTAGTCACTCAACTTTAAAAAAGTTCAATTTAGTCATTCAACTTTCAACATTGTGATTTTTTCATCATTCCACCGTTAACTCAGTTACTGTACAATAACATGGCTTATTTTAATAATTTTTTATGCCATGTTGGATTAATAAAATAATTTACATCCCAAATGGTAATGATCAAGTGGTTATACCCAAGCAAACATCCCAAATGTTTGTTGTTAATGTTTGTTGATTAATGAGTAGTTAGCAATTGTTGTTGATTAATGAGTACTTAGCAATTGAAAAAAAAAAGACATCCCAAATGGTAATGATCAAGTGGTTATGCCCAAGCAAACATCCCGAATATTTGTTGTTAATTGTTGTTAATCAATTAAAAAAAAGACCACAAAAGGTAATGAACCAATGATAATGCTCAATTTGCAACATTCCAACAATTAGAAACTAATTCAACAATTAGAAAGTAGAAACTGTTAATTGAATTTTTATTAATATTATCCCAAATGGGAGAGGCTACAAATGTTGAACAATGTTGTTTTGACCATGTTGATCTTCATATCACTGTTTTGGTCAATGTAGTTACTAAAGGTATACAAAAGATGAACAAAATACCACAAAAAGTATACAAAATGATGAACAAAAGACCACAAAAGCCTAGCCTAGAACAGTTTCCACAAGGCTTTACTAGATAAACAATGTTCACAAAATGCTATTTGTGCCTCTTTGACAAAATAACTAAAACAGTCTCAAAATGACATCCATAAGTCTCCTTTTAAGTAGACTTTTGTATGTTAGACATATTTTCTTGTGTTTGAGATCCTTGAACAGTGCTCTGTTGTGATGGCATCCATCTGACAGTCATTGATGGTCCCAATGTTCTTTGACTCCCTTGTTCATGATGTTGGTTGTTAGTAGGGTGACTAGAACTTGCTGAATTGGAACATGTTGGTCTCCTAACATGCATTGATAAATAAGAGTTAACTAAAATTTAAGTTTAAGTTTTAAAAACAAATAATCAACAATGAATTAACCAATCTTACAGGTAGTTTGGAAGCTCTAGCCCTTCTAGTAGACATTGTTGAAGCCACCCTTGCATGACCAGTAGGCATTGGTTCAGAGGCATTAGACCTACTAGGCCTTGCATTCCTTCTTGGAGCCATCCTTGCAGTCCTTGCATTCTCACCAACTTGTCTCCTACAAGATCTTTTGTTCTGGCCTTTACTTCCACATTTTGAACAAGTTATATGGACTCCAAGCTTACTCATTTTTTTAATTTTTTTACTGGCTCATCTGGCTCTTTTCTTTTTCTTTTTTTGAGGCCTGCCAACAGGCCTTCGAATTATAGGGGGTAGGATTGGTTCATCTGTCTGATACTGAGCCCATTGTTTTGGACCTCGAACTGGTTTAACCATTTGAGAATAGATTTTCAGTTGAGTCTCCTTTCTATAGCAAGGATTGACAAAACCTTCTGGCCTAGCTCCAATATGCAAAATAACAGATATAACATGTATACAACGAATCCCTACAAAGGAGAATGGCATTTTAAGATCACTAAAAGCTCAGAAAGGACATTACAGGCCACTACATTATATATTATCACTTATATTAATGATGCAGTCCACTACATTATATACATTATCAAATAAAAAACTGAGCAGTCCAGTACATTATATAAACCAAAACTTATCATATGATGCAGTCCACTACATTATATACATTATATATTACCACTTACACAAATGAAAAACTTGGCAAGAACTTTGCAAAATATACCTGTAAGTTCCCATTTTCTGCAACTGCATGTTTGAGCTTCTAAGTCTACATCATGTTGGTCTTCAAATCATGCAGAAACCTCCCACTTTTTCCCACCTGTATTTCTAGGCCAACACCTGTCAGCATTGATTAAAAAATCAATTAGTTATTGGACTGTTGAAACAGTAATTATTTAAAGTAAATAAATAATCAAAACAAAAAGTAATTAATTTAAGTTAAAAATGCCTTATAGACTGTTCCAAAATCTTCTCAAGCTTTTTATGAATTTTTGGACAAAGTGTCCCAATGTAACCCTCTCGTCCCGGTCTGGCCGGATGACCGGTCCGAGTAGGCCACACGGGGAAAATCGAAGCGAAACCCGTTAAGGTTCCCCCTCGGTTAGCAACCCTAATTTTTTTTTCACGGTCCAATTTTAATCCATTAGACAGGCCGTTTCGAAACACCATTGAGGCGTATCGAAACGCCCTTGACCAGGTCAACTGCCCCAAGCCCATACGAGGAGGCCGTATCGGAACGGAGGTCAACCGTTCCGAAACACCCTCAACGGTCAACTTCTCGTGGTCAACGAGATTTTGACCGTTTCGAAACCTTTAGACCCGTTTCGAAACGCTTTCATCTCGGCAATTTCTCAGATTTCCAATAGCCAAAGTGTTCCAGAACCCGTATAGGAACAGGGGCTCACAGTGGCTAAACCGTATCAAAACGCGTTCCGATACGGGGTCCCTGAAGCCTAACCCATTCCGAAACGGCCCAGCTCGTTTCGAAACACTAGCTGTCTGCAACCTTCGAAGACCAACTTTAAGCATTTCTTAACAACTCTGAAGGCCCTAAACGACTCCAAGAAGCATACACAACATACAAATACACTCTAGAGGCATGTACCATATTGCAAACACACTTAAAACACATAAGATAGCAAGATAAGACCTCCATTCACAAGATCATTCCAGGCATTAAAGATAGCATGCTTAGGCAAACATTCATAAACACATCCACAAAAGGCACAAGACCAACATATACATAAGCATTCGAGACATGCAACATAATCAAGGTTTACAATCCAAACGAAGCATCCAAAGGCCAAACTAACATCAACATACAACAAACATTCACATCAACAACATCTATGCCATTGCTTGACTATTACAATCTACAATTTAAAGTTCATACTTGAGCTAACCAAAAGCATCACTTGGAGACCTTTCCTTGCCCTTGCCACCCGCAAGCTACTGGTATGCATTGTCGAACAAAAAAGAGCGTAAGCATAAAAGCTTAGTGAGGGTAAGCTCATAAGACAAACCTTCGACAATGCAGGGTCCAAGCACGAG
Source organism: Hibiscus trionum (assembly GCA_030270665.1). Classification (NCBI taxonomy): domain Eukaryota; kingdom Viridiplantae; phylum Streptophyta; class Magnoliopsida; order Malvales; family Malvaceae; genus Hibiscus; species Hibiscus trionum. Next base: position 2,969,624 of record BSYR01000021.1, on the reverse strand, counting down.
CTACAACCAAGATTAAATGCATGATCTTACCTCCGATCCGCAAGAGCTAAAATTATCATGATGCATGAACATGTATCTAACATTATGCCATGCTCAACAACTCATAAGCTCTACATACCATGATACATAACTCGATGTATTAACCGCATCATATATCGATTCATTTTAGAAAATCACATTTCATATCATATAGGTAACACATCTCAAGTCATCAAGGCACATATAAACTCATATTGGTATATACATATAACCTTATATTGGCACCTAGCTATGACTCGAATACGCGGATAACATGTTGGAACGCATTTCCAACATAACCATTACCTGCGGTGGGATTACACTCATCACCGGTTCTCGCGGAGGGGATTCCACTCATCCTCAAGCCCCGTCGATGGGATTCCACTCATCATCGACTAATATAAATATTTCCGGGCGTACCCGTACTCCTCTTTGGTGCCTTAACGCCACCAAGGCCACGCGCGTTTTGACTCTCGTGTGCACACTCATCCTAATGATCGATCATTGTACCCAAGCATACTAGTGCCAATATTAATTAAAATCCACAACCTTTCATAACATCAATTTCAATATAATTTCTGTGCTTAGCACGTACTCACCATGATCCTCAAAATCATGCAACCACCTCATTTCACAAGCCAACACTACACGTATACCATCCAAACAATTATCACATCATATTTCACTCATACGTATATCCATATTACATTTGTCATCAACATACATATAGCAATGCATTAAGCCATGCCTCAACATACATGTATATCACATTATACATAATCATCATAACACAAATCAATTAAAGAGTTCATCCAATGTCTCTAACTAAAGTTTAGGATTAGGCTACCACCCTAACCCTAACTCTAGGTGGGTCTACCAAGCTCAACCTAGTCCACATGCTTGAACCAACCACTTAAAAATCAATTTAAAAACATTAACCACTCACCGACCACTCCATAGCACAAGCCGACTAGCCTACCAAACATCCAAATTCCGGATTCGAGCCCGAAGCTTCTCCATTGTCTTCTCTTGCTTCTAACCATTCAAAAACGATACATTAGCCCCAAAATCAACCACAAACCCAAAGTTTAACACCCACACACAAATCCACCATAATTCTCACAATTCAAAGCCAAGTTCATACTTCAATTTCCCATTTTCGTACTTCCACAAAGACCCATAAAAAATCAGCAATGTAGTCATCCAAAGCACTCTTAAACATGTTCAAAACACTACCCACACATAGTATAACCATCAACCCTTTATTTCCCCACATAGACACCTTAAAAACTCTCATTTTCCACTCCCAAAAATCACTTACAGCAGTAGCTACGGGAATCCATTCAAACCAACACCTTAACCACTCAAAAATCATCAAATAACATCCAAAGACACCTACCCAATGTTACTATAACATCAGCCCATCAATTTAACTCTAAAACTCACCAAAATCCAAGTTTTAGACACTTCAAAAATAGCCACAAAAACCCATTTCGGGTTTTCACCCAAAATCCTCCATTTTAACATATTATGTGTATTTTCATGAGATTAAACCAAAACCCAACTTAATAAATCAAAATCAAATGTAAAACCCATCAAAAACTCAAACTTTCTTTAAACTCCAAATTTCAAAAAGATGATAGTTTTCAATTCTAAAACTAGGTAAATGTAGAAGATGAAGAGGAGAGTTCAAATATGCGATTACCTTTAAAAAATGCCCTTAAGATGAGGAAGAAATCAAAGGGGATATTAACTAGGGTTTGGGGATGAGTTTGGTGCTCTTCACGGTGGAGAAGAAGAAATGGGGAAAGATGATAACATTTTTTTGTTCCTTTATAAGTCAAAAGGGTGGTCCAGCTTTTCAATTTATTTTGGCTAAATTACCAAAATGATCCCTCCCTTTTGTTTAAAACTCAATTGACTTAAGCCAAGATCAATTTGATTGAAATTAATTTTACCGACTCGAACCAACTAACCCGACTAACTTCTAACCCTAAAATACGGGTGTTACACCCAATTATTTTTTCAGCAGCTTCCTTCTTATATGCAAATCTTGTCATGATTTTGCATCTGATCATCTCCATTATAGTGAGTATTGGCTTGTCCATTGATTCCAAAATCATCTGTCAATATACAAGTTAGGTTAGTAAACTTATTTAATACAAAATTCAATTTAAACAAGTTAGGTTAGTAAACTTATTTACCTTATTAAAGCTCTCACACAAATTATTTAAGAGCATGTCAGACTTGCAGTTAGTTGTGAAATGAGCCTTTGACCAATTCTTAGGGTCTTTAGCCACCAACCAGTTGAATGCAGGTTCTGACAAGGCCTTCAGTTCATTCATTGCTTCAGTCCACTCTTTCATGTATATTGCCCTTGCTGTCTTCCATAAAGCATCTTTTAATGCCTTACCTTGATTTTGACTTTGCAGCTTGAAATTGTTGTACAAATGTCTCACACAAGTTTGACTGCTGGAATTGGGAAACAACTCTAAAATTGAATCTATCAGACCCTGTAAAAAACAATAAAATATTAGTCAAACACTATACTACAATGAATGAAAATATCTAAAAGAAAATAGTAAAATATTTACCTTTTGCTTGTCTGACATGAATGTATAATGGAAAGAGTTTGTGAGCCCCAAGTCAGTCTCTAAAATATGTAAAAACCAAGTCCATGAGTCACTTGTTTTCACTCTCAACTGCAGCATAAGCCAAAGGATAGATGCAGTCATTTGCATCTATCCCAATTGCTGCCATAAGCCATCTTTGGTAATGGCCTTTTAAAAAACATCCATCTAAGCAAATCAGTGGCCTACATCCAGCCCTAAATCCATCTTTACAAGCTTGTAGACATACATACATTCTGACAAACAACCTATTATCTAAATGAAGTATGGTTGTTGTCCCAGGATTTGTTCCTCTCAATTCTCCAAGGTAATCATAGATTCTTGCATATTGTTCATCTTGATTCCCAAGAATCATCTCTAGGGCCAGTTTTTTTGCCCTAATACATTTAAACCTTTCAACTAGAAGCATGTGGTCTTTCATCACATCATGTTTCAGGGACTTGGTAGAATAGTTTGGGTCAACTCTGAATTTCTTTAAGTACTCTGTAGCCAACCACCTAAAAGTACAGTTCCTATTCTTTGTATCTCTAACACATTTATACTCTCCAATATATGTCTTAATCTGCCATGTACTGTTAGTCTTATCTTTAGGGTACATTTTAGATGCCCAAACCATCCATGGGCACTCATCCTTGCACACATCTTGCACTCTTGCAGTGTCATTAACCTTTAGCCTTATATTAAACCTATTTTCACTGCATATTGTTTTAAAGCTGCTTTGAAAATTTTCTGATTAAAAAATAATAAATCTTTTTTTAAACTTGGGATTTTTCATGTCTAAAGTACTGTCAAACTCAGGGAACCTTTTCTTTTCAGCTTCTGTTTCAGAATCAGATGGACTGTGCAGTGATTCAGTTTCATCTTCACTATCTACACTCTCATCACTATCTTCAGTTGAACCTGCCCTAAATTCAGGTATATCCCTCCCAACACCAACATTTACCTCACAAACTAAATCATCATCAACTAAATCATTTTCACTATCTTCAAAGGGGCTGTCAGATTGCTCACTCTCAGAACCAACATAGTCAGTATTTTCATCCTCACTGTCAGAAAAATTAAGTCTCCTAACAGTATTTTCAACAGTTTCAGCATCACTATGTATATTTGTTTCTACATTCCTAACAGTGTCCACATGTTCAGAAATTCCAGCATCATTAACAGTGTCCACGTGTTCAGAAATTTTAGCAACATCAACAGTGTTCACATGTTCAAAAATTTCAGCATTCGAATCGGGCAAGTGTTCCTCCACTATTTCTTGTAAGTAAACATGTGTATACTTGTTCCTAGGCATACTAGCAAGCATAGATAACATATCAGAATCAGTTTTCAATGCATTGGCACTTAAAACACCACCTGATGATTGCCAAAAAATTTCCAGTGGCCTATCATATCCTAACTCCTTAACCATGTCATAAACCTCAAGCATAGACATAGAATTAATGTGACACATATCAAAAAAGATATCTTTTTACCAGTATATGTCACAGTAGGATGATTTACAATAAATCCCACATGATGAAAAGCTATAGTACAATGCTCTGATGTTTGACCTGCAAAAAATAAACAAATATATATTAGGACTCACCTGTAAGTTTAGAAATTAGTAAAACTATAACAAAAAATTTAATTTAATTTCGAACAGTGTAAGAAAATAGGGACTGCACTAATAACTTTGTACTTTAACAATTTGGGGTTCATTATTGTAATAGTTTATGGTCTCCAACTAACACATTAAATGATAAAAAACACTTATCCCCACTAACACAATAAAAGGATAAAAACACATACATTTTTTGTCATATTCTACTGGTCTCCCACCAACATATCAAAAGATAAAAAAACACACATTCCCATATCCCCACATGTTTCCTATATCCCCATAGTACACATTCACAGAATATAAATATGATATATATGTATGATATTCCTATATCCCCACACATTGTAATGTAACCTACATGTGCACAATCCACTAAATTTCAAACCCATGAACCTATTTAGTATACATATATCCACTAAATTTCAGAATTTATTTCCATGTCCACATAATTTCAGTATGCATATATCCACCAAATTTTGAATATATTCCCATGTTACACAACAACTCACAAACCAAATCAGTATACATATATTCAAGATCCCCATTTACTAGCATACACAAAATATTCAAGATTTCTAACCAAATCAGTATACATATATTCAAGATCCTCATTTACACAAAGTTTGTTCAATAATTTCAGTATACTCAAAGTTTCAAACTCATCAGTATATGTATATCCATTAAACACAAAATTTGTTCAATAATTTCAGTATACGTATATCCACTAAACACAAAATTTCAATAATTTCAGTATACTCAAACTCAAAGTTTCAAACTCATCAGTATACACAGAAAAAGTAAGTAACTTTATTCAACAAAATTAAAACAAATTTGCTATTCAATCAACTCATCAGTACCCACTAAACAAATTTACTTTAATCAATAAACCCTAAATTTACAAGCTTTAATCGAAAAGATAGAACTTACCATATGACATGCTTTTCATACCCCTCGCACGCAATACACGACAATTCATTACTCCGATTTGCAGCCACGTTGTTGAATCAGTAGTTCCCTCAACCAAATTTCTTTCCACCCAAATAGTCTTTCAACTTCGATTTTCAAATTACCACTCGCACCCAAATGTTCCCCAAATCTCTAACAAAATATCAAGCCCTAATTTTCTTAACGTTCAGAAAAAAATCGCAAAGAACAAATCTGATTTTCAAAAGTTCAGTCTCTAATGGGAGAATAGGAACGATTTAATTTTTCTTAATCGATTAAATTAACCATACTCTCAAAATACTGTCGTTTTGTTTATTTTCTTTTAACTGACGTGTAATTTTATTATTATTTTAAGGGTAAACTATACTAATGACCACCGAACTATGGGGTTGGTGTCGATTTGACCACTATATTTTCAATTGTGTTAAATATACCACATAACTATTTAATTGGTTCCAATGTAGCCACCTGCCGTTAAAAAACGAAAAAGTTAACGGGACTGTTAAAATAATTGGTATAATTACACATTTAGTCCCCTTTATTTATACAATCATTTAATTTAGTCCTAATTTTAATCTAATGAAATAAATTAATTATTCAATTAGGCGGTGACACGTCACCACCTTATTTGAGGGATTTATCTATTTTTATTAGATTTATTAAATTTATTTTCCTTATCCAATCAGGTGGTGACACGTGTCACCACCGATTGGAATAAGAAGATTGAAATAGGGAAAATGACACCAAGAAGAGTCGAACCTGGGTCTTTAGGGAAAAAGAGCAAAGCTCTTGCCACCAGGCCAAAGTTGTCTCTGGTGTATAGAATACCAAATATATTATATGTCCTATATGTTTGGTTTAATCATTACCAACAAATCTCGAATATATGTTTGGTTTTGTATCAGTCTTTGTTGAGATTCAGGGTGCTCGATTCGATCAACCGTTCTTGCTCGCCAAGTGTGGAGAAGTTGGATAAATGGGTGTTTTAGTGGGAGGTGAAAAATTGGCAATTTGACACAAGGATTTATAGTGGTTCAACCTTCTAACCAAGGTCTACATCCACTACCTTAGCTCCCCACTAAGGATTTCCAACAAATTCACTAAGAATTTCGTCCCCTTTTCTCGGATTAGGAGGAAACCGTTACAACCCTCAAAGCTTTCTACCCAAAGCTTGAAAGAACACTCTCTTTACAAAGAAAAACTTAGCAAACTAGAAATCCCTCTAAAAGGTGTTTGTTTGCAATTCTAAGCACTCACCCAAAACCTAGACACTTGAGCAAATTTAACAATGTAAGCTCACAAGTGTTGTCTAAGCAAGAAATAAACAATTTAAGCTCTAGACAAATTTTGACATCATAATGTTGTAACAATTGAAGCATTGACCATTACAAGATGCTAGGAGGTCCCTTTTATACTCCCAATTGAGTTTGTAGCCGTTGCTAGCCGTTGGGATCAATTTGGAGCCGTTTGAGTCTTTATTTCCCACCATAAATGCAGTTCTGCAGCTTGGCGTATCGATACTCGTCCAACCGTATCGATACGGTCTCAATGAGGAAAGAGTCGTTGGCTTCTTCAGCTGATGCGTATCGATACGCTTACCTAGCGTATCGGTACGGTCCTGCAATTTAAGAGACCGTTGGGAAAATGACCGTTGAGGTAGTTAGGCGTATCGGTACGCGATACAACCGTATCGGTACGCGACTAGCCGTTGGGCTTTTTCAAAGCTCACCGTATCGATACGGCTAAGCGTATCGGTACGAGTTTTGGCTACTGGAAAATCTGGTGGCTTGAAACCCTAAAGCGTATCGGTACCCTTCTATACCGTATCGATACGGGTACATAAAAATACAGGTTTTGACCATTTTAAATGTACTTTAAGTCCATTCCAAAGCCTTTAAAAACCTTAAACATATTTTCAAGTTGTTTTTGACTAAAAACTCATTTTAAATTCTTTGCAATTTAGTCCAAAACATTTTTCAAATATTATATCAAAACTTAGTTCTACAATCTCCCCCTTTTTGATATAATAAAACCAACTTGAAAAATTGTTTGGAATTCTCCCCCTTTGACTTTAAAATTGTGAATAAGAGATTACAAATGAAAACAAGTAAAGCTCCCCCTTATTCATTTGAAAATTCAATTTTTCAAACCATTTTCTCCCCCTTTTTGTTATATCAAAAAGAATTTAAAATTACATTTAAGTTCAAGATAACATAGGAGGCAAAAAAAATTTTGACACACTTAAAATTTTGGTTTAAAATTGGCTCCCCCTTACTCAAAGCATCATGAGAATGTTAGTTCAACATATATGAATATCTAGTTGACATAAAAGAAAATAAATCAAATAAACACTAAAGCAACTAGATTTTACCACACTCGAACTCAAGGGAGGATGTGAAGCCTTCCTTCTTCAAGTGTTCTTCCTTTGTGTGCATGGAGCTCCCCCTCAATTTTTGACTTGTTGATCACTCTCCATCACACCTAGCAAAAGACAATCAAGTAATTTTTGGTATCCAAATTGCTTTGGATCCATAGACATTAGTAGCACAAAATTTAGTCCCCTTAGGAATCCATTTTTCAATTTTATCCTTTTTAGTTGAAGTGGTTAGTCCTTTTGGGACCCAAACACTTCTAAAACATTTTCCACTCACAAATCTAGGGGCACTAGATTGCCTTACATAAAAGTTTGATTTTCCAAAACTATTTTTCTTTTCAAGTTCATTGGAAATCAAATCTTTTTTCTTTTTGAACTTTGAGAAGCAAATTTTGTAAATCAAAACATTTTTGTTCAAAATCTTTTAATCTTGCTTCAAGTTCAAGATTTGTTTTGGAAAGCAAATCATTTTCAATTTTTATTTTTGAAATCAACTTTTTGTTTTTAGAAAATGATGCCTTGAATTCCAAAAGCAAATCATCATAGGCATCTTGTAACTCATCAAATGTATAAGAATTTGAAATAGATGAGTTAGAAGTTACCTCCCCCTCATTGAGGGCCATCAAGCATAGGTGGGCTACTTCATCATCGGTGGAGTCTTCATCACTCCATGTGGCCACATATGCTTGTTTTGAAGATGATCCCTTCTTTTTGGATTTATGGGAGTCCTTCATCTTCTTCACCGATTCAAGCTTGGATTTTTCCATTTTGCTCTTCATGAACCGGGCGAATTTGTTGAAGAGATAGGCCATCTCTTCATCCTCACTTTCCTCCTCACTTAAGTCTACATGGTGGCATGTGGAGGATTTGAGAGCTACGACACTTGCATTGATGCCTAGCTCCATGATCTTCTTCTTCCCCATTGCTCTAATCTCTTCCTTCTTCTTCTCCTCTTCTTTGTTTTTCTTCATTATTTGGTGAGTGAGAAGTGACCCCATGAGTTCATCAAGCTTCAAGGTTTTGAGATTCTTGGCTTCAATGATGGCGGTCCTCTTTGAGTCCCATGACTCGGGAAGGGAGTAGATTAGCTTTCGGACAAGCTTCTCTTCCGGGATGGCTTCTCCATAACCTTTAAGACCATTGGTGATGGTGGAGAACCTATCAAACATCTTCTCAATGTTCTCTTCCGGATCCATCTTGAAGTTCTCATACTCTAAGGTAAGGAGCCTAATCTTGGTCTCCTTGACTTCATTGGTTCCTTCGTATGTGACTTCAAGCTTGTCCCATACTTCCTTGGCACTCTCACAAGAAGACATCTTCTCATAGATGGTTGGGCCAAAAGCACAAAAGAGCATGTGCAAGGCTTTGCAATTAAGCTTCATCTTCTTGCGATCGTCGGGACTCCATTCCGCTTTGCTTCCTTGAGGCACGAACGGACCATCTTCAACTATGTCCCATAGCTTGTAGTCTCTTGACTTCAAGAAGAATTTCATCTTTGTCTTCCAATGGGCATAGTGATTTCCGTCGAAGAAGGGCGGTTTGTCGATTGATTGTGCCATTTGAGCCGGTTGGTGAAATGTTGATCGAGCTTGCAGGATCTTCTCAATAGGATGTGAATCCCCTTCGATTGAGCCAAGCTCTGATACCAATTGTTGAGATTCAAGGTGCTCGATTCGATCAACCGTTCTTGCTCGCCAAGTGTGGAGAAGTTGGATAAATGGGTGTTTTAGTGGGAGGTGAAAAATTGGCAATTTGACACAAGGATTTATAGTGGTTCAACCTTCTAACCAAGGTCTACATCCACTACCTTAGCTCCCCACTAAGGATTTCCAACAAATTCACTAAGAATTTCGTCCCCTTTTCTCGGATTAGGAGGAAACCGTTACAACCCTCAAAGCTTTCTACCCAAAGCTTGAAGGAACACTCTCTTTACAAAGAAAGACTTAGCAAACTAGAAATCCCTCTAAAAGGTGTTTGTTTGCAATTCTAAGCACTCACCCAAAACCTAGACACTTGAGCAAATTTAACAATGTAAGCTCACAAGTGTTGTCTAAGCAAGAAATAAACAATTTAAGCTCTAGACAAATTTTGACATCATAATGTTGTAACAATTGAAGCATTGACCATTACAAGATGCTAGGAGGTCCCTTTTATACTCCCAATTGAGTTTGTAGCCGCTGCTAGCCGTTGGGATCAATTTGGAGCCGTTTGAGTCTTTATTTCCCACCATAAATGCAGTTCTGCAGCTTGGCGTATCGATACTCGTCCAACCGTATCGATACGGTCTCAATGAGGAAAGAGCCGTTGGCTTCTTCAGCTGATGTGTATCGATACGCTTACCTAGCGTATCGGTACGGTCCTGTAATTTAAGAGACCGTTGGGAAAATGACCGTTGGGGTAGTTAGGCGTATCGGTACGCGATACAACCGTATCGGTACGCGACTAGCCGTTGGGCTTTTTCAAAGCTCACCGTATCGATACGGCTAAGCGTATCGGTACGAGTTTTGGCTACTGGAAAATCTGGTGGCTTGAAACCCTAAAGCGTATCGGTACCCTTCTATACCGTATCGATACGGGTACATAAAAATACAGGTTTTGACCATTTTAAATGTACTTTAAGTCCATTCCAAAGCCTTTAAAAACCTTAAACATATTTTCAAGTTGTTTTTGACTAAAAACTCATTTTAAATTCTTTGCAATTTAGTCCAAAACATTTTTCAAATATTATATCAAAACTTAGTTCTACAGTCTTTCTTGGGGATGATGAACTGCACAGATTTGCAGTTATTTGCAGGCGATGGAAGCAAGAAGAAATCTCATCTCATCGTAATATTCCCTGGCTTTAACTAACCATCCAGATTTTGCTAGCCCTTCCACTAACATTATATAATGACTTGAATCAGGGAGTACTTCAAAATGCTTTATTTCTGCCCAAATCTTCAACGTATGCTCAGGTTGCTCCGCTTTGAAAAACTTACTGAGAATAAAGAGAAATGTATCACCAATAGGACCTAAACCGGCAGCCTTCATATGGTTAAGAATTTCCAAAGTTACTTCAAAATCAACACCATGAAGAAATGCATGGTAGGTCTCCATGGTTGGACTAAGATTCTCTTCTTTCATGGTGGACAAAATATTTCTTGCCTCCCCAATCTTCTCTGACTCACAAAGAGGACGTATAATTGCGTTGTAAGTGGCAGAATTTGGCTGCAACCCAGATTTTCTCATTTTCTTGAGGATGTTATAAGCTTCATTTAGGCAATTTTCACGAGCTAGGACATACACCAGGGAATTGTAGACCTCAATGCCTGGATCCCAACCTCTTTTCTTCATTTCATCATAGAGTCGCAGTGAGTCGAAGAGATTTCCACTTTTTGAGAAACAAGAAATCATATGAGTATAAGAGGTTGCATTTGGTATAATGCAGTAATTTGACATTTCTCTCCAAACTCTCTTTGCTTCAACTACATCAACCAAAACATTACACCAACCATTGAGAATAATGTTGAAGCCATCAGCATCCAGCGGGAACAGCTTCTTATTTACAAGCATTATCTCTTTAGCCTCTTCAACATTGCCATACCTACATAGAGCCTTTAGGAGGGTATTGGATGCTTCTTCGTCCGGAGTCATTCTGAACTTCTCCATGGTATGGAAAGTTTGAATAGCCTTGCAGGCGATGGAAGCAAGAAGAAATCTGTGCAGTTCATCGTCCCCAAGAAAGACTGATACAAAACCAAACATATATTCGAGATTTGTTGGTAATGATTAAACCAAATATATACGACATATAATATATTTGGTATTCCATACACCAGAGATAACTTTGGCCTGGTGGTAAGAGCTTTGCTCTTTTTCCCTAAAGACCCAGGTTTGATTCTCCTTGGTGCCATTTTCCCTATTTCAATTTTCTTATTCCAATTGGTGGTGACACGTGTCACCACCTGATTGGGGAAGGAAAATAAATTTAATAAATCTAATAAAAATAGATAAATCCCTCAAATAAGGTGGTGACACGTGTCACCACCTAATTGAATAATTAATTTATTTTATTAGATTAAAATTAGGACTAAATTGAATGATTGTATAAATAAAAGGGACTAAATGTGTAATTATACCAATTATTTTAACAGTCCCATTAACTTTTTCGTTTTTTTTAACGGCAGGTGGCTACATTGGAACCAATTAAATAGTTATGTGGTATATTTAACACAATTGAAAATATAGTGGTCAAATCGACACCAACCCCATAGTTCGGTGGTCATTAGTATAGTTTACCCTTATTTTAATAATTATATATGACACTTCATAACGGTGTTAACTGAGTTAACGGTGGAATGATGAAAAAATCACAATGTTGAAAGTTGAATGACTAAATTGAGCGTTTTTAAAGTTGAGTGACTAAAATAGATCAAATGACCAAAATTGAGTGATGATTTCAGTATTTTACCCTAAAATCTAAAACATGTACCCTAATCCTAACACCTAAACCTTAAACTCTAAATTCTAACCATAAACCTTAAATTATACACCCTACACACTAAACCCTAACCTAAATCCTTAAACCCTAAAATTGAAAGGCTTTTGGAAACTTTAAGTTTGTGGAGTAATTTACATTCTAGATCGCTAAATTTAATCCCAACTTTTATTTAGATCACAAGCTTTTAATTTAATCAAATTATATCATTGAACTTTTATTATTAATAAATTAAGTCACTTATACCAATACATTTAAAAAATTTAACGGAACTACAGAAATTGAAGTTTCACTTATAATTTTTTTGTATATTATCATCAAATATAGTTTAAATGACAATTTAAATATTTTTGTTAGGATTTTATAGAAAATTTAATTATTTTTCTTTTAATTTATTTAAATAAAATATTTTAAAAAATTCTAATAAAAAAATATTTAAATGATCAATTAAACATTATTTAACGGTGATATATGAAAAGTATATTAATTAAAAATGTCAATTCAGTTTTTTCATTAGAATTATTTAAAAAATGTTCATATAAGTGACTTATTTTATTAATAATAAAAGTTGAATGATGCAATTTGATTAAATTAAAGGTTTGTGATCTAAATAAAAAGGAAAGTTAAGTTCAGTGATCTAGAATGTAAATTACCCAAGTTTGTGTATTAAAATATTTTTCATTAATAATTTATATTATTATTGGATTTTTATACGATCCAAGGAAAATGTTAGCTTAAAGAATAAATAATAAACTTCAAATATAAAATCAGCTTTTAGGTTAGAGATATGGGTGGTAATCGAGTGAGGAATAACCGAAAACCGTGGGGATCCAAACCGATGGGTATGGGGAATAATCGAATTCTTCACCCATGGTGATGGGGAAGGGTGAAGTTTTATCGCCGAAGCTCAAATGGGTATGGGGACGAGAATTGTTATATCCGAACTGTGGGGATAACTGAACCGTACCCGTATAAATCACCGTGAGGATCCCCTAAAAATATCCGCAGTAATCTCAATATTTTACAAATTTGAATGAACATAAGGGTAATTTACTCATTTTCAACAAAAATCTAATCTTTTATAACCAAAGTATAGTTGTGTAGAGTAAGTTTGAAAATTCTCTGTAAATTTCATAAAAGTAATTAGAAAGTGGTCTATACATCGTTGTAAACGTGATTCAGTCTAGTTTTGTTTAAAATACACAGTGATCAATTTCGATATGTATTTTAAAATAATATGAATATTTTAATGTTGAAAGGTCATAAAAATTTAGCAGTATATTCCTTAGAAAGAAGTTTTAACAGTGACTTTGAAAAATCACCAAAAATCTAAAAGATAAATCAGAAAGTGAGCCTTATATTTCTATAACCATACGGAAGCCTAGATTCGTTTAAAACAAACGGTTCTTGATTTTGAGTTATGTATTATGAGTTATTAATTTTTGACTTTTGAGTGAGCAAAGGTCAGAAGAAAAGACTGTAGGTTGTTTCTAAAAACAACGATGACAGTAACATCAAAAATTCATCATAAATCGAACAAGTAAAATTATAAGAGATAATTTATATGGTTGAAAAGATTATTGAATCTAGCTCTTCTAGTTCTTCCTTTTACAACAAACGGATCATGATTTGAATCTGTAAAGTACTAGTAACATATTTTCTTTTAAACGTAGTGCATGCTGATATGTTTCAATAGTTAATATTTTAGTCATTGTAAAAAATTAATATTTTAGTCATTTATATTTTTAGTTTTGGAGATTTAATGCTGAGTGTTTATTTTAATGTATTTTTTTGGTACGAGGAATAACCGAAAACAACGGGGATCTGTAAAGAATGTGTATAGGTCCTAAAAAAATCCTCAAAATATTTAATGAGAATTCCCAAAATCGTACCCGCAAGTGTTGAAAACGGAATGAGTAATACAAAACCTTCTCCGAACCGCTCCATTGCCACCCCTAGTTAGAGATTAAAAGCCCAAACAACCTTTAAATTTAATGAGTTCTTTAATTGAATCTATTCGATTTATTGGGCTGGTCTACTTTTATTAACATTCACGGACCACGGTGGCATTAACGATTATTATATATATTTCATTTTCCTGGTGACTGAAAATTAGTTCGATTAATATTATTATTATTGTAATATTTAAAAGATTTTATGTTTGAGTGCGTTTAACAAATAACAACTACCTCTAATTTAAAGGTTGAGATCATAGTTTAATTTTTTTTAAAAGCACCCTTTTCTAAAAGTACCATAAAATTTTTATGTTTGAGTGTGTTTAACAACCGCAGTTTAAAATCTTATTTAGGATTGCAAACGAGATTGTAAGATCAAATTAGCTACAAGTAGGTCTCATCCATCCTCGTATCACATTAGTCACAAGTAGGTCTCATTTTTGTGAAAAATGAATTGAAAAATTAAAGGAGAGTGAAAATAGGAAATAAGATAAATTAAATTAATATATTATTAAATTATGTGAGTTAATTTTTTAGAATTAGGGTCAAATTAAAATAAGTGTAGAATTTGAGGGATAACTATGTAATTATATCAATTTATATTAACTGCCACGTCATCAGCAATTAAATTTTTAACGGCGTCTGACCAATTTATTACTTTTTTCAAGTCGGGGACCATTTTGTAACTTATGATAGTCGGAGAATACAAAAAAAAGAATTAGAGCATAGTTGGGGGACCATTTATGTAGTTTACCCTTTTTATAACATTTTAAGTTTTTGGACAAGTATGTACATACAAAATAAGTTTTGATACTTGTAAAAAAAACACACAAAAAACTAACCTAAAATGTTATAAAAAAGTCTAACATTTTTAGTTTTTGAACAAATATCAAAATTTGCTGTCTTTTAACCTCACCCTATACATATTGTATCGTACGTTAGACTTGGATAAAAATTCCACTAAAAAATATTTAAAAAATTAAATTCTAAACTATAACCCTAAATTTTAAATACATTCTATACCCTAAATTCCTTAAACCTTAATCATAAATTTTAAACTATAAATTGTAAACTTAATTTTAAATGTGAGGTTAAGTAGGAGTTTAGAAAAGGTACAGAAAATGAGCACGTACGTACATCATATTCCGGGTTGTAACGCGGGTTTAGTTTCCATTGTGGGCCACACCCGTCCAAAAAAGGACCGTTGCAGCTATAGTCTTAAAATATATATAAAAAAATCCACTTCTTATTACATAACCAATTCAAATTTCAAAAGTTCAAAAAATGAAGGAACAAAACACGATAAAACAAAGAAAGCTGCCATTGCTTCTCTTGAAACCGGAGCTCTGATCTCCCCCTCCACTCCAAATTTTCAAATCTTCCAACTTTCAAGTGTCTCGTTTAGCTTCATATCAGCTGATGAGCCACAGATTAAGCATTTTTCTGGGAATGTAGTAGAATTTCTGTTTTCTTCAAGTGTCTTGAAAAATCCTTTCTTTTTCATTCATTTCTCAAGTCCTTACAATGAGAGAAGAAAACCCATTTGAAAACAGAGGCAAAGCATCAAAATTTGGTGATCAAAATCAAGCACCGAAATCTCTGCACCAAAAAACCATTACCAACCAATCCAAGCCCAAGTCTTCATGGGGTTCACACATTGTGAAGGGGTTTACAGGCACGGCTGACAAGAAAACCAAGGTTCAAACCATCACTGTCCAAACCAAGAAACCTCCTTTGTCGAATTCTGAGGTCCCAAACACTAACCAAAACAACCAAGCTCTGCATTCCCATTCCAGAGTTAAAAGGTCTCTCATTACTGATTTGTCTTGCTCTGTTAATCCAACCCAAGTCCACCCTCAAGTCCACCAGACTCACCGGAGGCAGCCCTCAGGTTCTCGCGATTTGTTCATCGAATTAGACCATGTTAGGACCCTTCTTCAGGAGTCTAAAGATAGGGAGTTTAAGCTGCAAGCTGAGGTTACCGAGTGGAAGACGAATGCTAAAGTTTTGGATCTGGAAAGGCAGCTTGAAACAAGGAACATTGAAGTGGATATTCTTTCACACAGAGTTGGGTTGTTGGAGTCTGAGAAGACCAGCTTATGTGATCAACTGGCAACTTTGACTTCCATTTTGGAAAGGAATGAGGAAAATTTGGAAATTTCAAAGGAGCCACAATCGAATAGGGATCTTGAAATGGAAGTAGTGGAGTTGAGGAGGTTGAACAAGGAGTTACAGATGCAAAAGAGGAATCTTGCCTGCAAGATTTCTTCTTTGGAATCCCAGTTAGCTTCTCTTGCCAAAGCTAACGAGGTAGGTTCATCAACCTTTCTTTTTGCATTAGCTAACTGATTTTGCTAATTCTTGCTGTTCTTCATATCTTGGTTTACTTTTATCAGAGTGATGTTGTTGCGAAAGTTAAAGCCGAGGCATCGATGTTAAGACACACCAATGAAAACCTGAGTAAACAAGTGGAGGGTCTACAAATGAGCCGTTTGAACGAAGTCGAGGAGCTTGCATACTTGAGGTGGGTTAATTCGTGTTTACGAGATGAACTACGGAATTCGTGCACAACATTGAATTCTGATAAGGCATTAAGTCCGGTTCAAAGCAAGGCTGAGTATGTCTGCTCACCGAATTCAGCAAGCAGTAAGAGCTCAGAACACAGTAGTGCAAGTGTAAAGAGATTGAATTTTATAAAAAAAATGAAGAAATGGTCTATTACTAGCCAGGATTTTTCGAGTGCAGAGTATGCAGCTAATGTTGTGGACAAAGAGTGGGTGCCTATAGAGGAGCAGAGAAGTCCTGGAAGAAGACATTCTATAAGTGGATCAAAATGTTACATACAAGAATTAATACCAAATAAAAGAAGGCAATCTGATGGTTTTATGTGTACCAAAGAAATGGAGAAGGAGGCTGAGCCAGTAAGTTCTCAAAAGCCTGTGGCAGCTGCTCCTTCAGCTTCCTTAGATTTCGAGAAAAGGGCTTTGAGAATTCCTAATCCTCCTCCCAGACCTTCCTGTTCCATTCCTAGTGGACCTAAGGAGGAAAGTTGTACACAAATTCCACCACCGCCCCCACCTCCCCCTCCAAAGTTTTCAGTGAGAAGTAGCGCCGGTGTCGTGAAGCGAGCTCCGCAAGTAGTCGAGTTTTATCATTCACTCATGAAAAGGGATTCTAGAAAGGATTCTACAAATGGAGGAATATGTGATGTGCCTGATGTTGCAAATGTTCGTAGCAGCATGATTGGTGAAATTGAGAATAGATCATCACATTTGCTGGCTGTAAGTGCTTGCCTAGTCCACTTAAACTGAGATTGGATTTTGTTCATATAAATGATTCCATTTTCAGCTCCCAAGTTGAAGTTTCTATTTGTTTTTTGCTACTAGGAAAATATAGGGACCAAAGTTTTTTGAGTTTATGTTTTAGGTGCTCAACATTTGTATGAACATCTTATTATAAAATATCAAACTTGGTTCTAACCATTGTTGGTTCATTCTTTATGCAGATAAAGGCGGATGTTGAAACTCAAGGAGAATTTGTGAATTCGTTGATAACAGAAGTAAATAATGCTGTTTATCAGAACATCGAAGATGTTGTAGCATTTGTGAAGTGGCTTGATGATGAACTTTGCTACCTAGTAAGTTGCTAATTATTAAAGTTTTAGTGACCAACTGTTGGGTAGGGTACATGTGAACTATGCATAACTATGTTACTCGTATTTGTCATTTTCTTTAAAGAATTATGTCTAACACCTATACTCGATACATAAATGAAAGACGAAAATTGCATTACCGGGACACATATGACACTTACACTTGAGTCTGAGTAATATAGATGCATAGAGGATATGATTTTGCTAGTTTGCCGAGTGTTGCGAATGAGCGACGATTCTATATAGTATGCTTAAAATGATATACTGCATGGTCTTCATTGAAATGATGGAAAGATATCTCTATGTATTAAAATTAACTGGAAAGCATGCAGTGTTCTAACTCTACTATGGCTTTGAAAAAATAAATAAATAAAAAAATCTTTTGAAGGTTGATGAAAGGGCAGTTTTGAAGCACTTTGCTTGGCCTGAGAAAAAAGCTGACACATTACGCGAAGCAGCATTCGGATACCGAGATCTCAAGAAATTGGAGTCTGAAGTATTATACTACAAGGATGATTCCAGAGTGCCTTGTGATATTGCCTTAAAGAAAATGGTTGCCTTGTCTGAGAAGTAAGAATGCTGAACACTTTGGCCATTTTTTTTTCTTGTGAAGAACCATATTATTCAAGTTGGAAATCTCTGAAAATTCCTTCTGAACTAAATTCCCAGGATGGAACGTACCGTTTATAGCCTCCTACGTACAAGAGAGTCACTGATGCACAACTGCAGGGAATTCCAAATTCCCACAGACTGGATGCTTGACAATGGGATTATAAGCAAGGTACTTGGAGTTATAATTTATCTAATCGAAAAATAACCAAACTGGATATGCCTTAATATGCACACCTTTCATATGCTTGTATAAATAAGCTTGGATCACTGCAGATTAAGCTTGGATCAGTGAAACTGGCAAAGAGTTACGTGAAAAGGGTCGCCATGGAACTGCAGTCGAAAGCAATGCTGGAAAAGGATCCTTCAATGGACTACATGCTCCTCCAAGGAGTCAGATTTGCTTTCAGAATACATCAGGTTTGTTGTACAATTAGTAAATAATGTTCTAGGGTAGGTATATGAATGGATTGGTTTAAAAGGCCTAGAGTGACCCTTGTGGTTGTATGGGTGCAGTTTGCAGGAGGATTCGACTCCGAAACAATGCATGCATTTGAGGAACTCCGAAACCTTGCCAACCTCCTTAACAAGAAATAGTAGTGAAGGCCAAAGGGAGATTTTTGTGTTGTTGGGGGCATAGAGTTGTAGTTGGTGACACATGTGTGGTTTGCTTACCATCTCGGTGAGGATTTTTCTTATAAATTAAAAGTAGAGTTAAAGAAAAGTGTTTTGGCTTTCATTGTCTATAGCAAAGCAGCAGCAGCAGCAGCAACAGCAGCAACAGCAGCATGGTTTGTGCATTAAAAAAGTTGGAGAAATAGAGGATTGAGGCAGTGCAAGGTGAAATGTGAGCAAGATGGCGGCTATGCTTCATCTGAATAATTCCCCATCGCTTGTTCTGGATAGCAGTAGCTCTGAATTTCAAAGAAAGGATTCTTTGAATGAAAGAATCATTATGATCATGTGTAAAGAAATTACAAGTTCACTTAAAGACCTAATCCACAATATTTTTACACTCTGTTAGCATTTTCATGCTGTTTTGTTTGCCTTATTACAAAACACTCCCTCCTGCTACTATTGTGTAAAGTTATGCTGCATTCCAGGCAAGCTAAACGATATCTTGGATTATGGCACCAGATTATCTTTTTTTTTTGTCTGTGCATGATACGTTTTAGTTCAAAGTTATTCAATCAATACAGGGTTAGGATTTATTTATGGGTAATTATTTCATGACGGTTTGAATAAAAAGTTTTCGCCTTAATTTTAGGATTTTAAGGATTTTATTTAAGGATTAGGATTTATGGTTTTAAGTCTAGGGCTTAAATATAAGGGTTGTGGTTAGAATTTAGAGTTAGATTTAGGATTTAAAGGTTTAAACTTAAATGCTAACATATTACTTTACAACCTAAACTCCAACATCTAAACCCTAAATTATTACCGCAACTCTTAAATTCTACATTTCTAAACCTAAACTTTAAAATAAGACGGTTGTGAAAACTTTTTATTTTCACCGTCAGTGCATGAAATATTTTCTCTTTATCTATTTAGTTTAAACATATTTTTTTATCAAAAGAAAATTCATTCAACAAAACCAACACATACAGAGAAGAAGAAAAAAAGCCAACAGAACAAGCCTCAAAGGAGAAAAACATCATAAAGAGGCACGTAGGCCATGAAAAAATCAAAACAACCGAAAAACACAAAGAGAAAATCTCAAAATAAAGGTGACACATGCATCTACGACTACAACCAAGCAAGAGCTCCATCCGGAGGCAGGCTCCCTCTCCCGAACAGATAGAAAGTCTTGTCATCACAGTCGATGAAGAAGAAAATTCAACCTTACTGAGACAACCGACGATCATCACCAGGGAAAGGTTATCGCAATGAGAGACGCCCATGGGGAAGAACGGCCAAACAAAAACCAAAACAACTAGAAGCGATCATATAACCCCAGAGGATATAATATGATCTAAGGGAAGGAACACAATCCATTGCTATGCTTCGTTCCTTCCAACCTTCGAGCATAACCGGAAACAAAGAACTTATGGGTATTGTAGATATCCCTGGTCAAAGATATTCGCAGTTACAACGCCTTGAGTAAAACCTAAACCATTCGAATACAAAACAAAAATATTGTCCCTCAACTCATAGAACCCGGAGACCAAGGCAGCATGGTCATCTAAAAGTGGGCCTTGTTTGCATCCTTTTGCGACTTCCCATAATGAGCTGGCCATTTCTAAAAAGGTAAAAGATTAAAAATAGTCCACAATATTTTACCGTTTGGTCATTTTAACTCTATCATTTTTTGGTGCAAACAACCACCTAACATTTTATTTTTCGTTCAAATTTCACCCTTGTTGGATGAAAACCGTTAATCAACTAACGGTCAACGCCTAAGACTGACGTGGCATGTTTGCAGGGCATGTGAAGATGATGTGTCACTACAACGTGTCATTTTTGCTGACATGACTTTTTTAAAAATTAAAAAATTAATTAATTTTTTTAAAAAATATTTTTAACCAATCACCATGTCAACAAAAATGTCATGTGGCAGTGTCACGTCATCTCCTCATGCCCTGCAGACATGCCACGCCAGTCTCAGGCATTGATCGTTAATTGACTAACGGTTTTCATTCAACAATGGTGAAATTTGAACGAAAAATGAAAAGTTAGGTGGTTGTTTGCACCAAAAAAGGTTATGGCTAAAATTAGCAAAAAGGTGAAACGTTGGGAGTTATTTTTGACCTTCTGCCCTCTAAAAAATGGAAAGTCAAATCTTGTGAAAACAGGATATGCATGGCTTAAAAAGGGAAAGATTTGATAAAAGTGGAAAGGTCTGTCAAAAAATGAAAGGACCAAACTGCCCTCGACTCAAAAACCAGATTCAATCTTTGGCCGGCGATAACCTTCGCCTTCGCCGCCTCGACAACTCTTCCGATAGACTTCGCACCAACCTCCTTAAACCAGTCGCCTCAATGGTCAAATCTGCAACCGACGATGAAAGTTATCCTTAACTTCACAATTTTAGGGCTCAACGAACCCCTTCCTTGAACGGTTAAGCAGCTAGGTTGTAACCCCCTCGTCCCGGTCTGGCCGGATGACCAGTCCGAGTGGGCCACACGGGGAAAATCGAAGCGAAACCCGTCAAGATTCCCCCTCGGTTAGCAACCCTAATTTTCTTTTTCTTTCATTTCAATCTCGACTAGAGGCGTATTAGTACCTAAGTGATCACAACAGCGGAAAACATCCTTTAGACTTATTTTTATTTTGATATAACTAAAAGATTTATCTTGCAAAAATTTGTAAACTCTATATTCGGTTCAGATTTGTCAAATATAATGTTTTAACTCGAACAATTTTTCCCAAAAGTTTTAACTTAATACCTATATGTTTTTCTCTTTGAAAAAGTCAACAAAAGTCAAAATAATGCATTTTTAAGTAAAGGTTTCGAAACCTCTTCAATGGTTTCGAAACCTAGTCTGGCAGTAAGGTCTGGAAACTCATTTCTAACTACAGGTTTCGAAACCTCTTCAATGGTTTCGAAACCATTGTGCAGGTGAGCATTTAATGCTTAACTTTAATGACTTCCAACGGTTAGAAAACATCAAGAGCATATAAAAGAAGTCTAAGAACATTATTGAGGAAACAAGAAAGCATATACAAACGTCCATACAACATACTACAACCAAGGGAAGAAATTAAGATAACTAACAAGGCATTCATTCATGACATCCACACAAAAGGGTAAATTTAGCATATATGGACAAATATAAGAGCTCAAAAAGGCCAAAGGCACAAGTTAACACACATGAGGTTTGCACATATCAGCAAGCAACCTAAACATCCAAAAAAACATGCCATCATACGCAAGCATTCATCAAGGCATAGTATGGTTTACAAAATCAAGCCAAGCATAAACATCCAAATCACATATATGAGTCATACATTGCTCATGAAAAACACATAATTGCCCCATTGCTAAACTACCACATTAATTGCTAAATCGTACTTGAGCAACTACACTTGGAAAGCTCCTTCGCCTTGCTCCTTGCTAACACCACGCTAATGATCTGCATTGTTGAAAATGAGAGCGTAAGCTAGAAGCTTAGTGAGGATGCTCTAAAATCAAAGACAACAACAATGCAGGGTTCAAGCATGCAAATCCTTAACCTCACATACAACATGCATAGGTATCAACAAGTCGACCTAGCTAGTCTTTCGAGAGTCATAATATGGCATCTCACATCATACTAAGCTCAACCATCATATATCAACATCATAATATCATATTTATAAGAACGAGTTTAATTGGCCACTATTAGTTTACCCGGATGTGCGGATTTAATCTCAACAACAACATTACCTCAGTGGGATTACACTCATCATCAGACCTTGCATAGGCGGGATTCCACTCATCACCACATGCCCTACGGATGGGATTCCACTCATCATCACGTAGAATATATATAAATTTCTGGTGGAATATTACATCACCGTACTCCTCCTTGATGACTCAACGCCATCAAGGCCACGTACGTTTTGACTCAATTTGTGTGCACACTAATCCTAATGATCGATCATTTGCACTCGGTAAGTTAATTAGTGCCAATTTCTTTCACCACCTCACATATCCACCATTTATATCACATGCTCATCACATATACATATCAAGGAACACACATACAAATCAATTCATTTTTCACAAGAACAAGTAGGCAATGACATATCATTTATCAATAGGAAATCAATGAGTTAAACTACCAATTTAACTCCCACCTAGGAATGGCCTACCAAGCTCATTCCCACACATTCACTACACGCACTTGAACCAACTTTAAAACAATTTAAAGTTTTACTCACCACCCTTCCTTAGCAACTCAAGCAAGCAAGCTTTCTAAATGCTCGGATTTGATCCCGATGCTTCTCCAATGTCTCCTCTTGTTTCTAGCCAATCAAAACACATCCATTACTCACAAATCAATGCCAAGTTTCAGCCACAAACTTCAACCCATAAGTACAAGTCAAACTTCAACAATTTCCAACCCAAACAATCACCAAAATTCCCATTTTCGTGCTCCTTTATTACCCAGCAGAAAATCATGTTTTCAATCACCCAAATGGCATCTAAATGGTCCCAAAACACATTCCTAACACCCATAAACCATCAGCCATTCAACCTAACTCTAAAACTCACCAAAATTCAAGTTTTAGACACTTCAAAATAGCCACAAGGACCCATTTCGGGTTTTCACTCAAAATCACCCATTTTAACATATTATGTGTATTTTAATGAGACTAAACCAAAACCCAACTTAATAAATCAAAATCAAGTGTAAAACCCATCAAAAACTCAAACTTTCATTAAACTCCAAATTTCAAAAAGATGATAGTTTTAAATTCTAAAACTAGGTAAATGTAGAGGATGAAGAGGAGAGTTCAAATATGTGATTACCTTCAAAAACGCCCTTGAATTGATGGAGAAATTTGATGGATTATCAAATTTGGAGTTTGGGTGAGTTTAAGGTGGTTTTCACGTTGTGGAAGAAAGAGGGGAGAAAAAAAGATGATAGCTTTCTCCTTTCTTTTTAATTTGATAAGGTTGTCTATTTTTTTATTGTTTTGGTTAAATTACTAAAAAGATCCCTCCTTTTTATTTAAAACTCAATTGGCTCAAGCCAAGGTCAATTTGATTAAAATTAATTTTACCGACTCTGACCAACTAACCCGACTAACTCCTAACCCCAAAACACGGGTGTTACATAGGTCCACCGACGATCAAAAAGAAAGAGGATCTGAGGACCAGAGCATGGGTTTGCAGATAACTACGCCCCACAAATCATCATGGCAACCTTTTTGGCGTCGGACTACCCTGCCAAACCCTTGTTTGTGAAGCCTCAAGAACACTCGTAACAATCGAACCAGCAAAAACTCGGATCAGCCCTCGGGGAAAGCCATGGTTGTTGTTGATGAGATCGAGGCTCATCGGAGAAACAAACAACATTTCGCTCCACCAAAAGAAATCACCATTTATCTCTGAGCCCCACGATGTTGCAACCGTCACAATTGTCGGGGGAACCGTGGTACTGACATGTGAGAGGGCCCAAACAACATGAACGAGAGACCAATCAACAACCGTTGTGCCATGATCGACTTGCACTGTCGAGAACCCAAGAGCATTAGGGATTATTCGACGAGCGAGAGAAAATACATAGAGAGCCATAGGAAGTTTCCTTTTTTGCTCTCCACTGCTTTTTGACTAAGTTTAAACGTATTTTAAGGGGTAAGGTTCATAAATGGTTAATGAACTATGATAAAATGTTTGTTTTGATTATCTAACTTTTAAAAGTTACAAAATAATAATTAAACGTATAATTTTGTTATAAAATGATTACTGAGCCGTTGATTGTTAGAGCCATACATGACAATTAAGACAATTTTCATAATATCGCATTTAATCCTTCATATTATACATTCAATCAATTTAATCTTAATTCGAAAAAATAAATAAACTTAGTCATCATTATTCATACATTTTTATCAATTTGATCTTATTTTTAATAGAAATAACCCACGTCTATTACGAAGGAAGATGTAGAAGAACATCTCGATAAAGATGGAGTGGATGGCGGTAGGGGTGTTCAAAAATACCCGACGCAGTTGACCCGACCTGCCGACCCAACGACCCGAATCTTAAAAAATCGGGTAATTCTCTAAAAACAATTACTCGACCCAAATTTTTTTTTGTGTAGTTGGGTCGGTTCTGGGCCAATTTTTTTACCCGACCCGGTACTTTTAATATATTTATTTTTTTAGTTTTAAATTATATTTTTATTTTAGTTTCTTTAATATTTTTACCTAAAGGTAAATTTAAATCTCTAATTTTTTTTCTATATTTGTATTATATATATATATATATATATATATATTGAAAAATAAGGTACCCACTTCTATAACACATTTTTAACAGTTATGAACAGCACAATGGCTAATTCTTCCTGGAAGTACTGTGAGAATCAACCAGACATGGTAAATTGCTTCATACGACCATTTTTATATAAATGCATACCTTCAGGCTTCATCCACCTCCATGCTATTTCATGCCCTTCTAAGCTTATTCCAACAATCCCATAAATAATATCTTCTAAGCTTATTCTTTTTAAGTTTTAAAAAATTTAAAAATATTTGTACTAATCTGTTAATACAAGATTCGAAAGAAAAAAAATGAAATTAATATTTTAATATCTTTTATGATAAATTTATATATATATATATATATATATATCCAAATATTTTTATATTAAAACTAACTTTAAATTACTAATTTTTGTGTTTGAATTATGTATTATGAACTTTTAAATTTTATGTATTTATTATGTAATTTTTTTTAAAAAACTTTTAAATTTTAAAATAAATAAATAAATATAAACCGAGTACCCGATTAAACCGGGCCGGGACACAAACCGACATATATAATACCCGAAAAAAGCGAATACCTAATTTTTCAAGTACCCGACAATGAACACCCCTAAATGACGTTGTGATGGAAGGGGGGGGGGGGGGATGCACAAGAGTATGGGGATTCAAAATCTGGGGGTGGATGGCAATTGGCAAAGATCAATAATCGGAAGTAGTCGATTGTGAAGCAAAGTCATCAAATTTTCATATGTAGCACCGTCGCACTAAAAGACGAACACATAATTTTAAAATAGAAAAGTAAATCTTTATACTAAATAAAATTATATGAACATTTAAAAAATTTTATGGTGCAGAATTAAATTATTAATATAAAATAAAAATATTTTTTTTAAAAACATGTAAAAAATAAATTTTTTTAAAGAGTGCGACTGTCCTTAACACTATTAATCTATTCTCGGTCGTCATTAATTTTACGAGGAAGATTTTGGTTTGGAGTGAAGGTGTCGAGCTGTTTTTGATGAACAAAAATCTTATCTCCTAACCATGTCCCTTTTTATGCCCCACACTAAAAAACACTTAAAATTTAAATTCTAAACCCTAACTCTAATTTCCACATCATAAACTTTAAACCCTAAACTCTAAAAAATACACTCTACCTTAATTCCCTAAATTCTAACCACAACCCTTAACCTTAAACCTTAAACTCACTTTTTTTTACAGTAGAAACACTAAAAGAGATATAATTTGGGGCATACGATTTCCATCCGCTTTTTTATGGAAGTTTGTTTTGTTGTTTCCTTCTTTAATTTTTGAGTTGCCCAAAAATAGTTTGTGGGCGATGGTTTGTTTAGTGAGACTAGTAATGAAAAATTAAGTTTTAAAATTTTAAAATTAAATTTAGTTAATAACAAAATAAAAAATTAAATAAAACATTTGTAAGTAATTAATATTTTATCTTTTTTTTTTGAAATAGCTACTGAATTTTCATTAAACCATAGAAAAATTCAATTACAACGCTATTAAGAAGAAAAAATTTGGGTTAAAATAACTCAAAAAATTCTTACAACTCAAAAACAATGAAAACGAAAATTTCTATGGAAATACGCATACCAACGTAAATTCAAAAGCTTCCTAAATCTCTTTGTCTCTGTCCAAACGAGACGCATAAAGAAGGAAGGAGTGGTGCGCGATCCATTCTGTCAGGCAAAAGGTACCGCTACCTAGGACTGATTTTATCGGCAAACAACCATCAACGAGTGGGGATAAAACATTCCAAGTGACCACAGACAACACCATGAATTAGAAACTAGCGCCGAGTGAATCTCTGTACGAACAACAATCGAACGCTAGGGTATGCTGAAACCTGCCACGAAGACAGATGAACCAAACCAAAAAAACAAAACAAAAACATGTCACAAAGACAGAAAAAGAAGCGTGTCACTAGGACAGAGAAAGAGCGTGCTACAGAAGCAGAGATTCTTATTGAAATAAAAACAAGAAAACTGATAAAATCGGTGGTCGACAACCAATACGAAGATTGATTGCCGACCACCGATTAAAGAGATTGAACAAAAGAAAAAGCGGCTAAAAATGAAATAATTTTGAGAGAGCGGCTAGGGTTTTTAGCGGCTAGGAAAAAGCCAATATTTTATCTTTTAAAAATAGTAAAACTGTAGTTATGCATTTAGTTGTTCTTTTTGTCTAAAAAACAATGTCATGTGTATATCACTTCCAAGGATAGACCAAAAAGTGTTGGAGGGAATAATCTCCTCCTAAAAGTTTTAAATTTTTGTATAATTTAATTTTTTTTTTTGTAATTTTTACTGATAATCTAATTGATTTCTCCCCGCGCATCCAATCCCTGGCAGAAAAGAGTCTGGATCAAACGTTGATAGTGAAACTCTTGGGTTGAAGGATTGGCTACAATACTTTGCACACCAAAATCTATGAACTATGAAAACCTAAGCAGACCATCCGGTTAATGGATATCGAAAACGATTATTTCCTCTTAACCTTCAGACTGCGATCGGATTATCTAAAAGCACTTGCAGAGGGCCCCTGGACTATTTTCGGCAATTATCTTATTGTCCAACAATGGTCGCCTGATTTCACGACAGCCACACCGTTTCCGATTGAAGTGATGGTCTGGATACGTCTCCCTGGTTTACCAGTGACTCTATAAAAAGAGCTTAATAGAAGAAGTTGGTGAATCTATTGGGCCAGTGATCAAGTTTGACTATCAAACAGAATGGGGAAGGCGTGGCCGTTTCGCTCGAATGGCTCTTTCGATTGATTTATCTAAACCGCTGGTGTCTAAGATTATCGTTAATGGGACTGTCCAGTTAATTGAATACGAGTCCCTTCCTGTGATATGTTTCCATTGTGGCATTTATGGTCATTCTAAGGAAACATGTCCGCATAAAAAGAAGCAAACTGACAACTCTACATCATACCAAACTCCTTCGCAGCCTCCTGAAACACATGCCCCAGTGCCTATTCCAGTCCAAGATGCCTTACGCAATAATGAAGCTGATTCTGTTGGTTCTTTTGGCCCTTGGATGATGGCTGAACGGCGGCCTCGCCGAAGTAAGAATGCACAGAATGATCCGAAAACGCATGTGTCCATGCCGGTGCAAGGCTCACATTTTAACCCAATCTTTGCAGTGGATACAGAGGATATCCCTGCCTCACCTATAGGGAACCTTAATACGCAGCCGTTACAACCCCAGTAGACTCGCAGGCCATCTGTCAAACCATCCATGAAAGTGAAGAACAAAAAGAAGATGACTGATGTAAACACTGCAACCAAGGCTACTACCATCTGAAAACCCCTCACAATTAATTTCTCAGACTTTCCAATACTGTCCAGATTCAGTGCGAAAGCCTCTAGCTCTCGTTCCTCTTTGCCTCTTAACTAGGACTCAACTCTTGATAGCTCAAGACACTCAGTTACTGTTATGAAAGAAAATGTTGACCCTAACGTATTGCATGTATCCCTTGGCCCTCTTGATATCCCAAACGCATCAAGTGACCAACCCTTTCATAAGACCCCCCGATACCTCAAAGACATCAGGTTGATGCAACCCTTATAGAAGACCTTCCAGATACCTCAAAGGCATCAAGTGACCAACCTGATCCTACAATCGAACCACAGTTAGGCTTAAATGAGCCCTCTCTTGTTGTCGTAGATGTTAATCATGCCTCAGATGGTGGCCAGGCAGTGGCAATGCTGGAATGAACTTTGTTCAACTCATATTTATTATTTTTATGGATATAAAATCTTCAGTTGGAATGTACAAGGTTGTGGTGACTCCCGTTTCCTGCCCGCAGCCAAGCAATTCTTACGGGATAACAAGCATGATGTGGTGCTTTTTGTCGAACCTCGTATAAGTGGAAAACGTGCGGACTCAGTGATTTCTTCCTTAGGCTTTCCGCACACTCATCGCGTTGAAGCAACTGGTTTTTTCGGTGGAATCTGGGTTGCATGGTATGACACTGTTATAGTCAAGATTATCAGTACACATTTCCAATTCATTCACTTTCATATCACAAACAACATGGGGAATTCCTCACTTCTAGCAACTGGTGTGTATGCTTCCCCTTCATCTTCGAACAGTAGAATTCTTTGGCCCCACCTAGATCGACTTGCTTCATCCATTCGCAGTCTGTGGATTATTTTTGGTGACTTTAACGCCACCCTAAGCCCAGCCGATCGTAAAGGTTGTGCCCCATCTTCGAAGCTATGCACAACGTTTCATTTTTTACAATGGTTTGCGAGGCATGGGTTTCAGTGGTTCGAGCTATACATGGTCAAGGGGACTTGCAGCTGTTCGCTTGGATCGTTTCATATGTAACAATTATTTTGATGAAACTTACCCAGTTTCTATGGTTCATCACCTCCTACGTATGCGTTCTGACCATCGTCCAATAATGCTACAGATTGGTACCGTAAGCCGTAATTCTTCGTCCAACCCTTTTCGTTATTTTTCGGGATGGCTTTCTCATGATGACTTTCCACGAATGGTTGCCGACAATTGGACTCCGGGTACATCTGTCTCTGAGACCATCCGCAACTTTACGGCTGCAGCTGATATTTGGAATAAAATAGTGTTTGGCTATTTGGGAACTAAGAAGCGGATGTTCATGGCTAGGTTATGTGGCATTCAAAAAGCTCTCAGCTCTCATTCATACCGTTTCTTGTCGAATTTAGAGGCTGACCTGTTAGTTGAGCTTGAGCATCTTCTTGATCAAGAAGAACTCCTCTGGAGGCAGAAGTCACGCTCGGATTGGATAGCGCTTGGTGACCGTAACACGCGCTACTTCCATCGAAGAGCTATTTCTCGGCGACAACATAAAAAAGTCACGCTTCTCCAACTCCGAGATGAGACATGGAGTGATGATGATTCAACCCTTAAGGAGGAAGCAGTTAGTTTTTTCCAGAACTTAATTGCGGATAATGAGCCTGTCATGGGATCTTTTCCTATCCTTGGAAATTTTCCATTAATACCGGATGAACTCTTACAGAACCTGGATTCTACTCCAACCATGGAAGAGATACATGAAGCTCTAAAGGACATGGCTCCCTTGAAATCACCAGGATGGGATGGACTGCATACTGAATTTTTCCAATGGCAATGGCATACTATGGGTCCTCTGATAGTTTCGATGATCCAAGGCATCTTTCGAGGTAATTTACTGGAATCAGATTTAAATAGGACAATTCTTGTTCTTCTTCCAAAGGGTGATAACCCGACATCTTTTGCGGATTTTCGGCCTATAAGCCTATGCACGGTGCTGTATAAGCTTCTATCAAAAGTGGTTGTTCGCCGCCTTAAGCCCATATTTCCGCTTCTTATTGGACATAATCAAACAAGCTTCATTTCCGGCAGAAACATTACTGAAAATGTGATAATCAACCAAGAAGTAATTCACTCAATGCGATTATCTAAACATAAGGATGGTTGGATATCAATAAAAGTTGACCTTGAAAAAGCTTTTGATCGAGTGAGATGGGATTTTATTTCTGATTCTCTAGTAGATGCAAGACTACCACCCAACATCTGACGTATTATAATGAGTTTTGTCACTTCATCCAGCTTCCAAATTCAGTGGAATGGCGGGCTCTCTAGACCCTTCTGGCCAGAGCGAGGTATTCGCCAAGGTGACTCGCTCTCGCCCTATCTGTTCGTTCTTGCGATGGAGCGTCTAGGCCATCTGATTAACGGCTCAGTCTCCTCCCGTGAATGGCAGCCCTTTCGGTTTGTTCGCAATGGTATCCCAGTGTCATATTTGTTTTTTTGTGGATGATCTCATCCTCTATACCAAGGCAACGCAAGGGCAAGCTGAAGTCATCCAAAATGTGCTTACCATCTTTGGCATGTTCTTTGGTCATCAGGTTAATAAAAGGAAGACTGAAATTTATTTCTCGCCTAACACTGCATCTTGGTTACAAGATGAGGTCAGCAGATTTCTTGGATATCAGCGTGTGGAATCCCTAGGGAAGTATCTTGGTGTGCCGGTCCTCCACGCCTGCGCCAAATACTTTGATTTTAGCTTCATATTAGACAAGATCAAAGATAAGTTAAATGGATTGTCTAGTCGTACGCTCTCCTTAGCTGGGCGGGTGACGTTGGCGAAATCGGTTCTCGCAGCAATACCCGTCTACTTTATGCAGACTTGTATTCTCCCTAAAAAGTCTGTAATGACATTGAGAAAATTATGCGTCAGTTCATTTGGGGCTCAAGTGAAGCATCTCCCAAAGTTTCTCTAGTAAACTGGGAATCGATCTGTCAACCAGTCGAGAATGGTGGTCTTGGTATTAGACGGCTTTTCGGTTTCAACATGGCTTTTATCCTCAAGATTGACTTCTCACTTGTGTCTGCTACAGATACCTTATGGGTTCGTATCTTAAGCCAAAAGTATAGGCTACTTGAAGTTTGCCCGAGATCGGTGTATCGGCAAAATAGTACCCCATTATGGAAGGCGGTATCGACAGCATGTGATGATTTGTAAGTAAGCTTAGCCTGGTCTTTGGGTACAAAAGAGTCGGTTCTCCCATTTGACGACAATTGGGTTCCCTCACTTGGACCCTTGAGACCATATCTACGACAATCAGTTGATATATCGCAGATACAGCATGTCAAGGATTTAGTTGACACGCACTGTCAATGGGATGCTGCAAAATTATCGGAGTTATTCCACATGGATACTGTCAGCCATATCTTAAGCATCAGTTGTCCTGACAGCTCCGACATCCCCGACAAACCGATTTGGTGCTTGACTGAAAAATTTTCCTTCGACATAAAATTTGCCTATACTCTCCGGACAAGCGAAAACTGGGACCCTAAGTCAGCAAGATGGAAATGGTTACGGACTTTGCGCGTGTCACAACGTGTGCGTTACTTCCTATGGCTAGCTATTAAAGGTAAACTGATGACTAACGAAGAACGTTGTCGCCGTTCATTAAGCCACCATTCCTATTGTCCTTGCCGCAACATTGCGGCTGAATCTATAGTCCATTTGCTTAGAGACTGCCCATTCGTCAAGGATGTATGGAGAAACCTCCTTCCATCGCAGCTTTATGCTTCATTCTTCCATGGCGACTCCCAGTCGTGGCTCCATAAGAACCCGTCTGATGCTTCAGTCCATGCTTCATGGGGGCTAGCGTGGCAAATTCTTTTTGCCTCCACAACCTGGCAAATATGGAAAAACAGAAATGAAGTGGTCTTTAATGGATCCCATTGTAGCGTTGAACAAATTCTTCAACGCAGCGTGACTTGGGGACGTTATTACTCTGAGACTGATTCAGCGTTGCCCTCCATTTCAACTGTCCCGTCTACAATACATTGGCCAAAACCGGATGTCGGATGGGTTTGTTTGAATACAGATGGTGTTGTATCACAAAGAACGGGAATTGGTTCAATAGGTGGAGTTTTTCGATCTAGCGATGGCACATGGATCCTTGGTTATAATAAAACCATAGGGATCTCTCGACCACTTCAAGCGGAACTATGGGGAATACTTGTTGGCCTTCAGCTTGCATGGGAAAATGGTTTTGAGAGAATCTTAATCCAATAGGATAGCAAAGAAGCACTTGATCGTTTGAACAACACAAAAGCGCCCTCTGATCCTTGCTCGCTAGTTCGCACTATTGCGAAGGTACGCAGCCAGGGATGGGAAACGTCCACCCAACGGATTCCTCGAGCTGCGAATAAGCTTGCTGACAGGTTTGCCAAGTTCTTCAATCTCCCATGCTACACCGTGACCACCTTTGATACACCTCCAACTTCTCTTTTGCAACTTATAGACTATGATGCTTTGAATTCACTGT
Organism: Hibiscus trionum; assembly: GCA_030270665.1. NCBI lineage: Eukaryota > Viridiplantae > Streptophyta > Magnoliopsida > Malvales > Malvaceae > Hibiscus > Hibiscus trionum. The sequence continues at coordinate 2,936,615 of BSYR01000021.1, read as the reverse complement.
AACTTTATTTACAGCTCTCTCCAATTCAAAAAAAATAAATAATAATCAACATAATAGTTTTTTTTGATAAAGTGGTCAGCTAGCTTTTATTGAAAAATAAATGAACAAAACGGATTACAAGGGAAAGGGCATAAAAGTAAAACCATGGAAGAAATAAAACGACAAAGGAAAACCGATTGGAAAAGAAACGACAGGACCAGACACAAAGAGCTAGGCCAGCAGAAAACCCTTGCGAGCCAAATCTAACGAGAGATTCATAAAAAAATGGAGAAGAAAAGCAAGGGGGAAGAAGGGTCGGCTAAATCAAGCTGCACAGAGACCAAACCCTTAAGAACGGATCACAAACGGAGACGAGCAAACCCAAAGTCAGGGGGGGGTCGAGCCATCTTCTATCCACAGCGGCTAGTTGGACGACGGCATCCGGTGCCTCCTCAACCCAAACTTTTTCCGACGCGAAGTTGAGACTCTCCTTCACCATTGCATGTGCCGGAATATTCCCGTTTCGTGGAGTAAACGAGAAGGTACAGGTTCTAAAATTTCGAGCTAAAATTTGGGCATTCCAAACAATTGCGCTGATATCCGATCTATCCTCTGTTTCTGATTTCAATTTCTTTATCACTGACAGCGAGTCTCCCTCAGCGACGACATGACGAAACCCTAGATCGACGGTTAACCGAAGCCCATAAACCACCGCGTATGCCTCAGCAGCGAAACACGACGAGATACGTTCCATTTTCGAACACATTGCTCCCAAAATAAAACCCTCACTATCTCTAATAACGATACCCATGTTCGCTGAATTTGTTGCAGGATTAAAACCAGCATCGACGTTGATTTTGAACGCTGGAGCAACAGGAGGATGCCAACGGACTGTGACTTGGTGGCTTCCAGTGGAGAGACAAGAATGGGTAAGCTGTAGATCTAAACAATAGCCTTTAACATAGGCAATAGTTTCCTCTATTCGAATGATAATCCCTTCAAAGACTAGTTTATTTCTTGCAAACCGGAGGGCGTAGATAGTAATTATAATTACTTGTGTGTTATGGATGCCATTGATGTTGAAAACTTCCTCTAGCCATTCTGTAAAGCTGAGATAAATAGCATTTGTAGGTTCTCTAATACGTAAAGCAATCCAAATCTGTTTCGCATAGAAACATTCACAGATGACATGTATAACATCTTCAGGAGCTTGAAAACATCTGTTACATAGTGGATCTGCAACTACTTTCCTGAAACATAGATTAGTTTTAGCGGGGACAAAGTTTTTAATAAACTTCCAGCACTGAATATTCATCTTTGCTGGACACTGTGATTGCCAAACCTTACTGAAAAGATTACTCTCGATAAGAGGAGACCTTGTAGAATCTAGGAGACGTCTATAGTCACTACGGGCAATATAGATCCTCGTATGTTCGCCACACCATACCAAGACATCAGGCTGATAGCTACTAGGAAGAGGTATACTAAGGATCACCTCAGCGTCGTGTGGCGAGAAGCTATTCTGAATTAAATCAGATTTCTACGAACATGAGGGAGTATCGATCAAATTAGCCACATAAGAAATTCCTGTAACCGGAAGCGATGAGACCAGCCTAGGATCCCAACCATGTAGCCAAAAATCATTCTACCACAACCAACTTTCCAACGAAGGCCCATTTCCAACAGCCCACGAGCGCTCCAGATGCTTTTCCAAATAAGAGAAGGAGTAGAACCAAGACGTGCATTCAAAAAGTCTGAAGCAGGATAATATTTAGCTCGTATGAGTCTACCTACCAGCGAAGACGGAGTGGTAATTAATCTCCATCCTTGCTTAGCAAGTAAAGCCACATTAAATTTGGCTAAGTCCCTGAAACCAAGGCCCCCACATTCTTTAAGCTGACAAAGATGAGACCAAGTACACCAGTAAATTTCACGCTTGTCCTTAGAATTCTGCCACCAAAAATTGGCTAAGATCTGCTCCAATTCTTTGCAAAACCTCTTAGGTAGAAGAAAACAACTCATCGTATGCACAAAAATAACCTATAGCACTGCTTTAATTAGAACCTCTTTTCCACCTTGAGACAAAGATCTCGTACACCAATTAGAGACCCAAGACAAAGTTTTATCATTCAACTCCATAAATAAGAGCATAGAAATCATCTTTTTTTTTGGCTTTGATGGGTAGACCAACGAGGATTGGTGCTTTTTTAATACTTATATTTATGTCTCATCATTAAAAAATTAAATTTAAAATTTAAAATTAAAGTTTAAAGTTAAGGTTTACAATATTGAATATATGGTGCATTTTTAGAGAGATAACATTTAAGATTTAAAATTTAATGTTAGAACTTAAGATTTAATTTCTAGTGTTTGAACACAAAAAGAGACAAAAAAATTTTGTCTGTCAACAAAACCACTTCAAGATTCATCTATTTTAAATTAGTCCTAATAAGAAAACCCGTTTTTGATCCATCAATTTAAAGGCATATTCAACGAAACAAGAAGCATTGAGACAAAGAAGAAATTAAGGGTCAAACATTACATCAATCAATAATTGTTCAAAATTTAAGACAAAATATAAAACTAGAAAACAAAACTAAAGCATCCAATGCCATTCCTCACAAAACAAAACCTCAATACCAACACAAATCATCTTTTAAGCAGAAGCTGCTGCAACCTTCTTCCTTGGTGCTGCTTCAGTACCTATAGATCACGATCCATTCCGAAGGAAAAAAATAAGAACAATATGCTGAGAGTTAAAAACAAACCAGTTTCTTTTTGCAAGGAACAGAAAATGATCATACTTCATATACAATGGAGCTAAAATCAGAAAGCAATGAGCTCAAGGGAAGTAGCATTTTCCTACCTTCTCTGAAACCGGTCTTGAACCTGCGAGGAACATGGCGAAGATACCTCATCCTACCAGTTCCGGTCGTCTTTCTTCGGATTGCCTTCACACTCCAGTTATCTGAATCCCAAGATTAAAGGAAAATTCCCCTTTCGGTTTAACAATTAACACATAATCACAAAGCATACACAAACATCTAATATCCAATTTACAGCCTGATGTACTTGGACTCGGGTATATCCATAGCCATGTCAATGGTTACTTCAAGAAGAATGATGAATCAGACCGGCATACCATATTCAAACAACCACATGACACTCCATGGTCATTCCTATAATCGCCAATATAAGAACATTTATTGTAAGATTAAACTAAAGAATACTAAAATCATGACAAGTAACAGGGGTGGACCGAGGGGGTGCTGGAGGGGCAGTCGCACCCCCTAAAAATTTTAAACTCCCATATAGTTTATGTATTTTATTCATATTTTTTATATTTTCCATCAATAATCTAAGTTCGCGCCCACTAAAATTTTATAATTTCACACCCCTATATTTCTAATGTAACTCCCCAACAATTTGCACCCCTAACCTAAAATCCTACATCCATCCCTGGTAACTACAATTATTATTATGCAAGTTCATACTTCAGAAAGAAATGCATTCACATTCGTGCAAGTATACAGGTTCATACTTTAACAAAGAAACAAAAATTCAAAGCAGGCCCCTCTTTCTTCATTATTTTTAGGCAAACAAACTTTAATCAGAAACAAAACAAATTCGAGGGGGAAATACAAAAACCCAGATTGTCAAACAGCTAAACAAAAAGAAACCCAGATGGGAAAGAAGATTCAATCAATAAAAACAGACAAAAAAAATTGAAGCTTTAGAGTTGAAAGAGAGGAGGGGCAGCAGGCAGCTTACATGTCCTCTTACGGGCAGCGGGGAAAGCACAGGCCGAGCAACGGCTCTTCTGGAGGTGGAAGCTGCGGCGGCCACATCTGACGCAAAGAGTGTGGGTCTTGTTCCTTCTTTTACCAAAACTCCCAGTTCCCTTTCCCTGCAAATTAGCATATCCATTTCATTGACGAAGACATTCAAACAGATCGTGGGCAGAAGGAAAAGGAGAAGGAAAAGACGAGTGTCGTTTACCATTGGAGCTGAGTTGATTCGGGAGAAACCCTAAGTTGCGGTGTTGAAGTACGAAAGAGAGCGGCGGGGAAGAGATGGGTTTATATGGGTGACCAACTAACAAGGGTTTTTTTACTTTTATTTATTGGTAAATAACACAAATTGTCACTAAACTAAGGTTAAAATGATACTTTTGACCACTAATGTTTTGAAAATTATAAAATAATCATTAAACTTATCAAACTATTACAAAGTGGTTATTAAAACTTATAAAGTTACCACTATTTTATGACATGTAATGATCATTTTATAACAGTTCTATAAAATTAATAATTATTTTGTAATTTCTGAAACTTTAATGACTAAAAAGATAAATTTTACTTAGTTTAGTGATCATTTATATAATTCATTTTTTAAAGGGTTGAGATGTTCGAGTCAAAGGGTCGAGGCTTTCTAAAAAACAATTAAGTCTTATTTTTTTTAAATTAATTAATCCCCTCTATTATGTCACATTTTTTTAAAGACGTTAAAATATAAAACCTATAACTTTTAGAAGAACTTGAATAAACTTCTGAATGAAATCTAGCAAACAACTACTTTGACTAGAATGCTCTATAAAGAAAGCAAATTCTTTCGCTATTTGTTATTTGCATATCGACACAACCACAAAAGAAAATCATAAGCATATATAGATCGACCTCCTTCGCTGACAAAAATACTCGTTGATACTCGTCACCTGAACGCTAAACTGTCACAAAAACAAACTATAACTGCTATAAAAGCATACGAATGAACTGCCATAAAAGCAGGCAGAATAACTACCATAAAAACATATGTGATATAAAATTGACAAAGCAAAAAAAACAATAAAAAACTTGAAAACAGTATTCATCGGCAAGGATAAATTTTATTTATATATAAAACCAACAAAACGGCCGAAGAATGCTGTCGGTGAAGAAAAACAACAAAAAAGAGGAGCTTTAAAGAATTAATTTTTTTTGTAACCACCGCATAGAAAATAGGAGGGGTGAGTTATTTTATTTTCAATACAATATGTGGCATTTTTTTAAAATACCAATTAACACGTTAACACTGTAAATTGTCATGTTATCATTGTAACAAAATGACAGATCGAATTTCATCGGTTAAAGAGGTACATTAATTAAATTTTTAGATTTAAAGATTTAATTGGGTGAGAAAAAAATTCAAGTGCTTAATTGATTTTGTCAAAAGTTCGGACTTTTGACACCTTTATGCCTTGAAACTTTTTATAGTTTAGTGACTAAAAAAATGTGATCAAAATTCAGTGCCTAAAACAAAAAATGTCATCAAAAGTGAGTGACTAATGTTGTAGTTTATCCACTAAAAACCAAGCGTCAGTCCGACTTTGTCCTCTGTAACAGAAAAACGCTTCAACAATAGCTCAACGTCATTCAATTATTTGATTCAATTTCTTGGGAAATTATGGGTTGTTCGCAGTCGAAGAAGCTGTTACCCGATGCAAAGAGCGGAAACAATGCATGAAAGAAGCGGTCGCAGCGCAAAACGCCTTTGCCGCCGCTCACTCTGCTTATGCCATGTCCTTAACGAGCACTGGCGCCGCCTTAAGCGATTACGCCCACGGCGAGGTCCAGAATCCCAATCTCCCTTCTCACCTTGGGACGTCCTTCGTGGGACCTCCAGTAGACAAGCTCTTACCTCCGCCCCCTCCTCCCGTGAACCTTTCCGGCAATCCGGGGGATCCAATCCAACGGTCGGCTAGTATGCCGATACAGATGCCGTTGAAAGGGAAGCAAAGAGAGACGTCGACGAGCACGATCATGGAAGATGAGGAGGAGGAGGAGGACGAGGAAGCGAGTGGGTCGTTGGTTAAGCGTAGACCGCGGAATTATACGGGGAGTGGTAGTGGCGGAAGGAGTAGGAGGGAACTGAAGGAAGAGGAGGTAGATGAGGAAATAGTGACATCAACGATGGTTCATGCGCGTGCAATGCAATCGCAGCCGCCCCAGGATTCAACTAACTATTACTTCTTTCCCACGGCAGATAGCGTGCCGGGACCGAGTTTAGGGGTTGTGGAAGAAATGAGGGTGGGTGATAATAGGGAGGTTGAAAGGAAGGTGTTTGAGGAAATTCCGAGAAGAGTTGAGGAGGAAGAGGTGGTGGAGGAGAATATGAGGGAGGATGAAGTGGTTATGGAGAAAAGACAGAAGGTGGCTGTGGAGGTGGAGAAGCCGGTGCCTACGGCAGCTGGAGTAGGAAAAGGTAGCAAGAAGGTGGGAAAGTGGGGGTTGGTAGTACAGTAGAGAAGAGGAGTTTTAATTTGTTGCAGGTGTTTACTGAACTTGATGATCATTTCATGAAGGCCTCGGAGAGTGCTCACGAGGTTTCCAAGATGTTGGAAGCTACTAGGTTGCATTATCATTTATCACTCTAACTTTGCTGATAACCGAGGTAATGGGTTTTCACTTGTGTACTATGAAACACAGCATCAGTGCAGCACTTCAGATTTTGATTAGGATATTTTTGGCATCTCTTACATCCATAGTAGTACCGAACTGAAGTTTGATTATTATTCAATTGCATAATGTTTGGTATCAGCAGTTCAGCTTGAGAGTTCTAAGATTGGATTTCAAATGTTAATGGCTCTTGCATGAGCTTGCCAAAAACTATGGTACCTGTACTCAGGGTGGGAGTTTTAGATTTGGGTATGTTTTCTACATTTTGTATGTTCAATTTATTTGTAAAGTGTTTTCATGTATTTGAATGGTGTTTTCAGAGTCTTAACCCCATTTCAAGGAATTGGATTTTGAGGGATGGATCTTGCACGAAGCTTAGAACCAGCGAGTACCGCATATAAGTACTTCAAACTTCCTTAAAGATTCAGGCTATTTTGTCTTAGAAGTTTTTTACTCTGTTTGTGGAGAGCTCTTCTTTTCACTGTTTTATCTGGTTCTGTTTTAGAGTCCAACTGTGTTAGATTTACAAATATAAATAAACATATAAATTAACAATAACCGGAGATCCGCTATGCAAAACCATAAGATTGAGTTTAATAATTTGGCTAATAACTCTGTTCTTTTTCTCCTTCTTGAATTGAAGAATTTGATTATATTATTCAAGTAATGTAGCTTAGACTTAGTTTTTATTATCTTGATTTATACTTGCAGGACACATTGATCACTCTGCGAGAGTAATGCGTGTTATTACTTGGAACCGGTCATTTAGAGGATTATTAGACAATGCTGATTATGCAAACGATGATTTTGATTCGGAGGAGAATGAGACTCATGCTACCGTGTTGGATAAAATGCTGGCATGGGAGAAAAAGCTTTATGATGAAGTGAAGGTATATTAAAGAGTTTCTTCTTCTTGTTATGTCATTTGTCGTCTTATTCATTTTGTACTACTACTAATTGACTAATACCTTCTTGATAAATTAAACCGGCATAATATGGTTTTCTTTGGCTGAGTAACCGGCATAACAAATTCGATTTTTTATAATGCTATTATTCATTATGTGATGATTGCACTCAAGAATTCAGGGCCAGCCCGTCCAAGTAGTTACCTTGTCTTGAATATTAATTACCACAAGACTAGAGATGTTATAGTTGTGCATTAATTCACTCCTGGTACTTGCCTTTGGGATCATAGTTTTGACTTTCATGACAGTTCAGATTATTACTGCTCAACATCAAGTTCTTTTTGTCTTCTGTCCAATGAAATGATACATCAAAATAATGAGTCACCATTGATATTGACACATGCATGCTTGTATAGACAGGGACCATCTGAAAGCTGCCTATAGCTACATGAAGCAACAAATTTTTGAGTCAGTTTTGGTTGTCTATTTGATGATGAAGTAATTCGCTCCTTTTTTGTGTGGAATCATTCATTGTGTTCTGTCCGAGTAATTGTTCCAAAGGGCCAATCCTCTTGTAATAGATAACTAGTGGGGTGTAACTGTATTTTTCCTCTCCGAGGCCCGAGCACACCAAATACAAAATGTACATTTCTTTGTTCAGTAACTTACCTACAAACTCAAGGTCCAGTTTGGCTAGTAGGTCATTGCACCATCCCTAAACAAAATCTCGTTTTTAGCGGTCACTTAAGTCCTAAAATGTGATTATTCTAGAGAACCATCACATTAAAGATGGCTATAAGGAGCATATATGAAGAATGGGGCCTTTCAAAATATATTTTGTTTTGCTAGAAATAACCTGTAGCAGACTTGTTGAAGGAAATGGAAAATGTCATTCTGCTCCTTACTTTTGTTCAAGATACTGCACTATTTATTAAATTTTCAATTTTGTTTAATGCTAATGTCTGTTTTGCTTCCTCAAATATACATATCTTCGTCTGTCAATTTGCAATGAGCTTAGCTTCACCTTTTGGCATGAAATAGTGACTGATACCGAGTTGGTTGCTTAAAAAGCAACCTTACATCTGCACCTTTTGAAATAACAGCATTTATGTGCTTTTGTTTGGTTCGTTAAATTAGGCACTTCTTTGATGGGTCTGGTTGTTTATGGACAGGCTGGTGAGCTTATGAAGTTTGAGTACCAAAGGAAGGTTGCTACTCTAAACAAACGAAAGAAACGAGGTACCAACTCTGAGGCACTCGAAAAGGCAAAAGCAGCAGTAAGTCATCTACATACTAGATACATTGTCGACATGCAATCCATGGATTCAACAGTTTTGGAGATAAATCGATTACGAGATGAGCAGCTCTACCCAAAACTTGTACAGATGAGCAGCTCTACCCACCAGAACGAGTACATAAAAGCCCTGAACAATTGGTTAAGGCTAAATCTCATACCCATCGAAAGCAGCCTTAAGGAGAGAGTTTCTTCGCCTCCAAGGGTTGAAAATCCACCTATTCAAAGGCTCATCCTTGCTTGGCAGGACAAACTTGAGAAACTTCCAGATGAGATTGCAAGAAGTGCCATTAATAACTTTGCTCACGTGATCGATACTATCATGCAGCATCAACTAGATGAAATGAAGCTGAAGGAAAAATGTGAGGAATCTCGGAAGGAGCTTGCGAAGAAGCAACGACAGTTTGAGGACTGGTACCATAAGTATATGCAGAGAAGAACACCAGAGGAGTTGGATCCAACTGGGACAGAAGACAACCTGAGCAATGATGCTGTTGCTGAGAGACAGGTAATGGTGGATGCGGTGAAAAAGAGGTTGGAAGAAGAGGAAGAGGCCTACCGGAGGTTATGCATTCAGGTGAGGGAGAAGTCTTTGGTGAACCTTAAAACTCGGTTGCCAGAGCTCTTCAGAGCAATGACAGGTATTGCCTTTGCTTGTTCAAAAATGTATGGGGAGTTGAAGGCCATCTATATCTCTAGGAATCCAATTCACAGCTCATAAAACTTATTGTATGTATATGTATTTTTCTATGTATAATATATTTTATGTGCTTAATATAGATGCACTCGGACCAAAAGAAAGGTACAGGATAAACTCTAAAGTGCCATGTTACTGAGATTCTTCATTTTTCGTGTTTAGTATTTATATCCAACACATTCTAAAATGAGTATGAATATATGGTACTCCAAATATATAGGATGTAACCATCCTTTCTTTGATGTTTTTGAGGATTGAGGTTCCATTGTTTTCTGTGGGGAAATGATAGAAACTTCATAAACATCTGTACAAACTAAGAAACCAGCATTTCTTTGTTCTAGTATTTAGTCATTTACAACAATTTTGATAGCCTTTGAGCAATTTATTTAGTTATTGAAGTAACTCGGAATCAATTATCCTGAAATCACAAATAAGAAATAGTGCAGAACTCCGGAAAGGGACGGAATACGACATGGCTCCGAAGTATTCGTCCGGGTTAAGATCGAAAATCTCGGGGCCATATCACTTTCAACCTATGCAACAAAATCTCCTTTCCTGTGTTTCATTTCTTAGATTTACCTGTGACTGCTTGGAAGAGTAAGCTCTTGCCAACTTCTTTGCTGCATATTTGAGAGCAAATAATCAAAGTTTGCATGTCTGGAAAAGGTTAAATATGTAAAATGGCACTGAATTATGCAATTTTTGGTATTTAAAGAGAAGAATTTCGCAAATATCCAAACATGAAAGCCAGCGAGAAGGATGAGCAAGGATTAAACTGAAAGAACAAAATACCTATTTCATAAAAGAGCTCGTTGACATTATGTGCAGTTTTTGCAGATGTTTCCATGAAAAACATTCCATTCTCTTGTGCAAATTCTTCTGCATCCTGCAAACGAGTGAGATCGAACGTGTCATTGGGAACTTCAGATAAAGAAATACCAAGCCTTAAGATACATCCGACGGGGCGGCTGTTCCTGGTCGAATGGTCTAGTCGGTTTGGTTCGGTTTTTCACATTGTTAAACCACATTAAAACAGTTGGCAATTCTGTTTTATGATGATGGGGAATTATGCTACTCAGGGGAGTGTTTTGCAAATACCTGAATTTGAACCTCTCTCTTTGAGTCCAAGTCCGACTTGTTTGCCACCAGAGCCATCACTGGATTCGGATTTCCTTAACATCAGATATCGAATAATCAGCTGCTGGTTTGTAGCTAAGCAAACATTTCATAACCGAAAACCATTTCGAGCTTGTATAGCATATATACATTTGTATATGGAGGTCATGGAGAAGTCATAGCATAGGAGTAATCATAGATTTTAGAAGATAGGAGTCAGCCAGACCAGAATACCTACCGATATCAGACACGGAACGTATGCGACTGCAGAAAAAAAAAACGAAATGCGACTCGAGTCACGACAGTATCTTTGTTACTGGGACTTCAATTTTCTTAAAACACACGGTATCTTACATTTTCAAACATTGTACAAGGTATGATCTTTCAAATATATGGTTTGAGCACACACATGATGTATATATACCAGAAAGTATATTACTCTACAAAAAATTGCAGTTCTGACCTTGTTTTTGCAGTTCTTGAACCCACTTCTTTGCTCGTTCAAAGGTATCCTGAAGAAAGAGAACAGAAACACAGAGAGATATGTATGTAGCTGAGAAGATTTCCAATTTGGTTTAAAGCAATCATTACTGGTATTATCATTAGCATTTCATTTAAATGGATGAGAAAAAGTTTACCAGGCTTGAGATGTCATAAACGACAACGGCTGCAGCCGCACCTCGATAGTACATCGGAGCTAAACTATGGTATCTTTCTTGTCCCGCTGTATCCCAAATGTCAAATTTTACAGTGGCTTCACTTACTGATAATATCTGAGTGAAAAAGGCTGCTCCAATTGTTGGTTCCTACCATGTAAACAGATTTCATCAAACCTATGTTACTCGGACTCGGGTGAAAGCGGACAATAAGAGGACACGATAAGGAATAAGACCTGGTGATCCAAAAACTGGCCTTTCACAAATCTTAATACCAAGCTGGTTTTGCCGGTTCCCATGTCTCCTAGAAGCACCTGCAATTTATAATCTCCTCATCCCTCACCAACATTCTTAATTAATATGCAATAATGGAACATCATCAGTTGCTAACATCTGTTTTTTAGACTTTTGTTATTCGGATTCAAGTGCAAGCGTCGGACATAAATTCGAGTCTTCCAGAGATAAGTCCAATATTGCATTTCAAAGTAGTTCAGACTTCAGAGTATGTCTCATATCAATTCAGTTATATGTTCAATCCAAACATTTAGTTAAAACACCGAAAAATCGAAACTCGAAACATCACTTTCTAGTATTAAAACCAAACAAATTATAAGAGAAACACTACAGTTTAGGTTGATAATGATATATTAGAGATCAAAGAGGGAATGAAAATAAGAATAAGGGTAAGCCATACCCACCAGCTTGGGTTGTATGATCTTGTTGCCAGGTCTTGCCATTGATTGTCCAATGAAGCTGAGAAAATCAGACAAAAAGGGAAAAGAAAGTTTGAGGTCATAGAAAAGGCAAAAACAAGCAATCATTGAATTGAATGAGAATGGTAGGTTTGAGACTTGGAGTTCCTAAAATACAATATTATACACCAACTTTGACTGGTAGTTTTGATCCTTTAAGGTTCATGATTTTTGTATCTCTACTGTATATGTTTGTGTATGTTTCTCGTGTAATATTTGTGTTAAAAGTTTTCTATCAAGCTATTAAGAATAAGATATATCTAACTCAATTATTTGAGAACAATCGTTGACAGGGATAGATCGAGGCAGGTTGGAGGGCAGTCGTCCCCTCAAATTTTAAAATTTAAAACTCATAATCTAAGAGAATATGAGGAAACAAAGATGAACAACTTGACCAACAAGACAACCATCCAAATATATTTGTTCCGGTTGTAATACTATTTGAATTAACTTTTAGTTATACAATGTCATTGTTGTTGATTCTCTTTACATACCAAAATGAATTTCAGTTCTGAAAATTTCAACTTTGACCAAACCATAATTTTAATAATTAAAATTTAAATATCGAACAACTCAAGTATCAATTTTATCTTTAATAACTTGATTCAATTCAGTAAGTTGATCATTTGTGCCTCCTTTCTGGGGCTGAAATGAAGGCAAGATAAGTGTGGACTATGTTTAAAGATAATGTTAAAAATACCAACAAATATATATCATTAAGATAATGAATAAAAACAATATTTTTTAATACAATCAACATAAATTATTCATACTATTGTAAAAGAATTGAGTGACAATAAATTTTAAACTTTTTTTTTGAAATGGAAATTTTAAACTGATATATTTATAAAAAGAAAAATATTATTCAAAATTTTGTAAAATATAATTTATTGTTTGTCAAATTAACCCAATAAAGATATATATATATATATATATATGTGTGTGTGTGTGTATTTGTTTGATTGAAAACTGTTGGGATTTTTAGCACGCTCGAATCGATCACCGAAACCGTCAAGGAGGGTTGTAAATTTTTTGTGGTTGAATTGGCTAAAACCGAAAGAAAGGTAGAAAATTTGCACGATGATTTTAGAGTGGTTCGACTACTCAACCGAGTCTACATCCACTACCTTAGCACACCACTAAGGATTTCCCAATTCACTCAACAATGAATTCGTCCCCTTTTCCAGGCTCAGGAGGAAACCGTTACAACCCTATCTTTTGAACTTGGCTAAGATAGAACCAACTCTAGTTTTTCTCTCAAGGCTAAACTAGAACCTCTCCTTTTACAAGGGATTTGTTTGGTAAACTAAATACCTCTCTAGGTGGGTGTTTACACAAATTAAAGCTCACAAGAGTGTAAAGAATAAAAACAATGAAAAACACTCTCTATACAATATATACAAGAGAAATGAAGAAAATAAAGACTTAAACTCAATTTCTCTTGAACATGAAGCTTGGATGTTGTCTCTTACTTTCTTCAAGTGTTCCAGCCTTCAATTTATAGTCCCAAATGAGTTTGTAGCCGTTTATAGCCGTTGGGAATATAGCAGTTTATAGCCGTTGGGAATAGAGCCGTTTATAGCCGTTGGAATAGTGCCATTTATGGCCGTTGGAAATAGTACCATTTATAGCCGTTGGAATAGTGCCATTTATGGCCGTTGGAAATAGTACCATTTATAGCCGTTGGAAATAGTACCATTTATGGCCGTTGGGCTATTTCAAAATACACCGTATCGATACGGCTAGGCGTATCGGTACGTGTTTTAGCTACTGGAATTCTTGTAGTTTGAAAACCCTAAGGTGTATCGATACGGTACTCACTGTATCGATACCGTCACTTAAAATACTCGGTTTTGACTACTTTAAATGTACTTTTAAGTCCATTCCAGAGCTTTAAAAACCCTAAAACATATTTTCAAGTTGTTTTTGACTAAAAACATATTTTAAAATCTTTCCATTTTAGTCCAAAACATTTTTCAAATATTATATCAAAACCTCAGTTCTACAATCTCCCCCTTTTTGATATAATAAAACCAACTTGAAAAATTGTTTGGGATTCTCCCCCTTTAATTTTAAAAATGTGAATAAGAGATTTAAGATATGAAATCAAAATAAAGCTCCCCCTTATTCATTTGAAAAATCAATTTTTCAAAAACTTTCAAAAAAACCATTTCTCCCCCTTTTTGTTATATCAAAAAGAATTTAAAATGACATTTAAGTTCAAGATAACATAGGAGGCAAAAAAAAATTTTGACACACTTAAAATTTTGGTTTTTAAAAATTGGCTCCCCCTTACTCAAAGCATCACATTAAATTTTTAGCTCATAAACTTGACACTTAAGAGATTGAATTTCACCATTGAATCAAATCAATTTAAAAACACATGAAATTCAATTTATCCAAGACTTTAAAACTTTATGCAAACATATGAATGAAACAATATGATTCATATGCATAAAATTTTCAAATAATGTCATGCTTGTTTAGATATTTAAATAAAAGCTCAAATGCATGAACATTAGTCAAACAGAAATTAGATAACCAAATGAAAAATAAAAAATAAAAGCATTAAGCTTAGAGGTTACCCAATCTTCTTATCATGTGTGATTTGAGCATTCTTTAATTTTGCTTTGCTTACCATTGCTCTAACACACCTACAAAAAGACATTCACTTGATTTTTGGTATCCAAATTGCTTTGGATCCATTTACGTTAGTCACAATGTCTTTAGTTCCCTTGGGAACCCATACTTGTCTAATCCTATAAGACTTTCTATTCCTAATAGGACAAGTATGTAAGGAATGACCATGATAATGGCAATGTGAGCATTTTGCCATTATGTGACAAGATGAATTATTGAAAACAATTTCTTTTTCTTTTGTTAAGCTTCCAAGCTTAACTTTCAAATCAAGATTTTCTTTTTCTAAAACATCTTTACTTGTTTTTGAAAACTCTAAATCATTTTTCAAAATTTCATTTTGGTTTTCAAAATCCACTTTTGTTTTTAAAAGAAAATCATTTTCAATTTCAAGTTTTGAAATCATTTTCTTAAATTTGGAATTCATGGTCTCAAATTCCAAAAATAATTCATCAAATGCATCTTGTAACTCATCAAAAGAATATGAATTTAATTCATTTGAGTTAGAAGATACCTCGGGCTCATCGAGAGCCAAAACACCATCCACCTTTGGATTGGAGAGAAAGTTTGCACATAATTGATCATTATTTTTCTTTTCTCCCTTCTTGTTGCCATAAAGCTTCTCAAGTTTCTCCCATAATTCTTTGGCACTTTTGCATGTGGAGATCTTTTTGGAAACTTCTTCGTTGAGGCCACAATAGAGAATGTGCATCGCCTTGGTGTTTAGCTTTGCCTTCGTGTCGTTGGCACTCCTTTGCTTTTTCTTCTTCTTTGGAGCTTCCAAATACCCATCTTCAACGATGTCCCAAACCTTATAGTCTTGAGACTTGATGAAGAATTTCATGATATTTGCCCATTGGAAGTATGCTTCTCCTTTGAAGAGCGGAGGACACGAGATAGAGCGGCCTTCTTCAAATCTTGCCATTTTCTTGAACGGTGGACTTCGAGCAAATGATCTTTACTCCCGGATGTTAGTCCTTCGATGGAGACGAGGCTCTGATACCAATTGTTGGGATTTTTAGCACGCTCGAATCGATCACCGAAACCGTCAAGGAGGGTTGTAAATTTTTTGTGGTTGAATTGGCTAAAACCGAAAGAAAGGTAGAAAATTTGCACGATGATTTTAGAGTGGTTCGACTACTCAACCGAGTCTACATCCACTACCTTAGCACACCACTAAGGATTTCCCAATTCACTCAACAATGAATTCGTCCCCTTTTCCAGGCTCAGGAGGAAACCGTTACAACCCTATCTTTTGAACTTGGCTAAGATAGAACCAACTCTAGTTTTTCTCTCAAGGCTAAACTAGAACCTCTCCTTTTACAAGGGATTTGTTTGGTAAACTAAATACCTCTCTAGGTGGGTGTTTACACAAATTAAAGCTCACAAGAGTGTAAAGAATAAAAACAATGAAAAACACTCTCTATACAATATATACAAGAGAAATGAAGAAAATAAAGACTTAAACTCAATTTCTCTTGAACATGAAGCTTGGATGTTGTCTCTTACTTTCTTCAAGTGTTCCAGCCTTCAATTTATAGTCCCAAATGAGTTTGTAGCCGTTTATAGCCGTTGGGAATATAGCAGTTTATAGCCGTTGGGAATAGAGCCGTTTATAGCCGTTGGAATAGTGCCATTTATGGCCGTTGGAAATAGTACCATTTATAGCCGTTGGAATAGTGCCATTTATGGCCGTTGGAAATAGTACCATTTATAGCCGTTGGAAATAGTACCATTTATGGCCGTTGGGCTATTTCAAAATACACCGTATCGATACGGCTAGGCGTATCGGTACGTGTTTTAGCTACTGGAATTCTTGTAGTTTGAAAACCCTAAGGTGTATCGATACGGTACTCACTGTATCGATACCGTCACTTAAAATACTCGGTTTTGACTACTTTAAATGTACTTTTAAGTCCATTCCAGAGCTTTAAAAACCCTAAAACATATTTTCAAGTTGTTTTTGACTAAAAACATATTTTAAAATCTTTCCATTTTAGTCCAAAACATTTTTCAAATATTATATCAAAACCTCAGTTCTACAAAAACGGTTTCGAAAAATATTTTCAGGAAAATTTATCAAACAACGAAAAATGATTTTTGAAAATTATTATTTTTTAAAATGTAATTTACTTTTGGGTAAACATTACCATTTGTCAAACTGAAAATGAGAATTATTTTCTGAAAATAAAAACAGAAAATATTTCTCTAAAAAACCCCAACTAAAAATCAAACTGGAAAAAATGTCGTGTAAATTCTCTCTCCCGGCGCACATTAGCAGGACTAATGTGGCCTGAGATTTGCACTGGCGAGTCTTCATCCTTGTTTCCTGATCTCTTTTTTTTGCTTGCGATTGTTTTGTTTCTCTCTTTTTTGGGAATTTTTTCTAGGTATTTGATGGTGGATTGGAGGAGTTTGTTTGCTCGAACGGCGGATCAGGGTTTGGATTTTCATCCTCTTTGCACTCAAGAAGGCTCATCGGTTGTTAAGCCGCCGCCTGGTGTCTTTGAAGATGGAATCTCTACCTGAAAGAATGCCCTGGTAGGTCAGTTCATTGGGTCGGCACCGAATTTCAGTGCTATGCAGAAAATAGTGGAGATGTTTTGGGGAAAATCTGCTCAGGTTCAAGTAAGTTTGGCTGGATCGAATCTTTATGTTTTTCGATTCTCCGATTCTGATGCGCGGGATAAAGTTTTAGAAGGGGGTCGTGGCATATTCAGCATAAGCCACTAATCCTCCGAAAATAGGAACCAAATCTCTGTAAACTCGATTTTGACTTGGGGAAAATGCCGGTTTGGTTTCAACTGTTTAATGTTCCTTTGGAATTGTATTCGAAGGCAGGCTTAAGCTATATTGCGAGTGCCATTGGAAATCCACTTTACATGGACACTATTACAGCTAAGCTAGAGCGTTTAGAATATGCTAAGGTGTGTGTTGAGGTTCCTGCAGGAAGTTCTATTCCTAAGGTGATCGATGTTATGATGTGTGATGGAAGTATCGTCCATGTGAAAGTCATTGTACCTTGGCTGCCTCCTTGTTGCTCCCGGTGCTCTGTGTTTGGGCACAATGACAAAACTTGTCATATTGCCTCTAAAGGGGAGAAGCAGATTTAGAAGGCTAAAATTGTGTCTTCAGGGATTGGAGGAACCTCAGAGGTTGCTGCTGGTAGTCATTCTAGGATTGCTAGTGGTTCTCCTGCTGTGTTAGGGGATTCCTTGAATGATACTGGTGCGAAAGAGGTTGCTTCGGGCTTAGGGGAGTTGGTAGGACATTTGGGTAGTGGTGAGGTGGATACAGATATTCATGAGCATATTTTGTAGGTTGTTACTTCAGTGTTTCATCAGAGTTTGGAGACTGGTCAAACTGTAAATGCTGGTGCTTCAAGTTTGGTTGGGCTTGAACATTTTCTTTCCCTGTTGGAATCTGTTAAGAACAAGAAGAAGAAGGGTCGTGACCGCCCACCTAAAGGGAAAGGGATTGTTGGGTCATCTAATGTTTTTACTGTGCTTTCGGATTCAGTTAGCAAGTCTCTGCAAACTAAGTCTCCTTTGATTCAAGATGTTCTGACTCATAAGCAGGAGAAGTTAAGTAAGTCTAAAGCTAAGAGTACTATTGTAGCAGTTGGAGGTACCCCTCCTAAATTATCTTTATGACTTTGTGTTTTTGGAATATCCGTAGGTTTAATAGCCCTAAAAAACGTAGGAATGTTTTTCAGAGGCTTAGTAGATTAGATGTGGATGTCGTGTGTTTCCTTGAAACTAGAATAAAACAGGCTAAATCATCGGAAGTCCTTCAAGGTCTCTTTGAGGATTGGGATTGTATTCACAATTATTCTGTTGTTGAGAATGGGAGAATATGGATTCTTTGGAAGAAAGGCTTGATTGGTTCTCTTGTGCAAGTTGCTGATCAAGTTGTTACTTTGAAATTGGTTCTGGGTGGTAAGGAGATTGTTGTATCAGCTGTCTATGGTTCTAATGATGCTATAGCTAGGCGTTCTTTGTGGGAACAATTGCGGTTTGTTGCATCTATGGTTGGAAATCTTCACTGGTTGGTTGCTGAAGATTTTAACATTTATCTAAGTGCGGAGGAAAGTTCTGATTGTGAGAGATTGAGATGTTATCTTTCCTCTAATATGCAGGATTTCCGAGATTGTTTGGAGGATTTAAAACTTCTTGATCATACGTTTAGTGGACCTCTTTTCACCTGGACAAGTAAGCAAGGTGAGGGTTATTTAGCTCGAAAATTAGATCGTATTCTTATAAATGATGCTTGGCTTCAGTTTTTTCCTGATTCTTTTGCTGAGTTCCTTGCTCCAGTGGTGTCTGATCATTGTCCAAGTCTAATATGGCTTAGCAGGGACAATCTTGTTCATGAGCCAAAGCCTTTTCGATTCTTTAACTTTTGGATCCAGCATCCTGATTTTCAGTCTGTTGTTGCGAGTTCCTGGCTTGTAGAGGTGGAAGGGAATCCCTTGCAAGTTCTTTTTTTGAAGCTTAAACGTCTTAAGCTTTGTCTCAAGGGTTTTAACAGGGCTAATTTTGATGATTTGTCTGGTAAAGTTGTTTCCAAGAGGAAAGAGTTAGAGGATCACCAGCTAAAAAACCTCACTGGCAATGTTGATATTGATAAGGAGGCTGCCCTTCTCTCAAAACTTGTAGCCTTGGAAGAGGCTGAGTTATCTTTTCTCAAACAGAAAGCTAGAGTGCAGTGATTTCAGGAAGGAGACACTGGTTTTAATTTTTTTCATAATGCAGTAAGAGCTCGGAAAAAGAGTAATACAATTCGAGTGCTCTTTAATGAAGATGGGCAGCGCCTTGAGTCTTTTGAAGCTATGTCTGCAGAGATGGTTAGCTATTTTGCAGGGTTAATTGGAAGTAAAGACGACTGTGTTTCAGGTTGTTCAATAGAGGATTTGCGAGATCTTCTAAATGTTTCTATCTCTTCATCTGATTGTGATCGTTCGGCCCGGCCTGTTATTGATAAAGAGATTAAAGAAGCCCTTTTTGTGCAAGGCAAAGATAAAAGCCCAAGGCCTAATGGTTTCACTGCTGGTTTCTTTCGTTCTTGTAACACCCCAATTTTGGGCTTGGAAGTTTAGGGTCTGAACCGGACCGGTCTGATTTTCGGTTCGAATATAAAAGGAGGTTTTGGGGAAAGCCTAGTTCGGGATGCATTAAAAATGTGGAAAAATATCTAAAAATCCTCTTTTAATATATATAAGAGAGTGGTGAAATCAATTTTACAAAATAAGGTTTGGAAGTGCGACATTTTGAAATAGTGACTAAAATGCAATTTTTGAAAAGTTCAGTGGTGACTGTTTTGTAAGGATTGAAACTTTGAATCTTTAAGGAGCTAATTTACCCAAGGAAGGATTTCCCCAGATTTTTCTTAGATTTTAATGGTTTAATAAATGTTTAATTAATTAAATGAAAAGTGGAAAACCATATTTTAGATTTTCATAACTAACTTTTGTTAAAATTTCTCATCTCATTTTCTCTCAAAATTCCCTCAGCCAAACACATTTCTACAGCAACATTTCTATTGATTTTCACACTAAATGATGAGGTTTCAATCAACAATTGATTCCTAATCCTTTCTACATCAAAACCTCTTGATTTGCTTATTGAATTTTCAAGGATTTTGGCTCTAATCAAGGAGAAATCTACATTTAGAGGTAAGGATGTTCTTCTCCCCTAAATACTCAGTTCTTTACTGAAATTCTCAAGTTCTCAATCCTTAAATTAAGTTTTATAAAAGGTTTTAATGTTGTGATCTTGATTTTGGCTTAAAACTCAAGATTTGGATTAAATCTTGAAGAAATTCGTGGTGATTGTTTGGGATCTGTTTTGAGATGGCTTTTTAATGTATTTTGGATGTTTAATGATGTGTAATTGAGGTTTAATCAATGCAATCTCGAATAGGTTGATTTTCCTAAGTTTTTGCTTATGAAAATGGTGGTTTTTGGGGTGATTTTGGTGTTCTGTTAATGCTGGAGGTATAAGGACGAGTTTGGGTTCATTTTGGATGTTAATTGATGTTTAGAAATGGTTAGAAGTGATGGATCTTGGCTGGGTTATGTTTTGGAAGAGTTTGGAGGTGATTTCGGTTGTGTTTGGTAGCTGAAATGTTAGATTTATGTAGAGTAGCGAGTTGGGTTGTGTTGCTGGTGTTTTTAATGCATGATGATGCATTAATCATCTGTTGTTATGTGTTTAAAACAGGGGAGAATGATCCGGAAGCAATAGAGGTGGCGTTGGAGGTTTCGGATGCTTGGAAGGCTTGTCGGCTAGCATAGTTTTTGTGTATCGGTGAGTGGAAAAGAGTTTTCCAGCTTTGAAACATTTTGGATGAGGTTTTGGGAGCTTAGTCTAAGTCTAAACAACTTAGCTAAGCTCAAGAGTAAGTAAATAGAATTTCTCTCTTGGATTGTGCTATGATTTGGTTTTAAATGCACTTGGGGTGGTTATGCTTTAATTACTGTTTTTAAGCATGTTTAGTCATGGTTTAATGTTGGTTTTGAAAGCTATGTGTTGAAGGATGCTCAAGGTAAGAGATCCTTGTTTTGGCATGTTGTTAAATTGGTAATGTTGCATGGTGATGCATGGTGGTTTAATGGTTTTGTTTAATGCTTTAAAACAGTGAATTGATGATGGTAATTGATGTGTATTGGCAAGTGATGTAAGTGGTTTTTGGTTACTTTAATCGGATATAGTTAGCCGGCTATAGGATTGGGTGCACCGTGAATAAAGTCGCCTTGGATGTCGAGGGGTTGTAATTTGTACCGTAAACTCCATCCAAGTACCCTAACGAGAGAGGTAAGATCACAACGGTGGTTAAAAGTCCGTGTGTGGATCTTGGTAAGCTCACAACGATGGTTAAAAGTTCGTGTGAGGATTTTGGGTAAGATCTCAACGGTGGTTAAAAGTCCGTGTGAGGATCTTGTTAAGCTCACAATGGTGGTTAAAAGTCCGGGTGAGGATTTTGGTAAGATCACAACGGTGGTTAAAAGTCCGTGTGTGGATCTTGGTAGGATCACAACGGTGGTTAAAAGTCCGTGTGTGGATCTTGTGTGATGTGTCCCGTACTCTCGTTAGTGAGTTATACAACTTCCGATGAGTGATGTTGAGGGGTTGTGATTGTACCGTTAAACTCCATCATGGGTGTTGAGGGGTTGTGATTGTACCGGTAAACTCCACCTTGTGTTGTTTGGTAGTGTGTATGAAGCGTGTGGGACAACGCTTGTAATCCGCGTATCCGATTGTGTCTTGAGTTGAAATGGTTTGTGAATTATCACTTGAAAACCAATATAATGTTCTTGAATGTAATGAAGCGAGAGATGCTTGAAATGATGCAAGGTTGCATGAGAAGTGTGTAATGGTTTAAGAGTGCTTGTATTACTTGTTAAGCTTGAGCAAGTGTATATTCTTCTATTGTGAATGGTGCATATGTGCTTAGAATCTCTTTAGTGCATTGAAGTCTTGTGAAGGCTTGTTGGAAAAAGGCATGTAATGCAAATGTTGCTTTTGTAGTTCATGTGTCTTGCATTTGTTGAATGCATGAAATAGTTAAAAGGAACAAATGGTTTTCGAAAGGTTTTGCTTTGAAATGATCATCAAGCATGAGGAAAGTATGTTGTGAAGTGGAAGTGGTTTCCAAGGAATTTGAGTTTAACTTTGCATGTGGTGTTCATGCATGGAAAGGTCTAAATAATAGTTTTTGCAAGAATGTGTTTTGGGTGAGTTGTTTAGCTTTTCTAAGCTAAAGGTTGGATTTCATGTTGAGCAATGCATGGTTTAGAGCATGTTGTTTCAAAAGAGGTTTTTCAAACAATGCTTTGGTTTATTGAAGTGCATCTACTTTTAAAGAGGGTTTTATGATTCGCTGCATTGATGGTGTTTTGGTTTTGAGCATTCCTCACTAAGCATTATGTGCTTACGCTCCTTTTTGTCCATCAATGCAAATATTTGAAGTTGGGACAGCAAGAAGCAAGGGATTCAAGAAGAGCTCCACTTGAGAAGTATGTCTTGGTTTATAGCTATAGATAATAAAGGCAATGGGGGGAGAGTCTTTTATGTTGATGTGTAATGAGATTGTGTATGTTGAACAAGTTCGATTTGTGGTTTGAACTTTGTTGTTGATCGCTTTGCCATATTTGAATCATCTTCTTCATAGGTTGTTATGATATGCTTCTTGTTTTAAAAGCATGATCAAGTGTTGGATGTGTTGAATGAGTTGGTGCACCTAAGGTTTGATTTGTATCTAGTTGTTAATGCAATTTGGTAGTTATGATGCTTGGCATGTTGTTGATATGTTGAGGAATGGTTTAAAGTATGTTTGTTGGTGTTTTGATGTTTGGTTGGTTTTGGATGTTAGGGTGCATGCCTATAGACTTGTGGATTTTCCTAATTGATGCCATGAATGTGTTTTGATGATGCAAATATGTACCTTATATGTATGATGACTTGTTGGCATGATTAGGAGGTCATTAGAATGCGTTTGAGTGGATAAATGTGTGTTAAACCAGCAAATTCTGCACTTTCTGGGCAATCTGTATCGGAACGGGCACTAGCGTTTCGAAACGGGGGCCTGTAATGACCTTCGTGTATCGAAACGAGTAGAGGCCGTTCCGAAACGTTTTGGCCACTGTCAAGCCCTGTTTCGATACAGGTCTCGAAATGAACCCGCGTTTCAGAACGGTCAACCCCCGTTCCGAAACAGGTGACCGTTGGGCACTGATTTGAATGGTTTAAAGGTTTGCAAGTTTTACGTTTTAGTCCTGAATATTGTTTTTGCAATTGTTTGAGTTTGAGATGTCCGTTTAAGGTGAAAGTTGACAGGGAAGCATGTAACATGATTAATTTCATATTGGTAACTTAAAAATTAGTTAAGTCCTCTTAATTTCCAGAATTTATATTTTGGTCCCTAATAGTTGTAATTTGTGCAATTGAGACCCTTAATGCTTTTCGATCGTTGTGCTTTTCAAGTATGCTTTTCTCAAGGGTACGCTTAAGGTTAATGTACATCTAGATAAGATTAAAAAGGGAAAAAAGGGTCGTTAATCAAGGTTGACTTTCGGGTTGACTTTGGTTTTCCCCGTGTAATCTTCGTAGTTCGGGTCAACCGTCTAGGCCGGACTAAGGGGGTTACAGTTCTGCCTAGGATGTTGTAGGGAAGGATTTTACTCGAGCAACTCAGTTTTTCTTTCAATCATCTAATCTTCTTCCGGCGTTTAATGCTACTTCTATTGCATTGGTACCTAAAACTCCAAATGCTTTCAGGCCGAAGGATTTTCATCCCATCACTTGTTGTTCAGTGGTGTACAAGGTAATCACTAAAGTTTTAGTTACTCGGCTTGTTGAGTATTTACCGGATTTGGTGGCGCTTAACCAAACTGCTTTTATTAAGGGAATGAGAATTGGAGATAATATCTTGCTTGCGCAGGAGCTAGTGATGGGCTATAATAGAAATTCCTTATCCCATAGGTGTGCCTTGAAGGTGGATCTTCAGAAAGCATTTGATTCGATTGATTGAGAATTTTTTAGCAATGTTCTTGAGTCCATTGGATTGCCTGAGCGATATCGACAGTGGATCGAGGCATGTGTTATGCATTCCAGGTTCTCTGTTTCTTTTAATGGTAGCCTAGTGGGTTTTTTCAGAGGGCAGAGGGGGGTGAGACAATGAGATCCTCTCTCGCCCTATTTGTTTGCCTTGGTTATGACTGTTCTCTCGGCTTTGTTGAACTCCGCAGTGCAGGAAGGTGTTTTCAAATTTCATCCGAAGTGTAAGAGAATTTCCCTTACTCATTTATGCTTTGCGAATGACCTTTTGATTTTTTTGTAAAGGGGATTTGGACTCCATTCTTGGTGTGCTTAGTGTTCTTGAGGTTTTTTATGGTATTTCTGGCTTGCGATTAAATGCTGCTAAGTCTGAGCTCTTTGTATCTGGTGTCTCTGAGATCATGCTAGATGCTGTGGTGAGGAATACTGGGTTCAAAGTGGGTACTTTGCCTGTTCGTTACTTGGGGATTCCTCTGGTGTCAAGGAAACTATCAGCCAAAGATTGTGTTCCACTTCTCAAGAAGATAAGTGGTAAGCTGCAGTTTTGGTCTGAAAAAAAGCTTAGTTATGGGGGACGTCTCCAATTGATTCAATCGGTGCTTTTCAGTCTCCTGAATTTCTGGTGTGGGCAAGTCCCCCTCCCGAAGGTAGTGGTTAAGAGGATCGAGCAGTTATGTTCCAGGTTTTTCTGAAAGGACATCGACACCTCAGCTAAAGGAGCAAGGGTGGGATGGAAGCACGTTTGCTCTTTAAAGTCGGAAGGAGGCTTGGGGTTGAAGGACCTGGAATGTTGGTCTAAAGCATGCATGATGACTCTAATTCGAAACATCTTAGCTAATCATGGATCTTTGTGGGTTGCTTGGGTGCGGGAATTTTGAAAGGAAATTACTTTGACCAGGTAGCCCCGAAAACTAGTTACAGTTAGATTATACGTAAGCTTCTTAAATTACGTGACGAATCGCATGTTCTTTTTTCACCGATTCAGAATTGGTCTTTGGTTAATTCTCGATGGATTTGGGAACACTTGAGAGTTGTTAGACCCAAGGTGGTATGGCATAAACTAATATGGTTTCCTATGCACATTCCGAAGCATGCCATTATATGTTGGATGGCAACTCTAGATAGGCTTCCCACCTATGATCGTTTGCAGAAAATGAGATTGATGATTGCAAATGTTTGTTTGTTGTGCGGGGAGGAGGAGGAAACTAGGGATCACATCTTTTGTTCTTGTCCTTATTCTAAAAGGATATGGATGACTATATTGAGCAACCGTCGACTTGAAAGACCATGTGTCTGTTGGCCTGATGAACTAGCTTGGGTTGCGTCCGTCCTCAAGGGTAAATCCTTGTTAGTTTTGATTCTTAAACTTGCTTGGAACGCATTCATTTATAATGTCTGGATGGAGAAGAACTCTAGGGATTTTCGTGGCAAAAGTAGATCTAGTGAGGAAGTTTTTTCTTGTATTAAGCATACTTTAAGTATACGCTTACAACACAAATGTATAGATAGAGTAGATACGATTAATCATAGGCTTTGTACAGTTTAGGGCCTTCTCTAGGCTTCAGATGTGTTGAGTGGATCGAAAGATCGATATAAACCAAGAGGGGGTGAATTGGAATTTTAAGGGTTTTGTGGTGGAAATTGCAAATTAAAATTAATAGACAAGGGATTTAGAGTGGTTCAAGTTCCAAATGAACTCTACATCCACTACCTTAGCTTCACTAAGGATTTGCAACAATTCCACTAATTGCTCTTCCCCTTTTCTAGGCTAAGGAGGCAACCCTTACAATTTCGGTTGATTTTTCTACCCAAAAATCAACCCAATCCTCACACAAGTGAACAAAGAAATTTGTTGGCTAATAAGGTATCTCTCAATACAAATGATAGCCCAATTACAAGCACTCAACCCAATTGAACAAGATATGAATGAAAATTACAATTGGGGTTTCTAGACAAAATGGGATTTTTGCACAATTGCTTGGATTTGATGTTTGGATGTTTGCTTTAGGATCAATAGTTGTTGCTGGTGCTTTTAGAGGTCCCTTTTATACCTTCTCATTGATTTCTAGCCGTTGTGGTTGTTGCACTCATCAATAGAGCCGTTGGGGATGTTATCTCACCACCATAAATGCAGTCTGCAACAACCCGTTTCGAAACGCGGGGTACCTGTTTCGGAACGGACTAAAATAGAAAGAGCCGTTGGGGTGCATTTAAGAGCCCGTTTCGAAACGCCTTAGGGCCGTTTCGAAACACTTTTTCCACTGTCAAGGGTCGTTTCGAAACAGTCTTAGCCCGTTTCGAAACACCCTAACGGTTTTCAGAAAATCAGTTAAAAACAACTTCAACGGTCATATTTTCAATTTAAACTTAAGAACTGTTTCGAAACGCTTTGCCTCGTTTCGAAACGGATTTGCTACTGTCAAGGGTCGTTTCGAAACAGCCTTAGCCCGTTTCGAAACACCTTATTTTTCTTTAAATATTCAGTTAAAAAATATTGCAACCGTTATGCTTTTTCAAATCAAATATGAAGAACAGTTTCGAAACGTGTGAGACCGTTTCGAAACGGGTTCAAGTGTTCTTAAGCCGTTTCGATACACGTTTTGGAACAGGGGTTGGCAGTGATGAAAACGTTTCGAAACGCCTTAGGCCGTTTCGAAACAGGGACTTGAAAATCACTGTTTTGGCTTTAAACACTTAGAAAAATATTTGAAAAACTTTGCTTTTAACTTGGGCATAATCTTAAAATTATATGGGGATATTCTGAGGACTTAAAATTCGTTTTGACATTTTCAATTTAGTCCTTAGGTTTTTAGTTATATCAAAATTAAAATATTTGTTTCACAATCTCCCCCTTTTTGATATAACAAAACCAAAGTTAGAATTTTTTAAGAATTTTGAAAGTTTTGAAAATATTCTAACTCCCCCTTAATTTAAGATAGGTTTTTAAAGTTAAAAAAAATGTTTGACTTGAAATCCAAGTTGTAAAGCTTTAAAAAACCTTTTTAAAAATTTTAGAACGAATTTTAGTTTGTGGCTCTTAAATTTCTTCTCCCCCTTTTTGTTAGATCAAAAAGAATAATGAAAGCTCATAGAGAAGACAAAGGATTAGTACCAATAAGCATTAATAGGCAACCATAATATTAATTCATAATATCAAAATATCTAAAACATAAACCAACATTAAGTTCATAATAAAATCCCAAACAAAAGATCAATAGCATAGGTTCCTAAAATATAATAAAACATAAAGATGCAATCTTAAACCTAAAAAGCATAAATAATATGATATGATATGATAGTCCTAAGCGTCATCATCATCATCGGAAGTCTCATCGTCGCTCTTGACTTGAGAACGGTGAAACTTCGTCCATTGCCCATAGAGAGTAGAGAAGGACAAATCCAAGTTTGAATGGGAAGTCTCAAGAGTATGAAGGCGATCCTCGACATTCTTCAAACGATTGTCCATGGCATTAAAACCCGAAGCAATGCTATTATCCAAAGCATTGAACCGCTCGGTAAGGAGAGCCGTGAGGGCTTCATTGTTTCCAACTTGAACTTGCGGTGGAGGAGCAACAGGAGGAGGAACAGCTTCTCTATCAACTCTTTCCCAAACATCATTCACATATTTAAACCCGGACTTGCGAAGGGAGGACTCACCAATCTTGGACTTGCGAGGTTCCGGAGAGTCGTAGGTACAATCGATACCAAGGTCATTAAAGATGTAGCTCAAGATAGTGCCATAGGTAAAAGACTTCAACTCATTTGTGTCAATAAGCTTAACATTATTGACCATCTCGGCAAAAATAATCTTAGGCACATTAGGGCGCTCACCTCTACGGAAACATTCAAGCCAAAAATGATCAGTTTGACGGATATGAGAGTATTTACCTCCGGAAGGTCGAATGAACCATGTAACCATCAAGTGAAGAACGCGGTCGTGCACATCCAAAGTAAGTGTCGGACCGGTGAAAGTGCCAAAGTGACGTTCATCCTCAAGACCCTCATCTTTAAGTTAAAAAATTGACTCCAAGAGAGCAATATTAACAACAAACTTTTTGCCCAATAAGAAAGATTCAATTCCTATAATCTCGGTTTTGGTCTCATCATGAATAAAACGAGCATTAGAGTAAAAAAGGAGTACCATATGCTTGTAGCGAATATCCGGAATGCTCAAGAAAAAAAGAAGATTCCACTCACTCAAACGCTCGAGATAACGGAATAGGAATCGCTCGGAATTGAGGAAATCAAGATCAATGACACGTTCTCTACGAACTTCGAAATCCTTGACATAAGTGAAGCGAGCTCGCATCTCCGGAGTTCGAAGGGATTTTTGAAAGAGCTGAGCGAGGTTCGGACGCATACTCGAATCACCGGTTTGAATGGCCTTACGCTTTTTGTTAGCTTGTTCCGCCATCTAAAAACATTAAGCAAGTATGTTTTAAAATTAAGTGTATGCATTGATATTTAAAATCAATCCAATAATAAATGCCACTTAGGTTTTTGAAACAAAATTAAAAACAAACAAAAAAACAGTAAAAAAAATACGATTGAAAAATTTTATATTCGAATAAAAAAATCTGAGATTTTGAAAAAAATTTACAAGTTATGGAAAACCCACACATGAAAACATATAATTTATACAAAAATAAAATTTTCTATCCTAAGATTCGAACATAAATTGAAAGAAAAAGAAAAATAAAAAAAATACCTTAGTTGGGGATTTTGGATGATTTGAAGAAAATCCTTGCACAATGTTGATGAAACTTGCTTAGACTTGAGTTTTAGAGTAAAACCCCTCACAATTTTGTGAAAAACAATGAGTTTGAGAGGGTATTTATAGAGAGGGAGGCGGTTTAGGGTTTTAGGGTTTTTTAAGAGTTTGATAAAAAGTAGGATTTTAACATTAAAAGCCCTAAATAAAGCTATCCGCGATGCCGTTTCGGAACGGTTAGGGCCGTTTCGAAACGAGAGGACTAGGGTTTTGACCGTTTTGAGACCGACAACTGACCGTTTCGATACGGTGTTGACCGTATCGAAGCCCTGTTGACCCGTATCGAAACACGTTTCGATACACCCCTTGGCAGTAGCCAAAACGTTTCGAAACACATTGGAGGCGTTTCGAAACGCCCTTCTCTCAGAACTGGATTTAAGGTATCCGTATCGAAACAGGGTCACCCGTTTTGATACACCTGGGCATGGAAGTGCAGATGAGGCTCTAAAAGTGCAGAAAAATGAGTTTTTCTTAGGCCTAACATGCATAAATGTCATGAATGAGCAGGCAAAACATATTCAAACATAAACATACTCCCCCTAGCTATAAGCATGGATGAAATTAGGAGTCTAAACACATAAACCTGGCATTTCACAAGATCAAGCAAATTTAAACACAAAAGAGGTCCTAAAAGGTCAAGATAGGCTAGCTAGACCTAACTCTCTCCTAAGGGACCAAAAACGCTCTTTGTCAAAGGGTTTTGTAAATATGTCCGCTAATTGATTCAAGGTGTCTACATACTCTATAACCACATCTTCCTTAAGGACATGATCTCTAATGAAATGATGCCTTATTTCTATGTGTTTGGTTCTAGAGTGTTGGATGGGATTTTTTGTTAAACATATTGCACTAGTGTTGTCACATTTTAGGGGTATGGTTTCAACTTTAATTCCATAATCTAAGAGTTGTTGCTTCATCCAAAGGACTTGAGCACAACAACTCCCTAAGGATATGTACTCAGCTTCGGTGGTAGATAAGGCTACACTATTTTGTTTCTTAGAGAACCAAGATATGAGCATACTACCTAAGAATTGACAAGTTCCCGAAGTACTTTTCCTATCGATTTTGCAACCCCCATAATCCGCATCCGAGTAAGCATGAAGGTTGAAGGTAGAGTCTCTAGGGTACCAAAGACCTAAACAATGAGTGTCTCTAAGATACCTAAAGATCCTCTTAACGGCTATAAGGTGAGACTCTCTAGGACTAGCTTGAAACCTAGCACACAAGCAAACACTAAACAAGATATCCGGTCTACTTGCGATAAGGTAAAGCAAAGATCCAATCATAGAGCGATAAAGCTTAGAGTCAACACACTTACCTCCTTCATCTTTGTCAAGCTTTGTAGATGAGCTCATAGGAGTGGCTTGAGGCTTTGCATTCTCCAAGCCAAACTTCTTGAGCATATCCTTTATGTATTTTGCTTGGTTGATGAAGGTGTCATCCTTCTTTTGCTTGATTTGGAGTCCCAAAAAGAATGAGAGCTCCCCCATCATGCTCATCTCAAATTCACCTTGCATTAACTTAGCAAACTCTTGACAATGACATTCATCAGTAGAACCAAAAATAATATCATCAACATAAATTTGAACTACTAAGATGTCATTTTTATATATTTTTATAAAAAGTGTAGTGTCCACCTTTCCTTTTTTAAATCCTTTTTCAATCAAAAAATTTGAAAGTCTTTCATACCAAGCTCTAGGAGCTTGTTTTAAACCATAAAGAGCTTTGGTAAGTTTAAAAACATGATTTGGAAATTTTGAATCTTCAAAACTCGGTGGTTGTTCCACATACACTTCTTCATTTATAAAACCATTTAAAAATGCGCTTTTAACATCCATTTGAAAAAGCTTGAAATTATGATAACATGCATATGCAAGCAACATCCTAATGGCTTCCATTCTAGCTACGGGTGCATAGGTTTCATCAAAATCTATTCCCTCTTCTTGAGTGTAACCTTGTGCTACAAGTCTAGCTTTATTTCTTACAATATTACCACTCTCATCTAGCTTGTTCCTAAAGACCCATTTAGTTCCTATTGTAGATTGATTACTAGGCCTATCAACTAATGTCCAAACATTACTTCTCTCAAATTGATTTAACTCTTCTTGCATAGCCATAATCCAAAAATCATCTTTCAATGCTTCTTTTATATTTTTAGGCTCTATGCATGAGATAAATGCAACATGGTTCATTAATCTAAGAGAAGAACGAGTGGTTACCCCCTTGAATGGATCACCCAAGATTTCACCATCTTTGACATAGTTCAACTCCCTTGGGTAGCTCACTTCCTTTTCCTCAATAGCCAAGTCCTTCAAGGCTTCAAGAGGTGGATCTTGTGTGTCCTCTTCTTTTGTTGGAATCTCATCCTCCTTTGAAGTTTGACCTCCATCAAAGGCATTTATGATTCCTACATCATCATCATCACAAGAATCCTTCCTAGGAAGGAGGTTATCATCGAATACAACATGAATAGATTCTTCTACTACTAAAGTTCTTTTGTTAAATACTCGATAGGCTTTAGAGGTTAAAGAGTAACCTATAAAAATGGCTTCATCACTTTTTGCATCAAATTTACCTAAGTTGTCTTTTCCATTATTTAAAACAAAACACTTGCAACCAAAAGGGTGAAAATAGCTAATGTTAGGCTTTTTAGATTTTAAAATCTCATAAGGTGTTTTCTTTAAAATTGGCCTAATCATTACTCGATTTACAATGTAGCAAGCGGTGTTTGTGGCTTCCGCCCAAAAATATTTAGGTAAATTGTTTTCACAAAGCATAGTTCTAGCCATTTCTTGCAAAGTTCTATTTTTCCTCTCAACTACCCCATTTTGTTGAGGAGTTCGAGGAGCCGAAAAATTATGGTTAATACCATTTTCATTTAAAAAATCTTCAAACCCTAAATTTTGAAACTCGGTTCCATGATCACTTCTAATATGTGAAATTCTAAGTTCAAGATCATTTTGGGTTAGTTTTGAAAATGTAATGAATTTTTCCAAAGCCTCATCTTTAGTACTTAAAAAGAGAACCCAAGTAAATCTAGAAAAATCATCAACAAGTACAAAAGCATAAGACTTACCACCCAAGCTCATAGTCCTAATTGGCCCAAATAAATCCATATGGATAAGTTGTAAGCATCTACTAGTAGAAACATCATTAATGGATTTAAAGGAAGACCTATGTTGTTTACCCTTAGAGCATGCATCACAAATTTTATCATTTGAAAATTTTATCTTGGGTAAACCTCTAACTAGGTTAAGAGAGACTAGTTTTTCCAAAACACTTATGCTAGCATGTCCTAGTTTCTTATGCTACAACCATGCATCATTTTCATTTTGAGCAACTAAGCATGCATGAGATGTATGTATGTCATCTAGATGCACCATGTATATGTTTCCTATGCGATGACCTATGAGCATAATATTATTAGATTTAATGTCTACAATTTTGCATCCATTTTTATCAAATAAAACATTAAATCCTTTATCACACAATTGACTTATTCTCAATAAATTATGTTTAAGACCATCGACATATAAGACATTTTCAATAAGAATAGTAGAGTGATTACCTATGGAGTCAATACCTTTAATGTGGCCTTTGGAGTTGTCACCAAATGTTACTACTCCTCCACTTTTTGGCTTTAGATCCATGAATCGACTCTTGTCTCCGATCATGTGCATCGAGCATCCACTATCAAGGTACCATGAGTTTTGACTTTGTGCTTTGGCCTTGTAGCAATGCTCTCCCTACAAACAAAGATATTAAACTTTGGTTTTTGGTACCCAAATCATTTTGGGTCCATGAGTGTTAGCTCCCAAAACTTTGGTTCCCTTAGGAATCCAAGATGACATAGCAATAATATTATTAGATTTTACAAGTTCCTTAGGAACCCATACACTTCTAATTCTTTTAGCTCTACTATGTCTAGGGTAGCTACCTTGTTTATAGTAGTTAGTCTTTTTCTTAGGTTGGTGTGTTCTAGAGGATTCACCTACTTCATGCTTGACACTACCAACATTTTTTAAAGACTTTTTGAGCTCATTTAGCTCACCCAACACCTTTTGGTGTTCACTTTTACATTGAGATAAAAGATTATTAAGATCAACATTTTCATCTTGAAAGAATTTTAGTTCATCTTTTAATCCTAATATCTTTTTCTCAAATTTTGAATTAGCTTGAGTGAGTGAGTCATTTTTCTCATTTAGTTCTAAGATAATTTTCTTGTTTTTAATGACCGACTCTTTAAACTTCTCAACTAATTCATCATAGACCTCTTGTAACTCATCATATGCATCATTTAATTCTTCATATGAAAAATCTAAAGTAGATGAGTTAGAGGTTACCATGGAGGAATCTTCCTCAAGTGCCATGAGGCAAAGGTTAGCCACTTCTTGTTCGTCATCCTCCGATGACTCCTCATCACTCCAAGTAGCAAGCTTAGCTTTGAGCTTTTTCCTCTTCTCAAAGCCCTTCTTTTTGAGTTGAGGGCACTCCGAACGTATGTGGCCGGGTTGTTTGCACTCAAAGAAAATGATTGGATCCTTTCCTTCTTCTTTGTTCTTGCTTTTGAAGTCCATCTTCCTTTGGATTTTTCTTCCCCGGTTAGACCTCATGAAACGTGAGAATCGTTTGGCTATCATAGCCAATTCCTCAAGTTCATCCTCCTCACTAGATGAGCTCTCATCATGTTGTGAAGCTTTAGCCTTGAGAGCTATTCCCATCTTCTTCTTCTTCTCAACCTCAAGCTTCTCTATCCTTTTCTCTTCTTTCTTCTTCTCATCTTCCCTTCCTTGCTTCATGATCTCATGAGTAAGGAGAGAACCCATAAGCTCATCAAGCTTCAAAGTTTTCAAATTCTTTGCTTCGATGATAGCGGTTCTCTTCCCATCCCAAGACTCGGGAAGTGAATAGAGTAGCTTCCGGACAAGCTTGTCTTCCGATATGATCTCTCCAAAGCCCTTTAGCCCATTGAAGATTGTGGAGAAATGATCAAACATCTTTGACACCGTCTCATCGGGCTCCATCTTGAAATTTTCATAACTAAGATTGAGAATTCCAATCTTAGTTTCTTTAACATCGTTGGTGCCTTCATAAGTAGTCTCAAGTGTGTCCCACACTTCTTTGGCACTTTCAATTGATGAGACCTTTGAATAGATGTCCGGACCGAAAGAGAAAAATAGCATGTGGAGAGCTTTATCATTGACTTGAATCTTTTTCCTCTCCTCTTCACTCATCTCCACTTTCTTCTTCAAAACCATCTTGCCTTCATCATCTTGCTTCAATGGAATATATGGCTCATCTTCAATGACATCCCACACTAGATAGTCATTTGACTTGATGAATAGACGCATTCTATTCTTCCAAAAAGAATAGTTATCACCGTTGAAGAAAGGAGGCTTTGTAGTGGATTGTGACTCGTACATGCCCGAACCGGAGGTTGAAGCCATCTCTTGATATTTTGATGATCACACTCTTCCAAGGAACTCCTCTTGTGGTTGTTAATCCTCAAAGAGGTAGGCTCTGATACCAATTGTTGAGTGGATCGAAAGATCGATATAAACCAAGAGGGGGGTGAATTGGAATTTTAAGGGTTTTGTGGTGGAAATTGCAAATTAAAATTAATAGACAAGGGATTTAGAGTGGTTCAAGTTCCAAATGAACTCTACATCCACTACCTTAGCTTCACTAAGGATTTGCAACAATTCCACTAATTGCTCTTCCTCTTTTCTAGGCTAAGGAGGCAACCCTTACAATTTCGGTTGATTTTTCTACCCAAAAATCAACCCAATCCTCACACAAGTGAACAAAGAAATTTGTTGGCTAATAAGGTATCTCTCAATACAAATGATAGCCCAATTACAAGCACTCAACCCAATTGAACAATATATGAATGAAAATTACAATTGGGGTTTCTAGACAAAATGGGATTTTTGCACAATTGCTTGGATTTGATGTTTGGATGTTTGCTTTAGGATCAATAGTTGTTGTTGGTGCTTTTAGAGGTCCCTTTTATACCTTCTCATTGATTTCTAGCCGTTGTGGTTGTTGCACTCATCAATAGAGCCGTTGGGGATGTTATCTCACCACCATAAATGCAGTCTGCAACAACCCGTTTCGAAACACGGGGTACCTGTTTCGGAACGGACTAAAATAGAAAGAGCCGTTGGGGTGCATTTAAGAGCCCATTTCGAAACGCCTTAGGGCCGTTTCGAAACACTTTTGCCACTGTCAAGGGTCGTTTCGAAATAGTCTTAGCCCGTTTCGAAACACCCTAACGGTTTTCAGAAAATCAGTTAAAAACAACTTAAACGGTTATATTTTCAATTTAAACTTAAGAACTGTTTCGAAACGCTTTGCCTCGTTTCGAAACGGATTTGCTACTGTCAAGGGTCGTTTCGAAACAGCCTTAGCCCGTTTCGAAACACCCTATTTTTCTTTAAATATTCAGTTAAAAAATATTGCAACCGTTATGCTTTTTCAAATCAAATATGAAGAACAATTTTGAAACGTGTGAGACCGTTTCGAAACGGGTTCAAGTGTTCTTAAGCCGTTTCGATACACGTTTCGGAACAGGGGTTGGTAGTGATGAAAACGTTTCGAAACGCCTTAGGCCGTTTCGAAACAGGGACTTGAAAACCACTGTTTTGGCTTTAAACACTTAGAAAAATATTTGAAAAACTTTGCTTTTAACGTGGGCATAATCTTAAAATTATATGGGATATTCTGAGGACTTAAAATTCGTTTTGACATTTTCAATTTAGTCCTTAGGTTTTTAGTTATATCAAAATTAAAATATTTATTTCACAAGATGATTTGTGTTTTGTAGCAGTTCACTGCTTTCTTGGATAAATGAAACAAAACTTATCCAAAAAAACATTACCATTTGTCACTAAACTATTTCAATTTTCCTATTTTGGTTAACAAATTATTATTTTTAGAAAAATAGTCATAAATGTTATGTTTTTTTTTTCTATTTTGGTCACATGTCGTTAAAAGAACTCACGGAAAATAGGAAAGCAAGAATAATTTAGGGACCAAAATAGGAAAGAAGCAATAAATTAGTGACCAAAATAGGAAAGAAACATTAGTGACCAAATAGGAAAAAACGTAACATTAGTGATGATTTTACACAAAATAATAGTTTGGTGACCAATGATGAAGTTTACCTTTTATTTTTTAGAAATCATTTTTCCAGAATATATTTTAACAAAACAGACAGACATTTGAAATAAATCTCTACGTATTTTACATAAAAATTCTCAAATAAAATTTTGTAAGATTCTTTCGACCTTGATAAAATCTCTACGTATTTTACATGGAGAACACTCTGTCTATTACAATTTATAGCCGTTGTTTATCTCTTGCTTTTGTTTTGAAAAGATAATATAGTCGCGAAACTTGATAAAATAATTTAGAGCTAATTTAAAAATTTTAAATTTTTTTAAAAGGTTTAATTTACCTTTTCTAAAAGAATTGAGCGCTAATTAAAATTTATAATAATTTGAGAGGCGCATTGAATTTTTTAAAAATATTTAAAATTTCATAGGAAAAAAAAGAAAGTTAGAATTTTGAAAAAAACCATATTAATATATATTTTTTTTAAAAAATGGAGGGGCCAAATATTAATTATTCAAAACTTTTTGGGACCGCCACTGAGTGTTTATATTTGAAACGTACGCCGGGGGAGGGGAGGGGCCTGCTCTGCGCCTCTGCCGCATTGCTTTGTCTTGCCTTTGCTTTCAACGTTTACTCTGTTTCTTTCTCACGTTTTAAATCATCGTGGCCGTGGGTGAGTTCTTTCTTGCTGTCTCTTTTAATAAAGCATTTAATTTTCATATTTGCATGCATTACAATTGTGATGTTTTGATCCTTTTTTCCCCTTCTTTTGTTTTTCCTTTCGGTTTTTCTTCAAAGCCCCATTAATGTTCTTTTGTTTTCATTTCCAAACGGTGCATCTGCCCTGAATTTCCTGCCTTTTGTTTTGTGTTTTTCTTTTGATTTCCCATTTGAGAATATGATCACATTTCTTTGATGGGATTTTTTTCTTTTTTCTTGTCCTGGGTGGTTTCGGAATTCAGAACTAGTTTTCTTTTTAATTTCATCTCTCTACTTTCTTATGTACTTGCTATTTGTTCTTCTTTTTGTTTGAACTGGTAATATGGAAATAAAAATCCAGACTTTTCCCTCTTTCTTCATTTAAATTTTGTAATAATTTTCGAATTCGATCTTTCTTGATGTCCCTTTTGTTTTCTGAATTCAATGGATTGTACATTTATAAATTGTTATCATTTTCTGTTTTTGTTTTTGCAGCACACTTGCCACAAAACCATTTTCAAGGAAGGTTCTTTGATTTTGATCACTGAAATGGAAACATAAATTGTGTTTGTTGCTCTGCTATAACACAGTTCATATCACAAGAAGCTTTTCCCAAATGCTAAATTTTGCAAGAGGGAGAAGCCAGTCAAGGTCTTCTAGATCCATGCCGTTGTCCGGTAACATTTTCTCCCAAATTCATTTTCTAAGTTCACAACCCATTTCTTCTTGATTTTCTTTTATAGTTTTGATGCACTTAATCCACCATTTTCATTTAGAGAAGTTCGAATTTTACCCCTTTATTTGAAATTTGGATAACCAACCATTTTCAGCTGAGAATTTAGTTGAGATTACCTGTTTAGTTTTCAAAATTGTAGTAACTATTTGTTTCTGAGTGTAAAAAACAAACAATATGTTTAATTTATTCTTATTTATGATATATGGCTTGCTTACATTTAACTGCAGATGATGTAAAATTGGGAAAAGAAAATTGTTCCGTAAATTTAATTTTGTTGTTTGTGTTTTTTCTTGCAGGAATGGAATATCCTGATCCCAAGATGAAGAACAATTTTGTAGGAAAAGTCCTTATGGCTGCAACCCTTACAGCCTTATGCGTTATCATGCTCAAGCAATCCCCAAAATTCAATACTCCGAGTCCGGTACGTACTTGATTCCACTTTGGTTCTCTCTTTCATCTCTATCATGGTATGCTGAAGCTAAAATGCAATGTGTGTTCTTATTATCACAAGAGAAAATGGGGGCATACTAATCCTATAATACCAGGTTCAATCTATCAAAAGATTACGCCACATGTTTCCCATGCAGATATCTTTGTTGCTTTAACAATTGAAGAACAACTAGCAATAATTTGTTGATTTTTTCTTTTATTTGATTTTCTTTCAATTGTTAAGATAGTTCTGATGCTCGGATATATACTGGGGCTCCAGCAGCTGTTATATCTGGACCCTGTGCCATTGTCCTTAGAATTCATCCTTGCATGTTGTCATTGCCTGCTGCTGGCTTAGTTTCATCAAACTGTTCACTTGAGATGGATGTGTCTTTTTCCCTTTGCTTGTGGTTAATATAATCTTCCTTTCCACTTAAGTAAAATCATAATTGATGCTACTTTATATAACACTTGGGAGTCAGTCCTGTTGTTTCGTATCCATATAGTGTTTCAACTTCTGAAATCACTTTCCATTCTTGACCTTTGTCATTCCAGTTCTCCCATCATGAAGAAGGCGTAACTCATGTTCTCGTAACCGGTGGTGCTGGCTATATTGGTTCACATGCTGCTTTACGGCTTCTGAAGGAATCATACCGTGTAACTATTGTGGTATGTTTTATAGTTTGGGATTCCTAATCTCACTGCATGTACATTAGTTCTGGTTTTATGGAAGAAGTTTCTCTGTTGCAGGACAATCTTTCACGTGGA
This sequence comes from Hibiscus trionum, assembly GCA_030270665.1. Classification (NCBI taxonomy): domain Eukaryota; kingdom Viridiplantae; phylum Streptophyta; class Magnoliopsida; order Malvales; family Malvaceae; genus Hibiscus; species Hibiscus trionum. The sequence continues at coordinate 2,898,069 of BSYR01000021.1, read as the reverse complement.
AACATAGGCGCTGTCAAGGTTTTACAAGAATTATTTCCAGAGTCTGGGCAGCTTCAATTCATTTATGCTGATCTGGGGGATGCAAAAGCAGTATCCTTTCTGTGAAATTTGTTACGATTATTATTTTTCACGTGATCAATTTAATGCATTTAAATGTGGATGTGGTTACTGTTTCCTTGATTTTAAATTTAGGTAAACAAAATATTTTCAGAAAATTCATTTGATGCTGTAATGCACTTTGCAGCTGTGGCATATGTTGGGGAAAGCACACTTGATCCTCTCAAGTAAGTTTCCTTAATTGGCAGAGTTAATTTAGGCCAGTTGAGCTGTGAGGTAGATTGCTCATTTTGATTTTATACAAATAAATTTTGATATTTTGACAAGCGCATATTTGGTCGAAGAACTCAACTGTATGGTATATATTCCCATGATTTGTAGGTATTATCACAACATTACTTCAAACACCTTGGTGGTCCTAGAGTCCATGGCTGCACATGGTGTTAGGACTTTCATATATTCTAGTACATGTGCCACGTACGGGGAGCCTGAGAAGATGCCAATCACTGAAGAAACCCCACAGGCACGTTGCAAACTTGGTTTTATGCCTGACCACTTTCTAAATGTTTGTTTGAGGTCAAATATTAAAGGATCAACCTTTATCAACTTATGGGTTAACAGAGTTATTAAAAGGCAACTGATCTTTGTTTTGGAACCAACTCAGGTTCCAATAAATCCATACGGAAAAGCTAAGAAGATGGCAGAAGATATCATCCTGGATTTCTCTAAGAATTCAGACATGGCAGTAATGATCCTAAGGTTTTATTTTAGTTCACTTTTAGAAACTTTGAGTTTACTCTATGTTTTCTTTTCTCAATATGCATGATTTTAGTAACTTAACATCCCAGACTAAGAATTCAGGCATTTTGTAGTTCTAGATTATAGGGAAACCTTAGAAGATTAGTTCAGAATCCAGATCATTGTAATTATATGAACTTTGCAGACCTTGAAGGGCTTCTACTATCATAATCAATGTGTAGAGTTTTGACCACAATTGCTGATAGTCCAACAATTTGCTCCTTTTATTTATTATTGTTAAAAACTTGAACATTAAAAGGAATTTGCAGCGGTTATTATTCATATATTTATGTTGAATTTTAGATACTTCAATGTGATCGGGTCGGATCCTGAAGGAAGATTAGGTGAGGCTCCCAGACCTGAGTTGCGTGAGCATGGACGAATTTCTGGTGCTTGTTTCGATGCAGCTCGTGGCATTATTCCTGGTCTCAAGGTGTGTTATTCCTTTTATCCCTTCACTATGATTCTTTAATGATTGCTACATTTCAGCTACACCTGGGGTCAAGAAGTAAACAACTAGTAAAAGAAAAAAACCAGTAAAAGAAGCACAAAAAAAACCAGCAAACTTTAGACAGAAAATGAAAAAGCAAAACAAAAAAACGAAAATATACCTACGGTCACAACTATCGCACCTAGCCTGAAATGACCGATGATGACTCCCATTTTCAAAACAATCATATTTTTTAACCTAAAAACGGTTTCGATAGTTGAATTTTGCGTGTGAATATAAAAAAAATGTTCATTAGAATGAAAACTATATACAGGTGATTCTGCAGTTTGACAGCTTCTAGAAAAATTTCTCTGGGCGCTTAAAATGCCTACATTTTCATCTTTTCCTTGAAACAAGTTTGGTGTAGATGATTTTTCGTAACTGGATGCTCATTGTAACTTTTATAATGTTATCATGCCTGTCACCCAAGATGTCCATAGTTTTGCATGTATGGTTCAAAATGATTCCAGTGAACCTTGTTTTGGTTATTGGGACTTTCATGCAGGTCAAGGGAACGGACTACAAAACACATGACGGGACTTGCATTCGTGATTATATCGATGTTACCGACCTTGTCGATGCTCATGTGAAAGCTCTTCAAAACGCAAAGCCCCGAAAAGTGGGAATCTACAATGTTGGCACCGGAAGAGGTAGGTCTGTGAAGGAGTTTGTGGAGGCATGTAAGCAAGCCACTGGGGTGAAGATAAAAGTTGACTATCTGCCTCGCCGACCTGGAGACTATGCAGAAGTGTTTAGTGATCCGACTAAGATAAGGCGGGAGCTGAACTGGACAGCTCAATTTACCGATCTCCGGGAGAGTTTACAGGTTGCATGGAGATGGCAGAAGGCACATCGGGACGGATACGCTGCAGCCTCTTAGGTGAATAGTTTCTTCTCTCGAGTAGTTCACAGCCATTTTATTTGTTATAGCAAATGGTACACTGAAGACCACCCCTGCCGGGGGAGGGGAGGGAATTAGAATGAGCAATTAATTCGTTATATATCTATGTATTTCAAGAGATACATGATAGTTTAGTTACTAATATGATATGGTAAAAGTCCAGATCAGGCTCAGTTATAGCCTTTATTGATTATTTTCTTTAGCCCATATTTTGTTCCCTGCTTCGTTATCGATATTAAACCACCCGAATTTAACTCATTGACCGACTAATTCAAATTGGACTATTGCAAAGATTCATTATAGGGACAATCTTTCCAACTTAATTTGTTCAATTCTAAATTCTAGTTCATCCCCTTGTGTCCTGGTGGCAAAGGTAAATGTTCATCATCCCTTGGGACCCGGATTCGAGCACCAGTAATACATGTTGTATGTGTTGTCTTTAAAAAAATTAAGAAAATTGACCAACTAATTCAGATTGGCTATTGTAGAGATTCATTTTAGTGACTCTCCTCTGGATTTAGTGAGGGAGATAGTGCAACTCTAATGTTAATTTGAGTCTTATTTCTATATAATAAAAAACACCACAAATTATTTACTTTCACACTATCTTAAACAAGGATGGAAATCGTCTACCCCTAACTATGCCCCTATTGGTGCCTCCATTTTAAAATATCGGGTTTAGGGTGTATTTTTAGGGTTTAAGGTTTAGAAATTAAGGTTAAGGCTTAGAATTTAATTTTTAGGTATTTTTTAGTAGGGAACATATTAGAAGGCATGGTCACGGGGCAGAAAATTTTTACTCCTTAAACAGAATTGTATAAGTATTTTAAATAGAATTTTAAGACATGATTTAAAAAAAAAACAACTCAATGAGTTTTTAAACTAAGTTTTTTAAGTTTTTCATCTCAATATAATATCTCAATGAATTTGAATCAATGCATGTTTAAAGAAAATTTTCCAAGTCCTTATAAGCTAAAAACTGCCAGTTTTTTTATTGATTTATAAGTAACTATTAATTATAATTTTTATTAAATTTGGATTGATATGAAATAAATTGTGCTAAATAAGATAAAGTTCATACATTAAAGTGTAGATTTTGTCTAAAAAAAATTAGAGGTTGCAATACGAGTCATGGAATTTACGATAAAAGATTAATTGTTTTTGAGATTTTTGTTTTATCAGAATAAAAGAAAAAGAAAGGATTTTATCCCTTAAAAGTATATTTTGTGAGATTTATTATTTGATCGAGTAATAAAAATAATAATATTATTTTATTTTATATAAATTCAAATCTTAACCTTTGCTAAGGAAAAGTGGATGAAATAGTAAGAGAGGAGTTTAAGTAAAAATTTGTAAAACATTCTCCAAGAAAAAAAATATTCCTTAAGATGAGAGAATCATAAACCCTGTAATTAAGTTTTATATATCTTATAAAAGTATTCTCAGAAAATAGAAATTTTCTTCATCTTTTTAGTACCCTACCCTATATTTGTAAACTCTAGACTTAGGGACTAAAATTAAGGTTTAAGAGATTGGGGGTATATGTATATTTTAGGATTTTATATTTAAAACATAAGGTTATAATTTAAAATTTATTTATTTTAATGTTACTAGATTGAAAGAGATACCGAAAAAAGTAAAGATTTTTGCTTGAGAAAAATTTTGTTAAGACGAGTATTATGAAAATAGCGGTTGAAAAGTTATTTAAAAAGTGTTGTAAAAAATTGTTTTTGAAAAGTTGAGTTTAAAATTTTGGGTAAACTACTGTAGTGATCACTTATCTTTATCTCGCGTACACTTTTAGTCACCGGTTTTGAAAATTGACTGTTATGATCACTTACGTTTTCGTTTTTTAAACATTTGGTCACCCGAGTGTTACTCCACTCGTAAATTATTACTTCACTTCTATTTTAACCACCGAAATAAAAACAATTTGTATAATTACACATTTAATCCTCTATATTTACAATTTTTTTATTTTTTTCTCCCTTTCACCACCTTTCATATTCTTCTTCGGATTCCAGTACATTTTAGTTCCTATCTTTTAACAAATTCAATTCTCCCACTGAAGATGCTGCAGGGGAAGGAGATGATGTGACAAAATTCCCTCCCATACAAAGCAAATGTAAAGAATTCGACGAAACAGTAAATCATTGGAGGGAAGAAGCTTGTGGTGGTTCATTAGAATATGGGATTAATATATTAAAAATATATATATAGTGTGTTAATTGGGGATTAATATAGTAAAAAATTAAGCATAGAGTTAAATAAAGAAGATGATGGAGGAGATAAGAAATTAAAAATTTATAATATGAAAAATTAAATGTATAATTATATAGATTATTTTTATTTTAGTGGTCAAAATAGGAGTGGAGTAATAGCTTAAGGATTATCTAAGATAATTCATCCTTCTTTTTATTGTGTCAAGTCTACACACTGTTAGTGTGTAACAAAAAAATAATACCCGAGTGACCAAATGTTTAAAAAATAAAAATGTAAGTGGGATAACGATCAATTTTTAAAATTGATGATTAAAAATATACGCGAAATAAAGATAAGCGACCATTATAATAGTTTACCCTAAAAATTTAGTGTTTGATATTATGTTCAAAAGTGTTATTGAAAAGAAAATATTTATTTTAGACATGCTTAAAATGTGTTTTTAGAGAGTAAAAGTAAGATTTAAAAATTAATAAAAGTTAAATTTATCTTTCTAAATTTAAAAGCATAACTTTTGAGTTAAGGTCAATAATCACTTTTTAAAATTTTTATAAAAATTCAAGTGATTTTAGCCCTCCAAAATTAATCAAAAACGGAGAAAGTTACTATTATACATGTACAAGGACTTCAATTTAATGCTATACTACATACCCAATACTTATCGCACCAAAGAAATTTAAATTTAAGTACAATTTGAATACTCCACAATATTTATCTTTTGTTATGAATATTTATCTATGTGGATGTCTATCATGATAAGGACTTTATCAAAGGAGATTTGAATTATTTTATCATTAGGATTATTATCTACATTAATTAGAGTTTAATGTATTATGTACTTCTTATGCCTATAAATAGATGATTTACTCAAGGGATTGTACACAAGTCAATATTCAGAATAATACAAATCTCTTTCTTTTCTCTCATCTTATTTTGTTCCTATTCCTTCTTGTTCTTGTTTTCATATTATTCACAACACGTTATCAGCACGAGTTTGCTCAGAAGATTTTAGTTACATATCAAGCTTCTCCAAAGATTTATCTGGTATATTCTTTTTCCATCTTATATATTTTAATTTATAAAATAATATATATACAATAATAAATTAAAACAATATATAATTAATTTCTTGCTTATGTTATCATCCATGTGTTGTTATTTATTTTGTTATTAATCAATCTAATTAATATAAGCTAACAAAGTCATACCTATAATGATAAAATTGTTGTTCGCTAGTATTAAAGGAGAGTAATCAGTTTTGTTTAATATTTACTTAATTATCCGTCTGTTATCATCCGTATGTTATCATCCGTCTGTTGGTATTTATGACTTCTATTATATAACAAATAATAATATTTTTCTTAATTAATCCAACTTGTTGTTATTTATTTTGTTTAATATTTTGTTTTAATTTGCCATGTTTGGTTATTATAAATTATATGTTGGTTTGTTTTAATTCATACCATGCGTATATACAATGAATTTATATGTTATTTGTTTTAATGGTTTAATCCGAGTATAATTGGCTGGACATCACGTTCTGCGAGGCTACTGGTCTCAAAGGAGGTTTTTAAATGACCTTGTGGACAGGTATAACAATGCCACGTATGAGGATTAAATCTTCTTTCTGTTGTTTTTTTGATTATATATATTAATTTATAATTAATCTAATTTGATTGTTTATCTTTTATAGTACATCAATGGCAAATCTTGCAAAGATTGAGTTTGTGGCTCTTGATATTTTCGGAAAGAATTATTTATCCTGGATCTTAGATGCCGAAATACACCTAGATGCTAATGGTCTGGGAAATACCATTAAAGAGGGGAATGCAGAATCTGCCCAAAATAATGCCAAAGCCATGATACTCCTTCGCCGTCACCTCCATGAGGGGTTGAAATCAAAATATTTAACGGTGAAAGATCCTCTTATTCTTTGGAATAATCTAAAGGAACGATATGACCACCAGAAAACTGTTATTCTGCCTAAAGCTCGATATGACTGGTTGCATCTGAGATTGCAAGTTTTTTAATCAGTAAGCGAGTATAACTCTGCTATGTTTCGTATTACTTCACAATTGAAGTTATGTGGTCAAATTATTACTGATGAGGATATGTTAGAGAAAACATACTCCACTTTTCATGCAAACAATGTTGTCTTTCAGACACAATATCGAGAAAAGGGCTTTAAGAAATATTCTGAGTTAATTTCTTGCCTTCTTGTGGCTGAGCAAAACAATGAGCTATTGATGAAGAATCATGAATATCGCCCAACTGGCTCCGCTCCATTCCCTAAAGCGAATGTGACATTTTATAGCGGAAGAAATAAAGGTTACACCAATCATCGTGGTCATAACTATGGGCGTGGTCGTGGTCGTAGTCACGGTCGAGGACATAGGCGAGGTGGTCGTTTTAAAAATAACTATACCCACCGTAAGTGGAACAATAAAGATGACAATAGTGCAAAAGATCAATCCAAGAAAGAGGAATCTATGTGTCATCGATGTGGCAGCTTAAATCATTGGGCCCGTGCTTGTCGTGTGCCAAAGCATCTTGTGGATCTTTACCAACAGTCAATCAATGGCAAAGGAAAGAAAGCTGAAATAAATTTTGTTTATATCAATGACAAAGATGAGTATGGCCAAAGATGATTATGACATTACTGGCACTAGCAATGGCGATTATGGCTTTACAGATATAGATGTTAATGATTTCCTCATTTCCCCTGAGAAGAATACTTGATTTTTTTTGTTTTGTTTTGTTTTGTTTATGTTTATCATTATTTTAGGAAAAGTTTGTTAGAAAGATATAATATTTTATTAGGAATTATATATATAAAGAATAAAAATTATGGATGTTATTTATTTAATTTATATTTTGAATATTTTTTTAATATTTATTTTATTTTATTTTTCTTTGAAGAATATGATTCCGTCTCAAATACAATCCGTCAAAAATGGTGATGATTTATGCTTAGCAGACAGTGCAAGTACTCATACTATACTTAAGCACAAGAAATTTTTTTCCCATTTAACAATGCAAGGGAATAATGTGAGTACTATATCCGGAAGTGCTAATATTATAGAAGGCTCCGGAAAAGCAAATATGTTATTGCCAAATGGAATTCTATTCCATATTCATAATGCGCTATACTCTCCAAAGTCGCAAAGAAACTTATTAAGTTTTAAAGATATTCACAATAATGGATATCATATTGAGAGTTGTTGCCAAGGAGATACAGAATATCTCTATATTACAAGTATAACTCAAGGCAATAAGAAAGTTTTAGAAAAATTACATGCACTGTCATCCGGATTGTACTACACAAGAATCAGTGCAATTGAAGCACATGCTATTGTAAACTATAAGTTTACTGATAACTTTATTATTTGGCATGACCGGTTAGGCCATCCCGGTTCGATTATGATGCGAAAAATTATCGACAATTCATGTGGTCACTCATTGAAGAACCAACAGATTCTTCAAAGTAATGCCTTTTCATGTGATGCTTGTTCTCAAGGCAAACTAATTATTCGACCATCGCCAGCTAAAGTAAATTATGAGTCTATCAACTTTCTGGAACGGATACATGGTGATATATGTGGGCCTATACACCCTTCTTGTGGACCATTTAGATATTTTCTAGTTTTAATCGATGCATCGACTAGATGGTCACATGTATCCTTGCTATCAACCCGCAACTTGGCATTTGCGAGGTTACTTGCTCAGTTGATAAAATTACGAGCACATTTTCCAGATTCCCCTATAAAGACAATTCGTCTTGATAATGCTGGTGAATTTACTTCTCAGAGTTTTGATGATTTTTGCATGTCGATTGGAATAAGTGTTGAACACCCTGTAGCGCATGTTCATACACAAAATGGTCTTGCAGAGTATTGGGTTTTTTTTTTTTGCACGCTCGAATCGATCACCGAAACCGTCAAGGAGGGTTGTAATTGCTTGGTGGTTGAATTGGCTAAAACCGAAAATAGTAGACAATATTTGCACGATGATTTTAGAGTGGTTCGACTACTCAACCGAGTCTACATCCACTACCTTAGCACACCACTAAGGATTTCCCAATTCACTCAACAATGAATTCTTCCTTTTAAGGACAAAGGGTAACCTTACAACCCTATCTTTTCAATGGCTAAGATAGAACCACTCTAGTTTTTCTCTCAAGGCTAAACTAGAACCTCTCCTTTTACAAGGGTAGAAAGATGTAAACAATTATACCTCACAAGGTGGGTGTTTACGAGAGTTGAGCTCACAAGAGTGTAAAGAATAAGAACAATGAAAAACAAAACACTCTCTATACAATATTTACAAGAGAAATGAGGAAGATAAAGACTTAAACGCTATTTCTCTTGATCATAAATCTTGGATCTTGTCTCTTGATGTTTCTTGATGCTTGGAGGCCTTATTTATAGTCCCAATTGAGTTTGTAGCCGTTTATGGCCGTTGGGATCAAAATATAGCCGTTTGAAGACTTTAATTCTATCCAAAATGCAATTCAGCTGCTACCCGTTTCGGAACGCCTCAAGCTCGTTTCGGAACACCCTCTTTATAGAGATAGCCGTTGCAGCCTGTCGGGGTACCCGTTTCGGAACACCCTGTATCCGTTTCGGAACGCGTTTCGGAACGCCTTAGCCCTGTTTCGAAACGCCTGCATTTTGAATATTGATTGGGAAAGAGCCGTTGGGGTTTATAGCCGTTAGGGTCGTTGTCACATAGGCGTATCGAAACGGCCTATACCGTTTCGGAACGCTTGGCCCGGTTCGATACGTGTATCGAAACGTTTTGCCACTGGAATCACCCTGTTTCGAAACGCCCTATGGTGTTTCGAAACGGCCTATGGTTTTTGTGAAATTTGGCCTTTTAAACACATTTAAAAACCTTTTAAAAACATTTTAAAGCCATTCCAAATTTGGCTACTGCCCTGACAAGTTTCGAGACCTTTGTTTAAGGTTTCGAAACTTTACTCTAAAAACATGTATTTTGAACATTTTTCGACTTTCAAAAGAGTAGTTCGATATAGGTATTCAATAGAACTCTTTTAAAACATTTTGTCAAGTTTTAAAGATTTTTGAATTATCTTTGAAGTCTTTAAACAAGTCTTAAAACAATTTTCACATAATTGTTATATCAAAATATTTCTCAACAATCTCCCCCTTTTTGATATAACAAAATATTTTGAAAAATTGTTTTTGACAAAAAAGCTCCCCCTTAATTTTTCACTTAATTCTCCCCCTTTTGTTATATTAAAAATAATTCAACTCTTTATAGTATATAATAACAATGGGGTTTATGACCATTGTGGTCAATATTACGTGGGAGTATTAAAATGTCAAAACATGTAAAACTCTTTTTAAAAACTTCCCTAAACATAATTTCAAGTTGTTTGGACTTTTGGAAATGATTTAAATTTTTTTTTTTTTTTAAATCAGTCCAAAACATTTTTCAATTATTATATCAAAACATTCGTTCTTCAATCTCCCCCTTTTTTATATAATAAAACCAACTTGAAAAATTGTTTGGGATTCTCCCCCTTTTAACTTTAAAATTGTGAATAAGAGATTAAGATATGAAATAAAATAAAGCTCCCCCTTATTCATTTGAAAATTCAATTTTTCAAACCATTTAACCATTTCTCCCCCTTTTTGTTATATCAAAAAGAATTTAAAATGACATTTAAGTTCAAGATAACATAGGAGGCAAAAAAAAATTTTGACACTTAAAATTTTGGTTAAAAAAAAATTGGCTCCCCCTTACTCAAAGCATCATAAGAATGTTAGTCCAACATTTATGAATATCTAGTTGACATAAAATAAAATAAATCAATAAACACTAAGACAACTAGATTTTACCACACTTGAACTCAAGGGAGGATGTGAAGCCTTCCTTCTTCAAGTGTTCTTCCTTGTGTGCATGGAGCTCCCCCTCAATTTTTGACTTGTTGATCATTCTCCATCACACCTAGCAAAAGACAATCAAGTAATTTTTGGTATCCAAATTGATTTGGATCCATAGACGTTAGTAGCACAAAATTTAGTCCCCTTAGGAATCCATTTTTCAATTTCATCCTTTTTTTTTTTTTTTGGTTGAAGTGGTTAGTCCTTTTGGGACCCAAACACTTCTAAAACATTTTCCATTTAAAAATCTAGGGGCACTAGATTGTCTTACATAAACATTTGATTTTCCAAAATTATTTTTCTTTTCAAGCTCTTTGGAAATCAAATCTTTTTCCTTTTTTGAGATCATCGACTTCTTTTTGATGATCTCTTTCCATCGTTTGAAGCAAGTTTTGTAAATCTAAAACTTTAAGCTCAAAATCTTTGATTTTTGCTTCACACTCTAAATTGGTTTTAGAAAGCAAATCATTTTTTATTTTTAATTTTGAAATCAATTTCTTGTTTTTCGAAAATGAAGCCTTGAATTCAAAAACCAATTCATCATAGGCTTCTTGTAACTCATCAAATGTATAAGAATTTGAAATAGATGAGTTAGAAGTTACCTCCCCCTCATTGAGGGCCATCATGCATAGGTGGGCTACTTCATTATCGGTGGAGTCTTCATCACTCCAAGTGGCCACGTATGCTTGTTTAGAAGATGATCCCTTCTTTTTGGATTTGTGGGAATCCTTCATCTTCTTCCTCGATTCATGCTTGGATTTTTCCATTTTGTTCTTCATGAATCGGGTGAATCTGTTGAAGAGATAGGACATCTCTTCATCTTCACTATCCTCCTCACTTGAATCTTCATGATGACATGTGGAGGATTTGAGAGCCATGGTATTTACATCAATACTCTTGAGTTTCTTCTCTCTCATAGCTCTATTTACTTCACTTGTGTGACTAGAGCATTTAAGATTCTTGCTTTTCTTGCCTTTGCTCCAACACACCTACAAGAGACATTTACTTCGATTTTGGTATCCAAATTGCTTTGGATCCATTAACATTAATTTCAATGTCTCTAGTTCCCTTAGGAACCCATACTTGTCTAATCCTATAAGATTTTCTCTTTTTTAAAGGACAAGTATGCAACGAATGACCATGATAATGACAATGTGAGCATTTTGTCATTATGGGATGAAATGAATTATTAAAAATGATTTCTTTTTCTTTTGTTAAGCTTTCAAGCTTAACCTTTAAATCAAGATTTTCTTTTTCTAAAACATCTTTGTTTGTTTTTGAAAATTCTAAATCATTTTTCAAAATTTCATTTTGATTTTCAAAATCCATTTTTGTTTTTAAAAGAAAATCATTTTCAGTTTCGAGTTTTGAAATCATTTTCCTAAATTTGGAATTCATGGTCTCAAATTCCAAATATAATTCATTAAATGCATCTTGTAACTCATCAAAAGAATGTGAATTTAATTCATCTGAGTTAGAAGATACCTCGGGCTCATCGAGAGCCAAAACACCATCCACCTTAGGTGTTGAAGGGAGGATTGCACATGATGAAGCATCATCTTTCTTCTCTTCTTTCCCATAGAATTTCTCAAGCTTCTCCCAAATTTCTTTGGCACTTTTGGATGGGGAGACCTTCTTGGAAATTTCTTCACTTAGGGCACAGAGAAGAATGTGCATAGCCTTTGCATTGAGATGATCCTTCTTTGTGTCTTCGACACTCCTTTTCTTCTTCTTTTTAGGAGCTTCCGAATGTCCACTTATGATAATCTTCCAAATGTCAAGGTTGAATCCTTGGATGAAATATTTCATAATGTTGCTCCATTGGAAGTAACCTTCTCCTTTGAAGAGAGGAGGACACATGATAGAGCGGCCTTCTTCAAATGAAATCATTGTAGAACCGCTTGCCATTTTCTTGTACGGTGGACTACGAGCGTTGGATCTTTGCTCCTGGATGTTAGTCCTTCGATGGAGACGAGGCTCTGATACCAATTATTGGGTTTTTTTTTTTTGCACGCTCGAATCGATCACCGAAACCGTCAAGGAGGGTTGTAATTGCTTGGTGGTTGAATTGGCTAAAACCGAAAATAGTAGACAATATTTGCACGATGATTTTAGAGTGGTTCGACTACTCAACCGAGTCTACATCCACTACCTTAGCACACCACTAAGGATTTCCCAATTCACTCAACAATGAATTCTTCCTTTTAAGGACAAAGGGTAACCTTACAACCCTATCTTTTCAATGGCTAAGATAGAACCACTCTAGTTTTTCTCTCAAGGCTAAACTAGAACCTCTCCTTTTACAAGGGTAGAAAGATGTAAACAATTATACCTCACAAGGTGGGTGTTTACGAGAGTTGAGCTCACAAGAGTGTAAAGAATAAGAACAATGAAAAACAAAACACTCTCTATACAATATTTACAAGAGAAATGAGGAAGATAAAGACTTAAACGCTATTTCTCTTGATCATAAATCTTGGATCTTGTCTCTTGATGTTTCTTGATGCTTGGAGGCCTTATTTATAGTCCCAATTGAGTTTGTAGCCGTTTATGGCCGTTGGGATCAAAATATAGCCGTTTGAAGACTTTAATTCTATCCAAAATGCAATTCAGCTGCTACCCGTTTCGGAACGCCTCAAGCTCGTTTCGGAACACCCTCTTTATAGAGATAGCCGTTGCAGCCTGTCGGGGTACCCGTTTCGGAACACCCTGTATCCGTTTCGGAACGCGTTTCGGAACGCCTTAGCCCTGTTTCGAAACGCCTGCATTTTGAATATTGATTGGGAAAGAGCCGTTGGGGTTTATAGCCGTTAGGGTCGTTGTCACATAGGCGTATCGAAACGGCCTATACCGTTTCGGAACGCTTGGCCCGGTTCGATACGTGTATCGAAACGTTTTGCCACTGGAATCACCCTGTTTCGAAACGCCCTATGGTGTTTCGAAACGGCCTATGGTTTTTGTGAAATTTGGCCTTTTAAACACATTTAAAAACCTTTTAAAAACATTTTAAAGCCATTCCAAATTTGGCTACTGCCCTGACAAGTTTCGAGACCTTTGTTTAAGGTTTCGAAACTTTACTCTAAAAACATGTATTTTGAACATTTTTCGACTTTCAAAAGAGTAGTTCGATATAGGTATTCAATAGAACTCTTTTAAAACATTTTGTCAAGTTTTAAAGATTTTTGAATTATCTTTGAAGTCTTTAAACAAGTCTTAAAACAATTTTCACATAATTGTTATATCAAAATATTTCTCAACACAGAGTCCTTTATCAAACGACTTCAATTAATTGCAAGACCGTTACTAATGAAGTCAAAACTACCGATTTCTGCATGAGGACATGCCATTTTACATGCATCATCATTGATTCGCATCAGGCCTGTAAGTTATCATAATATCTCCCCATTACAAATGGTTTTTGGTCAGGAACCAAATATTTCCCATCTTAGAATTTTTGGATGTGCGGTATATGTTCCGATTGCTCCACCACAACGCACAAAGATGGGTCCTCAAAGGAGGTTGGGAATATATGTCGGTTTTGAATCCCCTTCGATAGTTAAATATCTTGAGCCTATGACGAGGAATTTATTTACAGCTCGATTTGCCGATTATCATTTTAATGAGTCGGTTTTCCCAACATTAGGGGGAGAAAATAAACAGCTGGGAAAAGAAATAAGTTGGAATGAATTATCGTTATCTCATTTTGATCCACGTACCTAACAATGTGAACTAGAAGTTCAAAGGATAGTTCATTTGCAAAACTTAGCAAATCAATTGCCAGATGCTTTCGCTGACCCTAAAAAAATGACTAAGTCACATATACCAGCTGTGAATGATCCGATTAAGATTGATGTCCCAGAAGGACAAACTCTAGTTGCTAATGAGTCAAACGCACGCCTGAAGCGTGGTAGACCAGTAGGTTCTAAAGATAAAAATCCTCGAAAAAGAAAAGGAACTATATCTTGTGATGGTCTAATCGAGGAATCAATGGATTATGAAAAATCTCGAGAAGAGATTAAAAGGTCTCCAAAAGAGACATTAGACATGAATCAGGTACCTGATAATGATGAGATCTCAATAAATTATGTCATGTCTGGTAATAAGTGGAACCGAAACAAAATCGACGTCGATAATACTTTTGCATGCAATATAGCACTAGAGATTTTGAATGATAATGTGGATCATGGATGATTGGCCAAAATGGAAAGAGGCAATTGAAGCGGAACTAAAATCTCTATCAAAAAGAGAAGTATTCGGGCCTGTAGTCCATACACCGGAAGGTGTAAAACCTGTGGGGTATAAATGGGTTTTTGTGAGAAGGAGAAATTGCGAGATATAAAGCTCGTTTGGTTGCACAAGGATTCTCACAAAGACCGGGAATTGATTATGAAGAAACATACTCCCAGTGGTGGATGCAACCACTTTTAGATTTTTGATTAGTCTGGCAATAAAAGAGAGACTTAATTTCCGCTTAATGGATGTTGTTACAGCCTATTTGTATGGGCCTCTTGATAATAATATTTATATGAAACTTCCGGAAGGTTTCAAACTGCCTGAAGCAGTTAATTCAGGTTCTCGAGAATATTATTCAATCAAATTGAATAGATCCCTTTATGGATTAAAACAATCTGGGCGCATGTGGTATAATCGCCTCAGTGAATACTTATTAGCAGAAGGCTATAAGAATGATCCAATTTCTCCATGCATTTTTATTAAGAGATTTAGCTCTAGATTTGTTATCATTGCTGTGTATGTTGATGATTTGAATATTATTGGGACTCCTGAAGAGATCTCATTGACAGTAGAATTTTTAAAGAAAGAATTTGAAATGAAAGATCTTGGGAAAACAAAGTTCTGTCTTGGATTACATATTGAGCACTTAAAGAATGGAATCCTTGTGCATCAATCAACATACATAGAAAAAATGCTAAAGAAATTTTACATGCATAATGCACATCCATTGAGCACTCCTATGGTTGTTAGGTCACTTGATGTTAACAAAGATCCATTCCGTCCTCGAGAGATGGATGAAGATATTCTTGGTCTAGAAGTGCCATACTTAAGTGCTATTGGTGCATTAATGTATCTTTCTAGTCACATACGACCTGACATATCGTTTGCTGTCAATTTGTTGGCAAGATTTAGTTCATGCCCAACCCGAAGACATTGGAATGGGGTCAAACACATATTTCGTTATCTTCAACGTACGAAAGATATGGGATTATTTTTCTCTAATCTATCCAAAACCGAATTGGTTGGTTTTGCGGATGCAGGATACTTATCTGATCTTCATAATGCTCGATCACAGACTGGTTATATATTTACATACGGTGGTACAACAATTTCTTGGCGCTCAATGAAACAAACAATTACTGCTACTTCCTCTAATCATGCTGAGATTTTGGCTATACATGAGGCTAGTCGTGAATGTGTGTGGCTAAGGTCTGTAACCAATCATATTCGCGAAAATTGTGGTTTACACTCTGAAAAAGTAGCTCCGACGGTCTTATATGAGGATAATACGGCATGTATTTCCCAACTTAAGGAATGATACATAAAGGGTGATAGAACAAAACACATCTCCCCAAAATTCTTCTTCACTCACGATCTACAAAAGAATGGAAACATTGATGTCCAACAGATTCGTTCATGTGATAATTTGGCAGATTTATTTACCAAGGCACTCCCTACTGCTCCATTTGAGAAGTTAATTTATAATATCGGATTGCGTCGTGTCAAAGATCTTATATGATGTATTTATGAGGGGGAGCAAAATACGCGTTGTACTCTTTTCCTTATCCATGGTTTTGTCCCATTGAGTTTTCCTGAAAAGGTTTTTAATGAAACAACATGTTATGCGTATTAAAGATGTGTGTACTCTTTTCTTTTACTAAAGATTTTTTTACGGGGTTTTTATCTTAGTAAAGTTTTAACGAGGCACACTGTCTTCATAGACATCCAAGGGGGAGTGTTATGAATATTTATCTATGTGGATGCCTATCATGATAAGGACTTTATCAAAGGAGATTTGAATTATTTTATCATTAAGATTATTATCTACATTAATTAGAGTTTAATGTATTATGTACTTCTTATGCCTATAAATAGATGATTTGAATTATTTACTCAAGGCATTGTACACAAGTCAATATTCAGAATAATACAAATCTCTTTCTTTTCTCTCATCTTATTTTGTTCCTATTCCTTCTTGTTCTTGTTTTCATATTATTCACAACATCTTTTTATTTTTCCACATATTTTTTGTTTCTTCCCTTTTTACTTTTTATTTTTGCATATTTTTTTGTTTCTTCCCTTTTTCTATTTTCCCACACCTTTTTCTTGTTTCTTTTCAACTTTCTTTTGTCTACGTAGTTCAATTATATATTTGTGATTCAATTATATATTTATATTATAAATATATAATTATGTTTTTTCGAGTACGTGTGATGTCATGTCACATATTTTTAAATTTTATTTTATATTTACCGTACTTGAATTTTAAAATTATTATCAATCTTTCTTCTCGATTTCTATACCCGTATCGATGCGGCATAGATTATTATTAAGTATAATTAAAACAGCTTTTAATGAGACCATGGCAACAAAATCAACACAGAGAAAAAGTTGTTATGGAAGTTGGAAGGAAACAAAAGAAAGGGTATCAGTGAAAAGCCACAACAATGCAGGAAATATCATCCTGACTCCCCCTGCCTAATGCTGCTTTGATCAGCACTTGGGATGCTTCTTGGGCATCATCCAACTCCCTTATCTCATCATATGCTTCTTCATTCGACATCACCTGCATATCGGTACGAGTGACTCCGATAGAAAAGATAATACTAATGGTTATCCTACCAGACTTTGGCTCAAGAATATGTGTATGAGCGCAATGTACGTGTACGTTATCAAACGGTTAAAAAAATAAACTTATACTACCGTGTAATCGTACGGTACTGGTATAGTTCATATGATACCTTCCAAAGCCCATCACTTGCCAAAATGCTGAAGTCCTCAGAATCTGGATCCACCATTTCGATCCTCACATCCGGTTCTGAACTGATATGTTCCTTCAGCCTCCTATCCCCAAACGCCCTCGTCATAGCCAGCTGCCCATCCACTCGAGCAACATTCCCTTCACATTCAGGGACGGAACCAGAAATCAAACTTGGACTCGACCATATTCATATCTAACAGTTTATGACCCAACTACATTACCTGGCCTTTCCGACACAAACCCTCCCCTGCTTTCGACCACATCTTTCTCCTTACGCGGCTCGTGATCCGTCGTAACTTGTTTGACTCCACCGCCGCCGCATAAGATGGCCCGAGAATCACCCACATTTCCCACCATTAGCTTCTCTCCGTCAATCAGTATAGCTGTAACAGCAGTTGAGCCACCTCTTGAACCGGCAACATCCTCCAATATCTCATCATCCACTTCTTTGTATGCTCGTTTGATCGCTCGTTTCGGTTTTGTCCAAAAATCAGGCTATTAATTAATCATAACATAACATAACATAACATAACATAACATAACATAACATAACATAACATAACATAACATAACATAACATAACATAACATAACATAACATAACATAACATAACATAACATAACATAACATAACATAACATAACATAACATAACATAACATAACATAACATAACATAACATAACATAACATAACATAACATAACATAACATAACATAACATAACATAACATAAGATAAGAACCTGGCTCAATATCTTGTCAAAGAGATGAGTATGCAAATATTTGGCAACATCACCACCCGAATGTCCATCGAAAATTGCATAAAGTCCAACATCATGGCCGTCGATTCTCCTACTTTCCACGGCAACATAATCTTCCATTCCATGACCCATTTTTCCTTTCACCAAATCATAACCATGGGTGACACGCCGAACCCGCCGCTCCTCCGCTTCATCTTCTTCTTCTCTAGAGCACCGAGGTTCGCCCTACATTTACATACATATGCTGTAGAATTTGATATTCAAACTAAAGCCGGACGTGCAGCTACACAAAGGGTCGACATTTTAGTACCTTGCTGTCATTGTGGGAGGCTGCTGCTCCATCTTCAGTTGCCTTTGATCTCTTCTTCTATATATTGAACAACATACAAAAGTGGCCAAAAATGGATAGATTTTTAACAAAAAGAAGCAAAAGTGAGGTTCAGAGGCTACCTTATTCTCACCCAAGAGTTGGTCTTCCGGAAAATGTCTCACACTCTGCAACAAGAATTAGGGTTAAACTTAAACAAAACATAGGTGCAATGAATCAACTTCATGCATGTAAAACTTCATCATATTGTAGACGTAACAAGGAGAGTAGGGCTAAATTACTTTCATTTTGGAGGCTCAGATGAATCGAAGATATTACTTTCAAAGTAAGATTTAGATATATATCCATATAAATCTGTAAAATGCAGACACAAAGTGGAAGGAACAGTCCATGTGTCTGCAAATAGAGCATTACACAGCAACGTGGTAGGTGTAACTAAGGTTGTATAAGTGTTGCGGTTCGGCCACCTCCGCTTCAGTATAATTTGTGACAGCCAGGTGGAACACCATGCATAATGTTGCTAAGATTTAGTATTAAGTTATTGTTTTAAGTTCCTGCTTTTTTAGGGAATTTCTTTCACATACCGATTTAATTATGGAAAATACTTTGATATACAAGCCGTGTAAAATTTAAGTTTTTTTTATTTTAAGGTTTAGAGATTTAAATTGTAGTCTAGAGTTTATGAGTTTAGATTATAGGGTGTAAAATTTATCGTTTATGGTTAGAATTTAGAGTTTAGAATTTAGGATTTAAGGTTTAGATTTTAGGGTGTTAGGGCTAGGGATTTAGGTTTTAGATTTTATAGTTTAAATATAAAGAGTTTTGTAGTTTTTTTTTTACAGAGCTTGTATATCAAAATATAACTCTTTAGTTATATATATTAGTTTAATTTGTGTTTGGCTGTGAATGCAATTGAAATTTATAGGAATAGAAATACTCTACTTTTATGGTGTTTTTATTTATTTTTTCATACAAAAATTAGGGTTTAAGATTTAAAATTTATAGCTAAGACTTAAAATTTAATTTTTTAATTTTTTTTAATATCGAGGCATAAAAGATACCAAAAATGAAATATGGTTTTGTCTAATTTACAGGATTGATTTATGAGTCGGATTATAGTTTTATTTTAAAGTATTAAATTTAAATCTGAAATGATGTAAAAGTGTGTGTAAATATCACAGAATAATAATCTTCTCTGAGGTGTTACTTAAAAAAAATCTTCTAGTTTTTTTTTTTTTGTTGTTGTGTTGTTTCTGTTGGCAGTCTTAAAGACACCGGTTGGAGTTTTTAATTATTTTTTTCTGTTTTGTTCTTTATATGTTGTTTTTAACATGTTTTTGTCTGTCATTTTAATATGTTCTGTCTAATATTATAGTACGCTTGGTCTATTATTACGGCACGTTGATAACCGAGAAGTATACAATATAATACACATTTTATTTTAGAACGATTGGCAGCATATCTTGCACAAAATTTTTTGTTTAAAGTTATCATGCTGCAGTTAGAAATTGTTGCAAAACAATGTGTAAGATTATTGGAGTCTTTTAATTCAACGAATGTGTTTCGTCTCCTTTAAGATCTATAATTATTTATATGATTCGAGCTCTCCACAGTAAACATTCTACACCCTTAATAATGAAAAAAGTTGAAAGTTAACATTATACCAGAAAATATTTGTGCTCGTATTTTGCATAAAATATATGAAAAATATACTATTTTCATCAAGATATTTGTGGAGATCAGGACGGATAATAATGAAGAAAGTTGAAAGTTAATATTACCTAAAGATTATTAAACCTTAAGATAATTGCAAAATTAAGTTCAAAATATCTAACACGTATTTACATATATTGTTATTGAGAATAAATAACATGACAAAAAAATATAATTATCATACATGACAACTTTTAAAAAAGTACATTCTAAAATTTAGAGATTTTTTAGAGACTTTGGGATTTGCCTTGCTTTTTAGTTTTTTATATTTTAATTTTTTTATGACGCATTCATTGGATCAAGCAACTTCTTTAATAGAAAATATCACTGAAATATCATTAAGCCAGAATAATAGTAATATAGGGAATAAGTGAGAACAAGAAAAAAGAAAAAGAAAACTATGGAGTACTTTTAAAGGAAACTACTGCCGTGTAGCAAAAGAAAAATGGAAACTACTGCCTGCCATTCTGATGTGTAGTAAATACACATTGAACTCGTAACTTACAAAAGGAGAGTTTAGTTATGGTTGTTGTCGGCCGATAATCGACCTGCCAGCCGGTGGGACACTCGAGACAAGACACGGATGTACAGCATTGAAGGCACAGACATAAGATCCATCATTCACCCTTCATCTTTTACCAACCTAATTTGGCAAATTAATAAGACAAAAATGAGTTTTTACCATGTGTTTGAAGGAATGATCCAACCTTATTTTACAATTTCACAAACAATGACTTGTAGACAGCTCAAGTTCAGGTTGCAGGTTTCCCTTCCCTCTTCAGAAGTTCCTGATAAAAAAGATGATGTCAAACTTTATTATTTTGATTTTGCACAAAACCGATCAATATGCACTTTGCTAATACCTGTTTGGTTGCAGCAATTGAGGCACGCTGTCGTTCTTTTTTCTCTCGTTGGCACTCTCCGCACCAGCTTGAGAAATCTTTCTGATATTTCCTCAGCTCACGGAAGACCGAACTGGAAGACAATTTTGCATGCAGCTTACACAATTTGGCAAAATAAAAAAGCACTAGCGCTACACTTATAAGTCAAATTAAGAAATGTGCACTGCCATGGAGCCCAACATTTACACAGGTTAAAAATCAGAAAATATCAAGTAGCACCATTCTCCGAGGAAAAAATGCAAATGCCAGCTAAATTAAATTTTCAGCTCACTGCAACCTTACTACATTTCAACACCAAAACAAGTCCAAGAAAATACACCCATGTCTAGATTCTTCTCCTTCCTCTATTATTTCTTTAAATTGTTCTTCATATTTCAATTCGAACACAGGCCAATGAATAAGTTCTATTCAAGAGGCAATCTCTTTCAATCTATAGAAGTAACTAATGGTTGCTATCGCAACTTTAGAAGAGACCAATCTAGTAATCCCTCCAAAAGATTTTTACATGTGGGTAGATTTATGATAAGGGCAGGAGAAAGATACCTCATACCTTCTACACCACAAAAGTAAGTTGCACCGATGACCAGATGTTGTGGCTCTTGCACCATGCCTATGGCGCCCACGATGAAGAACAGCTCGTCCTGGAACATGTGAATAATCCAAAATTTCCTATAATGCACAAGAAACATATCATGTTAAATGAGAATTTGTCAGCGTAACATTAAATTAGAGAAACTACAAGTATATATCTTTTATTCTTGGAACCAATACCTAAAAAACTAATTAAATACTATGCCTACTCCCTCTTGTCTAAGGAAATTACAAAATGAAAGATATCTTCACTTCATTTTTTAACCAATCTGTTATTGCATGCTCTCATTTACAAAAGAAAGTCCAGACTAGACTAAAAGAAGCATAATAGGCTCTTTTGATATTCTCATGATATTTCACATTTAAAGAAAATGGGAGGGATTTGTCAGAGACAGGGTTGGTTCTCCTTGTTGACTTGCTACTATATGGAACTTTTTTTTATCAGACTATACTTTGTAGTTTGTCCCATGCAATATAGAACATATGATTAAGCTTCATTACAGTAAATTAGAATTAATAAAGGAAGAATGGATTAGAAGGATTAGCATACATCTGACTGAGTTTCTGTATTGACATGCTTATCACACCTAACACCTCGAAAGAACAAGTCCCCGCCAGAGAACTGTTTACCCAAGCAAACATTTAAGGTGACTTCTGAATCGTCCACATGGAAACCTACAAACATAAAATTACAGAACTTTGTGAAGCAAAAAGTTTAACATGAAGATATGAGGCTAAAAGAATAACATATTCACACCAAAAAAGAGGTAGTGTTATAAACAAGCATATTAGCAGAGCAAGCATTCAATTAATAAAATTTTAATGTTCACAAAAGTTAAAATATTAGGAAAAAACATAGCCAAGACAGGTGAAATTACAATAATCAAGGGATGGGGAGAATAAGATGATGAGCATGAAATATAAAAGAAAACGGATGACACCATCATTTTATAAGAAAACAAAGTAACAAGCAATGGAGAAAGCAAAGTTAGAGGACTTGAACAATTAGTTTGTGCAATACCTTCGAAACACTTTAAGTAGTAGACTCTATAGAATCATCAGTTTCTATCTGCCAATAGCTAATGCTTTAATTTCCCCAGGTAGTGCATGATAAATAGCACAGCTTACATTATATACTAGAGACTTTCATCCTTCAGAGAACCAATGGAAATGGTTTAATTAAAAAGAGAAAACAGAAGTCAGAACATACCAAGCTCAACGTCCCTGTCAATTCCATATTCAACAACAAAACCATGATGAGAATCCAGCGTAGATCCACCCATGTCAGAATAGAATACTGCAAACCATTTCCCAAGATATATATAAAAAACATGATGGTCTAAGCTTTAAATCTAAATATATATCAGCAAGCATTTACAATATCATTACGAAAGAAAAACTAAATACCTTTGGATATAGGTCGGATAAAGTCCTCCGTCAATTTGTCAAGCATGGTCTCTAGGCCAAAGTCATCCAAAACAACACCAAATTTGTTCATCGTGTTTGGTCGCATGATTCTGAACTTCGTCTCATGGACCCATTTTTCAAAGTTTTCTACCTAAGCAATCAGATCCTGATAAGAAAAATATAAAAACTAAAAAACAAGAAAGCTAAGTAAAAAAGAGAGAGAGAGAGAAGGCAATGATATTAATACCTCAGATAACAACAATTCACAGAAACGGGGCTGAAACATTTCAAAAGTAAAAACCCCAGGAATAGGTTCAGCCATTATACTTCTAAAGCCTTCCTCTTTATTCTCATTAATTGCTTTGAGAAATGAAGGGACAAAGAAGTTTGAGGCATGCATGGTATATAATTCCCTATGCAGAGGCTGCAAAGAGAAGTGATCAAATCAGCAGAGAAGAAAATAAACTTTACGAAGACAAGACACTGAGGAAATTCTATGTAGTTTGACCATGGAACCTATAAAGAGTCAATCGTCATATATCTCAGAAATCGGTATAGTTTGGAGTTTTTGCAAGCATGAATTAATCCTAGTCAAACAATAATTATACTATGCACCTGATAGTGCGAGATAATCCTCTGCCTGTATTCCCGATGCCTTTGAACCTGTTCAAAAATTTCTTAAACAATGAAAAAAATGGTATCTATAAATGGAAATGGAAACGGAATAGAGATTAATATCTGCACACCAGATAGCTAGCTTCAATTAAAGGCTGAACACAAAGCGTGTAATGACAAAAATTGACCAACATAAAATGCATAACATTGAAGGAAATTACTGAAAAAGTATATAAGCATATAGATCAACAACAATAGGATGCATAAAATCCCCCTACATATCAATAGATATATCAATTCCTCCTGATCCAAACAACATTAGGCAGCTCAAAAATTCAAAATAAGTAAAAAAAAAAGATATCCCCCTTTTTTCTACATTTTCCCAGTATACATCCACTTTTTTTCTCAATGAATCAAAAATGGATTAAAAAAGGCACTAACCATTTTCAGTTTCCAGCGAGATAAGAATTTAAAAGAATAAATTTATATTTCTGATATAGAATTATAAGAAATCCAACTGATTTTCACCTTCATGAACATAATTCTGAAGTTTAACTGAATACTAACATAATAAAATTTCTAAAAAATATGCATATTATCATCTCATCGGCAATCAAAAACATAATGTACAAGGTTACATTCTAAAAGAAAGAAACTATCGACCCTGCAATCCAAACATGCAATAATAAGCAAACAAAAAGGCTTACGCGAGTACGTTCGCCATCAGGAGAGTAACGAAGGATGATATCGCGCATGTAATGGAGCTTCGAATCGCGAGAGAGTGCTAGCATCGGAGGAGGCAAGTAACGCTCCAGGGAGCTGAACAGAAGCGGATTAAACTCCAACTGCAAACCCTCGTAGCTCTCCGGCTTGTGCTCCGTGTTAGGATTCAGCCGTAAACGGTGCGCCGTCGCCATGCTTGGCACTACCGCGACCCCATTTCCGTTGTGAGCAGTGCTCGGCGGCCCTGGCTGCTGGGTATCTTTTCTACTGACACCAAAAGACATGATACCTATTATCTGAACAAATACATATACGTTTGCATCAGCCTAGCAGCAATGTCCAACCAGTGCTGCCAAAGAAACGAATGGAGAAACTAAAACTAGCCGAAGAACAAAGCCGGAATTTGAGTTTACAAAGGAAAGGGTCCTCTTTTTTTTAGTTAGGGTTTAAAGTTTGGCAATCTGATTTGTGTTATAAGATAGACGACGATGGACATCCAAGCCCGGAGTCTGAGAGGGTATTTAAATAAGGCTTATATTTTAAATAAGTACTTAAAAATATATTATTTTTTTATTTACGTATTTAAAGTATTTTTTAGATAAAATATGTATTTAAAATATTTTTTTTGATAAAAATAAGTGCCTAAAATATTTTTTTGATAAAAATAAGTGTCTAAAATATTTTTAGTCTAAATGAAAAATTAATCCCTAAATTATACACTTAATTTGTTTTTAGCTCTTAAATTACTTTTTGGTCAAAATAAGTACATAAACTATTGTTTTTGTCACTTTAAGTCCAGTGGTTATATAAGTAAAAAAATTATTTCAAACAATAAGATGTTGATACGTCACAAAAAAAAATTCGACCAATAGATACTTTAAGTACTAAAAGCAAAAAATGGTATAATTTAGGTACTTATTTTTTACCAAAAAATAGTTTAAGGACTTAAAATAACCAGAAATAATAATTTAGATATTTTTTGACAAAAAATAGTTTAATGGCTAAAAGCAAACAAAAGACAATGGATGATATATATGTTAGGTATCTACTTTGACGAAAATTATTTTATGTACTTATTTGACCAAAAAATATATTTTAGATATTTATTTTGACAAAAAAAATACTTTACATACTTAAATAAAAATATTAGTATACTTTAAGTACTTATTTGTGATATAAGCCTTTAGATAATTTCAGTTGTAAAAAAAATGTTTGTTAAACTATACAAATAATCACCCTATTATTTGCCCTCTTCTCCTTTAATCACCGGCAATCAAAAGTTACAAATCAATCACTCTGTTTATCAATTTTTTTAATTGAATTGTGATCCTCGCCATCATTTCTTCTGGGATCATGAAGCAGGTTTTATTCGTGGTTTACATATAAAACATGCAGTCCCTAAGCTTAATTAGCGACGGTTTTTTAAATCTTTTTAGGGCTCGTTCAGCAGAGACTTTTTAACACAAAATTTTCGTTAAACAATCATTTTCAAATAAGCTGGAAGAATCAGGTGTGGAAGAACACTCGTTTGGGGCACAAAATCAGGTGAGAAAACGAGGGCAACGCACATTGTTACTCTGTTGGAGAAACCGTGTTGAACGCAGCCTTATTAACTTCCGTTTATATATTTAACGTTTTCTGTATGATTTTTAGTTACTTGAATCCCAAGGTTTAAACATAACAAAGAGCATAGAAATTGACTCATGAGAATCTATTTCTAATAAAGTTTTATTAAATTCCTGGAAAAAAAATTCAAATTCGAATTGTTAAGCTTGAATTTGAGAACCAGGACGCACGGATTGAACACTATAAAAGAAACTTCCATGTCCATACCAGCATTTTTGACACTCTAAACGAAACTTGTATTTCATGTCAAACTTTTCTAAGCCCATACCTACACTTTCTTCCAGCTACATTTGACTACAAGGACAAACTGAGGAAACAAAAAAACATAAAGGGCTGCAAGGATTTGTTGATGTCGGTTTTTTGTTTTCCGAGAGACTGTAAAAGCAGATGCATTCGGGATACGGTTTTACCGGTAGCTTCTATAAGCAGGGCAGTACATGCAGCTCTCAGCATACTTCACAAGATCCTTAGGCCGAGGCTGGTGAGTAGCCAAACCTATGAAACAACGGGAAAAGTTTATGATCGAGATTACGGAATTTCGAGTTTTGCATTTATATATTATAAACAAGAAAAGGTGGTTACCAAGTTCGTATGCTTTAGCTGCAACATTTGCAGCAATATGGGCTGAAATCTTTCTGATGTTTTTGAATGGTGGGTAAATGAGTCCCTTGTCGAAGCTCTCTTGTGTCACTTGTGCAGCCAAAGCCTCCGCTGTAACCCGAAACCCAAAGAAAGAAGTTTAAAAACTAGCAAAACAACCTAGTGGTACCGCTTTTAAATCTGTGAAAACAAGAAAAAATCCGACAGGGTTTATGATGTGGAACTTACAGGCTGCCAGAAGCATGTCGTCATGAACCCGGATTGCACCGGACATTATTAAACCAAGGCCAAATCCAGGGAAGATGTACGCGTTATTTGCCTTTAAGACAGATATAACAACTACAATCAGCCCTTGATGAAAGACATTATCACATTACTGAACATAAGCTAAACCGACTTTAGGTACTACCTGACCAGATACGAATACTCTTCCCTTGTATTCAACAGGGTCAAATGGGCTTCCGCTGGCAAAAATAGCTCGGCCCTGAAAGTGGACAGAGAAGGCGAAAACCGTTAGTTACTTAGTTAGTAGTCATATATAAGTAAGAATAATATGTTCTTTTCATGGAAATAGGTAATATGTTAAATGTCGATAAATGATATACGCAAGCTGCATGACTGAATTACCTTGCTCCATTTATAAGCTTCTTCAGCAGTACATTCCGATTGTGAAGTTGGATTAGAAAGAGAGAATATTATAGGTTTCTACACGTAAACGATGGATCGGTTTAGCTTAATTCTTTCACTGATATATAAAGAAGATCAAGAGAGAGATACGGTACATCATTCAAGGCAGCCATTGCCTCAACAACTTCTTTAGTGAATGTCCTTCCTACTCCCGATGTTCCAATCAACACAGTCGGCTTAATTACCTGTCAAAATAAGATAAAAGTAAGAATAGCCTATGAAAGTTTTTTATTTATTTGGCTCTTTAGGTTGGAGTTCGGAAAGTGAGATTTCATACATTAACGGCATCGACAAGTTTCTTGATCGGTTCATGATCGTGAGCCCAGGGCTTCTTGAAATGCTGAAGAGAGTCAATGCGAGATTTAACAATCAATCCCTGCAGCAAAAAGAACCAAATCGATGCAAAATACGATTACTAGGAAGTAAAGAAAGTGAAAATGAACACCCTGCCTTGTACAAGAGAACTATATTCGAATCTTATTACCTTGGAGTCCACAAGCGAAATCTTCTTGCGAGCCTCTTCAAGTGGCATATTTGTCTGCATGTATAATCAAGTAGTATTGAGCGTCACGATGTAATTTAAACATAATATAAAACATATTACAGAACGGCAATCATTAATACAAAAAGTAAAAACCTGTTTCGAAATTTCGAGGGCTATGAGTTCTGCTATGCCAGTACCAGCCTGTTTATCACCGAAGAAAAAAATAATCAGACAAAGCAATAAAATGGCAGTGCACTGCCTAGTGTAATAAAAAAATAAAGCGAGAAAGGAACCGGTGAGAAGAGAAACGGAAACCACGATTCTGCAATTTCCCAGATATACTCTACCGTTGAGTAGATACTTAAATATGTTCACCTTTCAGAAACAGTGTAATAGCAGTAAAGCAAAAGGATTTGAGAGATCTATCTGTCAACTGTTCAGTTATAAAACAAGTACAATAATGGAGTTCATGTTCCTCGTCTTTTCACAGACTCGAACATGACTGAACTACTAAATGAAATTGATATTGTTAAGAACCATTATTATTATTAAATCCCTCTACCAATTGAGGAATTTAATAAATAATGGCCTAGAAATGAGATTATAGGAGAGAATTTCTCTGATCTTTTAACATTTTTTTTCTTTGTTTCCTAACTTAGAGGACAATTCATTTATCCTTGTTGTACTCGAGTATTTTATTGTGTCATAATCGCATTTAAAGAAATTCAATGTATTCATGTCCTGTGGTGGTTATATTTTTGTGTCAGTGTCTAATATTCCTGATGTCTATTTCAGTATGAATCGGAAAACATGCATAAATTGTAATAACTCGCCTCTCCAGCACCAAGGAATAAGAATCTATGATCAGCCAAGGTTCCACCAACTACTTTTAATGCAGCAACAAGCCCTGCAAGGACCACAGATGCCGTTCCCTGCAACAGAAACGATTTGTCCAAATCATAAGTGAGATGTTCGAAAGCCCAATTGGTTTTTTTTTTATTTGGAAGAAGAAGAAGCTCAAATGGTAACCTGAATATCATCATTGAAAACCAGATGAGTTGTGCTATATTTAGCAAGCAAATCAAATGCATTGTGATTTGCGAAATCTTCAAACTGCAAAATATTTAATGATTCAGATAAAAAGGTAACATATAAACAAGCATATACTTCATACAATCCATCAAATATGTCCATATATGTCTTTCACCCGAGTCCGCTTACCTGAACGAGAACTTTCTCCCCATAGTTCTGCTTGACTGCGGTCATGAATTCATGCATAAGTTCGGCATATTCCTAGAGTCAAGATGAGCAAAGCCACTTAATATGTCAAAATTTTGATTGCACCTGTAACTTAAACGAAGCAACTTCACTATGAGATTATCTACCTGCCCGGTAGCTCTCCTTTGCCTAAGCCCTATATAAAACTCGTCATTCAGCAATTTCTCATTGTTCGTACCCACATCAATGGTTACAGGCAAGCACTGCAAATGGCAGCAAATTTATCAGCTATAACATACGAAACAATAAAGCCAACATGGTTAATAGTATGAAATAGCTAATTGTGAGTCTTTGTGGGATTCACAACCTCATTAATATAAGTAATACGCAACGGAGATGCCATCAGTACTTACTAATAAAGAAAAGGGCGGTAATAACAACCTCATAACAGATCGTTACAGATACTTACAGCAGATGGACGGACACCTCCAAGTGCTGTATATAAAGAAAGCTTCCCTATAGGTATTCCCATTCCCTGAGGATGCAAATCAACATTGACCAGTAAATATTCCGAGAGAGTTATCCACAGATGTTTCCGAATATTCTATACCTGGCATCCGAGGTCCCCTAGACCCAAAATTCTTTCCCCATCGGTGACAACAATGACTTGAATATTCTTCTGAGGCCAGTTTCTAAGAATCTCATGAATCTTCCCCCTACACGGGGAACATATCAATATCGGAGTAAACAAAAAAGAAAAGCAGCACAAATACAAGAGTTCCTTGTCGTTTGTAATCCAAGGAAACGGTTCTTATGTAACGTACTTATCTTCCAAACTGATAAAGAGGCCCTGAGGGCGCCTGAAGATGCTCCCGTATTTCTGGCAAGCTTTGCCAACAGTTGGAGTGTACACAACTGGCAGTAACTCCTCAACATTGTCAATGAGAAGTTTGTAGAACAGCCTTTCATTTGTCTCCTGAAAACGCGGAAAAAGAAGGCAGCAATTCCAAAATTGTTAGTCTTTCATGGAACTTTGATTAAAGGACCAAGTATTATTGCTTTCTAAGTACATAATACTGCATGGAAGTTTTAGAAATATTTACAAGAGAATAGCTAATGGCAACAGAGAAAGTAAAGATGTTGCAAATAAATATAGAAATTACATCAATTCACAGGAGGAAAAGCATTAGGCTCAAGGTATTGAAGTTAAAACATATGACTTATATGATGAACTAAAGTGTAATAAATCATGCAATTGGGTGCAACGTATGTTGCTCCCGCACTTTATATTTCTTTAAGTAACGTGTCCGTTACATACACGGACATTGGTACGTGAACATGATCTTCCAAAACCCCTCCAAATACATGGGGTTAGCCGGACACATACTTACACCCGAAACTGAAGGAAATTTGACCCAGTAACATAGGTAACGTGTCCGTTACATACACGGACATTGGTACGTGAATATGATCTTCCAAATACATGGGGTTAGCCGGACACATACTAACACCCGAAACTGAAAAGGAAATTTGACCAAGTAACATGGGGTGCAAAAACATACTTAATTTCAGTCAAACGGCATACAAATTAACAAGCAGAAGCAAACTAAGACTGAAAAGCAACCTGCAAATCCATCATGGCCATGTATTTCTGCAGAGGAATTTGATACTTTCGGATACTATACATCATTTTCTTCACCTGGAGAATAGTTGTTAAACTTTCAATATAATACAGCACAAATCTCAAAAATCACCAAAATTGAAACCGGACGACTCAAATAATGGTATGCTATAGAAGCAGGGCAGATAACCTGTAGCTCTTGAGAAATAATGGTTGGGGGAAGAAGACCACGCAGGTAATGAGCATCTCTCTCTTTCTCGGTGAAGGCAAGCCCTTTGTTGTGGTGAGGATCTCGCAACAACGAGTAACCACTGCAGCAGATGAAGAGTCAGATACTCAGATATCTCGAAAATACCATGTTTCTAGCATTAGAGGAACTTCAATCATCTCTAAGAATTCAAACAAAGACAAAGGTAGTGACAGCAGAAGAAAGCAATATCAAGGCTCCCAAAGAATCAATCTATATAGTATACAACATACATACATACACATACATACATACATACATACATACATACATACATACATACATACATATATATGGTATTTAGACTTGAGTGCGAGTGTCGAACATGGCTAAAAATGCACCAGGAAAAATCCTTTTCTTTCTGATTCCTCAATTACAATCTGGCATTCTTTTGTATAAAAAATAATTAAACAAAAACACTGGAAAAACTTCTTTTTATAAAGGGTACAAAAAATGATATTAAATTTCATAAACATGTATCAATCCTCAAACCATTAGAAAGCAAACATATTAAGCTCATAAGAAAAGAAAAATGGAGATTACACAGAAATAGTTATCATGAAAGGAAAAAAAACAATAGAATATGTCTTACCTAGCAACGGAGACAGACCACGGGGTGACAAGCTGATCCTCTGTGGCGGCGTCCTCATAGTAGACTTCACGATCTCCGCCGGCAACGGTAAGATCGGAGTCCACGTCAGCAGCAGAAGAAATGTCATTTTGTCTTATTTCTTTCAATGTGTTGTTGTTCTCAACCAAAACGCTGCTGTTCCTGTCGCTGTTGGGACCTAAAGCAGTCGCTTTGACCGAAGCTGGTGGCAGCTTATTCAGCTTGTAAGAGAAAAGGCTTGACGACCCAGAAATGCCGGCATTGTTCTGTTTCAAAAAGACAGAATTAAATCGAAAACAAAAAAAAACATTTTTCATGTACAATTCATGGTTAATCTTGAGATCTTCAATGCTAAAAGTCTTAGAGCGGAATCTCTAATAAAGATTTGCAAAACAAGAGAGGAAAACAAGGAGGTGAAAATTCGATAACTTTTGAAAAATTACCTTAAAATATTTTTAAAAAAAAATAGGAACAACGAAGAAAATGAAAGGAAAACTGAGATTTAATCCATTTCTTAGATTTAGAACTAAATTCTAAGAAATGGGCACTCAAGAAATTATAAGAACAAGAGTGGGTTGATTTCAAATTACCAGAAAACAGCTTCTATGTAAGGAGATCATGGTGTCAGAAAAATGAAGAAAAAAACCAAAGTCTTCAACTTTGTTTGAGGATTCGAGCACCCTTTGAATTTCTCTCTCTTTCTCAGTCTTTGAATGACCAAAAGGAAGAAAGAAAGAGTCTTTGCTGAGAAAATGTGATTGTTTTTGTGTTTGTGTGTCTGTATATATATACTGCTATTGGAACATATTTGAGATAGCCAGGAAACAGAAGAGAAGAGAAAGCCTGAAAAACGTGTCCGGAATTGTTTTTTTCCCTCCCTCTATTTCCTGAAAATGACAAGTGGGTAACTCATATTGTACATTTATTACGGAAGTGCCACCCTCTTCCACACAAGTGGAACGTGACCCTCTTTTCAAGCTTTGCTTGTCGCTTGAGTTGCACTTGAAAAAGGAAGGGTTTCTCCGGTGCATTGTGTACTTTTGTCGGTTTAGGACGGACGCATGATTTTATGTATTATGATGTGATTTATTGTGAAATTATATTATAAATATAAAGAGCATGAAATTATAAAATTTGAGGGATATGACCGCCCTCATCGTCCATCGTTTTATCTCTAGTTTGGTTAAACGCCGAGATTTCTAGCTTTTGACTTTTTCAAAAGTACTTTTAAATAAAACTAGTCATTTATTATTGTTTATATCATTAATCTTTTTATAACTTCAAAAATGATGTTTAAAGTGAATATTTTATTTACTTAAAAATAATTTTCGACAGCAATACTAAATATACATATTTTAAACCAAACAATTCAAAAAATTATTTTTTAAAATTAATGTCAAGCTGGCCTAAATATATTATTTGCACTGTATTAATCTTTATAAGAAATCTAATTATTTGATTCGGTTTATACAAATAATTATCAGTTAGTATTTTAATGTTTTATTTGAATTTAATTATAAAATATATGAATATTAATACAAAAAATTAAATTTTCTATGGAAAAAATGTGGTGAAAGAATGCTATTTTAGACTAGAGCCAAATTATGTCACAAGTCAATGCGAATAAAACATGTGCTCAACCCTTTGTGTCCCGGTGTCAAAGGATGATATTCATTATCTTGATAATTCGGGTTCGAGCACTAGTGTTATCATGTTGTGTGTGCTTTCTTAAAAAAGACTAAGAAAATTTGAACAGATGCTACCATTGCTTCACACCAGCATATTCAAAAAAAACATGTTGTTGGAGGGTCGAAATTCATTTATAAATTTTCATAGAGTTAAAATATGATTTTTATCATTGCATTTTTTATAACTTTATAATTATTGAGGGACTGAAGTGAAGTTTTTCTATTCTTGAGGGTCAAAATGCATTAAATAAAAGTTCAATAATTTTAAAAAGAATTCATGTATGGGAAGTACAGAAACAAATTATTTAAACCTTCCAAAGAAGCTCGTGATGTTGAGGACTGTTTGGAATTTGTTGGATTCATTTAAGAGTTTTAAAGAAACTTCTTCTTTAGAAAACTTCCCTTTTTAGAACCTTCATTTTCAGAAACTTTTTATTTTTAATTTAAAAGCTTTCTATTTATTTTTCATAAAATTTATTATTTCTATTTTTTTTGAAGCATTTTCATTTTTATATGGTGTTATTTCAATTTTAAAATAAGATTTATATTTTAATATCTTGTGTAAAAATATTAAATCTAACCCTAAACTCTAAATGATAACCCTAAATTTTAAATTCTAAACCCTATAAATTAAACCCCTAAACTAATCCAGCTTATATCAAAGTTTTATCCTTAAAATAATCATTTCAAGCCTATAATGAATGTTGTTGTAGTTGTATTGAGGTGTGGTTAGATAATACCCCTTCTTTAAATTGACATTTTTACTTAACATGTTTTTTACATATATTATCGTTAAATAATAGGGTAAAGTACACAGACGGTCACTGAACTTTAATTAAAAAAATAAAATAATAACCAAACTTTCAAATCTAGAAATGGCAATTAAATTTTATATTTTAAAATAAAATGGTAATTGGAGCATTAAACCTCGTTAACCCTTAACAGAAATATGACTGTATATGTCACATTACCGCCTTTTTCCTACCTCATATTTAAAAAATAATATACTCATTTCCACATCATATTTAAAAAACAAATAAAAAATTATTTTGAATCACCCCTTTGAAAAAAAAAACACAAATAATTTCAAAAACTCAAAGTATGTTGATTGATGAAACCAAATCCCCTCCCAAACACTCGTTGACGCGTAAAAAAAGGTAAAGAATAAACTATTTCAAATTGGGCGTTGAGAGGCCGTCGATGCGAAACCACCGCTTGCAGGTGTAATTCCGATTCGCTACGATCTCATCGAAAAATTTCTCGCTAGAAAGGAAAACAGAAGGTGAGGGCGATTTCCCGGTGCAAAGCAGCGGAAGGGGCCATTTGCGGCGGGTGAAAATATGCGTCGCTAAAGAAAAGTAACTGAGAATAACCTCCTCTGTCTTTTTTTGTGGGATTGTTTTGGGTTGTCTGCAATGTTGAATTATGCATGGCGGATTTGATTTCTTCAATCGACATATGCTTTGGGTTGTCTGGGAGGAGATTTGATTTCCTCAATCGAATATTTTAGGTTTTTAAAATTATTTGTGTTTTTTATTTTTAAAAGGTGTAATTAAAAATAATTTCTTTATTCATTTTTTAAATATGACGTGAAATGAGTATATTATTTTTTAAATATGAGGTGAGAAAAGGCAGTGATGTGGCATATACAGTCATATTTCCGTTAAGGGTTAACGGGGTTTAATGCCCCAGTTACCATTTTGTTTCAAAATATAAAGTTTAATTGTCATTTCGTGATTTTTAAAAGTTTGGTTACTATTTTATTTTTTTACCAAAATTCAGTGATCGTATGTGTATTTTACCCTAAATATATTTAATTGGTCAATGGTAGCTTCGGAGAAGTGGGTGCTTAAGAAATGAAAAGTCAAGGGTACTAATTTTTTTTTTGGGAAAACTACACCACTGACCACCAAACAAATTGGAGATACCTATTTGGACCACCGAACTATAGAAATTGTCAATCAGACCATCGAACTTATAAAATAAAACTATTTTGATCACCACCGTTAAAAACCTAACGGTGGAGTGACAGAACTGCCACGTGGCAATTGACGGAAAATTTTTAAATTTACACATTTGGTCCCCGTTATTTACACATTCTTTCAATTTAATCTTAATTTTAAATTAATAAAATAATAAATTATTTAATTAAGTGGTGACACGTGTCAACACCACTTTAGAGGAGAAAAATAAAATTCTCTCCACTTGCACTAAGCAGGATTCAAACTTGGGTCTATCATCTATAAAACCAATGATTTTGCCACTGCACCAAGCACAACTTTATGTTATAATTCTCCAGATATAATATATACCTCTTATTAGTTTCTACATTTATAAGCCAAAAGCTCAAACCCTAAACACTAATTTCACATATATAAATCATAAACCCCAAACTCCAACCCTAAATATTTCAAATTAATTTTACGCTAAATATTTCAAATTAAACCTCAAACCCTAAACATTTTAAATTAATTCCACGCTAAATATTTTAAATTAAACCCCAAACCCTAAAAATTAAAATTAATTTAATGTTAAATATTTCAAATTAAACCCTAAACCATAAATATTTCAAATTAATTTCACGCTAAGTATTTCAAATTAAACCCTAAACCTTAAACCCTAAACATTTCAAATTAATTCCGCGCTAAATATTTTAAATTATTTTAAATTTATTATTTTATTAATTTAAAATTAGGATTAAATTGAAAGAATGTGTAAATAATATGGACCAAATGTGTAATTTTTAATTTTTTTCCCTCAATTGCCACGTGGCAGTTTCGTCACTCCACCGTTAGGTTTTTAACGGCGGTGGTCAAAATAGGTTGATTTTATAAGTTCGGTGGTCTAATTGACGATTTCTATAATTCGGTGATCCAAATAAATATCTTCAATTTATTTGGTGGTAAGTGGTGTAGTTTTCCCTATCTTTTTCTAAGTCTATCGGCGTATCCGATGTAACATCTGCAAAAAAATTCGAGCAATTTTGGAAGTTATCTAGTTATTCAAAGGTTCGACCTGGTACAAAAACTAAGTTAATTGTGGAGAATGACAGCAAAATGGTATTAGATTGGTTCGAGCAATTTATTCAGTGCAGATTAAGGTTGTGATAGTGGAGATTTGGTCTAAAGTGCACGGATGATGTTCTGTGGAATGGTGTTTTAATTTTAAAAAACTTTAATACGAAACATTTTTTCCTCCACCTAAGTTAGGGAGGTTTCTTGATGAGTCTCGTATTATCGCTTCATAAATGTTGCTCCAGTTACAAGCAATAAAATATATCTATCTTTCAAAAAAAATATCAATTAAATATTATTTGACGATGATATGTAAAAAATATGTTGAATAAAAATGTCAATTTAAACTTTTTTTATTAATTATTTAATAATATCAGTATAAATAATTTAATTTATCAATAATAAAAATTAAATGTTGTAATTTGATTAAATTAAAAGTTTATAAACAAAAATTGAAATTAAGTCCTTAAACATTTATCTCACCTTTAGGTCATGTGACTTCTTTTATTTTTTCAAAAAGCTAACAGAATTATTGAGCTGGCATTTTCACTTGTCTTTGGCATTTTCTAATATCCGTTTTTAACACATTCAGCGAGAAAACAGAAAGTTTAGCGCAATGTCTGAAATCGAGAAAGTGGTCGAGAAAATCCTGATTGTTTTCCGGGAAAGTAACTCGGATTGCGGAAACGAAACATTGAAAGGGCCGGCGGCGATTCGGTCGGCATGTTATGTACAGAAATACGAGCATGGTGGGAATATTTCAGGTGACAAATGGTGATAAAAATGTTGATATGAGGGATTGATGATTTGCATTCCTTGCGTTTGCATATCTGTGATGGATCTTCCGAGTTTCATGTGGTTCGGAAGAACGGTCGGGTTTCGTTTCGCCCCGATAATCATGCCTTGGTCATTACAGTTGGAGATCAAATTCCGGTACTAGTTTAATCTTAATGAAAAAAGAATCTCTCATCCAAATGGTATTGTGTTGTTGATTTTAACAGGCACTTGGGAGAGAAAGAAGAGATGATATCAATGGCATTGCACTGTACCGTATTTTTGTCCAAGTTTACAAGCAACATATTCTAATTTTAATGTTGTTTTAAGATTATGAGTTCATCACCAATGAAAGTCGGTGCAAGTTGTAAGCAGCTTTATATCACTTAAGCAGGTTTTAAATACGAGACCTTGTGTCGATCTGGACTAGTCAAGACAAAGTCCTGACTCCTGAGAAACCGGAATGACAAAAAAAAGGATTATTCATTCGTCAACCAATGAAGACTCCCACATCTTATACTGGGAGCCTAGTCGGAATCCAAGTACTGATCCCCAACAAAAGATAATCTCAAACGGTCGCCAATTCAAATTATATGGTTAAATATCAAAAAGAGTGTAGTATGTCAATGGTTGCCCGTCTAGCTCAGTCGGTAGAGCGCAAGGCTCTTAATCTTGTGGTCGTGGGTTCGAGCCCCACGGTGGGCGTTATTTTTAATTTTTGTTAGGCCATGCTGCGTTGCGTTTTGGGAGGATTTTTGGGCTTAGAAACCTAAATAATCTTCCGCTTGATATTGCAGTCCTGTTTCCATTTTCATGTAATTATTTTACCTCAAATCATAAAAAATGTGGTAAAGTACACAAATGGTCACTAAACTATATCTAAAAATATAAAATGGTTATCAAATTTTCAAAAATTGCATAATGGGCATTAAACTTTAATTTTTGTTACAAATGGTCACTAAGCTGTTAACTGTCATTAATTGGGTGACGTGACAGTTATAGTAATTTGAATAATAGAACATTTAATCCTCCATATTGACACGTTCAATCAATTTATTCCTAATTTAACTCACATTATTGATATTTAAATTGATTCAATATATAAATATTGAGGATTAAATATGTTATTGTACAAATTTCCGTAACTGCATGTCTTCCGGTTAATAACAATTAACGGCTCAGTAACCATTTTGTAATAAAAATTAAAGTTTAATGACTATTATGTAACTTTTAAAAGTTTAGTGACCATTTAATATTTTTAGTGATAGTGTAGTGACTATTTGTGTATTTTACCCTAAAAATATGACCCCATTTCCACTATATATGTATGTCCACAAACTTGTAAACAATGTACACGACTCAAGCTTAAAAACATGCTCAAACAATTGATTTTGAATCTCGAGTCCCTAAAGACAGCGAATTATCATTTCGACACGCAAAATGAATTATACATAAAGGTGCCGTAAACCATCATATCCAATTCTGTAAATAGTTAATTGTTATAGTTACGAATTTTGATAAATGATTAACCGTTATTAAATATATATATATATATATGTTTAAAAATAAAATACCTTCAACTAAAAGTTCAGCCCACCACCCATATTCTAATTTCTAAACCTTATTATGTAATCTAATTCATCATTTTTTATCTTCGATTTTCTATGTAACACCCGTGTCTTGGGCCTAGGAGTTAGCCGGGTCGTTGTTCGGGTCAATTAAAAACCTAATTAAAATAAACCAACTTTGAAAAATGGCCTACTTGAATCTTAATAAAGAGGGAGGGACCAAAGTTGTGATTTTACCCAATTTTAAATAAAGGAAGACAACTTTTATGGAAAAGTTGTCATCTTCCTCTTCATTCTCTCATTTCCCAATTTCAAAACCCTCCCCCATTTTCAAACACTCCCAAACCCTAGTTGCTATTCCATTGGCTTTGCAAATCGATTTCAACACCAAATTAAAAGGTAAATGTATTTTCTTAACCCCCTCTCTATTCTCTACTTATCTATTGTTTTAGATTTCAAAAATAGTGAGTTTTGGAAATTTGGGTTCATATGGAAATTTGGGTTTTTGATGGGGATTTTCAATTTGTTTTGAGGAATTGTTTTGAGATTATGTCTAATCATGATAAAAGAGACAACATATCTTATTTTGGTTGATTTTGGGTGAATTTTCGTAGTGGGTCTTTAGGGCAAATTTTAAAGTATGAAAAGTTGGGTTTTTGAGAGGTTTAGGGTTGGAATTGAAAGGCTGTTGGTATACCTATGATATGAGGGTGTTTTGGGATGATTTGGAAGTCATTTGGATGTTTGGAAATTGGTTTTTCAGCAAGTCTTTAGGGGAGCACGAAAATTGGGATTTTAGGAGATTATGTGATTTGAGAAATTGAGGAATTTAGGTTGTGTTAGCAAAGTATGTTGATGGTTGGGTTTAGCATTGAATTGAGAAGTAATGTGTATGTTTTGTTTGGCTAGAAGCAAGTGGAAGCGCGGAAGAGGCTTTGGGACCGAATCCGGGTTCGTAGGAAGATTTGGTTCGATTTGCTAAGGAAGGGCGGTGAGTGGTTTCAACTTGTTTTTAAAGTTTGGTTCGAGTGTGTGTGTGGGTGGAGTGTGCTTGGTAAGCCACTTCTAGTTGATTCAAGTTGATAGCTTAGCCTTTGATATCCATGTGCTTTTGTGCTTACTAGCTATACCCTTGATTTGTGGTTAATTGGTACTTGTATATATATATCATGAGGAGTAGATATGTGATGAGCATGTATCGTGGTTGATGATGTTTATATATGATGTGGTTATGATAATTGGCACTAAAAATTACCGGTTGTAAATGATCGATCATTAGGATAGTGTGCACACAAATTGAGTCAAAACGTACGTGGCCTTGATGGCGTTAAGTTATCAAGGAGGAGTACGGTGATGTAACATTCCACCGGAAGCTATTCATATATTTCTACGGGATGATGAGTGGAATCCCATCCGTAGGGCATGTGGCGATGAGTGGAATCCCGCACATGCAAGGGCCGGTGATGAGTGTAATCCCACCGAGGTAAAGTGTTGTTGAGGTTTATATCCGCACAATCGGGGTAATTAAAGTGGCCAATTAAACTTAAATCATGTATTGTGATATATGATGGGGATATGTGAGTGTGATATATGGTATTGTTGTATGTTGATGATATTGATGTTTAAGCTTGTTAGGAATGAGAGACCATATATGCCACTTGAAAGACTAGCTAAGTCTACTTGATATTATGCCTATGTTTGATGTATGTAGACTAGGATTAACATGATTGGACCCTGCATTATTGTTGTTCTTCATTTTAG
The DNA here is from genome assembly GCA_030270665.1 of Hibiscus trionum. Taxonomy (NCBI): domain Eukaryota; kingdom Viridiplantae; phylum Streptophyta; class Magnoliopsida; order Malvales; family Malvaceae; genus Hibiscus; species Hibiscus trionum. Next base: position 2,857,764 of record BSYR01000021.1, on the reverse strand, counting down.
AGCACCCTCACTAAGCTTATAGCTTACGCTCTCTATGTTCAACAATGCAGATCATTAGCGTGGCGTTAGCTCGAGGCAAGGCAAGAAGGGCTTCCAAGTTTGTAGCTCAAGTATGGATATCGATTTTGTATTAGCTAGCAATGTGGCAAGGGTCTTTGTGTGAGCGTGTGTGACTCATTCGATTGATGTTGATTTGAATTGATGTTTTGGATTGTACGTATGTTATACTATGATGAATGTTTTGATGTGTGATGGTATGCTTTAGAATGTTTAGAATGCCTTGTGTATGAGTGCAAACCTTTCAAGATGTCTTGTTCCTTTTAAGGCCTTTTGTGTTCTTGTGTATGCCAATATTGCATAAATTGCTCTTTAACTAGAATGCTATGTATGAATGCTTTAATCCATGTTTGAATGACTCCCTTGGCTTAAATATGTGTGCTTACGTGTTTGGATAGGCTTAGGTGAGTCGAGAATTGCATCTAGAGTCGTGTTTGAGGTCGTTTAGCTAAAAATTGTGGACTTACAGTGCAGGGCGTATCGATACGCCTAAGGGCTGTATCGATACGACCTTGCTCAGAGAAAACAGTTTTGGCTGGGCGTATCGATACGTGGGGTGTATCGATACGGTCCCAACTCACTGGAATCTTGGGGAGTTGTGGAGTGTATGGCGTATCGATACAGTGTCCAAGCGTATCGATACGGCTCAACCTAGTTGACCAAGTGGTGTTGACCGAGAAGGGCGTATCGATACGCTCAAGGGCTGTATCGATACGGCCTTCTCATGTTGACCATAGGGGGTTGACCTTGGTCAAGGCGTATCGATACCCTCTGATGGCGTATCGATACGACCTGCTTAAAAAGGCTAAAATGCTTGTTTTAAGGTGCTGTTTTGGTTGGTCGTCGCTATGGTGTTTGTGTTTCCGATGTCGTGCTTCCCATAGGACTTAATAAGGCATTTAGACAAGATTAATAAAAGAAAAAAAATAGGGTTGCTAACCGAGGGAGAGTTCCTTAGGGAGTTTTCACTCGGTTTTCCCCGTGTAGCTCACTCGGACCGGTCATCCGTCCAGATCGGGATGAGGGGGTTACATTCTAGTATTGCATTATATTTTTCGTACTAACTTGTTTCTTATTTTTAAATTTAGGATTGAAGATTTTAATATTTAATCAACAAACAATTATGATTGATGAGTCATATTTCATTTTAGAGAAAATCGACGATAACTTTGGGTGATTTGGTCATAGAGTTAACTTTTGTGACTTGTGATTCTAACTCATGGAAGTTTCATTTACCTTATGTTTGTTTTATGCCAGTTAAAGATTTTTCTTTAAAACTTTGATGGTATATTGTTATGTGTTGAACATTGTTAAAACTTAAAATTTTAAATTAAGTATGAAATTTATGTATTTTGTGTTGTGTTGAAACTTTGTAGTATGTATTTTTTTTAATTAAGTATGTACTTAGTGTTTAGAATCTCTATTTAAACATTTGTATGAACACTTTAATATAATATTTATCGAAAATATAATTTTATTATTCTTAATAGAAGTGGTGAACATGTGAAAAAAATGTAATAGTTTATAAGTTAACTTGTGACCCAACCATCGATTAACCGTATCTTAACGGTTAACTGTTAAAAGTTAACCGATTTTTAACGGTTAAGTTATAGTTAGTTAAATTTAGTGATTGTTATAACAATTAACTGATTATTTAGGCTAAATGATACAGTTAACCGACCATGACCACCCCTATTTATCCCTAAGTTTTGTGAAAATTCCACTTACCTTTATTTTTTAAAATACCCACTTATCCTCCAAGGTTTAATGAAAATAGTCACTCTCTCCTTTTAAGGTTAAATACAAAGACAATGATACCTTTATGGTTATTTATCTGTATATTTTCTATTTATGTTATTTTTAATAACAAAATTATGAAATTTTAATTGATTTGAATTTTTATTCTGCAATTACATTTAAACACTATAAAGTTAAATTATAATTAAATTATTGTAAAATTAAGTATTGTTGGTTTTTATTGATTTGCAGGCTTCATTGTTTGCTTGGTGTACTGTTGGCTGCATTTTCTTCAAGCTCTTTGTTGTTGTTATCAGTGATTCAAATAACAGTTCGCTACCGAGATAACAATAGTTGTACCATTTAAAATCTCTACTGCAAAAAATAATGACCCGAAATAACTGTAATAATATATGTTATATCTACAATCGCAATAAAACATTACGACGAAGACGTTACCACAACCGCAATTTAAATTTTTTGTTGTTACCTATGTTCTATGGTCTTCCTACTCAAGGGATAATTTTTGTTCATGGTTTTATGTTTTTTTTTCTATGTATAATGTCAAAAAATGATCTTAACGTTTGATTGAATTGTGGTTTTGGCCCTTATTCTTTTTTAAGCAATTTAACCATCGACGTTTTATTTTAGGTTAAAATGACCCATTTGCAGTTGAAAATTGTTAGTCAACTAACGCTAAATGACTTGAAATGACGTCGCAAACCTACATGGCATTGCACGCCGCGATAGCAGTGTCATGTATGTAAATATATATGTTGACTTTATAGAATGACACGTCGGTCAAAAAATAATTTTATAAAACTTTATAAAATATAGTTTTTTTCTCTTTTGACGTGTTATTCTGTCAAGTCATTTCAAGTTGTTTACCGTCAGTTGACTATCAATTTCCATTCATAGAGTGATCATTTTGACCCAAAATAAAATGATGAGGGGCAAAATTACTTTTAAAAATAGGTGTCAAAATAACTATTCAATCAAATATTATAAGTATTTTTTGATATTATGTCTTTTTCTAATGCGGGATTTATCTCGCCCCATGGTGGTTGTTGTTTTTGTATTTTACTTGTAACAAATTCATATTTTATTTTTACTTTGTTACCAATAAATTGAGTACCATTTTCCACTCTAACAAGGCTACCATCCTCTTAAAATAATTAATTGTACTACACATCCCTAAACTATAACTCTTAATTTAAATTTGTTCTCAAACTATTGAGCATTTGAATCTCATATCGACAATCGTTCCAATTTGATCTTCTAAACTTGAATGTTCTAATTTTATCTTAAATTATAACTTAAACTTTTGAGCTAGTCGAGTTAAATAGGCATATGTTATAACTTAAACTTTATTTGAATTTTTTTTCGAGTTGAGTTTATGAAGTCAATTGAATCAAGTCAATTCTAATCAAGTTATTCAAATTTCTATTTAAATATAATTGTAAATATTTATAATATTACGGTACTAATTAGTTTCAAATTCAACTGTACGAAGATGCATGAATGGGCATACAAAACAAGGGGAGCATGCTTTGACAAAGTTATTTAAAAAGGCAGTTCCTTTTGGTAGTGGGGGAGATAGGTTGGCATGAAAGAATGTGAGCTTTTTTTCACAAGTGAAAGCCTCTCCTTTTGTTCCCAGCTCATGGTTTTTATTTGGAAGCACCTTGTTAATTTGTATATATATTTTATATATGGATTATTATCCTATATACTAGCGGTGAAAACTTTTTGTTTTTACAAGCGCCTCAATTATAGAGTTTAGGTGTTTTAGTGTATGAGTTTAGAATTTATGGTTCATGGTTAGAATTTAGGGTCTAGGGTTAGGGTTTAGGTTTTAGAGTAATATGGGTAGGGATTTATGTTTTAACCTATAAAGCCTAAATTTTAACTCTAAACCCAAAATTCTATCAATAACCCCTAAATTCAAAACTACTACACTCAAATCCTTAAACTTTAAACCCTAAACGAAATCTCTAACCCCTAAAATTAAGACATTTGTGTAAAAAAAATTCTACAAGCGCTTGTGTATAGAATAATTACCCTTTTATATATTACTTGTTGTTCCATTAAACTATCACACAGCTTATAAATTTAATAAATTTTATGAAATTTTGTTTTAGATTAATATGTACATTTTATACTAAAGATTTACTATTAAATAATGTTACAGAAACTAAGCCAGTCTAATTTGTAAACCTTTAATACTCGAACTATAACGATCTAAGTTTCAGAATTTCGGTTCGAGTCTCGAGTCTTGGTATTTTATTTTCAGTTTTTTTTTCTTCATTTATGAGTACTTATAATTATTAAGCATTAGTAAATAAATACATATTTTATAATCTGAAGTCCTTTTTTTTTTCCAAAATCTAAAGTCCATTTACATTTATATACATGACCCGAATACAATATAGGCCCGAAACCTAATTAAAGCCCTAAACTTAATTTAAACAAAAACCCTAAATTACATCATTTGCCTTGCACAGCTGAAGGACGACCGTTAGATTTAAAATTGATCTAAAAGTTCAGATTACTAGAAAGGTGGCCATTCAGTTTACCCAACGCGCGCGTGCAGCACACCCTTGTGACTGTTTGTCTACCGCGTGCATGCCACGCCGTTCCATAATACTCTATCGCCCCTGGATGCATCCCATGTCAATCATGGCCATCATCAGCGACATTCAGTCTCGAACCCTCACGACCGTTGATCTGCTTTTCCCTCAACGGATGAGATACAATATCGGCCCTCTATCGATCAACGGATGAGATGCAACCTCACACCAATGGCAGCCACGTCAGATCCATGCAACCAGAGTTCTTGCATGCAAAGTTCTCTCTCCAATCCTATTCCCTCCGTTTGGCCATGTCACACAACAAAACAAAAAGAGTGAAACTTAAACAGCTCAATGATTAGTGGTGTAATTTCATCATTTTTGGTGAATTTATAAATGAATATGTTCACGAACACTAAACAATCAAATACAAACATCTTCAAAAATAAGTAAACGAACACAGACACGATATTAATAATTTAAACGAACACGAATAAAATTTTATTCGTTCAAGCTCGGTCTATTTACATCCCTACTCATCAATTTAATTAATAATTTTAAAGTAGATTACTTTACATAGTAATAATTTGACTTTTGTAAAAGGTTTTGTTTCCTTTAAATACTTATTAGGATGATTTTGACTAAAGCACTAGTTTCTAAGTAAAACATGACATAAATTCTCAAACAAAGATGTGCAATAATTGAATTGCAATCTTATGAGAAGTATAATTAAATTGCTAATAGCATATTTATGAGTTGAATTCCAGACATATTATTAAATTGTTATCAACATGTTTATGAGTTGGAAATTTCTTTGGGTTTAACTTGGTGAAGCTTATATTGTTTCTTAAAGTGATTATTGTAGGACTTATTGGCCGAATTCGGTGACAAAGTTTGGGGGTCAAGTTAAAATATTTTTTTTAAAATTTAGAAGTCTAAACTATATTTTTTTTTTAAAAAAAATGAGAGTCTAACTAAAATTTCTAATAATTTCGAGAGATTTAATGAGATTTTTTAAAAATTATGAGCGAGGTTTAATTCAAAATTTTGAAATTTAATATAATTTTTTTAAAAAAAATTAAGCGACCACATCAAAATTTTAAAAAATTTTAAGTGTCGAAATCTAATTTCTCAAAAGTTGGGGGCATAGCACCCACTAGTCTCCACAAGCTTCTGCCACAGGTATGTGTTGTAAATTGTTATATTTGAAACAAAAAATTAACGAAGATTTAAAAACAAAATCCAAATTGTATGTGAATGATAAAAAAAACTAAAAAATGAAAACAATAAAATATATCACCCAATAATGCATATATGAAGTTGTTTGGGGGAAGTAAAGCATATATGTGAATATAAAAAAAATAACTTGGATCAATATATTGCGTTTAAATTAAAACTACAGGTGAAGCAAGCAAAGTATGCTGAAAATGAAAGATAAAAAAAAGTTTCTTAAAAATGAAATTAGCTCACAAATCGCCATAGTTTCACACATTAATTTCACCTAACATATTACCTAAAAGCTAAAACTACTGGCCATTAGTAAGATTTTTGTGAATGCATCCAAAAAGGCTCAAATATTCATTAATTTATCGAGCTATACACACGATGGATCGAGAGGGGGCTAGAGGGGGCAATCGTCTCCCTAAAAAATTGAAATTTATATATAATTTAAATTTTATTTAGATTTTTATGTATTATCTATTAAAAATATATTTTCACCCCTATAAATTTATAAGTTCGTTCCCTTAGAATTTTATAGGTTTTTCACCTAACATAAAATCATGAGTCTGTCCCTGAAGCCACATGTAAAATAAATAAATAAAAGTTATGTAACACCCAGGTTTAGGGGTCGGGTGGAAATAATATTTAAATAATATTTTGGGTCTCGGGTTTATGATTAAATAATATTATACATTATTTAGACCTTGTGTCTTTCTTTATTTTCAAAATAAACATTTTATGTTTGGACTAATTTGAAATGAAACTAAAATGTCATGGATTTTAAAGTAAGGGAGAGTTGCCATCTCATTAATGGCACTATTGTAATTTCAAGCCATTGGAAATTAAAAACCCCTTTTTAATTTAAAACACCAAATTTTCTCTTCTTCCCTCTTCCTTCTTCATTTCTCACGACAAAGAGGGGGAAGCTTCTCCAAGTTCTATCCAACCTTCTTTTCTCCTTCATTTTGGCTCGAAATCGAAAGGTAAATACATCCCCATCTTGCTCTCATCTTCAACTACTTGGAAGTACAAATAGATTTCATTTTCATCAATGTTTTAGAATTTGGATTTTTCAAAGTTTTGGTTAAAGGTTGTGACTTTATGAGTTTTTATCAAGGCTTTTAGTTTAATTATGTTAGATATGTTGTTTGTGAATCAAATAGTCCAACATATATGATTTTTAGAGTATTTTAAATGAATTCCCGAATTTGGGTATAAATGGGTTTTTTGAAGGGTTTTGGGTGAGTTTTGGGGGTTGTTTTAGGTGAGAATTGATAGGCTATTGGTAGTACTATGGTTGGGGGTTGATTTGGGATCGTTTGTGTGTGCAATGGATGTTGGAAACATGGCTTTTGGACATGGTTTTGGGGCTGTCCGAGATTGCAAATATTGGGGTTTGATCATGGCTTGCAACGTTGTAAATTGAATTTGAATTGTGTTCCGGGTTGGTCTTTTGATGTTGGGCTGATTTGGAATTGTTTGAAATGTGTTTGAGGTTGTTTAGAAACGGGAATTTGTGTTGGAGAAGCTTCGAGAAGAAATCCGGAATTTGAGGGAGGTTGCTTGCTTGGCTTGGAGCTTGGAAGCTTAGATGAGTGGTTAAATGTTTTTAAAATGGTTTTGAGTATTTGGTTCAAGCATGTGAACCTAGGATGGGCTTGGTAAATCCACCTAGAGTTGAGATTAGAGTGGTAGCCTAATCCCAAGCTTTGATTAGAGACTTTGGTTGCACTCTTTAATGGTTGTATATGCCTCGTGTTAAATTGTGATGGTGTTAATTATGTATATGTTGTATACATGTATGTTGAGGCATGTTAGATGCATTGTTATATGCATGTTGATGATAGATATGATATGTTTATACACATGTGCAAAATATGATGTGATATGGTTGTTAATGATGTACATGTGGTGTTGACATGTGAAATGAGATTATGAGGTGATTTCTTGATCCGAGGATCATGGTGAGTACATGCTAGGCATGGAAATGTGATTTGTGCATGACGGTAAGTCATGGTGAGTACGTGCTAAGCACGGAAGTTGTTAATAAATGGTATTGTGGAATGTGTTAGTATTGGCATTAGTATGCTTGGGTACAAATGATCGATCATTAGGATGTTTAGTGTGCACACGTGAGTCAAAATGCGCGCGTGGTCTTGATGATGATAGTTATCAAGATGGAGTACGGGTTCACCCGGAAATCTTCTTATATATTTATATGTCGATGATGAGTGGAATCCCATCGACGGGCGTGAGGATGAGTGGAATCCCCTCCACGTGAACGGTGATGAGTGTAATCCCACCGTCAGGTAATGGTTGTGTTGTTGGATGTGAGTTCCAACGGTTTTCCGCGTATTCGAGTCATAGCTAGGTGCCAATACGGATTGTGGTTTATGTTGCCATTGTGTGATTAATTGTGAGCCAATGTGATTTGGGATGTGTTGCTAACATGGTTTAATATGTGTGATTTCATATGTTGTGGATTTAAACATGTTGAGCATGACATGATATTGGATATATGTTCATGCATCATTTATATTTATGGCTCGTGTGGATCGGAGGTAAGATCATGCATTTAATCTTGGTTGTAGCTCGTGCTTGGACCCTGCATTGTCGAAGGTTTGTTTTACGAGCTTACCCTCACTAATCTTTTATGCTTACGCTCTCTTTTGTTCGACAATGCAGATCAATGACTAGTGGGTGGCAAGGGCAAGGAAGGGCCTCCAAGTGTTGCTTACGGTTAGCTCAAGTATGATAGTTAAATTTAAAGATTGTAATAGTAAAGCAATGGGATAGGTGTCGTGTTATGATGCTTTTGGAATATATTGTCGTTGTTGTTGTTTAGGATCATGTTAGACTCCTCGTATGTGTTGTTAATTTGGCTTTTGGGGTGTATGCCTTGCTTGAAACCATGTTAGTATTTTGCTATCTAGAATTGCCTAAGTGTTGGATATGTTAAAGCTTAATATCTATAATGACATGTATGGATGTGTGGCTTGAGATGTTGTGCCTTGGTGTTTGGTCTCGTTTTATTGGTGTTAAAGTATGCTTGTAAGCTGGTTTGCCTTAGGATTATTTGCTAGTATGTTTTTGGAGGTGTTTTGGGGCACCCTTGTGCCTTAAAACAGCCAAAACGAGTCTACAGACGGGGGGCGTTTCGAAACGGGCCACCCTGTTTCGATACGGTCCCTTTGCTTTTGGCCAGCCGTTTCGAAACGGATAGGGGCTATTTCGGTACGTTTTGGCTACTGGAATTTTGAGAAATTGACGAGATATAGGCGTACCGAAACGGGTCCTTGGTGTTTCGAAACGGTCAAATATCGTTGACCACGAGAAGTTGACCGTTGGGGTTGTTTCGATACGGGTCACCCCTGTTTCGTAACGGTCTCCTCATGGTTGACCCTGACCTGTTGACTAAGTCAAGGCGTATCGAAACACCCTAAAGGCGTTTCGATACGGCCTGCTGTAAAGGGCTAAAATGAGCTGTTTAATGCATCGTCTTGGATGGTCAATGTTGAATTGTTGCTTTTCCGTTGTTGTGCCTTACATAGGATTTAATCATGCCTTTAGACAAGATAAAGTTAAAAGAAATTTTTTGGGTCGTTAACCGAGGAGGAACCTTAACGGGTTTCGCTTCGGTTTTCCCCGTGTGACCCACTCGGACCGGTCATCCGACCAGACCGGGACGAGGGGGTTACATTTTTTGGTATCAGAGCCTGAGGTTACCGAGACCTTGGGCAGGTAAGTGAGGTAAGTTAAGTTCTTGCATTGTAATTGCACGGTGTTTCCTTGCCATGTAAGCATGTTGCTTGTTATCCGTGTATGCTATGACGTGTGATTGTTTGATTGAAAATGTATGTTGATTGATTGTACGCATATGTTTGCTTGTTTAGCAAGTATGCCTTGTTATATGCTTGGTTGAACATATATGTGTGTTGATTTGTTTGAAACATGTTGAGTAGAGTCCCATTACTTCTATTACATAGGAAAAAGAATTTTAAGTGAGGGAAATCATACTTGAGCCACTTGGACCTTTCCTTTGCTAACCCAACTTGTATGTTAAATTGTTGATTGATTTATTGCTTTTAGTGAGTTTGAGGCCAGTGTGTGGGCCGTGAATCGGTAAGTGGAAGTTGTGGTTTTTGAAAACGTGGATGATGTGAAGGAAGTTCTTTGCTATAGTTAGGGGAGTATGGTTGTACCCGAGTTGAGGTACAATTTGTTTGCTCGAGTCCGCAAGTATGTGAGTTGATTCTTGTTGGTGAGGGACGATGGGACCGATTCTGGTATTAGTTGGTAAAAATAAACAATGGCCTTTGAGTGAAGCTCAGAGGGTATCGATGTTATAGTAGATAAGTCCTTGGTACAGTTATGAGTTTGTTCCCTTTTGATTGATTCTGAATCTATACTTTTGTATGTTTTTAGCAAGCACGCAAAGTTGAATGTGCCCGATGAGGTGTTAGAGGTGGGTGCGAGCACCTTAGTTCCCTAGAAGAGATCAAGGTAAGGGTCTCGTGTGAGTAATCTGAAATTCAGAAATGTTAGTTGGTGATCGTTGGAGTTCGGCCTGTAGTTTTAATGCAAGACAGCCGATCAGTATCCGTGAGTGGGAATCGATTTGTACGATTAGACCATTGTGCATCTGAGTTGTCTTCCAGCAAGAAGGAGAGACGCAGTCACTTCCGATATGGTTGAGCCGAGAAGGAAGTCTTGAGCTTTGACTCCAAATTGTTTGGTAGCGGGATGTTTTGAGTCGTCAGGACCGATGTTATAGAACAAGTTCAAGCGTGATAGTTTGTGTGTGATCAGAACTGAATTTTGAGGTTTCGAGATAATCTAAGAACGATTTAGAAGAGTTGGATTTTGTTGAAAGGACCAGCCTGAAGACAAGAGGGTCGAAGACTAACAGCTGTGTACTTGTGAAGTTGCAATTTCTACAGATTCGTCCGTTTGTGTGAGCATGCAAAGGAATTTGATATATCTCTGTTGAGATTTTAGACGTAGGGACGCATGTGACTAGATCTTTTGGGAGATAGTAGTGATCAGAAAGATGTACAAAAGATGTTTGTTGGTGGTTCATGGTTACTAGTTTCTAGTAGATGTGAAGTGATTGTCTTCCTACGGTTTCGATGTACCTTTTTGACATGGTTTGGCTTGTAGAGCACAAAGCTAGGATATACATTGAGACAAAGAGAGAATTGCCTTGGAGTCGCAGATTTTTGTGAGACTGTAGTAGTAGGTGAGGATGTGAACTCCTTATAGAATGTTGATCCAACTTAAGAGGTCAAAGATTGGTTGAGTTTAGTCAACAAGCTTGCTTAGAAATTGTGATGGATTTGATTTTGAATGAAGATTAAACCACAGAATGTTAGAATAGTTGTGTTTTCTTTTCCTAGAAGTGTTTGGAAGAATTACCGGTTTACCTCTTGTTAGAGGAGAAGAGTTTGTTATTGAGACCGTTTTCGAGGTTGCTTCTGTTTTGTTTGTTCTGTAACTTATGAATTCCAAAGGAATTGTGTAACCCCCTCGTCCCGGTCTGGCCGAATGACCGGTCCAAGTGGGCCACACGGGGAAAACCGAGTGAAAACCAATTAAGGTTCCCCCTCGGTTAGCAACCCTATATTTTTTTTTCTTTTCTAGATGCTTGTATTAAATCCTATATGAGAGAACACGCAGCGAACAAACATTGACACAAAACTCACAAACTTACAATTAAACAACCAATTTTTCCATTTTAAGAAGGACGTATCGATACACCTACATGGGGTATCGATACGCCTTGACCAAAGTCAAGGCTCTCCTTGACTCAGGGAAGGCCGTATCGATACACCATTTAGAGTATCGATACGCACCTCTCGGTCAACAACACTTAGTCAACTAGGTTGTACCGTATCGATACAAGTAACCCCGTATCGATACGCCCTGCACTCCACAACCCCCTCAGGATTCCAGAGAGTTTGGACCGTATCGATACACTCCGTGTATCGATACGCTCAGCCTAACTTGGATCTCAGAGAGTTGAGGGTGTATCGATACACAGGTGTGTATCGATACGCCCTGCTTTACAATGCTCTGTTTTCAGCAAAAACATATAAGGCACACTACATAAATGCATAATTTGACCTCCCAAGACCCAACAACACACAAACAACCTTTAATAAACAAAATGTCAATACACATGGCATTCAAACACACAAGGATCATGCATCTCAAGAATTCATACAACAAGGCAACCTAAGCATCTACAACATACCATCCCTTTTAACATTCAACAAAGTAATTCATGCTTTACAACCCAAAACATCATATAAAACAAAAAGTTATAAAAAGCTTATACATCAACCCTTTTGCCACATTGCTAACTAGTACAAAATTACCACCGTACTTGAGTTACAAAACTTGGAAGCCCTTCTTGCCTTGCTCCGAGCTAACGCCACACTAATGATCTGCATTGTTGAACATTGAGAGCGTAAGCTATAAGCTTAGTGAGGGTGCTCTAAAACGAAAGCAACAACAATACAGGGTTCAAGCATGTAATCCCTAAACCTTATATCTAACATGCATAGGCAACATCACAAGTAGTCCTAGCTAGTCCATCAAGTGGCATAATATGACATATTACCTCATACTAAGCACCAAGCATCAATAACAATAGTCATGTTTCACCACTATATATCACCATATATGAATAAGTTAATTGGCCACTTTAAATTACCCCGATTGTGCGGATTTGAAACTCAACAACACTTTACCTCGGTGGGATTCCACTCATCACCGGCCTTGCATGGATGGGATTCCACTCATCGCCACATGCCCTACGGATGGGATTCCACTCATCATCACGTAGAAATGAATAATTTCCGGTGGAATATTACTTCACCGTACTCCTCCTTGGTGCCTTAACGCCACCAAGGCCACGTACGTTTTGACTCAATTTGTGTGCACACTAATCCTAATGATCGATCATTTACAACCGGTAATTATTTAGTGCCAATTATCATTTACCACCACACGTTTTCCATCAATCAATACTCATGCTCATCACATATATATACACCTCATGAATATACATGTACAAAACCACCAAGATCACAATAGCATAGTTAAGTAAACACAATAGCATACATGGATATCAACGGATAACTAACAACTCGAATTAACTACAAGTGGCCTACCAAGCACACTTTACACAAGCACACTACACATACTCGAACCAACTTTAGGATAAGTTTAAAACCACTCACCGCCCTTCCTTTGTCAATCGAAACAATCCTCCTACGACCTCGTATTCGGCTCCAAAGCTCCTTCAACGTTTCTTCTTGCTTCTAACCAAACAAAACACACTTATTACACCACGATTCAATGCTAAAACTCAACTAACAACTCACTTCACAAACATAAGCCATTTTCCACAAATTCTCAATCCACAACTCATCCAAAAACTCAATTTTCGTACTCCCCAAATACCTTGCTGAAAACTCCACTTCCAAACACCCAAATGACCTCTAACACATCCCAAATCACTCTCATATCATACCTTAACCATCAGCCCTTAGTTTTCAACATAAACTTCACCAAAAACCAAGTTTTAACACCTTAAAATTTAACATATGAACATAGTACGAATTTTCATCCAAATTTAACCAAATTGACATATAATGTGTATTTCATCATGATTAAGCTTAATCCCAACTCAAAACATTAAAATAATTTGGAAAACCACCTAAAATCCAAACTTTAACATAAAACCATAATTTCTCAAAGTCTCATGTTTTTAAATTTTAAGACCAAATATAGATAGAGGACAAGGAGGAGAGTCGGAAAACATAATTTACCTTTCAAAACGACGTTGAAATCAAGTTGTATGACCAATCAAATAGTGAAAAGCTTGAGAGAGTTAAGAGATGGTGTCTAACGTTTGGAAAGAAATAGAAGAGAAGAAGAAGATGATGACTCATATAATTTTAAAGTTATCTTACTTTTAATAAAAGTTTTGGGTAAAATCGCAACATAGGTCCCTCCCCTTTTATTAAAGCTCAATTACACCACAACTTAAGTTGAGTTGATTCTAATTAAATTTTATTAACTCGACTATAAACTCGGTTTACTCCTAGGCCCAAAACACGGGTGTTACAAATTGAGAATGTTGAAGAATTAACTTCGAGACTTGTTAGACCTTAGATTCATTAGGCCTAGTGCATCATCTCAGAGCTCTACAGTGTAATTTGTGAAGAAGAAAGAGTGACAGTACGAGAATGTGTTCAGATTACATACAGTCGAAACAAGTGACAGTGAATGATTAGTATTCGTTTCCGAGTGTCAGTGATTTATTGGTCAGTTAGTGTGTGCTTTAGTCTATTTGAAGATTAGTTTGAGATTCGTTTACTACCAGTTGAAAGTGAGAAAAGTTGAAGTACCGAAGACATCTTTAGGGGCAAGATGTGATCACCTTGAGCTCTAAGTTATGTCGTTTTGTTTGACTAGTATATTAGTTACCTTCATAGAGATGTTGAGCAGAATATCTTCCTGAGTTTCTTGATCAGTTGTAGTAGCTCTTCTAAATGTCACGTGAGTATATTCAAGTGCCGAGGAAGATCATGACAAGCTTTGAAGTTAGTGTGGTAGACTCTATTAGAGAATTAATTGTATACCAAGTTGTGCAACGTGAACTTCGAGTTAATGAAGATGTTCTCTTAGGACATGTAGATTAGCTGAGTGTATTAGAACAAATCTTGAGCAGACAGAGGAAAATATGAGTTGGAAGAAATTGAAGACTGTGACAGGTATCTTTAGTTCCTAGGTCTAGCATTGTTACTCTCAGAGAATTGTAAATAGTCTTTTGAAGATAGCTGCTCCTTTGACAAGTTGCTACAGAAGACTGTTCAGTTTGTATGGTCAGATGCGAGACAATGAGCCCTTGAGAAACCGAAAGAAAATTTGATGAGAACTTCGACCTTGATCCAGTCTATATCAGAGAAAGAATTTGTGAACCATAGTGATGTGTTACATGTAGAGTTAGGTTGTGTGCTTATGCAAGACAGAAGATTGTGGCTTGTTCATCAAGATAGTTGAAAGACCGTGAGAAAAGTTATCCGATATGAGACATAGAGTTAATTACAGTTGTATTTGCCTCGAAGACTTAGAGACAAAGACGTATAGTGAGAAATGCACAGTGTATATGTACGTATCATCAGAACTTGAAATATTTGAAGACTTAGGAAGGGTTGAAACTTGAACCGCATGAAGTGTTAGAAATGCTTGAAGACTGTAATATCAAGATTGAGTACCATCCGAAGATAGTCAACGTAGAAACCGATGTTCCGAGCTATGTTGTTGTTAGATTAGTAGTTAGGCTGCGAGATGTAATTGCCGAATTCAGTTTACCGAATGATAGTATTCTTGTGGCCGAGTTTCATGTTGAACCTACATTGAGTCAGAATGCTTGAAGAGAAACAGTTGCAAGACAGATTCTTGGCACCTCACGTGCGAGGCATAGTGGAAGGAAGACCGACAGAATGCAATTTCAGAGATTATAGAGTTTGTATTTTTAGAGACAGAATAGTTGTGCCGATTGGCATAGTGTTTTGAGACGTACTGTTTTGGCCGAAGCATGTGGCAGTTCTTTTGTATTGCATCTGAGTAGTATGAAGACGTATTGTGGGTTGAATATGAGTACTTCTGGATTGAGTTTATGAATAATGTGGTTCAGTATGAGAGTAAGTGTGTAAATTGCCAGCGTGTCAAGACCGAGTATCAGTTTTCTTCTAATTGCTACATCCGTGTGAGGTACTTAATGAAAGTGGGTAATAGAGATTCGAGATTTCTACTAGATTTTTGGAAGACGTTTGCATAGTGTTTGGTTACCTGTTGAAGTCAGATGATCAGTCAGGGAAGGTTATGGGTCAAGTATTCGAACATTGTTGTATGAGTTGTGAATCAGACTAGTTCTGTTGTTTGTTTGTTGCGGTTACCACCAGAGTTAGAAAGAGGGTTGTGATGTGCCTGTGTATCTGTGATTCGGGAGTGTGAGTCAGATCTGTCCCGTGCTATGTTGTTGAAGAGATTGAGTTGAGTTTTAAATTGACATGCCTTGAAGGAACCAGTTGAGATCTTAGCATCAGATAGCTAGTGTTGCGTGGTAAGTATACCGAGTTGGTTAGTATGTTGTGGTGAGAGAGAAATGTGTGGAGGAGCATGTTTCAGTGACTCTTCCTGTTCGATGAATTTCGGGGACGAAATTCCTTAAGTGGGAGAGAGTTGTAACACCCGGGTTTAGGGGTCGGGTGGAAATAATATTTAAATAATATTTTGGGTCTCGGGTTTATGATTAAATAATATTATACATTATTTGGACCTTGTGTCTTTCTTTATTTTCAAAATAAACATTTTATGTTTGGACTAATTTGAAATGAAACTAAAATGTCATGGATTTTAAAGTAAGGGAGAGTTGCCATCTCATTAATGGCACTATTGTAATTTCAAGCCCTTGGAAATTAAAAACCCCTTTTTAATTTAAAACACCAAATTTTCTCTTCTTCCCTCTTCATTCTTCATTTCTCACGACAAAGAGGGGGAAGCTTCTCCAAGTTCTATCCAACCTTCTTTTCTCCTTCATTTTGGCTCGAAATTGAAAGGTAAATACATCCCCATCTTGCTCTCATCTTCCTCTACTTGGAAGTACAAATAGATTTCATTTTCATCAATGTTTTAGAATTTGGGTTTTTCAAAGTTTTGGTTAAAGGTTGTGACTTTATGAGTTTTTATCAAGGCTTTTAGTTTAATTATGTTAGATATGTTGTTTGTGAATTAAATAGTCCAACATATATGATTTTTAGAGTATTTTAAATGAATTCCCGAATTTGGGTATAAATGGGTTTTTTGAAGGGTTTTGGGTGAGTTTTGGGGGTTGTTTTAGGTGAGAATTGATAAGTTATTGGTAGTACTATGGTTGGGGTTGATTTGGGATCGTTTGTGTGTGCAATGGATGTTGGAAACATGGCTTTTGGACATGGTTTTGGGGCTGTCCGAGATTGCAAATATTGGGGTTTGATCATGGCTTGCAACGTTGTAAATTGAATTTGAATTGTGTTCCGGGTTGGTCTTTTGATGTTGGGCTGATTTGGAATTGTTTGAAATGTGTTTGAGGTTGTTTAGAAGCGGGAATTTGTGTTGGAGAAGCTTCGGGAAGAAATCCGGAACTTGAGGGAGGTTGCTTGCTTGGCTTGGAGCTTGGAAGCTTAGGTGAGTGGTTAAATGTTTTTAAAATGGTTTTGAGTATTTGGTTCAAGCATGTGAACCTAGGATGGGCTTGGTAAACCCACCTAGAGTTGAGATTAGAGTGGTAGCCTAATCCCAAGCTTTGATTAGAGACTTTGGTTGCACTCTTTAATGGTTGTATATGCCTCGTGTTAAATTGTGATGGTGTTGATTATGTATATGTTGTATACATGTATGTTGAGGCATGTTAGATGCATTGTTATATGCATGTTGATGATAGATATGATATGTTTATACACATGTGCAAAATATGATGTGATATGGTTGTTAATGATGTACATGTGGTGTTGACATGCGAAATGAGATTATGAGGTGATTTCTTGATCCGAGGATCATGGTGAGTACATGCTAGGCATGGAAATGTGGTTTGTGCATGACGGTAAGTCATGGTGAGTACGTGCTAAGCACGGAAGTTGTTAATAAATGGTATTGTGGAATGTGTTAGTATTGGCATTAGTATGCTTGGGTACAAATGATCGATCATTAGGATGTTTAGTGTGCACACGTGAGTCAAAATGCGCGCGTGGTCTTGATGATGATAGTTATCAAGATGGAGTACGGGTTCACCCGGAAATCTTCTTATATATTTATATGTCGGTGATGAGTGGAATCCCATCGACGGGCGTGAGGATGAGTGGAATCCCCTCCACGTGAACGGTGATGAGTGTAATCCCACCGTCAGGTAATGGTTGTGTTGTTGGATGTGAGTTCCAACGGTTTTCCGCGTATTCGAGTCATAGCTAGGTGCCAATACGGATTGTGGTTTATGTTGCCATTGTGTGATTAATTGTGAGCCAATGTGATTTGGGATGTGTTGCTAACATGGTTTAATATGTGTGATTTCATATGTTGTGGATTTAAACATGTTGAGCATGACATGATATTGGATATATGTTCATGCATCATTTATATTTATGGCTCGTGTGGATCGGAGGTAAGATCATGCATTTAATCTTGGTTGTAGCTCGTGCTTGGACCCTGCATTGTCGAAGGTTTGTTTTACGAGCTTACCCTCACTAAGCTTTTATGCTTACGCTCTCTTTTGTTCGACAATGCAGATCAATGACTAGTGGGTGGCAAGGGCAAGGAAGGGCCTCCAAGTGTTGCTTACGGTTAGCTCAAGTATGATAGTTAAATTTAAAGATTGTAATAGTAAAGCAATGGGATAGGTGTCGTGTTATGATGCTTTTGGAATATATTGTCGTTGTTGTTGTTTAGGAGCATGTTAGACTCCTCGTATGTGTTGTTAATTTGGCTTTTGGGGTGTATGCCTTGCTTGAAACCATGTTAGTATTTTGCTATCTAGAATTGCCTAAGTGTTGGATATGTTAAAGCTTAATATCTATAATGACATGTATGGATGTGTGGCTTGAGATGTTGTGCCTTGGTGTTTGGTCTCGTTTTATTGGTGTTAAAGTATGCTTGTAAGCTGGTTTGCCTTAGGATTATTTGCTAGTATGTTTTTGGAGGTTTTGGAGGTGTTTTGGGGCACCCTTGTGCCTTAAAACAGCCAAAACGAGTCTACAGACGGGGGGCGTTTCGAAACGGGCCACCCTGTTTCGATACGGTCCCTTTGCTTTTGGCCAGCCGTTTCGAAACGGATATGGGCTATTTCGGTACGTTTTGGCTACTGGAATTTTGAGAAATTGACGAGATATAGGCGTACCGAAACGGGTCCTTGATGTTTCGAAACGGTCAAATATCGTTGACCACGAGAAGTTGACCGTTGGGGTCGTTTCGATACGGGTCACCCCTGTTTCGAAACGGTCTCCTCATGGTTGACCCTGACCTGTTGACTAAGTCAAGGCGTATCGAAACACCCTAAAGGCGTTTCGATACGGCCTGCTGTAAAGGGCTAAAATGAGCTGTTTAATGCATCGTCTTGGATGGTCAATGTTGAATTGTTGCTTTTCCGCTGTTGTGCCTCACATAGGATTTAATCATGCCTTTAGACAAGATAAAGTTAAAAGAAATTTTTTGGGTCGTTAACCGAGTAGGAACCTTAACAAGTTTCGCTTCGATTTTCCCCGTGTGACCCACTCGGACTGGTCATCCGACCAGACCGGGACGAGGGGGTTACAAGTTAAAAATATTTATACAAAATAGACTCTATCTAATATAAAATAAAAGTATTGTAAATATTATAACTCGAGTTTTAGACTTATTAAATATTACATGAATTTAGTTGGGCTATGCCCAAAATATAATTAAATTTTCTAATTCAAATTGAGTTCATAAAGCTTGTTTACTCGTTCGGATCATATTATTAAAATATGTAAATACTATATTTTGGTATTAATATATTATGATTAAATTTAAATAATAAAAACTTGGTTATTAAAATGATAGTTGGGTTATCCAGACTCTAGACCAAACAAAACCTAACAGTTCTATTAAAAATAAATATTTAAATACTTAGTTGAGTCGTGGCTTCTTGTAGTTGGTTGTTATCCATATAAATAATTTTATATACACTCTTTTTCTTCTAATTTAAGTTAAAAAAAATTAACAAGACATATAATAGTATTTTTTATTTTTTTAATTAAAAAATAAAATAAATATTCAAATCAATTTCCGAAAATCAAACAAATAATTCGGGATTAGATCTTGCGTTGCGTACCAAGCTTACGGGGTGTTCCTGAACGGCCTAGACTCGTTTCGGAACACCTGACCGTTGGGCATAAAATTTGAATGGTTTTGAGGTTTGCAAGCTTTACGTTTTAGTCCCGATTCTTGTATGTGCAATTGCTTGAGTTTGAGATGTCCGTTTGAGATGAAATTTGGCAGAGAGGCATGAAACATGACTAATTTCATAATGGTAACTTAAAAATTGGTAAAATCCTCTTAATTTTCAGAATTTACAAATTGGTCCCTAAATTCGTATTTTGTGCAATTGGGTCCCTTATTGTTTTCCGATTGCTGTGATTTTTGAGTATGCTTATCTCAAGAGAATGCCTAGGGTTAATGTGCATCTAGACAAGTTTAAAAAGAAAAAAAAGGGTCGTTAATCAATGTTGACTTTCGGGTTGACTTTGGTTTTCCCCGTGTAATCTTCGTAGTCCGGGTCAACCGTCTAGGCCGGGCTAAGGGGGTTACATTTGGTGGTATGCCCTCGAGCTAGCTCATAACTTTTTTATTAAATAAAAATTAGGGTAAGATACTGAAATTATCACTTAACTTTGGTCATTTGACCTATTTTAGTTACTCAACTTTAAAAATGCTCAATTTACTCATTAAACTTTACTTTTTGACCTATTTTGGTCATTTTGGATTATTTTATTAATATTTTAGGATGACTTGGCATATTTTATTATTATTAAATATAAAATAAATAAATAAAATATATTTTATTATTATTAAATAAAAAAATTAAAATAAAACCCTCAAACACTCAAATCCCTAAACCACTCTCACCCTCACCGAAAGTTTCCACCCACTCGCCGGCATCGGTGTCAGCGTTATTCACCCGTTCATCGGTAACACCTTGCCGGCGTCACCCAACCATTCGCCAATATCACCCTTACCGGTGGTTTCTGACTTGTTTGCCCCCGCCCCTTTCTGCGGTGTTTCTCATACTCATCTCAGTTAGCGGCTTTGAATTTTTGAATGGTAGTAAGTGATGCAAAATTGGTGCTTTGATTCATCTGTTTCACTTTTCTGGAAAAAATGAAAAACACAACTCATATATGAAGTTAATGCAAGATTCATATTAAAAAACAAAAAAAAAACACAGTACTGGATTTTTGAGTTTTTGAATGCTATGATTTTATGCTTAGATTTCTCAGGGTGAATGGAAAAAAGCAATATTATGTTTGAAGCATAGGGAATATAGTTCATCAGTTTCCAGTAAGGTATGTGCCTAAGAAACCTTTAGAAACTGAAGAACCTGAAACTTGTTCAAATTCAAAGGGTTTGAGAAAAAGGGGCGAAGGCAAACAGGTTAAAAACTCACCGGTAAGGGTGACGCCGGCGAAAGTGAGACCGATGAACGGGTGAGTGACGCTGACACCGACGCTTGCGATTGAGTAGATTATTCCGGTGAGGGTGGCCGGCAAGTGACGGCGGTGAGGATGGGAGAAATTTGTGGTGTTTGGATTTTATTTTATAATTTTTATATTTGATAATAAATAAAATATGTCATGTCATACCTAAATATTAATAAAATAATTTAAAGTGACCAAAATAGGTCAAAAAGTAAAGTTTAATGAGTAAATTGAGCGTTTTTAAAGTTGAGTGACTAAAATAGGTCAAATGACCAAAGTTGAGTGATGATTTCAGTATTTTACCCTAAAAAATATTGTTAATGTTTGACAATTAGCGGTTAGTTGATTGTATTAGCGGATTGCATAAAAGTGTTTGGTAAAATTAATTGATAGCTGATAGTTGTTTAATTATTTAAACAAGCAAAATGACATATAAGGACATGATTATAATTGATACTTGTTTGAATAGTTTATCAGTTATCAATATTTTGTATCTATTAATATTAATTATATTTTAAAAAATATTTTTTAATATAACATTACTAAGCATATTTGAAGGATCTAGATATTATTTATATAATTATTTTTAAAACAAATTAATTAATTATTAAATTTAAAAACAAATATAAATGTGTGAGAATAAAAAGAAAAAAAAAACAAAAAATATTAGTTTACAAATATCACAATTTAAATACGTCAGGGTGAATAATTAAAAATAAAAAATGTTAAATTTAGGTTATTTGGAGATTTTTGATTATTATTAAGGGGACGTTTGGTTCACAGAATGTAGCATTACCCTTGAGAATAAGATTTCTGTAATGATTCATTACTTGACATATTACTGAGAATGTTATAATACTTTGTTTGGTTTGTTTAACATGAATGTAAAATTAAAGTGTTTGGTTGATGGATTATAAGATTACCAGAATGCATATTTTACAAAATTATCCTTGTGATATATTTCTTTTTAACTAGTCAAACTTCAAATATTAAAGTGAAAATATTTGCATGAAAATTCACAAGAAATATATTTTCTATTATTTTTAATTTATATATTTTTCTTTTATAAAATTCGTACAGAAATAATTGAATATATTTTTTAATGTTATAGTACAATATCATATATTTGAATATTTGTGATTTATTATAAGGGTTTTATTTTGATGCACAAGCTGTGTAAATTTTTTTTACACAATCCTTTTATAAAATTTAAAATCTAAATCTCAAACCCTAGCAACGTAAGCCCTAAACCCTAAGCCCTAAACCCTAAACTCTAAATTCTAACCATAAACCTTAAATTATATACCCTACATACTAAACCCCTAAACCCTAACATAAAATCCTAAACCCTAAACCCTAAAATTAAAGGGCTTGTGTAAGCTAAAGTGTACACAACTTGTGCATCAAAGTATTTTCCTTATTATAATTATATATTTGTAAAATAAAGGAAAAATCATAAACTTCTATAATAATCATCACATTCGCTACTAAATCAAATATACTAATAACTAACTATAACTATTATAATTATATATTTTATTACTCAATTTATATTATTTTTAAAAACAAAAGTCTTTTTTTTAATTCAAAATTTCAAACAAAATTTATAATATGAATTTAAATTAAATAATACAGATTTTTACCGTATAAATAACAAACATTATTCTTTAGGGAATAAATAATATTAAAAATTATTTCTAATATTTATTATTATTTTTAATGATGAGGTTGGTTTATAATATATTTTATTATGCAACAATAAGGAATTGTTTTAACCTATCAAAATAAATAAAAATATTGTTAGAGAAATAAAAATAATGATTTATTTGAATACAAAACATTATTTCAAAGGTATTTTAGTCACTACTGGTAAGAATTGTCTAATACCTAAGAATAGGGTGGGAATGACATTCCCACCATTTGAGGAAAAGAAACTATTATTGGGAAAGTAGCATTAACTCTGCAGGGAATTTTCCTAAACCAATCGTGGGTATGTGATTCCAGAAAAGATTATTTCCATTGGTAATGATCTATAATAATCTTTTCCGCGAACCAAACGTTCCCTAAAGGTAAAAGGTTTTATAACTATTATGTCAAAAGTTCTAATTTCAAAAAACTCCTATTAACAATTTTTTTTTCAAAATTAGAGGCTTCACCTCAATCAGTTATTCCAATCCGCTATTCACCAAACATTTAAATTATGAATTTGACCAGTAAAATCTTTAATATTAACTCAAATCTCTAATTTTAACTCAAATTGTTATTTACCAAACATGACCATTATATTTTCATATCAAAATTCAAACTTATACAATTAGTTTGTAATTTAATCTCTGTTGGTACTGTCGTTCCATTATTTTATAGGAACTGTTTTATTTTTTTATTTTTTTCAAAACGGCTAAGGTTGCTTTCACTATACATCCTAAATTTGATATGATAGATAGGCTTCTTTTAAAAAGAAAGAATTGATAGGGTGCTTTTACTTTTACTGTGCTAATTATTGAATAATTTCACAATTTTTAGAGTTAGTTCGAAAAGTTACATGATAAATGAATTTTTATATAATTATTTATTCTTAAAAAAGTGTATAATTACATAGGTGTAAAATATCTGATTAAACATTATAATCTGTAGATCCTTTTGAATTGTGTGTAATTGGAGCTCCTCAATTATCACCTTCAATTCTTAACAAAGAGGTGAAAATTAATGTAATTACACATATAGTTACACTATTTCATTTTTATGGAAATCATCATCTCATTTTTGTCACAACTTTTACAAATTATTATTATTATTATTTATAATTTTTAATAGTCTAAAGATGATTACAATGTAGTATATGTTCATAGATATTCTTAACCATTTGATAATGCACACTTTGCAGATAAAGCTATTTGAACTTGAGTCTCTTAGAATGAATATCATCTGCTTTTTTACTGAGACCACTTATTGAGTTCTATTATTTATTAAATTTAAATAGGCATTATACATATTGTGCACATGTATAAATTTGTAGTGTACATGATTGTATATACAAAAGCACTATCAAAATAGTTTGTTATTAGCTGAGGAGATATTAGGCTAAATCTAAATTTTGAAGTATTTAAATTTTAGTAATGCGTTATGTATGTATCTCTTATGAAACTATACATCTTTCTATCCAAATAATGTATCTTTTTAGAAATAATCATTGAATAATCAAATTTGTAAGTTATATATACAACAATGCACCCATAAAATGTTTGCACATTTGTATAAAAATAAGTATATTCATAATTTAGAAAGGGTATGGTTTAAAACTTGAACAAAAGAGTGTCAATACAATTTAATCATTGAATTATCAACAAAAACATATATATATATATATATTGAGAATTTGTAAATTTTATACTTATAATTGAAGCATGAATCTACGGATTACAATACACATGCATAATATGTGTAATATACACAATATATATGGTAGTCTAGGGATGTAAAATCGAGTACTCGAATGAGTTTTAGGTCGAGTCAAATTGGGCCTGGGTTATGTAGGGTCAATTCAATGGTTTAATTCAGTTTGACTCGGGTTCGGGTCAACATTAGGTTGATTTCAACTCATACTCGATTCAGATTCGAGTCAGGTAAATACTATATTTGGGTTCAAATGGTTTAAGTTTGAGTCAATTAAGTCGGGTTCGAATGGATTTTTGGTTGGTTACTTCCGAGTAGCAGATCAAGTTCAGGCCGAGTCATGTAGATTTCAGATCAAGTCCAAGTCTAGTTATATCTCTTTCTGATGAAGTTTAGATCATGTCAAGCCAATCAAGTTCCAACTCTCTCAAGTTAAAACCCTCACAAGTCACAAGTATATATATTAGAACTTCGTTTGCTTCCTTAAAATAATTAAAACTCTCTCAAGATATATTCAAGTAATTCAACAAATTTTAAAAAATGTAATATGATGAGTAAAATTTTCATGAAGAAAACAATTGTTACATTTGGAGGAGTAGTGTACATGATAATTAATTTTATAAGAATTTTGAAATGTTATAAAGAAATAAATTTAAAAAATTTAACAATCAATATCTTGCGATAATAGTGAAGTGAAAATGTTAGAATTTTTTTATTAAAATGGATACTTAGTAAGAATAGAACAAAATGTATTAAGTCAATTAGACATTAATACAGGCCGAGTCAGTATTAATTATGGTCAATTACAAGTTGGGTCAACAACAAGTTGGATCAATTATAGGTGGATAAAACCGAATCTTGGGTCATTTGAAGTCTGGTTATATCAAATATTTTTCAGGTTAATTTTATGTCCAAGTTCATATCATGTCGGCTTTGGTTGTCAAATATTAGGCCCAATTCGGGTTCAATTCATTCTTAGGTCAGATTTAAATCTAAAATAATCGTGTGCAACTCAAGTTCAGTTCGAATTCAGGTCAAGTACAAATCATCACCACTTCAGATCCTAACTAATTCTAACTTGAGTTGATTTCAGTCGAATTTCTAGACCAGGTCAATTTTTTACTCCCCATATGGCAGGCATGCTTAACATGGAGTATTATTAATTTTATCCAAAGTAACAAACTACTAGCTAGCATTATAGATAGATAGATATATAATATGTATTACTTTTGAAATAGGATCCAATTATATAGTATAAAAGTTTTTAATTTTTACACGTTTTTTAGATCGTTGGATGAGTGAAATGGATGATTGAGATAAACAATGAGTGAAGTAAAGATTATCGCTTGAAAAAAATAAGAAATTAATCTCAATCATCCATTTCACCTATCCGACGATCTAAAAATGTGTAAAACTATAAGTTTTACTTTTTATATAAGTGGATCTTATCCCATTACTTTTAGAACTTTTCAAGTTTTTTTTTAAGTTCAATTACAAGGAATATGTGATTCCCACATCTCATTATCCAATAAACTGTAAGCAAAATTAAGATGAATTGATACACGAGCTGGCTCCATTATCCTTTAGCAAACAATAATTGGCGTGACCATGAATCAAAATCCCAAAATAAATAAGACTGAAATCCAAGTCTAGTTTGTTTGACAATGAAAAGAAAATAAAAGGCAAAAAAGTGCTTTTTTATCTTTTGAGGAGGGTCCATATAACTACACTTTTAACTTAGTGGAATCGTATCAATCATTAAAATGAAGCTCCATTGGTTGTCATCAATTCACACTTTAAAAGATAACCTATTTTCCATATTGAATCAATGAAATGCCACACCTAATTGGTCCTTGTAAATTTAGGTTAAAAAGCTGGACACAACGCCAAAAAAATACTCCTAACATTTGTCTGATTTTAATCTCTTTTAAAGTAATTTAATTCTCAATGTTTTTTTTGTCAAAATATCTGCGGATGAAAACTATTATTCAACTAACGATAAATAATTTGAAATGACGTAGCAATTTTACATGGCAGTACATTCTGTCAAGTCATTTCAAGTTGTTTATCGTTAGTTGACCTAACAATTTTATCCGCAGAGGGGCCATTTTGACCCAAACTAAAATTTTTAGGGTTAAATTGGTTTAAAAATAGATGCCTAAATAACTATTTAATCAAACGTTCGAGACATTTTTTAACTTTATGCCTAAAAACCTAAAAATCAAAGAAAATAAAGGGTTCATGAACTATTAACTCATAAATCCAAAAAAAAGTATCTTATTTCGAATCCCAAACCTTGAAAAAGGTGTTTGATATTATACTATAACAAAAAGATGGGGGAAAACTGGAAAATGCATGGATTTTCTTATAGTTTTTTCCCCTTTATTTGTTATAACAACAACAAGAATGAAAACCCCAAACATGGAAATTATGAACAAACTAGGGAAAGTTGTATAGTTGCTTCAGAAATCAGGTTTTCCCTTGTTTTGCAGCTTCAAATCCTTGTAAAACCTTTTAATGAAATCCTCAGCTGCCTTATCAACGTTGCCATTCCCGTCATCGGCGTCTCTTATAGGGAAAGGAGAGTCCGTTACCCTAAGCTGCCTCACCAATGGAGTTTGTCCGAAACCCGGTAACATAGGGGAAGCAGCAACAACACCAGCTCCAACGTTGTTGTTGTTGTCGTTGTCGTTAAGCATGTCGAGGACGACCTTGACGGCGTTCACGGTGGCCATGTCGTCGTCGTGAGTAGGGGGCGCGTGGGTGCAAGCGAAGAAGTGGTGGTAGTAGTTGGTAATGCCGGTTTTCTTCTTGGAGGGGAGGTTGAAAGGGAAGATGTAGTTTGGGGTGTTGCTGCAGCTGAACTCGTACTCGTGGGCCGCCGAGGCCGAGACCTGGTGGTGGTGGTGGTGGAAGAGGAGGAGGTTGGCGATGGCTTTGGAGGTGGCGATTTTGCCACGTTTGAGCAGCGTGTGGAAATGGACCAACAATTTTGGCTTGGAGAAGATGCCTTTTTTCAACATGAAGAGAACAGCCCTTACTATGCTCCATACTCTTTTTGCTGTCACCGGTGGATTTTGCTCCATTTTTTCTGCCTTCAATTTTACTTTTGTGGAAATTATTTGTTCGAGTCGGACTCAGTTTGGGGAGGGCTATTTAAAGGGAAACATTGAAACAATGGGGGGAGGAACAGTCACACAAATGAATTTTAATTTAACAAGGAAAATAGTTAAATATGGATTTCTCCAAAGTAGGAGGCACTTTGAGTGTTTATTTGACTCAACTCGTACATAATTTTTTTTCGGTCTAATTAACATTATTTAATTTATTAATCAATTAATTTAATTTATTATTGTATAAGTTTATTTTAGATATGATTTTTTAACTCAGTTTTTCTACTCACAACATTAAGATTTTAATTTGGACGTTGTATAAAGAATCTCTTTCTCATCTTATTGGATCCATTAATAATTGGTAAACCCTACAAGAACTTAAGCAATAGTAATTGTTAGTATGAAATCAGGTTTAAAACAACCTAATATAAATTTGTCAGATGAGCTAAGACATCGTTGTTGTTTCAACAGAGAATGAAGGTTCTAATGTACTTAGGCTTTGTTTGGTGTTGTTTTTCCGCCCAGCTTTTAGAGAAATTTCGCCGAACACTCTGCTTTCCCCCCTCTTCACCCAACTTTTGTGCCGAATTTAGTCTCAAACGCGGCTTTTGAAGACCCAAAACGCTACTTCTCAACTTAAACCCTGATTTTACCAGTTCTGCTGAACGGGACTTTAAAATACAATATCTTTTAATTTATGATGGGATATAATTTCGAATAACTTAAACCTTATATTCTATATCGGTAGTAAACTTTTATTCAAATAGAATCCAACAATTATCTCTCTCTATCAGTGGATTGCTCCAATAATTTCTGGTAGGTGGTGATTAGGTTGGCTCAATATCCGTTGAGCTTAGGATGATGAGAGGGCCAGGTCATTGTTAGACCACTGTTTTGGAGGCAATGGTTTTCTTTAATAATAAAGAAATACCCAAACTTATATTTGCATATTATTTGCTTTATAAACTTTATTTTACCTTTCAAAAGTTACCAAATAAAATACATTAATACTGTCCTATAAAGAGCTTACACATGCTTCTCATTTTACCAAATTGTATAAATTTTTATCAATGAGTTGAAAAGTGATTAATACATTTAGGATGGACCGAAGAAGCTAGAAGAGACAATCGCTCTTTTAGAAATTTGAAATCTGTATATGATTTAATTTTTTTTTAAATTATGTATTTTTTATTAAAATTCTATTTTCGTCTTCTAAAATTTTATAGCTCTGTCCCTTAACATAAAATATTGTGTCCTTCTCTGCCTACATTTATTTTTAAAATAAGGTATCACTAAATTCATTTTCAAATCTTAATGTCACTGTAAAAAATGTGAAGATTATCACTTGGGAAAAAAAGATAAGGAAATAATCTGAGCCATTAATTATCATCATCTAACGGTCCAAAAATTGTGTAAAAGTATTTGAGTTTTACACAGTGTAAGTTGATCCTAACCATATGATTAATATTCGATACACTGCCAGTGTAAAAAAAGTTTACACAAGCATTCCTATTTTCAAGCCTAAATCTAAAATTTTAACCTTAAAACCCTAAAAATCTAACCACAAACCCTAAGCCATGAAACCTAAATTCTAACCATGAATCCTAAATTCTAAACCCTACAACCTAAACCCCTAACCTCTAAACCTTAAATTAAAACCCTAAACCCCTAAATAACCCCACTTGTGGAAACTTTGTTTTCCACCGTCAGTGTATAGGATATTAATCCATATATATATATATATATATATATATATATATATAGGGATAGGATCTAGTTACACAGTATAAAACTCTCTAAGTTTTACGTGTTTTTTGGATCGCTGGATGAGTGAAACGGATGGATTAGATTAACAGTAGAATATGTGAAGATTATCACTTTAGAAAAAAAATAAGGAGTTAATCTCAATCATTCATTTTCTCCATCCAGTAATTAGTTGAGTATTATTTCAGTTAATATCGTTAAGAAGGTGTGAGTTTAAATTTGGTTAAATATAATTATTTTATTTAAGGTTTAAAAAATTCTTAGTAATATAGTCAAAATAGTATGAGGACCTGTATGAGTCACAACTCCCCAAAACGTGAAGAAGAAAAAAATATTAGGCCCTTAAATTTTTTAAAATCTTTTTATTGGCCTCTTCAAAATATTTTACAAAATTTGTTGTCTTCTTAAAATTATTAAATTTTTACTTTAATATGTATTTATAGATTAAATTCATATTCTCAAAATATAAAGTTTATATATACAACTTAAACTATTATACACATAAATCATAAATATATAAATTTGAACTTATTTTTTAAATATTGGTTTCTCCCACAAATGAAAGCTTCAAAACTAATAAAATGTTGATATGATATGATATAATTTATATATTACACATAAACTTAGGCTTTTTTTTCTTTGATTTTATTTCAATATTATTATTTTAATTTTATTTCTCAAATCACGACTCTTCTCGTTTTCCTCTATTTTTTATAATATTTTCAAATAGAGAAAAGAGAAAAGTTGCATTCGAGAAAACTAAAATTTGATATTCCTATTAAATTTTTTAATTGATGAAAATTGAAAATTGAAAATTCTCAACAATCTCACATAATATTTTAAGGAAAAATACTTCAATATACAAGCTTGTGTAAACTTTTTAATTTTAGGATTTAAGGGTTTATGTTAGGGTTTAGAGTTTAGGGGTCCAGATTGTAAGGTGTAGAATTTAAGATTTATGATTAGAATTTAAAGTTTAGGGTTTATAGTTTAAGATTTAAAGTGTTAGGATTAAAAATTTTAATTTTAAATTTTATAGTTTAAATATAAAAAATTGTGTAATTCACGCTGTTTAATTTCGTCCATACTTAGCAATTGAAAGATAATATCGCCGTTTGTTTTGTTTTGGAGTTCTAAAGTTACAATTTGCTTTGTAAAAAGAGAGTTGGAAAATTTTAGAAATGTTTGAAAAAAGATGAAAGAGTGAAAGTAATCCAGCAAAAGTGGCGGCGCAACTTAATTAAGAAAGTCAATTTTGAAGCAACAAAAATTAGGGCTGCAACATATTTTGGGTTACATTAAATATCTCCCAACTTTGAAACTCACTTTAGGTTAAAGCTAACCATTTATTTTTAAATAAATAAATCTAATACACAATATTATTAAATTTAAAGCTTAAAAAGTTTAATTTAGGATTTAAAATTTAAAATTTATGATCAGAGTATAGAGTTTAGAAATTTCGACATTGATGTTAGAGATTTAAATTTTAGATTATATAATTTAAATAAGAAAAAATGTATAATTTTATACGAATTGTGTATTAAAGTGCGTGTTATACTTTGATACAAAGGTCCTTCCTACAAAATTTAAAACCTAAATCCCAAATCCTATAACCCTAAAACATAAACCTTAAACCTTAAATCTCAAACTCTACCCCTACACACTAAAACCTTAAACTCTAACTTAAAACCCCAAACCCTAAAATTAAAAGGCTTATGTGTTAAAATATTTTCCTTAAAATATAATTTTTTATTTTTAATATAAATTGGAAGGGTAGTTTATTTAGAATGGATTCAATGATTGTAAAACTTCATGACTTTGAACTCCATAAAAGGAGTTTCCTTAGCCTATAAACAAACCCAAAGACTGCCAACAAACCAAAGTTTCCTTTAATTTGACCCAAAAAAGGTGAAAGAATCCAATTTTAATGGGTCACTTCATTCAGAGTTCAAGACAAGGAAAAAAAAACAGAAAAAAGAGAAAACATGTACCTTTTATTTTTAAATATCAATTAGGGCTTCGGGTATCGTAAATGTTGTTTTTTTTTTCTCTTCTGATTTCTTGCACACTTAAGTCATGATTGGTAAATAGAAGCTTAAGTTAAAATTAAAAATTTGAGCTAATATTAAAGGTTTGATAAGTTAAATTCACTAATTCAAATGTTTGGTGAATAGTGAGTTGCGGTGAAATTTTTAATTTTATTTTTAAAAATTGTTAATATGAGCTTTTTGAAATTAGAGATTTTGAGATAAGAGTTATAAATACTATTTTCTCTTAATAATTATAAAAAAATTCCAAATAACCTAAGTTTTAACCTTTTTTTTATTTCAATTCTTCGCCCTCACATATTTACATTGGGACATTTGTAAACTAATACTTTTTATTATTATTTATTCTTACACGCTTATATTTGTATTTAATTTTAATAATTAATTAAATTGTATTAAAAATAATTATATAAATAATAAATTAATATATAGATCCTTCAAATATGCTTAGTAATGTTATATTAAAAAATATTTTTCATAATTAAATTAATTAAACAAGTATCAAATATAAGCATGTCCTTATATGTCATTTTGTTTGTTTAAATAATCAAACAGCTATCAGCTATCAGTTAATTTTACCAAACACTTTTATACAATCAGCTAATACAATCTACTAGTTAAATCAGCTAATGCAATTCGTTAATTGTCAAACATGGCCTTAGTTTTGGTGAGTGAATTTTTTAACGGGATTTTCTGCATACACAACACCTCGAACTCGAATCCTGCATAAATGATACTAAATTGCTTTTCACTTAGACCAACCCCATTGGTAATAAGATATTCAAAAGAATATTTTGGCTAGTAAAGTAATAAATTTTATTTGGTGTGCGGCGTGAATCGGTCTAGATCCCAAGGCTTTGTCTTGACTAATACAGATCAATTCGCGTCGTATATCTAGTTTTGGTTGGTGAGTCTCCTAGTAGGGATTTTCTACATGTACAAGACCTCAAACTTGAAACTTGCTTAAACGATATCGAATTACTTATCAGTTGGATCAACCCATTAATAGAATGCATAATCATCATTTAAGTAGTCTACTAGTTCAAAATATTGTTTCCCAACCTGCAATATAACATATTTCTGGGTCTCCAAAACTTGAAACTGTGAATGTGACAACTGTTTCCTCTAGTTTACCATTTGACATGAAATAATTGAAATTCTAGGAATGAAAGCAACAAAAAAATAACTTGTCTGCTAAATATTCTCGAAGAATAAAAATACTTATTACATCCTTTCAAAAGCTAGCAGATATAAACAAAATATAGATTCACAAAATGGTGGGGCAGGCCCGGCCCTGAGGGGTGTTTAGAGGGGCAATGGCCTAGAGCCCAAGTTTGAAAGAGGCCCAATCTGCTAGGTTTAAAAGTAGTATTAAGGAAAAAATATAAAAAAATATTGATTTAGAGAAAGAAAAAGAAAATGAACAATGTTATCATTAATAATTTTGTGTCTCGGAACCCATTAAACCTATTTTTTATGATTTTTTGAGATTATGTATTAGAATTAGATGATGACATATGAGTTATTATTTTTTAATAATTTTATAATAAAAAATTTATCCACTTAAACAACGGAGTATTTAAAAAATATATATTATATGTTATTATTTTGTTTTGTTATATGTTTTATAATTTTTTAAAAGGGTCTAAATCTATTATTTTGCCTAGGGCCCAAAAAGATTAGGATCGGGGTTGTAGCGGGGTGAGCAAATAAACCGAAATCTGAAATGAATTATAGTATTTGGCCAATTGATAGTTTACAAATAGTGCAAATAACTTTGAAATACTATATAATAATCATTATTTGTTTTTATTTACCCGAAGATTTAATTATTTTGAAAATATTTATAAAAAGCACATTGAAACTTTATCAAAAAGCCATAAAAACAAGTCATACTGTCAAATAAAATCAAAACTCAAATTAATATAAAAATACTAAGAATCGAATTAAATTAAAATGGACAATTCAAAAAATTCAAACAAAAACCAACCGACCCCTACAAAAAGAACTCTGCTTGTAATTTTTTTTATTTATCAAAGAAGACCATTCTTCATATATAGAGAAAATTTATACAAACAAGGCTATAAAAATCCAAAAAAATAAAAGATAAACAGAGCATCAATCGTAAACAACACAAGCCAGGACACTTTACAAGCCTGAAATATAAAGTTAAGGAAAAGAGCCACCACACATTCGGACGAAGGGAAGAGGAGCATATTGCAGTTGCCACCAAGGGAGAAAGAACGTTGTCGAATTTCAACACTCGCAAAGGGTATACGAGTAATTTGGCAACGGGTACCGTAAACACCGAGACCGAGGTAGAATCCAAGTGTCATGCTGACCAGAACGACAAAGGAAAGGTCATTTAAGCCGAAAGAACTGATACTCCTTTGATGAGAGCTTTTGATTGACGTTTAAAGTTTTTTCGTAACAATAATAAAAAAAGCAGTGACGGATTTAAAAATTCAAAAATACATGTTTTAATTTTTTTTTTTCTGAATATATAGATTTTTATTTTTTTTCCCTTTACACACTAGATTAAACTATTGTTTTAGAAAAAAAATTAACACTAAACTAAATTGATAGCATTCTAAAAGCTTTGTGACTCAATTGAAAGGATTGTTGGCTGAGTGGCTAAATTGATAACACCCTAAAGTAGGGTGACCATTTGGATAGTTTGCCCTCTTTTAAATAGTTTTTTAGCAAATCGAAACACTGAAATTCTTCGCTCCTTTCTAGCCAATTCCCAATTTACCCTTTTATATTTTCTTAAATGCTTAAATTATATTTTGTTCAGTTAAGTGCTCAAATTATTTTTCGAGCTAAATAGGAGCTTAACGTTTTATTCTGCTATTAGATATGTGTATGATGTTATTTTTCATCGTTAAATGCCACGTGTCACCTCTAAAAAAATTTAAAATTATATTAAAAATAAATAAAATTATTTAATTTAAAAAAATCTCTAAATTTTCTAAATTTTACAAAACAACCTCAAAATCTAAAATCCCTAACTTCCTAAAACCTAAATCTTGATTTGGGGTGATTCTGCCGCCGATTGCCATGCTGCCGCACACCACACCGGTCGTCGGCCTATCCCAACCATTTCTCCCATCACCTCGTCGTTGGAAATCAGTCGACGTCGTGCGAATCGACGAGATTGTCGAATGATTATTTTGAATGATTCGCGCCGAACAATGTGTGTGTTGTTCAGTGAGAGTAGGGTGTTTCATTTCGCCGGCAACGCGACTGCCGCCGATGGGAGTGGTTGGATTTGGGGAGTTCAAGAATTTGAGGACTATTTAGGAATGTTTGAAAATTTTAAGATATATTTTTTTATTTATAATATAATTTTGGTTTTTTGGAGGTGGCATGTAACATTTAACGGTAAAAACCAACTGTAAGCACCTATTTAGTAACAAAATAAAACATTAGACATATATTTAACCCGAAAAATAATTTCGGCATCTAACTAAAATAGAACACAGTTTGAACACCTATTCGCCTTTCTTAAAAAAGAACCCAAACTGAAAACCCAGCGAGCCCTTGTTCTCATTTTCATAGGAAAAAAAAAAGCGATTACAGATTGTCGTCTAAATTGTTTCACCATCGGAGGTAGAGGTAGTCCGCTCATCAACGACATCGTTTAGTTAAGGTTTGATCTTCCTTCCCGGATGTTGAGAAAACGTTGTTCTATATCTGATGAACGCAGAAATTCATACATTTCCCTGTTTCTTTCTTTATTTTTTTTAATCTTTTGTCGATTTTCCGTCAATATATTGTTTTACATTTGAAATTGAATTCATAGTATTGTTTGTTCCTTTTACTACTCGATGGATTTTGATTAGTTGAATGTGAATCTGAGATCTCAAATTAGGGTTCAATCTGAATCATTGGCTTTAGAGATTCTTTTGGAATTGAATTGTATATTATTTCATCTTTAAAAAGCACTGCAGAGTTTGAGAAAGAATGATTCTAAATGATTAATTTAATTTTTTCTGTTTACAAATTTACTTTTATTTTATATTTATTATGTATAAAATAAAATATATGGCATTGATCTTTTTCCTATCTGTTTCATTTGGATTAAGAAAATGGAACTTAAAATCTGGGGAAGAAGAATACAAAGGGAATGCTTCGATTTGTATTGGGAAACCCTGCTCTTGTTTCTAATATTGAAAGTTTGAAACTGAATAATCCACAGATAAAAGAGAAATGCCTTCACAGAAGATTGAAACTGGCCACCAGGACACCGTCCATGATGTGGCGATGGATTTCTACGGTAAGAGAATTGCTACGGCCTCATCAGACAGCACGATTAAGATACTGGGGGTGAACAACAATACGCATCAACATTTAGCGACGCTAACCGGTCACCAAGGACCAATATGGCAGGTTGCTTGGGCTCACCCGAAGTTTGGCTCCTTGCTTGCTTCGTGTTCATATGATGGACGTGTGATTATATGGAAGGAAGGCAATCAGAATGAATGGAGCCAGGCTCATGTTTTCGATGACCATAAGTCATCTGTTAATTCAATAGCTTGGGCTCCTCATGAACTGGGACTTTGTTTGGCATGTGGTTCTTCCGATGGAAACATATCAATTTTCACTGCAAGGGCGGATGGAGGCTGGGACACGTCTAGGATTGACCCGGCTCACCCAGTTGGTGTAACTTCTGTTTCATGGGCTCCGTCAACTGCACCCGGTGCTCTTGTTGGTTCTGGCTTGCTGGACCCTGTTCAGAAACTTTGCTCCGGAGGATGTGATAACACTGTAAAGGTGTGGAAGCTTTACAATGGAACCTGGAAGTTGGATTGCTATCCAGCTCTTCAAATGCATACCGATTTTGTAAGAGATGTAGCTTGGGCGCCCAATTTGGGACTACCGAAATCTACAATAGCAAGTGCATCACAGGATGGGAAAGTAATTATATGGACTGTGGCCAAGGAAGGGGATCCGTGGGAAGGTAAAGTATTGCACGATTTTAATACCCCTGTCTGGAGGGTCTCATGGTCCTTGACCGGAAACATATTGGCCGTGGCTGATGGAAACAACAATGTGACATTGTGGAAAGAAGCTGTAGATGGAGAGTGGCAACAGGTGACTGTTGTTGAGCCATAGAATTTATCTCATTTTCTCTTGCAATATTTTACATGTTATAGAACTCATAGTTACATGTACGTGAACATCGGGGTTTACTTTTTTTAAACAGCTGCATTGGTTGAGTCGTCGTGACGGTCGTGCTAGAAACTCTAGAACACAAATTTTGTGCTTAAACTTCTGCCACAAATTTTGTGCTTAATTTGATTGGTATGTTCATCTCTGAGTATAATTTCTTGTATGTCTCATCACTTATTGCCTTGTGCTAATTCTCATTACTTTTGAAATTATGCTTTGCTGAATTGGTCTTTTAATTGCTTTTACTAAAGCTTTGCACATAGAAAATGAGGCCATCACAGTTTTTTAGGTATGCATCTGAGTGGATTTAAGGACCTTACCTGTTGAATTGAAATTTAAGATGGACTTTTAGCAAGCATTGGGACGTTTGGGAAACCATGCTCCCGTCTAGCCACTGAATCAAGACCGTGAATTAGGAATAGAAATTATCGGTCCCTTTTCGGCACCTCTATTTATGCCCCATACTAATATATTTGATTTAGGTTTAGAGTTAGAATTTAAGATTAAGATTTAAGATTAGAGTTTAGAGAATTTAGTATAGGGTGTATTTTTTAGGGTTTAAAGTTTAAGACTTAGAATTTAAAATTTAGGCGCGGGCGTGTAGTTTCCCCCAAGTCCCACGTTTAATTCCATGCAATGTTATTGGAGTTCTAATTTTTAGAGGTTTAAATTTATTAAAACTAAAATTAACACCAAAACCAAATTGATAAATGTGTAATTATATTTTTTTTTGGGATAGTGTCAAAAAATGACTCTAATGTTTAAATGGTTAGTTATTTTGATCATATTCTTTTATGAAACGCTTTAACTCTTAATGCTTTATTTTGAATCAAAATGATATATGTGGTTGAATTGTTAGTAAGCTTAAATAACTTTAAATGACTAGACATAATGACAAGTCAAAAAAATAATTTTATATTTTATATAATTTTATAAATTTATTTTTAACTAATGTGACATTTTGTCAAGTTAGCATATTTGTCTATATGATACTACTGTGCTAGTGTGCACTACTATGTAAGTTTGTCACGCCATTTCACGTTATTTATTGTTAGTTGACTAACCGTTTTTATCCATTGAATGATCATTTTAGCTTAAAACGAAACGTGGGGTTAAAGTGCTTCAAAAAATAGGGGTCAAAGTGACTATCCAGTTAAATATTATGTGTATTTTTGACATGAGGCCAATTTTTTAACCGTCGTGTCTAGGGTTGTAAATGAGACGAGACAGATCGCGAGCTACTCGAGCTCGATTTGGTCAAAGTTCGAATCGATTGGACTCGACTTGAGCTCGAATTCGACTCGGCTCGTCAAGCTACTTGATATCCGACTCGAAAAGCTCACGAGCTACTCGAAAATATAATATACTAATTTTTTTATTTTTTATAATTTAAAATCTAAAATTATAAACTTAAAACCCTAAATATAAACCCTAAACATAAGTATTAAACCCTAAAATCAAAATTCTAAACCCAACAACCTAAACCTCTAAAGCCTAAACTAACACCCTAAACCCTAAAATTAACAAGCTTGAGTTTACACAACTTGTGTATCAAAATTTTTTCTTCATAGGACTTTAAATGAGACGTGACAAATGAAGAGTTACTCGAGTCCAATGCGGTCAACACTTGACTCGATTGGGCTCGAATCAAGCTCGAACTCGACTCGAGTTTTAAACGAGTCGAGTCGAGCTCATATTTCTCAGACTCGTTAAAAATTACTCAAACTCGAACTCGAATCGAAATCTTAACGAGCCGAGCCGAGCTTATCACTACTCGAGCTCGACTCGTTTACACCCCTAGTCATATCATCCATCCATCAAAAGTTAATTGTAGTGATTTGATTGAAATCAATTTAATAGTTTAATGGTTTAATTGAACAAATTAATAATTTGGTGATTAAAATAAAACCCTTCTTATAGTTTAGTGACCTTAGAGTTAGTTTACTCGTAAATTAATTATCTTTTGCAAGTACAAAGATGCTCAAATTTCTACAATTTTCCATTTCTGCCCTTCCTTCCACTCCTCAAAACCCACCCTTTCTCTTCAGTCTTCACTCTCTGGTTTTCTGCAAAATCTGTTTAAATTTTCTTCATCTTCTCTCTGTAGAAAACCATAACTATTTTCACTATAACCGTATCGGAATCTGTTATTCTGGAGCTAAATGGAGGTGGGGAACATCTTCGTCGGAGGATATTCCGGTGCTGCAGCGGGAGATGTTTTATCTCCGGAGCAAAAGCTCACTGAGAATTTCACGGTGGACGACATCCTTGATTTCTCCAATGAAGACGCTACTATCAGCGATGGTTTCATCGACAATGTCGCCGCCAACTCCACAGATTCCTCCACCGTCACCTCCGGAGGTGATAACCACTTCTCCTCCTCTGATTTGCCTCACTCCTCTCAGTTCTCCGGTGAACTCTGCGTCCCGGTAATTAACCGATCTTTTACTCTCTCTTTTCCCCTACTTTTGCATGGTAAAAATATTGTTTTCACGTTAATATTTTTTTTTAACTTTTAAACATTTCATTTTTAAAAAACAAAACAGTAAAAATGGTTAAATATAGCAGTTGAATTATTATAATTAAATTAAAATTTCTTTTAATCAATTTATAATTCAAAAGTGTAAATATAAATAAATAAAATTCCAGAGGTCGGTGGGTTTTTTCCTGGGAAATTATAAGCTAAAATATAGTAATGGTTTTGCAGTATGATGACGTGGCGGAACTTGAATGGCTCTCAAATTTCATTGAAGACTCATTCTCGACAGAGCAGAATTTATAAAGCAACCTCCAGATTTCCGCCACGTCAAAATCACCCACACCCGAATCCTCTTCTTCAACCCGATCCGACACCAACCCGATTTTCCAAAACAACATTCCGCGTCCGGCAAAGGCCCGGTCAAAGCTTTCACAGGCGGCGCCTTGCGATTGGTCAACCCGGGTGGTCCATCCCGTTCTGAAAAGGGAGTTGCCGGGTCGGAAATGTTTACATTGTGCGGCGGAGAGGACCCCGCAATGGAGGAGGGGGCCAATGGGTCCGAAAACACTTTGTAATGCGTGTGGGGTAAGGTACAAGTCGGGTCGGTTGGTACCTGAATATCGACCCGCGGGGAGTCCGACATTTGTGTGGACGAAGCATTCAAATTCGCATAAGAAAGTATTGGAGCTGAGGAGGCAAAAGGATTTGCAAAGAGCACAATATCAACCGTTCCTTAATCAAATTACGATTTCCGGAATATCCAACGGTGGTGGTGGTGGTGCCGACGATTTTTTTGATTCATCGCCACCATTTTAGGCACATGATTTAGTTAATTGGAATTTCAAAAAGAAAAAATAAATTGTAGACCCTTTTTTAAAATTTAGAATTTTTTTATTAAGCAAAGATATATTACATTTTCGAAAGTAAGTGTTTGAATTCGATCTCACACAAGAGAGCGTTTTTGATCAATTAATTAGTGGATTTTTTGGGCTTCTTTTCTTAAAAATAAAGAATTTAATCTGTACCTTTATATATGCCAAAGTTAAAAAAAAATCGAATTTAATGAAATCTAACAAGTAAAAAGTTTTAACTTTTAAATATGTTCAGTAATTTTCTTTTTTGTTTTCTTTTTTTAAAATTCACAATTGTAATTGCTTTATGCATCAATTGAAAATCAAATTAAGAATATCATTTATTATAATTTTATATGTAATAAATCAGAAAAATATATAATGAAACATAACAAAATCAATTGAGACACCGTCTTTAGTACATACCATTGTAAAATGTGTAAGCTGTTTCACAAAAAATTATACTACTATTTATTTCTTAAATTTTATTTAAATACAAAAAATTAAGTTTTACGAGAAAAATTAGAAGTTAGTTGAAGTTAGTCTCATAACACGTGAATACATGAAGTCTGATTTGTTTTTTTTTCATAATTAATTATTTTATTT
This sequence comes from Hibiscus trionum, assembly GCA_030270665.1. Lineage (NCBI taxonomy): Eukaryota > Viridiplantae > Streptophyta > Magnoliopsida > Malvales > Malvaceae > Hibiscus > Hibiscus trionum. The sequence continues at coordinate 2,817,490 of BSYR01000021.1, read as the reverse complement.
TAAAAAATCTACATTTTATAGGGGTAAACTCACAAATAATACATGGAAGAAATCAAGAAATATTGAGAGAATGAACAAAATCATTATTATTTTGAAGGGGAATAATTTGGGTAATGGTGCAACAAAGTCACATGCGTGAATGAGGACTAAGAAAAGAAAAATAAAAAACCCCATTGCCTGTCTGCCCGATTTTAAACATTTGCTCTCCCAATTGGGTCCACAATAAATTTTTTTTTTTTTTTATCATTTCCTTATTGCCTACTATTTTCTCACTTTATAAAAACCTAAAAGAAATAAATAATTAAATCGAATAGTATGTGAAAAAAATACTTGGTATATGTACATGACCTTGCATGTATACTAATTTGAAAGCCAAGAAAATGTGTAGGTATACAGGTGACAGAGCTATTAAGGGGTGGTGAGGGCTAGGGGTGTTCAAAATTACCCGACCCGACTACCCGACTACCCGAACATAAACAATCGGGTATTTACCCGGAATTTTTTTTACCCGGGTCGGGTACCCGGCCCGTCATTTCCCGGGTCGGGCCCGGGTCAAAAAATATGATTTTTTCGGGTACCCGGTTACTTTCGGGTACCCGGTTCCTATTTTTTTATTTTTTATTTTATTAGATTACTTAATATTTTTACTTTAGAACTATATTTAAATCTCTAAATTCATTTTATATTTGTATTATATGCTTTAATGTTTTAAATTTTTCAAAAAAATATTAATTTGTGAATATGTATGATTCGATATGAAACAAACAACAAGGTTTCTCTATTGCATTTATACATTAGTAGGTTTCTTTAAAAAATATGAGATTAAAAAAAATCACGATCCATATTAATATTTTTAATGTCTTTCTTATGGTTATAAACATCAAATCATTATTATTTTTTGTTTAGATCATGTGTTATAAACTTTTAAGTTTTTTTTTTTATTTTAAAATAAAAAAATATATATAAAAAATAAAAACCGGGTACCCGGTATTTACGGGTCGAGACACGGGCCGGCAAACCTACTACCCGAAGGTCCGGGTACCCGGATTTAAACACCCCTAGTGAGGGCAATTGCCTCACGGCCCACACCTCCGAAAAAAATTTATTGTTCACTTTTGTCCTCATATATAAATTGTTTAAAAAATTAATTTATTTTTGAATTTATCTTATCACTTTCAAATATTTATGTATTGTTCCTTCTAACCTTAAATACTAACTATGTCCTATGTGTGTTGGTGTGTTTAATTATAATCTATCTAATATGAAAAAATAATCTTTAAATTATATGTATTTAAATACAAAAGAAGTTTATTTAATTATATAAAATTTTAAAAATTAAATATATATACGTCAAGTCAAGTAGATATCCGTACCCTACCGTGAAACATATATTTATGGATGAAAACACATAAAAGCACGCATGTGATTATCAAAGAAAAGCACATGCAAGCGGCACGTGACATAACTAGGGTTTTTGTCTATGGATCTTTCCATGTTATTTGTATACAATTTGTAGGGTTTTTTTATTAGAGTAATTTTATTTATTTTTTATAATTAACGGTATCTAACTCATTGTTATTAATTTGAATCAAATATTATAAATGTATAGTATAAATAGTGATCCCCTCAACCTTGTTATTTCATCCAGAATGTCATGACTACAACCATTGACATTAGTTAAAAAATCTAGTATCTCATCCTACTAAACTAACTCACTGTTGTTAGAGCTATTTTGTATTATAGTTTATAACTATAGTTTCTTCTTTGATCAATTGCCCCTCTTGTTCCCCAACACTTGGCACATTATAATCATATATGATATATATTCATATTTTTTATATGCGATACACATATATCAAACAAAGTTGAGAGTATCGACTTGAACTTGAGAACTGATCCACAAATTACTAAAAAATTCAAGTTATTCTAAGTTCCATTTTATAACTCAAATTTTATTTAAATTTTTTTAGTTGAGTAGAGTTTATAAAATCACGATTCAAATCAAATTGAATCAAACTTTTTACATCGAGTCAAAAATTTAATTTTTTCGAGTTGATTTTGCTCACCCCTAAAAATGACTATAAATTGGTAAAGTTGGAGGGCCAAGGATGTTATTTCACCTTAAGTGTTGAATTAAAATTTTTCGGTTGAAACCTTAAATAAACATTATTTTCTCTTTTTATTAAAATGGTTTTGCTAACACAATCCTAAGGATGTTATTTTTCCTTTTGTATAATAACTACTAGATACTCATCATTAATTGTTATTTTATTTTTAATGGAATCTATTAAAATATAATTAATTACATTCTTAAAATATTAAACATAGTTCATTCAAAGTATTTAATGTAATTAATGATAATGTAAAAGGGTTTAGGTGTTTAAGGGTTATGATTTATAATTTTAGCGTTTAAGATTTATTGTTTTAGGGTTTTAGTGTTGTTGCATTTCTATGGTTTTTAAGGTTTAGGGTTTAAGGTTAAGAGTAGGATATATGGTTTAGGTTTAAGGTTAATGTATGGGCTTTAGCTTTTAAGGTTGAGAGTTTATGGTTTATGGCTTAGTGTTCAAGGTTAGAGTTTATGGGTTAAGGGTCAAGGTCAAGGTTTAGGGTTTAGAGTTTAATTATATTAAAGCTCATAAATTAATGACATTTATTTTTTTAAGAATGTAATTAATTATGACATTGTTTGATAAAAAGAGGTTTGAACAAAAATTAGAGGTTTGAGACATAATTAGAAGTTTGACCAATCAAATCCGCTAATATTGTTGTTTGGTGAACAACAGATTGAAAGAGCAGATTGGGGTGAAATCGCTAATTTTGAAAAAGATCATGATAGGAGCCTTTTGAGATTAGAGATTTAATATTAGAGTTGTAAAGACTCTTTTACCCTTACCAATTACCAAAAATCTCAAAATAACCTAAATTAAATATTTTCTCACCCTATTTATAAGCTAATCATATTTACTTTTTTTATTATCACATATTTATATGTGTATTTAAATTTATTAATTAAATTATATTAAAATAATTATATAAATAATAAATTAATATATAAATTATTTGAATATGTTTAAAAAATTATATTAAAAATAATTTTATAGATATAATTAATATTACTTAGATACAAAATATTGATAACTAATAAACTATTCAAACAAGTATTGAATATAATCATGTCTTTATATGTTATTTTGCTTGTTTAAATAATCTAACAGCTATCAGCTATCCGTTAATTTTACCAAATGCAATTAGCAATCAGCTAATGTAATCCGTTATCCGCTAATTGCCAAACATGGCCTATATTTTAATAAATTTTATTAGAAAAATAAAATAACCATTAATAATAGAAATCTAATAGTTTTTATACACAATATATTAAATGGCGAAAACAACCTTAATAGCCGGGAAATAGAAGGACATTTACGTAATTTGAAGACGATTCAAACAGTACTCAAATCAAAATCCAAAATTTGAAAAATGAATCCAGGGTTTAGGGTTTCAAATATAAACCCCCTTCACTGTTGTTTTGAAGTGCTCCCTTCCGCGGCCCTTCAATTTGGGAAAATTCCCGACGGACTTCAACTCAAGGTACTCTCTTTTTCTCCTCCCAATTTCATGTTTTTATCTTTGTTTACGGAATTGAGCTGCAAAAATGGTATATGTGGGAAATTGAAGAAAAAGAAAGATTAAGCTATCGATTCTTCTGTTTTCTTACTCTTTGAACCTTCAATAGAAATAAACACGAATCGAAAGTAAAACAATGTTTCTTAATTAGTTAACTAGTGATGTTTTCTTTTTCTTTTTTCCCTTTCAAAATTTCCCGGCCACCATAATGTATAGCGTGTTCAATTTTATTGTTTGTTGTTTAGTATTCTTGTGATTAATCTTAAATTTGCCCGTGGTTGAGCTTACTGAAACTTAATCTTGGATTGGCTAGTTAAGTTGGTTGCTTAAGTTTTTGTTAAAGCTAATGACATGATATGCTTACAGAACTCTTTTGTCAAGTGCTCATATTATTATCAAAGGAAATGAGCACTGCTGTTCATACAACTCCAAAATCAGGGAGAATGTCCTTGTTATTCCAAGATTTAGCTTCACCGGTTTCTGCCCGTAGAGGGAAATTCTCTACTCCAGGTCAAGCAGCTGCTGTCTCGGCTTTATGGCAGGAGAGTTTTGGAGGTTCAGATCTTCCACCTCCTCCTATGTTCACCTTGGAAGACCGTTCCGATTTTTCTCCTGAATCCGGGATACCGGATTACCCTATGTCTCCCGAAATCAAGTCAGATCCAAGAAGTCCAATTCAAAGTTCTGGACGTGACTTCTCGACTCCAGCAAAGGTCAAGTCAGGGGCAAGCACTTCATTTGCTATACTTAATGGGCAGCAGAATCAGCAAAACCCAATGAGTTTGAGTTGGTGGTCGCCCACAAAGATGAGTGGCAGTGAGCAGGATGAGAAAGGAAAGGGTTCTCCTGTCGAGGGTGTGGTTCAGCCTGGTGCTTTGATCACACTTCCGCCTCCAAGGGAGGTTGCTAGGCCTGAGATACAAAGGAATTCCGTACCTGCAGGCAATCTGGATGAGGAAGAATGGGTTACAGTTTACGGGTATGCGAGTCCTCCCTACTTTCATGTTGTACTGAATAATTGACACATTTGTCTTATGGTCTTCTATCAACCTCTGTTGTGTTTAGTAGTGCCGGCCCCTCATTCTGCTGGAGTAACTTCTGCTTTTATTATTTAACCGGTCACTTCTATGCATTTTGGGCCCCTCTCTATCATTTTCACATTGCCAAAATTTGACCCGATATATTTAGTTATATGCAATTTGCTTGAATGTTTTAGGTAATTGGTATTGTGGTATTGTCTAAGTTCTTTATCCCTAAAAACACTTTTTTTCTTGGTATCTTTGTGTACTGTCATCTGGTCCAGTGTCTGCAACCTGTAACCCTCAGATTTGAAACTTTTACCTCCTTGGTGATTGGGTACATCTCTTCATGTTTCACTGTTTTAGCAGAACAATTTGTTCAAACCGAAACATTTGGGCTAGACTCATGGTATGATCATTCTCTTATATGTATATGCAAGACATATGACTTTAATATATGCTTCTTTTTCAGATTTTCTCCCTCTGATACAAATTTAGTTTTGCGAGAGTTTGAAAAGTGTGGTGTGATATTGAAGCATGTTCCTGGTCCAAGGGATGCTAACTGGATGCACATGCTTTATCTGGTGAATCTTCTTTCTCCCAGTACAAGTTTTAATGCCCTCTTCTTATCTATCTTTTTGGTTCGTTTTTGCAGATTTGTGTTTTTCATGTCATGTTCTTTATTTGTTGCATGCTATCCATGCTTGCTAAATCAATAAATATCATGAAGATAAAAGAAAGTAAATCCAGTTGGAGATTAATATAAAAGATGATCGCTGTCGAGTATGACTGAAAAAAAGGGTTCAAAAGTACATTTCTAACCTTTCCGAGTTGCAACATGTTGGATAAATTAAAAGCATATATAATCTTCCTTGTTCAAGGTGGAATGTTATAGGCTAAATAAATGGATTTTCTGAAACCTTAACCTGATAACTTTTTTCTTTTGGAAGATGGACTGTGATGTTATGTGATTTAATTCGGCTTTTGGCTTTTTGACATCCTGGCTGATGTTTATCCTTATGCCCAACTGTTGATTTCCTTTTTGCTTTCATTATGGTACAGAATCGGTCTGACGCTCAGAAGGCTCTCAGCAAGAACGGAATGCAAATTAATGGAGTACTAATCGTTGGTGTGAAGTCGGTGGATCCAATGCAACGCGAGGCTCTAAATGAAAGAATGAATAATCAGGGTTTCATGACTTTGCCCCCACCATCAAGCAGAACATCAGACCTGAACAATTTCCGACCATCGCGCCCTCACTATCTTCAAAATGGCAATACCAACGCACGACATTCAGGAGGCGCAGCTATCGCGAACCCTACAAAATCACTAGGGACCAAAGTCATGGAATACATGTTTGGATATTAGTAAAAAAGGTGTTTTCGATCACTCGCATGCCCCTTGTTCTATTTCCTGATTGTTTGATGGTGTTCCTTCCAGATATTCATACAGATGGCAGATAGTTTCGGCATATAATCGGCTTGAACAAGAAATGTTCCTTAGATGGGAAAGTATTGCAGATTCTGTTGTAATTGCAATTGTAAAAGACTAGAGAGTTACAAGCACTTTGAGTTAAAATTCAAGAATTTATAGTGCTTTTTGTATTAAAAATTGTGAAAATCATGGTGAAAAAGTACTATTTTCTTTAAAAAGCCTATAAACTTATTAAATGATCTGGGTGTATTTTACTTAAATTTATTTATCCGCATAGGTTTTAAAGATAATGAAGGGAAGAAAAAAAGAAAAAAAAATCAACCATTTTAATGTGTTAATGTAATCCCCCAACCATTTTAATGTTTGAAAAGTGGAGGCTGCAGGGAGCAGTTCTTCATCCGTTTCGACTTCTGTACCGGTTCGTATTCGCATCAATCAACACCGGTTGGTATAAGATTTTGATTTCTTTTTTATTTTTGTAAGAAAATCTACTTTTCTTTTAAAGCAAGGAAAGTACAAAATATCAAAGCATTTGTGTTTATACCATTAGTTTATTAAAAGAAAGAGCTCAATTGTGATGTTCCTTTCGATTCGAATTCGAATGTTAGGGTATATGAATTCAACTTGTTTGATGATGATAAACTAAAATTTCCCGAAAGTTTGGGGGCACACTCTTGAATAGAAGCTTTCCAAATGTTTATTATTTAGAGTAAATTTCGCCCTAAGTTAACGACCAGATTACTTTTCTTCTAAAAGTTGTAAACAAGTCATTTAATTAAGATATTATTACAAACATATTATTTCGTTAAAATTAAAACAAATGTTTGATGTAGCTTTGTATAATAACATTTCTAGTTTGAATATATTATTTCGTTAAAATTGAAGCAAATGTTTAATGTAGCTTTGTATAATAGTCGCAGAACTTATATATTTTAGGGTAAAATTTATATATAAACATGAGGAAAAATATGTGAAATTAGCAATGGATACATTTAGACTACCACATGGTATCCAAATCAAGCTAATGACATAGTAATTTTTTTTCTATCCATTTTTTCCAATTTTATAGAAAAAAAAAGAAATGAAAGTATGAGGTCAAAATAAAAAAAAACAAAAATTATGGAAAAAGATTAAATTGGTTTTTAATAGCTCAATGGTTAAAATGTCATTATACCTTATTTCAAAAAAAAGAGTCATTATATCTTATTTTTAGGGTAAACTATATCATTATAGTCACCGTACTATCGTTTCTTTTCTATTTTTGTCACCAAATTATTTTTTTGGCAAAAACGTCACTAACATTATCTTTTGTTCCTGTTTTGGTCACTGTTGACATGTATTTTATTTTTATTTTTAAAACCTTTCATGTCATTTTTTCTCTCCTCGTAAGTCATTTATGTGTTATTTTATAATATTTTTATTCCAACCAATAAACCGATGACACGTGTCAACCAATAATTTTTTTTTACTATCTTGCCATCGGTATTCAGTAGTATTGGTCACCTTAAAACGAAGCCAAACGCTTAGCCACCAATTTTGGGCAAATAGAAATCTAACAATTTTTACAATCTCCAGCAGCAGTATGAGCAAAGCTAAGGCTTTCTTAGGGGGGGAAATCAAGTGCAAAGAAGTTTATGAACATTGCAACAGTATTGAAAATAAGCCACTCAGTTCTAACTCCAAGGAAAATAAAATGAGGATTTTGGGGAATTCGATCGGACTAGTCAATGTATAAGAAACTGTTTCAGATCTTGAATCATGTTCGAATTTTATTTGGAGTTTTTTTTTCTTTTTTTATTTCAGATGGTGTTATGGTTTAAGTTAAATATAACTTTAGTTACAAATTGACAAAGTTCCATACAAATTTTAACAACGAGTCCTACTGATTAGGGTTGTAAAAACAAGTCAGGACCTGAAAACCTGCCTGAAACCTGCTCGAGTCAGAACCTGATTTAATCCGAGAATTCGATGATCCGAACCCGAACTGTAACTGACTGTTGTTGACCCGAACCCGAGTTGAACCTGTTACTGTAGCAACCGAACCCGATCTGTGTCCGACTGAAAACGACCCGAAACCGAATCTGACATGTTAATTTTGACCTGAAACCCGACCTGCATCCGACTGAAACGAACCCGAACCCGAGACCGACCTGGCAAATTACCTGATATTATCCGACTGAATCGACCCGAGATCCGATTTTACCCGACCTATTAATGGACCCGACCTGTTTTGAACCTGAACTGTTGTTGACCTGAACTAATGTAGACCTGACCAAAAATGTTAAATAATTTAAAGTGTAAACTGTTTATTATAAACTTAATAATTTTTTAGTAGATTATGTTAATTCCATTACTTAGAAATTTTTTATCTTTTATTATACTTAGAAATTTGTCTTAATTTGTAACTACATTATGTATAATAAAATTATATACTTAGAAGTTTGTTTAAGTATAAAAATATATATTATGTATAATAAAATTATATACTTAAAAGATTTGTCATAATTTTTACTAAGTATATAATATATTAGTAATATATAGATAATATAATATATTAAACTTATTATGCTTTATTATATAATATATATTATGTTAACTTTATTATGTTCATAAACTTTATTATGTTCATAAAACTAAAATAAACACAAAATATAAGTTAGTATTATCTTTAACATAAAGTTAACGTTATTATACTTATATAACATGTGAAACAATTGTCTTTCAATTATATAATGTATTTTAGATGGGCCCCTAAAACCTATAATGTATAAATAATATATATATATATATATAAATTTATAAGATAAGTTATATAATGTATTTATAATATAATAATTAATAATTAGTAATAGTTTGGGCCTTGGGCCTTTGGGCTCATATCCCACTACCCATTTATTTGAGATGGGCCCCTAAAACCTATAATGTATAAATAAATATATATATATATATAAAAACTTATAAATTATAAGTTATATAATGTATTTATAATATAATAATTAATAATAAATAGTAATAGTTTGGGCCTTGGGCCATTGGGCTCATATCCCATCACCCATTTATTTGAGATGGCCCCCTAAAACCTATAATGTATAAATATATATATATATATATATATATTATATATAAACTTATAAGTAATAACTTATAAGTTATATAATGTATTTATAATATAATAATTAATAATAAATAATAATTAGTAATAGTTTGGCCCTTGGGCCTTTGGGCTCATATCCCACAACTCATTTATTTGAGATGGCCCCTAAAACCTATAATGTATAAATATAATATATATATATATATATATATATATAAACTTATAACTTATAATTTATATAATGTATTTATAATATAATAATTAATAATAAATAATAATTAGTAATAGTTTGGGCCTTTGGGCTCATATCCCACCACCCATTTATTTGAGATGACCCCTAAAACCTATAATGTATATATATATATATAAACTTATAACTTATAATTTATATAATGTATTTATAATATAATAATTAATAATAAATAATAATTAGTAATAGTTTGGGCCTTGGGTCTTTGGGCTCATATCCCACCACCCATTTATTTGAGATGAGCCCTTAAAACCTATAATGTATAAATATAATATATATATATAGGGATGGGATCAAGTTACACTATGTAAAACTCAACTAGTTTTACACTAATTTATGACCATTAGATTGGTTAAATGAATGGATGAGATTAAAAGTAGGATATGGAAAGATTATCACTTGGGAAAAAAAGTAAGGAGTTAATCTCATCCATTCATTTAACCAATCTAATGGCCATAAATTAGTGTAAAACTAGTTGAGTTTTACATAGTGTAACTTGATCCTAACCCATATATATATATATATATATATTATATTTATATATATAAACTTATAACTTATAAGTTATATAATGTATTTATAATATAATAATTAATAATAAATAATAATTAGTAATAGTTTTGGCCTTGGGCCTTTGGGCTCATATTCCACCACCCTTCTAAGTATATAATGTATTTATAATATAATAATATATTTATAATATAATAATTAATAATAAATAATAAATAATATATACATATGTTTGTATAATATATATATATATATATACATGTATGTTGTTAGTATCATAGTATGTATTATGTATATACATATACATTTATTTATTATAATACATTACATATACATAAATACATACATGTTTGTATAATATATAAATATATATTGTAATTTATATACATGTGAATACATAAAAATACATATATATACACATAATCACATATATTTATACTTATAAAGTTATTATAATAATTAATGTTATATTATATTATAATAAATAATAAATAATATTAAATTATAATATATATGGGCGGGAAAATTTATTTTGAAACCGCCCAATTTCTAAATTAAATTTCAAATTGGGGTAAATTATAAATAAAGCCCTTTATATTATATAAGTTTTTTATTCAAGTCCTTTAAGTTTTAATTCAATTCAATTGAGTCCTTAAGATTTTATTTTTACTTCAAATTAACTTTTATTTATTATTATTTTCACTATAGTCCATAAAACTTTATTTTTATTCAAAATTGAGCCTATTATAGTCCATAAAACTTTATTTTAGTCCAAATTAGCTCTTATTTATTATTATTTTTCACTATAGTCCATAAAACTTTGTTTTTATTCAAAATTGTTCATTTCTGGTGAACCTGAATTAACCCGAACTGAAATGAACTCGACGACCTGAAATTACCCGACCTGAAATGAACCCGAACTGAAATGAACCCGACTTGAAATTTACCCGACCTGCAATTTACCTACCAATTAACTGATTTTACCCGACCTGTTTTTACCCGATCTGCAACGAGTTTGACCTGAAATGGACCCGACCTGCAAATTACCTGTAACCCCCTCATCCCGGTCTAGCCAGATGACCGGTCCGAGTGAGTCACACGGGGAAAATCGAAGCGAAACCCGTTAAGGTTCCCCCTCGGTTAGCAACCCTATTTTTTTCATTTTAATCTTGTCATAATCAAGCAATAAATTCTAAGTGAGTCCCTATACTTTTACGGTTCGATAAGACTAATTTCCATTTTCCTAATTTCTTTAATTAATCACTTAAACTTTCGAATTGATCACTAAAATTGGTGGATTTCACATCCTACAGATTGTTAATTAATTTATTAACACTCCATTTAATCCAATTTTACATCTTTAATAATTCACAAATTCTTAATTTTTTCTTCTTTTCTTTTATACACATTTCTGACCACCTAATTTAATTCATTTCTTATTTCCTGTACATAACTCCAAATCGAACACCGTTTGTTCCTAAATTCAATTAACATACCCAATTTTAACATATCAAAAATTCAGGTCGAAACTCCTAGTAGATTATTTTCTACAATTTTACAAAGTTCACTGTCCAGCTAGGAGCATTACTGGACAGTTTTGCATGCTGTTCGAAATGGGTTTCCAGATTTCATTACAATGATCAAAACTCAGATTTATAATTTTTCTACCACTTTAGACATGTCAAAGTAGAATATATCAAAAATTCATCACGAAATTCCCACTAATTAATTTTCTATAATTTTCTAAAGTTGCATGTTCTTATATATAAAGTCTAAGAACAAAATTTAGGAAGCAATAAAGCATATACACACATGCGAGAGCACCTATTTAAGCTAAGGAAGTCATTCAAACATGGAATAAAATATTCATGCATAGCATTCCGATTAAAGAGCAATTTATGCATATATGGACATACATAAGATCTTAACAATGCCAAAGGCACACATTAATACATATGAAACTTAAACATATTAGTTAAGCAACCAAAACATCCAACGAAACATGCCATCATACACAAGTCTTCATCAAACATAGCATGGTTTACAAAATCAAGCCAAGCATACACATCAACACCATTTAAGAGTCAAACATTGCTCATGCAAATCATATAATTGCCCCATTGCTAAACTACCACATTAATTACAAAACCATACTTGAGCAACAACAACTTGGAAAGCCCCTTCGCCTTGCTCCTTGCTAACACCACGCTAATGATCTGCATTGTTGAAAATGAGAGCGTAAGCTAAAAGCTTAGTGAGGATGCTCTAAAATCCAAAAACAACAACAATGCAGGGTTCAATCGTGTCATCCCTAAATCTCACATACAACATGCATAGGTATCAACAAGTCAACCTAACTAGTCTTTCAAGAGTTAAAATATGGCATCTCACATCATATTAAACTCAACAACATAATCATCATATTAAACTCGACATCATAATCATCATATCATTTTCAAGAGCTCTAATATGACATCCCACATCATATTAAACTCAACATCACAATCATGAAAGAATAACATGTTCAAGAATTATAATATGGCATCTTACATCATATTAAGTTCAACAACATAATTCTCATTTTGGCACCTAGTTATGACTCGAATACGCGGATAACATGTTGGAACGCATTTTCCAACATCAACCTTACCTCGGTGGGATTACACTCATCACCGGCCTTGCATGGACGAGATTCCACTCATCGCCACATGCCCTACGGACGGGATTCCACTCATCATCACGTAGAATATATATAAATTTCCGGTGGAATATTACATCACCGTACTCCTCCTTGGTGCCTTAACGCCACCAAGGCCACGTACGTTTTGACTCAATTTGTGTGCACACTCATCCTAATGATCGATCATTGTACCCAAGCATACTAGTGCCAATATCTTTCATTACATCATATATCCACCAATTATATATCATGTTTATCATATATGCATATCAAGATACATACATATCAATCAATCCACATTTCACATGAACAAGTAGGCAATGACATATCATTTATCAATAGAAAATTAAAGAGTTAAACTACCAATTTAACTCCCACCTAGGAATGGCCTACCAAGCTCATTCCCACACATCCACTACACACTTGAACCAACTTCAAAACAATTTTTAAAGTTTTACTCACCACCCTTCCTTAGCAACTCAAACAAGCAAGCAAGCCTCCTAAATGCTCGGATTCGATCCCGATGCTTCTCCGGTGTTTCCTCTTGTTTCTAGCCAATCAAAACATAACCATTACTCATAATTCAATGCTAAATTTCAGTCACCACTCCAATCCATAAACACAAGCCACACTTCAACAATTTCCAACTAAAACAATCACCAAATTTCTCATTTTCGTACTCCTATTTTACCCAGCAGAAAATCATATTTTCAATCACCCAAATGACATCTAAATGGTTCCAAAACACTTTCCTAACATACATATACCATCAGCCCTTCAATTGAACTATAAAACTCATCAAAATTCAAGTTTTAAACACTTCAAAAATGGCCTCAAATACCCATTTCGGATTTTCACCCAAAATTACTCATTTTAACATATTATGTTTATTTTAACAAGACTAACTCAAAACCCAACTCAATAAATCAAAATCAATTGAAAAACTCACTAAAAACTCAAATTTTCATTAAACTTGAAAATCATAAAAGTGGGTAGTTTCGAGATATAAAGCTATGTAAACGTAGAGGATGAAGAGGAGAGTCCGAATATGTAATTACCTTCAAAAACGCCCTTGATTTGATGAAGGAATTTGATGAATTAAAGGTTTTGGGGTTTGGGGAAGTTTGGGTATGGTTATACGGCAGGGGGGAAGGAGGAAGAAAGGAAATGATAAGATTATGATTATTATTATTATTATATATAAAAGTTTTTTTTAAATTACCAAAATATCCCTCCTTTTTTATTTAAAACTCAATTTGCTCAAACTAAGATCAATTTGATTAAAATTAATTCTACCAACTCAGACCAACTAACCCGACTAACTCCTAACCCCAAAACACGGGTGTTACAACTCTCTCACACTTAAAAAATTTCGTCCTCGAAATTACCTGACTGAAAGAGATACGGAAACTATTTTTCCATATCCTCCTTCCTCTCCCAAGTGGCCTCGTCCACACCTCGACGTTGCCACCGTACCTTCACTAACTCAATCGATCTACCCCGCAACACCTTACTGTCAGAAGCTAAGATCTCAACTGGTTCTTCATCATAAGTCAAATCCGGATTCAATTCGATCTCCTCTACAGGCATAACATATGATGGATCAGACCTATACTTACGAAGCATCGAAACATGGAACACATCATGTATCTTCTCTAGTTCGGATGGCAAACATAACTGATATGCAACAGGACCAACCCTCTTCACAATCTCATACGGTTCTATGTACCTCGGACTCAACTTCCCCTTTCGGCCAAATCTCATTACCTTCTTCCACGGAGACACTTTCAAGAATACTTTCTCACCCACTGAGAACTCAACTTCCTTCCTCTTCAAGTCGGCATAGGATTTCTGTCTATCCGAAGCAGCTTTCAAACGATCACAAATCAATTTTACCTTGTCAGTTGTCCCCCTGAGCAAATCTGGCATAGGTAACAACTTCTGTCCCACTTCGGCCCAACAGACTGGAGTTCTACACTTCCGACCATACAAGGCCTCATACGGAGCCATCTGAATACTCGACTGGAAGCTGTTATTGTACGCAAACTCTACTAGAGGCAAATGCTTCTCCCACGTACCTTGAAAATCAATGATACAACAACGCAACATATCCTCTAAGATCTGAATGACCCTCTCTGACTGACCATCTGACTGAGGATGATAAGAAGTGCTGAAGTTCAAACGGGTACCCAAAGCTGTGTGTAGACACTCCCAAAATCTAGAAGTAAACCGCGGATCTCTATCTGACATGATAGATTTCGGCACACCATGCAATCTGACAATCTCACCAATGTACAAATCGGCCAATCTATCAAGAGTGTACGTAGTATTAACTGCCACGAAGTGAACACACTTCGTAAAGCGATCTACTATCACCCAAACTGAGTTCTTCTTCGTAGGAGTCAAAGGCAAACCCGAAACAAAATCCATGGTGATGTTCTCCCATTTCCATTCCGAAATTCTCAACGGTTGTAACAAACCTGAGGGAACCTGATGCTCCGCCTTCACTCTCTGACACACTAAGCATTTACTCACAAAGTCGGCTACATCTCTCTTCAAGCCAACCCAAAAATACTCATTCTTCAAATCACGATACATCTTCGTACTTCCAGGATGCATAGTAAATGGACTACTGTGGGCTTCAGTCAAGATCGTACGTCTCAAGTCACTGTCTTCTGGCACAACTATTCTATCTTTGAAACACAAAACCCCGTCAGTACTGAAACTGTAGTCTGATGATCTACCTTCGGCTATATCTTGAACGTGAGGTGCCAAAGATCTATCTAAGAGCTGTTTTTCTCTAATTAACTGACCTAAAGTAGGTCTGACCTGAAGCTCGGCTATCAAGCCACCATCTCTGGACAAACTCAATCTAGCAAACATGGCTCTCAAGTCCACGACCATCTTCCTACTCAATGCATCAGCCACTACATTGGCCTTACCCGGATGGTACTCAATAGTAAGATCGTAGTCTTTTAGCAGCTCTAACCACCTACGCTGTCTGAGGTTCAAATCTCGCTGAGTCATAATGTATTTCAAACTCTTGTGATCGGTGTACACTGTGCATTTCTCACCATACAAATAGTGCCTCCAAATCTTCAGAGCGAACACAACTGCAGCTAACTCTATGTCATGGGTCGGATAATTGCGCTCATGAGTCTTCAACTGTCTTGAAGCGTAAGCCACTACCTTCCGGTCTTGCATAAGAACACACCCTAGCCCTACATAAGAAGCATCACTGTAAACTACGTAGTCCTTCCCAGACTCAGGCTGTATCAAGATCGGTGCTTGGGTAAAAACTTCTTTCAATTTCTCAAAGGCTCTCTGTCTTGCATCTGTCCACTCAAACTGAACACTCTTCTGAAGTAACTGCGTCAATAGAGCGGCTAACTTAGAGAAACCATCTACAAATCTTCTATAATATCCAGCTAAGCCTAAGAAGCTACGTACTTCTGTCACGGACTTCGGTTGCTTCCACTCAACAATGGCTTCAATCTTCTTCGGATCAACTCTAATTCCATCGGCTGACACTACATGTCCCAAGAAAACTACCTCACGGATCCAAAACTCACACTTACTGAGCTTTGCATACAACTGATGATCTAGCAAAGTCTTCAAAATAAGTCTCAAGTGTCGGTCATGGTCTTCTTCAGTTCGCGAGTACACCAATATGTCATCAATAAATACAACTACAAACTGATCTAAATACTGATGGAAAATCCTGTTCATCATATCCATGAAAGCAGCCGGTGCATTAGTCAACCCAAATGGCATGACTAAGAACTCATAGTGACCATACCTAGTCCTAAAGGTCGTCTTTGGTACATCAATCTCTTTTACCTTTAGCTGGTAATAACCCGATCTCAAATCAATCTTCGAAAAGACCGATGCTCCTTTCAGTTGATCAAACAAGTCATCAATCCTGGGCAACGAATATTTATTCTTTACTGTCAACTGATTCAACTGTCTATAATCTATACACATTCTCATGCTTCCATCATTCTTCTTCACAAACAAAACCGGTGTACCCCAAGGTGAAGAACTTGGTCGGATAAAGCCTCTATCTGTTAACTCTTGCAACTGAGTCTTCAACTCTTTCAATTCTTTTGGTGCCATACGATGCGAAGTAATCGAAACAGAAGCTGAATCGGAATAAGTCTCAATGCTGAACTCTACCTCTCTGTCCGGTGGTAACCCTGGCAATTCTTCCGGAAACACACTAGGAAAATCACATACAGTCCGGATGTCCTGAGGTCTAACCTCACTCATGTTAGGGTTCATCACATATGTAACACCCGTGTTTTGGGGTTAGGAGTTAGTCTGGTTAGTTGGTCTGAGTCGGTAAAATTAATTTTAATCAAATTGACCTTAGTGTGAGCAAATTGAATTTAGAAAGAAAGGGAGGGATCATTTTGGTAATTAAACCAAAATAAAAATAAACACCACCTTATCTATCATCTTTCTCATTTCTTCTTCTTCTTCTTCACCGTATAACCATCCCAAATTCTCTCAAACTCTCTTTACTATTCCCTTTGATTTCTTCATCAATTCAAGGGGTTTTTGAAAGGTAATTATGTTTTCTTAATCTCCTGTTCATCCTCTATCTATCTATAGTCTTAGATTTCAAAGTTATGGAGTTTTGAAAATTAGGGTTCATATCAAAGTTTGGGTTTTAAGGGGTTTTTCATCTTGTTTTGATAAATTGAGTTGGGGTTTTGTTTAATCATGTTAAAATACACATAATATGTTAAAATGAGTAATTTTGGGTAAAAATCCGAAATGGGTATTTATGGCCATTTTTGAATAGTCTAAAACTTGAATTTTGGTGAGTTTTAGAGTTAGGTTGAAGGGCTGATGGTATATGTATGTTAGGAAAGTGTTTTGGGATCATTTAGGTGTCATTTGGGTGATTGAAAATATAGTTTTCTGTTGGGTAATAAATGAGTACGAAAATGAGAAAGTTGGTGATTGTTTGGGTTGGAAATTGTTGGAGCTTGGCTTGCACCTATGGGTTGATGTTGTGGCTGAATTTAGCAATTATTTGTGAGTATGAGATGTGTTGGAAACTTGAGTTTTCATCAAGGTTATGGGCTGCTTGAATTAGATAAAGTTGGGGTTTGGTCATGACTTAATATGTTGAGTTTGATATTTGAATTTGTATTCCGGGTTAGCTACTTTGATGTTGAGTTGATTCGAGGTTGTTTTACTTGTGTTGAGATGTTTAGAAGCGAGGTTTTGAGATGGTGAAGCCTTGGGAACAAATCCAGAAATTGAAGGCCATGGTTGCTTGGTGTTTAAGCTTGGATGTGGAGGTGAGTGGTTAAAATATTTTAAATGGTTTTGAGCAATTGGTTCGAGCATGTGGACTAGGTTGAGATTGGTAGACTCACCTAGAGTTAGGATTAGAGTGGTAGCCTAATCCTAAGCTTTAGTTAGAGACATTGGATGATCTCTTTAATTGATGTTATGCCTCATGATGATTTGTGTTATGATGATTATGTATAATGTGTTATACATGTTGTTGAGGCATGGTTTGATACATGGCTATGCATGTGGTTTGGATTGTAAATTGTGTATGATGATGTTGAGTTTAATATGATGTAAGATGCCATATTATTACTCTTGAACATGACATTATGATAATATGTTGTTGAGATATTTGATGTTGAGCTTAATATGATGTAAGATGCCATATTATGACTCTTGAACATCAAAGGTTGTGGAATTTGATTAATTGGCACTAGTATGCTTGGGTACAGTGATCGATCATCAGGATGAGTGTGCATACTAATTGAGTCAAAACGTACGTGGCCTTGGTGGCGTTAAGGCACCAAGGAGGAGTACGGTGATGTAATATTCCACCAGAAATTTATATATATTCTACGTGATGATGAGTGGAATCCCATCCGTAGGGCATGTGGAAATGCGTTCCACATGCAAGGCCGGTGATGAGTGTAATCCCACCGAGGTAAGGTTGATGTTGGAAAATGCGTTCCAACATGTTATCCGCGTATTCGAGTCATAGCTAGGTGCCAATATTAGAAAGTATGTTTATGACAATATGAGAAAGTATGTTTATGCCAATATGAGAAAGTATGTTTATGCCAATATGAGATTATGCATACATGCTAATATGAATTGATATGTGTATCAATGTGTTATGAAATGTGTTTTCAAATGTGAAGCGATATATGATGTGATTAATACATATGTTATGTATTGAGCCTGTTGAGCATGACATATTAATGAATAATTGTGCATGCATCATCTATGTTTATGGCTCATGTGGATCGAAGGTAAAATCATGTATAACATCATGATAGTTGCTCGAGCTTGGACCCTGCATTGTCGAAGGTTTGTTTAATGAGCTTACCCTCACTAAGCTTTTATGCTTACGCTCTCTTTTGTTCGACAATGCAGATAAATAGCTTGTGGGTGGCAAGGGCAAGGAAAGGTCTCCAAGTGTTGCTTTTGGTGAGCTCAATGTATGATTTATAAATTGAAAGATTGTAATAGTAAAGCAATGGGATAGATGTTGTTGTTTTTGATGCTTTGATGTGTGTTGATTTGGTTTGGCACTTAGATGCCTTGTTTGATTTGTAAACATCACTTATGATGCATGCCTTGATGAATGCTTGAGTGATGTATGTTTGGTAGATGTTTAAATTGCTTATCATGTGTGTGGGACATATGCCTTGTGAGGATGCCTAAGTGTATGGATGTTGAAGCATGAGACTTTATGTGCTTGTTTGCCTTCTTTTGATCGAATGCATAATTTTCCTTGGTTGATTAAGGTATGCTCATATTGAGTATCATGTATGAAAGGTTCTTAATGTATAATTTACCATGTATGTTTGATGGTTCATATTCATGTTTTTAGTATGTTGGAGTACGTTTAATCTAGGACGTATGCATCTAGGCTTGGGTGGCTGGTGTTGAGTGCCTTTGCCTCTTTTAAACTTATATGTATGAATATGTATGATTCTAATGTGTTTATATCATTGAAAGTCATTAGAATGACGTAAAATATGCTCCCCTGCATCTAGGTTTCGAAACTAGGGGTAAAGTTTCGAAACCTTTGCAAATTTTTGGGTTCCAGGGGCTACTGGAGGCCAAAGTTTCGAAACCTTTGGACAAGGTTTCGAAACTATGGTCAAAGGTTTCGATTGGGCATAAAATTTGAGGTTTGCAAGCTTTACGTTTTAGTCCTGAGTCTCGTATGTGCAATTGCTTGAGTTTGAGATGTCCGTTTGAGTTGAAATTTGGCAGATAGGCATGAAACATGACTAATTTCATAATGGTAACTTAAAATTTGGTAAAGTTTTCTTAATTTCCAGAATTTACAAATTGGTCCCTAAATTCGTATTTTGTGCAATTGAGTCCCTTATTGTTTTCCGATTGCTGTGATTTTTGAGTATGCTTATCTCAAGAGTATGCCTAGGTTTAATGTGCATCTAGACAAGTTTAAAAAGAAAAAAAGGGTCGTTAATCAAGGTTGACTTTCGGGTTGACTTTGGTTTTCCCCGTGTAATCTTCGTAGTTCGGGTCAGCCGTCTAGGCCGGGCTACGGGGGTTACAACATACGCTAGGTATGCTTCACACCCCAACTCAACTAATCTCTTAGCCTCTAACACTGAAACCACATTGGACAAGAACTTCACATTCTCACCCACAACCACAATCTCATAGTCATCTGTAAGCTTCAAAGAAATCCGCTTAGTTTCAAAATCTATCCTAGCTCTATGCTCTAAGAGCCAGTCCATACCCAGAATCACATCAAAACCATAAAAAGGAAGCTCCATCATATCCACTGGAAACACATGTCCCTGAACCATCAACGGACACCTTCGGTACATCTTCCTAACTACTACCGTGTCCCCAAAAAAACTAGTGACACTAACTCCTACCTCTAACATCTCACAAGGCAATTTCAAATACTGTGCATGCTCACTCAATATGTAGGAATGTGTAGACCCAGAGTCAATCAAAGATAACAAACCCAAAGACTGTATCGAGAAGTTACCTGCAATCACATTAGTGTCCCGCTGATCCCCACGCTGAGCATAAACTCTGGCCTGTCCTCCACCCTCCGGCTGGACTGCAACTACATGTGCTAAATTTCTCTGGCCATCATTTCTCGGCTAAAAATTACCTCTACCGCACCCGCGGCCTCTCTGAAAGTCATTGGCTCTAGCAAGAGCCTGAGTTGGTGCCTGTCCCACCAGATGTGGACAGTCACGCCTAATGTGGTCTCTAGCACCACAATTCCAACACGAATGAAAGTTCCCCCAACACTCACCGGTGTGGTTCCTCCCGCAGGTAGTACATGTGGGCAACTTCCCACCAGCTCTCTGACCCTGTTGGCCCTTACCGTGGTTACCGCCACCACGCCTATGATCATACTGATGTCTGTTGTCCTGATGCCTTTTAGCATCTCCTCTATTAAAGTTGCTGGACCTCTTACCCGAACTAGATCCACCTGACCGCCTGGTCAAACTCAAGCTGTGCTCTAAGTCCTTGGCCCTCGCTACCAAGACATCAAAATCAGTATAATCCGAAGCTAGAGTATACGTCTTGATTTCTTCATTCAATCCATAACGGAAACGGTTACAGCATTCTACCTCAGTAGGAACAAGCTCAGGTGCATACTGACTCAATCTGACAAACCGGATCTCATAATCAGTAACGGACCTATTCCCCTGAAGCAAAGCCATAAACTCCCTCTTCCTCTCGTCGAGGTATCGCGGACCCAGATACTTCTTAAAGAAAGCTGTCTCAAAGAACTCCCAAGTGATCTCGGCCTCATCCATACCTGTAGTAATGGTGACCCACCAAGTGTAGGCATCACCCTGAAGCAAGGACTCAACACATCCCAACTTGCGCTCACCAGTACACCCCATCTGAGCAAGGATACGGACAGTCTTCTCTAACCACAACTCTGATCTCTCTGGAGTAGACCCCCTAAACTCTTCGGCCCCAAGTCCCCGAAGTCTCTCTAAAGGTAATCTGGTGCCCTCACCCTGACGATGTGCTGCTGCCTGACCCCCAGCTACTGCAGCCTGAAACGCCCCAGCTATCGCCTGAACCAACGGAGCTAAATCTATTCCGGCCAATCCTTGACCACCTTGGCCTCCTTGAGGTCCCTCTCTTTCGGCCCCAGCCTCGCCTCCTACTCTAGGTGGAGGAGGTGGTGGTGGTGGAGGTAATGGAGGAGCTCCAATTCCAACCACATGCTCTCCCACTTGAGCCTCAACTCTCTGAGCCTCTGCCCGTGATTCCTGTCGAACCATCCTAGGCCTCCCACGTCGTCTCATGATACAGCTAGCAAAGTAATAACTACAACAAACAACAATAAACAGATAGGGATTACGTTAGCAAAAGCAAGGGTCCAACAGTGCTCAAGTATTTCCTTTACCAAAATCTCTTTTAAATTAAGTAATAGTAGCAATGGGCACTCGACTCAACACCAACACAACAATTCATGCTTCAATTCATCATACAGATAATCAAACAACGAGATTTCATGGCAAAACACATATCAAGCATTACAATTTCTTAACACATCAAGCTTACATGCCCAAGGTCTCGGAAACCTTAAGCTCTGATGCCAACAAATGTAACCCCCTCATCCCGGTCTAGCCAGATGACCGGTCCGAGTGAGTCACACGGGGAAAACCGAAGCGAAACCCGTTAAGGTTCCCCCTCGGTTAGCAACCCTATTTTTTCATTTTAATCTTGTCATAATCAAGCAATAAATTCTAAGTGAGTCTCTATACTTTTACGGTTCGATAAGACTAATTTCCATTTTCCTAATTTCTTTAATTAATCACTTAAACTTTCGAATTGATCACTAAAATTGGTGGATTTCACATCCTACAGATTGTTAATCAATTTATTAACACTCCATTTAATCCAATTTTACATCTTTAATAATTCACAAATTCTTAATTTTTTCTTCTTTTCTTTTATACACATTTCTGACCACCTAATTTAATTCATTTCTTATTTCCTGTACATAACTCCAAATCGAACACCGTTTGTTCCTAAATTCAATTAACATACCCAATTTAAACATATCAAAAATTCAGGTCGAAACTCTTAGTAGATTATTTTCTACAATTTTACAAAGTTCACTGTCCAGCTAGGAGCATTACTGGACAGTTTTGCATGCTGTTCGAAATGGGTTTCCAGATTTCATTACAATGATCAAAACTCAGATTTATAATTTTTCTACCACTTTAGACATGTCAAAGTAGAATATATCAAAAATTCATCACGAAATTCCCACTAATTAATTTTCTATAATTTTCTAAAGTTGCATGTTCTTATATATAAAGTCTAAGAACAAAATTTAGGAAGCAATAAAGCATATACACACATGCGAGAGCACCTATTTAAGCTAAGGAAGTCATTCAAACATGGAATAAAGCATTCATGCATAGCATTCCGATTAAAGAGCAATTTATGCATATATGGACATACATAAGATCTTAACAATGCCAAAGGCACACATTAATACATATGAAACTTAAACATATTAGTTAAGCAACCAAAACATCCAACGAAACATGCCATCATACACAAGTCTTCATCAAACATAGCATGGTTTACAAAATCAAGCCAAGCATACACATCAACACCATTTAAGAGTCAAACATTGCTCATGCAAATCATATAATTGCCCCATTGCTAAACTACCACATTAATTACAAAACCATACTTGAGCAACAACAACTTGGAAAGCCCCTTCGCCTTGCTCCTTGCTAACACCACGCTAATGATCTGCATTGTTGAAAATGAGAGCGTAAGCTAAAAGCTTAGTGACGATGCTCTAAAATCTAAAAACAACAACAATGCAGGGTTCAATCGTGTCATCCCTAAATCTCACATACAACATGCATAGGTATCAACAAGTCAACCTAACTAGTCTTTCAAGAGTTAAAATATGGCATCTCACATCATATTAAACTCAACAGCATAATCATCATATTAAACTCGACATCATAATCATCATATCATTTTCAAGAGTTCTAATATGGCATCCCACATCATATTAAACTCAACATCATAATCATGAAAGAATAACATGTTCAAGAATCATAATATGGCATCTTACATCATATTAAGTTCAACAACATAATTCTCATTTTGGCACCTAGTTATGACTCGAATACGCGGATAACATGTTGGAACGCATTTTCCAACATCAACCTTACCTCGGTGGGATTACACTCATCACCGGCCTTGCATGGACGGGATTCCACTCATCGCCACATGCCCTACGGACGGGATTCCACTCATCATCACGTAGAATGTATATAAATTTCCGGTGGAATATTACATCACCGTACTCCTCCTTGGTGCCTTAACGCCACCAAGGCCACGTACGTTTTGACTCAATTTGTGTGCACACTCATCCTAATGATCGATCATTGTACCCAAGCATACTAGTGCCAATATCTTTCATTACATCATATATCCACCAATTATATATCATGTTTATCATATATGCATATCAAGATACATACATATCAATCAATCCACATTTCACATGAACAAGTAGGCAATGACATATCATTTATCAATAGAAAATTAAAGAGTTAAACTACCAATTTAACTCCCACCTAGGAATGGCCTACCAAGCTCATTCTCACACATCCACTACACACTTGAACCAACTTCAAAACAATTTTTAAAGTTTTACTCACCACCCTTCCTTAGCAACTCAAACAAGCAAGCAAGCCTCCTAAATGCTCGGATTCGATCCCGATGCTTCTCCGGTGTTTCCTCTTGTTTCTAGCCAATCAAAACATAACCATTACTCATAATTCAATGCTAAATTTCAGTCACCACTCCAATCCATAAACACAAGCCACACTTCAACAATTTCCAACTAAAACAATCACCAAATTTCTCATTTTCGTACTCATATTTTACCCAGCACAAAATCATATTTTCAATCACCCAAATGACATCTAAATGGTTCCAAAACACTTTCCTAACATACATATACCATCAGCCCTTCAATTGAACTATAAAACTCATCAAAATTTAAGTTTTAAACACTTCAAAAATGGCCTCAAATACCCATTTCGGATTTTCACCCAAAATTACTCATTTTAACATATTATGTTTATTTTAACAAGACTAACTCAAAACCCAACTCAATAAATCAAAATCAATTGAAAAACTCACTAAAAACTTAAATTTTCATTAAACTTGAAAATCATAAAAGTGGGTAGTTTCGAGATATAAAGCTATGTAAACGTAGAGGATAAAGAGGAGAGTCCGAATATGTAATTACCTTCAAAAACGCCCTTGATTTGATGAAGGAATTTGATGAATTAAAGGTTTTGGGGTTTGGGGAAATTTGGGTATGGTTATACGGTAGGGGGAAGGAGGAAGAAAGGAAATGATAAGATTATGATTATTATTATTATTATTATTATATATAAAAGTTTTTTTTAAATTACCAAAATATCCCTCCCTTTTTATTTAAAACTCAATTTGCTCAAACTAAGATCAATTTGATTAAAATTAATTCTACCAACTCAGACCAACTAACCCGACTAACTCCTAACCCCAAAACACGGGTGTTACATTACCCGACTGCAATGGACCCGCACCCGACCCGAGTCGAGTCAAAATTTTTTTTTTACCTGAAATGACTTGTATTCGATTTTACCCGACCTGACAGAACCCGACCTAAAACCTGTCCGATTACCTGTTTTTACATCCCTACTACTGATTGCAAGGTAGTGAGTTTTTCTTCATTTTATTCCACCAATAGGGGGTGACACGTGTAGGGGTGGGTGAGCATTTTACTCGATCCAGTTAGGTTTTGACTCAACCCGGTAAGGTTCTGACTCGATCCAGCCCGATCGGGTCAGATTTTTCAATGAAAAAAGTGTATTTAGGTCAGGCCAGGTCGGGTCAGGTTTTTATTGAGGGTGGGTCTGGGTCGGGCCTGGTTAGAGTTTAGTGTAGGAAATATTCGACCCGACCCATGACTAATTGTGCAACTTTTTCCTAAAATTTTTAGAGATATTTATAATAATACCCTTTTCTTTATATATATTTTTTATAATTAGGTCCTTAAAATTGAATTTTTATTTACAATTTAGTCTTTCAAATTATAATTTTTTTACAATTAAGTCCCCTAAAATTATTTTTTTACAATTAGGTCCTTAAAATTATTTTTTTCTATAGGTCGGGTCGAGGTCGTGGTCAGGATTATTATATTTATTTTTGGGTCGGGTCGAATTTTTTAAAGAAAATATTCGGGTCGGGTGCGGGTTTAGAGTATTTATTTTCGGATCGAGTTCAGGTGAGCCCAAAACCCGACCCGACCCGTGCCCATCCCTAGATATGTGTCACCAACATATTGGTCAAAATAAAAATATTATAAGATAACACGTAGACTCCTTAAGAGGAGAGAGAAAATGATATAAAAATAAAAATAAAATCCACGTCAGCATTTCCGTTAATTATTTAATAGCCGGTGATCAAAATAGAAACGAAAGATAATATTAGTGACGTTTTTGTCAAAAAAAGTTCGGTGACCAAAATAAAAAGGCTTAAATATACATTTGGTGCCCGAACTAGATACATTCTCCCAAGTTGGTACCTAAAGAAAATTTTCTCCTACATTGGTACCCGAACTAGACACCTTTTCCCAAATTAATTAATTAATTAAATTAAATAAAAATAATTAAAGTCCTCTAATAAGATGGCAACACGTATCACCAGACTGGAGGAAGAAAATAAAAGCAAGGAGCATTTTGCTCCTGATAAAATTCGAACAAAAGTTACCATGGATGAAGGCATGTAAGCTTGCCACTAGACCAAGTGAATCTTTGAGATGTATGGTACACAATCTAAATTTTAACAGATAAAAAACTCAAATAAAAAAGATATGCAATTTTCTCTCTCCCTAAACACCATTCTATCTCCCACGTTCTTGCGCTTCCATTTTATTTTCAAGTTTTACATGGTTGTTTAAATCCTCAAAACATTTGGTCTTTTCATTACAAGAAACTAAGCAACTTGCTATTCTGCATCAACATTTTTTATCTGCTCTTTCTGTAATGTATTGCATGTTGAGAGCAGGTTAGCTTCACTGCTATCGTTCTTGCTTTTCTTACCTGAATGAAACAGCAGCAGTGGCAATATTAATACCAGAGAGACTAATATAAATTGCTTGACACACTAAGTTTTCAGCCCTATTTTTTAACTGCCACATCATCCCGCCGTTAACCTTTAACGGTTGGTGGTCACATTGCATCCAATTTAATAGTATGGTGGTTTAATTGCTTCGAAAAAATAAAGTAGTTAAATCGCGACTTTTTTAATAATATTGCGATCATTTATGTAGTTTACACTTTCAGTTAATATGTTAGAATTAAACATCCTAAAACCTTCTTAAAATCGAAAACTCTGAACTTAACCCTTTTTCTACTGCCGCCGCCGCAAGTCTCGTAGGTTTGGGTTTGTTACAATGGCCAACGGAAAAGGGCGTGTATAAATATTCTAATTGTGGGAAAAGGTGATTCTGCAATACATAAAGGGCGTGTATAAATATTCTATCAAGATTCTGCAGTACTTAAAAAGGGTTTGTTATATTATTAGGCTTAGTTTGCGGTTGTTCTTAAAAAGTGCGGTGAAAAAAGTGATTTTTAAATTAGTTGTTGAAAAATAGTTTTAAAAAGTTAGTTAATGTTTGTCATTGATGTCAAAAAGTAATTTTAAGGAGATAAAGACCCTGTTTGGCAATTAGCGGATAGTTGATAGCTGATAGCTGATAGCGGATTACATTAGCTGATAGCTGATTGCATTAGCTGATTTGACTAGCGGATTGTATTAGTTGATCGTATAAAAGTGTTTGGTAAAATTAACTGATAGATGTTTGATTATTTAAACAAGCAAAATGACATATAAGGACATGATTATATTTAATACTTGTTTAAATAATTTATCAGTTATTAATATTTTGTATCTAATAAATATTAATTAGATTTGTAAAAATTACTTTTAATATAAATTTCCTAAACATATTTGAAAGATTTATTTATTAATTTATTATTTATATAATTATTAAATTTTTTATATGCACATATAAATATGTGTTAATAAAAAATAGAATTAACTTACAAATGTCACCATATAAATTAGTAGTAACAACAAATAAGTCCAATATTTAATATGTTATTATTTATATTAAATATATTATTATTTAATTTAGGTTATTTGGAGATTTTTTATAATTGTTAAGGGTAAAAGAGTCATTACAACTCTAATATCAAACCTCTAATCTCAAAAAGCTCATATTAGGAGTTTTTTAAAATTAGCTTTTTCACCCCAACCCGCTCTTTCAATCCGCTATTTACCAAACATCAATATTAGCGGATTTGACTAGTCAAACCTCTAATTATACCTCAAACCTCTAATTTTTGCTCAAACCGCTATTTACCAAACAAGGCCAAAATGTCTATTTTAGACATAATTTTGAAAAGTAAAAATAAACTTGGGTGATGTTCAAATAGTTAATGTTATGATATATGAAATAAGTCAATTTTAATTATAATAAAATTTTTATTTTTTATAAAATTTAATTTGAAAATATAAACTACTTTCTAAATTATATACAGACATATCAATTACAAATTAATAATAAATATAAAATAAATTACAAATAAAATAATTTTATTTTTAATATAAATATTATAAAATATATATTATTTTAAAATTATGTATGCATAATATACAATAAATTATAATTAAATAATAAAATAAAAAAATAATTTTATTTTCAAACTAGTTTTTCCATCCAAGAAGCTATAAAATCTAACTTTTTGGTTTGGGTGGAAAAGCTAGTTTTAAAAGCAACTAAAAACATCTAAAAACAAGTGAAAACACTTAAAAAGGCCCGTTTGGGTTGCCAAACGCAACCATAAACGGGGCCTTAATATCCATGGAAAGGGAGTTTCGTCGCCGGCAAAAAATGGTCAGCGACAGTAGAAAAAAGTTGAGTTTAGGGTTTTTGATATTATGAAAATTTTAAGATATTTAATTTCAACATATTAATTAAAATTATTATAAAAATATAAAAATTGTTTATTAAATTTAATTTTTATTATAAATTAAGTCTTTGAAATTTTTAATCTTTATTAAAAAATTTAATAATATTCATCGGTATATATAAGGTAGTATCTGTTCATATATATTTTTAATCTTTTTGACAATGTTTATACACCTTGTACACGGAGCAAATTAAACACGTATTTCCTAAAATAAATATCATCCGTTTTTTTACTGGGACACTTGTTGTAATTACAAAAAATATGAGAGTAATTTATTAGTCGAAAATGTTTAGAGTTTAAGAAAATGGAAAGGTCGAGAAAAAGTGAAAATGACATGTGATAATTACCGCAACTACAAGAGTCCGGACAAAACGGGAGAAGGCATAATTAGGATTTTAAGATCTTTTTATGCCAACGCACTACCCAGATCACTCTGAATTTCCAAAAAAAATATTTTTATTTTCTTTAAACTTGGCGCATCACCACGGCAAGTTTCATTTTTTTACAAAAATCTCAGCCCTACAATCAAGGCAAGTTCAAATAAAAAATAATATAATTTTAAAATTCATCGTAATGGTGCAGCGAGTTCACTGTTAAAATCCTACTTTTGAGAATTTAGAATTTCGGGTGTTGCATCATCCGGCATAATAGGATTCTAAGATCCTATTTCTGCCCTTGTCCCGGACCCGGACAAAACACGGCACAATCACTTTTACAGTCTGCAACAGTTTTACAATAACCGAAATGAATGACACGTCCCCTCGCCCCCTACAACCATAATTTCATTGTATTATATTACACGTCCGTAAGTTCAAACGGACATTCATGTCAGCCGACGAAACTACTTTCATGGAGAAAACATCCAGTTTAGTTTCTCAAGAGCTGCTGGTTTCTGCAGTGGAGGATCACGTTGGTGCAAAGCATAGATGATAACCCCAGCATGATGAGAAGCCAGGTTTTATACCAAGAAAAATGAAATGTCAAAATTCATTATAGCAAGGGTAACGGTAGAGGTGATCAACTTATGAACTGAAAATCGAATTAAATGGAAGCTAAATCAAATGTTACGGTTGATATGATGAAGTAATGAATCATGCCGTATTTACAAGCAATGCAATTAACATGATGAGGAATGGATTGTGGAGTTGGTGATGTTCATTGCCAACAAACCAACCCATGCCCTACATTACATTTTTCTTTCAATAAAAGAAAATGGCAGCCTAAATTTAAGGAGGAAAAACATTTATTCATTTTTCTATCCAAGCATTTCTAGTGGAGATAGTGCCAAAAAACTGAAGGTACAACTTTACATATCCATTACTACTTCAGAAACTAAACCATCTAACTGCACAACACTTTCCCAATTTTCTTTCATCTCAATTCCAAAAAAAAACCCTAAAAGTTTATAGCCTATTCTCAAGGATATCCCCCCCCCCCAACTTATATTACATGCAATGCAACAGTCGACAATGCATGCAACATCACTGCTCCGTTATTTCAAAAGAATATTTACCATCATTGGAGTACTCTGGAGATTCTAAGACGGTAGGTCCATTCAGGCACAATAACATTACGCCGTCCTCTTTGGATCACGAGCCGCTGCAACATGGTCCTGAAAAATAGAAACCAGGCACAAGATGATTCAAGAAGATTGTATGTGTAATCCACAAACAACTCATTTCACAATTGAACCATTTCTCAACCTGATTTGACAAGCTTAATAGCACATTATTACTTTTCTCTACACCTGGCATCCAGCATAAACAGCAATTCTTACTAATTTCATTCACCCTTTGAAATGCTATTTTAGCAGCCTAACTGGTATAAAGAGTTTAGAATGACAAAGTTTATAACGGCCAACTACCTGGATGAGAAATAAGGCTTGACCACCACCACCACGGTGGGTAAAACTTGCCATCCAACACAAAATAAAATATAGTACTAGTCACGATACAAACAGCAGAAGAAGTAATTGGAAACAAAGACAGGGTTGATTGGAAGCTAAAGTTCTTAAATCTTTGCTTTATTTTCTAGCAGCCAATGAGGCACTCCTATGAGCTTGGCTTATCTAGTAAAAGATATTACAGGGAGAGACCTCATAAAGTAGCTTATCATGTGAAGAGGAAATTGGTACAACACTACCTTAATTAACATATGCTAGAACTTAAACTCACCGAAATAAAATCAAATGCTCTCGTATCCTCTTTCTTCGAACTGTTCAGCATTGAACTGGGTGCTTGAGTTGGAAAATTAGACTGGAATATATCAGGAAGAGCTGATCCTCCATTAGATCCACTTGAAACATTATTAAAGCCAGCATTTTGTACATTAAGATTACCAAAGTGTTGTAAGTTGGACATTGCTGCAAGCAATTGCTGCTGAGCAAAGAAACTCCCCATGGCACCATAATTCATAGGCTGAGAAAAGGCTGGGTTCAACATTAATCCAGGAGGGATGGCATATGGCATTGTTCCTAAAGGAAGCATTGTGCTTGAATTCATCCCAGCTGCTTGAGAACCAAGAAGACCACTCAAAGCATCATTAGAAGCTTGATGGCTAGAATGAGAGTTGATATCAGCAAATATATCTTCAGGGTGCTCCTCGGAAAACATTCCTTGCTGCTTCAAATTAGATGGATTCTCATTCATAGACAAGCCAGCCATCAAATCGTTAACATCAGTTTTTTTATTCACTGGCTCAAATGGAGCATCAGAATTGGTCCCAAAGATATCAATTAGTTCAGATTTTTCATTGGCAGCCACACGATTACCACTCACAGCAGACTTGTGGTCTACATTCATCCCAGAGAAGAGATTATCCACATTTTCTCTACCCTCACCAGTGTGAAATGAGACATCTGCAAAGGGATCATCGTCATTTTTCTGTTCCCTGGTGCTGAGACCAGTGTCAATACCATCTCCAAATAAGTCATCAATAAGTGGTGTCGCTGTCGGTACTGCAGTATTTTGGTCATGTTGGTTTTTTGCGGAATTATCTAGTCCATTGTAATCATCTAGATCATCAGTGTTGATCAGGTCAGGCATTTGAACAGGTGTGGTCTCAGCCTTCAAACACTTTTCTGAATTACTTGCCGAAGCACCGGGTTGTTCCCCATTCAAAAGGACCAACACCTGTTTAACAAGCATATTATGCGACATTAATCAAAAGCAATCTTGAAATATCTCATTATGAAGGTTCAAACACATGTTTAACAAGGGAACTGAAATGTAATGTGGCATCAAAAAGGAGCATGAGCATCTTAAAATATCCGAATCTGTAGGTTCAAACAAAAAGTAAATATAAAGCTTTCCTCTAGTAATAATATTAAAGAGAAAACAACAGATTAATCAATATGAATGTTCTCTTACATTCTCTAACCCTAAACAACAGACTTAATATTAATAGATAACACAAGATTCCTAGATTGTCCCCCCATTTTAAAGAACAACACTAGATCAACTTAGATTTGCATAAATATGGCATCGTAACATACAAGACCTTTATGAACTCAAACAGGATGGGAATTCAATTGACCTTCCTAGCTTTAATCATGAAATTTTCCATATTGCCAAAAGCAAGTTGTTAAAGCATAAGTTAGTTCAATTTCCCTTTATCTCCCATGACACCAGTTTACTAAATTAGAACTCATTGTAGTTTTGCTTGGTTGGTAAACAAAAGGAAAAGGAGAAAGAAGCTACAAGCACTCTGAGCTGGCCTTAATCAGTAACAAAAATGATTTTCATCTTTCCTATTAAAGTAAAACAGAGAGTAGACTAAGATATTTACCTTGTTGGTCTTTTCTCTGAGGGAAGTTTGGGGAGACTCGGAACATCTCAAAACAACATCTTTGTTCTCGGTAAAATAAGAAGCCACAAGTAAGAAATGCTCATCTTCCTTTTTCCTCAAAATGGAGTCAAGCACGCATACAGCTTTCATGCGAACCTGGCCATCATTAGTTCAGGTCAAGGTTGAAAGATATCTAAAAACACAAATATACCATTTGTTTTTTTTGGAAAGAAGTCAATATGGAATAATCACCGATACAAACATGGTCATGCAATGAGAATGGTGTGCCTCAATGTACACCAAAGTAGTTAAGGTTAAACTGATTTGAGTAGCCCCCCCCCCCCCAAAAAAAAAAAAAAAAAAGTAACATTGCACTGACAATTCATTAAATAGGAAGAGTTACCTGCCACATTGGAGATAGAAGCTTAGATTCAAGGGCATGACTTAATGCCAAAGCATCGAGCTTTGCAGCCTCCACAAG
This sequence comes from Hibiscus trionum, assembly GCA_030270665.1. NCBI lineage: Eukaryota > Viridiplantae > Streptophyta > Magnoliopsida > Malvales > Malvaceae > Hibiscus > Hibiscus trionum. The sequence goes on along the minus strand of BSYR01000021.1, from coordinate 2,784,530 downwards.
GAAAGCCTGAAGTGCATCACGAGTAGGTTGCAGACGAACACCACCAGATGTCACTATTGTTTCCAACAATCTTTCTTCACGAGTTTTAGTCACTTTATTCGAGTTTAACTCTCCATTTGTTATTTCTGTCTTTAATACTCCTGAATCCTGGCCCCAAGGTCCACTAGCATAACTCCCAGAAACCCTTTGAGTTTCATTGTGAAATTCAACGGGTTCATACCTATCAGATTGGTCAATTTCTCTAGTCAACGACCTTCGAAGTGTAGGGCTTTTGTAGTTTCCATTATCATTCTTTCCATGAGAATGACTCTGAGTGAAACTACTAATCCCCTGCTTGATAGAAGCACTTCCGATGCCAACTACCTCACTTAGAAATGATTTCTTATCATCTGATGGCATTTCGAAGTTTGTGTTCCCAAATCCTTGTATTCGTTTGTTAAGGTCATCTGCAGGAGAAGGCTTACTGGGATTATTGTCCTCTGCAAAAATAGCAGAAATAGCTTCATGAGCTGTGTCCCGAACAGCCTTATTGAGAGCATCGCCCTTCAAAGGATTCGGTTGCCCTCTGTAATGAAATAACTGACGCACAGCGGCAGAGTTCCTCTGCATTTCTCTCCTAAACTCCACACCAGACTTTCCCACTGCATATTTAATCAGCCTCAAAGCCTGTAAAAACCCCACTACCAACTGAGTGTTTTAACATGTAATGATAATTCATTTAAAGGATGTATTATCCTACCCGTTAAGTTAAACATTCCGTAATTCAGAGCATTTGCATACCAAAACTTCCTTTTTAATAGCTTTTGCTGCACTTGCATTTATATACAAACACAAGTAATACCTTGACACCGATAAATTTAACTACCGACTAAATTGAGTTCAACTTCAAAATTTTGGACCCAGGAAGATTTCCCCATCCAAAACGACAAATTGATCAGAATTGACTAGATTTAACAAATCAAAACAAAGTCCAAAGCGAATTGAAATGAAGTTACCTTTTGTTTGACGATGGGGCTTTTGTGATCGAGTCGTTTCAATATAAACTCGGAGACCTCTTTAACGATACTAACATGAGACGATCTCAAGAGCTCGCAGATCTCTTCTAACTTGTAAACGGGCGCTACTTTGTCTTCATCCGAAGTAGCCCCATCTATCATCCGCGATCTCCAATAAGATTCCACAGCTCGCCTGCTCGAATCCATTTCGAATTTCTTTTTATAAACAGAAAAAAAAAACTCAAATTCTTGGATTCAACTGAAGGGATCAAGATCGATCTAATTGCTCGATTAGTTGGATGAAAAAGAAGGGAAATCGTAGAATTTCAATGGATATGGATTGAATTAGGGCAAAGACAGATTTTGGATTTGGGAACGAAAGCAAGCGAGCCGTCAGGTTGTTAATATTGTGTTTGTCACTTGCGCATAGTTGGCACACAAGGTGTTAATGCTTTTGGACCGGCTGAAGGTAACGCTCACAATTTCAGTTGGAATATTAATACATTTTGGATTATTATCTAGTTAAAATTGGGCGAGTCTGCTCATCCGTTGTGTCCTGGTGGTAAAGATAGATGTTTATATTTTTTAAGATTTGGGTTCGAGCACCAATAATGCATGATGTGTATGTCGTCTTTAATTCAGAAACTACCCTTGCATCACACCAGCATATTCTTTAAATTGTAATTTAAATTGTTAAAAACACGCAACTTAAAATGTTATATATTTTAATAACATTTTTGTTGCAACTCAAAATACAATCCTACGCATAACTAAAATATTAATACGCTTTGATAATATTTTCGACCAAAAAAATGAGCTTAAACCAAAAAAAAGTTTGTTTAAAATATTGGTAGAGCTCCAAATACAACATTAGAAGCTCAATCCAGTTTCTAAGTTTATAATATGGAGTATTGAATTATTTTGTTGGTAAAATACACCACATATCACTTAATTATAAATTTAGTAACAATTTTTTTTGAAGAATAACAATTTAATCACCCAATTAAAATTTTGTTACAAACAAGTCATTATGTTGTTATAATTGTTAATGTAAGAGTTTGGTCCTTTTTGTTTTCGGGATATTTGATTTTGGTCACCGATTTTAAAAAAAATTACGTTTTGATCACTTACATTACTGATTTATAACATTTTGGTCAATGAGTCGTTGACTCCCGTTAGATAAATGGCGTAGAACGTTAGTCAAAAGGGTTTACTTTTACTTTGATTCATGAATTTTAGATAAAATATCAATTCGACCCTCTAAACTTTATCTAAATCTCTTGTCGCCAACTGCAGCTTAACCTTGTGCCCATTGCCGCTCACCATCACCAGCAACGACCGTTGGACGATAAAATATCAGCTTAAATCCTGAAAAACATTTTCGATCCAGTCAACAACATCAAGACATAGACAGGCAGAGCCGTATTTGGGCCTGAACAAAAAAAACACTCGCCCAGAGCTCATAATTTTTACAAACACTATCCTATATAAATATCAGGGCCTACAATTTTCACACACACTACTCTATATAAATACCAGGGCCCATAATTTTTACAACCACTTCTCTATGTAAACATCTGGGCCCATAATTATATAGAACAACATTAATTATTATAGTTTACCGAAAACATTTAATAAATCAATGTAAAGTTTTTTTAACCATTTAAAGGCTTTATCTCTAACTTGGGGGCTTCACTTTTCAAGGGCACAACTTTAATTTTCTAACCATTTAATAGCACAATTTTAATTAATAAATAATAACAATAATAAAGTTTTTAAATGGCTAAAAAATACCTTTTTTATAAGTGTTGTGTGTATTTATCCAAAAAAAATAGAGAACTACTCCATGTACAAAATTTTTTTTTTACAAAAGAGTAAACAAAAGTGAAAATCTACTCTAGATTCCAAGCTATACATAGGTCGGTATTTGCCTGTGTAGTTCTATCTATATTTTTGTAACATAAACGTAGACGTATAATATCTTTGACGAATAGAACAATGTCAGCAACAGTTTGAGTTTATCTCCTGAAGTGTCGAGCATTCTGCTCTAGTCAGATACTATAGATGAGAGCATTCCAGGAGAGTCTAAGAATAGTGGAAAGAAGTGATTTACCCTTGAAACGAGAAGTAGCCCAAACAAGCTCTCCATTCCAGTCTAGCACAGGTCGAGTGATATTGCAGAGTTGCAAGAGATGCAACCAAACAGAATGCGAGAAGGGACAATCAAAGAAGAGATGGTTTCTTGATTCAGCATCGGAGCCACATAAGTGGCAAGTATTAGCCACCGAAAGGCTCTTTTTTGAAACCTGTCATACGTGGGGAGGCGATCAAGGATTATCATCCAGCTGACTATAGCATGTTTGAGTATGTACAGAGGAAACCATACCAACCTATGTCAAAAAGAAATTTATTTCTTTTCACGAATCATCTCCTAGATCCATCTAAGTTTGACCACCGACCAGTTTTGATTTGAGGCAAAAAAACAGTTCTTTTATTTATGGCATGCAATTAATTTGAGCCAAAAAATAATGGTAATAAATCTCAATTTTAATTTTTGACTATAAATATTCTTTACATTGATTTATTATTTGCATTTTTATTTCTTGCCCATTTTTTATCTTCTAATTTTTTTATTTTATTTATGTTTTCATTATTTATTTAGATTTTTTATTTATAATTTTTAATTTGAGACTTCAAAAGACAAAAATTTAATTATTTCTTTAATTTCGGTGATTATAATTTATGTTTTGAAAAGTTGTATTTGTATATTTTATGATAATAATTTCTTTTATTAATTATAATAAATTAATAATGTATAGAGCATGTGTTTGCATCGCCGATTAATTTACTTAAATGTGAGGGAGAGCTTCATCGGCAAGAACTCATGCGATATCATTTTATATTTTTTGCTTCATAATTTTTTCTAATAAAATATTGTCGCAAAAACATGTTAGAAACGGATGATTCACTTATTTGAGGTCGTCAATGTCACGAGAAATGTTGAATGATCTAGCCATTTTATTTATCGAGAAAAATGTGTTAGACCATATTGACGTAGATAGTATTATTAGTGATTTTGCATCTAGAAATGCTCGTACAAATTAATTTTTATGAGTCGTTGGGTATTTAATAAAATTTATTGATGTTCTATATTTGAATTTGATGTATTTTTTTTGGAATTAAAATGATAGCTCATAAGAGCTTACATCAAATGCGACAAATCGGAATCTAAAATAAGCATAATAGAAGGCAGAGGTTCTTCAAAAATCTTCAAATCGTAATCCACGGGACTAACCATTTTTGCAAGAGCATCGACGAGTTTATTTCCTTCACGAGGCAACCATCGTACCACTGTCTCCCATCCTGAACCCCGGAGTTTGGCGATGTCGCAGATGATAAGATTCACATCAGAAGAAGCTTTAGGATGGTTCAAGAGATCAACCGCCACTTTGTTATCAATCTGAATAAGGACTCGATTGAATCCTTTCGCTCTAGCGAGGCGGAGGCCGATAAAGACCCCCCACAGTTCAGCCTGCAAAGGTTGGACGATACCCAGCAGTTTGTTGAACCCCAACAACCACGAGCCATCATCCGCGCTGAAAGCTCCCCTTGCTACACCAAGGCTAGTCGACCGCGACACAGCCCCATCTGTCGTCATGGAGACCCATCCCGACTCCGGCCTGCACCAAGCATGCGGCTGGGAACGCAGGCGAGGGGCCGGGGCAATACGAACTTGTGCTTCAGTAATGTACCTGGCCCAGGCTGCACCACGTGAAAGGAGTTGCCCCGGTGTCGCTGGGCTATCATTGAAGACTGTGTCGTTCCTATTTTTCCAAATACACCAATTTGATGTATTTTTTAGCGTAATAAAAAAGTATAATTTACATGTAAATTAATTTATTTTTGTTTATTCTCAAAATTCAATTTTTCTATACTTATTATTAATGATCTAATTTTTAAATTCGCCCTAAGACCACCAAAATTTCAGAAACGAGCATGTAGGCAGGAAATCAACATTGAAAAAGACCAACAAAGATGAAGATCTTAGAAGCTTGTTCAAAACATACGATTATCGCTTGAATGGTTATTTTGTAAATACTACAGACAAACACTAATGTGTACTCGTAATCAGCTTATGACTATTAAAAAAAATTAACTTTTAATCATAAAGACACCAACCTCATCCATTCTCACAATAGAAACAACCGACAGAACACACTTTACAAACAAATTAAAAAGGAAAGGTAAAAAAGAAAGAACAGCAGGAGCTGCCATTCCTTCTCTTTAATACAATAACCAATGCATTAAATTAAAATGGAAGCAAATGAAAAGAGTGATTTAGATTTGAACTTAAAAGTCATTGGATAATGGTGCATGTTCCGACTGCATGAACACATTCCCATAGATGAGTCCAGCCAAGCCGCCGCCGACGAGGGGTCCGACCCAGTAGATCCAAATGCCGGTGAAGTCGCCACTAGCCACTGCTGGTCCAAAGGAGCGAGCTGGGTTCATGGATCCACCAGAGAATGGACCGGCAGCCAAGATGTTGGCTCCAACAATGAAGCCAATGGCGATGGGTGCAATGGTGCCGAGTGAGCCCTTCTTCGGGTCAACTGCGGTTGCATACACGGTGTAAACCAATGCAAATGTGATGATGATCTCCATCACCACTCCTTGAATAGCTCCAACTCCAGCTCCAACGCCGTGGGTCGGAATTGTCTGCAACACAACCCCAAACATTAGCCTAGGCTTTCAAATTCAGACCTATGTCAGCAAAACTCGACTCTATAAGATCGAACTTTTTACTCAAAAACTAGATTTTGAGTTATAAAATGGAAATTCAAATAACTCAAATTCAAGTAATTAGTGAATTAATTTTTAAGTTAGAATCGATTCCTTCAATTATGTCTGATATATATATATATATATGAGTTAGGATAACTTACATAATGTAAAACTCTTTTAAGTTTTACACGTTTTCTGGATCGTTAGATGGGGAATAGATGGCTCAGATTAACTCCTTACCCTCTTTTTTTCCAAGCGATAATCTTCATATATTTACTGTTAATCTCATTCATTCATTTCACTCATCCAATGGTCCAAAAAACGTGTAAAAATTAAGTTTTACACTGTGTAAACGGATCTTATCTCTCTCTATATATATATTTGAAAAAATATGAATAAATATATTTGTGTATTGTATATGATTATAGAGAGTTGTTTAATTGGAACTAATTAATATCGTAATATTATAAATGTTTACCATTAAATTTAAACAGAAACTCGAACAACTTTACTCGACTAACTCAAAATTCGACTCAATCAAATGCTGACCCTGTTAATGCTTATATATATATGTTATATTTAGGCTTACCAAGGCACCGGTGACAGCCTTGAGTAAGAAGCAAGCAACAATGGATCCGAGGAGTTGGGCAATCCAGTAAAAGATGCCGGTGAGGATGGTGATTTGGCCACCTAGAGCTAACCCGAAGGTGACAGCAGGGTTGACGTGTCCACCGGAGATGTTGGCGCCAATGGCTACAGCAACAAAGAGAGCAAATCCATGGCAAACAGCAATGGCGACCAGACCATCAGGATCTAGGGCTGCATCTGTTGTCAACTTGTCTGCACCAAAACACAGAAACCATTTCAACAAAAAAGCATATAACCGCTACCGTGACCGTAATTTAATACTATGGTGTGATAGTGTGGGGGAGGGAATATCAACAAACTGTAAGCAATGGCGGAGCCAACGCCGGCGAAAACGAAGACCAGAGTTGAGATGAACTCAGCAAGATAGGCCTTGAGAGAGGCTAAACCGAAGGAATCATCGAAACGACCGAAGGCGATTCCTGCCATGTTTGAACGAAGAAGAGAGCTAGGCTATCGGCTCTTTCTAGATAAGAAAATAGATCAACTTCATATGATACTGAAACCCTTTTGATTGGTCACATATATAAGAATATTAAAGGAGTTCCATAATTTAATATCATTATGGACTAGCTGTATTTTTCACGAAAAGGGAAAGAAAGGGAAGTCTACAGTGACACATCCAAATTCCATACATATCCTTACTTGACCTAGAATGATTATATAAATAAATCGAATTAAACATATTATTTTTGGTTTGAGCCAATGTATCTATTGTCGCAGTGACTAATCCCTTTGTCGCGGGTGCTCTCACTAAGAGATAAACGGTTGGTCATAAAATGTACTTCCTAATATGATTACATGATAATATTTGAGGGTCGACTTTTTTGTTTTAGTTACATAGTATGTCATTGTTAGTCTTAAAGTTGGGTTTATTTTCCTTCCGGTTTTGGTGGTGAGTCTCCCAGCGAAGATTTTTTGCATACAAAAGAACTCGAACTCAAAACCTACTTAAGCCATACTAAGCTACTTATCAGCTGGACCAACCATATTAATATATTACAATTTGTATTGATCCACTAATACTTCATCATAATCCTAATTTTGTCCTTAATTGAGACAAAATAATTGAATGGATTAATTGAAGTTAATACAATCAGATTTGAATAACATTGTTATTCCCTTCCGTCCTTGTTGGCATTAACATGAGTTGTCGAGAAGGTACTGAATGATTCATCCATGTGAGATGTGACCCCAACCTCTCTTTCCCTTTTTTGTGCTTTGTTTGAATCTGTGAAGAACTTTAATGATAAGAGCATAAATAGATGAGGTCGTGACTTGGTATGGGCCGTTTTCCAAATTGTGTGGACACCATTCAATTGGTGTTCATATAATAATATTTTATATATGGAGGTTTGGGTTCATTTGAATTCTTAAGCTGGATTAAGAGGAATCTTAAGCTGGATTTGGCTTTTTTTGACATTTATTTTTGGCAAAATGACAAAAGATGCCCCCAACGTTTGCTTGTTTTGTCATTTGACCCACTATTCTTTCTTTTGGTCCAAATATGCCTCAACGTTTCATTCATAGTCTAAATATGCCCATGTTAGATGTAAATTGTCAATCAATTGACGGTCAAAGGCTTATAAAAGAATTTTGACGTGACATCAGCAGATCTTAATACGTGGCAAGTCCAATTAGCATCACCTGTTGAACATCAGTTGATTGACAATTTCCATCTAACGGGGGCATATTTGGACCAAATTGAAACGTTGGGGGCATATTTAGACCAAAAGAAAGAATAAGGGGCTAAATGACAAAACAAGCAAACATTGGAAGCATATTTAGACCCAAAAAAAATAGGGGACAAATGACAAAACATGCAAACGTTGAGAGCATCTTTTATCATTTTAACTTTATTTTTACTAATGCAAAGACTAAATTGATCCGTTTAATAGTAGAGAGACGAATTCGAATTAATCTTATAATAGAATGACAATTTATTTTATTTATATGTTTGGCATGACACATGCAACATGAAATCTTTAACTTCCCCTTATCCTACTTTAACATGTATACAAAAAAAAGATTCTTTCATTGTATTTCTCAGAACATGAAATCAACACCAAAGCAAAGATATCTCCAATACTCTCTTTAACAAAGGAATCAGTCGACTTGCATGGTTTCAGGAAAAGGGATTGAAGTGCAACAATGGTAATAACCATTCTCATCATACTTGAATCGTTGCGAAAGATGAGCCTCACGGATGAGATACTCACCCCATTCCTCCGATCCAAACTGCTTGAATATGCCACGTGCATTGAAGGAATCCGTCCTCACCCTCCGATTTCCCCTCCTGGTCAGTTATAATCCGAATAAATAATTAAGAATGTAGGAAAATAAAACAACCACGGGGAGGGCAGAAGGTTGTCGGGCACCGCGACTTATAAAAACAAATAAACAAAAACACGGAAACAGGGTTGCACCTTTTCCGATGCTTCACGTTCATCACAGTGGCATGCAACTGAAATTTGGCAACAGAAGATACCGTTAATGTTTTTGAGACCAAAAGGAAAGGGAACTCATATGAACTAAAAAGAACAACTAAACTATGTTTTCGTACAAGGCACAAGAGTTTATATATCGACTTCTAGATATGATTCCTTCCACTTTCGTTCGACCTATTTCCTTCCCTCACAATAGTCTAAAAAGGTTTTCTGGAAATAAGCTTGGTGTTTGGTGTTTCACTTACAAGTCTCAAGGAATACTTTTTAGAAATGGTGATGTCTTTATGATTTAGAGGACCGTTGCTTGAGGAGGGAAAACCATCAGATAGACAAAACCGAGACAAAGGGAAGCCAAAGACCGACTTTAAGGATTGGAGGGGTATAGATTCCAGGCTCTAAAGTCCCTGCCATGTTGGAAGAGTTTGACACTTTGCAGCTTTTCTCAAGGTCCATCCATGGTGATACGAAACTTTTAACTATGTTCATCCTTCCGGAGCTTTTATAGAGAACAATGTTACATGGACCAAGACTTGATGACATGTCACATTACTATTTGTTCATATAATAGGCGTTACAATACAATGGAGTAATTAAATATCTATGTTAGTTTCCACTCTTTTACAGATTGATCTAAGTGAATAAGTGTCAAGCAAAAGAGGTCGACCTGAAGGAAATGAAGAACAGAGCATACCCAAAAGGTGAATCTAGGATAGAAGGAAAGACTATAATCTCTTTATGCGGGTAGATTTGAACAAATGAATAGGGCATACTTTGTTTCGAGAATATTGAGAACTAAACAGATCACACAAGCCTTTAAAATCAGAGAAAGGGACAATGAACAAAACATAGAGAAGATCGGAAGTTTTACCTTTAACTGGTGTCCAATATCTCTTTCTAGAACAAGCCCAGCCTCAACAAAAGCATCAATAATAACTTCTAAGAAAAGTTAAGGAATTCAAAAGAGAAATATTGACACACACACACACACCAAAAAATGTTTAAAGAGAAAAGAACATTATTATTGTTTTTCCATTTTCAAGTGCAGAAACAAAAGAAAAGGAAATACTATAAACTGGGAAAATAGGATACGACAGGCACGCGAAAGTCGATTTTCACTGCCAATTTCTTCTACAGGAGCATAGACGACTTGGGCTTTATCCAAAGAACCTTTCATGCAATCCTGCAATGATATTGATGCAATCAGTTAAGTCGAGCAAGCGTATCACTACCAGAAAGAAAACTTATGAAAGAGTCAATGCTGTCTGAGTTGGCAAACTAATGGCTCAAAAAGTATTAGCCCATTCACAGGTCAAAATCACATATTAACTAAGTCAGCGTCAGAAATCTGGGCTATGATAAACTTACCAGACCCTTAAGTCTTACAAACAGAGGTCGATTATCCAAGGCATCCATTACTTTTGGGGAGATACTCTGGGTAGGAGGGGAAAAGACATTAATACATTATATTAAGCACTGCCAGAATCAAATAATATCCAACTGATGATCTGATTCAAGAGAATTTACCTTCAATACCTCTGCTGCTAAACTAACTCGTTCTTTGTTCCACAACTTCAACATTAGCACCGTCAGATGAAATGTTTTAGGTTTAATAAATATGGACTTTTCAATTCTCAAGTCTGTCAAGTGCAACATACACCAGCAAGGTTTGTTAAAGAACAAAGGAGAGAAAAAAACAATTTGGAGGTTACAATACAGGCATTGCAACTTAATAATCAACAACAAAGTTTCGCGACTGTGGCTTACAATCCCAACATTGTAGGGATCCATCATTCAGAGCAGGACTATTTATTAACGTTCAATATGAAGTGCAATGGTTCACAAACTTTTAAACATGCACATTTCAGAAGTCTGGGACCTCCTAAAGTATACAAATGATTCATAACTAATACTTGGAATAACCAAAAGGTGTATGCATGCATATTTACATATGCAATGCACCATGCCACAAAAGTAGAATTCTAATGTCTAAGCGGAAATTTTTGAAGAAAGGGAAGGCGTCAAAGAATCAGATTGTTTACTTGCCTGATAATCTAGAAGACTTTGATTCTTTAAGTTCTTTAGGTGCATAACTAACAAGAGGAATGCCACTTATGTCCACCTTAACGCTTTCCCTGTCATCCGCAACTTTAAGTTCAACTGCAACAGCAGACCCTTTACCTAACTGCTGATCCTGAGCATCACTTTCGGAAGCATCTCTATCTGAGTTGCCTTCTTGATTCTCCCCCACACAAGTATCATTGATTCCTAATATGGAGTTCTGAAAGTTGACGAGTTTTTCCACCAACTCGGGGTGTATGGCTAATGGAAGAGACACAAAGTGAGAGTATTCAAGACTCGGGGTCTTAACTGCCTGTAATATGGAAGCAATCACCCCAAAAAGGTTATTGATCATCAGTCATCAAGTTGCAGATGAAAACAAGATATAGATCACCAGAACCATGTCTCATGTTTTCCAACCAAATATTTCAAACATAGCAATCATAAAATACAGGAAAATAGCTGACTAACCTCATCAATTATATGTTGTATCTCTTTTGAAGCTTTAGTTACACTATCAGCAGAAGTGCCTTCAATGACTGCATGCAATAACCATTCAAAGGAAATAACCCATTGAAATTAATTTCATGAATTCAAACATTTCATATGTCAAGGACCATTCAACCTAACTTGGGGTTCAAGAATAGTTTTTATTCACCAATACCATGGACAACACAGGCCCGCCACATGCCTTATGCTGACTTGAATTTCCAACACAATAGTGGTGATTTGAGCTCTGGACCACATGGCCAATGGGCTCTAACACCACGTCAAGAGAAATTTAAGCTTAAACTCTTAAGTGAAGGTTCAATACTAATTTTTATTCACTTGCATCATCCAGATAAGTTTGACACTGCTCAGGTTAAAATTGTGGGAAAATGTGATATAACCAAAAGAGTTAGAGGAATTGAAAAACAAAATCTTACTAATAGCATCCTCCTGCTTTGATGATGGAAGGATAATCTGAACTACTGTCTCCTTTTCAATCTTTTCCTTTGTAGATCCCCTGCAGAGGATATAATAAAATTTTAAAAATAATAAAAAAATGAAACTAAAGATATTTAATGCTTGGATGCTGAGCTCCATACTCTTTTCCTCTGACAAATCGAATCAGGGAGGCACCAACCTGCTTATCAAGCATAGGGAAAAAAGCAATTTAAGCTTCTATGGGGAAAAAGGTCAAATGCCTAGAGTAGCACGAAAATCATGCATGAACAGAAAGCTAAAGTAGGCACTATCGGTAGAATAAAAAAAGTTCAAAAGCTTGTAGTGCATAATTCCTAGAAGGAAGTTCTACTCTAGAATCATTTTCTCCAGGACAAGCAGGCATAGAAATTCAACTGAGATAAAGAAATGTCTTAATAGTTAAATCCTCTTGTGGGCAAGGACCAACGACTGAAATGTGCATCCGAAAAGGCAAGAGAATTTTGATGTGTTCAGCAATTTAACTTTACCTCAACAGAGAGTGAATGCTTTGCAGCTGAAAGCACTGTCTTTTCTTTTATTGATTCATCCTCGATATCAGCCTCCAGGGCCTTAGGACTGACAGTTGCATCTATAACTTCAATTGTTGACTCATTTACTTCTTGCATTTGACTTCCAATTTCTGATTCGACTTTGATATCCTTTATCACAGGCTCTGCAAATCAACATAAAGACTTTATAGGCCACTTAAAATATGACAAAAACCAAAAAGAGATCCAACTATTAAGACAATTTTCTGCCAAGTATAATGCTCCCAAAACTGCTAGATTGTAAAAAAAACATAAATAGCAATCCAAGTAACAAAAAACTAAAAAATGTTCTCAAATCTTTATTTAATCCAGAAACTGATAGGAAATTAACCTGAATTGATGCATTCGAGAAACGTACAATTACATCAACTATGGAACAAAATTAAAGCCTAACCTTGAGTTACATGCATATGATGAACTTCATCCAAAAAGGATATGAGAGACAATCAGAACATTATGTAGTTTCACAAATAAGAAATACCTTCAAGGGAACTAGCTTGAGTACATACTGGTCTCCATACAGGAGTACCTATCCTCCTTTTCTTCTTGTCCATCGTGCCTGGCTTATCTTTCGCCCCACCCATCCTCAAATCAAGGCTCAATTTTTCAGAAGAATATTTTCCCTGTAAATGAATTGGTATTACTTTAATGAACATCACAACCCTGTAAATTTCATCCTTCCACCTATAGCACATTTATGGTCTAAACAATTTTACCAGAGTTTAGGCGGAAAGGAAAGAATATATCCAGATGCCTTTTTTCTGTAACATAAGAAAACTTGGATAGCATAATGCAGATCAAACCACTAAATTCAGGGGGAAAACAAGAATTTCTGTAACATGCATCCAAAATTCTTTTACTTTTCCAAACTTAATGGAACCTTATACCTATTCAACCCAGCGACCAATCATAGACTTCCTTGGTGAACCAAAAGGTCAATATTTCTTTCAAATGCAATGAAGTACTTCGTAATCCTTCACAAAACGAATATAAAAGATCAACATAACATACTTGGGATGGAAGAAAAGAAGAGAACCACATTGCTGATATAAGGAAATCTCAAAAGGCCTGATCGTCAAAGTTGAATAGCTACCGAAGTCACCAGTTTTTGTGAACACATCATCTAGGTTTCAAACACTGTGCGAGTCTTACAAAAGCTATGGCATATACCATAAAGTTTATTAGATTGTCACTTTAAAACACACACAAATCATTGTTTCACCCTCAAAAGACACCTTTGCAAACAGAGCCACATCAACCGAAGCAAGCGTACCGGCGACGAGAAAGAAAGGGTAGAATACGATGTAAATGCTTGCAATAAGGTCTTATTACTTAAGATGATTGCACTACCTTACATAAACATTTAACATGAGTATTAAAACAAAGCTTAAAGGGGAACAAACTTGAAATCGTGTTGCTCTTAAGTCTTAACAAATTGTTAGAGATAAAAACCTGAAAGTAGTTAACCGGGTTCGATTTGACATAAGTATTTGTGAACTTCAAGAAACGGTCAACTCTGCATAGATAATAATTACTGAATTAACATATTATTTATTAAAAAAATAAAGGTTTTCAGCAATTGAAAGCTTCGTGTTTCATTTAATTCATATGTGCCTCGCTTAAACCCTCTAAACTTTACACTGCCTAACACACTGGAACATAAACAACGGCGTAAATTGAAATAACAGTGTAAAAATAAACTGCTTAGCGGATAGGAAAATGCAATAACTAAAAGAAGCATGTAAGATTTCAAACTAAACCTTGATGAAATGAAAAACCCAATTCTAAAATTTTCATCTTACTTCGAAAAGAAACCTGATATGAGCAATTTTAGAGTTAAAGTTCTCTCCTTTTAATTGTTTGTACCTTGTAGGGAGGGTTTTTTTTTCTGGTTTCCAGAGTTCTATTATCAATTTTCCTACTCAGTTTCTCAGTAAACAAACAGAGGGTTAAGTAAAAGAAGCATACCTGAAGAGAGACTTGCAAGCTAACATTCGTATTTTTCAGCCTCTGCTCCTTCTTATCCCTTTGAACTTCAACAAGTTTTCGGGGACTTCTGCTGTGAGCTTTTAAAAATTAGCTTAGGCTGAGGTTTTACTAATTGTGATCATTTGGATAAAGTACATTAGATGTCACCCAACTTTTACTAAATGATCGTTTTAGTCATTAAACTTAAAAATTATAAATTGATCATTAAACTTTTCAATCTGTTACTAAATAAGCATTATAACATAGGGGTAACAATCGGGTGACTAATAACCGAAAGTTGTGAGAATCCAAACCGACCGTATGAAAATAACTTAAATCTCATATGGAAACATATTCTCATTCTTCAAATACATAGCCATTTCGAATTTTCTTTTCAAAGGCCACCAAATGCGAGCCACGGATGTATGTATATCTTCCACAATGGAATTTGTTTATGCGTACTTGTATAATAATTTGACATCATTGGAACATGACCGTCGATATGTCCGAGTGGTTAAGGAGACAGACTCGAAATCTATTGGGCTTTGCCTGCGCAGGTTCGAATCCTGCTGTCGACGATTTTTATTCGTTATCCATATTCCACGAGGGTTTTAAAATCAAATCGTCTTCCAGTGACGCGCCTTCTTTATCCATGTCATAATGTTAATTAAGTTAATTTATGCTATCTATATTTATACTTTTTTTTTTACAATCTCTCTATTCAATATTTGTTTTTCTATCTACAATAAAAATATTTAGTACAATATAAATAATAAATATTTGAATAATAATTTATTGTTATTATTAAATTCTGAATATTTCAAACATATTTTATTAAAGGCTAAAGGTTCAATAAGCTCTTAAATTTAAAAAAAAAATAATTAAGCCCGTAAACTTTTTTACACTCAATTAAGCCCTCAAATTCAAGAAAAAAATCAATTTGACCCTTTGACTGGTTAACTTTAACGGTTTTTTTTTAAATTGACACATGTCGCAACATGATAATGCCACTTGTCGTTTCTAAGAATTTTTAAACTTTAATTTTTTTAAAAATATATAAGAACAGAAAAAAATCTAAAAAAATGTAAAAATAATATTAAAAATATAAAAATATATATTTTTAAATAATAAATAATAATTTTTCAAAAGATTAAAATATTTTAAAATTTTAAAAATTAAAAATATAAAATATTATTATTCTAAAATTATAAAAAAAATATTTTGAAAAAATATTTTTAATTTTTTTAAAAATGTTGTTTTAAAAATCAAAATAACTTTTGTTGTTTTATATTTTTCAAATTATTTTTTTATAATTTTATAATATTTTTTATTTTTTAATATTTAATATTTAAATAAATTTCGAAATTTAAAAAACATTTTTAATAATTTTCCAGAATTTTTGAAAAAATTTAATATATTTTTCTGTTTTTAGATATTTAAAAAATAAAATTTAACAATTCTTAAAAATAACAAGTGGCATTATCCTATTACGGCATGTGTCAAAAAAATTAAAAAAAAATACCTGTTAAATTTAACTGTCAACGTTAATCAAAGGACTACTTTGATTTTTTTTCTTGAGTTTGAGGGCTTAATTGAGTGCAAAAAAAATTTGATAATTTAATTAATTCTCTTGAAAAAAGTTTAGGGGCATATTGAACCTTTAAGCCTTTATTAAATTTGAAATCATATTAAGTGGTGCATATTGGCACACTTCGGAGGGCGACTAGAGATTTTTAAAAAGATCTTTTATATATGTTATTTAACGCAAAATTTTAACAGTAAATTTTTATCATGATATTTTTTAATATATAAATAATATAAATACATAATAATGAGAACTCTTTAAATTTTAAAAAAATAATTGAAAATTTTTAAATATTTGAGAGGGCTAAAGGTATTTTTAAAAATTTTAAAAGGTCAAATAATCATTTTAAAATTTTTAAAGTGCCAAATGATAATTTTTTAAAATTTTGTGGGGGCAACAGGTCTACACTATGTTCTGCTGTTAATCACACTTTATATTAAATTATACATTAACTATTTTGTAGAACTAATGTTTTGATATAATAATTGAAAAATGTTTTGGACTATTTTGAAAAGAATTTAAAACTTGTTTTTAAGTCCAAACAACTTGAAATTATGTTTGAAGTATTTTAAGAGGTTTTTGGCAAAGACTTTTCATGTTTTTAATAGCCAAACTTGTGTTTTCAGAGTACCAGTATCGATACGGTAAACCCCCGTACCGATACCTTTTTGCCCCAGTTTGGCCATTGTCAAAACCCGTATCGATACAGGCCCTTGCCGTATCAATACGGAGTGGGTCGTTTCGATACACCAGGTAAGCGTACTGATCCCATTTCAACTACCCCAACGGCTATTTCCCAACGGCCATTTAAATGTGAACCTGTACCGATACGCCCTCAAGCGTATCGATACGCCTAGGCTGGCAAGAGCCCAACGACTAGTTCCTCATAAAGGTCGTACCGATACCGCTCCACGCGTATCGATACCCATAGCTGCAGAACAGCATTTATGAAGGGAAATAAAGTCCTCAACGGCTCCAAAACATCCCCAACGACTAGAAACGACCACAAACTCAATTGGGACTATAAATTGAAGGCTAGAACACTTGAAGAAAAAAAGAGACTACATCCAAGCAACATGATCAAGAGAATTAGAGTCTAAGTCTTAATTTTACTATTCTCTTATACATAGTCTTTAGAGAGAGTGCTTAATTGTAAATCCTTGTACTCTTGTGAGCTTAACTTGTGTAAACACCCACCTAGAGATGTATTTTAGTTTACCAATCAAAACCCTTGTAAAAGGAGAGGTTCTAGTTTAGCCTTGAGAGAAAAACTAGAGTTGGTTCTATCTTAGCCAAGTCCAAAAGATAGGGTTGTAACGGTTTCCTCCTAAACCGGGAAAAGGGGACGAATTCATTGTTGAGTGAATTGGGAAATCCTTAGTGGTGTGCTAAGGTAGTGGATGTAGGTGCTTGTTAGAAGACCGAACCACTCTAAAATCATTGTGTCACTTGTCTACTTTCTTTTTGATTTTAGCCAATTCAACCACCAAACAAAAATAACCCTCCTTGACGGTTTCGGTGATCGGTTCGAGCGTGCTAACAACTCAACAATTGGTATCAGAGCCTCGTCTCCATCGAAGGACTAACATTCGGGAGTAAAGATCATTTGCTCGAAGTCCACCGTTCAAGAAAATGACAAGATTTGAAGAAGGCCGCTCTATCTCGTGTCCTCCACTCTTCGAAGGAGAAGAATACTTCCAATTGAGCAATATCATGAAATTCTTCATCAAGTCTCAAGACTATGAGGTTTGGGACATCATTGAAGATGGGTATGTGGAAGCTCCAAAGAAGAAGAAAAAGCAAAGGAGTGCCAACGACACGAAGGCAAAGCTAAACACCAAGGCGATGCACATTCTCTATTGTGGCCTTAACGAATAAGTTTCCAAGAGGATCTCCACATGCAAAAGTGCCAAAGAATTATGGGAGAAACTTGAGAAGCTTTATGGCAACAAGAAGGGAGAAAAGAAAGATGATGATCAATCGTGTGCAAACCTTCTCTCCAATCCAAAGGTGGATGGTGTTTTGGCTCTCGATGAGCCTAAGGTATCTTCTAACTCTAGTGAGCTTAATTCTTACTCTTTCAATGAGTTGCAAGATGCTTTCGATGAATTATTTTTGGAATTTGAGACCATGAATTCCAAATTTAAGAAAATGATTTCAAAACTTGAAATTGAAAATGATTTTCTTTCAAAAACAAAAGTGGATTTTGAAAACCAAAATAAAATTTTGAAAAATAATTTAGAGTTTTCAAAAACAAGCAAAGATGTTTTAGAAAAAGAAAATTTTGATTTAAAAGTTAAGCTTGAAAGCTTAACAAAAGAAAAAGGAATTATTTTCAATAATTCATCTTGTCACATAATGGCAAAATGCTCACATTGTCATTATAATGGTTATTCTATACATACTTGTCCTATAAAGAAGAGACAATCTTATAGGATTAGACAAGTATGGGTTCCTAAAGGAACTAAAGACATTGAAATTAACGTTAATGGATCCAAAGCAATTTGGATACCAAAAATCAAAGTGAATGTCTTTTGTAGGTGTGTTGGAGCAATGGCAAGCAAAGCAAAATCAAAGAATGCTCAAATCACACATAAGAAGAAGATTGGGTAACCTTTAAGCTTAATGCTTTTATTTTATACATTTGGTTATCTAACTTTTGTTTAAAGTCTTGGATTATTTGTTAAGCCTAACAATGATGCTTTGAGTAAGGGGGAGCCAATTTTAAACCAAAATTTTTAAGTATGTCAATTTGTTTTTGCCTCCTATGTTATTTTGAGCTAAATGTCATTTTAAATTATTTTTGATATAACAAAAAGGGGGAGAAATGGTTTTAAAGTTTTGAAAACTTGCATTTTTCAAATGAATAAGGGGAGCTTTATTTGATTTCATATCTTTAATCTCTTATTCACATTTTTAAAGATAAAGGGAGAGAATCCCAAACAACTTTTCAAGTTAGTTTTATTATATCAAAAAGGGGGGAGATTGTAGAACTAATGTTTTGATATAATAATTGAAAAATGTTTTGGACTATTTTGAAAAGAATTTAAAACTTGTTTTTAAGTCCAAATAACTTGAAATTATGTTTGAAGTATTTTAAGAGGTTTTTGGCAAAGACTTTTCATGTTTTTAATAGCCAAACTTGTGTTTTCAGAGTACCAGTATCGATACGGTAAACCCTCGTACCGATACCTTTTTGCCCCAGTTTGGTCACTGTCAAAACCCGTATCGATACAGGCCCTTGCCGTATCGATACGGAGTGAAGTCGTTTCGATACGCCAGGTAAGCGTACTGATCCCATTTCAACTACCCCAACGGCTATTTCCCAACGGCCATTTAAATGTGAACCCGTACCGATACGCCCTCAAGCGTATCGATACGCCTAGGCTGGCAAGAGCCCAACGGCTAGTTCCTCATGAAGGCCGTACCGATATCGCTCTACGCGTATCGATACCCATAGCTGCAGAACAGCATTTATGAAGGGAAATAAAGTCCTCAACGACTCCAAAACATCCAAACGGCTAGAAACGGCCACAAACTCAATTGGGACTATAAATTGAAGGCTAGAACACTTGAAGAAAAAAAGAGACTGCATCCAAGCAACATGATCAAGAGAATTAGAGTCTAAGTCTTAATTTTACTATTCTCTTGTACATAGTCTTTAGAGAGAGTGCTTAATTGTAAATCCTTGTACTCTTGTGAGCTTAACTTGTGTAAACACCCACCTAGAGAGGTATTTTAGTTTACCAATCAAAACCCTTGTAAAAGGAGAGGTTCTAGTTTAGCCTTGAGAGAAAAACTCGAGTTGGTTCTATCTTAGCCAAGTCCAAAAGATAGGGTTGTAACGGTTTCCTCCTAAACCGGGAAAATGGGACGAATTCATTGTTGAGTGAATTGGGAAATCCTTAGTGGTGTGCTAAGGTAGTGGATGTAGGTGCTTGTTAGAAGACCGAACCACTCTAAAATCATTGTGTCACTTGTCTACTTTCTTTTTGATTTTAGCTAATTCAATCACCAAACAAAAACAACCCTCCTTGACGGTTTCGGTGATCGATTCGAGCGTGCTAACAACTCAACATTTTTAATTTTGAATTACACTTTTGCAGATATTTAAATATATAATTTTAAGTCTGTTAAGAATATATAAAAATTTAATTCTTACTGATATAAAATTGATGCATTGACATTTAAAGTTAAATTTTTACTATTTTAATTCAATTATATTTAATAGATAAAAATACAATATATTTTCTCAAAAAAATACCTTATATTTATTGTAACTAAACTAGTATTTAATAGATACTCTTTATAATTTAAATCTCACCCTATCTATAATTAAAATAAATAAAATAAAATACCTCTTATCTTTCATATTTTTCTTATTTTTTTAAAAAATAATTTTTATTATTCAGTTATTTTAACAAGAGTATGTGTATTTTTGTGTGTGTTTGGACACCACAACATAATTACATAAAAATGTAATTTCTATCTTTATAATTAGAAATTTTGATTATATAGACATGTTTGACAAACATGTTGTAGTTATATCTTAATTACTCATATCATACTTGATTGTAGGATTTGCAATTACAAAATTTGAATTCTAAACATGTTTGACAAACACATTGTAGTTATATCCTAGTGATCATCTTAAGATCATTTAAAAAATTGAATTCTAAATAACATTAATTATTATAAAAAATAACCTTAAATCTTAAAAATATTTTGTAAATAAACCCAACAAATGTCTCAGTGGAAAAACGAATGATGTTCATTCGAGGAGACACGGGTTCAAATCCCTTTGTCTACAAGGTTTATGTGCATTGGTATATAACCTAATATAGGGTTAACTACTGGAATAGTCACTTATGTTTCCCCAGAACAGAGTTGGTAAACTTTAGCTTATCTCATATACATTTTTGCTCCCCAATTTTAAAAAATAAACATTATGGTCACTACTGTTGCGTGTAAAAGAGTCTATCGCAATGGTAGTGCAAGTGTACACGACGCAAGTAGTAAAGTGATACGAAGTATCAGATTATCGTCTCCATAGGGATTGGGCCAATAGCTTCACCTAAATTCACTGCACGAAGTAAAGAAAATAATTAAGAGATTTGTCACGAAAATAATAAGGTAAACTTAAATAAAAGAGAAGGAATATCAAGATAGAGAGAATGGGCTGGTATTGAATTGCTCAGTAATGCAGGTATTGAATTGTTTAGGAACTCCAGTTCTGTCGTCACGCCTGTCGCTGGCAGCACCTGTCGCGGCAGCTATCCGTTGGTCGTCGCGGCAGCAAACACACCAACTCAGTACTCCAAGTTTGGCAAGAATCCCAGATCTGTCTTGGCCTATCCCTAGGTCCAAGTCTGTCGATGATCACGTCTTTGATGATACCTCCCGGCGTGAATCGAAGGATGAACACCGATGTGTATGAATTCTTCCTTAGCCACTTAACCTTGCCATATCCCTAGGCACAAGATAGTTCAACTATAAACTAGAGAACTTGCTCTTATCTCTTTCATATACTTAACTCTCCCGATGCTAAGTAAATAGATAACCTCACAATGCTCTCCCGATGCTCTTGCAAGATATTAAAACCAAAATAAGAGAACTTGAAGTTTATTTTATTGAACTTGGAAAATCCTAAAACAAAACAACCCTTGCAACTACTTTACAAAACAACCCGTAGCCCTAGGGGGTTTTTAGAACATGTCGACGACGGGTAAACGATAGAGGGGTTTAGGTTATCGGGTATGGGGTCTGATGCCTCCTAGGTTAAATCTATGCCCTTATATAAGCTTTGGGCTCAAGTATTCTAAGTTAACAAGGATTACAACTTTAATGAAAAGTAAGATTCTAATGAATGCTTAATCTCTAAGGATTCCTACTTTTCAGCCGCCTCCTTGTTTCATGGGAATTCCTCTCCTTGAGCTTTGGCTTGACATATCTTTTGATCCGGGGCTTGGAAAAATATTTGGCTTTCACACGACAGACGAGCAGATTTTTCTCTATCTATCGAGGTCCACTTTGCTTTTCCTCTTCATAAGGCTGCTGTCACCTTGCTGTCACGACAGATCCATGGCAGCTTCTTCCTTATCGTTTGCTTATCCAGTTCAGCTCTCCTGCTTCTCTGTCCTGTGCTTGCCTTCACCGTCTACGATGGCAGCTACCTGTAAAATAAGCCATCTTTTAGTAGAATCCGTGCCTTTAATCCATTTGTGATGTTTTACTGTAAACTAACCTAAATGCAATGCAATGATGCTTGAATGCAACAGAAATATGGGTTAAAAAGGGTGTAAATAATAGAACTTTTACAACCTCAACACACCCCCAAACTCAAGTTTTTGCTTGCCCTCAAGCAACTAAACCTAAAAGAAAGATGAATATTTTTGTGTTGGCCTTCAAACAGTGAACTGTCCCTTACCCGTCGCTCATTCTCTGTAACGGCAGTAGCCTGTCGGAAAGATTAGGATCTGTCCGGAATCTCCCTATAGTCCTCGTGCAGTGTGTGCATGCTTGTGAACAGTTATATGATAAGACTCTCTTAGTTTCACTAGAATAATCAACTCTTAACTTGAATTTTTATGCCAAAGTTTATCTTTTTGAAGGCACATTTTCATGCTTCTTTGATTTTCTGTTTTGATTTGATTTTTATTTTTCAAGCTAAAGTTTCACTAGAGCCGGTTTCGGGCACCTCTAGCTAACTTCCTAGAGCCGGTGTTAGGCACCTCTAGGGCTATTTTGCTAAACTTCTTTCCTAGAGCCAGTGTTAGGCACCTTTAGGGGCTATTCAAGTGCTAAGCATCCTATTCTAGTTTGGCTAAAAGATATCTAAGCAATATAACATTCACAATGGTGTTTTAAGTTTTTCAGAACTATAGAAAGGCTCTAAACTTTTCCTTAAACTGTCCTAAAGATGCTGCCACGACAGAGCTGTCATGACAGGTAAGTTAACTTCACAGTTTTAAGCTAACAGTTTTATATTTTCTGAATTTTTTTTAAGAGAACTTAAAAGACACAACAATTAATAAAAAGATGTACTTAAGACCCCATTAATGATGGAGGGTTGCCACCCCCAAACACGAGGGTTGCATTGCCCTCAATGCAAAATGACAGATAAAAATGAGGGCAGGTACATCACATAACAGGATAAAGCAGGCAGCAGAAAAAGAACATAAAAGACTTAAATTTTTAATCGCTGCCTTCACTGCTGCTGCTTTCACGGATCAGGCGGCGACGTCTGGGCTGTGGGGCAGGTTGCTCTTCGACCTGGACATCCGAACTGCTGCCATTGTCCCAAGTACTGCTGGTGGATTCACTGGCTTTGGGCATCAGCCGGCGGTCTGCCACATGCTTCTGCCTTTTGACAGGTGTGAATTCTCTTTCCAAATTCCTCCTGATCGGAGGGCTGTCATCGGAGGCAGGTCTCTTGGTTCCTCGGGCAGGTGTGTCGGCCGGTGGACTGCCTGCTGCCGTCGGGGTAGGTGAAGGAGTAGAGGCAGCAGAATATGCATGGGGGGAGACAGGTGGTGTAGGTGTAGGGGAGGGGATATGAAAATAATGGGCATAGAAGGTGGGGAAAATGACATCCGTATAATGTAAAGTGTCGGTAATGAAATTTACCGTTGCGTTGGTGAAATCCCGGATGAAGGTCATCATTCCCATCTGTCGCTCTTCTACCCGTTGAATCGCAGCAAGGATGTGGGCAGACTGGTCTGTCGGGGCGTTGGCAGCAGCAAGTTCGGTGGCAGGTTCGTCCTCTGAGACTGCAGGGGAGGCAGCTGGGTTGAAGGAGTGGATGGGTGTTGCAGCTATGACCTCCATGAGGCTGGAGATGTTGTTGTCCGTCTAGCCATGACCATTGACTAATTTGTCGGTGGATGCCTCGGGGACAGCAGCACAGCGGCATAGAGAAGTTATCGTGAACGGCAGGCAGAGGCGAGAGTATGTTCGATGGGCACAATCCAAAATGCTCTCCCTCATATAACGGCCCACGTTGATAGGCCTGTCGTGCATGATGGAATGGATCAGGGCAAGTCGCTGCTGGTTGACTGTTGTATGATGGGAGGAAGGCATGATACGCTTTTTGATGAAAGCATTCCAAAGTTTAGCTTCCGGAAGCAGCTGCCCCCTTTTGACAGAATGGGGGTTCTTTTTGTTGGTTGTCCAAGTTGTTCCTTCCTCTGTCACCTCTGCCATGACAACATCATAAGCGGCAGCATCGAGGGTGTCGAGGAATTTCTGGTGAGCATCATCATCGGGGCTAAAGAAGAGGCCAAACATGTGGTTGATGCTGTCGGCAGTGAACGGCACCTTTACTCCTCGAACGGTGATAGATGTTGCCGTTTTGCTGTCAATAGCAGCGTAGAACTCCCGTACTATTGTGTCGTTCATTTCTGCCGGTTGTTCGGCAAACTGCTCCCATAGTTGGGTTCTGATAGCTTTCACAATGAACGGTCGGAACCCCATGTTTGGTGCTTCGCGAATGTAGATGAAACCCCTCTCCTCCCATAACTCTTTGTTGGCGAACGATGTTGTTGCTGCTGAGGAGGAGGCTGAGGCAGCACTGCGACGGGTTTGTCTAGTAGACATCTTAGTTGCAAAGGTTGTGGAAAATAAAGAAAGCAAATAAAAACTAGAGGAGAAAGCAATGAAGAAGAAGCAGAAGTGAGAAAAAATGAAGATGGAAATGGGGTTTTATAGCGGTCGAGGCGCTGCCCATTTAAGGCTGTAACGGCAGGCGTGAATAACGGAGCGACTGTTGGGTTTTAGCGTGTTCTGACGCGTCTGACAAGCATTAATGCGTCTGTTACGCGTCTGTCACACGCTTCTGTGTCTGCCGTGTCAGTCTGTCTTATCCGTCTGCGGCGGCAGCTGAAACGACAGGTTTCAATTAATGGGCTATGTTGGGCTGGTGGATGGATGGTGGGCTTGGGCCACTTCTTCTTTTCTTCTTGACTCCTTTATTTCCTAACAACATAGAAATAAAAAAAAACATTATTCGAATAAAATAAACCTATTTACCTAATAAGTAAGATAATAATAAAAATAAATAATAAAAATAAAATTTAGGTTAAATTAGGGATGCCTTGTGGGGCATCTCCCAAAGTAACCACTTTCTGTATTCCTGGGGCTTCAGTCCCTTGATAATGCTTGAGGCGCTGTCCATTGACTTTGAATTGGTGCCCGTCTTTTAATGATTGAATTGTGATGGCACCATGGGGAAAAACTTGTACCACTTGGAATGGGTCAGACCATCTAGATTTAAGCTTTCCTGGGAAGAGTTTCAACCTAGAATTGAACAACAACACAAGCTGCCCTGGGCAGAACTGTCGTGGCAGCAACTTCTTGTCATGCCACTTCTTTGTTTTCTCTTTGTAGATTCTTGCGTTGTCGTAGGCCATCGTTCGTATTTCGTCAATCTCGTTTAGATCTAATAGCCTTTTCTGGCCTGCCTTGTCTAAGTCCATGTTCACTGCCTTAATTGCCCAGTATGCTTTGTGCTCGATCTCGACAGGCAGATGACAGGTTTTCCCGTAAATCAATCGGTAAGGAGACATGCCCAATGGAGTTTTGAAAGCTGTCCTATATGCCCATAATGCATCATTCAGAAGTAAAAACCAATCTTTCCTAGTTGGCTTAACCATCTTCTCAAGAATGTTCTTTACCTCCCTATTGGATATCTCAGCCTGTCCATTGGTCTGTGGGTGGTATGCTGTCGCAATCCTGTGCTTGACACCATATTTCTTTAAAGCGGCAGCAATAACCCTATTATCAAAATGTCTCCCTTCATCACTGATAATCGCCTTAGGGATGCCAAACCTCGAAAAAATGTTTTTGTGTAAAAACTTTTGAACCGTCTTGGCATCGTTCTTTTGTGTGGCGATAGCTTCAACCCACTTAGAGACATAATCTACTGCTAGGAGGATGTATAAATTTCCACACGAGGATGGAAAAGGTCCCATAAAATCTATCCCCCAAACGTCGAAGATCTCGACCTCTAAAATGTTCTGCAATGGCATCTCGTTTCTCATCGAGATGTTACCTGTCCGCTGGCACCTGTCACAGTTCTGGTAAAAGTCCTGTGCATCTTTATACAGTGTCGGCCAGTAGAATCCTGACTGCAGCACCTTGGCAGCAGTTTTGTTACCTCCTAAGTGACCTCCATATTGTGAAGCATGACAGTGATGGAGAATGTCTTCTTGCTCTTCTTGTGGTATACATCTTCTTATAACCTGATCTGCGCATATTTTGAAAAGAAGAGGTTTGTCCCAATAATAATGCTTCACATTATTTTGGAACCTCTTCATGGCTTGATAATTAAGATCAGAAGGTAATATTCTGCTAACTATAAAATTAACAAAATCAGCATACCAAGAAAGGTCAGAAGACTTACCTGCCACCATAGCTGTCGCGACAGCGATTGCGGCAGCAAAGAGCTGCTCATCTGGGAAGGTCTCCAGTATGTTTGTCTTATCAATTGGTAGACTCTGTCCCTTCTCCAATCTTGACAGGTGGTCTGCCACCTGATTTTTTGTCCCCTTTTTGTCCTTGATCTCGAGATCGAATTCTTGTAGTAGCAAGATCCATCGTATCAATCTAGGTTTTGCATCCTTCTTTGCGAACAAATACTTCAGGGCAGAATGGTCTGTGTGCACTATCACCTTCGTCCCAAGTATGTAAGAACGAAATTTGTCAATGGAGAACACCACAGCTAATAGCTCCTTTTCAGTTGTGGTGTAGTTCACTTGGGCGTCATTGAGTGTCTTGCTGGCATAGTATATGACATGAAACAGCTTATCTTTGCGCTGCCCAAGTGCTGCCCCGACAACATAGTCACTAGCATCACACATAATCTCAAATGGCTGTGTCTAGTCTGGTGGCTGTACTATGGGGGTGTCACTAGTTTTTCCTTCAGAACCTTGAATGCTTCAGTACATTCATCATTAAAGTCAAAGGGTCGGTTCTGCTCTAAGAGATGGCATAGGGGCTTGGTGATTTTTGAAAAATTTGCAATGAATCTCCGATAAAAACCAGCATGCCCTAGAAAACTCCTTATGCCCTTGACTGTGGTCGGCGGCGGCAGCTTCTCTATGACTTCTATTTTGGCCCTGTCGACTTCTATCCCACGGCAGCTAATCTTATGGCCAAGGACTATCCCTTCATCCACCATAAAGTGGCATTTTTCCCAATTTAGAACAAGATTAGCTTTTTCACATCTTTCAAGTACCTTTTTAAGATTGCCGAGGCAGCTCTCAAAATCGTCTCCAAAGACGGAAAAATCATCCATGAAAATCTCAAGGAAATCCTCTACCATGTCGGAGAATATAGCCATCATGCACCTTTGGAAGGTGGCAGGTGCATTACAGAGTCCAAATGGCATCCTCCTAAACGCGTATGTTCCGTAAGGGCATGTAAAAGTCGTCTTTTCTTTATCCTCTGGTGCAATAGCAATTTGGTTATAACCTGAATAACCATCAAGAAAACAATAGTAAGGCTTACCCGCTAATCTATCAAGCATTTGATCAATAAAGGGTAAAGGAAAGTGGTCATTTCGGGTAGCTTTTTTAAGCTTCCGATAGTCCATACAAACCCTTCAACCGGTCACAGTCCTGGTTGGGATTAACTCATTGTTCTCGTTAGTCACCACGGTCATTCCTCCTTTCTTTGGAACACATTGCACCGGGCTCACCCATTTGCTGTCTGAGATGGCGTAAATTATACCAGCATCTAACCACTTAATTATCTCTTTACGCACCACCTCTTTCATCGCATGGTTTAGCCGCCTTTGGGCATCAATAGTCGGCTTATGGTCTCCCTCAAGGAGGATTTTGTACATGCATAGTGCCGGACTAATGCCTTGAATGTCTGCTATCGTCCATCCAATTGCCTTCTTGTGCTGCCTTAACATGTCGATCAGCTGCCGTTCCTGTTCCTGTGGCAGCTTAGAAGAGATGATTACGGGCAGTGTGTCATTTGAACCAAGATAAGCATATTTTAACTGCCCTGGCAGGGGCTTTAGTTCTAAGGCAGGTAGTTCAATAGTAGATGGCTTTTGGATTAAATGGTTATCCGAAGTGTAATTCAAAGGTTCGAATAACTTACCTGGACGATGGCCTAACCAGTTTACCTCCTCCTGAACTTCAGTATCAGATGTATCGGAGTCAGAGGAGTTGCTGTCGTCGTTGCTGTCGTGACAGGCCTGTAGGTGGCTGTCGCAGTAGTGACCAAATTTTATATCCTGACAGCCCAACCTGATGCAGGGGTGATCAACAGTCACCTTAATGATGGCCTTGCATTCCTCGTCCACATCAGCATGTTTCATTGCTTGGAGAACATTCAACTTAATCTCTTGATCGTTTACTCGCATGGTGAGTTCTCCTTTCTCCACATCAATCAATGATCTTCCCGTGGCTAAGAAGGGTCGCCCAAGGATGACTGGTGCGTTTTCATCTGCTTCAAAATCTAAGATAAGAAAGTCAGTAGGGAAAATAAGCTTATCCACTCTTACCAGAATATCTTCAATCTTTCCCTCTGGATGAACGTAAGAGCAGTCGGCCAGCTGCAGAGTTACTGTCGTAGGCCGCGCCTTTCCAATACCTAATTTCTGAAAAACAGACTTGGGCATTAAATTAACACTAGCACCAAGATCACAAAGTGCCTTACCCACGAATTTATTTCCGATTACGCTCCCCGGATCCTTCTTTTTCTGGGGTGGCTGCCGATGGAGAATGCTCATGCAACCTTCTGTCATCTTTACCGTTTCAAATTCCCCAAGTTTAGATTTTTTTGACATAACATCCTTGAGAAATTTAGCATAACCAGGCATCTCTCTAACAGCATCTAATAATGGAATATTAATATGAACCTGCTTAAAAATATCATAAATCTTTTTAAGTTGAGATTCATGCTTAGCTTGCTGTATCCGTTGAGGGAAGGGTGGTGGGGGACGGTAATCAGCAATACGTCCTTCCCACTGCATACGAATTTGAGGACGATGTTCATTTTTTTCTCCTCTGTCGCTTCTGCTGTCGTGACAGGCTCATCGGCAGCAGTCTGTTTACCACCTGTCGGGGCAGCGTCCTCGGCAGGTTTATCCAAGGCAGGTTCCTTCTCTGTTTCAGCTTCTTTTTCCGGCCCTGATAGTTTCTTCCCGCTCCTAGTAGTAATTGCCTTACATTGCTCATGTGTGGGTGGTCTAGCATTTTCAGTATTGCTAGGGAATCCTCCATTCTGCCTTGGCTTAATATGTTGAGAAACCTGACCCATTTGTGTCTCTAGAGATTTCAACGTAGCTTCATGATTTGTCATCTGCATTTCGGTTTTATCCATGAAATTCTCTGTCTTCTTAACAAACTGATTCATATTCTCAATATAAGTACCGGTCTGAGACATAAAGGTGGCCAGAGTCTGTTCCAATATACTGCTTGTGGCAGGTGGTGGCTGCGGCGGCGGCAGGTTCTGCGGCAGCTGCGGTCGCGTCAGCAGTCTAAGACCTCCCTGATTCTGATTGTCTGCTTGAGGATTCAGGGCATTGTTAGGGTTACTCCAGGAAAACTTTGGATCCTTCCTCCAATTGGGATTGTAAGTGTTGGAATTGTAATTCGGCTTGTTATAGTTTCCAACATATTTACCCTCTTCTATTTGTATTGGGCACTCATCCCTACTATGATTTCCCTCACAGATATCACAGACTTCCTCAACAGCAAATCCTTGTAATCCATCAGCATTCAATATTCTTTTCATTGCTTTAGTAAGGAATGCTACCTGTGATTTCATAGTGCTGTCGGCTTCATAATCCTTGACAACAAGTACCCGTTTACCCCCTCTTCTTGCAGTCGGAAACTGCTCCTCATTCTTAGCCAGATTTTTCAAAACTTGCAATGCCTCGTCTGGATCTTTATCCAATAATAATCCATTTGCTGCAGAATCAATTCGAATGCGAGTTTGTAAATTGGCAGCATTATAGAACTTAGTTACCTGATTCCAGACGGGGAATCCATGCATGGGGCAGTTTCGAAGAAGAGTAGTAAATCTGTCCCAGGCCTCGTGCATTGGCTCGTCATCTTCCTGTTGAAATGTAGCAATTTCGTTACGTAATTGCTCAGATAAATGCGAAGGATTAAAACGAGATAAGAATTCACGAGACAAATCTGCCCAAGTTACGATTGAACCCGGTGTTAGTTTATTCCACCAAGTTTTAGCTCTGTCCCTCAATGAATGGGGGAATAACCGAAGCCTCAGTATCTCCGGATTAACTCCTGGTAGTCTAAACGAACCACAGATCTCCTGGAATGTTTTGAGATGCTCTCTAGCATCTTCTGTCGCAGCACCACTAAACTGCCCGGCGTTGTTGATCATACTAAACATGACAGGCTTGAGTTCGAAGTTATCAACATCAATATCCGGTAGTGTGGTCTCCAGCTCTACATGATCGTTCAGTATGTAGTCACGACATGACCGTCGTCCGTCTGCCAAGGGCGGGTCGCCGGTAGGCGGTATAACAGCTCCAGCGGGCGGATTACGGGCCATCTGCTCTAATTGTTCCTCAAGGTACTCGTTCCTTGCTAAAAGGTGGCGAAGTTGTTTCTTGAGATTAAAAGAACGTTCGATTTCCGGATCAAGTGGATACTCAGGATCTTCACCTCTTTTAGATCTGCGCATAAACAAGGAAACCTCGTGAAAAGCAAGAGTTGAAAGTACTAACGAAAAATAAAAATAAAAGAAAAACAAAAATAAAAGCGAAAAGTGCAACAAAAGTAAGATGTAGTTATGTTGCCAATCCCCGGCAACGGCGCCAAAAACTTGTTGCGTGTAAAAGAGTCTATCGCAATGGTAGTGCAAGTGTACACGACGTAAGTAGTAAAGTGATACGAAGTATCGGATTATCGTCTCTACAGGGATTGGGCCAATAGCTTCACCTAAATTCACTGCACGAAGTAAAGAAAATAATTAAGAGATTTGTCACGAAAATAATAAGGTAAACTTAAATAAAAGAGAAGGAATATCAAGATAGAGAGAATGGGCTGGTATTGAATTGCTCAGTAATGCATGTATTGAATTGTTTAGGAACTCCAGTTCTGTCGTCACGCCTGTCGCTGGCAGCACCTGTCGCGGCAGCTGTCCGTTGGTCGTCGCGGCAGCAAACACACCAACTCAGTACTCCAAGTTTGGCAAGAATCCCAGATCTGTCTTGGCCTATCCCTAGGTCCAAGTCTGTCGATGATCACGTCTTTGATGATACCTCCCGGCGTGAATCGAAGGATGAACACCGATGTGTATGAATTCTTCCTTAGCCACTTAACCTTGCCCTATCCCTAGGCACAAGATAGTTCAACTATAAACTAGAGAACTTGCTCTTATCTCTTTCGTATACTTAACTCTCCCGATGCTAAGTAAATAGATAACCTCATAATGCTCTCCCGATGCTCTTGCAAGATATTAAAACCAAAATAAGAGAACTTGAAGTTTATTTTATTGAACTTGGAAAATCCTAAAACAAAACAACCCTTGCAACTACTTTACAAAACAACCCGTAGCCCTAGGGGGTTTTTAGAACATGTCGACGACGGGTAAACGATAGAGGGGTTTAGGTTATCGGGTATGGGGTCTGATGCCTCCTAGGTTAAATCTATGCCCTTATATAAGCTTTGGGCTCAAGTATTCTAAGTTAACAAGGATTACAACTTTAATGAAAAGTAAGATTCTAATGAATGCTTAATCTCTAAGGATTCCTACTTTTCAGCCGCCTCCTTGTTTCATGGGAATTCCTTTCCTTGAGCTTTGGCTTGACATATCTTTTGATCCGGGGCTTGGAAAAATATTTGGCTTTCACACGACAGACGAGCAGATTTTTCTCTATCTATTGAGGTCCACTTTGCTTTTCCTCTTCATAAGGCTGCTGTCACCTTGCTGTCACGACAGATCCATGGCAGCTTCTTCCTTATCGTTTGCTTATCCAGTTCAGCTCTCCTGCTTCTCTGTCCTGCGCCTGCCTTCACCGTCTACAATGGCAGCTACCTGTAAAATAAGCCATCTTTTAGTAGAATCCGTGCCTTTAATCCATTTGTGATGTTTTACTGTAAACTAACCTAAATGCAATGCAATGATGCTTGAATGCAGCAGAAATATGGGTTAAAAAGGGTGTAAATAATAGAACTTTTACACACTCAACAACTACTGAAAATGTTTCTTTATAATTTCACTCTTCAATTTTTAAAAATTCATTTTTCAACCCTAAAACTTTACAATCAATTAGTACAATAATATTATAAAGGCTTAAATGAAAAATATATGCCTAAAGTATACCCTTTTTAAATTTTAGGTGCCCAAACTGTTTATATTTAATAACTAAACTTTCAAATTGCTCTTATTTTTTCACTATGAATTATTTTATTATTATTATAACATGACATGTCATTTTTTATCATTGTTAAATCAAAAATAATTTAAAAATAAAATAAAATCATTTTTATTATTATTAAATTTTAAATATTACTTCTTAAAATAATTTAAATGTCTAAAGTATTTTTTTGTAAAAATAGGTGCCCAAAGTTTCGTTAGTTACAATTTTAGGTGCCTGAATGTTTAATGGGTGTTAAAAAATTGTCAACTAATCGGTACTTGACACATGGCATTAATTTTTTTTAAAAATTTAATAGAAAATACTCAGATTTTTCAAATTTTATAAAATCTCAAAAATTTACAAGCTTCACAATACAGTCCCTAAATCCCTACCAAACTTCCGTCGTCGATTGTCGCCGCTTCTGCTGCCAGTCGTTGTCGCTGACCACACCCACTCGGTCGCCGGACTAAGGCGACCATTTCCCCTAATACAACGTCACCAGAAACGCCCAACGACGTGCAGCCGAACATCGAACATGAAATTGACGTTCATGTTTGACGTTCGGCTGCACGCCGCTGGGCGTTTCTGGTGACACATTGTTAGGGGAAATGGTTGCCTTAGTCCGTCGACCAAGTGGGTGTGGTCAACGATGGCGACCGACGGTTGAAGCGGTGACAATCGACGACGAAAGTTTGAGAATTTTTAGGGATTTAGGGACTGTTTTGTGAAGCTTGTAAAATTTTGAGATTTTATAAAAATTGAAAAATCTGAGTATTTTCCATTAAAAAATTAAAATAAAAATAAAATTAATGCCACGTGTCAAGCATCGATTGGTTGACAATTTTTTTTAACACCCATTTAACAACCGGACACCTAAAATTGTAACTATGGAAACTTTGGGCACCTATTTTTACAAAAGTACTTTAGACACCTAAATTGTACTAAGAATTAATATTTTTTAAAAATATTTTAAAAATTTAATAATAAAATTGATTTTATTTTAATTTTAAATTATTTTTAATTTAACAACAATAAAAAATGACATGTCATATAATAATAATAATAATAATAATAATAATAATAATAATAATAATAATAATAATAATAATAATAATAATAATAATTCAGAGTGAAAAAATAAGAGTAATTTGAAAGTTTAGTTATTAAATATGAGCAATTTGGGCACCTAAAAATTAAAAAGGGTATTCCTTTGGGCACCCATTTTTCATTTAAGCCTTTATAATATTATTGTACTAATTGATTGTAAAGTTTTAGGGTTGAAAATGAAATTTTAAAATTTCAAGGGTGAAATTATAAAGAAACCTTTTCAGTAGTGACCATAATGTTTATTTTTTAAATTTGGGGAGCAGAAATGTACATGAGATAAACTTTAGTGGCCATTGCAGTAGTTTACCCTTATTTTTTCGCTGCCAGATCAGCAAGTCGTCAATATTTAATGGCTGAGTGACCAAAAGTTTACGCTCCGAAAACGTAAGTGACCTTACTTGTCATTTTTCAAAATCGGTGACCAACTCTATACTGAAAGAAAACATAAATGACTATTCTAGTAGTTAATCATATAATATAATATAATATAATATAATATAAAGTTCTTTATAAAGTCTTCTTTGAATATGTATATATAGAAAGTTGAGGTAAGGATTATCTAGGGTTTTTTTTAGTGTCGTCGTTCTCTCTCTTTGGTTTGAATATAGGACGGTGACGGTAATAGTTTTCGAGTTATTTGTCAACCGTCGGTCACCTTCTTTCATTTATTTGTTTCGTTCTTTTAATATTCAGTTTTTTTAATTCAATAAATATGTCTTTATGACACACTTTTCTCTACCGTTTGGTACGTTTTTCTGCTTTTTAGCATGTTTTCTGTCTCTTGGCACTTTTTTATTATTATTTATTTTCTATCAGGGTTGATTTGACGACGCCACGACTGATCAAGATGGCGATTATTTGTAATCATGTTGATCTTCCCTGCTATGGACCTTCGGTTTGAATTTGGATACACAGTTTGCGCTTGTGAAGAGTTTCTCAGGTGCTCGACTCTGATTTGTGTTTTCTCGGTGGTCTATCAATAGCTTCATCCCCTTTTGTGGTTCGTTTTGCCGATGCAGTCAGGTTTCGTATCTATTTTCGATCGAGTATTTGGATGAGTTTATAACCTTTTCATGTATGGTTTATATCTGATCTAAAGTGGCTAATTTTAAGAAGAAGTCCAAATTAAGTATTTAGTTTACAATGATAATTTGTAAATTCATATTATAATTTTAGGTATATTCTCGTTAATAAAACTAGTGGCTTATTTTCAAAAAAAAAAAAATATTGAGGTAAGGGAAAATGAAGTTAACTTACGCAAAACGATAATTATCTAAACATATCACAATTCACAACCGTATAGTTTTATCTAATTACACCCAAATCTAATTACATGATGGGTGCCCGTGCCAAACACAAACTAAATAGATATTCGAGTTTGAACATAAGTTTTTGTAATTTGAGCTAACTTAAATATCATTTTAATGGTTTTTGTTGAGATATAAAAAATATTGAGATAAAATTAATATTTTAATAAAAATATATTGCAAATTAATTTGAATTGAATTCAATTTTATGGGGAAAAAGGAGTGTACTGAAATTTTTTAAGTTCAACGATTATAGACGCCGATAATTCGATGGCGAGTTTTACTCTATGTGACTGAAAGGAAATATTTTTCTACGTGATGAGATTGTTTTTCTAAATAACCCCCAAATAATCATTTAATTTCTCCATGTTTAGAGTTAACATTTGATCGAGTTAAGTTAAAAAAATTGATTTTGAAGTTTCTTGCATATCTGAAAATTCGTTACTTATTCCTTGCATCAACGTCACCAAATGGGCCATTGGGCTACGGTATTCGATTTCGAGAAGACAATATCAATGAGTCCACAATTCCAAACCAGTTACTTTGCTCAATCTTTTCCACTTCGGTTTTAGCTCGTAGTTGAACAGTCCAAGCATTTTCAGAGTTTTGGAGAGAAAGTATGGCAGAAAAATGGAAGCACACGGCTCTACTTGTAATTGACATGCAGGTTTCATCTTTTTTCTCACCCCTTTCCCTTTTTGTAATGCAAATTATATGTACTGTGGCATATGAATCACGAACATTGGAGTTGGATTTTTTTTCCTTCATTGATAATCGGAAAACTTTGGGTTTTGGATTTTTTCTTTTTTTGCAGAATGATTTTATATTAGATGATGGGTTGATGAGAGTAAATGGAGGCAAGGCCATCGTTCCTAATGTCGTAAAGGCTGTTGAAATCGCCAGGCAGCGTGGAATTCTCGTCGTCTGGGTAAATTTTCTAACCTCTTTTTCACTCCCATCTTTCATGGTCGTTTCAATTATCTTTGTTTGTTTGGTTGGAAAATGTCTCCTAGGATGTTTGGTTTATCAAGAAAATGAAAAAAAAGGGTCTTTGATGCAAAATGGTTTTCCGTTTTCTAACTTCCGCTCATCTTCATTTGGATAAGGCTTATTTTTGGGCTTAGGGAGAACTTAGAACAAGATATTGGATAGGTGATCAATCTTCTAAAGTTCGGTAATTGAAGCGAATTTCGGGTCCCTGGAATCAATTCTGAGAAATGAAGATGATTTTGAGACAATTTCATATTCTTTGAAATAATTCCAACAGTGTTGTTACAAAGTGCATCTTCCTTTGTTTGTAAATGTAAGATGATTGTGAAAAGATTAATTTCGGGTTTAGGTTGTTCGCGAACATGATTATTTAGGAAGAGATGTCGAACTCTTTCGCCGGCATTTGTACACTCCGGGGAAAGAGGGTCCAACCACAAAGGGAGCTTCAGGTGCAGAACTGGTGGATGGCCTTGTGATAAAAGAAGGAGATTACAAGTTGGTGAAGACTCGTTTTAGCGCATTCTTCGCGACCCATCTTCATTCTTTCCTTCAGAGTAATGGGGTAAATAGTTTAGTTGTTGTCGGTAAGGAGATTTCAGAACTTGTGAGCAGTTGAATTTAGGTGATTAATTGAGAGGCATTTCTCGCTTTATGCTATCCGACATTAACATTTCAGTGTTTTCTTGAATCTCTGTTGTAGGTGTTCAAACTCCAAATTGCATCCGGCAGACTGTCTTTGATGCCGTAGCACATAATTACCAACCGGTTACTGTTATTGTTGATGCCACGGCTGCTGCAACACCTGATATACATGATGGTACAAAATTTCACTCTCCTAATCAATTCATCTGCCACTAGGATGATGATAATTGAGTTGAAATCATGCAAGAAAACAAAGAAAATTGCGTGGCGTCCCCTACAAATTGCCAGTAGACCTAGGTTAGCATACCAGATCATATATGCGCGAGAAAGTAAGCATGGTCATGCAGTCATGCTTAGGAACTTAATTATTTCTATAGGGCGAGTTGGAACTTTTTAAAAGACAACATTATTAAGTTTTTAGTGGTTAAGAAACTTTATAAAACAGTTTATGTGGAGATTATGCTAGGTTAAATGGGGTAATTATAGGCCAATGAAAATCTGATCTTAGATTGTCAAACTTCTATGGTGGTAGTACTGTAAAAGAGTAGAGACGAACTGATTCTACCGTTGTAGACTATCTAGGTGACTATATAAATGTGTGTATGAAAGAAGCTCGAATATAACTAAATGAGGACATGGATGTACTTATATTTGTAATTAGTGGATCAACAACGTAAGGTTAGTGATTTGTCTTGAAAGCGTTGTTGGAGGGTGCAAGGTAGTAGTGGCACTTAGCCTAGGTCTTTCCTTGGGTTGATGAAAGATGAATGTAATTCGAAACATATAAAGAGGGGACGATGTATGGAACCTTTAGAGTGTGCCGAACAAATTCATAGGACCGCATAAAAGCTACGGTAGAAGCAACAGTTCTGTCATGTCAAATACTAAATATCTAAGAGTGTCTAGGTGAGATCGACATAATGATTCAAAAGATTTCCCAGTGAAGAAACACAAAATGGTTTTCTTCTGAGGAAAAGAATGTTGAGAGAATACAAGGAAATGAAGAGCGTTGGTAGGGATGGCTGAAAAACATGGAACTGACTGGTTTTGAGCCGATCTGATGGGTTGAGTATTTTTAAAGAAAAAGCAAACTGTCTCGGGATAATTATAGAAATACCCTTTTATATATAATATAATTACAAAAATGTACATTATAACACACAAACACACACACAACGCCCTTGCTATATTGATTAAATAGTTGATACTCGTGTATTGTCTTGTTCTCTGCTTGTGTTTTGCACACTGCTTCTGTTATGTTGTTTTGTTCTGTTTTTCAGACTTTGTACTTTGTTTTGTACACTGCGTGTAAACTTTAACAAACATTTCTGTTTCTTATTTGTCCACCACCACAAAAAGAATTTCTCATCTTAATTTTTGTATTTCCAATCCAACTTCGAAGGAACCGAATACACACTATTTCTTTTTTGCAAAAATGACATGTATACTGATACAAATGCTTACATTTATGTGAACCAGCCAACATCTTTGACATGAGAAATATTGGAGTTGCAACGCCGACATTACAGGAGTGGTGCGAAACCAATGTTTGATGCGTCAAATGGTGGAAGTGGTAGGTATGTATTATCCTAGTGTCATTACTTCTTCCATTAGACCATTTCTACTCTGCAGCCTCTTAGTATCCGAATTACCTTACCGTGTGGAATACCATCTCATTTCCATGTTGTAACTTGTAATAATAAAGATGGATGCCGGTCAGCTGGTTTCAGCAATCTTAAGCCTTGCCAGCTCCCATTCATGGAATTGCTCATGAGTGAATTTTTTGGATATGTTACTTGGACTCTGCTCGAGTTTCATTTGTTGGATACAAATGTGCTCGAACGGGTATGGTTAAAATATTAATAACTCGTATACTAAAGCATGAGAAATAAATGACACTCTAATCAAATGTAACATAAAAAATTTCATTAATTTGATTTGAACCTTATCTGAGTCTACGTTGAACATGGACATGGGCAAGAGTTTGAACTTAGCTATTCAAGAGTGTACAAACCGGTATTGGTAGGAACAAATTGAAATGTAGCAGCGGAGATGTACATATTTACTATCATATTCAGGCTTAAGACAATCGGGGACCTCAGAAAAGAGCCCTATATCTCTAGGGTGGGTTCACCTAAAAGCATAGTTGGTCAGGTTGCGTCTGTAGTAGGACTTGGAGCAGTTGAATCTTTCTAACACTTTCTCATTTGGACCATATACCAGTGACAAGGATGGACGTTGTTTCATTATTTCTACATTTTACTTTATCACTACTTTTGTTTTATTATAAGGATTATTATCTCATACATCACCGGTGAATTTTTTCTTCAAGCGGTGAATTTAGGGTTTAGTGTAGGGGTTTAGAATTTAGGGTCCATATTTAGAATTCAGGGTTTAGGGTAATATGGTTAGGGATTTAGGTTTTAACCTATAAACCACCTTAAACTTAAAATCTTAGCAACAACCCCTAAATTTAAAACCACTATACTTAAACCCTAAACAGAGTCTCTAAACACTAAAACTAAACTGCTTGGGTAAACAAAATTTTCACAAGTGCTTTAATTTTAGGGTGTACGGTGTAGGTATAGTAGTTTAGAATTCAGTGATTGTGAATAGAATTTAATATTTAGGGTTGAAATTTAGGGTTTATAGGTTAAAACTTAAGTTCAAAACATATTACCCTAAAACTTAAACCTTAGCCTCTAAACACTAAATCCTAACCATCACCTTTAAATTCTAAACCCCTACACCTAAACCATATATCCTAAAACTAAGGTACTTGTCGAAACTAATAATTTCCACCGCCACTGTATTGGATATAAATCTATTTAAAATAGGAAAATATCCTATGCACTGGCAGCGAAATTTTTTTTGTTTCTACAAGCGCTCTAATTTTATGGGTTAAAAATCCATTTAAAATTTAAGGTTTAGGAGTTTAGAATTTAAGTATTGTGGTTAGAATTTAAGGTTTAACTTTTAATGTAATATGTTGAGACTATATCAGGCATAAAAACTCATGTTTGAAGCGCTTTCTGTTATCGTTCCGTATTGCTTCTCCGTTTGGCAGCCAAACACTTGTTGAAAAGGTATTGTCGAACGGGCCTTTGAGTTTGGATAGATTTTTAAAGTGTTACAAATTTTAGATCAATAATTTAATTTAATGGGAAATTATTGTTTAGTCGGGGCCATGTAGATATTTGCATTAGTCTTTAACATGGTATTACATGACGTCAAGATGTGGATACACTCCCAAATTCGCAAATTGTTTGCTTGGACAGCCGGATGCAAACATTATACAGTTGATTGAATAATGAATTCCTCATGATTTGAGGTCTTCTTCAAGCTCCCCCAAAATATCTTGCTCTTCAAAGCGGCATGATTTAATGTTCTGTTTTTCTATAACCCTCTGTATCTGATTCATTCATCAATTAATTCGAATCAGATATTACAGAAATCTATTCTAAGGAAGATCCTTCTAACCCAGTTATGTTCCTACCACGGCCTATGCGATTTTGGTTCAAGTAACCCCAAAAAAGAAACATGTGTTTGGTTTAGTTAGTGGGGTGTCTCACATGAACCAAGGTCAAGGTGGTCCGGAGAAGAGAGTGTGACCCAGAAGTGGTTCAGCTGTCATGACCATGTGATTCTTGACCACCAGACAGGGACGGATTTACATGGAGTGGGGTGGGGCAATCGTCCCTGCCGCCAGAGTTTATTTGTGAATTTGCCTCCCTTTTCAAACATTTATAATTTGCCCCCCAACTCCGAATTCTGACTCTGTCCCTGCCACCAGAGTTTCGAAAGATTACAAGCAACCATCCGATTCACGATTGTGATTGAAATGCAGCTGAAAACAATCATGAGTTCATGAAATTATAACAATGGTTCAACTATATTTCAATTTGAAACTCTTTCGAATCTACTAAAATTAATAGTTGAATCAATAGACTCCGAACTAAACCGAAACCAATAATTCTGTAAACCTATCAAACCAAAAGAGATGTTAGGGTGAGGGCTATGAGGTGAAAAGAAAAAGGATAACATAAAAGTTGGTCTCAAACCATTGAAGGGATAGTCCAAAGATGGTTATTTCTTCCTTTTTGAAGGAGATTAGGGTCATGATTCGAATTCTCTTATCTGCATGCGAATAGGATCCGTTTGTCTATTTTTATATGTTCTACTAATGATTTTGTCACGTGTATTATTAACATAATAAAAAGTAATTATTAATACACGTGACAAAATCATTAGTAGAACATATAGAGGAGCACGGAAAATCAAATTTTTAATATAAAAATCAAATTGTAGGAGAGGAGATCCTTGACGTAAGGGTAATTTCAAAATCTTTGATATTTTCCTCTGCTTCTCTGCACTGTCATTGTCTTATACTGCCATGTTCAAAACCTTGTCTTCCACCACAAGTGGTTGTCTGGATTTCGGACAAATTAGGAAATTGGACGATGCGGAAAGCTTATATTGATGGTAATTGCATGAATATGTTATCCATTTACTTTTAATTTCAAGAACCTAATCCCTTTATTTTTTTTATTTACAATTTGGAATATGTTATCCATTTTAAATATGAAAATTTAGTCCTTCTACCCATATGATTTCAAATTATTAAAAATGCATTGTATATAAAACTTGTTTAAGAGTAAATTACATAAATAATCACTGAACTTTAAGAATAAAAGTACAAAATCTATCATCCTTAAGAATAAAAATAAGATAACGAAACACTAGTAGTAGAACTCTAAGATGTATAATTAGTGAACACTATTTGGGAGACTTTAATGTTAATATTATATTTAAAATAATAAATTTTAAAGAAAAATTGTCCAAAATATAGCATTTTGAACATTCTAGTGAGGGTTACATTACCAAAGATATTAAAGATAATGAAATTACTCATTATACTCAAATAATGTTTATAATTAATAATTTTATATTATCGGCACCAAATTATATTACAAAACCAAATAAAATAATCTCATTACTATAGAGATTAGCTTACCGTCAAAATCCAGAAGCCTTTCTGAATATCATTGTTACTATCCAAACGAGACGTTTTACAAGGTGAAAAAGGAATGAAGAGCGAACCAAACTATGAGATAGATTGTTCCGCTACCAAAATCTGATTACATCGAAAAATTAACGCCATGAAAATTTCTGTACTCAAATAATGTATATAATTAATAATTTTATATTATCGGCACCAAATTATATTACAAAACCAAATAAAATGATCTCATTACAAAATCTCATATTATCTTATCCTGACCAAACAGACCCTAAAATCATTGGATTTAAGAGTACTTTTGTCATTTATTTCCGAAACTTGCTATGATATTTATTGTGAGAAAAATATTTTCGGACGGTTTGACAAGATTTTCCCACAAAATAATTGCAAATATACAGAATTGAAGGTGCTTGATGCTGGTTGCTGACTTTTAGCACGTGAAATGTTTTATCAAAGGCCCCATTTTCAGATCAACAATGGCGAAACCGTGTCCTGCATTTCCGAGGAAACGAACGATTTTTTAAGACAGGTTTCCAGGATTATCAACTCAATATTCGATTCAATAGGGTTCTTGACATGCGCGATAGCAGCGATCGCACAAAGCTCCTAAAAGAGAGACACCCAAAAATAGAATAAGATCACATTTTACTAAGGTACTTTTTTGAGAAAAAAAAACTTATATCTCTTACTGATTATAAATTAAGGGTCACATTTTAATAAATTGTACAGAGCCTCTAAAATCTTTGAACCGCCCCTGACTTGATTCCGATGAGCATTAGTCCATTAAATTTACTTAGGTACGTACCAACAATTAGTTGGTTTAGTTGGATGAGGCAGTAAACTTTTTAAGTAAGATCAAATGTTTGAATTTTTATATTGTGAATGAAAGAAATTAGGTCAAAATGATTATCATCATAATAACCTTTGTAGACTGTAGTATCCGATTTGGATTAATCAGCCTACAAATTGAATACCGACTTTTTTTACGTAGAGTTTTTTTGATTTATTCTGTTTTTTAAAGTAATTAGTTATTGAAATTATGATAGATTAGGCAGCTGAATTAATCCATTTAAATAAAGTTTATATAATTTCAATGAAGTAATTGTGAAGAGTAATTTCAATCAGTACATAATGTTTACTATATAATTTTCCTATATTTTATGTC
Organism: Hibiscus trionum; assembly: GCA_030270665.1. Lineage (NCBI taxonomy): Eukaryota > Viridiplantae > Streptophyta > Magnoliopsida > Malvales > Malvaceae > Hibiscus > Hibiscus trionum. The sequence goes on along the minus strand of BSYR01000021.1, from coordinate 2,741,954 downwards.
GTGTTATACACTATTTTTTTAATATATGTTATACACTAATTGAAGAGGTAATTCACAACAATTTAAGAAGTATATAGTGTCAAAAGTATACACTCAAAGAATATGTCAAAATATTTATATATATTGAATCTCGGGCATGGTGTGAAAATAATGTATTTCCGAGTCTTATCTTGTGTAAAATGCATAGTTCTAGGGTGAGGCACCTTAAGATGAGGCTAAAATGAGGCGCAACCGAAAATTTTATAAAAATTGTAAGAATTTCGATATCGATTTTTCGGTACATACCGAATTTCTTATAAAAAGTATAAGAATTTCGGTATATACTGAATTTCTTCCAAAAAGTTTAAAAACTTTCAAAGTGTAAGAATTTCGGTATATACCAAAAAGTCGATATCAAAGTTTTTACAATTTTTATAAAAATTTCGGTTGCGCCTTTTTTAGCTTCATTTTAAGACACCTAAAAAACCCGTGTAAAATATATGTTGCTTTTCATCTTATTCTTTTGAGTTCTGTACTGTCTAGAACTATTCTAATTCAAGTACAATTTATTATGGGTTTTTAGTCTGATTATGCTTTAAATATCACTTATAATTATATTTGTAATTGCACTTGTATGTCATTAAAAAAAATTACTTTTGCATTAGCAAGTTTTTTTTGCCGGTTGATCAAATTTTTTATTTTTTTTCCTTATATTTTCGTAGGTTATGTGTTCGAGACCTACTAGAAGCATTCTCATTCCTTCTTCTAGAGTACTCATTTCCTTCTAGATAAGATTATAATTAAATTTAGAATTTATAAAAAAAAAACTACTTTTACATGAGTTATTTCCCCTAAAATATACAATATTTTGAACTTATATTTTTCTAAATTATATATAATCCCATTTAAGAAAGGTGTTTGGTTAAGTGGGGAAAAGTAGTTAAGCTTAACTATCTTTTGAAAAAGAAGTTTCCCAAACTATTAGGTAAAGAATATATTGAAAAGGAACGGAGGGTGCCCTTGTGATTTAGTCCATTCCTAGAATGATTAGTCTATTTTGACTTTTTTTTATAGCAAATTCTTTTCTAAATTTAATAGTAATATATTTTCTTTTAGCATTTCTCTTCTTTAATTATTAAAGAAATTTTTTGTCAAAAAAAATATTAAAGAAAATTTACATTCAAAACTTTTAGTAATTTTAAGGGTAAACTACATAAATGGTGATCGAATTTTTAGGATACTTTCATTTTGGTCACTAAACTTTTAAAATTTATGTTATAGTCATCAAATTTTTAGTTTGCTTTCAGTATAGTCCCTCTCGTTACCTTCTGTTTGAAGTTGCTTACATGACACATTAGATTCCATTTTTCCTAAATAAAATAATGGGTAAATTACATTATTTATCACTCAACTTTCTTCTCACTCCTATTTTGGTCACTAATGTTTAAAAATTGTTAATTTAATAACTCAACTTTCGATTTATTTCTATTTTGGTCACTCTCAAATTTTTATTTTTTTAATTTAAAATATTTTTCCGTCAATCAGATCTTATCACGTCAACAAACTTAATAACAATAATTATAATTAACGGAAACTACTATTAGAAGGACTTAATTGATTGTAATTGTTCAAATAAGAGCTCAATTGATCCATAATTGAAATATCTTTTCTTTTCAAATTCTACATCTTTCAACTGTTGATGTTCATTAATCAAGAGTGAGAGCATCATTTTCGTTTCTTTAGGGAACAAACAATAGAAGATAAGATGTAAAATCAAGGTCCCAACTTCACCGATAATTGAGGTAGAATTTTCTCTCCATCCAAACATCTTTCAAGAAAAAAAAATTGAACCCACATTTCTTCCTATCTCTCTCTCTCTCTTTTTTTGAATTTTCACATCAAAGGGAGCTGTGTTGCAATTGCTTTGGGTTGCTGTTCACATGTTCGAAAAGCACGGCACCCGACTTTTATTGAATTTTTTTTAAAACAATAATATCAAATATTATAATAAAAAGAGATAATTTAAAATTTTATTTAAAGGGTAATTATACCATGCACAGATGGTATAAATTTTTTATTTCCTCAATCGCTTTAGTTTTAGGATTTCAATTTAAGGTTGTTGGTTTAGGATTTTATATTTATGTACTTAGAATTAATGGTTTATAGATTAAAACATAAACCTTTAACATACTACCAGGGATGGACCGAGGGGAGAGTTGGTGGCGCTGTCACCCCCTAGAAATTTATAGGTTCTCTCTCCTAACTTAAAATTCTGAGTTCGTCCCTACATACTATCCTATAACTTAAATCCTAAATCTTAAATTATAAAATAAGGTGATTATAGAAACAAAAAATTTCACCACCAATACACGAGATATTTTTCCGAATTTAAAACCCTATGTAATTGAATTTGAGATGAAAGAAAAAGAGAGGGCAACATCTGCAGCACGCAAGGCCTAAAATAGGTGTAGAGAGGTATGGTTGTCGTTATTGCAGTGTCGTGTTCATGCAATGAATGCAAATTCCCTTGCAAATAATTTCGGGCCCTCATAACACTCCAATTTCTTTCACTATTCTTCAAACTTTTCTTTGGATTTGAGCCTACGACTTTGGGATTGGCTTCTTCCTTAAAGACACTTCCATTCGTACAATGTTTTTTTTAAGGTCTAATTAAGATTAGGAATGGAATTATGTGAAAATGTTTGAGTTGAATCCAGCTTTTAATTAGATGTATGAGATTGAATCCAGTTTTTTTTGGATTTTAGGGTTGATAAGTTGAATCCAACCTTTCATTGGATGTATGAGTCTAGGGTGCGGCAGCCGGCAGGGTTACGGCGGCATGACTACGATGCGGTGTCAACCGAAATGTTGTGAAACACGAAACTTAAAATGTTACACTTTTTGATAACATTTCAAGTTGGTTATGTATTAAAATTTGGCTCAGAGTATTGATATTTGTCACTCGTGATAACATTTTAGGTTGTTGTTAAATATCAAAATTTGTCTTCGAGTATCGATAATTGTCACAAGACCACTAACTTAAAATGTAATAAAAAGTTGTGAAATTTTAAGTTGGTGTATAACATTTTAAGTTTTATATTTTGTAACACTTTAATTAGTGTCGCACCGTAACTCTGATATACGTTAGACTCCCATGAGTCTATGGCTCTTGAGGATTGTTTTTTAATGATTTAAGCTGAGTTTTTACTTTTTTTATGCTTATAAATGTGCACGACATTGTTAGAGAATAGTACTCTAATTTTCACCCTCAAATTTTTAATCGTCAATTCACTCTCTCTTAGTCATTTGCAATCGTTTGATCAACTCAACACTTGAGTTTCGATATTTCAAAACATTGAATAAAAAATATTCAGAAATCTCACTTAGGGTTTCGATACTCTTAGAGTTTTGATATTTCTCTGTTTAGGTTTCAAAACCATATAGAAGAAATCGCCATTTATACTTTTAATCCTCATAAATGTAAAAAAGAAATACATACTCCTAAATAAGTTGGATAAGAAACGATCATATGTTTTAAGAATTCTTTTTATTGTATTTATACTTGAGCTTGACATTAAAAGTCAAGTGGGAAGCTCCTAAGGATTGATAATTGAAATTTAGTCCCTAAACTATTAGAAATCACAAATTTACTCCTAAAGTGTGTAAAAGTTACAATTAAGATTCCATAATTGTATGATTAATGCCTTAAGTTGATTTGTAATAAGATATAGTTCAAAAGAATTCGTTAATTGCAGTTAGATTCACCAACTTTTGATAAGATTACGTATAGGTTCCCGAACTTTCTAGAAATTATGAATTGACTCCCCTGTTTGTATGAAATATGATTCATATTGCATGAGATTAATCTTAATAGTAGTAAGTTTGTAGAACTAAGGTTTTGATATAATATTTGAAAAATATTTTGGACTAAATTGAAAAGAATTTAAAATGGGTTTTTAGTCAAAAACAACTTGAAAATATGTTTAAGGGTTTTTAAAGGCTTTAGAATGGACTTAAAGTACATTTAAAGTAGTCAAAACCAGCATTTTTATGTACCCGTACCGATACAGTATAAAACCGTACCGATACGCCTTAGGGTTTCAAACTACCAAATTTTCCAGTAGCCAAAACCCGTACCGATACGCTTAGCCGTATCGATACAGTGTGCTTTGAAATAGCCCAACGGCTAGTCGCGTACCGATACGCCTAACCACCCCAACGGTCATTTGAATTTGCAGAACCGTACCGATACGCTAGACAATCGTATCGATACGCATCAGCTGAAGAGCACAACAGCTAATTCTTCTTCGAGACCGTATCGATACGGGTTGAGAGGGTATCGATACGCCAAGCTGCAGAACTGCATTTATGGTGGGAAATAAAGACTCAAACGGCTCCAATTCAATCCCAACGGCTAGTAACGGCTACAAACTCAATTGGGAGTATAAAAGGGACCTCCAAGCATCTTGTAATGGGTAATGCTTCAATTGTTACAACATTATGATGTCAAAATTTATCTAGAGCTTTAATTGTACATTTCTTGCTTAGACAACACTTGTGAGCTTACATTGTTAAATTTGCTCAAGTGTTTAGGTTTTGGGTGAGTGCTTAGAATTGCAAACAAACACCTTTTAGAGGGATTTCTAGTTTGCTAAGTCTTTCTTTGTAAAGAGAGTGTTCCTTCAAGCTTTGGGTAGAAAGCTTTGAGGGTTGTAACGGTTTCCTCCAAATCCGAGAAAAGGGGACGAAATTCTTAGTGAATTTGTTGGAAATCCTTAGTGGGGAGCTAAGGTAGTGGATGTAGACCTTGGTTAGAAGGTTGAACCACTATAAATCCTTGTGTCATATTGCCAATTTTCACCTCCCACTAAAACACCCAATTATCCAACTTCTCCACACTTGGCGAGCAAGAACGGTTGATCGAATCGAGCCCCCTAAATCTCAACAATTGGTATTAGAGCTTGGCTCAATCGAAGGGGATTCACATCCTATTGAGAAGATCCGGCAAGCTCGATCGAAATTTCACCAACCAGCTCAAATGGCGCAATCCACCGATAAACCGCCCTTCTTCGACGGAAATCACTATGCCCATTGGAAGACAAAGATGAAATTCTTCTTGAAGTCAAGAGATTACAAGCTATGGGACATAGTTGAATATGGTCCGTTTGTGCCTCAAAGAAGCAAAGCGGAATGGAATGCCGACGATCGCAAGAAGATGAAGCTTAATTGCAAAGCCTTGCACATGCTCTTTTGTGCTTTTGGCCCAACCATCTATGAGAAGATGTCTTCTTGTGAGAGTGCCAAGGAAGTATGAGACAAGTTTGAAGTCACATACGAAGGAACCGATGAAGTCAAGGAGACCAAGATTGGGCTCCTCACCTTAGAGTATGAGAACTTCAAGATGGATCCGGAAGAGAACATCGAGAAGATGTTTGATAGGTTCTCCACCATCACCAATGGTCTTAAAGGTTATGGAGAAGCCATCCCGGGAGAGAAGCTTGTCCGAAAGTTCATATACTCCCTTCCTGAGTCATGGGACTCAAAGAGGACCGCCATCATCGAAGCCAAGAATCTCAAAACCTTGAAGCTTGATGAACTCATGGGGTCACTTCTCACTCACCAAATAATGAAGAAAAACAAAGAATAAGAGAAGAAGAAGGAAGAGATTAGAGCGATGGGGAAGAAGAAGATCATGGAGCTAGGCATCAATGATAGTGTCGTAGCTCTCAAATCCTCCACATGCCATCATGCAGATTCAAGTGAGGAGGAAAGTGAAGATGAAGAGATGACCTATCTCTTCAACAAATTTGTCCGGTTCATGAAGAGTAAAATGGAAAAATCCAAGCATGAATCGATGAAGAAGATGAAGGACTCCCACAAATCCAAAAAGAAGGGATCATCTTCAAAACAAGCATATGTGGCCACATGGAGTGATGAAGACTCCACCGATGATGAAGTTTCCCACCTATGTTTGATGGCCTTCAATGAGGGGGGGTAACTTCTAACTCATCCATTTCAAATTCTTATACATTTGATGAGTTACAAGATGCCTATGATGATTTGCTTTTGGAATTCAAGGCATCATTTTCTAAGAACAAAAAGTTGATTTCAAAAATAAAAATTGAAAATGATTTGCTTTCCAAAACAAATCTTGAACTTGAAGCAAGATTGAAAGATTTTGAACAAAAATGTTTTGATTTACAAAATTTGCTTCTTAAAGTTCAAAAAGAAAAAGATTTGATTTCCAATGAACTTAAAAAGAAAATTAGTTTTGGAAAATCAAACTTTTATGTAAGACAATCTAGTGCCCCTAGATTTGTGAATGGAAAATGTTTTAGAAGTGTTTGGGTCCCAAAAGGACTAACCACTTCAACTAAAAAGGATGAAATTGAAAAATGGATTCCTAAGGGGACTAAATTTTGTGCTACTAATGTCTATGGATCCAAAGCAATTTGGATACCAAAAATTACTTGATTGTCTTTTGTTAGGTGTGATGGAGAGTGATCAACAAGTCAAAAATTGAGGGGGAGCTCCATGCACACAAAGGATGAACACTTGAAGAAGGAAGGCTTCACATCCTCCATTGAGTTCACGTGTGGTAAAATCTAGTTGCTTTTGTGTTTATTTGATTTATTTTCATTTATGTCAACTAGATAATCATATATGTTGAACTAACATTCTCATGATGCTTTGAGTAAGGGGGAGCCAATTTTCAAAAACCAAAATTTTAAGTGTGTCAATTTTTTTTGCCTCCTATGTTATCTTGAACTTAAATGTCATTTTAAATTCTTTTTGATATAACAAAAAGGGGGAGAAATGGTTGGTTTGAAAATTTGAATTTTCAAATGAATAAGGGGGAGTTTTATCTGATTTCATATCTTTAATCTCTTATTCACAATTTTAAAGTTAAAAGGGGAGAATCTCAAACAATTTTTCAAGTTAGTTTTATTATATCAAAAAGTGGGAGATTGTAGAACTAAGGTTTTGATATAATATTTGAAAAATGTTTTGGACTAAATTGAAAAGAATTTAAAATATGTTTTTAGTCAAAAACAACTTGAAAATATGTTTAAGGGTTTTTAAAGGCTTTGGAATGAACTTAAAGTACATTTAAAGTAGTCAAAACCAACATTTTTATGTACCCGTACCGATACGCCTTAGGGTTTCAAACTACCAGATTTTCCAGTAGCCAAAACCCGTACCGATACGCTTAGCCGTATCGATACGGTGTGCTTTGAAATAGCCCAACGGCTAGTCGCGTACCGATACAGTTGTATCGCGTACCGATACGCCTAACCACCCTAACGGTCATTTGAATTTGCAGGACCGTACCGATACGCTAGACAAGCGTATCGATACGCATCAGCTGAAGAGCACAACGGCTAATTCTTCTTCGAGACTGTATCGATACGGGTTGAGAGGGTATCGATACGCCAAGCTGCAGAACTGCATTTATGGTGGGAAATAAAGACTCAAACGGCTCCAATTCAATCCCAACGGCTAGTAACGGCTACAAACTCAATTGGGAGTATAAAAAGCGTAACACCCGGGTTTAGGGGTTAGGTGGAAATAATATTTTAATATTGTTTTGGGCTCGGTTTTATACTCTAAATAATATTTCGAGTTGTTTTCAAAATTTATCTACTTGGGGTTAATCATGTTTTAAGATTAAACCACATTTAACCATGGATTTACCTCCCTTGTAGATATTCCATTTCATCAGGGGTAAACTAGACTTTTAAGCCTCAAATTATATCACATGTGAAATAAAACACTCATCTCTCTACTATTCATCTTCCCTTCAAAAACTCACCAACGGAAAACCAAAGTTCATTACCCAAATCACTGTTCCATCCTATTTCTCACTCATTTCAGCCCCAAATCGAAAGGTAAGAGTATTTTTGACTTCCCCTCATCCTCCCCTTCATAAAAGTACCATTCTTTTTCATTTTCATGAAGTTTTTGGAAAGTGGAGGTTTTGAATGTTTTGATTAAAAATGGTGTCTTTATGTTGCAAAGCTAAATGTTTTGATTTAATATGTTTAGTAATGGTGTATAGAGGCCAAATGATACTACATATATGAATTTCGAATGATTTTAATCAATTTTCGGATTTTGGCTTGAGAGGGTTTTTGGAGGGTTTTAATGTGGGTTTGGGGGCTGTTAAAGGTTGGAATTTGGGGGTTGTAGGTAGTATGATATATGAGGATCATTTTGGGTGTAATTGATGCTTGTTTGGGTGTTTGAAATGGGAGAATTCAGTGGGTGTTAAGGGCTGCTCGAAAATCCTGTTTTTGGTCTTGTTTTGAGTGTTGGTTGCTTGGTAATGTAATCCGGGTTAGTTTCGATGACAAGATATTGATTGTGGATGTTTTGTTTGTGTTTGGGATTGATTAGAATCAAGTTTGGGCATCGGTGAAGCATCGGAAGTGAATCCGGAGAATTGAAGACAATTGCTTGCTTGGTCTTGAGCTCGGGAGTTTAGGTGAGTGGTTAATTGTTTTAAACGGTTTTAAATTGGTTGGTTCGAGTATGTGGACTAGGTTGGGCTTGGTAGACCCACCTAGAGTTAGGATTAGGGTGGTAGCCTAATCCTAAGCTTGATCTAGAGCCTTTGGTTGAACTCATTATATGGTTGTGTATGTCTCGTATGAATTGTGGTATGAATGGCTATGTATATTGTGTTGTACATGTGAGATGAGACATGAATTATGATGCTTGAGACATGCATGATGATGGTTGTTGGTGAGTTCGTGCTAAGCACGGAATTGATTGAAATGAGTAAGATGAAATGAATGAATATTGGCACTAGTAAACTTAAATACAAATGATCGATCATTAGGATGTTAGTGTGTACACATGAGTCAAAAGTAGCGCGTGGCCTTGGTGGCGTTGAGTCACCAAGGAGGAGTACGGGTACGCCCGGAAATGGTATTTAAATATAGTCGGTGATGAGTGGAATCCCATCGACGGGGCGTGAGGATGAGTGGAATCCCCTCCGCGAGACCGGTGATGAGTGTAATCCCACCGTCAGGTAATGGTTATGTTGTTGGATGTGAGTTCCAACGGTTATCCGCGTATTTGAGTCTTAACTAGGTGCCAATGTTGTTGATATGTGTATCAATGTGTTGAGATATATGAGCTGTCTGGACGTTTATATGTGATTACATGTATGGTAGTATTGAGCTCATAATTATGGCATACATGTGATATATTGTTCATGCATCCATACCTTGTGGACTCATGGTTTTTGTAAATGGCCTTGGTTAGATCGTGCTCGGACCCTGCAATGTTGAGGTTTGTTTTTAGAGCTTACCCTCACTAAGCATTATCGCTTACGCTCTCTTTGTTCAACATTGCAGATCCTTAGTTCGTGGGTTGCTCGGGCAAGTGGAGGGCCTCCAAGTGTGGTTTTTGGCTTGAGTTCATCAAGTATGGTTTTTAAATGTTAGACATGTAATAGTTTGAGCAATGGGACATGTATGGCTTTGATGAGTAGTTGTTGGTTGTTTGAGAGCATGTATGGATTCCCTTATACCTTTCTTTTGCGTGGTTTGTGTTGCCATGATGAATTGTAAGTCATGCCTAATTGCTTACTTTGGATATTAGCCTATGCCTTAAGAGTTTTTACATATGTTTGAATGTTGTTTGAATGAATGCATGTTGTGGATTGTTGCTTTAGTGTTGGACATGTCTAAATCATGTTGAAGCATGCTAGTTTAGTTGTTATCCCCTGAGTTGCTTTGTTTAGCTGTTGTATGGTGTTTTAGTGGTGTTTTGGGGCACCCTTGTGCCTCAAAACAGCCCAGACGAGTCTGCAGACATGGGGCGTTTCGGAACGGGTCCCCCTGTTTCGGAACGGTCCCTTTGAAAATGGCCTGCCGTTTCGAAACGGATGAGGGCGTTTCGGAACGTTTTTGCTACTGGAATTTTGAGAAATTGGCGAGATGTAGCCGTTCCGAAACGGGCCTTTGGTGTTTCGAAACGGTCAAATCTCGTTGACCACGAGATATTGACCGTCAAGGTCGTTCCGATACGGGTCACCCCTGTTTCGGAACGGTTACCTTATGGTTGACCCAGGGCCGTTGACTAAGACAAGGCGTTTCGGAACACCCTAGGGGCGTTTCGAAATGGCCTGCTGTAATGAAGTAAAATGGACTGTTTTTGCTTAGTTTGGTCGGTGAATGTTCCGTTGATTGTATCTTCCGCTGTTATGCTCCACATAGGGAATAAATGTGCATCTAGACAAGATTAAAGTTAAAAGAAATTTTAGGGTCGTTAACCGAAGGGGAATCCTTAGAGGTTTTCACTCGGTTTTCCCCGTGTGGCCCACTTGGACCGGTCATCCGACCAGACCGGGACGAGGGGGTTACAAAAAGGACCTCCAAGCATCTTATAATGGTTAATGCTTCAATTGTTACAATATTATGATGGCAAAATTTGTCTAGAGCTTTAATTGTACATTTCTTGCTTAGACAACACTTGTGAGCTTACATTGTTAAATTTGCTCAAGTGTTTAGGTTTTGGGTGAGTGCTTAGAATTGCAAACAAACACCTTTTAGAGGGATTTCTAGTTTGCTAAGTCTTTCTTTGTAAAGAGAGTGTTCCTTCAAGCTTTGGGTAGAAAGCTTTGAGGGTTGTAACGGTTTCCTCCTAATCCGAAAAAAGGGGACGAAATTCTTAGTGAATTTGTTGGAAATCCTTAGTGGGGAGCTAAGGTAGTGGATGTAGACCTTGGTTAGAAGGTTGAACCACTATAAATCCTTGTGTCACATTGCCAATTTTTCACCTCCCACTAAAACACCCAATTATCCAACTTCTCCACACTTGGCGAGCAAGAACGGTTGATCGTATCGAGCCCCCTAAATCTCAACAAAGTTAAAGTTCAATAAAATTTATTAATTACAGTTTAATCCTCCAACTTTTGATTAGTTACAGAATGTACTCCAAACTTTGTAAATGCATCAAAAAGGTCCTTAAAGAGTATAAAGAAGAATAAACATGGTTAATCGATATCGATTGAGTTCTAAAGAGAAAGGCGTGATTGTTGGTTATTGTTTTGTTTATTTTGAAAGTTTGAAACTTTTCGTTGACCGTCCATTATATCTTCGATCCGATTCTCGACTAGACCGTATAGGGGTGTTACAGACAAAAATAAAGAATATCTATGACAGATGCTACCTTGTAACCAACTCCGCGTAACATATTTATTTTGCTTTTGCCCCTATATACTCATGCTGTTTCCAGTCTCACTGCTGCCAACTCCAATCGAGAAAAAAATAAATAAAGAATTTGCTAAACCCTCCATGTAAAACGCCTTTGTGATTAGGATTTATGACAATTTTCTTTCATCTTTGGAGGGGCTCATTAAATACCCCCATATATATAGGAAAGCTTCAATTTCCAAGAAATAGGAAAGAAACTGTTGAACTATGGTTAATTTAGGGAAATGGTACAATCTCGACCTTAGAGAATTAGTACAAAATCTACAGTAACAAAGAGAGTCGTCTTTAGTTGGTATCGAGTTTGGAGGAAGTCATCATCAGCCCGACAACTTTGGTGGACAATTTGAAGAAAGACCAAATTGGAAGATTGAGAAAATTATAGGGGCAAAAGCAAAAAAATGGAAGAAATTGAATGAAAAGAAACTTTTTAGTGTCAAAAAAGGAGAAGGAAGGGGGGAACTGGGCCAAACTAAATAGGAAGGAAAATACCAGTGTTTGTAAAAGGTGAATTGAAAAAATGGACCAAATTGAATGAGAAGAGAAAGCAAAAGAAAAAATGGATGAAATTGAATGAAAAAAAAACGAGGAACTAAAAAAATGGACCAAATCGAATGAAAAGGGAAATTTGGAAAAAGGGCCAAATTAAATGAAAAAAGGAAAATTGAAAAAGGACAAATAAATCTTATTTTCTTCTTGAAAAAAGGCCAAATTACATGTCAACAAGAAGATAAAGATACATTGTCAATGTTTTCTTCTTGAAAGTCATATTTTCGCCTTTAATTTTGATTTCTTTTCCAATATTTATGAGTAATTTTAAATCTTTGACTTTGTTCTTTTTTAGTTGGTTGGACTAATAATAATAATTTTTTTGTACGAAAATATATCCTTATTTATATTGATTTTAATTTCTGAACTTTTTATAAAAAGTTTATTTTGGTCCTTGTAATTTTAATTCTATTTTCATTTTGGTTCCAACGATGCAAAACAAATTTTAAAGTGTACCATATTTTGAACATATATATTTTTATTTTTTTACAAGATTCAAAACAAACATTAAATTTATTTTTAAAATATTTTAAAATTTTTCATTTTGTTCATGTAATTTTAGTTTTCTTTCAATTTAATCCTTGCCGTGCAAAAACAAATTACAACCAAAGCAAAGTCGCCAACCGTTGTAGGTAACTTTTGCCACAATCTTTTCTACAAAACACGACGACTTTGGGCAAAGTCGGTTTTAACTATGGACGACTTTGCCCAACACCGTAAAAAATAGGAAAATTATATGATTAGTATCTTATCTATTCTCGTGTGATTATTTTGGTACCTTAACTATTATTTTTTGGCAAAACGGTACCTAACGTTACATTTTTTGTTCTGTTTTAGTATCCGACCGTTAAAAACTAACGAAGATGATAATGTGGCTTGGTATAATCACAATTTTAGTCCAAACACTTATATATATATTATCAATTTAGTCCAAAACACTTATTGAAGAACCAATGTTTTGATATAATAATTGAAAAATGTGTTGGACTGATTTAAAAAGAATTTAAAACATTTCCAAAGTCCAAACAACTTGAAATTATGTTTAGTGAAGTTTTCAAACCGTTTCGATACTCCCACATAAACCCCATTGTTATTATGTACTATAAAGATTTGAATTATTTTTGATATAACAAAAAGGGGGAGAAATAAGTGAAAAATTAAGGGGGAGCTTTTTGTCAAAAACAATTTTTCAAAGAAGTTTTGTTATATCAAAAAGGGGGAGATTGTTGAGAAATATTTTGATATAACAATTATGTGAAAAATGTTTTAGGACTTGTTTAAAGACTTCAAAAATAATTCAAAAGTCCTTAAAACGTGACAAAATGTTTTGAAAGAGTTCGACTTAATACCTATATCGAACTATACTTTTAAAAGTCGAAAAATGCCCGAAATACATGTTTTTAGATGAAAGTTTCGAAACCTCAAACAAAGGTATCGAAACTTATCTGGGCAGTAGCTGAATTTTTCGAAACCTTCACAAGGTTTCGAAACTTTGGCTCAAAGGTTTCGAAACCTTGTAAAGGTTTCGAAACTTTAGCCCTGTAACGGCTACAAACGGCTATAAAATGGCTAGTTTTTTTAAACCCCTCTTAAGGTTTCGAAACCTTTATAAGGTTTCGAAACTATAGTGCAGGAGAGCATTTAATGCTCAACTTAAATGGCTTCCAACGGCTCCAAAACATCCCCAACGGCCATAAACGGCTAGATACTCATTCCACACTATAAATACACCCCAAGGACACTTGAAGAAAGTAAGAAACAATATCCAAGCTTCATGATCAAGAGAAATCGAGTTTAAGTCTTTATCTTCTTCATTTCTCTTGTAAATATTGTATAGAGAGTGTTTTGTTTTTCATTGTTTTTATTCTTTACACTCTTGTGAGCTTAATTCTCGTAAACACCCACCTTGTGAGGTATATTTGTTTACATTTTTCTACCCTTGTAAAAGGAGAGGTTCTAGTTTAGCCTTGAGAGAAAAACTAGAGTGGTTCTATCTTAGCCATTGAAAAGATAGGGTTGTAAGGTTACCCTTTGTCCTCAAAAGGAAGAATTCATTGTTGAGTGAATTGGGAAATCCTTAGTGGTGTGCTAAGGTAGTGGATGTAGACTCGGTTGAGTAGTCGAACCACTCTAAAATCATCGTGCAAAAATTGTCTACTATTTTCGGTTTTAGCCAATTCAACCACCAAGCAATTACAACCCTCCTTGACGGTTTCGGTGATCGATTCGAGCGTGCTAAAAACCCAACAATTGGTATCAGAGCCTCGTCTCCATCGAAGGACTAACATCCAGGAGCAAAGATCCAACGCTCGTAGTCCACCGTACAAGAAAATGGCAAGCGGTACTACAATGATCTCATTTGAAGAAGGCCGCTCTATCATGTGTCCTCCTCTCTTCAAAGGAGAAGGTTACTTCCAATGGAGCAACATCATGAAATATTTCATCCAAGGATTCAACCTTGACATTTGGAAGATTATCATAAATGGACATTCGGAAGCTCCTAAGAAGAATAAGAAAAGGAGTGTCAATGACACAAAGAAGGACCATCTCAATGCAAAGGCTATGCACATTCTTCTCTGTGCCCTAAGTGAAGAGATTTCCAAGAAGGTCTCCCCATCCAAAAGTGCTAAAGAAATTTGGGAGAAGCTTGAGAAATTCTATGGGAAAGAAGAGAAGAAAGATGATGCTTCATCATGTGCAATCCTCCCTTCAACACCTAAGGTGGATGGTGTTTTGGCTCTCGATGAGCCCGAGGTATCTTCTAACTCAGATGAATTAAATTCACATTCTTTTGATGAGTTACAAGATGCTTTTAATGAATTATATTTGGAATTTGAGACCATGAATTCCAAATTTAGGAAAATGATTTCAAAACTCGAAACTGAAAATGATTTTCTTTTAAAAACAAAAATGGATTTTGAAAATCAAAATGAAATTTTGAAAAATGATTTAGAATTTTCAAAAACAAGCAAAGACGTTTTAGAAAAAGAAAATTTTGATTTAAAAGTTAAGCTTGAAAGCTTAACAAAAGAAAAAGAAATCATTTCTAATAATTCATCTCATCCCGTAATGGCAAAATGCTCACATTGCCATTATCATGGTCATTCGTTGCATACTTGTCCTATAAAGAAAAGAAAAACTTATAGGATTAAACAAGTATGGGTTCCTAAGGGAACTAGAGACATCGAGATTAATGTTAATGGATCCAAAGCAATTTGGATACCAAAATCGAAGTAAATGTCTCTTGTAGGTGTGTTGGAGCAAAGGCAAGAAAAGCAAGAATCTTAAATGCTCTAGTCACACAAGTGAAGAAGATAGGTAACCTCTAAGCTTAATGCTTTTATTTTTTATTTTTTTTATTTGGTTATCTAATTTCTGTTTAACTAATGTTCATGCATTTGAGCTTTTATTCAAATATCTAAACAAGCATGACATTATTTGAAAATTTTATGCATATGAGTCAAATGGTTTCATTCATATGTTTGCATAAAAAAATTTTAAGTCTTGGATAAATTGAATTTCATATGCTCTTAATTTGATTTTATTTTGAAATTCAATGCCTTTAAGTGTCAAGTTTTGTGCTAAAAAGTTAATGGAATGCTTGAGTAAGGGGGAGCCAAATTTTAAAATAAAATTTTAACTGAATCAAATTTTTTAAACCTCCATTGTTATTTTGAACTTAAAATATTTTAAATTCTTTTTGATATAACAAAAAGGGGGAGAATTTGGTTTGAAAAATTGTATTTTCAAAAGAATAAGAGGGAGCTACTTACTTTTCAGATTTTCATCTCTTATTCACATTTTTAAACGTTTTAAACTTGAAGGGGGAGAATCCCAAACAATTTTTCAAGTTGGTTTTATTATATCAAAAAGGGGGAGATTGAAGAACCAATGTTTTGATATAATAATTGAAAAATGTGTTGGACTGATTTAAAAAGAATTTAAAACATTTCCAAAGTCCAAACAACTTGAAATTATGTTTAGGGAAGTTTTCAAACCGTTTCGATACTCCCACATAAACCCCATTGTTATTATGTACTATAAAGATTTGAATTATTTTTGATATAACAAAAATGGGGAGAAATAAGTGAAAAATTAAGGGGGAGCTTTTTGTCAAAAACAATTTTTCAAAGAAGTTTTGTTATATCAAAAAGGGGGAGATTGTTGAGAAATATTTTGATATAACAATTATGTGAAAAATGTTTTAGGACTTGTTTAAAGACTTCAAAAATAATTCAAAAGTCCTTAAAACGTGACAAAATGTTTTGAAAGAGTTCGACTTAATACCTATATCGAACTATACTTTTAAAAGTCGAAAAATGCCCGAAATACATGTTTTTAGATGAAAGTTTCGAAACCTCAAACAAAGGTATCGAAACTTATCTGGGCAGTAGCTGAATTTTTAGAAACCTAAGCAAAGGTTTCGAAACCTTCACAAGGTTTCGAAACTTTGGCTCAAAGGTTTCGAAACCTTGTAAAGGTTTCGAAACTTTAGCCCTGTAACGGCTACAAACGGCTATAAAACGGCTAGTTTTTTTAAACCCCTCTTAAGGTTTCGAAACTATAGTGCAGGAGAGCATTTAATGCTCAACTTAAATGGCTTCCAACGGCTCCAAAACATCCCCAACGGCCATAAACGGCTAGATACTCATTCCACACTATAAATACACCCCAAGGACACTTGAAGAAAGTAAGAAACAATATCCAAGCTTCATGATCAAGAGAAATCGAGTTTAAGTCTTTATCTTCTTCATTTCTCTTGTAAATATTGTATAGAGAGTGTTTTGTTTTTCATTGTTTTTATTCTTTACACTCTTGTGAGCTTAATTCTCGTAAACACCCACCTTGTGAGGTATATTTGTTTACATTTTTCTACCCTTGTAAAAGGAGAGGTTCTAGTTTAGCCTTGAGAGAAAAACTAGAGTGGTTCTATCTTAGCCATTGAAAAGATAGGGTTGTAAGGTTACCCTTTGTCCTCAAAAGGAAGAATTCATTGTTGAGTGAATTGGGAAATCCTTAGTGGTGTGCTAAGGTAGTGGATGTAGACTCGGTTGAGTAGTCGAACCACTCTAAAATCATCGTGCAAAAATTGTCTACTATTTTCGGTTTTAGCCAATTCAACCACCAAGCAATTACAACCCTCCTTGACGGTTTCGGTGATCGATTCGAGCGTGCTAAAAACCCAACACTTATATATATTCTCGTCGGGAGAGATTTGCAAAGCTTTGATCCCATTTTGTCACATCCTTTCCCACCCCCTTGTATTCTTGCCGGTATCCCGATCATGGAGTTTGGGTCCTTTAATGGACCATGCATTAGCCCCTTATTGATCTCAAAATCCTAAAGTTTTGATTGTCCTTAGCGTATTTTTTAAATCCAAAAAAGTGTTCTACTGGAAGAAGAAGAAAAATGAGGAATTTACAATTTTGATCCAAAAATTAAAATAATGTTTAAATTTATAAAATTTTAGACTTGATTGATAGATTGTATAAGTTTTTGGACTAAAACTGTTATTAATCCAAGCTACGTCACCATTTTCGTTAATTTTAAATAGCGAAGGTACTAAAACAGAACAAAAATATAACGTTAGATACCATTTTTCCAAAAATAATAGTTAGGGTACCAAAACAATAATGTGAGAATAAGTGGGTACTATTTGTGTAGTTTTTCCAAAAAAATTATACTACTTTCCAAAATAAAGGCCGGATTACACCATTTCCTACATTTTTTTAATAAAATACATTTCCCCTAAAACAACCTTTGAATTTTTATAAATTTTATTTTTCTTTTTTTCTTTTTGCAACACCCACGTGCAATATGAATTGTCTTGAACAAATATTGAGTGCAGAGGCTTTGGGGTTTGAGAAATTTGAGTAACCATTCACTCTTTTATCTCATTTTCAGTACCCTTTTCTTTTGTTTTTCATCTGTTTCATCCATCAAAGGGGGAAAAAACTAATAATAATGCCCATTTCTCTGCACTGATACTGACTTGTGATTGGGAGCAAGTAAGAGCAAGAGAAACTGGTGGACCATCCTATTACAGTGCATTATGCTGCACCATATCCCCAAAGGCTTTCATGATTATTGTACTTTATTTATAACAAAAAGTGAATTTCTTTCATTCAAAGAAAATAAATATATGAAAAAAAGAAGGTTAAAGTTTGATGTAGCCAGCAAGAAAAAGGTGTTAAGATCATGGTATGTCTATGTCTACTCCTCAATTATTTATATATACATTATCATATTTATTTTTATTATTGTTTTTTGTCGTGTGGAGGGGGGGGGGGGTCCTTCTGGTTTATTTATCAGATTTTACACGCCAACACTTGTTGTTCCTTAGCTTAAAAACCCCACTGCTTGAGAGCTTGAAACTTGAAAGCTTTTCAAAGAGAAAAGTGTTTAGTTTCCTCTTGCAGAGATTTGAGCTATGGAAGATACAATGGAGGAGTGTTCAGATGAAAGAGAAATGGGCAGATCAAAGAAGGGTGGCCTCATTACTATGCCATTTGTAATAGGTTCATTTTCTTTTACATTGTGTCACTCTCCAAGTGTTTGTGTAAAGTTTTTTTTTTTTTACCAAATTCTGCTCATTTTTTTAGCTTTTCCCTTGGTTTTGGGTGCTTTTGCATCTAGCTTTGGTACTGGTAAACTTGGAAGCTTTTAGATGAGTTCTCATGGTGACTTGGGCAGGCAATGAATCATTGGAGAAGGTGGCAAGCTATGGACTGGTTCCAAACATGATACTGTACCTGATCAAAGACTATCACATGAGTGTAGCAGAAGGCACCAATGTTCTTTTCTTCTGGCAAGCTGCCACCAATTTCACCCCTATTTTGGCTGCTTTTGTTGCTGATGCATATCTAGGTCGCTTCCTCACCATTGCCTTGGGCTCCATTGCCAGCCTACTGGTAAAGTTTTCTCCTTAACCCAGCTCTTTCATCTTAACACATGCACCATATCCATACTCATGCATGAGGATACACATTTCATGGTTTTCAGCACTGGTCCAGAACTTTTCTTTCATAAGACCCCATAATTGCCAGCCCTGACCTGACCACTGCTACAAAAGTTAAAAAAAAAAAACTACTGTTTTTTCTCTTGAATCAATTATTAGGTCATTAAACAAAAATCTGTATGCTCCAGCCTGGTTAGCCAAATGTTATGATCAGATTCTCTCTTGGGGCCAAAGTGAAATATATGTCTAGTTTGCACTAGATTTGTTCAAGATAAAGTAGGTTAGGTTAAGTGTTAGGTATAGTTTTTTTTTTGTAATTAAATTTAAATATTTATTTTATATTATTTACATGACCAGAGAAACAATAATGAGAGGAGATTGATTATCTTGAGCCTGGACACATGGACTTTTTCTGAATCTCTGGCAGTTCAGAGTTTTAAGGCATAAAAATGATGGACATTGATTGATTACATTATCCCATGGCAGAAAAGCTTGACCTTTCTTTTGGATGCGATTAAACCATTGGATCTAAGGGCATTTCTTTTGGAATTTTTTGTATGAACTGATATACTTTTAGGTTGTTAAGTAACTACAGTTTTTCCATATGATTGTATCTTTAATTGTTCTGGTTAAAGATGTTGTAATGTAATACATTTTTATATGCTACAGGGGATGATACTGTTATGGTTAACAGCCATGATTCCACAATCAAAGCCTCCCACTTGTGACATATTGACTCAGAGCTGCAAATCTCCCACAGCAGCTCAGATGACTCTATTAATCTCCTCATTTGTTCTCATCTCCATTGGAGCTGGTGGTGTTAGACCATGCTCTTTGGCATTCGGAGCCGACCAATTGGACCGACGAGATAATCCGAAAAACGACAGGGTCCTCGAGAGCTTCTTCGGCTGGTACTATGCTTCAGCTGCCATTTCTGTTCTATTTGCATTGACGGGCATTGTTTATATTCAAGACCATCTTGGATATAGAGTTGGCTTTGGTGTTCCAGCAATCTTAATGTTGCTTTCGGCGCTTGTGTTTTTCCTTGCTTCTCCTCTCTATCTCAAGATGAAAGCTAGCAAGAGCTTGCTCACTGGATTTGTGCAAGTTATCGTCGTCGCTTATCGGAACCGGAATCTGACATTTCCACTTCCAAACTCCACCGGAGGTTACCATCATAGAAGGGATTCAAAGATTGTTGCACCAACTGACAAGTTAAGGTAACAATCCACAATATGTGTACTTAATAGCAACATCCAATATGTGTACTTAATTGCAACATATATGCATTTCCCCTTACAAGTTAGATAATCTAGTACTTGATTGCCTTTGTGCTTTTAGATTCTTGAACAAAGCTTGCATCATCAAGAACCCAGAGCAAGACATTGCCCCGGACGGCTCGGCTTCGAATCCGTGGAGTCTTTGCACGGTGGAGCAAGTAGAAGAGCTAAAAGCACTTGTCAAAGTCTTACCATTGTGGTCTACCGGAATCATAATGTCCATAAATTTAAGCCAAAATTCATTCCCTGTACTCCAAGCAACCTCCATGGACAGGCACCTCACAAAGGAGTTTCAGATTCCCGCAGGCTCTTATGGAATGTTCAACATCATATCCCTTGCTGTCTGGGTTATTCTCTACGATCGTGCCATCCTCCCCATGGCATCGAAACTCAAGGGCAAACCGGTACGGATCGGAGTCAAACTAAGGATGGGGATTGGACTATTTCTTACCTGCATGGCGATGGCGGTTTCGGCAATCGTCGAGAACTCTAGGCGAAGAAAAGCGATCCGGGAAG
The DNA here is from genome assembly GCA_030270665.1 of Hibiscus trionum. Lineage (NCBI taxonomy): Eukaryota > Viridiplantae > Streptophyta > Magnoliopsida > Malvales > Malvaceae > Hibiscus > Hibiscus trionum. Next base: position 2,721,450 of record BSYR01000021.1, on the reverse strand, counting down.
GGTTCCTAAACAACCCTCAAGCAGTTGTGAACATGTCTGCATTATGGCTTGTGCCACAGTTCTGCTTGAATGGCTTAGCCGAGGCTTTCACTGCAATAGGCCAGACGGAGTTCTTTTACTCCGAGCTACCCAAGAGCATGTCGAGCATCGCCGCTGCGCTATTCGGACTCGGACTAGCCGTGGCAAACTTACTAGCCAGTGTGGTAGTGAGCATCATCGATGACATAACATCAAGAGGTGGAAAAGAGAGTTGGGTTTCAAGTAATATAAACAAAGGCCGCATTGACAACTACTACTGGGTTTTAGCCATATTGAGCTTCATCAATCTACTCTACTACTTTGCTTGTGCCTGGGCTTATGGACCATGTGGTGATCAACCAACCAAAGTTAGCCATGCAGCCGCCGGGAATGGTTCGAGAAAAGAAGAGGAGCTGGCTAACCTAGGGACCAAAGTTAGCCATGCAGAGTCTAAAGTGAACCAACCCTAGATATATGCTGGCTCCATGGGTGTTTTAAAAGTCGTGAAACGACTGTTGTTGCTGTTAAAGATTTGCCTACATATAGTGTTTGTGTTAGTAAAGTAGGAAATATATATATAATTTTTGAAACCATAACGTGTATCTTTTCTGCATTATTTACTTTCGTGTGAATTTCTCTGAAACTGTGTTACATTCCCATATACTCATTCTTTTACCCTCTTTTGTTCAAACAACTTAAAATGTTTAGTTTTTTTTAATAATATTTGAGGTTTGTTTTTTTCAATAAATTTTGAAATTTGTCCAAAAAATCACATACTTAAAATGTTATAAAAAAGACAAATTTCTAAACAAAAATCACAAAAAAACTAACATAAAATATTATAAAAAAAGTCTTAACATTTTAAGTTGTTTGAACAAATTTTAAAACTTTGTTTTTTTTTGCCGCACCCACTATCATATTCCATAGATAACATTCGGACAATCCAACCCAAAAACACAATCAACCGATTCACGTAGGCTCTATTTCAAAAGTATTATTTATGAATTCAAAAGTTTTTTTTTTGCCTGAAAAACACTTTTTAAAAGTAAGGTTAAAAAGTGTAACATTGGAGCCTACTCAGTTCTAGAATCGAAGCTGTGGGGTCCTCCGAGCGGATGGTAAAGGTGTTGAAAAAGAATTAATTATCAATTATATGAAAAAATATTTAAATAAAAGTGTTAAGTTCTTTCATTAGATTTTAATGGTATTAATATAAATGACTTAGTTTATAAATAATACTCTGAACTAACAAAGAGCCCTAAATCCATAGTTATGAAAATTCAGAGTATTATCTCAATATTCTCTTGTTAGTTCTCTTAGTTTCTTTAAGTATTCATCTTGTCTGCATAACAATCCTAACATGCTTATTTGTTATTTTACTTTTGGTTTTCATTATTTATTTTGTACATATAATTCATTTTTATTTTATATTAGGGAGACAAAAAAAGAGATAAGAAAATAATTTCGTTTTATATTTTAAATAATATCATTTTACATTTTAATTACTAAAATAATTAATTTATATTTAAACAATATCATTTTTACATTTAATAGTATGATATAAATATAATTTAATAATAAAAAAGTATGTTCAATGAATGTGATGTAACTTTATGAACCGATATATCTTATACCTAATTCCAAAAGCTCCGGTTTCTAGCCCAAGTATGCATAGCCATTAACCTGTTTTTTTTTTTAAAATGCATAGTCATTAACCTAAAAATTTGGAAACTTTTGTATATTTATAAGAATGATAAAAAAAACCCTATAAAATTATGTTGTTTTCAAACATTTACAATATTTTAAAGTTATTTTTTTGTATTATTTCAAATTGTTTTTTAATAGTCTAAACGTGATTACAATATAGTATCTGTTTAAACATATTCTTAGCCCTTTGACGGTGAGCATAAACTTTGTAAACAAAACGATTTGAACTCGTGTCTCTTAAGATGAACATTATCCGTTTTTTTTTACACTGGAATATTTATTGGGTTCATTTCAAATTATTTTTCTATTATATTTTTATTGTATCTCAATTCATGGTATGTATTATATAATTAGTTATTGTGGATTAAATTAGAGAAAATTAACATGTTAAGTGTGTTTGAGCTTATATTATTATTTGTGTAAATGTTTAAAATATTATAAATGTATATAAAGTTTTGCATGTTAATAATTTGTTTATATATATTTCTAACACAATAATAATTTATGTATATATTTTGATATCTTATTGCTTTATCTTGCTTTAATTATTATCTCATGTGTTTTTGTATTGTATCTTAATTTATCTTTATATTTTAGTATATAATTTATCAATGATTCAATGTCAAAATATAAATCCAATCAAATAGATATTGGTCATTATTTTGTTGTATATTAAAAATTTTAATCTACTTTTCCAAAGTATAACGGGAATATAGGTGGATACACGCGTTGAATTATAAATCGATTCAGAATCTTATATCCAATCAGATAATAAAGAAAAGAAAATTTATGGAAATGTTTTAATTTATTATTTTTAGGGAAAAAATGAAAGGATATATATCAAACTATAAGATTTAAATATATTATTCAAGATTCATAAAAATAAAAAATGTAATTTTATAATGATAATTATTCCATGCGGCCTTGTGAGAATTTTGTTTATACAAATATTTTAATTTTAGGGTTTAGAGATCTCATTTAGAGGTAAGGGTTTAGGGGTTTAAGTGCAATAGTTTTGAATTTAAAGGCTATTGATAGAATTTTAAGTTTATGGTTAAAATTTAGAGTTTATAGGTTAAAATTTAAATCTCTAACCATATTATTCTAAAACCTAAAGCCTAATCCTAAATCCTAAACATAAACCCTAAATTTTAATCACAAACTCTTAATTTTAAACCTTACACTAAAAACTCTAAATTAAAACCTTAAACTCTAAATTAAAACACAAACAAAAAAATTATACTGCATGTATAGGAGATAATAATCTATTTTATAATGCACGAAATTAAATAATTATCATAAATTTAGTTTTATTTTACTTTGAATTTAATTTAAATATAAATGATTGTTAGTTAAATATTTTTTTTAGGAAAGAAAACCCTGAAGGAAGCGAGGGTTAGTTTTCTTTTAAAATTGGCGACCTACACATTCATACATCCCGCTGCCGCCAAACAAGTCTCCCCTCCTCCGGCCTCTGACCCAACCCTCTCCTTGTCTTCAAGTTTCCGACAGACCTGCAAATTAAATAAGGTAGTCCTTCAAAACCCTAAACTTTAACTTCAAGACTTACTTTCTGTTTCGGTCCTTCTGTTTGCTTTGTTCGCGCCGCTGTCGATGTCCGGGAATTTGAAAAAAGCTAGCTTTTTGTGCAGTGCAGGTTCAGTAGAACCTTAAAATAAAGCAAAAAGAGAGAGTATGGGATTGGAATTGCTGAAATACCCGGAGATGGAGGAAGACAATGTTCTCAATTTCACTGATTCGGAGATAGTTTCTCATGTTAAGGATGCCCTCACCTCCGTCCTATCTGTAAGCCCGCAAACGCACACGCTCTTTCTACAATCAAACGCGCTTTTTAATTCAACTGCTCTTCAAAGTTTGATTCTTTTTTCAGGGTGATAACAACAGTTACAACCAGCTTGTTGGGGTAATGCACCATTCCAAACATCTTGCCCCGGATGAGGTCGCCTTACTCGAGGTGTCTTCCTATTTCTTCTTTTCTTTTTTACATATATATTGCTCCAATACATAATATCCTTTTGGGTAGTTTATGCCGCTGAACTTTAAGTTTAGCCTCGATTATACCACGGACTAAAAATAGTGATAAAATAGTATCGGTTTTTAGTTAAGTGATATAATCGATACTAAATTTAAAGTTTAATGTTATCTGGGGTAGTTTGCCTATTCCTTTTTGAGGTTTCTAAGCTTAATTCTCTTTTTTCATTTATATGAATCTATATGCATCACAGACTACTTTGAAAGCACTGGCTGGGGCAGTATCTTCCATAGACATTACTCATCATGACTCCCTCCTTTCTGCTGTAAGTTGTCTTTTTCGTTTTCTTTTCCAGCTTACCTTTTTTTTTTTGGTTTGTACGCCCTTATTTACTTGTTCATTCGGCAATTCTTACAGATTTTTAGTATGAGCATGTGGAACTATGGGCCTCATGTTGCAGATGCATTAGCCGAACTCATTGTGTCCCTCGTACATACTCTACTTATTTCCCTGCCCCCTTGTTTTTATTATAATTTCCTACTTTCCCTTTTTCTTAAAAAGTATTTTTCCCATTGTATTGCAGGCTATTTCAAATGGAAAATATCTTGATTTATGTCTTCGCATGCTTGTCAGCAATTTCACCCCGCCGCCTTATTTCTTAGATAAACTAAAACTGTCTCGTGGTCTTGAGAGGAAGGGCCAAGTTCTTTCTCGGGTACATGCGGCTTTCAAAAAGATAGCTGATTATGTCCCTCTTGCACCCTTGAGATTATTGACCGTAGTTCTCCAAGGAATGCCGACAATTTATCACAAGGACCGAGTAAGTTGAATTTGCTCAGTGGAGAATTCAGATTTGCCCCCTCCGAAAATACCATTTATGTTATCAAATTTAGATATCTTTTAGTGTTATGGTTGTAGTATGTCACTGTCTTGAAAAGTCCATGTTATGCTTTATGCTTATGCAATCAATTTTAGTCCCTAGATGGACGAGAGTGTAAGATACCATTGACGTATGTTTGGTTTGCTGAAATCCCTCAATGCAATTTCCTGAACAACTATATCATACATTCTGTTGCTTTTGTTCGTACAACTGCCTGCTTTTATTGTTGAAATTTGTTAAGATAATTGAATTTGAAGCTTATCCCCTTGTCCTTGTAGGCAATTTTGATTTATGTGGAGAACATGTTAAAATTAGAGAGTGGTGAAATTGGAGAACTTGTTGGAAGCACAATGCTTATGGCTGTGGTGGACCGGCTGATAGAACTAGATGTAAGTAAATTGAATTTTCTTTAGAATAAAAATAATTGTTTGGCTTTGAGTTCCACAGTGAGTGTATTAGAGTTTCATATAGGTGGAGATTGGATGGGATGCCATTTTACAAGACGACTTCAGTAAAGGCATATTTGAGATGGAGCTTGAAGATGTGGATGACATTGATGAATGTTCTGAGCCTGATGTTGGAGAGGTACGGTCAACATGTTTTTGGTTCTTAATCTGCATCTGATGTCCCAAGGTGTCTGTTGATGAATTATCGGCCATCCTTTGCAGTTTGCACCATAATATTGTTCAAAAGCTCTAGTAACCGGTTTATGATGTACATGATGTAGAAATGATGGAGCTCATTTTGCAGTTTCGGTTAAGCCGTAAGAGTCTGGCTGGAAACAGCATTGCTGAATTGCTAGATAACCTACTGGTTTTAACCTTTGAACATCTTGAATCTTGTGAAAGGGAAGGCCGGTTAGCTAAGGTATTTTGTGAAGTTAATCTTTCCGTCTCCCCTCCCCAGCATCCTTTTACCCGCTTCACTCTTAAGTTTATTTAATTGCTGTTCTAGGTATTCGAAACACTTCTCCAGTCATTTCAAATAACAGTTCTGAGTGCCTACAAGTCAAAATTCACTCAGGTAATGCTCATTTTGTCATCATCTAGATGTTTATGTTTAGCTTGTTGAGATTTCTGTTGCTAATTCTTGAAGAACATCTTGGTACTATTTATTTGTTTATTTTCTTAATACAAGCAGTAAGATCTCCATGGCTTGGATAGTGATTCATCTGTGTTTTTCCCCAATGTTTGCAGTTTGTTATATTCTACGCTTGTGCATTAGATCCTGAAAACTGTGGTATGAGCTTTGCCACAATGCTGGTAGAATTATTTGTCCAAGATTCACAGCCCCAACCAACCAGGTAAATTTTTGTTATCTGAAAGGTTTAATGAATGTTAGCATTTTCTTTTGTGGGCATATATTCCTTGAATTTTAAGCACATGTGAAATTTCAATCATCTACTACTATTCTTCTTCTTCCTTCTACGTCCTTCCCCCCTCTTTGTGTGTATCAGTGCCTCCTGCTTGATTTATATGGGGTTGGGCAATTGGGACCCTGTTCTAGCAACACTAAAATGTTAAGTACAGACATTGAGCACGTGGCATGGTTTTGTTGTAGTCTTTTCAGACAGGGTCTGACTGACATGTTGCCATTTGTCATTTCTAACAAAGTAAAAAGGGGATGTTAGATCATTATGCCTCTGCTAGTTACTAAGTTCAGTATTTTTTTATTGCCTATTCACTTCCAGCTCAGAAATTTCACATGTCCATAGAGCATGGAAAGTTTATATTTTTTGGCGGGTGCTTAGAAAGCCTATTTTACACGGGTTTTGATCAACTGGAAATCTATGAGACATTGTCATCTTGTTGCTTGGATAGTGCCCTATACATGTTACCTTGAAAACAATGCCTATTTTACATGTCTCTTGAACAACAGGTTATTGATGAGACAGTCATATTGTTGCCTCAAAAGTAGAAGCCTTTTCCCATATATGTTTTCTACCTCCTTGATTTTTCTGTGTTCTGGATTTAATGTAGGATTGCGACTACTCATACTTGAAAGTTGAAACTGTTAATCTAAATTCAGAAGATAGGCTAAAAACATGAGTCGGTGCATCACCTCTTATGCTAATTAATTTCTGTTTTATGCAGGATGAGTGCTGTATCTTATCTTGCTAGCTACTTATCTCGAGCGAAGTTTCTGTCTGCTTCTTTTATTTGTAGCATGCTAAAAAGGTTCTACATTGCAACTTTTTGAGATTCATCTTCTTTAACCGTCTTCTAGCACTGTTCTGACTACATGGATAGTGTGAATGAAAATGAAAACTTCGTTGCTAACGTTGTTCGGCTTCTGTGAAATTTAGGTTGGTTGATTGGTGCTTGGAATACTGTGAAACTCATAATGGTGATTTAAATCCAAATGCACATAGAGTTTTCTATTCTGGATGCCAGGTTGATGTTCTAACCCTTGAAGGCCTATACTTTATTGGAAACAACAGATGCTAAAACGTGTCAGTTATAAGCATAAAATTATCTGGAAACAAATAATTGTTAAGATATTGTTTGCACTTGGATTGCATTACTTGTTTGTTAGAAAGCTGAAGTTATTACTATCTGTCGCAGGCGATTATGTATGTTCTCTGCTTTCGAATGAAAGCTTTTGTGAATGTTCCACGCTTGAGGTTACAACTTCTCATGCCACTGGAACAAGTCCTAAAGCATAAATTGAATCCTTTGAAGGTGAGAAATAGTTTTGTTGCAATGTTTGCTTGCCCTTAAATTTCATAAAGATAACAGCCAGACAGGTAAAGCTATAACATGGATTCTATCCATCCAAATTTTTTATTTATTCCGGAAAGGCACTTCCAGTCTATATATGGACCTCCCTGTTTTTTTTATTAGCATATGAACAGGCTTCAATCCATCTCAAATATTGATTAAATTTTCCGGTCTAATCCCAGTAATCCATCTTGAATAGGTATGCCTTCCATCTGTAGTGGAGGAGTTTTCTCAGACAGGCAAAAGCTGCTTCTCTTTTCATCGTGTGTGAAACATTCATTTTTGATGGGTTGCTAGAGTCAGAACTTTCAAGGGCATTTGGTGGCCTGGAAAGGCTCGACACATTTTTTCCTTTCGACCCATGTTTGCTGAAAAGATGTGACAGGTTTGAGTTCTTTCATTTCCAAATGATTTAGTCTTCACTCTCTTGAGCAAATCTACTGTATCTAGAATTGGACATACCAATTCTGCCTTTTATCAGTTTATGAGATGAAAGTGAATCTTGCTTTCTTCCTGCTTTGCTGACCAAGTCCCTTTTTTTTGTTTTTTCTCGCTTCCAAAAAATAAAGTTTCATCCGTCCGATGTTTGTCTTCTGGTCAATGGTAAAACCAACATACGATGATGCTTACGATGATGATGAGGATGATGGCAGCAGTGACGATGAGTTGGTTCGGGATCATGTGAATGAAAATGAGGATATGATGAATGGTTGGGTTGGAAAGAGCTTCGACGAGCAAGGTATTGATATGGATGAATTTGATTGTGAATTGCAGAAAATGTCAATAACACCAAAGACTACCTCTGGTCACAAGTTTGGCGGAAGAATGCCTTCTAGAATTAGGCCCTCTACAAGCCCCGAGTCCTTATGATTCAAAAGGCGATGGATGGATGTTTGTATGTACCGTACCGGTGCATGTCCATTTCAGGTCGAGGCACCGTAGAAGAAAAACCGAAACATCAATACAAGAGATTGTTATTTATGTGGTGTACACAAGGGAATGGAGAGGGAGGTTAGCTGATTTTTTAACACGGAAGTTGGAGCAGACTGCAGAGCACAGATATGGAGTTTTTGATGGTATGGTGAGCTCGTTTTACTATGTAAAAATTAATTAAGATATCATTCTAATTATTTTCCTTTTGTTAAAATAGTGTGGATATTATGGCTAGAAAAGAAAGTTTTTGATCACTAAAATCGTTTTAACTTGCCAATTGTAATTGATTATTTTCCATTTTTTTCGTAGCCAATTAATGCTAAAAAATGTTATCTGAATATAATTATTTTTCATCCTCGTCATATTTTCATATATGCAAATCCAGTACCTACAAAAATAAATTCGAATAGCAGCAGATTTGGAAACACCTTCATACCTATCCATTTGCTGAAACTTACAATCGCCTGGCTCTTCTAAATAAGCCTGGTGAACCCATCATTCCACCAACATATAGCTCTACTTCACATATAGAAATGAAGGATGATAATATGAATTAAGACTTCGATGCGGGTTCGAATTCTGCCATTTACGTTTACGTTGAAAATATAAATATTGTTCTATTGTAAAAAAGAAAAAAGAAAAAACTTCAATGCACAGTGAATCGCTTTCTTTAGAGAGCTAATTGTCCTTGCACAAACTTTGTTAACAAGTCTAGGTAACAACACTCCCAGGATACAACAGAACTTTTATGACTTCTGAAATCAGCAATATTGAAACTATGGACAATCAAAAGACGTTTACAGAGCTGTATACGTGCACATACATACATACATACATACATACATACATACATACATACATTATGTAGTAGATATAGAACAGCTACCTCCTTTGGAAATTCAGGGTTCCGATAAAGTAAGCGAAAAGGGTAGCAAAAATAACAGGGATGGTGAAGAGAACAGCAGCTACAATGCCTAAAGAGCTATGGTGGAAACCGAAGTAATCTTGAATGAAAGCTGCCACAGTTGTTTTCTCCCCAAAAGCAAGTATTTGTTTCTCAACATCTCCATACTGGGAAGTAAGCATGCCATTCATTGCCCAAGATGTGGGACATATGTAATACAACCAAATCCACCATTTCGGTATTTGCTGCAACCAAAAAGCCACACACTCAGTTGCGAGAGACATTAATCCCACGTCGGAAATGAAAGGTGATGTCTTGGGATATAAAAGCGGTGGCGCTGCACATTCTGTTAGATATGTCTTTTTGGAAGAGGGTAATCTGTGAGAATATTCTTGGTTGAACTGATCTAGTAGGTAGTTTATAAATTAGAAACTTACTGCTTTTGGAATTACGAATCCAGAAAACAAATTCAGCATGGTGTAGGAAGAAGATGTCAGAATGGAAGCCACTTGAACATTTGGAGTGAGTGAAACCAGCAACATTCCTAAGTAATTGAAGCATAGAAGTGTACACAGCATGCTGTAGAATGCCCAGAAAAACTTATAGGCCGACCATTCGTATCCCATCATTGGATATGTGATGATCTCATAAATAATTGCTACGGTTAACAAGTATGGAATCTCCACAATCACCTACAAAATCACAAACCAGTGGATTCCGATAAATCAGGAATCCACATTACTTTGCCTCAGGTGTTTGTGTTGGATATAAGTATGTGTCTAGCAGAAAAGCCCTTAATGTGATTATTAGCTTGAGTTTAAACCTGTGCAAATGAATAGGCCCATGAGGAGTACATTCCTGCAAATCTTTCCCGGTATAAAACTGTACGCTCCATCGAAATAAATGGTAGAACTGTTGAACAATTGTTTATGCCAAAGAAAATTATGACTGAATACATCGAACCAGCTATGCTGAACACGTCTTGTTGATTGTTTCTACAAAACAAAGAAACAGTTTCAATATTTTAGGACTAATGGGAAACCTTCCTGCAAGAAGGCATCACTGCTTGCTATGTGCTAGATATGATTGAGTGCAAGCAATTTCAATATTTTAACAATCATTTGGTAAAACAAATGTAAAAGATGGCAGCATCGATGAAATGTATATACGAACATATTCTTTCCTTGCTGCCAGAATAGCACGCCAAACAGCAGAGACGAGGCGGCCGTAAACACAATTCGCGTCAAATTGTATGAAGGGCTTCGCCAGTAGGACAAACACTGTTTCCAAAGGCATGCTTTGAACTGTTCGAAACCATTCTGAGGGAAGCGAGTGGGAAATTTTAAATCTTTTGAACCTGGACTTGGTGAGCTCAACTGCTTAACCAGCTCCTTATTTTCCCTTCAAATGCAAGACCAAAACAGTCACATTCAAAGCCAAATGTAAGATTTCCACATAACAAGCTCTATCCGACTCCGTATATAAGATTATAATTTCACCCTCAAGATTAAAAATAGGACAGCAGATAAAACATCCTAGTATTTTTACTTACTGGTACAAGGTGAAGCTCTTATAAATTTCAGCAAAATCTATTCCATTTCCAACCTCTACTGATGTAGAAGTAACTTCCAACATCCATGTTGCTGGATTGTAGTTATCTTTAATCTTGGGAACTCCGGGGATATTCTATAGAAACAATGGGAGAAAGGGTTAATCAGCTTCAGAAAGGAGGTTATGCCTATCGGATACCACCGAGTATTGACTCTCCGACAATAACGAGCTATGTTACTTGGACTCAAATGTGAGTGTCAGATATCAGGATGTTTTCGATGTGGGTGTGTTCAATTCCTTGTTAAGTTTAAAGGCCATCCCCATCCCCATACTCATGTCTGAAAATGTTTCGGACATGAGTACTTTAAGTAAAATAAAGTTGGAGCAACACAGATAATGAGAAAACTACACTGTTATAGTTCTGAAAGTTGAGTGACCTGAAAGTATTCAATAACCCTCCTGGAGTTCTGCCCCAACGGCCCAGAATAGATCATCTGTCCACCTGTTTTCATCAAAACCAACTGCAAGAAGAACAAAGCAAAATGAATTTTCTCTTGTTTTCATTGTCCAGATATGGAGCATATCCTTTTAAGAAAAAGTATCAGATAAGCTAAAATTTCACTGTCAATCCTTTGTTTTTTGGTATACAAAATTACTCTTACCTCATCAAATGCCTCAAATATGTCAATACTTGGTTGATGGATCGTGCAAACAACTGTTCTTCCCGTTTCGGCAACATTTTTCACTACTCTCATTACAATCGCAGCCGCTCTTGCATCTAAACCAGAAGTAGGCTCATCCATGAATAAGATAGATGGATTGGCAACAAGCTCCACTGCTATGGTCAGCCTTTTCCTTTGCTCAGTTGATAACCCATTGACTCCTGGAATGCCTACCAAACAATCTCTAACCCCATCTAGCTCTATAGTTTCAATGACAAAATTAACAAATTCCTGAGAAAAAATCATTAGAAAGGTTATCAAATCCTGCCACAAACTATAAAAATATACATTCATGAGCTGAAAGAAGTGTTAGTATGATCATACATCCTTAGTTTTCGAATCAAGCCGAGATGGGAGACGCAACCAAGCAGAATATACTATTGATTCTTCCACAGTGATTAGTGGAGAGTGTATATCAGTTTGCTCACAGTAACTTGAGACCCTTGCAAATGTGTCTTGAACCTTCGGGTACCCACCGATTCTAATATCTCCTTCGATAATACCACTGGTTTTTCTTCCGGAAAGAACATCCATTAGAGTTGTTTTCCCTGCTCCACTAACACCCATCAATGCTGTCAAAATACCGGGCCGGAATGCACCCGTAATGTCTGAGAGAAGCTGTAGTTTTTTATGCTTATAACCCCTTTCTCTCATTTCCTGGAAGAAAAAAATAGAACAATGGCATTGTGGACTTGAAAATTAGAACTGACAAGACAGAATTACTCGAAAGAGAGGTCTATACCAGCTCCAGAATGTTTACCTGAGGAATGTCTACATAGTACTGCACATCCTGAAATGTTACAGTTAGTGGCTCGAAAGGCAAAACCAGTTGTCCTATGAAATTGCAGATAGCAGTAGTAAGAAAATTGGGAAATATAATCAACAAATCCAATGTTATGTTGCCATACTCACTGGTTTTTGGTCCTGCAATATTTACTGAATCATTAACAGTGCCTTTAACTTCTTGTAAACTATCTTTTTCGTCTTCTCTCTGTAGTTGAGAGTACCTTTCAAAAGAAATCATAGTCCGAGACTTTCCTGGGGCTGAGTTCATGTGAATGCATGGCTTAGTACATATGCAGGAAATGTTTATGCTTACTGAAACTTACAGATACACAGAAGATGAACTTACGGTTCAAGAAAGTTAAAGCAAAGGTAAAAACAGCATTGAAAAGGAGTGTGAACCCAAATAATGCTGCGATGGATATCCAGTAAAAGTAGCCATCGAAGTTCAGTCCTCGGCTTTCTAGAGTTTGTTGCCCTATGCTTGTATTTCCAGACATCGCCTGTAAATATAATTGAAAGAGAAGATAATTTTATCCCAAATCTTTTGCAGGATTAAAAGGAAGAAAGAAATCACTGCAAACATCCCAATAGGCTGGCTATACCACTGTTACAAGAATATGCCAATATGACCATCCAAATATGGAAGAACTTCAACATAATTGAATACACCTTTGTTAGACACAAACTCATATCCGACACTCACTCGAGTTCGAGTGACATAGGACTAAACCATCTGCAAATCCTTGCTACAATGATGTTGGAGCAACCGAATAATACCTTTTGCCACCGAGGAGCAAGAAATTCGTTCAAACTCAGGCCTATTTCCCCGTATGTCATTGGAGAAAGCCAGAATCCCCATTCCAACCAAGAAGGTAAAGATGCTGCAATCAACAAAAGTGAGGGTGGGAATAAAGAGAAAAGCATAACTCTTAGATAAACAATATGTCATCCAGATGAACTGTTCAAGAGCTCATTCAAATCTTACGCTTCGGGATAATGAAGCCACCGAACAGCAAAACAATTATAATGACTAAAGAAGCGACTGTCGTGGAGGCAACTATAGTTTGGCAGAGCGAGGCAATGCAACGAAACATGGACATGCATGCTAAGTGCACACCAAAATATACAAGGAATTGGCGGAAGAACCTAACAAAGAAAATATAAACAGTACACCAAATTAGATCATATTTGAAATGCAGAAGTTATAGCATTAGGTCTAAAGGAAGGAGATATGGTTGACATGGAAGTTTAATTCACTTGTGGTTTTCTTGAATTTCATCCATTTCTAAAAATGGATCTCTAGGTAAAGAGTTAAATGATTAAATTCATTACCAGGGCATCCATGAAGTTAGTTCAGACACTGTCAAGCTTCATGTAACTATGCCACATTACCAGTAGATGACTTTAGATATTCATGAAGTTAGTTCAGATATTGTCAAACTTCATATAACTATGTCAAATTACCTTAAGCTTTTCTTGAACAACAAAAGTTCCCTAAATACAACCTATGTTACTCGAACTCAAGCATGAGTTCAGACATTAGTATGTCTCTAACACGTGTATTTTCAATATTTTCATGTCTTTGGAGTCCTTGGAGGATCATATCCCCATACCCATATCCAGATATACATTGGACGACATCCATGAAGTTAGCTTATATATTGTCAAGCTTCATATAACTATGCCACATTACCGGTATAGGACTTCAACTTTTCTTGAACAACAAAAGTTCTCTAAATACAATGTATGTTACTCATATTGGGGAATGAGTTTCAGACAACGGTATGCACCCAAGACAGGTACGTTCAATTTTTTCCAAGATTTCCATGTATCTGGAATCCTTGGAGGATCATATCGCCACACCATATCCGGATATGCATCACACGGGATACTGTCAATAAAAAGTAGAACTAACATGGAATGCAACTGACCTTCCAACCTCAGGGCTGTATCCAATGACATAATAAGTCATGGCTGTCCAAATAAAGGACACCAAAAGTGAAAGTGGAACTTTAAGAATTGCTGCAGGAATCGCGTAAGCCCATGCAGGATAGAAGCACAACTCCCTCTGCTTGTAGAACACAGCAATTCTTGATACAGTCATGCTTAATTCTGGAAACCCATCAGCAAGAAGTATCACAAGTGCAAAAAACATAGAACCCATAAAATAACTGGAATGGATGTCATCAACAGACATTCGAGTTCGAAGGAAAACAGTCATTGTTATTGCAGCAATTATGACAAGCTGCATAAAGAAACAATCCAAGAATATTTGCTTTCAGCTCATAAATGATGGAAAAGAACAAAGCAAAACAAAAGGGAATTACCTGTACAGATTTAAACACATAAGTGAAAGAGTTTCTCTTCATCAGAAGTAATTCTCTCATTGAGCAAGCTTTGAAAAGCTCCCATTTACTCAGGGAGTATGAATTGAAGCACAAAGCATCTTTGTGGCTTTGAGACTTGTCAAATGGATTTGAGAGTTCTTCATCTAAATTCTGACCAATATGATACTCTTTAAACCTTTTTATGAACTGATCAACCGGAACATAACTGTAAGGTCTCTCTATATGGTGCCAATACTGCTCTTGATCTTTTCTAGATATTACCTGAAGAAGTTAGAAAGGACAACCATCAAAGAAATGAATGGAAAAACAAGAAGATAAGCTATATTGCTCCAACTCTTCGTTTCTCTTGAAATGCTGCCGGGCACATACTTGTAGTACACGACACTCACTACTATGAAAGAATACCTCCTGAAGGAAGTCAGCAATGCCCTTTCTTTCGGGGCACTTAAACCCACAGTCCTCAAAGAACTTGCAAATGTTAGTGCGTGGGCCTTGATACACAAGTTTCCCTTCCGCCATTAAAATAACATCATCGAAGAGATCAAAGGTTTCCGGGGCAGGCTGAAGAAGTGATATCAATGCAGTAGCTTCAGTAATATGCACCAGATGCTGAAGGCAGGACGCTATCTGGAAAGTGGTTGAACTGTCAAGGCCATTCGATATTTCATCCATGAACAAAGCTTTTGTTGGCCCTACAATCATCTCACCTGCGTTCAGAGAGAAACTTACCAATCATATTCAGCATATAAAGCAGTATTGTTGCCAAGAATGATCAAATGCCATAAACCAAGAAAGTTTACCCTCAAACATCCACTACCTGTTGTCAATCTTTTCTTTTGACCACCTGAGATGCCTCTTCTATTGGCATCTCCAACCATGGTGTCAGCACAGATGTCTAGTCCAAGAATCTGAAATACATTTAGAAACAGAAAAAAAAAAATCATTTATAGCCACTAAAATTTCAGCTTTATAAAAGAGAAATGGTGAACTACCTTCAAAATATAATCAGTTTGGAGAGTACTTTCCTGTCCTTTAATTGATATTGCCTGCGAAACGGTTTGAAATAATGATTAAATTCCTCTAAAGCATACATAGCATTGTGTCCAGCACAAATTAATGACAGCAACAAATTCTAACTTTATAATTTCAATGGCTTTAAATCTTATTATTTTCATATAGGAAAGTCCAATTTTTGCCTTTGCTCAATTTCCAGTCTTGAATAATGGATAATTTCCTCTATTATCAAGAAATGTTATGACCATGAAAGCAACTAAGCTAAATGGTTACCTTCATATAAGCATCTATGTCAGGATCAGGGATGATTCCGGCCTGCTTCTCTCTTCGGCTGACTTCTTTCATGATTTCTTCATACACGAAATAATTTTAAAACAAGAAAACAAAAAATTATTGAAACTTTACCAGTTGGGAACCTGAAAAGACTACGAAATTTACATGAAAACAACAGTAGAATTGTCAAGGTGCTCTTACCAGCTCGGCTTCCAATTCCTTGAAAACGTGCAGAAAAATCTACTGTCTCCCTAACTGTCATCTCCGGGGTATGCAGATCATATTGGCTTGTATAAGCAGAGGTTTTCTGAGGAACAAACTCGTCTAGTCGGTAGCCGTTATATGTTATTTCCCCCGCAACCTTTAAAAGAGAATAGAGTAAAATAAAAAGAGAAAAAATTATAAGCAACACATGATTGAGTTGTTGATCAAAATCCCAGTCAGCAGTTGTTTGCAAAATGTTCAGCTATATAAAAAAGAGAAATTGTAGTACAAGTGTAGAATATGTCTGTAGGAAAAAAACCCATATTACTCTATAACGATGTTCGAAAGTGTGTTGGACATGGGTGTTTACTTATACTTCAAGAAAAATGAAGAATCGGAGTAACATAGGGAAAACCAATTCCATGGCCAACAACCAGTCAAGAATCACAATCAATTCATGAAATGCAGCACAGCATTATGAAGTTACCAAGAATAACAACCTTTTGTTTAATTGCGATCGCATCACGTTCATGTCAGAATAAACACTTGAGAAAATTTCTTAGATATTACCTTAAGAGAATGACTCAGTTTCCCAGCAAGCGCCAGCAGTAACGTGCTTTTGCCACATCCTGGAGGGCCAAGCAATAAAGTCATTCTGCATGAAGAACAAAGAGAATTCACTACTTCTATCATGGATGTCTTTCTAGCTATAAAAGATTAACTAAAAAAAATGTCAACTTCAGAGTACTCCATGGATCTACCTTCCTGGTTTAATGATGCCGCTCACATCGTTTAGGATGCTTATCGTCGCTTCTTGTTTTGAACCGGGCAGATTGGCTAAATCCTGTTGCAACCAAAAAAACAAAACAAAACTTAACCGGTATGCTATATTCCTGTATATGATTTTGAGAGAGCAAAGCAACTAAGGTGCACATGCTAGGTAGGTTGCTCAGATTTTGGTGAGAATATACAGATGTGTCCAACATTTTTCCCCATGTATTTGAAAAGTTACATGCCTGAAATGTGTTGAACTCCGAGCAACAAAAAGCAGAGATACTCACCGAAAGCAAGGTTCGAGCGGTGTTCCAAAGTGTGGGAAGAGGTTTGCCATGAACTAACTTGCATTTTGCTTCGACATATAGATTCTTAAATCTTACTTCAACAGTCGGAAACTTTACCTCAGCCCTGAAAAACAAAGTTAAAAATCAGAAAAACATAACATTTCACTGAGTTATACAGCGTGTGAAAGGATGATTGATCACTTGTCAATCCTATGTCTAAGTTTCTTCAACAAACGCAGGTTATCTTTTTCGATTTGTTTGATGAGCTTCTCGACAAACATGTGGCGTTCATCAGCTCCAAGTTTGGTGACATTAACAACACGTTTCCCTTTGACATAATTTCCATTTTCTTCCTTGTCGTCGTCGAACAAGGCGGTATTAATCCGTTCAAAAGTTGGCAATCTCTGAACTTGAGCCCATTGCAATTCATATTCATTACAATCATCATCGTCACGGAAACTCGGTGCCGGACTTCTAAACGACGACCTGATGCTCCTTCCAATCTGTGCCAACTCGAACCGCGAAGACTGCATCTCATCGGAGCCCACCAGGTGAGCCATTGTTGGAACAGTTGAAGAAAGTTAGAAGAAGAAAGGCATGATGAGTGCATAGTATATAAATAAAGAGGTATCCATTGATGTTCACTACAACAATTGGGCGTTGAAATGCTGCTGCTTGCACAAATTGAGTATCAGCTCAGCTAAATTTCTTACTATAAGGAGGCTTATGATATTTAGACTGGCAAGGACCACACTGAAACTAAAATATTGAAACTTGGATTCCATTGACTTTGAGCATAGTTACCCAAATATTGGAGCTCATTGGGTAGCGGTTTCTTCAACTCAAATATTGATACTTGCACATTTATATTCCATTTTCCAACGGTTAGGTGTTCGATCGAGTCAAATCAAAAAGTTTCGAGTACATGTTTACGACTCAAGCTTTATTTGAAAGTTTTTTCGATTTAAAGTCTGTTATATTTCTTACTATAAGTCGAGTTTATGAAATTTGAGTTGAGTTTTCGAGTTTCTGTACAAATTTAATTGTAATTATACATATCGATTCCAATTTAAACGGCTTTCTATATTCATATAGAATACATACATATATAAATATATATATACATTCATATTTTTTTCATGTGGTATATATATATATATACATTCATATTTTTAATTTTTTTTGTTATATACATATCCGTCTTTCGGTCCATGTTCAGGGTGCGAGGCTACCCCTCCCAACAATATTATTTTCAAAGTTTGAACTCACGTCCTCTTCTTGAGAGTTCAATGTGCCTTACCAATGCACCCAACACTTGTTGGTAAAATTTTTATTCTTTTAAATTATAATATAAGTCAACTTGATTCATGAATAATGTAAAATAAGTAGTAAAATATATATAAAATATTGAATGTGAGACAAAAGAAGGATGAGTTGTATAAAAAAGTGACTTGCACCAAAAGACAAAAAGACTTACCTAGGAAACACCTCAAATCGGATCAAATCTACTTATTTTATTTTGTTATCAGAAACACCATGACACCAAAACTCTAATTATTGACATTATGAATGATGATTGACGGTTTAAAATAATACACACGCTGAACTGTATATGGAAAATTTGATCCGAGATCTGAATCGATTTACTCGAATTAAGACTCGATATTGATTCAAATATGATGATCCAAATTTTGAAATAAACCGAACCGAAACTGACTCGAAATTTTTATTGAAACAAAATAGACCTGAACTGATTTTCAACCGAATCGAATAGACACGAACAGAAAATTAAACCGAACATCGACCCGATTTTAACTCGAAGATTAAGGTAAAGTAAATGAATAATTTATTTTCACCGTTATCTATTTATAATTCAAGTTATGGTAAATTTGTCAAATTGGTCATTAGACTTTCTATTTAAAAAAATGAAATTGTCAAATTGGTCCCTAATTTGATTTTGGCTTTATTTTATGGTAAAATTCATGAACTGGTCACTGGACTCGCAATTTTCTGTACTTTCAAAATTGTCAAATTGGTACCTCATTTTGTTTTTAGAGTTTATTTTATAGATTTAATGTTTAGGATTTAAGGTCTAAGGTTTATAATTTAGAATTTTTTAGTTAAATTTTTGCTTTCTATAATGTTATAATGTTTATGGTTTAGGGTTATTGGTTTAGTTTAAGGTTTTTGAGATTAATTATGTTCTTTAAGGTTTAGGATTTATTATTAACGATTTATGGTTTAGTTCAAGATTATTGGTTTATGAGATTAATTCTGATTTTTTAAGATTTATGGTTTAGTATTAATGCTTTTTATGGTTTATGGTTTAGTTTATGGTTATTAGTTTATGAGATTAATTTTGATTTTTAAGGTTTAGGGTTTATGGTTTAACATTAATGGTTTAGGGTAAGGTTAATTTAGGGTCATTGGTCTATGAGATTAATTTTGTTTCCTTAAGATTTATGGTTTATGATTTAGTATTAACGGTTGTATGGTTTATAGTTTAATTTAGAGTTATTGGTTTATGAGATTAATTCCGATTTCTTGAGGTTTATGATCCCTTAAGGTTTATGGTTTAGTATTAATGGTATTGTGATTTATGGTTTAGTTTAGGGTTATTGCTTTATGAGATTAATTTTAATTCCTTAACTATGGTTAGCATTTAGTATTAATGATCTATGGTTTAGTTTAGGGTTATTGGTTTATTAGATTAATTCTGATTCAACTTGTTAATGTTATGCATTTGAATTTGATTAAATATTTAAATCAAAGCTTCATGTGTACAATTGAGCTAAAATTAGAGTTTCAACTTTCATGTGTACAATTACATATTTACATGTTTACATCAAAATCAAAATGGTATGTGTATAATTATATTGAATCAAAATTTATATGGTCGAACTGAACTAACTTATTAAGCCTATGATCTAATTGATCTAAATTAAAACATATAAGCATAAGTTACATACCTAATTAAAAGAATTCTAAAACTAAATACTGGATTTCAATTAAATTAACCTAAATTAATACTCAATTGAATTAAACTAAAACTTAAAAGTAAAATTTTAAGACTTAAATGAAAAACTTTTAAAATCAAAAGGGCTAAAAAAATAATTTCCCTAACCTAATATAATAAGCGAGATTGTTTCCCACCAAATGCATCCTTCCATTTTAATTAAAAAAGAAAAAAATGACAATGGGTTAAAAAGTAAGAGAAAAAAAGACAGCTAGCAAGTGCTAACTTTCAAAGATATTAATTGAGATGGTAAATTTTAGAGGGAAAGAAGCCGCCCATTTTTTTAGGTAAGAGATTATTACCCTTTATATTTTTTTCGTGTTTACGATTTTATATTTTAGTTTTAATATTTATTTTTAAGTTTTAGTCTAATTCAATTTAGTCATAAGTATCCTCACGGTTCGAACTTTGTATCTAGCAATCCTCGTCCCCACGATGATTCTTTAGTCCTCAAAAAAAATTTAGTCGAAATTGGCTTCTATTTATTTCTAATTTTTGTAATTTAGTCTAATAATTTTAATATGATGATTTTTTTTCATTTGAGCCAAAATTGACCCCTATTTATTTTTATTTTTTGTATTTTAGTTTAATATTTTTAATATGATGATATTTTGGTTCAAATTTGTCCCTAAAATTTTATTTTTGTCCAAATTGACCTATATTTATCTCTTATAATTATAATTTTGTAACACCCTAATTTTTTCAAAAAAAAAAGAGGGAGTGAGAGTTGTGGGAATCAAACCCCCAACCTCATGTAGTTTCAGCTAGGTGCCCAACCAATTGAGCTAAGTAAGCTCTTGGTTATAAGTCACCCCAAATAATTTTTAAATTAGATCTTAAAATAATATAATAATTAAATAATAAAAATATCCTACCTACTCCACTATCCAATCTGTTTTAAGGGGATCAATTATTTCCCAAAAACACGCAGAAACCCCATCAATTTCTCTTATCCCTAACCAAACCGGCCACCGCCGATCAGCCTTCACCGCCACTCCGTGACCTTCACCGCCATCGTCAGAGTGACCGCCGCCCCCTTCCCGATCGAACCGCGACCGCC
Organism: Hibiscus trionum; assembly: GCA_030270665.1. Lineage (NCBI taxonomy): Eukaryota > Viridiplantae > Streptophyta > Magnoliopsida > Malvales > Malvaceae > Hibiscus > Hibiscus trionum. The sequence continues at coordinate 2,700,260 of BSYR01000021.1, read as the reverse complement.
ACTCGCCCTAATCCTCCACCGTGCGCCGTTGAGAACGGTCGAAAGGTTCGGATATAACCTAAACGCGAGTTACCCTCGTCGATCGATTTTTCCAGCGTCCGTTCGCCGCGTTCTTACCGTCGATGGGTTCCCCGTAGCAGGGCGAGCAAAACCCGACCGACCGATCGTGTTTTCGACGCCGGCAAGCCCTTCATCGGAGCCTCGTCGTTTTCCGGCCAATCTTGTACGATTAAGGTAAATTAGGTAAGTTCCGACCGAATTTCGATGAATATTTTTAGGGGTTTTGTTGTAGAATGAAATCTCGTTCTGTTCCCGGCCAAATTAGACCGTTTGGGGCTGTCGGTGAGTTTTCCGGCGAGTTGCCGGTGAGCTTAGAGTAAGTGAACCGGGTTTAAACGGTCAACTCGGTCAAGACCCGACCCGATCCGGTTGACTGACCCGACTCGACCCGGTTGACCGACTCGACCCGGTTGACCGACCCGACCCGGTTGACCGACCCGACCCAGTGAGTCAACTCGCCCGAGTCAACCTAGTGAGTCGACTCGCCGAGTCAGCCTTGGACCAGTGACGTCAGCATGACGTCAGCGTTGAATTTGACCGCTGACGTCAGCGTTGACCGTTGACTTTGACCAAAAAGTCAACTTTTTCCAAAAAGTCCTATTTTATGTTTTTTCGACGTCCTGATCCGATTTTGAAGCCCGTTTTGTGAAATTCTAACCCGAAAGCCTCCGAATTGGACCTTGAACTCGAGTCTGCTTATGTATTTTAATAATCAATTATGAGTAAGGTGATTAAAGACTGAAATTGGGATTTGTGCGATTGAAGGTATTCAAAGTTCCTTGTATTCGGGATGTTGAGGACGTCTCATTCGAGTTCGAGAGTGATCGAACGGAGTATCATGATCGACCGACATAGCAAGTATTAAAGGTAATACACTACTACCGCTTGTATGCTTTGAGAACATGTTGATATTTGTTAATGCATGCATGAATATGATAAGGAGTGATGTTAGTCCTACTTAAGTCAAACTAAATATAAAATTGAGTATGATAACTTAGATACGACCGAAATGCTCGAACGAGGAAGCTAATAAATTTGAAGTATCTGAAGTTCATTAAGTAATTAATGAGGCAGCTAATCTCCAATTCCGAGCATTAGTGTGAAATGTTTAAATGTGAAAGATACATGGATATGAAATTACGAAAATGCCTTCAAGGTATGAGAATGACTAAAATACCCTTGGAATTGGAAGGAATCTAGAAATCTACAGTGGATATGGTAAATCAACTCGATTCATCTAGAAACTTCGATCTACTTGTAAGTTATGGTAACAAGGATTATACCTTCGAGATTGTAAGGTGTTAGGTCTCCTTGAATTTAGAATGAATCCCTGAATATATATATATATATATATATATATATATATATATATATATATATATATATATATTTACGGTAAACTATCCGTACCTCTAAATTGATCAAGCGACTCAAAATACTGAATTGACGAAAATGAATAAAAGTACAGGAAATACTATTATGGTTAAATTAATCGGAATGATCGTATTGACAAAAAGGGGATAAAGTATTCTTGGACATCGAGGTTTGCAATTAATTGGAAGGATGGATAAACCCTTAAGTTCTGAAATGAAAGAAGTGATGGGAGGTACCGAAATTTCTTGAATGGCCGAAACACCCACGAGTACATAAATGATTGAAATACTATAAATGGTTCAATTGATAGTAATGATGGCTATCCCGAGTTTCAGAATGACTGAAATACCCCTTTGACTGAGATAAGTAAATTACCTTCGATAAAATTCTAGAAATGCCAATAAAGGTTAAAATGACTGAAATGCCCTCAAGGGTTGAAGCATGACTTACGTACGTCAGTCACTCTTGATATTAATATAAGGGTGGAAGTCTTCCCGCACAGAGTATTAGTTCGATTACAACGTGGCAAGTTCTGTGGTGAAATATGGAGGCAACCATTCAGATATACGATACAATCAGTATTTGGAAATGATACTTGTGAAGTGCGTACATCAGAAGGTCTGGTTAGTACTGCAAGGTTGCAATATGTTAGTTTGAATGGTTTTGGAGGCTCGATAAACTTCTAGAAATCTTAAATATTGTGAATCGTCATATCATCATTAATGGGCTAAATTACAAAATCACCCCTAATATATAAATGACCAAAATGCCCTCGTTGGCCAAAGTAATCAAAATAGCCCCGAACGTATCTGATATAATGAAAGGTCTTGACGTAGAAATCTCTGAATGCCTGGTTGGATACCTGATGAACAAGTAGAATTTCTGAGCTACCGTTTACGCCTTGTTGGTATAAATTACCAAAATGCACGTGTATGATAAAATGATCGTAATGCCCCTGGTAGGCTTAAATGGCTAAATCACTCATGATATGCCTAAACTCTCAAAATCTTGATGTATCATCTCCTGACTATCTGGTTTGAACCGTTAGTACAAACCCCTCTTTTAATAGGGGCCTTGTTTCAAAGATCCGTTCAATTGTCAAAAGTTAATGTGTTCTCTCCGTAAATGTCAAGTATCTTCAAGAAGTAAATTGTTCCACCTAGTGTGTTCCATGTGTGCCAAACGACTGTTTTGCATACTGTTTTACATGTTATGATACCGATCACATGCATTTGATTGACATATTTGGACTCACATGACATGTTTTATAATTAAGCATGACCGTACTTTATTTATGATATATGCATATGCACCCGATATGGAAAACATGCTACATGGATAATGTGTTACTAAAAATACAGTTATTGACTAATGAATTAATGATGATCTGATTCACTGGGGTAATTGGGACATGATATGAAGTTACCTACGGCTCAGCCCTGATCCAGCTGGTAAGTCCGCCTGTTTTCGGATCCTAGGCTTCGGCCAGGTCCGCCCGTTTTCGGATCCTAGGCTTCGGCCAGGTCCGCCCGTTTTCGGTTCCTATGCTTCGGCAAGGGCCGCCCGTATTCTAAGGTATTCCTTAGGATGGTACCCACGCCCAATGAGCTCGGGTTAATGCCTGTACATGATACCGCACTGGGAAAACTATATACTGGAGTATGGTTGGAGGGTAAATAAAGAATTAAAATGAACTTTACGGCTACATGAAAAAAAAGTATTTGAAATGAAAAGGTTTACTGCATTGTTACATTTCATGCATTATCGTTGCACCGTTGGAACACACTAGACACTAAACTTTCGGATTCCTACCTCTTATGTTACCGGCCTATATAATTCCCGTCTAATTCTTGAGGTTTGAATAAAGAACAAGTATCGTTATTCACGAGTATGATGCAACCTCGAAATAGTAGAACAGAAATGGAGACTGTTACTACGTGGGACATCATGAATATGTTATGCTTACCATATATCTGCATGAGCTTATAGCATCTTTTGGTAGTTCTGTATTACTGAGCTTTTCCAAGCTCACGTTGTTTTTACCATCGCAGGTTAAAGGAATATATCATGGTATACGTTTGACATCAGTGTTCGGAGTTCTCTCGGCGTTGCTTTTGAAGTACGGTACTGTATAGTTAGTGGGCATGCATGTCATGTATCGTTTTATGATAGTGTTTGTAAAGCATTTTCTGAAATTTCTGTTATGAGTTTAAATGATTTCCCGAAATGGTATTTTAAACAGAAGATAGTTTTTCTTTACAGTTTAATAAGTGTTTTGAAGAAAAATGTTTTTACGTGTATTTTTACCGTGGGTCGCTCTTGTGACCCTAATGTGACTTCCTAGGATCCGTTGTAACGCATAGGCGGGTCTAGGGGGTTACAAATTTAGTCCAAAACCTATGAATTATACCATAAATTCCAAACCTTATAAATTATATCATAAACTCTAAATTCTATAAAGTCTTTCTATCGTTCACCGACACAATCTTCTGCATCAACAAAGTCTTTGTGAATCATACCCAACTCAAATCGAATTGACCCGAAAATTCAGAGGTTGACCCGACCCAAAACCGTCCCAAACGACCCGATTATGACCCGAAGCGAAAGCAAACGATTTGATATTGACCCGACTCGAAAACAACAGTTCCGATTTTGACCCGATCAAATACACGAACCAAACCTGATTTATCATAGACCCGAACTAAATCCGAACCAGACCAGAACCGAATCGACCCGAACCTAAACTGAACTGACCGAACCGAAATCGATCCGAATGACCCGATTGCCACCTCTACGCTGGACTTATAGATTTTCATAAACAAAAAAATAATATTCGGCTTCATATATTTTAAAATTGGTCGATATAATATAAAATTTAAAAAAAAAACATTATATGCTTAAATTTAAGGGAAAATATCTTGTGTATTATGGTGGAAATAAAAATATTTTACAAGCGTTTTTAGTTTTAGAGTTTAAGGACCCGATTTAAGATTTAGAGTTTAGGTGTTTATAATTATGATTCATGGTTATAATTTGTTGTTTATAGTTAGAGTTTATAGTCTAGGGTTTAGGTCTTAACTTATAAACTATGAATTCTAACCACACCCCTAAATTCAAAACTCCTACACTCAAAGTTCTAAACATTAAACCCTAAATGGAGTTCATAAATTATAAAATTAAGACGCTTGTAAAAACTTTTTGTTTTAGCCGCCTGTACATGGAATAGCTACCCTAAATTTAATCATTAAACTCAGTTTAATTAAAAGACGTGTTGTTTTTTCATTACTTATAAGTATAAATAGATTATAATTCTTTAAAATATATTAAAAATAAATTAAATAAGATATTCATTAAGAGTTTGTCTGAGTTTTAATTTAATTAATATCGTTGTTATAATACGTAAGATGACACATTCTAATGTATTTAATCAGTGGCAAAGAGAGAAAATTTAATGACTTTATCCTGTTTAGTGTTATTTTTTTTAATGGTGTTAATTCTTTTTAATATTTTATACAATATTTTTTTTAAAAAATTGGGTGTACCCTTTTCTATAAGTGACATCGTTCATGTATTTAGTCGAGTATTATTTTTTAATTTATAGATTTAAATAGAGATGATGATGATGATGGAAAAAAAGGTAAGCAATCTGTCCACATAATTGTATATAGATTTGTAGTACCACCAACAAGACAAATCCAAGCAGATGGTCAAAACCCAACTTAGATACATTAATATCACAAATTTCCTTAGCAAATAATACCAACAGACACAGTGATGGATCGGGGTTGGGGGTCGTTCCTTGAAAATATAAAATTTATATATGATTTAACATTTTTTTAATATAAATTTTATGTATTTTCTATTAAAAATTTATTTTCACATTTTCTAAATTTTATAAATTCATCCACCAACATCGACTCCTGAGGTCATCCCTCAATATCAACCTCGTCCAATATTCCATATCCAATCTAACTTGATATACAAATCTCTAAACTAAACTCAAATTTGTGTAAATATAAAATTTAAATATTAAAAAAAGTACCGGAGCTGCTGTGGTTGTGCAAATATTAGGATTCAAATCATATAAAATGGAACAATATAAACATTTTAATCACTCGACTATTTAATGAATCTCACATAAATTATAATTTAAATAAATTGTCCTGGTTGATTAGTTATTTGTTGGCTTAATCGTCAAATAAGTGCTCAAACTATGCCCTTTTTTCCAGTTAGGTGCACAAACTATTTTTCGGGCCATATAGGTGCCTAACGTTTCATTCCGTAACCCATTTAAGGTTTTAGCCATGACAGACGTTAAGTTTTTCTATTTTCCAATTAGAAGCCAACACGTGACACTTATTTTCTTTTTCTAAAATTAAACCCAAAATTAAAAGAATAAAATAAAATAATTTTTACCCATGGTTAAATACCGTTCTTCCTTCCCGCTCTCACTCATCAAAATCTCCCTTTTGCTTAAAACCTAATCTGATAACAACTCTTCTCAATCGTGGAGGATGTCAACTGAAAGTTCAAAGTGCCATAACGGTTCAAGGGTCGTGAATTGCGATTGCGGAATAAGAGCTCATATTTACATTTCAAAGCGACCTTGAAGCAAAGGAAGAAGATTTTATGGTTTTCTCGGCCGGAAGAGACTATGTAGTTTTTTTTTTAATGAAATTTGATAAAAATATGCTATACAATTATTGTTTAATTATAATTTTACTGTTTCGAGTATGTGTGTTCTCATTATGATTCATATTTATCCGCAGAATAAATGCGATTTTTTTGAATGGTTTGATAAGCAAGATGACACTGGACATGTTGTTGAAGATTTGCAAGATGAACTGGAAATTGTGATGATCGAAAATAAAAAAATCAGAATTGAAAATAAAGAATTGAAAGAACTTGTAAAATCATTGAAAGTAAAATCAGCTAAGAACAAGAAGAAAACTTTGTTCTATAAGATAGTTTTTTTACTTCATGGATTGTGTATGTATTGGTTAAAATTAGTCTATAAAAAATTTATGTTTGTGAGGAAATTAAGTATGAATTATGGTTAACTTGATGATGTATGAATTTACTTTAACTAGCAATGAAACTTGTTTGACTGTATTTTATTTTATTTTTATAGATTGTATATAGAGTAGTAATCGAGTAGTAAACTGTAAAATCTACAGACTTAAAATGTGTACTTAAAATCTACACACTTAGAATCTGCACACTTAAAACAACATTTAAAATCATCTATAAAAATCTGCACAGTTAAAATGCACAACATTTGAAACTATTTGTATAAAATCTACTAATTTTTTTTATCAAAATCTAAAAGCATTTGAAACCATCTATTAAAATCTACACACCATTCATAACTAAGTAAAATCTGCACAATAACCATTCATAATTTGTCAAAATCTGCACAATGACTTGCAAAATAACCATTCATAACTTATGAAAATAAGTTTACATGGCACAAGTTTAAAGAGACATCTTTGATACACAAAATTATATGTCTAACAAACAAGGTAACTGATTCATTTGTCTAAACAGTTTAACATACAAGGATGACCTTTTGATAACTAGCTCAAAACCACAAAAAACAACACAAAACAGTTTTCCAAATTCTTAAAAATAATCAGGCAACGGTCTCATTCTAAGATCTTCATATGGTAGGTTTAAAGAGAGGCCTTTTGATGTTCAATTTAGGGGGTCTTGCTGGCTGGCTGAGATGTTCTGATGCAGCAGGCTGAGATGTGGCATGTGGCATAGCAATTGTTGAAGGTCTCTCTAGCTTATTTGTGTATATGTCAAGTCTTTACGTAATTGTTCTCCCTCTTGGTCCATATGGTGTAACATGCTCTTTAGATGGCAGTAGTACTCTATTAGCTGTTACTTTTTTCTTAGGAGAGAAAATTATTTTTTTGGTACCTAAACAAAATTAAAGAAAATTAAATATAAAGAAATGTATTAGTATGAACACAAAATTAAAGACAATTAAACATAAAAAATGTATAATAATTGGACTTACCAAGTTCAACAAATCCTTAAACAAATGATGTTGGCATGAACACCATCTATGGAGCAGATGCACTTCTGTTTTTCATTAGTGGTGCATATGACGTTAAAGCAGATGGTGTACCAGAGGATAATGAAGTAGATGGCCCAGTTAAAGGTGGTTGATCATATGGTGTAGAAGATGATGGAGCAGAAGGTGTTGCCATTGGTGGAGGTTAGTCTGTATGATTCTGAACCTACAAGGTAAAATCAATTCATTAAAAAATTAACCAAAAATATAAAAAATAATAAATGGAAAAAGAATATAAATATACATTGGCTTGCTTTTTTTGGGACATGTTTTGACATTGTGTCCACTAATACCACAATATCTATAGTTTCTCTTTACTCGTATCTTCCTCTTCCTCAATTTATGTTTATCTTCCACTTTACTCTTTTTTTCTTTCTTTCTTTTATGTTTTGGTCTCCCAGATATTTTTCTCTTCAAAGATGGATCAAGCTTTCCCATTCCACCGTCTTTCTAATATTTTTCATTTAGAATGGTTGGAAGGGCAACACTGTACAGTTCTTGATAAATTTTTTTCTTGTATAAATGAAGAACATAATTTTCTAATGATTCTTCCCTATACAGAATGACACACACATCATGAGGGCATGAAATTTCTGTGAGATCCCATACTCTACATGTGTATTTCCAGCCCCTAACATCAATTACAAAGCTGTCCTCATGATATTGTACCTCATACTCATCAGCCCCATTCGATGTGACATGACAGAAAGAAGTACTTACTTTATGTTCTTCAAGTGTTTTTGTAATTCTAGAACAAAGTTCACCTTCTAATTGAGTGGTTTTTTCTTGTGCTGAACTAATCTATGCATGACATAGTGTCTAATATTTTCAAATATTGAGATAATAAGTTTAAACCTAGCCCCTATAATAGAAGAATTGAATGCCTCAGAAAAGTTATTGTCAATGGCATCACATTTAGACCTAGTAGAGAAAAAGCCTTTAACCAATCACTAGAATTTTTTTTCATTAGGTCATCATATGCCTTACCCTTTAACTTACCAATTCTGTCAATATGCTTCTGAAACTGAGGTTGAGTTGTAGCCTTGCAACACTTCCAAAATAATAGCTGAAGATTATCTTCTTTGTGATTTTTTTCCAATTAACATACATATGCCTAGCACAAAATTTGTGTTCTACATATGGTAAGCACAATAGGACTTCATCAGTAAAACCTCTTCAAATAAATTCAAAGAAAACATGATTAGCAGACTAAAATTTATGAAATTTTAAAATAATTAAATAACTGTACAATTTTTGTGCTTACCTTTTGCATATCATTGAGCAATGTTAATTTCTCACCATTTTCTAAATTTAAATCATTCTGAAGATGATTCAGAAACCATGCCCAAATTTCTCTGTTTCCCACCTCAACAAATGCCCAAATATAGGAAAATTTTGGTTATTGTTGTCCATACCCACTGCTGTTAATGAACTTTTCAAGTAACATCCATCTACTCCAATCACAAGCCTACATTACCTCTTATACCCTTCTTTCAATGCACTAAAGCATACATAAAGTCTTCTATATTTAGGTATTTCAACAGACACAATTATGGATCGGGGGTTGTGGACGCTCGTTCCTTGAAAATATGAAATTCGTATATGATTTAACATTTTTTTTATAAATTTTATGTATTTTCTATTAAAAATTAATTTTCGCATTTTCTAAATTTTTATAAATTCACCCACCAACATAAACTCCTGAGTTTGTCTCTCAATATCAACCTCGTCCAATATTCCATATCCAATCTAACTTGATATACAAATCTCTAAACTAAACTCAAATTTGTGTAAATATAAAATTTAAATATTAAAAAAAGTACCGGAGCTGCTGTGGTTGTTCAAATATTAGGAATCAAATCATATAAAATTGAACAATATAAACATTTCAATCACTCGACTATTTAATGAATCTCACATAAATTGTAATTTAAATAAATTGTCATGGTTGATTAGTTATTTGTTGGCTTAATCGTCAAATAAGAGCCTAAACTATGCCCTTTTTTCCAGTTAGGTGTCCAAATTATTTTTTGGGCCATATAGGTGTCTAACGTTTCATTCCGTAACCCATTTAAGGTTTTAGCCATGACAGACGTTAAATTTTTCTGTTTTTCGATCAGAAGCCAACACGTGACACTTATTTTCTTTTTCTAAAATTAAACCAAAAATTAAAAAAAATAAAATAAAATAATTTTTACCCAAGGTTAACTCAGGGTTAAATATCGTTCTTCCTTCCCGCTCTCCCTCATCAAAATCTCCCTTTTGTTTAAAACATAATCTGATAACAACTCTTCTCAATTGTGGAGGATGTCAACTGGAAGTTCAAAGTCCCATAACGATTTAAGGGTCGTGAATTGCGATTGCGGAATAAGAACTCCTATTTGCATTTCGAAGCGACCTTAAAGCAAAGGAAGAAGATTTTATGGTTGTTCTCGGCCGGAAGAGGTTATGTAGTTTTTTTTAATGAAATTTGATTAAAATGTGCTATACAATTTTTGTTTAATTATAATTTTACTGTTTCGAGTATGGGTGTTCTCATTATGATTCATATTTATCCACAGAATAGATGCGACTTTTTTAAGTGGTTTGATAAGCAAGATGACACTGGACATGTTGTTGAAGATTTGCAAGATGAACTGAAAATTGTGATGATCGAAAATAAAAAAAACAGAATCGAAAACAAAGAATTGAAAGATCTTGTTAGATCATTGAAAGTAAAATCAGCTAAGAACAAGAAGAAAACTTTGTTCTATAAGATAGTTTTTTTTTACTTTATGGATTGTTGTTGGGTTTTTAGGCACGCTCGAATCGATCACCGAAACCGTCAAGGAGGGTTGTAATTGCTTGGTGGTTGAATTGGCTAAAACCGAAAGAAAGGTAGAAAATTTGCACGAGAATTTTAGAGTGGTTCGACTACTCAACCGAGTCTACATCCACTACCTTAGCACACCACTAAGGATTTCCCAATTCACTCAACAATGAATTCGTCCCCTTTTCCAGGCTCAGGAGGAAACCGTTACAACCCTATCTTTTGGACTTGGCTAAGATAGAACCAACTCTAGTTTTTCTCTCAAGGCTAAACTAGAACCTCTCCTTTTACAAGGGTAAAAAGATGTAAACAAATAAACCTCACAAGGTGGGTGTTTACAAGAATTAAGCTCACACGAAAGAGTGAAGGATAAAAAACAATAAAATCACTCTCTACAAATATTTACAAGAGAAATGAAGAAAATAAAGACTTAAACTCGATTTCTCTTGAACATTAAGCTTGGATGTTATCTCTTGCATTCTTCAAGTGTTCCAGCCTTCAATTTATAGTCCCAAATGAGTTTGTAGCCGTTTATAGCCGTTGGGAATATTGCCGTTTATAGCCGTTGGGAATATAGCCGTTTATAGCCGTTGGAATAGTACCATTTATAGCCGTTGGGAATAGTACCATTTATAGCCGTTGGAAATAGTTCCATTTATGGCCGTTGGGAATAGTACCATTTATGGCCGTTGGGAATAGTACCATTTATGGCCGTTGGGCTATTTCAAAATACACCGTATCGATACGGTTAGGCGTATCGGTACGGGTTTTGGCTACTGGAATTTTGGTAGTTTAAAAAATCTTTAAATACATTTTAAAACCATTCCAAAGCCTTTAAAACCCTTAAACATATTTTCAAGTTGTTTTTGACTAAAAACATATTTTAAATTCTTTTCAATTTAGTCCAAAACATTTTTCAAATATTATATCAAAACCTTAGTTCTACAATCTCCCCCTTTTTGATATAATAAAACCAACTTGAAAAATTTGTTTGGGATTCTCCCCCTTTAGCTTTAAAATTGTGAATAAGAGATTAAGATATGAAATCATATAAAGCTCCCCCTTATTCATTTGAAAATTCAATTTTTCAAACCATTTCTCCCCCTTTTTGTTATATCAAAAAGAATTTAAAATGACATTTAAGTTCAAGATAACATAGGAGGCAAAAAAAAAATTTGACACACTTAAAATTTTGGTTTAAAAAAAAATGGCTCCCCCTTACTCATTGCATCATATTAGGCTTAACAGATAATCCAAGACTTTAAACAAAAATTAGATAACCAAATGTATAAAATGAAGTAATTAAGCTTAGAGGTTACCCAATCTTCTTCTCATGTGTGATTTGAGCATTCTTTGATTTTGCTTTGCTTGTCATTGCTCCAACACACCTACAAAAGACATTCACTTGATTTTTGGTATCCAAATTGCTTTGGATCCATTTACGTTAGTCACAATGTCTTTAGTTCCCTTGGGAACCCATACTTGTCTAATCCTATAAGACTTTCTATTCCTAATAGGACAAGTATGTAAGGAATGACCATGATAATGGCAATGTGAGCATTTTGCCATTATGTGACAAGATGAATTATTGAAAACAATTTCTTTTTCTTTTGTTAAGCTTTCAAGCTTAACTTTCAAATCAAGATTTTCTTTTTCTAAAACATCTTTACTTGTTTTTGAAAACTCTAAATCATTTTTCAAAATTTCATTTTGGTTTTCAAAATCCACTTTTGTTTTTAAAAGAAAATCATTTTCAATTTCAAGTTTTGAAATCATTTTCTTAAATTTGGAATTCATGGTCTCAAATTCCAAAAATAATTCATCAAAAGCATCTTGTAACTCATCAAAAGAATATGAATTTAATTCATTTGAGTTAGAAGATACCTTAGGCTCCTCGAGAGCCAAAACACCATCCACCTTTGGATTGGAGAGAAGGTTTGCACATGATTGATCATCATCTTTCTTTTCTCCATTCTTGTTGCCATAAAGCTTCTCAAGTTTCTCCCATAATTCTTTGGCACTTTTGCATGTGGAGATTTTCTTGGAAACTTCTTCGTTAAGGCCACAATAGAGAATGTGCATCGCCTTGGTGTTTAGCTTTGCCTTCGTGTCGCTGGCACTCCTTTGCTTTTTCTTCTTCTTTGGAGCTTCCAAATACCCATCTTCAACGATGTCCCAAACCTCATAGTCTTGAGACTTGATGAATAATTTCATGATATTTGCCCATTGGAAGTATGCTTCTCCTTTGAAGAGTGGAGGACACGAGATAGAGCGGCCTTCTTCAAATCTTGCCATTTTCTTGAACGGTTGGACTTCGAGCAATAGATCTTTACTCCCGGATGTTAGTCCTTCGATGGAGACGAGGCTCTGATACCAATTGTTGGGTTTTTAGGCACGCTCGAATCGATCACCGAAACCGTCAAGGAGGGTTGTAATTGCTTGGTGGTTGAATTGGCTAAAACCGAAAGAAAGGTAGAAAATTTGCACGAGAATTTTAGAGTGGTTCGACTACTCAACCGAGTCTACATCCACTACCTTAGCACACCACTAAGGATTTCCCAATTCACTCAACAATGAATTCGTCCCCTTTTCCAGGCTCAGGAGGAAACCGTTACAACCCTATCTTTTGGACTTGGCTAAGATAGAACCAACTCTAGTTTTTCTCTCAAGGCTAAACTAGAACCTCTCCTTTTACAAGGGTAAAAAGATGTAAACAAATAAACCTCACAAGGTGGGTGTTTACAAGAATTAAGCTCACACGAAAGAGTGAAGGATAAAAAACAATAAAATCACTCTCTACAAATATTTACAAGAGAAATGAAGAAAATAAAGACTTAAACTCGATTTCTCTTGAACATTAAGCTTGGATGTTATCTCTTGCATTCTTCAAGTGTTCCAGCCTTCAATTTATAGTCCCAAATGAGTTTGTAGCCGTTTATAGCCGTTGGGAATATTGCCGTTTATAGCCGTTGGGAATATAGCCGTTTATAGCCGTTGGAATAGTACCATTTATAGCCGTTGGGAATAGTACCATTTATAGCCGTTGGAAATAGTTCCATTTATGGCCGTTGGGAATAGTACCATTTATGGCCGTTGGGAATAGTACCATTTATGGCCGTTGGGCTATTTCAAAATACACCGTATCGATACGGTTAGGCGTATCGGTACGGGTTTTGGCTACTGGAATTTTGGTAGTTTAAAAAATCTTTAAATACATTTTAAAACCATTCCAAAGCCTTTAAAACCCTTAAACATATTTTCAAGTTGTTTTTGACTAAAAACATATTTTAAATTCTTTTCAATTTAGTCCAAAACATTTTTCAAATATTATATCAAAACCTTAGTTCTACAATTGTGTATGTATTGGTTAAAATTAGTCTATAAAAAATTTATGTTTGTGAGGAAATTAAGTATGAATTATGGTTAACTTGATGATGTATGAATTTACTTTAACTAGTAATGAAACTTGTTTGACTGTATTTTATTTTATTTTTATGGATTATGTATAGTGTAGTAATTGAGTAGTAAACTGTAAAATCCGCAGACTTAAAATGCACACTTAAAATATGCACACTTAGAATCTACAAAATCTGCACACTTAAAACAACATTTAAAATCATCTATAAAAGTTTGCACACTTAAAATGCACAATATTTGAGACTATTTGTATAAAATCTACTATTTTTTTATCAAAATTTAAAAGTATTTGAAATTATCTATTAAAATCTACACACCATTCAAAACTAAGTAAAATCTGCACAATAATCATCCATAACTTGTCAAAATAAGTTTACATGGCACAAATTTAAAGAGACATCCTTGATACACAAAATTATATGTCTAACAAACAAGGTAATTGATTCATTTGTCTAAACAGTTTGACATACAAGAATGACCTTTTGATAACTAGCTCAAAACCACAAAAAACAACACAAAACAGTTTTTCAATTTCTTAAAAACAACCAGGCAACAGTCTCATTCTAAAATCTCCATATGGTAGGTTTAGAGAGAGCCCTTTTGATGTTCAATTTAGGGGGTTTTGCAGACTGAATGAGATGTTCTTATGCATCAGGCTGAGATGTGGCATGTGGCATAGCAATTGTTGAAGGTCTCCCTGGCTCATTTGTGTGTATTTCAAGTCTTTACGTAATTGTTCTCCCTCTTGGCCCATATGGTGTAACATGCTTTCTAAATGGCAGCAGTACTCTATTAGATGTTACTTTTTTCTTAGGAAAGAAAATTATTTTTCTGGTAACAGGTGGTTGGACAGGTGGAGAGGTGGACCCTAAACAAAATTAAAGACAATTAAACATAAAAATATGTATTATCATGAACACAAAATCAAAGACAATTAAACATAAAAAATGTATAATAATTGGACTTACCAAGTTCAACAAACCCTTAAACATATGATGTTAGCATGAACACCATCTGTGGAGCAGATGCACTTCTGTTTTTCATTAGTGGTGTATATGGCATTGAAGCAGATGGTGTACCAGAGGGTGATAAAGTAGATGGCCGAGTTGAGGGTGATTGATCATATGCTGTAGAAGATGATGGAGCATAAGGTGTTGCAATTGGTGGAGGTTGGTCTACATGATTCTGAACCTACAAGGTAAAATCAATTCATTAGAAAAATTAACCAAAATATAAGAAATAATAAATGAAAAAATATAAATTTACATTGGCTTGCTTTTTTATGGACATGTTCTGGCATTGTGCCCACTAGTACCACAATATCTATTGTAACCCCCTTAACCCGGCCTAGACGGTTGACCCGAATTAAGAAGTTTACACGGGGAAAATCAAAGTCAACCCGAAAGTCAACCTTGATTAACGACCTTTTTTTTTCTTTTTAATCTTATCTAAATGCACATTAACCCTGGATATGTTCATACAATCGGCATACTCAAAGATCAGCGCATTCGGAAAACATTTAGGGACTTAATTGCACAACATACAAGTTTAGGGACCAAAATGTAAATTCTGGAGATTATAAGGACTTAACCAACTTTTGAGTTACCATTATGAAATTAGTCATGTTTCATGCTTCTCTGCCAAATTTCAACTCAAACGGACATCTCAAACTCATTCAATTGCATACACAAAGTTCAGGACCAAAACGCAAAGGTTTCAAAACATATAACCGTCAATTTCAGTGCCCAACGGTCGGGTGTTTCGGAACAGGGATGATCCGTTCCGAAACGCGGGACCGTTTCGAAACCCGTTGCGCAACATGGCCTGGCAGTGGCAAAACTGTTCCGGAACGGCTCTGCCCGTTTCGAAACGCCTAGGCCATTTCAGGCCCTCTGTTCCGAAACGGCAGCACCTGTTCCGAAACAGGCTGCCCAGATTGCAGAATTTTAGCTGGTTTAAAACACAATTGACCCATCAAACATGCTCCAAAGGCAACCAAATTATATCAGCAAGACATTACATGCATAAGGAACATAATGGCATCAACAATTCATAAACATGGCATCAAACAAGGAAAGCCCCAATTCTATAGGCATGCATCCTATATTGAAAACCATTCAAACACCAAATCACCAAACAATCCTCTTAAAGGCCATTTACAAGTTCCAACAATATCAAAAGCATAAAACCAACTTAAGGAGTCCAAAACATCTCCCAAAACAACAACATAGGTTCCCCATTGCCAAATGCCAAAAGCTAATAGTGTAAATAAACTTTCACCATACATGAGCTTAGTTCTTCACTTGGATTCTTGACCCCCTTGCTGCCCTTAAGCACTTCAATGCTCTGCATTATTGGTTTAAGAAAAGAGAGAGCGTAAGCACATAGCTTAGTGAGGAATGCTCATTTAAAACAACACAATAATGCATATTTAAACACCTTTATAACCTTAGTTCAAAACAACCTTTATCCATGCACAAAAGCATTTAAAACAAGCATTCATGCTTCAAATTATTAACATGTCATATTGGCCACAAGTGATAATCATAATCTTTCCATTTCACAATACAATCAACATAAGATCTACACATGGACTTTTAACCACCATTGCGATCTTACAATTCACAAGGACCACACATGGACTTTTAACCACCATTGTGTCCTTAGCACAAGAATCACCCATGGACTTTTAACCACCATGGTGTTCTTACAATACACAAGGTCCACACAAGGACTTTTAACCACCTTGTGACCTTAACACAAGAATCACCCATGGACTTTTAACCACCATGGTGTTCTTAAGATACACAAGGCTCACACAAAGACTTTTAACCACCTTTGTGACCTTAACACAAGAACCAATCATGGACTTTTAACCACCATGTTGTTCTTAACACAAGAACCACCTATGGACTTTTAACCACCATAGTGTTCTTAACCTTTCTCGAAACATCACTTGCCAATATGCATCATTTAACAACAATAATCCACTATTTTAAAGCATTTAACAAAGCCATTAATCATCATGCATCCTTATGCAACAAAACCACATTTTATCAAATGTTCAAAACAAGGATCTCTTACCTTGAGCATCCTTCAACACATGGCTTATAAAACCAGCAATAAACATGCTAAAGTATGCTTTCAAAACAGAATTAAAACATGCAAACAATCGCATTGCACTCAACCAACTCATGGTTCATCAACAAGAGAGTTTTTCCGAAAACTTACTCTTGAGCTTAGCAAAGTTGTTTAGACTTAAACTAAGCTCCCAAACCTTCAAAACATTGGTTTCAAAGCTGAAAACCAAAATCCACTCACCGATTCCGTTTCGCCACTTGCCGAACACCAATCAAGCTTCCGGATCAACACCACAAGGATCCGAAGATGTCTCCCCTGTTTTAAACACATCAAAACAGTAGATTAATGCACCATCATGCATTAATATCCTCAACCAAGACATCTAAACTCGCTACTCACATCAACACTCACATTTTGGCTACCAAACACAACCGAAATCACATCCAAACATCTCCACAACACTACCCAGCCAAGATCCATCAATTCCAAACATTCATAAACCTCAATTAACATCCAAAATGGATCTCATCACGTCCTTATACCTCCAGCTATAGCAGAACATCAAGATCACTCCAAAAACCACCAAAAACTTAAACAAAACTTAAGAAAATCAACCTATTCGGGATTGCATTGATTAAACCTAAATTTCTCATCAATTATACATCCATTTTACATCAAAAACACATATCAAAACAATGCCCAATCAGATCATACGAATTTCATCAAAATTAAAGCAAATCTTGCATTTTAAAGCCAAGATCAAGAACTCAATTGCAAAACCTTTAATAAAACATAATTCAAGGATTGAGAACTTGGGAATTTCAGTAAAGAACTGAGAATTTAGAGGAGAAAGACGTTCCTACCTCTAAACTTGAGTTTCTCCCTTTTTGGAACCAAGATTCTTGAAAATCCAATAAGCAAATGCTAAGGTTTTGTTGTAGAAATGATTAGAGATCAAAAGGAAGTTGAAATCTCATCTTTGAATGTCAAAATCAGAGGGAAATTTGCTGGAGAAAAGTGTTTGGGTTGAGAGAAAAGTTGAGAGAAAAGAAAATGGAAAATTTGAGAAAGTTAGTTAAAATGACAAAATATCTTCTTCCCTCCCTTTTTACCTTAATTAAAACCATTAATAAAATTGATTAATATTCAAAAAAATCTGGAGAAACTCTTTTGGGTAAATAGCTCCTTAAAGATTCAAAGTTTCAATCCTTTTTAAAACAGTCACCCAGTTTTCAAAAATTACATTTTGGTCACTAACCCAAAATGTCACTCTTCCAAACCTCATTTTGTAAAATTAATTTCACCTTTCTCTTATATATAATAAAAGAGGATTTTAAGACATTTTTCCATATTTTTAATGCAACCCGAACTAGGCTTTCCTAAATTCACCCTTTTATATTCGAACCGCAACCCGACCGGTCCGGTCCAAACCCAAAACTTCTAAGCCCAAAATTGGGGTGTTACAACTCTCCCCCCCTTATGAAATTTCGTCCTCGAAATTTACCTGAAGGAAAGAGGTACGGAAACTGTTTCAACATGTCATCCTTCCGCTCCCACGTGGCTTCTTCAACCCCACGATGTTTCCACAACACCTTTACCAACTCGATGGTCTTGCCACGAAGAACCTTACTATCCGAATCCAGAATCCTCACCGGTTCCTCATCATAGGTCAAATCCGGATTCAATTCCACTTCTTCCACAGGCATCACATGTGAAGGATCCGATTTATACTTCCGAAGCATAGAAACATGAAACACATCATGAATCTTCTCCAACTCTTGTGGTAACCTCAATTTGTACGCAACAGGACCCACACGCTCAACCACTTCGTATGGTCCAATGTACCTAGGGCTCAACTTACCCTTTCGGCCAAACCTAACCACCTTTTTCCAAGGCGAAACCTTCAAAAACACACGGTCACCCACCGCATACTCAATCTCCTTACGCTTCAAATCCGCGTAAGACTTTTGCCGATCAGAAGCTGCCTTCAAGCGCTCACAAATGAGCTTCACCTTCTCGGTGGTTCCTTTCAACATAGCTGGCATCGAAACCAACTTCTGACCCGTTTCAGCCCAACACAGAGGAGTCCTACACTTCCTCCCGTACAAAGCCTCATAAGGTGCCATTTGAATACTCGCCTGATAACTATTATTATAGGCAAACTCCACCAAAGGCAAATGTTTCTCCCATGAGCCTTGAAACTCAATCACGCAGCACCTCAACATATCCTCCAAAACTTGGATAACACGCTCGGACTGAGCATCCGACTGCGGATGATAAGACGTACTGAAATTCAACCGTGTACCCAAAGCTTGATGCAAACACTGCCAGAAACGCGATGTAAACCTCGGATCCCTATCCGACACAATCAACTTAGGCACACCATGCAACCGCACAATCTCAGCAATATACAGCTCCGCAAGCTTATCCAAAGAATACGTAGTATGCACAGGCAAGAAATGCGCACACTTCGTCAAGCGATCCACAATCACCCACACCGA
Organism: Hibiscus trionum; assembly: GCA_030270665.1. NCBI lineage: Eukaryota > Viridiplantae > Streptophyta > Magnoliopsida > Malvales > Malvaceae > Hibiscus > Hibiscus trionum. The sequence continues at coordinate 2,680,936 of BSYR01000021.1, read as the reverse complement.
ATTCTTCTTCGATGGAGACAAAGGTAACCCAGATACAAAATCCATAGTAATCCTTTCCCACTTCCACTCAGGAATTCTCAACGGTTGCAACAAACCTGACGGAAACTGATGCTCAGCCTTAACTCGCTGACACACCATGCACTTGCTTACAAACTCAACAACATCCTTCTTTAGACCCACCCAATAGTACTCATCACGAAGATCACAGTACATCTTAGTACTACCAGGGTGCATAGCAAAAGGACTACTATGACCTTCAGTCAGAATAGCACGCCTCAAATCTACATCATTGGGCACTACTATCCGACTCCCAAAACACAACACTCCATCATCACTAAAACAGAAATCCGAAGGCCTACCCTCCGCAATATCCTGAACATGCGGTACCAAGGAATCATCCAACAATTGCTTTTCCTTGATCAACTGAACCAAAGATGGTTTCACTTGCAATTCAGCCACAAGACCACCATCACGCGAAATACTCAAACTGGCAAACATAGCCCTCAACTCAACAGCTACCTTCCTACTCAAGGCATCCGCTACAACATTAGCTTTTCCAGGGTGATACTCAATCGTCAAATCATAATCCTTGAGCAACTTCACCCAGCGTCGCTGTCTAAGATTCAACTCCTTCTGAGACATCAGATACTTCAAACTCTTGTGATCCGTGTACACAGTACACTTCTCACCATACAGATAATGTCTCCAGATCTTCAAAGCAAAAACCACCGCAGCCAACTCGATGTCATGCGTAGGATAATTGCGCTCATGCACCTTCAACTGCCGTGATGCATAAGCCACCACCTTACCCTCCTGCATCAACACACATCCCAAACCAACATAGGACGCATCACTATACACCACAAACTCTTTCCCTGATTCAGGTTGAACCAAGATAGGAGCTTGTGTCAAGGCTGCCTTAAGCTTCTCAAAAGCCTGTTGTCTCGCTTCCGTCCACTCATACTTAACATCATTCTGCAACAACTTTGTCAAAGGTGCAGCAATCTTCGAAAACCCATCCACAAACCTTCGGTAGTATCCTGCTAAACCAAGGAAACTACGAACTTCATGAACAGACTTAGGAACCTTCCAATTCATCACCGCCTCAATCTTCTGAGGATCGACACGAATCCCTTCAGCAGAAACCACATGACCAAGAAACACCACTTCTCTAAGCCAGAACTCACACTTGCTCAGCTTAGCATAAAACTGATTCTCCAACAAAGCTTGCAGCACAATTCTCAGATGCCCTTCATGCTCCTCCTCAGTACGTGAGTACACGAGGATATCATCAATGAACACCACAACAAACTTATCCAGGTATTCATGAAATACACGATTCATCATGTCCATGAAAGCTGCAGGAGCATTTGTCAAACCAAACGACATCACAAGGAACTCATAATGCCCATACCTCGTCCTGAAAGCTGTCTTTGGCACATCCACATCCTTCACCTTCAACTGATAATACCCTGACCTTAAGTCAATCTTAGAGAACACAACTGCTCCCCGAAATTGATCAAAAAGATCATCAATTCTCGGCAATGGATACCGATTCTTGATAGTCAACTTGTTAAGCTGACGGTAATCAATGCACATTCTCATAGTGCCATCCTTCTTCTTCACAAACAAGACCGGCGCACCCCAAGGTGACACACTCGGCCGAATGAAACCACGATCAAGCAACTCTTGCAATTGCGTCTTCAGCTCTTTCAACTCTTTAGGTGCCATTCGATAAGGAGTAATGGACACTGGAGTTGTGTTTTCATACAGCTCAATCCCAAACTCCACCTCACGATCAGGAGGCAATCCAGGCAACTCCTCCGGAAACACACCAGGAAACTCTCGCACAGTCCTGATATCTTGCACACGCAACTCCTTAGAGCTAGGATTCATCATAAAGGCTAGATAAGCTTCACAACCTTGCCTCAGCATCCGGCTCGCCTCCAATGTAGACACCACATTAGCAAGAAACTTCACATTCTCACCAACCACAACCACCTCATAATCATCCGCAAGTTTCAACGAAACTCGCTTATTCTCACAATCCACTACAGCACGATGCTCAACAAGCCAATCCATACCAAGGATTACATCAAAACCATAGAAAGGCAATTCCATAAGATCAACATGAAAAACATGATCTTGCACAACCAAAGGACATCTTCTATAAAGCTTTCGAGTCACAACAGTCTCACCAAAAGAACTAGTGACACACATACCAACATCCAAAGACTCAACAGGCGAACCAAGCAATTCAGCATGCTCACGCAAAATGTATGAGTGCGTAGATCCAGAATCAATCAAGGAAAGTAATGACAAGGACTGCAAAGTAAAAGTACCTGCGATCACATCCGCGTCATTCCTCCCCTCCCTCTGAGCAAACACTCTTGCCTGGCCACCACCCTCAGGCTGAACATCCACAACATGAGCCACATTCCGTCCACCCTCTTCTTTCCGCTGGAAGTTACCACGGCCGCGCCCACGACCTCTCTGTGGTGCAACAACTACAGGAGCACGCCCTTGGCCACCAGCCAACATAGGACACTCTCTCCTCATGTGATCCGTAGATCCACAGTTCCAGCACGAATTACCAGCTGCCACAACAGGAGCTTGCACCTCCCTCACAGCTCGAGGACAATCACGTTTCATATGGCCACGCGATCCACATGTCCAACATGCGTTCGGTTCAGCTCTTGTCTTGCCTCCCTGAGCAGGCGCACCACCACCTCGCTTAGCCGAAGGCTGATACTTCTGATCACGTCCCCTCTTGTTCCGTCCACCACCGGAACTATACTCAGCAACTCGCTTACCAGCACCAGAACCAGCACCTTTAGATGATAAACCCAAATTCATCTCAATGTCCTTTGCTCTCCCAACCAGCACATCAAAATCATTATACTCAGCAGCTAGCATATACGTCTTTACTTCAGTCACCAAACCATAACGGAACCTTTCACACCTCTCCCGCTCATCAGGAACAAGTTCAGGTGCGTATTGACTGAGTCGGACAAACTGAACCTCGTACTCAGCTACAGACATGCTCCCTTGGGTAAGAGACATAAATTCTCTCTTCTTCTCATCTAGGTACCTCACACCCAGATATCTCCTCTTGAACGCGTTTTGAAAGAACGTCCAAGTTACATCAGCTTCCTCCATTCCAGAGATAGAGGTTGTCCACCAAGTATAAGCATCGTCCTGCAACAACGATACCACACAGCCCAGCTTCTGCACATCAGTGCAATTCATTTGCCCCAAGATTCTCTTGGTACTTTCCAGCCAAGACTCAGAACCTTCAGCAGACAAACCCCTGAACTCAGTCCCTCCCAGACTGCGCAAACGTTCCAGAGGTAGTCTAACTCCAGCATCTCCCTGATGCCCAGCTCCTTGAGCTCCAGCTACCGCTGCTCGAAAAGCTCCAGCAATGGCTTGAACCAGCATTGTCATGTCAGGAATAGCTTGTCCCTGATCAGCTTCAGGTCCAGCGACCCCAGCAGCAGCTCCTTCACCCCAGCACCACCACCACCAGGCGGAGGAGGTAAATCCACCACATTTTCAGCATTCTCCTCATTCTCATTTTGAGCCATAGCTCGCGTATTAACCCTCAATTCTCTACGAGGTGCCATTCACTAAACAATGCAATCACAATGCAATAAACAAAGTCAGGCTCAGCAAGGTAAGCAATCCAAGTACTCAAGCTCATTTCCAATTAAAAACAACATCATTTCATTAGCTTTGATTTGGCAATGGGTCCCCCTAACATGCTTCACCACAGCATACACCACAATTGTAACATACTTACAATTCACACAACATGCTTTCATTCAGCAAGCATACAAAGCATACATACATTAATCACCCACATAATCATTCCCAATTACCCAAGAACTCAGCTCTGATACCACCAAATGTAACCCCCTTAACCCGGCCTAGACGGTTGACCCGAATTAAGAAGTTTACACGGGGAAAACCAAAGTCAACCCGAAAGTCAACCTTGATTAACGACCTTTTTTTTCTTTTTAATCTTATCTAAATTTACATTAACCCTGGATATGTTCATACAATCGGCATACTCAAAGATCAGCGTATTCGGAAAACATTTAGGGACTTAATTGCACAACATACAAGTTTAGGGACCAAAATGTAAATTCTGGAAATTATAAGGACTTAACCAACTTTTGAGTTACCATTATGAAATTAGTCATGTTTCATGCTTCTCTGCCAAATTTCAACTCAAACGGACATCTCAAACTCATTCAATTGCATACACAAAGTTCAGGACCAAAACGCAAAGGTTTCAAAACATATAACCGTCAATTTCAGTGCCCAACGGTCGGGTGTTTCGGAACAGGGATGATCCGTTCCGAAACACGGGACCGTTCCGAAACTCGTTGCGCAATATGGCCTGGCAGTGGCAAAACTGTTCCGGAACGGCTCTGCCCGTTTCGAAACGCCTAGGCCATTTTAGGCCCTCTGTTCCGAAACGGCAACACCTGTTCCGAAACAGGCTGCCCAGATTGCAGAATTTTAGCTGGTTTAAAACACAATTGACCCATCAAACATGCTCCAAAGGCAACCAAATTATATCAGCAAGACATTACATGCATAAGGAACATAATGGCATCAACAATTCATAAACATGGCATCAAACAAGGAAAGCCCCAATTCTATAGGCATGCATCCTATATTGAAAACCATTCAAACACCAAATCACCAAACAATCCTCTTAAAGGCCATTTACAAGTTCCAACAATATCAAAAGCATAAAACCAACTTAAGGAGTCCAAAACATCTCCCAAAACAACAACATAGGTTCCCCATTGCCATATGCCAAAAGCTAATAGTGTAAAGAAACTTTCACCATACATGAGCTTAGTTCTTCACTTGGATTCTTGACCCCCTTGCTGCCCTTAAGCACTTCAATGCTCTACATTATTGGTTTAAGAAAAGAGAGAGCGTAAGCACATAGCTTAGTGAGGAATGCTCATTTAAAACAACACAATAATGCATTTATAACACCTTTATAACCTTAGTTCAAAACAACCTTTATCCATGCACAAAAGCATTTCAAACAAGCATTCATGCTTCAAATTATTAACATGTCATATTGGCCACAAGTGATAATCATAATCTTTCCATTTCACAATACAATCAACATAAGATCCACACATGGACTTTTAACCACCATTGTGATCTTACAATTCACAAGGACCACACATGGACTTTTAACCACCATTGTGTCCTTAGCACAAGAATCACCCATGGACTTTTAACCACCATGGTGTTCTTACAATACACAAGGTCCACACAAGGACTTTTAACCACCTTGTGACCTTAACACAAGAATCACCCATGGACTTTTAACCACCATGGTGTTCTTAAGATACACAAGGCTCACACAAGGACTTTTAACCACCTTTGTGACCTTAACACAAGAACCAATCATGGACTTTTAACCACCATGTTGTTCTTAACACAAGAACCACTTATGGACTTTTAACCACCATAGTGTTCTTAACCTTTCTCGAAACATCACTTGCCAATATGCGTCATTTAACAACAATAATCCACTATTTTAAAGCATTTAACAAAGCCATTAATCATCATGCATCCTTATGCAACAAAACCACATTTTATCAAATGTTCAAAACAAGGATCTCTTACCTTGAGCATCCTTCAACACATGGCTTATAAAACCAGCAATAAACATGCTAAAGTATGCTTTCAAAACAGAATTAAAACATGCAAACAATCACATTGCACTCAACCAACTCATGGTTCATCAACAAGAGAGTTTTTCCGAAAACTTACTCTTGAGCTTAGCAAAGTTGTTTAGACTTAAACTAAGCTCCCAAACCTTCAAAACATTGGTTTCAAAGCTGAAAACCAAAATCCACTCACCGATTCCGTTTCGCCACTTGCCGAACACCAATCAAGCTTCCGGATCAACACCACAAGGATCCGAAGATGTCTCCCCTGTTTTAAACACATCAAAACAGTAGATTAATGCACCATCATGCATTAATATCCTCAACCAAGACATCTAAACTCGCTGCTCACATCAACACTCACATTTCGGCTACCAAACACAACCGAAATCACATCCAAACATCTCCACAACACTACCCAGCCAAGATCCATCAATTCCAAACATTCATAAACCTCAATTAACATCCAAAATGGATCTTATCACGTCCTTATACCTCCAGCTATAGCAGAACATCAAGATCACTCCAAAAACCACCAAAAACTTAAACAAAACTTAGGAAAATCAACCTATTCGGGATTGCATTGATTAAACCTCAATTTCTCATCAATTATACATCCATTTTACATCAAAAACACATCTCAAAAAATGCCCAATCAGATCATACGAATTTCATCAAAATTAAAGCAAATCTTGCATTTTAAAGCCAAGATCAAGAACTCAATTGCAAAACCTTTAATAAAACATAATTCAAGGATTGAGAACTTGGGAATTTCAGTAAAGAACTGAGAATTTAGAGGAGAAAGACGTTCATACCTCTAAACTTGAGTTTCTCCCTTTTTGGAACCAAGATTCTTGAAAATCCAATAAGCAAATGCTAAGGTTTTGTTGTAGAAATGATTAGAGATCAAAAGGAAGTTGAAATCTCATCTTTGAATGTCAAAATCAGAGGGAAATTTGCTGGAGAAAAGTGTTTGGGTTGAGAGAAAAGTTGAGAGAAAAGAAAATGGAAAATTTGAGAAAGTTAGTTAAAATGACAAAATATCTTCTTCCCTCCCTTTTTACCTTAATTAAAACCATTAATAAAATTGATTAATATTCAGAAAAATCTGGAGAAACTCTTTTGGGTAAATAGCTCCTTAAAGATTCAAAGTTTCAATCCTTTTTAAAACAGTCACCCAGTTTTCAAAAATTACATTTTGGTCACTAACCCAAAATGTCACTCTTCCAAACCTCATTTTGTAAAATTGATTTCACCTTTCTCTTATATATAATAAAAGAGGATTTTAAAACATTTTTCCATATTTTTAATGCAACCCGAACTAGGCTTTCCTAAATTCACCCTTTTATATTCGAACCGCAACCCGACCGGTCCGGTCCAAACCCAAAACTTCTAAGCCCAAAATTGGGGTGTTACATCTATAGTTTATATTTACTCCTATCTTCATCTTCCTCAATTTATGTTTATCTTTCATTTCACCTTCTTCTTTTTTCCTTTTATGTTTTGGTCTCTCAGATATTTTTCTCTTCAAAAGTGGATCAAGATTGCCCATTCTACCGTCTTTCTAATATTTTTCACTTGAAATGGTTGGAAGGGCATCACTGTACAATTCTTGGCATATTTCTTTCTTGTATAAATGAAGAACATAATTTTCTAATGATTCTTTCCTATACAGAATGACACACACGAAATGAGGGCATGAAATTCCTGTGAGATCCCATACTCTACATGTGCATTTCCAGCCCTTAACATCAACTACAAAGATGTCCTCGTGATGTTGTACCTCCCACCCATCAGCCCCATTCCATTTGACATGACAGAAAGAACTACTTACTTTATGTTCTTCAAGAGTTTTTGTAATTCTAGAACAAAGTTCACCTTTTTAATTGAATAATTTTTTCTTGTGATGAACTAATCTATGCATGACGTAGTGTCTAATATCTTCAAACATTGAGATAGTAGATTTAAACCTAGCCCCTATAATAGCAAAATTGAATTCCTTAGAAAAGTTATTGTCAATGGCATCACACTTAGACCTAGTATAGAAACAAGTCTTTAACCAATGACTAGGATTTTTTCCCATTAGGTCATCATATGCCTTACCTTTTAACTTATCAATTCTGTCAATATGCTTCTGAAACTGTGGTTAAATTGTAGCCTTACAACACTTCCAAAACATTAGCTAAAGGTCTTTTTCTTTATGATTTTTCTTCCAATTGGCATACATATGTCTAGCACAAAATCTGTGTTCTACATATGGTAAGCACAGTAGGACTTCATCAGTCAAACTCTTCAAATAAAGTCAAAGAAAATATGACTAGTATACTAAAATTTATGAAATATTAAAAATAATTAAATAATTGTACAGTTTCTGTAACCCCCTAGACCCGCCTATGCGTTACAACGGATCCTAGGAAGTCACATTAGGGTCACAAGAGCGACCCACGATAAGATTTCAAATAAACATATAGTTAAACCTTTAAAATCATAAATCAAATATCTGATTTAAAATAAAATTTCAGAAATCGTTCAAAATGATAAAACAATTATGATACAAGTTGCGGAATTAAATTTCGGACTCATTTGTATAATGCAAACACGACACACATACCCCCTAGTTACACAGATACCATACTCCCTGACGAGCCGAAGAAACTCCCATACCGACGTTGATAGGTGCAACTTGTCTGATCTTTTATCCTGAGATGGTAAAAACAACATGAGCTTGGGAAAGCTCAGTAATACAAAACTACCAGAAAATGCTATAAGCTCATGCAGATATATAGTAGGCATAACATTTTCATGATGTTTCAAGTAGTGACAGTCCTCTATTCATTTCTGTTATTTCAGAGTAACGTTATAATTGAGATTAACAGTACTTGTTCTTTATTCATCATCGAGTAACAAACGGGAATTATACGAGTTGATAGTTACGAAGATGAAACAAAGAGTTTAGTGTCTAGTGTGTTCCAATAAGTGCAGATCAAGCAGGCATAATTGCATACTAACCATATCATAAGAACATGTAACAATTCAATGCAAATGCTCAAGTACATACAAGGGTTTACTGTTAACTACCCTCTAACCGAACACCAAAATGCAATTCCCCATGAACTGCATACAGAAGGTCTTACCCTAGGCCTGAGGCGTAAGAGCCTACCTAAGGGAATGCCTTAGGTCCAGAAAGACTTACCCTAGGCCCGTGGGCGTAGGAGCTTAACAGAACAGCTGGATCAGGGCTGTGACAGACACTTCAATCATAACCCGAAAGTATCCCTAAGCAGAACAGTTCAGATTATAACACATTATCATTATATTTCAGTCAACAGAGCATATAGCATATCCATTATACAAAGATTCAGATATCATAAGTTCATAACAGACCATAATATAATCTCAAACATATTGCGCATACAAGACTTTTTCAACAGATATAATCATGCTTCTCAAACAGAATCATTCATACTTTTAGATTTCACACCCTATCAGATAAATATGTTTTTCAACTCAAAGTGCATCATATATTATGATCAGACAATCATCACATAATCATAATCTATATATATATATATATACATATATACATAGGGATGTAAAAACAAGTCAGAACCTAGAAACCCGACTGAAACCTGCTCGAGTCAGAACCTGATTTGACCCGAGGATTTGATGACCCGAACCCGATCTGTAACCGACTGTTGTTGATCCGAACCCGAATTTGACCTGTTACTGTAGTAACCGAACCCGATCTACGTCCGACTGAAACGAACCTGAACCCGAAGCCGACCTGGCAAATAACCGAATTTACCCGACTGAATTGACCCGATATCCGATTTTACCTGACCTGAAATGAACCCGACCTGAAATGGACCCGACCTGAAACGGACCCGACCTGAAATGAACCCGACCTGAAATGGACCCGACCTGTTTTGAACCCGACCTGCTTTAAACCCGACCTGTTAAGTGACCCGACCTGTTGTTGACCTGAACTGAAATTAACCTGAAATCTATGACATGATGAATTAAAAACTTTTATAAGTTAATATATCATATACATATATAATGTATATACATATACACCTACATATATTGATGTACATGATGTATATGCGCGCATATATATATATATATATATATATATATATATATATATTAAGTACTAAAATTGAAAAAAAAATTAAGTAATTGATAATTTATCAATTACAAAAACTTAATGAAGAGTGAATACTAAAAAATAAAAATATTGAGCCAAGTAATACAAATAATTTATGAAATTAAGAAATATTAAATTAGACATTATATTATACTTCCAATATAATAAGTTAAACATATTTATTTTTTACATTCAAAAAAAATATTTACGTTACTTACAAAATAAATTAGATTGTTTTTTTTTCTCAGTAACTTAAATAAAAATTTAGATTTACAAATTATAACAAAATATATGTTAAGTTATAACAGATTCAGGATAATTGTTTTCTTACTAACCGAACAAAATTATAGAGTTATTGATTATTCTTATCTAACCTTTAGTAATTTGAACTACATAAACGAATATTTATTGTTATCAGCTTGAAACATATTTTTCTGACTATACAATATAAGGTCTGTTTTTACTAATATTTGAATACTTGATAGTTAACTTTAAAAAAATGAGTTCATTACATATGAAATACAGAATGTCAACATAATACAAGTTAGTATTTTTTAAACTTACAATTCTACAAACTGGAACTTATAAAATATAAGAAGTTTGTTGGGTAATAATATTAGCTCTCGGATCTTATAGCAAAGTCTAAAGCTAAAAGCTTTTTTAATTAGCCCTAAAATTATACCTAGTCACCCATAAACCTCAAACCTTAACCACTAAATTATACCCATAAACCTCAAACCTTAGCAATTAAGCCCTCAATCCCTAAAATAATCCCATAAACCCCAAACACTAAACCCAAACCCGATTTTAAATTAAATAAAGACCAAATCAAAACAAAATAAACTTTTCACTACTAAACCCTTAACTAATCACATTACCCCAAACACTCCACTAGACACATTTATATTTAAACCCTAAACATGAACCCCTAAATCTTACAACCACTACTCACTAATAATTAGAGTGCACGCTTAATCCCCAACTCCCTAAACTAACCAATAATCCTATAATCCCAAACACTCCACTTGACACATTTACCCTTAAATCCCAAACACAAGTCCCTAAATCTTACAACTACTACTCAATAATAATTAGAGTACAAGCCCAATCCTCTAATCTCAACCCCTAAATCTTACAATCACTATTCACTAATAATTTAAAGTTTTAACGAGTTAAATTAAAACCTAAAGATAAAAAATAGGACCTAAATGTGAAGTACCAATACATAAGAGGACTATAGAAATGATTTTCCCTAAACCAAAAAATTGGCGGACACATTCCCACCAATTTAGAATTGGGCGCTACTTCAATTTAGAAGAATTTTTAAAATTCTTTTCCAAATATTACAGATTCTCCATATTTGTCCAAATTTGGCGGACATTTTCCCACCAAATTTTTAAATTTATTTTTTTTTCATTTTACTCCCTAAACTTTATTTTTATTTTAAATTGACCCGCATTTATTTTTTTAATTTGTCCAATGTTTTATTATTTTAATTTAATATTTTCTTCATTCTAGTCCCTTAACTTTATTTTAATTTCATATTGACCCATATATATATATTTAATTCATCATCTTTTAATTTGATATTTTTGTTCATTATAGTCCCCAAAACTTTATTTTTATTCCAAATTAACCTGTTTTCATTGTTTTATTTTAAATTTGTCTAATGTTTTATATTTTTAATTTGATATTTTTGTTCATTATAATCCATGAAACTTTATTTTTAATCCAAATTAACCCATTTTCAGTCCAAATTGACCCATTTTCATTATTTTTTCAATTACTCCAATGTTTTATAATTTTAATTTGATATAACTTTAAATAATTAACTCCAAATCAATGGCGATTGACGAAGGCCAACCTAAAGTCTGTCAATTACTTATACGGTTGTACCGAACTCAAACTCAATACGAATTCCAATCCTGAAAATAACTTGACCTGAAATGCACCCGACCTGAAATGCAACCGACTTGAAATGAACCCGACCTGAAATGAACCCGACCTGAAACGGACCCGACCTGAAACGGACCCGACCTGAAATGGACCCGACCTGAAACAGACCCGACCTGAAATGAACCCGACCTGAAGTGTATCCGAACCCGAATTAACCTGTCAATTATCTGCTTTGGACCCGACCCGTTTTGACCCGACCTGAAATGGACCCGCACCCGACCCGAGTCGAGTAAAAAAAAAATGACCTGTACCCGATTTTACCCGACCTGAAACCCATCTGATTACCTATTTTTACATCCCTATATATACACAACAGAATGCAGCACACGTGGAACACACTAGACAAAACAAATTTTATTTCTCAGAAATACCTGATATTTACAGAATGAGGCACATTGAACTTTCGGCTCGAAACAGATATTCTAGGAGTTCATACATCATGCTCTTTAAATTCAAATATATCATGAACGATTTAATCATTTAAGCTCACAAGGGTATTATGGTCATTTCGACGTTCATGGGCATTTTGGTAATTATACCAACATTGAATAAGCAATGGTTCACAGAACTCAAGTATCTTGTTTGCTCATTAGTTTTCTAACCGGACATTCAAGTATTTCTATATCAAGGTCTTTTAAGTTATCAGATAATTCTAGGATGTTCTAATCATTTAGGCTAACATAACATTTTAGTTATTTAACTATCATGACAATTTTTCAAATATAACACAATCATAATAGAACGACGATTATAATTCTCAGGGGCTCTAACAGTTTATCAAACCTCTAAAATGTGTTTAATGCGACATATCCCAACTTTACAATACTTACTAACATTCAGATGTGAATAATTTACGTGTATCAGAACTTAACACCGGCTGAATTGTATATCTGAACGGTCGCCTTCATACTTTACTATAAGGTTCAGCTTTGAGTAATCAAGCATATAATCCTTACAAAAATTCCTACCTTACCTTAGTATGGTAAGTGATAGGCATACACGAATCGTTTTTTTCTTAACACTTAGGGGCACTTTAGCCATTTAAGTCTTATTAGAAAATTTCAGGATTTCATTGGGTGTATAACCACCTATTTAACTGAAAGGGGTATTCTGGTCATTTTGGAAATTTGGGATAAAGCTACCATTCCTTTTTTCTGAATTACTATTTGGCACCTCCATCATTCACGCACTCGGTAGAGATTAAGTCGTCTTAATCCCTCTGACCGTTATAGACGATTCATTCATTTCAGAACTTGAAGGTATAAACGTCATTCCAATTAATTAGACATTTAGGTGCTCGAGGGTACTACAGTCTTTTTGGTCATTACAATTATTCCAATTATTTCGCTCGTTACTGTCATAAGGATCGACGTAGGATTACAACGATATTCTCAGATGATTCACCTTTATGTGTTATACAGAGTTTAGGGGAAAATCCAAGTTTTGAATCACACGAATTTGTACAAAAGTGCCGGAGTCTTTCCAATAAATTATACATCTTAGGTGGAGTAAAATTGCTTAGTTAGACAGAATGCAGATTTCGAGTCATTTCTTTATTAGAGGGGTAGTTTAGTCATTTTTATAACCCAAGGGCAATTTCGTAATTTCATAACCAACATCTCATACTCTGCATTCTGAGCATTGGTTCTTAGACCATTGATAGAGTTTCAGATTTAACTGTATTATTTATTACTATTAGCACTTTCGATACTCCCGGTCTATTAATATTCTTATCCGAATATTTTGATCTTACTGATTCTCATACTTATTTTTCGTATCTGATTCGACTTAAGAAGAGTTCACGAATACACTTCATCACAAACATGCATGCGTTAACCGAATATCAACATGATCATAAAGCATACCAGGGGTAGTAGTGTATTACCTTAGCTCCGAGTTATACCGGTTGACTCATGATACTACATTCGATCGCATTCGAATCCGAACTGGATGCCCCATGACATTTCGAATACCAAGATACTTGCATACCTTCAAATACACAAATTAACATTTCAGTCCTTATCCAAAGAGCTCTTAACAAAATTAAACACATAAACACTTTCGGGTTCAAGGTCAGATTCGGAGGCCTTCGGGTCAGAATTTTGCAAAACGAGCTTCAAAAACGGACTCAGAACGTCGAAAAACATAAAATATGAATTTTCCGAAAATTTAACTTTTTGGTCAACGGCCAAAGTCAACGCTGACGTCAGCACGACGTAAGTAGAAGTCAACGCTGACGTCAGCAGTCAACTGGGTCAAGATAACTGAGTCAACTCGAGCTGACTCGGCGATTCAACCCAGCCGAGTCGGGTCGGAGAGCCCATAGGTCGGGTCAAACCCGTTTCTTACCCTTATCGGAAAGGTCGCCGGCGGCAATCGGAATCTCGCCGGAAAAGTCTCGAAATGACGTTTTTTGACCTGAAAGAAAGCCTTTCGATTACACAACGTTTAACCCAAAATTATTCAACCGAAACATCGCCGGATAAAGGTCGAAAGTTACCGAAAACGTAATAGGGGTCTCGAAACTGCCGAAGCTCCGACGAAGGGCTTAACGGCGGCGACATGCTCAGGTTTTGCAGATCCGGACGCAAGGATCTCGGCCGTGCCCACGGTGAGCCAAGAACGACGGTGGATCGGCCGAAAACGCGGCATACGTGGCCCACGAAGTTGCCGAACTTCGATCGATATTCCACCGCACACCGCTGCTCGAGGGCGCGCGTGACCGGTAACGGCAAACTCACGACGAGACGGAGAACACACCGCTGGTGGCGGTGTCACGGACGGCGTAGTGGTGATGCGGCTGCAAGCTTCCCGACAATGAAGGAGAAAGAAAAAAAAAGTTCAGGGAGAGGAGAAAAATATTATTGGGATCTGGTTTTCATTAAAGCTGGTAGGTGAGGAGTCAGAGACTTATTAAATTCAGGTTCACAAAAAAAAGGTTCAAATAAATTTTTTTGGGGAACTTTGCACTAAGAGCTTGCTAGCTCAAACGGCTGGGTAACGACCAAAACAAGGGGAGGTTGTGTGTTCAACTCCCCCTAACCTCCACCCTTTTCAAATTTTTTTTAACAATGGAGTGTTACAGTTTTTGTGCTTACCTTCTGCATTTCATCGAGCAATGTTAATTTCTCACCATTTTTTAAATTTAAATCATTCTAAAGATGATTCAGAAACTATGCCCAAATTTCTCTGTTTTTCACCTCAACAAATGCCCAAGTAATAGAAAAAATTTGGTTTTTGTTGTCCCTACCCACTGCTGACAAGATTTCTCCTTTTAATGAACCTTTCAAGTAACATTCATCTACTCTAATCACAGGCCTATATTACCTCTTATACCATTCTTTCAATGCACTAAAGCATACATAAAGTCTCTTATATTTAGGTATTTCAATAACAGTAGGTCTCTCCACCACTAAATCAAAGGTACCATTTGGATCAACAGTCCTTAAAGCCAAAACATAATCAAACAGTCTGTTAAATTCATGTATAATATTTTTTTTGATCTTTTCTTCTGCCCACTTCTTGGCTTTACTACAACACTGTTTGTTCAACTTTGTATTCAACCCCTCTCTACCAAGCTTCATCATATCCACCAAACTTAATTTAGGAAGAATTCTAAGCTTGCTAATAAAATATTTCCCTACAAATTTATAATTTGCTTTACTGTTCTTAAAGGTTACAGAACAATGGTGGTCATTCACAAATGTTTTAACTTTAAAATAATTATCAGAACTGTCCCAAGATGCATGGACCACAAATGGACACCCTTTTCCCTTACAGACTACCCTAACTTTCTCTTTTCTATTACATACAAACTTGAAATCAAATATGTGAACTACAACACAATCATATAATGCATCCTTAAATTGAGTAGGGTTTTTAAAAATCATGCCAAGTTCAAATCTGGGTTCAGATGTAGAAGAATTAAAAAATACGTTCTTAGTTTTTTTGAAAACAACTTCACCATCTAAACCTGTCTCGTATCTCCCAACATCTGAAGATCCAAGGTAGTTAGTTCCTTCACCATCTGAACTTGCTTCATTCACTTCATTTTCAGCTTCTGCATTTCTATTTGGCTCATTTTCAGTAGCTTCATTCTCATTCACTTCATTTTCAACTTCTACATTCTTATTTGGTTCATTTTCAACTGCTTCATTCTCATTTTGGCCAAATGAACGCAAAATATAGGATGGCTCAAAGTATGTTGTCTGCACAGTTTTATTTTGTAACTTCTTTTTGACAACCCTAAATTGAGCTCTAATTGCTTGTAGCTCATCATCATCATCAGATATATGCTCTCCACCTAGCAAATCAGACTCATCACTATCATCTTGAATCTCATCACTATCCTCATCTACCATGTCATCACTACAACCAAAATGAACACCCTCAGGCCCACTTCCAACATTTGCATCTATGCTACTAGGCCCATTAGACCCATTGTCATCATTATCAGAATTTGCATTCATGTTCTTAATGTATACCACCAAATAAAATAACCAATTATTAATACATACTTATCAAAAAACTGTTCAAACTCTTTCCAATAAAGCAACTAATTATTAACGGTTATGTACTCATCAAAGTAACATACATAACAAAGTTATGTACTCAGCACTCAGCAAGCAAACTTACACAGTCACCAAACAAACAATAAACACATTTATGTACTTATCAAGAAATATACCTTTATTGTATTCTGAAAAATTAAATGCAAACTAAAATTTGAACAACCAAATAGAAGTGCACATGTTAGCATAATTTTTTAATAATTTTGGTTAAGCCTAATTTTTTAATCAATTTTGGTTAAGATTAATTTTTTAATCAATAATTTCACTACTTTCTAAGAAGAAATATATAATAAAGACAAAAAAAGTTTACCTTTACTGTATTTGGTCAAACTTAGAATCTACAACACCAAGCTGTGCCAAACTTTATGTCTTGGGGTTGGGTTAGAATAAGACAACCTGTCCAAATCTAAAAAATATTCGAAATTAGTATTAAATTTAAAAAAACAGCAACTAAGAACATAAACTTACTGCAACTAACAACAACAATAACTTACTTTTTTTAATATTTCATTCGCACTCAACTGAAAGCAAATATTCCAATTGTCTTAGCGTTTCTTTTTTGATTACTTGGCGTTTCTTCTTCGATTACTTGAGAAAACTGATTTTACTATTAAAACGAACAAATTTTCAAATGAAAGCAACTATTTCGATTGTCTGTTTGTCTAAGATAGTATGATGTTTAATGGTTGTTATTAGATAATGGTTTCTCTTTGAGTTTAAACAAAAGGGAATTTTGATGAAGAAGACAATCGATTTTGATGAGGAAGAGCGGGAAGAAAGAACGGTAATTAACCCTGGGCAATAATAACCTTGGGTAAAAATTATTTTATTTTATTTTTTTAATTTTGAGTTTAATTTCAGAAAAAGAAAATAAGTGCCACGTGTTGGCTTATCATTGGAAAATGAAAAAAACTTAACGTCCATCACGGCGACAACCTTAAATGGGTTACAGAATGAAACGTTAGGAGCTTATATGGCCTAAAAAATAGCTTGTGCACCTAACTGAAAAAAATAGTATAATTTAGATACTTATTTGACGGTTAAGTCTTATTTGTTTTAGCATTTTGGTATCACTAAATTCCATCCGGGTCAGACCCAACTTCAAACCAGCCGGAAATCAGGCCTGCCAAACTTCGTATTACAACCTAAATTACCCTGTTTGAAAAAAATCCTAGAATTTAAATACTCAATTTTTAAAAACCCCTAATATTTCCTAATCATGATGTAAGTTTGTTTAGTGATGTTGTTTTCTTTTTTGCATGATTTTTCGAACTATTGTGACGAGCTCAATTAAATCACTCCACGTATAAGTAGGTTATATTTCATTTGCATTTGAGGGTAAATTTTTTTGGCGAAAGAGGGAATGATTTGAGGGTAAATTTTTTTGACGAGAGAAGGGATGATACGAGCATATAAGGGGTAAAATGATGTATTGAAGTTATTTTTTAAGTCTGAAATATCAACTAACTTGTGATAACTCTTTAAGTGTAATTTGTGCATTTCTGAGTTGAGATGTCTTTTTATATATTTACTGTCTTTCAATTATTTTTGTAACACATCTTGAAATGTTTCAATCGAATGTTGAGGATTTACCGGGGCAGTGATAGTGGAGTGAATGATCGGGCGATCGGTTGAGGGTATGATAAAATGGTGGTTGTGTGAGTTTGACAGTGGTGGATCTAGAAATATATTTTTAGGGTGGACACATATATTATATAAATCTTAGGATGCCACAACTCATAAAATGAATAACTAACATAAGAAAATTTAGATTATTCTTTTGAATAGTCTAAATGTAATTATAAGGTAATATTTGTTCATATATATTCTTAACCCTTTGAGAAAGCACGTGCACCTTACAGACATTGTGATTGAATCCGTGTCTCTTGAGATGAATATCATCCATCTCTCTACTAGGACACTTGTTGGGTTCAAAAAAATTTAAATTTTAAAGTACATATAATCAATAAATAAATAACTAACCGAGAGAATTTCATATTCAAAAACAGACACATGATCACCCAAGAAAATTTCAGATTAAAAAATAAATACAAGTGTTTTTGCCAATTATATTCATTTCATATGAAATATCCCATGTTAGAAATTCAATAATCCTTAAAATAAATGAACAAAATTTAGAGAAAAATAGTATATACAATATTGGACACTCATTACATAGTTATAATTAAAGAATGTGGACACCAACAATCAAGGTGTAATAATATTTGATAGATTTTTGAAGACAAAACAAATAAAAAAGAATGATATTTTTAGGTAGCTAACAAACTACAAACGGCTTTTTTCTTGGTTTAAAGGTGATGCTTTGAATTTTCAGGATCTATCTATCTCTCTATCTGCTTCCAGTTTTTTGTTCTATTCCTTCTTCTCCCCATTAATCTTCATGTGCCTCGTCCATTAATGGCGCGATGTCGGACTTTTCGATCCGGCCAAGCTGTCCAGATAAGAAATCTTCTTGCTAACCAGCATGTTTAGCTTTTGCAAGTGCTTTGATTCATACTCTCTGCCTGCCTCTGCTACTGGCTCTGCTTGGTCTTCACTCTCATTTTGATCTGCACCCCAAGTAAGTAAATCCGAGAGGGTCATCCCGTTCGTAGAATCCGAATTGTTTCGGGGGCTTGCAGGCTGGCTCTCCGCTTTTACGGGCTTCGATTCAGTTGAACTGAGAAAATCAGCTTGGACGACATCTTCGATTCGGGATAAGACGGTGTGTGCCAAACTTTCCAGTATTCTTGAATAGCTCTCCAGGACAGCCTGCCCTACATCCTGTAATGCCAATACAACCAATTCAATGCCTATGGAAGATATGTGCATTGTGTAACACCAACAAAACTCAATGTTTCATTCGAAATGTCGGTATGTCGGTCCATCGTTACCTTATTGTACTCGATCTTGCTGATGTCTAGTGAAGATTGAGGGAGTCCTGGGAACCTATGCTTGATAAGGTGTAAAATGGTCTCAACTCTTTCCTCAAACAGTTCTCTTTTCTCAATGCTAACACCAGAACCCCATGATTTACTATCCTTTTGGTTCATTTTCCTCTTCCAAATCACTATAGAGGCCTCAATCCTATTCTTGAGGTCTAAAATCTTGTGATCCGATGACAGGTCCATACTGCCGAGAATCTGATCCGGATCGAAGAATTCATCTGTGATGCTCTTGTAGATTGAATCACCAAGACTAGCTCTCCCATTCTAACAAAGCATGACCGAAAAAGAAAAAAAACCGATGTGAGAATCGAGCGGTATAAACCCGAGGTTCGAGAATTTCGTTACGGTACCTTGGGGAGGGCTTCAATGTAGCTTTCAGGGATATCCATCTCTGACAGGAGTTGAGCATTGATGGCCATTGCTGCTTTAAGAACTTGAGTCACACATTCCTTTTGAACCTGCAGATTCTTCCTTGCTGCATCGGACAGACCACCGGGGCGAACTTTAACGGTAGGCAGCCACCATTTATCATCCTTCCTCTTCCTTTCCGAGTCCGGGGCATCTTTCGACAGGTAATAGAATTCGGTTTGGTCCTTGAAGGTATCGAGACCATCCTGCTCACCATTGTTAATTTCTAATCAGACCATCTATAACCTCAAATGCAATTACACAACATACAAAGTACATCCATGTCCTTACAATAAGCATTCTGTCAAGTGTCCTCAGGGCAGGAATGTTCATAAGAAGATCTTTTCGTTGCTTGGTGACCATTATCTGAACAAATCAAGAACAATCAAGATCCCAAGAGAATTAAAATCCGCAATTACACGTCCGAATATTCGGACGAAGAGATACCTCCATTTCCGAACCGTCCTTGTGTTTTTGGTGAGAAGGGACTAATTCAACAATGTGATCAGTAACAGACAATAGCCAGTTCATTTCTTTTCTCCACCTAGCTTTCCTTTCAGGCGACATTGGCTCCAAGCGAGATTGTTCACCAAAAACAGATGCTGAAACCAATTATCGATACGAATTTGGTAACCCTTTCCCTCCTCGGTGTACAATACGAATGTACGATATATGTTCGATACGAGTATATTCAACATGCACTTAAAGGATTATATAACATAAGTAAGAAAGTACCAGCAAGGTTTGTAATGGCATTTGAGAGTGCTAAAGCCGATGAAACTCCGGTTCCTCCGCCGGACATATCCTCGCCCAAGAGTAATTTAGCAAACTTTTCCTTCATCTGATCCATATCTGAATCAAAAATCATGTCAAAATGTTACAAAAACTATGTTCAAATATAGAAAATCGAAGGAATTATAGTAGATGAAACTTGCCGTGCAATAGCTGTTGTTCTCTGGCTTGGAAGGCAGCGACCATCTCTTCAAAGGCAGCATGGTCGCCTTTATCCAGGGCGGCGGCGGCCTCTTCGAGCTTAGCAGCGGTGCCGACGCTCAAACTCTTGGCATGCCTGCCTTTGCTCTCCTTAGAACCGCCCCTGAAATTGAAAAAACCCAACGGCGATTGCCTGCTCTCTTGTTCTTGTCCTTGTTCAACAGCTCGAACCATTGTTCAACCTCTGCTAAACAAAAACCAAGAACAATGAAACTGGAAGTTTGGAGATAGAAACAATAAATAATAATAATGAAATATATTGTTGGAAAACAAAAACAAACGGAGTCCCTTGTTGGAAATGAAATGATTTGAGGGTGGGGAGGGGGATTTTAGTGAGTTTGAGTTTTGCCATTAATGGCTGGGATTGAACGTGGGGTGCATGTTTTTCTGAGAGAATAATAAATTTAGATCATTTCTAAATGTCGGAATTGGGTGGCTTGGCTGGTTTTCAGTGCAAAGGTCAAAGCGATGATTCATTCAGACAAGAGAATAATAATAGCAATAATAATATCGTTTCTATTCTTCATAACTAAACTTTCCTACTTTGGGAAGGTATGGTCGAGGTGGCACGTGTTTAGGGTTCGGTCAAAAGACGACAAGTTTTAAAATTTGTCCTCGAATTAAAATATTAGACTTTTTGATAATATTTTATTTTACAAGTTTTGATACTTAGTTTTAATGATAAATTTTCTGTTTGAGACAAGTATCGAAACTTATAAAATAAGTACCGATACCTGTAAAAAAACTCAAAAATTAACCGAAAATGTTATAAAAAGTCTAATATTTTTAGTTTAAAGACAAATTCTAAAACTTAACATCTTTTAACCGCATCTTAAACACGTCGCACGTTAGATTCACTAACTTTCCTATAACATTAACTGCCCTCAACCTACCATATGTAAATATTTTTATTTATTTACATTAAGTTTAATTTTTTTTTAGACTTATCTACTTTTCAATCCACCGTTATATAGATTATTTTTTGAAACTGACGTATATATAAAAATTCATCATTAATAAAATTTTTTGTCTCTATCTAATTAGACACTTAAGAAGTGATATAGAAGTGGTGAGCGAAATAACAATCTTGCAGGTTGCTTCGCTAAAACAAATCCGATCCAATAATAAACAACCACAAAAAGATGTCAAAATACTGAAAATCATCGATAATCGCAAATCAGATATGAGCGCCATGAAAATAAATGTAAATTGTTAAACGGAAAATAATATTGGAATATTTCTTTCTCTCATTAATTAAAATAGAATCTACAATGTACATATTTATACTAATATATTCAACAACTAAAATGTTTAACTGCCTACTAACAAACTAACTAAATAATAATAACAGAATAACTTCTTGCTAACAACTAACATAAATCTACCGCAAAAGTAAACGAAAAACATGTCATGAAGTAAAAGTGTGTCATAATACAAAGAAAACAAACGCAACAAGCTGAGTAAAAAATACGAACAAAAACAAAGAGTTTTTTATTAAAAAAATAACGAAAAAAAACAAAAATGAGATATGAGAAGACAAAAAAAATACCAACTGTCGGTAATTAATACTAAAACTAACTTTTTGAGTATGTTAGTCTAGTGACTTTTTGGCAGAGCCGGTCCTGGGGCGGGTCGAACCGGTTGACCGCCCAAAGCTTCATTTTTCTTAATTTTTACTATCTTAAAATTATAATAGAAAATAGCCTCAAAATTTAATTATAATATTAGAGAGACCTTTATTTTGAGCCATAAATAACAAGTAAACAAAATAATAATTTGGTAATAATATTAAATAGAGGCCTCTTCTTTTTTAAATTTTTTTACTACTTAAATAGTTATAGTTTAATTTTTGTTCTAATAGTTAGTATTAGGGGTCTATTTTTTTCAATACTTGTTATTTGGAGCCCAAATTTTTTCAATACTTGTTATTAGTGGCTTAATTTCCCCCAATATTTGTTATTATGAGATTACTCTTAATTTTTTTTTCAAGATTTGTTATTTGGGGCCCAATTTTTCTTGATATTTATTATTAGGGACATACTCTTCAAATTCATTTTTTCAATACTTGTTATTTGGGGTCCAATTTTTTCAATATTTGTTACTAGAGGCTCAATTTTCTTAATATTTTGTTATTATGAGCTATTCTTAAAATTCATTTTTTCAATATTTGTTATTAAGGGACCAATTTTTTCAATACATATTATTTGATGCCCAATTTTTCTTGATATTTTTTAGGGACCTACTCTTAAAATTCAATTTTTTCAATGCTTGTTATCTAAGCTCCAATTTTTTCAATACTTGTTATTTAGGGTCTAATTTTTCAATGCTTGTTATTATAGATTCATTTTCCCCCAACATATAATATTAGAGGCTTACTCTTACAATTAAAAAATTTTAATATTTGTTTAGGCCTACTTTTAAAATTCATTTTAAAATATTTTTTATTAGGGGTCTACAATTAAAATTTAACTTTTTTACAAAACTTACTGTTAGGGGCCTAATTTTTCAGTTCGCCCAGAGCCTCTAAAATCTTAAGACCGGCTCTGTTTTTTGGGAGAAAAAAAATCCTAATTGTCTCTTTTCTCTTTTGTTATAATAAAGTTATCTATTTTCTTTCATTGGTTAAATTGATGTGATTTTAATATAAAAAACAACTGTAACTTTAAATTTTCATAAAAATTATATGACAACACTTCGTATTTTTATTGTTGATACAACATTATAATGTAGTATCTGTTCATAGATATTTTTAACTCTTTGACAATATGCACACACTTTATTGACATTGGGATTGAACCGAATATTCTAAATGTTCATCATCCATTTTTCCATTAAAATAGCTATGGGTTCGTCATTAAATAATTTTAAAATCATAATAAATGTTAAACTTTAATTTATTATAAAATAATGACGCAACCCATGTTATCACGTCAATATAATAATAATAATAATAATAATAATAATAATAATAATAATGATAATAATAATAATAATAATAATAATGTCATGGATCGCAGATTCAGGTCTGAGTCATATGCACAATTAATTGTCCAAGAGGTTCTGATAAAGATTTTGAGCTTGAAAAGATCACCAAATTTAGCTCGATCCATGAAGAATTCTAGAAGATCACTTAGTCAAGCATATTCCATTTGAACTATATCAGATATTCTATCTAGATATTAAAGGATTTTATAGATCAATCTTAACCGCAAATGTAAATTATTTGGGAACGTCTGATGTAAGAGGACTCAAATATAAATAAAGTTCTTCACACTTCATTTTAAATCACCTAATTCCATTTATATATGTTTTATTTTATTTAACCTTACTATTATTAAGAAATTCATTAAAATACGACAATATTTAAGGAATGAGCGAGCAAGCAAGCCAAAACTAAAGCAGGCTAATAACCCTAGGTGGCTAGGACCCTTCCCAACTAACATAGTTCTTAAAAGCGTCTCACTCTCGCATGAAGTACTCATTAGAAATAATTCTAACGGCAAACAAATGGAAACCAGGAAGCACCTTTCAATCTTATGTTTAGGTTAGGTTTGATAACGGTAATTATAATTCCATAATTAATTTTTTATGTTTACGGTATTTGATTCGTGATAAAAAAAGTCAATGTAGTTTCATTTACAAGTTAACCTATTTTTTTTTATTTTTCTGTAATTTATTTTACTGTCTAATTTTTGGTAAAATATATTTCATTATCTCTAAGTCTCTTCAACGCAAAATCAACATCTTTTAGCACATTTCTCTCACGTTTCTTTAACACAAAACCAACATCTCTCTTGGCACACCTTCCTCACCGACACCAACACCTCTCTCTCGACGGCGACAATATCTCATATGAGTTTATATTTCCTGTTCATTAGAATTGTATATTGTCAAATCGTAATTGAATAATTGTACAAATAATTTTTTTATACATAAATAACATTTTAAAAATTTTAGTATATATGTTATATGCCAATTCTCTTTCTTTTTAAAACTTTTTTAGTTTTAAAGAGATCATATCAACCTGGTTTGCTCTGTTATTTATAACTATTGGAGCGTTTTGATTTGGTTAGGACTCAAATTGTTTAGTTGAGTTTTCATATGATGTGGATAATGATTAAAACCAATGAATATGTTGTTTAAATGATTATGATACAATTTGGATTTTTTATGTTATTCTTGAAAGCATATTTGAATGTTCACCATACTTGAATATTTGGTTGGAAGGTCAAATTGCGTTATATGTATGTTTGCTTGATTGGAGCAAGTTTGATATATCCCTTAAATTATTTGAGACTTGACCAAATAGGTAAATGACCTTAGGCCTTAATATTTAAATTGACCATATAGGTTCCTGAAATTGAATTTTTTTATACAACTTTTGACCTTCCAACCAAATTAAACTATTTGAGATTTGACATTCAAATATGCTTTTAAAAATATGGATATAAATGAGAATTAAATAAGTAATTTTGTTCAAAAGTGTTTTTAAAAAAATTAAAATATATGAATTTTAAGTCTTAAAAAACAATTATCAAACTCAATTGAAAAACACTTTTGACTTAAAAAATTATTTGTTATGTATTAT
Organism: Hibiscus trionum; assembly: GCA_030270665.1. Classification (NCBI taxonomy): domain Eukaryota; kingdom Viridiplantae; phylum Streptophyta; class Magnoliopsida; order Malvales; family Malvaceae; genus Hibiscus; species Hibiscus trionum. Next base: position 2,655,614 of record BSYR01000021.1, on the reverse strand, counting down.
TATTTGGATAATTATTCCATATACAAATTGTAGGCAAATAAATTTCTACAAGTGCTTTAGTAGTAGGGTTTATGAATTTAGTTTAGGGTTTATAGTTTAGAGGGTTGGATTTAGGGATTTAAAGTTTAAAGGCTATTGTTAGAATATAGGGTTAATGGTTTAGAGTTTATAAATTAAAAACATAAATCTCTAATCATATTACCTTAAATTCTAATCTAAAACTCTAAATTTTAATCACACCCCTTAAATTCTAAACTGCTAAACTTAAACTCTTAAATTAACTAAGGCGCTTCTAACTTTCTCTTTCACTGTCTGGTATATATAGAATATAAATCTTTATTTTTACTAACATTTTTAATAATTTTATACATACTCTTATTCCTTTAACAATGTACATATCTTACAAACAAAAATGAATTACCAAATCTATTAGAAAGAACATCTTTTCTACTAGATTTATAGGCAATTTTGGGTGAAAAACCCCTTTTTTATTATTATCTGAAAAAATGGCTCCCAAACCCTTTTATTTGGCAAAATGACCCCCTTTCTTGCCAGGTCGGACGACCTCGCGTTTTGTAGGACGCGAGGTAGGACCTCGCGTTCTGCAGAACGCGATTTTAGTCGACGTGGCAAGGTAGTCCGTGTTAACGGTTTCACAGTACCTCGCGTTCTGCAGAACGCGAGGTCCCCGAGAAAATGAAAAGGCGGCTGGAATATATCGCACGGACCTCGCGTTCTGTAGGACGCGAGGTCTGTGCATTTCCAGCCTGAACCACAAGCAAAAACATGCGTAAGTAGGCCTGTTCGAACCCAATTTCGAGCGTGTAAATGGTATATTTTTAGCGATCATCGAGTTTGGGGTTGTAGTACTGAAAATTGTCTATCGTATGATACCAACATGGTTAATTTCCGTCCATTCTACAATTGTTTAAAATGGCTTCGAAAACCCTATGCTAGCATACTTTTTTTGATTGAAGTTGTATTTCAACTAATGTCGATTTTCGGTTTTTTAATCCTATTAAATTTAGTAAAAACAAAAATTAAATAAACATTATAAAGTTAAATTATAATATGCAAACAAAATTAGAATACGACATTATAAAATTTAAAAGTGTTTAACATAAATATTAAAAACATAAGTAGAAAACAACAAAAAAACTAAAAATGCCTATGTCCACCGGTTCCGCAGTCGGGTGGATGACGCTGGCGATCTGGATTCCTCCTCGGTCCATCGTGTGGTGGTCCCTGGTCCCTATCATCCTGACCATCGTGCGCGATCTGCGGATCTGTGCTGGGCCTAGGCGGGGAGTAAAACAAACTACCTATCGGCGTATTCTCCACCATCGGAAACTCATACTGAGGTGGATAATCGATAAGTAGAAGGTCAGTCGTGGGCGTATGGGGGCGATAGGCATCAGTGGAGCCGAACTGGGGTGGAGGCATCGTCTGCTCGAAAGTCGATGTACCGCTATGCAATGGTGGGGCAGAAGATGATGCCCCTGGAGTGTCATATCGTGGTCTTGGACCGCGCTGCGGCGACTGCCTCTGGGTCTGCCTCTGGGTCTGGGACTGGCTCTGGGTCTGGCTCGCTCGCCCGCTCCCGCGTGGGCGGTTTTGGGGTCGCTGGGGAAGCCCTGCTTCGATCTCGGCCGGAGTAAGGATATGTGGCATCCCATTGTCCCTATACCACTGCTCATAATTGAAAGTGACCAAAGGACCCCCTACCATAATTGGTTGGAGAAACTCTGGGCGTCTGAAAAATCGTTCAGCCCATTGCGCTATCCAGCTAGCGTGGTGCTCGGCCCAGCCAATCTCCGTCTTCCCCTGACGCGTAAGATTGTGGAACTCGTCCATATTTTGCGGAGGGCGTGGAACATTTTGTACGTACCCGAACTATCGGAGTACCCTATCCGCAGAATGCCACACGCAAATTTTGTAGTTCAGCAGCGGCACGACGGAAATCCAGAGGTCTCGCTCTTGCAAAATATCTGCTGGAGTAATGATGCGAATCTCCTCTGAATCGTAGGGCCTCCACACGAACTAAAAAGAATGAAAAAGTTAGTAAAATTTCTATATGAAATATTATTGGAAAAAATAGTATGGAAAAAACCAAAATAATTGTTGAATTACCTTGTCCTCCGTCAAGGCATCGAATGAATGTCTGTATGCTTTCTGGGAGTCCGGCAGGCCGACGTGGGTTACTGTGGTGCTCCACCTTTAAATAATGAAAAAGATCGTTAAATAAAATAATTTAAAAAAAATATAGTAGATTATGTAGTACCTCCGTAGAAGCGAAAATGACAGAGGACTGGGAATCCTAAACTGTGGTGCCAAAGTAGGGATCCGAAGCCAAACTCAAGCCTGCAGGAATAAACAACATCCTCCCATCGATGCTTTGGAGGCGTCAACGTTTCTGCAGAGGTCTCTGATAAGAAACGCCAAGACAGCTGACCCCCAAGATTTTCGTCCAGACTCGTCTAAATTTGTCAGATGACGAAGCCACATAACGTGCACTTTGTTGCGAGTTTTGTCGGGCATTAATATCCCGCCAATAATGCGCAAGATGTGGGCTCGCGCACACCGCTGTGAAAATATAAATTAATAAAGGCATCCTAATTAAAAAAAATTGTAAGTTCATCCTACATATTTATAATTCATCCGAAATATTTATTAAAAAGATCCTAAATATTGTCTGAATTCATCATAAAAAATTCATAAAGCAGCCTAATGTGCAAATAAATAATTTAATGTAGGCAACCTAAATATTTAATAAAGTATCCTAAATAGTTACTGAATTCATCCTAAAAATTTATCCTACATATTTATAATTCATCCTAAATAAATAATTTTAATTTAATAATAAATGTAATAATAGCATACTAAATATAATAAAAAAATACCTGAAGTGCAACGTCATCCGCATCGGGGGAGGGATTCCGAACTCATTATTACTATGATAACTTTTATTATTGATTTCTTATTATTGAGTTTATATTATATAATTTTATATTAGATATTAGAATATTAATTCTAATTAATTCTATTATATATTTATATATTCTAATATATATTCTAATTAATGAGTAATTTTATATTATATATTTATATATTCTAATTAATTCTATTATATCATTTATGTCGAGTAGACTTTGTTGTTGCGAGAATTCTTAATTCATGAGTTGTAGGGAGGGACTTTTGTCACCACAAACAGAGACTAAAACAGGTGTTGGATTCGAAGCAATTAGGGTTTTTAAATAAGGGTTTTTGATTTATAATAATAACAATAAAAAAAATTAAAAATTATAATAAAAATTATAATAATATTAATAATAAAAACAACAATAATAATAAATGATACTAACAATAAAAATTATTAGTATGATAGTAATAATAATAACAATAATAATAAGAACAATAACAATAATAATAATAACAACAATGAATCATACTAAATACGCGTTATATTTTCAGTAGTAACTAAAAATAACGACATAGCGCAATATTTTGGAAGTTAAATTAAAACAAAACTTCCAAAATATGCGCTATGTTGCCATTAGTAGCTGCAAGCGAAAACTGCGTACGTGAATACAGGAAAAATCTATGTCGGTGCTCCGTGCCTCTCCAAGAGTTTTCTATTTATAGAGGTGAATATGATGACGTGGCAACCTCGCGTTCTGTAGGACGCGAGGTCACTATTACATCGCGTTGTACAGAACGCGAGGTCTATGAGATGTTAGTATATATATATATATATATATATATATGCAGGGAGATGAATTTTTGTAAGAAGTTAAGTTTAGTTTAGGTCAGTTGAATATGAGTTCGTGTAATGCTGAGTTTTTTTCCGTTGCAATTTTTATGTCCGAAATATTGTTCCTTTATGATAGTTGGAGTTCACTTAAAGATTTGTGTTCATCGGGGGTACATACCTTTATATTTACCGACATATCGCAATATTTTGGAGGTTGTATGCTGTAGTAGTGGCTTCAATGGCAGCTTCTGTAGCCGCCGTCGAGAGGATCCCCGGCTACAGTTTTGAAAAGAAAGGACTTTTAGGAAGCGGGGGCGGATTCAGATCGACATTTTCAGATGCGGCGGGTGCCGATTACATTTGTTAATGTGGATCAAAGCTGCTACCATTTACTCATTTCAGATGCGGCGTGGCAGCCAACATTTACATCTGGATTTCGCTCTCTGCTTCTTTCAGTCGGGACCTCCGATCAAATTTGCCCGCCGGAGCTGCTGAATATATTGTTTCGAATTTTGTAGATAATTTATGTAGTTGTCTCCATTTACTTATTAAAGAATACATGTTGAAAGTTTTGTTAAATGAAATTCGACTTAAATTTACTTATGTGGTGTTTTTCATTTCCTTTAAATACCCACGAATTCCACCATCATTTACTCATTCCAAATTCTCTCTAAACACCCAATCCTTGCTCACCTTATGGCAAAATTTAAGGCAACATTTTATTTTCTCGATACTTATTTTGAGTCAACAATCACCGGCAAAATGTCACTGAAAGATTTAATACAGTTGACAACAATCGAGGTTAGTAAACACACCGAGAAACAAATTGTGGGCATGGAATGTCGAATCCCAACACCGTCAGCTAATGAAACGCACTACGTTATGAAGATTACGAACGAAACAGACGTTCGTAACATGTATGACCGGCTCAATTCCGTCGGAGCTAGAGACGTCGATTTCAATGTTAAGTTTGTCACCGCCGGCGAAGGTAGTACGTCTGCACCCGTAGAACCTGCTCCGAACACTGAACACGCACCGTCTTCACCGGATGTTGATGCGGCTGTGGAGGAGCTGCAACTTTTTATGTACAGGCGTAGAGAAAGAAAACAACAGATGATCGAAGAACTAAACCTAAGTTCAGACGTGTCCACTGACTACGATGATTCGGATTAACCATTAACTTATGAAATGATCTTCCAATTATGTTATATGACGTCTTATTTCATCCTTTATTAATGTTAAACGGACTTCAAGTTATGTAAAACTACTAGTACTCAATTACATTATAGGCAACAGTAGTAGTATTCAATTACAAGACTACAATTGTCTCAAATTCTCGAACATGTTCTCAATTACACAAACAAACAAATAGTAAATAATACGGTTATTATAACTTCTGACGGAATATCTGAAACAAAGCATTTAAAGTGACCTCGCGTTCTATAGAACGCGATATCCATAGAACATCGCGTTCTACAGAACGCGAGGTACGAATATCGCGTTCTATAGAACGCGAGGTACTGGTTTACCCTGCCTCCCATCAAATCTATCCCTTACTTGTCGAAAGTTAGGGGACTGCCTCCCAGGCACACACACGCCATTCCTGCCTCCCATCAAATCTATCCCTTACCTGCTTATCGGTTTTAGGTAATGGACAAGCAAAGTTACCTCTCTGAACCATTATTTGCCTTACACAACCAGATTCTCCTAGATTGCAAGGGCCAATAATTTTGCCTATATATGAAGAAGAACCATAAACCGAAAATATAAGTTTCATTTGGCAATCAATTCCTAGAATTTTCTAAGTATCCCAATTTCAAAAGTCTTTCATAAAATATTCAAATGGTCGGACGAGGCGTTACTACGAAAGTTTACTACGATGGGCAGATATTCGAGGGTACCGAACTCGGCGTCCTTTTTCACTGCGAAGATCCGGTAACGATAAAGCTTCCGAGGAGATTATCGTTCAAGAAGTTGGTCAAGGAACTAGAGGCAAAAGTTCCTCATTTCGATAATCATCGTTTGTCCGACGTGAAGTATCGGGTGCCAATATCTGTAGACCCTTTAGAGTACTCTGTATGCCAAATTGCGGAAAATGCTGATGTGCAAATGATGATGGAAGCCCACTTCGAGTATTCAATTGGGGGGGGGGGCCCTCGAGCTGTATGTATCGTTCTCCGAGTCTAATCCAGTTGTCGAAATACCAAGCTGGGGCCGGGCGAATTTCGACTTCGATCCGAATGCCAACGTTGATAGCCCGACCGCAGGTCTACGACGTGATTTTGGCCTACTCTGTCGAGACAACGAAGTTGGTGCATCGTCATCTGCTCCTCCAAGGCAGTACTGCGTAGCTAGTATCGGGTTCGACCTGAACCAACCCCCAAACGATGAATTCAATGCACCAACAAATGCATCATACAGTCCATACAATACATACAATCCATACAATCCTTATAGTTTTGGGGGGGAGGGAACGTCGGCTCCTTACGTTACGCACGACCATGAAGCATCATATGGCCGGCACTCAATGTATGTCTCTGGCACCGACTACGATCAACCATCTATGGGGAGACATTCTTCTTTTGGGGGTGAGGGAGCGTCGTCTTCTTACGCTATGCACGACCATGATTTATCATATGGACGACACTCAACGTATGTCCCTAGCACGGAGTACGTTCAACCATCAATGGGAATACATTCTTCTTATGGTGATCTTGATTTTGGTCTTTGAAATGAGGTTCCTGAGCGATCTCGTGAGAGGTCTCCCGCTCATCGACCCCAATCCTCGCCTCAAAGGGTAGTGATTCCAGAAGCTCTACTATTCCAGCTCCCGGAGGATGCTTCTGACGAAGAACCGATTAGAGAACCCGGGTCAGACGGAGACGAGCTGGGGCCATTCTATCCCGAACTAGAAGACTTGACAGAGTTACCAGCAGACCCAAAAGACACCGTCGTTCCACCACCAGATTTGGACGGAGAACCGACTGCGACCAACTATCCTGTAGACGCAAGACCAATTTCTATGTTCCAGCCACCATCCCACTTCACAACGGTTGATATGGATGCAATGGACGTCCCTGATTTTCTCCATGACGACACAATAGATGGCCGAGTCCACCGTTCTGATGGTGAACTAAGAATTGGTATGGCGTTCGCGAAGAAGGAAATTGCGGTGGCGGCAGTTAAGCAGTACAACCGTTGTCATAATGTTGAGACGACGGTTAAGAAAACCCAAGCCAAATACTACAAGGCTCACTGCGTCCAAAAGGATCAAGGCTGTAAATGGAAAATCCGTATATCAGAGTTGAAGAGGGCAGGCAACCGTTAGAAAATAACAAAACTTGAGGGGCCCCATACATGCACCGTTTCTAGTCTCAACCAGGATCACAAGAACCTGGATGCAAAGTACCTCGCGGACATCTTTTCCACACTGGTGAAAACAAATCCCACTGTGTCGGTCCCCACATGTCAGGCTGCAGCTCAAGCTGTCACCGGCTTCCGTCCAGGTTATTCGAAAGCATGGTATGCAAGGAAAAAGGCCAAAGAGGAATTGTATGGCCGGTGGGAGGAATCTTACATAGAGTTGCGCCCGTGGCTTAATCTCCTGCAGAAACATATCCCCAGAATGGTTGTCAAACTTGATACGGTTCTGGCATACGAAAATGATCGTGTCGTCCGAGGTGTTTGTCAATTCCACCGGTTATTTTGGACTTTCCCCCAGTGCATCAACGCATTCAAGCACTGCAAACCGATGGTCCAAATCGACGGCACATGGTTGTACGGAAAATATACACAGATCCTACTTCTAGCTATAGCACAGGACGGCAATCGCAAATGCGTTCCTGTTGCATTCGCAATCGTCCCGAAGGAGGATATGGAGTCTTGGACGTTCTTCCTTACGAACCTACGAAAATATGTCCTTGATCCTGTAATAAGAAGAAGAAGGGATGAAGGGGTGTGTGTTATTTCTGACAGAGGCACAGCGCTGCTGTGGGCGATACAAAATTTGGGTGACTATTGGAAGCCTCCATACATTCACCATCGTTTCTGCTTGCGGCACATAGCCGCAAACTACCTGCTGCAATACAAGAATCGTGATGAACGTCAAATGGTGCTCGATATGGGTACGTCCTTATGACATTTTCATTTACTATATTATTTCTTACTCCCTTTTATTATTTCTTACTCCCATAACTATTCAACTGTCATTCCGTAGGCAACTCGCACTACAAACAAGAGGTGGCTGAGCTGCTCGAGGAATTGAGAGCGAGAAACAAAAAAGGCGCAGAATACCTTGAAAAAATCCCAAAGGAAAAATGGCTTCGATCGTATGACGAGGGCAAACGTTATGGTCACATGACAACGAACTTGGCTGAGGCAGTGAACTCATCACTGAAGGGAGTTCGGCAGTTGCCTATCACTTCCATTGTCAAAGCCACCTATTATCGTTTAGCTACCCTTTTTGCAACCTTGGGCAGGCAAGCAGCTGAGTACATGGCAGGTGGACACAAAGTCCATCCAGATTTCCGCTCAAGACTGCATATTCAGTTGGCCCAATCAAGACAGGTGCAAGCAACTCTCTTCTCGCGAGAAGGACACTTGTTTCGTGTTGCGGAAATTTCCAGGCGGATAGAAGGCATTCAGCACAACGCTTACGTTGTAGATCTGAGGGAAAAAACCTGCGAGTGAGGAATATTCCAAACTTTCAAATACCCGTGCGCACACGCCATTGCTGCTTGCACTAACCAACGAATAGAATACATGCATATGGTTGATCCGGTATACTTACTCAAAACGGTGCTTAAAGTTTACGAAAAAGAGTTTCCTCCAATCGGAAATGAGGTTGATCCAAATGCTGTGGACACTGAACCGATCATACGCCCAGATCCAGCACTACTACGAGCCAAAGGACGTCCACCTTCTACAAGAATATATTGTGCCGAGGATTTGGTCGAACATCGAGAGAAAACCGGACAAAAGAAGCATTGTTCTATATGTCGAAATCTTGGGCACACAGCTCCTAAGTGTCCTAATCGCTCAGCCCCTCGTATTAATTAATTATTTTTCATTTGTATATGTGAGTTCGCACATGACAATCTAATCAATAAAGTCAGTCCACTTCGATTTATACAATCCGTCATCTTATATTTTCAATCATTCAAAAAAATATGTTATGATAGTGTTTTCGAACAACTTTAAATCAGCGTACAATGGACGAAAATTGACCGTGTCAGTGTCATACGATAGAGAATTTCCAATACTACAACCCCAAACTCGATGTTACCTAAAAATTTAAAATTTATACGTATGAAATTCTTCTCGAACATGCCTATCGACATTAGTTGAAATACAACTTCAATCAAAAAAAGTATGCTAGCATAGGGTTTTCGAAGCCATTTTAAACAATTGTAGAATGGACGGAAATTAACCATGTTGGTATCATACGATAGACAATTTTCAGTACTACGACCCCAAACTCGATGATCGCTAAAAATATACCATTTACACGCTCGAAATTGGGTTCGAACAGGCCTACTTAGGCATGTTTTTGCTTGTGGTTCAGGCTGGAAATGCACAGACCTCGCGTCCTACAGAACGCGAGGTCCGTGCGATATATTCCAGCCGCCTTTTCAATTTCTCGGGGACCTCGCGTTCTGCAGAACGCGAGTTACTGTGAAACCGTTACCACGAACTGCAACGCCACGTCGACTAAAATCGCGTTCTGCAAAACGCGAGGTCCTACCTCGCGTCCTACAAAACGCGAGGTCGGCCGACCTGGCAAGAAAGGGGGTCATTTTGCCAAATAAAAGTGTTTGGGAGCTATTTTTTCAGATAATAATTAAAAAGGGGTTTTTCACCCAAAATTGCCAGATTTATATATAAAGAAAATAACATTGCATAATGGATCCGCATCAAGTCACTCCAATCTTACTATATTCTGAAAAGACTTAAATAAAAAAATTAGTGTCTAAATTATACCTATTTTAAAATTTAGTTGTTTAAAGTATTTTTTTGTTAAAAATAAGTGTCTAAAATTTAGGTCCCTGGTAATTATTACCGTTAAAAAAATTCGTTAACCAATCAATGCTTGGCATGTTGCAATAATTTAAACTTTTTTTAATATATTTTTTTGAAGAAAAAAAAATGTTTTTTTAAAAAAATTTCAAAAATTTCAGAATTTTTTTAATTTTTACAAAGCAGTCCTAAATTCCCTAAATTTTCTCAAACCCAAACCCTAAATCACCGTCACTGATCGTCTCCTTGATCATACTCCTTTGTTCGCCGGATCTAGATGGTCGTTTCTCCCATCACGGTGTCGTCGAAAACGACGAACGACGTGCTAGTCAAACGTCATTTCGCGTTCGACGTTCGGCTGTCACGTTGTTCATCGTTTTCAACGACGTCATGATGAGGAAAGAACAACTAGATTCAGTGACCAAAGGAGTGTACTCAGGGGCGGCGATCGGCAGCGGAAGCAACAACGATATATGGTTGGGTTTGGGAAAATTTAGGAATTTTTGGGATTGTTTTGTAAAAGTTAAAATTTTTAGGATTTTCTAAATATTAATTTTTTGTGTAAAAAATGTTTTAATTTATAAAAAAAACAAAAAAAAAACATGTCACGTGTCATGTTTTGATTGGTTAACAAGGTTTTTAACGACAGTTAACTACTAATTATCTAAAAGTATAACGGTTGAACCTTTAGGCACCTAAAATTATAACGGTTGAAACTTTAAATAATTTTTTTCATAAAAAAAGAAGGGAAAACTACACCGGTGGTCCCCAAACTATTATCATTTTCCTATTTTGGTCCCCAAACTATGTTTTTCGGCAAAATCGTCCCTTCTGTTACATAGTTCTCCTGTTTTAGTCCCAGGCGTTAAATAGCTAACGGTTTTGCTGACGTGACATTTTTTTTAAGAGGAGAGAGAAATGATTAAAAAATATTTAAAAAATGCCACGTCAGCAAAACCGTTAGCTATTTAACGTCGGGGGACCAAAACAGGAGAACTATGTAACAAAAGGGACGGTTTTGCCGAAAAACATAGTTTAGGGACCAAAATAGAAAAATGATAATAGTTTGGGGACCACCGGTGTAGTTTTCCCAAAAAAGAAGATATAGTTTGATATTTTTTTTAGCCTTCTAAAAAATACATACTTCACGCCACGTGGATAAAAAAGTTGGTTTGTTCATAATCCTCACACATTCCTCTATTTCTCCACCCGAAACACCGTCTGCCATTGCCAAACATTCTTTACCTTCCATTTCTTCTACTCGCGCCACCGCTCTTTCAGTCTTTCTCCACTTTCCAAACTTCCTGGGCTCTCGAAAACACTCCTAAACCTCTCTCACATTCTCCGATTCGAATATGGAATCCATTGGAGTCCTCATGGCTTGCCCCATGAACCCTTACCTCGAACAAGAACTCCACAAGCGTTTCAACCTCCACAGGTTCTGGAAAGTTCCCGAGAAATCTGCATTCCTTACTGCTCACAGTAACTCAATCCGGGCTGTTGTCGGAAACGCCTCCGCCGGCGCCGATGCCAATCTCATCGAGGCATTGCCCAAGTTGGAGATTGTTGCCAGCTTCAGTGTGGGGCTTGATAAGATCGATTTGGCCAAGTGTAAAGAAAAGGGTATCCGAGTTACCAACACCCCCGACGTTTTGACTGAGGATGTGGCGGATTTGGCCATTGCTTTGATGTTGGCGGTGTTGAGGAAGCTTTGCGAGAGTGATCGGTATGTGAGGAGTGGAAAGTGGAAGAAAGGGAAATATATGTTGACTACTAAGGTTCGTTGTCTTGAATTTACTTTTGTTTATTAGTTTTTGCGTATTTGGCGCTTTTGATAATATTAACCTTTCTGGACTGTTATTGGATTGTGCTGAATCTGTTCTTTGCATAGTTATTTATCATGTGCCAGCGAATTTGTGTTTCTAATTAGTGAGTTTCTATGTTTACGGGGTTTTTGTTTTCTGCAGTAAAGATGGATAATCTTGCCATTTAGGCTTCTGTCCTGAATGATTCTGGGGCGAAAAAATTGCTTATACTCCTTGTATTCATGTTTCAGCATATGCATTTAGTTTAAGATGCAAGTTTTATGCTTGTAAATTTCATGGTTGGCTGTTCTTTTAGCCTCTCAAGTTTTTGCTTTGTGGTACTCTAGTGGCTGCATTTGTTGAGTTGTTGTCATCCCGGTCTCACAAACAAGCGAAAGAGTTTCGTCGATGATTACGCTGTCATTGTTTCCGGTTTCACCTCTTCATATTACTCATCTCTCTTTGGATTTCAGTATGATCATTATGTTGTAGCAGATTCGAAATGGTCGAGGGTGTTTTATATATTGAACTAATATACAAATGCTTGGTAAGCACAAGAAACCGTGATAAAGTCTTTAGTGGCATGTTGAAAAAAGGTTGAAATGCTTTACCCGAGTAGTTTTATTGGGGAAAAGGCAATTGAGCCATGCTATCAAAACTTCTGTAGATATGGTTTTCGTCTAATAAGAAAATTCAGCTGTTGATAGAAAGCACTAATCCGAGTGAAGTTTTATGAGCATAAAGCTCGTTAGTTTAAACAATTCTTGCTTTTGAAGGTGTAGATCAGCGGCCATAGCCGATAAGGATAATATTTGGGTATTTTACACATAGCACTACTATTGTAACTCCAGTTGATTTAAGCAAAGAAATCTGATATTCAGGCTGCGAATATCATCAGCATTTTTATATATTTGACAGCTCAAATGGCCCCCGAGTAGTATCATAAATAAGGCGTGGAGTTACAATAGTAGTGCTATGTGTATTTATTGTCGTCCTATGTCTACCATACATGGACATAGAGGTAGGTACATGTTTACATAATGCAATTATGGATGTCTTTTGTCTATCTGTAACTATATATTTCTCAAGAATGATATGTAATGCATATAGCAAGGAACTCAGAAGGCCCCCCGAGTAGTATCATAAGGCGTGGAGTTACAATAGTAGTGCTATGTGCATTTATTGTCGTTCTATGTCTACCATACATGGACATAGAGGTAGATACATGTTTACATAATGCAATTATGGATGTCTATCTGTAACTATATATTCCTCGAGAATGATATGTGGTGCATATAGCAAGGAACTCAGAAGGATGCTTGGTAGGTATGAGGTTCCCTTGTAAGGATAATGGAGGTTCAAACAATTCTAGGTACAAGTACAAGGAGTTATAAACTACTTTGGAGTAATAGTACAAAGTAATTCAGGAGAACAGTTTCTTTTACTAACGGTTTCAAGATTGTGAATTAACTGAAAATGGGTCACTGATTAGCCATTGTTACTATAAATTAGTATTCTTCCTTGTTTGACTTGTTTGAAATTAGTGCCGAAAGCAAGGGCATTAAGCTGTAGTTAGAGTCTTGTGGGGGAGGCCCTCTGACTAGTACTAAAAAATATTTGATTCATTTGTATGCTCGAGTATACGCAGCTACTTGCCCTTGTTTTCGTGCCCATTTAACTGTACTATTTCTCATACTTCAGTTCACTGGAAAAAGAGTAGGCATTATTGGGCTTGGCAGGATCGGCATGGCAATTGCAAAGAGAGCTGAAGCATTTAGCTGCCCTATTAGTTACCATTCTAGAACAGAGAAACCAGAAGCCAAATACAAATATTATCCAAATGTTGTTGAACTTGCTGCCAATTGTGATATCTTGGTTGTTGCTTGTTCACTGACCGAAGAAACCCGACACATCATTAACAGGAAGGTGATCGATGCTATGGGTCCAAAGGGTGTGCTCATCAATGTTGGGAGAGGCCCTCATGTTGATGAGCCTGAGTTGGTTTCCGCGTTGGTTGAAGGCCGGTTAGGAGGTGCTGGACTTGATGTGTTTGAACACGAACCTGAAGTACCCGAAGAGCTTTTCGGGCTCGACAATGTGGTGCTCTTACCTCATGTGGGAAGTGGCACGGTAGAAACCCGTAAAGCCATGGCTGATCTTGTGCTTGGGAACTTGGAGGCACACTTTCTGAAGAAACCATTATTGACTCCTGTGGTTTAGTGGTAATTGGGAGCTTCATGTTGCTGCTCTCGTTTATATTTTTCATGATCTTTAGGACATTGTTGCCTGGAATTACATATACACGAATGTCAAAACCTTATTCATTTTCTGTTACAATGTTAGCCCGTTTCTTTAATTGCTTGCCTTAATTTGAAATCTTGGGTTTATTTCATTTTGTAGGATGGAAATTAACCAAGTAATTGTCGTCTCACTTTACATATATATAGATACAGACACGCTAGGATAAGATTCTCTTACACCATGTAAAATTTGAAAGTTTTACACTTTTTTGGACATTAGATGAAAGTGGACATTAGATGAAAGTAAATGGATGACTCAGATTAATATCATAGAAAAAATAAGGAATTAATCTTAGTAATTTATATACTCTCATCCAATTATTAAAAAAAGATGTAAAAATAATTAAATTTTACACAATGTAAATGGATCCTAGCTATAATAATAATAAAAAAAAGAGTTACCTAAGTTTATGAGTAGTTTTTCCTATTAAATTATTCTTTATTCTTTATGTTTTAACTGATACTCGTCGTTACTTTTATTAAATAAGGATAGAATACAATAAATTTTACAAGAAAAATACAAAAGTAAAACAAATTTGATCATATTAAAAACAACTCGACCAATATACCCATATAAAAAAAATTAAAAATTCAACCAAACAACTCGAATAAATGATAGATAAAAATAAACGGATCGCAATAACTTCAATACATCTATTATTATTCGCAATAACATCAATACAAAGACTTCCATCTATTATTGTATTAACGGTCACTATATAATGATAATAACGCCGTCCAAAAGCGTTATTAGAAAAAACAACGATCCACAATTACTTCAATACATCTATTATTGTTCATAAAATTGATAGAACTTCGTGACTATAAACACGGCCGCAACTGTAATTTAAATCCCTGCTCTACGCCAATCAAAGACTTGTATCCACAATGAGACGTTGACAAAACAGATGGGGGATCCGATTACACCATGGATAGCAAAGTTGATCAGCTGCAAAAAAAACCCCTCATTTAGCAAGAAATTCTACAACACCAATGATCATGCCAAAAAAGAGTAGTACGAGGGTACGATAACCCATCGAGGCTTGAAAATTAATTAAAATATTATTTTATAATTAATAAATTAAATTAAAAATTATATTTAATAAAAATATATGCTTCTAAAAGGGATTATAAATTCATAAAATAAAAATAAAAATAATAGAAATTGAGGCTCCATGCAGAAAGAAATCAAACCACTTACAGCACGTCCAACCCATCCAGGCTTGAAAACCGGTCGTGGGCCTTGAAATGAAATTGGTCCCTAAACCGAATTTGGACTCAATTGAAATTTTCTGGAATTAGTATTTATGTTGTTGTACAAATTGTTCTAGTTTGAAAAATACTATATATTAAATTTGAGTCGAACAAAATCTCATTTAAGGTTTTTTTTGGTAAATCGTTGAATCATTCAGTCAACTGAAAATCAATATTTTTAATAATCTAACTTTCTTTTAAATGTGTTCGATAATTCAGAATCATACTTATCACTTAACGAAGAATACAACATTTTCTTTTTTATTTTTATTCTTCTAAATATATTATCTTTTAATTTTTATATTTATCAAAGAATATAACTTAAGAGAATGTGTCTAGTAAAAGCTTTACACAACGGTTTGGGGCCACACCATAAGTCCTCCTAGAATAGTATTGTTTTCCCATTACCTAACAGCCATCTAAAAGCATCTTCATTCATCCACCTATTCACTTCAACACTAGTCCAATTCTTTACTATCCCTCTCCACATCGACGACATTTTTTTCGAGTTGGATACTTTCCTTCTCTAGCTACGATTTATTCCTCCGTACTTCGAGTATAAGATTCTCCTCCACAAGGCCCTATACTCCGTTGTATATCTCCATCGCCACTTCGCCATGAGAGCTTTGTTCTTTGTTTTGATATCAATTACACCAGCACCACCCTTATTCTTTGGAAGGCAGACCCGGTTCCAATTAATCCTTGCCAATAATGATTCAACCGATGTTGCGGCATAGGTGCAATAGTCGCTAATAACGATTCAACAGTCGCTAATAACTTGAGAGAAAGTTTCGCTAATATCTGGTATTAGCGCCGTGAAATTTTCTATGCGAGTACTAACCGGTCGTCAAGGTATGCTGAAATCTTGTGACAGATGAAACAAACCACAAAAAACAAAGAAAAACGTGTCAAAAGGGCAAAGAAAAACGCATGCCATATAGACAGAAATTTTTATTAAAATATGAAAACAAGAAAAAACAAGAAAATAAAAAACACTGACGATCGATAACTAAAAACTATTTGATTGCCGATCGCCGGCTAATGTAAAAAAATAAAGAAAATGCAGCGACGACTTAGCTATTTGAGAGGAAAAAACTAGAGCTTTTAGATAATATAGCTTTTTTTTAAGTTAAAAATGTTTAACAATTTTAACACTTATTTTTTAATTTACCAAACAATACTTAAATTAAAGTAGAATTTTTGAGTTGGCTGCTGGTTTGTCCATCAATGAATCGAAATCTAAACTGTATGGTGTTAATGTGGATGATGATTCAACGAGGAGAATGGCGATGCAATCAATTGGGGTTGGGGCTCTTTACCAACTATATATCTGGGTATTCCGATGGGTTTCGCTCATAATTCCATGGTGCTTTGGAAACTTGTTATCGAGAAGGTGAAAAAGAAAATTGATGGATGGAAAGGTAAATTGCTTTCTTTTGGTGGGTGAATAACTTTGGTCAAATCTGTCTTAGCCAATTTACCCATATACTACTTATCGATCTTTAAAATGCCGGCAAAAGTGGCTAACATCATTAATTCCTGCATTGCTAAGTTTATATGGGGAACAAAGATGGAAGAAGTATCCATTGGGTAAGGTGGGAAGTGATATGTAAGCCAAAGTGTCTTAGTGGTTTGGGAATTGTTGATGTGAGAATAAGAAACAGAGGATTGATGAACAAATGGCTGTGGAGATTCGGTAGCGAAACTAAAAGTCTGTGGAGACAAGTTATTACGGCCAAGTATAAACTGGATCCATCCCGTGCTGTCTTGAAGAAGGGTGGCTGTCCGAAATCATCTTGGGTGTGGCGGGACATCATTAGACCTCTATCCAATGATGAGGACTTTTTTCTACTAATATTCGGGTCAAAATTGGTGATGGCGAGTCTACTGATTTCTGGAATGACCAGTGGACTGAAGTTCCTTCGCTACGACTTGCTTATCCAAGGATATATGCAATGGCAGTTAAGAAGGAGGGAAAGGTGGCTGAGTTTGGATCCAGAATTAACGGATCTTGGACATGGAATATTGAATTTCGTAGGAGGTTCTTCGATTGGGAGCTGGAAATTTGCGAAGCTTTCAGGATCACTATTAATAAGGCTGGCAGAATAGCCCTGGAGAGGGACACTATCAAATGGGCGGGGTCAGCGAAAGGTGTTTATACCTCCAGGCTCCAAAGACTACTGCAATTTTATTCAAGGGGAGGTACGAGAGGGAAGCGATGTTTGGAAATTAGTTTGGGCAAGTTGCTACTCCTCCGAAGGTTGTTGCGTTCTGTTGGAAGGCAATACACAAGAGGATTTGCCAAAAGAGGAGTCCCTACTCACGGTGCAGGTACGTGTGTTTTCTGTAAGAAAGAGGTTGAATCTATTAACCATTTGTTCTGCCACTGCCCGATAACATGGGGTATATGGCAACAATGGTGCACCGGGTGGAACATCACTTTAACCATGTCTGAAGATTTAAAATCTCTCCTACTGATGTGGGCTCAATTGCCGATTAAAAATGATTTGCAAAAGTTTTGGCTGCTGTCTTTATTTGCGATAATTTGGACTATATGGTTGTGTCGAAACGAGTCGATTTTCCAAAAGAGGTGCTATGATAGTGCGCGAATGTTTGATCTCATTGTATTAAGATTAGGACACTGGTGCATAGGTATTTGGCCAAGCTGTGTGACCTCCTTAACTGATTTTGTTAGATGTCCCCAAAGAATTGTAATTCCCGAACTCTGTAAACTTAGACCCAAGGATAGCTGCTGGGTTGCACCAAGTAGGGGATCACTAAAGTTCAACGTAGATGGTGCGGTTAGTGGGGGATACGGAGCTGCAGGTATTGGTGGGGTTCTAAGGGATTGCAAAGGTAAAATCCTAAGTCAATTCTCCAAGTCTGCTGGAATCACTGATTTGTTTAGCGCTGAAGTTATGAGCATATTAGAGGCTTGTGAAATATTTGCCGAATCAAGATGGGCATGCGATCATCAGCTCATAATTGAATCCGATAGTATCGGGGTTGTAAATTGGATTAACGGGAAAGGAAATCCTCCTTCAAGCATCGCTAAGCTAGTGGATAGGGTGACGATGTGGGTGAGGAGGAGAAGCTGGAGTGTCTTTTGATTTTAGGGAAAGAAATACCACTGCCCACTGTTTAGCACGTTCGGGGATAAGCAGGGATGACCCTCTCGTGTGTTTCTCTTAAAGGGCCATGGTGTGATTATGTGTTTGAAGCCAAGGAGGGGTGGTATGATCAAGCAAACGATGCAAGGTTGGATGCTGGGTGCTTCAGTCAGGTGGGTCTAGCAGTGATGGCATCATGTTGTGATCAACTCAGCTGAGTTTTGTCGGATTGGATGTACCCAAATCATGATTTTTTTGCACTCTTTTTCCTCCATTTAGATTAGGGAGGTTTTTTAATGAGGTAAGATTTCATGAATTCCCTTTTCATCAATAAAGTTTTAAATTTCAAAAAAAAAAAAAAAATTAAGAGTATATCAAACTTATATCAAATCCAATTCGAAGCAATTAAAATACTGTTCCGCTTAATCAAACATGTTACATTTAAGTTCCAAATTTAAATAACTTGCCAAATATTCAAACAATATTGCATTTTGTTTCATTGATTTCTCTCTTTGGAAAAATTGTTATCTTTTCAATGGTTTTTTTTAATTAAAATGTCTATATCTGATATTTTATTTAAGACTTAATTGGGCAATTATTAGTTATATTTAAGTGTTAGGTGACAATTATTATTTTAACTTAAAAAAATGTCGATGACTTGTATGAATAAGTTGGATTCGGTATTCAATGATTTTTAAATAACATTTTAAATGCCAATAATTTGAACCTTCCAACGATTTAAATGTGTTGAAAATAATCCCATTAATATTATTTTTAATTAAAATGTCTATCTTGTTATGAATATTTATCTATGTGAATGTCTATCATGATAAAAACTTTATCAAGGAGATTTAATTTATTTATTATTAGAAATATTATCTCTATTAATTAGAGTTTAATGTATTATGTACTTCTTATACCTATAAATAAATGAAGACATTGTACACAATTCTAGTTTTTGATAATAATACGAATCTCCATATTCCTCTCATTTTTTTGTTCTTTTATTCTTGTTATTTGTTTTTTTATTTACAACACGTTATCAGCACGAGACTCTAATCAACTGAGGTCGATTTTAGGATGAACCGAATATTCATATACTTCTATTCTCATGGGTTGGATCTTGAACGGTGGTGCCATTTTTTGTGTTATTTTTACTACTGGTAAACTACATCTCCACACTTGGAAATATACATAGGTTATCATTTTATACCTTAACTATTCCTAGCGATATTAAAAGGTAGGTTAATTCATATGCTTATTTTATATAAGGTTATTTAAGGTAGGTTATATATTTATATAAAGTTATAACATATATCCTGTTTGGAAAGTTATATAAGATTATAAACATATACAATGTTTTAAAATACAAAAAAACGAGGGAAAAGAATGATTTGTTCTTCTACCATTTTTGATTTATTGGTTTATCTATGATTATTTTATCTATTTTTTAATAGATGTATATGGATTATTTTATGAGTATATTATTATATTTATTTTATTCTATTAATAAGATTTGATATTTTTAACCATATTTTGAGTTTTACATGATATCTTTAAATGGCTTGGAAAGACAAAAGAGATTATGAGGAGTTATTTTGGTCATATATATCTCCATTGTCCTTGAGAGGAAAATCAATATCGGTAAACTCTATTTTTATTCTTTAATTTATGATTTTAAGGTGTTATAAATTATGGTGATTTATGTTTTTTTGAGAGAATGGTTTAATCCGAGTATATTGGCTGGACATCCCGTTCTGCGAGGCTACTGGTCTCAAAGGAGGTTCTTTTTAGAGGACCTTGTGGACTGGTTTAACAATGCCACGTATGAGGATTAAATATTTGTTCTTTATAAGTATTGTTTTTATATATATATATTGGTTGCTCAATTATTCTTTAATACCATGATTGTTATAAAGTCTATATTTGCTTGAAAGCAATATTATTTTTGTGTCGAAAAATTCGATTATAGACTTCCCAAGTTCAAGTTACGAAAACCGTCTTGATCCAAAAAAAAAATTGGGAGACATTCCCTGAAGTGAATGCAAGCATGATGTTTATTCCATGCGATTATTGGATTTGTTTCATTCCTTGATGTGAATGCAAACATGATAATTTACTATATGGTTAGTGAAAAAAACTCAGTTATGTGCCAGAGTATCACTATGAGGTTTTAAAGACCTATTGGCCTTCGCTACATTCCATGAAGTGAATGTGATATTTTTATAACGAAAAATAAAAATAAATGCCACATTAGCAATTGGGGTCGCGATTGAGACCATAAAAAATAGACATGGATAAAATGATCCTTTTGGGAATGTTTATATCCACCGAAAGTGAGATTATAAGGATGACAAGAATGATATATATCATATCAAAATCTTTATATTATCAATACAATGGTACAAACCATTGGTTTCGTAATTGTCAAACGCCAAAGTATTATGGACTTTATCCATAAGCATGAATGATAAATGAAAGAAAATATAAATAAGTTTTGTTTATGGCGAAAATAATTATGACGTTGTTAGTTCAACTCAATTGAATATTGTTAATTTCTTCATAACCCTTAAAGGGAACAATTCACCATTTATTTTATTTCTCTTATAACTTTTAAAGGGAATAATTGATCTTTTATTTATTTTGTTTTATGTTAATTTTATTATTGATTTATGTTAATTTACTTTATATTAACTTGTTTTTACATATTATTTATTTATGATTTATGTTAATTTATTCTTTGAAGAATATGGTTACTTTTGGGATAAAATATACAATAAATTGTGGCTGTTTATGCCTAGCAGACAGTGAAAGTACTCATACTATAGCGTAAGAAATATTTTCTCATTTAAATGCAAGGGAAAAATATGAGTACTATTTCCTAAAGTACTAAAATATTAATGCTTCGTAAGAGCAATAAGTTCTTGAGGGTTTATCTCTGATAGATAACCGATTTGATATGATGTGCTATATTTAATATTTTTCATTCCCCGAAGTGAATGAAACAAAGCACATTTTGAAAGGTGCATAACTATGCATATTTTCCCATTTAAAATGCAAGAGAATAATGTGAGTATTATATCCGGAAGTACAAATATCACAGAAGGCTTCGACTGAGAAAATATGTTATTGCCAAATGAAATTCTATTCTATTTTCACAGTGCATTATACTCGTCAAAGACACAAAGAGACTTATTGAATTTTAAAGATATTTGCAGAAATATATTGAGAATATTAGTCGAGGGGTGCCGACTATCTCAATATTACGAGTATAACTCAAGGCAATAATAAAATCTTGAAAAAAAATATATGCACTGTCATCCATATTGTACTACTCAAGAATTAGTACAAATTGAAGCTCAGTTTACTGATAATTTTATTATTTGGCATGACCGGTTAGGCCATCCCGGTTCAATTATGATGCAAAATTTTTTTACACTTTTATGTGGTCATTATTGAAGAACTAAAATTTTCTTCATAGTAATGTTTTTCATGTGATACTTGCTATCAAAGCAAATCGATTATTCAATCATCATCAGCTAAGATAGATTGTGAATCTATTAATTTTCTGGAACATATACAAGGTGATATATGTGGGCCCATACACCTTTCTTACAGTCCATCTAGATATTTTACAATTTTAATCAATGCATCGAATATATGGTTATATGTATCCTTGTTATCAACCCGTAACTTGGTGTTTGCGAGGCTACTTGCTCAGTTGATAAAATTATGAGCACATTTTCAAGATTACCTTATAAAGACAATCAATCTTGATAATGCTGGTGACATGTCATTTTACATATAGTATCACTAATTTGCATCAAGCCAACAAATTATCATAAGTTCTCCCCATTATAAATGGTTTTTGGTCAAAACCAAATATTTCTCATCTTAGATTTTTTTTTGTGTGCGGTATGTTCTGATTCCTCCACCACAACGCACAAAGATGAGTTCTCAAAGGAGGTTGGGAATATATGTCAGATTCAAATTTCCCTTGATAATTAAATATCTTGAGCTTCTGATAGGGAATTTATTTACAGCTCAATTTACTACTATCATTTTAATGAGTCAGTTTTCCCAACCGGAAAAAGAAATAAATTGAAATGAATTATCATTATCTTAGTTTGATCCACGTACTCAACAATGTGAACTATAAGTTCAAAGGATAATTCATTTAGCAAATCAATTGCCATATGATTTTGCTGACCCTAATAGAGTGACTATGTCACATATACCAGCTATGAATGCTCCGTTTAAATTTGATGTCCTGGAAAGACAAACTCTAGTTGCTAATGAGTCTAACTTACGCCTATAGCGTGGTAGACAAGTAGGTTCCAAAGATAAAAATCCTCGGAAAAAAAGGGAAGGGAGCTATAGTTATGATGGTCTGGTCGAGGAATCAACGAATTATGAAAATATCAAGAAGAGATTAAAAGGTCTCCAATAGAGACATTAACATGACTTAGGTACATGATAATAAAGAGATCTCAATAGATTATATCATGTCTGGTAATAAGTGGAACTGAAATCAAATCGACGTCGATAATACATTTGCATGCAATATATCACTAGAGATTTAATTTGATGATGTGGATCATGAATCATTTTCAATTGAACAATGTAAACAAAGAAATGATTGGCCAATATGGAAAGAGACAATTAAGGCGAAACTAAGATCTCTTTCGAAAAGAGAAGTATTTGGGCCTATAGCCCGTATATTGAAATGTGTAAAGCTCGTGGATATTAATAAGCCTTTGTGAGAAAGAGAAATCAAAAGGAAAAATCATGAGATATAAGCTTGTTTGGTTGTACAAAGATTCTCACAAAGATATGAAATTGATTATGAGGAAAATATATTCCTCGGTGGTGGATGCAGTTACTTTTAAATAGTCTGACAATAAATGAAATAACTCAGTTTCCGCCTAATGGATGTTGTTACATCTTATTTGTATGAGCCTCTTAATAACAACATTTACATGAAGCTTCTGGAAGGATTTAGACTGCCAGAAGCAGTTAATTCAAGTTCTCGAGAACATTATTCAATTATATTGAATATATCTTTTTATGGATTAAAACATTATGGGCACATTTGGTATAATCGCCCCCATTGAATACTCATAATCGGAAGGCTATAAGAATGATTTAAATTCTGGAGCATTTTATTAAGAGGTTTAGTTTTGGATTTGTCTTTGTTTTTATTGTGTATATTGGCAATTCATTGAGACTCATGAAGATATCTCCTTAACAATGGAATTCTTGTTCAACAATTGGCATACACAGAAAAATGTTTAAAGAGACTTTACATACATAATGCATATTCGATGGTCATTATTTGATTGCTAGGTCTCTTAATGTAAACAAAGATCCATTATGCCCTCGAGAAAAAGGTGATGATATTCTTGGTCTAAAAACACCATATATACATTAATTGATCTGGAAGCATCATATCTTAGCTGGTCCAGAAATACTATCTAAGTGCTACGAGACCATTGCCTTTAAATAATTGCTATGCATGAGGCAAAGCCGAAATATGTGTTTGGCTAAACATATCCAGAAGATATGTGAATTGCTTTCACAAGATATGCCACAATGCTATCTTGTAGATATAATGCAAGATGTATATCTCAAGAAAGGTGGATACATCAAATATGACAAAATGGAACATATTACTCCAAAATTTCATCACTCGCAATCTTTAGAAAAATAATATTCAAGTTTGAATTATGAAGATTCAAAGATTTTCTGTGATGTTTTCATGAGGGGGAGTAAATACGCGTTGCACTCTTTTTCCCTTAACCGAGATTTTGTCCCAATGGGTTTTCCTGGTAAGGTTTTTAATGAGGCAACATGTTTTGCGTATCAAAGATGTGTGTACTCTTTTCCTTCACTAAAGTTTTTTTCACTGGGTTTTTATCTTAGTAAAGTTTTTAACGAGGCACATTATCTTCATAGACATCCAAGGGGGAGTGTTATGAATATTTATCTATGTGGATGTCTATCATGATAAGAACTTTATCAAGGAGATTTGATTTATTTATTATTAGGAATATTATCTATATTAATTAGAGTTTAATGAATTATGTACTTCTTATGCCTATAAATAGATGAAGGCATTGTACACAATTCTAGTTTTTGATGATAATACGAATCTCCCTCTTCCTCTCATCTCTTTGTTCTTTTATTCTTGTTATTTGTTCTTTTATTTACAACATATCTGATGTAGATACTCTATTTTGTTTAAGGATTAGTTTGGCTGTAACCCCCTCGTCCCAGTCTGGCCGGATGACCGGTCCGAGTTGGCTACACGGGGAAAACCGAAGCGAAACCCGTTAAGGTTCCCCCTCGGTTAGCAACCTTAGAAATTTTTTTTATATTAATCTTGTCTATAGGCATATTCATTCCTAAGTGATCACGTCAGCGGAAAACATCAAGAAAGAATCACATTCGAACCTAAGACCACACATTAAACAGTCCATTTTAAAGTCACAGAGCAGGCCGTATCGATATACCAATTAAGGGTATCGATACGCCTTGACTAAGTCAACCCCTTCAATCAACTCAGGGAAGACCGTATTGATACAGCCCTTGAGCGTATCGATACGCCCTTCTCGGTCAACATCTCGTGGTCAACGAGATAAACCCGTACCGATACGCCTCAACACCGTACTGATACGCCAAAGACTCACCATATTCTCAGAATTCCAATGAGCAAAGAGCGTATCGATACACCCCCGTGTATCGGTACGCTAAGCCTAAACTGAGTCCTGCAGGCAAGATCGTATCGATACAATCCTTAGGCATATCGATACGCCCTGCATTGCAATTCTCCAAAATTCAGCAAATGACCCTCAAACCCAACTCTAAATGCATTTTAAGACCCTCCTATCCACACTCAAGCACTCATACACATTTCATGGACAAAAGCAAAACATATAAGGCAATCTAGCTGAACAATAATGCACCTACACATGGCAATCACATAGGGGATAGATATTGTATAAATAGACATGCTTGAGAGTTTAAAAAGCCAAGTGGCACATATAAGCAAGCAATAAATAGACATGGTCCACAATCCATAAAACTCAATCATAACACATCCATAATTCAACATACTCAAACAACACAAATCACCTAAGGAGTTTGACACCAACTCCCCCAAGTCTATACCCCATCGTTTAGGCATTATTACAAAACACAAATCATACTTGAGCTAGCTTGAGAACTCCAAAAGCTCCTCCCTTGCCCACTTGCCTCTCGAACTCTAACGATCTGCATGTTGGAAACAAAAGAGAGCGTAAGCTAACTAGCTTAGTGAGAGAAGCTCTACAAATCCACAACATGCAGTTTTCAAAACACTTTGCATAAATGGAAAGAAAACGATGAATGCACGAATGACTTTCTCAACAACAATACATGGTTTGCACAAGCACAACCAACATACACACACGGTGGGACTACACATCACCATTTCGACTAGTAGATTTCCAATGGGACTACACATCAAAGTACTTTCCTACTAGTCACTACCGGTGGGACTACACATCACTGTAGTTAAGACAACCATCACGTGAGGCTCGACATCAACACGACTACACATTAGCAACCGTATAAGACAACTCGAGGTGCATATGAAAACCACAACACATAGCCATTCATCCACACATAACAAGGTATGGGAGTAGAAACTTACACTCGGGTTTAGGTGAACCCTCAAGGTCCCACCCAAACCCCCAAAGGTTCCATATCGTACATATTTCAAAGATTAACAATTCTACTCACCGTTGTTACCCAAGTGAAGACCGAAGACCAAGCTCAAGATTCCGAAATCTCCGGATTCGTCCCCGAAGCCTCACCAACCAAATTCCTTGTTTCTAAACAATCAAACACACTCTATTAATCACCAAAACAACCACAAACCACTGCTGTAACTCATAACATCAATTAAGCATCAAACTAAGCCAATAACACCCACAAAACTTCTATTTTCGAGCAGCCCTATTGCACACACCAAAACCTTTGATTTAGACCCCTTTTTCACACTTAAATGCCTTCAACACAACCCCTAACTATCATACTAACTTCAACCCCTAATTTCCAACATAGAACACCCTCAAAACCAACCTTAAAACCCATCCAAAACCCCATCAAAACCCAAATCCGAGAATATACGTAAAACTCTTTAAAAATCACATATATTGGATCCCATGAACAACAAACAACCCACACATCAATAACAAACCAAAAACTTTAGCTAAAAACCATAAAGGTAACATTTTTATCCAAAATCCTCCAAACTCCAAATCTCAAAAACATGTACAAAAATGAAAACAAAAGGTATTAGCTTGTAGAGAATAACGAGGTCAAGTCAAAAACGTGGTTACCTTTGCGAAACCATTCAAAATGAGCAAGATATGTGATGCAATAGTGTCAAGGGGAAGGGGGGAACTCCTTGTCGTCAAAATGAAAATGGTGAGAGGTAGAAGATGAGCCAAAAGCAATTATTTTATGTTTGTTTAAAATTGGGAAGCCAAAGACCAAAATACCCTTAATGAAGTAAGGAAATCACAATAGGAGACATCCATGACTATTTGGGCTTGTTTTGAAAAAATGGTCAAACTCAATTTATTTGTTTTAAAACCCAAGACCCAATATAATATTTTATTATCATAGATAGAAAACCGAAACCCGAATCATTATTTAATTATTATTTTCACCCGACCCCCGAACCCGGGTGTTGCATGGGCAATTATTAGCCATAATTTAAGTAATAGGTGACAATTATTATTATTTTACCTTTGAAAATAATTTGAACCTTCCAACGCTTTAAACGAGTTGAAAAAATAATCACATTAATATAAACCTAATCTCCTATAGCTTTAAGCATGTGCCATGACACATCAAATGGGTAGCTATGAGTAGGGTTGTAAATGAGACCAGACAGAGATAGATCGCGAGCTATTTGACTTTGATTTGGTCAAAGCTTGATTAACACTTGACACGAGCTTGAACACGGCTTGTGTTCTTAACGAGTTGAGTCGAGCTACTTGATACCCGACTTAAAAAAGCTCGCGAGCCACTCGAAAATATAATATTTTTTTATTTTTAAAATTAAAGTGAACTAAAAATTAGGTTGGGTGCTTTTGGTTGTTATGTTATGATAATTTAATTTTTAGTTTAACTTTCTTTATATTTGGGTAAACTACTCAGGTGACCATCGAACTATTTGGGCGTACCTATTTTGACCACTAAACTAGGCAATTCGTCAATCAGACCACCAAACTTTTAAATTGATCCTATTTTGTCCACTGTCGTTAAAAAACTAAAGGAGGGTGACAAAGGGGCGATGTGACAGTTAACGGAAATTTGTAAAATTACAAATTTGGTCCATGTTATTTACCTATTATATCAATTTGGTCCTAATTTTAATTTAATTAAATAAAATTAATCAACCAATCATATGGTGACACGTGTAATTATATAAATTTCCCTCTAACAATTACGTCACTCATTTAACGACACTTAACAGAAACTAGCATTCGAGTGACCAAAAGTTTACCGCTCGAAAACGTAAGTGACCTTATCGGTCTAATTTGAAAATCGGTGACCAAAATTGTACTGGAGAGAAACATAAGTGACAATTCCAGTAGTTAGCCCTTCAATTAATTGAAGTATTTCTAAATATGTTGATTTATGAAAACTATGCCAAAAACTAATTATATAAATTTTGGGTAAGCAACAATGAATGTCACTTAATTATGGGTAATGTTACATTTAGGTCACCCAATTATTAAACGTAGGGTCACACAATTATGGGTAAAGTTACACTTTAGTCACCCTTCATATTTAAATATATATATATATATATATATATCAATTTGCATATTAGATTAATTAATAATTTCAAATGAAGTAGTTTATTGTTAAGGAGTGTATACAAGTGATTTGGAAGAAAAAAATGACTAAATTAATATATTATTTAAATATGAAAGGTGAGAAAAATGTAACATTACCCATAATCTAGTGAACCAAAAGTAACATTTAATAATTGAGTGACCAAAATGCAACCTTACCCATAAATGAGTGACTCAAGTGTAACTTTTAATAATTCGATGACCCAATCGTAACCTTACCCATAACTGAGTGACCTCCTTGGTAGTTTACCCATAATTGTTTTGATATAACCACACTTAGGGATCAATTGGTGGGGAGGGTGCGAAGGGTGTGTTCTCCTTTTGTGATAAGGTTTTTTTTTCTTTCGGGGAAACCGACTAAGGTGGGGGCCTTATCACTATTTTCTTCTTTTTGAAAAAGGGGTTTTATTTAAAAAAGGGGAAATTCGTATTTTGGAAAATAGTGAAAACTTGGAGTCGCCACCGGCCACTGAGGTAGGCCGGACACCATAAAACCAGAGATTCATTTAAAAACGGGTTCGGAAGTTGGTTACGTGTGGGGAAGGATTAGCACCCCCATCACGCCCGGAAATCGGTACCAAATTGCTTGTTGCCTTTTGATCGATAGAAATTATTTAAAAATCGAAGTGAATTTAATAAAAATGTTCTTAAATGAAAATGTGACTTAAATAGCACGGGCTTTATCGAATAGTGGCATTGGAATTAATTAAACACTTAATTAAGAAGGATGACGGTACACCGGACCATAGACTAAACCGACATCAAATAAGGCTGACTGCCGTGTTAGTTTAGGGTTCGGATCCCGTACGTCACCTTTATGCATGATGCGAGCAAATAAGAGATGATGCATGTTATTCCCATTTTTTATGCTTTCGCTTACCTAGAGGCGGTGAAAATTAACCTGAGTATTCGATCGACATCCATTGAGCTAGGACTGTTGCTTTCGGATACCGAGGTTAATTAATACCCCTCTTGGGGTTGATTTTTTGGTTAATTAATTAACATACCAAATCATTAATGGTTTCGTGAATGACAAATACGAGTATGTCACAAAAATACAACGCCATAATAAATAATTCGAATGGAAATAAAGCAAGATAAAATAGAATATCAACATGGGAATTTAAATAAAAATCCGGAAAAGGACCCGATCGAATATAAAACGCGTAAATTAAGTGCGATAAATTAAATAACATGAATTAAAATGCTAGAAATTAAAATGTTAGTGGTTAGATTTAAAAGTTAGATTAGGGGTTAGAAATTACACTAAACGGGCCATAATAATACGGATCATACCCCGTTGCGGGTCACCGTAAGGCCGATTTGAACATAAATTAATGGCAATAAATAAATATTATATATATATACATCATAGGATAAGATTAAAATATAATATAATACATACGCATATATGTTTACCATATAGTTTTATAATAAAGTTACATGTGTGTAATATAAGTGTAGAAATATAATAATGTAGGAGTAGTATAATATATATGGTCTAACATGTAGCATGCAACACAAAAATATATATGCACATACTGATAAGAACAACATGGCAAAATATGTATTCGATGCAAACATAAAAAAACAAAATGCATGAGTGGCAAGATCATTTAACACAAATAAAATGCAAAACTAAAGGCTAGAAAAAAAGCAAACTCGTGGGAATTAAAATGGTGAATCGCCCATTAAAAAAACAATTAAAAACCAAAATAGGGGCTAACATAAAAGAACTCGGAAAGCCACAAGGACCAGAACGGGAATTAACCCATCCGACCATCGATCAGAATGAAAACGGTGACCAAATTGAAAATCTTTAAAATGTTTGAAGGACCACAGACGTAGTTTTAAAATGCAGAAGGACTACCGGTGTGATTAAAGAGACACGGAAGGATTTAAAACATAATTAGACCGATTTTAAAATAAAAAAAACCTATATAAACTAAGCCTAACACATTTTTGATCTTTCGTCCTTTTTTGAACCGAAACCCTAACTTAGACCAAAGCCCTTTCCTCCTTCTCTGTTTTCTTTCGGCGCCGTCACCCACTCCGGTCGCCGTTGACCGGCGACGGGGGACCCCAAAACCCTTTTCCGACTTTTTTAAAGCCCAAGAAACCAAAAAAAACTCTTTCCTTTCGGGTTTTTTTAAGAAAACAGAAATCAAAACCCATTTTTTTGTTTCAAAGTCGAAATAGCCTCACCTCTTTGTGTTACCAATCTCACCGGCTCACTATGCACGGCCCCGAAAGGGACCAGGAGGCTTATCGCCGGTGAAGAATGTCAAGACGAAGGGGAGAAGACACGAAGGTAAAAAACTAAGCTACTGTTTTTATTTTTTTTGATATGAAACTGAATATGAAGAAAATATACCTATGCAAAACCTTTCTCTGCTTGTATTGATCTCTCTGAAGTTTGGTTACAATTGTTTCGAATACAGAAAGTTCTCTGAAAAAAAATCCCCCCCGCTTAAATTGCATGTTTGGGTTTTTATAGCCCCGAAATTACATTTTCTTTGATTTACATAAATCAAAGGAAAATTGCTATTCGCTCTGTCATGGTTTTGTTGGTATTCATGTCTGATTTTGGTTGCAATTTTTTGTGCATTTTTCTGACATTCTTTTGTTTGTGCATGTGATGGCCGGCCGCGAGGGGGGGGGGGACCAGAGAAGCATAATCGTCGTGGAGCTGGAGAGATCCGGACCGTCGGTGGAGATCGGAAGCGTGATGGTCGCGGCGTGAGGCGCACGCGTAAGTGATGGAGCTGATGCGTCAGGCGGTGAGCTCCACGCTCGAGTGGGGACCTGAAGAGTCTTTCTCCATCGAATCTGGACCGTTGATGGCAGGCTTGATCCGACGTCCCTGGTCGATGCGGCGCTAGGGCGAAACGATGGGATCTAGGGCTTCCTTCTGAGGGGCAACATGGACCGTCAGATCTGGATCCAGATCTGACGGCTGAGATTGGGCTGCGCAACAAAAGAAGAGAGGCATTAGGGTTCTGTCTATTAGGGTTTAATTATTTGGGCCAAACATGCCATATTTTGTTTGGGCTTTGAATTTTAAACTGTAATGGACTGTGAATAAACTATTGGGCTTTGCATTTATTAATGTATATTGGGCTTATTTACATATATATTTTTTGGTTTTCAGATTTATAAGTAATAATAATAATAATACGGTAATGATAATAAAATAATGATGATATTAATATAGATAGTAATATAAATAATAATAATAAATGATAAGATAATAATAATACTGTAATAATAATGTAATACTTATAATTATTAAAATAGATAATAATAATAAGAGTAGATAAAAATAATGAATAACAATAATAATAACATAATAGTAGTGTTAATAAAATACCAGTAATGGTATAGTAGATAATAATAATGGTAACAATAATTAATAATATGATAGATAATATAAAAATAATAATTATAGATAATAATGATAGCAATGTTAATAATAGGTAATAACTAATACTAATAATGATAATAATATATAATAGTATATAATAATACTAGTAATATAAATGTATGACAATTTATAATAATAATTTTTAGGGGTTTTTATATGAAAAGTATAAAATACATTAATTTAATCTAAGCAAAGCCCACAACACATTTTTATTTAATTAGTGACAAGAATATGAAAAGAAAAAAAAAGCCCTCATAAGTCCAACGAAATAAAAAGATGTTAACCCGAACAAAATTAGTGATTACAGTTGCCCCTCTTTGCTTGTACTTGTGAAACAAGAATAAAGCAAAAGACCATAAGCACTAATTTTGTCCAACTTCCCTGTTTGTGTGGTTTGCTCCTCCGAAGTGGCAGGAACAATGCGGGTCGTTGGCATATCCTCCCTGAACGGCAAAGGACATAGTTGATTCATTCTCCCTAAGCGACAAAGAATAATCTTCCAATAGCGGACTTTCTCGGAGCGGCGAAAGCGAATTGGACAACGTTGGCATGTCCTCCCTGAGCGACAAAGGACATAGCTGATTCATTCTCCCTAAGCGGCAAAGAATAAACTTCCAATAGCAAACTGGACAACGTTGGCATGTCCTCCCTAAGCGGCAAAGGACATAGCTGATTCATTCTCCCTAAGCGGCAAAGAATAAACTTCCAATGGCAACTGGACAAAGTTGGCATGTCCTCCATTAGCGGCCAATGACATAGCTGATTCATTCTCTCTAAGCGGCAAAGAATGAACTTCCAATAGTAACCTGGACAACGTTGGCATGTCCTCCCTGAGCGGCAAAGGACACAGCTGATTCATTCTCCCTAAGCGGCAAAGAATAAACTTCCAATAGCAACTGGACAACGTTGGCATGTCCTCCCTGAGCGGCAAAGGACACAGCTGATTCATTCTCCCTAAGCGGCAAAGAATAAACTTCCAATAGCAACTGGACAACGTTGGCATGTCCTCCTTGAGCGGCAAAGGACATGGCTGATTCATTCTCCCTGAGCGGCAAAGAATAAATCCAAATAACTTGTTTTCCCGTGGTGGTAAGAATAAACTGAGCAGGCCTTCTGGCTCTTCTGCTCGGAAATCCTTAAGCTCTTTTGCTCTTAGACTCTGATGCTGTGGGTTTCTTTTCTCTTCTTCTTCTTCTTCTTCTTTTTTTCTTTTTCTTTTTCTTCTTCTTCTTCTTTCTTTTTTTCTTTCCTCGCTTTTCTTTTTCTTCTTTCTTTTCCTTTTCTTTTTATTTTCCTTTCTTTTTCTCTCTTTCTCTTTTTCCCTTTTTCCTCTTATTCTTCTCTCTTTTTTTCTTTCTCTTTCTCTTTTTTTTGATCTCTCTTTCTCTCTCATTTATTCTTTTTATTCTTTTTTCTTTAAAAATCAGGAAACTTGAATTTTTTATTTAAGATATTCCAAGGGGAATAATATTGAGAAATTTAAATTTTGAGGAAAACGTCCTTTTGGAAAGGACCAAGAGGAATTTGAATTTTTGAGAAAAATATCCTTTAGGAGGGAATGAAATTAAAAGAATTGAGTTTTGAGACAAACATCCTTTAGGAAGGATAGGATTGAGAAATCCGAGGTTTAAGGAAAACATCCTTTAGAAAGGATACGATTGAGAAATCGAGTTTTAAGAAAAACTATCCTTTAGGAGGGATACGATTGAGAAATCCGAGTTTTGAGAAAAAAACATCCTTTAGAAAGGATACGATTGAGAAATCGAGTTTTAAGAAAAACTATCCTTTAGGAAGGATACGATTGAGAAATCAGAGTTTTGAGAAAAACATCCTTTAGAAAGGATACGATTGAGAAATCGAGTTTTAAGAAAAACATCCTTTAGAAAGGATAGGATTGAGAAACCCAGTTTTAAGAAAAACTATCCTTTAGGAAGGATAACATCGAGAAATTGGTTTTAAGAAAAAAAAACTTCCTTTAGGAAGGAATGCAATAGAGTTTTGAGAAAACACATCCTTTAGAAAGGATAAAAAAAGGTCAGGGATTAAGAACCTTGATACCAGTCAAAGGATTCTTGGGATCTATTTCTCTTCTCGTAGAGCCGTAGATCCACCCCTTTATTAATCTTCAAATACCTGTTTAAAGTAAACAAAATGCTATGATGGTATGAGTTAGCATGCTCCTAATCATAGGGATGTCTAACTATCAATGATGCATGAGCATATTTCATGATGCAGTGATGCGTATGGTCATGAGAGTGCAAAGATGCATGGATTTAGTTTGTCTTTATTTTCTAAGGTCGGTGGTCACCATCTTGAGACTACAACCACTCCTCAGGCACATGTCCTGACAAACTTAGCTTTCATCTGTCGTTGCTCATTCCCTGAGTCCAACGGTCTGAATCACAATGAGAATCATTAGCCTAGTATCTTTAAGCTGTGTGCCATCTCCCACTGATTCGAAATCATGTGTGTAAAAAAACCCTTGTTGACCCATGGACAAAGATGCCCCAATGGTCCTTCATCGTCTTACATCACGTAGTGCCTCTCAATTTTGGGTCTCACTGACAGCAATGCATTTATCTCTGAAGTAATACAAGGAAATTTCTTTGTTTAAAAATATGTCAATTCGCCGGTCGTCATTTTAATGAAGAGTGGATTTTCAAATTAACATACAGAACCTTGAAACCAAATTCTAATTAAAAGAAAAATAGAATAGGATGCCCCGGATATCAGATGCAAGAGCGTCTTAGATTCCGCTTTCCGATGATCTCTTCAAGAATAGCTTGCGTCTTTGAATGTTGTGGCGATATTTGAAGCTATGAAACTCCACCTAATCGCTCGGTTCATCCTCATGATTATGGTACTTGCTGGATCAGCTCGATTACCATTCCTTCTAGTTCTCATCATGTTTATGATTACCATTGATTTCATGTCGGTGTCCTCAAGGATTTGTTCATTTATTTCTTTTTCTTAAGGGAATTCAACTCGTCACAATCCTTTGGCTCGAGAGTAAAGATGGAGCATACAACGATACCCCGAGTTACTCGGCATGGTCACGATTTTGAAAATATTACCATCATTCATGAAGCGAAAAGATTCAGGCTTTAGCGGAGTGCCCCTAAAATTCCACACTCGTATCTGGAAATTCCTATTACCAGATTTCGGAAATTGGAGTGCTTTTTGTTAATTCCTATTACCAGGCTCTGAAATTAAAATCATTTATTTTGTTTTGAAACAATCTATTTTTTCACTTTTCTTCTTTTTTTCTTTTTTGGCACATTTAAGCAACTTTATTTGGGTTCTCTTAGGAGATTTCCTTATCATCGAACATCATCGAAGGAATAGTAATCTTGCTTCTCTCGCTTTTCCGACCAGAGCGGACAGAGCGGGAAATCTCACTTCATCGTTATCACAACATTCAATCGATCTCTTTCATTAGAATCAATGCCGCATCAAGCATGTGATATCCGAGGACCTATGAAGGTAAGGAGGGATATACATATATATGATTTCAAGGTCATTGTATGTTAAGAAAAATGCATTTTCATTAGAAAGAAAATCTGCAAATATAACAAGTGCCCTCACAAAA
This sequence comes from Hibiscus trionum, assembly GCA_030270665.1. NCBI lineage: Eukaryota > Viridiplantae > Streptophyta > Magnoliopsida > Malvales > Malvaceae > Hibiscus > Hibiscus trionum. The sequence continues at coordinate 2,620,452 of BSYR01000021.1, read as the reverse complement.
AGATCATTGCTATCTTCGGGCAAATGATAGCAATGTTTGTTCCATGCGTTACTTCAAGAGAAAATGCAACATGAAAGAAGACTCAAACATACGAGGTCCTAACAACCCGGGAAACAACACCTCCCCAAAAGTCGCGCTCATCATTCTTTCTTTTCAAAACTTCAAAAGACCGTTCTCGATCAGTCCTTGAACTTTGTTTTTCAGTGCCCCACAATTCTCCGTGGTGTGGCCCATGCTTCCCACATGGTAGTCGCATACGACACTAACATCATAACCTTCAGGATAGGGAGGATCCTTTGGTTTGGACTGAACTGGGGTCAGAAGCTTCTTCTCAAATAGCACTGAGAGCAAATCGGTGTACGTCATAGGGATCGGGTGAAGAACCTTTGGAGGCTTTGTAGACCATGATGCTTGATCATGGAAGCGGTCACGAAATTGGTTGTTTAGGCGAGAGCCCACCATATGAACTTGGGATTCATGCCCCTCGTGGGCGGTTGTGCTATAGGGATTCACTATCTTCCCTTTTTTAATAGCATCCTCAATACGTTCTCCCGTCATGACCATGTCCGCAAAGCTATTAGCGGGATTGCTGATCAAGCGATCGTACAATACTCCTTTGAGAGTGTCCACAAACAAGGGAATGATTTCACCTTCCGAAAGTGGGGGCTGCACCTGAGCTGCTACGTCTCGCCAACGCCGGGCGTACTCACGGATACTCTCACTGTGCTTTTGTTCCATCCCTTGTAGCATGAGCCGATTTGGATTCATATCAGTTACATGCTTGTATTGACCGATGAAGGCTTTTGAAAGATCTTTCCATGACTTAATGTCGGCTCGACTAAGTTGAGCATACCAACGTGTCGCGAAACCAACTAAACTGTCTTGAAAACAGTGAATGAGTAGCTTCTCATCTTTTACAAAAGCTGCCATCCTCCGACAATACGTAGTAATGTGTGCTAAGGGACAAGTAGTTCCGTTGTACTTCTCAAAATCGGGAACTTTGAATTTCGGCGGAAGGACTAAATCCGTTACAAGGCTCAAATCGCTGGCATCATTCCCTTGCTCATCCGTCCCTTGCAAGGTCTTGAGTCTTTCTTCAAAGAAGCGGAATCTCTCCTCATGCTTCTCTTCCATCTCGGCCTTAATCCTCTCCACTTCATCCTCATATCCTGCCCCTAAGTAAATGGGCTGATTCGTTGAGGTTCCCCCGTGGTGGCTAACAGTCGTTCCAACAGCAGTCTTGGCGTAGATTCCCATATAGACTCTTTTTCTGAGATTCGGCACTTCCGGTTGATCTTTCATATGAGATGCAAAACCCTCATGCCCTTCAATATCTGAGCTATCCACATAAACTCTTTCCTCGCTTTTCATCTTCAGTAACAGATCGGTCATCTGAGCAATAATAGAAGCTTGCGACTGTGCGATCTGATCACTGATATTCTTACTGACCCCATCCAAACGAGTTTCAAGGTCCTTCTGCCCCCTCTCTACCTTGGCCAATCTCTCCTCCATTGCTCGGGTATACAAACGGGTGGTGTATGAATGAGGAATAGTTGCAGATTACACTTTCACTTTCTGCCATGATATTTCTCGTAATTAATTCCATGATTGATTAATGTATGCAATGTATCATATGTATGAAAATGAGATAGCTTGAAAACAAGTATGCAAAGAATAATGCATGTAATGTGTTGTATGCACGACAAGGATAGGTAATCAACCAAAATGTATAATTGAATGCAAAGGTGCATTGAACATTAATTTTATTTGTTTAATGAATGATTGAATGAATGAATGTGTCGTATGTACAACAGAAACATATGATTAAAGGTAATCAATCAAAATGTATAATTGAATGCAAAGGTGCATTAATTTGATGGACATTAATTTTATTTGTTTAATCGAATAAATGAATGAATGAACATGTCGTATGTACAACAGAAACATATGGTTAAAGGTAATCAATCAAAAGGTATAATTGAAACGCAAAGATGCATTGAACATTGATTTATGAATGCAATGTGTCACATGTACAACATATGGTTAAGAGTAATCAATCAAAATGTATAATTGAAATGCAAAGATGCATTGAACATTAATTTCATGAATGTCAAGAGTAATAAATCAAAATGTATAATTGGATGCAAAGGTGCATTGACCATTAATTTCATGAATGCAATGTGTCATATGTACAACAGAGATGCATGACTAAAGGTAATCAAACAAAATGCATGATTGAAATGCAAAGATGCATTGAACATTAATTGCCTGAATGCAATGTGTCATATGTACAACAGAAATGCATGACTAAAGGTAATCAAACAAAATGCATGATTGAAATGCAAAGAGCAACACTGAGTTCGGCCAATATCCTCGTTAAACAACTAATCAATGGGAACCTTAGTTTGTTACAATGATCGGATGAAACCCACCACATGTAGCTCTTGAGCTGGCGTCTAGGCCGACGATTTTCTTCAAGACTCACACAATCCCTTCTTCTTTCTTGAAATGATCTTTTGCTAGGAATCGGGCGTTCTCTCATATCCATGTCGACGAATTATGATTAATCCACTGTCGATATTTGGTGCTCTTGACTTGCTCTTTGAAAGGGTCCCACTGAGCTTATCCTTCAAAGCTTATCGGATTGGAGGTCGGAATTCCCTCTGACTCAAAATGTTCTTCTTGTTCTAGGTTGAGACTTGATTGTCGACTCAAGATGGCAAAGTGCCCGAGAAACTTTCGGTCTTGCCCCGGAAAGCCTATTTCTTGTTTGGTGTGGTTCTTGCTAATTTCCTTGCAAGACTCGGTATTTCCCAACTGTCGTAGTCAAATCAAAGCTGCCAACCGTGGAACAAATATAGGTTGAACTCCAAAATTCGAAGCAATGATCACTTGCCTGGGACATCTGACAAATAAGTGAGGCGACCTTTTTGTCTTTTTTGAAAGCCTTTCTTGTCTTGGAAACCCAACCATGTAGTAGTTCTCCTTGTGGCTACATTTTCGTCGTGGTCCTTCACGTTATTGTTACGGACCAAATTTCCTACTGATCAAGTCTTTAATTTCAAACTATTTCCAACTCAATGTGCTCTTTATACAATGATGAAATATGCAAAATAAGAGAAAACATGGGAAGAAAAGCAAAGGTGTTAGTCACATGATAAACATAAATCAAGGCAAGAAATGAAATTCAAGCATTAATGAAAAAAGAATCGTAGAAACAAGCAATTAGCAAGCAAAAACCTAGACACTCTAAACTCTAGGGTTATCCGCATGGCTCTAATGAGGTAGGCTTCTTATATTCCCACTCATGAGTTCAGTTCTAGCAAAGGGTACCCGAACCTATCTTATCACCTACTAAGGCAATAAGAACCCCAATTCTGGCCCATTACAGGCTTGCGAATTGGTTTCGGTTCGAGGGAAAGCACGACCTAATGACGTGGAGGGCTGCTCACGTGTCAAAGGCGTGGATTCCGAAAGTGAATTACCAACTCGTGGAGGGATACTCACATGGGTATGGGCGTTTCACTCCCACTTAAGGGTAGCTCGGGTATAGAGCTTGATGATCATGATGCAACACATGTCGGTGACTCCTTAATAATTAAATGTAGAATTAATTCGAATGCCACAAATTTTCAAAGCCCGTTCAACTTAAGTCGTATTTTCATGAAAGAACAAACTTATTAGCTTCACTTCAAACTTTAAATATTTTCTATCGATTAAAAGGCAACAAGTATTTTATTGGCTTAACTCTCTTTTTTGTTTTGTAAAAACAAAAATTTGTCCCCAGTGGAGTCGCCAAGCTGTGATAAGGTTTTTTTTTCTTTCGGGGAAACCGACTAAGGTGGGGGCCTTATCACTATTTTCTTCTTTTTGAAAAAGGGGTTTTATTTAAAAAAGGGGAAATTCGTATTTTGGAAAATAGTGAAAACTTGGAGTCGCCACCGGCCACTGAGGTAGGCCGGACACTATAAAACCAGAGATTCATTTAAAAACGGGTTCAGGAGTTGGTTACGTGTGGGGAAGGATTAGCACCCCCATCACGCCCGAAAATCGGTACCAAATTGCTTGTTGCCTTTTGATCGATAGAAATTATTTAAAAATCGAAGTGAATTTAATAAAAATGTTCTTAAATGAAAATGTGACTTAAATAGCACGGGATTTATCGAATAGTGGCATTGGAATTAATTAAACACTTAATTAAGAAGGATGACGGTACACCGGACCATAGACTAAACCGACATCAAATAAGGCTGACTGCCGTGTTAGTTTAGGGTTCGGATCCCGTACGTCACCTTTATGCATGATGCGAGCAAATAAGAGATGATGCATGTTATTCCCATTTTTTATGCTTTCGCTTACCTAGAGGCGGTGAAAATTAACCTGAGTATTCGATCGACATCCATTGAGCTAGAACTGTTGCTTTCGGATACCGAGGTTAATTAATACCCCTCTTGGGGTTGATTTTTTGGTTAATTAATTAACATACCAAATCATTAATGGTTTCGTGAATGACAAATACGAGTATGTCACAAAAAATACAACGCCATAATAAATAATTCGAATGGAAATAAAGCAAGATAAAATAGAATATCAACATGGGAATTTAAATAAAAATCCGGAAAAGGACCGGATCGAATATAAAACGCGTAAATTAAGTGAGATAAATTAAATAACGGGAATTAAAATGCTAGAAATTAAAATGTTAGTGGTTAGATTTAAAAGTTAGATTAGGGGTTAGAAATTACACTAAACGGGCCATAATAATACGGATCATACCCCGTTGCGGGTCACCGTAAGGCCGATTTGAACATAAATTAATGGCAATAAATAAATATTATATATATATACATCATAGGATAAGATTAAAATATAATATAATACATACGCATATATGTTTACCATATAGTTTTATAATAAAGTTACATGTGTGTAATATAAGTGTAGAAATATAATAATGTAGGAGTAGTATAATATATATAGTCTAACATGTAGCATGCAACACAAAAATATATATGCACATACTGATAAGAACAACATGGCAAAATATGTATTCGATGTAAACATAAAAAAACAAAATGCATGAGTGGCAAGATCATTTAACACAAATAAAATGCAAAACTAAAGGCTAGAAAAAAAGGCAAACTCGTGGGGATTAAAATGGTGAATCGCCCATTAAAAAAAATAATTAAAAACCGAAATAGGGGCTAACATAAAAGAACTCGGAAAGCCACAAGGAACAGAACGGGAATTAACCCATCTGACCATCGATCAGAATGAAAACGGTGACCAAATTGAAAATCTTTAAAATGTTTGAAGGACCACGGACGTAGTTTTAAAATGCGGAAGGACTACCGGTGTGATTAAAGAGACACGGAAGGATTTAAAACATAATTAGACCGATTTTAAAATAAAAAAAACCTATATAAACTAAGCCTAACACATTTTTGATCTTTCGTCCTTTTTTGAACCGAAACCCTAACCTAGACCAAAGCCCTTTCCTCCTTCTCTGTTTTCTTCCGGCGCCGTCACCCACTCCGGTCGCCGTTGACCGGCGACGGGGGACCCCAAAACCCTTTTCCGACTTTTTCGAAGCCCAAGAAACCAAAAAAAAAACTCTTTCCTTTCGGGGTTTTTTTTAAGAAAACAGAAATCAAAACCCTTTTTTTGTTTCAAAGTCGAAATAGCCTCACCTCTTTGTGTTACCAATCTCACCGGCTCACCATGCACGGCCCCGAAAGGGACCATGAGGCTTATCGCCGGTGAAGAATGTCAAGACGAAGGGGAGAAGACACGAAGGTAAAAAACTAAGCTACTGTTTTTATTTTTTTTGATATGAAACTGAATATGAAGAAAATATACCTCTGCAAAACCTTTCTCTGCTTGTATTGATCTCTCTGAAGTTTGGTTACAATTGTTTCGAATACAGAAAGTTCTCTGAAAAAAAATCCCCCCGCTTACATTGCATGTTTGGGTTTTTATAGCCCCTGAATTACATTTTCTTTGATTTACATAAATAAAAGGAAAATTGCTATTGGCTCTGTCATGGTTTTGTTGGTATTCATGTCTGATTTTGGTTGCAATTTTTTGTGCATTTTTCTGACATTCTTTTGTTTGTGCATGTGATGGCCGGCCGCGAGGGGGGGACCAGAGAAGCACGATCGTCGTGGAGCTGGAGAGATCCGGACCGTTGGTGGAGATCGGAAGCGCGATGGTCGCGGCGTGAGGCGCACGCGCGAGTGATGGAGCCGGTGCGTTAGGTGGTGAGCTCCACGCGCGAGTGGGGACCTGAAGAGTCTTTCTCCATCGAATCTGGACCGTTGATGGCAGGCTTGATCCGACGTCCTTGGTCGATGCGGCGCTAGGGCGAAACGATGGGATCTAGGGCTTCCTTCTGAGGGGCAATATAGACCGTCAGATCTGGATCCAGATCTGACGGCTGAGATTGGGCTGCACAACAAAAGAAGATAGGCATTAGGGTTCTGTCTATTAGGGTTTAATTATTTGGCCCAAACATGCCATATTTTGTTTGGGCTTTGAATTTTAAACTGTAATGGACTGTGAATAAACTATTGGGCTTTGCATTTATTAATGTATATTGGGCTTATTTACATATATATTTTTTGGTTTTCAGATTTATAAGTAATAATAATAATAATACGGTAATGATAATAAAATAATGATGATATTAATATAGATAGTAATATAAATAATAATAATAAATGATAAGATAATAATAATACTGTAATAATAATGTAATACTTATAATTATTAAAATAGATAATAATAATAAGAGTAGATAAAAATAATGAATAACAATAATAATAACATAATAGTAGTGTTAATAAAATACCAGTAATAGTATAGTAGATAATAATAATGGTAACAATAATTAATAATATGATAGATAATATAAAAATAATAATTATAGATAATAATGATAGCAATGTTAATAATAGGTAATAACTAATACTAATAATGATAATAATATATAATAGTATATAATAATACTAGTAATATAAATGTATGACAATTTATAATAATAATTTTTAGGGGTTTTTATATGAAAAGTATAAAATACATTAATTTAATCTAAGCAAAGCCCACAACACATTTTTATTTAAATAATGACAAGAATATGAAAAGAAAAAAAAAGCCCTCATAAGTCCAACAAAATAAAAAGATGTTAACCCGGACAAAATTAGTGATTACACCTTTCATCTATCCCCGTTAAGAATTTTCATTTTCATCCCCGCCCCACGACCTGCTATAATACAAAATCTAAAATCATCCTTGCCCCGTGACCGCAAGACTAAAATCATCCATGCCCTACCAGCCATGTGGGTTTGAGACCCACCAATTACCTTGTTTACCCGCCCCATGACCCACCTATTCCAACTGTCACCATTTATAATAATAATAATAATAATAATAATAATAATAATAATAATAATAATAATAAGTCGCCGCGACCCTTTAATTGATAAATTAAAATATAACTTCAACACAAGTTTAAAAAATATTTAGGATTGACAGCAACAATAGAGAAGAAATCAAGAAACTTAAATATTATATATATATATATATATATTTATAACTTTTCATAAATATCTTAAGACAAGCCAATATAAATGACTTTAAATTTGATTCTGATCTAAATTGGTATTTTTAAAAATATTTATATATTTGTTATGATCAATCTCAAACCCAATTATATATACACTGAACTTTTCATAAATATTCATTCTAAAACAAATCAATATAAATTACCTAATATTTGACTACGATCCAAACTGATATTTTAAAAAAAATATGTATTTATTTGATCTCTTCAATATCAATCTCAAATATATTTTTAATAATATTTATAATAACATGTTATAAGATCTATAGAGGTGAGTGGGGATGGTGCGGCTCGGGTGAGAATAATGTGAGGTGGGTGGAGATGGGGTGTGTACAAAGTTATATTTACAATAACATGTTATATGTTTAAATGACTTTCTGAAATAATATGTTAAACACAAGTCATTTTATTGTTTTAAATGTATTTAAACAAAATAACTTTTATGTGAATTTTTATTGTGGGTCGTTCTTGTGACCCCAAATGCAACCTCCTAAAATACGATCTAAAGTATAGACGAGTTTATGGGTTACACCACCCCTTCTACAACTTGTGGTTGCTATTTCTTGTCTGTTCTTTTTGCTGTCATTTTTAAGATGGGTAGATTTTGTATTAAAAACACCAAACCATTATACAAAAATAATTTATTAAATAAATTTTAAAGTTTTGTTTGTCCGAACATGGATGGCGACATTATATTTTAATCAATATCCAATTGTTATTTACAAAGGCATATGCTAATCGTTTCGAATATAGAAAGGAACATTATTGAGTTAGAATATGGACTCCTTCATACTTTATACTATTATATAGTAACCGATTTAATTAATCAATTGCAACACTATTAAAAAAAATTAGGGTAAATTACACCACATACCATTCAATTATGGCCCTTGAGTCGAAAATATTACCGAACTTTAAAATTGTTTAAAACTATCACTGAACTTTAATATGTAACTCGAAAATACCACTCTTCCTGTAACCCTCTCGTCTCAGCCTAGCCAACAGACCGAACCGAACGGGTTACACGGGAAAAACCGAAGTGAAACCCGTCAATGCCTCACTCCGATTAGCAACTCTATTTTTCATTTTATTTACTTGTCTAAATAACACTTTTAATCCTATGTGTACAAAGTTATACTTATAATAACATGTTATATGTTTAAATGACTTTTCTAAAATAGTATGTTAAACACAAGTCATTTTATTGTTTTAAATGTATTTAAACAAAATAATTTTTATGTGAATTTTTATTGTGGGTCGTTCTTGTGACCCTAAATGCAGCCTCCTAAAATACGATCTAAAGTATAGACGAGTTTAGGAGTTACACCACTCCTTCTACAACTTGTGGTTGCTATTTCTTGTCTGTTCTTTTTGCTATCATTTTTAAGATGAGTAGATTTTTGTATTAAAAACACCAAACTATTATACAAAAATAATTTATTAAATAAATTTTAAAGTTTTGTTTGTCCGAACATGGATGGCGACATTATATTTTAATCAATATCCAATTGTTATTTACAAAGGCACATGCTAATCGTTTCGAATATAGAAAGGAACATTATTGAGTGAGAATATGGACTCCTTCATACTTTATACTATTATATAGTAACCGATTTAATTAATCAATTGCAACACTATTAAAAAAATTAGGGTAAATTACACCACATACCACTCAACTATGGCCCTTGAGTCGAAAATGTTACCGAACTTTAAAATTGTTTAAAACTATCACTGAACTTTAATATGTGACTCGAAAATACCACTCTTTGTAACCCCCTAGACCCGTCTATGCGTTACGACGGATCCTAGGAAGTTACATTAGGGTCACGAGAGCGACCCACGGTAAAAATACTCATAAAATATTTTTAAAACATTTATTAAGTTGTAAAACCCACTTCTGTTTAAATATCATTCGGGTGTCATTTAAACACATAATAAAAACTTCATAAAATAGTTTACAGACATTGTCGTTAAACAGTACATGACATACATGCCCACTAACTATACAGTACCGTACTCCAAAGGCAACGCCGAAAGAACTCCGAACACTGATGTCATACTTTATACCATGATATGTTCTTTTATCCTGCGATGGTAAAAACAACGTGAGCTTCGAAAAGCTCAGTAATACAAACTACCAAAAGATGCTATAAGCTCATGCAGATATAAGATAAGCATAACATTTTCCTAATGTTTCGCGCAGTAACGGTCTCCATTTCAGTTTTACTATTTCGAGGTTGCATCATCCTCGAGAATAATAATATTTGTTCTTTATTCAGACCTTGAGAATTAGACGGGGAATTATATAAGCTGGTAGCATACGAGATAGAAATCAGAGAGTTTGGGGTCTAGTGTGTTCCAACTGTGCAACATTAATGCATGAAATGTAACAATGCAGTAAACCTTTTTATATCATATACATATGTTTCATGTAGCAGTAGAATACATTTTCAATTCTTTATTTACCCTCCAACCATACTCCAGTATTTAGTTTCCCCAGTGCGGTATCATGTACAGGCATTAACCCGAGCCCATTGGGCATGGGTACCATCCTAAGGAAATACCTTAGAATACGGGCGGCCCTTGCCGAAGCATAGGAACCGTAAACGGGCGGACCTGGCCGAAGCCTAGAATCCGTAAACGGGCGGACCTGGCCGAAGCCTAGGATCCGTAAACGGGACGGTCTTACCAGCTGGATCAGGGCTGAGCCGTAGGTAACTCCATATCATGTCCCAATTACCCAGTGAATCATATCATCAATAGTTCATTAATCAATATCTGTATTTTTAGTAATACATTATCCATATAACATGTTTGTCATATCAGGTGCATATGCATATATCAAAAATACAGTATGGTCATGTTTAATTTATAAAACATGTCATGTTCATGTAACTTCCTGTATGTCAATCATGTGCACATGGTCAATATCATATCATGTAAAACAGTATGCAAAACAGTCGTGTGGTGCACGTGGAACACACTAGATGGCACATTTACTCCTTTGAAATACTTGACATTGTCGAAAGAGAACACATTAACTTTTGACAATTGAACGGATCTTTGAAACGAGACCCCTATTAAAAGAGGGGTTGTACTAACGGTTCAAACCAGTTAGTCAGGAGATGATACATCAAGATCTTGAGGGTTTAGGCATATCATGAGTGATTTAGCCATTTAAGCCTACCAGGGGCATTACGATCATTTTATCATACACGTGCATTTTGGTAATTTATACCAACAAGGCGTAAACGGTAGCTCAGAAATTCTATTTGCTCATCAGGTATCCAACCAGAAATTCCGAGAATTTCTACGTCAAGACCTTTCATGATATCAGTTACATTCGGGGCTATTTGATTACTTTGGCCAACAAGGGCATTTTGGTTATTTAACTATCAGGGGTGATTTTGTAACTTAGTTCGATCATGAGGAAATTATGATTTACAGCATTTAAGATTTCCAGAAGCTTATCGAGCCTCCATAACCATTCGAACTAACATATTCAACCTTGCAGTACTAACCAACCATTCTAACTGAATCGTATATTTGAACGATTGCTTCCATATTTCACCACAAGATTTACCTCGGAGTAGTCAACTTGTATTTTGTGCGGAGAAACTTCCATCCTTACATTAATATCAGGAGTAATTGACGTACATGGGTCATGCTTCAACCCATAAGGACATTTCGGTCATTTTCAGCTTTATTGGCAAATTTCTAGAATTTCATCAACGACAATTTATTTATTCAGTCAACGGGGTATTTCAGTCATTCTGAAGCTCGAGATAGCATCATTCCTATTAATTGAACCATTTATAGTATTTTCAATCATTTAAGTTCTCGTGGGTGTTTCAGCCATTCAAGAAGTTTCGGTACCTCCAACCACTTCATTCATTTCAAACTCAAGGGTTTATCCATACTTCCAGTTCATTTGTAAACCTCGGTGTCCGAGGATACTTCAACTCTTTTTTTTTTTAGTCAATACCATCCTTCCGATTATTTTAACCATAACGGTATTTTCAATACTTTTAGTCATTTCGATCTATTCTGTAATTTGAGCCACTCGCTTAATTCAGGGGTATGAATAGATTCCCCTAAATCTATAGTCGAAGATTCATTCCGAATCCAAGAAGACCTAACACCTTTCCATAGCTTTCTAAGTAGTTCGAGGTTTTCAGATGAATCATGTTGTTTCACCATATTTAGCGTAGATTTCTAGACCGCTTCTGATTTCAATGGTATTTTAGTCATTCCCAGACCTTGAGGGCATTTTCGTAATTTCATGTCCAGGTATCTTCCGCATTTAAACATTTCACACTAATGCTCAGAATTGGAGATTAGCTGCCTCATTAATTACTTAATGAACTTCAGATACTTCAGATTTATTAGCTTCTTCGTTCGAGCATTTCGGTCTTATCTAAATTACCATATTCAATTTCATATTTAATTTGACTTAAGTAGGGCTATCAGCACTTCTTATCATTTTCATGCATGCATTAACAAACACCAACATGATCTCAAAGCATACAAGAGGTAGTAGTGTATTACCTTAGTTCCGAGTTATACCGGTCGACCATTATACTCCATTCGGTCACTCTCGAACCCGAATGCGACGTCCTCAACATCCCGAATACAAGGAACTTTGAATACCTTCAATCGCACAAATCCAAATTTCAGTCTTAAATCACCTTACTCATAATTGATTACTAAAATACATAAGCAGACTCGGGTTCAAGGTCCAATTCGGAGGCTTTCGGGTTAGAATTTCACAAAAAAGGCTTCAAAATCGGACTCAGGACGTCGAAAAACATAAAATACGGCTTTTCGGAAAATTTGACTTTTTGGTCAAAGTCAACGGTCAACGGTCAAAGTCAACGGTCAATGCTGACGTCAGCGGTCAAAGTCAACGCTGACGTCATGCTGACGTCACTGTTGACTGGGTCGGGTCAACGGGTCGGGTCGGTCAATGGGTCGGGTCGATCAACGGGTCAACGGGTCGGGTCAGAACATGGGTTAATGAGCAATGGGCCCTAAACAAGTCGGCCCACTGGTTTATAATAAGCCTACTGTTTTTTTTTTTTTTTTTTTTTTTTTTTGGACTGGATTTTTGGGCCTTGACCGGTTCTGGCTAGGCCGGTTCACGGTGGACTCGATCGGTTCAAGGGTGAACCGACTACGGTGGTCGGAGTTTACCTCCGGTGGCGCGTGCTCACCACGCACAACCCCAAATCGATCGGAAAACGCCCAAAATAACGGCCACAAACAGATTAAGCCTCCAAACCTCGAAAATTCAACAACAAAAACTCATTAAACCCAAACAGAAAATAATTCCTTACCTAACTTACCCCTATCGGACGAACGCCGGCAAGCCTTGAAACAACGACGAACCGGCTATTGATCGGTTGGGTTTCATTCACCGCCGTGCGCTGAACACACACGCACAATCGACGCGCCTTGCCATCGACGGAGGCGGCCGGAATTGAAGCTGGAAACTCTAGGGTTTCGAAGAATCTTCATCTGATTCTTCACGACAAATGGCGGCCGTTCGCCGCGAATGGGTAGAGGGGTTTTAGTCAGCGCTCAACGGGGGAGCCAGTGATGGTGGCGGTGGCGGCCACGAGCCGACGGTGACCGGGATGGGCGGGGCGGTGAGGGTTTCGGTTGGGGGAAAGAAAATGAGACGATGAAGGGATGGAATTTTCTCAAACATTTGGGGAAAAAAGTCCCAGTTAAATCCATATTCGATAGTGGAGTAGGTAGGATATTTTTATTATTTAATTATTTATTATTTTAGGATCTAATTATAAATTTATTAGGGTGACTTCTAACCAAGAGCTTACCTAGCTCAATTGGCTGGGCACCTAACTGAACACTCTTGAGGTTGTGGGTTCGATTCCCACAACCCTCATTCTCTTTTCTTTCTTTCCTTTTTTTTTAAGTGTTACAATTCTCTCTCCCTTAAAAGAAATTTCGTCCTCGAAATTTATCTAAGTCAGAGAGATGCAAAAGCTGCTCTTTTATCTTTTCATGTACCAAAACAATTTTATCCGAACATACTTGTTTCTCGGGACTCTCTCTCTCTCTCAAATGATCACAGACCCATCTTGTAGCATCCTTAGTCACTCTGATTGACTTGAGCTCAAAACCATCTTGCCATCCGCCTCAGACCAACATTTTAGAATATGGTATATGAATGCATACATAAGTTCATACAGAGTCAAGCAAACATTTATCTCGTAACTTTTATTATACATGGTCTCAGTCTGGGGTCAGGATCTTCTCAACTATTGCAGAAGTCAATCTCATGACCCTGAAGTATTTCCTTTCGAAACTACATGATTCTACTAAGTTAATCATCAGTGTACGGATGAAGAACTACAACTGTAGTTCAAATGAGTACCCAAGGTCTCCCATAGGGCTTTTCAGAATCAGGATGTAAACATCATATTTAAATCGACATTACACCTTGCCATTTTTTTTTATAAAAAATATCTTTCTTCTAACCGTTCAAACATAACCAAGGTTTTAAACCAATGTCCCTTACCTTCAGCGTATTACTCCGATAATCATTTACTTCGTGCATAACAGAGTCACCGCATAATCTATACATTCACCAATCTTGCAGACACTTTTCTTTTAAATTCGTAATACTTTTATCAAAATTTCATCAGAATATTTTCAACCACAATCATTATCATTGAGCCACCTTAGATGAAATCTTATATCAGTTACCACATATGGCTCAAACATTTATTCTTTAAATGATTCAAATCTTCAATTCCACACGCATTAACTATCTCAATTTCTTTGTCTGGATTCAAATCCATCAATTTAATCCAATTCGTGGACAAACATTACCGATTTTCCTTTCCAGTACAGATTAAGCTATTATGGACAGAAGAGTTAAATGTACTTATTACAGGAAAGGAATTAACATCGGAGTCTCGGCACTGAGGAGTACGGTTATAATCTAGGGGCATGCACAAACCAGACATCCTATGACAGACGATCGGCCGATCTACCCAGACTGACGCAACTCTTAGCTCTGATACCACTAAATGTAACCCCCTAGACCCGTCTATGCGTTACGACGGATCCTAGGAAGTTACATTAGGGTCACGAGAGCGACCCACGGTAAAAATACTCATAAAATATTTTTAAAACATTTATTAAGTTGTAAAACCCACTTCTGTTTAAATATCATTCGGGTGTCATTTAAACACATAATAAAAACTTCATAAAATAGTTTACAGACATTGTCGTTAAACAGTACATGACATACATGCCCACTAACTATACAGTACCGTACTCCAAAGGCAACGCCGAAAGAACTCCGAACACTGATGTCATACTTTATACCATGATATGTTCTTTTATCCTGCGATGGTAAAAACAACGTGAGCTTCGAAAAGCTCAGTAATACAAACTACCAAAAGATGCTATAAGCTCATGCAGATATAAGATAAGCATAACATTTTCCTAATGTTTCGCGCAGTAACGGTCTCCATTTCAGTTTTACTATTTCGAGGTTGCATCATCCTCGAGAATAATAATATTTGTTCTTTATTCAGACCTTGAGAATTAGACGGGGAATTATATAAGCTGGTAGCATACGAGATAGAAATCAGAGAGTTTGGGGTCTAGTGTGTTCCAACTGTGCAACATTAATGCATGAAATGTAACAATGCAGTAAACCTTTTTATATCATATACATATGTTTCATGTAGCAGTAGAATACATTTTCAATTCTTTATTTACCCTCCAACCATACTCCAGTATTTAGTTTCCCCAGTGCGGTATCATGTACAGGCATTAACCCGAGCCCATTGGGCATGGGTACCATCCTAAGGAAATACCTTAGAATACGGGCGGCCCTTGCCGAAGCATAGGAACCGTAAACGGGCGGACCTGGCCGAAGCCTAGAATCCGTAAACGGGCGGACCTGGCCGAAGCCTAGGATCCGTAAACGGGACGGTCTTACCAGCTGGATCAGGGCTGAGCCGTAGGTAACTCCATATCATGTCCCAATTACCCAGTGAATCATATCATCAATAGTTCATTAATCAATATCTGTATTTTTAGTAATACATTATCCATATAACATGTTTGTCATATCAGGTGCATATGCATATATCAAAAATACAGTATGGTCATGTTTAATTTATAAAACATGTCATGTTCATGTAACTTCCTGTATGTCAATCATGTGCACATGGTCAATATCATATCATGTAAAACAGTATGCAAAACAGTCGTGTGGTGCACGTGGAACACACTAGATGGCACATTTACTCCTTTGAAATACTTGACATTGTCGAAAGAGAACACATTAACTTTTGACAATTGAACGGATCTTTGAAACGAGACCCCTATTAAAAGAGGGGTTGTACTAACGGTTCAAACCAGTTAGTCAGGAGATGATACATCAAGATCTTGAGGGTTTAGGCATATCATGAGTGATTTAGCCATTTAAGCCTACCAGGGGCATTACGATCATTTTATCATACACGTGCATTTTGGTAATTTATACCAACAAGGCGTAAACGGTAGCTCAGAAATTCTATTTGCTCATCAGGTATCCAACCAGAAATTCCGAGAATTTCTACGTCAAGACCTTTCATGATATCAGTTACATTCGGGGCTATTTGATTACTTTGGCCAACAAGGGCATTTTGGTTATTTAACTATCAGGGGTGATTTTGTAACTTAGTTCGATCATGAGGAAATTATGATTTACAGCATTTAAGATTTCCAGAAGCTTATCGAGCCTCCATAACCATTCGAACTAACATATTCAACCTTGCAGTACTAACCAACCATTCTAACTGAATCGTATATTTGAACGATTGCTTCCATATTTCACCACAAGATTTACCTCGGAGTAGTCAACTTGTATTTTGTGCGGAGAAACTTCCATCCTTACATTAATATCAGGAGTAATTGACGTACATGGGTCATGCTTCAACCCATAAGGACATTTCGGTCATTTTCAGCTTTATTGGCAAATTTCTAGAATTTCATCAACGACAATTTATTTATTCAGTCAACGGGGTATTTCAGTCATTCTGAAGCTCGAGATAGCATCATTCCTATTAATTGAACCATTTATAGTATTTTCAATCATTTAAGTTCTCGTGGGTGTTTCAGCCATTCAAGAAGTTTCGGTACCTCCAACCACTTCATTCATTTCAAACTCAAGGGTTTATCCATACTTCCAGTTCATTTGTAAACCTCGGTGTCCGAGGATACTTCAACTCTTTTTTTTTTTAGTCAATACCATCCTTCCGATTATTTTAACCATAACGGTATTTTCAATACTTTTAGTCATTTCGATCTATTCTGTAATTTGAGCCACTCGCTTAATTCAGGGGTATGAATAGATTCCCCTAAATCTATAGTCGAAGATTCATTCCGAATCCAAGAAGACCTAACACCTTTCCATAGCTTTCTAAGTAGTTCGAGGTTTTCAGATGAATCATGTTGTTTCACCATATTTAGCGTAGATTTCTAGACCGCTTCTGATTTCAATGGTATTTTAGTCATTCCCAGACCTTGAGGGCATTTTCGTAATTTCATGTCCAGGTATCTTCCGCATTTAAACATTTCACACTAATGCTCAGAATTGGAGATTAGCTGCCTCATTAATTACTTAATGAACTTCAGATACTTCAGATTTATTAGCTTCTTCGTTCGAGCATTTCGGTCTTATCTAAATTACCATATTCAATTTCATATTTAATTTGACTTAAGTAGGGCTATCAGCACTTCTTATCATTTTCATGCATGCATTAACAAACACCAACATGATCTCAAAGCATACAAGAGGTAGTAGTGTATTACCTTAGTTCCGAGTTATACCGGTCGACCATTATACTCCATTCGGTCACTCTCGAACCCGAATGCGACGTCCTCAACATCCCGAATACAAGGAACTTTGAATACCTTCAATCGCACAAATCCAAATTTCAGTCTTAAATCACCTTACTCATAATTGATTACTAAAATACATAAGCAGACTCGGGTTCAAGGTCCAATTCGGAGGCTTTCGGGTTAGAATTTCACAAAAAAGGCTTCAAAATCGGACTCAGGACGTCGAAAAACATAAAATACGGCTTTTCGGAAAATTTGACTTTTTGGTCAAAGTCAACGGTCAACGGTCAAAGTCAACGGTCAATGCTGACGTCAGCGGTCAAAGTCAACGCTGACGTCATGCTGACGTCACTGTTGACTGGGTCGGGTCAACGGGTCGGGTCGGTCAATGGGTCGGGTCGATCAACGGGTCAACGGGTCGGGTCAGAACATGGGTTAATGAGCAATGGGCCCTAAACAAGTCGGCCCACTGGTTTATAATAAGCCTACTGTTTTTTTTTTTTTTTTTTTTTTTTTTTTGGACTGGATTTTTGGGCCTTGACCGGTTCTGGCTAGGCCGGTTCACGGTGGACTCGATCGGTTCAAGGGTGAACCGACTACGGTGGTCGGAGTTTACCTCCGGTGGCGCGTGCTCACCACGCACAACCCCAAATCGATCGGAAAACGCCCAAAATAACGGCCACAAACAGATTAAGCCTCCAAACCTCGAAAATTCAACAACAAAAACTCATTAAACCCAAACAGAAAATAATTCCTTACCTAACTTACCCCTATCGGACGAACGCCGGCAAGCCTTGAAACAACGACGAACCGGCTATTGATCGGTTGGGTTTCATTCACCGCCGTGCGCTGAACACACACGCACAATCGACGCGCCTTGCCATCGACGGAGGCGGCCGGAATTGAAGCTGGAAACTCTAGGGTTTCGAAGAATCTTCATCTGATTCTTCACGACAAATGGCGGCCGTTCGCCGCGAATGGGTAGAGGGGTTTTAGTCAGCGCTCAACGGGGGAGCCAGTGATGGTGGCGGTGGCGGCCACGAGCCGACGGTGACCGGGATGGGCGGGGCGGTGAGGGTTTCGGTTGGGGGAAAGAAAATGAGACGATGAAGGGATGGAATTTTCTCAAACATTTGGGGAAAAAAGTCCCAGTTAAATCCATATTCGATAGTGGAGTAGGTAGGATATTTTTATTATTTAATTATTTATTATTTTAGGATCTAATTATAAATTTATTAGGGTGACTTCTAACCAAGAGCTTACCTAGCTCAATTGGCTGGGCACCTAACTGAACACTCTTGAGGTTGTGGGTTCGATTCCCACAACCCTCATTCTCTTTTCTTTCTTTCCTTTTTTTTTAAGTGTTACACTCTTCCTGTAACCCCCTCGTCTCGGCCTAGCCAACAGACTGAACCGAACGGGTTACACGGGGAAAACCGAAGCGAAACCCGTCAATGCCTCACTCCGATTAGAAACCTTATTTTTTCATTTTATTTACTTGTCTAAATAACACTTTTATTCCTATGTGTACAAAGTTATATTTATAATAACATGTTATATGTTTAAATGACTTTCTGAAATAGTATGTTAAGCACAAGTCATTTTAGGCGAGACACCCTAAACACGACCTCAAACATGCAAACACGCAATAAAATGGATCTCAAGCTCAAGTTCAAAAGAACACTTGGCTTCCAAAACACCAACATGCCAAAATGCAAGGTAATCTACCAAAAGCCATAACAAACTTCAACAATACATGGTATCAACAATTAAAACATGCTAGCAACACAAACAAGGCCAAACATAGGAGTTTGAACACCAACTCCCTAACATAAAGCCTAGTATTCCCATTGTCTAAGCATTATTACAACTAGTAAAATCATACTTTGTGCTTAGCAAGAACTCCTCCCTTGCCCTCTTGCCTCCCGGAGCCTCTAACGATATGTATTGTTGGAAAAAGAGAGCGTAAGCTTAAAGCTTAGTGAGCGGAGCTCTAAAGCACACCAACAATGCAGTTTAAAACATATATTTTGGTTTTAAAAGCAAGACCATTAAGAAAAATGTAACCCCCTCGCCCGGTCTAGTCGGCTGACCGGTTCGAGTAGGTTACACGGGGAAAACCGAAGCGAAACCCGTTAAGGCTCCCCTTCGGTTAGCAACCCTATTTTTTTTTATCTTTTCTAGATGCCTTTATTAACTCCTATGTGATAGGGCACGCAGCGAACAAGCACGGATACAAAACCCACAAAACATGCTAATAAACAACCCAATTTATCCCTTTTAAGCAGGTCGTATCGAAACGCCCTTGAGGCGTATCGAAACGCCTTGACTTGGTCAACTGCCCCAAGTCCTCACGAGAAGGCCGTATCGAAACGGAGGTCAACCGTTCCAAAACGCCCCCAACGGTCAACTTCTCGTGGTCAACGAGATATTGACCGTTCCGAAACCTTTTGACCCGTTTCGAAACGCCTCCATCTCGGCAATTTCTCAGATTTTCAGTAGCCAAAGCGTTCCGAAACTCGTATCGGAACAAGGGTTCACAGTGGCCAAACCGTATCGAAACGGGTTCCGATACGGGGTCCCTGAAGCCTTACCCGTTCTGAAACGGCTCAGCCCGTTCCGAAAATCCATAACCTTTCACATCATCAACTCAACATAACTTTCGTGCTTAGCACGTACTCACCATGATCACTATCATGTACGATTCATAAACCAAACCACATGCATATATCAACGCATCATATTAAGCCTCAACAACATGCATAACACATTATACATAGCCAACACAAACACAAATAGACATGAGGCATAATAAGAAATTAGGAGTTCAACCAAAGGTCTCCTAAGCTAAGCTTGAGACTAGACTACCACTCTAATCTCAACTCTAGGTGGGTTTACCAAGCTCATCCTAGGTTCACATGCTTGAACCAATATTTGAAAGCCATTTAAAAATAGTAACCACTCACTGACTACTCCATTAGCACAAGCCGACAAGCCTACCAAGCATCCAAGTTTCCGGATCCGAGCCCGAAGCTTCCCCATTGATTTCCCTTGCTTCTAACTATTCAAAAACAATATATTAACCTCAAAATCAGCCACAAACCCAAAGTTTAACACCAACACACAAATCCACTACAATTCTCACAATTCAAAGCCAAGTTCATTCTTCAATTTCTCATTTTCGTACATCCACAAAGACCCATCCAAAATCAGCAATGTAGTCATCCAAAGCACCCTTAGACATGTTCAAAACATTACCCAAACATAGTATAACCATCAACCCTTCATTTCCCCACATAGACACCTTAAAAACTCTCATTTTCCACTCCCAAAAATCACTTACAGTAGTAGCTACGGGAATCCATTCAAACCAACACTATAACTACTCAAAAATCATCAAATAACATCCAAATACACCTACCCAATGTTACTATAACAACAACCCATCAATTTTTCACAAAACCATCCCAAAAACACAAATTTTTACACTTTAAATATACCCCTAAAAACCCATTTCGGGTTTCACCATAAAACCTTGCAAAAATCGGATATGTTGGACCTTATAGGTAGTAAACAACTCACATAACATTAATAAATCAAAAGCTTTAGTTAAAGCTAACAAAGATAGCATTTTTAACTCAAAATCTCAAAACCCTAAAATGCAAACTAATGAGCTTTAATGAAAACAAATTATATGGGGAGAAAGAGGAAGATGAGGGTAATAAGAAAATGTATTTACCTTTGAAAAGCCCTAAAAAACAAGCAAGATTGGTGATGGAAAAGTGATGGGAGATGGGGAGGAGAAACTCTCATTCAAAATGGGGAGGAAGAAGATGAGTGTGATTTTTGGGTATTTGAAATAAAATGAAAATAGGTTTTATTTTACAAGACCAAGAAATGACAACTTTGCCATTAATGAGATGACATATCTCATCCACATTTAAAATCCATGAAATTGATTTCTAATTTAATTTGAGTCCAACATATAATATTTGTTTTGAAATCACAAAGCCCAAAATATATATAATATCATTTTAATCATAACCCGAGACCCAAAATATTATTTAAGTATTATTTTCTCCCGGCCCCCAAACCCGGGTGTTGCAACTCTCCCCCACTTAAGGAAATTTCGTCCCCGAAATTTATCGGACAAGAAGAATCACTGAAACATGCTCCTCCACACTTTCCTTCTCACCACAACATACTCACCAACTCGGTAAACTTACCACACAACATTAGCTATCTGATGCTAAGATCTCCACGGGTTCTCCATTTCTTGTCGATTTTAAACTGAACTCAATCTCTTCTACAAACATGGCACGGAACAGATCTGACTCACATTTCTGAATCATAGATACACGAAACACATCACAAACCCCTTTCTAACTCTGGTGGTAACCGCAATAGGTAAACAACAGAACTAGCCCGATTCACAATATCATACAGCACTGCTTGAATACTTGACCCATAACCTTCTCTAACTGACCATCTGACTTCAACAGGTAACCAAACACTATGCAGACGTCTTCAAAAATAATCTAGTTGAAATTTCGGATCTCTATTACTCACTTCTATTATG
Source organism: Hibiscus trionum (assembly GCA_030270665.1). Lineage (NCBI taxonomy): Eukaryota > Viridiplantae > Streptophyta > Magnoliopsida > Malvales > Malvaceae > Hibiscus > Hibiscus trionum. Next base: position 2,598,382 of record BSYR01000021.1, on the reverse strand, counting down.
AACCTTCCACGGATGTAACAAACTAGAAGAAAACTGATGCTCGGTCTTGACACGCTGGCAATTTACACACTTACTCTCGTACTGAACCACATTATTCATTAACTCAATTCAGAAGTACTCATCTTCAACCCACAATACGTCTTCATACTACTCAGATGCAATACAAATGAACTGCCGTATACTTCGGCCAACACAATACGTCTGAAGACACTATGTCAATCGGCACAACTATTCTGTCTCTGAAATGCAAAACTCTCTCTCATCTCTGAAACTGTATTCTGAAGGTCTTCCTCCCACTATGTCTTGCACGTGAGGTGCCAAGAACCTGTCTTGCAACTGTTTCTCTTCAAGCATTCTGACTCAATGTAGGTTTAACATGAAACTCGGCCACAAAACTACTATCATTCGGTAAACTGAATTCTGCAAATACATCTCGCAACCCAACTACTAATCTAACAACAAATACAACTCGGAACATCGGTTACTACGTAGACTCGCTTCGGATGGTATTCAATCTTGAGATTACGGTCTTCAAGCAAATCTAACAACCTATGTTGTTCAAGTTTCAACCCTTCCTAAGTCGTCTAATATTTCAAGTTCTGATGATAAGTGTACATATTGTGCATTCCTCGCTATACAAACTTTGTCTCTAAATCTTCGAAGCAAATACAACTGTAATTAATTCTAAGTCTAGTGTCAGATAACTCTTCTCTCGGTCTTTCAACTATCTCGATGAATAAGCCACAATCTTCTGTCTTACATAAGCACACAACCTAACTCTACATGTATCACATCACTATGGTTCACAAACTCTTTCTCTGATATAGGCTGGATCAAGGTCGAAGCTCTCTTCAAAGTTTCTCTCGGTTTGTCAAGCATCTGACCACACAACTGAACATTCTTCGGTAGCAATCTGTCAATGGAGTAGCTATCTTTGAAAGACTATTTACAAACTTCCGATAGTAGCAATGCTAGACCTAGAAACTATAGATACCTGTCATTGTCTTCGGTTTCTTCCAATTCACGTCTTCTTCTGCCTATATAGGATTTACTCTAATACACTCGACTGATCTACATGTCCTAGGAGGACATCTTCTTTAACTCGGAGTTCACGTTTGTTCAACTTGGCATACAACTGATTCTCTAATAGGGTTTTCCACACTAACTCTAAAGCTTGTCATGGTCTTCTTTGGTACGTGAATACACCCATGTATCATCTATGAAGACTACTACAACTGATTAAGGAACTCAGGAAATATTATGCTCGACAACTCTATAAAAGTAGCTAACACACTAGTCAAACGAAACGGCATAACTCAGAACTCAAAGCGATCACATCTTGCCTCGAAAGCTGTCTTCGATACATCAAATTCTCTCACTTTCAACTGGTAATGATTCAAATCTCAATTTAATCTTCGAAAAGACTGGAGCAAACCCTAACTGATCAACAAACCACTGGCGTTCAGAAATGGATACTAACTAATTACTGTCACTTGTTTCAACTGTCTGAAATCTAAACACATTCTCGTATTGTATTCTCTTTTTCACAAATTGCACTGTCATACTCTAAAATGATGTACTAGGCCTAAACAATCTAAGGTCTAACAAGTCTCGAAGTTGGTTCTTCAACATTCTCAATTCTTTCGGGATACGTAAGATACAGAGCAATCAAACAGGAGTAAACTCGAAGATGGTATCAATAATAAGCTCTTCTTCCCCAACAAGAGGCAAACCGGGCAATTCTTCTAAACACTTCTAGGAATAGAAAACGCAAACTATTCTAACATTCTGCGGTCTAATCTTCTTTCAAAAATCAAATCCATCACAATTGCTAAGCAAGCCTGTCAACTAAACTCAATCAATCTTTGACCTCTAAAGCTGGATTAACATTCAATAAGAAGTTCACATCCTCACCTACCACTACAGTCTCACAGAAATCTGCAACTTCAAGGAAACTCTCTCTTTGTCTCAATGTATACCCTAGCTTGGTGTTCTACAAGCTAAACCATGCCAAAAGTTACATCAAAACCGTAAAAAGACAAGCACTTCACATTTTCTAAAAACACGTAACTCTAAACCATCAACAAACATCTTCCGTACATCTTTCTGACCACCACTATCTCATAAAAAGGACTAGTCACATGCGTTCCTATGTCTAAAATCTCAACACGTACATCAAATTTCTTCGCATGCTCACACAAAAGGAAGAATCCGCAGAAATTGCAACTACACATGTGCACAGCTGATAGTCCTCGGTCCTCTTGTTTTCAGGCTGGTTCTTCAACAAAATCTGACTCTTCTAGACTGTTCTTAGAGCATCTCGAAACTTCAAAAATGCAGTTCTGATCACACACAGACAATCATGTTGGAAAACAACTCAGACGCACACTGGCCCAATCACACAAATTGATTTCCACTCACGGGTACAGACTGGTTGTCTTGCACGAAAACCATAGGCTGAATCCCTATTATCGCCAACTAGCATCTCTAAGTTTCAGATTACTCACATGAGACCCCTACCTTGATCTCGCTAAAAGAACCAAGGTACTCGTACCTACCTACAACACCTCACCGGACACAATCAAACTTTGCATGCTTGCTAACACATACGGAAGTACAGATTCGGAATCAACCGGAGGAAACAAACCCAAAACTGTACCAAAGCTTATCTACTATAACATTGATACCACTCTGACTCCCACTCATAGGTCTTCACTTCTTTTCACCAACTAATGCCGGAATCGGCCTCATCATCCCTCACCACAAGAATCAACCCACATACACACTGACTTAAACAAACCAATTGTACCTCAACTCCGGTACAACCATACTCCCCTAACCATAGCGATGTACTCCCTTAACACTATCCACATTTCGGAAACCACAACTTCTACTTACCGAAAAGCAATAAATCAACAACAACAATAACAGTAAATTAACATACAAACTGGGTTAGGAAAAGAAAGGGTCCAAGTGGCTCAAGTATGATTCCCTCACTTATAAATCTCTTTTTCCGATGTAATAGAAGCAATGAGACTCTACTAAACATGCTTCAAGCAACGCACACGCACGATCAAACAACATACATCAAGCATACTTGATAAACAAGCAAACATGCTTACATGGCAAGCAAACACCGTGTAATTCAATGTAAGGACTTGACTTACCTCACTTACCTGCCCAAGGTCTCGGAAACCTTAGGCTCTGATACCAAAAAATGTAACCCCCTCGCCCCGGTCTGGTCGGCTGACCGGTTCGAGTAGGTTACACGGGGAAAACCGAAGCGAAACACGTTAAGGCTCCCCTTCGGTTAGCAACCCTATTTTTTTATCTTTTCTAGATGCCTTTATTAACTCCTATGTGATAGGGCACGCAGCGAACAAGCACGGATACAAAACCCACAAAACATGCTAATAAACAACCCAATTTATCCCTTTTAAGCAGGCCGTATCGAAACGCCCTTGAGGCGTATCGAAACGCCTTGACTTGGTCAACTGCCCCAAGTCCTCACGAGAAGGCCGTATCGAAACGGAGGTCAACCGTTCCGAAACGCCCCCAACGGTCAACTTCTCGTGGTCAACGAGATATTGACCGTTCCGAAACCTTTTGGCCCATTTCGAAACGCCTCCATCTCGGCAATTTCTCAGATTTCCAGTAGCTAAAGCGTTCCGAAACTCGTATCGGAACATGGGTTCATAGTGGCCAAACCGTATCGAAACGGGTTCCGATACGGGGTCCCTGAAGCCTTACCCGTTCCGAAACGGCTCAGCCTGTTTCGAAACACTGGCTGTCTGCAACCTTCGAAAACCAACTTAAAGCATTTCTCAACGACTCAAAAGGCCCTAAACGACCCCAAGAGGCACTCAACACTTACAAGCATATAAGAACCATCCATTAAAGAATCAACAACATCCAACACATGCTTCATACATAAAACTTAAGGTTCATGCTTCACCAAAAACATACACTTAAGCATTTAAGATAGGCAAGCTTAACATGATTTACAATCCAAACATGACATCCAAAAGCCGAACCAACAACATGATAGAGAAGAGTCTAACATGCTCTTAAACAAAACCAACATCAACATACTTCAAAGCATTCACATCAACAATACCTATCCCATTGCTTGACTATTACAACCTACAACTTAAAGATCATACTTGAACTAACCAAAAGCAACACTTGGAGACCTTTCCTTGCCCTTGCCACCTACAAGCTATTGATCTGCATTGTCGAACAAAAGGGAGCGTAAGCATAAAAGCTTAGTGAGGGTAAGCTCATAAAGCAAACCTTCGACAATGCAGGGTCTAAGCACGAGCAACTACCATGATGAAATGCATGATCTTACCTCCGATCAACAAGAGCCAAATTAAACATGATGCATGAACATATAATCAACATTATGCCATGCTCAACAACTCATAAGTTCAACTTACAATGATACATAACTCAATGTATTATTAGCAACACACCTCAATGCATATTGGAATCACATTTCATATCATAAAGGCACATATAATCTCATATTGGCACCTAGCTATGACTCGAATACACGAATAACATGTTGGAACGCATTTCCAACATAACCATTACCTGCGGTGGGATTACACTTATCACCGGTTCTCGCGGAGGGGATTTCACTCATCCTCACGCCCCGTCGATGAGATTCCACTCATCACCGACTAATATAAAGATTTCTGGGCGTACCCGTACTCCTCCTTGGTGCCTTAACGCCACCAAGGCCACGCGCGACTTTGACAATTGTGTGCACACTCATCCTAATGATCGATCATTGTACCCAAGCATACTAGTGCCAATATTAATCAAATTCCATAACCTTTCACATCATCAACTCAACATAACTTATGTGCATAGCACGTACTCACCATGATCACTATCATGTACGATTCATAAACCAAACCACATGCATATATCAACGCATCATATTAAGCCTCAACAACATGCATAACACATTATACATAGCCAACACAAACACAAATAGACATGAGGCATAATAAGAAATTAGGAGTTCAACCAAAGGTCTCCTAAGCTAAGCTTGAGACTAGACTACCACTCTAATCTCAACTCTAGGTGGGTTTACCAAGCCCATCCTAGGTTCACATGCTTGAACCAATATTTGAAAGCCATTTAAAAATAGTAACCACTCACTGACTACTCCATTAGCACAAGCCGACAAGCCTACCAAGCATCCAAGTTTCCGGATCCGAGCCCGAAGCTTCCCCATTGATTTCCCTTGCTTCTAACCATTCAAAAACAATATATTAACCTCAAAATCAGCCACAAACCCAAAGTTTAACACCAACACACAAATCCACTACAATTCTCACAATTCAAAGCCAAGTTCATTCTTCAATTTCTCATTTTCGTACTTCCACAAAGACCCATCCAAAATCAGCAATGTAGTCATCCAAAGCACCCTTAGACATGTTCAAAACACTACCCAAACATAGTATAACCATCAACCCTTCATTTTCCCACATAGACACCTTAAAAACTCCCATTTTCCACTCCCAAAAATCACTTACAGCAGTAGCTACGGGAATCCATTCAAACCAACACTATAACTACTCAAAAATCATCAAATAACATCCAAATACACCTACCCAATGTTACTATAACAGCAGCCCATCAATTTTTCACAAAACCATCCCAAAAACACAAATTTTGACACTTTAAATATACCCCTAAAAACCCATTTCGGGTTTCACCATAAAACCTTGCAAAAATCGGATATGTTGGACCTTATAGGTAGTAAACAACTCACATAACATTAATAAATCAAAAGCTTTAGTTAAAGCTAACAAAGATAGCATTTTTAACTCAAAATCTCAAAACCCTAAAATGCAAACTAATGAGCTTTAATGAAAACAAATTATATGGGGAGAAAGAGGAAGATGAGGGTAATAAGAAAATGTATTTACCTTTGAAAAGCCCTAAAAAACAAGCAAGATTGGTGATGGAAAAGTGATGGGAGATGGGGAGGAGAAACTCTCATTCAAAATGGGGAGGAAGAAGATGAGTGTGATTTTTGGGTATTTGAAATAAAATGAAAATGGGTTTTATTTTACAAGACCAAGAAATGACAACTTTGCCATTAATGAGATGACATATCTCATCCACATTTAAAATCCATGAAATTGATTTCTAATTTAATTTGAGTCCAACATATAATATTTGTTTTGAAATCACAAAGCCCAAAATATATATAATATCATTTTAATCATAACCCGAGACCCAAAATATTATTTAAGTATTATTTTCTCCCGGCCCCCAAACCCGGGTGTTACAAAAGAGATGTAGTTAAACACAAGCATAGACGAAACATGGTTTGCACATGCATAACCATTCCCGGTGGGACTACACATCATCGTTCACAGTAACTAGCATTTTTCAGATGATACTATACATCACCGTACTTATCTACTAGTCACTACTGGTGGGACTATACATCACCGTAAACAATGACTAACCATCACGTGAGGCTCGACATCAACTACGACAACATAACCACATTAAAACGAGATAAAAACAATCCACAACCAACACCACAATACACATAATCGCGAAAGCCAACAATCAACCTAACAAGGTGAGAGTTGATAAACTTACACTTGGGTTTAGGTTAGCCTATAAGGCTCTACCCAAACCCCAAGAAACATTCATTGAACATATTTAAAACCTCAAAAATAGATTTCACTCACCGAAAGAGCCCAAACGAAAGCCGAACACCGTTCTCAAGCCTCCGCAACACCTGGTATCGCGCCCAAAGTACCCGAATCAAACTCCTCTGCTTCAAGACAACCCAAAACAAAATATTAGGATGCTAATACACTTGTAAACCAACAACAACCCAGAAATCCACTCCTTGCAACCAAAACACATCGATTCAAACCCAAATTTCACCCAAAACTTCACCAAATCCGTTCTAGACAAACCCCAAACTAAATCCATCAATTTCAACCATCAAAACACATCCAAAATCATCTAGAACCATCCCCCAACATCAAAGGAACCACCAGCTACGATTTCAACCCAAAACCAAACCAAAAACTCTACCTTTTCAACCTAAAAATCCCATTTTTATACCCATTTCGGGTTTCCTACTTTTAGCTTCTATTTTAGCATTTTTAAGACACCAAAACAAGATTAAAAACACCCTTAAACATGACATTAAAATACCCACACGAAAATCCCCTCATCCTTCCTCTTTTCAAACTCATGGTATTTTAGAAGACTTTGAACAATGAGTTTTTAAGGAAATATTTAAACAATAATAAGCTCATGGAAAGGAAAATCGAAACGAAGGAGAAATTACCTTGTAAACTTGTGTGTGAGATGATTGCTCCAATAGAATAGTTGAAAATGGTGGTTTTGGCAAAGTAAAATGAAAAAGGAGGAGGAAGATGATGGTTTCTTTTTGAATAAAACCCTTTTGTTTTAAAATCCCCAAATTCCCCTTTTGCCCCTTACTCAATAAAAGACCCATTTTTAGTGTTATTTAATAAAGTCTTCTTTCAAAGAAACTAACCCGAACCGGTTTAACCCAACGACCAAACCTGAGTATCTTCTGGGCCCCAAACCCGGGCGTTACAACTCTCCCCCACTTAAGGAATTTCGTCCCCAAAATTACCTGACGAAAAAAGATACGAAAACTGTTTTCCATGTCTTCCTTTCTCTCCCAAGTAGCCTCTTCCACACCTCGGTGTCTCCATAAAACTTTGACTAACTCGATCGATCTCCCACGCAACACCTTCCTATCCGTAGCAAGAATTTCAACCGGCTCTTTATCATATGACAGGTCTGGGTTCAACTCAATCTCTTCCACTAGCATTACATGAGACAGATCCAATCTATACTTTTGGAGCATCGAAACATGGAACACATCATGAATCTTCTCTAACTTTGTCGACAATCTCAATCTATAAGCAACGGGATCAATCCTCTCAACTACCTCGTTAGGACCAATGAATCTCAGACTCAACTTACCTTTCCTACCAAACCTCATCACCTTCTTCCAAGGTGAGACTTTCAAAAACACTTTTTCGCCCACAACATACTCTATCTCCTTTATTTTCAAATCGGCATACGATTTCTATCAGTCTGAAGCTGCCTTCAAGTGATCACAGATCAACTTTACCTTCTCGATAGTGCTCTTAAGAAAGTTGGGCATCGGTACAAGCTTCTGTCCGGAATCGGCCCAACAAATAGGCGTTTTACACTTCCTACCATACAAAGCTTCAAAAGGTGTCATCTGAATACTAGCCTGATAACTGTTGTTGTATGCAAACTCTACTAACGGTAGGTGTTTCTCCCAAGAACCCTGAAAGTCGATGATACAACACATCAACATGTCCTCTAACACCTGAATAACTCTTTCTGACTGACCATCTGACTGTGGGTGATACGAAATGCTAAAGTTCAACCAAGTACCCAAGGCACGATGAAAACACTCCAAAAAATCTAGTTGTAAACCTCGGATCTCGGTCTGATATAATCGATTTCGGTACCCCATGCAACCTCACTATCTCACTGATATACAGATCGGCCAACTTATCTAAGGTGTAGGTAGTATGAACAAGTATGAAATGGGCACATTTAGTAAATTTGTCGACTATCACCCACACTGAATTCTTCTTCGAAGGAGTCAACGGTAAGCCTGACAAAAAGTCCATGTAAATATGTTCCCACTTCCATTCCAGAATCTTCATCGGCTGTAACAAACCTGAAGGAAATTGATGCTCGACTTTAACTCGCTGACATACCATACACTTACTCATAAACTTGGCCACATCTCTCTTCAACCCAATCCAGTAGTACTCTTCCTTTAACCCACGGTACATCTTCGTAGCAAAAGGACTGTTATGGGCTTCATTGAAGATAGTACGCCTTAACTCGGCATCTTCTGGGACTACTATCCTATCCTTGAAACATAGGATCCCCTTCTCACCAAAGCAGAAATCTGTAGGCCTACCCTCAGCTATATCTTGCACGTGAGGTGCCAACGACTCGTCTTGCAACTATTTCTGTCGAATCAACTAAACCAATGAAGGTTTAACCTATAACTCAGCTATCAAACCGACATCCCGTGACACACTCAATCTCGCAAACATAGCTCGTAACCCAACTGCCTCTTTTCTACTCAAAGCATCAGCCACTACGTTTGCCTTACCCGGATGGTACTCTATCGTAAGGTCATAATCCTTAAGAAGCTCTAACCACCTACGATGTCTAAGGTTCAACTCTCTCTAAGTCATCAAGTACTTCAAACTCTTGTGGTCGGTATAAACGGTGCACTTCTCACCATAAAGGCGATGTCTCTAAATCTTCAAAGCAAACACTACCACGACTAACTCAATATCATGAGTGGGGTAGTTCTTCTCGTGAACCTTCAACTGTCTTGAAGCATAAGCTAAAACCTTACGCTCTTGCACAAGCACACAACCTAAACCTACATACGATGCATCACTGTAAATTACAAATTCTTTCCCCGGTTCATGCTGAATCAAAATAGGAGCTTCGGTCAAAGCTTTCTTCAACTTCTCAAACTCTTGGTGTCTTGCATTTAACCACTCATACTGAACATTCTTCTGAAGCAATTTAGTCAAAGGTGTCGTAATATTCGAAAATCCTTCGACAAATCTTCAGTAGTACCCCGCCAAGCCTAGGAAACTACAGCTTTCTGTCACTAAATTCGGTTGTTTCCAACTCACTATGGCTTCTATCTTCTTGGGGTCCACACTAATTCCATTTTTCGAGATCACATGACCTAGGAAGACTACCTCCTTAATCAAAAACTCACACTTACTCAACTTGGCATACAACTGATTTTCAAGCAAGGTCTGAAGCACTAGTCGCAAATGCTCATCATGATATTCCTCGGTCCTAGAGTACACTAAGATATCATCTATGAACACTACCACAAACCTATCCAAGAACTCGTGGAACACTCGATTCATCATATCCATAAATGTAGCTGGAGCATTAGTCAAACCGAAAGGCATTACCAAGAACTCATAATGCCTAATAACGTGTACGGAAAGTGGTCCTCGGTATGTCCACATCCTTTACCTTCAACTGATAGTAACCCGATCTCAAATCAATCTTCGAAAACACTGAAGCACCTCTCAACTGATCAAGCAAATCATCTATCCGCCGCAAGGGATACTTGTTCTTCACTGTTACCTTGTTCAACTGCCTATAGTCTATACACATCCTCATACTGCCGTCCTTTTTCTTCACAAACAAAACCGGAGCACCCCACGAAGAAATACCAAGCCTAATGAAACCTCAATCTGACAGTTCCTGAAGCTGTGTCTTCAACTCTTTCAACTCTTTCGGTGCCATTCTATACGGAGCAATAGACACGGGTGCAGAATCTGAATACGTCTCGATAGCAAACTCAACTTCCCTATCTGGAGGCAAACTCGACAACTCTTCCGGAAAAACACTCAGAAAATCACAAACTGTTCTGATGTCTTATGGTCTAACCTCACTCATATTCGGATTCATCACATTAGCCAAATACGTCTGACAACCCGAATCCATCAATCTCTGAGCTTCTAAAGCAGAAACAACATTGGACAAGAACTTAATGTTCTCGCCCACCACTAGAACTTCAAAATCATCCGTAAGCCTCAAGAAGACTCTCTTGGTCTCAAAGTCTACCCTAGCTCTATGCTCTACGAGCCAATCTATGCCCAAAATCACATCAAAACTATAGAACGACAATTCCATCATGTCAACCGGAAACACATAGCCCTGAATCATCAAAGGACACCTCCTATATATCTTCCTAACTACCACGGTCTCACCGAAAGAACTAGTAACATTCACACCTACTTCTAACCACTCATACGGTAAACCTAGATACCTAGCATGTTCACCCAAAATGTACGAATGTGTCGAACCCGAATCTATCAAAGAAAGCAAAGTCAATGAATGTAATGAGAAATTACATGCGATGACATCCGTGTCATTCCTATCCTCTCGCTGTGCATACACCCTATCCGGTCCTCCACCCTCGGGCTAAACTGCCACCATATGAGCTAAGTTCCTCTGACCATCATTCCTCGGCTGAAAGTTACCTCGACCGCGCCCACGACCTCTCTGATGCTCAAACCCTCTAGCTAGAGCCGGCCCGCCCCTAGCCGGATGTGGACAGTTACGCCTCAAATGATCTCAGGAACCACAGTTCCAACATACTCCAAAGGTACCCATACACTCGCCCTGATGGCGTCTCCGGCATCTAGTGCACTCAAGAGTGTGAACAACAGCCCCTTGGCCCTGATGGCCCCGTCCATGGTTAACGCCCCTATGTCTTGAATCGGGCTAATACCTCATATCTCTGTGTCTCTTGGCATGATCTCTATCCCAACCTGTGTGTCTCTTCCCGGAATCAGACCCACTAGCACAGACACTCGAGCCTAAGTTCTGCTCAATATCCTTGGCCCTAGAGACCAAAACATCAAACTCTGTATAATCAGAAGCGAGCATATACGTCTTCACATCCCTAGTCAAACCATATCAGAAACGCTCACACCGTTCCCTCTCACTGGAATCAACTCGAGAGCATACTGGCTCAATCCACAAACTAAACCTCATACTCGGACACCGTCTTACTACCCTCAACGAAGACCATAAATTCTCTCTTCTTTTCATCTTGGTATCAGACTCTAAGATACTTCTTCTTAAAGGTTGTTCGGAAAAATTCCCAAGTAACATCCGCTTCTGCCATACACGAAGTAACGGTAGTCCACCAAGCATACACATCTCCCTGAGGCAATGAGACAACACAACCCAACTTACGAGTGTCTGAGCACTCCATCTGGCCTAGGATTCGTGTAGTACTCTCGAGCCACGCCTCTGAACCCTTGGGAGCCAAACCACGGAACTCAACTCCGCCCAAACTACGAAGCCTCTCAAGGGGTAAACTAGTCCCCGCACCCTGAGGTGGTGCTATAGCATGCATACCGGCTAAAGATGTCAGAAAAGCCCCGGCTATAGTCTGAATCAAATTAGTCATGTCCGCACCTGCCGGACCCTGACCCGCCTGAGCTCCATTACCCCCAACATTTTCACCGGCCTGAGGTCCATTACCATCACCTCCAACATTCGCACCGGCCTGAGGCACATTACCTTTGCCACCCACCACATTACCATCGGCAGCAGGAGGAACAAGAGGCACATCCCCGGGTGCCTGGTCACCCGCTCTAGGCCGTCCTCTCAGTCTTACCATAACGAAGATAAAATCTAAAACAACAAACATATCACACACAAGAAAACATTAGGTTAGCAAGGGCAAGGATCCAAGTTCTCAAGCTCTTTAAACCAAAATCATCTTCCAATAACAACACCTAACAATGGGAACACTCGACTAAACCTCAATCAACATCAAGAACAATAAAACATGCTTTCATACACTGTGCAATAGCAAACAAAACAAACAAACCAACTTACCTGACTTACCTTCCCGAGAGACCTCGTAACCTGGCTCTAATACCACCAAATGTAACCCCCTCGTCCCGGCCTAGCCAACAGACCAAACCGAACGGGTTACACGGGGAAAACTAAAGCGAAACCCGTCAAGGCCTCACTTCGATTAGCAACCCTATTTTTTCATTTTATTTATCTTGTCTAAATAGCATTTTTAATCCTATGTGTGAAGGCAACAACAGAAAAGCGAAAGTTGAATACGAACCAAATCAGAGGGCATATGATAACTTAAACTTACCAAGTAGCTTATTTGTAAAATTCATACTCACGAGGCAAAACTATCACAAGGGGCACACATGACTCATTTAGGAAGCATACAAGCGTTAGGTACTGAAACGAAACATTTGGAAACCTACGAAGATGCCTTTTTACAGTTTTAACTACCTGCATTTCGAAACAGGCCTACCCGTTTCGAAACACGGGCTTCATTTAAAAAGCAACATCAAGCCGTTCTAGAACGGTCCCACCTTGTTCATGTGCACTTGCGCTCATAAATGGAGAACACCCTAAACGCTCTATAAGTTTTTGGCGTCGTTGTCGGGGATTGACAACAGCAACTACGTTTGAATTTCTGCACTACTATTTACTTTTTGCACATTAAATCTCTTTTAATTTATTTGCTAAAAAAAGCCTATTTGTTTTCTTGGTGTATGTCCCGCCAGGGTAGCAAGGTTTGCAGCAACATCCACCTGAGGAGGAGAAGGACATGCTTAGACGAATAGCTAAACATAAAGACACTTAGGAAGTGGTTATGCTTGGGAAAAGCGTAGCCCAACATAACCTAATTATTATTTTTTATTTTAATTTTAATTTACTTTTTATGTATTAGGATTAGATTTAATTTTTATTTAATTCTTGTATTTATTTTATTTCAGGTTAGGAAGGAAGGAAGGACCAAGAAAGATGAAAGAATAAAGGAGAAGCCCAACTAGCGGCCAAGGCAGCCCAAGGCAGATAAGCATAACAACTAGTGGCTTTATAATGGCTAGCCGCAATGGCTATATTTTCCCCAGCGAGCGAAATGGATATCTGTGTAACGGCTAGAATCTCGTTATTCGCGCCGCAATAATTGCCGCCCGTTGGCAGCGTGCCCGCCAAGGCAGTGGAGAGAAACAGCTATATAAGGCCAACTATTCTACCACCCATTTTCACTTTGCTCTCTCTTTTCTCTGAATTCTTTCTACAGTCTTTACTTCCAAGATTTCTTTGCTTTATTTTTCTTTCATGTTCTTTTCTTTCTTTAGGAAAACAACCATTCCACAAACGATGGCCCCATCATAGAAACCCGCCGCCACCTCCAAAACCCAATACAAGAGGTTCTTGAAACCTACTGTCGAGGAGACCTACAACCAGTTTTACAAAGACAAGCAACTATAGGAAGAGATGGGCTTCCACTACACCCAGTCTGATGGAGATTTTGGGTTGGAACCTTCTCTGTTCGAAAGAATCCATAATATGGGCTGAGAGCAATTTGCACGGCAGCCAGAAGGGATCCACAACAACCATGTGCGAGAGTTTTATGCCCACTGGCCAAACCCATAAAGCCTTTTTGTCTACATCCGGGGAGAAGGTGTTAAGTTGACTGCTGACATGATCAACAACTTCTACAACATAGAAGTCAGCGGCGACCAGCATGAAGAGTGGGAATCATATCTGACAGGGGCTGACTACAACAAAATCAAGAAGAAGCTTTGTTGGCCAAACACCAAATGGTTGACAAGCAAAAATAATGGTTCTGTCAACCGTAGAGACTTACTGCCATAGGCAGCCCTTTGGAGCTACTTCGTCCAGCGCCGCCTGATGCCAACCTCGCACGGATCGATAGTAAACAGGTTGTGGCTCGCCCTTATCAGCAGTATTATGAAGGGGCGACAGATCAACGTTGGCGAAGTAATACTAAAGGAGATTTATGCCCACACAGAAATGCCAACCGTCAAAGGTCCACTTTTCTTTCCTACACTCATCACTGGCCTGTGTGCCAATTTTGGCATGCCTCTGCACCCGAAAGATAAAATTCTTCCTGCCAAGGAAGGATGGACAAGAAGGGTACACCAACAAATGATGCATAGTGCAGAGTTAGAAACACCTTCCACCGCCCAACCGCCGTCCTAAGCTGCCGCCACCCCAGCCGCAACAGCCAGTACTGATGCTGCCCTTACGTCTGCCGTAATTCCTTTACTACGCAGCCTAGTGGAAAGCTACTAGAGGATCGAGCACAAGCAGATGATCTTCACCAAATATGTAACAGACGTGCAGGAGGCCTTTGTGGCTTACCTGCTGGACAAATACTAGGACGCCGGACCACAGTTGCCCGCCTTTCCAACGGAGCTAGCAGCATCCAAACCAGTCCAAATCACTCCAAGACCAGCTACTGCTCATGCCGCTGATGACAGCGAGGGGTCACACTGCCGCCCCAAAAGAAGAACCTCCCCGACCCCCATCCAGCCATATGACCTCACCTCCTCCTCAGAATCAGAGAAGGAAGAGGAGACAACTGCTGCCTCCCTAGTAGCCAAAATGACCGCTACCAAGGATACTGGCTAATCAAACATGGAGATCTCGAACTCCTTTGAAGATGAGCCGGTAGAGGCAGCCAAAAAGAGAAAGCGGCCAGTAGCAGATCCCCAGGGTGGAGAAGCTGAATGCCAAACCAAGAAAGCCACCCCAACCGCGTCCAGCCGTTGTGTAGCTGGAAGAAAAGCCCAGCAGAACAACCATCCGCTACGCGCCGCCTTGTCCTGCCTGCCTCCTCAGATTCTTCCTCTGACGCGGTAGCAACAGAGGGGAACTCCCCCAGTTTATAGCACCATTTCTTTTCCTTTTCCTTTTCCTTTTCTTTTTAATTTTTATTTTATATTTTATTTTTCTGTTTTTACTTTATTTTTTCTTTATTTTTATGTTTTGTTTTTAATTTTTATTTTGCAGAGGCATTGAGGACAATGCCAACCTTGAGTTTGGGGTGGGGGGGAATTAGTCCTTTTTGTTTTAGGTTCATAGCATTTAGATGCATATGTAAATCCTGCCCCTAGCACTTAATGAAATAGAAACCTTTAGTTCAAAACTTGGGCCTATGATAGCTTAGTCGATTACTTATATTCACACCTTTTTTAAAAAATTAACCTAACTTTGGGAAGAAGCATGGATAATACTTAGAAAATTTTTCTTTTTGCCAATTATCTTTACACTTATCTGTTAAATGTTGAATTTTTGCTTAAGTTCTAAGTTTAACATTGCCTGCCTTACTTGATAAAATTTTCTTAATTGAGTACAAGTTTGTCGCCACGGCAACACAACAAAAATGATGACAACCCTAGAGGTGCCCGAAACAGGCTCTAGGCAGAAAGAATAAAAACCTTAGAGGTGCCCGAAACAGGCTTTAGGAATAATCATGAGCAAGGACACTCCGCTGCTATCAAAGTCTATGAATCTAAGCTAAGTGACGGACAAAATAGCAAGAGTGAATGAAAGTCTTCACGAGATGACTCTATTCAAAGGGTTTAGAGTTTTGTAGAGTGCACCTACCTTAGCTTCAAACCCAAAATAGTTGTGATGAGCTGAAGCCCTTAAGCCATGATCAGAAAAAGAGAATAAAAGTGCCCAATTGTGCTGCCAAGGCAACAACTCGTATCCTTTCCAGTAGCTTAATTATTTTAGGCGTACTTTGTTAACTTGGTAACTTCAGCATGTTTAGCATGAACACAGACCTGCACACACTGCACTGGCATTAAGAAAAATAAAATCTAAGTCATTTCATGCCATTCCCTGTCACTAACATTATATAGGTGCCACGACCTTGAGGTAAGAAATCAAGTTAAAGGCTAACATTCTATTAATTTTGTGCTAAGGGTAGATTTACTTGTTAGGTTGCATTGCTTGAGGACAAGAAATAGTTCGAGTTTGGGGGTGTGTAGAGTGTCCATGAGTTCTATATTTTGTACATATTCCTACCATTATTATTGTTGTTCTCGAGCTCATTTAGGCATATTTAGGTGCATTGCATGCAAAATAACAATATCTTCTCTTATACCATACTTTTATTGAATAATTCATATTTGGTTGAGAAAAGTTACTGTTTTAGTTTAGTTTATATTTTCAGGTGCTATACTAGGAGAGGAAAGGACATGACAGGACCAGGCAAGAAAGCTGGAACCAAAGAAGTTGTACTGAAGTAGCTTAAGATGCCGCCAAGAGCCGCCCGGGCAGGAGTTACACCGACTTAGCCAAGATGGGTTACGATTCCAAGAGGATAATTTTCTAAGCCCAATGAGCCCAGTCTTGCAATTTCCTGAAGCCTGTAGCGGCCGGTAGAGTTAATTCAAGATCGATAAGTGGGAGCACTTATCCTTACTTGTGGAAGAAGGCAACGTCCAAAGAGTCTGAATTTAAAGCATAAAGGAGTCTATATTTAATGCAATTTACTTTTAAAACTCCTACTTCAAGAAGGACTCCACCTAGGTCATGAGCCTTATATATACCCAATGTATGTAATGGTATAAGGGCATCTTGTAGAGGGATTAGGGCCATGTCGTGAGAGATCAACGACATCTGTCGAAGAGAGTATAGATGGAGGGATAGCTAGATAAGTTGGAGTGTTGGGGGTCGCCCCAACTCTCCCAGGGTTTAGGCGCGTGTATGTAAATTAGTTTGGGGAAACGGTTGTATAGTTTTGAGTTGTTTTCAATAAAGTTCTGAGTTTGCTTAATCTATGCTTCTTGTTTGTTCAATTAGTCTAAACCAGTTAATTGAAGAGAAAATCTATTTGTCGGGCACGAAAGTGTAAGGCTCACGAAAGGGTTAAGCACGGTCACAACTCACAAAGGCGTGACTAACTTGGTTCCACATTAGTCCACAAGTTTCAGCGGCTAAAAGGGAGTACCAACCGAGTTGTCTAATTTGGTTCTACACTAGTCCTCAAGTTAAGCAATCTCGAGCATCCTAACCTAGAAATAGGAGGGATCGGTGTCGACTATCCTGCCGAACTCAGAATGTCTGCCAGACTTGGGTAGACATGCCGCCATGACTTCTTTTCGATCCACCTGTCGAGACAGTACACACCCCTACAGTGACAGTGACCTGCTGCGATCGTGTGACAAGATCGTAGTTTGTCGAGGCAGCAATTCGTGGCAGCACAAAATATACTCAAAGCTTCACAATGCAATCTACAGGCTACTAAGCTGCACCTGTCTTACCCAACTTATTGCCCAATCTCCCCCTATCATTTCTCTCATTACTATCTTTATCTTTATTTGTGTTTTTATATTTCCACATCTTGAGATTTAATGGCGCATTCAATGAATCTTTGTGCAAGAAACCATTCATAGGAGCTATTCCAATCCATGTGGGAGACGATATCTTTTATACTATAACTTGACAAGAGTGTGCACTTGCGCTCATAAAGGGAGAACACCCTAAACGCTCTATAAAGGCATTCCCCACATAGTTGGAGGGGGAGATTTGTTGGGTGTGGGTCACACTATGTGAGGAACCCATCACCTTAAAAACGGGTTGCAACTTGATAATAGGTTACAACCTAAAATGTGAAGCAACTTGAGAAAACATGTTGCAACTTGAATGACAACCATAAAACAAGTTTGCTTGTTTTGTTGGAGAAGTTTTCTGCCATGCATTTATTACTTTTTATCCTTTGACTTTTGGTGAAAAGTTATCTTTGACTTTTGTGATAAAATGTGTGGGCAGTAGCAAAAGGTCATCAGATTTGCTATTTTCAAAAAGGGGGTTTCACGTTTTTTTAGAGAAAAATAGAGGAGAAAATATATATTTCAAGTTTGTTGCAACAGTGATCAACTCTTCGATCGGAGGTCTATCTGTGGTTCGATTGAGCTGATTTTTGGACATCATCTAGGTGACAAGGTGTTCTTGATTGTGTACGGTCGGATTTTTCATCTGAATCTTGTAGCGTCAAAAATACCCGTTTTCAGCATGCTACATTTTTGGTGATGTTCTCTCATTTTCTCTCTTTTGTCGAAGACTACTTGTTATTAGCCTTGTTGGAGCTATATGCTTGTTGTAGGTTGGATATTGTAGTCTTGTACTTGAACATATGTTGATAGTGGAACTTTGATCGGACTCTAAAGTCTCGTGGTTTTTACCCTTGATTTAAAAGGGGTTTTCCACATAAAAATTTTGGTGTCTCGATTTATTATTGTTGTGGTTACCTTGGTTGATGTTTCATATTGGTTAGAAGTGCTAGAGAACATATTTAGTGTTGTTGTGTTTCGCATAATTATCGACAAGCATTTTAGGGAGAGAATGAACACTGAGTGTGCTTCCGCTTTGTCTCAGTTGTTCACCTAAGACTGACCACTAGTGCTACACCAACTCCCTAAGTCGGTTAGCCTTTCTATCTTCTTATTTCTTAGTGCACAATACCTTAGGCGACAGTGCCGACCATATACCAATTAGGCGGTAGAACCGACCATACACTTTTCAGGCGGTAGAGCTGACCATTATAATAACCATTTCAAGTGCACTAAGAAAATACATGAATTAAGGCTTAATCGAAAACTTCTAATTACAAAGGAAAACAACACTTTTATTAATACTCAAAAATATTACAACGCTTACCTACACTCACACTCACTCTCTCAACTTATGTTACTCACACCTACACTCTTCACACAACACTTGCACCATCTCACTTTTCACGCCTCTTTTTCACACTATCTCTGCACACACATTTCTCACCAACGCACACTCTCACACATGTCACTCGCTCCTATTTATAGGAGATTTAAGTCGGTGGATCCACTATGTCGGTGGATAAAGATTTTTTTCTTTCTTTTTTTATATTATTTTATTAGTACAATATTTATATAACAATGATTTCTAGAACAATGGAGAGAATGTCAGTGTATTCTTAACACTCCCCCTCAACGAATTCTCTCCATAGATGGCTTGCAGATCATACCGAGTGTTTCACTGAACTTTTCAAACTTTAGTTTGTTTAGGCTCCTCGTGAATACGTCTACAGCTTGTTGTTCTATCTTTGCTAGCACCATTTTGATCTCTCTTTCAAGGATCTCATTGACGAACTTGTTTGTTGCTCCATTGTCGACTAAGCCACGTACCAGTTGTCCTCCAATCTTCACTTGCTTGAACAATAATTCTTTCTTTTCAAACGTAGGCACCTCGTCATTGGCTTTGATAGAGTTGGGGATATGGTGAGACTTCATACTTGTCTCTACTTGTTGTTGAGAAGATTCCTCTCTTTTTCCTTTATTGTCTTTTTCCCTCTTGTTGAGAGAGTCGAAAATCTCCAATAGCATTTTAGAGAGTTCTTTTGCTCGTGTCTCTTTCTCCATATTCTTAGGATAGTGTTGTCTTTTTAGCTCATTCTTGAATTCCTCCCAAGTAGCAATGGTGCAATCTTTATCCTTCATTTTACCATGCTTACGCCACAACCATAGTAGTACAATATCTTCCAAATAAAGTGATGCATGGTCGATCTTCCTGTCATGGTCAATCTTCCTAGCATCCTCCATGATGTTTGTAGCTTGGATGTATTATTCCAAGCTCTTCGAGAAGTTATCTTCATCTTTCGCGTTCTTAGTCACCTTGTAAGACTTGGGTTTGTAAACTTCTACCATCAGAGAAGTTGGAATTGGGACGATTGAGGTAGCTCTCCCTTCTTGAGCTAGCGCCTTCCTAAGAAGCATCATCTCTTCCCTCATATTATTCAATTCCCCATGTACCACCTTAAGCTCTTCTCTTAGAGCTTTGTTCTCTTCCTTAAGAATAAGGATTTCACTAGAAGAAGTCTCACATTGTTGTGAACACTTACATGTAGCGTCATTTAGGGCTCCCAACATTTCTTTGTAAAGCTCGTCGATTTCCACTTAGCTTGGATGAAGCTCCTCATATGTAGGTTCATGCACAATCATCTTCTATAGACCTTTATCTTTTGAGGGTGAGCTTTCTCTTTCTTCACTTGGATATGATGCTTGCTCTTTACCTTCTTTATTATCTTCTGAAATCTCTTCTAAGTCATGAGATTCTAAAAGCTCGATCTTTTGAGGCGTCCTCCAAGAAGAAGCTTCATCAAACACCAAATTCCTTAAAGTGTAGCACTTGCAATTGGCTGGATCAAAACATCTCCAACATCTCTCATCATTGGAGCACCCAGAGTCGACGATCCAATCCTCCTCGTAATCAATTTTTGACTCCATGATTGTTGCAAGAGCTGGTTTCTCCATGTCTTCTTCCAACTCTTCATCCTTGTAGTCTATATTTGGATTTGTAATTGCAATGAGTGTTGGTGCCTCTATGTCTTCTTCGAACTCTTCTTCATCATTATAGTTCGCCTTTGAGTATGTAGTTGCTACAAGTGATTATTCCTCCATTTCTTCTATTAAATCTTCTTCAATAAAAAGTCTGTCTCTTATATCCCATTCTTCCTCACTGATGAAAGCTTCCAACATGAATGCATTCTCCTCCTCTTTTGTGGTGGTCATGTTTCCTTGGAAAGTCTATCTCCTGGGCAATCTGCAATCTTGAGCAAAGTGACCATTCTTGCCACAATTGAAGCATTCACGACTCTCCCTCATGGGTAATCTACAATCTCGAGCGAAGTGACCTTTCTTTCCACAGTTGAAGCATTCACCACTTTATCTTTTATCATTCTCCTTGTACTGCTGGTGATAGTCTTATTTTCCATGTCATGCTCCCTCTGAGGTGTTACTTCTATCTCTCGAGTGAAACTTGTCTTCTTGCGTCCTTATTTCATTTGACACGCCTTGTCTTCTTGACGTACCTTTCCTCCTATTGGTGAAGAGTGCCTCCTCTTCGTCTGCAATGATTACGCAACTCATCTGTTTGGCTAATTCCTCTTGGTTAGCCAACAGGTTCTCCAACTTGACTAAGGATGGTTGAGTAGGTCATCCCCTTACAGCGGCGATAAACCCATTGTACTTGGGTCTTAGGCCATGGATGATAATTCTCTTCATCCTTGCCTTGCTCACCTTCTCCTCTAGTGCAAGTTGAGATATTTCATGACAGATAGATTTTACCTTCGTGAAATACTGAGAGATGGATAAGTTTTCTTGTGAAGTACTTGCGAGCTCATTTTCCAATAGTTGGAAGGGTGTTTCATTCTTCTTTGAAAATAATTTCACCAAAGTTTCCCATGATGCCTTTGGTGTCTTCTCATCACGAATATGCTCCAATAGGTCCTCCTCGATTGTGGTCTTCAATATATATAAAGCATTCCCAGCCTTGATCTTCCATTTTTTCAAGGCTTCGACATTCTCCCCCAGCGGAGGAGTTGTGTCGGTGCTTGTGACTATTTCTCACAAATCCTGACCTTGTAGGTAGGACTCTATGCATGTTTCCCAATGACCGTAGTTGTGGTTATTGAGCTTCTTAATCTCGTTGCTTGTGCTTCCAAAGTCTGTCATGCTGACTGACGCCCGACGTCCACTAAGCTTGGTTCCAAACCTATAGCTTTACAGTCCCTGACTGTGTTCTGGCAGAGTCTCCCCTTAGCACCTTGATGCAACATCGACTAATGTAAGTGTCCAACGCTTACCAAAATTTACAGTTTCTAACTGTGTTTCGATAGAGTCTTTCCTCAACGAATTGATGCACCGACCAATGTAAGCGTCCAACGCTTACCGATGCTTTCTCCACTAGTAACGGTCCCGGACAACCCGCTCTAATACCAATGGTTGGAAACCCGACGGACCCAACACACCCACTATGGAGGACCTAAGACTGACCAGTAGTGCTACACCAACTCCCTGAGTCGGTTAGCCTTTCTATCTTTTTATTTCTTAGTGCACAATACCTTAGGCATCAGTGCGGACCATATACCAATTAGGCGGTAGAACCGACCATACACTATTCAGGCGGCATAGTCGACCATATATTACTTAGGCGACATAGCCGACCATATATTACTTAGGCGACATAGCCGACCATTGTAATAATCATTTCAAGTGCACTAAGAAAATACATGAATTAAGGCTTAACCGTGAAACTTCTAATTACAAAGGAAAACAACACTTTTATTAATACTAAAAAATATTAGGGTAAACTACTTCCGTGACCACTGAACTATTAGGGCATACCTATTTTGACCACTGAACTATTAAACTCGTCAATCAGACCACCAAACTTATTAAATTAACTTATTTTGACCACCGTCGTTAAAAAACTAACGGAGGGGTGACGGGGCAGTTAACTGAAATTTGTAAAATTATACATTTAGTCCATTTTATTTATTTATTAAATCAATTTGATCCTAATTTTATTATAATTAAATAAAATTAATCAACCAATCAAATGATGACATGTGTCATCACCCAATTGGATCAATTTATTCAAATTTTAATTTATTTTATTTAATATATAATATATATTTCCCTCCAATCAGGTGGCCACCTGGTTAAAGAAATTTTTTAAAAGATTGGAGAATGGCCTTGCTGTGGTTCGAACCTAAAATAAAGTGGGTAAAATTCCACACTTTTACCACTAAGCTAAACTAGCTCTTCTTGATACAAGTTGCACACTTCTATATATGTATCTTATACTGCAGTAAATGTTAAAGAAAATTAAAGAAGAATGAAAATGGCATTGGGGTGGTTTGAACTTAAGACAATGCAGATAAACTCCCACACCCTTACCACTAAGCCAAACTACTTTTAATAATATAAGTTGCACACTTTTATATACATATCTTATACTGTAGTAGATGTTAGGGAAAAAGAAGTAAAAATGGTTGAAAGAGGACTTAAACTTGGATTACTTGGGATGTGTATAATCACACAAACATTCGATTTAATTTAAATCTGAAAATTATTAAATATTCAAATTTAAAAAATATTCGATTTAAAAGAAAAGAAATTTGATTTAAAATATTCAAATATATATATTTTTTCTTTTTCATATTTAAATTAAATTTTATTAAAATATTAAATATTCGATTTAAAAAATATTTTATTTAAAATAAAAGAAATTTGATTTAAAAAAGTATTCGACTTTTTAAATCGAATTTAAAATACTTTAAATAGTCGAATATTTTAAATATTCGATTTAAAAAATATTTGATTTAAAAGAAAAGAAATTTGATTTAAAAATTATTTGATTTTTTAATCGAATTTAAAATAATTTAAATATTCGAATATTTTAAATCGAATTTTTTTTCTTTTAAATTGAATATTTTTTAAAATTGAATATTTAATAATTTTCAAATTTAAAGTAAATCGAATGTTTGTGTGATTATACACATCCCAAGTTATCTAAGTTTGAGTCCTCTTTCAATCATTTTTACTTCTTTTTTCCCCTAACATTTATTGCAGTATAAGATATATATATAAAAGTGTACAATTTATACCATTAAGAGCAGCTTGGTTTAGTGGCAAATGTATGGAAATTTACCTTCTTGGTTGATTAATTTTATTTAATTAAAATAAAATTAAGATCAAATTGATTTAATAAATAAATAAAAGAGACTAAATGTGTAATTTTACAAATTTCAATTAACTGCCACGTCACCCATTTGTTAGTTTTTTAACGACAATGGTCAAAATAGTTTAATTTAATAAGTTTGATGGTCTGATTGACGAGTTCGATAGTTCGATGGTCAAAATAAATATGCCCTAATAGTTCGGTAATCACTGGAATTACAACACTTACCTACACTCACACTGACTCTCTCAACTCACGTTACTCACACCTACACTCTTCACACCACACTTGCACCATCTCACTTTTCACGCCTCTTTTTCACACTATTTCTGCACAAACATTTCTCACATAGGTGAATGCGGTATGATCATTAAATAAAATTATTGCCGAGCAAAAATACTATTAAATCAAAATCGAAGAATACATAAAATTAAAATACTGACTTGACTCTTGAAGGTCCCCAGAGTCACCAAGTAGTCGTAATGGGACAAAGGAGATAATAAAATAACACGACATTATAACTATTAATAACCTAATAAAAATACTTAAAATTTTAAGGAACGTGTTATGTTTTAATCGATCTAAAACACATCTCTTGACTATATAAAGGAGTATTTGGGTGACAACATAGAAATCATCTATACACTCAGAAGTAATTAGTTAATTTCTCCAAGAAATGGATTCCAACAAGTTTGCTTTCCTTTTCCTTGCAATGGCAGTCATGCTTTTAGCTGCAACTGCTCCAACTATTAAGGCTGCTCGTAACGAGGTTATGCCCTTCTCAATCATCGCCAACACTAACATTAGAAATTCAGCTCAAACTTGTCTCCCGTATGGTGCTGTCTGCAAAATATATACTGAGTGTTGCACCGGAAGATGTGCTCCACTCCCTAATGTCCCTGGGAAGTCTTGGTGTGAATAATCGGATTGAGTAAGCTAAATAGATGGTTTGTTCGTGTATGTGTTGTCTTTTTGTTTCTTGTCCCAATAATATGCACCGGTGCTTGTTGCTTTTGTTCCGGTGATGGTGTTTATGTTGTTTTCTATCTTCTGGTATGGTATGTGTGTCCCCTAGATGTATGAAAAGGGATTATGTATCTTACTTTTATTCTAAATAAAACATCTATTTAGCTGTCTTGAATAAAAAAAAAGTACTCTTATGAATTTATCTTTGATTTTAAGGTTAATTGATACATAACTTGTTTGAAGTTTGGTGAGAAATTCAATCTAGCGTTTTACTACAAAATGAACAGTCCAAGATCCTTACCGTCCGCAACCTTTATAAATAGAGTAATGCTATCCATTTTGACATCTTAATTATTACCAGGTTATTACTCTGGGATGTAGGCGAATCTTTGAATGGTGATCGAAGGAGTTCAGTTTTTACTCGTCAAAATAAATTGAAATAGACATCTTCAAACAAATAATAAGATAAAGAAATTAAAATAAAATAGAGGAAGAGGGTCGATCTACAAGGAGTTCTGTTGGAATCGCTGACTGAGCCTTATCTTGATTTAGATCCTAAAAGTAGCTAAAAAATAAATAAAAAAGGGGTGGTTTGGCGTGATTGAAGTAACGAGAGAATAATAAACAATTAAAGAAAAATGCAGTAAATAAAGTGAGGAATGAAGTAGAAGAATCACAAATATTAAAGCAGCCTCGAGCTAGTTTCGTCAATTCCCACGATCATAGAAAATAGATTTTTACTTCGGGATTTATGTCGGTTACATTCTATGAGGCCCAACCCATCGTAACTTACTTTTCTCTCATGTAACCGATCTTCCCAAGTCTATCTCCGAAACTCGATTCTTAAATAATTCAACCACGTCTATCGCCGTTAAAATACTTAGTTTAAAAACAGGAAAAGCCCGACTCAGAAGTTGTCTCATTGAGAATCGTTTCTGATTTCATCTTTCCTTAGCGGACCGCCGCTAAGAGTGTTCACAGGAAGTCGAAGTGCCACAGGCCGATTCTTCCTCCCAACTGTATAATTAAATGATTCCAGACTAACGAATCCTTTTTGATTTGAAAAACGTTTAAAAGTTTTAGCAAGGCCGATTGTCAAACTGTTGGGTTTTGTGATGCTCGATTCCTTCAACCGTTCTTGTTCACCAAGTTTGGAGAAGATTTGGGTGATATAGGTGTGGAAGCTAAAATGATAAAGACAAGATGATTTATAGTGGTTCAACCTTCTAACCCAGGTCCACATCCACTACCTTAGCTCCCCACTAAGGATTTCTAATCAATCCAGTATTGATCTGTCCCCCTTTCTAGGCTTAGGAGGAAACTCTTACAAACCGATCAAGCTTTCTACCCAAAGCTTGATCAAACCCTCTTTACAAAGAGATGAAAAAATAAGCAAACTCAAATCCCTCTAATATGTATTTGTTTGCACAATTAAGCTCTCACCCAAACCTAAACACTTGAGCAAATATAACAATTTTGGCTCACTAGTGTTTGTCTATACAAGAAATTGACAATTAAAGCTCTAGACACAATTTCTCATCATAATGTTGTAACAATTGAAGCATTAGTCTTCTCTTGATGCTTGGAGGTCCCTTTTATACTTCTTAATGAGTTTGTAGCCGTTACTAGCCGTTAGGGTTGAATAGGAGCCGTTGGAGACTTTATTTCCCACCATAAATGCAGTTCTGCAGCCTACCGTATCGGTACACGTGGAGGCGTATCGGTACGCCCTTCTCCAGAACTAGCCGTTGGGCTCTTTGTCAGCCTATGTGTATCGATACGCTTGAGAGCATATCGGTACGGTCTGCAATTTAAAAGACCGTTGGGAAATAACCGTTGGGGTTGTTAAAGCATGGATCGGTACGCCTAAGATGCATATCGAAACGATCCCTATCCGTATCGATACGGGTAAGCCCGTATCGGTACGGGTTTTGGCAAATTCAAAACTTGGGTAAAAAGGTATCGATATGGGGTATACCGTATCGGTACGAGCTTGCTGAAAAGTTAAGTTTGACTACTTTAAAACATTAAAAACTTTTCCAAAAACCTTTTTAAATACCTCAAACATATTTTCAAGTTGTTTGGACTTAAAGACATGTTTTAAATTCTTTTCAAAGTTTTCCAAAACATTTTTCAATTATTATATCAAAACACTTAGTTCTACAATCCCCTTTTTTTGATATAATAAAACCAACTTAAAAATTGTTTGGGATTTCTCCCCCTTTGTGAGATAAATTTTGAATAAGAGAATTAAGATTCAAAATCAATTAAAGCTACTCCTTATTCATTTGAAAATTTAATTTTTCAAATCATTTCTCCCCCTTTTTGTTATATCAAAAAGAATTTAAAACACTTTTAAGCTCAAAATAACAATGGAGGTTTAAATTTTGAAATTATTAAAATGTTTGGTTTTAAAAGTGGCTCTCCCTTACTCAAAGCATTATCAAGCAAAAGTTAGTTCAACATATATGATTAAACTAGTTGAATTTAAAAAAATAAAACTAAATAAAAGGAATTCAACTAATTTTACCAACACTTGAATCCAAGGGAGGATGTGAAGCCTTCCTCTTCAAGTGTTCTTCTTTGTGTGCATGGAGCCCCCCCCCCCCTCAATATTTGACTTGTTGATCAATCTCCATCACACCTATCATATGACAATCAAGTGGTTTTTGGTATCCAAATGGCTTTGGATCCATAGACGTTAGTAGCACAAAATTTAGTCCCATTAGGAATCCATTTTTCAATTTTATATGTTTTAGTTGAAGTACTTAGTCCTTTTGGGACCCAAATACTTCTAAAAACTTTACCATTTACAAATCTAGGGGCACTAGATTGTCTTACATAAAAATTTGATTTTCCAACATTATTTTTCTTTTCAAGTTCTTTGGAAATCAAATATTTTTCTTCTTGAACTTTATGAAGCAAATTTTGCAAATCGAAACATTTTTGTTCAAACTCATTGAGTTTTGCTTCAAGTTCAATTTTGGTTTTAGAAATCAAGTCATTTTGAATTTTCAAATTTGAAATCACTTTCTTGTTTTTCAAAATGTGATTTTTAAATTCTAAAACCAAATCGTCATTGACATCTTGTAATTCATCAAAAGAATGTGAACATGAAGTAGATGAATTAGAAGTTACCCTTGAATCTTCTTCGATGGCCATAAGGCAAAGGTTGGCTTGTTCATCGTCGGTGGAGTCTTCATCACTCCAAGTAGCCACATATGCCTTCTTCTTATGGCTTGAAGTGCTTGCCCTATTCTTCTTCATGGATTCTCGTTCATGTTCTTTCAAGGCTTTCTTCATGAAAGGGGCACACTTCTTGAAGAGATGAACTCTCTTCTTCTTCATCCTACTCTTCACTTGAATCTACATGATGGCATGTGGAGGATTTGAGAGCAATGACATTTGCGTTGATGCCAAACCCTTTGAGCTTCTTCTCCCCCATAGCTCTAATCTCTTCCTTCTTCTTTGTTTTTCTTCATTATTTGGTGAGTGAGAAGTGACCTCACGAGCTCATCAAGCTTCAAAGTCTTGAGATTCTTGGCTTCGATGACGGCGGTACTTTTTTAGTCCCATGACTCGGGAAGGGAGTAGATGAGCTTTCAGACAAGCTTCTCTTCCCGGATGGCTTCTCCATATCCTTTGAGTCCATTGGTGATGGTGGAGAACCTATCGAACATCTTCTCAATGTCATCTTCTGGATCCATCTTGAAGTTTTCATACTCTAAATTGAGGAGGCCGATCTTCGCCTCCTTTACTTCGTTTTTCCTCTCGTATGTAACTTCGAGTTTGTCCCAAACTTCCTTGGCACTCTCGCAAGAAGACATCTTCTCGTATATGTTGAGGCTAAGTGCACAAAAGATGAAGTGCAAAGCCTTGCAATTTAGCTTCATCTTCTTGCGGTCGTCAGCATTCCACTCTGCCTTGCTTCCTCGTAGTACAAACGGGCCATCTTCAATGATATCCCAAAGTTTGTAGTCTTTGAATTTGACAAAGAACATCATCCTTGTCTTCCAATAGGCATATTTGGTTCCGGCGAAGAAATGAGGCTTGTCGATGGATTGCGTCATTGAGCCGGTTGATTGAGATGTTGATCGAGCTTACCGGATCGCCTCAATAGGATGTTAATCCTCTTCAATTGAGCCAAGCTGTGATACCAACTGTTGAGTTTTGTGATGCTTGATTCCTTCAACCGTTCTTGCTCACCAAGTTTGGAGAAGATTGGATTTTTGGGTGATAGAGGTGTGGAAGCTAAAATGATAAAGACAATATGATTTATAGTGGTTCAATCTTCTAACCAAGGTCTACATCCACTACCTTAGCTCCCCACTAAGGATTTCTAATAAATCCACTATTGATTAGTCCCTTTTTCTAGGCTTAGGAGGAAACCCTTAAAAACCGATCAAGACATGAGTAACATAATACATATGACAACCATATTCTATTTAGAGTATCAGAAACGGAAGATCATGCTTTTGACAGATAAATGGGCATACCATTGAGCAGAGCAGACAATATTATCATTTATTATGCAAACTGAGTGTACCAACATAGATCAAGCTAATAGATTACACTATCGATTGTATCAGACAGACATACGATATTATCAAAGATCAAACAACCACATAGCACAATTACATATCATGTATATAGATCGAGCGGGCATACAATGAGTAGGCAGAGTATGATATCATCTATCTAGTTCATCATTTCATCAAGCGTATCATCGTCCATAATTAAATCATTAGATTGTTTATTAATGTGTAATAATCATACAACGTATACAACTGAATGAAGCACACATGGAATACACTGGATAGATCAATTTTATTTCTCGGGGATACTTGATATTTATGGAATGAGACACATTAAACTTTTGGCAATTTAAACTAATTTCAAAAATGAGGTCCCTATTAAATAGGATTCGTACCTTCGGCTCAAATCAAACATTTCAAGAGTTTATACATCATATTATTTGAATTTAGATATATCGTGAACGATTTGATCATTTCAGCCCACGAGGGCATTATGGTCATTTCGATGCTCATGGGTATTTTGGTAAATTAATACTAGCAATGAATAAAAAGTGATTCACAGAACTCGGGAATTATGTTTGGTCATCAGTTTTTCTAACAAGGCATTCGAGAATTTCTGTATCAAGATCTTTCAGGTTATTGGATATTTCCAGGGATGCTCCAACCATTTTAGCCGATGGGGCATTTTAGATATTTGACTAGCATGGAAATTTTATAATATAACACAATCATAACATAATGATGATTGTAATGCTTAGGGGCTCCAACGGTTTATCAAGCCTCTAAAATTCGTTTAAAGCAGTATATCCCAACCTAGCAGTACTCACCAACATTCAAATGTGAGCAATTTGCATGTATCAACTTGACATAGACTGTATCGTATGTCTGATCGGTCGCCTTCATACTTCACTATAAAGCTTAGCTTTGAGTAATCAAACATATAATCCATGTGCATCTTCCTATCTTACATTGACATCATGAGTGATGGACATACATGAGTGTGCTTCCTAACACTTAGGGGCACTTTAGCCCTTAAAGTCTTATTAGAAATCCCAGAATTTCATCAAATGCCTAACTGCTTATTTAACTCAAGAGGGCATTTCCGTCATTTTGGAAATTGGGATAAATCCACCATTTTTTTCAATTTTACTATTTAGCACCCCCATCATTTACGTAGTCATTAGAGATTAAGTCGTTCTAATCCTTTCGGCCCTTACAGACAGTTTATTCATTTTAGAACTTAAGGGTATAATTGTCATTCTAATTAAATAAGAATTTCGGTGCTCGAAGGCACTACCATCTTTTTGGTCATTACGATTATTCTAATTAATTCATTCATTAATGTCATAAGGATCGGCTCATGAATACAATGATATTTCCAGTAAATTCATCTTCATGTGTTATACCTTCTTGTGTTGTACGGAGCTCGGGGGGAAATTCAAGTTTCTTTTAGTATCACACGCATTTGAATAATGATGTCGAAGTCTTTTCCAATAGAACATACATCTTAGGTAGGGTAATTTTTCAATCAGGTCGAATGCAGATTTCGGGTCACTTCCTTTATTAGGGGCAGTTTAGTCATTATTATACCTCAAGGGCATTTTTGTAATCTCATATCCAATATCCCTTACTCCATATTCTGGGCATTGAATCTTAGACACTATTGATCGAGTTGCGGATTTAACTGTATTATTTATTACTATTAAGACTTTCGATACTTCTGGTCTATTTGTATTCTTACTCGAATATTTTGGTTTTAATAATTTCCATACTTATTTCTCGTATCTGATTCGGCTTAAGCAGAGTTTACAATACACTTCATCATAAGCATGCATGCGTTAACCAGATATCAACATGTTCATAAAGCATACAAGGGGTATTATTGTATTACCTTAACTCCGAGCTATATCGGTCGATTCATGAAACCCCATTTGATTGCACTCGAGCTCGAATTCGATGTCCAACAAAAATTCGTATTCAATGAGCTATGAGTACCTTCAATTACACAAATTCACATTTCAGTCATCACTCACGGTACTCCTAATTGCAATATTAATACATATAGAAGTTCGGGTTCAAGGTCAGATTCGGAGGCTTTCAGATCATAATTTTGCGAAACGGGCTTAAAAACGGACTCAGGACATCAAAAAACATAAGATAGGAGTTTTTGGAAAAGTTGACTTTTAGTTCAACAGTCAAAGTCAACGCTAACGTCAGCAGGTCAACGGTCAATGGGGGTTAGAGTCAACTGGTTTGACTCGGCTGAGTCAACTCAGGCGAGTTGACTCACTAAGTCAACTCGGCAAACGAGTCGGGTCGAGTCGGACTCGGGCAGACTGGTCAAACGGGTCGGGTTCAGGCAGACGGTTCACTAGCTCGGGTTTGGAGCCGATTTAGGCCGATTTGAACCCGGTTCACTTACCCTAACAGATCTCACCGGAAAACCTCGCTAGATTATCGCTAGTGATGATCGGGAATCCATGCTGATGACCCCAAAATACTCCAAAGTTGCTGGAAAAAACAAAAACAACTTAATAATTCGATCCACCATGTCAAAATACCTAAAAATCTAGCCAAAAGCTAACCGAAAATTATCTTTAACACTTCATACCGATTGGAATCCACGTAGCTCTGACGATGGCTCTCCCAGCGGCGGATTGGTAATCGATTAGAGGGGTTTTGTTCGCACTGACACGGGGAGCCCGAATCTGGCGGTCGTGTCTCCCACGGATGGCGGAGGTGACCGGGATTGACGAAGATAGGTGGCGCGACCTTTAAGTTTCTCGCTGAACCTTCCAGGGATTTTTCACGGTGAACGGTGGTGCGATTGCGCGCGTGAATGGCGGGCTTGTGCTCGGAGTGCGGCGGCGAGCACATCGAAGGTAGTTGTAACCCTCTATACCCGCCTATGTGTTACACCTAAGTTATAGAGGATTATCATAACATATATATATATATGTATATATATAACACATGTATTCAATTTTCATGAAAACTAGACATGTTTCAAGATGTAACTCGAGTAGAATATCTATTAGGAAAACATATTATCCAGTCGAAAGTATATAATGGCATAACTCGCTATAAAGAGATCAAGATAATAATAGGTAAAAACATATCCATTCTAAAGTCTCGTAACGATGATACTCATATACCATCGAATCAACTATCAAGTACATAGTCTAAAACCATTTTTAGAGTTTGAGTTACAAAAATGATGCCATCATGGCTAACTACTAAAGTATACCATAACAAAATATAGGCTCATGTCACCCAAAATAGACAGTATGGTGGATAAGAACATTACAACAAAAGTATAGTAACAATGTGTCGATCCTCCAAGTGCCAAGTCCATGGGTAGCCTATCCAAAAGTATCTGAAAGGGGAAAATTTAGGGGGTGTGAGCTAGGAAGCTCAGTGTGTTCCAATAAGTGCATATAAAACATGTGTTCATAAACTCATACACAATTCAGATATATGATTCATCAATTCAGTTCAAAATATCAAGACAATCAAAGTTTCATTGAAACCTAGCTACCCTCCAACCGAACTCCAAAATGCAATTCCTCTGAACTGCATACAGAAGGTCTTACCCTAGGCTTGAGGCATAGGAGCCTACCTAAGGGAATGCCTTAGGTCCAGAAAGACTTACCCTAAGCCCGTGGGCGTAGGAGCTTAACAGAAGGATTTACCAGTTGGATCAGGGTTGTACCTGCAGACACTTCAAAACATATCCCCATAATATACCCCCAAGCAGTACATTTTTGTTCGATATACATAGGCATCAGAATTTAGATGGCAGACATATGTTTAATTACATCAACCAGAAATCAGATATTTCAATTCTAGATCAGACATGGGGCATGCTATCAGGTATAACACGACTATGTTCTCAAACAACAATCATGCTCTCAACAGAATAGTCATGCTTTCACCAGGAATATAATCATGCTTTAACAGAAAGGTAGTCATGTCCTTAGTTCAGAAATTATCTCATAATTCATACATTTTCATATTTATGTTCAAATAAGTGCATTCAAGTGTACAAGAAAAACAGAAATGTAGCATACACGGAACACACCTCGAAAGCTGGTCAGAGAATCTATCGGGCTCCTACCTCGTTATGATCTACCACAGTGCTAGATCCTAGATCAATAAAGGATTATGGTTACTACAAGGTATAAGTGATAATTCTAATAGCTTACAAGGTTTACAGATTCATACTAATAACTATCGAAACGCGCAGAGGAGCGGATCAGTAGGAACTAGGCTGAGCAAACAAACGGTCAGGGGAGTCTCGATTACCTTTAAACAGATAAAAGCTTATATTAGCCATTTATTTGATTTACATTTAACTTAATGAAAAAAATAAACATGTATGCATGGTTTGGGTTTAGGGACAGATTCGGAGGTCTTCGAGTTAGAATTTTACAAAACGGGCTTCAAAACGGACTCAGGACGTCGAAAAACATAAAATAGGGTTTTTTTCGAAAATTTTGACTTTTTGGTCAAAGTTAACGCTGACGTCATAAGTCAAGGTCAACTGAGTTGACTCGGTGAGTTAACTCACTGAGTCAGCTCGGATAAGTTGACTCAGCGAGTTGACACACTCTCGGGCCAGTTTTGGGTCAGAGGCGGGTCGGGTCAAACTCGGGTCGGGTTGGACCGGTTCGGTTCGGGCAACTTAGGCCGGCCGGTTCAGGCCGGTTCACTTACCCAAACAGAATGTGCCGTCGGAAGTTGCCGAAAAATTCGTTGGCGACGCGTTTGGCCGTTGTTCTGCTGAAAAGAGGTAGATCGTTAGCCCAAGCATCAACCCGCTCATCAAGACACGAAAAATAGGCCGGAAAACCACTGGAAATTACCTAGTTCGACCACGAACGGCCAGAGACGACGAGGCTCCGATGAGGGGCGTAACGGCGGCAGAACAGAAGCTGACGACTTGGGTTTTGGTCGGACCGACGTGTGGAACAAGAATCTGACGACCGTTGCTCAGACAGACGTCGAAATCGGCCTGGAAAATGAATACCATAGGCGGTTCAGGTGAGCTTTGGTTCGACGCACTTGCAAACCACGTTTCACGGCAAACGGTGGTGCTTCCTCGCGAGTGACCGGCGACTTATGGTTCGGAGCAGGGCGGCGCGCACGGTGGTGGTGGTGGTGTACGCCACGGAGCAACGGTGAGGCAGTCGCTGGTTTGTCGGATTTGGGGAAGGATGAGGGATTGAGGGGAAGGTTCGAGACAGATTGGGTTCGAAATTAATTTCGGTAGGTGGAGGGGCATATCAGATTTAATTAACCACAATAAGAAACAAGAGATGGTTCAAATTAAAACTAGGGGAACTCAGATAATAAGAGCCATTAGCTTAGATGGTTGGGTCACGGCCATGGTTCCCTTGGGTTGTGGGTTTGATTCCCACGACTAGAAACCTTTATCCCTATTATTTATTTATTAATTATTTTTTACGAGTGTTAAAGTGGCGGTGACGGCCACGAAGGGGCGGTGACGGAGATCGGCCGGTGAAAGCCTTGGGTTGAGGTGACCCTTTGAAATCCCAGATATTCCCTTCTTTTTTTCAGATTCGAATGCGTATCCCAAAGTAGGTGGGGAGTCAAACTTTTAAATTCCGATTTGAATCAAAAAGATAAAGCTTAATAATAGGATGGATTAACTAAAGACCAATTGAAGTCTTAGATCAGATGGTTAAGGGTTGGCTTAACTTGTGTGGGGTTGAGGGTTTGAAACACCTCAATAGCACCATTTTTTTATTCATTTCATTTATTTTCAAAACATAGGGTGTTACACTTTGATTGTTTGGACAAATTTAAAAAAAATTAAATCAATTTAAAGAAGTCATATAAAATAATGTGTAGCATTAAAACTCTTGAAAAACTTATAACACAACTTAAAAACTAAACCCTACGAGTGGTCTAGTAGAAAAAGGGATGACGTTCGTTATAAAAAACTTGTATTTAATTGACTTTGTTTGTAAGTTGTGTGTCATACAAAAGATTAAGAAAAAAATATGAACAAATACTATTTTATAATCGTCGTAAGAATATTAAAAACAACTTAAGAATTGTCGTAAAACAAAAATACAACTTGTGATTTTCTTTAACAAAAACGGTTATTTTTTAATAGTCTTATAATGATCAAGAAAATGTGATTTCCTAAAATTTTAAATAGAAACCTTTTTAAATTATAGAAATGGTTATTTTTATTTAGGAAAATGAGGTGGTTTCAAAATTATTTACCGAATCAAAGTAATTTTTAAACTAATAATTTTATTAAAAATAGTTATATTATGTTAATAATTTAATTAATTTTCAAAAATAGAAATTTAAAATTTTCAGAATATTAGTTTAGAATTAAAAATAAGTTTCTAATATAATCTTATAAATTTATAGATTTTATTTTATACTATAATTTTTACATACTTTATCGATTCAGTTATTATTATTGAGTTAAGTGACACCAAACTCAATTAGACATTTTTTTAGTAATATGCATGTTCGTTTTAAAGGTTAATATTCGGGTGCATGGCTGGCCCTCTTAAAATATTTATAATATTTTTTGTGTTGTAATAGTAAGTAGTGATTATATTTTGTCCTTTCTCTCCGATCCTATAGCTTTTGTATTTATTATTACATATAGCTTGAAAAGTACATATAACATTTATATTTATTATTACATTGACAAGTCT
The DNA here is from genome assembly GCA_030270665.1 of Hibiscus trionum. Taxonomy (NCBI): domain Eukaryota; kingdom Viridiplantae; phylum Streptophyta; class Magnoliopsida; order Malvales; family Malvaceae; genus Hibiscus; species Hibiscus trionum. Next base: position 2,562,237 of record BSYR01000021.1, on the reverse strand, counting down.
CCATTAATTCATTATTTAATAGTTGTGGGACACCTACACCTATCCTTTTAGATTATTTGTGTCGATGCAAAAAAAAAAAAAAATCAGTGCAAGCCATGGAAACACCGTAAAAACAAGTGTTCACTTTGGATTTTGTTGTAGTAAAATTAAGGGTAAACTATCTGAAATACCACTTAATTTTAATGTGTGACTCTAATATGCCACTGAACTAAAATTCGATACTATAATACCATTGAACTTCACTGTGTGATTCAAAGTTAGCACTCCACCGTTACTCCCATTACGGAATTCTGACGTGGACTCTAACTCCCGTTACAGGGATGACGTGGCCGATAAAAAATAATATCTTTTTCCAGATATGATCCACCTCATTATATTTTATGTTTTATTTTTACTATAAAATCTCTTTTGACTGAAAACAAAACCCTAATTTCCTATTTTCTATTTCCCAGCATAGATTTTGAAGCTGATCCAAATCAATGGAGGTAGAATGGCAAAGATCAAGTGAACGCAGGGTTGAAGTAGAAGAACCCATTTCAATTCCGGTGTGTGGATGCGGATATCCGACAAAGCTGACTACATCGTGGTCTAATGCCAACCCTGGAAGGAGATTCTTTGGCTGCAAAAATTACGGGAGTTTTCTTCATAAACATTGTAGATTTTTTTGTTGGTTTGATCCTCCAATGAGCCCACGTGCAAGAGTTGTTCTCGTCGGACTGCTAAACAAAATCAAGACGAATAACATCCAAAGAAGGAATGAGAGATTTGTTTGGATTTTTGTTTTGATTATCAGTATTGTACTACTGTGGTACTTAATGCACTAAGGGGAGTGGAAATACAACTTATACCGGTATAAGACTTAAAGAAAGAATAAAAGAAATACAACTTATACCGGTATAAGACTTAAAGAAAGAATAAAAGAAATACAACTAACTTATTGAAAAGGTAGGATCAGCCTTCCATTGTTCCACCTCTTCTTCTCGAGCTTCATCATTTAAGGCATCATCATTATTTTCATATCCACTATCACTATCAGTTTGTTCAATCTCATCCTCTACATAATCATCATCCTCTTCTACATCATCATCTCCAGTCTCTTCTACAACATCATCTACAATCTTCTTTCAGAGAAAATCCAGAGAAACCCACGTTTTTCCATTTGATTTCTTTCTAACAATCGATCACTACAATCTTCTTTCAGAGAAAACTCAGAGAAACCCACTTGAATAATCAATAACAATCCATAGAAAACCCACTGATTTTTTTTGCGTCTAATTTCAGAGTGATTTCAGAAGTTTGAAATTTCATTAACCTAATTTTGAGGAGATAAAGAGTCTTTAACAAAACTACGTCGTTTTACAATAAAAATAAAACATAAAATATAATGAGGTGGATCATATCTGGAAAAAGATATTATTTTTTTATCGGCCACGTCATCCCTGTAACGGGAGTTAGAGTCCACGTCAGAATTCCGTAATGGGAGTAACGGTGGAGTGCTAACTTTGAATCACACAGTGAAGTTCAATGGTATTATAGTATCGAATTTTAGTTCAGTGGCATATTAGAGTCACACATTAAAGTTGAGTGGTATTTCAGGTAGTTTACCCTAAAATTAATTATTAGGTTAGAAATAAAAATATCTATAAATCATTAAAATTGTTTGAATCTATCCAAGTCTATCGCACTCGAATTGATTCAAATCTAAAAAACTGAGCATAAAAAATCCAAGTAAAAAAATTATGAGCTCAAGAAAATACAAGCCTTAATTAATCCGAACTAAAGATGATCAAATTAATGGGATATGTAAATAATGAAGATTAAATATATAATTATATAAATTCAGTCCCGAATATATATGTGATTAGATCCCACCCTTTTTTTTAGATTGATTTTAATTTTTTTAGTATTTAAGATGAGCATCGGAACAGTCCTTAAGCCAGACAGAATTTTTGAATTTTTTTTTGAAATAAAATCATCACCAATCTTTTTTACTACTTAATTGGATTATCTAAAAATTTGATTATTTTAATAAAATTTTATTTTTATTAAAACAACAATTTTCGCTCTACAAAATCAAAAAACAAGTTCAAGAATCAATTAAATATGAGGAAGAATTAACATCTCACAATGCCCAAAATTGATTTCTAGTCGTTTACTTAGTATTGTAAATAATAATTTCGATTATAATTTAAAAAGTGATCCCTAAATGTTTTTTATTCGGTCCTTTATTTTTTAAAAAGGATTCTTTTACTTAGAACACTAATAAGTAATTTTCCAACTCGTTAGGAACATCACTATAATGTTCTGAAAAAAATATTATTAATGTATTAAAGAAAATTTTAATTTAGGGTAAAATTTTAAAAATAAATCAATTTAGAAAGGCCATATAAAATAATGCACATTATTAAAAAACTAATAAAAGCCACTTAAAAAATTCATAAAACCAATATACAATTTGTAATTTTCTTTCATGAAAATAAAAAATCATAAATTCATTAATGATTTTTTAAAAAAAGAAACCATTGTATTAAAAACAAATATTAATATTCGAACCCATAACTACGAGATCAATGAGTAGAGTTCAATTCTATAACTTTTTAATATGATGAATACCCTTTCTTTTAATTCTTATTAGATTTTTTGCCCAGCTATGCTCAAAATTACATTAAATTTTAATTACAATATGTAATTATTATTTTAATGGAATTGATGATGATAAAACCGTAGGGTTTCCACGTTGAAAGAAATTATGATAATGTTGCTTTATCTCATTAATTGCGAAAAAGAAAAATATAGATGAAGATTTATAGGTATAATTTGTTTTGAAGAAAAGATTTATATATTTTAGAATTCTATTACTCACTTTGTGAGTGGAAAAATGTTTTTTTAAATTACTAAAATTTATTAAAAATAGTTATTTTGTAAAAATAATTTAATTAATTTTTAAAATAAAAATTTAATTATTTCAACAATATATTTTAGAATTAAAAAATAATTTTCTATTATAATATGGATTAATATACTATACACTGGCGGTGGAAACTGAAAGTTTACACAATCGCCTTAGTTTTAGGGTATATGGAGTTAGTTTAGGGTATAGGGTTTAGGGGTTTAGGTGTATGGGTTTAGAATTTAAGGATAGTTGTTTCAATTTAAAATTTAGGGTTTATATGTTAGGGTTTAGTTTTTAGGGTAATATGACGAGGATTTAAGTTTTAACCTATAAACCCTAAATTATAACCCTAAATCTTAAATTGAAACAACTATCCCTAAATTCTAACCCTCTGCACCTAAACCCCTATACCCTAAGCCCTAAACTAACTCCCTATACCCTAAAACTAAGGCGCTTATGAAAACTTTCAGTTTCCACCCCTGTGTATATAATATTTATCCTTATAATATTATAAATCTATACATTTTATTTTATACTTTAGTTTAGTTTTAACGTTCAACTCAACTCAATTGAGTTGGTGTCACTAAGTTAAGTCTATTTTATTCAAAATTACAACAAGAGTTTACAACTATCATCGTAAACTAAATACATAATTTGGACATTTTTTTAAAACTAGCAACTTTAGATCATACAAGGACCATACATGAAAAAGGTTAAAAACTCATCCAAAAGAATGGAACGAAAAATAGATACGAACAAATCTGACTGCATCGACAAACGAACCACAAAATGAGATTAAGCTATTGAAAGACCATCGAGAACTGCAAATCGGAACCGAGTGTTGTGAGAAACTATCCACAAGCGCAAAACTGCGTATCCAAATTCAATTCGAGGGCCTAGAGCAGGGAAGATCATCATGATTATAAATAAGCGTCATCTTAATCAGTCGTGGCATTGTCAAATCCAACCATGAGAAAAACATAAAATAAAAAGAACGGTCAAACGAACGAGGAAGAATAGAAAAAACATGTCAAAAAATAGACATAAATGTGCCACAAAAACAGAGGAAAGCGTGCCACAAAGACATAATTATTTTTATTAAAAACTAAAAGAAATAAAAATAAAAAAAGACTCGACGATCGACTACCAGCATCATAACTGGTGCTGCCGCCGGCAAAATAAAATTAAAAAATAAAACTTGTGCTCTACAAAAGAAAAGGGTTGCGGCAAAACCCTAAAGGAAAAGGGTTGTTGCGCAAAACTACAAGTCTATTTTAGTGTTTTTAAGTGAATATGAAGTTTATTTTAGACATTATTTTTAAAAATAAAAATAATGATGATATAAAGAGGATAAATGAGTAATTTACACTCAAAAATACTTTTGAAAAAAATTAAAATCTAAAAATTTTAATTTTTGAAAAATACGTTTTACACCAAATTAAAAAACACTTGATTTAAAAAAAAAACTGTACTGCATTACTTTTAGCTTCAAAAGTGCTTTTGAAAAAAAAACCGTGTTCTAAGTCTTGATTAATTAATTATTTAATAATGTTTCTCAATAAGCTGATATGTGCTCCAATAATAGCGCTTTCTCAAATAATACAGTAAAAGCCCTTAAAAATAATTGATAAGCCATAAATTTATTAATGATTTTTTAAAAGAGGAAATAAAAGAAAAGTGAAGAAGAAATAAAAGGCGTTATGGTTTGAATATTCCTCTTTGGGAATTTATTGGGGAAAATAACCCCCAAAGATTGATATTGGGAAAAATACCCCCCTTTCATGCCATGTAGGACGAATTCGCGTCCTGGGGAAAGCGAATTCAAGATTCGCGTCCTGCAGGACGCGAATTCCTGGGACGTTTCAATGGAAAGGGAATTCGCGTTTTGCAAAACGCGAATTCAACGATTTATTGCTGCCCCCACACGAGAAATTCAACATGAAAATGAATTGAAACCAATATAAGATGTTTAGGTAGCAATATTTGTGATCGAATAACGGATTATCGGGGTACCCGATTAAAATTTTTGAACTATAACAGTGTCGTATTGAAACATATCTTTAAGATGGTGTGAAGATACGAGCGTATATAATATCCTAAGATGTGTGAAAATGGCCTGGAAATGAGCAAGTAACAATGTTTTAAAAGGAAACATTATCGTATAGGCATGTTTAAATGCATTTTAGGGTGTGTTTCGAACTTTTTTTTGGTTTTTCCTAAGTTTGGAGACAAAGATGTGCACCTTAATTTTGCAGTGGTGCTAAAGTTCCGAGGAAGACGGTGTCCGAAAATGTGAGAAAATTGTGTTAAAAATGCTATCAAAGTAACATTTTTGAAGCAAAAAATGTGTCCATAGGCATGTTTTTTTTTTGAAATTTAAAGGGCCTCGTTAAAAAACCCCTCTAAACCTATGTAGGGGGAAAAGAGTGCCCATAAGATTTATTAAATTACCAGATAATAGAAGTTCACAAATCAGAAAAGACTACACAATGGTTGATCTAGTTAATTCGGGGGCCGGTCCTAAGAGGGCATTTCCTAATATCATGTCCAGTGTTCCCACATTTACTGCACCTCCTAGGTTGTCCGGTCTTTTCTCTCGGAACCATATCTTCGGCACAATGAATCCTCGTTGATTTTGGCCGGCCTTTTTTCTTTCGTCGCAGGGAGGGATCTGGGCATATCTTTGGTTCGTTGCTGATTATACGACGGTCACGTGCATTTCCGATCGGAGGGAACTCGTTTCGGTAAACCTTGAAAACGGTTTCGAGCCTGTATACCGGATCAATGAGTGTCGTTGCATCAAAATGAACCGATGCACATGCTGCGAAAGCATGCGAACACGGGAACTTGAACGTCTGGAACTCCCCGCAATCGCACGTTCGCTTTTGCAAATCAACCACGTAGGTGTATTGCATTATTCCTTGTAGCGGTTCAGAAAATTGCGTGACCTCAAAGATATGTTCCCGACGAGAGAAGCACAACGCACCCATCGAGTTAGCATGCGCAATGGACGCTTGGATTTTGTCGGCGAGATCTGGATTAAATATGCGACCAGCTGCCATCCAGTTCATTGCTTGTTTGCCGAGGGTTGCGAAAAGGGTTGCCAATCGGTAATATGTTGCTTTGACAACGGACGTGATAGGTAAATGGCGCGTTCCCTTAAGAGACGAATTGATCGCCTCAGCCAAGTTTGTTGTCATATGGCCGCATCGACGACCCCCGTCATAACATCGCAACCATTTCTCCTTCGGTATCTCCATAAGATAGTTATACCCGAATGGATTCCTCAATTGCAACTCCTCCAGCAGCTCTTCCACTTGATTAACACGGTGTGCGTTGCCTGTTGAATAAGACATGTAAAATAGTTAATTGGTAATAATATGGAATTGGTGGACGTAGAATAACAAAATGGAATGGTTGCATACCCATACGGAGAACCATTATACGTTCATCCTCGTTCTTGAACCTCTGATAGTAGTTTGCTGCTATATGCCGCAAACAATACCTGTGATGTATGTATGGGGGTTTCCATGAATCTCCCAAATGTTGAATTGCTCCCCAAATCCCTGCGCCTCTATCTGAAATAATAGCTAGGCCATCTTCACGTGTACGCAAAACTCGGCGCATGACATACTTGCGGAGGTTGTAAAGGAAAAACTCCCAAGAAGAGATATTTTCCTTTTCAACAATCGCAAAAGCAACTGGGATACATTTTCTGTTGCCATCCTGGGCAACTGCAATTAGCAATATCTGCGTGTATCTGCCATATAAAAATGTACCGTCGATCTGGAGCATAGGTTTGCAGTGACGGAAAGCTTTTATGCATTGGGGGAACGTCCAGAAAAGGCGATGAAATTCGACCTCCCCTGGTACAACACGATCGTTGTAGTACTTCGGAACAGTCTCCAATTCCACAATTGTCCCTGGATTGTATTCCTGCATAACTTGAAGCCATGATCGCAGATCGTTGTATGATAGCTCCCATTGCCCGTACAGTGTTTCGATGGCTCAAGATCTTGCATACCATGCCTTATCGTAATTGACGGTGTACTTGTAAATGGATTTGATGGCAGCTATACACACTGGCACAGATACACGTGGGTTTGCTTTCACGAGTGGAAGGATTGCATCGAAAAGCACGTGTACATCCAAGTTAGGATGGTCTTGGCTGAGGCTCCCAACGGAGCATGTATGAGGCCCTGTATATCTCGTTATTTTCCACAGGTTATGCAGCCTTTTCAATTGCGACACACGAACCCTCCATGTACATCCGGCGGACTTGTGAGGACACTCTGCAATATATTTCCTGGCCTCGGTCTTCCAAACGGTGGACGTAACTGAGCGCTGAATGTTGTAATGCTTGATGGCAGCCTCCGCGAGCTTTTTTGTCCTGAAGACCATTCCTTCATGTAGCTCAGTCGAACCCACATTCCATTGGTTGAACTGGTCTAATTGTGGATGTTCTGGGAATTCAGTATCGAAGAAGCCATCCATATCCACTGTTGTGAAGTGCGAAGGTGGGTCGTAATATGTTGCGCAACTGGTTGGTCCATGCAGTTACGTCGAACGAACATCATCATCCTCATCATCCTCAGAAGAGTTTTCTGCGCTCTCCTCTGATTCCACCGGCTCGTCAATGTCAGATGGATCAGAAGGAAATAGACCCATCTCGTCACCATCAGGCCTAACCTCTGTACGCGGCTCTTCATCAGAAAGCGCATCATCAAACTGGAAAAGTTCTGCGTCATCATAAACCTGTGCGTGAACAGGTTCTGAAGTCATAACCGGATCGACAGTAGTGGCGGTTGAATGTCTCCCCGCTAAGAACATATCATCCACATTTCGGTGACTTGGGATGTATGTTGAGTGGCGCCCGGTAGAGAAATCATCGAACGGGTTAAACTGTTCATTGTACGTTGAAGACGTCGTGTATGGAATGTGTGTTGAGTGGCGCCCCGTAGAGAAATCATCATAGTTTGGAACGTATGGACTGTATGACGACTCTTGGGTTGGTGGCAAGTTAAGGTCAAATTCGAACCTTGGAACGGAAGAACGTCGTTGCCGCGAAGACGAAGACGATGAAGCTTCATCGGTTCTTGTTTGAAGAAGGTTGAAGTCACGTCGTAAACTCGATGTCGGACTAATAGCATTTGGATTGAACTCGAGATTTCCTCGTAACCAATTTGGTACCACATTTTGAGCTGCAACGTGAACTTCAGCAAATGTTACAAATAGCTCCATGGCCCATCCCATTGAGTACTGGCTATGTGTATCTATCATCATTTCTACAGAACTGTCGTCTTCCATATCGAATATTGTGTAATACAGTGGCTCTATCGACGTTGGACATCGATACTTCAAAGACTGCAACTCCCTTCCGGAGCGATTGGGAACCTTCCTGGATATTAAGGTCCTAAGCGACTGGAACGTTGATCGTCTCGGAATGTTGATCGTAACAGTATTTTCAGATTGAAATATGATCCCAATGTATGAATCGGGGACCATCTGACCATCGTAGTATACTATAGCTTGAATTCTCGGTGCCATTTCTGAAAATCGAAGAGCTTTTGTGATTCTTAAGTTTTGTTTGGGTGCATCTAGAAATTCTGCACCCCTCAATTATAAATAGAAATCTGTCTGGTAAAGCATTGGTGAATTCTGTAGCAATAATTTTTGAGTTGTCAACCCAAAGCCCGGTAAAGCCTGTAAAGTAGAGCAATAATTTTAGAATTCGCGTTTTCCAAAACGCGAATACAATTATTCGTACTGAATTCGCGTTTTGTAAAACGCGAATTCTTTTGGAATCTATAGAATTCGCGTTCTACAAAACGCGAATTCAGTACGAATAATTGTATTCGCGTTTTGGAAAACGCGAATTCTAAAATTATTGCTCTACTTTACCGGGCTTTGGGCTGACAAATGCATTATGGTGAAACTGCGTTTCTAACACGCAATATAGGTCCCTGCATGCCTATAACCATCTGTATAAATAGGATGTATTTCTGCCTTAACATCCCATCAAACTTATTACTTTTCTATCTTCCCCGGTTTTCCTGCATTTCTACATTTCTGAAAGATAAAATGGCTCGATATTCAGCTACTGTATTTTATCGTGGAACATACTTCTACACATCTTTTAGTGAAACGATCACAAGAAATGAATTATTTGAGTTGATCTCCAAACGAGTTAAAGAGTCGACCAGCGCAAAAATAGAGGCTTTGCAAGTGAAAGTACCAGTCAATGAGCCCAGCCCGGAGGAACATTATATGCTCACACTGTCAGATAAGAAAGCTATGCGAAAGATGTTTCGGGCATACAAACTTGCTGGGGGAACAAACATCGAGCTTAGCGTGAAATTTGATGACGGATCAAGTTCTTCAACAAATGTTGTAGCTGTCCAAGACGAGAATGCGTTAGCTGGCGAAGACGAGAATGAGTTAGCTAGTCCAGACGAGAATGACGTGTTCTTAAAAATTTATCAGAGACGGCAGGAGAAAGAACAAATAATTGAGGAACTAAACTTAACGTCTGACATAAGTACCGACTACGATTAGTAATGTAATTTTGATTAAGTTATGTAAGTTATTTATCTTGCGTACTTGTAATTTGTGAACTCGGTGCTTTCGATGTAGTGCTTTTGATGTAAGTTTTTAAATATAAAAGTATCAATTAATAATTCCGAATATATAATACTTTAATTACGAAAATATAAATTAAATAAACAACTAATGTCGAAAAACATAGAAAAAAATATAACTACTGCATATATCTATGTCCGCTGGTACCACAATCTGGTGGACGTCGATTACGACCCGGATTGCGTCGTCCATGTTGGGTGGGGCCCTGTTGAGGATCATGATCGGGCTCGTTGACGTTGTCGTCGATTACGACCCGGATTGCGTCGTCCATGTTGCGTCGTCCAACGTGTTCTCAAAAATAATAGAGGAACTAAACCTATCTTGCGTACTTGTATTTTGTGCTTTCGATTTAGTGCTTTTGATGAAAGTTATTTATCTTGCGTACTTATAAATAACTAACATAAAAAAAATATAGAAAAACATAATAGCTCATACATACTCATGAAAAAAACAACTGAAATAGTTTGCACGAACTATATTCGAAAAAGATAGAAAAAAAATATAACTACCCCCTATGTCCGCCGGTCCCACAGTCTGGTGGATGTCGAACTCGAGGTGGATTACGTCGTCCACGGTGAACCGGATCCTGTTGAGGACCATGATCGGGCTCGTCGTCAATGTCATCTCCAGCAGTACCACTTGGGCCGACAGGCCCACTAGACAAGAACAACGACTGTGGAGGTGTGTGCTGAACGAACCCGGGGCCCGAACTATCATAAGGCCTAGCATGAAACGGGTATGGGGAAAAAGCAGAGGGAGCAGTGGAACTCGAAGATCCGCCAGTCGGCATCGATGATCCACCCATCATCCCCACAGTAGGAGTGAAAAAGCCTTCCGTCGGACTCGGAGGCCTCGGCTGAATCATCAACTGGGTGGGGCCCTGGGGGCGAATCGGATCGGTAGCTCTGGAGGATGAAGCACCTACTCCCCTTCGACGTTGCGATCCACCTGCTCCCCTCGTACGCTGAGTCCGGGGGCGGTTGCGCTGAACAGGCTCATACACAGCTGCTTGTTCCTCCGGAGTGAGAAGATACGGTTTCCCATTACCAAAGAACCATGCAAAGTAATCAGCACTCACCATAGGCTCATCAAACATTCGATAGTCATTCAGTGCCTGCCGCTGATGCCTATACTGCCACTGTGCAATCCACTGCACATGTTTCACCGACCAGTCCACCTACCACAAAACATCAACAAAATTATTGTTTATAAATTGTAAAGTAAGTATAAATAAATAACTATTAAATCAAATTTAATTATTATACCTCAAGTTTTCCTTGTCGGGTGATCCTATGTAAGTCATCCAAATTAGGCGGATCTATCGGAATTGTTTGCAGACGCCCGAACTAGCGTTGGACGCGATCGACTGGATGCCACTCAACTACAGCGTACCAGATGAGAGGTACCACGGCCGTCCAAGCGGAAACTATCCCAGGCTCAAAATTAGGCAGACAGTCGTTGATTTCCGATTCAGAGTACGGGGTCCACAAAAACTGTAAATTAAATATAGAAATAATTAAAAACAACTAAACTAAACTATATTCATATTAAACTTCAACTTAATATAAAAATTAAAATATTTACCTCATTTGCAGATTTCGTGTCAATATTCTGCCTAATAGAATGCATCATAGTCGGAATCCCAACATGAGTTAGAGCATGGAACCACCTACATAACATCAAAACATACTTTTAATATTTAAAAAATATATATTAGGAAAATAACCAATTTATTAATAAAATTTAGTTAAGATTATTTTTCTTACCGCAAACATAGTGGATAGGAATAGTCAGCTGGCGCGGACAAGTCAGGGCGTAAAAATGGCATTCTAAACCACGCCCAAGACTGGAGTAGCAAAAGACATCCTCCGATGTCGTGTCGATCAGCACTCGCAGCCTTGCACAACTCCCTATACATAAATGCAAGTACTGCCGAACCCCAACTTAATTTACCAGCCTCTTCAAAATCCCGCAAGTGCCGCAACCACAACATGTGAACTTTGTTGCGAGTTTTGTCGGCCACCAAAATTCCCCCGAGGATCTGTAAGATATACGCCCGAGCATATGCCTAAAATATAAAGAAAAAAATATTAAAATATAATAATTTTATAATTTCATTACTACTAATAAAAAATTATTTCTTTTACCTTCTTCACATCTTCATTGGCTCCAGCAGGCAAATTAGCGAACTGCGTACGCAACCACTTCAGCGTCACACATCCGCCCTTTAGTTTATCGGGCTTATCTCCTAACAAGTCCATACACAAGCCCTCCCAATCGTCACTGGCGGCACCAGTGATAGCCTCCCCATCTACAGGCAGGCCAAGAATATACGACACATCTTCTAATGTGATGGTCGCCTCACCACATGGTAAGTGAAATGTATGTGTCTCTGGCCTCCACCTCTCCACAAGCGCGTTGATTAAATCAACGTCTAATTTCGCACCCCCTCCATGAAGCTTCGCCACATGCCCAAATTCGGCTTCGGCTATGTAATCGGCTAGATCAGGATCCGGGCCCGCCCTAACCTTAGTGATGTAAACCTCCAACCGACGTTCTTCTCCATTCTACAAATAATTAAAGACACACACATATTAACAATCACATATTATGTCAAAATTTTTTATAGTGTACAATAAAATACTAAATATATTCTAATTTTATTAATTTTTATTCTATAAGTCAACACCAAAAATATATTCGAATTTAACTAATTATCTTAGTCTAAAAATAAATAGTATTAACATATTCGAATTTAACTAATTTTCTTATTCTAAAAATAAAATAAAAACACATATTCAATTTAACTAATTTTGTTACTCTAAATCTAAAATCTAAAGAAATATTCGATTTTACCTAACATTTTTAGTCAAAAAATAAATATTATTAACATATTCGATTTTAACAAATTTTCTTAGTCTAAATATAAATTCTAAATACATATTCGAGTTTAACTAATTTTGTTACTCTAAATCTAAAATCTAAAGAAATATTCGTTTTTAACTAACATTCGAAGTCTAAAAAAAATATTTTTAACATATTCGAATTTAACTAATTTTCTTAGTCTAAATATAAATTCTAAAGATATGTTCGAATTTAACTAATTTCGCTAGTCTAAAAATAAATACTATTTACATACTCGAATAAAAAAACTTACATTATTTCGACGATAATTGCTTACGTGGCCATCTTCTAATCTCAGAAAACCCGCCATTATCACACTCTTCCTTCTCTAACAATATAAGATCTCTTCAAATTTTTGGGAGAGAATGCTCATTCTCTCCCAAACCTCTTCCTTTTATAGAGAAATCGCTGCCTGGAAACAGCGAATTCAAACCGAATTCGCGTTCTGCAGGACGCGAATTCAATACAATAAATTGAATTCGCGTTTTGCAGAACGCGAATTCTATTTCCCAACCGTTCGTATTTACTCCAAATCGCGTATTTACTCCAAATCGCGATAATTTGGGGATAATATCGTGGAATTCGCGTTTTGCAGGACGCGAATTCCCTTTTCCACTGAAACGGCACAGGAATTCGCGTCCTGCAAAACGCGAATCTTGAATTCGCTTTCTCCAGGACGCGAATTCGTCCTACATGGCCTGAAAGGGGGGTATTTTTCCCAATATCAAAGTTTGGGGGTTATTTTCCCCAATAAATTCCCAAAAGGGAATATTCAAACAAATTCGCCGAAATAAAAGAGGAAGAACACGTGTTCTCGTCCTCATCACATTTCCTTTATCTTCATCTTTCCTTCAACAAAATATTAAAGGATTTCATAATTTTGAAGCCACTTTTTGAAAATCCATTAGTTAATTTAATGATCAAGAGTGATTTTAGAGGATTAATAAATTAAGATTTAAAGTTAAGGAGGAAGGCTAATGGTAAGGCTGAGGAAGGAACCTCGTAAAGAAAAGGGAAGCTTGTATATTTGAAGAATTCATCGAGTGATTTTAATGGTAAGAAGAAATATCGTTCTTTTTTTTTTTTGATTAAAAGCAGCTGACCAGTTTTATTAGAAAAGATAAACCAAAAAGACAAAAGAGGGGCCCAAGCCCAAACGAAAGTAAACAAAGACGGGGGCATCATCCCCAAAAGAGAAACTAAATCGGTTCCTAAAACACAAACAAAGAGAATAAACGTCTGGTTCAGCCGAAAAGCCACATCTCAGAGGAGAACTTCGAGAGAAGCTCAAAGAATCTGCAGCATGCAGCAGAGGGAGATGGAGCGGAAAGGTTTGTTGAAGCCAGTGCAGAAAAAACAAAACCTTTCAACAGAACGGCGTTAAGCAAGATGAACTACGGCGGATCTAACCACCGTCTGTCCATGGCAGCCACCGCCTCGATACGGGAGGGAACGTCCTCCACCCAGAAAAAATCGGAGTCTAACGATCTTCGATATTCAGCCAGTGCATGCGCGACGGCGTTTCCAGACCGATGGGTGAAGCTGAAACGACAGCTGTGAAACCCTCGCGAAATTCCTTTTATTTCCTGGATGAGTGGTCCAATTTCAGAAAGATCCGACGTCTTGGAATTGATCTTGGAGATGACCGAGCGGGAATCACCTTCGATTTCAAGGTTGCTGAGACCCAAATCCAGGGTCAACCGGAGCCCCTCAACACATGCTCGAGCTTCCGCTGCGAACGCCGATGAGATATGGTAAGCCATCGTACAACACGCCCCTAAAATAAGGCCATTGTTATTTCGTATAACCACACCCATGTATGCTGACTTTGTGTTATTGTTAAAACTTGAATCGACGTTGACTTTCACAACCGGATCCCTGGGAGCGGTCCATCGGATGAAGGATCGTGAGTCCAAAACCGGCGCCCGTGAGAGAGCCAACAATATGTCCAAAGAGTAGCTTTTAACCGAGGTAACCGTATCTATTGGCCTTGTAGTGATCCCCTCAAAGATGTATTTATTTCTGTTGATCCATAATGCCCAGAGTGTCACAATGATCTCAGTGTGTTTGTTGCTCCCGTAATTATTAAGCATAGTTGAAAGCCATGAATTGAAACGGATACCAGTAGTAATCCTAGGACACTGAAACCCCAATTGAGACCATACTTCATCTGCATAGGGACAGTTTCTCAAAACATGACACACATCTTCTTCTTCTTGCTGACATCGGGGACAAGTAGGGTCTGTTAGAACTCGCTTCAAACGCAGATTGCACTTGGTAGGCACAAAGTTCCTTAGAAATTTCCAACACTGAATAGCCATCTTCGTAGGACATTTAACTTTCCAGACCTTCTTAAAAACTACTTGATCAGAGACTGGTATTGTCGTGGGGGGTAGCAGTAGTCTATACCCACTACGAACCGTATAAACACCTGAATGCTCACCACACCAAACTAGAATATCCTCCGTAGAGTACGAAGACAGAGGGATGTTTAGGATTTCCTCTGCTTCGACTGGATCAAAAGTTTCACGGACCAAAGTCTCGTTCCAAGAATAATTAGACTCATTTATCAAATCCGCAACAAGATGCAAAGCCACAGATGGAGTAGAGGTTACCTTCTTTTGGGTAGGCCCAGGAAGCCAAAAGTCGTTCCAGATGGAGATGGCCCTCCCATTGCCGACCTTGTATCTGAGGCCCATTTCTAGCAGGCCTCTAACAGACCAAATGCTCCGCCAGGTGATTGAAGGGTTGGAGCCCAACCTTGAGTGTAGAAAACCGGACGAGGGGAAATATTTGGCTCTGAAAAGACGGCCCACCAAAGAAGACAGATTTTGTACGAACCTCCAACCTTGCTTCGCCAATAACGCAACATTAAACTTGGCCATATCGCGAAAGCCCAAGCCTCCTAAATCCTTTAATTGGCAAAGATCGGCCCATAAACACCAATGAAGTCCTCTTTTTTTCCTTTGAATTTTGCCACCAGAACCGTGCCATAATAGCTTCTAACTCAGAACAAAAAGTTTTAGGCAGCAAAAAACAACTCATTGTATACGTAGGTATAGCTTGTAAAACGGACTTTATATAAACAGCCTTACCTCCCTGCGACAACGATCGTGGGCTCCAAGAAGAAATACAAGCAATAAATCTGTCTCTCAAGGCTGCAAACGCTTTCTTCTTATTCCTCCCCACCGTCATGGGCAAGCCCAAATACTTCTCCGGGCACATAGTATTAGTAATGCCCAAGATTCTTCGAACATCACATTGAATATCATTAAAACAATTTGTACTAGAAAAGATACCCAATTTCTCATAGTTAATAATTTGACCTGAGCATGCTTCATAGGTTCTGAGGATACCCCACAATTTCATAGCAGAACCAATAGATGCTTCCCCAAATATGAGACTGTCATCCGCAAAAAAGAGGTGAGAGATGCGGGGAGCTGCACGATTAATACGAATACCCACAGAATCCCCCTCCTGTCTCAATAGTGAGGATAAGCCCTCGCTGCAGATCAAGAACAAATATGGGCTTAATGGATCTCCTTGCCGAAGCCCCCGAGATGGAGAAAAATTTTCGCCCGCTTGGCCATTAACTACCACGGAGTATGAAATAGAAGAAACACAATTTAAGACCATGGAAACCCACATCTCCGAAAAGCCCATCTTTAATAACATGGACTCGATAAACGGCCACTCCACTCTATCGTACGCCTTGGACATATCCAGTTTTAGCGCGAAATGTCCCTTCTTCCCAACACGTTTAGCTCTCATGGAGTGGATTATTTCAAAAGCAGCCAGCACATTGTCCGTAATCAGACGACCAGGGACAAAAGCACTTTGGGCCTCCTCTATGCACAAGTGTAAGACAGATTGAAACCGATTCACCAGGACCTTCGAGATTATTTTAAAGATCACGTTGCACAGACTAATGGGTCTAAAATCAGACATAGAAATAGGATTCTCCTTTTTGGGGATTAAAACAATGTGGGTATGATTAATTCTTGACATAGGGAACTCACCCGCTAAGACAGCAATACAAAACGTTACCAACTCATCCCCAAAAACATGCCAGAATTTCTAGTAGAAGAGGGCCCCCAAACCGTCTTCCCCCACCGCCTTTAACGGACTCATAGACTTCACTGCTTCCCAAAATTCACCCGTAGTGAAAGATCGAGATAATTCCTGGTTCATTGCATCAGTAATACAACAGTTTATGCCATCCAATATGCTGCTACAATCTGCCACTCCTTTGGAATTAAAGAGGTGCACAAAGTACTTCCTAGCCACCACACCCATACCCCGGTTATTTACAATCTCCACCCCACTGTCATTCACCAGGGCTTTGATAGTATTTTTCCTCCTCCGTTGGGTAGCACATCGGTGGAAATAGGTAGTATTCCTATCCCCATGTTTAAGCCAATTAGATCTCGCGCGTTGTTCCCAATAATGTTCTTCCTTATCCAGCTCCATATTCAGCGCCAATTTTGTGTCCAAAATTTCACCTAAAATCTCATCCGATGGCGTCAGTTCATTAAGCATTTCCAGTTTAGATTGTAAGTCAGCAATCGTGAGACCTTTATCTCGCTTCAGTAGTTTAAACCAGCTGTTTAAACCAGAGCATACATAGCCCATTCGCGCAAGAAAATCCCCCGAAGATGATTCCCAAAGACGCTTCACCTCAGGCTCACACGATTCTTCAAGGAGCCAGGCAGACTCAAAGCGGAAATGCCACTTGCTGCCAGAACTACCAGACATATGCCCTGTGTTTAGAAGCAAAGGGCAGTGGTCCGAAAAAGAATGCAATAAATGGCTAACCTGAAAATTCGGAAAGAGATCCCACCACAAGTCTGATGCTAAACCACGATCCAGACGTTCTCTAATGTTAGTATCTGAAACCCGACCCTTCTCCCACGTAAACCACGGGCCAGAATATCCCAAATCAAATAGAGAACAATCTACAATTGCTTCTCGGAATCTGTCCATTTGTCTAGCGTTCCGCACACAACCTCCCTGCTTTTCAGAAGCGAGAACAATCTCGTTGAAGTCCCCAATCACCACCCACGGTGTCGTAGGCATATCATCCAAAGCACGCAGCAGGTTCCAAGAATCTTCACGATTTTGTTCTTCTGGAGCCCCGTAAAACCCAGTACATCTCCAACTATTCCCATTCGAATCATCCGTAATTAAGATATCAATATGACGTGGTGACTTCGAACGCAAAGTTACCGCACAAGAATCCTTCCATCCCATAGATAAACCACCACTTCTTCCAATTGCCCCAACATCCACTCCATTAGAATAACCACATCTTCGACGTATACCGACCATTCTGACTTCAGATACCTTCGTTTCGATTAGGAAAATAATTGAGGGGTTTTCGTCCCGTAATTTCTGCCGGAGACGCCCCACCGTCCGTGGCTTACCTAAGCCCCGGACATTCCAACTTAGAAGTTTCATGATGACCGGCGGACCTGGGCTGC
Organism: Hibiscus trionum; assembly: GCA_030270665.1. Classification (NCBI taxonomy): domain Eukaryota; kingdom Viridiplantae; phylum Streptophyta; class Magnoliopsida; order Malvales; family Malvaceae; genus Hibiscus; species Hibiscus trionum. The sequence goes on along the minus strand of BSYR01000021.1, from coordinate 2,544,321 downwards.
CAGGTCGGCCGAAACATTGGATCGAGCACCAGTAGAATCAATAACATTAGAAACTAGTGGGGCTTGAGAAGTAACTCGTGGACGTTTAAGTCCATCGCCTTGATCCATTGGGCTATTTTCCTCCTCTGAGGCCATAGCCACGTCCATCGCCAAGGATGGGCCAGAATCAGCTGAGCCCAGTATAGAGCCTGAAATAAAACCGCCCGTAATATGGTCTCTATCAACGCCCAGAACTGGCGTTTTAACTGTTCCATGAATCCCGCCTCGGGAAGAATTTGGCAAATTAGTGATATCTCTCATCATTGGTATCCCGGAATTTCTGCGTCCCTGATTTGCTCGGAAAAATGAGTCAATTGGCTCCACTTCCCGCAGCCAAATACTCTCCGGCTGATTGCGCCGCCGTGGGGGAGCCCAAATTGAAGCATCCCAAGCCATAACTAGATCAGCAGGATTCGTTGTTGCTCGCAAAGGACAGAAGCTCTCACCGTGTCCTAATAATCCGCAGATAAAACAGAAGAGCGTTAAGCGTTCATATTCAAATCGGATGTAATGATCTGTGCCATTGGCCAATTTAATCTTTTTCCTGCGTTTCAGCGGATGCCGAATATCAATTTTATCCCTAAGACGGATTATACCCTTGTAGCCAAGCGACGTAGCCAAAGAATCGTAATCCAAGAATACTCCAAGGAAATTCCCCAATGAACGGGCTAATCTCTCCGAAACAAACCCATGTGGGACATTATGGACCAAAACCCAGAAATTAAGATGTGATAACGGAACCTGATGAGGGTCTTCTCCCACTGCCAGACGATGTAATATTAGAACATGGCTATTAAAATTCCAGGGGCCACCACTCTCGATCCTATCAGCGTCCACCCCAAGAAACAAACGGAAAAGATATCTACCACTACCCAGATCGGAGATGGAGATTCCCCCAACCGGGTGCCAAACATTGGCTAAAGTAGATCTCATAGAAATGAAATGGATAACACTAGATGTTAAAAAAGAGCCAACGAAGCAGAACTCATATGAGATAGCCAAATCCGAAACTGAAGCCTCTATTTCCAAACTCTCATCCTCCTCCGATCGGATTGCCAGACGCTCCATATCACCGACGACCGAAGCCATGCCACCACCGAAGACCGAAGAAACAGCGAAAAACCAAGCAATAGATTAAGACAAAACAGACGACAGAAAAGCGTGCTACCAAGAGCAGATAGACGAGCGTGCTACCAAGAGCAGATATATGTTTTTAAGTACCAAACAATTGTTAATCTGATTAGATTTGATAGTATTGTATTAGTTTTTGATAAATATCGTTCTTTTTAAACAATTATTCGAACAATTTTGTTTATAGTGTGTGTTCATTATCAATATGCTAAGAAAATTTTGAACAAATATTATTTTATAATTAACGTAGACTATATTAGAACTTAGTTAGTTAGTTAGTTAGGTTTAAAGAAATGGTTAGTTTTAAGTGTTATATAAATGCTATTTTTCATATTGGATAATTGTATTCTGACTTTTCATATTTTTTATATTAATAAAATTTTCACACGTTTTCTTTACTTCTCTCTCTCCTCGATTACCCGTTCCCAATTCTAAGAAACAAGAAACCCTAAGTTTCTTTTCCCTCTTTCTCTCACGCGTCCTCAAACCAAGAAATCAAAGAAACCCTAGGTTTCAACATGGTATCAGTCGACTCTTTGTCCGCCGGCCGTTCCTCTTCCTCTACCGACGGTTCCTTCCGGAACGATGATCCCTCTGGGGAATACTATATTCACCCCAATGAAAATCCCGCTTTAGTCCTCACCTCTTCTCTTCTTGACGGTGCGAATTACCATAGTTGGGCTCGGAGCATGAAGATGTCCCTTATCTCCAAGAACAAGTGGAGTTTCGTCGATGGTTCTATTGAAGAACCCGGGACAGAATCGCCCGTTTACAAGGCCTGGCTCAAGTGCAACAACCTTGTCCTTTCCTGGTTGCAGCGAGCCCTAACGCCGGAGATTGCGCAGAATGTGTTGTGGTTCGACACCGCGTACGATTTGTGTAACCCCCTCACCCCGGTCTGGTCGGCTGACCGGTTTGAGTAGGCTACACGGGGAAAACCGACATGAAACCCGTGAAGGTCCCACCTCGGTTAGCGACCCTAAATTTTTTTTTCATTTATTTTACATCTTGTCTAGAGGCCTTTAATTACCTAAGTGATCACGATAGCAGAAAGCGAGGCCCACAAAAAGCCCTACAACAAACCGAGCCTAAGCCCAACCCTTGAGGCCCATTAGAGATGTCCAAAGACCCATTTCCAGCCACCCGTTTCGGAACAGACGTCACCCGTTTCGAAACGCGGGCTCTAGTTTAAAAGCCAGGTACCCGTACCAAAACGCATCCACCCCGTTTCGGAACAGGGCCCTAATTTGCCTAGGCGTTTCGATACCTGTTTCGAAACAAGCACTTCCAGTAGCCAAAGTGTTTCGAAACTTGTTTCGAAACAGGGGTTCACAGTGGCCAAACCGTATCAAAACGAGTTCCGATACGGGGTCCTTGGAGCCATACTCGTTCCGAAACGGCTCATCCCGTTTCGAAACACCGGCTGTCTGCAATTTCCCAAAACCAACTTTGAACATCTCCAATAAACCCCAAAAAGTTCTAAACAACTCCAAGAAACATACATCACTTACAAGCATATTCTAGAGGCATGGATCCTATGGCAAAACATACTCAATCGCACAAGGCATAAAATAGGGCATCCATTTATGATATCATTCAAAGCATGCTTGAAGACTTAAAAGCCAAAGGCACATGTCTTCCATATAAGGTTTACATGCTTACAAACACATGCACTCAACCAAAAGCATAGCATCTCAATACAAACATCTGACCAACACCTAACAAGCATCATTCAACCAAAAGATTTCATGTATTTACCAAAAGATGGCATACAAAGCACCCTAAGGTTCGTGCCTTAACAACCAAAGCATATGAGCATTCAAGACATGTAACATAAGCAATATTTACAAATCAAACAAGGCATCCAAGAACCAAGCCAACATCAACATACATCAAAGCTCAAATCAACGACACCTATCCCATTGCTTGTCTATTACAATCCACAATTTAAGCATCATACTTGAGCTAACCAAAAGCAACACTTGGAGACCTTTCCTTGCCCTTGCCACCCACAAGCTACTTATCTGCATTGTCGAACAAAAAAAGAGCGTAAGCATAAAAGCTTAGTGAGGGTAAGCTCATAAAACAAACCTTCGACAATGTAGGGTCCAAGCACGAGCAACTACCATAATGAAAGGCATGATCTTACCTCCGATCCACGAGAGCCAAATTAAACATGATGCATGAACATATAATCAACATTATGCCATGCTCAACAACTCATAAGCTCAACTTACAATAATACATATATCAAGGTATTATTAATAACATATCTCAAATAATAAAGGCACATATAATCTCATATTGGCATATACATACATTCTCATATTGGCACCTAGCTATGACTCGAATACGCGGATAACGTGTTGGAAAGCATTTCTAACATAACCATTACCTACGGTGGGATTACACTCATCACCGGTTCTTGCGGAGGGGATTCCACTCATCCTCACGCCCCGTCGATGGGATTCCACTCATCATCGACTAATATAAAGATTTCTGGGCGTACCCGTACTCCTCCTTGGTGCCTTAACGCCACCAAGGCCACGCGCGACTTTGACTCTCGTGTGCACACTCATCCTAATGATCAATCATTGTACCCAAGCATACTAGTGCCAATATTAATCAAATTCCACAACCTTTCACAACATCAACTCAACATAACTTCCGTGCTCAGCACGTACTCACCATGATCACTATCATGCACGATTCATAAACCAAACCACATGCATATATCAACGCATCATAGCAAGCCTCAACAACATGCATAACACATTATACATAGCCAACACAAACACAATTAGACTTGAGGCATAATAAGCAATTAGGAGTTCAACCAAAGGTTTCCTAAGCTAAGCTTGAGATTAGGCTACCACTCTAATCTCAACTCTAGCTGGGTCTACCAAGCCCATCCTAGGTTCACATGCTTGAACCAATATTTGAGAGCCATTTAAAAATAGTAACCACTCACCTTCACCTCCAAGCTCCACTACCAAGCAACCATGGTCTTCAAATTTCCGGATTTGTTCCCAAGGCTTCACCAACACAAAATCTCGCTTCTAATCACCTCAACATAAGCAAAACAACTTCAAATCAACTCAAACATCAAAGTAGCTAACCCGGAATACTAATCAAACACCAACCACAAGAATTCAAGCCATGAACAATCCCCAAAATCACCAAACCCGAGCAGCCCTTATACCCAGCCCAAAACTTGTGTTTTCAACACATTTAACACATTCAAATGCTTCCAAAACAGCCCCCAACTATTACCCTAACATCAACCCTCAATTTCCAACACAAACCACACCCAAAACTCAACTAAAAACCCTCCTAAAACCCCACCAAAACCCAAATTCGGGAATTAGCATAAAACCATGTAAAACTCATATATGTTGCATCATTTGACTCATAGACTTCATAACTAACAACATTAAATCGAAATTTTAAGTTAAACATAATAAAGTTATCATTTTTAATCAAAATCTCTAAAAACTCAATTTCCAAAATATTGAGGAAAATGAAAACCATTTGTACTTTTGAAGAGAGGAAGTTGAGGACAAGTCAAAAATGATATTACCTTTAAAAAACGAGTTGAAATGAAGAAGCAATGTGATGGAAAAGTGGAGGGGATGAGAGAGCTCTTCTTCACGTTGATTTTGGTTTGAAGAAGAGAATGAATAGTGAAAAGATGATAAAAGGGGATTTAAATTGAAACTTGTATTATTTACAAGTTTGCCATTAATGAATGGCTATTTTCCATTTTCTTTAAAATCTCTCCAATTTGTATTTCATTCAATTTAGTCCATCACAAAAATGTTTGTTTTTGAAACCCGAGGCCCAAAAGGTTATTTTAATTATAAGACCGAACCCGAAATAATACTAAAATATTATTTTCACCCGACCCCTAAACCCGAGTGTTACAATTTGTGGAGAGATCTGTTAGAGCGTTTCAACCAGGGAGATCTGGTACGGGTTTCGGATATTTTACAAGAATTTTATTCTTGTCAGCAAGGTAATTCTTCTGTAACAACCTATTATACTCAATTGAAAGTCCTTTGGGACAAAATATGCAATTTTAGGCCTTTAAAATCATGTTCATGTTCTGCTATAAAATACCGCAATCAAGATTTTTTGATTCGGTTTCTTAGGGGGTTAAATGAAAGTTTTTCTGTGCCTAAATCCCAGCTATTAATGATGAAACCTACCCCCTCAATTAGTGATGCTTTTGTTGTCGTTATTCAACATGAAAGGTCTCTCGTGTCTGTTGTTTTGCCTTAATCAAATATCTTCTTAGCTGATAGGGTTTCTGGGAAAGGTTTTGGGAGTATCAAAATTGATACTAGGAATTTCAGTAGGAAAGTTAATAGTTCAAATTCTGCCAAAAGGCCTTTGTGTATTTTCTGTGGTTTGTATGGTCACACGGTTGAAAAGTGCTATAGGAAATACAGTTTTCCTCCAGGGTATAAAAATCGTAGTCATTCTAGAGTAAACCAAGTAGGAAATCAAGATCTGCATTTTGAAGGTTCTCATACTGTTAACAAAAATAATCAAGAAAGTAGTTCTCATGTTGTTTTTACTAAAAAACAGTATGATAACCTGTTGAGCATGTTGCAAGAGAGAAATCTTTATGTCCAGAATCTTCTTGGTATGCAAACTTCTGATGGTGTTATTGATTCTAAGGTCAATGCTCTTTCCACTGCCTTTGATGCCCCTATTGTTGAAGAAGGTAATGATAAAATATTATCTGTTTGATGTTATAGTTCTGTTTCATGTTCTAGTGTGTCTTGGATATTGGATTATGGGGCCACGGATCACATTTATAGTGATTTAACATGTTTTAGTTCATATTATGCTGTTAATGATAAGTTTATTAGGTTGCCCAATAATTCCTTGATTGGAGTAAGTCATGTGGGTATTGTTAAACTAAATAATTCTTCGGTTTTAGAAAATGTGTTTTATATTTTTGGTTTTGCCTTTAACATTATTTCTATATCTCAACTAACAAGAAAGTATGTTGCTTGCATGTTTTCTTTTGAATTCTGTTCTATACAGGACATGTCCAATTGGAGGATGATTGGTTTAGCTAAGAATATCAATGGATTGTATCAGCTGGTTACTTCTTTTCCAAGTAACTCTGTTTCTAGTTGTTTTTCAGTACCTTCTATTCTAAATGATTTTGTTCCTTTGTCTACTGATTGTGTTTCATCTCTTGAATCTTTTAGGCTCTGGAACTCTAGGTTAGGCCATCCTTCTCTGAAAAGAATGAAAAGTTTTGTTGATATTAATAAAAATGTTTCTTCTTTTCCCAATGTTTTTTATTGTGAGGTATGTCATTTAGCTAAACAGAAAAGATTGCCTTTTCCTATGAGTAACACTATTTCTGAATCTATTTTTGATTTAATTCACATTGATGTATGGGGTCCCTTCTCAGTTAAAAGTATTTATGGTCATCTATACTTTTTAACCATTGTTGATGACAAAAGTAGATATGTTTGGATTTATCCTATAAAAATGAAATATGAAGTTAGGGCCATACTTGTCAGTTTTTATAATTTTGTAGAAACACAGTTTTCAAAAAGAATAAAATGTATTCGATTTGATAATGCAAAGGAGTTTGATTTTAGTGATTTTTTTAGTTCTAAGGGCATCATACATTAGAATTCATGTAATTATACTTTGTTGAGTGTGCAAAAGTTCTACTTTTTACCCCTCATTTAACACATATTCATGCTGCATTCAAGCCTAATTCATTGTATTTAGGATAGATTTCATTCATACATCACAATTATATTAAATAGCACAGTTGCTACTGATTTTGGTTACTTTTGCAAGTAGCTGTTGTAGCAAACGTAGGGCAGTGGAGAAGCAGAGCTGGAACACAGGAATGCAGTCGAGAAGGAGGATGCTGCCGTGGCCGCTGCTGTGGCAGCCAATGACGACAGCCATGCTGGAGGGAAAAAGTAAAGTGAAACTCGATAGAAAGAGGAAATTAAGCCGGTTTGTCGTGGAGCACTCCCATATTTTTCCGAGCCCTAGATCAGAATGAAGGTCAGGCCCAAAGTTCAAGGAAGAAACTCCAAGCAAGAAAAGAGGATGAATTAAAGACATCTACTCTGAAGATTTAGTCTTTAATAGAGTTGTACTTTAATTTAAACTTGTATTCTCTCCATATTAGAAAACTTGAACCCAAGGCCTATATAAAGGCATGTAATTCGACCTAGGGAAGGACATCTTATTCTCTAGCCGTCTTCCCCAAAACCCTAGTCGTTTTCCCCCATCTCATCATGTTCTAAACTTCCCCTAGGGCTAAGGGTTGATTCTGTAAAGTAGTTGCAAGGATTGTACTGTTTTAGGATTTTTTTTGTTCAATAAAATAGACTTCAAGTTTGCTTATTCTGGTTTTCAACATCTTGCAAGAGTATCGGGAGAGCATTGTGAGATTATACATTTACTTAATATCGGGAGAGTTAAGTATACGAAAGGAATAAGTACGGGTTCTCCAGTTTATGGTTGAACTATCTCGGACCTAGGGATAGAACGATGTTAAGTGGCTAAGGAAGAATTCAACAACTTCGGTGTTCATCCTTCGATTCACGCCGGGAGGTATCATCAAAGACGTGTTCATCGATAGACTTGGACCTAGGGATAGGACAAGGCATAGCAGAGATTCTTGCCAAGCTTGAAGTATTGAGTTGTATGTTCGTTGCCGCGACAACAACAGACCGCTGCCGCAGCAGGTGCTGCCGCGACAGAAGTTACGACAGAACAGAGAGTTCTAGACAGTGCAAACACCTGTACTACTGAGCAAATCAATACCGGCCTACTCTTTACTCTGAATATTTTCATCTTTTATTTTCAGTCTTGTGCAGTAATCCAAGGTTAAAGCTATTTCCAGTCCCTGTGGATTCGACATCTGATACTTCGTGTATCACTTTACTACTTGCGTCGTGTACACTTGCACTCTATTGCGATAGACTCTTTCACACGCAACATGTTTTTGGCGTCGTTGCCGGGGACTGGCAAGATATCTTTACCCTTACTTTTACTGCACATCCTTTTAATTTTTTTGTTTTTATTTGGATTTTTCACCCTGTACTTTTCACAAGGTTTTATGTTTGCCTATGCGCAGATCGAGACGAGGAAAGGAACCTGAGTATCAGCTAGATCCTGAAATCGAAAGCTCGTGCAATCTTAGGAACCGACTCCGACTCTTGATAGCCAGAAACGATTACCTTGAAGTACAGTTAGAAGCCATGAACAACCAAGGGAATCCTCAAGATCCTAATGATCCTATTGGAGATGCCCGAAACGGACGGCTTGTTGCTCCTACTGCCGAGACCGCACGCCGATCCTGTCGTGACTACATGATCAACGATCATGTGGAACTGGAGACCACCCTGCCAGACGTGGAAGATGACAATTTTGAGCTGAAACCTGTGATGTTCAGCATGATCAATTCCGTTGGCCAATTTAGTGGTGCTGCTATAGAGGATGCCAGAGAACATTTAAAAACGTTCCAAGAGATCCGTGGTTCGTTTAGACTACCAAGAGTAAATCCAGAGATACTGAGGCTTCGATTATTTCCTCATTCACTGAGGGACAGGGCGAAAACTTGGTGGAATAAACTAACGCCGGGTTCAGTACGAACTTGGGCAGATCTTACTCGTGAATTTTTATCTCGTTTTAATCCTTCCCATTTATTTGAGCGGTTACGTAATGAAATTGCTACTTTTCAACAGGAAGATGACGAGCCAATGCACGAGGAATGAGACAGATTTACCACTCTTCTGAGGAACTGCCCGATGCATGGATTTCCCGTTTGGAACCAAGTCATCAAGTTTTACAATGCTGCCAACCTACAGACTCACATGAGAATTGATTCAGCAATGAATGGATTGTTGTTGGATAAAGATCCAGACAAAGCAATGATGGTATTGAAAAATCTGGCTAAGAATGAGGAACAGTTTCCTACATCAAGGAGAGGGGTAAACGGGTGCTAGCTGTGAAAGACTATGAGGCCGATAATTCCCTAAAAAACAGGTCGCATATCTCACAAAGACAGTGGAAAAGCTATTAAAGAAAGATTCAAAGCCTGTCTACTTTGCGGAAGAGGTATGTGAAACTTGCGATGGGAATCACAGTTCGGAAGATTTTCCGTTACAGCTGGAGGAAAGGATGTACGTTGGAAACTATAACAAGCAAAGAAACTACGATTCCAACAATTACAATCCCAACTGGAGAAAAGACCCCAAGTTCTCATGGAGTAACCCGAATAACGCACTGAATCCTCAAGTGCAGAACACTCAAAACCAGGGGGCACCTAGATTATTGACACGGCAACAACCGCAACAGCAGCCGCAACAACAGCTGGCAGCCGCGCCTAGTATACTGGAGCAGACACTGGCCACATTTATGTCCAGACATGAGCTTACATGGAAAACATGGATCACTTCGTCAAGAAGACTGAGTCATTCATGGATAAAACAGAGATGAGAATGACCAACCATGAAGCTACACTAAAATCATTGGAGACACAGATGGGTCAAGTTTTCCAACATATTAAGCCAAGGCAGAACGAAGGATTCCCCAGCGATACTGAGGTCGCTAGACAACCCACACATGAGTAGTGTAAGGCTATTACAACTAGAAGTGGGAAACAACTGGAAGGGGCGGAAAAGAAAACCATGCCGATTAAGGAACCAGCCCTAGATTTACCTGCCGAGAACACTACCCCGGCAGAAGCTAAGCAACCTGCTGCCGCCAATCCTGTCACGACAGCAGAAAGGACAGAGGAGACAGATAAGGATGATGAAGAACTTAAACCTCCTCAGATCCGTATCCCATGTGAAGGACGACTGGAAGATTACCGTCCTCCACCTCCTTTTCCTCAGCGGCTACAAAAGCAGAAACAAGAGTACCAGCTCAGAAAGATCTATGATGTTTTTAAGCAGGTTCTCATCAATATACCGCTGTTAGATGCCATCAAGTAGATGCCCGACTATGCAAAATTTCTCAAGGATGCTATGTCGAAGAGATCCAGACTTGGGGTATTCGAAACGGTAAAAATGACAGAAGGATGCATGACTATCTTGCACAAGCATCCACCCCAAAAAAAGAAGGATCCTGGGAGCTTCATCATACCGTGCATAATCGGCGACAAATTCGTGGGTAAGGCACTTTGTGATCTTGGTGCTAGTATAAATTTAATGCCCAAATTTGTATTTCAGAGATTAGGTATTGGACAAGCACGGCCCACAACAGTCGTACTGCAGCTGGCAGACCGCTCTTACGTACATCCGGAAGGGTAAATAGAAGATATCCTGGTAAGATGGATAAGTTTATTTTTTCTGCTGACTTTCTTGTCTTAGATTGTGAAGCAGATGGGAATGCACCGATCATCCTGGGCGACCCTTCCTAGCCACAGGCAAAACTGTGATCGATGTAGAGAAGGGAGAACTTACAATAAGAGTGAATGATCAAGAGATCAAGCTCAATGTTCTCCAAGCAATTAAACAAGCTGATGCAGAGGAGGAGTGCAAGGCCATCACTGAGGTAATTTTTGACCAACCCTGCATCAGGTCGAGCTGCCATGACACAAAGTTTGGGCACTGCCCCTGCAGCCATTTGGAAGATTGTCACGACAGCAACGACGACAGCAGCTCTTCAAATTCTGACATATCTGACACTGAAGGTCATGAGGAGGTAAACTGGATAGGCAATCGTCCAGGTAAGTTATTCGAGCCCCTAAACTATACCTCGAAAGAACACATCATCCAAAAGTCATCAACTGTAGAACCACATGTTCTAGATCTTAAGCCCCTGCCAGGGCAGCTCAAATATGTTTTCCTTGGATTAAATGATACGTTGCCCGTAATCATCTCTTCCAAGTTGATGCAGGAACATGAACAGCAGCTGATAAGGATGCTGCAGCAGCATAAGAAGGCTATTGGATGAACGATAGCTGATATCCAGGGCATTAGTCTGGCACTATGCATGCACAAAATTCTCTTAAAGGATGATCATAAGCCGACAATTGATGCTCAGAGACGTCTAAATGATGCTATACGAGAGGTGGTTCGTAAAGAAATCACCAAATGGCTAGATGCCGGAATCATTTAGGCCATCTCGAATAGTAAGTGGGTGAGCCCGGTGCAATGCGTTCCTAAGAATAGAGGAATAACCGTGGTGACCAACGAAAAAAACGAATTAATCCCAATTAGATTAGATACTTTCTTTTTATACTAAAAATATAACGATAACATACCATAACCTAATTTATTTTAAAAAAAATATATGATTAGTTCAGCTAAGTTTTAATGGCGGCCTTAAGTTAAGTTGTCTCGATGTTTGTGGTCTTTGGAAATTGGGAATATTTATTCATATATTCAATTCAACGTTGGAGGGTGTGATGTGAGTAATGACTATAAGAGAGGGAGCAGGATTTATGTAAGAATAAGGATAGGGCCAAATTTTGAAGGCATTAAATCCTACCAAACAATTTTGAAGGCATTAAGCATAGGGCCAAATTCACAAGCCATAAAATGAAAGAATAAGGATAAGCACCGCCAGATACATATGGGAAAGTCTAGAAGAAAATTGCTTAAAATGCTGTTGATAGAAATTTTTACAAAAAATAATAAGAATTTATGTAAAATTAAATAAAAATAATAATAGTTTATGTAAAATTAGAAAGAAAAAAAGTTTGGATATTAATTCAAGATCTTACACTTAGGTGTCGTTTGATAAAATTAAAATAGAAATTTGTTTAATGTTTTCCTTAAAATTACATATTATTAATTTTCACACATTTTTATTAGTGTTGAGATTTAGGGTGCTCGATTCGTTCAACCGATGTTGCTCACCAAGTGGTGGAGAGGTGGAATTTTGGGTGGATGTGGTAAGGAAGCTAAAAAAATAATTGACACAATAATTTTAGAATGGTTCAACCTTCTAACCAAGGTCTACATCCACTACCTTAGCTTCTCACTAAGGATTTCCAATCAATCCACTATTAATTCGTCCACTTTTATAGGCTTAGGAGGAAACCCTTATACACGATCAAGTTTTCTACCCAAAGCCTTGATCAAAACCCTCTTTTACAAAGAGATAAGAAAAGAAAACTTAAATCCCTCTAATAGGTATTTGTTTTCACAATTTAGCACTCACCCAAAACCTAAAATACTTAAGCAAATTTGACAATTTTGGCTCACTAGTGTTTGTCTATACAAGAATTGACAATTTAAGTACAAAGACACTTTTTGATGATTTGTTGATTGACAATTGAAGCATTAATCATATCTTGATGCTTGGAGGTCCCTTTTATACTTCTTGATGAGTTTGTAGCCGTTACTAGCCGTTGGGGATGATTTGGAGTCGTTGAGAACTTTATTTCCCTTCATTAATGATGTTCTGCAGCCTTCCGTATTGATACGCTTGGACCCGTATCGGTACGGCCTTCATCAAAAACTAGCCGTTGGGCTCTTGCCAGCCTGGGCGTATCGATACGCTTGAGGGCGTATCGGTACGGTACGACATTTAAAAGACCGTTGGGAAATATGACCATTGGGGTTGTTAAAATGGGACCGGTACGCTTATCAGGCGTATCGAAACGATCCCTTATCGTATCGAAACGGCAAAGCCTGTTTCGATACGAGTTTTGGCAGTGACCAAACTGGGTAAAAAAGGTATCGATACGAATTGTACCGTATCAGTACGGACAACTTGAAAATGCAAGTTTGGCTATTTAAAATCAACAAAAACTTTGCCAAAAACCTTTTAAGATCCCTTAAACATAAATTCAAGTTGTTTGGACTTAAAACCAAGTTTTGAATTCTTTTCAAATTAGTCCAAAACATTTTTCAATTATTATATCAAAATATTATTTCTACAATCTCCCCCTTTTTGATATAATAAAACCAACTTGAAAAATTGTTTGGGATTCTCCCCCTTTAAGTTTAAAAATGTGAATAAGAGATGAAAATTTTGAAATCATTTAAGGCTCCCCCTTATTCCTCCCCCTTATTTATTTGAAAATTCAATTTTTCAAACCATTTCTCCCCCTTTTTGTTATATCAAAAAGAATTCAAAATACTTTTAAGTTCAAAAATAACAATAGAGGTAAAAAATGACAAAATTAAGAATTTTGGTTTTAAAAATGGCTCCCTCTTACTCAAAGCATCAATAAAAATGTTAGTCCAACATTTATGATCATCTAGTTGAAATAAAAAGAAATAAATCAAATAAAATCAAAAACAAATAGATTTTTACCAACACTTGAACCCAAGGGAGGATGTGAAGCATTCCTTCTTCAAGTGTTCTTCCTTGTGTGCATGGAGCTCCCCCTCATTAGTTGGACTTGTTGATCACTCACCATCACACCTAGCAAAAGACAATCAAGTAATTTTTGGTATCCAAATTGCTTTGGATCCATGAACATTAGTAGCACAAATTTTAGTCTCCTTAGGAATCCATTTTTCAATGTCATCCTTTTTAATTGAAGTACTAAGTTCTTTTGGGACCCAAATACTTCTAAAACATTTTCCTTTTATAAATCTAGGGGCACTAGATTGTCTTACATAAAAATTTGATTTTCCAAAATAATTTTTCTTTTCAAGTTCATTGGAAATCAAATCTTTTTCTTTCTGATTTTTTTTGAAATGTAGCAGGCCTCGTTAAAAACCCCCCACTAAACCTAGGAGGGGGAAAAGAGTGCCCTGATTTTATTAATAATTAACTCATAGTAATCATACAACCTTAACAACCGAACCAAAATTAGCAAAGAGCCGTCCAACCCACCGAACAATAACACAGTACATCTAACCTATTCCTTTCTTAGCCATGTTGTCCGCCCTAGTATTACAAACCCTTGGGACCCACTTGAGTAGGCTACCCCTTGTACTAAGCCATGACCTGATTGCAGTGATGGAGTCCCTAAGATGAGCCGGGACGTTCAAGCCATTCAAGATTAAGTCCACCGCCTCCTTGCAATCGGATTCCACTATGATCCTCGCTTTTTTGTCACAACCCTCTCTTTCACAACAGTCTAGCCCAGCTTTAATGGCACTCACCTCCACGATTAAAGGGGGGCAATAGGGAATAATCTCAGAGAATTGAGCCACGGTTACTCCTTTGGCATCCCTTGCTAAGCCCCCAATACCACATTTGCCAGAAGCAATATCAATCGCTCCATCAACATTCATCTTAACCCAACCCGCCGGGGGAGGAACCCAAGAGAAGGGAGGGGAACTGCTCCTCTTCGAGAGCGTGTCGTTGTTAACCAGGAGGGGATCCGTAAGAATGTGCTCCAACGAAACACAACATTCATCAAACTTAGCTTTAATCCACATAGCTATTCTTAAACGAATTAAGAAAAATAACTGATACTCGTCCATCGTCACGCAATTAAAAACCATGTCGTTTTCTTTCTGAATTTTAAGAAGCAAATTTTGTAAATCAAAACATTTTTGTTCAAAATCTTTCAATTTTGCTTCAAGTTCAAGATTTGTTTTGGAAAGCAAATCATTTTCAATTTTTATTTTTGAAATCAACTTTTTGTTTTTGGAAAATGATGCCTTGAATTCCAAAAGCAAATCATCATAGGCATCTTGCAACTCATCAAATGTATATGAATTTGAAATAGATGAGTTAGAAGTTACCTCCCCCTCATTGAGGGCCATCAAGCATAGGTGGGCTACTTCATCATCGGTGGAGTCTTCATCACTCCAAGTGGCCACATATGCTTGCTTTGAAGATGATCCCTTCTTATTGGATTTGTGGGAGTCCTTCATCTTCTTTCTCGATTCATGCTTGGATTTATCAATTTCGCTCTTCATGAACCGGGTGAATTTTTTGAAGAGGTAGGTCATCTCTTCATCTTCACTTTCCTCCTCACTAGAATCTACATGAAGACAAGTGGAGGACTTGAGAGCCATGACATTGGTGTTGATGCCAAGCCCCTTGAGCTTCTTCTCTCCCATAGCTCTAATTTCTTCCCTCTTCTTCTCATCTTCTTTCTTATTCTTCATGATTTGATGAGTAAGGAGTGATCCCATGAGTTCATCAAGCTTCAAGGTCTTCAAATTCTTTGCTTCGATGATGGCGGTCCTCTTTGAGTCCCAAGACTCGGAAAGTGAGTAGATGAGCTTTCGGACAAGTTTTTCCTCCGGAATGGCTTCTCCATAGCCCTTGAGACCATTTGTGATTGTGGAGAACCTATCAAACATCTTCTCGATGTTCTCTTCCGGATCCATCTTGAAGTTCTCATACTCTAAGGTGAGGAGCCCAATCTTGGTCTCCTTGACTTCATCGGTTCCCTCGTATGTGACTTCAAGCTTGTCCCATACCTCCTTGGCACTCTCACAAGAACACATCTTCTCATAAATGGTTGGGCTAAATGCACAAAACAAGATGTGCAAGGCTTTGCAATTTAGCTCCATCTTCTTGCGATCATCGGCACTCCACTCCGCTTTACTTCGTTGAGGCACTAACGGACCATCTTCAACTATGTCCCATAGCTTGTAGTCTTTTGAATTAATGAAGAACTTCATCTTTGTCTTCCAATGGGCATAGTGGGTTCCGTCGAAGAAGGGTGATTTGTTGATGGATTGCGCCATTGAGTCGGTTGTGTGAAATGATGATCGAGCTTGCCGAATCTTCTCAATAGGATGTTACTCCTCTTCGATTGAGCCAAGCTCTGATACCAATTATTGAGATTTAGGGTGCTCGATTCGTTCAACCGATGTTGCTCACCAAGTGGTGGAGAGGTGGAATTTTGGGTGGATGTGGTAAGGAAGCTAAAAAAATAATTGACACAATAATTTTAGAGTGGTTCAACCTTCTAACCAAGGTCTACATCCACTACCTTAGTTTCCCACTAAGGATTTCCAATCAATCCACTATTAATTCGTCCCCTTTTATAGGCTTAGGAGGAAACCCTTATACATGATCAAGCTTTCTACCCAAAGCCTTGATCAAAACCCTCTTTTACAAAGAGATAAGAAAAGAAAACTTAAATCTCTCTAATAGGTATTTGTTTGCACAATTTAGCACTCACCCAAAACCTAAAACACTTGAGCAAATTTGACAATTTTGGCTCACTAGTGTTTGTCTATACAAGAATTGACAATTTAAGTACAAAGACACTTTTTGATCATTTGTTGATTGACAATTGAAGCATTAATCATATCTTGATGATTGGAGGTATCTTTTATACTCATTGATGAGTTTGTAGCCGTTACTAGCCGTTGGGGATGATTTGGAGCCGTTGAGGACTTTATTTCCCTTCATTAATGTTGTTCTGCAGCCTTCTGTATCGATACGCTTGGACCCGTATCGGTACGACCTTCATCAGAAACTAGCCGTTGGGCTCTTTCCAGCCTAGGCGTATCGATACGCTTGAGGGCGTATAGGTACGGTATGACGTTTAAAAGACCGTTGGGAAATATGACCGTTGGGGTTGTTAAAATGGGATCGGTACGCTTAACAGGCGTATCGAAGCGATCCCTTACCGTATCGAAATAGCAAAGCTTGTTTCGATACGGGTTTTGGCAGTGACCAAACTGGGCAAAAATGGTATCGATACGGATTGTACCGTATCGGTACGGACAACTTGCAAATGCAAGTTTGGCTATTTAAAATCAACAAAAACTTTGCCAAAATCCTTTTAAGATCCCTTAAACATAAATTCAAGTTGTTTGGACTTAAAACCAAGTTTTGAATTCTTTTCAAATTAGTCCAAAACATTTTTCAATTATTATATCAAAACATTATTTCTACAATTAGAAAAACTTTCAAAAGTTACACAATGACAACTAAATTTTATATTTTGTTACAAAATGGTAGTTCGATCGTTAAGTATTTAACGTAGTTGTTATAAAACTTTGTACAATATCACATTTAATCCTCCATGTTTACACATTCAATCAATTTAGTTTTGATTTGAAAAAAAAATCACTAATCTTAACCCCGTTATTTACATATTCTTTCTATTTAATCTTTAAAGTAAAATCTCAAAACTGTTCCACTACATTCCCAGCCACGCAACTTATATAAAATGCTGGAATATTCCACCATGTTGGTTTTTTTTTTATCTTCGCACTTTTCTAGGCATGGATCCACTGTAACCCCCTAGACCCAGCTATGCGACACACCTAAATCTAGGAGGTCACATTAGTGTCACAAGAGCGACCCACAGTAAAACCCGTATAAAATTCTTTTCTTTCTAATACATATAAAATCGTAAAATAAAAACCTTTGTCGGGACATCATTACAGAAAAAAATCATAAAAACAGAAAACCAATAATTATAATAAAGACTGTCATAAAATAAGACACGACATACATGCCCGTTAATTGTACCAGTACTGTACTCCAAAAGCAAATCCAAGAGACTCCAACCACTGATGTCGGTCACTACCATGATATATTTTTTCTAACATGCGATGGTAAGAACAACTTGAGCTTTGAAAAGCCCAATAATACAGAACTACCAAATAATGCAGAGCATGAAGCTATCATGGTGTTCTGAGTAACAAGTTCCAACTTATGCTTCATTAACGTTATATCCGAAGGTAATAAAGTTGTTCTTTATTCGATCACCAAGTATCAGACAAGAAGCCTATTAAACTGGAGGATCATAAGAGTGAAGGATTGAATTAAACCATGGAGTTTAGTGTGTCCCAACAGTGCCAAATTAATACATATGATTACAACACTGTAGTAACCATTATATTTCACGAGCACATAATTCATTTTCAATTCTTATCTACCCTCATAGAAAATTCTAGTATACAGTTCCTCATAATGATATCATTTACAGGCATTAGCCCGAGCCTATTGGGAGCGGGTACCATCCTAAGGGAACATTGTAGAGCGTTATGGTGTTCTCCATTTATGAGCGCAAGTGCACACTCTTGTCAAGTTATAGTATAAAATTTTAAATTTCTATTTTTAAAAATTAATTAAATTATTAACATTATATAACTATTTTTAATAAAATTATTATTTTAAAAATTATTTTGATTCAGTAAATAATTTTGAAACCACCTCATTTTCCTAAATAAAAAATAACCATTTCTATAATTTAAAAAGGTTTCTATTTAAAATTTTAGGAAATCACATTTTCTTGATCATTATAAGACTATTAAAAAATAACCGTTTTTGTTAAAGAAAATCACAAGTTGTATTTATGTTTTACGACAATTCTTAAGTTGTTTTTAATAGTCTTACGACGATTATAAAATAGTATTTGTTCATATTTTTTTCTTGATCTTTTGTATGACACACATCTTACAAACAAAGTCAATTGAATCTGAGTTTCCTATAATGAACGTCATCCTTTTTTTCTACTAGACCACTCGTAGGGTTCAGTTTTTAAGTTGTGTTATAAGTTTTTCGAGAGTATTAATGCTACGCATTATTTTATATGACTTCTTTAAATAGAATTATTTTTTTTTAAATTTGTCCAAACAATCAAAGTGTAACACCCTATGTTTTGAAAATTCGAATGCGATAGACTTGGATAGATTCAAACAATTTTAATGATTTATAGATATTTTTATTTCTAACCTAATAATTAATTTTACTACAACAAAATCCAAAGTGAACACTTGTTTTTTTATAATGATTTATAGCCATGGAAACACCGTAAAAACAAGTGTTAACTTTGGATTTGAGCATCGAAATGACCATAATGCCCTCGTGGGCTGAAATGATCAAATCGTTCACGATATATCTAAATTCAAATAATAGGTTGTATAAACTCTTGAAATGTTTGATATGAGCCGTAGGTACGAATCCTATTTAATAGGGACCTCATTTTTGAAATTAGTTTAAATTGCCAAAAGTTTAATGTGTCTCATTCCATAAATATCAAGTATCCCCGAGAAATAAAATTGATCTATCCAGTGTATTCCATGTGTGCTTCATTCAGTTGTATGTGTTGTATGATTATTACACATTAGTAAACAATCTAATGATTTAATTATGGACGATGATACGCTTGATGAAATGATGAACTAGATAGATGATATCATACTCTGCCTACTCATTGTATGCCCGCTCGATCTATATACATGATATG
Organism: Hibiscus trionum; assembly: GCA_030270665.1. NCBI lineage: Eukaryota > Viridiplantae > Streptophyta > Magnoliopsida > Malvales > Malvaceae > Hibiscus > Hibiscus trionum. The sequence goes on along the minus strand of BSYR01000021.1, from coordinate 2,525,069 downwards.
TAATTGTGCTATGTGGTTGCTTGATCTTTGATAATATCGTATGTCTGTCTGATATAATCGGTAGTGTAATCTATTAGCTTAATCTATGTTGGTACACTCAATTTGCATAATAAATGATAATATTGTCTGCTCTGCTCAATGGTATGCAACATTATCATAATTTCTTTCAACGTGGAAACCCTACGGTTTTATAATCATAATTTTAGTAATTTAAAAAAACATTTTTCCACTCACAAAGTGAGTAATAGAATTCTAAAATATATAAATCTTTTCTTCAAAACAAATTATACCTATAAATCTTCATCTATATTTTTCTTTTTCGCAATTAATGAGATAAAGCAACATTATCATAATTTCTTTCAACGTGGAAACCCTACGGTTTTATCATCATCAATTCCATTAAAATAATAATTACATATTGTAATTAAAATTTAATGTAATTTTGAGCATAGCTGGGCAAAAAATCTAATAAGAATTAAAAGAAAGGGTATTCATCATATTAAAAAGTTATAGAATTGAACTCTACTCATTGATCTAGTAGTTATGGGTTCGAATATTAATATTTGTTTTTAATACAATGGTTTCTTTTTTTAAAAAAATCATTAATGAATTTATGATTTTTTATTTTCATGAAAGAAAATTACAAATTGTATATTGGTTTTATGAATTTTTTAAGTGGCTTTTATTAGTTTTTTTTAATAATGTGCATTATTTTATACGGCCTTTCTAAATTGATTTATTTTTAAAATTTTACCCTAAATTAAAATTTTCTTTAATACATTAATATTTTTTTTCAGAACATTATAGTGATGTTCCTAACGAGTTGGAAAATTACTTATTAGTGTTCTAAGTAAAAGAATCCTTTTTAAAAATAAAGGACCGAATAAAAAACATTTAGGGATCACTTTTTAAATTATAATCGAAATTATTATTTACAATACTAAGTAAAAGATTAGAAATCAATTTTGGGCATTGTGAGATGTTAATTCTTCCTCATATTTAATTGATTCTCGAACTTGTTTTTTTGATTTTGTAGAGCGAAAATTGTTGTTCTAATAAAAATAAAATTTTATTAAAATAATCAAATTTTTAGATAATCCAATCATACTTAAGGTAAAAAAGATTGGTGATGATTTTATTTCAAAAAAAAATTCAAAAATTCTGTCTGGCTTAAGGACTGTTCCGATGCTCATTTAAATACTAAAAAATTAAAATCAATCTAAAAAAAAGGGCGGGATCTAATTACATATATATTCGGGACTGAATTTATATAATTATATATTTAATCTTCATTATTTACATATCCCATTAATTTGATCATCTTTAGTTCGGATTAATTAAGGCTTGTATTTTCTTGAGCTCATAATTTTTTTACTTGGATTTTTTATGCTCAGTTTTTTAGATTTGAATCAATTCGAGTGCGATACACTTGGATAGATTCAAACAATTTTAATGATTTATAGATATTTTTATTTCTAACCTAATAATTAATTTTACTACATCAAAATCCAAAGTGAACACTTGTTTTTACGGTGTTTCCATGGCTTGCACTGATTTTTTTTTTTTTTTTTTTGCATCGACACAAATAATCTAAAAGGATAGGTGTAGGTGTCCCACCACTATTAAATAATGAATTAATGAAGACTTGTCAATGTAATAATAAATATAAATGTTATATGTACTTTTCAAGCTATATGTAATAATAAATACAAAAGCTATAGGATCGGAGAGAAAGGACAAAATATAATCACTACTTACTATTACAACACAAAAAATATTATAAATATTTTAAGAGGGTCAACCATGCACCCGAACATTAGCCTTTAAAATGGACATGCATATTACTAAAAAAATATCTAATTGAGTTTGGTGTCACTTAACTCAATAACAATAACTGAATCGATAAAGTATGTAAAAATCATAGCATAAAATAAAATCTATAAATTTATAAGATTATATTAGAAACTTATTTTTAATTCTAAACTAATATTCTGAAAATTTTAAATTTCTATTTTTGAAAATTAATTAAATTATTAACATAATATAACTATTTTTAATAAAATTATTAGTTTAAAAATTATTTGATCAATAGGTAGATTACCCAGCTGATGTGGTAGATTAGGTAGAAGATAATAAATTATGTGTTTATTATGTTTGTATAAATAACCATAAAATGCATTAAATGAATCATTCAAACACATTTACTTTTTTTTACTATTTATCTCTCTTAACCTTTTACATGATTTTAATGTTATAATATAGATATAATCATATAAATGATAAATTTCAACATGTTAAGATGAATTTTTTTAACTCGTGATATTTGTAACTCGAGATATTTGTTAAATACTGAGATTTTAATCAACGTCAGGCTTTTAGTATTTTTAAATTTATATTTTTCTTTATACATTGTTTAATTTAATAAACGACATTAGGTTTGTCTTTTTTTTTAATTTAAAATTTTCAATTGCCTTTTCAGCTCTTCAATAACCCAACAAATTCTAATCCTCATCGCATATCATTCTTCCTCATCTTCATCTATATAAAGGAGTGTTGGGTGAGAACATAGACTCACCAATACTCTCTGCACTAAGAAATAATATAATCAGTTAATTGGCAGCAGAAATGGAAGGCAACAAGTTTGCGTTACTTTTGGGTGCAATGGCAGTCCTACTTTTAGTTGCAGGGCCTCCAACTGTTACGGCTGCTCGTAATGGATTTCTGCCCTTTGGTATCATCGCCGATGCCAACATTAAGAATCCTTTGCTCAATATTTTCTTCAATAACAAACCAGCTGCAAACTGTGATCCTAGGGGCACCATGTGTGATACTAATGCTGATTGTTGCAGTGACAAGTGTATGTACGTTTCCACTCCTGTTGGTGAATTTGGCTTGTGCGCATTAAAGATTGTTGTAATGTTGGTAATAAGACCGAGTAAGTTAAATAGATAGATTACTCGTGTATGTGTTCGTCTTTTTATTTAGTTGATGTTGTTTTGTATTTTGTGGTGTAATGTACCTATCCCTTGCATATGTGAAAGGGAATTATATATCTTCGTAGTGTCTTGTCTTTGTTCTAAATAAAACATCTATTTAACAACAGTTAAGTTATGAATCTTCTTTTTATTTTTATGGTTATTCAATTGATGACAAGTACTTTTTGATGTTTTTACTTTCCAAAACACAAGTCCTTTTGATGTTTTTTCTTTTAAATAAAATAGATGGTTTAAGTTGTATTTGTTACACAGATAATGTTATAAGAATATAATGGTACAACTTTAACTGTTTTACCATGAATGACGACGACATCCCCATGATTCCCATCACCCAGAAACTGTTCTCTCTTATGGAGATTACGATGTCGAGTTTAAAGATAAAGGCGAAGCCAACAAGAAAACATACAATGAGGCAACTTCTTTGTATGAAACAGAAAAAGGACGAGGTAATTTTTCTCTTAAGACAAGAAGGGCAAACACCTTGCTTTGAGGGCCTCTTACAAGCTATATCCAAGGTCTGGAGGTGTTTTTCTATAAAAAAAAAAGTGTTGAAAATAATAAATGGATAACTACTTACTTATCATCACCTAATGAAAAATATATTCAACACATTTTCTTTTCTTTTTATTTCTTTTGATTATATATTATCTTTTGAATTTTACGGTAAATGGATAACTACTTATTTATTGCCTTATATGGATAATTCTGCGTAATTAAAATGTACCGCAATGTACTATTATACATATAATTTCCTACTATTCATATAATGTACTGTTAATTATTTTTAATTAGTTTTAAAATCTTATGGACCGAAAGTATTATTATTTCCTTTTTAGAATAAATCTTAAAAACTAATTTTTATATTAATTTTTCAGATTTTATTTTATTTTTTAATTCAAAAAATAATTAAAATTTTGATTTCTATAATAATTTTCACATTCACTTTAATTTAAAGGCAAAGTTCACAAATGATCACTGAACTTTGATCAATTATTTAATTTGGCAACGGAACTTTCAATTGCTTTAATGTTACCATTAAACTTTTAATTTTATTTCAATTTAGCCACTGACCCGTTAACAACTGTTAAAATATTTTGTATAATAACACATTTAGTCCTTCAAGTTTACACATTCAAACTATTTGGTTATTGACCCGTTAACAATCGTTAAAAGGGTGACATACCAGTTAAAATATTTTGTATAATAACACATTTAGTCCTCCACGTCTGCACATTCACACAATTTAATCCTAATTCGAAAGAAATAATAAATTTAACTATCATTATTTACACATCATTTTGATTTGGCCTATTTTTAATTAAAATTAATTTAACCGTACACCCTAAACTAAGGCGTTGGCTGAGAGCTCTCAACTTTGGCTGCCTTTTTGTCCATGAACTCTAGGAAGAACACAAACAAGTTCAACCATAACTACCTGTAACATCCTCAATCTTACATGTTAAAAAACGAAAAAAAAAATGATAATTGCAGTAATAATTCCTCTCCTCGTCTAATCCCAATTAATTAAGTTACTAACAACTACCTCGGCACCATTCCCGTTTGCAGTTCCATCACGAATCATTATATTAGGGGTGTGCTTAAACGGTTGGTTAACCGTTGTAATGTTTATTAACCGTAACCTAACCATTAAAAATGATTAACCGATAATTTTTTAAATGGTTAACCATTATAGTGATTAACCTTTAAAAAATTGTTTGGATACAGGTTAACTTGTAACATATTACAAATTTTTTTCAAATGTTCGTTATTTCTTTTTAGAATTATAAATCTATCTCTCCGATAAATATTGTATTAAAATTACTTAAATAGAGAGATTTTAAACATAAACTTCATACTTAGTTAAAAAATTTACCTATAAATTAACCATTAACCATTTTTTTAGCGGTTCGATTAACAGAAACTATTAACCTTAACGGTTAAGTTAATTAACCTATAAATGAACGATTATATCGATTAACGCTTACAATTAACGGTAACGGTTTATTATGCACACCCCTACCTCATATCATCACTGTCATCATCAATTCATCATATTCATCGGCATCACTACTGGAAACATTATTCTTCTGCTCGCCATTACCTATTTTGACAAAATGTTCTGAGTACTGAAGCTTCCACTTAAAATCTATAGATAAGTTAAAGGGTAAGTTACATAAATCATTACTGAACTTTACTATTAAACCTATTTTGAGTATTGAAGTTTCAAAATGTTCAATTTACTCACTGAAGTTTAGAAATTGAATATTTCTGGTCACTAAAATTTAGACATTGAACGTTTTTTATCACTCTTAAACCCCCAACGGTCGTAGATGGTGGTGGTTTAGTCTCAAATTTTATCAATCACTTCGTATTGGCTCCCTAAGTTTGAATTCGACCTCCATTTTGTCGGAAAGTGCTATGAAATTTAAAAATTAGCAAAAAAAATCTTTTGGTTTCTCTCTCGTCTATCTCCCTCATCCGCTGTTGAATGAAATCTACTTTTCACTATGTTGTTTCTCTCGTGCCGATTAAATTTTTTATCGTTCAGATCTTGGAGAAGTTCTTTCGTTCACCGGTAAATGAATGTCATCAAAAAATTAATGGAGGAGTGACAAAAAACATTCAATGTCTAAAGATCAGTGAGCAAATTGAACGTTTTGAAACTTTAGTAACAAAAATAGGTTTATAGTAGAGTTCAGTGATGATTTACATAGTTAACCCATAACTTAATTATTTTTAGGGGTGTTACATGTCAACTAATATAATTAGGCCTAGGGGTGTTCATTGTCGGGTACCCTGTTCATCCGGGTACCTCCTTTGTCAGCTCGTATCTCGGCATGTTATATCTGGGTACCGCTACTTGGGTACCCGGGTAATAGGTTAACGTGTACCCGGTTCATAATTTTTTTAATTTTAAAATTTTAAAAAATTACATATTAAACATATAAAATTTTAAAGTGTATAATATATAATCCAAACAAAAAAATAGTAATTTGAAGTTAGTTTTAATTTTGGAGGGTGAAATATTTAGATATATATTAAAGTTTATCACCAAAAGAATATATTTAAAAGATTATTCTTGATCGTGATTTTCCCCCCTTCAAATATCATACCGACAAATCAATACAAATATTTTTAAAAAAATTTAAACTTAAAACCTAAAAGCATATAATACAAACATAGAAAGAACTTAGGAATTTGAATTTAGTTTTGGAGTAAAAATATTAAAAAACCTAAAATAAACCAATAATTTAAAATACAAAAAAAATATATGAAAAATGTCGGGTCGGGTACCCGATAAGAGAAAAATATCGGCCCAAGCCCGACCCGTATACCCGAGAAAATTATCGGGTCGGGTAGCCGGTCCGATAAAAATAAAAATCTTAAAAATACCCGCCTATTTTGTACCGGGTCGTCGGGTAATCAGGCCGGGTCAATCGGATCGGGTAATTTTGAACACCCCTAATCAGTCATCCTATTTTGTTTCTTTTATTTCTTTACTTGACAAAAAAAGTCATGGTTTTAGTTTTTTTAATTAAAATGTAAATATCTGATATTACTTTTCTTAATATATATATTATGTTTTATTTACGAATTAGTTGGGCAATTATTAGTTATAATTTAGAAATTAGGTGATAATTATTATTATTTTATTAACATTCGAAATGTCAATAATTTGAGCCTTCCAACTCTTGAAACGAGTTAAAAACAATACCATTATATTAATAATATCACTAATATAATCATAAACTTCAATAAGTCGGATCAAGTTTTTCATTTATAATGTCAGAATTTGAACATCTAACTTTACTTAAGTACTTATATATTTATACTGCACTTAAAACCTAAAAAATAATTTAAAATCTAGATTAATAATTTTTAAACAATCTCAAAAGTGTGTAGATAAGTTGTGGTTGTTATTCTTGTCTATTCTCTTTGCTGTCATTTTTAAATTGAGTTGACTTTTGTAAAATAATAATGCATTCTCATGACATGGTATTAACATGAAATCTCAACAACAACAATAGATAAGATTTATTACATAAATTATTAAAGTTTTAAATATGCCAATATGGAGGATTAAATGTTATATTATTTAAATTTTTGTAACTGTCACGTCACTCAATTATCGACAGTTAACGACTTTGTGACTATTTTGTAACAAAAATTAATGTTTAATACCTATTATATAACATTTGAAATTTTGATGACCATTTTATATTTTTAGAGATAGTTTAGTGACCGTTAGTGTACTTTATCCTATATTTTTACCAATCTCTAGTTGTTATCCCATAATGCACATGTTCCTCGTTTCACAAAAAAATGGATGGTAACTGAGACTCCAACTGTTACGATTGTTCGTAACGAATTTATGCCTTTATCTATCATCAACAACACTTACATTAGAAATTCTCTGCCATTATTTTTTTAATATAAATATTTAAATATTAAATAAATTTAAATAATAAATAATCTTCAAACAATAGAAATTAATCAAAATCTGATTATTTAGATGTCGATTAGAATTTGAGTCAAAATCAATCTCCCATCTCAGCCGCTAGATTTGATGCTAGGTTTTCTCCCATCTCAGCCGCTTGCCTATTTTTTCTTATTTTGTTTTAACTGCCGACGACGACATTAGTTTTGGTGCTGATAGTCGATTGTTTGTGTTTTATCTTCTCCATAGTTTTTTATTTATTGTTTTAATTTTTAATTTTTTTAATATCATTCTAAGTGTTTTGGTTATTTCTTTTCGTAAATTTTATTGTGCTTATTTTTTATGTCTTTATGGTCTGCTGTTTCTCTCCTTTTATAACACGTATATGTCTTATGATACGTCTCTATCTCAGGACACATTTTATAAATACCTTTGCGACCGCTTGATGCTCGTGTAGTGTTCCTCACGGCGTTTGTTCTTGATTTAAGTTGTTTTTGTTACACAACTTCAGTTAAGAGTATAATGGTACTAACTTTTACGGCTTTGCCATGAAAGACGTCGACATCCTCATTATTCGCATCACCCTGAAACTCTACTATTTTATAGAGATTACGATGTTGAGTTCGAAGACAAAGGCCAAGCCAGCAAGATAAAAATACAATGAAGTAGATTTTTTTTATGGAACAGAACCAGGACGATGTAATCTTTCTCTTTAGACAAGAAAGGTAAGCAACTTGCTTTGACCGACACACCTATCAGACTAGCATCATCATCATAGAAGCTTCGTGAGCTGGTTTATCCATGTACTTATTTTTTAAAATCTAAAAAAATAACTGTCTCTTACCTCAATGTTTGATCCTAGTTCTAGGGGTGGGTATTTGATCGAGTCAAGTCCAACTAAAAAAAATTGAGTTATTCGAGTTGATGAGCCCTATTTTATGATTCTAACTTTATTTGAAAACTTTCTAATTCGAGTCGAGTGATACGACTAACAACCATATTGCATTCACGAGGTACTAACCTTTACTGCTTTGCCATGAAAGATGACGACCTTCCCATGATTCTCATCACCCTGCAACTCTAATCTTTTATGAAGATTGTGTGTCGAGTTCGAAGACGAAGGTGAAGCCAGCGGGACAAAAATATAATAAAGCAGCTTCTTTTTTTGGACGAGATAATCCTTCTCTTAAGACAAGAAAGGCAAACAACTTGCTTTGACAGACACGCCAATCAGACTATCATCATCATTATCAAAGCTTAGTGAGATGGTTTGTTTTTATTTATATGCCTCGTTAAAAAAAACTCTTCTAATGTAAAAAAAAAGTGTATAATGGTAATTGAAGATACAAAGATAACAAGCACTTAATAAAAGCAATTTTAACGCAACTAAATTTCCTAACTTTAATTAATGTAAATTAAATAAAATCTATTAAAAGTAGAATTCTAACTTTAACCAAACTCTAAAAGAATCTGGATCACAACTGTAACATGTTAAATAGAGATGTATTACGTTCTCAAATAAATGTATAGATTCGAAATCATATAAGATGAGATAACACGAACATCCTTGACTACTCAACCAATAAATGAGCCTCTGCATTTTGTTTCTTTGACTTCTTTATTAAACAAAAAATGTTATGTTTTTATTTTTTTTAATTAAAATGTCTATATGTTATCATCCGAGATGTTTGACAGCAAACAAAGGTTTGCTGATGGGCAAGGAAATCTCAAAAAACAACACAATGTTGCTTTAGCAATTTTTTGAACATGAGTTATTATTAGATTGAAATTTTCATGTCTAAGATTTTTTTACATTCTGTTTGTAATTAAAGGTTTATACGTCCCATTTTTTTAAATGATTTTTATGTCAAGTAAATGTATGCATGCTTTAAATTATTTTTAATTAAAAATAGGCAAAATTGAAATAATGTGCAAATAATGAGGGTTAATTTTTTTTAAGTTGGGACTAAACTATTTGAATGTGCAAACGTGTAGGAATAAATGTGTTATTATAAAAAAATATTTTAACTGTCACGTCACCTTTTTAATGGCGGTTAACGGGTCAGTGACCAATTTGGAACAAAATTAAAAGTTTAATGGTAACATTGAAGCAATTGAAAGTTTGGTTACCAAATTGAACAGTTTACAAAAATTCGGTTACCATTTGTGTACTTTACCCAAAAAGAAAAATATAAAAAAATAATATAAAAATTGTTTTTAGATATTTTTTTTCTAAAATGAATAATAACACTTTCAGTCCTTATGATTTTAAAAGTAATTAAAATAGTTAATGATACATGACGGTACACATGATTAATAATGCATAGTGGCACATGACGTTTATTGTAGAATCATCCATCAACAAATGAGTATTAATAAAGTTAGAAAAGATTTATATAATTTTTTATTGCGTTCAAATAGTATGCAATGATAATATTTTGTCATTCCTCTCCGATCATACAGCTTGTGTATTTATTATTACATATAGCTTGAAAAGTACGTATAGTAAGTAATAATTTTTTAGAGCATATCATATAATCAATAGTGTCAATCTTGTATTTAAATTATTCAGCAATTGACAGATTGGTAAGCTCCATTGTAAAGGTAGAATTTAGTTATACACCAATAGTAAACAATGCCATGGCAGATTACCTAGCTTAGCTAAAGCGGGGCGTAAAAGGCAGTCTCTTTCCAAAGCTTGGTGGTGATCCTGCGCGATTTAATGCTTTATCTCAACAAGTCTATTTTGTATTTCTGTGACAATGTTCATCTTGTTTTATCCAGGCTTTCCTTCATTTCGCTTTGTGTCCATGTCTTCGTATCCTGACATGTGTAGCACTCTTTTCCTCCATTTAGGTTTAGGGGTTTTTATTGAGGCTAACATGTTAGGCTTTTTTATCAATAAAATTTACATTGCCGAGCAAAAATAATGTGAGCACACTGCACCTATTTTTTAAATTATTTGTGTATGTTCATCTAGGAGGGTCCGGTAGAACTCAGGCATACTGAGAGGAGGAGAGGATGGCGAAAGCATCAGGTACTGGGAAGGTTTCGTCAGAGGCTAGAGTGACATTATTTGTGGGAAAACTTCACTGGAAGGGATTATGGACCCTTTTCAGCTATCACGGTGATGTACTAGATGCTTTTATTCCAAAAAAGAGAAGCCGCGGCGAACATAGATTTGGTTTTGTTCGATACTTAAAGATTAAGGACGCTTTAAGAGCTCAGGAGAGACTAGATGGATTTCATATATTTGGATATCGAGTTCAAGTTCATTTAGCAAGATTTGATCGTTCACAGGTGAATAATCATGTTCAAAAGAAGTTTAGTCAGAAGGGGATTGAAAGGTGTAACCCCCTAGACCCGCCTATGCGTTATGACAGATCTTAAGAAGCCACATTAGGGTCACAGGAGCGACCCACGGTAAAAATACACATAAAACATTTTCTCTGAAAAATACATATTAGATTATAACAGTAACTTTAGTTGAAAATACTCTTTCATGAAAGCATTTAAACATATAACAGTATTTCAGAAAACATTTTACAGACACTATCATGAAACAAAAATGTTATGCATGCCCACTAACTATGTCGGTACCGTACTCCAAAAGCAACGCCGAGAGAACTCCCAACACTGATGTCAAACGTTATACCAAGATATATTCCTTTAACCTGTGATGATAAAAACAACGTGAGCTTGGAAAAGCTCAGTAATACAAAACTACCAAAAGATGCTATAAGCTCATGCAGATATATGGTAGGCATAACATTTTCATGATGCTTTACGCAGTAACGGTCTTCATTTCTTTTTCGATATTTCAGATAACGTTATACTTGAGGATAACGGTACTTGTTCTTTATTCAATCATCAAGAATTAGACGGTAATTATAGGCTATTAATGTACGGAGGTGGAATTAGAGAGTTCGGTTCCTAGTGTGTTCCAACAGTATAAGTAAAACATGGACAACAACAGTATAATATACATTTTCAGTTTAAAACATACAGTTCAAGTAACAATACGGTACGGTTTGATCTTTTATCAACCCTCCAACCACACTCCAAGAGGCAGTTCCCCAAAACTGCGTCAAAGGCGTTAACCAGTGCCCATTGGACATAGGTGCCATCCTAAGGGATTACCTTAGGAACGGTACGGTACGGTATGGTAGGTATTACCCTAGCCGAAGCATAGGAACCTGTAACGGTAACGGTAAGGAATTACCCTAGCCGAAGCATAAGAACCTATAACGGTAACGGTAAGGAATTACCCTAGCCGAAGCATAGGAACCTGTAACGGTAACGGTAAGGAATTACCCTAGCCGAAGCATAAGAACCTATAACGGTAACGGTAAGGAATTACCCTAGCCGAAGCATAGGAACCTGTAACGGTAACGGTAAGGAATTACCCTAGCCGAAGCATAGGAACCTGTAACGGTAACGGTATTACCAGCTAGATCAGAGCTGAACCTACGGTCACTTCATATTCTATCCCAAGTATCCCAGTATCAATCTATGTAACGGTTCGGTGATCAATAACAACTGAAATTTCGGTAGATATAAAATAGACATGTATTATCCATATAACGGTACTCAGAAGCATATTGTTCAATCAAAACTATGATGTATCACCCATATAATATAATCATGCTTTCGTCATGTAAAACAATATTAAAACGGTTATATAGCACACAAGGAACACACTAGGTGGAATCGTTTATTTCCTTGGAGATACTTGACATTTACGGAAGAGAACATATTAACTTTTGACGGTTGAACGGATCTTTGAAACAAGACCCCTATTAAAAGAGGGGTTTGAACTAACAATTTAATCCGGATAGTCAGGAGATGATACATCAAAATCTTGAGAGTTTAGGCATTTCATGAGTGATTTAGCCATTTACTTATAAGGCATTATGGTCATTTTATCATATGCGGGCATTTTGGTAATTTATACCAACAAGACGTAAACGGTAGCTCAGAAATTCTATTTGCTCATCGGGTATCCAACCTAGAGGTGGCAAACGGGTCAATTGGTTCGGGTTCGGTTCAGGTCATTTCGGTTTCGGTTATTTCGGATCTGATATTTTCGGTTCAGATTCGGTTTCGGTTTTGGTTCGGTTTCGATTATTTCGGGTCTGATATTTTCGGTTCAGATTCGGTTTCGGTTTTGGTTCGGTTTCGATTATTTCGGGTCTGATATTTTCGGTTCAGATTCGGTTTCGGTTTTGGTTCGGTTTCGGTTCGGTTTTTGTTCGGGTCTATTGTGTTTCAGGTCATTTCGGGTCGGTTGATTTCGGTTCGGTTATTTTCGGTTCGGTTAATTTCGGTTCGGTTGATTTCGGTTCGGTTATTTTCGGTTAAATGAGAGATCAGTCGTTTTTAATCAAATTCTTAGGTTGGTCAGATTTTTACACCCTATATATGACTTTATAAAGTCAATATATTTGGCATTTTTGTGATTTGTGCTGCTGTTCATATTTTATCTTTCTTTATTTCTATTAATCGGGTCCATTCGGTTCGGGTCTATTCGGTTCGGGTCCATTCAGTTCAACTAAATTCGGTTCAGTTTCGGTTCGGTTTATTTCGGGTTTCAGATCAAATTTCGGATCAGATTTCGGGTCAATTTCGGGTTGATTTTCGGTGTCGGTTCGGGTCTGGGTTCGGGTAATTCGGTTCGGGTTTTGGTTCTCGGGTCAAGTTTGCCAGGTCTAATCCAACCAGGCATTCAGAGATTTGTACATTAAGATTTTTCACGATATCTGATACATTCGGGGCTATTTTGATTACTTTGGTCAACGAGGGCATTTTGGGTCTTTTAACAATTATGGGTGATTCGTAATTTCCTGTCCATGTATCTTTCACATTTAAACATCTCACACTAATGCTCAGAATTGGAGATTAGCTGCCTCATTCGAGCATTTCGGTCTTATTTAATTTATCATACTCGTTTCTACATTCGATTTAACTTGAGCAGATTTAACAGTACTTATCATCATTTTTATGCATGCATTAACACATACCAACATGCTCATAAAGCATACAAGAGGTAGTAGTGTATTACCTTTAATCCTTGCTATATCGGTCAACCATGGTACTCCATTCGATCATTCCCGAACCCGAATGCGACGTCCTTAACATCCCGAATACAAGGAACCTTGAATACCCAAAATAACTAGCTATCGGACGGTCGTCGGGGAGTTGATCGGACGGTCACCGGAATATCACCGGAAAGTCCATTTCGCGTCATTTTCTTTAAAATTCAAAATGATCGGAAAGTTCGAAGCTCCGATGGAAGCCTCGCCGGCGTCGGACGGACGATTTGACGGTAGGGTTTTGCTCGCCTCCAAGCCGTGAGCACAGATCTAGCGTTCTTTTCTTGAACGAACGGCGTATGCGCTCGAAATCAGACGAAAATATGGACGATTTTCGGCAGCTACGATCGTGATTCCACGGCGATGGGGCAACGGGACGACGCGTGGTTAAGGGGCTTTTGGTCGGGGCTCGACGAGGAAGCCAACGGTGGTGGCGGTGAATGCCACGGAGCGGCGGTGATGGAGATGAGACGGTGGCTGCTTGTAATTTGTGTTGAGAGAAAAAAAAATAAAAAAATATAAAACCCAAATGTTGAATGGGTTTCTGCCGTGGGAAAGCCAAATGGGGGGAAAATTAATTTGGGTTCAATCATAGAAGCCACTTGGTTGGAGTAGGTAGGATATTTACCTTATTTTAATATTTTTTTTGTAGTGTTACAATTCTCCCCCTCTTAAAGGAAATTTCGTCCTCGAAATTTACCATGGTCAGAGAAATGCAGAACTAATCTTTCATTCGTTTTTGTACTGAAAATTCCATCTATCGGGGTATCCTTGTTTCCCAGAACGCTCATACAGTTACGGATCAATTTGGTATCGTTCCGGTCACTCGGGCTAACATTTAACCCAAAATCCTCGCATGATGCATGTCCACTCAATTGATTAAATGCAGTACATAAATCATTACAGAACTTTATACGGAGTCGCACAAACTCTTGTCTTATAGCTGTTGTTATTATAGCATACTCAGTCAAGACTACAAATTATCCTCGCCACTACAAAAGTTGATCATACAGTTTGAAAGTACGTCTTTCAGAATCTGAATTACTCTACTTGGTTGACCAATTAATCATCTCATCATACATTTTGGACCAATTAATCAGGATATAACATTTGAATTCACACCGAACTTCATATGATACAAAACAAACATTTGTCTTATAACTTTTATTATAAACGGTCCCAGTCAGGGATATGAGACATTCCGATCTTCCACAGAAGTTAATCATACCACTCAAAGGAGTATTTTTCAGAGTTCGAATTACTCTTCTCTCTGAAGTTCATAGAATTTTTTTTTTTTTTTTCACATTTCCAGTAGGGTATTATCAGACACAATCATTATCACCGAATAGCCTTTCATGAAATCTTATATCAGTTACCTCATATGATCAAACCTTCATTCTCTATCAAATTCATATCTTCAATTGCACACACATTAACCATCTCAATTTCTTTATCTGGATTCAAATCGATCAATTTAATCCAATTCGTAGACAGACATTACCAATATTTCTTTCCAGTACAGATCAAGCTATTATGGACAGAACGGTTAATTGCACTTATCACAAGAAATGATTTGACATCGGAGTCTCGGCTTGATGGAGTACGGTTATGATCTAGGGGCATACACAGACCAGACATCCTATGATAGACGATCAGCCGATCTACCCAGAATGACGCAACTCTAAGCTCTGATACCACTAAATGTAACCCCCTAGACCCGCCTATGCGTTATGACAGATCTTAAGAAGCCACATTAGGGTCACAGGAGCGACCCACGGTAAAAATACACATAAAACATTTTCTCTGAAAAATACATATTAGATTATAACAGTAACTTTAGTTGAAAATACTCTTTCATGAAAGCATTTAAACATATAACAGTATTTCAGAAAACATTTTACAGACACTATCATGAAACAAAAATGTTATGCATGCCCACTAACTATGTCGGTACCGTACTCCAAAAGCAACGCCGAGAGAACTCCCAACACTGATGTCAAACGTTATACCAAGATATATTCCTTTAACCTGTGATGATAAAAACAACGTGAGCTTGGAAAAGCTCAGTAATACAAAACTACCAAAAGATGCTATAAGCTCATGCAGATATATGGTAGGCATAACATTTTCATGATGCTTTACGCAGTAACGGTCTTCATTTCTTTTTCGATATTTCAGATAACGTTATACTTGAGGATAACGGTACTTGTTCTTTATTCAATCATCAAGAATTAGACGGTAATTATAGGCTATTAATGTACGGAGGTGGAATTAGAGAGTTCGGTTCCTAGTGTGTTCCAACAGTATAAGTAAAACATGGACAACAACAGTATAATATACATTTTCAGTTTAAAACATACAGTTCAAGTAACAATACGGTACGGTTTGATCTTTTATCAACCCTCCAACCACACTCCAAGAGGCAGTTCCCCAAAACTGCGTCAAAGGCGTTAACCAGTGCCCATTGGACATAGGTGCCATCCTAAGGGATTACCTTAGGAACGGTACGGTACGGTATGGTAGGTATTACCCTAGCCGAAGCATAGGAACCTGTAACGGTAACGGTAAGGAATTACCCTAGCCGAAGCATAAGAACCTATAACGGTAACGGTAAGGAATTACCCTAGCCGAAGCATAGGAACCTGTAACGGTAACGGTAAGGAATTACCCTAGCCGAAGCATAAGAACCTATAACGGTAACGGTAAGGAATTACCCTAGCCGAAGCATAGGAACCTGTAACGGTAACGGTAAGGAATTACCCTAGCCGAAGCATAGGAACCTGTAACGGTAACGGTATTACCAGCTAGATCAGAGCTGAACCTACGGTCACTTCATATTCTATCCCAAGTATCCCAGTATCAATCTATGTAACGGTTCGGTGATCAATAACAACTGAAATTTCGGTAGATATAAAATAGACATGTATTATCCATATAACGGTACTCAGAAGCATATTGTTCAATCAAAACTATGATGTATCACCCATATAATATAATCATGCTTTCGTCATGTAAAACAATATTAAAACGGTTATATAGCACACAAGGAACACACTAGGTGGAATCGTTTATTTCCTTGGAGATACTTGACATTTACGGAAGAGAACATATTAACTTTTGACGGTTGAACGGATCTTTGAAACAAGACCCCTATTAAAAGAGGGGTTTGAACTAACAATTTAATCCGGATAGTCAGGAGATGATACATCAAAATCTTGAGAGTTTAGGCATTTCATGAGTGATTTAGCCATTTACTTATAAGGCATTATGGTCATTTTATCATATGCGGGCATTTTGGTAATTTATACCAACAAGACGTAAACGGTAGCTCAGAAATTCTATTTGCTCATCGGGTATCCAACCTAGAGGTGGCAAACGGGTCAATTGGTTCGGGTTCGGTTCAGGTCATTTCGGTTTCGGTTATTTCGGATCTGATATTTTCGGTTCAGATTCGGTTTCGGTTTTGGTTCGGTTTCGATTATTTCGGGTCTGATATTTTCGGTTCAGATTCGGTTTCGGTTTTGGTTCGGTTTCGATTATTTCGGGTCTGATATTTTCGGTTCAGATTCGGTTTCGGTTTTGGTTCGGTTTCGGTTCGGTTTTTGTTCGGGTCTATTGTGTTTCAGGTCATTTCGGGTCGGTTGATTTCGGTTCGGTTATTTTCGGTTCGGTTAATTTCGGTTCGGTTGATTTCGGTTCGGTTATTTTCGGTTAAATGAGAGATCAGTCGTTTTTAATCAAATTCTTAGGTTGGTCAGATTTTTACACCCTATATATGACTTTATAAAGTCAATATATTTGGCATTTTTGTGATTTGTGCTGCTGTTCATATTTTATCTTTCTTTATTTCTATTAATCGGGTCCATTCGGTTCGGGTCTATTCGGTTCGGGTCCATTCAGTTCAACTAAATTCGGTTCAGTTTCGGTTCGGTTTATTTCGGGTTTCAGATCAAATTTCGGATCAGATTTCGGGTCAATTTCGGGTTGATTTTCGGTGTCGGTTCGGGTCTGGGTTCGGGTAATTCGGTTCGGGTTTTGGTTCTCGGGTCAAGTTTGCCAGGTCTAATCCAACCAGGCATTCAGAGATTTGTACATTAAGATTTTTCACGATATCTGATACATTCGGGGCTATTTTGATTACTTTGGTCAACGAGGGCATTTTGGGTCTTTTAACAATTATGGGTGATTCGTAATTTCCTGTCCATGTATCTTTCACATTTAAACATCTCACACTAATGCTCAGAATTGGAGATTAGCTGCCTCATTCGAGCATTTCGGTCTTATTTAATTTATCATACTCGTTTCTACATTCGATTTAACTTGAGCAGATTTAACAGTACTTATCATCATTTTTATGCATGCATTAACACATACCAACATGCTCATAAAGCATACAAGAGGTAGTAGTGTATTACCTTTAATCCTTGCTATATCGGTCAACCATGGTACTCCATTCGATCATTCCCGAACCCGAATGCGACGTCCTTAACATCCCGAATACAAGGAACCTTGAATACCCAAAATAACTAGCTATCGGACGGTCGTCGGGGAGTTGATCGGACGGTCACCGGAATATCACCGGAAAGTCCATTTCGCGTCATTTTCTTTAAAATTCAAAATGATCGGAAAGTTCGAAGCTCCGATGGAAGCCTCGCCGGCGTCGGACGGACGATTTGACGGTAGGGTTTTGCTCGCCTCCAAGCCGTGAGCACAGATCTAGCGTTCTTTTCTTGAACGAACGGCGTATGCGCTCGAAATCAGACGAAAATATGGACGATTTCCGGCAGCTACGATCGTGATTCCACGGCGATGGGGCAACGGGACGACGCGTGGTTAAGGGGCTTTTGGTCGGGGCTCGACGAGGAAGCCAACGGTGGTGGCGGTGAATGCCACGGAGCGGCGGTGATGGAGATGAGACGGTGGCTGCTTGTAATTTGTGTTGAGAGAAAAAAAAATAAAAAAAATATAAAACCCAAATGTTGAATGGGTTTCTGCCGTGGGAAAGCCAAATGGGGGGAAAATTAATTTGGGTTCAATCATAGAAGCCACTTGGTTGGAGTAGGTAGGATATTTACCTTATTTTAATATTTTTTTTGTAGTGTTACAAAAGGAGTGATCGATTCATCAAAAGCTGAGGCTTTGCAAAGCTGCCTGGTTGGGAGAAGCATCAAGTTTTTCAGGGTCGGAGACTTGGCCAAAGAACTTCACTATAATGAACATGTCCGAAAATTCTTTTTTTCTGATATGTAAAGATTTAGAAACAAAGGATAAAGTCAAGGTAGAGTTCGGTGAAGCGTTGAAAGAATGGTTCTCTGAGGTAATGGATTGTTTGCCTGATGTACTAGCTTGTAGTCAGTGGCGGATCCAGAAATATATTTGAGGTAGGCACAGATAAAATTTTAAAATTTCAGGGTAGACACAAATCTTAATGCGAGATGTCTTCGGAAATAGATTCTCACTCGTTCCACTAGAAAAGCTATGGCCTTAGGCAAACGTGATGAAAACAAAACTCTTAAATAATTTTTTAGAGCAGAGATGCAAGATAGTTGATTGAGTTTGTAGGTTCATTGTTGTTTTGAATTGGTATGGGATTGGATCAACTTGAATTGGTGTGGCATTAAGCCTCAGATATTCGATTTTACTTGGCCTATCCTAAACATATGTTTTTAACGAGGCACACGTATAGATATTGGTTATTTTAATAAAAAATTCTGCCAAACAATAAAATATTTAAGATAATCAATTTAGTGGGTATTAAAATTTTCCTCCCAAATAGTTTATTTTCGTCTTTGAATTTCAAGTAGTTTTTTAATCAATAAATTTCAAGTAGTTGCTCTGAATTGTTTTATTTAAAGATTATATAAAAGTATAAAAAATATAAAAATGCACTTATAATAACATTAATTATTATTTAAAAGAATAATATTTTAATTTTTTAATTGAGTTGGTACCAAGCTAAGTCATGATACCAACTCAAACACGGATTTTAAAAAAATAGAGATAAGATGTGGAGTAGAGTCACCAAAAATAACATAATTAAAGGATGTATAAATCAGTAAAAAATCATGAAAACAAGAAACTAGGGAAAATCACACATGTAGCAAAACATGTTTGATAATCTAAAAGCTATTTGTTAGAATTTTTGTATAAAAAAGTGTGAAAATCAATAATATTTAAATTTAAACAAAATATCAATTAAGTGTAAGATATTGGATTAATATCAAATAAGGGTAAGATATTGGATATATATATATATATATATATATATATATATATAATGTGGGACGCAATTAGAAATTATGACTATAGCGTTAAATTTAAAAAAAAAAAACTTTATTTTTTTGATAAATACTAATAGTAATCTTAATCATAATCCTAACTAGTGAAGAGTGAATGAGGAAAAATTCTAATGAAAGGCGGACTAATATACGGCTAAGAAACGGCGTTACCGGAAACATTGTAAGATAAATAACAAAATAGGTAAAGCGCTACCGGATATGTTGATTTAAAATAATGTATCCGGTAGAAAACATGAAAAAATATTAAAAAAATTGGTAACCGGCAAACTTAAGTTATCGGTAGGTATCGACACAAACATAACAAAATAGGTAAATTACTTATTTTGTTGATAAGAGTATCAACATATTAGGTAGCGCCTATTATGTTATTAAAGTTTAAGCTGATGGGGCCTTGGAAATCTCACGATAACAAAATCGGTAAAATTACTTATTTTGTTGATAAGAGTATCAACATATTCGGTAGCTGTAACACCCGGGTTTAGGGGTTAGGTGAAAATAATATTTTAATATTATTTGGGCTCGGTCTTATAATTAAAATGATTCTTTTACAATTCCGGGTTTTCAAAATAAACATTCGAGATGGGACCAAATCGATTTAATTTCAATATTGGAGAGCTATTTTAAAAACAAGGAAATAGCTATTCATTAATGGCCTTTTTGTAATTTACCCCTTTTCTAATTTAAGTCCCCCCATTTTTTCACAAATATCACTATTCACTCTCTTCCTCCTCTCATCTCCAACGTGAAATAGAAGCCCTTCCCCCTCTCCACTATTCCATCTCATTCCTCATCCATTTCAACTCCGTTTTGAAAGGTAATGGTATTTTTGACTTCCCCTCATCTCCCTCTCCATGAAAGTACCTTTTATTTTCATTTTCATGAAGGTTTTAGGAAATGGCATTT
Organism: Hibiscus trionum; assembly: GCA_030270665.1. NCBI lineage: Eukaryota > Viridiplantae > Streptophyta > Magnoliopsida > Malvales > Malvaceae > Hibiscus > Hibiscus trionum. Next base: position 2,504,341 of record BSYR01000021.1, on the reverse strand, counting down.
TGGAAAGTTTGGATTAAAAATGAAAGCTTTATGATGTTAAGTGAAATGTTTTGATTTAATATGCTTAGTTATGGTATATAGAGGTCAAATGGTATATCATAGGTGAATTTCAAATGATTTTGGGCAATTTTCATAATTGGGTTTCAAGGGGGTTTTTGGAGGGTTTTAAAGTGGTTTTTGGGGTGGTTTAATGTGGGTTTTTGAGAGCTGGTGTTAGTATGATATATGAGGGTTACTTTGGGTGTATTTGATGGTTGTTTGGATGCTTGAAATAGAAGATTTTAGTGGGTTTTAGGGGCTGCTCAGAAATTCTGTTTTGGACTTGATTTTGAGTGTTGGAAGCTTGAAATGTTAATCCGGGTCAGTTCCGATGATGAGTTATTGATTGTGGATGTTTTGTTTGGGTTTGGGTTTGATTAGAATCGAGTTTGGGCATCGGTGAAGCATCGGTGAAGCATCGGAAGTAAATCCGGGAAGTTGAAGGCGGTCGCTTGCTTGGTCTTTAAGCTTGGGAGCTTAGGTGAGTGGTTAATGGTTTTACTTGGTTTTAAAATGTTTGGTTCGAGTATATGGACTAGGTCGGGCTTGGTAGACCCACCTAGAGTTAGGATTAGGGTGGTAGCCTAATCTTAAACTTGATCTAGAGCCTTTGGATGAACTCATTTATATAGTTGTGTATGTCTCGTATGAAATGTGATATGAATGCTTATGTATATTGTGTTATACATGTGAGATGAGACATGAATTGTGATGCTTGAGACATGCATGATGATGGTTGTTGGTGAGTACGTGCTAAGCACGGAATTGATTGAAATGAGTAATGTGAAATGAGTAAATGTTGGCACTAGTATACTTGAATACAAATGATCGATCATTAGGATGTTAGTGTGTACACATGAGTCAAAAGTCGCGCGTGGCCTTGGTGGCGTTGAGTCACCAAGGAGGAGTACGGGTTCGCCCGGAAATTGTATTTGTATATAGTCGGCGATGAGTGGAATCCCATCGACGGGGCGTGAGGATGAGTGGAATCCCCTCCGCGAGACCGGTGATGAGTGTAATCCCACCGTGAGGTAATGTGGTTGTTGGATGTGAGTTTCCAACATGTTTATCCGCGTATTTGAGTCATAGCTAGGTTCCAATGTTGATTGATATGTGTATCAATATGTTGAGATATATGATCTTTATTTGGATGTTCAAATGTGGTTATATGTGTTATGGAATTGGGCTTATGATCATGGCATATTATAGTTATTAGTGCTCATGCATCTATATCTTGTGGTTGTGGATCCTTGGTAAACATGTGTAATGCCTTGGCTAGATCGTGCTCGGACCCTGCAATGTTGATGTTTGTTTTAAGAGCTCACCCTCACTAAGCATCATTGCTTACGCTCTCTTTGTTCAACATTGCAGATCCTTAGTTCGTGGGTTGCTTGCGCAAGTGGAGGGCCTCCAAGTGTGGTTGTTGACTTGAGTACATCAAGTATGAACTTTTAAATGTTGAACATGTAATAGTTTAAGCAATGGGACATGTGTTGTTTTGTTGGATGAATGTTAGTTGTTTAGGAGCTGCTTAGACTCCTTGTTATCTTGCTTTTGTATGGCTTGTGTTGCCATGTTTGAATTGTAATTCATGCCTAAATTGCTTATCTTGAATGTTGGCCATGTGCCCTTGAAGTTGCCTATATGTTTGCATATTGAAGTATGAGCTTTGAATGCTTGAATGTCATCTTTGATCCAATTGCATGTCTTCCTTGACGTATGTATATGTTGGGTGTTTGCATGGCTAAATAATGACCCTTAAATGTTGTATGAATGTTTGGTTGGGACTAGGGAAGTCTTAAATTGCTTTTAGATTCGAGTCTTGATCGTTTTGCTGAGTTTGGGAGGTTTTGCAGTGCAGGGGTATCGATACGGTTGGTCCGGTATCGATACCGCCTTCTTGTTCCAGGCCTCGTGTATAGATACGCGAGGAGGAGTATCGATACCATTTTGGTCACTGAAGCTACTGTCCATTTTGGTATCGATACAGGTCCCTGGCGTATCGATACGGTCATCTTAGCGTTGACCGTGAGAAGTCAACCGTTGGGGAGAGTATCGATACCCTCCAAGGGCGTATCGATACGGTCTCCACTGGTTGACTCTGACCAGTTAACCTAGTCAAGGGGTATCGATACACCCCTTAGGTGTATCGATACCGCCTGCAGTATAAGTTTAAAATTGGGCTGTAACATGTTAGTTTGAGTTCGTTTGTTTATTTCATGAATGTTGTTCCGCTGTATGACCACTTAGGATCTAATACTCATCTAGACAAGATTTAAAATAGAAAAAAAAATATAGGGTTGTTAACCGAGGGGGAACCTTAACGGGTTTCGCTTCGGTTTTCCCCGTGTGGCCCACTCGGACCGGTCATCCGGCCAGACCGGGACGAGGGGGTTACACTTGTTGGTATCAGAGCCTAAGGTTACCGAGACCTTGGGCAGGTAAGTGAGGTAAGTTTAAGTTTTTGAATTAATATGCACGGTGTTTGCTTGCTTTGTAAGAATGGTTGCTTGTTTGACAAGAATGTTGATCGTTTTATTTCAAAGCATGTGTGTAAGAGTCCCATTGCTACTATTACATTGGAAAAATGATTTTTAAGTGAGGGAACGTACTTGGACACTTGGAAGCCTTGCCTTGCTAACCCAGCTTGTATGTTTTATTGTTGTGGTTGTAGTTGATATCTGTGAGAGCGATGTCTAGACCGAGAGGTAGACCGAGAGTGGTTCGTCAGGAACCATGGGTTGCGGCTCATGTTGAGCCGGCTGTTGGTGTGGAGGCTCACCTAGAAGGGCCGGTGGCCGCGGGAGTTGGCGCTCCACCACCACCACCTCCTCCGCCTGGAGCTGGAGGCGAGGATGGAGCTGAAGGAGATGGACCTCAAGGTGGCCAAGGTCCAGCTGGAATTGATATGACTCCGCTAGTGCAAGCGATAACGGGAGCATTTCAGGCCGCAGTTGCGGGAGCTCAGGCTGCAGCTCAGCCTAGGTGTGACGATGCCAGTCTACCTTTGGAGAGGCTCCGTAGCTTGGGGGCCGAGGAGTTTAGAGGATCCACTCCGGAGAGGTCGGAGTTATGGTTGGAGAAGACAGCTCGTATCTTGGCTCAGATGGGTTGTGCGGGCGCACGTAGATTGGGTTGTGTGATCTCGTTGCTTCAGGGTGATGCCTACACCTGGTGGGTCACCATTACTACTGGGGTTCCAAAGGCAGAGATAGATTGGGATTTCTTTGAGTTTGCATTCCGGAAGAGGTACTTGGGACCGAGGTACCTAGATGAAAAGAAGCGAGAGTTCATGGCTCTTACTCAGGGAGATGCTTCTGTGACTGATTATGAGATCCGCTTTGTTCGCTTGAGTCAGTATGCTCCAGAGTTGGTTCCTACTGAAGTGGAACGCTGTAACCGATTCCGCTACGGATTGAATGAAGAGGTCAAGAGGTACACGTTGGCTTCTGACTACTCAGACTTTGATGTGTTGGTCGCGAGGGCCAAAGATTTAGAGCATAGTTTGGGTTCGGCCAAACGATCTGGTGGTTCCAGTTCTGGTAAGAGGCATAACCACTTTGATGGTAGAGACGCCAAGAGGCACAGAGGTGGCGGACATCAGTTTGATCATAGACGTGGCGGTGGCCACCATGGTAGGGGCCATCAGGGCCATAGAGGAGGAGGGCGTTTGCCCGATTGTACACGATGTGGGAGACAGCACGCTGGTGAGTGCTGGGGTAATTTCCATGCTTGTTGGAATTGTGGTTCGAGGGACCACTTTAGGAGGGATTGTCCGCATCAGGCGGCTCAGGCACCGAACATTTCTCAGGCTCCTGCGAGAGCGAATGATTTTCAGAGAGGCCGTGGGCGCGGTCGTGGCTACTTCCAGCCTAGGGCTGATGCACCTAGGGTAGATGCTCAGAGGAATCTTGCTCATGTTGTGGCGGTGCAGCCAGAGGCGGGAGGACCAGCGAGAGTTTATGCTCAGAGAGAGGCGGGAACGACACTGATGTGATAGCAGGTAATTTCGAGTTACAGTCTATGTCTTTGCTTTCTTTGGTTGATTCGGGTTCTACGCATTCCTACATTTTGAGTGAGCATGCACATAAGTTAGATATCCCTGTTGAGATCTTAGATGTAGGTATGCATGTTACTAGTTCTTTTGGTGAGACAGTTGTGGTTAGACGTATGTATAGGAGATGTCCACTGAAGATTCAGGGTCATGTATTCCCAGTTGATATGATGGAACTTCCTTTCTATGATTTCGATATAATTTTGGGTATGGACTGGTTGGTTGAGCATCGGGCTAGTGTGGATTTTGAAATAAAGAGAATTTCTTTGAAGCTTTCTGATGACTACGAGGTAGTGGTAGTGGGCGAGAACATTAAGTTCTTGTCTAATGTGGTGTCAGCTTTAGAGGCTCATAGGTTGTTGGACTCTGGATGTGGGGCTTATTTAGCTTATGTTATGAATTTGGATATGAGTGAAGCTAGACCGAAAGATATCAAAACAGTGTGTGACTTTCCCGATGTGTTTCCTGAAGAGTTGCCGGGTTTGCCTCCTGACAGAGATGTTGAGTTTGTGATTGAGACAGTTTCAGGGTCTAATCCAGTTTCGATAGCTCCGTATCGCATGGCTCCGAAAGAGTTGAAAGAATTGAAGAGTCAGTTGCAAGAATTATTAGACCGTGGTTTCATTAGGCCTAGTAGTTCTCCGTGGGGTGCTTCCGTGTTATTTGTGAAAAAGAAAGATGGTAGTATGCGCATGTGTATTGACTATAGACAGTTGAACCAGTTGACTGTGAAGAACAAGTATCCGTTGCCTCGTATAGATGATTTGTTTGATCAGTTGAGAGGTGCTTCAGTATTCTCGAAGATAGATTTGAGATCCGGGTACTATCAGTTAAAGGTGAAAGAGTGTGATGTTCCGAAGACAGCTTTTAGGACTAGATATGGTCACTATGAGTTTCTTGTGATGCCATTTGGGCTCACGAATGCACCAGCAGCATTCATGGATATGATGAACAGAATCTTTAAAGACTATCTGGACCGTTTTGTAGTTGTTTTCATTGATGATATACTTGTGTACTCGAAGACAGAGGAAGAGCATGATGAGCACTTGAAACTTATTTTACAGAGATTGTTGAGCAATCAGTTGTATGCGAAGCTTAGTAAATGTGAGTTCTGGATTTGAGAGGTTGTGTTTCTTGGCCATGTTGTTTCGGCCGAAGGTATCCGAGTTGATCCATCGAAGATTGAGGCGATTGTTGAGTGGAAACAACCTAAGTCCATGACCGAGATTAGGAGTTTCCTAAGATTAGCCGGTTACTATAGGAGATTTGTTGATGGTTTCTCTAGGGTAGCTGCTCCTTTGACTAAATTGTTGCAAAAGGGAGTCAAGTTTGAATGGTCAGATGCAAGACAGAAGGCCTTTGAGAAATTGAAAGAAGCTTTGACAAACGCTCCAGTGTTAGTGCAACCTGTTTCAGGTAAGGAGTTTGTGATTTACAGTGATGCTTCCTACGTAGGCTTAGGATGTGTTTTGATGCAAGAGAGAAGGGTTGTTGCTTATGCTTCTAGACAATTGAAGATCCATGAGAAGAACTATCCTACTCATGATATAGAGCTAGCCGCGGTTGTGTTTGCATTGAAGATTTGGCGTCATTACTTGTATGGTGAGAAATGTATTGTTTACACCGATCACAAGAGCTTGAAGTATTTGATGACACAGAAAGAGTTGAACTTGAGACAGAGAAGATGGCTAGAGTTGCTAAAAGATTATGATTTGACCATCGAGTACCATCCGGGTAAGGCAAATGTAGTAGCCGATGCTTTGAGTAGAAAAGTGGTCGTTGAGTTGAGAGCTATGTTTGCTAGATTGAGTGTGTCCGATTATGGTGGTTTGATCACCGAGTTGCAAGTGAAGCCTTCTTTGATTCAGTTGATTAGAGAGAAGCAGTTGCAAGATGTGAGTTTAGTTCCTCATGTTCAGGACATAGCCGAGGGAAGACCAACCGAGTATAGTTTCAGTGGTGAGAACCTGTTGTGCTTTAGAGATAGAATTGTTGTACCAGAAGATATTGAGTTGAGACGTCAGATTCTGAGTGAAGCACATTCGAGTCCCTTTTCTATGCATCCGGGTAGTACCAAAATGTACCGAGATTTGAAGAATGATTACTTCTGGGTTGGTTTGAAGAGAGATGTAGCCGAGTATGTGAGCCTTTGTATGGTTTGTCAGAGAGTGAAGGCAGAACATCAGGTTCCTTCAGGTTTGCTACAGCCTTTGAAGATTCCGGAATGGAAATGGGAGAGGATCACCATGGATTTTGTGTCGGGGTTGCCTTTGTCTCCTTCGAAGAAGAACTCTGTTTGGGTGATTGTCGATAGGTCCACTAAGTGTGCTCACTTCTTAGCAGTGAACACTACGGATTCCTTAGACAAGTTGGCAAACTTGTACATCCGTGAGATTGTGAGACTTCATGGGGTTCCAAAGTCTATTGTTTCAGATAGGGATCCTAGATTTACTTCGAGATTCTAGGGTTGCTTGCATAGTGCTTTAGGTAGCCGCTTGCATTTCAGCACATCTTATCATCCGCAGTCCGATGGACAGTCAGAGCGAGTGATACAGGTTCTTGAGGATATGCTTCGTTGTTGTGTTATTGACTTCCAGGAGATTACTTGAGATTACTTGAACTTTTTTGATGAAATTTACGAGAGATACGAGTTGCCATATTTTTCGACCAAACCAGTGAAGAACAAAGAAAAAGCCGATGGTCATCTCGAAACGCAAGTAGTAAAGCAACTTCATGGAGATAAGAAATCTAGTGTAAATTTTACTGAAGACAAAGGAAGAAATCTGAGCGGAGAAGCAGTTTCACTAAAGTACAGCGATGTTGAGATTGTCAAGGTTCAAAAGAAGGCTGATATAGATAAACCCAAAAATCAAAGCGGCAAACAAAGTGTCTTTGAGATAATCAAAGAATCACAGGTCCTTTTTGAGAAAGCTTCGGAGTCAGGAAATGAAGTTTTGGATAGCCGAGTGTTTCATCCTTTAAAAAGGATTAAAAATATTTGTTTTTAATTTTTAAATATGACATGGAATATAGTTTTATTATTTTTTATATATGAGGTGGAAAAGTGGGTGGGGATGTGGCATACCCAGTCAGATTTCTGTTAGGGGTTAACGGGGTTTAACGCCCCAGTTACCATTTTGTTTCAAAATCTAAAGTTTAATTGCTACTTCGTGATTTTTGAAAGGTTGGTTACCATTTTGTTTTTTGCATCAAAGTTCAGTGACCGTCTGTGTACTTTACCATTTTGTTACCATTTTTAGAGATAGTTTAGTGACCGTTTGTGTACTTTATCCTATATTTTAACCAATCTCTAGTTGTTATCTCATAATGCACATGTTCCTCGTTTCACAAAAAATGGATGGTAACTGAGACTCCAACTGTTACGATTGTTCGTAACGAATTTATGCCTTTATCTATCATCAACAACACTTACATTAGAAATTCTCTCCCAGCATTTTTTTAATATAAATATTTAAATATTAAATAAATTTAAATAATAAATAATCTTCAAACAATAGAAATTAATCAAAATCTGATTATTTAGATGTCGATTAGGATTTGAGTCAAAATCAATCTCCCATCTCAACCGCTAGATTTGATGCTAGGTTTTCTCCCATCTCAGCCGCTTGCCTATTTTTTCTTATTTTTTTAACTGCCGACGGCGACATTAGTTTTAGTGCTGATCGTCGATTGTTTGTGTTTTATCTTCTCCATGGTTTTTTATTTATTGTTTTAATTTTTAATTTTTTTTAATATCATTCTAAGTGTTTTGGTTATTTCTTTTCGCAAATTTTATTGTGCTTATTTTTTATGTCTTTATGGCCCGCCGTTTCTCTGCTTTTATAACACGTCTATGTCTTATGATACGTCTCTATCTCAGGACACATTTTATAAATACCTTTGCGACCGCTTGATGCTCGTATAGTGTTCCTCACGGTGTTTGTTCTTGATTTAAGTTGTTTTTGTTACACAACTTCAGTTAAGAGTATAATGGTACTAACTTTTACGGCTTTGCCATGAAAGACGGCGACATCCTCATTATTCGCATCACCCTGAAACTCTACTATTTTATAAAGATTACGATGTTGAGTTCGAAGACAAAGGCCAAGCCAGCAAGATAAAAATACAATGAAGTAGATTTTTTTTATGGAACAGAACCAGGACGATGTAATCTTTCTCTTTAGACAAGAAAGGTAAGCAACTTGCTTTGACCGACACACCTATCAGACTAGCATCATCATCATAGAAGCTTCGTGAGCTGGTTTATCCATGTACTTATTTTTTAAAATCTAAAAAAAAATAACTGTCTCTTACCTCAATGTTTGATCCTAGTTCTAGGGGTGGGTATTTGATCGAGTCAAGTCCAACTAAAAAAAATTGAGTTATTCGAGTTGATGAGCCCCATTTTATGATTCTAACTTTATTTGAAAACTTTCTAATTCGAGTCGAGTGATACGACTAACAACCATATTGCATTCACGAGGTACTAACCTTTACTGCTTTGCCATGAAAGATGACGACCTTCCCATGATTCTCATCACCCTGCAACTCTAATCTTTTATGAAGATTATGATGTCGAGTTCGAAGACGAAGGTGAAGCCAGCGGGACAAAAATATAGTAAAGCAGCTTTTTTTTTTGGACGAGGTAATCCTTCTCTTAAGACAAGAAAGGCAAACAACTTGCTTTGACAGACACGCTAATCAGACTATCATCATCATTATCAAAGCTTAGTGAGATGGTTTGTTTTTATTTATATGCCTCGTTAAAAAAACTCTTCTAATGTAAAAAAAGAGTGTATAATGGTAATTGAAGATACAAAGATAACAAGCACCTAATAAAAGCAATTTTAACGCAACTAAATTTCCTAACTTTAATTAATGTAAATTAAATAAAATCTATTAAAAGTAGAATTCTAACTTTAACCAAACTCTAAAAGAATCTGGATCACAACTGTAACATGTTAAATAGAGATGTATTACGTTCTCAAATAAATGTATAGATTCGAAATCATATAAGATGAGATAACACGAACATCCTTGACTACTCAACCAATAAATGAGCCTCTGCATTTTGTTTCTTTGACTTCTTTATTAAACAAAAAATGTTATGTTTTTAATTTTTTTTAATTAAAATGTCTATATGTTATCATCCGAGATGTTTGACAGCAAACAAAGGTTTGCTGATGGGCAAGGAAATCTCAAAAAACAACACAATGTTGCTTTAGCAATTTTTTGAACATGAGTTATTATTAGATTGAAATTTTCATGTCTAAGATTTTTTTACATTCTGTTTGTAATTAAAGGTTTATACGTCCCATTTTTTTAAATGATTTTTATGTCAAGTAAATGTATGCATGCTTTAAATTATTTTTAATTAAAAATAGGCAAAATTGAAATAATGTGCAAATAATGAGAGTTAATTTTTTTTAAGTTGGGACTAAACTATTTGAATGTGCAAACGTGTAGGAATAAATGTGTTATTATAAAAAAATATTTTAACTGTCACGTCACCTTTTTAATGGCGGTTAACGGGCCAGTGACCAATTTGGAGCAAAATTAAAAGTTTAATGGTAACATTGAAGCAATTGAAAGTTTGGTTACCAAATTGAACAGTTTACAAAAATTCGGTTACCATTTGTGTATTTTACCCAAAAAGAAAAATATAAAAAAATAATATAAAATTGTTTTTAGATATTTTTTTTCTAAAAATGAATAATAACACTTTCAGTCCTTATGATTTTAAAAGTAATTAAAATAGTTAATGATACATGACGGTACACATGATTAATAATGCATAGCGGCACATGTCGTTTATTGTAGAATCATCCATCAACAAATGAGTATTAATAAAGTTATAAAAGATTTATATAATTTTTTATTGCGTTCAAATAGTATGCAATGATAATATTTTGCCATTCCTCTCCGATCATACAGCTTGTGTATTTATTATTACATATAGCTTGAAAAGTACATATAGGTTTTGTCATTCCTCTCCCAAGACTTTACAGATTGGTTGTGTCAAAAGGTGTGACGATCTCTAACGTTTCCAGCTCAAGTTGTTGGGAGGATATAAATTGGAATGACCTTTTCAGTAGGCCACTTCTCGACCGAGAACTTCATTTCACTTTGTGTCCATGTTTTCGTATCCTAATATGTGTAGCACTCTTTTTCTCCATTTAGGTTTAGGAATTTTTATTGAGGCTAACATGTTAGGTTTTTTTATCAATAAAATTTACATTGCCGAGCAAAAATAATGTGAGCACACTGCACCTATTTTTTAAATTATTTGTGTATGTTCATCTAGGAGAGTCTGATAGAACTCAGGCATACTGAGAGGAGGAGAGGATGGCGAAAGCATCAGGTACTGGGAAGGTTTCGTCGGAGGCTAGAGTGACATTATTTGTGGGAAAACTTCACTGGAAGGGATTATGGACCCTTTTCAGCTATCACGGTGATGTACTAGATGCTTTTATTCCAAAAAAGAGAAGCCGCGGCGAACATAGATTTGGTTTTGTTCGATACTTAAAGATGAAGGACGCTTTAAGAGCTCAGGAGAGACTAGATGGATTTCATATATTTGGATATCGAGTTCAAGTTCATTTAGCAAGATTTGATCGTTCACAGGTGAATAATCATGTTCAAAAGAAGTTTAGTCAGAAGGGGATTGAAAGGAGTGATCGATTCATCAAAAGCTGAGGCTTTGCAAAGCTGCCTGGTTGGGAGAAGCATCAAGTTTTTCAGGGTCGGAGACTTGGCCAAAGAACTTCACTATAATGAACATGTCCGAAAATTCTTTTTTTCTGATATGTAAAGATTTAGAAACAAAGGATAAAGTCAAGGTAGAGTTCGGTGAAGCGTTGAAAGAATGGTTCTCTGAGGTAATGGATTGTTTGCCTGATGTACTAGCTTGTAGTCAGTGGCGGATCCAGAAATATATTTGAGGTAGGCACAGATAAAATTTTAAAATTCAGGGTGGGCACAAACCTTAATGCGAGATGTCTTCGGAAACAGATTCTCACTCGTTCCACTAGAAAAGCTATGGCCTTAGGCAAACGTGATGAAAACAAAATTCTTAAATAATTTTTTAGAGCAGAGATGCAAGATAGTTGATTGAGTTTGTAGGTTCATGGTTGTTTTGAATTGGTATGGGATTGGATCAACTTGAATTGGTGTGGCATTAAGCCTCAGATATTCGATTTTACTTGGCCTATCCTAAACATATGTTTTTAACGAGGCACGCGTATAGATATTGGCTATTTTAATAAAAAAAAATCTGCCGAACAATAAAATATTTAAGATAATCAATTTAGTGGGTATTAAAATTTTCCTCCCAAATAGTTTATTTTCGTCTTTGAATTTCAAGTAGTTTTTTAATCAATAAATTTCAAGTAGTTGCTCTGAATTGTTTTATTTAAAGATTATATAAAAGTATAAAAATATATAAAAATGCACTTATAATAACATTAATTATTATTTAAAAGAATAATATTTTAATTTTTTAATTGAGTTGGTACCAAGCTAAGTCATGATACCAACTCAAACACGGATTTTAAAAAAATAGAGATAAGATGTGGAGTAGAGTCTACCAAAAACAACATAATTAAAGGATGTATAAATCAGTAAAAAATCATGAAAGCAAGAAACTAGGGAAAAATCACACATGTAGCAAAACATATTTGATAATCTAAAAGCTATTTGTTAGAATTTTTGTATAAAAATGTGTGAAAATCAATAATATTTAAATTTAAACAAAATATCAATTAAGTGTAAGATATTGGATTAATATCAAATAAGGGTAAGATATTGGATATAATATATATAAAATGTGGGACGCAATTAGAAATTATGACTATAGCGTTAAATTTTAAGAAAAAACTTTATTTTTTTTATAAATACTAATAGTAATTTTAATCATAATCCTAACCAGAGAAGAGTGAATGAGGGAAAATTCTAATGAAAGGCGGACTAATATACGGCTAAGAAACGGCGTTACCGGAAACATTGTAAGATAAATAACAAAATAGGTAAAGCGCTACCGGATATGTTGATTTAAAATAATGTATCCGGCAGAAAACATGAAAAAATATTTAAAAAAATTGGTAACCGGCAAACTTAAGTTATCGGTAGGTATCGACACAAACATAACAAAATAGGTAAAATTACTTATTTTGTTGATAAGAGTATCAACATATTAGGTAGCGCCTATTATGTTATTAAAGTTTAAGCTGATGGGGCCTTGGAAAGGCATTTTTGAATCAATAATCCCTTTTAAATAATTATTTGGGAAAATGGTTCCCAAAAAATATTATTTGACAAAATGACCCCCAAACTTGCCACGTCAGTGAACCTCGCGTTGTGTAGGGCGCGAGGTCTGATATCGCGTTCTGCATAACGCGATTTTAGTCTACCTGGCCTTGTTGTTTGTGTTAACGGTTTTACAGTACAGAACGCGAGGTCCACGAGAATTTGAAAGGGCGACTGAATATATCGCACAGACCTCGCGTTCTGCAGGACGCGAGTTCTGTGCAATTCTGGGCTGAAGAACAAGGGAAAACAAGTGTGGGTAGGCATGTTCGAGCCCAATTTCGGGCGTGTAAATCGTATATTTTTAGCAATCATCGAGTTTGGGGTCGTAGTACTGGAAATTCTCTATCGTATGATACCAACATGGTTAATTTTCGTCCATTCTACAATGGTTTAAAATAGATTCGAAAACCCTATGCTATCATCCTTTTTTGAATGAAGTTGCCTTTGAACAAATGTCGATAGGCATGTTCGAGCAGAATTTCATACGTAGAAATTTTAAATTTTTAGCTAACATCGAGTTTGGGGTCGTAGTACTGGAAATTCTCTATCGTATGACACTGACACGGTCAATTTCCGTCCATTCTACACTGACTTAAAGTCGCTTCGAAAACGCTATCATAACATATTTTTTTGAATGATTGAAAATATAAGATGGCCTATTGTATAAATCGAAGTAGACTGACTTTATTGATTCGATTGTCATGGGCGAACTCGCATATACAAATTAAAAATAATTAATTAAGACGAGGGGCTGAGCGATTAGGACACTTAGGAGCTGTGTGTCCAGGATTTTTACATACACTACAATGCTTCCTTTGTCCGGTTTTTTCTCGATGTTCGACCATATCCTCGGCACAGTGTATTCTTGTAGAACGTGGACGTCCTTTGGCTCTTAGTAGTGCTGGATATGGGCGTATGATTGGTTCAGTGTCCACAGCATTCGGATCAACCTCATTTCTGATTGGAGGAAACTTTTTTTCGTAAACCTTAAACACTGTTTCGAGTAAGTATACCGGATCAACCATATGCATGTATTGTATCCGTTGGTTAGTGCAAGCAGCAATGGCGTGTGCGCACGGGTATTTGAGTGTTTGGAAAATTCCGCACTCGCAGGTTCTTTCCCTTAGATTTACCACGTACGCGTTGTGCTGAATGCCTTCCAACCGCCTGGAAAATTCTGCAACACGAAACATGTGTCCTTCTCGAGAGAAGAGAGTTGCAGTCATCTGTCCTGATTGGCCCAATTGAGTATGCAGTTTTGTGCGGAAATCTGGATGGACTTTGTGTCCACCTGCCATGTACTCAGTTGCTTGCCTTCCCAAGGTTGCAAAAAGGGTAGCCAAACGATAATAGGTCGCTTTGACAATGGAAGTGATAGGCAACTGCCGCACTCCCTTCAGTGATGAGTTCACTGCCTCAGCCAAGTTCGTTGTCATGTGACCATAACGTTTACACTCGTCATACGATCGAAGCCATTTTTCCTTTGGGATTTTTTCAAGGTATTCTGCGCCATGTTTGTTTCTCGCTCTCAGTTCCTCGAGCAGGTCAGCCACCTCTTGTTTGTAGTGCGAGTTGCCTACGGGATGACAGTTGAATAGTTATGGGCGAAAAACACATGCAAAAAGGTCGTAAATGAAAGCGAGTAACAAGTAATATAGTAAATGAAAATGACATAAAGGACGTACCCATATCGAGCACCATTTGACGTTCATCACGGTTCTTGAATTACAGCAGGTAGTTTGCGGCTATGTGTCGCAAGCAAAAACGGTGGTGAACGTATGGAGGCTTCCAATAGTCACCCAAATTTTCTATCGCCCACAACAGCGTTGTGCCTCTGTCAGAAATAACACATACCCCTCCATCCCTTGATCGTATTACAGGATCAAGGACATATTTTCGTAGGTTCCGAAGGAAGAACTTACAAGACTCCAAATCCTCCTTCCGGACGATTGCGAATGCAACAGGAACGCATTTGCGATTGTCGTCCTGTGCAATAGCTAGAAGTAGGGTCTGTGTATATCTTCCGTACAACCATGTGTCGTCGATTTGGACCATCGGTTTGCAGTGCTTGAATGCGTTGATGCATTGGGGGAAAGTCCAAAATAACCAGTGGAATTGACAAACACCTCGGACGACACGATCATTTTCGTATGCCTGAACCGTATCAAGTTTGACAACCATTCTGGGGATGTGTTTCTGCAGGAGATTAAGCCACGGGCACAACTCTTTGTAAGATTCCTCCTATCGTCCATACATTTCCTCTTTGGCCCGCTTCCTTGCATACCATGCTTTGTAATATTGAGGATGGTAGCCGGTGACAGCTAGAGCTGCAGCCTGACATGTGGGGACCGACACAGTGGGATTTGTTTTCACCAGTGTCGAAAAGATGTCCGCAAGGTACTTTGCATCCAGGTTCTTGTGATCCTGACTGAGGCTAGCAACGGTGCATGTATGGGGCCCCTCAAGTTTTGTTATTTTCCAACGGTCGCCTGCCCTCTTCAATTTTGATATACGGATTTTCCATTTACAGCCTTGATTTTTTTGGACGCAGTGAGCCTTGTAGTATTTGGCTTAGGTTTTATCCGCTGTCGTCTCAACATTATGACGAAGGTTGTACTGCTTAACTGCCGCCACCGCAATATCCTTTGTGAAGAACGTCATACCAATTCTCAGTTCACCATCAGAACGGTTGACTCTACCGTCTATTGTGTCGTCATGCGGAAAATCAGGGACGTCCATTGCATCCATATCAACCGTTGTGAAGTGGGATGGTGGCTGGAACATAGAAATTGGTGTTGCGTCTACAGGAAAGTTGGTGGCAGTCGGCTGTTCGTCGAAATCTGGTGGTGGAACGGTATCGTCTTCCGGTAGAACTGTCAAGTCTTCTGGTTCATCATAGAATGGCCCCAGCACGTCTCCGTCGGGCCCGGGTTCTCTAATCGGTTCTTCGTCAGAAGCATCCTCCGGGAGCTGGAATAGTAGAGCTTCGTCGATCACTACCCTTGGAGGCGAGGATGGGGGTCGACGATATGAAGACCTCTCACGAGACCGCTCACGAACCGCATTTCCAAGACCAAAATCAAGATCACCATAAGAAGAATGTCCCCCCATAGATGGTTGAACGTACTCCGTGCTAGGGACATACGTTGAGTGTCGTCTATATGAGGAATCATGGCCGTGCATAGCGTAAGAAGACGACGCTCCCTCACCTCCAAAAGAAGAATGTCTCCCCATAGATGGTTGACCGTAGTCGGTGCCAGGGACATACATTGAGTGTCGGCCATATGATGCTTCATGGTCGTGCGCAACGTAAGGAGCCGACGTTCCCTCCCCCCCCCCAAAACTATAAGGATTGTATGGATTGTATGGATTGTACGATGCATTTGTTGGTGCATCGAATTCATCGTTTGGGGGTTGGTTCAGGTCGAACCCGATACTAGCTACGCACGACTGCCTTGGAAGAGCAGATGACGATGCACCAAACTCGTTGTCTTGGCACAGTAGGTTAAAATCACGTCGTAGACTTGCGGTCGGGCTATCAACGTTGGCATTCGGATCGAAGTCGAAATTCGCTCGGCCCCAGCTTGGTATTTCGATAACTGGATTAGACTCCGAAAACGATGCATACAGCTCGAGGGGCCCCCCCAATGAATAGTCGAAGTGGGTTTCTAGCATCATGTCCACATCAGCATTTTCCGCAATTTGGCATACAGAGTACCTTAAAGGGGCTATAGATGTTGGCACCCGATACTTCACGTCGGACAAACGGTGGTTATCGAAATGAGGGACATTTGCCTCCAGTTCCTTTACCAACTTCTTGAACGATAATCTCCTCGGAATCTTTAGCGTTACCAGATCTTCGCAGTGAAAAATGACGCCGAGTTCGGTATCGTCGAATATCTGCCCATCGTAGTAAACTAGAGTACTAACGCCTCGTCTCGCCATTTGAATATTTTGTGAAAGACTTCTGAATTTTTAATACTTGAAAAATTTTAGGAATTGTTTTGGCAATTGAAACATATATTTACGTTTTATGGTTCTGCTTCATATAAGGGGAAAATTATTGCCACTTGAAATCCCGGAGAATCCGGTTGTGTAAGGCAAATAATGGTACCGGGAGGTAACTTTACTTGTCCATTTCCTAAAACCGATAATGGTACCCGGGAGGCAGTCCCCTAACTTTGGACAAGTAAGGGATAATGGTACCCGGGAGGCAGGCTTTACGAACATCGCATTCTACAGAACGCGATAAGCAGGACCTCATGTTCTACACAACGCGAGGTCTTATGAATATCGCGTTCTGTAGAACGTGATGTCCCTTTAATTGCTTTGTCGCAGATATTCCGTCAGAAGTTATAATAATCGTACTGTGTACTCATTGTCTATTTGTGTAATTGAGAACATGTTTGAATAATTGAGACAATTGTAGTCTGGTAATGTAATTGAATACTACAAGTACTGCATAACGCGAGGTCCCTTTATATATATTGAGACAGAGATTCCGTCAGAATTAATAAAACTCGTACTATGTACTCGTTTTATGTTTGAATAACTGAGACAATTGTAGTTTAGTAATGTAATTGAATACAAGCAGTTTTACATAACGCGAGGTCCCTTGAACATTAATAAAGGATGAAAAAAGACGTCATATAACATAATTGGACGATAATTTCAGAAGTTTATGGTTAATCTGAATCATCGTAGTCGGTGGACACGTCTGAACTTAGGTTTAGTTCTTCGATCAGCTGTTGTTTTCTTTGTCTACGCCTGTACATAAAAAGCTGCAGCTCGTCGGCAGCCGCATCAACATCCGGTGAAGACGGTGCGTGTTCAGTGTTCGGAGCAGGTTGTACGGGTGCAGACGTACTACCTTCGTCGGCGTTGACCTCATCAAACTTAACATTTAAATCGACGTCTCTAGCTCCAACGGAATTGAGCCGGTCATACATGTTACGAACGTCTGTTTCGTTCGTAAGCTTCATAATGTAGTGCGTTTCGTTTGCTGACGGTGTTGGGATTCGACATTCCAAGGAAGAAATTTGTTTGTCGGTGCGTTTACTAACCTCGATTGTTGTCAACTGTATTAAATCTTTCAGTGACATTTTGCCGGTGATTGTTGATTCAAAATAAGAATCGAGAAAATAAAATGTTGCCTGAAATTTTTCCATAAGGGGAGCAAAGATTGGGTGTTTAGGGAGAAATTGGAATGAGTAAATGATGGTGGAATTCGTGGGTATTTATAGTAAAGGAAAAACACCACATAAGTAAATTTAACTCGAATCAAAACTTTAATACGCATTTCATTTAACAAAACTTTCAACTTTCAACAAGTATTCTTTAATAAGTAAATTGAGACAACTGGATACAATATTTACAAAAAGTCGAAACAGTATATGCAACAAATCCAGGTGGAGAAATATAATCGGCACCGGCTTCTTTCACTCTGGTCGATCTGAATCCGCCCTTGCTTCTTTGACCCTGGACTTCAGAAAAGAGTCACCAAGAGTCTCCTAGATGGTTAGGGGAAGCGGCAAATTTCACAAAATATTCCTCAAGAGGCTCTAGGAAAGTTTTACTGGAAACTCTCTAGGCATTTCTTGACGAACAACGACAGACGACCACACGCTCCCGAATATTGCGATATGTCGGTAAGTATTCTTCAATCAACGGATCATGCGGGGGTCTCAACCCAACTGAACACAAAATCATGATTGAACTGTATTAAATCATGAACGAAGAGAAAATACAAAAAAATCAACCCAACTTATACTGGTTACGAAAATACATCCGCATGCAAATATATAGATCAAACTCACGTGCTGATCTCCACATAATCAAAGTGAACTCGCGTTCTGTAAAACGCGAGGTTCTTCAGATCTCGCGTTCTATGAAACGTGAGGTCCCTTTTAATAATAGTCCTACTGTATACACGTGTTATGTTTGAATAATTGAAAACATGTTTGAATATTTCAGACAATTGGAGATGTCCGTAAGTCATTTAACGCTAGCTCCCAACATAAGTAACATTTTCTATGTTATCATTGATTCGAAATGATGGTGGAATTGTTCGATATTTATAGTAAATGATGGTGGAATTCGTGGGTATTTATAGTAAAGAAAAAACGCAACATAAGTAAATTTAACTCGAATGAAAACTTTAATTCGCATTTCATTTAACAAAACTTTCAACTTTCAACATGTATTCTTTAATAAGTAAATTGAGACAACTCGATAAAATATCTACAAAAGTCGAAACAATATATGCAAAAAAGTCCGGTGGGCAAATGTGATTGGAGGTCTGCTT
This sequence comes from Hibiscus trionum, assembly GCA_030270665.1. Taxonomy (NCBI): domain Eukaryota; kingdom Viridiplantae; phylum Streptophyta; class Magnoliopsida; order Malvales; family Malvaceae; genus Hibiscus; species Hibiscus trionum. The sequence continues at coordinate 2,485,637 of BSYR01000021.1, read as the reverse complement.
CAAAAAACTCCGGACTTTTTGCATTTTTTGCGGGCAAGCTGCGAATTTAAGAAAAGAGTCCCCAAGAAGTGCCTCGAAAGTTTTACTAGAAACTCTCAAGGCACTACTTGGCGGTAAATGGCAGCCGCCCACAAGCTCTCGAATATTGCGATATGTCGGTGGACAAATGTGATCGGAGGTCCCGAGTGAAAGAAGCAGAGCGCGATAATCATATTTCTTCTGAAATGGTAGCAGCTTTGATCCACATTAGCAAATGTAATCGGCACCGGCCGCATCTTCAATGAACCTCGCGTTCTATAGGACGCGAGGTTCATTAACATCGCATCCCAAAGGGCGCGAGATCTTCTATAAATTAGAGGCCCTACCCCCCATATCAACCACAGAACGCGAGTTCTTCAGCTTTTTTACAACAAATTATCGGCAATTTCTTATCTTTTATTCGATATAATGGCAAGTTTACTACGCAACGAGGCGAATCACTGCAATCAATATTGGAGAACAGATCCATTGGTATTACTTTTCCCTATTAATTTTTTTAATTTTTTATTTTATTAAATTTTTTTATTTTACTAACTATTTTTTTGAAGGGATACGAACGTAATTTACAATGTTACCTTAACCGTATCAACACCCCACCCGTTGATGCTGTTATGGAGTGGATTGAGCGCGCCGGTTTTGGCCACATAGCACGGTATATAGGGGGTGAAGGTAAACCCATCGTTGATCAGCGCGTTGATAGAACGGTGGAGGCCCGAGACGTAAACGTTTCATCTTCCGATTGGCGAGGCAACAATCACGCTGGAGGATGTTGCCTACCATCTGGGGTTGCCTACAGACGGCAACGTTGTTACGGGTGTAGCGCTGGCCCATTGGCCAACTCTATTTGCTGAAGAAATGGGCGTGATGCCCCCTGAGGAAGTGTGGGACGGTGGAAAAATCGAAATGTCATATTTGGAGGCTCAATTTGGAACCCCTCCCCCCAATGCGGATGAAGTTACACTTCAGGTATTTTTCGATTTTTTCACTATTTTATATATTTTTAATATATTTCATTTATTTAAAAAATAGGGTGCCATTATTAAATATTTAGGATGCTTTTATTAAATTTATGATGAAATTACAAATATTTATTTCAACATTAGGATGCTTTATGAAATATTTAGCATGCCTTTATTAAATATTTAGGATGCTTTTAATAAATTTAGGATTAATTTACAAATATTTACTTGAAAATTAGGATGTCTTTATTAAATATTTAGGATGCCTTTATTAAATATTTATTTGCAAATTAGGATGCCTTTATTAATTGTAACCCCCTCGTCCCGGTCCGAGTGGGCCACACGGGGAAAACCGAAGCGAAACCCGTTAAGGTTCCCCCTCGGTTAGCAACCCTAGAAAATTTCTTTTATTTATCTTGTCTATATGCATTACCATTGTCCTATGTGAGACACGTCAGCGGAAACACAAGCAATCATAAAAGCGATCATTCGAACATCACATGCAAAACAGTCCATTTTAGATTATTAGGCAGGCCGTTTCGAAACACTCTCAAGGTGTATCGAAACGCCTTGACTTGGTCAACGGCCCCAAGCCCACACGAGAAGGCTGTATCGGAACGGAGGTCAACCGTTCCGAAACATCCTCAACGGTCAACTTCTCGTGGTCAACGAGATATTGACCGTTCCGAAACATCTAGACCCATTTCGAAACCCCATCATCTCGGCAAATTCTCAGATTTCCAGTAGCCAAAGTGTTCCGAAACTCGTATCGGAACAGGGGTTCACAGTGGCCAAACCGTATCGAAACGAGTTCCGATACGGGGTCCCTGAAGCCTTACCCGTTTCGAAACGGCTCAGCCCGTTTCGAAACACTGGCTGTCTGCAACCTTCAAAAATCAGATTTAGGCAGCTCCAAACGATTCCAAACGTTCGAAACGACTTCAAGGTGCATACAAATCATACAAATACATTCTAGAGGCATGCTCCCTAGCAACCACACTCGATATACACAAGATATACAAGAAGACATCCATTCCAAGGACCATACATGGCATTACAAAAAGCATACTTCAACAAGGTCAACACTTAGACAAATTTAAGGTAAGCAAATACTAACATGGTTACAAGCATGGCATACATCTCAAAAGCCAAGTCAACAAACATATCGAAGGAGTCTAACATGCTCCTAAACATCAACATCATACTTTAAAAGCATCATAGCACGAATACATGTCCCATTGCTTGACCATTACACCATAACTAAAAATATTCATACTTGATAGCTAAACAAGCACCACGAAGCACACTTGGAGGCCCCTTCTTGCACTTAGCAACCCACGAACTAAGGATCTGCATTCTCGAACAAAGAGAGAGCGTAAGCAATAAAGCTTAGTGAGGGTAAGCTCTTTAAAAACAAACCTCGACAATGCAGGGTCCAAGCACGATCTCAACCAAGGTAAATGCATGATCTTACCTTCGATCCTCAAGAGCCAAAATGTCAAAGATGCATGAACAAATATCCATTAATATGTCATGCTCAACAAGCTCATTTCCATAACATATGTAAACACATATAATCATCCAAATAGGAAATCACATTCCACATCACGTTGATACACATATCAATTTATATTGGCACCTAGCTATGACTCGAATACGCGGATAAACACGTTGGAACTCACATCCAACAACCACTTTACCTCACGGTGGGATTACACTCATCACCGGTCTCGCGGAGGGGATTCCACTCATCCTCACGCCCCGTCGATGGGATTCCACTCATCATCGACTAATATATATGTCAATTTTCGGGCGAACCCGTACTCCTCCTTGGTGACTCAACACCACCAAGGCCACGCGCGAATTTGACTCATGTGTGCACACTAACATCCTAATGATCGATCATTTGTACTCAAGCATACTAGTGCCAACATTTAACTCAATCCACATTATCAATTACAACCAATTCTGTGCTTAGCACGTACTCACCATGATCACGATCATGAACCATTCACATGCATATCACAATGCATCACAACCATGCCTCATCTCACATGTATAACACAATATACATAAATCATCATATCACAAATATTACGAGGCATAAACATCAATTAAAAGTTCAACCAATGTCTCTAGTTTAAGCTTAGGATTAGGCTACCACCCTAATCCTAACTCTAGGTGGGTCTACCAAGCCCGACCTAGTCCACATGCTCGAACCAAACACTTAAAACCACTTTAAAAACATTAACCACTCACCTTTACTTCCAAGCTCAAATACTAAGCAAGCAACCAACTTCAAGCTTCCGGATTCGCTCCCGATGCTCCACCAACACAAGCTCTTGCCTCTAAACAACCTCAACACAAACCAAACAACTTCCAATCAGCCCAAGCATCAAAGTAGTTAACCCGGAATACAATTCAAACATCAAACTCAACATTTCAAGCCATAAACAAACCCCAAATTTACCAAACTCGTGCAGCCCAATAACCTTGATCAAAACTCATATTTCCAACACTTTTTATACCCCCAAATGATCCCAAAACAACCCCCAACCATAGTACTAACATTAGCCCACCAATTCCAACCTAAATCAACCCCCAAAACTCACCCAAAACCCCTCAAAAAATCCCCCTTTAAACCCAATTTCGGGAATGTGCTCAAAACCAAGTAAAATTCATATATGTAGCATCATTTGACTCATAGACCTTATAACTAACAACATTAAATCGAAATATTAAGTTTAACAACATAAAGTTATCATTTTTAATCAAAATCTCTAAAAACCCCATTTCCAAAACCTTAATGAAAATAAAAACTATTTGTACTTTTGAAGAGATGAGGTTGAGGACAAGTCAAAAGTGATGTTACCTTTCAAAAACGAGTTGAAATGAAGAAGCAATGTGATGGAATAGTGGAGGGGATGAGCTCTCTCTTTTTCACGTTAGTTTTGTTTGGAGAAGAGAATGAATAGTGGTTATTTGATGAAAGGGGGTTTAAAATTAAAAGTTGGGCTAATTACAATATTGCCATTAATGAATGGCTATCTCCCTTATTCTTTAAAATCCTCCAAAATTGTATTTCATTCATTTTAGTCCAACACACAAATATTTGTTTTTGAAACCCGAGGCCCAAAAGATTATTTTAATTATAGAACCGAACCCAAAATAATATTAAAATATTATTTTCACCCGACCCCTAAACCCGGGTGTTACATTAATTTTTTTTGCAAATTAGGATGCCTTTATTAAATTTAGGATGAAGTTAAAAAAAATTTAAATTAGAATGTCTTTATTAAATCTTTATTTTCACAGTGGTGTGCGCGTGCCCACATCTTGCGCATTATCGGCGGGATATTAATGCCAGACAAATCCCGCACAAAGGTGCACATGATGTGGCTTCGTCATCTTACAAATTTAAATGACTATGGAGGAAAATCTTGGGGATCAGCTGTCTTGGCGTTTCTTTACAGAGAGCTCTGCAGAAACGTTGTCGCCCCAAGATCATCGATGGGAGGATGTTGTTTACTCCTACAGTCTTGGGTTTGGTTTCGGGTGCCTATTTTAAGGCCACAGCTTAGACAGCCCACCGCTATGTTATTTCCGCTTCTACGGAGGTACTACGTAATCTACTATATTTTTCCTATTTTTAAATTATTTTATTTAACGAATTTTTTTTCATTATTTATAGGTGGAGCGGCACACTGACCCACGTCGGCCTGCCGAAGTCCCAAAAGGAATTCGGGCTTGCTTTCGATAGCTTGAAGGACGACCAGGTAATTCGAAAATTAATTTGAATTTTTTCATAATATTTTTTCCAATAATATTTCATATAACCGTTACAAACGTTTTCATTTTTTTTTAGTTCGTGTGGAGGCCCTACGCTTCAGAGGAGATTCAGCAGATTACTCCACCCGATATTCTGCGTGACCAACAGCTCTGGATTTCTGTCATGCCGCTGCCCAACTACGAAATTGTCGTGTGGCATGCTACGGATAGGATTCTCCGACAGTTCGGGTTCGTCCAAAATGTTCCAACCCTGGTTCCGCAAAATATGGACCGATTCTGCAATCTTACGCGCCAGGGGAAGACGGAGGTTGACTGGTCCGAGTACCACGCTGCCTGGATAGCGGTTTGGGCTAATCGATTTGCCCAACGCCCACCCCTTCTCCAACAAATTATGGAAGGGGCCGATTCGGTCGCTTTCAATTACCGCCAGTGGTATGCGTTCAATGGGATGCCGCATATCCTTACTCAGGCCGAGCGCGATGCAGGGCTTCCCCAGCATCCCCAAAACCGCCCACGCGGCACCCGTCGAGCGACCCAGAGCCAGAGCCAGAGGCAGTCGACGCAACGCGGTCCGAGACCACGACATGACACTGCAGGGGCCTCATCTTCTGGTGCAGCATTTCATACTTATAGCGGTCCATCGAGTTTCCAGCAGATGATGCCTCCACCCCAGTCCGGCTCCTCCGATGCCTATCGTCCCCATACGCCGACGACTGACCTTCAGCTTATCGATTATTCACAGTTGCCATCTCAGTATGACTTTACCATTGTGGATAATAAGCCGGTGGGTAGCTTGTTTTACTCCCCGCCTGGGCCCAGCACAGATCCGCATATCGCACACGATGGTCAAGATGATGGGGACCAGGGACCACCACAGGATGGTCGGAGGTATCCAGATCGTGATCGTCGTCCACCCGACTGCGGAATGGGTGGACATAGGCATTTTTAGTCTTTTTTTTTACTGATTTGTACTTATGTTTTTAATATTTATATTCCACACATTTGATTTTTATAATGTCGTATTATAATTTTGTTTATCTATTATAATTAATCTTTAAAATGTTTATTTAATTTCAGTTTTGAATAAATTTTATGGGATTACTAAACCAAAAATCGACATTTGTTCAAATGCAACTTCATTTAAAAAAGGATGATAACATAGGGTTTTCGAATCCATTTTAAACCATTGTAGAATGGACGGAAATTAACCATGTTGGTATCATACGATAGAGAATTTCCAGTACTACGACCCCAAACTCGATGATCGCTAAAAATATACGATTTACACACCCGAAATTGGGCTCGAACAGGCCTACCCACACTTGTTTTCCCTTGTTCTTCAGCCCAGAATTGCACAGAACTCGCGTCCTGTAGAACGCGAGGTCTGTGCGATATATTCAGCCGCCCTTTCAAATTCTCGTGGACCTCGCGTTCTGCAGGACGCGAGGTACTGTAATACCGTTAACACAAACAACAAGGTCACGTAGACTGAACTCGCGTTGTGCAGAACGCGATATCAGACCTCGCTTCCTACACAACGCGAGGTTCACCGACGTGGCAAGTTTGGGGGTCATTTTGCCAAATAATATTTTTTGGGAGCCATTTTCCCAAATAATTATTTAAATGGGATTATTGTTTAAAAATTGCCCCTTGGAAATCCCACGATAACAAAATCGGTAAAATTACTTATTTTGTTGATAAGAGTATCAACATATTCGGTAGCGCTTTACCTATTTTGTTATTAAAGTTTAGCTGATGGGGCCTTGGAAATCCGACGATAACAAAATCGGTAAAATTACTTATTTTGTTGATAAGAGTATCAACATATTCAGTAGCGCCTAATTTGTTATTAAAGTTTAAGCTGATGGGGCCTTGGAAATCCGACGATAAAAAAATAGGTAAAATTACTTATTTTGTTGATAAGAGTATCAATATATCCAGTAAATTACTTATTTTAAGCTGATGGGGCCTTGGAAAGTATCTATATTTTTTGAGTAAATTACTTATTTTGTTGATACTTTTGAGTAAATTACTTATTTTGTTGATACTTTCGAAAGTATCTATACTTTTTTAAAAGTATCCATACTTTTTTAAAAAAGTATCGATACTTTTTGTTGATACTTTTTTAAAAGTATCGATACTTTCGAGCTACATTGCAACCGGTTACATTGCTTTTTAAAAAAGTATCGATACTTTTTGTTGATACTTTTTTAATAGTATCGATACTTTCGAGCCACATTGCAATCGGTTACATTGCTTTTTAAAAAAAGTATCGATACTTTTAGAAAAGTATAAATACTTTCGAAAGTATCAACAATATAAGTAATTTACTCAAAAGTATCAATAAAATAGGTAATTTTACTGGATATGTTGATACTCTTATCAACAAAATAGGTAATTTTACCTATTTTGTTATGTTATTTTGTTATGTTTAACCGGTCACCTATTTAACCGGCCACGTCGTATATTAGCTGTATATTAACCGCCTCACAGCAGAACTGCCCGTGAATGGGGGACTCTAGGGAAAAGAAAGTGTTTTCTTAGTGGATCTAGAACTCATAATCTAAGAGAATGTGAGGGAACAAAGACGAACCGCTTGACTAACCTATTAAATGTACTTGCTCTAACTAATGCATCATGTCACACCCAAAAATTTTGGATTATAATAAAATAGAGAAAAAAAATTTATTTAGTGAAAAAAATGAAGACATGGGGTGTTAAACTTACAACCCCTGAATAGTAAGCATAAGCATTAGCCATTTGAGATAATGCCTTTTTTAGTATGGCTTACCCCAGTTTAATTTTGAGCTTGTTTTATGTACACCGAAAATTAAAATAAAAATTTGATTCGCACATACCACCTTTAATGCACCAAATGAATCTGAAACGTCATGGAAGAGAGTCTTGAATGTTCTGAAATTTTCCCAACTTCCATCACCGTTAATCGGCCTGATCTCGGCCACCGTCGATTCGTGGTCGTCACCGCCGACACCATCGTGACCGACGACGCCTTGCGCTTAAAACCTCACTGCCCACTCGCTGTAACGTTGCGTCGTCTGCTGTTGAGGAAGCTTCAAAGGTTCGACAAACCCACCACCTCCCCCTATTCATTCGTTCGAGCTCCGACCACCCATCTCCGTCGGTCCGTGGAGTCCACCGCCCCCGCCGTTCGGAGCGCCTCAACGTCCCGACCAAACCCTAGCCGCCACTCGCGCCGTATCGTTGTCGTTCGACGGGAAGAATGGCTTGAAGGTTCACCGAAAACCAAACTCCCACTCTTAGTTTTCTGAGTTTTTCGGGCTCGGTTGTCGTCCGTTCGCGATACGGACACCAGATCCGGGCTCTTGATGTGATGCCATGTAAAACCCTACCATCTGATTATTCGTCTGACGCCAGGGCGGGCCTCATCGGGATTTTGGTTCTCTGACCGTTTCCCGTTATGTTTTGGTTAAAAATCAGTGAGTATTCGGGCATGTCTTGTATTATGGATGTTTGGGTAAAATTTCCGAGCTTATGAGCTCTGCGTTTTTTTGGAAAAAACGGCGACTTCGAGGGCTACCGGCGACTTTTCTGGTGACTGGCCGGCAAGCTTAAATTCTTGGTAAGTGAACCGGGTTCAACCCGGTCTAAACCGGTCTGAACCGGCCCAACTCGGTTTGAGCCCAAACCGCATCGAGCCCAGACCCATCTGCCCAACCCGAGTTTGACCCATTGACCGAGTCAACCCAGTGAGTCAACTCGCCCGAGTCAACCTAGTGAGTCAACCCGGTCAACCAGTGACGTCAGCGTTGACTTTGACCAAAAAAGTCAAATTTTCCCAAAACTCCCGTTTTATGTTTTTCGACGTCTTGAGTCCGATTTTGATGCCCTTTTCGCGAAATACATACCCGAAAGCCTCCAAATTTGATCTTGAACCCAAACTTGTATATGTACTTAATTATTCAGTTAAGACTAATGTGAATAAGGACTGAATTTGGTATTTGTGTAATTGAAAGTACTCATAGCTCCTTGAATATGAATTGTTGATGGACGTCAAATTCGAGTTCGAGTGCAATCGAATGGGGTTTCATGAATCGACCGATGTAGCTCGAAGTTAAGGTACTCATGCTTTTGCCACGACCATGATTGATCACATTGTTGAGTGCATTAATGTTTTCTATTTTAACCCTCATTTACTCATATTATTGAAGCACTCAAGCATGTTTAATTGCATATTATGATAGATTTTACATAAACATCACAAATGGATAATATTGCACAGATGCTGCTGAATTTAGTTTATTTTTGCACAAATGGATAATATTGCACGGATTTGGTTCAGCTTTAATTTGGATTCATAGTGATTTCGAGACGGGTCGGTTGCTTTTTCGGTTGATTAATATCAAGTTAACAGAAGTTGATCGATTTTAGTCAGATTTTCAAGACGAGTTAGGTTTTTTAAGACGAGTCAGATTTTCAAGACGGATAATCAATATAGTTTGTATATATTTGACTTTTTGGTGAGTTGTGCGACAATTCACATCTTATCTTTCTTTGTTTATTTTAATATATTTTCTATATTTTAGGTTACTTTCGGTTCGAGCTGCTTTCGGTTCGGGTCCATTCGATTCGGGTTCATTTTTAGTTCAACTAAAATTCAAATCAATTCGATTTATTTTAAATTTCAGATCAAATTTAAATTATTATGTTCGGGTCGATTTTGGGTCTCGGGTCAAGTTTGGCCGATCTAGTAAACAAAACCAATCGCAACTTTGCACATGTAATTCAACCCAGTCCCATGAATATACGAATGACATTATGGTGAGGATTTGTTCCACCGAATACTCTCATTTTACCGTCCAATTGTATTCTTACAACAAGATAAACAAGTTTACAGCTAAATCCTTTGGCAAGGCAATGTAGTTCCAAATGGTTGAATTTAGGCTTAAGCAAAGCTCACAACACCCAGATTTTGTGAATATATCTGTTGAAAAGTAAAGGTGCAGCAATCCAGACTTTTACCTGAGAATGAAGTTATTCTAGGTTGAAGATGAAGCAGCCCCTTTGAAGATAAGAAACTTGAGTCTCTCCAATGTAAAGTAAATGAAAGTCCCTTTGGAATGAGTGAAAAAACACCCAAAATTTGAACCCACCACACATTGCCATCCACTCCCATATTTCCCATCAAACTCCTGCCAAAGCAAACAAAACCAAAACTTACATTCCTTTTTTTTTTTTTAAAAGAAGAAAAAAAAACAGAAGGTAATGAAGAAAGCATTCCCAAGTTTGAAAAACCTTTTTGATAAAACCAGCAATGGAAGTGCAGTCAAAGACATCATAAAGATCAAGAGCTTGAATCTGCATCTTCATTGGCATATCTGAGTCATCCACCAAAGCTTTTCCTTCCAACATCTTCTTAGATTCTTACAATAACATCAAAAAGGAAATGAATCTCAGGATTGGGTTTCTTATCACAAAGGATTGGAACAAATCCCAGTTTGTCGTTTCCAGAAATTTAGGCCTTGTTTTTCCACAATTGGAGGACTGAATCATATCTTTGAATGTTATTGAGCTGCCACCGTGTCCTTGCCTACAGATTGTCCTTATCTACCTTTACGTCAAGATAACCAAGATTCGGTAAATGACTCCAAATATTTTTTTCTTTTTTTAAAAGAAAACGTCATCACGGTTTTTCCCTACAAAAATAAAGATATAACACCGGTTATTTAATTTTAAATTTAAGAATCAAATAATATTTATATTCAAAAAAAAATCAAATAATATTTATGTTTAATTTAAATTAAATAAAATCACACACATTTAGACATTATTTAAATTAAATTATCTAGATAAAACACAATACTCTATATCAATGAGAATACTCTTTAGAGGTTTATTCCCATGTAACGACCATTAAATTTTTTAAAAGAAAATTTCAGACACATAAAAAATCAGTATAATTTAGATATTTATTTTTTAAAAAAATAAACACTTAAAAAAATAATGACATAATTTGAGTATTTATTTTTAACTTTTTTCTAAACGATCGATATTTAAAAATAATCACGGATTAATTTATTATTTTTTAATTAAGAAGAGGTAACCGTAAATTTTAAGCATAGATGTCAAAAGGTAATATTTTGGCTTGACCATTTTATCATTTCATGTATAGTTACCATTCAATAAACTCGTTTCACCGCTCTTTATCTCATTAGGTTTGAGTACTGGACAAAATAAAAATAAATGATCGAACAAAAGAATGTGTTTATCATGCCGTGCTAAACCATTGTCTTAGAAACAAATTCATCACAATTTGTATAATCATTGCACTGGATGACGACTGTGAGGTTTACACGATCTCTCTGAAAATGATACACCCAAAGTTCGGAATAGACATCAACGAAATTGCTCTTCTCAAAAATCGGAATAAACCAACTCGGAATTTGATGGCAATATTCAGAGAACACGAAAGTAAGAAAACTATTTTTGAAGGATCAATTATAAATTATTAACAAGAAAATTTAACCTATTTTGATTAAATTAAAATTTTATGGTCTATATAAAAGTTGATATTATGTTAAGTGATTTAGAATGAAAATTATCCATTTTTTTGTTGGAAATAATATTTTTAGGGAAAATTTCATGTCCATATTTATAATGGTATAATCTATTTGAACTAATGACATCACAAACATTAAGAACCAAACTGTGTCTAATTAAAGTACAATGACTAAATCCTAAATTCATGTATAGTAGAAGGATCAACACCATAATTTGACCATACAAGAGTTTCAAATTGCACAATTTCTTGCCCTACATAAAGAAATTCACAGTAAGTAAAATAAACAAGCTCTTACATTTACTCTAGCACAAATGTTGCCCGGATCTACAGCAAATACATATTCCCACCTCCTCAAATGTTCAGTTCAATGACACTATCACTATTTCTAATCACATTTGCAGAATTTTACACATCATATCACAATGCTATGTTGCTCTGATTAATTTCTTTTCGAGATTTCGTATGGAAAAACTTGAACAAATCGACCATACCCGAGTCCGAGCAACATAGTTACAGCGAAGTCTATCAACACTACAAGGATCAAGGAATGCATAAATTAAACCAGTTCAATTCTGTGCATTGTAATCACCAAGAACATACTTACTCATCACAAAGCGATGCCATTAGGTCACGAGGCGATGCCCAAATCGGAAGATCGAGATAGGTTTGATTCAATCGCTCCTCTTGCGCATTGCACATTGCTTCCGCTATGTCACACAGATTGGAAACATCACGGATTACCATTTCTTGTGCTTCTGCCTGCATTTCAAGACGATTAGAGCAAAGCTCAAAACTAGGCGTGGAAGAAACCCTAAATCCCAATAGTGATTTACATTTTAATGGCTTCGTACTAGAAATGCTTGATTCAAGAATTTAGCTAAGGATATTAACCCTAGAATAAAAAGGAAAGTGACAAAAGCAGTAAGAGATTCTTCAAATGTGAATTCCTAATTTACCTGAGAAAGAAGCTCATCAACCAAAGAGCCAGAAGCGTTATTCTTCTTCTCCGACCCTGAAGACGACGCCGTTCTATGTTCCTCCTCTGCCTCTCTCGATTTCCTTCTTTCCTGCTGTTGAATTTGAAACCCTAAAGCCTTATCCTGCATTGCCTTGAGAGTTTCCGACATTAGCTCCCACTCCTCGATCTCTTTCTTGTACTTTTCCTTCACTCTGAGAAGGTTTTTCCTCTTCCACTCTCTCCTCCGAATTTCCTCTTCCTCGGGATCCGCCGGCACCGGTGGTTGTTCGGTAAGAACGTGGCGGCGCTTGCGTTTGTAGATGAAGCCGTCGTCGTTGCAGAGCTCCCAGTCGTCGTCGGTTTGAGAAGAGGAGGGTGGGTCCATTTTGGGAAAATTTGAGTAAGATGTTTGTTTTTGACGGCTAAATATGAATATTTCCAAGAGAAGGCAGACACAGAGCGCGTATGATGTACGCTTCTTGGTTGTTGAACATTTATTTGATTCGACTCTATTTAGGATGAGTCTATAACGGCTCGACGAACATCGATGAGCACTATCAACTAATTTAAAATTTAAAGTACTCATTTTATAATTATAAATTATTTAAAAATTAAAAGTTAAATTAATTAAAATATATTTTTTATTTTAGAGTAAAGTACCCAAATGGTAACTAAACTTTGGTAAACTATTCAATTTGGTAACTATACTTTCAATTGCTTCAACGTTACCATAAAATTTTTAATTTTGCTTCAAATTGGTCACTGACCCACTGTCACTGCCATTAAAAAGTGTCGTGACAGTTAAAATATTTTGTATAATAACACATTTAATCAACTATATTTACAACTTCAAACAATTTTGTCTTAATTTAAAAAATATTAATAAATTTAACTCTCATTATTTATAAATTATTTTAATTTAACACTATTTTAATTTAAAAGACCGTCAAGAATCCAACGATCAAGTGTGGAGTAAAAAACAAAAGGTATAGGTATAAATTGACGCGGGTAAAAAAGTGAAACTGATAATGTTTGTATAAACAGGCTTCTGTATAGCTCTACAATAATGATTTCGGCGTCTGAAATTATCAATCAATTTTGCTCGGCAGCCTGAGCTTTCCCAATCCAGCTTTGTCGTCCTGTGATAATTATGAACCATGCATAGGTGAATACATTCTTGGGCACAATGAATTTAGGTTGTAGATTCAATAGATAAATCAAGGGTTTAAAGTTAAATTATTTTAAATTAAAATAATTTGGTTTACTTGTAAGAAAATAAGTTTTCTTGTAGGCTAATCTATATGTACACAAATTCTTACATTAAGTTGACCTCATTTTGGTTTAGGTGATATCGGTTAAATTTTTTGGTACGTATGTTTTTAATACTATTTCCGTAACAAACTATGTATATTTCGTAATAATCTATGTACTACTTAAATTCTCATAGTTTTTGTAAGAAAAAAAGGTTATCTTGTAGCATTTATGTTGGTACATAAATCCTTTGTTGAGTTGTGAGGAACTCGATTCGTTCAACCGATATGGCTCACCAAGTGGTGGAGAGGTGGATTTTTTTGGTAGAAGGGTTGTGGAAACTAAAAAGATAATTGACACAATAATTTATAGTGGTTCAACCTTCTAACCAAGGTCTACATCCACTACCTTAGCTCCCCACTAAGGATTTCCAATCAATCCACTATTGATTCGTCCCCTTTTCTAGGCTTAGGAAGAAACCCTTATACACGATCAAGCTTTCTACACAAAGCCTTGATCAAAACCCTCTTTTACAAAGAGAAACAATAAGTAAACTTAAATCTCTCTAATAGGTATTTGTTTGCACAATTAAGCACTCACAAAAAACTTAAAACACTTGAGCAAATTTGACAATTTTGGCTCACTAGTGTTTGTCTATACAATAATTGACAATTTAGGCACTAAGACAATATTTGATCATTTATTGATTGACAATATGAGCATTAGCCTTTACTTGATGCTTGGAGGTCCCTCTTATACTCCTTGATGAGTTTGTAGTCGTTACTAGCCGTTGAGATTGAATTGGAGCCGTTGAGGACTTTAATTCTCACCATAAATGCAGTTCTGCAGCTCACCGTTTCGCAATACCCTTTAAGTAGAAAGAGTTGTTGCAGTCTGACAAGGCACCCGTTTCGGAACGCCCCTGGCCGTTTCGGAACACATATCGAAACGCTTTAGACCCGTATCGAAACGCCATGCATTTAAATGTTAGTTGAGAAATAGCCGTTGGGGTTTATGACCGTTGTGGTCAAAGACACGTAGGCGTATCGAAACGGCATAGCCCGTTTCGAAACGCTGGGCAAAATCCTTATCCAGGGAAAGCCCGTTTTGGTACTAGTATCGAAACGTTTTTGCTACTGAAATCCCCCGTATCGAAACACCTGGACAGTTTTGTGAAGTTTGGCTTTGAAAAACATGTTAAACCTTTTAAAACATCCCTAAACATAGTTTCAAGTTATTTGGACTTTGGAAATTGTTTTAAATACTTTTTAAATCAGTCCAAAACATTTTTCAATTATTATATCAAAACATTAGTTCTACATCCTTACATCATAAAATTTTATGTATATACCGTTTTTCTTACAATTACGATAAACATTTATATACAAACCTCGTAAAATTTTATGTACAAACTTGCTACTTGTAGAACAGGTTAGATAAAAATCTTCTGCCCCTTTTCGGTGCCTCTATTTATGCCCCAACACTAAAAAAAATTACAAAATTAAATTTCAAGCTCTAACCCTAAATTCTAACTCCTAAACCCTAAACCATATACCCTAAAAATACACCATACCCTAAATTCTCTAAACTCTAACAATAAACCCTAACCTAAAACTCTAAACCTAATTTTAAATGTGAGAGAAAAGTAGGGCACAAAAAAGGGCAAAAAATTTCCATCCAAACAAGTCAGCCTCATTTTAGATTTAAATTACCTGTTTCGCCGCAAAGCTTCCTGCTTTCTTGTTTTAGTCACAAAACAATTATTTTTAACAAAATCGTCACGTTTGTTACGTTTTTTATCTTGTGATGCGTGTCATCAATACAGATCAAACCAGACAAATAACAGGTAAAACATTAGTGTATCGTGAAGCAATATTGCAATTTCATTGAAGTTCCTCTATAGAATTCGATACAACGCTGAACTTTCTAGCCGTGATCTACATCAAATATACACGCAATAGAGGTTTTTATAACTCTAAACAATCAAATATTACTTCCAAATAGATGGAATTGACAAAATCCACCCAATTACCTTAACCATATATAGATTCCACCATTGCTACCACTCTACCATGGCTTCCATTTTGCAGAAAGCAGAAATCTCAGATTTGCTTTACAAGTGGTTCCCCCGTAGTCGCAATGAGGCAATAATGAATATGAAGCTGGCTGGAAAAATAAATTTTACTGTTCCGGGCGAATTTCGCTACAGATCTTGTTACGTGCTTCCACTTACATCTTTGGTTTCTTTCTCGGCTTTTGATGTTTCAATTTGGGTACTTTGTTGGCCTTCAGTGCTGGAGCTAGATGGGTTAACACCATACTCACTGGCGACTGCACTGTATTCGCTGCTAACAAGCTCTTGGCTTTCCAGTGCCATCTTCCTGAACTTCTTCATATCTTCCTGGTATTGGACTGAGCTGTAATCAGAACTTTCAAAGGAACCAAACCCTCTGCTATGCCCGGGTGTGATTCCCTCGTTCAAATCATCCAGCGACATATTTCCTTCCAGTGCTCGAACTACCTGCATTAAGAGATAGAAAGGTGGTTACATGCCAGTGTTTAGTCCAGGTTCATGATTTTTCAAACCTATGTTGCACCCACTTTTTTTATTTTCTGGATGTAACCGTGTTGGACACTCATCTCGGACATATTTTCAGACAAGTATGGGGATATGACCCTCCATCGACACTACAAATACATTGAAAAACTTTTAAAAAAATAAAAATCTTGCACATACCCATGTCAGACCTACACATATTGAACTTTGACACCAGTGTCTAAGTAACATACCATTGGTTTGGAACAAGTTTGTAGCTGCTATAAATTAAAAGGTGAAAACGCCCCCAAATGATTAAAATATACCTAGAGATAAAAGAGGTTACCAAACAATAATATTTACCAAATATTTAACTTTCGCTGGTGGCAACATGTTACCATGGTTCCGAAAAAAACTTACAACTCGACTCTAGAACATTTACCTAATTGATAAAATGAAAAAAAGAAGTATTTATTGAAGACTAAAAGTTAATATTAAGCAGATAATCAAAGAACCTGGCTCATCCGTGGGCGACTCCTTGCTGAATGACGCACACAGGCTGCAGCACAAGCAACCATTCGGGTCATTTCATTGGAATCATAGTCCTTCTGTAGCCTTGAATCCACAAATGCATCGAAATTTCCATGTTCCAAAGCTTGTGAGAGCAAAGGCCTTGCCTAAAATTCAATTAAAAGGATCTGTTATTCATCCCATTCCAATCAAGCACTAATAAATCACGATCTGAGAAAGGCTATAGAATTTGTTAAAGAAGATTGAGGTTTGCATGTCCATGTCTCTAGTGGGGCCTGAACCTTTTGTTTTAAAATTTTTAAATGAAAACAAGATCGCCTTTTTAACATTAAGAATCACTTAAAACGGGAAACCTTTCATGATTGACTAGATTATATGTGTGTGCATTAATGGAATACTACTGATAAAAAGAGTACAGACCCAATCAACTATGCTATCATCAAAGAATGGCTGAGTCTTATCAACGGGGCGGCGTCCGGTAATCAACTCTAGAAGCACAACCCCAAAGGAGAAAACATCCGACTTCTCAGTAAGCTTCCCGCTGGAGGCATACTCTGGAGCCATGTAACTGCAAGTATACATTCTTGTGAGAAGGGATGCAAACATAAAAGGAAACTATACTGCAAGATTGCATGGATTGAGCCATAATTTCTGTAGTGCAACAATATCAAATGCTGAGGAAATAAGTGAAAATACATTTCTTACCCAAAAGTTCCCATCACTCGAGTGGATACATGAGTATCAGTATCTAAAGAATACCTTGCGAGACCAAAATCTGCAACCTGGAAACACATACACAGAAGAGAGTGAAATGCTTGCTTTGAAAAAGAAGCACAGACCTTGGACCATTCAAATAAAAAATGAATTTTCTTTACATCAATACATTCAGAACAAGTTTTCATCAAACTTTGCGATGAAGTATCTTGAAACAGTCCTATGATCAAATTCATTTTCTATTCATTGTCTAAAGGATGCTTTTCTCATTCAAGTGTCATGCCAAAACTAAATCAACAGTTACATTTTTTCCAAGAAACATCTAAAGAGCTAATATAACATTGAGAAACATATATGCACAATGGTTTGTTCTCAGCTTCAAGAGGCATAGAAATAAATCAATCATGTGGCTATAGAAATAGCGTTCGACTTGAAAACTGAAGTCATACCCTTGCCTCAAAGCTTTCATCAAGAAGAATATTAGCTGCCTTGATATCACGGTGGATGATCTTGGGTTTACCTGATTATATATTTATGTTTAGTGAAGAAAGTATAAACTGTTAAAAACAGGAAAGTGCTTGAATTTCACAAATTAAAGTATAAAAGTAAGAGTATCCTTACAGTCCTCGTGCAAATATGCCAATCCTTTGGCTGCACCCAGAGCAATTTTCATTCTGGTTGACCAGTTCATAACTGACCCCTCTTTTCCTGCATGTCAAGTTTCGGGATTAAGTATCAAAGTTAAGATATGCAATTACAGCTATACATCCTTAATCTGAGTTGCAATCTCAATTTTATACTTGTGTCCACTATGCCTGTACAAGACTCAGACAGTATCATGATTATACAAACACTATTTGTTTCACTCAATAGTATATGAATTACCTATTTATTACCAATCATATGCAAGATCTCTATTGTTCAAATACTTAATTGTTTTTCTTCTGCATGAGAATATTACAGTTCTTTTCAACTTCTCTTGGCTAGATTTATTATCATCATTCAAAATCTATATCAAGCATACTCATTACTAGGAGCCAAACACATACAAGTACCACCGTTTTTTACTTTTGTTGCTAAGCACAATCCTGAACAAAGCTAGAAAATAGCAACGCAATTTTCCACCGTCATGTACAATAAATTTATTGTACTTTCACCATTTTATGAAATCTAATATTTCATGACTAAAACAGACTTTGATCCAGAACACGGGGTATTAAAAAACATTTGAATAAGGATCTTTAAAATCCCTTAAATGATAAATCATCCATATAGAAGCAAAACAAAGATACCAAGAACATGCATCGGCAACTTTGCAAAATTTTCAAAAAGAGAGATGAAATCAGTAAAATAAGCAAGTACTTGAAACGAGAAGAAAAATGAAATTTAAGATTAGCACCCCAATTTCATTTTCTTCTTTTTTGTTCAGCTAGTTGATGTCATCTTCTCATAGCCAGTTAGGTGGGTAGAGGCATTTAACCACCAAAATGACTCACCATGTAAATGAAATTCTAATGTGTTGTTTGGGACAAAGTCGTAAACAAGCAACCTCTTTACACCAACTATGCAGTATCCAACTAGGGAAACAAGATGTCTATGATGAACACGGCTAATGATATCAACTTCAGCTTGAAACTCACGCTCTCCCTGTCCACTTCCGGCTTTTAACTGTTTAATTGCAACTACTTTCCCATCCTTTAGCACTCCCTTGTGGACATAACCAAAACCTCCTTGACCAATGAGATTAGAATCAGAGAAATTATCAGTTGCCAATGCTAAATCTTCATATGTAAATGTGCCCAATGAATGTCCCATGGCCACTCCTGGGGAAGGTGATGGATTTGATGGTTTATCTGAGCCCAAACTGGTACTCGTTGAAGGAGGCTCAACAGAATTGTAAAGATGAGGTGTGATTCCTGGTGGAGGAGTAGGTTTTGACAGAACAGCAATTTGAGGAACACTCTGCTGCCAATGTTGAGGATCAACTGGATGTATAACAAAATGCAAGATTAGTGTCCATTATGTTTTACTTTGAAAACCATTGGTTTCTTTTATTCCATATTAGACTGTAACCATAAAGCGATAATTGTCCAACTAAAGCATATCATACAAGAAACAAACTTCTAGACTACTACTAACGGTTATCTTTACAGCACCATGGATACAATTAATAAAGACTCAACCCCTCCCTTTCCCAGATATGCATGTGTTTGTGTACTAGCAAATGCATGCATGGATGTTCTTGTATGCATGGATGGACATGCATATTTCTTTCATAAATGGTTCAAAAATGCAAATTAGTAGGGAAACATTAAAAATGACCACCATGATAAGAACAATAAAACTGAAACCTGCAGGCTGCATCTTAATTAACAAAAGAATACAATAGCTTACAAATTCATGAAACTTTAAATCCTTAATAAACTAACTCATTCAAGCTGCATAGCTTAGGTATTCTCTGTCAATTGATTCAAGTTAACTCCCATAAGAAAACTGGCTTACCATATATCATCAAGGCACCAACAATGCAGATCTAGTCATCTAGCTCATAATCATATAAGCTCTTACATACAACTTAAACCAACGAAAACCAAAAATCAATGATTGAAAGCAATCCCAATGAAATAATACTACTATAAAATACAGGAAGGACCTCAAGATTCACTATATTAAACAAAAAAAAATCTCTTTTTTTCTTAACAAAAAAAAATTATTATACCCCAAACACTAATAAACAAATAAATAAATAGATAACTTGATCAAAAATAAATAAATAAATAGTACAAAGTTGACAAGATGTAGACAAATATAGTTCTCACTTCTCACATTATTAAACTAGAGTAAAATACAAAACAAACACTTTAAAAATTAAACCTAGAATCATAATATATATATATATATATGTTGAAAATTAAAGTCACATTTTTTAGGCAAACTGCAACAAATGGTACTTCAAAAACATAGAATGATTCATGAATATACAGGCATGATTAAGAGATTAAATAGAGTAATACTATCAACCGTATTAAATGCCAGTAATTATTCATAAGTACAAAAAAAAGGACAGACCTCCTTGAGGAGGAGCTCCGGTATAATTGTTAGCAAGCTTCTTCTTTCTCCTCTTGTAAAAAATTACGAAGATGCCCACTCCAATCAGCACAATTAACGCTCCCAACACTACCCCTACTATGAGCCCCGCTAATGTTCCACGCGGTAAGCCCTCCCTGGGAGGAGGAGGAGGCGGCGGCGGCGGCAGCAAATTTACAAACGTGCCATTCGGAGAATCAGGCACGGGAGCGGTATTATTAGTAACTGGGGCCGGCGGAGAAGTAGTGTTGGGAAGGGAAGGAGGCGGCGAAGTCGGTGATGGAGATGGTGGGGTAGCCATCTCCGGTGAGGTTTCGATAAAATCGAAGATTTGTAAAAAAAGAAAGTAATACTAATTAATAATTTCCTTTTTTTAATTTTCTTACTGCTTGAGGTTGAGCTGAGGTTTGAACTTTGAAACAGAGAAGAAGCTGAAGAAAAAGAGGAATTTTATTTTGTATTTTTTTAGTCTCATGATAATAATGAGAACGAGCATGGAGAAAATAATTTGGACTGGGTGGGCCCCGTCCCTGACAAAGAAACGAGTAAAACAGATCAGAAGAGCCGCGACGACGTCGTATTTTTGCAGTTTTTTCTTCAATAAAATGTCTTAAAAACAAATTCTTGCTGTCCTTGTGGCTGATTATCCGCCACCACCCAACCCCGATGAGAAAATCTAGCTATTTATTGTTTTGCAACGTGAAATGGAAAAAATATAAAAATATAACTACTTGTTGTTTTGCAATAAGAAAATATACAAGTGATAAACTAAAAATTGAAAGTATAGAAACAATTTGAAAAATTAGGGGAATAAAAATATGATATATTAGTCATCAATTCATCAAGACTTTAAGGGCCTTAGCCATTTATTTTATTTTTCAATTAAAAATTTAACTTTCAATTAATAACTATTAAACTGACAAAAATATGAGAATGTCGATAAATTTATGATACTAAAAAATAAAAAGAGTAATTTATATCCTCCAAAAAAATTAAAAAATAATAGTCATTATACCTTCAACAAAACCATTGAATTGGAGAAGAGACAACCTTCAAAATTCTAAAATTTTTAAATTTCTCAATTAAAAATTCAACCTTCAAATCAAAACACTAATTAAAAGGAGTAGTAGGGATTTTTTAAGGTTTAAGGGTCACTTTTGCCTTGTAGTAGTCTCAATTTATCAATTTTGCTCATATGGTATTTTCGCATCAATTTAGCCCATGAAGTAGTCGAATTGCATCACAGTTTGCCCCTTGATTGATGGAAGCCAACGTTAACCGTTACAGTGCCAACGTGGCAGTTTACGATGCTGGCGTGACAGCCTATGTGTGAAGATGACGTGATAGAGAGGCAAAATTGATTTTTCAAGCGAGTTCAATGGCAAAATTGATGTTCTGGTTGAGTACGAGGGTAAAATTGACGTCATATTCACACATGGACTGCCACATCAACATGTTGACCTCCACGTCAGCACTATAATGGTCAACGTTGGCTTCCGTCAGTCAAGGGGCAAACGATGATGCAATTCGACTACTTCAGAGGCTAAATTTATGTGAAAATAATATAGGGGCGAAATCGATAAATTGAGACTACTACAAGGGAAAAAGTGACCATTAAACCCCTTTTTAAATATTTAGAAGACGAATATCACTAATTAGTAGTTGAATCTAGAGTAATTGGAGATTATTGAAATTAGAATGGACACACAAAAATATTTTTGCTCGTTGCACACTATAAATTTGATAAGTTTTTTTTATAAAAAAATTGATTACAACTAAATTATTGAGATAATAAGGGAGAAAATTAAAAAAAAAATTAAGAAAATATTTTATTTGGGTTAGTGATTTTTTTAAAGTGTGGGACCCCTAAATTTTAAGGCCCTGTGACGTGTCACATGCTACACTTGTGCATGGAGGGGCCTGATAATAACATGTATAAAGATTCACCCATACATTCTTTCATGCAATCATATAATCATATCAAAATGATAAGATTAGAAAAAAATAAATGATTAAAAAAAATTATGTATTTGATTAGTCATGACCTGAGTTCTAAGGTCAATTGTTCATCCCGATTTAAAAAAAAAAAGCTAGAAAAAATACAATAGAACCTTTTTAATTTTTTCTTGTTTGTATGTAGAGTTTAGGGGGAGACATGATCCCTAGGTTAATATCATCATATTTTTTTTATCTTTTCCTCTTTTCTTTCTCCCATAAAGCACAATAAAATTTCTTTTCTTCACTTTAAGCACGAGATTCAGAGATTTGGTTGTTGAAAGTCCTGCAAAATTCAATCTAAAACATGAGTAAACTCATATTATTAAAGACAAATTAGAGTGGCAGCAGCTAAATAACACACAACGGTAGCAACATTTTATTGTCAGTAAATTTAATATTGACAATAGCATCACAATAAAGCAGGAAAAACACAACAACAAGTACAAAAGTACTAATTTCAGATTTAGGATTCTTACTAAAGATAAATTTATGAAGAAATATTAATAATAAAGTACCACATTCAATTACTACTAAGTTCTCATTTTGTAATTGCAGAAAAAAGATCAACAAAAGATGGCATCCAATCCATTAGCCGAAAATTATAATAGAACAAGTACAAAAGATGACATATAACTCTAAAATATGTCTTCTCTATTTTCTTCATTAACTGGATCTTCCTCTATATTTTCATTTTCTATATCTGGAGTGACATCCAATCCATTAGCACCAACATCATTTCTAATCCAACTTGAGACATTGTGTCGATAGAATCATCCAAAACTTATTGTCCAAATTTCTCATCTTTGTCAACGGATGACGTAACACCCATATCAAACACATCTCTAAGCTTAGCATGTTTGATGATTTGCCAACAGGGTTGTGTTTTATCCTTAACAAAGTAAACTTTCTTAAATTGTGATGCTAACACAAATAGGTCATCAATTAAATTGTTCTATCTGTGCGCCAAATGCGAGAAATTCACAAACATAAAACCAAATGCGTCAAATGCGCGTGGAGTTAAATCTATATTGAATTGAATGAAACTTACTTTATATATAGAGATACTTCATTTGAATTGAATATCACATACAGATGTGTTTACGCTATTCCTTGTTCGTCAAGCACACATCTTGAAATCTTTTTACGCTTTTTGACATGAAAAGCGAATTGTTTTTTTTTCTTCCTAATGGTCTTCCAATAATACAAAAGATTGTGATTTTAAAACCAAAATAAGAATTTTCACTATCATTATTATGATCAAGTCGATTGAATATAGTTCCAACCCCTTCCAAATTCCGAGAGCAAAAGGTCAAACACTCATGTGATAAGTAATCTTCCGCAATAGGTCCTTCTGAATGAGCTCTACTGCGTACAAAAAACTTTAGTACCCACAAATACCTATTTCATTGGAAGAAAGAAATTATATATTAGTAAACATCTTACTAAATACTTTAATATTTTCACTCATAATAATATATTCTTAAATTGTACCTTTCAACCGGATACACCCATCGATAAGTGACTAAAACGACAATTTTAACTTCATTTGCTAGATGAATTAGTAAGTACATCATGATTGTGAAAAAAGATGGAAGAAAAATCTTTTCAAGAACACATAAAATTGATGCAGCTCTTAACTCAAGTCTATCAAGTTCACTTTCTTCAAGGACCTTAGAGCAAAAATCTTTGAAAAAATTATACACTTTAATAAGAACTATGCAAACCTTTTCATGCTAAGTTCCCCAAATGGTTATAGGAAGAAACTCTTACATTAGGAGATGACAATCATAACTTTTGAGCCCAAGTAGTTTCTGTTGTTTAAGGTGCACACAACATGAGACATTGGAAGAATATTCATCAAGAATTTTCATCTCCTTGAGAACTTTCAGAAAAGAAAAAAAATTCTCACTCAACGTCATTTGATAAGAAGCTTGAGGCAAGTACAAAGTTGTAGGTCAATCCGAGTTTATGGATGATGAACACTCCTTATACCCATTTCGACAAGGTCTAGTCGTGATTTATAGGTGTCCTTATCCTTCCCCTCTTGTCCAATCAATGTTCCAAGAATATTATCACAAATGTTCTTTATGTGTATCACATCAAGATTTTGACGTAATAGTTGATGCTCTCAATATGGTAAAGAAAAGAAAATGAATTTTTTCTTACATGGCCCATCTCCGGTTCTATTTAAAGCTTCCAATTTCCTAATACATCATTACTTGTGGGTGGTGAAGAAGCACTTATATATCCTTTAGTGTCATCAAAAGAGTGTTTGTCGCTTCAGAAACTTGTGATTAGGATCTAACTACCTATGATGACACATTTCGACTATGCTTCAGTCACTTAGAAGCAGTATTATACCCATAAGGACAAGCATACTCTCCTCTAATACTTCATCCAGATAAGTTGGCATATTGTTACGACCCACCACCATTCACCGAGGTTAACTTAATATTCTTAGGCATTTTGACACAAGCATGCACCAAGAAAGTTTCTAGAATGGCTTAGAACGGCCTACAATCATCCTAAGAATCTCACAACGTTTTGGAAGGTTCCAGGAGGTTCTACCAAGGTCTAGACATATACTGAAGGCCTTAGAAGATTCTAGAAGACTCTAAAAAATTCTTGAATGTTCTGGAACATTCTAGAAGAACTTGAAACATATTGGAAGCATCTAGAACATTCTAGAAGGTTCTAGAATGTTAAAGAAGACCTTGGAAGGCTCTGGAAAGATCATGACTACTCTGGAAGTCTCTGGATCTCTTAAGAACATTTTAAAGACTTAGGGACATATATAGATACATGTAGAATTATCTAGAGTTCTCTACCCCTTATAAATATTTCCAAACTACTTGGATAATCTAGAAACATCCCTTAAGGAGGTGGAGGCCTATAAATAGGACCACCCTCATCATTTGTAACCAATCCTAAAAATCCTTAAGCATTCAAGAATTCCAAGCATTGTAAAGCTTTCTCTTAAAGCTTAATACAAAGGTTCCTTTCAAAGTCCTTCTTGCCCTCTCTACTTTGTGTTTTACTAGTCATCGCATTGTGTGAAGTAAGGCTTGTTAGCATAACACGGGAGTACTAACGCCACACGGATAACTTGGAGAAGTTAAGTCCGTGACAATATGCTGCAAAGTTATTTATAGTCAACGTCAATGTTGCACGAAATTGAAATGTTTGATTCGTTGCAGCATCAAAAGTTTCAACACCAACTTCTTATAGCTTTTGTAATTCGAAAACTAAAGGTTGCATGTATACATCTATATTATTTATGGACCTTTTGGACCATAAATTCTTGTTGTACTTGTGTCTGATTATCCCGCCTCCACCCAACCCGAATGAGAAAATCTAGCTACTTGTTGTTTTGGAATGTGAAATGGAAAAAATATACAAATCTAGCTACTTGTTGTTTTGCAATGAGAAAATATACAAGTGATAAACTAAAAATTGAAAGGATAGAAACAATTTAAAAAAATTAAAAGAATAAATGTTTGTAATATTAGTCATCTATCGATCAAGACTTTAAGAGCCTTAGCCATCTATTTTATTTTCAATTAAAAATTTAACTTTCAATTAAGAACCATTAAACTGACAAAAATATGAGAATGTCGATAAATTTATGATGCTAAAAAATGAAAACAATAATTTATATCTTCCAAAAAAGTAAAAATTAATAAGTATTATACCTTCAACAAAACCACTGAATTGGTAAAGAGACAACCTTCAAAATTCCAAAATCTTCAAATTTCTCAATTAAAAATTCAACCTTCAAATCAAAACATTAATTAAAAGTAGTATTAGGAATCTTTTTTAAGGCTTAAGGGTCACTTTTGCCCCTTTAGTAGTTCCAATTTATCAATTTTGCTCCTATGATATTTTCGCATCAATTTAGCCCATGAAGTAGTCGAATTTCATTATAGTTTTCCCCTTGACTGACGGAAGCCAATGTTGACCGTTACAGTGCCGACATGGCAGTTTACGATGCTGACGTGATAGTCTATGTGTGAAGATGATGTGGCAGAGGGGCAAAATTAATTTTTCAAGCGAGTTCGAGGGCAAAATTGATGCTCTGGTTGAATACGAGGGTAAAATTGACGTCATCTTCACACATGGACTGCCACATTAGTACCGTTGACCTCCACGTCAGCATTGTAATGGTCACGTTGGCTTCTGTCAGTCAAGGGGAAAACGGTGATGCAATTCGACTACTTCAGGGGCTAAATTGATGTGAAAATAATATATGGGCGAAATCGATAAATTGAGACTACTATAGGGGGAAAAGTGACCCTTAAGCCTTTTTTAAACATTTAGAAGATGAATATCACTAATTAGTAGTTGAATCTAAAGTAATTGAAGATTATTGAAATTAGGATGGACACAAATAAAACTATTTTTGCTCGTTGCACACCATAAATTTGATGAGTTTTTCTTTTCTATAATGAATTGATTGCAATTAAATTATTGAGATAATAAGGGAGAAAATTAAAAGATTTTTTTAGGAAAATATTTTTTTGGGGTTAGGGATTTTTTTTAAAGTGTGGGACCCGTAAATTTTGAGACCCTGTGACATGTCACATGCTACACTTGTGCATGGACGGGCCTGACAATAACATGTATAAAAATTCACCCATACATTCTTTCATGCAATCATATAATCATATCAAAATGATAAGATTAGAAAAATAAATGATTAGAAAAATTTACGTATTTGTTAGTCATGACCTGAGCTCTAAGGTCAATTGTTCGTCCCGATTTAAAAAAAAAGTTAGAAATAACATAATAAAATATTTTTAATTTTTTCTTGTTTGTATGTAGAATTTAGGGGGAGACATGATCCCTAGGCTAATATCATCATATTTCTTCATCTTTTCCTCTTTTCTTCCTCCCATAAAGCACAATAAAACCTCTTTTCTTCACCTTAAGCACGAGATTCAGAATTTTTGATTGTTGAAACAATGTTAGGACATTTTCGTTTTGTCAAATTGTTCAAAGTCCTGCGAAATTTAATCTAAAACATGAGTAAACCCATATTATTAAAGACAAATTGTAGTGGCAGCAGCTCAATAACACACAACTAAATAATACATATTGGAGTGGCAGCAACATCTTATTGTTAGCAAATCTAATATTGACAATAGCAGATCTTATTGTTAACAACATCAAGTATAAAAGTACCAATTTCAGATTCAAGATTCTTACTAAAGAAAAATTTATGAAGAAATGTTAACAATAAAGTACCACATTCAATTACTACTAAGTTCTCATTTTGTAATTGCAGAAAAAAGATCAACTAAAGATGACATCCAATCCATTAGCCGAAAATTACAATAAAACAAGTACAAAAGATGACATATAACTCTAAAATATGTCTTCTCCATTTTTTTCATTAATTGGATCTTCCTCTATATTTTCATTTTCTATATCTGGAGTGACATCCAATCCATTAGCACCAACATCATTTCTAATCCAACTTGAGACATTGTGTCGATAGAATCATCCAAAACCAATTGTCCAAGTTCCTCATCTTTGTCAACGGATAACGTAGCACCCATATCAAACACATCTCTAAGCTTAACATGTTTGATGATTTGCCAATCGGGTTGTGTTTCATCCTTAACAAAGTAAACTTTCTTAACTTGTGATGCTAACACAAATGGGTCATCAATTAAATTGTTCTATCTGTGCGCCAAATGCGAGAAATTCACAAGCGTGAAACCAAATTTATCATTCTTACAACCTCTATTAATATCAACCCAATCACATTTAAACAATACAATTCTAAATCGACTTGAATAGTTCAATTCAACAATATCTTTTAAAGCCCTATAATAGTTAACTTTTCCTGTAACGCCTCGAGATTAGGGCCGGGAGATAATCGTAGTAGTTAAGCCGATTCGGGTCAAATTAAATTGGAGGAAAACTAATTTCAACACACTCAAAAGTGTTTTAAAAGAGTAAAGGGTAAAACAGGAATTTTTAATAAAAGAAATAAAGAAAGAGATTTTGAAAGTCATCATCTTCTCCAAAAATTTTGCTTTTCACGTAAAAAAACCCCTCCTAAACCCATTTCACTATTCCATTGATATTTCTACTTCATCCAAGCAAGGTTTCTCAATGTAATTTCTTCCTCAGTATGATTTTTACTTATTTGAGTTATTCTCATTGAAAACCTTCTTTTAAAACCCATTAAAATGCATTTTTGGGTGTTGGGTTGGAGAAATGGGTATTTCTATGGGATTTTCGTTTGAGTCTTTTGATACCATATTTAAGGGTGTTTTTAATCATGTTTTGTTGTCTTAAAAATGCTAAAATGGTGGCTAATTGTAAGAAACCCGAAACGGGTCTAAAAATGAGATTTTTGGGTTGAAAATGTAGAGTTTTTGGCTTGGTTTTGGGTTGAAATCGTGGCTGGTGGTTCCTTTGATGTTGGGGGATGTTTCTAGATGATTTTGGATGTGTTTTGATTGTTAAAATGTATGGATTCTGTTTGGGGTTTGTCTAGAACGTATTTGGTGAAGTTTTGGATGAAATTTGGGTTTGGAATCGATGTATTTTAGTTGCAAGGAGTGGGTTTCCAGATTGTTGTTGGTTTACAAGTATTTTAGCATCCTAATATTCTATTTTGGGTTGTCTTGAAGTAGAGGAGATTGATTCGAGTACTTTGGGTGCGATATCGGGTGTTACGGAGGCTTGAGATCGGTGGTTCGGCTTTCGTTTGGGCTCTATTAGTGAGTGGAAACTGTTTTGAGGCTTTAAATATGTTCAATGAAGGTTTTTGGGGTTTGGGTGGAGTCTTAGAGACTAACCTAGACCCAAGTGTAAGTTATATATTCTCGCCTTGTTGGTTGTTTATTGGCGTTCGCGATTATGTGTGTTGTGGTGTTGTGTGTGGATTGTTTTTATCCCGTTTTAATGTTGTTGTGTTGTCGTAGTTGATGTAGAGCCTCACGTGATGGTTAGCCGTTATATACGGTGATGTGTAGTCCCATTGGTAGTGACTAGTAGATGAGTACAGTGATGTGTAGTCCCATCGAAAAATGCTAGTTGTTGTGTACGGTGATGTGTAGTCCTACCAGGAATTGGTTATGCATGTGCATACCATGTTTCGCTTATGTTTGTTTTCCATTATATCTCTTCCTTAAATGGCTGTTTTAAATCTAAGATATATGTTTTAAAATTGCATTGTTGTTGTGTTTTAGAGCTCCGCTCACTAAGCTTTTAAGCTTACGCTCTCTTTTTCCAACAATGCAGATCGTTAGAGGTTTTCGGGAGGCAAGTGGGCAAGGGAAGAGTTCTTGGAGTTATTGCTAAGCTCAAAGTATGGTTTTGTGGTTGTAATAATGCTTAGACAATGGGATTACTAAACTTATATGTTAGGGAGTTGGTGTTCAAACTCTTATATTTGGTTTTGTTTAAGTTGCTAGCATGTTTTAAATGTTGGTGCCATGATATGTTGAAGTTTGTTATGACCCTTGGTAGATTACCTTGCATATTGGCATGTTAGTGTTTTTTGAAACTAAGTGTTCTTATGTGCTTTAGGCTTGAGATCCATTTTGTTGCGTGTATGCATGTTTGAAGTTGTGATTAGGATGCTCTGCCTCTAGATTGTTCGTATGATATGTTGCTAGGTGGGTTGTGGTGTTTCAGCACAAGTTTGGGGACGTTTGGAGATGTCAAAATATGATTTTGGGCCAAACTATGTGTAGGCGTTTTGGAACGCCTGATATGGTTTCGGAACGGTCGAGCTCCAGGGGTACCCGTATCGGAACAGGGGTGGTGCCGTTTCGGTACGATTTGCCACTGAAGGCTCATGTTTCAGAACCATGTAGGGTTGTTCTGGTACGTTTGACCACTGTAGGCTCTCGTTCCGAAACGAGGTGGGACCGTTCCGAAACGGCTTGGTGTCACTTTTTAAATGAGGCCCACGTTTCGAAACGGGCAGACCTGTTTCGAAACGCATGTAGTTAAAACGGTTAAAAGGCATCTCCGAGGGTTTCCAAACGTTGCGTTTTAGTCCCTAACATTTGTATGCTTCCTAGTTGAGCTTAGATATGTCCTTTGTAATGGTTTTGCCTTGTGTGCATATAACTAGACTAACAAACTACCTGGTAAGTTTAAATTATCGTATGCCCTATGCTCGGTTCGTATATGTGTTCACTTTTCCGCTGTTATTTTCACACATAGGATTAAAATGATATTTAGACAAGATAAATAAAATGAAAAAAAGTAGGGTTGATAATCGGAGTGAGACCTTAACGGGTTTCGGTTCGATTTTCCCCGTATAACACGTTCGGTCCGGTCTGTTGGCTAGGCCGGGACAAGGGGGTTACATCTCCTTCAATTGTTTGCGTGTCTCTTGCAGTTGCATAACTCCATGTCTTATTCGTAACAACTCCACTATTTTGAGTTTTTAAGTTTTTCTCTCTTCTTGTTGAATGAAACCTAAAGCCATTTATCATGTAGCCAATGTATCTCTTAACAACTTCGGTTGGACCTCGAGCAAGCCACTTAACTACATCGACGGCACTTGGGTGTACTTGTCGATCCAATAGTGCAACCTATGTAATAATTCAAGTGTCAATACTAATTGTTTAAATAATATCATATAAGTTTGTTTGTTTCTGTAGCGACTTGTTTAAAATATACATCGAGTGTGTGATGTATTTACAAATTCCTTTTTGAAATGAAAATAATTGTTTATTTTTTATTTTTTAAGAAATAAAAGTAGAGTCGCCACCGATCGTTTT
The DNA here is from genome assembly GCA_030270665.1 of Hibiscus trionum. NCBI lineage: Eukaryota > Viridiplantae > Streptophyta > Magnoliopsida > Malvales > Malvaceae > Hibiscus > Hibiscus trionum. Next base: position 2,454,481 of record BSYR01000021.1, on the reverse strand, counting down.
AAAAAGGGTAGACCGAACATCACAAAATAAAAACCAGATATTCTTTCTAAAAAAATGGGTTCGGGAGTCGGTTACACGCGAGGAAAGGCTAGCACCCTCATCGTGCCCAAAACTTGGTACCTAAAGATTCGAATCGCATTTAACAAGAAAATTATAATTTTGACCTAATTCGATTTAAAACCCCTAAAATACATAGATGCATGATCATACGAAAATTGAGCTACCTAACTCGTAACCCACGATACCAAAGGAGACGACACCCGAATACTCGGGATGAAGCTCCCACTAGGACACCGAGACCTCAAGTGCTAAACAAAAGCGATAAATGAATATGGCATTTAAATGTATGAACCAATACGAACATGAACCTAAATAATCGCATGTGAAAAGAGAATAGCACCTAAACAAATTCCTCGTACACAAAAATATGCCACGTGGAGTTTTGTCATATAAGTTGAACGGCCAATAATATATATACCCTAAGTACTAAAACCTAAATTTTAACCATAAATCCTAAATTCTAAACCCTACAACCTAAACCCCTAACATCTAAATCCTAAATTAAAACTCTAAACCCCTAAATAACCCCGCTTGTGGAAATTTTGTTTTCCACCGCCAGTGTATGGGATATTAATCTTATATATATATATATATATATATATATATATATATATATATATATATAAGAAAGGAAAAAGAAACATTCTGAGCAGCAGTCACACTTATATTTATATATATGTATGTCTAAATTACATATTATATATATATATAATCCATATATCGAATACATGAGAACTACGTAATACATATATATGACTATATAAAATATGTATACATAAAAACTATATAATTTATACATATATAACTACATAAAAACTATATAATATATATAATATAACCATATTCAAAACACATTAACATTAAAATATGAATATGAACAATAAAAGGCGGAAATTTAAACATGCATAAATTGAAGGGCTAACTAAAAGGTTTTACCACTGATAAAGGGACGAAATTAAACAGAAACCAAAAAAATTGAGGGTTCAATAGGGGATTAATCCGTAAAAAACGATTCGCGTGGTCAGGGGAGAAATTAAAAAACGATTTAAACTTATAGGGTCTAGGGCTGTATTAAAAAAAACGATTTAAACTTATAGGGTCTAGGGCTGTTTTTAAAACGCGGAGGGGTTTATGTTATAAATAGCTCGTTTTTTAATCATATGTCGAGTATAAAATCCATTTTATTAAGTTGAATCACTCTTTTCCATTTTTTTTAAAACTGACCGAACCCTTTGGGGAAAAAAGTTCTCTTCTGCTAGGGTTTTGCGACCCAAAAAACTCAGACATGCCGACCGCTGCTAACCGACGCCGGCGAGTCCCGACGAACCACAAGAAAAACTCTTCACTTCTTTGAAACCATTTCTTTTATTCGGATCCAAAAACAAAACCTTTCATTTTTTGCTTTAAAACCCTAAAATGAAACCCCAAATTCTTTTTGTTTTAAAAATAAAAAACCTCCCTACCGACCATCCACTGTCGTTTCACCGTCCTCGGCCTTTTACGAAGACTCGACGGCTTATCAACGACGGGATGAGATTCGGCCGAACGGTGAGAAGCCGACTCGCCACGGGAGAAGACGAAGCGGCGAAAAAGTAAAACTCTCAACTCCCACTCTCTTTCTTTTCATATGCATGCAATAGGAAATGGGGAAAATCGATACCTCAATTTTTTTTTTTGCTTTCGATTGCTCTTTCTCTGAAATCCCGAGTGGGTTACACGTGGTTTTGTCTCGGTTTTTATATTGTCGAGTTACATGCGATGGAAAAGAAAATAACTCTATTGGTTGCTTATTACATTTGTTCGTATTCATCTGATCTCCGGCATTCTGACTTCTGTCGTTGTTCACTGTTGTCTCCTCCGTGCTTGCTATTAATTTTTTGTATTTCTTTTTTGGCCTTGTTTGCTGTTTGAAAACCATTTTAGGGTATCTGACTTCTTGTTTTCTCTATGTGTCTTGCTGGTATTGCTCGATCAGTGATGGCATGAAAGTGGCAGACGTACGAGCGTGTCGGAAGTGAGAAGGACGACACGCGCGTGGGGTGAGTTGAATCGTCAAGTGTGTCTCGGCACGCGCGCGTGAAGAAGGCGAAGAGACGTGCCTGTGAATTCTAGAATGTTCTCGGTCATTCGGGACTATTAGATCGCCTTTCGATCTAACGGTCGTAGGCTCGTGCGGCGCGATACCATCAAATTGACATTCGATCGCCTTCCGTCAAATTGACATTCGATCCTACGGCTGGTAGTGGGCTGTGCAAAGAGAAAAAGAGGATTAGGGTTTGGGTGTAACTAGTTTAGACCTTAGCCATGCTGGGCTCAAAACGGGCCTTGTATGTAATAGACTGTATTGTTCAAATAATTTGGGCTTTTGTATATGAACTTTAGTTTAATAAACTGGGCTATTTTTATTTACATTAGGTTTTAATAATAATAATAATAATAATAATAATAATAATAACAATAATAATAACAAATAATAAATAATAATAACAATAATAATAATAATAAATGGTAATAATAAGAATAAGAATAATTAACAATATAAGGGTAATAATATCAATAGTATGAGGTAATAATAATAATAATAAACAATTATATTAACAGCCAATAATAATGGATAATAATGGTAACACTATTACTAATAAATAATAATAATAATAATAATAAAAACAATTAACACTAAACAATAGTAGTAATAATACTACTAATAATAATATAATGTTTAGGGATTTTGTAACTAGTAATAGTATAACATTAATAATGTTTTGGTTTTCTTTTTTTAATAATATAGATACTTCATATATATGTATGTATATAATGATTAATTTTTTTAAAATAATAATATAAAGCTCGTGTTATTATGCCCAACATTAGTATAAACTAAAATGAGTTTAAAGCCCGAACAAAATTAGTGATTACACTTTCTCTTAAAACTTAATACAAACGTTCCTTTTAAAATCCTTCTTGCTCTATCTACTTTGTGTTTTACTAGCTATCACATTGTGTGAAGTAAGGCTTGCTAGTATAGCTCGTGAGTACTAACGCTGCACAGATTACTTGGAGAAGTTAAGTCCATGACAATATGCTGGAAAGTCATTTATAGTCCACATCAATGCTGCACGAAATTGAAATGTTTGATTCGTTGCAGCATCAAAAGTTTCAACACCAACTTCTTATAGCTTTTGTAATTCGGCAACTAAAGGTTGCATGTATACATCTATATTATTTCATGGACTTTGTGGACCAAAAATGAGCAAAGATGGTATAAAATTGGACTACTTCATACATATCCACAATGGCAAATTATAGGCCAAGTACTGCGTGTCATACTCAGTGTTCTAAATGAATTAAAACCATCAAAAGTTAAGCTTAAGCGAATGTTACGAGAATCTAAAAAAAATTAGAATACCGAGAATCAAATAATTTTTAAGCCAAAGAATTTGCCGGATACCTCATACGTCCATCATTCTTACGACTGTCTTTATGACAAGTCATCAAAGGAACAATACTTGAAGACATAAATAATCTTAAAATGAGGGGAAACCAACACAAAATCTTTACAGCTTGTTTCTTTTTTATCAAGAAGCGTTCACATCCTTATCTTCAACACCATTTGAGGTTCCTTTTCGTTGGGAGACTCCACATTTCAAATAAATCTTTTCATTTTCTTTTCAAAACAACATGTAGTCATTTGGGCAAGTATTAATCTTTTCATATCCTAAATCTAATTCACGAATTATTTTTTTCATTTCATGATAAGACTGACAAAGTATTATTATCCAGCAATACAAGTTTTAACACATTCAATAATGATTTGAAAGACTTATTTGTCCACCCATTAACACATTTAACGTGGAACAAATAAATGATGAAGGACAACTTTAATTTTTTTTTTTGCAATTTAGATAAAGTGACACATCTGCATCTTTGAGTAAATCACAAAATTTGTCTCCTTGAAGTCTATGATTATGATCCCCAAGCATTGTACTTGCAACTACATAATGATTGTTACGTTAATCGTTATTCATAACTCGCTCTGCCATCATATGATGCAAGAAGTTATGAATGTTGTGTTTAACTCTCTTTCTTTTACATTAGTTGTAATTGGTGGCGTAGATCCATCACATCGTCCCCTATGAAAAATTCAACGAACATAACCTTTAAGAAAGTCATCACATATTAAATGATCAAATGCATCTCTACTAGATACTCTATAAGTGTTTACACAATTCACACAAGGACACCAAAATTTTCCATTTTCAATTCTCTCAAAAGCAAAGTTTAAAAAACTAGTAACCCCTCTAATGTATTCTTCACTTGCCCCTGATCTAAGATTGATCCACATCTTATCCATCAATGATACTTGTATTAGTAATAAACTAATGCCATTTTAAATTTGATTTATTTTTGTAGTGATTTCAAACTGTCCAGTGTCCATCATGTGCAATTTTTTGTCTTACAATAAATTATTTGAGGTTACATTTTAAATACAATGTTATTGTTGCAACCCTTTATGATAAATACACATATCTAACAATATTACTACTACAATTTACGACCATGGACTAACAAGTAAGAACAACAATAACAATAGTGAAAGGTAATGGGATCCTTCAAATTTTTTTGAAATTTTAGTTTAAGTCTATATTTTAAAAAAATAAATTAGACCTTGAACCCTTTCATCAAATTCCATCGCTGAACAAGAACACGAGTCACAAAATAATGATCATAAATACACATATATAACAATATGACTCTGCTTATAATGTACATCGAGTTCATTGCTAGCAACAAGTTACACATATATTATTTTTCAATCACAACAAAAAAATAAAGAAATGAAAAGGAAAACAAATCAAACCAAATTACAATTATTATCTTGTTGGGAATCAATTACAAATCTAACACAACACAAAATTGTCAAGTTTTGATACTTTCCATGTGATTGGAATGTGAGCTACAAAAGTTGTACCATGCACTTAAGTAGCAATCGTAGAGGTGTTAATTTTCTACTGAAAGTGAACATTGGCCAAGAGATGCACTAGTAGATTCATATAAAATACACGCGCTCGTGCGTGCAAATATGTAAGAAAAAAAAGGGTTAAAAACTCATTAAGGTCTTGTCTCGATAAAGCCTTCTCAAGTTTGCCACACCACAGAGACTTTCAGATATCGGATCCCGCAGGGCCTAGCGAATGCTAGTTGCCAACCCCTGACGTGCGCTCCGAGCGCGATATGAGGCCTTCTGGCCCCAAACCGTCCCTAAAAGGTCCTCCTAGAGAGACATTGTGCCATCCTCTTGGCCCAATGCCCGTACACCAAAGCTCCACTCGAGCCTAGGAGAAGGTCAATTACACCAAGGCCGCTCGGCTGCTAGCACAAGGCGAGGGGGATGGTGGAGACCCAACACCAGACCACTTCCCCATAAAGAGCTAAATAAACTTACCAATAATGATGCCAATAGACGTTGGATCGTCCCTAACGATGACACTTTCTGGACATGGTCTTCATTACCTTTCTAAAGCATCCCGACTTGCATCTTAGACTTGGTAGCTCCTTAGGGATTGCTCATCTCGTCACTCTGTCCACATCTGCACAGTCCAGAAAGGGTTTGTCAAGGCAGGATCGCAATACAATAGGAGACGACCTTGACATTCTCCCACATTCCCTCTGATCGATGTCCTCATCGATGTGGTCTAATAAGGAATGATCCTGAAATTCTCTCGCACTTCCTCTATCGATGGCCTCATCAATATAGTCCAATAAGGGATGCCCATGACATTCTCCCCCACTTTTTCTATCGATGTCCTCATCGATGTCGACACCGGTTCTTCACCCTCTAATGAGTCGATATGGACATTTATGGTAGCTTATCCTTAATATGTGCTTGACCTTATACGCTCCTCTAGTCCCAACATCTAAACATCCAAGAAAACACTTCAAGCCTCGATCCTGGGTTCTCTCGATCATTCCTTATAACTACGCTACTTATGCGTGACCATCCCAACTGATCCTGAACCCATTATGACTTGGTTCCACTTCCTCAATCTGAATTGCTAGATCATGCTCCCCACTTATACTTTGATTGTGGCTCGAGCAAAAGACAAAAATAACGAACCACTAATTCACTCGAACATATGGCTTGTAGTTTCATTGTGCAACGCAATCCGACCATCAACCTACAAAAACACAAAAGTAACATACCTCGCCATAAGCAAGTGAGTTATGACTCCTTACGCGATAGCTTGCTCCTCGACATTAAGCACATTCGCAAAATGTGTCACTATACATCCATCATCCTACTCAACCAAGCGTGCAAGTTCATGTTCGCGTTCCACTTAGCTGTATAATAATGCTGAGAGGATATCTAGTTGTCGTGCCTCGTCTTTTCATCATTCTCTATAATTTCTGTATTACAAGAAATACAAGCGAATTAATCAAAGATAATATATTCACACAAGTCTCGTATGATACTTGGTTGGCACACATTGCCTTACACCACCACCAATCATGTTCTATCTTTATATGTATTCCTCACGTGTTTTGAACTCTTCTCCCCAACATCTCGACCCCTCTTTTTCTCCTTTACAGTTCTCAAACTCCGTTAAAATCTTGCCCGTTTGTGATCTCGGTTGTGTGGAGACCCCTTTCCGTGAGGCATCGTCGGTTTTCTAGAGCTTTCGTTCTGGTTAAAGGTAATGGAAGGCAAAGAGTGGATGTGGGGTGGAGGTCCGATCTCCCTGTTTTGTGGGGGGGGGGTCGTGTTCTGGTGATTACTTGGTTTTCGGAAAGCCTCAGGCTAGCCCCGATGCCATTTTCTCCTGTGAGTACGAGGCTTATCGTCGCGAGCTCTCATCGTTGTGCTGCTGGGGCTCTGTTGTTTTCACTGGGAACCATGGCGTCAGTGTAAAACTTCATCCGTTTCTTTGCTCTGTGGACGCGTTGAAGCTGCAGAGTGTTGGATTAAAATCCACAATTATGGGCACATATGTAAAATGTATGTTGCTATTATAAAGTATGACACAAAATCAAGTGACCAATTATGTTAGGCGTGTCATAGGTATTAAAGTGTCATGGAAATAAAAATGTAGATGCCATAAGATATATTTATAATTCAATGAGGGGCAGAGTTATAAATATTTAATAGTTGATTTAATAATCAACTATATAAAGAGTTAGTGGTCCCCAAGAAATAGGTTAACTTGTATTACTCTTGTCCCCGTCAGAGAGTTTTTACGGCAAGGGCTAACCTATCTTCTTGGAAGATCATAACCACCTTTTAGGCGATCTTCATCAAATGATTCAAGGTTTTCAGTCCATCGATGAATTCAGGTACGCTTCCGCTTTCGGTTTATTGTTCTTGATGATTTAACATGATAGATCATATGTTTAGATTTTATATTAATTATGGTTTGGTTCTAACACAGAGGCTTGCTGTGAAAAAGATGCTTGTTTTCCAGAAGAGAGGAAAAATGACAGGGGGTTTAAACCGATTCAAACTGCATGTAATGGTCCCTTTGCAACGATGGATATAATAGAAGCCATGTATGAAGATGGTTTTCTTCATTATGTTGACTTTGGTTAGACTCTCGGTACGAGGTTTCTAGCTGCAATCTCGATCCAAGGTAAAGGAAAAGTTGGTTCAACGTTTACACTTAGATTTCATGGGATTATGACAACCACTTTTCCTATTATCTCGTACGTTTCCTCGTATGAATCATCTTTCTCTTTGGAGATGTTTTTCTTGTCTCTTTCGACAAGGTGTGGGCTTTTGAAGGTCAAAGACTATTTTTCTTGGGTATTTAGTAGTGCTGCGAAGAAGATGTCTTCTTTTTTCTTTTTGCGGATGGAAATGCATCATGTGACCGCGTAAGGAATGAATTCCTTTCGGGTTACCACTCTCGTTGTCAGGAAGATACGAGTTGTGGCATGCCTTTGTCTTCTTTTCTTCCCTAATGATTTGATTCAACCTTCCTCTGCCCTGTTCGATACCGTCTTTGCCTCTTTAGGAGTTTGGGTTCCCTCGGCTATACTAGAAGGTCTCTCCTCTCTCTTGCTCATCAGTTTGCTGCTCGAGCCATGTAGATCTTTCTTTCTCTTTATCATGGCTCATTCTCGTTTGATGTTTTTATGACTAGGTCCTTATGGTTCACTCATAGGGAGACCCTTCTCTGACCCTGGAGCTCTCTAAGATGATCTTAATGTTTCAAGAATGAAGAAGATTGTTAGATCCCTCTCCTATGTTTATTGCATTCTTTTATTGTTCCTTTGTTATGTTATGTTCCTTGTGCTATTGGTCTTCGCTGCCCTTTGTGAGGCTTGTCCCTCCGGCCTTGTTGTTGCTTCTTCTGTTTTGGCCGGATGTTGTTTCTTTGTTAGATTTCTTTGGATGTTCTTGTTTTATTTTCAATGAATCAGCTTACATTTCCAAAAAAAAAAACATGTAAGGAAAACTATGCCTACTTATACATGATACATTAATCCCTGTGCAGTGCTTGTGCCAAAACATAAACACAAACATAACAGATAGCCATAACAGTGGTAGGCAAGTGACCAAGCTTCCCTACAATATTAGGATATGTTTTGTACTAAATTTCAAATCATAGAAAATAAAAGGTAAGAACATGAGATCCTGCGGTAGTAGAGTACACTATAAATTAGTGCTTTTAAAAATTTTGCTTTCTTGAAGTTGGTGCATTCATTTCCTTTTACTTACTCCTTTTGGTTATCAGAGTTGTGTTTTGCGAAGGTGAAATCTACAATGTAAAGTGCTTTTCATCATCAAATCAATGATATTTTTTGAACCTTTTTATGTGTCTAAGCACACTGTTTAGTTCGTAAAAAGCATGAGATCTAATAATATTCAGTAGCTTTCACTTATGTTGGTTTAGTATAATGAACCAGGAATAAATTGGAATTCATATTCTGCAGCTTTGGACTTTAGCTGCCATAAGAATCGCTAACAAAAGTCTAGCTCATGTTTGAAAACATTTCCCAAGTTAGTATAAAAAGAGATTGTGAATCAAAGCAACTCTGAAATTTAAAAGAAAGCAAAAATCATTGAAGAAAGAAAAACATATTTGTCAAAAAGAAAGAATAAAAACCAGGTTCTAATTAACAAGGTAGCATATGAAGGGCAAAGGGGAGCAAACAACAACTTGCTTTTATTGAACTAAAGCTAGAGGACAAAGGAGGTGCAGCTGTGCAGTATAAATGGAAACGAATAGATGAACGAATGCCAAAGGACTCCTACCTACGGAGGTTTGGAGCCGAGATGCGCGATCGAATCGACGACCGTCGACGAGCGCGAAAGAGGAGAGCTATATGGAGGGATCGGCGTCGAGCATGAGAAAGATAATTTTTAATTCTAGGGATTTTAATTTTTGGATGAATCCGAGGGTGCGTAAATTTTTTTAACCACCCTATACCGACGGACAAAATAACTGTCAGTATACAGTATATCTATACCGACGGATGCCGTAGTACGTTGGTATAAATTAATTATATACCAACGTTTCATTCTTTTTCGTCAGTATAAATGATGTCTATACCGACGAATAATTCATCTGTCAATAAATATCAAAACTTTTATCAAATTTTTTTTGTCGTCGGTATATATTCTGTATACTAACGACTTCTGTCCGTCAGTATAGATAATCTGATGGTGCTTAATAAGGGTTGAATGTTTTGAAAAATTTGAGTGCCTATCATAAATATAATAACTTTGTATATTGGCAGGGGCGAAATATAAGGGTGGATTTTCGGGGGCGTGAGCCCTTGCAAATTTTTTTCCAATAATAATAAAATAATTTTTTAAAAAGGTAAAATTAATTTTATAATTCCTTTAATCTTTTCAAAATCTTATTATAGTTCCCTCAAAAATTTTATTTTTATTACCGTCTCCCTCCTTATAAATGTATAGTTCTACCCTTGCATATTGATATTGTACATGTTGTGTGTTTGTATGCTAAGCATGTTTGATAATCTATGCATGTATATTTCTTACTTTAAATCTTAACCATTTGATTAACAAATTTTTCATCCTTCATATCGAGCAAAGCCTAAGTGTCGATACTAGATGATTCGGTACATGTACACACAAGATAAAAATATGTTTTTATTTAATATAAATGGTATATATAAATGAAAACTAAAAGTCCAAGGTCCTTGAGTGTTACTTGCTTTATTATTACTTCAATTGGTGAAAAAAAATTGAATATAGGAAGCGACAAGCATATTATAATTATAAACACTATAAATGTATGATCTTAATTTATAAATGTTAAAAATTACAATTAGTAAGTATTATAATCATAACAAAACAATATTATAACATAACAAAATTATAAACAAAAGATTATGGGTTTGATTATGATATGGATTTAGATTTTTGGTGTCCTTATTTTTAAAGGATGTAATGAAAAAATTATTATTATGATTCAATTTTAAAGGAAATTTATGGGTTAAATATTAATCTTTTTGAGTTCGAGATATTTTCTAATGAAATAGACATCACGTTAAAGAGGATAAAAAAGTGAACTATGTTGGAGTCCAACGATCGTTGGCAATGGGGTTTGGTGGCGATCGACGCTAATCAATGATAGTGTTGAATGGTTGTCGGCGAAAAGAGATTTTGGTCGAATTTAAAGGTAAAATTAAAATTTTACTTAAAGTTTAGGAGACAAAATGACATTTTATTTAAAGCTTAGAGATCAAGATGATATTTTATCTAAATTTTAAAGGTCAAATTAAAAACTAACCGATTTTACTAACACGCCACATCATCAAAATTAATATAGTTAACGACTCAGCGACCAAAATATAACAAATCGATAAAATACGTGACCGAAATATAACTGTTTTAAACTCAGTTGCCAAAAATGAACACTTATGAAACAGTAGTGATCATGTCCATAGTTTACCCTTAATTAAAAGTGCGGGGCAGATTCCGCACTATGTCATTGCCTGAACTTTGAATAGAAATGCGCCATTTTCCTTTCTTCCAAATTGGATTTTGAATCGTTGCGAGAGAGAAACCCTAAAAACTTGAATTTGTGGACACACTATGATACTGAGGACTCCACCACCAAAGAAGCAAAGATCCGAACCCGTACATCACGAGAGTCCGTCACCTCTCGTCGCCCCCGAAGGACCTCTCATCATCTATGAGGACAGTCCTCTGGCTGCGCCTCCGCCGGAGTCGCCTCACCAGCCTTCCGATCACCTCCTCTGCACTTATCAATGCCGACAGATGGTAGCCTCGTTTTAATTTCTGGATCAGTCGGCATTCATATTCCAATTTGCTTTCTGGTTCTTAATATTATTGTGTAATTTTCTTAGGTCAAAGCAGATTTTCTAGATGCCTTGAGCAACGCGGAGAAGCAAAATAGTGATTATCAGGCCAAACTAGAGGCTTTAAGTGAAAGCCTTTCTAAAGCCGGTAGACTATATCTACACGTTGGTCTTGTGTATTTGTTTAGTACACTTCTATTTGTATGGTTATTGAATTTTTATGCCTATTTTGTAAAATGACGGACATCTTAGTTTTAATCAACCACCGTTGTTCATATCCGGCAGGGCTGTCCAGGTGTGTTGATGCTTCATTTACTTGTTTGCGTTTTCCTTTCTAGGATAAGCTATTGCTGAATAGATAAATTATAATTAATTAAAAGTAAACGATTGACCGAATTGCAATACCAATTCTCACATAGTTAATACAATAGAAAAAGCGAAAAACCATGCATTCATTTTGTCCTGAAAAGAAACACAGCATTTCAAGTATTCTGAAACGTCCAAACACTTTGTCCTTCTTGCCCAAATAACTAACAAGAAAATAGTAAAAGAAACAACCAAACAGTACCTTGATATCATCAAAAAAGTTCTTATAGGAAAGGACTGACTTCTTATTTGTTCATGCATAGTGATTTATAATTCACATTCTGTTTTTTCCCCTGTTATTCTATTGTGCTGAAGGCTTATAGGGTTTCCATGATTTGAACATCTTAAAATAGATGCTTAACTCAACTTTAATAATCCTAATCATAACCTAGATTTGATTGGCCCCACTGATATTGTCATGATAAAATTCAAACTTGTGATCTGAAATTTCATATAATTACGAGCAAGTAAATTTTCTTCAGGTTCATCTACTAATTTTTTGTCAAATTTTATGTAGATGTTGCTTCAGAATTTCCAATTAACGTTTTGCCTATTTGAGTTTATACTCCTCAGAAAAGGTTAAAAGAGGAGCTTCTTGCTTTGGTGTATGTCGTAGGTGTTTGATTATTTGATATTAGATCTTGCATGATGCGGTATTTGCCCCCATGAATGTTGAGTCCTTTAAAGCTCTGTTTGTAATACTCTTCATAGTTTTACACCTATATAATTCTAACCTTTGCAGAAGCGGAAAAGAAAAAGTTTAGGGATCAATTCCTCTATGCAGAACAAGAGCTAGCTGCTGCAAAAGGACGTGAACAGATGCTGCGTGACCAGCTCTTGAAGGAAGTCAATGATTCACAGGAAAGATTCAAAATGCATTTAGAAACAAACAATGAACTTAAGGTACCATTTTTTTTATCTTTTACTAGATTGATAGAAAGATCTTTTCCTCTTTGAATGTTTAATTACCTTTTGCTTAAATTATGAATAACACACCAAAAGTCTTTTAGAACACATACAACCATTAAAATGTATCAGCTTATCCTAAAGCACAGTAAGTTATGATACTATTGCTAATTGTGATTCAGGTTTAATTAGTTTTCTTAAATACAAATTGTGCTGAGAAGGGGTTGTCCAGCTAGAAGCAGATGATAGTCAGCAATGCCTTTTCTAAGACTTTGAAAATTTTCATATTCCCGTGTTAGTATCTTCGTGCACTTGAATTGCGTGAAATGTTGTTGTCAGCACTTTGCATTTTTTGAAGATGATCTATGCTTATTCTTTTTCATTATGTAAATGGTATGCTCACCATTATATTATGTTTTATAATAGGGAAAGCTACAAAATGAGATGAACCTTCGCAAGAAAGCTGAGTCCTCTGCAGCATCTGCTGAAGAGAAAGCAGCTGATTTGGAGGGTAAACTTACTCAATTTTCTCAAAGCATAGAAAGGGAGAAAAAACGACTTCACAATGAGCTTGCTCAGCTTAAAGGAGAATCAAAGCTTTCTGTTTCCAGAATAAGCGCTGATGTGATTACCTAAACTTGTTTATTTAATTGTTGAAAGAACATCAAATAGTATTTATGTTAGTCTAATCCATACTTTCTCTGGTTATAGCTTGAAAGAATGGAATTTAGAGCTAATAACGCTGAGAAGCAATCAGAGCTTTTGAAAGAGCAGCTAGAGGATCTTAAGAAACAACTTAATGAGGTATCTCTGTACATGCTTATTGATTTTTGTGCTTGATTTGATTGCATACTCATGTCATTAACCCTCATGCAACTTTAACACTTGTTTTCTTCTATTGTCATATCGGTTGTTAACTTCTTTGTTTTGTTTTGATTTTGGTGAATTACCTAGGATATCTGGTTTTATGGTTGAATGTCTGACTTGAAGTCTTACTATTTAAGATGCAAACTGTTCATATCCTGCAGGATGTAGTTTAGATGTTTTTTTAACATTCATTCATTGTGGTTTTGCAGTGCTTGAACCAAAAGAGTGAAGTAGAGAAGAAGTTCTCAAGTTTCACTTTTCAAGAAGTTACTTCCTCTGAGAGCAGTATTTTGATAAAGCATTTGCAAGAGGAGCTTAGAAACTATGTAAGTTTTTTTTTTCATTTAAATTCTCTTATCGTCTGCAAAATTATATTATTAGAAGTTTTCTTATTTATGTACAAATGTACCCATCTGTGTGAAAATGCCCACACTGCAGATTTTTGAATATATCGAATGGTTTGCCTTTTTTCACATTAAAAAACATGCATGTGTATCTCCATGAAGCAATTTGAGAAATTCTGCAAATTTTTGCTTGTCCACTGATCATTTGCATGAGCGGAGGAAACTCCGTTTACTGCCTGGTAGTGTTACACTTATATTTTCTCTTTGACCTATTAGTCAACTACTTGCATAGACTTTCTTCTTATCTCCTTTTTTCTTTCCTGTTGATTCTTTGGTGAGTATGAATGTAACATATGTTTCTAAAGTTCTGATCAGACTGCTTATTTCAGTCGATGCTTTTGGATGGCGGTCTTAATTCCTGTCTGACTCATTGCTCCTTCTTTATATGCCTGTTTTTCATGATTCCATTCCCTTCTGCCTTTGATTCTGGGTTCTCATCAGGAGTCTGAAGTACGAGAGGCAAGAAAGCTGAAATCATCACATGAGGACATTGAGTTATTGAAGGCAAAATTACTGGAAGAGAAGGGCCGCAGGGAGAGGGTGGAATCAGAGCTATCCAAATTGCAAGAACAACAAATAAGTTTGAACAACTTGGAGAATGAGTTGTCACTGTGGAAACTGATTATGAATAACATACCTGATGTATCATGTCCTGAAGATATACCTGTCAAGTTTGCTACATTACAAAAGTAAGTTACCAGCTTATTTTGGATTCTATTGGTTTAACTGTTATGATCCATCTGGTTAGCCAAAAGTCCAAAAACAATGACAAAACTGTCGGAGGTTTTTCTTTGCACCCCCTAAATTTTGAATGTCAATATGTAGGTGCTGCTGAAGGAAAAGAACTGGAGTGTTTGTTTATAGTTTATTTATTAGTAAGTCTTTGATTTTTTAAATCAGAAAGATAGTTGTTGGTTAGCCTTGTAGGTAAAAGTTCTATAGGGTGTCTTGTTCTAAGAATCATTTGCAACTTTATAGCTTCCTCTGCCTTAATTCATTTTTTTTCCTGTCATGGTTTGGATCTCTTGTTGTTGCTCTTTCTAGTTAACTGTCCATTTTCTAAGAATTGTTATTACTATGATATTTTTCCCTGAAATGATTTGTTTATTTTCCTCCATACTTTTCATTTTGGAATGATCTGGCAGGGTTTTTATTTTTATCATTGTATTTCATGTTGAATGATATATTGAAATACATACTTATGTATCTTGAAATTTCTTAGATATTAAGTATTCATGCCTCTTTCTGCATGTATGCTTGAATAATCTGTCAATGAAGCTATTGTTGGTTCTTGTTTTATTAGTTACATCTTGTTTGTTTAAGTTGAGATTCCTTTTCCATGCAGGGAAGTGATTGACAGTACAATTAAGATAGGAGAGGTAAATGCACGCTTGAAGCAAATTGAGGTAGGACTGGATGCCGCAGAATTTGCTAAACAGAATGCTGAAGCTGATGCTGTGTTGGTCAAGGAGAAGACAGAAGCCTTAAAATCAGAGATCAAGCGGATTGAACTCATGGTAAGTGTTATATGCAGTAATCATTTTCATTATGGTACAATTCTTTGGATTTTCATTGGTTTCTAATAGTTTGCACAACAGTGGAATATGAGGGAGATGTTTGTAATTTGCGGACCGTTGTAAATACCATACTTTCTTGGGAGTTAAACTCCATGCAATTCACTTTGTTTTTTTACGTGGAAGCATTTAAAGGTAACAACATGAAGGGATTGATTCTTTTATAGGTGTTTTTTTTGTTACTTATTTACCTTACTTTTTCTAGTGGGGGGCAGGATAGGGTGGAATCCATGAGTTCCCTTGGTTTACTCTTTCTTTCTTTAAAACAATTGTAGTAGTTTCCGCATGCAACTTGGCTATTTAATATAATGTTTTTCATGAAGTTTGATTTTCTGGTCATGTTTTATAATCGTGAAAGCATGCAGCTTCCCCCCTTTCCAGCTTATCATGGACATGCAAAATTAATACATTTTAAAATAAGCAAGTAGGGTAGATCATGAATAGTTGAACCGGGATAGCAGATTGGCATTTATACTTGTATGGATGATTGATATTGAGCAAATGATTCTAAGCATATTTTTGTTGATTTACTTATTGGTTGTACTTGCTTGCCGATGTTAACAAAGACCTGGGTTGATGAATGTGTCCTAGAATACTCTTTCTTTGTCTAAATATAATCTTTGGTCACTTTTGTTTTATTTTAAAAGGTGAACTGTTATATTGCAGCTTTCTATGGTTACTGAAGAAAGAGATAAGTTGAGGAATGTTATTAATGAATCAAAGAAGCATAAGAATGAAGAAGCAGGTGATGAAGTGGCCAGTGGAACTGTTGTTCAGGTTATGAAATTCTATGCTGTGTTATTACTTCAAGACAAGTCCTTTTTTCTCATTGTTTTGATTTGTTGTCCCTTGGTTTTACTGTCCAGGAGCTTGAATCATCTCTAGCAAAGAAGGAATCCTGTATTAAAGAATTAGAGAGGAATTTACATGAACAAAAAGAAATTAATGATCGTCAACATAATGAGATCACATTGCTCCATGATAGGCTAAATAATGAAGCAAGAAGAATAAAATCACTAGAAAGGGAGAGTGATCGACTTCGTTCAGAGATTTCACTACTGGAATCAAAGGTATGTAGCTAAGATTTATCATCAATTCCAAGAACCATGACTGAACAATTGTGGTTGTGCGACTTATTTGTTTTTGCTGTTGTGATTATTTTATGTTCAATAATACGAGATGCTTTGCTTGGTTATTTTTTTATGCGATGAGGTTAGACAAGATCATGCTTATGAAAGGAATTGATTATTGGAGATTTATTTTGTTGACTTTATGTTTCATTATCTATGGAACCATTTGGTTTGGTCACACAGTCTGTAAATACCCAGCAATAGATAGTAAGTAATCTTATTAAGGTATCGAGTATTGAAATTGGTTTTCCTCTTGAGAGCAGTGAGTCGCATCTTATAGCTTTGACTTGTTTCTCCTATAAAATATTGTGTAAGAACTTAGGTTGAAAACCCTCCAATTGATTAAATTTCTCGAGTACAGGGGCTTAATTGATTTTTTTTTTCAAAAGTTCAGGGGCTTAAAATACCCTTAAGCCTATATATATATATATATATATCTACTTGCCTACCTACCTACCATCTATTAATATATATTTTTATTTATTTCTCTAGTCTTTGTTCAGAACCAAAATTACTTTTAACTCTTTTATTTATTTATTTGAATATTCTTAACTTATAGTTGCTTGCCACTGTAGCAAGGTTTACTATAAATGTTCAACCAATTTTCTTGTATGCAACCACAATATGAAAAGTCATGCATGTTCATGAAAAATCATGTATGTTATTTAACTGGAATTAGTCCTTGTTTTCACAGTTCATAATAGTAAGAGGACTCTACTTGATAAAATTATTTTAAGGAGTAATCATGTGACCATATTAATGGGAGATTTCACAGAATTCAACACAATGCAGACAGTTTCAATTTAATTTCTATTCAGTACAGAAATGCATAATTTAGCTAAAATAAAACAAGTCGTGCATTATTGAAGTTATTTGTTTTACGATGCTCCTTGTAGTATCTTTATGACCAATAGTGAGTTGAATGCTAAAGATGCTTGGTTTGTCTTTTGTCCCTGACAAGTAATAACAATGTGGTTTCTTCCATAGCTTGGTCATGGTGATTATTCAGCTGCAAATACAAAAGTTCTGCGAATGGTAAATACTCTTGCTGTTGATAGTGAGGCAAAACAAACTATTGAGGCATTACAAACTGAGTTACAAAAGACAAAGGAGAAGTTACAAGCTCTTGAAGAATTGAAAAGTCAATCAGGTATAATGAATTGTTCTTTGATTGCAAAAAGAATATATTCATATTTGAGGTTCCATGTTTTACTTTTTTCTTGCAGCCCTTGTTACAACCTTTTATTTAGGCTTTGCTTGGTAGAGTGTGGAAAGAAAATTGAAAAGATATAATATTGAAAGAGTAGGAAAATGGAAAGATGGAAAATATTTTTTTCTTCCCTTTGGTGTGCTTGGTAGGATAGATGGAAAAATTGAAGGAAAAAACAAAGTTCTTTCCATTCATTGGTTGGTAGAATTGAAAAATAAGAGGAAAGAAAATAAAACTTTTGAACTAATTACATCCTCTCGGGTTTTCTCTCCACTTATCATTTCAATTTGTAATGATTTTTTTTACCCATGAGGATGGATAATTATCATCCCTCTCATTTTCTTTCCTCTCACTTCTCTTTCCTGCCAAACATACTAAATTTATTTTCCTTCCATTTTTTTAACTCCCACCTTCCACTTTTCAACTCAACCAAGCACACCCTTAGACCTGGAAATTCATATACTCATATTGTGTTTGTATATTTTCTTACATCACAATCATGTTGAAGGAATTCTATATTTATATAACTTTTTTTAGGTTAATTATTTTGCCGTGTTCATATATTTTGTGTTGCTTCATTTTCATGTCATACTGTGTTCAATGTGGTGTTTTAGTTATTTATCCATATCATGTCCATATCGTAGAATCACGTCATGTCCAGCGTTACCAAGTCTATTACAAGTATTTGAACTCTTCCATTTTATTTATTTATCATTTTTAAAATTCCCCTAATTTCTTGTTTTCTATGTCAAATTTGATTTGTGTACTTAATAGTTCATGGTGGAACCTTTTCTATCTATTTGGTTTCTTTATATTTCAGTAAAACTCGTAGAAATCAACTTGTATCTATTTAGGTTATACTAGTATAATACTTCCATGTTATATCTTTGTGACTGTTTTTACACTTGTTGGGTTTACCTTAGAAATTAACTTGTATCTATTTAGGTTGTACTACTAAAATATGATAAGGTGTCTGTTGAGTTTGGTTGTGGGTGTGATTTATCAATCCAATTTGTCAACCATTTCGAATACAGCATTGGCATGATGGGATTATCTGTACTCTGATAAGTTAACTATATAGGTGATACTGGGAAGCTGGTTGACTCGTATATATCTGAGAAGATAATGAAATTAAAAGAACAAATTGCGACACTTGAAAAACGTGAAGAGAGGTAAGTGGCGTAAACATTGTTATATATAAGGATGAATCCCAAAATTATACATGAACTTTAATTGAATGTGCAATGTGATGTATGAACTTTGATTTCGTTCAATTGTATACATGAAACTTTGATTTTAATTCAAAATTTGAAAACCACCAACACCTTTACTGACTGAAACTATTTTAAATTTACTTATTGCATTCACAAATAATTATATTTGCCTAACATGACAATAATTGGAAATTTGTTCTTTTTCTAAATGTGTAAAATTATATCAAAACCAAAGTTTCATGCATGCAATATCAAAGCTTGATGTGTATAATTGCATTAAATCAAAGTTCATCTAAACATTGCTTATTGAATCAAAGTTCATGTATAATTTTGAAATTTATCCCTTTTTAATTATTGTTCATGATTTCGATTTATTATTTCTGATGTATTCGAAATGCACACTTGACACAGATACAAGACTGTTTTTGCGGATAGAATTTCAGTTTTCAGAAGGGCATGTTGTGAGCTCTTTGGCTACAAGGTTTGATGTGTGGCATTTTACATTTTAGTATTTCAGTTGGTTATGCTTGTTTTTAGTGTTCCGTCTTTTTGTGCCATGTGTTGACACAAAACAACCCCTGAGATAGTGTGCGATATTGATATTGAACAAGGACTGGAAACAGGGAGTAAATTAGTTGGAAGGTTAGGGAATAAAAGGGGAGAAACAATAGATATAGAGTGGAGAGAAACTGAAGAGAATGAAGAGGAAGAAAAATCTCAACAACTCATAATCCAAAGCAACCACAAACTAATATAACTTGGGTTTTTATACGCGCGATGCAAAAACCTAACTAAAAGGCAAAATACAATATATGAAGACAAATTATAGATTTGTCTATAAGTATGATATCAAGTCTGCAAGCACCATATCGGTTTAGAGAACCGAGGGGATCAAAATGTGTCGTAATGTTTCAAAATCTCAATACTAAATCCAGTGTTATTAGGAACTGAAATAGCATAAAAAATCTCTGTACAGTTTAATTGTAAAAGATGGTCATTAAATAGTTTTTATTGTGGAAGGCTGTAAACCTCGTTTATTTTCCCTATTTGTACTGCTGTTTTTTATGTATCACATTACCATATGGTTATCAGTTAGTGATTTTTGTGGCAGATTGTAATGGATGAGCACCAGCGTCCTAATGGAATCCCTGTGACCCGTTTTACCCTCCAATCGATCTATGCTCAAAATGATGATGAGAAGCTTGAATTTGAGTATGAATCCGGAAATACCAATATTTTGGTAAGTTGAGTTGTTGATAGGGCTATTGGGGTGCGAAAGCAAATTATGAAATACTAAATGGTTTATTTCATAGTTTTCACCAAAAGAAGAAAAAAAATCACATTCCACTCTACCTTGAAAATATCTTTTTAAGGATTTATTGGGGCAATAAAGGGGTAAAAGTGCATTTGCATTTCCATTATTCTATTTAAATTGGACTATAGAACCAAGAAAAAAAAATTAAACTAACTTTGCTTTATGATCCAACAGGCCAATAATTATACTGCTCAGCCTGAGATATCCCATCAGGTAATTAGTGTAAACTTTTTCTTCATCTCTTTGATGCGTGCTATTGGAAAACCAGAATCAGAAATGAAAGGAACTTGTGAACATGCATGTGTGCAGAAGTGAGCTTTATTGTTTTGCCTTGTCTAGTAAATGTTTTTGAGTTCAATGTTAGAAAGATTGGTAATAGAAGAAAAGCGACATTACTAGAGACTACTATTTACCGCTTGACGCTATAGACACACAAACGTATCACAACGCTTGATCCAACCGGATTAGAAAATTACAGCGTCGAAACGTTTTTGGCCTAAGTTACAACTGTATTAAGTAAATTTTCTTGTGATAGTCATATTTCAAAATATTATGGTTATAAAATGTGTTTGAATTTGATGCACGCTATTGACCTGGTGCCAGGAGGGCTTATGACTTAAGTAACTGTTGATGTGTGCTTTTATTTTTGGGCAGGTGGATATTTTTGTTCGGAAGATGAACTCAATTCCAGCTTTCACTGCTAATCTGACGGTGGAATCTTTTAACAGGCGAACTCTTTCGTAAGATACATTTAAATCCTAAAAAGATAGAGCATGCCTTAGATTGTATGCAATCATTGTCAACACTGGATTACTTATGTGGATCGAGGATTTAATACTCATGATTGGAACGAATATGGTAATTGGTAAGTCTGATTTGTGAAAATCTACTGTTTCAAATTTATTTTTGGATAAATGTTATTTTATTCATCTAAAAACCACAAAAAAAAAAACCCATCCTTTACAACCAGCCTACCTCTATACAAAATAGATAACTAATTACATATCAAATTTCATCTATTAACTAGAAAAGAGGAGCAGTTAACGGATAACCACCTAATCTCATATTTACAGTTTTCTTGATTCGCACGAACAAAGAGTCGACCGTTTAAGAAAGTTTTCAATGCATGCGAGAATTTCTCTCATGCCAAACCAAATAATTGCAACAACACCAAGCAATCTTTAAAATCACTGTAATCAAGGACTTCCCTTTGCCCCTCATCTGCATTCAATTCTGTAAATCCAACTAACAACTATACATATAATAAATCCCACAAGTACCAAAATCATCTTATTAAACTTACAATCAGCAAAAACATGATTTTTTGACTCCCAAACTTCTCCACAAAGCAAGCAAATGGGATCAACATCACACCCCTACACAA
Source organism: Hibiscus trionum (assembly GCA_030270665.1). Taxonomy (NCBI): domain Eukaryota; kingdom Viridiplantae; phylum Streptophyta; class Magnoliopsida; order Malvales; family Malvaceae; genus Hibiscus; species Hibiscus trionum. Next base: position 2,432,762 of record BSYR01000021.1, on the reverse strand, counting down.
GCAATCTGCATTTTGTTAGCAGCCGATCAAGGACAACCAACCATGTGATAAAAGAATATCTAAGAATAGAAGGGGGTCCCCATACAACCTTAGCCCATGACACCTTTTTCTGTTGATGCCTGAGGTTATCCCAAATAAGTTAGCCTTGAAGCATCCTTGAACATTTACATCTATATGCAACCAAACCACTCGCAGCTTTATGAGCTTTTTTCAAGCCCAACTATAGTGGCTTTTTTCTTGAACCTCCTAAATCGAGCGTCTTTTGAGCAAATACTTTTCAACCCAAGCCACCCAAAGCGAACCAGATTGAACAAGAAAATGTCATAGACACTTTAGGAGACAAGCTCTATTCCAAGTATATAGATCTTTAACCCCTAGGTCACCTTCGTTTTTTGGGTGACATATGCATTCAACTAACACGTACTCCCATAGCAGAACCAACCACCTCTTTTCAAAACAAAGAAGCACACAAGAACTCGATCTTTTTAATCACCTTAGCTGGAAGTAAAAAAGTTCTCCCCCAGAAATTGTGCAAATTGAAGATGATAGCTTGAATCAGTTGAAGCCTCCCTGTAAATGATAGACATCTGAATGGCCAATCAGATACTTTTTTAGTGATCTTCACAACTAGATTCGTACAGTCAACACTAGTTAGGTTCTTTGTCACAGGGGGTACACCCAAGTATCTAACAGGTAAACACCCTAACTTGTACCCGACATGCAAGCCAAACTTTGTTCATCAGTCCCTCTAAACCCAGCACAAAAAATCGTAATTTTTACTTCATTAAGTTGTAGATTCGACATCTCATAAAACACATTCATAAGTCTCTTGACTCCCAACACAGAATTAATGTTTCCTTTCGTAAACACTAATATGTCATCAACAAAATAAAGATGGGTTAAACCTACCCTCTTACACTTAAGGTGATAAGCAAAAACCCCATGATCAGCTCCATGATTTAGTAAACCAGAAAATACATTCATGTCAAGAATAAACAAATATAGAAAAAGTGGACCACCTTGTCTTACCCTTTTATTTCCCGCAAAGTATCCGACAAACCCACCATTAAGACTAACGAAAAACTGAGGCTGAGTAATACAAGCAACATTCCATCTTAAAAACACTGGAGGCACAACCATAACCTTAAGGACTTGCAGAATAAAGTTTCAATTCAGCGAGTCTAAAGCCTTCTTTAAGTCAATCTTCAAAGCACACCGAAAAGAAAGGTGATGTCTCTTATAGCTATTAAAAATTTCTTGAGCAAACAAAACGTTCCCAACAATATCCTTCTCTTGTAAAAAGGTATTCTAATTAGGAAGAATAATAGAAGAGAGACAAATTTTCAGTCTATTAACAATTATCTTTGTGATGCATTTGTAAATAATACTACAACAGGCTATTGGCCTAAAATCAGAAGTATGGACAGGAACCTCAATCTTTAAAACTAAAGGAACGATAGTAGAGTTATAAGCTGACTATTTTATATGGGAATTGTGTGGGTTGTTTACTTCTATATAAGATAAGAAGCGAAATCGTTCATACTTAAAATGGGCAGAGTTTCTCTTTAATTGGAAAGAAAAGAAAGTTAACTTAGTATATTATATAGGGTTAGTACTCATTTACACATGTAAAATTTGTATGTCTTAATCATTTTAAACCGTTGGATGATGGTAAATAGATGGATAAGATTAAATCTTTTTCTTATAAAATTCCTCTTTTCCTATGTTAATATCATGGATGAGTCTACCACGTGCGACGAACATTGATGAACACCACTAACGATGAACACCGATGAACACCATTAATTTTTTTTAAATTTTAAAAATCTAAAGGACTAAAATTATAATTAAAATTATCTCTTAAAAAAATAAAAATCAAATTTAATAATTACTTTATAATATTTTTTTAATAGGTTAGAATCAAATATACACAATTCTCTTAAACCCTAACAAAACCAATCTCTTAAAAAAATAGAAATCAGTTTATAATTTTAAAAATCAAGCTCCTATTATTGATTCTAATCTATTAAAAAATTATAAATTGGTTTCTATTTTTTTAAGATATTAATTTTGTTAGGGTTAAGGAGAATTGGCTATATTTGATTTTAACCTAATAAAAAAATAGGGTAAACTACACCGGTGGTCCCCTAACTATGTCTGTCTTCCTACTTTGGTCCCACAACTTTGTTTTTCGGCAAAAGGGTCCCTTCCGTCACATAGTTTTCCTATTTTGGTCCCCGACGTTAAATAACTAACGGTTTTGCTGACGTGGCATTTTTTAATATTTTTTAAGGCTGACGTGGCATTTTTTTTAATATTTTTTAAATCAAAGTCGGGGACCAAAATAGGAAGACAGACATAGTTAGGGGACCAAAATAGGAAAACTATGTGACATAGTTAGGGGACCAAAAATATTAAAAAATGCCACGTCAGCAAAACCGTTAGTTATTTAACGTTGGGGACCAAAATAGGAAAACTATGTGACGGAAGGGACTCTTTTGCCGAAAAACAAAGTTGTGGGACCAAAGTAGGAAGACAGACATAGTTAGGGGACCACCGGTATAGTTTTCCCAAAAAAATATTATAAAGTAACTATTAAATTTGATTTTTATTTTTTAAGAGATAATTTTAATTATAATTTTAGTCCTTTAAATTTTTTTAAAAAAATAATGATATTCATCGGTGTTCATCGTTAGTGGTGTTCATCAATGTTCGTCGCCCGTTATAGAATTTTCCTAATACCAGCTATCTATTTATATTAAAAAGGTGTAAAATTCATGGTGTGAGATAATTTTACTTTTTTATATATTTATATATATACAAGTTACGATGTACTTACATAGTTTAAAATTGTTTAGTTTTATACGTATTTAAAGTTAGGGAAAATTACACCAGTGGTCCCCTAACTATTACTGTTTTCCTATTTTGGTCCCAAAACTATTTTTTTCGGTAAAATCGTCCCTTCTGTTACATAGTTTTCCTGTTTTGGTCCCCCGACGTTAAATATCTAACGGTTTTGCTGACGTGGCATTTTAAAATATTTTTAATATTTTAATCATTTCTCTCTCTTCTTTCCTTTCTTCTTCATCTTCTTTATTTTGTTTTTCTGCAGTCTCATCCGTGGTTGCACCTTCTTTTCCATATGCAATATTATCCCTAATGCTTGACGTAAACAACACAGGCTCTTGGCTAACAAGACCAATCTTTCCCCGGATCCATCTAAGCTGAAATTCTTTGAGATTAATGCCATCAATAAGAACCTCGCCAGCTTGTGGATCATAAAATCTCTCTATCAGACTGATTGCAGTTGATTTTCCACTTCCACTTTGTCCAACCAAGGCAGCTGTTGTGCCGCTCGGAATAGAAAGAGAAAATCCACTGAAAATTTACTCCTCTGGTTTGGCAGGATAACTGAAATAAACATCCTTCAGTTTTACATCCCCACGAATGTCCTCCAACACTTTCCCACTCATGTCGTAGGTGTCAATCTCAGGTTTCCTTTTGACGGACTCAAACATCTTAAATGTTGCAGCTTGACGGGCTGCAAATGCAGTCATGCACGGAGATGCCTGACCCAAAGACCTGGAACATCCATATGTACCAAGGAATTTAGCCTACTAAACATGCATAAAGTAAAAAATGGAGAGATTTCAAAATTTAAACGCACATGGAACCAGTCAATACAGCCATAATCACATTAAGTACTCGACCACCTGTGTACCCTTTCTCCAAAATCATCTTCCCACCAAACCAGACAGCCAACGCATAACTGCAGAATATAATTAGCATCACCATGTCAACACCTAGTCCAGCAGCAGTACCTTTCTGGATGCCTGATTTATAAGCAGTAACAAGTGATTTGTTGTAATTGTTTATGGCTTGCTTTTCACCAGTAAATGACGCAACCTGGAATCAAATCAAATGATTGGTTATATATTTTCACCAAATAAGAAAAAGCAAAATCGATGACTGCACGTAATTTTGAGACGGAACTTACAATTCGGATTGAACCAATTGTTTGTTCAACTACGGTAGCGGCTTTAGCATAAGCATTTTGTCCACGAGTTGCCATCTTAGATATCATTATGGCTATAATTCTACATACCTTTGAGATGACTTCAATCACGTTGTCATTACTCTGGTTGTTCCCGAAAGAATCAATGAGATTCCCAAACAAGACTGTTATAAGGGGCACCGATAGACCGTTCCCGGCAGCAGCGAGCGTGCATATGATCATTAATAAGATGTCCTTAGAATCAGCAAAGGAAAACAACTTGTAAAATGGAACCGTGTTAGTTTTCTCATCTCCTTTGATGCTCCCAGGATCTTGATTTTCTCCATTCACGCTAGAGACTTTCTCCGGCTCTTCGCGGCCGTTCGATGTGCTGGCTTCATGCAAGTTAGTATCTTTAACACCATTGAACCATTTTCGGAGGCCATTTAGCTGCTTCCAAGCTATGTTACTTTGAAACTCAACAAGTTCAGAAATATATAGGATTTACTATATTGTAGCTGCAGCAAACAAATGAACATTATTAATTGATCAAACTCAGAAACCTTAGATGTGAAGTAAAAACAAACAAACAAACTCAGAACCACTTTATATTTACCTGTGATGATGAATTTCAAACCCAGAAATTTTGCTAATCCAAATAAATAAACAAACCCAGAAATTTTGCTAAAACAAACCCAGAAGCAGTTTATTTTAATGAGACTGCAGAAAAACAAAATAAAGAAGATGAAGAAGATAGGAAAGAAGAGAGAGAAATGATTAAAAATATTAAAAAATATTTTAAAAATGTCACGTCAGCAAAACCGTTAGCTATTTAACGTCGGGGGACCAAAACAGGAAAACTATGTAACAGAAGGGACGATTTTGCCGAAAAAAATAGTTTTGGGACCAAAATAGGAAAACAGTAATAGTTAGGGGACCACCGGTGTAGTTTTCCCTTAAAGTTATTGGATTAATTGAGTTTAATAATTGAATTTTCGCTCTAAGTTTTCTTGCTATTGACATTTTAACAATTCAACTGTTAAATTTTATATTCCATATTTTTATTTATGTAAATAATGTATGTCGAATTTTAAGAAATTTAAAAATATATTACTATTTGTTTTATGTAAAAGCTTTTTAAATGTTAAATGCATACAATGTCCACTTTCTGATGGATGCTTATATTTTGGATTATAAATAGAGAAAACTACTTAAATAGTGTCCGACATATTCTCTCGTTATTGTTTTAGTATTTTAACTATTTTTCTTAAAAAAATACTGCCTTATATTTATCTTGACTGTCTACAATTAACGAAAATGATAATATGACCGAGTAAAATTAGAATTTTAGTCCAAAACACTTCAATATTTTATCATCCAAAATCTATCTAATTTAAGCATCTTAACTTTTTAGGGTAAAATTGTAAATTACCCATTTTATTTTTTCTTTTCAATAGAGTTGTTCAATTTCTTTTGAAATATAAGGTTAAAGGTTAAGTTTAAGGGTTATAGTCATCCTCCCTCGCCAGCCAGCTACCGTAGTCTCATCTTCACCTAAAATTGTGGTTGTGCAATGCAAACGACCAAGGTGCCATTTGTAAAAGGAGGAGCAAAATTGGTCGGAGATTAAGAAGAAGAGAAGTTTAGATGGCAAGTGTAAAGATGAAGAGAGATGCCAACAATAGTAAAGTGCACGCCGTCGTCGGTGATCGGTGATGCGAGTTAGGGTTAATGAAAAAAGATAAGTTCGGGTTTTATTGGGGGGAGAAAGAAAAAAAAGAAAAATTTACAATTTTAATCTAATAATTTATATGATCAAATTGATATAATCTCAATTAAAATTGAGTCACATTATCATTTATGTTAAATTTTAACAGCCGGAGTACTAAAACAAAATAAAAACATAATATTAGGTACCTGTAACCCCCGTAGCCCGGCCTAGACGGCTGACCCGAACTACGAAGATTACACGGGGAAAACCAAAGTCAACCCGAAAGTCAACCTTGATTAGCGACCCTTTTTTTTTCTTTTTAAACTTGTCTAGATGCACATTAAACCTAGGCATACTCTTGAGATAAGCATACTCAAAAATCACAGCAATCGGAAAACAATAAGGGACTCAATTGCACAAAATACGAATTTAGGGACCAATTTGTAAATTCTGGAAATTAAGAGGACTTTACCAAATTTTAAGTTACCATTATGAAATTAGTCATGTTTCATGCCTCTCTGCCAAATTTCAACTCAAACGGACATCTCAAGCCCAATTTTTAAGCTTTAACTGCAAGGGGGTATTGATACCCGTTAGGGGGGTATTGATACCCGTCCCTAGCGGTATCGATACCCTTAAAGGGGTATCGATACCCTCCCCCAACGGTATCGATACCCTTAAGGTGGGTATCGATACCGAATTTGGCAGTAGCTTCATTCACCAAAAAGGTATCGATACCCTCCCCATGGGTATCGATACCCGAAGCCTGAATCAAGAGGGAGGTATCGATACCGTACCAAGGGTATCGATACCCCCTGCTACGAACCTGCAGTTTGAGCTGATTTAAGGCACAAGGAGGCCCCTAAATCCCTCTAAAACTTCAACCAACACACTATCATCAATCCTAAGGCAAACCAACCATAAAATCATGCTTTCACAAGGACCAAAGGCACTAATCAACTCAAGGTGGTGCACAAATCATACAAGCAACTTAAACATCCAAACATGAAACACGGCATGTGACCAACACACATGATAAGCAATTTAAACATCTACAGACATACATCACTCAAGCATTCATCAAGGCATGCATCTTAAGTGATATTTACAAGTCGAACAAGGCATCCAAAACAACCACACCTATCCCATTGCTTTACTATTACAATTCTTCAATTTATAAATCATACATTGAGCTCACCCAAAAGCAACACTTGGAGACCTTTCCTTGCCCTTGCCACCCACAAGCTAATTATCTGCATTGTCGAACAAAAGAGAGCGTAAGCATAAAAGCTTAGTGAGGGTAAGCTCATTAAACAAACCTTCGACAATGCAGGGTCCAAGCTCGAGCAACTATCATGATGTTATACATGATTTTACCTTCGATCCACATGAGCCATAAACATAGATGATGCATGCACAATTATTCATTAATATGTCATGCTCAACATCTCATAAGCTCAACTTACAACGATATATATATATACCTCAATGCATTAACCAAATCATATATCACTTCACATTTGAAATTCACATTTCATATCACATTGATACACATATCAATTCATATTAGCATGTATGCATAATCTCATATTGGCATAAACATACTTTCTCATATTGGCACCTAGCTATGACTCGAATACGCGGATAACATGTTGGAACGCATTTTCCAACATCAACCTTACCTCGGTGGGATTACACTCATCACCGGCCTTGCATGTGGAACGCATTTCCACATGCCCTACGGATGGGATTCCACTCATCATCACGTAGAATATATATAAATTTCCGGTGGAATATTACATCACCGTACTCCTCCTTGGTGCCTTAACGCCACCAAGGCCACGTACGTTTTGACTCAATTTGTGTGCACACTCATCCTAATGATCGATCATTGTACCCAAGCATACTAGTGCCAATAATAATCAAATTTCACAACCTTTGATGTTCAAGAGTCATAATATGGCATCTTACATCATATTAAGCTCAACATCAAATATCTCAACAACATGCATAATGCCATGTTCAAGAGTAATAATATGGCATCTTACATCATATTAAACTCAACCTCATCATACACAATTTACAATCCAAACCACATGCATAGCAATGCATCAAACCATGCCTCAACAACATGTATAACACATTATACATAATCATCATAACACAAATCATCATGAGGCATAACATCAATTAAAGAGATCATCCAATGTCTCTAACTAAAGCTTAGGATTAGGCTACCACCCTAATCCTAACTCTAGGTGAGTCTACCAATCTCAACCTAGTCCACATGCTCGAACCAATTGCTCAAACCATTTAAAATATTTTAACCACTCACCTCCACATCCAAGCTTAAACACCAAGCAACCATGGCCTTCAATTTCCAGATTTGTTCCCAAGGCTTCACCATCTCAAAACCTCGCTTCTAAACATCTCAACACAAGTAAAACAACCTCGAATCAACTCAACATCAAAGTAGCTAACCCGGAATACCAATTCAAATATCAAACTCAACATATTAAGTCATGACCAAACCCCAACTTTATCTAATTCAAGCAGCCCATAACCTTGATGAAAACTCAAGTTTCCAACACATCTCATACTCACAAATAATTGCTAAATTCAGCCACAACATCAACCCATAGGTGCAAGCCAAGCTCCAACAATTTTCAACCCATACAATTCACCAAAATTTCCATTTTCGTACTCCTATTTTACCCAGCAGAAAATACCATTTTCAAACATCCAAATGACACCTAAATGGTCCCAAAACACTTTTCTAACATACATATACCATCAGGCCTTCAACCTAACTCTAAAACTCACCAAATTTCAAGTTTTAGACTATTCAAAAATGGCCATAAATACCCATTTCGGATTTTTACCCAAAATTACTCATTTTAACATATTATGTGTATTTTAACATGATTAAACAAAGCCCCAACTCAATTTATCAAAACAAAATGAAAAACCCCTTAAAAACCCAAACTTTGATATGAACCCTAATTTTCAAAACTCCATAACTTTGAAATCTAAGACTATAGATAGATAGAGGATGAAGAGGAGATTAAGAAAACATAATTACTTTTCAAAAACCCCTTGAATTGATGAAGAAATTTGATGAATTATCAAATTTGGGTTTGGGAGAGTTTGGGATGTTTTACACGGTGAGGAGGGGAGGAAATGAGAAAGATGATAGCTTTATCTTATGATAAGGTTGTCATTATTTTTATTTTGGTTAAATTACCAAAATGATCCCTCCCTTTCTTCCTAAACTCAATTTGCTCACACTAAGGTCAATTTGATTAAAATAAATTTTACCGACTCGAACCAACTAACCCGACTAACTTCTAGCCCCAAAACACGGGTGTTACAGTACCATTTTACAAAAATAGTTGAAGTACCAAAAAAACCAAAACATAATAAAAACATAACATTATGTACCATTTTACCAAAAAAAATTAGTTAAAATGCCAAAATAAGAACACATGCATAAATGAGGTACTATTTAAGTAATTTTCCCTTATAAATAATAAAGTAACTTGTTTATTAATTGGCTAAAGGGGTTATTTTGCCCTTGAGTTCGACCCAAATTAGCAGTGTCGCCCCTTGCGCGAAAACGCATTCAATTAAGTCCTCCAGTTCACACAATGCAGCAAATTAACCCCTTGACGAACGTTGACCGTTAAAGTGATGACGTGACAGTTAACGGTGCTGACGTGGCCGTAAACTGTGATACATAAAAAAAATTTAGGGTAAAATTTTGATACACAGGCGGTGTAAAACTAATTTTACTCAAGCCTGCATATTTACACTATAAAATCTAAATCCTAAATTCCTAACCCTAACCATAAAAAATAAACCCTAAACTTCAAACCATATACTCTAAATTCTAAACACTAACCTTAAATTCTAAAACCTATAATCCAAACCCTAAACTAAAACCCTAACCCTAAAACTAAAAAGAACATGTATAAACTAAAATTTACACATCTTGTGTATCAAAGTTATTTCATTTTTTTTATTATATTCGTCGGTATTATACTCACAAACATGTTTATTTAATATGTTCATAAACAATAAACTAAATAGAATCAAATATTTTTAAATATCTTTTCCAAGAAAAATACAAACCTCAAATAAATAACATAATAAATAAATGGGAAAACTACACCGGTGGTCCCCTAACTATTACCGTATTCCTATTTTGGTCCCACAATTATGTTTTTTGGCAAAATCGTCCCTTCCGTTACATAGTTCTCCTGTTTTGGTCCCCCGTCGTTAAAAACTAACGGAATTACTGATGTGGATTTTTTTTGATTTTTTTATTATTTTCTCTCTCCTATATATGTATTATTTAAATTTTTTATTTAAACTAATGTGGTGGTGACACGTGTCACCACCATAACAAAGCAAATAAATTGAAAATAGAAGGGGAGAGCTGGGAATTGAACCCGCGTCCTTAGCTTCCCAAGCCAATGGATTAACCACTGAGCTAAACTCCAATTATTGAGGTGTTTTAACACAAGTTAGATTTAAAACAATCAAATGAACCCCAAAAACCAAAGAAGCTGCAACATTACAGAAAAGGGAAAACGAGACTAAAAAAGGTAAGGAACCTGCAATTGCTTCAAGATATTATGATTATAAATTCCATGGTTAATCTATCCCAGTTCACAACTTACTCAACCATTTCATCCTATTGTATAACGTACACCAAACATTAACATTTGCAAAGACAAAGAATGAAACTCAAAGGAGATTCCATGTCTGGTTTCATGGAGGAGGTTTCTGTTGATTGCAAAGGCAGGCCCTGCAGGGCTAACAAGCATGGTGGAATGACTGCTGCTGTCTTTGTCCTTGGTCTCTCTCACTTTGTCTCCTTTTCTTTTTTGTATTTTCATGTCCGTTTTACGGTCCATAATCTTTAATTTAAAGGTGGTAATTTGATTTTTCAGGTCTTCAAGCCTTCGAGATGATGGCAATTGCAGCTGTTGGCAACAATCTAATAACCTATGTTTTCAACGAGATGCATTTCCCTTTATCAAAGTCTGCCAGTTGATAAGCAAGAAGGAGCTACACATTATAAACCATAATGCTAATTTATGGCCCTGCGGCAGCTTTTTGTGTTAAAACTTCTTTGTACTGTGTCAACAGTAAAAGTAGTAGCAATGATGTCATGAAATTAAGAGATCGCCTGAGAAATGAGGAACTAGTCACTGGATCGTTCTTCCATAGAATGAGATATCGTAGGGGGTTTAGACATGAACCAACCAATGATGTAGATTACAGAAGAGAAACGTGCGCGCATGCACGAATTTTAGCTTTGGAAGAGGCTATTGATACTGAATGTGGGATAAGTTCGGAGGTTATTTACTACTCTTGCTTGGTTTAACTGCTCAGGCAGAACGAGTTCAGGTTTGTCATTGCCATATGTGCTTTCCATGTTTGATGGTATTCATTTTAAAGTTTTAATGATAGTTTCATAACTATGTGGCAGGATGAGGTGCGCTTGAACCTTTTTCTTGACAGTATAGGGTTTTCAGATCTAAGTGCGAAGAAAATCAAGAAATGGATGCCGGAAGACCGTAGACAGTTTGAAATCATCCAGGAGAGGTAGCAACAGTTTTGACTTTTTTCATATGTTATTTTTACAATTCAACATTCCTGCTGTGTTTTTAAACAGTCTAACTTTTGGTTCTCAAAATAAAAGCGAATTTGATTGTTTTAAATCTAACTTGTGTTAAAACACCTCAATAATTGGAGTTTAGCTCAATGGTTAATCCATTGGCTTGGGAAGCTAAGGATGTGGGTTCGATTCCTAGCTCTCCCCTTCTATTTTCAATTTATTTGCTTTGTTATGGTGGTGACACGTGTCATCACCACATTAATCTGAATAAAAAATTTTAATAATACATATATAGGAGAGAGAAAATAAAAAAAAAATCCACATCAGCAATTCCGTTAGTTTTTAACGACGGGGGACCAAAACAGGAAAACTATGTAACGGAAGGGACGATTTTGCCAAAAAACATAATTGTGGGACCAAAGTAGGAATACGGTAATAGTTAGGGGACCACCGGTGTAATTTTCCCTAAATAAATTTGTTCGTGAACATAAACACTCATTAATTTTGATAAATGAACATAAAATCTTTAATCATGCTCGTTTATAAGCGAACAATATACAAACAATTTACTGACTAGAATAATAAAAAATGAAAAATTCTTGTTCCAATGGGTTAAAACACACATTCTTACACAAACTTAGACAATCTCAATAACAGTCTAGAATGAGCTGAAACAAACCAACATTAAAACCCAACACTTGTGTACTGAAGCAGCTAAGTCAGAGCAAATTATGTGCTGTGTAGTGTGTAATGTAAGGATATACATTTTTTATGTACGAATAAGATATACAACTTTTTCCATTGACAGATAGGAATCTTCATTTTTCTTCTTCCTTATATTCATGAATATAATTTTCGATATATATGTATGGAAAAATCAAATTAAAAATGAATAAACATAATCATCTCAATAAATAATTAAACAAAAACCAATTCAGACAAACACGTCCTTGTAAATTTCAATGACCGAAAGGTTGAGAGAATAAAGGAAAGGTCCAAAATATTATTATATACTATGAAGATTAAAAAACAAAAAAACAAGCATGCATGTTGCAGGATGCAATCATACATGAACCAACCCAATATCCAACAATTATCTTCTTTCACAACAACAATGTTCTCCTGGTTTCCGATATAAATCAAATCGGATCAAAAACTAACCTACTTTACACAATTAGTATATTACCTCACTCGTTCCGGATGGAGTAATACTTGTCCCATAATGTTGGGGATTTCGATATTTCACTCATTAGATTCTTCAACTTCATGCTGCTATCTCCCCCGCTGCAACATAGGAAAAATGTCATTCATCTCGAACACATGAAAATCATAGACGACCGGAGAGGAAGTTACATATAGTCATAAAATTTATGAGTATATCATTAAACTTGTTTGCCTAATAAATTGGTCAAGAGTAGAAAGGAAAACCATTACAGTCTATCGTGTGTAAAGAGTAGAAATGCAAAACCTTATTCGATTCAAGGATGCAATTGCACGCAGAGCACTACGGATCATATCTTCATTACGATCTACTTCCTGTTTGACAGCATCTTGCTTGGGCTTAAAATTAATAGTCTTTTGAAGAGGGTCCACCAGTGAGTCCAACACTGAATATCAAATTTGAGACAAAAACAAATGAAAATTAAACAACTATCTGGATCTCAGTAAAGATAACCCAATTCCATCACTCACCTGGTAATACAGCAGATGGACATTTATCGGCAAGTTTCGAAAGGATAAGATGGCAAGGCATCTTAACATCATAATGATCTGACAAAAAACAAAAATATAAATCAGTTAAATGATTGAAGGAAAAATGTAAGATTTGTGCATGAAAAAGATTAACATTTGGCCGAGAGAAAAATTCAAGACAATAATTTAATTTATTTTCATCAGCTTTTGGTTTCACGCACAACCATGATAAAACTATCATCTACCTTAAAAAATTGCTAATTGGTATAAAAATCATCTAATTATTAGTCATAACCAAATATAACGACTGATATATACACAAGAAGGTTTATAACCACAATTTTTTTTTGGGGGGGGAGGGGTGGCGCAACTTACCATCAAGTCCAGATTTGAGGTATGGGACAATGAAAGATGAGGGATTCACTTGATCAAGACAACTATCCAGCAACGTGTCTACACATTCAAAAGCTGCCTTCCTCAGCTCGAGGCCGTCATCCACAATGTGCTTGAAGGGGCCGAGGTCGACAGTTCTTATCAATTCTTTCTGCACCAGGCCAGAATTTAAAATAACATAAGAAAGAGCAGGCATACCCACAAGTGACAATGGAGAAAGTGGAAAGAAACAGGACTAGTAGAAAACTACAAACATAAAAAAGAATGATGCAAACAAACAAAATTAACAAATGAAACCGTGTAGCCCTGCATCAGACCTGAAATATCATGATAAATAACTCGGGGGAACAGATCCTGAAACTTAACAAACTAAAAACAAAATCTTCCGATAGAAACCCACTTCTATTCTGAGATTACTGGAATTAAACAAAAGAAAACCAAAAGATTTGCAAGGTAAACCAGTAAAGACAATCAAGAAAGTTAGCATCAGTTGATACCTCCTATGATACTTTTTTATATAAAGGAAACTGCTTATAGATTAAGAAAAATCACGGCCGTGTTGCATGAAAATATTTTAGTTAACAGAGTTAATTTAGAAACCTAATTAACAGCATATCGACAGCACAATCAACATAAAGCAAACTTTTAGTTACCTTAACAATTGTTTGATCATAGAGAAGTGGCAATAAGTCAGGAAGAAGCCCCTTAATTAAGTTAGGCTTATTGTGAGCAAAAGTACTTAAAGCCAACACAGCTGCACGCCTAACATGCTGCATCAATGATTTCAGATAAACCAGAATAAGGTTTAGAAATACAATAAACCACATAGAAGAGCATTTTTCTTTTTCTTTTTGGTATTTATCAGAAGTAGAAGGGCACTCACTCGATCCTGATCCTTGATAAGCATAAGGAATGAAGCAATCTCAGGATAAATAATCTCGTCTATCTTCTCTGGCCGCTCAACAATAGAATATTTTACGGCAATGACAACTGTTGCCCTAGTGAAAGCTGCTGGACTGGTTGTTCTCAACTGTAAGAAATTCAATTTTTTTTTAAAATACCAGATGCACTATTAAATTACACTCAAATGCCAAAAGCTTGGAGGAAGTTCAAAGGGCATTGGACTAGTGTCGTGAAAATACCTTAAGTGCTGGAATGAGTTTTACTGGTTCAATGAGTGCAATTTTACCTAGGCACTCAGCCACCACATTTCTGACCCCCTCTTCCTCACTTTCACAGTGGTTAAAAAGTAATTTGAGAATTTTCTCAACACTTGAATCCTGAAACTCTGCTTTATCTACAGATTGCCTTACTATAACCTGCAAGAAGTAAATTTAACATTAACATGGATGCTGCATCAGACAAAAACATCCAGTTAGGTTTGAGCGCCATCAAGAAAACCTGCCTCCTTAAGAGAATGAAGCAACAGGTATTGTTTCTTCTGCTGATTATCAATCTGGTCCAAGATGAAAGGTAAATACTTGGAAAGATTCCCGACAGCTATATTGCCAAGAGCATAAGAAGCAGCAGACTTTATCTCTTCAAAAGGAGATTGGAAGGACTCAATAATTATAGTCTCAATATGGGCATGTGAGCTCAGATCTTTCCGCCTCCCGATCTCCCCCAAACAGAGCAAGGCTAGATGCTGTTTAGGCAGTTATAATTAATTAATATATAAAGACACATTCATATACACATACATAAAGTACAACGTTAGAAGATTGGTTTGAAGCAGATACAAACAATTGAAAAACACATAAAGTAAATACACACACACAAGTTGAGTAATTGAGTACTTTCCAAAAGAGACAAGAAGCAACAGTTTTGACCTCATACAAGCGTCAACAGTGATAGTATTTCAAAATTGTTTGGGGGGGGGGGGGGATATACTGCTTCAAAATGTTATAAATCCAACTAATTAAACAAAATCACTATCTTACTATAAGGGTTAAGTAGCCAGCAAAACAACAGGTATGTTAATTCCATACCCCGTTTGATGCATGTTTTAAGGAAGGGTTGTATAGCAATCTGGAAGGGAAACACAGAGACAGTAATTGGATCCATATAGAAAGAAATAAAACCACACTTAAATTACTAGAAACCAAATCCAACAACAAAGAAATAACACCAAGAGAAATCTGTACTACACAAACACTAGCCTATTGTCAATTGACAGGCAAGAATGCCAGTAATGCAGTAGAAACATCCAGAAACAAATCAGGAAATATTTAAGAAAGGAACATACCGAATTGGTTGTGCCATCATCTTTAAGGATTTCAGTGAGCATTTTAACAGTAGATGAACATTTATGATCTCCTGCAGCGAGACAGAGAACAGCCACACATTGAGCTATTGAATACAATGCTTGTTTCGCAACACCGCCAGATTGAGGAGATGGTTTTGCACTTGAAAGAAGAGATTCCAGTAATGCATCAAAACTAGTGTTCTCCGAATACACCAAGCCAGCGAAAAATTTTTGCAAAGCCTGTAATTTGCGTCAAAGAATGCTTATACACACAAAAAAGGATTTTACAGCAGATATAACCCCATTAAATTGAAAAGGAGATACCAATAGTGCCTGGCCTTGCAGCAATGAGCTCTTGATCAATGTCAGTGCTTGAGGAAGAACTCTATTTCTAACAGCAGAACCAACATTTCGGCTAGATCTCTTGTCGGCCATTAGGGTGCAGCAGAGTTCAAGAGCAAGAGCCGTCATATGCAAATCAGAGTCACTAGAATAAAGAAAAGGGGTTTAGAAAGCATCAAAACTGTTATAACCATGCGAAAAAAATAATAATAAGTAATAATAATAGGTAAAGTAGGAACAGAACCTTATCAGAGTTGAAAGTTCCACAATGATAGCTTCATATGCAGATGGGCCAATTTTATCTCCATAGGCTACAATTAATGAATTTAGTGTCCCTAGTGTTGCCTGCCTTAAGGCCCGATTTGCCTGTTTTCCAAACCAAAGATATTTTTGATGAAACATAAGTATCATTATAAAACAGTTCATTAATTCAACAAGATGGAAACTTCCATACTTTCCGCAGGAATCCAGTCAACTCCGCAATTACATGATGCAGAACACACGATAGATCTATCCGGAGTGGAGAGGCAGCAATAACAGCAAATGCCTAGATTCAAAATTGGACAGATTTTGAGGCCAAACGCAAACTTGCATGAGCATATAGAAAAACAAAAACCAACGATTAAAAAAAACTGAACATATGCAGCCAAAGAAGTAAAAGCAGATCCAATACTAATTATACATCAGTTCTAAAATTTCATGTAGCATCATAAAATCTATAACCAAGTAAACCAATGTGTTCCATCCAACAAATCAGAAACAACTTCACTAAAATATATATATGATTGAAAAAGACATTACGAGATATATCATAATGCAACCCAGTCAATGACATGCATTTATAAGAAAATAGTCCTTAATTTATCAAAGTTTGAAGAATTTGAGGGAATAAAAAACATTTCATTGGATATCATCAGTTCTATGAAATTGATCATGCTAGTCTTTAAACACCCCTAGCTTAACAAAAAGCCAAGTGTTATTGGTCTTGAACAAACCAACCACAAAGTTAACTAATTTTCCGATCACCAATATTTTGTCAATTAAAAGATTATTTAGGCACAGCATTCAATTTAGAATTCAATTTAGCAAAAGTCTGAAGAATTTGAGGGAATAAAAAACATTTCATTGGTTATCACCAGTTCTATGAAATTGATCATGCTAAAGTCTTTAAACACCCCTAGCTTAACAAAAAGCCGAGTGTTATTGGTCTTGAACGAAACCAACCACAAAGTTAACTAATTTTCCGATCACCAATATTTTGTCAATTAAAAGATTATTTAGGCACATCATTCAATTTAGAATTCATATAATGAAATTTTGTATGCATTGTAGAGAGAAAACAGGATTATGTCAAAACTAAAAAACCTACAGCTTAATGAACATCTTATCATTTGACACTTGACAGTAAAAGTCACTGTGCAATATAAATACATAAAAGCTAACCCAAGTCCCCATTGAGGCAATTGAGAAAATATAATACTATTTTAATCACCTTTTAAAAGGAGCACGGTTATCCTGGATTATACTCTAGATGCCAAAAAGTTTCACCATCAGAAGATCCACAAATATTGACTTCCAAGAAAACAGAATACAAAAAAATGTTTTTACATCAGAGTAAAATAGACAAAGATGAGACAAGTGGTCACACATTCCAACAACACCAAGCCAGTAAAAGAGATATATCTCATAGAGAGAGCCCTATACAATACACTTTTTCGGTGGTACCAGTACTTCAAAGACCAATCGGGTACATGCTTAGTTTTAAAGGGCGCTAGGCGCACCGAGGCGCTATGAGTCCCTAGAGCTGAGGTGCTAGGCGCTAGGTGAAGGCGAGCGCCTTTCGTAGGCGAGGCGCATTTCTTATACTAAAAAGTTATAAATTAATTCTGGAGTATATTTTGTATTCTAAACAACGTGATAATCATATTATAGATGTTTAAAATATTAGTTATCAAAATGTTCCACATAAAAAAAATAGTTATCGCAGGATGAGACAGCACAAAAATTGTCATTTTATAAATCTAATGCTTCAAGCATTCAACTAAAACAAATGATTATCAAGAGTATGGGATGCAACTAACCTTCACAGTAGTAAGTCGAGTTATCTCATTTCCCATTCGATCAACAAGTACCGGAAGGCATGCATGTAACTCTGTTCCAAGGTTATCACCAAAAGTTGAAATGACAAGCCCCATGCAAGTAATAGCACACTCCTTAACTTCCTGAGAAAGATAGGAAACAGGAGAAAAAACATAACATTGATTAAACTAATCTCAAAAACATTTAACTCGTCACAGACGAAACATGGAGGGAGAAAACTAATTAAACTCTTCTTACCTGATCTTGATCTTGGTTAGTCAAGCGGGACATTAGCGCATTATAAATTGGATGGACATAAGGTTTAAAATCAAAACCAAAACCCTGCAACATACAATCATAATTGTTATCAATAACTCAAATGAAATTTGGATTTACCAAAATAGATACATCAGGTTTAAATCAGGATAATACTCAGACAAAAATAATTGTTAAACAGAATCTAAAATTGCAAGAGAAAGGTTCCACCTCAAGATTTGGGCGCACTACACGAACAAGTTCTCCACATACTCTCAATGCCTCAGCTGTGACTTTGTAGTAACGCTCACCAACAGCAGATAAAACGGGACTGGAAAGATCCTGCATGACATATTTACCAATTTGTTATCATAGAACAATCTAATATTGCTCACTAAAAAACAGATAAAACAGAAGTGGGAGCATTAAGCCCTCAGAAATATTGCATACATGTTAAGCTCACCAAGAGACTCAAAATTCAAAAGGAATAAACAAAAAAATATCATGGTCGTTTTTGAGAACAGATGAAGGAACTGAAACTGCAGCAGAAGCAAAACTTTGTATAACAGTTTAAAGCAGAGATCAAACTGTTCATGGATTAACGCAGTTTCTCACCATTGTTTTAGGCACAAATGGCCAATCCAGAACTGAGAAAACTGGTGGATATAAAAACAACAAAGAAGCATTAAGCCAATTTAATTTCATAGTAGACTTCACATCATTGAAAGATCAGAATGAATTTAGAGATTGAAAAGATGAACCGAAAAATACATCTGTTACATCTAGAGTAACAAGCTACCTTGTTTCACCTTTTGTATATTTCTCCTAGTTTTAGGAAACCAAATACCCCCAGTCGGAGAGATGGAATGTGAAACAACGGCATTTTTTTCTACTAATCTGCTATATTCAAAAAGCATGCACACGGCCCTTTTTCAAACAACAGGTAAATGAACTTTTCCATTCAGGAGCACTGGTTTGAGCATCCACATAAACAAAAACATAATTTACCTTAATGTAAGGGTGGAAAACACGAGGAGAATGCGATCCCAACACCAATCTTGTAAATATAAGCGCTTCAATCTTCAGATTTGAAGTAGAAGATTTATCCTGAAATATTTACAAATGGAAGTATTTGGAAAGATGAAAAAATAAATTAAAATACTTGTACACACCAAAAAGTGTGACAGTCACATACATTTAGTGCCTTCTCTATTCCAGGTATGAGGGTTCCAATGTGATCGGCAAGGCAGTCTGGCAAGACAACTACAAGTTCTTTCAAAACAGAAAACGCACCGACCTGTAGATAGAATTATATGCTAAGCCAAATAAATAATATGCATTATCTTATAAAATACATAAGCACTTCTTACCTTTGTCTTGATAGATTTCTCACGTAGCTGTCGGTTTATGGATTTAACAATTTTTCCTACCTCCTGTTTCAATAGCCATCTTGGACTGCATAACATTAACATTTGTATGTGAACAAAATTGCAAGAGTGAACCAGGCTTAAAAGGCACAAGCATCCACAAAGTATTGGAGATTTTCACTATTACAGATAAATCGATAAATGCTCCTCAACTGGTTAAAGTTAATTTAAATAATGAATTCAAAAACATCTAATAATAATGAAGATGAAGACAAGAAAAGTGGCTATATCGATGATAATATCATGAACGAAAACAATAACATCAATGATAATGATCAGGGTGAGTTGAGGCAACTCATGAGGAACTAAGGCTTTTTGCAATAGAGCTAAGAAGGAGCCTGAGCCATTCAAGTAACATGTTGAGTGAGTTTGAGCTTTTTAATACTAGACTTGCTTACAGTAGAGCCAAGCTAAAGCTTAAGTAATACAAATAATGGTTCGAGAATTATAACACTCAAGTGGCTCCCTACCTTAAACGTTTTGGAATTAAAATATTTTAATATTTTATTCATAGATAAATAAAGTACTATATACTTTAATTTTTTAAAACTTTAGTTTAGTGTTGCATTCGATTTAAGCTCAAGTTTCAAGCCTGTTAATCAAATTGATGATAATTGAGCTTAATGGAATTGAGCACAACAAGTAGCTTAATTATATTTTGAGCCAATCTCAAGCAGAAGAAGAAAGCTAGATAGAGCTCAGTCAAGCTCAAGCCTCAAGTTTTTTTAATTGAGTCAAGCTCAAGACTAGAACTATCTCAGAGCTCAGCTCCTCTCAATTTCTAATACTAACTAAAAGCAGATGATGAGAACTTCAAGGTATTCAAATACAGTTCTGCATCAATGTAGGGGAGCAAAAATTCCTCTATTTGTGTGAGGTAATTAGGGCAAAGAGCTGCCTACAGTTTTCCGGAACTTCTATTACATGATTTCAAAGACAATTACTAATACTTAGAGCAGATGATGAGCGCAGTGCCTTTCCTCTACTAACTTAAGGCGTATGATAAGAACTTCAAGGTGTCCAAAATGTATTGTGTCAAGGACATGCAAGGCTCCTGTCATCTCAGGTCAAGATCATTCGAGGTTCAAGCAGGTTTCAGATCACTTCCAGTTTTAGGTAGCCTTAAAGTCCAATTATATTTCATGTAGCACAATTAAAATATTTTTTATACCAACATTTTTAGAGTTTCAATTCAACCTCATGAATTAATTTTAAATTTGAAAAACAAAGGATTGAATGTTTCAAAAAACAATTTAAAAGTAAAGGAAAAAAATAATAAGACTAACTGATTAATTCTAAAAAATGAAAGATCAGGTAATAACTAGGCCAAGTGTGGTAGAAGTTGAGACATCCAAACCAACCAGCAGTTGTCAACTTCAATATGATCCGTCAACCTAATTTATCTTAACGTACTAAAACAAAGGATCAGCAAAATTTTGTGTAGTATTCATTATTTTCTTAAATCTACAAATTTCAACAAGGAAAAAAAAGATTATCCTCACTATAAGTTGATGATGGGGTTATGTACGATCTTAATTCTTACTTTGAGCCATTTCAAATCAAGTCATGATTGGGTAATGGTCATTTCAAATGTAAGCCAGCCAATATGAATTTCAAAATTCAGGTCACTCCAGATTGACAAAGCACCAATTAGAATAAAGAAAAAACAAAAAAAAACTTTAAGAGAAAACAAAACTGAGGTAAACATGAAAAGAAAATTATCTTTGCTGCTTCAATGATATACGAAACTCACCTGAGTTCATCCATGTCAGTCTGTCCCTTAGATGCATTCCCAGTTTGGCGTAGTAGCTCAATGAACGTATTGAAAACATCCATCTGCAATATGTTATTATTTAATAAACAAACCCACATGAAGAATCAAATCTATAAACCATTGCTTGAACATTACCTTGACATTTTCTTCCCTTTCTTTAAACCTATCAATTAACTTAGGACAAGCCTGGGCCAAGAGACAATTACATCTTTAAAAAGTGTGTGGGAACAATCCTTAGAAGTTCAGGACCAAAAAGGCAAATATATACCTCCTCATACAGTTTACATAGCATCTCAGGGCGAGAAACAATTAATGCAGCTAAACATTTAGCAGCCGCTCTTCGAACTTTCCAGCTTACATCTTCATCATCAGTATATTCAGTTGCACTCTCACTATAAAACAACAAAGAGCTGGAAATAAATAACCAGTCTTTCATGCAGGCCTTAAACTGTAAATCATCTTAGATGCAAATGAAAAATCATACTCTTCTTCCTCCTCCTCATGATTCTCATCATCAGTATCTTCCTCCATGTTATCAGTAAAGTTTGGATCATAACTTAAATGCTCCAAAGCAAGGTGAAGAATTTGATCACAATAGGAAGAGATATCCCTAGGGCAGCGAAGCAAAAAACTTTCTAGTGCCTGAAATCAGAACTTGACCATTATGAGCATGTCAATTATTAAATCCTAAATTTAACGACGCAGAATTATCGAGCACTAAAGCACGGTACACCCGCTAGGATATGAAGCAATATACAACACCTGCAAACTATACTCTTGAAGCTCCTCATCATTTTCTGATGCAACCGTGCAGTAATTAATAAGCACCGGCACAGTGTCACCAAGATGTGGTCCAAAACGATACCCAACAGCACGGCTAGAATACAATGATAACATATATTTTATTAGAAACACACATATAACGATAAGATAACACTGAAATCATACTCTCGAAGATTTAAATATAAAAAGACACCATAATAAAAAATAAAAATAGTGGCATGTTGCTAAAAGGATCATTTGCTATCAAGTACAACATTCAAACTTAGAAAAAAAATCCACATAAAAAATCGTATATAACTCAATTACGAAAATAATAGTCATTCATGTGATTTTGTTGAAAATAAACTTAGCCCCATTGATTTGAAAATACTCTTTATCTCTCCTGAAAAGTATGAGATCTAAGGATTCCAATATTCAAGCTAATACTAGTTCAAAATTTTACTTTAAATACTGAAAACACCAACAATTTGTTTTTTTTTTACTTCATTTTAATTTTTTTGGTTCCAATAAATTTCTTTAACACTAAACTTATTTGTTTTCTAATTGATGGTAATTAATTTATTTTAACTGAAGATAATTCAATATACAGGATTCATTCATGATGTTAATATAGAACTGAATAATAGATTATTGTTAAAATGTTTAATATGTAATTAAATAAGAATATAAGTTCGACTAAAATAGAACAAGATAATAAGATGATTTTAGAATTACCTAAATATTATACTTCTAAAAAGGAGTCTAGGTAAAAAAGAGAAAAAAGAAAATCTAAACTAAAATAAATAATACTATAAGATAAAGTGAAAAGAGTAGGTTTATATTTTCCTTTCAACTTAATAATTAATAATATTACCTCTTCAATCCCTAGCAAAGCCCGGGGTTGTAAGAAGGTATTCTTCAAAAATTAGGGGCGATTAAGGATATTTTCTACAAACCACAAGAGGAGTTTTGTATTTTACTCTTTCAATAAAATTAGCCTTACTGTTAATAAGTTCAGCAACAAAATTCAAAGAAAAAAGTATAACAAATTTAGCAACTTCATTCATAAGCAGTATGAGGCGAAAGTGGTAATGACCTCAAAGCACCAATCATTTGAATGTTTGTGCGGATCAATTCTGATTTTATTCCCTTACTTCCTACATTTCGTACAACCTCAATGGTGGTCTTTGCTAATAAGTCATCTGACAAGCTTGAAGAAAGAGCAGCTGAAAACAAAAAAATGATTAGTCATTATTATAAAACTAAACTACGGAGCTAATCCAAGTAATATAGCCACCTCCTTTAGGAGTCGGATTCCAGCAATTCTGGGCGTTGATCCCCAGCAGTTGCATATTCCCTTTCCCCAATTCCCCTCAGGCCTCAGCCTCCTTGTACCAAACTAAATAAATACACTACTACATACATCTTAAAAGAAATATATAGAGTCAAAAATTCTTCTTTTCTTCATAACTTATAATTGTCATAAACATCAGAACATTATATTAGGTATCAAAGAAGTGAAACCTCTCTTCATTGCTCCATTTTGGCATGCATGTCATAAATGACAAGAAATAGAAGGCATCTAGCTTTCTCCATATTGAGCAAAATTAGTACAGGAAGAGAAAGCTTATGTTGAACTGTTACTCCACAAAGGACTCCAAAATGAAATATAAGTTTGAGCACATCAAAAATCAAGTTTAAAGAAACAAAATATCAATCAATGAGAAAGATAATAAAAAAGAGCACCAAACAAACAGATTTGTTTCGATTCAGCACATCTTACCAATACAAGAAACTGTCTTCTTTCTAACACTAGCTTGATTGGAATTCAATTGTGAAAGCAATGCATTCAGAAGTATCTCATGATCAGTTGCCATAAGATTTCCGAACTTGTGAAGAACATCACATAAAATGTCAAGACATTCACATTTGATTTCTGTGCTAGTCCCCTGCAAAAATATTAAAATAAATAATGAATAAATAACCATGAATACAAAAAATTCAAAGCAAGCAGGAAAAAAATGTAACGTTTATATTTCTTTCACTGCAAAAAGACAACACTACCAAAGTGATATCAGCCGTAAGGTTCATCCCATTCTCATGGTCTTATATATTATTAGCATGATGAAACAGTAAAAGAAGTATTTATGAGAAATTTATGAGGCATATATCATTGTCCATTAATCATAGTGGAATTAAATTTCTGCACCGGAATGTAACAGAAAAAAGAAAATAACTAAAGCAGTCCTTCAAAAGAAACACTTTCATGGTGGAATTCACTGAAGATGTCAATCACAAAGCATTGACAAATAGTGTTAGGAAACTTACCCCGCCAGTGATTCCTCTTATTAGTTGAGGAGAAAGAGAAATTAAAACAGATTGTGCAAGAGATGGTGTAGAGATTTCAGCAATGATTGTCTTCAAAGCTATGCTCGCAATGTCACGGTGCTGATCTTTTCCGTTAAGCAATTTCTGACAGAGTTTATTGGTCATCTCCACAACTCTTGGTTCACCAACCTTCTTCACCAATGGAGCAAGACTGTAATAAAAGTTAAAATAAGGGTGAACTCAAAACAATGCAATACATGACCCAGGAAAAATCATCCTGTAAACTGGCCTAGCATGCTAACACTCAAAATAAGATGCCTAAAATATACAAACTTATTAATGCAGAACACCACGTCAAAGAAGAAAAAGCTTACCATTTGACAGCCAATCCGGAAACATCACCAGCTACATCATCGAGTTGCTGAAGGATAATATTTGACAACTTTATCTCGAGGTCAGAATCAGCCTTAAAGCCCTCCTTGTTTAGCTCATTTAATAAATCAGATGTAGCCATATATCTATAATCTTTATCCTTCCCAGTCATCTACAGGAGGAGATTAACAAGTTACAAAATGATATCAGATAAGTCTTTTTCATTCTCCTCTTTCTTTCCTCACTCATCTATAAACTTGAGCAAACTGTAAGAGCTGAAGCAAATCATAGAAAACCCGGAAAAAATTCAATTAAATCAGCATACTAATAACACTACCTTTTCTAGAATACTGGCCATCTGTAAATTTGCCATCTTTGCAATGTAATGTTCCAACAATCTCAAAGCCAATTTCCAATATCTACACTGAAATCTACAGTACAATAAAGCAAAAAATCAGAAAATAAAATAAAAGCAGGTAAGAGCTTCATAAAGAAATTAAATTACATACATACAAGAAAAATAAAAGAAATAACAAGCAGGCCAAATTCCAGTAAGTAAAACGCTAATAACCTAAGCTGTAAAACATGACTGCAACAAAATAAAACAGTATTCAATCTGCATTATTGAAAGACCGTGAACTAAAACAGAAAGAGTAAAAGAAACAAAATAATAATAATAATACAAGAAATAAATATACAAAAAAGTGAGATTATTGAACACGATTAGAACCCTAGAAGATACAGTGAAGACAATGTGATGAAAAGAAAATACTCCTTTTTCTAAATTCTTGAAAAGTGAAAAACCTAGTCGCTTAGACACAAACAAGAATCTATGAGTGCGGGAACGAAATCAAGAGTAGATTCGGCCGATAGGAAATTAAAGGTAAAAAAGCATTAAAATCAGAGGTTATAAGTATTAAGTACCAGAGCAGAGCAGAGCAGAGCAGAGCAGTGCAGATGCGGCAGAGGCAGGCAAGCGAATAGAAGAGAGCACAGTACTTCTCTTTCGTATTTTGTTTGATCTGTTTTTGCTATTTTAATGAATGGTTTTTTTGATGAAATTAGTGGGAAATTATTATGCTTAAATACCACATTGGCCTTCATAATTGGGATCAGTCTGGTGTGCAGCAGCCTAAAAAAGGGCACAACTAAAATATTATAAGAATGACATAATGTCAAAAATCACGTTGGACTAAATAATTATTTTAGTTCTATTTTTTTTAATGTTCAACGTTATATTTTGGGTCAAAATGGCCACTATACAAATGAAAATATTAGTAAACTAACGCTAAATGACTTGAAATGATGTGAAAAACTTACATGGCAATACACGTCATGATAGTAGTGTCATATAAGCAAATATATTTACTTTACATAATGACATATTAGTCAAATTTTTTTATAAAATTATATAAAATATAAAATAATTTTTTTTCTTTTGACGCGTCATTATATTAAGTCATTTTAAGTTGTTTAAGGTCAGTTGACTAACGATTTTTATTCACAGGAACATTTTGACTTGAAAATTTCATATAAGTCTTTTTGCTATTTTAATATTAGAATGGGTTTTTGATGAAATTAGTGAAATTTTATTATGTTTAAATACCACATTGTCTTTCTTATGTTGAAAAAAAAAAAAACACACATTGCCCTTCATAATAGGGTGGGTCTGGAATACAACAGCCGAGTAACCGAAATGTTATAAAAATGTATAATATTTTAGATTAGTACGTGTAACATTTTAAATTGTAATTGCAATGTTATAAAATACAGAATCTAAATGTTGTATATACAATCTAAAATGTTATACATTTTGATAATATTTTATGTTGCAACCTGAAGTATTATCCCACAACGTATCTAAAATGTTGCCTCACGCACAACTAAATATGTTATACTTTTGGGTAAACTACAATAAAGGTCACTCAATTATGGTAAATGTTATATTTGGGTCACCCAATTATTAAAATTTACATTTGGGTCACTCAATTATAGTTAAGGTTACATTTGAGTCACCTAATTATTAAATGTTATATTTAGATCACTCAATTATGGATAATGTTACATTTGGGTCACCCATCATATTTAAGAAAAAAGTTTTATCAATTTAGTCAAAGGAGGTAGAGATTAATTGATTAAATCATCTTTTACTCGCAAAGATTCAACTGCAGTAAATGTGATATTCAATGTTATGATAAAACAATTAAGTACATTTTGGTTTCAATATTATATTACTGTCCAATAACTATAGGTTTTGAAATTAGTGTTTTTATATAATTTTGGTGGTTTACGAATTCGGTTCGAATTATTAAAGTTTTAATTTCTTTATGCCAAACACATCTAAATAAATGAGTTCACAATAGATGTGATTTATTCCAGCACTAAGAAATATTAGTTCAAGCAACATATATACGTGTTATAGCATATATGAATTGAACGATTTAGGTTGGACTTCTTCTAATTTTTGAAGTCATATTGTATGCTTAATGTTTTCTTAGTAAATTCAGAATATGGATTTATTAAATTCAGAATATAGATTGAATGCATATTTTTATTAGATATTTGTTGCATGTTTAAAGTTTTTAAAAAAATAGTCAAAGATTTTGGTTTTTTGGTTACTGATAGTCCCTTTAAACAACCTTGTTATAAGTTATTTCAGAAATTTAAGTGCTATCAGAAATTTCAGTTTTGACTGTTATCAAATTTTAAATTTGAATATCGATATATTTATATTATATAGTTTGAGATAAATTAATTGAAGCATTAAGTTACCAAAGTGACCTATATTGCGGAAATTATTTTATTTTAAAATCTAGAAGGTCTTGCGCATGTAATTCAACTTATGTTAGTATTAATCGACCCAAAGGAAGATTAATAGTTGACATTGTTACATGTGCAACTGTGGTAATAAACATGTGATAATTATTCAATTTTACATTTGAGCAATAAATCGGCCTAAAGGAAGATTTCTGTTTGACATGTTCTTATTATTAATGTTTGATTACTGTATCAAGATATCACTTGCAAGTTAATGTTTTGTCCAAAGATAAATATTAGTGGAGTGTCTGATATCTTGATATGAGGTTTACATTTATTTAAATTTATTATTATTTTAGTTATCTTTTAATTTGATTGAAAGATAAAATTAAGACAAAAATTTTGAAACAATTAAATTCATATTTTGATTTTTGATATCTAATATTTTAATGGATTAATTGAAACATAATGTCACCAAAGTGACCACTTTTGTGTGGATTATTTTATTTAAAATATTACGATAATTATGAGTTTTTGTAATTCATGCGTTTATTAATTGGCCCAAAGGAAAGTTAATATTTGGAAGAATTACAACGACAACTCTGACGATAAATGTGTGACAATTATAAGGTATTTTATGTGAGCAATACATTAGTCCAAAGATTAATCTATTGTTTGACATAATTTATTGTCAATGTTTGATTGCTACAACAAGAGTACCACTTACAGCTAATATTACTGCCCAAAGACTTGATATAATGTTGTGCTTTGTATCTTGAGGGGAACTAGCCATTATTTTAAATTTATTTGTTTACTCATGAATATTTATGTGAGCTTATTTTTATTTTATTTATTTTTTCTATATTTAGTTAATTTATTTTTTCTGTCACAATGTTTATTAATATGTATTCTACACTCATGTTTAGTGAAACTAATTTCAAAGAATAAAAAAGACACTTACATATAGTATTTGGATGTATGAACATAGACTTTGCACTAAAGAAAGAACATTTTGCACCTTTCACTGCGGTAAACACCTTTAAAAGGTATTTTGAGAGGTGAGATCGTTCGGATTGCGTGCGTCTAGTGATCATAAAGCACAACATCCTAGATGTCTTTAAGAGCACAAATATAAAGAGGTTACTCATATTAAGGGTTTTCTTGACGAAATTAAAAAATGCTTTACCCAAAACATTAAGGTTAAGATGACATCACGTATGTCTTCTTTGATGTCTATGAAGTATAAGGGTCAAGAAAAAATGTGAGGGAGTACATTATGAGAATGTTTAATATTGTTTCAAAATTTAAGGCACATAAGATCGAACTTTCTAAGAATTGTTTGTTCTTATAGTTTTGGCACTTCTTCTTATACAATTTAACCAATTCTAGTTACAATTGTCAAAGGGAGAAATAGACTTTATTTGGGCTCATTTCTCATTGTGTTCAAGAAAAAAAAGTTGAAGCATTATAAGTGTAAAAGTACTCATTTGGTTAGTGCTCATTTAGTTAGTGTCTCTAAGAATAAGGGTAACAAAAGAAAATATTAGAATAACGTTGCTAAGGGTCCTACTAAAAAGAAACAACAATAAGTTACAAAATGTTGATTCTTTTGTATAAGTTAGAACATATGTGAAGAAATTAAACTTCAAAAGTGAGCAAATATTTCAGTTATTTTTAGTGATCCATGGGCTGTAAGTTTTATGATCCCACAATTAGGACTATTTTAAGCAGAGATTTATAAAATATTTAGGATGTTGAGTTTGGAGGGAGAAATAAGGTTAGATACATTGCTATTGATGAAGAATTGAATTATAATTTAATTCATACTATCACTTGTGATGATGTTTAGGTTTTCACATCTATCATTAATCAAGAAGTAAATCAAGTACCCCAACAAAACAATGTTGAACAATTCTCATTCAAGACAAGGTAATTGTTTCAGAAGAACAAGCCCAACACCCTTAAAACAAGTGTCTTTAAAGAGATCCATGAGATAAAAGAAAATTACTATTTTAAATTATTATATTATATTTCTTCAAGAAAATAAGGATAACAATGAAATGATAAAAAATGACCTAACCATTTTTTCATCAAACCATAAAAAGTTTGAACTCTAAAAAATGGATTGATGTCATACAAGAAGATATAATTTTATGCAAGGCAATAAAGTTTAGGAACTTGTCTCATTACCTTAAGGTGCAAACCAATTGGTTGTAAATGAATATTTAAAACTAAGAGGGATGCAAATGATAATGTGGATAAGTATAAGTCACGTCTTGTATCTAAAGGATATACTCTAAAAGAAGACATTGATTTTATGTAGACTTTCTCTCAAGTTTCATTGAAAGACTCTTTCAAGATAATCACGACACTTGTTGCTTATTTTAATCTTGAGCTACATAAGATGAATGTTAAACTTATGTTTTTCAATGGTGACATTGAAGAAATGAATTATATGGTACAATCATAGATTTGTGTCTAATGATACAAAATTAATTATATGTAAATTAAAGAAATTCATATATGAGCTTAAGTAGGACTCTCATTAATGAAATTATAAATTTCATATTGATTATCTTATTCGATTTTGAGATAAATTTGATTCACAATTGTATATACTACGAGTTTAGTGGGAGTAAACCAAGTGATACTCGTATTCCTAAAGAAGACTGTAGAACTAATGTTTTGATATAATAATTGAAAAATGTTTTGGACTAATTTGAAAAGAATTTAAAACTTGTTTTTAAGTCCAAACAACTTGAAATTATGTTTGAGGTATTTTAAGAGGTTTTTGACAAAGATTTTTCATGTTTTCAAAAGCCAAACTTGACTTTTCAAGTCACCAGTATCGATACGGTCATACCGGTATCGATACCATTTTGCCTTAGTTTGGCCACTGTCAAAACCAGTATCGATACAGCAAACCCTGGTATCGATACTAAAGGGATCGTTTCGATACGCCACGTCAGCGTATCGATACCTGTTTTAAACACCCCAACGGCTATTTTCCCAACGGTCTTTTAAATGTTAAAGGGTACCGATACGCCCTAAAGCGTATCGATACGCCCATGCAGGCAAGAGCCCAACGGCTAGTTTCTATGAAGGCAGTATCGATACCGTTCCATGAGTATCGATACCATTAGCTGCAGAAAAGCATTTAAGAAGGGAAATAAAGTCCTCAACGGCTCCAAAACATCCCCAACGGCCATAAACGGCTACAAACTCAATTTGGAGTATAAAAGGGACCTCCAAGCATCAAGATTGATAAGAGCTTCAATTGTTACAACATTATGAGTGAAAAACTTGTCTAGAGCTTAAATCGTTTATTTCTTGCTTAGACAACACTTGTGAGCTTACATTGTTAAATTTGCTCAAGTGTCTTAGGTTTTGGGTGAGTGCTTCATTGTGCAAACAAAACACCTATTAGAGGGTTCAAGTTTGCTTCTTTGTTTATCTCTTTGTAAGAGAGGGGTTCCTTCAAGCTTTGGGTAGAAAGCTTCGAGGGTTTTGATCAAGGCTTTGGGTAGAAGCTTGATCGTTGTAAAGGGTTTCCTCTTGATCCTAGAAAAGGGGACGAATCAATTAGTGGATTGATTGTGAAATCCTTAGTAGGAAGCTAAGGTAGTGGATGTAGACCTTGGTTAGAAGGTTGAACCACTATAAATCATCGTGTCTTTATTCTTTTAGCTTCCTAAACCCTTCCACCCAAAAATTCACCTCTCCACCACTTGGCGAGCATAATCGGTTGTTCGAATCGAGCGTCGAAAAACCCAACAATTGGTATCAGAGCTTGGCTCAATCGAAGGGGATTCACATCCTATTGAGAAGATCCGGCAAGCTCGATCAACATTTCACCAACCGGCTCAAAATGTCGCAATCCATCAATATACCGCCTTTCTTCGACGGAAATCACTATGCCCATTGGAAGACAAAGATGAAATTCTTCTTGAAGGCAAATGATTACAAACTATGGGACATAGTTGAAGATGGTCCGTTCGTGCCTCAAGGAAGCAAAGCGGAATGGAGTGCCAACGATCGCAAGAAGATGGAGCTAAATTGTAGAGCCTTGCACATGCTCTTTTGTGCTTTTGGCCCAACCATCTATGAGAAAATGTCTTCTTGTGAAAGTGCCAAGGAGGTATGGGACAAGCTTGAAGTCACATACGAGGGGACTAATGAAGTCAAGGAGACCAAGATTGGACTCCTAACCTTAGAGTATGAGAACTTCAAAATGGACCCGGAAGAAAACATCGAGAAGATGTTTGATAGATTCTCCACCATCATCAATGGTCTTAAAGGTTATGGAGAAGCCATCCCGGAAGAAAAACTTGTTCGAAAGCTCATCTACTCACTTCCCGAGTCTTGGGACTCAAAGAGGACCGCCATCATCGAAGCCAAAAATTTGAAAACTTTGAAGCTTGATGAACTCATGGGGTCTCTCCTTACTCATCAAATCATGAAGAAAAATAAAGAGGATGAGAAAAAGAGGGAAGCAATTAGAGCTATGGGAGAGAAGAAACTCAAGAGTATTGGCATCAATGTAAATGCCATTGCTCTCAAATCCTCCACAAGTCATCATGTAGATTCAAGTGAGGAGGATAGTGAAGATGAAGAGATGGTCCATCTCTTCAACAAATTCACCCGGTTCATGAAGAACAAAATGGAAAAATCCAAGCATGAATCGAGGAAGAAGATGAAGGATTCCCACAAATCCAAAAAGAAGGGATCATCTTCTAAACAAGCATATGTGGCCACTTGGAGTGATGAAGACTCCACCGATAATGAAGTAGCCCACCTATGCATGATGGCCCTCGATGAGGGGGAGGTAACTTCTAACTCATCTATTTCAAATTCTTATACATTTGATGAGTTACAAGAAGCCTACGATGAATTGGTTTTTGAATTCAAGGCTTCATTTTCGAAAAATAAAAAATTGATTTCAAAGTTGAAAACCGAAAATGATTTGCTTTCTAAAACCAATTTAGAGTTTGAAGCAAAAATCAAAGATTTTGAGCTTAAAGTTTTAGATTTACAAAACTTGCTTCAAACGATGGAAAGAGATCATCAAAAAGAAGTCGATGATCTCAAAAAGGAAAAAGATTTGATTTCCAAAGAGCTTGAAAAGAAAATTAATTTTGGAAAATCAAATTTTTATGTAAGACAATCTAGTGCCCCTAGATTTTTAAATGGAAAATGTTTTAGAAGTGTTTGGGTCCCAAAAGGACTAACCACTTCAACTAAAAAGGATGAAATTGAAAAATGGATTCCTAAGGGGACTAAATTTTGTGCCACTAACGTCTATGGATCCAAAGCAATTTGGATACCAAAAATTACTTGATTGTCTTTTGCTAGGTGTGATGGAGAGTGTTCAACAAGTCAAACATTAAGGGGGAGCTCCATGCACACAAGGAAGAACACTTGAAGAGGAAGGCTTCACATCCTCCCTTGGGTTCAAGTGTTGGTAAAAATTTCTAGTTGTTTTTGATTTTATTTGATTTATTTTTAATTCAACTAGATATTCATAAATGTTGGACTAACATTCTGATGATGCTATGAGTAAGGGGGAGCCAATTTTAAACCAAAATTTTTAAAATGTCAAATTTTTTTTGCCTCCTACGTTATCTTGAACTTAAATGTCTTTTTAAATTCTTTTTGATATAACAAAAAGGGGGAGAAATGGTTTTGAAAAATTGAATTGAAAAATTGAATTTTCAAACGAATAAGGGGGAGCTTTATTTGATTTCATATCTTAATCTCTTATTCACAATTTTAAAAGTTAAAGGGGGAGAATCCCAAACAATTTTTCAAGTTGGTTTTATTATATCAAAAAGGGGGAGATTGTAGAACTAATGTTTTGATATAATAATTGAAAAATGTTTTGGACTAATTTGAAAAGAATTTAAAACTTGTTTTTAAGTCCAAACAACTTGAAATTATGTTTGAGGTATTTTAAGAGGTTTTTGACAAAGATTTTTCATGTTTTCAAAAGCCAAACTTGACTTTTCAAGTCACCAGTATCGATACGGTCATACCGGTATCGATACCATTTTGCCTTAGTTTGGCCACTGTCAAAACCAGTATCGATACAGCAAACCCTGGTATCGATACTAAAGGGATCGTTTCGATACGCCACGTCAGCGTATCGATACCTGTTTTAAACACCCCAACGGCTATTTTCCCAACGGTCTTTTAAATGTTAAAGGGTACCGATACGCCCTAAAGCGTATCGATACGCCCATGCAGGCAAGAGCCCAACGGCTAGTTTCTATGAAGGCAGTATCGATACCGTTCCATGAGTATCGATACCATTAGCTGCAGAAAAGCATTTAAGAAGGGAAATAAAGTCCTCAACGGCTCCAAAACATCCCCAACGGCCATAAACGGCTACAAACTCAATTTGGAGTATAAAAGGGACCTCCAAGCATCAAGATTGATAAGAGCTTCAATTGTTACAACATTATGAGTGAAAAACTTGTCTAGAGCTTAAATCGTTTATTTCTTGCTTAGACAACACTTGTGAGCTTACATTGTTAAATTTGCTCAAGTGTCTTAGGTTTTGGGTGAGTGCTTCATTGTGCAAACAAAACACCTATTAGAGGGTTCAAGTTTGCTTCTTTGTTTATCTCTTTGTAAGAGAGGGGTTCCTTCAAGCTTTGGGTAGAAAGCTTCGAGGGTTTTGATCAAGGCTTTGGGTAGAAGCTTGATCGTTGTAAAGGGTTTCCTCCTGATCCTAGAAAAGGGGACGAATCAATTAGTGGATTGATTGTGAAATCCTTAGTAGGAAGCTAAGGTAGTGGATGTAGACCTTGGTTAGAAGGTTGAACCACTATAAATCATCGTGTCTTTATTCTTTTAGCTTCCTAAACCCTTCCACCCAAAAATTCACCTCTCCACCACTTGGCGAGCATAATCGGTTGTTCGAATCGAGCGTCGAAAAACCCAACAAAGACAAATTTAGTCTTACTCAATGCCCTAAAAGTAACCTTGAAATTTAGAAAATATAAATGATTCCATATGCATAAGCTATCGAGAATCTAATTTATGTTCAAGTATATATGCGTTCGGATATTGCGTGCATTGTTAGAATGTTAGACAGATATTTAAGCAAATCTAGTATGGACCATTAGATAACAACCAATAGGGTTATGAGATATCTTTAGAGAACAAAAATTGCATGCTCACATATCAGAATTCTGATAAGTTAGAGATTATCAAGTTTACAAACTTCAATTCTATTAGAATATTGATGCAAAAGAATTCTGTCACATGAGCTGCTACGTATAGATTGAATAGAAAGAACATTTAAGTTATTTTGTGACAATAAATATGCATTCATTTATTCTATAAACAATAGGAACACTTCAAATTTGAAGCATATTAAGTGTGTAAAAGTATTATAATTTTTTCCTTATTCTATGATAATTATTACTAAATTTACACCCATTTGAGTCACATTGTAGCCCTCTATGCATCAATCACATTGATCTTATTCTTGATCCTTATGTTTGGTTTTTTTAACGAAAAAAATATTATTTTAATTTGTGTTTGGTGCTTGTGTAGATTTTGTTACTCACTGCCCGGGCAGTTTCTACCGCGGCAGTAAAGGAAAGGAAGGACTGGTGCAGAACTATCTCTCGAAGATCCAGATCAAGCCAATTGTGGACATTAGTTTCTACTAAAGGAAGCTGAACCAGAAGATAGAGCCTTGCTGACTAGAAAAGATAGACAGATCACTGCTGAGGCAGTAGCTTAGCCTTTGCCGAGGCAGTGCACTGACAAGATGGCCAAATGAGAAAGTATGCAAAATGGTTGACGACTTGAAGAGCATGAAAAGTTGGATTTTTCTACATACTTTGCATAATGATCGGATTACGCGAAGACCTTGAAAGCATGGAAAGAAAGTTAAGGAGGAGAACCGACCAAAAGTGGATAAAAAATAAATTAAAGAGATTCGCCTATTTAGTGAAGATATGTCACACTCTAAATTAACTTTCTCTTCAAGAAAGACTTTGCCCTAAACCTACTCATCTATAAATACAAAGTCAAAACCAGCCATGGTGGAGATCTTATCATCGGATTATCAAAGGAGAGAGACTTATAACGAGCTCATATTAAAATTATGTTCTAAATTCTTCTTAGGGTTATGATTGTATTGTTTAGTAGTTGTGAGAAAATGATTGGACCTTGTTAAAGTTTTTGTTAATACAATTTTAGTTCAATGTTTGCTTATTCTTGGTACTTCATTTTTCTTGCAATTGAATTGAGAGAGAAGATTGCGAGCATATCTATTTGTCTAATATCGAGAGAGTTAGACTCACAAAACGGATAAGCATGATTTTTATTCCATCTGGTGAAAACTAACTCAATTTAGGGATAAGTGCGAGTTTTAACGGCTAAAAGAATCGCAAGATTGCTTGGTGTTCATCCTTGGTTCACGCTGGGAGGTATTATCAAGGCCTGCTCATCAACAGTATTTTGACTTAAGGATAAGGAGAAGCCACTGAAGGACGCTTTGCATAACCTTGACGTTGTTCGTTGCTGCCCAAGCAAGGGATTGCCGAGGCAGTACTTAACCCATTGTCGCGGTAGTAACTTTGGTCTCTGCCGAGGCAGTTCGGTTTTCATTGCATTCAAAAACCAAGACAGTTCCAATTGATTTCCACACTACGACACAATATAATCCAACCCATTCTCTCATCTTGATTACTCAACTCTTTTACTTTCTGGTTTATTTTACTTTTTGTTCTTTAGATTATCCTCGAAACCAAATCAATCACTTGTGTTCTTTACTTTTATTTTCTTTTCAGTGCGAGACGATAACATTGAAGGTTTTCACCAATCCCTGTGGAGACGATACTCAATACTCATCACTTTATTACTTGAGACGTGTATACTTGCACAATTGCGGGACACTTTACACACGCAACAAAGCATATAAATATTAAGTTTCTAATTATTAAAGAAAATTCAGTGGTTGTGTGTCTATAGAGCATGCTGGTACAAATTTCATAATTGTGTGCTTATTAAGAAACTATCACCCTAGGTCTTTCATGTGGGTGTGTGTTATTTAAGAAAATTCAATTTTAGTAGGAGTTTGTAATTTTGAAAAAAAAAATGCACATTCGTTTCAGACACAATTTCGATTACTTCAGTTTAAGGATATTTTGAGATTATTTTTTGTAGAAATAAAGTTCTTTTGATTTACGCACACTCTAAATTCAGTAAAGTTTGATCCCACTAAGGTTTAGGAGGACCAGTTGGAAATAGACATATTCGGTTCACATTTCATGTAATTTTCCATGCTACACATCCATGACCGATCTATGTCATTTGACTATATTTGTATATGTGACCATTGATGGGTCTAGTCATGATAAATATGGCGAAGACCACTTTGATCCTATATGGATATAGTTGATGGACGAGATTGTTATAGAATACATATTATATAATAGCAAATTTTTGAGCTCATAAGGTTGTACATTTATCAGGAAACATATGTTGCCCAAGTGGGAGATTGTTGGATTAAAATCCGCAATTGTGGGCACATATGTAAAATGTATGATGCTATTATAAAGTATGACACAAAATCAAGTGACCAATTATATTAGGCGTGTCATGGAAATAAAAGTGTATATACCATAAGATATATTTATAATTCAATGAGGGGCAAAGTTATAAATATTTAATAGTACTATATAAAGAGGTAGTGGTCTCCAAGAAATAGATTAACTTGTATTACTCTTGTCCCTGTCAGAGAGTTTTTACGGCAAGGGCTAACCTATCTTCTTGGAAAATCACAACCACCTTTAAGCAATCTTCATCAAAGGATTCAAGTTGTTCATCTATCGATTAATTTAGGTACGCTTCCGTATTCAGTTTATTGTTCTTGATGATTTGACATGATAGATCTTGGTTTAAATTTTATATCTATTATGGTTTGGTTCTAACAAACAGATCCAAAAGGGCAAGACAACCCCCCATCAAGAGCCAGCGAAGGGAACACCACCAGCAGGAAAAAGACAAAATAAAATCGTAGAAAAACACCCGGCAAAGAGGCACAGATCAAAGAATTCATAGGACAACAACATTTCTTGAACATCGAATTACATCTTCGAGAGCTCCAGGGTCGAACAAGGGTTTCCTTATATATATATAATATAAGGACCGAATCATAAGACAAACTCGAAAGATAGAAGCTGAGACCCAAAGAACACTAGATCCAGCAGCAAGGAAGCCAGCAAAAGTTTTGAGACTATTAAGCTCCAGAGCAAGCAAAATGCAAATAGAGATAAACTTCATACAGTGGAATGACAAGCTTTCAAAGCTTTTATCAACCCTAACAACTAAACAGTGATCAAACAACCGTCTGCACTCAAACGTGATACGATAAAAAATCATTGAGGAAGGCAAAAAAAACAGCTCCCATCGGTAGTTCCTTCCCATAAACAATGATAGTAAGGCCCAAGGCAATCATTTTTTTATGTAGATAACCATCTCGGAGGTTATCCGTAGACTTCAAAGGGTAAAAGGTAAATGAAGTCTCAACCTTACATTCCTCTATTTTTCTTTTTCTACTGCTCACTATTTTTATAGCTGTCAAAGACTCAGCTACATCATTTCCAATAATCAAGGGAGCTGCAACAAGCTCAACAAGCTGATCTTGCATGGAAAAGAATTTTTAGACGCTGCATGTCTATCAAAACCTTTTGGTCAATGCCTTTGATTGAGACCTGTCCACTTTGTGAGGTCCTAGATTGACTCACTTTTTTTAAATTCACGCGGTTCAAGGATGATGGAAGAGAAAATCTCGTGAAAAGATAAAAAAATTGGCAATTTTTTTTAAAAGATCCTTCTGACATCCTAGGATATCTAGAATCTGTGATTTTGACAGGTTTGCAAGGCAATGTCTTAGCTTCTTCTCCAACTTTGGGCTGGTTTCCAGTCACCGGCACCAAGCTCTCAACGTTCATCCACACCGAGCCATGAAACCACCAAGAGCAGTGCTCGCACGGAGCCACGAAACCAGAAGGCAAGGGAACATCCTTCTCAAGACCGAAACAAGACTTCGAGCCAAATCTTTTCAAGACTAAGATTTTACCTAAAACATAAAGAAAAGCAATAAATCCAAGAGAGACCTCACCAAACCACCGGTCATGAAAGTCAAATCTTCTCCCCACAATCGCTCGTTGCCACCTATTTCCTCTACTCAGATCAAACTACATAGAAGACCAATGGTGCCTCTTGAAAGGAAAAATTCACACTACCAAGACTGCAAACGAGCAAGACTTTCGTTAGATTGAGTACATAAAAGGAAAAAAGAGGAATTGAGGGGCAGAAGGATGAAAAACTCAGCCTTAAACGGTGGTTCTTTTGCAACCATGGCGAAAGGAAACTCGTTAAAATTTTAAGAATTTTTAACATGACTTTAGTAGTGAATGTCACGTGGACGATGTTTTTCCTCAAAATATTATGCTGAAGGATTGTGAACCACTCCCCCGTCGGTGATGTCACCCCTCATTAATGATGTACATATATTTGAGATTCACACTAACTAAATCCAAATAACATAATTGGCTACAACCAATCAAGCAACCTATTCTCTTTCTTTCTTTGTGTCTAGCGACCTACATGATATTAAAGTGCCACCATGTGTAAAAGTAGACTTTCTTTTCCTCAAGTGATACCATACATATTCAAGTGTTGGGAGAAGGCGTTAGTTCTAATTTTTTTTGTTTAAAAAATCACTAGATCTTGCACTTGTCTTCCAATTGAATTAAATCGGCGTGAAATCGGGCAGTTAATGGGTCATTTTGATACCATTTGTCACATGATCATTATTTTCTTTCCAAAAAATATATTTGATAGAATGTGCAGCGCTACCGTTTATATATCCAAAAACCTTATTTTTTTTCTTTATGATGTGTGATTAATGTTCTCGTCTCTTCTTATGCGTGACAACATGTATATAAAAAATTTTAATGAGATATATATCATATATGATTGCTCTCAAAAGCAACATATTTTTCTAATATTTTTTCGACTTGTCGAGAGTAATTAGATGTTTTTATAATTTCTTTTAGACATTTTTAAATTTTTTTATGATTTTATTTTTTCAGATTTTTATAAATATACTTTTAAAATTTTATATTTACTTATTTATTTAAAAGAAATTTAAGATTTCATAGAAACTTCATTTTTTTATATTTTTGAAATATTTTAAAGTTTTCTTTTTAAGAATTATTGTTATTTTTTATATAAAAGTACCCAAATAATTTCCTTAATCCTTTAACAGATAGATGTTTCGTGGAATGGAAATTAGCTTTTGACAGACGTAAACAATAAATATAGCAATCCACTGTAAAAGAAAAACTATAATAATAAAAAAACAGTTCAAAAGATTACCACATCTATTTTCATATTTGATCTGCCAAACATGGTGAATATATACATTAAATAAACTTACAGCAAAATTTTAGTGATGAACTAATTTCTCATTCATTCACTACAGGTTAGCATAAGTTCCACTAAGAATAACAGAAAAAGCTGGAATCAGAAACAAAACATTTTATCACCAACAGTAGAACAGGCCAGCAGTGTATGTGTAAAACATAAGATTCGGAATTGTGAGAAATCATTTGTCAACAAAAGCTCAGAATCTTGTTCGCTTTGCGACCTTCAAAGTCGCTTTTTGTTATCGGCCGCCACTGCATGTAAAGTATGTTGAGAGAAATAGCTTCCAAGGCAAGGGGCAACCACTTGCAGCTTAATGTGTCATTCACTTTGTAGGTAATAGGTTCCCTCACTCTTTAAATTACATCTGCTTCACTCAGTTACTGACTGAATAAAAAGAAATCCCCACCAGAAATGATCATCTCCTCGTTGAACAACCTTGATCCTTTCTGGCAACTGAACTACAAGTACAGAGATGCTGCAAATACTATGTCTCTTTTAATTTTAGAGACAGCCTCTTCGAATTTTGTTTCGAGCTGCGTCTCCCCAATTGACTTGGCGGCTAGAATAAGTTGCTGAAGAACTTCTTCTAGTCGTCTGATGGCTCTTATTAAGCTGCCCTCAAAAACCTGAGTAATTTCCATAATTTCATAGAACTTGGACCCTTTGGCCCAAGCATATACAGCTTCCATAATATCAGGCCGAAATGAACTTACAAAGCTCTCCACATCAATTTGAACCTGTGAATAAATACTTCATACAAGTCAACTACTTCTCTTACAAGACAACAATCAAGCAACATGCTAAGGTGTATTCGCGTACCAATCCTACCAAAATGGCAACATCAAAATATGATCATTCCTAAATGAAAGCGTTAGCAATTCTTTTGACCGATGTCTAGATCAACATACAGATATGCCTCAGGCCATATGCAGTTGCCAGTTGCTATTTTTCTTGCTTTCTTGTTTTTGGTTTTGTTATCTAATTTAGTTCTCTGTATCATACTCAGAACCAAAAAACCTTCATTATTTACTGTTATTGCTAGTATCCTAAATTCTTGTGTCCTAAGTTCTCGTGAATTGGTTTTATCACATAAATTATAGGGGGATGAATCCACTTTTAGTCTCAACGTTTCACATGTTTTTAGCTCAGTCCTAAACATTTGAGAAATGCTATTTCAGTCCAACTGTTGTGAGATGTTTGAACATTAGGACTGAGCTAAAAACTAGTAAATTTTTAGGGAAAAAGTGCAATTGTTCCAAATGTTACAATCGAAACAATTAAACAGCTCAAGTCAGAATCTTAATTCAGAACCAAACTATCTTTATTGAACTGAGCTTGTTTGAGGTCAACTACTAAGATGGACCAAGTACAGCCCAGCCCAGTTGCACATATTCCTTCCAAAAAAGAATACTTGCTTCATAGCAACACACAACCAAGGTCCAGGGTTTAATTCTCCCTTCATATACCAGAAAACAGGAGGAAAAAAGTGTACACTTGCATTTTTCTTGTCATGTCCAAACAAGACCTTAACCACCCAACTGGTCCACCAACATAATGATCAAATATCTGAAACACAACCTAGAGCCAGACATCTATTTTCATTTAAGCCAGAAATGAGTTCCAAACCATCCCAGACATCTTATCTAACTTGCTTCCCAAAATCCAAAACAAAGATTGCAAAACGGACACAAATAAAAGGCACAGTAAGATGAAGTTTCTAGTATACCTTGCACTCAAGCTGAACTTTTGCAATCCTCCGTGCTGTATCCTGTAGTTGTGTAAAGAGAAGCTCCAGTTCCTCCCTGGGCTTTGCAGCATCTTGGAGCTTCTCCTGCCAAACAAAACAAGAGAGAAGAGAGACAATTTCTTCTGCCTTTATATCTTTCAGAACCCCACTGAACATAAGCTCTGTCAGAGTCAACTCATCAGCACTACTGATTTCACAGGCAACCTTTCCCTTCAATTCAACAACATCATCACTTGTAATGTATCTGCAATAAAATCCGATATAAGAGAAAAACTTGGGCGTTAGAGGTGTCTTTGCAACAAGCTTAAGATTTGTTAAGCATAATCCATTAAAAGGCTACAACATTGTGAAGGGCACAAGGCGGACTCTAGACACTAGAACCAGTGTATTGTCTAAGGCATAAGGCACACATGCTGTTAGGGTCCCATGTTATGGATCGAGTCACCAGACAATTTGTAGAAAAAACCATCTACCATAGCAGGGCTTTTCCCCTTCTTTTTGTTTCTTCCTCGGAGATACCCTATGATGAATGTGTGGAAGTCGTCAAAGCGAGTCCCTTACCTTAGACTCGTTAGAGAGAGTTAAACCTCTTAGAATTGAATTAATCTGACTTAATTTTATTGCTTCCAATCGGCCTCTTTAAATAGAAGTTACATATTA
Organism: Hibiscus trionum; assembly: GCA_030270665.1. NCBI lineage: Eukaryota > Viridiplantae > Streptophyta > Magnoliopsida > Malvales > Malvaceae > Hibiscus > Hibiscus trionum. Next base: position 2,390,142 of record BSYR01000021.1, on the reverse strand, counting down.
CTTGTTTGAATAAAAGACCTAACTAAGGCAATTAAAACAAGGACTCTAAATACTCCTAATACCATAAAGACACTTTTAAGGAAAATCTCCTAATACTAATAAACTAATATTCTCCTAAAATAATAACAATTTTTTCCCTAAAACGAAAATATTATTTCCCTAAAAATAATTAACGCTGATCAACATCGACAAAGGCATCCATAACACACACACACACACGACAAAAAGGGCACAATATGTACTTTTTGGCATGTGTGTGCATAAATATAGAGCTAAGGATACATAATATATTAATGAACTCTAAAGACTGCTCCAGTTTATCCTACAAGACATAAGAGTGTGTGTGTGCATAAATATAGAGCTTAGGATACATAATATATTAATGAACTCTAAAGACTGCTCCAGTTTATCCTACAAGACATAAGAGTGCTCTAGCATATCCTAAAAACATAAGAGTGCTCTAGCATATGCAATAAAACATGCAACATTTTAGTTTCTTGTTTTGGTCAATATACACGATTCCCTTGTGATCACAAGTCTGTTGTTCAATACTAAATATTGAGAAGTATAGAGTGTGATATTTCCTTTTTTAATAGTAAAGGGACAGTTAATTAAAAAGAGAGAGTAAAGAGTACTTCAATCAGGCAAGGGTCTGAGGTGCATTTGTTTTCTGGTGCTAAGATGCAACGCCTTACAACACAGATTGAGCGATGAATAAATTTGAGTGCAAGGCAAAACTAAAATACATAAGAAACTGCATGCATCATTAAGCATTTACAGCAAAAAAAATCAAAGCAATAGTGGGAAAAAAAGATGAGTGGTTGTATTATGAAAATAAGGTTGTATGTGAAAGACCCTAATCATGTGGACAATGAGGAAGGAGGATCTTTATTTTGAAACCACTGCCAGTGATCTTTTGTTGGTCTCCAAGACTGAAGAAACAATAAAAAAGATCTCCAGAGCAAAACATATCAATACTATGCCGACATCAAGCTATGAGACCATGAGAAAATTTTGCCAATGAATCCAAAGAAATCATAAACGGTTTTTCTTACCCTAGCCTCCTTAGAACCCGTTTTCTTGCCTTAAGCTCATCTTTAAAAGCCAAAGCTGTGGAAGAACGCATTGTTTTCTTAATTGATCTGATCTTGGATGTCATTTCTTCCTTCCTGTTTAAAAGTTTAAGCTTTTGCTCTATGAGCGGGGATTTTGCAATTTCATGCTTTTCAAACAGGCTCTCTAATGCCTCCAACCTACGGACGGCCTTTTTATATGAGTTGCTTTGAATCTGAAAAATGGAAAAATCATTTGATAAGTAACTGAAAATAATAATGATGATAAGAATAAGAACAATACCAGTAGCAGCAATAGTAGAAGAAAGAGAAAATTAGGTATTTTCTTCATAAAATATCATGAAGAAAAAAATTAAACATATACATTCTCGTCAGTATCCAGGGGCATTCCATTAGGATATCTAGAAATAAATTCTGAAAGCTTCTTCAAGGCATTCTCTCGAGCTTCTAATGGCAAAAGATCTTTCGGTATGGTCAAGCGTGCACTACTTAAACTAGTAACCTGTCCAAGGCACAAATAATAAATTAAATTATTCTCTCATTGGATGAACATTAGTTTCAGCAAGACTAAAGAAACAAGTTTGAAGTATATTTGTGTTAACTTTTGATGCTAAATACTTGGACAAAGCTGAAACCAGAAATGAAATCTACTAAATCCTGACAGATTCAATTTGCTTCATTGCACAAAGAATAGACAAATTTTTAAAAAAGAAAGGAAGAATAAAAAAGGGCTCTGAATATTGTAATCACATATTGCAATAATAAAACAAAACAAAATATGCAGACTGTTCTACCAGAAAAGCAAGATTCTTCTACCTGAGGCAGAAGGTGCAATACTTAAGTATAATATGTTCAGAACTAACAAAAATGACTATTGTTGTTCACTTCATATAGAATATGTAGAGGACAGGAAGGGAGAAAGAGGGGTATGGCAAATGGCTATGCAAACACAAGAATAGCATAGGTATATGCCAATAAGAAATAACTTTTTCTTTTGTACTGAACATAAGACTCGTGCATGTCTTCTTTTCTAGTACATGTTGAATGTCTGGTGGTCAATGTATACTTAGGATTATATGCACATTGCATCTACCATGACATTTCCCTTCAGTAATATGCCAAAGTTGCCTAATTTATCTTTACAACTCTTTTATACTTCAAATATAATAAATTTGCCCGTTCGAAAAAAAAAAAAGAAATATAATAAATTTCACAAATTTTCACTTATTCAACATTCCCCCACAGGGCTGAAAATATAAACCAAGAAGTTCATGGATTTCACCTGAGAAAGAGGCACAGAAACAACAAGAGGTTCTCCAGGCTCTTTCAAAGGGACGATCTTAATTGTTTTCTTCCCAACACTGTCTTTGCTCACATTACATCTTGTAAGAATATCAAGGATATAACTTGCATCTTCTGGTCTTTTACTGGTATCATCTGTGCAACAAGAATTTCACACCTTTGTTACTAATTGAACTTGAAATGTTAAGGCACTTTTTGACAATTACAAGAAAGTCAACATCGACCTCCAAAACAAAAGGATCAACTTCAAGTTCTCACCTTCAATAATACTTTTCACTCTATGAAAGTCCATTAAAACACCCCAGGTAACATGACCCTCAATGGAGAAAGATGGAGATGTTTCATCATCAATGCATTGTATACATACAGGCCTGCCAGATTTCATATAGGGTAAACAATACTTTGGAGAAAACACAATATCACGAATATCTTTCTTCAAACTTTTGTATTGCTGAATCAGATTATAATAATTTTTCAAACTATCTTCTTCTTCAATTATCATTGAATCCCTCTCCTCTTCAAGAGCCTTTACTTGTTTCTGCAAATATAACATCTTGCATCAGATTAATTGACAACAGCCGGAAAAAAGGTTGCATGTTTGGTTTTAATTAGAGAAAGAAAGTTTAATTATCATGGAACCATCCCTTTTTTCATGCGCCCGTACACACTTCTGCAACTATAACCTCTTGCATTAACAATGGCCTCAAGAATAGTTAAATAACTCAAAATCCTATCCATGTTAGGTTTGCATTAGAGGAAGTGTTCATTACTATTACAAGATCATTTATGCTCTAAACTGTAGATCTTGATAAATGTCCATGGTTAACACAACATAAAGCTTTTAACTCTTCCTGCTATCTTTTCTAACTAGATGCAGGATCGCATCCTGGTTCCTAGCCAAAGAGCCAAAAGGGGCAGTGTCCATCGACTTGCTTACTGGGAACCCTCGCTTGGCCGATTCTCTGCTTTCCTGCAGCAAGGCCAAGCCGAAACTCATTCAGTGGTCCCCTCCTCCCGTTGGTTTCTTCAAGATGAATGTAGATGGGGCTGTAATCAGAAATTGGAAGAAGGGAGGTATCGGTGGGTTGCTAAGAGACTCTGACAGCACAGTCCTAATGAGCTTTCACGAGGCAGTGGGATCCGGACCTCCCATTCTAGCTGAACTAAAAGCTATCAGAACAGGTCTGAAACTTTTCCTCAGTTCTATGTGGAGCTCATCGGGTCGTCTCATTTTGGAGAGTGATTGTTCGGTAGCTTTGGAATGGATTAAGGGCCTTACTGCTTACCCTTTATGTTATGAGAGTATTGTTAGGGAAATTCAGTCCATGGTACTAGATAGGAATGTTATATGCTGCCTGGTTTCCAGGATTGCTAATTGTAAAGCTGATGATTTAGCTAAGAAAGGGATCGGGTAAGTGAGCTTAGTCTTCTTTGAGAGTGGGTGTTAGATTAGTAAGGGGTTCCTTGCTAATCTCTGTAATTTATTGTACTCTTCTTCAGTCAATAAAATTTTGAGGCACTCTTTTCCTCCTTCCTCTGAGTGTCCGCTTCTCACCCTCGGGAATCGGATAGTTAAGAAGGGGGTTTTTAATGAGGCCTCCTATTCTTATCAAAAAAAAAAACATAAAGCTTTTAACATGATCATTCATGGAGCACTTTGACAGTTTTTAATGAGTTTTAGAAGAAAAAAAGACTTAGTAACGATCAATTTAGTCCATACTCAAATTTGAGTCATTTCATCTACAAATTAAATCAGTCACATCACTACACAAGGCAAGACCTTAGAACGGTACAGGTATTGCTGATATTTAAAGTCAACTGTTTGCCTTGGCCCTTGAGTACTGTATTCATTCTTCTATTTTTCACCTTTTTCTTTCTATGCATTTTTAAAAATGAAAATAAACAAAGAAGAAGCAAATATCAAAAGTATCATTCTTCTCTTTGTATAGCTTGGGGTCATACATAGGACACATTTTGTTGTGAGTGTCCTTGTTCTTTTGTAGCAGTTTTCTGCTTATTGGATAATAAAAAGCTAAACTTATCCCAAAAAAATATCAAATAATCAGAGTCTAGATTTTAGAAACCTTGGTTAAAAACTAAAGCATATTTTCTCAACTAAATATTTTGTCTTTTCATTCTCTTATTCCCAACTAAATATGATAACTCATAAATTACTAGAATTTTATACTCTTTCATCTTATTTCCCATCAAAACCTTTTATTACTGTGCTCCTTACCAATAGCTTTAAAGGCGGAATATTTCACTTTATTCACTTTTCCTTCAGAATTCTAACCCCTTAACACTCCAATGACATGAGAACTTTGGAAGTAAATGTCTTTGATCACCAGAGAGCCATAGCAAATTGAACTACCTAGCAATTCAACGCAACTTGTTGGCTTAAGCCTTAAAAGCTAATAACTAATGTTCTCTCCAAGAATAACTGATACCTTATAATTTCACTATCAGCTATTAAAAGAACAGTTTAAATATTCAGAATCCGGAGAACCATAATTAAAGAGATCGACATCAAATTATAGAAGTTCTGGAATCTAATAAAAACTGACCTCAAGGTCAGGAATTGCACGATCAGCTTGAAACTGATAGAATGAATTACGAAGCATACTTTCAGGATCAGCATCTTCACAGCGCAATTGATTCAATAGCATATTGTAGCTTAAGTGGAAGGCACTGAAATGAAATGAAAAGGAAATTAACAAAAATTCATAGCTCTTTAATTATAGAAAAAATCATAATTATTAAAATATGCATTCTAAATCCTCCACTCAGAATCCTTAACAAAGTTTTCACCAGTTGTTGCCCATCCCACAGTGCTGACACCCTAGCTTATTAGGAGTTACATATCATCCTTATTCACAACAAAATAATATAGCTACTATCAAGAAGTATGTCCAACAAGAAATCAGCTACCGCAAACTAAAATCCTCTTAAAGTCAGCTCAAAAGGATTTCCCCCCTAAAAGAGAATATTTTTTATCCCTTCTTAAAGTTAAGAACTTCAATCAAAGACTGATTTTTGTGAATTCGTTGTCAGCAGGCTTTGTTACTCATTAAACTACAGAGGTTCTGTTGGTGTTTAAAGAAAGCAGGAAGAGGTAAGACCTCTCACATTTTTTATTAAAACACACAACAACAACAAATTACTTGATCCCCCTTTGAGTTTTCTATTTCTGCAGGCCTTTTATGGGTTCCCCTTTTCATCTTTCCAACTAAAAAAGCCCAAGAACTCGAATTTAGACTCACGCGCATAGAAAGTTACATAGTCAAAATTGTTGTAAACAATTGTCCCTCCAGCATTATCATTATGAAACTCGCTTAAGTTTCCTTTTGGAATGGGGAAAAGGGTCCACATATATGAAATCATAGATAAACTACAAGTTTCATGCATGAATGTTTAGCAGCATGAAAGTTATTTTGAAATACATGAATCCAAAGAACCACCAAAACATGGAAGACATTGATAAGTGTAATTTAAACAGGCCGTATATGGTAGATCAAATATACCTGTTCAAACTATCAGCATTTCCCTTGAGCATCATTTTAGCCGTAGATGGTTCCATCCTTTCATCCACCATAAGAATGCATATTCCACGTGCATCAATACCTCGACGACCAGCACGGCCACTCATTTGTATGTATTCTCCACTGGATATCCATCTAAACTTGTCCCCATCAAATTTGCGAACATTTGTAAACACGACAGTTTTAGCAGGCATGTTTAACCCAATACTGAAGGTCTCTGTGGCCAACAAACACTGAAGAAAAACTCAGTTTTTGTTCTTCGGTTCATAGTAAGAGTCATATGAATTGCCCAAATAAAGAAAAAGAAAATTGTTTATATAGTAAACAAGTGATACAATTTTCTGAGATGCTCAACATAATGCAGGTTCTTCAAAACAAATCAACCTAAAATCATAGGTTGCTCAGAAAGTGTAAAATAATATTGGTCTAGCAATATTCTCATAACCAGTCTGTTTAAAAATAAGCACCAAACTGAAGGTAATGATAAATCATAAATAACATGGACAGAAAGGAGATCACGCAGTTACATGTTTTCCACAGATGTAAAGCTTGTGTGTCCACTAATGCAATGACCAGAATCCAGATATACAAAAGCACCTTGATATAAGCATTTCGGAAACTAACCAAGACAAATTCAAGAGATAAAAAAATGGAAGGGTGGGAATTTTCAGACTCGAAGTTAATGTGAAACAAATACATTCAGGCACTCAATACACTTCCAGAAAAAAAAAATCAAGAAAGCAAAATAGTACAGTGAATAAAGGGCAAAATGTTTTTGCAGGTGGGCTCCAATCCAAAGACGGGCAAAAGATACTGCAGGCAAACTAGCCATCAGACTGCTAGTTATCCATTTAATTTAAGAACTGAAAATTCCACCAACTGTAGGTATATTCAGTAACTAACCAGTAACCAGTCAGTATGATAATGTTATGGACTTATGGTCAATCATTAAACCTTTAACATATGCACTAACTTAAAGATATAACTCGAGTGTATGTTCCCAACCTTAATCAATCCTTCCTGAAATAATATCTCAATCACTTCCTTTAGAATGGGAAGCAAACCAGAGTGATGCACACCAATTCCACGTTTCAAAAGCGGTAAAATGTTTGACACCTGTAAAAGCATATGATTGGAGGCATAACAAATATCTGAGCAAAACAAAATAACAAGTCATAACAGAATAGCATCTAATTCTGAAATATAATTTTCCATGTAAAACACAACCGTTGCATATAAGTAGCTGAACATTCCATTTTATTTTATTTCTGTTCTTTCTTAATATTCTTTTTTCTCCTTTTTTTGAAAAAAAAAGGACATAAAACATTTTTACCACCAACACTAAAAAATAAATAAATCAAACAAAAACCAAAACAAATTTTCAAATCGTTTCCAACCCATTGGAATGTATGTGCTCCAGACAGTATTTGAGAGAGGTTGAAAAATACCTACAAATATGAACAAAATTCAAAAAAATTTAAATAAGCCGTAAACCTGGCACTTCTCCCATTCTTTATCCATTCTAGCTTAAATCAGTAGAACCTTGAATATCAGAATTTTGCAACAAGTTTTTGATTACTGATTTTTTTATATCTAATTAAAAATTCAAAAATAGAAGGAATAAATAAATAGACAATAAAAAGTAAAAAAATGAAACTCTTGCTAACTAAACACAACATTTCATAAAGCTTGTAACTCAAAGAATGGATGGTCATTTTGGGAGGTACCCGGGAATAATTATAAATTTACAGTTCATATTTATTTTCAATCTTCTATGTACAAACATTTATACATTTACATTCAAACATGTCTCGTGGATTTAGAAGAGGAATAACAACTTGCCTGAGGTAGCTTCTTATCATCATCGGAAAGCATATCCATAGCACTCCAGAAGATTGTTTCTATATTTCCTTTCTCGTCATCATCATTTAAATCCATCTTTGCCATCTAATTTATAAGAAAAGAACAAGACAATTAAGATAATAAAAAGAAAATATAACCTAACAGAAAATCGGGTGCATGTGCCTAAAGGGAATATCAGGAAATTTTAAAATATAAAAGAAAAAATAGAAACTCGGGACATCTGGATAAGAAAAAGAGAAAAAAATAACCTTCAAAAACAGTCTATCATATAAGCAATAATATACATGTTTAAATAAAAAGGTTCCATACAACACCCTTCCTCTGCTTACAAAAAAAACAAAAATTGAAAAAAAAAGACTCACCTGCATTGCAAGAAATTCACATTCCCTTTTGCTAAAGCTGAAAATTATCACAGGGTCATACTGTCGCTGAATGATCATTTTCACCAACTTGAAGATGTCACTTTGTTCGTTGACTTTTCCCATCACTAACCCCTTCTGTGATTTACCATTATTTCTTTTCTTGTCATTTTCACTTATAGGAACTAGTGCATTCAAAGCTTTCTGAAAACTATCCTCACGAAATTTTCCTTTCTCATCTACCACCAAAAATAGACCATCACCTCCAGCAGGGAAAATATAATGCTGAAGTGGGGTTGGCCGATAATCAGTGTAAACAATGTGACATGGTTGTTTGTGAACCTGCAACAGTAGAACCAAAATAAGCATAAATATTTCAGCAATTAAACAAGCTATAAAGTTAATGATCTATAGAAGCACCTAACAATGTAAGCTAATGTGCTTCTAGATCCCAAAAACATCCTACTCAAAATAATGTGCATAATGTCCTCAAGATTCCTAATCACTTTTTAGGTACAAAATCCAATCACAAGAATCAACAGCAGGGGTCATTAGGATTAGGACTAGTATTTCACATAGGAACATTTAAAAGGAAATGAAAACACAAAGTTGATATGCTCCTAATATCTCTTCTTAAATCATTTACTAAGAAAAAATTATATATAAAAGCAACATAAATATATAGGCTTTGGTTCTTCAAGGAGGGTTCAGCTATTGTCCATTACTTTTTTGTCCATATCGTGTAACATACCTTCCATTACTATTCACAATAATGGTTTTCACAACACATTGGTGGATCGTAGAAAGACAAATGGTGATGTAAATATCAGAAAGTAATCGAGGGAACCCAATCCATTAAAGAAAAGAAATTCCGAAAACATAGTTGAATAGTAGTAAATGGATAAGAAAGTAGCTGTACACAGGATACACACAATTGATTATTAGAAGAAAGCAACTTCCAAATAAAATTTTCTCCATCTTTTCTCCTGCAGGGGAATTTTTCTACCTCACTCATTATGATTCCATAAATTAAATATTATAATGAAAAACAAGTTAGTCTTAAATGAAATCCTCAAACTTGAAAGCATCTACTTAACATTTTAGTAAACAACATGAAAAGAATACAAAAGGTTGGTCACTAAATCAGTAACTGATTTCCATAAATCTCCAAAGTATTAAAGGTCCAGAAACAAATAACAGGATAAGGTTCAAAACTTCTTAGTGTTTGAATATCAATCATTCTCAATAGTTGAAGACAGCTTGAAAATATAGCTTGGAAAAATCCCATGATAACTAAACAATACAAAGCCAGTTCCAAAGAATCTCAATCCTAGTACTCCTAAGTAAAAACATAATAAGTTTTAGAAGATTGGAGTAACCATTGTTTTTAAGTTTTAACACTCTGATTGTTTCTTCAAGGAGCATCAATTGAGAAGTAAAGAAAAATGTTTTGCATCTAGAAGAACTCATGCAGCATGGTTCTAGAAAACCTAAATCATGCCATCTGTCACACAAGTCAATATAAGTTGCAAAAAAAAACGGGTTGACAAAAACATGTCACCCAAAAGCATGGTTCAATCAGGGGTTGTACTGATGAAAAGACTACATATTCCAAGGTAGTAACTTCACAGAAAACTACCATCAATCATGTTAGCTATCAAAATAATAATAATGGCGTTGTAATAAAAAGATATTAATTCAAGAATATGAGATTTTGTGTTGGGTTGTTTTATGTAGTTTAGTTTCGACTGTTCTCCTCTTCACATTTCCTCAAAGAAAACTTTCCTACCTTCCATTTATGGAAGGAAAAGGACATACAAAACACCAACCTTTCACATGTTACAAACATACCCTACCGAAAGAAATGAATGTAAGTTGGCTGAAAAGCATTGATTAATTATATTCAAGTTGAAAGTTGGTGAAGAAATTCAAGCAAAGATAAACCACCTTTGCCACCCAATCAGCAAATTCCTTCGCATTAGGCACAGTTGCTGAAAGAAATACAAATCTAGAGTTCTTCGGTGCCATGACAATACTCTCTTCCCATACAACACCTCTCTCGCGATCACGCATGTAATGCACTTCATCAAAAACAACCCATGCCACCTCACGAACAATCTCGGATCCTTTATACTGCATACTACGCCAGATTTCTGTGGTCATCACCTGAAATCAAACAGTTGGGAACATAAAAAAAGAATCAAATACTAAAGGAGAAAACATAAAGCGGGAAAGATAGCAAGTAAAATACCAACCAAGCAAGAAGCATTAGGGTCAATGGTAACATCTCCGGTCATCAAACCAACATCGGAAAACTCCTCTTTAAACTCCCTATACTTCTGATTGCTGAGAGCTTTAATAGGTGAAGTATATATAACACGCTGATTATTCCTCAAAGACATAGCAATTGCATATAAAGCTACTACAGTTTTGCCTGCTGATGTATGTGCCGATACCTGTATTGAAACTAGCATTTCACTTACTCTAATTCATGGTGGGAAAAAAGGGGGAAGAAGAAAAGAAAATGTTACCAGGACAGATTCTCCATTATTGAGGCAGTTGATAGCTTCAGACTGAAAAGGGTCAAGCGTGAAAGGGAACTCCTTGGCGGGTTTACAGTCAGCTGGAATGTGTGCGGAGGAAGCATAAGGAACATAACCTTCAGGGTATGAAACATCATGGACACAGCCGACAGCTTCCTCCGCCAACGCCAAGCCGTCTCCACCGTGATGTATCTTCTTCTGCAGCGGCGGAGGAGACTCAGAGGATGCCTCCTCAGCTGGCTTCCTCTTCAAGGTTACCATTTATTAATCTAGTTTAAGATTTCTAAGCAAGAGAGGGAAAGAAAGAGAAGTGTCTATCCTGTGGCAGCGGCGGCAACTAGGGGAAACGTTTAGACCCAAAATATAGACAATTTTGGGTGAAAAACCCCTTTTTAATTATTATCTGAAAAATGGCTCCCAAACACTTTTATTTGGTAAAATGACCCCCTTTCTTGCCAGGTCGGCCGACCTCGCGTTTTGTAGGACGCGAGGTAGGACCTCGCGTTCTGCAGAACGCGATTTTAGTCGACGTGGCATTGCAGTTCGTGGTAACGGTTTCACAGTAACTCGCGTTCTGCAGAACGCGAGGTCCCCGAGAAATTGAAAAGGCGGCTGGAATATATCGCACGGACCTCGCGTTCTGTAGGACGCGAGGTCTGTGCATTTCCAGCCTGAACCACAAGCAAAAACATGCCTAAGTAGGCCTGTTCGAACCCAATTTCGAGCGTGTAAATGGAATATTTTTAGCGATCATCGAGTTTGGGGTCGTAGTACTGAAAATTGTCTATCGTATGATACCAACATGGTTAATTTCCGTCCATTCTACAATTGTTTAAAATGGCTTCGAAAACCCTATGCTAGCATACTTTTTTTGATTGAAGTTGTATTTCAACTAATGTCGATAGGCATGTTCGAGAAGAATTTCATACGTATAAATTTTAAATTTTTAGGTAACATCGAGTTTGGGGTTGTAGTATTGGAAATTCTCTATCGTATGACACTGACACGGTCAATTTTCGTCCATTGCACGCTGATTTAAAGTTGTTCGAAAACACTATCATAATATATTTTTTTTGAATGATTGAAAATATAAGATGACGGATTGTATAAATCGAAGTGGACTGACTTTATTGATTAGATTGTCACGTGCGAACTCACATATACAAATGAAAAATAATTAATTAATACGAGGCGCTGAGCGATTAGGACACTTAGGAGCTGTGTGCCCAAGATTTCGATATATAGAACAATGTTTCTTTTGTCCGGTTTTCTCTCGATGTTCGACCAAATCCTCGGCACAATATATTCTTGTAGAAGGTGGACGTCCTTTGGCTCGTAGTAGTGCTGGATCTGGGCGTATGATCGGTTCAGTGTCCACAGCATTTGGATCAACCTCATTTCCGATTGGAGGAAACTCTTTTTCATAAACTTTAAGCACCGTTTTGAGTAAGTATACCGGATCAACCATATGCATGTATTCTATTCGTTGGTTAGTGCAAGCAGCAATGGCGTGTGCGCACGGGTATTTGAAAGTTTGGAATATTCCGCACTCGCAGGTTTTTTCCCTCAGATCTACAACGTAAACGTTGTGCTGAATGCCTTCTATCCGCCTAGAAAATTCCGCAACACGAAACAAGTGTCCTTCTCGCGAGAAGAGAGTTGCTTGCACCTGTCTTGATTGGGCCAACTGAATATGCAGTCTTGAGCGGAAATCTGGATGGACTTTGTGTCCACCTGCCATGTACTCAGCTGCTTGCCTGCCCAAGGTTGCAAAAAGGGTAGCTAAACGATAATAGGTGGCTTTGACAATGGAAGTGATAGGCAACTGCCGAACTCCCTTCAGTGATGAGTTCACTGCCTCAGCCAAGTTCGTTGTCATGTGACCATAACGTTTGCCCTCGTCATACGATCGAAGCCATTTTTCCTTTGGGATTTTTTCAAGGTATTCTGCGCCTTTTTTGTTTCTCGCTCTCAATTCCTCGAGCAGCTCAGCCACCTCTTGTTTGTAGTGCGAGTTGCCTACGGAATGACAGTTGAATAGTTATGGGAGTAAGAAATAATATAGTAAATGAAAATGCCATAAGGACGTACCCATATCGAGCACCATTTGACGTTCATCACGGTTCTTGTATTGCAGCAGGTAGTTTGCGGCTATGTGCCGCAAGCAGAAACGATGGTGAATGTATGGAGGCTTCCAATAGTCACCCAAATTTTGTATCGCCCACAGCAGCGCTGTGCCTCTGTCAGAAATAACACACACCCCTTCATCCCTTCTTCTTCGTATTACAGGATCAAGGACATATTTTCGTAGGTTCTTAAGGAAGAACGTCCAAGACTCCATATCCTCCTTCGGGACGATTGCGAATGCAACAGGAACGCATTTGCGATTGCCGTCCTGTGTTATAGCTAGAAGTAGGATATGTGTATATTTTCCGTACAACCATGTGCCGTTGTTGAATGGATCGAAAGATCGATATTTACCAAGAGGGGGGTGAATTGGAAAATTAAAGGATTGTAGTGGAAATTGGCAAATTAAAAATGATGAACACGAAATTTAGAGTGGTTCAAGTTCCAAATGAACTCTACATCCACTACCTTAGTCTCACTAAGGATTTGCAACAATTTCACTAAATTGATCTTCCCCTTTTCTAGGACAAGGAGGCAACCCTTTACAATATCGGTTGATTTTTCTACCCAAAAATCAACCTAACCCTCACACAAGAGAACAAAGAAATTTGTAGGCTAATTAGGTATCTCTCAATACAAATGATAGCCCCAATACAAGCACTCAACCCAATTTTACAAAATATGAATGAAGAACACAAATTGGGATTTTACACAAATTTGGGATTTTTGCTCAAATGCTTGAATTTGATGTTTGGATGTTTACTTTTGGATCAATAGTTGTTGCTGATGCTTTTGGATGTCTCTTTTATACCTTCTCATTGATTTCTAGCCGTTTGGGTGGTTGGGAACATAAATGGAGCCGTTGGAACCCTCTCTTGCCACCATAAATGCAGTCTGCACCAACCCGTTTCGGAACACGGGGAACCTGTTTCGGAACGGACTAAAATAGAAAGAGCCGTTGGGGTGCATTTAAGAGCCCGTTTCGAAACGCCTTAGGGCCGTTTCGAAACGTTTTTGCCACTGTCAAGGGTCGTTTCGGAACGGTCATAGCCCGTTTCGAAACGCCTTAACGGTTTTCAGAAAATCAGTTAAAACATACAACGGTCATATTTTTTCAAAATAAAACCTAGCCCTTGTTTCGGAACGGGAGTGAACCGTTTCGAAACGAAATGGCTACTGTCAAAGGGTCGTTTCGGAACGGGCTTGATCCGTTTCGAAACACCCCTTTTATATTTAAAAATCTGAAATATTTGAAATAAAACAACCCTTTTTAAATCCTATATGAAGAACAGTTTCAAAACGAGTTGTGCCGTTTCGAAACGGTTTTAAGTGTTTCGATACACGTTTCGGAACGGTGGTCGACAGTGGTGAAAATGTTTCGAAACGCCTAATGCCGTTTCGAAACGGGTACTTGAAAAACACTGTTTTGGCTTGAAACACTTAGAAAAATATTTGAAATAGTATGTTTTAACTTGGGCATAATACTAAAATTATATGGGGATATTTTGAGGACTTAAAATTCGTTTTGACTTTTTCGATTTAGTCCTTAGGTTTTTAGTTATATCAAAATTAAAATATTTGTTTCACAATGCCGTCGATTTGGACCATCGGTTTGCAGTGCTTGAATGCGTTGATGCACTGGGGGAAAGTCCAAAATAACCGGTGGAATTGACAAACACCTCGGACGACACGATCATTTTCATATGCAAGAACCGTATCAAGTTTGACAACCATTCTGGGGATGTGTTTCTGCAGGAGATTAAGCCACGGGCGCAACTCTATGTAAGATTCCTCCCACCGGCCATACAATTCCTCTTTGGCCTTTTTCCTTGCATACCATGCTTTCGAATAACCTGGATGGAAGCCGGTGACAGCTTGAGCTGCAGCCTGACATGTGGGGACCGACACAGTGGGATTTGTTTTCACCAGTGTGGAAAAGATGTCCGCGAGGTACTTTGCATCCAGGTTCTTGTGATCCTGGTTGAGGCTAGAAACGGTGCATGTATGGAGCCCCTCAAGTTTTGTTATTTTCCAACGGTTGCCTGCCCTCTTCAACTCTGATATACGGATTTTCCATTTACAGCCTTGATCCTTTTGGACGCAGTGAGCCTTGTAGTATTTGGCTTGAGTTTTCTTAACCGTCGTCTCAACATTATGACGAAGGTTGTACTGCTTAACTGCCGCCACCGCAATTTCCTTCTTCGCGAACGCCATACCAATTCTTAGTTCACCATCAGAACGGTGGACTCGGCCATCTATTGTGTCGTCATGGAGAAAATCAGGGACGTCCATTGCATCCATATCAACCGTTGTGAAGTGGGATGGTGGCTGGAACATAGAAATTGGTCTTGTGTCTACAGGATAGTTGGTCGCAGTCGGTTCTTCGTCCAAATCTGGTGGTGGAACGACAGTGTCTTCTGGGTCTGCTGGTAACTCTGTCAAGTCTTCTGGTTCGGGATAGAATGGCCCCAGCTTGTCTCCGTCTGGCCCGGGTTCTCTAATCGGTTCTTCGTCAGAAGCATCCTCCGGGAGCTGGAATAGTAGAGCTTCTGGAATCACTACCCTTTGAGGCGAGGATTGGGGTCGATGAGCGGGAGACCTCTCACGAGATCGCTCAGGAACCTCATTTCGAAGACCAAAATCAAGATCACCATAAGAAGAATGTATTCCCATTGATGGTTGAACGTACTCCGTGCTAGGGACATACATTGAGTGTCGTTCATATGATGAATCATGGTCGTGCATAGCGTAAGAAGACGACGCTCCCTCACCCCCAAAAGAAGAATGTCTCCCCATAGATGGTTGACCGTAGTCGGTGCCAGAGACATACATTGAGTGCCGGCCATATGATGCTTCATGGTCGTGCGTAACGTAAGGAGCCGACGTTCCCTCCCCCCCAAAACTATAAGGATTGTATGGATTGTATGTATTGTATGGACTGTATGATGCATTTGTTGGTGCATCGAATTCATCGTTTGGGGGTTGGTTCAGGTCGAACCCGATACTAGCTACGCAGGACTGCCTTGGAGGAGAAGATGACGATGCACCAACTTCGTTGTCTCGACAGAGTAGGCCAAAATCACGTCGTAGACCTGCGGTCGGGCTATCAACGTTGGCATTCGGATCGAAGTCGAAATTCGCCCGGCCCCAGCTTGGTAGTTCGACAACTGGATTAGACTCGGAGAACGATACATACAGCTCGAGGGGCCCCCCAATTGAATACTCGAAGTGGGCTTCCATCATCATTTGCACATCAGCATTTTCCGCAATTTGGCATACAGAGTACTCTAAAGGGTCTACAGATATTGGCACCCGATACTTCACGTCGGACAAACGATGATTATCGAAATGAGGAACTTTTGCCTCCAGTTCCTTGACCAACTTCTTGAACGATAATCTCCTCGGAAGCTTTATCGTTACCGGATCTTCGTAGTGAAAAAGGACGCCGAGTTCGGTACCCTCGAATATCTGCCCATCGTAGTAAACTTTCGTAGTAACGCCTCGTCTGGCCATTTGAATATTTTATGAAAGACTTTTGAAATTGGGATACTTAGAAAGTTCTAGGAATTGATTGCCAATTGAAACTTATATTTTCGGTTTATGGTTCTTCTTCATATATAGGCAAAATTATTGGCCCTTGCAATCTACGAGAATCTGGTTGTGTAAGGCAAATAATGGTTCAGAGAGGTAACTTTGCTTGTCCATTACCTAAAACCGATAAGCGGGTAAGGGATAGATTTGATGGGAGGCAAGAATGGCGTGTGTGTGCCTGGGAGGCAGTCCCCTAACTTTCGACAAGTAAGGGATAGATTTGATGGGAGGCAGGGTAAACCAGTACCTCGCGTTCTATAGAACGCGATATTCGTACCTCGCGTTCTGTAGAACGTGATGTTCTATGGATATCGCGTTCTATAGAACGCGAGGTCATTTTAAATGCTTTGTTTCAGATATTCCGTCAGAAGTTATAATAACCGTACTATTTACTATTTGTTTGTTTGTGTAATTGAGAACATGTTCGAGAATTTGAGACAATTGTAGTCTTGTAATTGAATACTACTACTGTTGCCTATAATGTAATTGAGTACTAGTAGTTTTACATAACTTGAAGTCCGTTTAACATTAATAAAGGATGAAATAAGACGTCATATAACATAATTGGAATATCATTTCATAAGTTAATGGTTAATCCGAATCATCATAGTCAGTGGACACGTCTGAACTTAGGTTTAGTTCTTCGATCATCTGTTGTTTTCTTTCTCTACGCATGTACATAAAAAGTTGCAGCTCCTCCACAGCCGCATCAACATCCGGTGAAGACGGTGCGTGTTCAGTGTTCGGAGCAGGTTCTACGGGTGCAGACGTACTACCTTCGCCGGTGTTGACAAACTTAACATTGAAATCGACGTCTCTAGCTCCGACGGAATTGAGCCGGTCATACATGTTACGAACGTCTGTTTCGTTCGTAAGCTTCATAACGTAGTGCGTTTCATTAGCTGACGGTGTTGGGATTCGACATTCCATGCCCGCAATTTTTTTCTCGGTGTGTTTACTAACCTCGATTGTTGTCAACTGTATTAAATCTTTCAGTGACATTTTGCCGGTGATTGTTGACTCAAAATAAGTATCGAGAAAATAAAATGTTGCCTTAAATTTTGCCATAAGGTGAGCAAGGATTGGGTGTTTAGAGAGAATTTGGAATGAGTAAATGATGGTGGAATTCGTGGGTATTTAAAGGAAATGAAAAACACCACATAAGTAAATTTAAGTCGAATTTCATTTAACAAAACTTTCAACATGTATTCTTTAATAAGTAAATGGAGACAACTACATAAATTATCTACAAAATTCGAAACAATATATTCAGCAGCCCCGGCGGGCAAATTTGATCGGAGGTCCTGACTGAAAGAAGCAGAGAGCGAAATCCAGATGTAAATGTTGGCTGCCACGCCGCATCTGAAATGAGTAAATCGTAGCAGCTTTGATCCACATTAACAAATGTAATCGGCACCCGCCGCATCTGAAAATGTCGATCTGAATCTGCCCCCGCTTCCTAAAAGTCCTTTCTTTTCAAAACTGTAGCCGGGGATCCTCTCGACGGCGGCTACAGAAGCTGCCATTGAAGCCACTACTGCAGCATACAACCTCCAAAATATTGCGATATGTCGGTAAATATAAAGGTATGTACCCCCGATGAACACAAATCTTTAAGTGAACTCCAACTATCATAAAGGAACAATATTTCGGACTTAAAAATTGCAACGGAAAAAAACTCAGCATTACACGAACTCATATTCAACTGACCTAAACTAAACTTAACTTCTTACAAAAATTCATCTCCCTGCATATATATATATATATACTAACATCTCATAGACCTCACGTTCTGTACAACGCGATGTAATAGTGACCTCGCGTCCTACAGAACGCGAGGTTGCCACGTCATCATATTCACCTCTATAAATAGAAAACTCTTGGAGAGGCACGGAGCACCGACATAGATTTTTTCCTGTATTCACGTACGCAGTTTTCGCTTGCAGCTACTAATGGCAACATAGCGCATATTTTGGAAGTTTTGTTTTAATTTAACTTCCAAAATATTGCGCTATGTCGTTATTTTTAGTTACTACTGAAAATATAACGCGTATTTAGTATGATTCATTGTTGTTATTATTATTATTGTTATTGTTCTTATTATTATTGTTATTATTATTACTATCATACTAATAATTTTTATTGTTAGTATCATTTATTATTGTTGTTGTTTTTATTATTAATATTATTATAATTTTTATTATAATTTTTAATTTTTTTTATTGTTATTATTATAAATCAAAAACCCTTATTTAAAAACCCTAATTGCTTCGAATCCAACACCTGTTTTAGTCTCTGTTTGTGGTGACAGAAGTCCCTCTCTACAACTCATGAATTAAGAATTCTCGCAACAACAAAGTCTACTCGACATAAATGATATAATATAATTAATTAGAATTAATTAGAATATATAAATATATAATATAAAATTACTCATTAATTAGAATATATAAATATATAATAGAATTAATTAGAATTAATATTCTAATATCTAATATAAATTATATAATATAAAATTATATAATATAAACTCAATAATAAGAAATCAATAATAAAAGTTATTGTAACACCCGGGTTTGGGGGTCGGATGGAAATAATATTAAAATATTGTTTCGGGTTTCGGTTTTAAGATTTAAAATAATAAAATATTATTTTGGGCCTCGGGTTTTCAAAATAAATAATTTGTGTTTGACATGTTTTTTTTTTAAAAGCTCAATCCCATAGAATTTGGAAATGGAGATAGCTATCCTCATTAATGGCAGATTGGTAAATAAAATGAACTTTTAAAATGAAAACCCCTCTTTATTGAATTAAACATGTGCTCATCCTCTTCACTCACCCTTCTCCTCCATTTTGACGACAAGTAGAAAGTTCTCCTCTAAGTTGCTTTTTCACCTCATTTCTTCTCCGTTTTTGAAGCTTTTTGAAAGGTAATTACGTTTTCGACTTGTCCTCACCATCCTCTCTTCAAAAGTACACTTAGTTTTCACTTTCGTTAAGGTTTTGGAAAATGGAGTTTTTGGAGATTTTGATTAAAAATGGTAACTTTATGTTGTTAAGCTTAATGTTTTGATTCAATGTTGTTAGTTATGAAGTCTAGGAGCTAAATGGTACCACATATGTGAATTTTGAATGGTTTTAAGAAAATTCCCGAAATTGGGTAAAAATGGGTTTTTTGAAGGGTTTTGGGTGATTTTTGGAGGTTGTTTTAGGTGGGAATTGGTAGCCCAATGGTAGTGCTATGGTTAGGGGTTGATTTGGGATTGTTTGTGGGTGCTATGGATGTTGGAAACATGGTTTTTGGACATGGTTTAGGGGCTGCCCGAAATTGCTAAAATGGGATGTGTTCATGGTTTGCCACATGATAAATTGCATTTGAATTGTGTTCCGGGTTGGTCATTTGATGTTGGGCTGATTTGGAATTGTTTGAAATGTGTTTGAGGTTGTTTAGAAGTGGGAATTCATGTTGGAAAAGCTTCGGGAAGAAATCCGGAAATTTTGAGGGAGGTTGCTTGCTTGGCTTGGAGCTTGGAAGCTTAGGTGAGTGGTTAAATGTTTTAAATGGTTTTGAGTATTTGGTTCAAGCATGTGAACCTAGGATGGGCTTGGTAAACCCACCTAGAGTTGGGATTAGAGTGGTAGCCTAATCCCAAGCTTTGATTAGAGACTTTGGTTGCACTCTTTAATGATTGTATATGCCTCGTGTTAAATTGTGATGATGTTGATTATGTATATGTTGTATACATGTATGTTGAGGCATGTTGGATGCGTTGTTATATGCATGTTAATGATAGATATGATATGTTTATACACATGTGCAAAATATGATGTGATATGGTTGTTAATGATATACATGAGGTGTTGTCATGTGAAATGAGATTATGAGGTGATTGCTTGATCCGAGGATCATGGTGAATACATGCTAGGCATGGAAATGTGGTTTGTGCATGATAGTAAGTCATGGTGAGTGCGTGCTAATCACGGAAGTTGTTAATAAATGGTATTGTGGAATGTATTAGTATTGGCACTAGTATGCTTGGGTACAAATGATCGATCATTAGGATGTTAGTGTGTACACATGAGTCAAAAGTCGCGCGTGGCCTTGGTGGCGTTGAGTCACCAAGGAGGAGTACGGGTACGCCCGGAAATTGTATTTACATTAGTCGGTGATGAGTGGAATCCCATCGACGGGCGTGAGGATGAGTGGAATCCCCTCCGCGTGAGATGAGGCGTGAGGATGAGTGGAATCCCCTCCGCGTGAACGGTGATGAGTGGAATCCCACCGTCAGGTAATGGTTGTGTTGTTGGATGTGAGTTCCAACGGTTATCCGCGTATTCGAGTCATAGCTAGGTGCCAATACGGATTGTAGTTTATGTTGCCATTATGTGGTTAATTGTGAGCCAATGTGATTTGAGATGTGTTGCTAACATGATTTAATATATGTGATTTCATGTATTGTGGTTTTGAACATGTTGAGCATGACATGATATTGATTATATGTTCGTGCATCATTTAAAATCATGGCTCGTGTGGACCGGAGGTAAGAACATGCATTTTATCTTGGTCGTAGCTCGTGCTTGGACCCTGCATTGTCGAGGTTTGTTTTTGAAGAGCTTACCCTCACTAAGCTTTTATGCTTACGCTCTCTTTTGTTCGACAATGCAGATAAATAGCTTGTGGGTGGCAGAGGCAAGGGAAGGTCTCCAAGTGTTGCTTTTGGTGAGCTCAATGTATGGATTTCAAGTAATAGAATGTAATAGTTAAGCAATGGGATAAGAATTGTTGATTCGAGTCTTGATGTATGTCTATGGTTGACTTGATTTGTAAGCATGTTATATCTTGCCAAATGCTAGTACGATGGATGTCTTATGAGTGCTTAGGTTGCTTGAATGGCATGTGGACTCACTTGATATGTGTGATGCTTATTGGTTCTTTTTTTAAATGTCTTCAAGCATGCTTGTATGAAAGGCTCTTAATGTGTAATTTTGCCATGTTAGAAAGATTGTCCAAATCCATGCTTGTATGTGTTTGAGTATGTTAAATCTAGGATGTATGCCTCTAGACCTTGTTTGATGGTTTTGTGTGCCTTTAGGGGGTCCTATGAGACCTTTAGACTTGTCAAAACACCCATAAATCTGTATTTCAAAGGTTACAGACTGCCGGCGTTTCGAAACGGGAGGGATCGTTTCGGAACGGGTAGGCTTCAGGGACCCCGTATCGGAACGCGTTTCGATACGGTATGGCCTTTGGAACCCCTGTTCCGAAGCGCGTATCGGAACGTTTTGGCTACTGGAATTCTGAGAAATTCACGAGATGAAGGTGTTTCGAAACGGGTGTGAAGGTTTCGAAACGGTCAAAATCTCGTTGACCACGAGATATTGACCGTCGTGGGCGTTTCGAAACGGTTGACCCCCGTTTCGATACGGCCCCTTGTAAAGGCTCTGGGTTAGTTGACCTGGTCAAGGCGTTTCAAT
Source organism: Hibiscus trionum (assembly GCA_030270665.1). NCBI lineage: Eukaryota > Viridiplantae > Streptophyta > Magnoliopsida > Malvales > Malvaceae > Hibiscus > Hibiscus trionum. The sequence goes on along the minus strand of BSYR01000021.1, from coordinate 2,368,270 downwards.
ACGCCTCAAGGGCGTTTCGAAACGGCCTGTTTAAAAGATTAAAAGTGGGCTGTTTAATTGCTGTTTTGGGTTCGAATGTTTGTCTCTTGTATTCTTGTTTCGCTGTTTGACCACATAGGGTTTAATATCCATTTAGACAAGATTTTAAAATGAAAAAAATAGGGTTGCTAACCGAGGGGGAACTTTAACGGGTTTCGCTTCGGTTTTCCCCGTGTGGCCCACTCGGACCGGTCAACCGTCCAGACTGGGACGAGGGGGTTACAGTTATCATAGTAATAATGAGTTTCCCGCTTTAAAAACCCAAATTTAAAAAACCCCACGACCTCGCGTTCTGTAGAACGCGATTTCTTTAGAACCTCGCGTTCTATAGAACGCGAGGTCCCTTCTGACCGTTCAGTTCACGCGTCTGATCACTGACACGCCTTTTCAGTGAACCTCGCGTTCTATAGGACGCAAGGTACATGAACCTCGCGTTCTGTAGAACGCGAGGTTCATGAACCTCGCTTCCCAAACGACGCGAGGTGTTCTATAAATTGGAGGTTTTTTTTCTAAAAACCTCCACAGAACGCGAGTTCTATAGAAATTTTACAAAATATTGTCAGCAGTTTTTATATATCGTTCGATCACATGGAGCCCTTGCTACGCAACCAAGCGCGTCACTGCAGTGAATATTGGCGAAACAGTCCAGAGGTATTATTTTTTTCCCTATTAATTTCTAAAAAAAATTATTTAATTAACTTTTTTTATTTGACTAACTATTATATTATATTTTTTTTTCAGGGATACGAACGTAACTTACAATGTTACCTTAATCGTATCACCGTCGAACCCGTTCCTGTTGTTATGCGTTTGATTGAGCGGGCTGGTTTTGGGCACATAGCTCCCTATATAGGGGGGGTCAAGGTTAGACCGTCGTTGATCAGGGCGCTGATAGAACGGTGGAGACCCGAGACGCACACGTTTCATCTTCCATTTGGCGAGGCAACAATTACGTTGCAGGATGTTGCCTTCATTCTCGGGTTGCCTATAAATGGCAGCGTTATTACTGGTATAGCGATGGCGGATTGGCGAACCCTATTTGCTGATCAATTGGGCGTGATGCCCCCTGATAGAGCGTGGGACGGAGGGAAAATTTCTCTACCGTACTTGGAGGAAGAGTTTGGAATCCCTCCCCCGATGCGGATGACGTTGCACTTCAGGTATTTTTTTATTATATTTAGTATGCTATTATTACATTTATTATTAAATTAAAATTATTTATTTAGGATGAATTATAAATATGTAGGATAAATTTTTAGGATGAATTCAGTAACTATTTAGGATACTTTATTAAATATTTAGGTTGCCTACATTAAATTATTTATTTGCACATTAGGCTGCTTTATGAATTTCTTATGATGAATTCAGACAATATTTAAGATCTTTTTAATAAATATTTCGGATGAATTATAAATATGTAGGATGAACTTACAATTTTTTTTATTTAGGCTGAACTTACAATTTTTTTAATTAGGATGCCTTTATTAATTTATATTTTCATAGCGGTGTGCGCGAGCCCACATCTTGCGCATTATTGGCGGGATATTAATGCCCGACAAAACTCGCAACAAAGTGCACGTTATGTGGCTTCGTCATCTGACAAATTTAGACGAGTCTGGACGAAAATCTTGGGGGTCAGCTGTCTTGGCGTTTCTTATCAGAGACCTCTGCAGAAACATTGACGCCTCCAAAGCATCGATGGGAGGATGCTGTTTATTCCTGCAGGCTTGGGTTTGGCTTCGGATCCCTACTTTGGCACCACAGCTTAGGATTCCCAGTCCTCTGCCATTTCCGCTTCTACGGAGGTACTACATAATCTACTATATTTTTTTTAAATTATTTTATTTAACGATCTTTTTCATTATTTAAAGGTGGAGCAACACAGTAACCCACGTCGGCCTGCCGGACTCCCAGAAAGCATACAGACATTCATTCGATGCCTTGACGGAGGACAAGGTAATTCAACAATTATTTTGGTTTTTTCCATACTATTTTTTCCAATAATATTTCATATAGAAATTTTACTAACTTTTTCATTCTTTTTAGTTCGTGTGGAGGCCCTACGATTCAGAGGAGATTCGCATCATTACTCCAGCAGATATTTTGCAAGAGCGAGACCTCTGGATTTCCGCCGTGCCGCTGCTGAACTACGAAATTTGCGTGTGGCATTCTGCGGATAGGGTACTCCGACAGTTCGGGTACGTACAAAATGTTCCACGCCCTCCGCAAAATATGGACGAGTTCCACAATCTTACGCGTCAGGGGAAGATGGAGATTGACTGGGCCGAGCACCACGCTAGCTGGATAGCGCAATGGGCTGAACGATTTTTCAGACGCCCAGAGTTTCTCCAACCAATTATGGTAGGGGGTCCTTTGGTCACTTTCAATTATGAGCAGTGGTATAGGGACAATGGGATGCCACATATCCTTACTCCGGCCGAGCTCGAAGCAGGGCTTCCCCAGCGACCCCAAAACCGCCCACGCGGGAGCGGGCGAGCGAGCCAGACCCAGAGCTAGTCCCAGACCCAGAGGCAGACCCAGAGGCAGTCGCCGCAGCGCGGTCCGAGACCACGATATGACACTCCAGGGGCATCATCTTCTGCCCCACCATTGCATAGCGGTCCATCGACTTTCGAGCAGACGATGCCTCCACCCCAGTTCGGCTCCACTGATGCCTATCGCCCCCATACGCCCACGACTGACCTTCTACTTATCGATTATCCACCTCAGTATGAGTTTCCGATGGTGGAGAATACGCCGATAGGTAGTTTGTTTTACTCCCCGCCTAGGCCCAGCACAGATCCGCAGATCGCGCACGATGGTCAGGATGATAGGGACCAGGGACCACCACACGATGGACCGAGGAGGAATCCGGATCGCCAGCGTCATCCACCCGACTGCGGAACCGGTGGACATAGGCATTTTTAGTTTTTTTTGTTGTTTTCTACTTATGTTTTTAATATTTATGTTAAACACTTTTAAATTTTATAATGTCGTATTCTAATTTTGTTTGCATATTATAATTTAACTTTATAATGTTTATTTAATTTTTGTTTTTACTAAATTTAATAGGATTAAAAAACCGAAAATCGACATTAGTTGAAATACAACTTCAATCAAAAAAAGTATGCTAGCATAGGGTTTTCGAAGCCATTTTAAACAATTGTAGAATGGACAGAAATTAACCATGTTGGTATCATACGATAGACAATTTTCAGTACTACAACCCCAAACTCGATGATCGCTAAAAATATACCATTTACACGCTCGAAATTGGGTTCAAACAGGCCTACTTACGCATGTTTTTGCTTGTGGTTCAGGCTGGAAATGCACAGACCTCGCGTCCTACAGAACGCGAGGTCCGTGCGATATATTCCAGCCGCCTTTTCATTTTCTCGGGGACCTCGCGTTCTGCAGAACGCGAGGTACTGTGAAACCGTTAACACGGACTGCCTTGCCACGTCGACTAAAATCGCGTTCTGCAGAACGCGAGGTCCTACCTCGCGTCCTACAAAACGCGAGGTCGTCCGACCTGGCAAGAAAGGGGGTCATTTTGCCAAATAAAAGGGTTTGAGAGCCATTTTTTCAGATAATAATAAAAAAGGGGTTTTTCACCCAAAATTGCCCAAAATATATGTATGTTCTGTGTTCATATAAACCGAGCGAATTAAAACTTAGGTAAATTACATTTTTAAGTCATCTAATTATTGTCATTTTCTATTGTAACCGAATTATTATTATTTTTTTGATAAAATCATCATTAATGTTATGTTTTAATTCTATTTTAGTTTATTGATGTTAATTTTGACTGCTGATTTAACAAATGGTCACTAAACTTTGATCAATTATTCAGTTTAGTAATAAAATTTCTAATTGTTTCAATGTTACCATTAAACTTTTAATTTTGCTCCAATTTGGTCACTGACTCGTTAACTGTGGTTAAAAGGATGACATGACCGTTAAAATATTTTATCTAATAACACATTTAGTCTTTTATATTTGCACATTCAAAGAATTTAGTCCTAATTCAAAATAATAATAAATTGAACCCTTATTATTTACACATTATTTCAATTTAGCCCTATTTTATTAAAAATAATTTAACTCTAAACCCTAAACTTAAAACCCATACCAAAAATCCAAAAACCTAAACCTTAAATAAAATGTCATGGCATTGTGAGAGAGTGAATTAGGGATTGAAAAGAAATTAAAGAACGAAGTGGAATTTGGGGATGAATCGGATCAGCATGAGTTTAATCCTGGACAAGCAGCAAACGGCACCGTTATGTTTAATGAAGAAAGTGCCTTAGGTCAGAATTGGGGAAATGAGAAGAAGCCCATTAAGCACCAAGCAGCCCAACAGTTCGAGGAACCCAATTAACGTCGCAGCCAAAGAATTGGAGGCGTTATACTAGCTGTTATCTGGAATTGTTAATCGTACTATTACAGGACACGTGTAATCAAATAATATGAGTGTACTGGTAGGGCTATTTGAGCCATAAGCTGTAGCTAAAAACGGTTATACAATTTTAATGAAAAATTCTTTTAATCTTATCTTCTTCTCTTCTTGTGTCTCCTTTCTATTCTCAAATCTATTCTTTTCTTCCTTGAATTCGTGACATAAAAGAACACTCAACCGAGTGGCACTCTAAAAATAATTGGGCGGGTAAACAGCCTATATGAAATATACAATTAACTTCAAAGGGGATCATGACCAATCAAGTGAGGAGACGCTGTTAACTTCTCAATTACTATGATAACATTTCGCATAGTGCAATGCTAAAGCAAAAGCACCGATAGTTCCCGGTGGAGCATCCAACAACCGGCATTGAGATCTGAACACCGATGAACCCCCAAAACCCTAAACCCTAATATATATTTTAGGTTTATGGTTTGGGTTTTAGGTTTAGGGTTATTTTTAATTTAAAGTAGGGTTAAATTAAAATAATGTGTAGATAATGAGAGTTAAATTTATTATTATTATTATTTTAAATTAAGACTTAATTGTTTGAATGTAGAAATGTAGAGGACTAAATGTGCTATTAGACAAAATATTTTAACTGTCACGTCATTCATTCAACGGTTGTTAAATGATCAGTGACAAAATTGATGCAAAACTAAAAGTTTAATGGTAACATTGAAGCAATTGAAAATTTGATTACTAAATTGAATAATTGATCAAAGTTTAGTGACAATTTGTAAATTTTACCTTCTAAAATTTATATGTTATATCAATTAGGTCCTAATTCAAAGTATCTTATAAAATTTAACCCTCATTCTAAATATTAGGACAAATCATAAGAGTCTGTTTGGTTCTAGAAAATACATATCGTTTTTTATTTTATTGGAAAAAAAAATGTTGAAGGAAACATGTTTGTTTGTAAATATTTTTTCTTTGAATCGTTAAATCTTGGCAAATTTTTTTAACTATCACATAGTTAACTACAGTTCTATCAGGTGGCATATACAAATTTTTTGAAAGAAAAAAATTATACTTTTAATAAGATTTTTAAATTTTTTTAGGACTTTTGAAGAATTTTTTTAATTTTTTTTTGAAAATCTCACGTGACAAACACAATGACACAACGTGTTGCACTAACACATTAGAAAACATTAGATTCAACTGTCACTATTGGTCAAAGGGTTTAGTTGATTTAATTTATTGATTCAAGGGTTTAATTTGGTGCACAAAAAATTTAGGGACTTAGTTGATTTTTCCCCCAAAAATTCAAGAAGTTCTTACACCTTGAGCCTTAATTTTATCTACATGATTTTTTGTGTGGATCCAGTCCCCAAAATTCTCATTTGAATGGGTAATTTGCAACAATATTGCACTTGGAAAAAATATTCCACAAAATATTGTACTTTATTTTTTATTTCATGATCTATTGTATTTGTTACAGTCCCATTAGAAATCGTCGGGATTGTATGTCAACTTTAGACAAATAAAGGTGAAGTCGACATGTAACTATGCCGACTTCAAACCATAATACATACTACTTCAACAAATTCATTGATTACTCCATTGATTTGATAAGAATCACCATATGTCACAAAATAAAAAAGTACTTCAAGCCTTATAATCTTAACAACAATATTACTACAATTTACCATTTTTGAATGATTGGATTGTCGACAAAAATAATAGTTAAAAATTTTGATCAAAATTTAAGTTTAATAAATCCCTTCTCTCTCTTTAATTTTTGTTTTTGTGAATCAACTGAATAACAGAGGTGAAGAATTGTCGGAATTTTTAGAATCGATAAGGCAAATGAAAGTGGTGCTTGTTGAGAAAGATGTCGACTAAGTCTCATCAGAGTTGGTTAAAAAAAAGAGATTATCTCGCAACTTCATCTTGAGAATACAAATCACTTTTAAATGTTGTCCACTAAATTTTTTCATCCGTCCAACTGTCACCACTTCTGCATTTATCGGAATTATTTCTTAGCTATTCCTTATATCTGAAAAGATACCATAGTTATTTGACGATGATTTTCTACTCCATAAAACTTAAAGAAATTATGAGCTGAGGTGATTTATTCTTCTGGGCCCTTTACCGTAAACAAAGAAAGCTCTACATATATTGGCTTTGAAAAAAGAGAGAAAAATATCATATAATTTCATCTCTCAATAAAAACACTAATGTAATAACTCAAATACTCATGCAGTCATGCTGGTTTCCTATTAACAAACAAAAGAATTATAGAAGAAAAGATACAAAAGAAAAGTTTCAACAAATAACATTGAACCTAAAAAATAAAATAACCGCAATCAAATGTTTAACGAATATTATAGCATTTTCTCTAAAATATGCCTAAAAAAGAAAAGTTTAACGAATATTATAACATTGAACCTAAATTATCTCAGTGACCACCAAATATTGGTCGCGACATGTTTTGACCACCCAACTAAAAAAAATAAAATTTAACTACTCAACTATTTAAATGGACCTATTTTGACCACTGGCCGTTAAAAGCTAACGAAAAGGTGACGTGGCTATTAAAGTCAAATGTGTATAATTACACATTTGGTCCTTGTTAGTTACTTATTATATCAATTTAGTCCTAATTTTAATTTAAATAAATAAAATTAATCAACCAATATGGCGATGACACGTGTCCTCACTCGAACGGATAAATTTATTTTAATTTTTAATTTAATTTATTTAATATTATATATTTTTTCTTTTAACCGGGTGATGACACGTGTCATTACCAGATTGGTTGATTAATTTTATTTATTTAAATTAAAATTAGGAATAAAATGATATAATAGGTAACTAACAAGAACTAAATATGTAAATATACACATTTGACTTTAATGGTCACGTCACCTTCCCGTTGGCTTTTAACGGCCGGTGGTCAAAATAGGTCCATTTAAATAGTTGAGTGGTTAAATTTTAATTTTTTTTTTAGTTGAGTGGCTAAAACATGTCGCGACAAATAGTTGGGTAGTCACTGAGATAGTTTATTCTTAAAATAAATCCCATTAATTCAGACGATTTCTTTCAATGATCTTTTGTAATATTACTTAATTTTAGTTTCGTAACAGAAAGAAAGAAAGAAAGAAAGAAAGAAGGAAGGAAGGAAGGAAGGGTAATAAAAGGAGAATGAAGAATAAGAAAGAGAAAGAATAAACTACAAAAAGCTCTTGATATGATTGAAAATACTTAAAATTTGGATAAGTTTATTTTTTATTTAATAAAAGAATGAGATTAAGATTTTATTATTAAGGTGTTCTTTATTATCAATTTAGGTTGTTTTATGAGAAATTAATGTTGCCAATATGGTTTAGGAATCTTGACGGCGGTGGTCAATCACAGGAGGTAGAGTTTTGATTATAATAAGAATGATATGTTAAAAACAAGCTTCCCATGCTCCAAAACTTAATTCCAGCAAGGGCTCTTTAGTGATTTCTAAAGCAACCATCACGTCTAAATCTTACCCCTCAACCAGCCCCCTCGCCTCCACTCAGAAATCTACTTTGCCAAAATCTCATGCTCCCCTCGACAAGGCTAGACACTCGGCTGTCATTATCTCTGAAAACTCGAATCCTAACTATGCTCCGCCACGCATCTTGTCTTCCCCTGTCAAAGTGCCCTCTCGGAAAAATGAAAATCTCCTACAAATTGTTGCTAATGACCCTCCACCTATTGACCGTCCCCCGAACCTTGCTAAAAAATTGCATGTTGTTGCCGCTGCTATCCCCAGCTCCGCGAAAGCTACTCCAGTGAACACTAATCCTATGGTTGATATGGACATGAGAGATGCCAATGGTGTCTGTAACCCCCTCGTCCCGGTCTGGCCGGATGACCGGTCCGAGTGAGTCACACGGGGAAAACCGAGTGAAAACTCCCTAAGGAATTCCCCCTCGGTTAGCAACCCTATTTTTTTCATTTTAAAACTTGTCTAGATGAATATTGGATCCTAAGTGGTCATACAACGGAACAACATTCACGAAACACACAAACGAACTCAATTTAAACTTATACTGCAGGTGGTATCGATACACCTAAGGGGTGTATCGATACCCCTTGACTAGGTCAACTGGTCAGAGTCAACCAGTGGAGACCGTATCGATACGCCCTTGGAGGGTATCGATACTCTCCCCAACGGTTGACCTCTCACGGTCAACGCTAAGATGACCGTATCGATACGCCAGGGACCCGTATCGATACCAAAATGGACAGTAACTCCAGTGACCAAAATGGTATCGGTACGCCCCCTCGTGTATCGATACACGAGGCCTGAAACAAGAAGGCGGTATCGATACCGTTCCAACCGTATCGATACCCCTGTACAGCAAAGCCTCCCAAACTCAGCAAAAACGATCAAGACTCGAATCTAAATGCAATTTAAGACTTCCCTAGCCCCAACCAAACATACATGCCACATTTACATACCACAATATAGCCATACAAACACCCAACATGTACGAACAACAAGGAACTCATGCAAAGGACTCAATATGGCATTTAAGCATTCAAAGTTCATACTTCAACATCCAAACATATAGGCAACTTCAAAGGCACATGGCCAACATTCAAGATAAGCAATTTAGGCATGAATTACAATTTAAACATGGCAACACAAGCCATACAAAAGCAAGATAACAAGGAGTCTAAGCAAGCTCCTAAGCATCTAACATTCATCCAACAAAACAACACATGTAAAAGAGTCATACAAGCTCATACACAACCCATGCCACATTGCTAACTAATACAAAATCACCACCGTACTTGAGTCACAAACTTGGAAGCCCTTCTTGCCTTGCCTCGAGCTAACGCCAAGCTAACGATCTGCATTGTTGAACATTGAGAGCGTATGCTATAAGCTTAGTGAGGGTGCTCTAAAACGAAAAACATCAACAATGCAGGGTTCAAGCATGTAAATCCTAATCTCACATACATCAAGCATTAACATGTAACCAAGTAGACCTAGCTAGTCTTTCAAGTGGCATATATGGTCTCTCAATCCTAACAAGTTTAAACATCAACATCCACATCATGCAACAACACCATATACCACAATCACATATCACCATCATATATCACAATACATGAACAAGTTTAATTGGCCACTTTAATTACCCCGATTGTGCGGATATAAACCTCAACATCACTTTACCTCGATGGGATTACACTCATCACCGGACCTTGCATGTGCGGGATTCCACTCATCGCCACATGCCCTACGGATGGGATTCCACTCATCATCCCGTAGAAATAAATAAAAGCTTCCGGTGGAATGTTACATCACCGTACTCCTCCTTGATGACTTAACGCCATCAAGGTCACGTACGTTTTGACTCAATTTGTGTGCACACTATCCTAATGATCGATCATTTACAACCGGTAATTATTTAGTGCCAATTATCATTATCAATCACATAACATCAACCACACTCATGCTCATCACATATATCCACATCATGATATAATATACATGCACCATATAATCACAAGTACAAGAGCATAGCTAAGCAAGCACAATAGCATTTAAGGATATCAAAGGCTAAGCTATCAACTTGAATTAAATGGAAGTGGCCTACCAAGCACACTTTACACACACACACTACACATACTCGAACCAAACTTAAAAACAAGTTGAAACCACTCACCGCCCTTCCTTAACAATTCGATACAACCCTCCTACGAACTCGGATTCGGTCCCAAAGCTTCTTCAATGCTTCCTCTTGCTTCTAGCCAAACAAAACACACTTATTACACCACAATTCAATGCTAAACTCAACCATCAACTGACTTTACAATCACAAGCCAAAATCCACAAATTCCCAAACCACATAACATCTCGAAAATCCCATTTTCGTACTCCAACAACCCATGGCTGAAACACCCATTTCCAAACACCCAAATGACTTCCAAAACATCCCAAAACACCCTCATAACATAGGTAGACCAACAGCCCTTCAATTTCAACATTCAACCTCCCAAAAACCCAAGTTTTAATACCTTAAAATTTGCCCTAAGACCATACTACAAATTTTCATCAAAACTCATCCAAATTGATATATAATGTGTATCTCAACATGATTAAACAAAACCCCAACATAATTTATCAAAACAAATTGAAAACCCCCCTTAAAACCCCAAACTTTAACATAAACCCTAATTCCCAAAACCTCACATTTTTGAAATCCAAGACCATGGATAGGTAGAGAGTAAAGAGGAGATTAAGAAAACGTAATTACCTTTGAAAATGGTGTTGAAATCAAGTAGCAAGATCAATGGAATAGTAACCAATACTTTGGGTGGGTTTGAAAGAGAATAGGGCTATTTGACGTAAAAGAAAAAAAGGAATGGGGAAAAAGAAGACTACTTTACAATAAAGTGGTCTTGCTTTTAAAAGCTTTTGGTAAAATTGCAACATAGGTCCCTCCCCTTTTTACAAAAGCTCAATTACAACACATTTTAGGTTGAATTATTTTAATTAAATTTTATTGACTCGAACTATAAACCCGGTTAACTCCTAGGCCTAAAGCACGTGTGTTACAACTCTCTCCCACTTATGGAATTTCGTCCCCGAAATTACCTGACTGAAAGAGATACAGAAACTACTTTTCCATATCCTCCTTCCTCTCCCAAGTGGCCTCGTCCACACCTCTACGTTGCCACCGCACCTTCACTAACTCAATCGATCTATCCCTCAACACCTTACTGTCAGAAGCTAAGATCTCAATGGGCTCTTCCTCATAAGTCAAATCCGGATTCAATTCAATTTCTTCTACGGGCATAACATGTGACGGATCGGACCTATACTTACGAAGCATCGAAACATGGAACACATCATGTATCTTCTCAAGCTCGGACGGCAAACGCAACTGATAAGCAACGGGACCAACCCTCTTCACTATCTCATACGGCCCTATGTACCTCGGACTCAACTTCCTCTTTCGGCCAAATCTCATCACTTTCTTCCACGGAGACACTTTCAAGAATACTCTCTCACCCACGGAGAACTCAACTTCCTTCCTCTTCAGATCGGCATAGGACTTCTGCCTATCCGAAGCAGCCTTCAAACGTTCACAAATTAATTTTACCTTGTCGGTTGTCCCCTTGAGCAAATCCGGCATAGGTAACAATTTCTGTCCTACCTCGGCCCAACACACTGGAGTCCTACACTTCCGGCCATACAAGGCCTCATATGGAGCCATCTGAATGCTCGACTGAAAACTGTTATTGTACGCAAACTCTACTAGAGGCAAATGTTTCTCCCAAGTACCCTGAAAGTCAATGATGCAACAACGTAACATATCCTCTAAGATCTGAATAACTCTCTCTGATTGACCATCTGACTGAGGATGATAAGAAGTGCTGAAGTTCAAACGGGTACCCAAAGCTGTATGCAGACACTCCCAAAATCTAGAAGTAAACCGCGGATCTCTATCTGATACAATGGACTTCGGCACCCCATGCAGTCTAACAATCTCGCCAATGTAAAAATCGGCTAATCTATCTAAGGTGTAAGTAGTGTTGACTGCCAAGAAGTGAGCACACTTCGTAAAATGATCCACTATCACCCAAACTGAGTTCTTCTTCGTAGAAGTCCAAGGCAAACCCGAAACAAAATCCATGGTGATGTTCTCCTATTTCCATTCCGGAATTCTCAACGGCTGTAACAAACCCGAGGGAACCTGATGTTCCGCCTTCACTCTCTAACACACTAAGCACTTACTCGCAAAGTCGGCTACATCTCTCTTCAAGCCAACCCAAAAGTACTCATTCTTCAAGTCTCGGTACATCTTCGTACTTCCAGGATGCATAGCAAACGGACTACTGTGAGCTTCAGTCAAGATTGTATGTCTCAAATCACTGTCTTCTGGCACAACTATTCTGTCTTTGAAACACAAAACCTCATCGGAACTAAAGCTGTAGTCTGAAGATCTACCCTCGGCTATATCTTGCACGTGAGGTGCCAAAGATCTATCTAGAAGCTGCTTCTCTCGAATCAACTGACCTAGAGTAGGTCTAACCTGAAGCTCGGCTACCAAGCCACCATCTCTGGACAAACTCAATCTAGCAAACATAGCTCTCAAGTCTACGGCCACCTTCCTACTCAAAGCATCGGCCACTACATTGGCCTTACCCAGATGGTACTCAATAGTAAGATCGTAGTCTTTTAGCAGCTCTAACCACCTACTCTGTCTGAGATTCAAATCTCGCTGAGTCATAATGTACTTCAAACTCTTGTGGTCAGTGTATACTGTGCATTTCTCACCATACAAATAATGCCTTCAAATCTTCAGAGCAAACACAACTGCAGCCAACTCTATTTCATAGGTCGGATAGTTGCGCTCATGGGTCTTCAACTGTCTTGAGGCATAAGCCACTACTCTTTTGTCTTGCATCAGAACACATCCTAACCCTACATAAGAAGCATCACTATAGACTACATAGTCCTTCCCGGACTCAGGCTGAATCAAAATCAGAGCTTGGGTCAAAGCTTCTTTCAATTTCTCAAAGGCTCTCTGTCTTGCATCTGTCCGCTCAAACTGAACACTCTTCTGAAGTAACTGCGTCAATGGAGCGGCCAACTTAGAGAAACCCTCTACGAATCTTCTATAGTATCCGGCTAAACCTAGGAAGCTACGTACCTCTGTCACAGACTTTGGTTGCTTCCACTCAACAATGGCTTCAATCTTCTTCGGACCAACTCTAATGCCTTCAGCTGACACTACATGTCCTAAGAAGACTACCTCCCGGATCCAGAATTCACACTTGCTGAGCTTCGCATACAACTGATGATCTAGCAAGGTCTTCAAGACAAGTCTCAAGTGTCGGTCATGGTCTTCTTCAGTTCGCGAGTACACCAAGATGTCATCAATAAATACAACTACAAACTGATCTAGATACTGGTGGAAGATCCTATTCATCATGTCCATGAAAGCTGCCGGTGCATTAGTCAACCCAAATGGCATGACTAAAAACTCATAATGACCATATCTAGTCCTAAAGGCCGTCTTCGGTACATCAACCTCTCTAACCTTTAGCTGGTAGTAACCTGATCTCAAATCAATCTTCGAAAAGACAGATGCCCCTCTCAACTGATCAAACAAGTCATCGATTCTAGGCAACGGATATTTGTTCTTCACTGTCAACTGATTTAACTGTTTGTAGTCTATACACATTCTCATGCTTCCATCTTTCTTCTTCACAAACAACACTGGTGCACCCCAAGGTGAAGAACTAGGTCGAATAAAACCTCTATCTGTCAATTCTTGCAACTGAGTCTTCAACTCTTTCAATTCTTTCGGTGCCATACGATACGGAGCAATCGAAACAGGAGCTGAATCAGAATAAGTCTTAATGTTGAACTCTACCTCTCTATCCGGTGGTAGCCCTGGCAATTCTTCCGGAAACACACTAGGAAAATCACATACTGTCCGGATGTCCTGAGGTCTAACCTCACTCATGTTAGGGTTCATCACATACGCTAAGTATGCTTCACACCCCAACTCAACTAATCTCTTATCCTCTAACACTGAAACCACATTGGACAAGAACTTCACGTTCTCACCCACCACCACAATCTCATAATCGTCTGTGAGCCTCAAAGAAATCCGCTTAGTCTCAAAATCTATCCTAGCTCTATGCTCCGTGAGCCAGTCCATACCCAAGATCACATCAAAACCATAGAAAGGAAGTTCCATCATATCCACCGGAAACACATGCCCCTGAACCATCAACGGACACCTTCGGTACATCTTCTTAACTACTACCGTGTCCCCAAAGGAACTAGTAACACTAACTCCTACCTCTAACAATTCACAAGGCAAATTCAAAGAATGTGCATGCTCACTCAATATGTAGGAATGTGTAGACCCAGAGTCAATCAAAGAAAGCAAACCTAAAGACTGTATCGAGAAGTTACCTGTGATCACATCGGTGTCATGCTGATCTCCCCGCTGAGCATAAACTCTGGCCTGACCTCCGCCCTCTGGCTGAACTGCAACTACATGTGCTATGTTCCTCTGACCATCGTTCCTCGGCTGGAAGTTTCCTCTACCGCGCCCACGGCCTCTCTGAAAATCGTTGGCTCTAGCAGGAGCCTGAGCTGGTGCCTGTCCCACCTGATGTGGACAGTCACGTCTAATGTGGTCTCTAGCACCACAACTCTAACAAGAGTGATAATTTCCCCAACACTCCCCGGTGTGGTTCCTCCCGCAAGTAGCACATGTGGGCAACTTCCCACCAGCTCTCTGGCCCTGGTGGCTCCTACCGTGGTTACCGCCACCACGCCTATGATCATACTGATGCCTGTTGTCCCGATGCCTCTTGGCATCACCTCTATCGAAGTTGCTGGACCTCTTACCCGAACTAGATCCATCTGACCGTCTGGTCAAACTCAAGCTGTGCTCTAAGTCCTTGGCCCTCGAGACCAAGACATCAAAATCAGTGTAGTCTGAAGCTAGTGTATAAGTCTTGATTTCTTCATTCAGTCCATAACGGAAGCGGTTACAGCGCTCCACCTCAGTAGGTACAAGCTCAGGTGCATACTGACTCAATCTGACAAATCGGATCTCATAATTGGTCACAGACATACTCCCCTGAAGCAATGCCATAAACTCCCTCTTCCTCTCATCGAGGTATCGCGGACCCAAATACTTCTTCCGGAATGCAGTCTCAAAGAACTCCCAAGTGATCTCGGCCTCATACATCCCCGAAGTAACGGTGACCCACCAGGTGTAGGCATCACTCTAAAGCAAAGACTCAACGCATCCCAACTTACGCTCACCAGTACATCCCATCTGAGCGAGAATACGGACCGTCTTCTCAAACCATAACTCTGACCTCTCCGGTGTAGCACATCTGAACTCTTCGGCCCCAAGGCCCCGAAGTCTCTCTAAAGGCAATCTAGTGCCCTCACCCTGATGGTGTGCTGCCTGACCTCCAGCTACTGCAGCCTGAAATGCCTCGGCTATTGCCTGAACCAACGGAGCTAAGTCAATCCCGGCCGGTCCTTGGCCACCTTGACCTCCTTGTGGTCCCTCTCCTTCGGCCCCGGCCTCACCTCCCGCTCCCGGTGGAGGAGGTGGTGGTGGTGGAGGTGGTGGAGGAGCTCCAACTCCAACCACAGGCTCTCCCACTTAGGCCTCAACCCTAACTACTGGCTCTACTCCTGGAGCCTCTGCCCGTGGTTCCGGTCGAACCATCCTAGGCCTCCCACGTGGTCTCATGGTTCAACTAGCAAGGTATAAACTACAACAAGAAACAAATAAGGATTACGTTAGTCAAAGCAAGGGTCCAATAGTGCTCAAGTACTCCTCTTTCCAAAAATCTTTTTAATTTAAGTAATAGTAGCAATGGGCACACACTCACACTAGACACGACAATTCATGCATTCAAAGCATCATACGATCAATCAAGCATTGAGGATTCATGGCAAATCATGCATCGAACAACACAAGAATTTAACACATTAAGCTTACCTCACTTACCTGCCCGAGGTCTCGGTAACCTCAGGCTCTGATACCAACAAATGTAACCCCCTCGTCCCGGTCTGGCCGGATGACCGGTCCGAGTGAGTCACACGGGGAAAACCGAGTGAAAACTCCCTAAGGAATTCCCTCTCGGTTAGCAACCCTATTTTTTTTATTTTAACACTTGTCTAGATGAATATTGGATCCTAAGTGGTCATACAGCGAACAACATTCACGAAACACACAAACGAACTCAATTTAAACTTATACTGCAGGTGGTATCGATACACCTAAGGGGTGTATCGATACCCCTTGACTAGGTCAACTGGTCAGAGTCAACCAGTGGAGACCGTATCGATACGCCCTTGGAGGGTATCGATACTCTCCCCAATGGTTGACCTCTCACGGTCAACACTAAGATGACCGTATCGATACGCCAGGGACCCGTATCGATACCAAAATGGACAGTAACTCCAGTGACCAAAATGGTATCGGTACGCTCCCTCGTGTATCGATACACGAGGCCTGAAACAAGAAGGCGGTATCGATACCGTTCCAACCGTATCGATACCCCTGCACAGCAAAGCCTCCCAAACTCAGCAAAAACGATCAAGACTCGAATCTAAATGCAATTTAAGACTTCCCTAGCCCCAACCAAACATACATGCCACATTTACATACCACAATATAGCCATACAAACACCCAACATGTACGAACAACAAGGAACTCATGCAAAGGACTCAAGATGACATTTAAGCATTCAAAGTTCATACTTCAACATCCAAACATATAGGCAACTTCAAAGGCACATAGCCAACATTCAAGATAAGCAATTTAGGCATGAATTACAATTTAAACATGGCAACACAAGACATACAAAAGCAAGATAACAAGGAGTCTAAGCAAGCTCCTAAGCATCTAACATTCATCCAACAAAACAACACATGTAAAAGAGTCATACAAGCTCATACACAACCCATGCCACATTGCTAACTAATACAAGATCACCACCGTACTTGAGTCACAAACTTGGAAGCCCTTCTTGCCTTGCCTCGAGCTAACGCCAAGCCAACGATCTGCATTGTTGAACATTGAGAGCGTAAGCTATAAGCTTAGTGAGGGTGCTCTAAAACGAAAAACATCAACAATGCAGGGTTCAAGCATGTAAATCCTAATCTCACATACATCAAGCATTAACATGTAACCAAGTAGACCTAGCTAGTCTTTCAAGTGGCATATATGGTCTCTCAATCCTAACAAGTTTAAACATCAACATCCACATCATGCAACAACACCATATACCACAATCACATATCACCATCATATATCACAATACATGAACAAGTTTAATTGGCCACTTTAATTACCCCGATTGTGCGGATATAAACCTCAACATCACTTTACCTCAGTGTGATTACACTCATCACCGGACCTTGCATGTGCGGGATTCCACTCATCGCCACATGCCCTACGGATGGGATTCCACTCATCATCCCGTAGAAATAAATAAAAGCTTCCGGTGGAATGTTACATCACCGTACTCCTCCTTGATGACTTAACGCCATCAAGGCCACGTACGTTTTGACTCAATTTGTGTGCACACTATCCTAATGATCGATCATTTACAACCGGTAATTATCTAGTGCCAATTATCATTATCAATCACATAACATCAACCACACTCATGCTCATCACATATATCCACATCATGATATAATATACATGCACCATATAATCACAAGTACAAGAGCATAGCTAAGCAAGCACAATAGCATTTAAGGATATCAAAGGCTAAGCTATCAACTTGAATTAAATGGAAGTGGCCTACCAAGCACACTTTACACACACACACATTACACATACTCGAACCAAACTTAAAAACAAGTTGAAACCACTCACCCCCTTCCTTAACAATTCGATACAACCCTCCTACGAACTCGGATTCGGTCCCAAAGCTTCTTCAATGCTTCCTCTTGCTTCTAGCCAAACAAAACACACTTATTACACCACAATTCAATGCTAAACTCAACCATCAACTGACTTTACAATCACAAGCCAAAATCCACAAATTCTCAAACCACATAACATCTCGAAATTCCCATTTTCGTACTCCAACAACCCATGGCTGAAACACCCATTTCCAAACACCCAAATGACTTCCAAAACATCCCAAAACACCCTCATAACATAGGTAGACCAACAACCCTTCAATTTCAACATTAAACCTCCCAAAAACCCAAGTTTTAATACCTTAAAATTTGCCCTAAGACCATACTACGAATTTTCATCAAAACTCATCCAAATTGATATATAATGTGTATCTCAACATGATTAAACAAAACCCCAACATAATTTATCAAAACAAATTGAAAAACCCCCTTAAAACCCCAAACTTTAACATAAACCCTAATTCCCAAAACCTCACATTTTTGAAATCCAAGACCATGGATAGGTAGAGGGTAAAGAGGAGATTAAGAAAACGTAATTACCTTTGAAAATGGTGTTGAAATCAAGTAGCAAGATCAATGGAATAGTAACCAATACTTTGGGTGGGTTTGAAAGAGAAGAGGGCTATTTGACGTAAAAGAAAAAAAGGAATGGGGAAAAAGAAGACTACTTTACAATAAAGTGGTCTTGCTTTTAAAAGCTTTTGGTAAAATTGCAACATAGGTCCCTCCCCTTTTTACAAAAGCTCAATTACACCACATTTTAGGTTGAATTATTTTAATTAAATTTTATTGACTCGAACTATAAACTCGGTTAACTCCTAGGCCCAAAACACGGGTGTTACAGTGTCGCAATAAGCGATTGATTGCTTTGTTTGCCTTCTCTTTCTTTATCTTTGTTATGGATATTAAAGTCTTTAGTTGGAATGTACAGGGCTGCGGCCACCATCGTTTTCTTCCGGCGGTGAGGCAATTCTTGCGTGACAACCGGCCGAATTTAATTGCTTTTGTTGAACCACGTATTAGTGGCAACACAGCTGATTCTGTCATTGCTTCACTTGGTTTTTTAAACTCACATCGAGTAGAAGCGGATGGTTTTTTAGGCGGAATTTGGCTCGCTTGGTCTGATGCTATAACCGTGGACATTATCTTTGATCATTTTAAGTTCATCCATTGTCGCGTTACGACAAGGAGGAACGACAATTCTTTCTTTGCAACCGCTATCTATGCAAGCCCGTCTGCTACTCGACGTAATCTTCTTTGGCATCACTTGCGTGATCTTGCTTCCACCATCCACTCACCATGGATTTTATTTGGCGACTTTAACGCAACTCTCTGTGACTCGGAATGTATGGGGTGCGCCTCGACTAAGCCGAGCAAGGCTTTTCAAGATTTTATTTTTGACGCTGGTCTCCGCGATATGGGATATCAAGGGCCTGATTTCACGTGGTGCCGTGGCTCTACCTATGTCCGCCTTGATCGCTTTCTTTGCAATACTTACTGGGATGAATCTTACCCAGTGGCCGAGGTCCACCATCTACTTCGTATGCGCAGCGACCATCGCCCCATCCTGCTCCACGTGGGTGGATAGGTTAATTCCCATGCCCCGCAGCATTTTCGTTATTTTACAAGCTGGTCTAAACACGAAGATTTTGCTAGAATGGTTGGCGATTCTTGGGTTTCTTCTTCATCCATAACCGACACTATCTTGCATTTTACACAAGTTGCACGAGAATGGAATGACAGAGTGTTTGGATATATTGGCGCTAGGAAGCGCAGAACCATGGCCCGCCTCCGAGGAATTCAGCGAGCCCTTAGCACGCGCACCTCGCGCTATCTCCTGAATTTGGAAGCGGAGTTATTACTTGAGCTTGAATCTGTCCTTGACCATGAAGAGCTCCTTTGGAAACAAAAATCTCGCAGTGATTGGATTGTTCATGGAGATCGCAATACTCGTTATTTCCACCGGCAAGCCATTGCTCGAAAACAACGCAATCGCATCTCCTCCTTGAAACTGAGTGATGGTGTTTGGTGTGATGACCCTTCTATTTTACAGAATGCTGCGATTGAGTATTATAGGTCTTTATTTGCTGTCGATCCCTCGCCGGTGAGTCCTTGGCCGGATGTTGCTAGCTATCCCCCTGTAGGACAAAATTGCATGCAATTTCTTGATTCTATTCCTTCAAATGAGGAAATTTATGAAGCGCTCATGGACATGGCACCGTTAAAATCCCCGGGATGGGATGGGTTGCATGCCGAATTTTTCCAACGACAATGGCGATGGGTAGGGCCATCTATTTGTAAGATGATCCAAGGCGTCTTTAGAGGGGACCCTATCGAGCATGATCTTAATAGGACTATCCTTGTTCTCATTCCGAAGTGTGATTCCCCACAGAGTTTTGTTGAATTCCGTCTGATAAGCTTATGTACAGTAATATATAAGCTGATCACTAAAACTATTGTCCGTCGTTTGAAGCCTCTCTTTCCAACTCTAATTGCGCCAAACAAAACGAGTTTCATCTCGGGGCGATCAATTACAAAGATTATCATAATAAACCAGGAGGTTTTTCATTCTATGCAAACATCTAAAGCCAAGCAAGGATGGATGGCGATCAAAGTCGATCTTGAAAAGACTTTTGACCGCCTACGCTGGGACTTTATTTCTGATTCTTTATTAGAGGCCGGCTTTCCGTCGAACTTTCGACGCCTCATCATGAATTGCATAACCTCTGCAAGCATGCAAATCCAATGGAATGTGTCTCTCTCTCTGACATTTTTCTTCCTCAAAAGGGCATTCGACAAGGCGACCCACCATCGCCCTACCTCTTTGTTTTGACTATGGAACGTTTGGGACATCTGATCAATCACTCTGTCAGCTGTGGTAATTGGGCACCTTTTTTCTTCCGGCGCAACGACACAGGTCTCTCCCACCTATTCTTCGTTGATGACTTAATTCTTTACGCACGAGCAGATATGTCCCAAGCCCCGAACATCAATGCCATTCTATCCACATTTGGCAATTGCTCGGGCAACAAGGTTAGCAGGAGTAAAACACATATTTATTTTTCTTCATCCGTGCCTAACCATATGAAAATGAAGATCAGCACTGCACTTGGCTTCCGAGTTGTGGACTCGCTTGGTAAATATCTAGGCGTGCCAGTCATTCATCAGCGCCTTCGTTGCTCTGATTTTAATTTCGTTCTTGATAAAATCAAGACACGACTTAATGGATGGGCGGCTCGTACTTTATCTATGGCTGGTCGTATAACCCTTGCCAAGTCCGTTCTTTCGACGATTCCGGTTTATTTTATGCAAACCATGGTCCTTCCTAAGAAGGTTTGCAACGATATTGAAGGATTGATTCGTCGTTTTATATGGGGTTCGGCTTCGCCCTCGCCCAAGCTATCTTTGGTCAATTGGGAAACGGTTTGTCAACCAATAGAGTCGGGGGGTCTCGGCCTGCTTCGTCTACATCGTTTCAATGCTGCTTTGATCCTGAAACTAAGTTACTCCATCGTCACGAACACTAGCACTTTATGGGTCACTCTCCTTCGCGAGAAGTACGGGTTGCATGAGCTACTTCCTCAATCTGTCCGAAAGGGTACATGCACTCCCCTTTGGCGTGCAATCGCAAACTCTTGGGAGTTGCTACGTGACAACTTAGCTTGGTCTCTAGGAAATGGGGAATCCATGAATTTCCTTCATGGCGTATGGGTCCCTTCTTTAGGACCACTGCGCGACCATCTCCTCCCCCGTGCAACGCTGGATTTAACCATTTCTTTTGCTGACTTCGTTACAAATGATGAAACTTGGGACCACACAAAGCTTGCTCTTTTCTTCACTCAAATTGCAGTCTCGCACATCCAGGGTATCAAATGTCCTGATTTTCAAGATGTGGCTGATTTCTGCGTTTGGAATGATGATCGAAAGCACATTTTCTCGGTGCAATCTACTTACTCTCGTATCTCGGAAACAACTTGGGATGCGAAACAACCTTTTTGGAAGCAAATATGGTAGTTCCCTGTGCCACAACGCCTCTGGCTTTATATCTGGTTAGCTTACCGACAGCGGCTCAAGACCAACCTTGAACGATGCCGGCGCCTCGTTGGTGATAGCCCGCTCTGCCCGTGCTGTCAAGAGTCGGACGAGTCCCTCCTTCACACTCTTCATGACTGCAGGTTTGTCAAATTGCTATGGTCACAGGTGATTCCCCAAAATGTTAGTGCATGCTTCTTTTCGCAACCTCTCCATTTTTGGCTTTGTGAGAATTTGCACATTACAACACTTTGCACCATCCACAATCTCCCATGGCACATTATTTTCCTCTCAATTTTGTGGCATGTGTGGAAGAATAGGAACAATATGGTCTTCAATGGAACTTTTGAGCCGGCTGAATCTGTGTTACACCGAAGCTTAATTTGGGCTCGATACTATGACGGCGCGCGCACGACACCGACAACAACTACAAGTAACACTGTTTTAGAAATTAAATCGTCGGTCATCCCTTTGAATGGTCCTTGTTTGAACGTCGATGGGGGTGTTGTGCTGTCGTCCGGGTTTGGCTACATCGGAGGGCTTGCTCGCAGCCAACATGGTGAGTGGCACTTTGGTTTTTATAAATCGATTGGAATTGTTTCGCCTCTTCATGCTGAGCTATGGGCACTCCTCACGGGTCTGAAATTCGCCTGGAGCAAAGGTATGACTTGCCTCACAGTTCTATCGGATAGTCAAGAGGCTGTAAAGCTGATTCAAGCACCAAGTGCATCGCAAAGCCCTCTTTCCCTTGTTCGAGCTATTCATGCATTGACATGTCGGCGTTGGTCTATCTCTTTCCGCTGGATTCCACGAGAAGCAAACAAACCGGCTGATATGCTTGCTAAGCTAGCTAATCCAATGCAGCGTACTCTCACTTTCCTGGATCATCCCCCGGCGGTTTTAGAACCTTTGTTACATCGAGATATTTACGGACCACCTTATTGTAAGCATATGCATTAGCTAGGCTCCTCTCCCTCTTCATTAAAAAAAAGTAGTTACAATCTATGAGCTAAATTGGATATTAATCTTTTTGTTAAAATTCCATGTCGTAAATTTATTGGGAGTTGACGGTAGAGTGTCTAATTTGTTATAAAGCAATAACATTAGTGATCATTTTGTTACTTTTGAAACTTAAGTATTGACAAGAAAAATTTACTCATATTATAGTGACCATTTGTATAGTTTACCCTTAAAAAATATTCTCATATTTCGCTAAGAGAAACGGAATTTTGAACAGATGAAAGAAAATAGTAGTTAAATTATTTGAATTTTGTTCCTAAAAAACCAGAAAAAGGAAAGGAAATAAATTCCGATCCAAATCTAAGTTTAATAAATTCCCTTCTCTCTTTAATTTTTGTTTTGCAAATCAACTGAGTAATGGAGGCGATCGAAGAATTGTCG
Source organism: Hibiscus trionum (assembly GCA_030270665.1). Taxonomy (NCBI): domain Eukaryota; kingdom Viridiplantae; phylum Streptophyta; class Magnoliopsida; order Malvales; family Malvaceae; genus Hibiscus; species Hibiscus trionum. The sequence goes on along the minus strand of BSYR01000021.1, from coordinate 2,344,909 downwards.
GAGCTTTCGGAATCGATGAGGCAAGCGGCTGCTGTGCTTGCCGATGAAGACGTCGACCAGACCTCATCATCGTCCTCCAAACGTTCCTCCACTTTCCTAAACGTCGTCACTTTGGGCAATGTCGTATGTTCCCTCTACCTACAGCCTTTTGAAGTTCTCTGTTGGATCTGCTAAAATTTCAGTTTCTTTTTGGAGCCAAAAATTGGACATTAGAAATCTGTGTTGTTTAAGATACCAATGGAAATGACCCTGTCATGCAATAGTTATAGGTTAAAAATAACTAAAGCCGATATTGCATAAGGAAAACTGTCGTTTCCGGTTGAATTCGATTGATTTCATAGAGGATGCTATACTTTCAATTCAAATAGATAAAACGTATATGTACGTATGTATGTATATATATTCTTTATTTTTCATTGGGAAAATGTGAGAGCGAGCCGAAGGCTGTCGTTGTGTCTTTTGATTCTTAGCTATTCAAAAGCTGAGGGAGTTTATTAATTGTCGGTTTTCAAAGGACTAAGAGTAAAGTACGGATACTACCATGAAATCACAACAGAATATGAAATACACATTTGTAAAGCTGAATGCTATTTTAGTTTGCTCTACGATATGTATAGGCGTCTTGATTCGAATATGAAATACACATTTGCCTCTGCACTTTTGGGATTACATCAATCTACTTGCTGCATTTCTATCTTTTCCAAAGTACTAATAAATTTTCTATCGAGAAAAGAAGAACTAAAAATGTGTGTGTGTGTGGGGGGGGGGGGGGGGGGGTAAACATTCTGTATTGTCTTCAAGCGTCAATCTACTATGCCCATAACTGCTTTTTACTATGCTTCGTTGATATTGGCTAGCATCTCTTCACTGTAGTGCTCTGGTCAGCACCCTTGTTTTCATCTTTTCCTTGTGATTTCATAATCCATGTCTTATGTAGTCATAGAAGGTAGCTTATTTAATATAAAATTCCTAAAAATGCAAGAAGCTGTTAATTTATGTGATAATCAGCCTGCTTCCACCCTTCCATGCAATATGGAAACCTTTTTCTTTAAAAGAAATCTTAATTTCCCTTTTTCTGAATGTGCGAAATAGGGGGCTGGTAAATCTGCCATCTTGAACAGTCTAATCGGACATCCTATTCTGGTATGTTTGTATATCTTTTAAGCTTTTGCATTTTTGTTGTTGACATTCATTTCAGCTGAGGAATCTGCTTAGAACTGTATTTATTGACAGCCAACTGGTGAAAATGGTGCCACTAGAGCTCCCATCAGCATCGATTTGGCTAGAGATAGTTCTTTAAGCACTAAATCAATAATCTTGCAAATTGACAATAAATCTCAACAGGTTTCGGCAGGTACGGCCTCCCTTTTCTTTTTGTTTCTTATATTTGATTTGGGTGGCTTTCTATTGCTTGTTTGCACCTAGAAAATTTACAATTCTTCATTATACACCCTGCATAATGGTCTTGTGATCTCTTTAACTGCCCTTCATCTTTCAAATTGGTGATTTGTAGGTGCACTTAGGCATTCCCTACAGGATAGGTTAAGCAAAGGTTCATCAGGCAAAAGTCGTGATGAAATATATATGAAGCTTTGTACTAGTACAGGTCAGCCTTCTTTATCATTGAATTGTATCTTGTTTTTAACTGATTTTAGTGAATGTATAAGTATGATCATTTCTGTCAAAGGTTGTCCCCTCCATGAAATTTTGCTTTTAAGATTAATATTGTAGAATTATTTTTCTTCTCAAATGATTTATTTGATGAGTGTTGTTGCTTTTTACTTGGATGCTTTTTCTGAACTATGTTTTTTAACATCAATGGCTGAATTGTTTGTATTTACCTATGAAAAGAAAATGTTTCCCTGTTTTGGAGAAACAATGGTAAATGTTTTCCTTTGTTTAGCAACCAATAGAAAAAATCCATTAGTGTGACAAACAAATGATCTATCAGTTATTAACTTATTGTAATCAAATTTCATAAATTTATTCAAAAATATATTCTAGATGATATTGGAAAAAAATTAAGACAAAAACTCGTTTTGGGAGAAGTAGATTTTTACTAGCCATTAGACTAGGGGATCGATCCCCTAATTAAAAAACTTGAAATATATTTCGCAAACAATTCAGATAGGATTTTAGCAATCTCAAAAACATTTGCAATATAAAAAATCATTTTATACAAGATTATAAAGAGATTTTGCAAGCTTAAAAATGCTTTATAAGATTTTTAATAATTTTTTCATAAAATGACACGAATAATTTGTAATTTCTTTCTTAGATGTTATATCAAAAGATTACAAAATCAAAGCTAACAATCTCTCAGTTTTCGATAGAACAAAATTTTAAGTGAAATTTGCATTTAGAAAGAGAAACTCCCTTTTAATCATCTAGACATTTCAAAATGTGGCTCTCTTTTAATAAGTAATCCCCGAGCAAATTTAGTATCAAAACATTTGCAGCAGACAAGAAAGATTGAAAAAATATTAAATTTTAATAAGAGGATATATGACAATTTTTCATAAGAGAAATTCAATGAATAACAACAGCATCTTTCACAATTTACTCAATCAACCATATATGCATAAAAGTTCTTAACAAAATATCATGTATTAAAACAGTATGGCAAAAGCATACATTCATGATCATATTTTCAACATTTAAATATTAAAGATAAACTGAATAAAAATATATGCAAATTTTATCTCTTCTCTCCCTTTTTAGTTAGCTTAGGTGTCACTTGTTGTTTCAGAGCCCCATAACTTTTCTTTACCCTTTGGCCACCAGGGTTCAATCATGTCACGTCTTTCCCAAATTCCCGCCATTGTGAGAGTGAGAATACATAACTGTAGGAACCTCAATATTATGTAGTCCTTTATTAACATATCTTTTAGTGATTGCCCTCATGATTGTATTGATTGTTTTGATTATTGGATGTGCTAGATGTGTTCTACAAGCTTGCAATCTCATGATTGGAATCGTAATATAACAACAATTATTGGATATGTTGGATGTGTTCTCATGATATCACGAAGAAGATTGTTGGATATGTTCTTCAAGCTTGGGAATATTTTGATAAGATAAATGAAGACTTAGCAAAGTCGTTCACGGGCATTTATGGTCAGGGATGGAATTCGAATCCATTTCATTAAAGAAATCATTCAATTTTTGAAAGTTTGATCCATAATGGATGTTAGTTTGGGGTTCATATTATCTCTGATAGGGCAACTACATTTCATGAATGATCTTAAAATTTCCTTTCCTTTGCCTCCATTTTAGTCCTGTATGCATGCATTCATATGCATTCCAAGACATACATGTGTTTGTGCATGTGTGTGCTTGCTTACGCAATAGATATCTTTTATACATTGTAACTTTATTAACAGTTCTCCCCTTCTTTTTTTTCCATATCTCAGCCCCATCGTTAAAGTTGATTGATTTACCCGGATTGGAACAAAGAATTATGGACGGCTCATTGGTGAGCGGCTAACATAAATTTTTTTGGTTTCGAATTTTAACAGTTGGACACTCTGATGCATTGTTTGCTTCTTCTTCTTCTTTTCATTTGCATAGCTACTTTTTGGGGTGCTTAATTTGTTTACTTATCTGACAGTTTCTCTTACTTCATTCCTCAGCTCAGTGAGTATGCTGAATATAGTGATGCTATTTTGCTTGTTATTGTTCCTGCTGCTCAAGCACCGGAAATCTCATCATCTAGAGCACTTAGAATCGCAAAAGAATATGATCAAGAAGGTGACAATTCTATGGTGCATGCATATTCCAAGCAAAACGATAGAAGTTTACCTTCCACTGCTACGTTTCTGAATATGCAAAATTTTACTGCCAATTTTAATTGATTTTAGGTACCAGAACTGTTGGAATTATTAGTAAAATTGATCAAGCTGTTTCAAATTCAAAAGCCCTTGCGGCAGTTCAGGCTCTCTTGTTAAATCAGGGACCGCCTAAAACTTCAGACATTCCATGGGTTGCTCTAATTGGCCAGTCTGTTTCTATAGCTTCAACTCAACCTGGTAGTGATTCATCTGACAATTCTTTAGAAATGGCTTGGCGAGCAGAGAGTGAAAGTCTAAAATCTATCTTGACTGGAGCCCCTCGAAACAAGCTCGGGAGAGTAGCATTAGTAGATGCACTTGCTGGCCAAATACGCAACCGTATAAAGCTCAGGCTTCCTAATCTCCTTTCTGGGTACTTACCTTTTCCAATTCCTTCTAACCATAGGTTTCTGTTTTTGCAATTACGATAGTCTCCTAAATTGATGCATCTTTTTTTTTGTTATTGCGTTCTCCATTCTAATACTGCCTAGAAGCTAGAAATGTTGTGATAAATATACCCTAGTTTCATGTAGAACTGCTCTTGTTTTAGTTCCCAAAGTTTGATGGGAGAATTAGCACAAGACACTTTAAATGCTTTTGCTTTCTGATTTTGTGGGAGCATATTTCCAACTAAAGGCATGTGAACCACCCATGACCAGGGTAGTATAATCTTAAAATTGGTAAGTTTTATGAGGTTGACTGTTGCGAAATTATGTCTATTATCAGTTGTCTTTACAAAGTTAGAGAAATTGGTTGGAAAGTGAATTATCAATGTTAAGGTTGTGTTTATCAGATTCAAGAATATGCAAGGCTGATAGTATTACACGAAACCACCTATTCGAGGTCTTTACAGCCCCAACTGAGACAAGTATTTTGACATATGATGGAACCATTTTCAATTTGGCTCCATATATGTATAATTGATGGAATTCACTTCTTTTTTTAGTTTTTAAGATTTATATCTGACTTCCACAGGAAAGTTCAAACTAAACTTGGTTGTTAAATATTCTCTTGCCTCTTTTAGGTTTCTAATTCTTCCTTGCTTCACCACATGTCAGGCTTCAGGGGAAATCTGAAATAATCCAGGATGAATTAGTAAGGCTTGGTGAAGAAATGATTGGTAGCCCTGAAGGCACAAGAGCTGTTGCTTTGGAGCTGTGTCGCGAATTTGAGGACAAATTTCTGCAACATATAATGGGTGGTGAAGTGAGATGCTTCTTTCAGAAGTGAAATGCTCATCATTCATGTTACTAGTGCAAAAGAGGGATAAACATCTGCATGGTTATGATAAATGTGTAACCTAACATTAAAAAAATGTTGCATATAAATCTTTGCAGGGTTCATTTTGTTTGTCTGTTTGAATAATTCCTCTATCGCTTGTCTTAAGTATCCTCCCAATTTTTCAGGGAAATGGTTGGAAAATTGTTGCTTGTTTTGAAGGAAGCTTTCCAAACAGGATTAAGCAGCTCCCTTTGGACAAACATTTTGAAATGAACAATGTCAAAAGGGTAGGCTCTTTCAAGAAATCTCTTTCAGATTTGTGCCTTCTTCCTAAGCGCTACATACTGGTTAGTTTCTTTAACTTCAGATTGATGTGTTTTATCTCAGGTTGTCCTAGAATCAGATGGTTATCAACCCTATCTGATATCTCCAGAGAAGGGTTTAAGATCTCTGATAAAAGGTGTCTTGGAGCTAGCAAAAGAGCCATCTCGTTTATGTGTTGATGAGGTACATCTATGTTGGTACTCTGTACCTACGCTTCCGTGCGTGGAAGGGTTCGTTCTACATGATTGTTTTCTTTTTTGTTGCATGTTTGTGAGTTTATTTTCTACTAATTCTAACAGTAGGCATTTTCATATTTTCTAATCGTGTTATGATTATGTTGTTACAAGTTTCTGCTAGGAAATACCTTGAAAAGTAAATATGTTGGGCGTCAATATCCGTTTTAATCAATGACTGTGAATACAACGTTATCCTTCTGTTAATACGGTGACTTGAATCCATACTTTTTTCTTCTAATATAGCAATATCTTGAAAGCTTGAATTGTTTGGAAATAGATTACAGTATATATCAAGCATTTTCACTGAACCGTTAAATTGTTATTATGGGAAGTTTTTCCTGTGTAGAAAAAGATGATTGAAACTTTTCAAGTTGTAAACCCCTCAATTAATGAGCCTTGCAATTAATCAGGTTCATCGTGTGTTGATGGACATAGTGTCTGCGACTGCAAATGCGACACCTGGTCTTGGAAGATATCCTCCTTTCAGAAGAGAGGTAATAATTGATGCACTATTTCTTTTCATGTTAAGCTTAGATTAAGGCACGTGAAATACTTTTTTCATCCTTGTAAAAAAACCAGGTTGTGCAGATTGCAAGTGCTGCACTAGATAGTTTTAAAAAGGAGTCCATGGAGATGGTAATTGCACTAGTGGATATGGAGCGTGCATTTGTTCCACCTCAACATTTCATTCGACTTGTGCAAAGGCGGTGTGCTATGATAAATTTCTTTATATTCTAATCATTTATTTATTTATTATAGCTTTCCTGGTCCTCTGTTTCAGTAACTTAAGCCGATAATTTTCCTCCTGATTTTCAATAGAATGGAAAGACAACGGCGAGAAGAAGAGGTGAAGAATCACCGGTCCTCCAAGAAGGCACCTGATGCAGAGCAGTCAATTCCAAATCGGGTATGGACTTCGATCTTTTTATAATATTAATCTCATCGGTGACATTCATGTTGGAGACTGATTATTTTCTTCATTTCACTTTTAGGAAAGCAGTCCTCAAAAAGGTGGACAAGAATCTGAAGGAATCTTCAAAATGATGAAGAATAAATTCAGCAAGCATGAAAAAGAAGCACAAAAAGATGTACAAGAGGGATCAGGCCTGAAGACTGCTGGACCGGGTGGTGAGATAACAGCAGGTTGGAAATCAAACCAAGCATCTAGCATCATAGCCTTGAAAATCTTTTACACATCTGTATGATACTTGTAGCTGTCTGCAAGTGGAAAATGCCTTACCACCTGTTCTAATTTGTCACTGCAGGGTTTTTACTGAAGAAGAGTGGAAAAACAAACGAATGGGGTAGGCGATGGTTTGTTTTAAATGAGAAAACTGGCAAGGTTAGTGTGTTGTGCTTCTATTAGTTGTGGTTGTTTCTATGTGCATAAGCGTGTAGTTGACAATACTTGTTAGTAGTTGTTATTCATCTTTATTCAAGTAATGTTGCTTGACAAATAATCTTTGGTGAAGCTTGGTTACACGAAAAAACAAGAGGAAAGGCATTTTCGTGGTGTCATCTCACTTGAGGTATGAAGTGAATATTCATTTCTTGTGATACATTGCTTTTTGTTTATGTTTCACTTCTCTTGCCTATTTCTTCATCAAGTTTAAATTCCCTCAAGTTTTTCTCCTATTGTCATTACCAAAACCAACCCTATCCAACTGTCTCCATGAATCCCATTCTCTCCAAATCACCACCATTCGTCTCAATGAGCGAAATTTTCTATGCTGGTCCCAATATGTTTGGATGTATGTTCAAGGAAAAGGAAAGAATGAAGATGGTATAACGAACCAGTGAAATTCAAGTCCTCGAGAAGATAGATCTAGCATATGCTATTTAGGTCTTGACTTGTATTAAAAATCCTCATATCGCTGTTCGGGACAATAGAATATGTCAGCTATTCATTGCTCTGATTTATGGATATGATATTTATAACAATGCTCATCTTCAAATAATTTGGTTTGTCCTTTATATAAATGGCTGCTTTTCTAATTATTCATTCATCAGGAATGCAACATAGAGGAAGTTGCTGATGATGAAGATGACTCAACCAAAAGTTTTAGGGATAAGAAGGGAAAAGGACCCAACCTTGTTTTCAAGATAATTAGCAGGGCTCCATATAAGACAGTTTTGAAAGGTTTTACAAGTTTTCTTGAATTGATTTTGGTGTTCTTTTGCCAAGTTCCTTGCCACTAATGCCTCAGTTTTATTTTGCAGCTCAAAGTGCTGTTATACTAAAGGCTGAGAGCCTTGCAGATAAGACCGAGTGGTTAGAAAAATTAAGTAATGTGGTTGAATCTAAAGGAGGCCAAGTGAAGGTTGAATCTAGCCCTCCCGTAAGGAAAAGTGCATCTGATGGTTCACTTGTGAGTTACTTTGGTTGATTGTTTTGACTAATTTGCCCATTCAACATGATATGTTTGGCTGAAACGTATTTCTAATGGGAAAAATTCAGTCAAAAGTTCTTTTTTTAATTCTTCTTTCTTGAGTTCAAAGTCCAAAACCATATTTAAATAGCCAAAAAAATCATTAAGGAAACTCCTAAAACAAGAATCACCTGGAATGCTTCTTTTACTTAAAATAGAGAGTTGTGGGGCTGGAAGTGACCAATTTTTAGCTTAACCAGCAAATATTTGAGCCCTTATCTGTCAAAATTATAATTATCGAGCATGCATCTTCAACATTATTCCCTTGTAGGATACAATGGCAAGAAAACCTGTTGACCCTGTAGAAGAGCTTCGGTGGATGTCCCAAGAAGTACGTGGTTATGTGGAAGCTGTTCTTAACAGCCTTGCTGCCAACATTCCAAAGGTTAGTTTAGTTCCGTTGAATTTTACATGGGTAAGTGGATCTTATCTATATATGGGTAATTATACCATGTACTAGCTGTGGAATGAAAATTTTTTGCAAGCTCCTTAGTTTAGGGTTTTAATTCAAGGTTAAAGGTTTTAAGTGTTTAGAATTTAAGGCTTGTGGTCAGAATTTAAGTTTTAACTTATAAACCTTAAATTCTAAACACCTAAACCTTTAATCATGAATTGAAATCTAAACTAAGTCACTTGTAAAAACAAAAAGTTTGTACAAGCGTCCTAAGTTTATGTGCTTATAATTTACATATTGTTGTTAGAATTTAGGGTTAGAAATTACTATTTATAGGTTAAAATATAAATCACTAACATATTACACTAAACCCTAAATTCTAACTTTAAACCAGACATTCTTACCGTAATCCTATACCATAAACCCTAAACTAGATTCGTAAACCTTAAAACTAGAGCGTTTGCTGAAATTTTTTGTTTTCACCGTACCCTAAACTAGATTCGTAAACCTTAAAACTAGGGCGTTTGCTGAAACTTTTTGTTTTCTCCGTCAGTGCATGAAATATTTTCTCATATATATTATGCTGATGTGTTGTTTCCAAATGTCATTCTTTTAAGCAGGCCATTGTTCTTTGCCAAGTAGAGAAAGCTAAAGAAGACATGCTTATTCAGTTATATAGCTCTGTTAGGTGAGTACTATCTGTTTTCTCTTGTCTGAATAGTCTACAGAATGAAAATGGATGCTTTTCCCGTAAAAAATTGCTTGTTCACCATATCTCATTTCCTGCATACAAGAACAAACAATAAAAAGATCGCTTTCCTTAGTTTTTTTTCTTTGTCAAAATATTACTCAAAATTTGCTATAAAAATGCTCTTTCATTGTGATCTTTTTCTATGGAGCGTAGGTTTTCCTTGGTTGACATTCAAGCTGCGAGATATTTGATTTTAATATATGTTACAACACTGCAAGCATGGACGAACCTAGGATTTTAGGTTAGAGGGTGAACCTATAAAATTTTAAGAGGCGGATTTATAAAATTTAAGGAGGGTGAAAATAGTTTTTCAATAGAAAATACATAAAAAAAAATTCAAATCATATACAAATTTTAAATTTCTAGAGGGGCGACCGCTCTCCCAGCCTCCTTTAGTCCGTCCCTGATTGCAAGTGTCACGTTGAATGTTACATCTCGACTGTGACGGATCTAGAAATTCAAAATAAAATTCCGAAATATTTTTTTAAATAGGTAGACATATTTTTATTTTTTCACTCTATACACTAAATTATTTTTTAAGAAAAAATTTAACACTAAATTTTTTTCCCGAAAAATGGAATGCAATTGCTCCCTAGGTGGCCTTATAGATCCACCACTGATCTCGAGTAACACTTTGGCATGACATATGTGTTAACAATTTCAACATGTAATTGTTTTTAGGAAAATATTTTAATATATTAAGTTTCCACAAGCTTGTTAATTTTAAGATTTAAAGCTTAGTTTAGGGTTTAGGAGTTTAGGTTGTAGGGTTTAGGATTTAAGTTTTAGAGTATGATTTAGAATTGTAGGGTTATGAATTTAGAATTTAGATTTTATAGTTTAGTTAAGAAGTGTAAATATTTTTTGCATACTGATGTATCAAAATATAACTCTTATTTTTTACACACCGCTACACATCATTAAATTTTAATGACGTTTAAATAAATATTAAAATTCTCAGGGACTCGACATGCAAGTAACCATATTTTAAAATAAAATTTGAATTTGAATCGAATAACCTTTCATCTTTTTGTCTTCAATCCCTCTCATCTAACCTAATAGTGAGCATCAAATCTACTCAAAAAGTAGTTTTTGAAGAATATGAGGGTTGAATTATGACAAAATAACATAGAAGATAAACTTTTCAATTTCTTTTAAGTAGCTAGAAGGATGAAACTTTTTTTTGGAATCATTAATTAATGATAAACCTACCACTTTTTGTTAATGTTGGAGTTATTGCATTCCACAGTTGGGTCAAAGACATGCATGCGTGGTTTTATTCTATTTTTGGGATACAATTTTGTTTCAGTTGGGAGAATTAATTCTACTTTTTAACACATTCTGTGGTTAGTTCCATAAGCAATGACAGGATGAGTGAACTGCTGTTGGAGGATCCAAATGCAAGGCGCAAGAGAGAGCGTTACCAGAAGCAATCCGCTCTTCTTTCTAAACTTACAAGGCAACTCGGCATCCACGATAATCGAGCGGCGGCTGCCTCCACCTGGTCTTCTGGTATTCTGCCAATTACCCTTTTCTGGTTATGTTATTTTTAATACACTGGTGTGGTTACATGGTATATAATATCAGTAAAGAGTAATTATTTCATGCACAAGCGCCTTAGTTTTAGGGTTTATACAGTTTGTTTAGGTTTTAGAGTTTAGGAATTTAAGCATGACAGTTTTTAATTTAGGGGCTATTGATAGAATTTAGGGTTTAGGATTAAAATTTAGGGTTTGTAGATTAAAACTTAAGTCCCTAACCATATTACTCTAAAACACAAACCCTAAATTTTAACCACAAACCCTAAATTCTAACCATGAAGCCTAAATTTTAAACTCCTACACTAAAACTCTTAAACTATAAACTCAAACTATAACCCTAAACCCTAAAATTAAGGCACTTATGGAAACAAAAAGTTTCCACCGCCTGTGTATGAGATAATAATCCTATCGGCGATAATATCTGTTTATATTTTTTCTCAACCCTTTAACAAAGCACATATACCTTACACACAAATACTTAAAAAGAGATAAACATAATTTTTTCCACTAAGTCACTCGTTGGTCCCTTTGTTGCTTCTGTTTTATTTGCATAGTTGGTTACATTGTATGGAATGCCATGTTTTATGTGCTTTTGGTGGGTAATTTACATTTTGGATCACTATACTTAACATTCACTTTTAATTAGATCACAAAATTTTAATTTAATCAAATTATATCATTCAAATTTTATTATTAATAAATTAAGTTATTTGTACTAAAATCGTTAAATAATTCAAACAAAAAAATTGAAATTGAAACTTTTACTTAATATATTTTTTACATGTCATCATCAAGTATTTTTAATTGACCATTAAAATATTTTTGTGAAAATTTTCTCAAACATTTCATTTACATAAATTCAAAGAAAATAACTAAATTTCCTATAAATTCTAACAAAAATGTTTAAATTATCAATTAAATATTAATTGATGATGATATGCGAAAAATATATTAGGTAAAAGTGTCAATTTTAATTTTTTTAATAAAATAATTTAATGGTCTTAGTATAAGTGATTTAATTTATTAATAATATAAGATTAAGATGTAATTTGATAAAATTAAATGTTTGTAATTTAAATTAAAGTTCAAATTAAACTTAGTTATATAGAATGCAAATTACCCACTTTTGGTAGTTTGAGACTTTTTACTATAATGTTAGTCTGCTTATATTTTTTTTAAAATGTGCATTTTCAGTCTTTGAAGTCAATTTCTTGTTATTTCTTTCAAATAATTTCACTTGATTTATTCTTAAACATACGATAACATGGTGCCTTGTACTTTATGTACAATACTTCACTTTGCTACTTGCTTAAAAAATCAAGTCATGTGAAATATTTGATGAATTAAGAAAAAGAGTATGGAAATTCTTTAATTGGTTAAGTGGTTAGAGATATTTATCTGCTTTCATCTTCTATAAATTCGACTCCTGAACACTTTATTGTACTGAAAAAGTAGGCGGATCTACATGTAATATTATAGGATGGGCTCGTTCCCACCCTAAACTTTTCGACGTTCACACATTTGTCTTTAATTTTTATGAATTAGTCCTTAAATTTTTGTCCACCCTGAAATTTTGAGATTAAATATATTTTTGGATCCACTATTGATTACATACCATACAATTTGACCTTGATACTATATTTGTGGTGCAAACCTTTCAAATGAATCGTGTGGTCTTCCTCCCCCTTTTTATTAGATGCAGAGAGCAGCCTAGGAGCAAGCGGATCCTCATCAGGAGATGATTGGAGGTCTGCATTTTCCACTGCTGGAAATGAACATAGCAAAAGATCCAGCGACGTCCCAGCACAGGACAATGGTGATGTAGGTTTAAGTTCAGGTTCCAGCAGTCGCCGGACACCGACCCGATTGCCGCCGCCGCCGCCGCCACAGAGTGGCTCGTATTCTAGATATTAGATAAGCAGCACTCGAGTAACTTTTCATTTAGCTTTCATTTTCTTTATCTCGGCACAGGTCTCCGGTTCAAATTGTATCGAGCAGCGTCTGAAGAACTAGAATAGGTATTGTAGATGTATTACGTGGCGTTTGCAGCCATGTGATTGTTTTTAGATGTATTTTTTTTTTGTATTACTTATAATTTTTTATTTTATTTTTCTTCATTTATATAAAGATATGATTTGGTTACACAATGTAAATTTTTTCAGTTTACACTTTTTTGTTTAAGTTGATATTTATATTACTAAGGTAAATGTTATAATTTGAATCGTACAATATGAAATAATATAATATTTTGATCACTCAATCAATCAGGGAATCTCAGTTTACATATATTTATGACCATTTGATAATATAAATGGATGATTGAGACTGAAAATTAAAAATAAAGAAATTTATATAGAAAAAAAAAGATAAGATGTGGATAACCTTTTTCCTCTTAACTATTTTCTGGTTGCTCCAACTCTAAGGAAAAGGGTCGAAATGTTTGGATAAACAATCGTAAAAGAAAGGAAAAGAAAAGAAGAAAAAAAGAAACTATTGTTAAGGAAAGAAAAAGATACATATGGATTTTATTTGGATAACTAAAACTAAAAAGAGAAAAATAAAAATAATTGTTACAACTTTTGTTTGTTTAAATGGTGGAAAGAAAAGAAAATTTTAATAAAACTAATTGTTTGTTATAAAAAAAATAAGAGAGGTAAGGAGAGAATTATGTATTGTATTCTAATAAATATTCATAGTATTATTTAAAGTATATTAAACTCATATTTAATAAATGGATGAGTATACTACGTGCGACGAACATCGATGAACACCACTAACGATAAACACCGATGAACACTATTATTTTTTTTAAATTTTAAAAATCTAAAGGACTAAAATTATAATTAAAATTATCTCTTAAAAATCAAATTTAATGATTACTTTATAATATTTTTTTAATAGGTTAGAATCAAATATACCCAATTTTCCTAAACCCTAACAAAATCAATCTCTTAAAAATATAGAAATCAGTTTATAATTTTTTAATAGATTAGAATCAAATATACTCAATTCTCATATTATTGATTCTAATCTATTAAAAAATTATAAAATGATTTCTATTTTTTTAAGAGATTGATTTTGTTAGGGTTTAGGAGGATTGAGTATATTTGATTCTAACCTATTAAAAAAATATTATAAAGTAACTATTAAATTTGATTTTTATTTTTTAAGAGATATTTTTAATTATAATTTTAGTCCTTTAAATTTTTAAAATTAAAAAAAATAATAGTGTTCATCGGTGTTCATCGTTAGTGGTGTTCATCAATGTTCGTCGCCCGTTGTAGAATTTTCCTTAATAAATAGAGTTCTAATCCACATAAATAAATATTTATAATATTATTTTAATTGTATCCTTCTATAAAATAATTTATATAAAAGATTAAAGATATTTAAATAAAAAGTAGGTATTTAAAGTAAAAGCAAAAGATATTTAATCTATTTTGCTTCCACTTGTTTAAATAAAAAAATCCAAACAAAAGAAATAATATTACTTTTCTTTCCTTTCTCTTTTCCTAGCAATCCAAACACAAGTTTATTATAGACCGTTATTTTCTTTAAAAGATATTTATTTGGGTTAGGTATTTTAACTACTTATTATTATTATTTATTATAGTTCGATTCTAAAAGATATTACTTTTCTTTCCTTTCTCTTTAAAAGAAATAATATTATTGGTGTGATGCAAGGGTATGCATCTGTTCAACTTTCTTTTAGCCTTTTTTCAACGAAGGCACACACAGCATGTAATACTGGTGCTCGATCCTGGGTCCCAAAGGATGATGAACATCAACCTTTGCCACCAGGACACAAGGGGATGAGCAGCAATCAAGGATATTTGATTCTAACTCTTTTAATAATTGGCTTCGTTCAATAATAAATACTTATCTTATAATATTTATTTGGGTTAGGTATTTTAACTACTTATTATAACTATTTATTATAGTTCGATGCTTATTATAGACCGTTATTTTCTTTAAAAGATATTTTAGTTAAACCTAACAAGTAGTTTCAATAAAAAAAGAATAATGTTCATCCTAAGAGATTTGAGTTTAATCAACGTTGTCTGTAAGGCACGTTACATTATTAAAGTGTTTAGAAAAAATATGAAACTATACTACGTTGTACTCACTTTAAGACTATTAAAAAATCCTTTAATTAATCAGAGGTTAACATATAATTGATCCATAATTCAGATTGAAGATTGAAAAAAGAAGAAGAAATTATTGAATTTCCTATGGGTTTCCTTTTCAATTAAGGAACATAGCAAGCAACAAGAGATTCTGTTGTGCGCTTCTTAAAGAACGCTTTCTAAGCGCACTAATGGTTCGTGTTTTCTACGGCCATGTGTCAGTCTAATATTTATTTTTTAATAGTTTTAATGTAATTATAAAGTAATATATGTTTATATATTTTTTTAATTTTTTAATAAAATATATATTTTACAGACAAATCGATTTAAACCAGAATCTCTTCGTATAAATATGATCTATTTTTCTACTTGTTGGGTTCGTGTGTCGGTCTAATATTAAGATTTCTATTAATCAAATGATTGGTATACTGTCAACAATTTTGATTATTGGACTTACCTTTTTATGACAAAGCGTTAAAACTTTTTGTTGTGCTATAAAAGTTTGTATAAAACTTTTTATTTTCGGTGAAAATAAAAAATTTTACAAGTGTTTTAGTTTTAAGATTTAAGGATTTAATTTAAAGTTTATAATTCAAGAATTGTTGGAAGAATTTATGGTTTAAAATTAAAATTTATGGTTTTTAGGTCAAAAACCTAAATCTCCAACTATACTATACTAAAACTTAAACCGTAACATATAAATCATGAATTCTAAGCAAAAAATCTTAATTCTAAACACCTAAACCTTAAATCCTAAAATTAAGTAACTTATAAAAAATTATTTTCCACCGCCAGTGTATTGATTATAAATCCTAAACTTTTTAGATATTTGAATAAGGGTAATTATTCCATACATAGGCGGTGAAAACAAAAGGTTTCTACAAATACTATAGTTTCAGGGTTAAAATTTAGGGTTTGAAAGTTAGGGGTTTAGGTTTAGTGGTTTAAAATTGATGGATTGTGGTTATAATTTAGAGTTTATAGGTTAAAACCTAAACTTCTAACCATATTACCCTAAACTCCAAACATAAATTCTAACCACAATCTCAAAATTCTAAATCCCTAAATATAAACCCCTAATCTCTAAATCCTAAATTCTAACCATGAACTCTAAAACTAAGCGCTTGCGAAATTTTTTGTTTCCGATGCATGTGTATCAAACATAAATCCTTTGAATAATTGCTATAAAAGTATTATACGGTTCTGGTGCATACACATTTTGTTAAACCGTTAAGATTTCGGTGTATTCATAAAATTTAAGTACATGAGTAGATATTTTGGTGTAGCGTTAGACATTTTGATATC
Organism: Hibiscus trionum; assembly: GCA_030270665.1. Classification (NCBI taxonomy): domain Eukaryota; kingdom Viridiplantae; phylum Streptophyta; class Magnoliopsida; order Malvales; family Malvaceae; genus Hibiscus; species Hibiscus trionum. The sequence goes on along the minus strand of BSYR01000021.1, from coordinate 2,328,751 downwards.
TGATTAAATATTTATACTCTATTAGGCTGTGTTTGGTACAGCAGAAAGTTGGAAAGAAAATAAAGAGAAAAGAAAAAATGGATAGAAAACAAAAGAGGAAAACAATATCCGTCCAAATTCGGGCGAAAGAAAGGAAAAAAAAAACTGAATTCAATTTGATATGAACGGTAAAGTACAAATATACCCCCAAGTAAATTATAATTTTATATTTTCATTTTGACATTCCGAGAGTATCTTTCTATGATAAAAAAATTCTTTAGATTAAAATTATAAGTTATAATTTTACATTTTCATTTTTATAGTATATAATCACAAATCTCTTCATTTTGAATTTATAAATTTTCCATAGAATCATATACCCAATTGTTTGTGAATTCATTTTTAAAATTTATTTTATTTTATGTATATTATTTTCTTATATTTATTTTTATTTTTTATTAAAAAAGTTTTATTATAATTTATTTTTTTGGATTAAATTTATAATTTAAACAATCCTTTTCTCATATAGTATATATATATATATATATATCAGTTTCAAATTATATTATGTAACATATAAAATAATCACAAACAAAGCATATATGATGTAATAAATATTTTATAATAATTTTATTTATTATTTATTATTTATTATTTTAAATATTTTATTTTTATAATTTTATTATATTAAGATTAATTTTTTTTAAAAATACAATTAAATATGCCATAAAAATTATAATTGAATAATATCACAATAAAAATTATCAATAAAATAAGTACAAGTACAAGGGTACAATGGTAAACTAAATTTTCTTTCCTATCATTTTTCCATTGTACCAAGCAATAAAGAGGAAAATTTTTTATTTTTCTTCTAATTTTTCATCCTCTCAATCAAGCACACCAATGAAAAGAAAAAATATATTTTTCATCCTTTCATTTTTTCACCACTTTAATTTTTTATCCTTCCAATTTTCTTCAAAGATTGAAATTTTTTATGCAAATTATTAAAATAAAGTCCTTAATTTATAATACAAAAGAAATATATATATATATATATATATATTAAATGACTCTCTTATTAACATAAAAATAACTTACAAACATTTAAAAAATCTAATATTTCCACTTAAAAATTGTTGCTCTTCTTACATGTTTTTGAAGTAAAATTATATACAACGCTTTTAATATCAACTTCTTTCAAAATATTACTCTATTTTTTTGAAAAATATTATATATTATAGTATTTTCTTTTTAGAAAATATATATGCTATTTGTTAGAGAACTCATTTTGAGCCCTCTTTTTTGGGGTCTTTTATGGCCGTACCTATTGCATATGTCCGAAATCACATATGTTTGAGACTTTAGTAAACCATTGAAAATTTAAGTTCACTATAAAAATCATCCTGATAAGGTATTATCTAAGGGTGTCCAGAACCACGTCTATTAGAGGCTTCCATCATTTTTTACAATCTTCCTGATAAGGTGTTAGTTACTTAGTTAGGGGTGTTTATAGTTTGTTAATTGTATTGTTTAGCCTAAACGATCAGTTATCCGTTATAACAATTATTAAATTTTGTTAAGTATAATCTAACTGTTAAGAAACAATTAACCTTTATAGCGACTAACCGTTTCTTAACCTATAACCTATTACAAATATTTTCACATGTTCACTACTTTATGGAATAATGAAATCCCTCTCAAATGAATATTATATTAAAATTTTCAAGAAAAAAATTACTTAAATAAAAAGATTTTATACACAAACTTCATCCTTAATTAAAAAGTATTTTTAAGTTAACCACTAACCATCGTTTCTAGCGTTTTAGTTAACCGAAATTATTTAACCTTAATAGTTTTAAATGGGTCAGGCTAACCTTAATAGTTAGGTTAATTAACTTGTAAAATAAAATTATACCAGTTAACTTGTAAAATAAAATTATACTAATTAACAATTATATTAACGATTACGATTAGGGGTGTGCATAATTAATCATTAACCGTAACCGTTAACCGATATAACCGTCACATTCTACAGGTTAATTAACCGAATCGTTAAGACTAAGCGGTTTCGGCTAACCAAACCACTAAAAATAATGGTTAATGGTTACGGTTTTAAATTTTGACAGACTGTATACTTATAAAATTATTATTTTATGACTTGCGTTGTATTAATTTATGAAAGTTTCATTTATCTTATGTTTGTTTTATGTTAGTTAAATATTTGTGTTTAAAATTTTGATGGTGTCTTATTATGTCTTCAACTTTGATGATGTATTGCTATGTGCTGAGCATTGTTGAAATTTAGAACTTTAAACTATTGTGAAGCTTGTGTGTTGTGTTGAAACTCTACAATATGTATGTACTTTTTTTTTTATCTAAGTATAAAATTAGTGTTTATAATATCTCTATTTAAGTATTTTTTTTTGAACATTTTTATTTAATAATTATCAGAAAAATAATTAACATTATTTTTTTGAACATTAATTTATAACCGATCTGTCGGTTAACGATGTTCTAATAGTTAACTATCAACTGTTAACCGTTTTTTAATGATTAGGTAATAGTTAGCAAAATTCAATAACCGTTATAACGGTTAACCGACTGCTTATACTAAACAATACCCTTAATATTAGCTATTCTTCTCGATGACCGTACTAAGTTAAGGACAGACTTTGGTTGTATGACCGATATATATGGATTAGAATCAACTTACACAACTTAAAATTCTCTAAGTTTTACACGTTTTTTGGATCGTTGGACGGGAAAAATGGATGGCTGAGAATAACTCTTTACTTTTTTTTTCAAGTGATAATCTTCACATATTCTACTGTTAATCTCATTCATCCGTTTCACCTACGCTGTGTAATTGGATCCTAACCCTATATATATATATATATATATATATTGGGGGTCAAACTAAACCCTGGAAATTTGCAGCACAAGTGTCTGTATACTATTCTAATATGTAATATTTAGTGCATATATATATTTGGCAATTACAGTGGAAGCAACAAATCAAATCGAAGGCAAATTGCAATGCAAATCTGTATGTATAAATTTACAGTTAAAATTACAAGAAACTCAAGTTCCCTTGCCTATCATTTTCTTTGTGTGAGTTCCAGTATATACCAGCGTCGAACAGCATACAATAGTTAGCAAAAGTGAAAAACCCCGCCCTCCTATAAGTCCAGCAAGAACAACAACAATAATCACATACCCTGAATTCCCCGTCTCGGATTCAACCTGCAAAACTTGATCAAATGTTGAGACCACGTCTCCCTGTTCAGTTCCCGATTCATCTTCTTTATTCCCCTGCTTCTTCCTCTTTCCATGGCGGAACTTCTTAGGAACAAGTTTCTTGAGTAAACTACTCCGACTACGCTCACTCTTTGATGTTATTGTTTCCAATTTTGGCTCATCTCCCGACTCAATTAACTCAGTTCCTTGTTTTAAGAAACCCTTTGGGATCCCAGAACAGAAGAAAAGGGTCTTGGATTCTGGTTTTAAGAAACCCCAAAATCGTGCCCCGGCAAACTCAATCAGCACAAGCAGGAGTGCAGCCGCCATGATCCAAATCGCAAGGCTTGTACTAACAGCGAGAGCCACCGCTAAAGAAACTTTAAACGCCACTTGGAAGGGAATTCTTTCATCATCGTTATTTTCTATGGAATTAAATACTACTTCACCGACATCCATGCCGGGAGACTGAGAGAGTGGCGGAGTGGGTGGGGATAGGATCCGGGGACTGGGACTGGGACTGCATTTTCTTTTAGAGGATTTTCGCAAGCGATAGCTGTACTTGACGAAAAGATCGACGAGGGAGGTCGGGAATCCGGTCTCCACCACAAGGGATCCGCCGCGTTTGGGGGATTGGTGGAGGCCGGCAACCAGGCGTGCGATACGACGAGTTACTTTGGTTTTCTTCCATGGAAAATGCATGGTAAAAGAAGAAAGAAAACCCAAAACAAACAATGGGTTTTCTGTATCTTGTTGGCTTAAAGAAAAGAGAAGCAAATTAAATTACATGAGGATGAAGATGAAGATGGTTTTAAAGCAGAGGAGACAGGAAAATGGAAGACGCGTGGGGGAGAGGGGTTTGGTTTCAGAGGAAAGTGGAGACTGGGCCACTGGGAACATTTATTTATCTATTTATTTTATACTTCATTATTAAATAATTCTTCTTCCTATTATTATTATTAGGGTAAACTACATAAATGACCACCTTACTATTGTAAAAGTTGCGATCTGACCACATTACTGTTTTTCGTCACAATTAAACCACCAAACTATTTCAATGGTATCAATGTGACCACCAGCCGTTAAAGGTTAACGGAAGGGTGACGTGGCAGTTAAAAAAATAAGGGTATAATTACACATTTAGTCCTCGTTACTTATAAACTCTATCAATTTAGTCCTAATTTTCATTTAATAAAATAAATTAATTATTTAATTAAACGTTGACACGTGTCAACACCTTATTGAAAGAATTTAATTATTTATATTTAATTAGATTGTTTTATTTTTCTCATCCAATCAGGAGGTGACACGTGTCACCACCATTTAGAGCAGGGACGGAGCCAGGATCATAGCTCGGGGGGGGGGGGGGGGGGGCAAAGTATAATTAGCTACAAAATCAAACGAAACAAAATAACATTTATTACTGAAATAATTTCAAAACATGTCAATATCCAGTCTAACAAAATAAAACACGTCGCTCCTTCATATCACAAAAGTCATTTATAATCGAATCTACATCAAATGTTTCAGCAATTTCTTTTTCGATATAAAGCAACAAACAATTAGATAAGAATTCATCTTCAATCTTGTTGCGGAGCTTGTTTTTAATGATGTTCATCGCCGAAAATGATCGTTCTGTAGTAGCTGTAGAAACTGGAAGTGTAAGAATGAGAGTCACCACTCTGTATACAAGAGGATAAATCTCGAACTTTCTTGTTTTCACCAACCATTGGCACAAATCAGAAATAGTCTCTAAACTTTTGAATTCCGGAAGTTGTCGCACATGATCAAAATGCTCAAATTGCATCCTTAATTGCATCATCTCATGTTCAGCAAAGTCCGAAAGATAGAATTTTTGAATCAATTGACAAATGTCATCAATTCTAAATGAAGCGTGCATCTCCTTTGGATCTAATGTTGAACTAAGAGTAAAAAATTCTATTGTATGATCGCTGAACTTATCATTCAATTCTTGCAATTGAGTATCAATCACAGTATTAAAAATATCTATTTTATAATGATGCTCCAATGTAATGTCATCCTGTTGATGGCGTGCCCTTCCTTTTCTTGCAACATAACGAGCATTCAAATCTGGAATAGGTATGTTAATCGAGTCACAAAAGGATCTCACCTTAACAATTAAGTCATTCCATCCTTCATCCCTTAATTTCTGAAGTAATGACTTAGTAGATGAAACAAGATGCATTGCATTCAAAATGTCTTGAGATTGTTGTTGCAAAGTCTGACATAGCATATCGGAAATTTCAAGAACTTTCCTCATCAGATGTAAGATAAAAACAAACTCAAAAGAAGTTAGAGCTTCATATGCCGCATCTGCTTCTGCAGGTTGAGCTGAAGTAGTTCCATCATCAATAATGTTCAACAAAATTTCACATGTTGCACTAAACATGTTGATTAAGCTAGAAACAAATTTCAAATGTGAGCTCCATCGAGTATCCCCTGGTCTTTACAAAGTGCCAATTTGATTAAGCCCTTTTCCAGTTTGAAGCTCATCAATACTAACTAAATAAGCAACATTTGCAGCATGAGCATCTTTTAGTTGATCAGTACGCTTGCATGAGGCACCATATCTCAACACAATAGACATTGCTCTCTCTTCGCCTGATCTCGAGCTTCATCAACTATTATACAAAATTTTGCATCGCCAATTTCTTCACGAATGACATTTTTTACTTTGTTTGAGGGGACATGCAAGATTTCTTTTTGTATTTGTGGTAAAGTGTATGTAGCATTTTTTGGAGCTTTCTCTACAGCCGTTGCTACCCCATCATTGTAAGATGATATCAAGCGAAGCAATTGGAGAAAATTTCTCGGCCTTTGTCATGTTTTACTTTCATCATTACCTCTAAAAGCACATCCTTGAAATGCAAGCCACATAACTGCATCAATTGAAGCTTTCAATCGAACTTTATTCTCCATAGCTTCTTGAGATGAAAATTGTTCATTTTTTTTTGAATATGTGAAGACTGATTAACCAGGTCCGCACATGCTTTCTCAGCATTTCGATGAGGAGAATTGTGATCCTTCCCGATATGTGCTAAAAATGAACAATTCTTGTCATCTCTTACCTTCTTCCAATTTCGAAATCTATCAATAGTAAAAGCATTTGAACCAGAAGGACTATTTTCCTTGTGAAAAAGAAAACATGGGAGGCAAAATGCTGTATCTTTGCTAGGAGAATATTCTAACCATGATGGAAATTGCTTAAATCATGATGCTTGAAAGCTTCTTCGATGAAATTTTTCAGACCTTGGATACTCTGTAAGAACGGCTTGATATGGACCAGCTTTAATATAAGCTCGTCGAATCTCATCTTGCATGTTAACAGGATACTGCCATATTTACTTTCGTAATCCTGGATCACGCTCCAATAAACTGATATCAAAACCTTCACTTACATCAGTCCTCCGAACTTTAGTAAGATTGTCATCTGAACTCAAAGGATTGAGATTTGTACATGTATTTGACTGCTCAGTTGAACATGATGTTTCTACATTCTTCCTCTTGAAAAAAACATCAATTGTAGATGATTTTTTCATCTATAAAAAATACACATACATTTCTATATTAATTATTAATATTAATATGAGACAAAAAATTAAGTATATAATTCAAATTTTTCTATAAAATTCATCACTATTCAATTAGTTAAACTACACCCTATAAAAAATGCACAACAAATACTAACAAAAATTCAATTAGTTAAACTCTAAATTATTTAAGTATATAAAAAATTATAATTTTATTATTATATGAGAGTAAACACAAATATAACAACAATAATAATAATTTTTAAAAGTATATAAAAAATCACATAAATAAATAGACCACCACCCAGGTCTCTTGGGAGCCACCACCCAGACTCACTGGTTTTTCGCAAATTACACATTACACATGATTATATAAAAACTAACTATAAAATATATATCAATTATTAAAAAATTATCCTATAATATACATTAATCACAAAAATATCAACCAATCTATAATATTATCAATTGCAATTGTATAATATTATTAAAAACATACCTTTTTTGAACTGAAATTTAAAATCTACAATATCCTGGTTCTTTCGGTGTGAGATTTCTCTAAATGCTCCAATTGTTCCAATATCTTCAGGGACTACACTAATCTACAACATTCGATAAGAATAAATCATTTAGCAAAATTATACTAGCAAAATGATAATACCCACTATAGATAAAAATTGATAGTCACAAGAATAACATGAAACCTTACAAATTCAAAAGATAATACCCACTTTATTAGTATACTTTTCTAATTTTCTTGAGTATAAACATTACTATGATTATAAACACATATACTATGTTTAATTATGAGTAATAATATAAAAAAATACTTAACTGGAGCTTGGAGGAGGAGGAAATGACTCGAATTGTGATAGTCTTTTGTTAGATTTGAGAAATCCAGAAAAATGAGATTAATTTTTTCCTATTTGAAAATGAGAGAGTAAATGAATATGAATGGGCAAACAATGAAACAAACAAAAGCAAATGTAAGTTCAAAAGTCAGTTTTACCTTTTAAATAATTAACTTTAAAATATTATTTTATTAAATATTAATCTCCCTTTAAGGCTTTACTTTTGCTGCGGGAAAATTTTATATATATGCTGCACAGCTGCAGTGGTGGGACCGGTCAGTGGAGGGAGGTGTGCTGCAGACCTGCGTGTCAGTGGAGGGGGGCAGTGCATTATATTTCCTAATATGGGGGGCAAACCTATTTAATGTACATATAATTTTTTTTATAATATAAAATTTGAAGTGACTTAAAAATTGGGGGGTAGCAGCCCCTCCCACAACATGAACAACTCCGTCCCTGATTTAGAGGAGAAAAAATCAATTTGAACAAACATGTCAATGGTGGGAATTAAACCTATGTACGGGTAATTTAGAAGCAATGGCTTAGCCACTACACCAAGCATGTATTTGTGCTAAAAATAACCCTTTTAAATATATGTTCTATTCGAGTTCTTTTCTTAAAACTCAGCCTGTTTTTCTTAATGCTTCTATGATCCAACGAAGCTCCAACAACATCATGTTTTCCAGAAACAAATTAAGATTGTTAGTCTCTCACCTTTAATCTTTTGAAGTCCTCTCTTTTGGTGGAAATGAGTAAAAAAACCCATTAGTTTATAAATAATATATTTGAAAGTCTTATAGTTCATACAAAAGATAAAAAGGATCCCAAAAGTTCAAAATATGTACTTACTTGCTAGCATTATTTAAGAATCTGAGATATTCATCGACAAGAGAATTCTGTAATACAAAAGAAAATAATCAATAAAAAAGCAATTAAATAGTTAGTAAGATTTTAATACGTTAGAATCTAACTTCATTCTAGAACTACGAGCACTGAATGCTTTCCAAGAACTGCAACTATTATCTACAATTTCTTATTTGTCATAAACCAGTAATCTTGGTTCCGGAGTTTTCGGAGTTTGGGGCTCCAAAATTTCTGATGAGACTCGACCATCAATTGAAATATCAGTATTTGATTGAATTTCTACACATGACGGAGTTGAGGAAAACAACAATCTCAGATTATTAGACAACTCCTGCAGTCGTGCGCTAATCGGTGGTGATTCATCCTTGTTGGCAAATACAAGGTTATTCTCCTTATCTATGGTTGGACCTGTTAAATAGAACGGAACAGATTATTCATAATAAATATATGTTCTACTCGAATAGAACATATATTTAAAAGGGTTATTCTTAGCACAAATATGTGCTTGATGCAGTGGCTAAGCCATTGCTTCTAAATCACCCATACATGGGTTTGATTCCCACTATTGGCATGTTTGTTCAAATTAAATTTTTCTCCTCTAAATGTTCCTCCAATCAAGAGGTGACACGTGTCAACACTTAATTAAATAATTAATTTATTTTATTAAATTAAAATTAGGACTAAATTGATAGAGTTTATAAGTAATGAGGACTAAATGTGTAATTATACCCTTTTTTTAACTGCCACGTCACCCTTCCGTTAACCTTTAACGGCTGGTGATCACATTGATACCATTTAAATAGTTTGGTGGTTTAATTGTGACGAAAAAAGTAATGTGGTCAGATAGTAACTTTTGCAATACTAAGGTGGTCATTTATGTAGTTTACCCTTATTATTATTGTTGTTACATAAAACGACGTTTTCTCAATTTAACCATTAAATTGAGTTTTTATACTCTCTTGTTGATGAAGACGTTCCCATACAACATTACTAGGCTTGGCATAACATTTTTTTATTAATAAGGGAATACTACTATAGGCCTCGTTAAAAACTTCCCTAACTTAGGTGGAGGAAAAGAGTACCTACAGTAGTATAACAGAAAAGCGGGAGAACCCGAAACAACAAAACCAAAACAAACTAGCAAGGACTAGGCAACTCATCGTGCAGCAAGTTAATCACCTCATCCGGAGGAGACCAATAATAGCTCACTTGGTAACCATTCCAAGGACCCAACTTAGCAAGGACGTCGGCAACCCGGTTAGCATCTCTTAAAACATGACGAAACTCACAACTACCAAATCTAGGTAACAAACGACGGATAGAAGCCAGAAGAGACGACTGAAAAAACTTCCCACCACGGTTCTGCAACATACGAACCACCTCGAGACAATCAGATTCAAGAATCACCACCTCAATATTACGATTTAAAGCATAAACCAATCCCTCATGAACCGCCCAAAGCTCAGCTTCAAGAGCATTGGAACGACCTATAAATTTCGAAAAACCACCAATCCAACTACCCGCTGAATCACGAATGACACCCCCACAGGATGCCAAGCCCTCAACTCTATCGCACGCACCATCAACGTTAATTTTTCACGTACCGGAAGCTGGTGGCTGCCATCGTGTATGCTGCTGCCGATTTGCCACACTCGGACTAACCGATGCTCGAAGGGATGCAAGAGCACGAATAGCCTCCTGGACCTGCCGACGGCTATAGACAAGGACATCATCCCCAGTCATGGCATTAGCGTCAAAGACCATTCTATTCCTTGTTAACCAAAGATTCCATAAGATCGAACCAAATAATAAATCTCAGTGCTCCTCCCTACCGCAAACAACCTCGGAATTTTTCAGATTTAACTCGATCCACGCAACCATAGGGGTATTGAAGAAACACATCTGGTTTGCTACCGGAATCAGTTCCGACCAAACAGCTGCTGCATTCGTACAATGGCGAAGAACATGATCGATATCCTCCTCGCTTGACCCGCACACCATGCACGCAGCCGAGTCCGTAAGATGACACCGAACACGCTCACTATTCGTTAAAGCCCGTCCTTTGCAAACCAACCACATGGACAATTTAATGCGTTGTGGTCCCTTAAACTGCTGTAATAGCTTCCAAACACCACAACCATTACTCACAGTTTGCGGAAACTTCATGGAATATGCAGACTTAACAGTGAAGGCTGAATTGTCGCTCCATCGCCAACCAGGTGAGTCGAAAACATTGCTGGAACCAGGGGCTTTAATTGCTGCTATATGATCAAGGACAACCGTAGGGAGGACATGCTGAAACCTACCCCAATCCCACTGTCCATCAGCTGTTTGCATTGCATTTAACGGCGTGAACCGTTGAAGCTGATTATCCGAAACAACTGCAACCAGAGCAAGAGGCCCGACACCTCTAACCCAAGCATCATGCCAGAAGTCGATACTCGCACCATTACCTACATTCCAAATATTGCTACTACGAACATCCTGCCAAACCGAAGCTAAGCCACGCCAAAGGTGAGAACAATTGCGCCAATAAATGGACTCCGGTACAATCTCCTTACACTTGTACTTAGCACGGACAAAACGGACCCAAAGATGCCTCATTTTATCAATTAAATTGAAGGCAATCTTCATTAAGAACACATCGTTTTGCACATTCAAACGTTTGAAACCTAAGCCTCCGGATAACATGGGCTTACATAATACCTCCCAATTTATCAAATGCACCCCTTTTTACCATCACAATGCCCCCACACAAAATTATGGATCAATCGCTCAATTTCTTCGCAAACACCCATAGGCAAACTAGTCGATTGCATAGCATAGTACGATATCGCAGACAACACGGCTTTAGCAAGAGTAACACGGCCCGCAAACGACAAATACTTAGCCTTCCACCCCGTAAGTCGGTCTCTAACCTTCTGCACCAAGTAAGCATAAGACGATTTAGTTACTCTTTGGTGCAACATGGCATTTTAGTTATTTTTATGGTTAAAATTTATGTATTGTTTTTGAAAAAAATTATAATTTTAAAATAAGAGAAAAATATTGCATGTACTGACAGTGAAAACGAAAAAAAATTTACAAGCGACTCAATTTTATGGTTTAAGGATTTGGTTTAAGATTTAGGGGTTTAAGTGCACGACTTTAGAATTTACAATTTATATGTTAGGATTTAGTTTTTAGGGTAATATGGTTAGGGATTTAGGTTTTGACCTATAAACCCTAAATTTTAACTATAGACCCTAAATTCTAACCACACCCATAAATTCAAAACTCATCCACTAAAACCCTTACACCCTAGACCCTAAACAAAATCTCTAAACCCTAAAATTGAAGTGCTTGTGCATGAAATGATTGACCTAAGAATAAATGATTGCCTTTAATTTTGAATAATTATTTTTATTTTAAAATAGTTATTTTAAAAATATTTTATGACCCATAAATTTACTGTGATAAATTCTAATATTCATGCATTTGACAATTCGATAGTATAGAAATCACAATTATATTGTGTTAAGCGTGTGTAAATATGCATATATAAATTTGATTGGCAGGCAAACTGCCACTAACAAGAAACAGTGAAAAACGAATTAAAGGAGGCGGCTTGCTTTGCTTTAATTAATAATAAAGAAACCAATGATATGATGAATTGATACCATTAAATAATATTGTAAAGATGTGGAATTGAAAACTTTGTCAAAATCTTCGGTGAGAAGTAAATCTATTCTCACGTTTGAATTTTTTTAATATTTTAATTCAATTATAAAGTAATATTTTAGTACAATTTTAAATTTAAATAAACTAACACACATCTGTTAATTATGCTGCTCAAGTCAGAATTAATTAAGATAAATATATCATTTTTTATCACCGATACAATTTAATGAGTTTAATTTTTTAATTTTCTGATGATTTTGATTATGATTAATGACAACAGCAATAATAATAAGGGTAAACTATACCGTTGACCACCATACTTTAGTTAAAGTATTAAAATGACCACCTTAAAAAAAATCGAGTCAATTGACCACCCAAACTATTAAAATGGGATCAATGTGACCACCAGCCGTTAATGGGCTAACGGAAGGTGACGTGGCAGTTAAAAAATTAAAGGTATAATTACACATTTGGTCCTTACTATTTACACATTCTTTCAATTTAGTCCTAATTTTAAACTAATAAAATAAATTAATTAGGTGGTGACACGTATCAACACCTTATTGGAGGAATTTAATTATTTATATTTAATTTAATAAATTTATTTTCATCCCCCAATCAGGTGGTGACACGTACATTTGCACCCAGCGTGAATTGAACTTGGGTAACATGGGCAAGACACGGCATGTCAAAGCCACTGGGCTAAAGCCATTTTTGTGATACAAAGTGCAAATAATTAATATAATTCATACTTGGTACCACCTGATTGAAGGATGAAAATAAATGGAACAAAACTGGATATTTGCTCCCAAAGTGAATCAAACCTAGGTAACCTGGGGGAAAAACCGCACAGCAAAGCCACTGGGCCAAAGCCATTTTTGTGATATAAAGTGCAAATAATTAATATAAGTCATACTTGGTTCTTTATGCCAAGGAAAAGTAAATAAATGAGGATTAACGAGATTCGAACATGGCACGCTTATAATGCATAAAAACATCTAATCCAATAAAATAAATCTAATAATTAAATTATAATTTAAAATTATATCAATTCATTTCAATTATGTTCGTAAGTTTGTATTCACTAAATAAATTTAATATAGTTTTAAAATTTTAAAGTTGTAATATAATTTCATATATATATGAATTTAATTAAATTTTTAATAAATATTAAAATTATAAATTAAGTTAAAAAATCAATTCAACGATTATATACATGAACTTATAAAAATAAATGCGAAAACGAAAAATATATTAAATTTAGTTTAAAAATACAAAATTCTTAAAACTATTTTTATTTTAAATTGTGCATTATAAGCGTGCCATATTCGAATCTCGTTAATCCACATCTATTTACTTTTCCTTGGCATAAAGAACCAAGTATGACTTATATTAATTATTCGCACTTTATATCACAAAAATGGCTTTGGCCCAGTGGCTTTGCCATGCGGTTTCTTCCCAGGTTACCCAGGTTTGATTCACGCTGGGAGCAAATACCCAGTTTTGTTCCATTTATTTTCATCCTTCAATCAGGTGGTACCAAGTATGAATTATATTAATTATTTGCACTTTGTATCACAAAAATGGCTTTAGCCCAGTGGCTTTGCCATGCCGTGTCTTGCCCAGGTTTGATTCACGTTGGATGAAAATAAATTTATTAAATTAAATATAAATAATTAAATTCCTCCAATAAGGTGTTGACACGTGTCACCACCTAATTAATTTATTTTATTAGTTTAAAATTAGGACTAAATTGAAAGAATGTGTAAATAATAAGGACCAAATGTGGAATTATACCTTTAATTTTTTAACTGCCACGTTACCTTCCGTTAGCCCATTAACGGCAGGTGGTCACATTGATCCCATTTTAATAGTTTGGGTGGTCAATTGACTCGATTTTTTTAAGGTGGTCATTTTAATACTTTAACTAAAGTATGGTGGTCAACGATATAGTTTACCCTAATAATAAACATGAGAATGGTAACAAGTTTTTTTTTAGAATATGCTAGTGTAATGCAAGGATAGGCATCTGTTCAACTTTCTTTTTAGCCTTTTTTCAACGAAGGGACACACAACATGCAATACTGGTGCTCGATCCCGGGTCCCAAAGGATGATGAACATCAACCTTTGCCACCAGAACACAAGGGGATCAACAATGGTAACAAGTTTTAAAAGTAGAAAATTATGGTTTTGTGGGGTAAAGGCCGAAGGGGGATCCTAATATTTATATCATGGAATCAATCATTTAGGTAGTAGAGAAAGGCGCATATAAATCAGAAGCACGTGGTGATATACTGTTTAGTATTTATGAGCTCTGTTTTTTAATTTTTTAACTTTAAGGGTAAATTATATAAACAATCCCTTGATTATAGAGCTTTTTTTGTTGAGTTCACCAGCTATGAAAATTTATTTAATGGTCAATCTATTTAAAAAAATAACAAGTTGATTCAGTGCCATTAAAAATTTAACGATATTTACGTGACAGTTAAAAAAATTGACATAATGACACACTTAATTATATATATTTACATATTCAATCAATTTGGTTCTAATTAAAAAATAATAATAAATACAATACCCTTTATTTATTTATTCTATCACTTTAACCATTTTATTTAACAATTTACTTCGGCACCGACGACTCTCCATTCAACCTCCAAAATAATTGGATCTTAGGGTTTTTTCTATAGCTTGAGAACATGTTAAGTTATATTGACGAACAGGGGCGGAGCTCCCTTGGGGCTCAAGGGGCCCCGACCCATGTTACAAAATTTAAAAATATGATAAATATTGGTGTAATAACAATTTGACCCCTATAAAAAATAAAAATTCATATTAAAAAATACAAGGTTTTATTAAATATATAATCAAGTAGGTGTTGAACTAAAGAAGAATGAGCTATTGTGGTAAACAACTTGATATCATTTAAGTAGGTCTCAAATTTGAGGCATTGTGTATACAAAAAATTTTTGTTTGGAGACTTACCCACCAAAGTCAAGTGTGTGACGCGGGTCGGTCTGGATTAGTTAGGGCACATGTCTTCAATTTTTTTGTCCAATAACTATTTAGATTCTATAAGTTTAAATATTAGAAAAAAAAACATACAACTTTGCTGATATATAAGCAAAATGGAGAGAGTACGGGATGAGTTTGTGTCCTACGAATCTGCTCATGTTTTCCTTTTGCTGATTCGAATTGAGTACAACTTTTGATTATAGGTCACCGTGGCGGTGCTTATAGCTTAGCTGCAGGACCCGAAAGACAGACACACCTAGGGGAGAACCAGTTTGTACTTGATCAAACCAATATATTGTAAGAAAATGAAGAGATAGCACAAATCAACAATAAGCCCGCTTGATGGAGGGATTAAATTAAGATCTATACTTTCTTTTAAATATTTGAGTATTCAACCAACAACCGGTTCGCCCGGTAAGATGAGGTATTAGGTCTCTTAAGCAAGTTTAGAGGTTCGAATCCTGACGTTGTGAATAGAAAAAACTGGGTTGGTTGAGAGGGTCGTACCCATATTTGGCATCTGAAAAATTGATTTGGATTAATCAACCAATGAATCGAATCCCGATGATTAAACAAAAATATTGAGTATTCTACCATTGGCAAATGGGATCTAATATATTGTTTTGGTTGGGTTCCTGATTTCACCATGTATGTAAATCCATGACCTTCTTCCTGATTTGCACTTTGTATTTTTTATATGTGGCATATATTTCTTCGTAATTTTTATATGGACGTATATATATATATATAAGGAAAAATTGATGGACTCGACTCAAATTTTAAAATCAATTCTATAATTAGGGATGGACATTTTACCCGGACCCGACGAGTTCCAACCCGACCCGGCCCGATCGGGTCGGATTTTTTAATGAAAAAATCGGGTTCGGGTCGGGTCCGGTTTTTGTTGATGATAAACTCAGGTCGGGTCGGGGTCGGGTTTAGGGTGGAAAATATCCGACCCGACCCGACCCGGGACTAATAGTGTAATTTTCTCTAATTTTTTTAGGGATATTTATAATAATATCCCTTTTTATATATTTTTTAATAATTAAGTCCTTAAAATTGATTTTTTATTTATAATTTAGTCCTTTAAATTATAATTTTTTACAATTAAGTCTCTTAAAATAATTTTTTTTACAATTAGGTCCCTAAAATTAATTTATTTTATATAGGTAGGGTCGGGTCGGGTTTAGTATATTTATTTTTGGGTCGGGTCGGGTTTTTTAAAGAATATGTTCGGGTCGGGTGCGAGTTTAGGGTATTTATTTTTGGGTCGGGTCCGGGTGGGCCAAAAACCCGACCCGTGCCCATCCTTACCTATAATTACTAAAAATTTCAAGTTATTCGAATTCCCATTTTACAACTCAACCTTATTTGAATTTTTTTTTGTTTCGAGTTGAGTCGAAAATTTCGATTTTTTCAAGTCGAGTCGAGTCATCTTCCTATGTTGCTCTTCATGCATAGCATCCTTGAATTCTTCAAATCATAGCCTTGGATATTTGGGAAGTGGCTTCTCTTATGGGTCCATTGTGATAATCGGGATGTCTTTACCAGCGGCTTCAAATTCTTTACCTGAATGGATGTGTGTTAAGAATATTTCCCTTAGGCTCAAGTATTCGGTGACAGACCCACCCTGAAATATGAATTTCTTTTATTAATATTTATGTTAATGGTTGTGTCTACTCACATATAAGCTTGTAAATGAATCGAACAGACACAAATGAAATATGTTCATGTTTATTCGTTTAAAATTAAACGAACAAATGAACGAGCATAAACAACTAAACGAACATAATTTCTTGTCTGTGTTCATTTGTTAAAAATAATAAACGCACGTTAATAAACACAAACGAACGAACATAAAAAGATATATGTAAATAAATTTGAACGAACAAGCATATGTAAATAAAATTATTTTTTAAAATATAAGACTTTTGTCATGAAAAAATAATAAATATAAATAGATACATGTGAATAAATTTGAACGAACATAAACGAACGAAGATAAATGAACAGGTTATTAAACGTCCACGAACGTAAATGAACGAACGAGCCCTTTGTTCGTATTCGTTCATTTAAGTAAACGAACAAAAAATCTTGTTCATGTTCGTTTGTTTAATAAATAAACGAACTTTCCGCCGAACGGTTCGCTGAACGTTTGGTTCGTTTACAGCCCTACCTACATACAAATTACAACCCAAAATTGACTAAAAATACTTATATGTATGCTCACCCTCAAAAATATATCTAAATCTTTCACTGTATTTAACGACCGGTCATCTTCACCCCATTATTCTCAAATTTATATTTGTTCTCTCTTTGAAAGGGACGAGCATTCTTGTCAAACTGCACCGCGGATGTCTACCAAGTGATCTCAATTTTATCCATGACTTTATTATTATATATTTCTATAGAGAAAAAGACATTGCACCATTCAATTACTTTATATTTTTCATTATTTTATTGATTCACTCAATATCAAGGATGGACACAGGGGTGTTGAGCAAGGCAGCTGTACCCGCTGGAAATTTTAAATTTCATTATATTTTATATATATTTTTTATTTTTTTCTATTGATAATATAATTCTGTACTCCTAAAATCTTGTAATTTTGTACCTTTACATTCTAATATAACTTCCTGATAGTTCGCACTTCCTTACAAGAAATCTTGCGTCCGCCCCTGCTCAATACCGTAATAATTTGAATGCTTATCCTTTAGAAGTTGCACCACTCAATTACTCGGATATTTAACCAAACATGATAATTCTATACTAAAATCTTACTTTTTTTCCTCTAATTTTAAACAACATGAATCAAATGTACCCGGATTATTTTTAATAAAGCAGTGATTTAAATTGCGGTTACAACCATATTTTCAGTCGTATTGTGTTTACCGCAGTTGTGAACATAACAGATGCTATTTAAATCCATGCATAAAGGTCAACAATAATTTTTGTCAAAGGCTCTCCTAAAATTGCCACCATAACTTCCATACCGGTCGATCTGAATATACAACATCCGTGTGCACAATCGGACGATCCACAATACAATACGAGCATAAAAAAATTTGTCATACAGCTGTATACACTGAAACACTCCTCCTACCCGCCAACTGCCAATCTTCGAAAAAAAAAAGTTTTCAAAAAAGCTCGTTTCCCAGCCATTTTTTGTAACTCAAGAACAGAGATCAAAATGGAGAAAACAGAAAGGAATAATTTCTGCATTTTCTTCGAATTCTGAATCGTAAGCAAAATTTCCATTTAATTTTAAGTTGTTTTACGTTTAATTTTAAGAGAGATTCTTAACTAGTTTGTGATCATAAGTTGTAGTGCTCTGTTTTTACTCTTCCTATCCTCCTTTACTAGTTTAAAGTTCGATTCGTTTGTTTCTTGATTTTCTTTCGCTACGTTTTTTATTTTTTTATTCGACTGCTAAGTTCGTTACAAGTAACATATTAAGACGTGTTTGGTTGTCAAGAAAATGAGAACATAATGAAATTCGAGGAGCTTTCTTTTGGTTTTCGCGCTTTTTTTTCTTGTTCCCTAAGAACTGTTTGGTTGCTCAGAAAATATATGAAAGGAAAAGAAATATTGATTTCGACGTTTTAACATTTACTGAATACGGTTTTCTGTATGATTTGAAATATTCTGATTGGTTGCTAAGAAAGAATTAGTGCGATAGAAAGTTGAAATTAGTTTTTGTCTTAGCATTGTTTGATTGGGAACAGCTTGATCTGTATTTATTATGTTTAATATAACATGAATGAACTTTAAAGAATGCGAATTGCTAGTTGATCAGTTTCTAAAGTTTTAACTGCCTTGATAGTTTTAGATACTTCTGGACAAAGATTAGTACAGGTAAATCCTTTGATTTAGTCCCTGATTATTATAAATTTGATTGAAATCTAAAAAATGTGTAACAAAATATTAGGTTTGGAGTTTAGAAAGCTATAGAAGAAGGTGCTTGTGAGCATTTGGAGCTACAAGGACAGAATATCCTGTTAATTAGCTTCTCAGCAATTTACTATAGCCAGAAATTAATGGAGGAAAGTATCGGCAAGGGAGCATCGTCATTAAGGCAAGGTGGTTTTAAGTCCAGTTTGTCAGGAAGATCAACTCCAAGGAGTTCTACATTTCGGAGTTTGATTTCAAGCTGGACTCCAAGAAGAGAAGCTAGAAATGGTGCTGGTGGCATTCAGTGGTTTAGGAGCAACCTCTCAGTGTATTTGTTGCTTTTGATTGCATTTTGGGCTTATCTTGGATTTTATGTCCAATCCTGGTGGGCACATGGTCATAACAAAGAGGAATTATTGGGTTTCAGTGGTTTTCCAAGAAATAAGCTCGTGGTCGATGAACGGAACATACGACGAGATTTGCTTGCTGATGATGACAGTTTGGTAGCAGTTAGAAATGGAGCTAATAAGCATCCTGTCTATAGTGATAGAAAGTTTAATGTGATTTTGGCAAAAGGGAATAACATTTCATCTAGGAAGAAAAGAAGTGAAAGAGCAAGGCTTAGTTTGTACAAGATGCATGGTAAGCCGAAGGCAACAATGAACATTGAAAATAGTGATGCTGAGGGGCAAGAACAGGCAATTCTGCTGAAAAATTCTACTTTCGGGTTACTTGTTGGTCCATTTGGGTCATTGGAGGACAGAGTTTTGAAGTGGAGTCCTGAAAAGCGGTCTGGAAAATGTGACAGGAAGGGGGACTTTGCTCGCCTTGTTAGGTCTAGAAGATTAGTGTTGGTATTTCACGAACTATCCATGACCGGGGCTCCCATTTCAATGATGGAGCTGGCAACAGAACTTTTGAGCTGCGGAGCCACTGTATCTGCTGTTGTTCTAAGTAAGAAGGGAGGACTGATGTCCGAGCTTGCAAGGAGGAGGATCAAAGTCATTGAAGATAGAGCAGATATTAGCTTCAAAACTGCCATGAAGGCAGACCTTGTGATTGCGGGATCAGCAGTCTGTGCTTCATGGATTGGTGAGGAATTTATTGTAAAATTGTTTTATGTTTTCAGACTATTGATTGCAAGGTTGCATCATTTTACTTTTTAGCTGCATAGAGCCCTTCTCATTCCACAAGAAAGTTGACATTATGCCATATCTTATGTGTAATAATGTTTCAATTAAGATTATTGATCCATTTTTATTGTCATTTCCTAGCTTATATCTGACTGTGGTGTAATGTAGATGCAATGTGTTGATTTCAGATCAATATATAGATCATTTCCCAGCTGGGGGAAGTCAAATTGCTTGGTGGATTATGGAAAACAGAAGAGAATACTTTGAGAGGTCAAAGCATGTTCTACACCGGGTGAAAATGCTTATTTTCTTGTCCGAATTGCAGAGTATACAGTGGCTTAACTGGTGTGAAGAAGAAAACATCAAGTTGAGATCTCGGCCTTCTCTTGTTCCGCTTGCCGTTAACGATGAGCTGGCGTTTGTAGCTGGAATTCCTTGTTCTTTAAACACTCCATCTGCTAGCCCTGATAAGATGCTAGAAAAAAGGAGGTTACTGCGAGCTGCAGTAAGAAAAGAGATGGGTTTGAACGATAATGATATGCTTGTGATGTCCCTAAGCAGCATAAATGCTGGAAAGGGCCAACTCTTGCTTCTTGAATCAGCAAACCTTATGGTCGATCAAAACCCTTTGGACACTGATTCTGAAGCTAAAACATCATTGGAAATGAAGCTAGACCAGTCAATCTTGGCAAGAAAACATCATCTAAGAGGTTTGCTTCCGAAACCAAGCGATGTCGATGCATCTTCTACAAATGTGTTGTTTGATACCAGAGGAAAACAGGAACCAGCTCTTAGAATCCTTATCGGTTCTGTTGGATCTAAAAGCAACAAAGCACCTTATGTTCAAGCAATTCTAAGATTCCTGTCCCAGCATTCAAAGTTGGCGAAGTCCATACTCTGGACTCCGTCAACCACGCACGTGTCATCCCTATATTCGGCAGCAGATGTTTACGTCATGAACTCCCAGGTGAGATAGATTGTTCATCTTTTAAATCTTGAATATCATGTTACTTGATCTTGAAGATATGATGTTGTGATTTATGTGCACAGGGAGTAGGAGAAACATTTGGCAGGGTGACTGTTGAAGCAATGGCATTTGGTCTTCCGGTAACATAAGTGTATTGAGTAAAAAAATCCTCTGCACTTTTCAGTGCCCTCCAACGCTAAAAAAATCAAATTTTAAGCTTTAACCCTAAACTCTAAAAATACATTTTACCTTCAATTCTTTAAACTATAGCCTTGAACCATAAATTTAAATTTTTAGTGTGGAGCAATCACCGAAAAAGTACATACGATTTTTACATTGTTTGATTTTGTTGATTGTTTTAGCATAAAAGTTGGAATAATTGACAAATTGAAGCATAATTTGATATGATGTGGGGGCACAGGTGTTGGGAACCGATGGCGGGGGCACAAAGGAGATAGTGGAGCAGAATGTGAGTGGGCTATTTCACCCAATGGGGCGTCCGGGGAGACGAGTTCTTGCTGAAAACCTCAGATATTTGCTGAATAACACGAGGGCAAGGAAGCAAATGGGGATGGAAGGTCGGAAATTGGTGGAAAAGCGGTATCTGAAGCGGCATATGTTGGGCAGATTTGGAGAGGTTTTATCCAGGTGTATGAGACCTCAAATTGCCTCATCTGGTACCGGACACTCTCGCTCTTTGATTGGTTTTTGAATACCAAACGATGAAGGGAAGTGTGGAAAACCCTCTTCATCTCAAATCATTGAACCACATATCTCTTGTGTGTAGATCAGTGGAGGAATCCATTGATTTTTATCGGAACATTCTTGGGTTTATTCCAATAAGGAGGCCTGGATCATTTGATTTCAATGGGGCATGGTAATGGATGAAACAAAGATCAAATCATCTTTGGCATTTTTCAATATTGTTTTTTTTGTTTTGTTAATATTTTCACTCAAGAGTGTATAAAGATGAACAAAGGGGAAACAAAACTTGGGCTGATTTTCATTTCTCATTTTCTGGGGATTTGTTCCTGTGGATTGCAGGTTGTGTGGATATGGAATTGATATACATCTTTTGCAATCAGACGATTCAGAAACCTGCCAAAGAAAAGGAAAACCAACCCCAAAGATAACCACATTTCTTTCCAAGTTAAATTTCTTCTCTATTTTTTTAATAAATTGAAGATCGGAAGTGAGAAATTATAATACAAGTAGGTTGGTTTAAAGTGGTAGGCTTAGAAAGGGAAGGTGTAAACTAATCGGTTTTTTTTATTATTTTCTTTAAAAAGTCATGAAAGTATCAAAATCATTATATTATAAGATATATTAATGCATAAGATTTATAAATATTGTATATAACTTATCAGGTCGATCAATCGATTTTGCTTAAAATTATGAACTATAACTGAATCTAAAATAATTTATTTTAAAAATAAGTATAGAACTTGAATTTTTCAATTTGTATAATCACGTCATTCGAGAGACAAAAACATGAACAATTTAAAAGTTGAGGTATTAAATTGAAAATTTTTAAACTACATTGTCAAAATATGAGTGAGAAAAACATTGAATGATTAACGATGTAGTTACCTAATATTTTATGCAAGAAAAAAAAGTCAGCAGGTAACAGAAAGGATCATATTAAAAGTGAACTAGAAGTTTGATAACTATAACACAAGTTTTAAAAGTTCGGTGACCATTTATGCAGTTTCCCCATATTTTATTGTCAATTAATGATTTTTTATTTATTTTTAAAGATTAAGGATCAAATGGTTAAAAGAATATAGAAACAAGGACTAAAAAGGTATTTTACCCTTTGTATAGTTACCAAGTTAGCTATAAAAATAAACAGAAATTAAAGGAGGACCAAAATTTCCATTTTGCAAAACTGCAGTTATTAAATTTTAAAAATAGTAAAAGGACTTCTACTTTTTTTTAGATTAAGGGTTAGGATTAATAGCTTAGAGAATTTAACTTTATATTCCTAAAGCTTTTATATACAATTATATTGTAAAATCCAACAAATATTTTTTTATGATAATACTAATGATGAATGAAAGCATAGGAATGTACAAACCAAATAAAGCTAACATGTCATATCCCAACCAATGGCTCCACTAAAAAAAGTATAACATTCATTCTAAGAGATCCGAGTTTGAGTAACTGTGTATTTCTTCATTCGTTCTCATTCAATCAAAAAATATATGAACAAATACTACCGTGTAATCGTATATTCGAAAAATAAAGTTAACAAGTTATAAATAAATAATGCACAACATTTCATTGAGAACTAAAATTAAAGAGGTGAGATACATTTAAGAAAAATAAGCATAACAAAAGGGCAAAAAGTCCCCTTCCCCCTCATCAATAACATGACATTCAAACTGCAAGATCACTAGGAAACAAGAATATTTACCATCACCATTGCTTGTTTCTTCAAAGACTCTTGCGGAGGCAACCATCACTAACAACTCTCCTCGAGTTACAAACTGTCTTGAACTCCGACGCCTCCAACCGAGTTGCAGAAGTTCCTCTGATAAACCCGAGGACGTGTTCAACCTACAGGTTATGGTTCAAATGAAAAGGAATGATCATTAGATGGGGAGAACAAATGTAACATTTCGACGTCGGGTTTAGTGACCAATGTTGTACCCCAATTTTTTCATTTCTTTCTAAAATAAGACACATGCAAGTTTAAACTTGTGTTATTCAGACACCGATGTGAGAGCATGCATTTAACACCCGGAGATTCAAGTTTTTCAAGTTTTTCCATGAACTAGAGGATCGAAGAAGACTCATATCTCCAAGCATTGGTATATTTATGTAATATAAAGGGCAATGAAG
The DNA here is from genome assembly GCA_030270665.1 of Hibiscus trionum. Classification (NCBI taxonomy): domain Eukaryota; kingdom Viridiplantae; phylum Streptophyta; class Magnoliopsida; order Malvales; family Malvaceae; genus Hibiscus; species Hibiscus trionum. The sequence goes on along the minus strand of BSYR01000021.1, from coordinate 2,304,755 downwards.
AAATACGTTAAAAAGATTATTAATGGAATCGGATTATTACTCACAAAATGCATGGAGAAGAGGGTTTGGTACTGAATTTTTATTAAGATCGCTTTCTGCTTCGGCTCCCAGTACCAGCTAATGTCCTCATGCTTATGGGTTCAACTGAATTATGCAAGTCTCTCTGGCCAACCGAAGTGCTTCCTCGGAATCCATGTGATGAAGGAGTATGCGGAGAACTTGGTCCACTACCCTTCGACGCTTCAGTCTCCAACGTCTTAGCTTCATCCGTCAGCATTGCTAACTGTTTTAACAGAAGATGTTAAGTCTTGAACGTAGATTTTAGATCAGAAAGGAGAGCATTAATCCTGTCTATATCTAAAGGCCAACTAAATAAAACAATACATCAAGTCTTAAAGAAGACAATAATCTCTTTCTTTTCTATGTTTTCTAACTTTTCTTCTAATTTCCATTGCTAATCTCAATGCAAGCGATAAATAAAACGGTACATCATATGCCATCAAGCATGCCTTGTCTGTAAAAATAGAAAGAGATACTCGTATCCAGAGTGTATAAATCACAAGTCTTCACAAATTTGAAAAGCGGAGTTGTCAACTCCAACTATTGGAATTTCCAAGGATGTCAGAAAAACTGACCAACAGTAAATATAACTTTCATCTAACTACCAAACAATTTAGTTTCATTCTGTACCCGAATTTCATTCTCCTTTAATCGATCCTGAAGTGCACTGATGGCGGGACTTAAACTGCAAATTAATAAGGAACATGAGTACAAACATAAAAGCATCACAAATAGTTGAAAGAGGTTTGCATCTGTTTCTAACCAATATTCGATTAACTTGCACATGGAAGCTTGATACGTAGATGTGTGATGGATGAAAGAAAGGGGATGCATTCTGTCATCTCTAAGTCAAACAAAGTGAAAAGTAGAATCAGCTATAAAGTAATAAGTTCCTGTAGGAAAACGGAAATACTTCCCCATAAAATAAAACCTCATATTTTGCAAGATGGCTTGGTTATATGCTGCCCGCTCCTCTTCATATAGTACACGTTGCAAATCCGTGAATGACTTTAACGGCGAGTCAAGATTAACAAGAGAACATATTGGCAAAACATGAAGAGGAATTTCTTTTCGGACATACTCTGCACCACTGTCAACACACAAAAAAGAAATACAAGTACCTCAAATTGACAGTTTCTTAAACTCTAGATAGATTTGAACTCTAGACGCCATACAAGAAAGCATGTTTCGGTGTTTGTGCATATGCAAACCAAATTATCTTACACAAATTCAGGAGATGTAGGTTCCAACTCCAAAAAAGTATTGAGCGGTCAAGTACATACTCATGTATACCTCATGTCCAAATTAGAGCGGTGCATGGCTTCTTGCATGCTTTCTGACATATCCATGGGATCAATATCAACAATAGCATTCTGTATGTTATTGGTATTATAGTAACCTCTGCCTTGCTCTTGCCCTAGATAGTTTGCATCAGCATTAGCGAAGAAACTTCCCAAGTCTACAGATCGTCCACCACCCTAGTCAAATCCCATATGCACAAACGTTTGAAAGAGAACGGTAAGGAAAAACAAGCATAAAGGCACAAAAACATAATACATAGAAGAGCAAGCTTTAGAGTAGTCACTGCTAACCATTCAAAAACAGGTGGTCGACACTATTGGAAAACACATCTTTTTGCATTTTTCTGGAAAATAGCTTAACAGTGTGATATTATCTATATAGCTGATACCATATACTGAGAAAAGGCTCAGTTTGATGTTTTCTGTAGTAAGCTTTCTCGGAAAAAGCATCGTCAGCAGAAGTAACAACAATCTAAGAAACAAAATGGTGTATCATATACCAGATAAATCTAGCAAAAAACCACAATCTAAAGAAGCGCCTCATTTATGCCAACTAAAGTTTCATGTGCAGCATAATATACAAATATGTTCTCTTCTACCATCTACAGCGTTACTTATTTCCTTTTGTGCATTTAAGAGCCTTGATACAGTAACAAGATAATGCAACACAAGAGCTTTACAGTTATGTGACAATTATTGATAAAAAATTGCACCTTGCTAGTTCCTTGAATGGATCTGGAATCACTAGTATCTTGCATGTGACTATCTACTTCTGCAGATCCAGACGTCACCAATGGATTTTCAGAAGAACTTAAAGATGACTCGAGATCAATAATTGTGCTTCTATTCACAGGAGATAAAGCAATTGGTACTGAAACATGATTTTGTTTCCCATCCGATGACTGAAAAGCAATGACTTGAATTCTTCCCACCTGAAATTATCACAATTCTATTTATTGAGCTTTCAAGGTATAATAAAAAAATTCTACAAGATTGGTTTCGATTTGGTATGCATGAAGCACTAACCTTATTTGTATCTTCACTAAAACAAGAAAATATAAGCCCAATAAATCCGGAATCTAAAAGTTGATACATTGCCTGAGTCCGCACATCTGCAGAAATAGCAAATCTTTTCAATGACCAGAAACCAATCATAAATGCAAAGCTATCTAACAAGAAATAACAGAAAGCGGTCTTCAGTTAACAGTAATGACCAATTGTTCAAGTTTCACCAATAAGCAAGCGCTCTCATATCAGCTACACAAAGTTGCAGGTTCAAATTTTAAGGATGTGGTTCCATGCTTGAGAGGTTAAAAATTCACAGAACTAGAAAACCGAACATCTAATTTGCATCCGTTGGATTAAATATAAAATGCATCAAACAGAAGGTGTGCCCAAAAATTGAATAACCTAGAGATGCAAAAAGGTCTAAGCACTTGTCCATTCAATGATTCGTGATACAAGTAAAAAAAAAACTGAAATGAAATATCCGTTAAAACTGAAACAACAGAATGCGCCAAGAAAAACTACTCGTTATTATCCAGATGTTATATGTAATCTGCCATTGGCAGTAAGTATTACTGAATTATTATCCAGTTATCTAACATTCTCTCAACTTAGTTTGATACAAAGCTTCAAACAAATGAATATATTTCTTGTACCAAAAGGCTAGAACAGCAAATTAAACTTTTTCAAAAACAAAAACTACTCGTTCGAAACTTACCAACATGAGAAGGAAGGACAGTAATATGGGGATGAGAATGGTACCACCCAATCACTCTTGTCGTTTTTCCAGTCGATGCGGTCATTCTGTGCCTTGAAGTTAATTTCACAACTAAACTAACAATCACGAACATGTCACTATGAATCCAAACATGCAAAAGCTATTCATAATCAAATCTGTACTAGCTCTGCATTTTAATGCTGAATGACTTTTGGTTGCGGAAATTAACAATTTTAGATTAGCACTTAAACAGCTTATGGTGAAAGCAGGTATGAAGAAAAAATTACCATTTCGAATTAAGCACGGTGCAAGCTGCGTTTATAACTAATGCTTTAATCATTATGCAAATTACTAACATGAACATAATAAGCTCATTTCTTTTAGGCACTTAGTATTAAGATTGACGAGATGTAAATTATAACTAAGGATCATAGGAAAGGCTAAAAAAACCATTTTTTACACTGCAATGAACACAATTGAACACCAACTTATTGACAACAAAGAAAAGAAGGCACATAGATTTAAGGATATATCAGCTTGAGCTGATGCAGCTGCCAACTGTTCAGGATTTGTCTCGACTCGGTCCTTCCGCCGATCAGATCGTGATTGTGGCGATGCTCCCCATATCAATGCAGTGACATTTCCATCTTTTGAGTACTGAAATTTGCAAGAGGTGGACAAAGCAACGTAAACTGGGTCAAGTCATATAAACCAAAGAACGAAACGACAAAAATGCAAGACCAAATTACAGCCCTGCAATACTCCTTTTACTATGAACCGAGGTTTAAAAAGACCAGATTCATCATCAGTTACGTTCTGTATAAAGAGATTCAAGTTCCTAGTACCGGATTTCAGTAAAAAAAAAGAGTAAGCATTTACATAAACACAAGCACAAACAAAATATTTATGATGTAAACTACTACTTGATATAAGCACAAAAAATTCAAATAAAAATCAAAGACTAAAACTTGAATTCAACAATAACCAAAGCATATAAATAAAATTCGAAAGAATTTGATATAATTTTGACTTCAAATAAACGAATACAATTCTGCTATTTTTTTCTTATATACAAAGAACACACAGAATTTCAAAATCAATCCCCCTATCAACATTAGGCACCGTAAATAAATTAAATTACAAAAAAAACGCATAATTTAAAGTTCGAAAAGAAAAAAGGTTGGATTTTGAGACATGGGTTCTATGCAAAACATATATAATATATAAAAAACGGAAAGACAAACCTCAATATCACCGAGAAGAAGACCCATGATCTCTTCGGTTTCAGTAGACAATGCATGTGTAAGACAAGTTAACCAAACATCCTCAGACATTTTCACACATGTTAAAGACATTCTCTTTATCGATAAATTTTTTCTTTTCTTTTTTTGCTCTGGTTTTGTCTTTTTAAGGTTCCAGATCTTTACAAGATTTTCACCATTTTTTCTCTGCAGAAGGGTTTTTGTTTTGGGGGGGGCGATAGATCTTGTTGGACAGGAAAGTACCAAGAGAAATACACTACAATCAGTTCTAATTTGTTTGTTTGTAACAATTAGATCTAGACCGTTGATTTCTTACAGTCCATTAAAAGAAGGGTAAATTCTCTATTTCAGTACTCTAATTTCTGTTTTAGTCGGTAAAATTTAAAGATTCTCAATTTAATCACTCGGCTTTAGGTATTGAATTTTCTTGGTCACTCCACCGTTACTTCTCTAATTCTATGTTAACTTGACTTTTAGACTCAATTTTTTTTAAACCATTCAATTTCGATTTTAAATTTAAATCCGATCTCCGCTTACATTTTAAAACACAAATTAATAGACTCCATTATTAATTGTTTATTCACCATCTCACGCTGAATTCAATCTTGAAAACTTAGTTGAAATAAAAGAAGAAATAGTTGGTATCATACCTCACTTTCTGTTAGGGATATTTATGGTTAACCGTTGCAGTATTTTGTTTAATCATAATAATATGAACATATTATCTTTAAACATTATCATCTAATTATACTAAAAATAAAACTTATAAATAAATCGTTATAGTACGATGGTTAACTATCAACACCCTTGCCTTCTGCCAATGTGACATTAAACTAAAACTCACAGGCCACAGCCCTTGTACCCCTTGTACTAAAAGCTTCCACAATTACCTTAATTTTAAGGTTTAGAGATTCAGTTTAATAGTGTAGGTTTAGTAGTTTAAGATTTAGTGATTGTAAATAAGATTTAGGGCTTAGGGTTAGAATTTAAAATTTATAGGTTAAAACTTAAATCATCAACATATTACCCTATGAACTAAATCCTAACCTCTAAACTCTAACAAATAATTTTAATTAAATGTCAGCTTGTAAGAATTCAATTTAAGTGCGCTGTATCTCAACTAATGTCACTCTGCTGCAGCTGTTGGTGCTTGAACCCGTGATTTCTAAGAAAAATATGTAACACCCGTGTTTTGGGGTTAGAAGTTAGTCGGGTTAGTTGGTTCGAGTCGGTAAAATTTATTTCAATCAAATTAACCTTAGTGTGAGTAAATTAAGCTTTATTAAAGAGGGAGGGACCTATGTTGTAATTTTCCCCAAAAGATTTTAAGAGGATAAAAATTATCATCTTCTCCCCTTTTTCCTCATTATTGCCGTGGAAAAACACCTCCCCCATTTCCCCAAATTCTCTCAATTTCAAGCTTATATTTCATTCGATTCCAACTTCGATTCAAGGGGTTTTTGAAAGGTAATCACATATTTGAACTCTCCTTTCCATTTCCTATCTATCCATGGTCATTGATTTTAAAACCATGAACTTTTGAAAATTAGGGTTTATATTAAGTTTGGATTTTTAAGGGGGTTTTCCAATTGATTTTGATAAATTGAGTTGGGGCTTTAGTTAATCATGTTAAAAGGTGTAACATATATCAATTTGGTTGAATTTTGGTAAAAATCCGAAGTGGGTTCTTAGACCCATTTTTAAGGTGTCAAAAATTTGATTTTTGGTGGGTTTTAGATTGTAATTAGAGGGCTGATGGTTTATGTATGCTAGGGGGATGTTTTGGGACCATTTAGATATCATTTGGGTGTTTAAAAACATGATTTTCTGCTGGATAAAATAGGAGTACGAAAATGGAGTTTTGGAGGGTTTTGTGTAAGTTTTGGGGTTGTTTTAGGTGGGAATTGATAGCCAATGGTAGTACTATGATTAGGGATTGATTTGGGATTATTTGTGGGTGCAATGGATGTTGGAAACATAGCTTTTGGAAGAGGTATTGAGGCTGTCCGAAATTGCTAAGTATGGGGTTTGGTCATGGCTTGCAACATTGTAAATTGTACTTGAATTGTATTCCGGGTTGATATTTTGATGTTGGGCTGATTTGAGGTTGTTTGAATTGTATTGAGGTTGTTTAGAAGCAAGAATTTGGGTCGGCGAAGCATCGGGAAGAAATCCGGAAACTTGGGGGTGATGATTGCTTGGTAGTTGAGCTTGGAGGTAGAGGTGAGTGGTTAAATACTTTTAAATGATTTTCAAGTGTTGGTTCAAGCATGTGAACTAGGTTGGGATTGGTAGACCCACCTAGAGTTGGGATTAGGGTGGTAGCCTAATCCCAAACTTTAGTTAGAGACCTTGGTTGATCTTTAAAGTGATGAATTATGCCTCGTGTTGAATCATGCCTATGGTGGTTATGCTTATGTTGTCATACATGTATGTGGAGGTATAGTTGAATGCATTGTTACATGCATGTTGATGATAAATGTGATTGAGATATACATATGTATGAATTTATGATGTGATAATTGTGTTGTTGGGATGCATGTAGTGTTGACATGTGTAATGATATTATGAGGTGGTTTCATGGTCTGAGGATCATGGTGAGTACATGCTAGGCATGGAAATGTGGTTTGTGCATGACGGTAAGTCATGGTGAGTATGTGCTAAGCACGGAAGTGTTATGAATTGATATTATGAATGATTAATGAAATGTGTAGTATTGGCACTAGTATGCTTGGGTACAAATGATCGATCATTAGGATGTTAGTGTGTACACATGAGTCAAAAGTCGCGCGTGGCCTTGGTGGCGTTGAGTCGCCAAGGAGGAGTACGGGTTCGCCCGGAAATTGTATTTATATTAGTCGATGATGAGTGGAATCCCATCGACGGGGCGTGAGGATGAGTGGAATCCCCTCCGCGTGAGACGGGGCGTGAGGATGAGTGGAATCCCCTCCGCGTGAGATGAGGCGTGAGGATGAGTGGAATCCCCTCCGCGTGTGATGAGGCGTGAGGATGAGTGGAATCCCCTCCGCGTGAACGGTGATGAGTGGAATCCCACCGCCAGGTAATGGTTGTGTTGTTGGATGTGAGTCCCAACGGTTATCCGTGTATTCGAGTCATAGCTAGGTGCCAATACGGATTGTAGTTTATGTTGCCAATATGTGTTTAATTGTGAGCCAATGTGATTTGCGATGTGTTGCTAACATGGTTTAATATATGTGATTTCATATGTTGTGGATTTAAACATGTTGAGCATGACATGATATTGGATATATGTTCATGCATCATCTATAATTATGGCTCGTGTGGATCGGAGGTAAGATCATGCATTTGATCTTGGTTGTAGCTCGTGCTTGGACCCTGCATTGTCGAAGGTTTGTTTTATGAGCTTACCCTCACTAAGCTTTTATGCTTACGCTCTCTTTTGTTCGACAATGCAGATAAATAGCTCGTGGGTGGCAAAGGCAAAGGAAGGTCTCCAAGTGTTGCTTTTGGTGAACTCAATGTATGGATTTTAAGAAATAGAATGTAGTAGTTAAGCAATGGGATAGGAATTGATGATTTGAGTCTTGATGTATGTCGATATGTGTTATTGATTTAAATGCCTTGCTGTATGTTGAAGTGGTGTGGCTCTTGGATGCCTTGTTGAATTGTAAAGCTTGCTTATGATGCATGACTTGTATGCTTATATGTTTGGTTGCTAAGGCATGAAATCTTAAGTGCTTGTATGACCATATATGCATAAATTGCCCTTTTGTACGAATGCTATGTGTGGACGTCTTGCTATTTGTTGGGTTGCTACCTTTGGTTTAATTATGATAGTTTAAGTGTTTGTATACGCTTAGGTGAGTCGAGAAATGCATTTAGAGTCGTGTTGGGGTCGTTTTAGCTAAAAATTGTGGACTTACAGTGCAGGGCGTATCGATGCGCCTAAGGGCTGTATCGATACGGCCTTGCCCAAAGAACACAAATTTGGCTGGGCGTATCGATACGTGGGGTGTATCGATACGGTCCCAACTCTCTGGAATCTTGGGGAGTTGTGGAGTGTATGGCGTATCGATACGGTGTCCAAGCGTATCGATACGGTTCAACCTAGTTGACCAAGTGGTGTTGACCGAGAAGGGCGTATCGATACGCTCGAGGGCTGTATCGATACGGTCTTCTTATGTTGACCATAGGGTGTTGACCTTGGTCAAGGCGTATCGATACCCTCTGAAGGCGTATCGATACGACCTGTTTAAAAGGGGAAAATGTGTTGTTTTAATGTGCTGTTTTGGTTGGTCGATGCTATGGTGTTTGTGTTTCCGCTGTCGTGTTTCACATAAGACTTAATAAGGCAATTAGACAAGATTAGTTAGTGAAAAAAAAATAGGGTTGCTAACCGAGGGGGAACCTTAACGGGTTTCGCTTCGGTTTTCCCCGTGTGGCCCACTCGAACCGGTTATCCGACCAGACCGGGACGAGGGGGTTACAAAATAAATGTTCCCTTAACCACTGAGGCAAATTGATTTGTGTCTAGTTACGAGTTATTTAAGAAATTTATCCAATAAAACATCAAATTTACATGGAATATCTTTAAGACATTCCTTAGCGAAATCCATCCTAAAACAGGAGAAAAGATATATTAAATAGAGATATATTATATTTCAAGACAAATGTCAGAATTCGAACCCAACACGAGTATTTTTGACCACTCGGTCAATTAGTGAATCTCAAAACATGTGAAATGATATAGTTTTCAGTGGAACCGTGAAAAACAGAAAATGATAACCTAAGTTCCTAAGTTATCTGTTTATACTAAGCAAAATACAAGTGGATTTGCAACTCATTTTATGAGCTTTTGTCTTAGCCTTCTGGGTTTGGGTTCCTGCTCTTCATCAACTTCATCAGATTTTCTTCTCAACTTCCTTAAATCTTCTTCACTTACAACTCCATTGAGCCTCTGGTTAAGTGCATAAGCTTCCCCCATTTTCTTTTTGCATTCTTTGCTTGCAGTATCATGTGAAACCACTGAAATACATTGCAAGGATATAAGCAGACCACCCTATAAGATATATCATTCCCGAGATTAAACTTCGATCTCATCCCTCGTAATGAGATAACAAACCTGGTTTCGGATAATCTCTTCCGATAATGCACTTCGCTTTAGTTTGCACGCTTAGTGGAGCTGTCCATGGCTCGTAGATATACTCCTTTGGCATGTCTGATATCCGCTAACATCACCGGTCTCATGTTAGATATTAGTACATGAAAGTTTCACTACAGATGGTGATGAAGGGGGTGGAAACTAAACATACCTTTTAGTATGGGGAGAAAATGCCTAATATAATTTCCATTCGGATCGTATTTCTTTCCAAATGATATCGGCGAATATATGCGGTTATACTGTTGAAACAACAATCACTCATGTTGAAAACCGAGTTTACAGAAAATTTGGCAGCAATTCTAGAAAGAAAATTGTAACTCTAAGAACCTAGATCTCAAGCAAGTAACTAAAAGCTACTGTGAATCGACAATGTAATATCACTCGGTAAACATATATCTAGGACAAGCCTATATCACTCATCAATAAGATAATCCAGACACATAATTGCAGAGACAATTTACTATATATAGTATCGAACTCCACCAACATACTTTGCTAAATATAATATAGGAGGGTCTAGTTATATTGTGAAAGAAATCATTTTGAGTTGCCAGTCACTCCCCATTAAGAGACTTTGAAAATGATAAATGTGTAGATAGTTCGAACCTGGTAAAAGAACGATGAACACGATAGCCAGAGCCAATTCCCATTGTTAATGGTCCAGTCAGAATCAATTAGAAGTCTCTCGAAGACATCACGTCCTTTTTCCCAATGAACAAACTAGGAAAAAGAAAATGAAACTTATGACGAGAGAAAATGAAAGAAAGAAGAAAGAAATGTGCTGAAGCAGAGTAGAAACATACTAGATCTCCCCGAGTAAGGAAACATGCAACAGAATGACGAGCAAGATGGTGCATCCAACCCCACTTCCGCAGCTACAATGACCCATGTTTATAAAATTAAAATGCACACACATGACACCAAATGTGCAAAAGATTAGATAAAGGTATCAAGTTATGCCGCAAAAACCTGGACCATTATAGCATCGATCCAAGGGTAACCTGTTCTAGCTTCCCTCCAAGCAGCTAGGAGTTTGTCATCATCATTCCATGGAATCTGAAATCACAAAACTGCATAGCATCAAAGCTTTATATATAGTAAGTACAGAGTCCAATACAGCATGTCAGGTATGGCTCATGTAAGATTAGTCAATGATTTCTTTTGAAAGTGCAAGTTGCAATACGGAAACTAATTACTGCAGCATTCAAATTTTATGGATGATATAGAGCACACGGAAAGCCACTTAATAATTTCAATATAACTCTATATAATCATAATCCAACTATCAAAGAGGTGAGAGAAGTTATGAAAAACACTAGGTCTAAACAAACAAGTTCATAATACAAGAATAAGTTACAATCACAATTCACAGCCATTCTTTTATTTATTTATTCTCCCTTTTGAACAAAACCATCTAGATATTCGGTGCTTACATCGCAAGGTATCAATTTAAGGTAAACATAACCAGCTTGTTTGGAAATTATGGTGAACAATTCTAGTTACAAAAGAAACATGGCTTGAATGAATACAGAAGAGTTGTAAGCCTGTATGAAAGTGCTGCTCACTTCAGAAAGTTATCTATAGTGTAATACCAGGTGGTTCTTAAGATAACAAATGTGATTTGTTGGTAGAGTGCTGGACACTTTTAGATCCAATGATCAATATCATGCCGTTCTACTTATTTTGTTCCCTTTCTTTTTCTTTTCTGTGGTTCTTAGAAGAAACACGGAGAAAGAAACAAACAGAAGCAGACTTTTGTAAAAAAAAAAAAAAAGAGTTCAGTTTTAGTATTTAATGCACTGACCTGCTTGCATATTTTGTTACCCTTCATTTTGTCGAAATTAGGAGTTCCAAATGCGACAGTATAGAAAAATTCACGCCATAGCAACTGCAAAGGGGGAACTAGATTTCAATTCTCTGAAAGAAAGGGAAGCCTAAACAACAAAATAATCTAACTGTAGCATCAGTGAAGAATAAATAATAGGAAGACGACCTGCCCAACAAGAGAAACCGGTGGTGATGTATGCCGCTTAACATTTTTATAGACATCTTTAAGGCACTGGTAAAAATACCTGGAAGAGAGACATCCAAACTGCCAAAAGGAACAGAAATAAAAGAGAGAATGAACATAATAAAAAGGAATGCTCCAAAGCCGGTATCAGTCAGTCTGTTTGCCACTCACTTTCAAGTAAGGTGATAGAACAGTTGTTGCTAGCTTTTTATATGCAGAAGGGTCACCCTTTGGTTTCTCGAAATTGGCTACCCATTCCTACAGTAAGAGAAAGTGGTTCTATGAATATAAGTTCCATAAACAACTCAAGTTTAAAAAGATTAACAGAAGTAAAACATGGGGAAACCAATAAGATAAGTGAAGGCACTTTTGCAAGAAATCAGGTTCAGTTAAATGACAAACCGGGAAGATTCACATTTCAGCAGGAACTTAGAAATTGTCCTCACAAAGCCTTTAGAAGGAAAAATACAGATGATCCAATCACAACTAAACCAGAAGCATATTTATGTTTTCTGACTAAGAACTTATGAATCACAACTTCCTATCAAGGAAATGATGAACTATGACAGTGACAGCAGAGCAGCCAACTTTCTTCTCCTCAGCTTGATATACAACATTTCACAAGTTTCATATTCGCCTAGACCAACCTAAGTTCAATGGACATATCTAACCTACCAAATGGACCTATTCGCGTCATACATGTCACTATTACCTTAACTGGCCAACTAAAATTGATTCAAACTTTGTTACAGGGAATTCAGCTAAAAATTAACACAAGCTATTATTTAAAAATAAAATGAAAGAAGAAAGTTAACCAAAAGTTTTCCATGGTTGTCAGAAAAACACAAAGTCGACAAAGGACACAATCATCTGTCATATATCTAAATAACGTATTACTAATGGTAGATATAGCAGTTCAATATTAAATTGTAGAACTTTGTCAATTTCACCATCCTACAAAAGAACGCCTTTCCCAAAACTTCAATGCCATAGTATCTATCACCAACTCAATGCTTAGTACCAAAAGGTCAGAACATACCTTGTCACTTAGTGATTCTCTTAATCTCCTCAACGCTTCTGACTCACCACCTCTAAAGGGAGTGAATTCATCCTGCACAAGGATCCCTTCTTTATAAAGTGCTCTTTAAAGCAACGGCACATTTCTGAAACATTGATGGTTTCATACCTGATCCTCTTCCTCATACCCAAGTTCCTTTAGTGTTGGAACTTGTGAAATCTCACATGTTCCAACATCCCCAACAGGAGGAACCGAAGAAAGTTCAACCGAAAGCGGGGAAGATGCCCACGAGGGTTCCCCAGCAAGCTTTAAAAAGGCTTGATAAGTCAATGGTGGTCTCCCTCCATTCTTTTGTAGACATTAGTTGCATTAACAAAGAGTAGCTAGCAATTAGAAGACAATAAATAACATCCTTGGTATGCAAAAAAAAAAAAACTGACAACCTTGACAAAAAAAATTCCGAACTCTGTTGATACCAACTTCTTGCTTACCTTCTCTATAATATCAGCAGGATTGAAGAGCGTATGACTCACCGGCGAGAAAACCTCGATTCCAGCTGCAGAAGCATAATTCTGTAGAAACAAAGGTAAATTTTGTTCACTATATATAACATTGAACACATCAATTGCTAACTTAACTAATAGTAATATGCAATTTAATATCTGTTCCTATGCTGTTCCAATTTTTTTTATTTTTCTCAAAATACCGGGTTTGACACATGCGTCCGTCACATTTTTTGGATACGATGATCTCCAAAGACCCTTTTCGGAATCTTATACTCACATCTAAGTCTATGTAACATAGAAGTGTCTAGTACAAGAAAAAACATACAATGCTGCATCACATGAATGGAACACATTTCCCCAGGAAATCGAACACTATACAACATTAAAATTTGAGAACCTAAAGGAAAGCTAAACTATTGTTCATGAAAGAGAAACAAAAATGAACAGTTTTTACCTTAACTTTATTATCCAAAGCTTGATAATATGGATCAGTGTCATACTCAAAGCAAAGCTTTTTAACATCCCACTGCCATAAACACATTAAATAAACAGACATTAATTTTTAAAAAAATGGGGCATTGCTTCACAGTTTTAGCTTTTAACATAACAACAATACATGTAAATTATAAGAGAAAAATCACCTCGTTTAAGCAACGAATCAAAACCTGGCTGGGCTCACCCTTCAACACCAACAACCTCGACCCGAGTTTCTTCAAACTTGAATCAAGGTCAGCGAGGCTGTCCAACAAGAACCGGATCCTGTTTATACCCGCACGGGTCGATCCGGGGGAGAACGCGTTTGGGTCCGGCTCCATGTAGTGAGGGTCGATCACGAACAGAGGGTAAACACGGGTGGTTCCTCTGGAAGCATACTCGAGCGCCGGGTTGTCGTGGATCCGGAGTCCCTTTCGGAACCACATTAACGAACCCGAACCGGATGACATGTTCGGATTCAAAAGTGGAAGTGGAAGTTCCCCGAAACAACAAGAAATGTGGTTTTCGAAAGAGGTTTTGGACCGTTGGGTTAGTTTGGCGCCTTAAATGTGGGATGAAGAGATGTTGGCTAACGTGCACATAGGGGTATAGGATACGGATGCTTGTGAATTGAGAGGATAGCCGTTTTCATTTCTGCGCACAAGGCGTATGTTAGAAACAGCTACTGTTGTGGAGTCTGATGCGGTTAATGGGGCGCCACGTCGAGGGTTCTACATGACGACATTTTCGTGGTCGAAATGAAAGTTAACTTTTTGGTAGTTTTGAGATAATGTTTGCATTAGTCCTTATTACTTTTCCCTTAATTAGTCTCTTACATTTTTACTCTATGAGAAAAATATTGTGTGTTTGCCGTGAAAAAGTTGTTTTCACGTTTAATTTTATTTAAAGAATTTTTTTTGATACACAGGCCGTTTATAAGTGTGTTTATTTAAGGAAAATACTTTGATGCACAAGCTTTTGTAAATTTTAGTTTACACAAGCCCTTTAATTTTAGAGTTTAGGGTTTAAGATTTTAGGTTAGGGTTTAGGGGTTTAGTATGTAGGGTATATAATTTAAGGTTTATGGTTAGAATTTAGAGTTTAAGGTTTAGGGCTTAGGGTTTAGGTTTTAGGTTGCTAGGGTTTGTGATTTAAATTTTAAATTTTATGAAAGGGTTGTGTAAAAAAAATTTACACAGCTTGTGCATCAAAATAAAACCCTTTATTTAAAGGTTGTAGTTTGGTTATATTTTGATATAAGTTGTGTAAAAAAATTTACACAACCCTCCTATAAAATTTAAAATCTAAATCTCAAACTCTAGCACCCTAAAACCTAAACCCTAAAATTTAAATTATAACCATAAACCTTAAATTTTATACCTGCATATTAAACCCCTAAACTCTAACATTAAACCATGAACCCTAAAATTGAAAGGCTTGTGTTTGTTTACACAAGCTTATGTATCAAAGTATTTCCTTTAGTTTAGGGTTTAAAGTTTAGGATTTTAGGTTGTAAGGTTTTGAATTTAAGGTTAGTGTTTTGAATATAGGGATATATGTTTAAGGTTTAGAGTTTAGTTTTTTGGGGTTAGAAATAAGAATTTAGGATTTGAGTTTTATAGTGTAAATATGCAGGCTTGTGTAAAATTAGTTTTACATAGCGTGTGTATCAAAATTTTACTCATTATTTAAATGTTTAGATTTTAAGTTTAAAATATAGGGGATATAATTATAATTTAGATTTTAGAGTTAACGGTTTAAGATTTTGAGAACATGAATCTAAATATTAGTTTTTAAAGTAAGATTAAATATGTTTGTGGAGTTTTATTTTTCTCACTTCCATAGTATAAAATAATAACCCTTACTTTATTAGTTTTTAAGTTTGTATCTAATATTTGAGGGAAAATATCTCATACATTGGCGGTGAAAATAAAAAGTTTCCATAAGTGTCTTAATTTTAGGGTTTATAGATGTAAGTGTATGGGTTTAAAATTTATGGTTTAGTGTTATAATTTAAGGTTTATGATTAAAATTTAGAGTGTAGATATTAAAGTTTAGGGTTAGGGTAATATGGTTAGAGATTTAGGTTTTAACCTATAAACCCTAAATTTTAACCCTGGAACCTGAGTTATAACCACATCCCCTAAATAAAAAAATTCATACTCTTAAACCCCTAAACACCAAACCCTAAATAAAATCCTTAAAACCTAAAACTAAAGTGCTTATGGATAGAGAGTGTTGAGTGGATCACACGAATGATAATAACCAAGAGGGGGGGTGAATTGGAAATTTAACGATGTTGTAACGGAAATTGCAACTTAAAAATTTGACACGGGAATTTAGAGTGGTTCAAGTTCACCAACCGAACTCTACATCCACTACCTTAGTCTCACCAAGGATTTCCAACAATTTCCACTAAATTGTTCGTCCCCTTTTCCCAGGACAAGGAGGCAACCTTTACAATTTCGGTTAATTTTTCTACCCAAAAATTAACCCAATCCTCACACAATAGAACAAAGAAATTTGGTGGCTAATAAGGTATCTCTCAATACAAATGATAGCCCAATATTAAGCACTCAACCCAATCGAACAAAATAGAAATGAAGAATACAATTGGGATTTCTAGACAAAGTAGGATTTTTGCACAAATGCTTGGATTTGATGTTTTGATATATTCTTGAGGTTCAATAATAATGTTGCTGGAGCTTCTTGGGGTCTTTTTATAGCCTCTTGATGATTTCCAACCGTTGTGAGAGTTGATTTTAAGATTATAGCCGTTGGGATGCTTTTTCTCCACATTCTTGCACTTTTCCAGCTATGAGTATCGATACTCTATAGTGGGGTATCGATACCTGTCTCACAAGAAAATAGCCGTTGTGTACAAATAATAAAGGGGTATCGATACGCGTTCTTGGTGTATCGATACTGGGTATCGAAACAGCACAGGCTGTATCGATACCTTTTTCTCGACATAGCTCACTGTCAAATCGGGTATCGATACTAGGGTTAGGGGTATCGATACCGGTTTAGTGACCGTTTAAAAATCTCAACGGTTATATTTTTAAACTGACTTTGAAATTAATAATTATAAAATGGTATCGATACTGGTTCATCCGTATCGATACTGATTTCATAGCGTATCGATACTAGGGTTTGACGTATCGATACTTGTTCCGACAGAGGCAAACTTTTGCTAAAAAGGTATCGATACTCCTTGATGGGTATCGATACTGGTTGACGTTTTTCACTATTTTTGCCTTGGAACACTTAGAAAATATTTGAGTTTGAGTTCTAATAAATCAGTTTAAAGTCTTTGGGGTTTCAAAAACTTGTTAAGGGATTTGTACAAACAATTTTAAGTTCTTCAATTTGATCCTTAAAGATCTAGTTATATCAAAATCAAACATAGGTTTTACAATCTCCCCCTTTTTGATATAACAAAACCAAAACTTAAAATTTTTGACAACTTTTGAAAATTAACTCCCCCTTAATATAAGCTTGATATTTCAATTTAGTTAAGACCAAAGAAATTTCTCAAAATCAAAATTCTTAACTCCCCCTTGATATAAGTTTGATAAAACCAAAAAAAATTTTGAAAGTTTGTTTGTGAGCTATATCTTCTCCCCCTTTTTGTTAGATCAAAAAGAAATTGTGAGAGCATAATGTGCATCAAATATCAAGAGTATAAAGATAAGCAACATAATCTTATTATATCATAAACGAGAAATCCAAAACATAAGCAAACCTAAATCCTAAAAAATCAAAGCATAGGTAATAATCTTAATCCTAAGAACATAAAACATAGGTGCATAAAAAAAATAAAAATCCTAAATGATATGATATGATATGCAAAGATAGAAGTCTAGGCATTATCTTCATCGTCTTCATCATCGTCATCTTCATCTCCTAAGGGGTCATTGTTCCTCATGCTATTACGCCATTCATCGTGGAAAGCGGCAATGGAAATATTCGAGGAATTTTGCTTGCTTTCGAGAGATGTAAGGCGATTCTCCATACCCGTCATCCTCGTATCAAAAGTAGTTTCCATAGAGGTAAAACGAGTATTCAACCCGGTGAATTGTTCATTTAGATAAGTCATGAGATTATCCATATTGGGTTGTGGGACTTGAGGAGCTTGAGGGGCTTGAGGAGCTTGTTGTTCTAAGGCGGCGGCGGCCTCGGGTGGAAGCTCGGTAAGACGTAGCCAATTTCCATTAAAATAATGAAATTTGCTTCGAGCAAGAGAATGTTCGTCGATAGGATCGGTAAGAGTAGAAGCAAGATCAAACGAACAATCAATATCCTTTTGAACAAAGTAATAGCTTAAGGCCGTACCGTAGATAAAGGATGTAATGAGAGGAGTTTCACGTTGTTGAACATGATAAGCAATCTCATTGAACATGATGCGAGCAAGATTTGGGCGTTTTCGTTGTCGGAAACTTCGAATCCAAAAATCATCCAATAGACGGATGGTGGAATATTTGCCTCCGGAGGGACGAAGCCACCATGATACCATCAAATGTAGGATTCGATCATGAGCATTGAGGACGGTTACGGAACCGCTAAGAACATGCCCTAAGGCATTCTCATTATCTTCACCTTCATCCTTCAATTTAAAAACTTCACAAATAGACTTGACATCAAGAACTATTTGTTTCCCCATAAGATACGATCGAATGGCAACGACTTCTCCATTACTATAAATGCATTTAGCATTAGAGAAGAAAATCAAAACCAAAAGTCGATAATAAATACCCGGAATAGTGAGAAAATCCATGAACTTCCAAAGACGAAGAAGCGGAAGATATTCAAACTTGAAGCGCTCGGAATCGAGAAAAGGGATGGATACGATCCTCTCCGCACGAATTTTGTAGTTTTCAAATTGGCGGAAATAAGGAAGACCATCGGAATCTTCAAAAGATTGGTTGTAGATAGTAGCATAATCGGGACGAGCAACCGATCCGGGAGTTGAAGAGTCTCCGGCAAGAAGAACTCTTTGACGTTTCCTTGAATGCTCTTTTGGTGCCATAGAAACTTTGAAGAGAGAATTTTGAGAGAGAGCAAAAGCTTTGATTCAAGGGTTTCTTTTGATTTTTGGTGAAGAATATGAAGGAGAAGAGGCCTTTATATAGCCAAAAACGTTTAGGGTTAATAGGATATTAAAGAGTTTTAATTTTGGTAAAATTAGATCTCATTAAAAACCTATTTAATGCCATCAGCGCGAAAGGGTATCGATACTCCTCAGGGGGTATCGATACGGGGATAGAATTGTCTTTCCTCAAATTTGACCGTTAAAGGAGGTATCGATACTCATTAGATGGTATCGATACAGGGATAGAATTGTCTTTTCAAAAATATAACCGTTGAAATAGGTATCGATACTCAATAGACGGTATCGATACAGGGATAGACTTGTCTTTTCTCAATTTTGACCGTTTGAAGAGGGTATCGATACGCATGAGGCAGTATCGATACGCGTGAAGCGATGAGAAATTCTGAGAATTTGAAATGAAGAACGAGTATCGATACCCATTGGGCAGTATCGATACCTTATGCCCAGAATTTTGCCTATTTGGTTAAAAATAACCAAAGACATGAACTTAACATCTCTTAAAAGTATGTAAATGATGAATGAACAGATCTAAGCATATTTTAACAGAAACATACTCCCCCTAACTATATGCATGGAAGAAATTGGGAGACTAAACACATAAACATGATTATTTCACAAAATCAAGCACATTTAGTTCTAAAAAGAGGTCCTAAAGGTCAAGATAGGCTAGTTAGACCCAACTCTCTCCTAAGGGACCAAAAACGCTCTTTATCTAATGGTTTTGTGAAAATGTCCGCTAATTGATTTAAGGTGTCTACATACTCTATAGCCACATCTTTCTTAAGGACATGATCTCTAATGAAATGATGCCTTATTTCTATATGTTTGGTTCTAGAGTGTTGGATGGGATTTTTTGTTAAACATATTGCACTTGTATTATCACATTTAAGGGGTATGGTTTCTATTTTTACACCATAATCTAAGAGTTGTTGTTTCATCCAAAGGACTTGAGCACAACAACTTCCTAAGGATATGTACTCGGCTTCGGTGGTAGATAAAGCTACACTATTTTGTTTCTTAGAGAACCAAGATATGAGCATACTACCTAAGAATTGACAAGTTCCCGAAGTACTTTTCCTATCGATTTTGCAACCCCCATAATCCGCATCCGAGTAAGCATGTAGGTTGAAGGTAGAGACTCTAGGATACCAAAGGCCTAAACAAGGAGTGTCTCTAAGGTATCTAAAGATTCTCTTAACGGCTATAAGGTGAGACTCTCTAGGACTAGCTTGAAACCTAGCACACAAGCAAACACTAAACAGTATATCCGGTCTACTTGCGGTAAGGTAAAGCAAAGATCCAATCATAGAGCGATAAAGCTTAGAGTCAACACACTTACCTCCTTCATCTTTGTCAAGCTTTGTAGATGAGCTCATAGGAGTGGCTTGAGGCTTCGTGTTCTCCAAGCCAAACTTGTTGAGCATATCCTTTATGTATTTTGCTTGATTTATGAAGGTGCCATCCTTCATTTGTTTGATTTGGAGTCCCAAAAAGAATGAGAGCTCCCCCATCATGCTCATCTCAAATTCACCTTGCATTAGCTTAGCAAACTCTTGACAATAACATTCATTAGTAGATCCAAATATAATATCATCAACATAAATTTGAACTACTAAAATGTCATTTTTATACATTTTTATAAAGAGTGTAGTGTCCACCTTACCTTTTTCAAATCCTTTTTCAATCAAAAAATTTGAAAGCCTTTCATACCAAGCTCTAGGAGCTTGTTTTAAACCATAAAGTGCTTTTGTAAGTTTGAAAACATGATTTGGAAATTTTGAGTCTTCAAAACCCGGTGGTTGTTCTACATACACTTCTTCATTTATAAAACCATTTAAAAATGCGCTTTTAACGTCCATTTGAAAAAGCTTGAAATTATGATAACATGCATATGCAAGCAACATCCTAATGGCTTCCATTCTAGCTACGGGTGCATAGGTTTCATCAAAATCTATTCCCTCTTCTTGAGTGTAACCTTGTGCTACAAGTCTAGCTTTATTTCTCACAATGTTACCACTCTCATCTAGTTTGTTCCTAAAGACCCATTTAGTTCCTATTGTAGATTGATTACTAGGCCTATCAACTAATGTCCAAACATTGCTTCTCTCAAATTGATTTAACTCTTCTTGCATAGCCATAATCCAAAAATCATCTTTTAAAGCTTCTTTGATATTTTTAGGCTCTATGCATGAGATAAATGCAATATGATTCATTAATCTAAGAGAAGAACGAGTGGTTACCCCCTTGGATGGATCACCCAAGATTTCACCATCTTTGACATAGTTCAACTCCCTTGGATAGCTAACTTCCTTTTCCTCAATAGCCAAGTCCTTCAAGGCTTCAAGAGGTGGATCTTGTGTGTCTTCTTCTTTTGGTTGAATCTCATCCTTCTTTGAAGTTTGACCTCCATCAAAGGTATTTGTGATTCCTACATTATCATCATCACAAGAATCCTTCCTAGGAAGGGGATTATCATCGAATACAACATGAATAGATTCTTCTACAACTAAAGTTCTTTTGTTAAATACTCGATAGGCTTTAGAGGTTAAAGAGTAACCTATAAAAATAGCTTCATCACTTTTTGCATCAAATTTACCTAAATTATCTTTTCCATTATTTAAAACAAAACATTTACATCCAAAAGGGTGGAAGTAGCTAATATTAGGCTTTTTAGATTTTAAAATCTCATAAGGTGTTTTCTTTAAAATCGGCCTAATGGTTACACGATTTATAATATAACAGGCTGTGTTTGTTGCTTCCGCCCAAAAATATTTTGGTAAATTATTTTCGCAAAGCATAGTTCTAGCCATTTCTTGTAAAGTTCTATTTTTCCTCTCAACTACCCCATTTTGTTGAGGAGTTCGAGGGGCTGAAAAATTATGGCTAATACCATTTTCATTTAAAAAATCTTCAAATCCTAAATTTTGAAATTCGGTTCCATGATCACTTCTAATATGTGAAATTTTAAGTTCAAGATCATTTTGAATTAATTTTGAAAATGTGATGAATTTTTCCAAAGCCTCATCCTTAGTACTTAAAAAGAGAACCCAAGTGAATCTAGAAAAATCATCAACTAATACAAAAGCATATGATTTGCCACCCAAGCTCATAGTCCTAATTGGCCCAAATAAATCCATATGGATTAGTTGTAAACATCTACTAGTAGAAATGTCATTAATGGATTTAAAAGAAGATCTATGTTGTTTACCCTTTGAGCATGCATCACAAATTTTATCGTTCGAAAATTTTATCTTGGGTAAACCTTTAACTAGGTTTAGAGAGACTAGTTTTTCTAAAACACTTGTGCTAGCATGTCCTAGCTTCCTATGCCACAACCATGCATCATTTTCGTTTTGAGCAACTAAGCATGCATGAGATGTATGTATGTCATCTAGATGCACCATGTATATATTCCCTATGCGATGACCTATGAGCATAATATTATTAGTTTTAATGTCTACAATTTTACAACCGGTTTTATCAAATATAACATTAAAACCTTTATCACATAGTTGACTTATGCTCAATAAATTATGTTTAAGACCATTGACATATAAAACATTTTCAATGAGAGTAGTAGAGTGATTACCAATGGAGCCAATACCTTCAATGTGGCCTTTGGAGTTGTCACCAAATGTTACTACTCCTCCACTTTTTGGCTTTAAATCCATGAGTCGACTCTTGTCTCCGGTCATGTGTCTCGAGCATCCACTATCAAGGTACCATGAATTTTGACTTTGTGCTTTGGCCTTGTAGCAATGCTCCCCCTACAAACAAAGATATTTAAACTTTTGTTTTTGGTACCCAAATCATTTTGGGTCCATGTGTGTTAGTTCCTAAAACTTTGGTTCCCTTAGGAATCCAAGGTGACATAGCAATAATATCATTAGATTTAACAAGTTCCTTAGGAACCCATACATTTCTAATTCTTTTAACTTTACTATGTCTAGGATAGTTATCTTGTTTGTAGTAGTTAGTCTTTTTCTTATATTGGTGTGTTCTAGAGGATTCTCCTATGTCATGTTTAACACTACCATTAATTTTTAAAGACTTTTTGAGCTCATTTAGCTCACTTAACACCTTTTGGTGTTCACAATTATTTTGAGATAAAAGATTATTAAGATCAATATTTTCTTTTTGAAAGAATTTAAGTTCATCTTCTAATTCTAATATCTTTTTCTCAATTTTAGAATTAGTTTGAGTAAGTGAGTCATTTTTCTCTTTTAATTCTATAATAATTTTTCTATTTTTAATAGCCGACTCCCTATACTTCTCAACTAATTCATCATATACCTCTTGTAACTCATCATAAGCATCATTTAATTCTTCATATGAAAAATCTAAAGTAGATGAGTTAGAGGTTACCAAGGAGGAATCTTCCTCAAGTGCCATGAGGCAGAGGTTCGCCACTTCTTGTTCGTCATCCTCCGATGACTCCTCATCACTCCAAGTAGCAAGCTTGGCTTTGAGCTTTTTCTTCTTCTCAAAGCCCTTCTTCTTGAGTTGAGGGCACTCCGAACGTATGTGGCCGGGTTGTCCGCACTCGAAGCAAGTGATTGGATCCCTTCCTTCTTCTTTGTTCTTGCCTTTAAAGTCCATTTTCCTTTGGATTCTTCTTCCTCGGTTGGACCTCATAAGGCGTGAGAATCGTTTGGCTATCATAGCCAATTCTTCAAGTTCATCCTCATCACTAGATGAACTTTCATCAAGTTGGGAAGTTTTAGCTTTGAGAGCTATTCCTATTTTCTTCTTTTTCTCCCCTTCAAGCTTCTCCATTCTTCTTTCTTCTTTCTTTTTCTCATCTTCCCTTCCTTGCTTCATGATCTCGTGAGTAAGGAGAGAACCTACAAGCTCATCAAGCTTTAGAGTTTTTAAATTCTTTGCTTCGATGATAGCGGTTCTCTTCCCATCCCAAGATTCGGGAAGTGAATAGAGTAGCTTTCGGACAAGTTTGTCTTCCGGTATAATTTCTCCATAGCCCTTTAGACCATTCACAATTGTGGAGAATCGATCAAACATCTTTGACACCGTCTCATCAAATTCCATCTTGAAATTTTCATAACTAAGATTGAGAATTCCAATCTTAGTTTCTTTGACATCGTTGGTGCCTTCATAGGTGGTTTCAAGAGTGTCCCACACTTCTTTGGCACTTTCAATTGATGAGACCTTTGAGTAGATGTCCGGACCGAAAGCACAAAATAGCATGTGAAGAGCTTTATCATTTACTTGGATCTTTTTCTTCTCCTCTTCACTCATTTCCGTTCTTCTTTTAAGCACCATCTTGCCATCAACATCTTGCTTCAATGGAATATATGGTCCATCCTCAATGACATCCCACACAAGGTAGTCACTTGATTTAATAAATAGACGCATTTTATTTTTCCAAAATGAGTAGTTCTCACCATTGAAGAAAGGAGGCTTTGTGGTGGATTGTGAGTCGTACATGCCGGGAGCGGAGGTTGATGCCATCTCTTGATATTTTGATGATGATCACACTTCTTCCAAGGATCTCCTCTTGCGGTTGTTAATCCTCAAAGAGTTAAGCTCTGATACCAATTGTTGAGTGGATCACACGAATGATAATAACCAAGAGGGGGGGTGAATTGGAAATTTAACGATGTTGTAACGGAAATTGCAACTTAAAAATTTGACACGGGAATTTAGAGTGGTTCAAGTTCACCAACCGAACTCTACATCCACTACCTTAGTCTCACCAAGGATTTCCAACAATTTCCACTAAATTGTTCGTCCCCTTTTCCCAGGACAAGGAGGCAACCTTTACAATTTCGGTTAATTTTTCTACCCAAAAATTAACCCAATCCTCACACAATAGAACAAAGAAATTTGGTGGCTAATAAGGTATCTCTCAATACAAATGATAGCCCAATATTAAGCACTCAACCCAATCGAACAAAATAGAAATGAAGAATACAATTGGGATTTCTAGACAAAGTAGGATTTTTGCACAAATGCTTGGATTTGATGTTTTGATATATTCTTGAGGTTCAATAATAATGTTGCTGGAGCTTCTTGGGGTCTTTTTATAGCCTCTTGATGATTTCCAACCGTTGTGAGAGTTGATTTTAAGATTATAGCCGTTGGGATGCTTTTTCTCCACATTCTTGCACTTTTCCAGCTATGAGTATCGATACTCTATAGTGGGGTATCGATACCTGTCTCACAAGAAAATAGCCGTTGTGTACAAATAATAAAGGGGTATCGATACGCGTTCTTGGTGTATCGATACTGGGTATCGAAACAGCACAGGCTGTATCGATACCTTTTTCTCGACATAGCTCACTGTCAAATCGGGTATCGATACTAGGGTTAGGGGTATCGATACCGGTTTAGTGACCGTTTAAAAATCTCAACGGTTATATTTTTAAACTGACTTTGAAATTAATAATTATAAAATGGTATCGATACTGGTTCATCCGTATCGATACTGATTTCATAGCGTATCGATACTAGGGTTTGACGTATCGATACTTGTTCCGACAGAGGCAAACTTTTGCTAAAAAGGTATCGATACTCCTTGATGGGTATCGATACTGGTTGACGTTTTTCACTATTTTTGCCTTGGAACACTTAGAAAATATTTGAGTTTGAGTTCTAATAAATCAGTTTAAAGTCTTTGGGGTTTCAAAAACTTGTTAAGGGATTTGTACAAACAATTTTAAGTTCTTCAATTTGATCCTTAAAGATCTAGTTATATCAAAATCAAACATAGGTTTTACAGAGAGAATATCTATTGGAAGCAAAGGTCCAGTGTGTTTTAGTTAAATGAGGGAGATAGGAACACTTCCTTTTTTCATGCTAGAGCTCGAGGGAGAAAGAAGAAATTTTTTATAAAGGGATTGATGGATGAGGAAGCGGTTTGGCAAGAGGATGAGGAGAAGGTATTTGATATTGCAAAGGGCTTCTTTACAAAACTTTTCCAATCTAATGGTGGAGCTTCTTCAAACCTGGTCCTGAAAACCATCAAGCATTGTATTACATCAGACATGAATACCAAATTATGCTCTGTATTCATTGTAGGGGAAATAAAAGCATCTTTTTTTTTCTTTCAACTTCACCCTTTTAAGGCCCCAAGTATAGATGGTTATCTAGCCTATTTCTTTCATAATTTTTGGCATATTGTTGGTAATAATTTTATTAATTTGTGCATTGATTTATTGGTTGGTAGAGTAGATTTTAGTGAGGTTAACAAAATTGTTATTGTTTTGATCCCTAAACTAGATGAACCTAGTCTTATTAAACAATACAAGCCTATAAGCTTTTACATTGTCATTTATGAAATTATTTCTAAAGTGCTTGCTAACAGATTAAAAGGTGTTATGCATGTTTGTATTGCTGAAAATCAGAGTGCCTTTTTCCAAAGTAGATTGATATATAATAATGTGGTTGTTGCACACGAGTTGATGCATTACTTGAAAGGTGCTAAAAGTGGTCATAATAAGAGTGTTGCTGTGAAATTGGATATGGAGAAAGCTTATAACATGGTAGAATGACATTTTCTACAAGATGTGATGTTGAAACTTAGCTTTGCACAACAATGGGTTGACTTGATTATGTCCTGTGTTACTTCATTGTCTTTCTGCTTGAGAATTAATGGGAAACTGTCCAGTAAATTCAGGCTGGGAAGGGGTATTAGGTAAGGGACCCCTTGTCACCTTATTTATTTTTGTTATGCTCTCAAGACCTTTCAGCTTTAATCTTGAAGGAACAGGAAGAAGGGAGAATTAAAGGGATAAAAGCGAGTATACATGGTCCTTTGGTTAATCACCTTTTATATGCGGATGATACTTTACTTATTATCAAAAATTCAATTCAGGAAGCGACAAGGTTAAGAGAGGTCTTACAAATTTATGAGGAGTCTTCAGAGTAGAAAGTGAATGTGGACAAGTCTTTCATCTATTTTAGCAATGAGATGTCCGATCACAGTAAAGTTCTTATCAGAGACGCGTTCGGTATGAGGGTGGAAGCTGGTTTAGGGATCTATTTAGGTTTGCCCCTGATTTTTGGTAAGAACAAAACTGATGCTTTGAGGTTTTTGTTCAGAAAAGTGGATAAAAGAGTAAGAGGGTGGACCAAGAATTTGTTGTCCTATGGAGGAAGGGACGTCCTGTTGAAAACCATAGCTCAAGCACTTACAACCTATGTTATGGGATGCTTTCTTCTTTCGGATTGTATAATTGATCCCATCGTTACTACCGTGAGATCCTATTGGTGGTCGGGTATGGTAAATGAAAGTGGATGAGCTCATGTGACATGGCACAAGCTTTGTATACCAAAGAAAGATGAGAGGGCTTGGTTTCAAGGACTTGAAAATGTTTAACTTGGCTTTGTTTGGGAAACAAATTTGAGGCTAGTGTCAGTTATAAGGTTTTATCGGCAAAGTATTTCCCTAATAGGTCTATGCTCGAGGTAAAACCCCGCGATAAGCCTTCATTTGTTTGGAAAAGTATTTACAAGGTAAAAGAATTGTTGAAAGAGGAGTTCCATGCGAGGATTGAAATCAATAGTCAGGCTCTAATGTTTAGAGGGAATTAGGGAGGAGATTCGACAATTACTTTAGAATGAGCTTATCTTGATGGCACCTCTCAACCGGTTGTATGCGGTGAATTCATGGTTCATGATGAAGCTAGATAGAATGTTAGGAAAGTAAAGAATGTCTTCTCTAATGTGGATGCTGGGAGAATTCTGGGATGTCCTATTGCTCCTATCCAAAGGGATATTGTTGTTTGGGATCATCACTTTTCTGGCACCTAGGAATGTGGAAAATGATATCTCACCACTATGGAAGGCTTTTCAAAAATTACATACTTTGCCTAAGATCAAGATCTTCTTGTGGAGACTATGTCATAATGTCATCCCTATTGGTGAGAAGCTTGCAGCAACTCATCTAGGTCTTGGCTTATGCTCTCTATGTACTATGGAGACTGAGACTCTTTTACATGCCCTACGGTCCAAGAAGCTTTTGTTTATTGCGGCCTCTCGGGCTTAATACTTATGAATTCTGTGGACGGTTGCAAGAAATATCTAGAGAGTTGCTTGGAGAAATTGGATAAAGAGCGATTTACCTTTCTCATGGTGTTGATTTGGAACTTGTGGAATAAGAGAAATCATCTAGTGCATAAGTCTATTTTGTTGTCTGTTAGAATTGTTGTGGACTTTGCTCAATTGCTTGTCAATGAATTTGTAGCAACTTATGATCATAATGTGTTTAATGTTACTTGCAACAGGTCCAATAGATGGAAATGCCCTCCCGAATCAGAGTTTAAGATTAATGTTGATGAAGCTTTTATTTCTGAAACCTGAGCGGCTGCCTTTGGAGTTGTGGCCCGAGATGAGTATGGTCTTATGGTTAATGGACATGCCCAAGTCATTCCAGGGATCCTCACGGCTGAACTTGCGGAGTCGTGGGCATTCTCAGAAGGCATCAAGCTAGCGACATCTGATGATTGGAGCAAGGTGATCATAGAAGATGATTCGATAGGTATGATCAACAAGTTGCATTCTTCCGACCCTAATCTCTATTTAGCTGCCATTATTCTGGAGGAGGCTAAGCATATTATTAGGACACACCCTAGATTTTCTATTTCTCATGTAAGCCGTGAGGCAAATAGAGTAGCTCACTCTCTTGCTCATTGGAGCTTTACATGTATTTAGACTTTTTATTTTTCTTTTGAGGTGCCAGATTGTGTGGCAAATGACCTTGTAGACGATGCTATTTATGGATGTTAATGTCTTCCCCTAAAAAAATATGGAATAATTACCCAATATATGATGCAATGGTACTGAAAAACTTTTTTTCCACAAGCACGTCTATTTAAGCTTTAAAACTCTAAATTATAATATTAAACCCTAAATATAACTCCTAAATTTTAAACCCTAAAATAAATCTCTAAATACTAAAATAAACTTAATTGTGTAAACTAAAATTTAGACTTGCGGTACATCAAATATTGGATTGGCTTGCACCTGCGCGAGGCAAAATCTAAACTTAAGCCATTCAATAATTAGTAATTGGATTTGTGTATATAAATACTTCTCATACTTGATATCCTACCAACATGAGATATCGGTTTCTCATTTTCTTTACACAATTCACAAATACCCTACTTTAAGCATCAATTTCTCATTCATCACTCAACCATTTTGAACATATAAGATATTATTGTAAAGGTCTCAAAGAGTACAATATATACCATAAATTCATTATTTGATTCTCCACTTTTACCCGTTAAAAATATGGCTTGAAAATTTGAATTTATCACTTTTTTTTCAACACTTGGAGCTATACAACATAGAGGAAGAGTGTGGAGCATTTATTTTCTTGTTGTTCTTTTGCAAAGCAAGTTTAGGAGTCAGTAGTGCAGGCTTGTAATTTGAGAATGATGGTTACTTCAAGGCAAGAATTGTCATGATAGGGGAAAACTTTGTTTCTATACAGTTTTAAAACTGTCAAGAATTCATTTATATGTTTCATTAGCATTAAAGAAATAGGAAATTTATGAGAAACTGTTGAGTTATTTAATTTTGATATAACTTAAATGAAAAATATTTTTAGACTTAAACTAATTTGCAAAAATATTTCAAAAGTTCATTAAGTTGAAAATTATATTTGAAAGGTTTTCAAAGAGTTTTTGACTCGTTTAAATGCTTTCAAAATAACCCAAAAGTCAAAAACAGATTATGCGTACCGATACAGTCTTTAGTGTATCAATACCCAATCGGTTGTACCGATACCCATCTTACCCGTACCAATACACCCTTTTGTTTCCCCAAAACTCAATTTTTCGGTAGTAAAATTGGATATCGATATAGCTTCAGCCATACCGATACGCAAGGGGGTGTACCGATACACCTATATCGTGTACCGATACCCAATGCAATTTTTTCCAACTACTCTTTCTATTTTGAGGCAGGTACCAATACCCGAAGCCTGTGTACAGGTACCAACTTGCCCATACTACATTTAATGCTGGAAATTAAGTCTCCAACGGGTCCAAACCATCCCAACGACCATAAACGGCTAGTAGCGCATTTCACACTTTAAAAGAAGACTTGAGACACTTGAAGATGGTCAGAGAATATATCCGAGCTTCGTGGTAAAGAGAAATAGCATTTAAGTCTTTTATTCTTTATTTCTCTTGTATATATTGTATAGAGAGTGTTTTTCATTGTTTTATTCTTTACACTCATGTGAGCTTCATTCTTGTAAGCACCCACCTTGTGAGGTTTTATTGTTTACACAAATTTACCCTATAAAAGGGAGAAGTTCTAGTTTAGCCTAAGGAAAAACTAAAGTGGTTTTATCTTAGCCATTGAAAAGATAGGGTTGTAAAGGTTACCCCTTTGGCATGTAAAAAGGAAGAATTCATAGTAGTGAATTGAGAAATCCTTAGTGGTGTGCTAAGGTAGTGGATGTAGACTCGGTTGGGTAGTCGAAGCACTCTAAAATCATCGTGAAATATTGTCCACTATTTTTTAGTTTTAACCAATTCATTCGGGAAACAAATTCAACCCTCTTGACACAATCGATTAGAGTGTATCGAGCCTATCAGAGACCATTAAAAGATGTTCCATATATTTTTAATTTAATCATGAAATTTGTGCGACTAGGTTGTTAAATTAAATCAATACAAGCCATTAAATACATGTAAAAATTATCAACAACAGCTGGTGTAATGGAATGAGGCGTTAAATTCCTTAAGCAAGGTCAAATGTTTGAATTTTGGTATTGTAAATGGAGAAAACTGACTTGAGAGGGTTGTCTTATGTTGAGCCTCAGCAAAACCCAATCTAAATTAGTCAGCCAATGAGTCAAAATGACTTCTTCCATTTTTACGTCACTTTGGCTTCTCTTTTGTTTTTATATCATTGTTCCGTTATTAGGTGGAAGTGGTAGAAGAGTTAGGGATAAAAATCGTCTGCCTCTTTTCGATGCCCCTACTTATGCCCAACACTAGAAAACACTACAAAATTAAATTCTAAGCCTTAACCCTAAATTTTAAATCTTAAACCCTACACCCTATACCTTAAAAATACACCTTACCTTAAATTTCTTAAACAGATTTTGAACGCTTTTTATAATGTTTTTTCGTTTTAAATTTGGTCTAATAGCGTTTTAAGGGCCTCCGTGCCGTTTTAATCACGCGAGGGAGGACTTCCGCTTTTTAAAACCCTTCCTGCAGTCCCTGTTTTGTTTCAAATCTTTTCAATCTCGTCCAATCTGGTTTAAATCAATTTTTGAACGGGATATTTACCCTTTTAGTCCCTGTGAGTTTCCGTACCTTTTCAATTGAGTCTTGTTTCGTGTCTTAATTGGTTTTTTCAAATGGTTTTATTACAATCGTGGCCCCTGGCAGTTTCCTTTTTTAGTTTTTTTATGTTTGTTATATTTCATTATTTATGCATTTGCCTTTTTATCGAGTATATTAATTTGCATTGTTGTTATGTGTGTTTATTATGCATGTGATATTTAGTTTTTTTTTAATGTGTGCCCTCGTGTTATTTATTTTAACATGTGATTATATGTTTTTAAATCTTGTTCAAGCATGTATTTATGATGCATAGTATAACTTTATTACGTACAGTGTATGCGTTTTTTTAATATGTGTATGTTTTATCTATTTTCATGATGGTTCGAATATATGTGACATGCATTCTAATATGTCATTCATGTGACTCTTTAACATTTAAATTTGTATGATAATTAATTTTAATTATAAAACGGAGATACTTATTAATTCGCATATTCGGGACGACTAGCCTAG
The DNA here is from genome assembly GCA_030270665.1 of Hibiscus trionum. Lineage (NCBI taxonomy): Eukaryota > Viridiplantae > Streptophyta > Magnoliopsida > Malvales > Malvaceae > Hibiscus > Hibiscus trionum. The sequence continues at coordinate 2,273,362 of BSYR01000021.1, read as the reverse complement.
CTTATTGGATATTCCTCGAATGTTCGGATTAATTCGAATAGTCTAAAGGTAAATTCGTAATTAAAACGGACAAGATCATGACATTGTTCTTTATTTGCTTGCATCATTAATAAAGGTGACGTACGAGATCCGAACCTTAAACTAACACGGCAGTCAGTCTTATATGATGTCGGTTTAGTTTTTGGTCTGGTGTACCGTCATCCTTTCTAATTAAATGTCAAATTAATTCGAGACCACTGATTTGGATAAGCTCGCATAATTAAAGTCTAATTTTCAATTAAGAACCCCTAATTAAAGTCATTTTAAATTTCAAATATTTTCCATCAATTTAAAAGCAACAATTGTTTTGGTACCGATTTCTGGGCGTGATGGGGGTGCTAACCCTTCCCCACACGTAACCAACTCCTGAACCCTTTCAAATGAATCTCTGGTTTAGTTTTTATGGTGTCCAGCCTACCTCAGTGGCCGGTGGCTACTCCAACCGAAAAAAAAATATTTTAAAGATTTTTTCTAAGCTCGATTTTTAAATCCACTTTTTAATTAAATGTTCGTTTTCAAAAAGTGGATACCTTTTTAGTGGTTAGAGAAAAAAAACCTTGTTACAACGGGACCTATATATTTCATTGGCAATACAAAGAATAGGCGAATTCATGGGAAACCAATAACCATTAAGAGATGTTCCATATATTTTTCAATTGGGTTTTGTTATACACAATCCTAAGAGCTGTGTATAGGGATAGGCATTATACCCAGATTCGACGAGTTTCGAACCGACCCGGCTCGATCGGGTTGAATTTTAAAATAAAAAAATTGGGTTCGGGTCGGGTCGGGTTCGGGTTTAGGGTGGAAAATATTCGACCCGACCCGACTCGAAACTAATAGTGTAACTTTTTCCTAAAATTTTTGGGATATTTATAATAATACCCCTATTTATATATATTTTTTATAATTAAGTTTTAAAATTGATTTTTTATTTATAATTTAGTCTTTAAATTATAATTTTTTTACAATTAAGTCCCATTAAAATTATTTTTTTACAATTAGGTCCCTACAATTAATTTATTTTATATAGTTCGAGTCAGGTCGGGTCGATTTTAATATATTTATTTTCGGGTCGGGCCGAGTCAGGTTTTTTGAAGAAAAAGTTCGGGTTGGGTCGGGTGCGGGTTTAGGGTGCCTATTTTCGGGTCGGGTTTGGGTGGGCCAAAAACCCGACCCTACCCGATCCGTGTCCATCCCTAGCTGTGTATAAGAACTACTAAATTCCTATCATTAATGTTTATTTTACTTTTCAATGGTATTTATTAGAATGTATTTAATTACATTTCTAAAAAATTAAATATCATTAATTTATGGCGTTTAATGTAATTAGATCTTAATATCCTAAACCTTAAACCTTAAAACACTTAACATTAACCCTAAACTATATCATAAGCCATAAAACCACAAACCCTAAATAGTTAACCTTAAACACCAAAATACTTAACCTTAAAATACTTAACCCTAAACCACAACCTACAAACCCTAAAAAATAAACCCCAAACTACAAACTGCAAACCTTAAAATAATAAACACTAAACCATAAAAATACTACAACACTAGAACCCTAAAACAATAAACAATGAAACCATAAAAATTATAAAACATAAACCATAAACACATAAACTCTTTTACATGATTATTAATTACATTAAACAACCTAAAAATGATGTTTAATTTTTTAAAATACAATTAATTACATTCTAATAGATCCTATTGAAAACTAAAATAAACATTAATAATAGAAATTTAGTAGTTCTTAATGGTTGTGTATAGCAAAGCCTATTTAATTTAATCATGAATTTTGTGCAATAGATTGTTTGGTTGTTAAATAAAATCAATACAAGTCATTAAATATATATAAAAATTATTAACAACCAACTGATCTAGTGGGATGAGGCGCTAGATCCTTTAAGTAAGGTCAGAGATGTAAATTTTAGTATTATGATGGAGAAATCTGAGTTAGAAGAGTTACCTCATATTGAACCTCTGCTAAACTTAATTTAAATTAATCAATCAATGAATATATGTGGTTAAAAACACATCCAAAAATAAAAATAAAATTCATTTTTTAAAGTGATGAATTGCTTGGGACACAATCTTGACTGGGTAACCCTAAACTTATAGTATAATCAATTAAAACGCGGTCCAAGTGCAAGTCCATGTTTTTTGGTTTTAAAGCAATTCTCGGTTATTACCGCCTAACCTAAATTCACACCGTCAGATCATTCCCATCACTCATTTGTTACCGTTGGATCACCAACAACTTTTCTAATCCTACTAGGAAACCCCTGCCCCCCCTTATATAATCCCAAATTTCAACGCCCAATTCCTAAATCTTTTCCATTTTCAACAATAATTCCTTTTTTCATTGATCATGAGATTCAAGAAAGGCAGCAAAATTGAGGTATTGACCAAGGAGGATGTTCCGACCGGCGCTTGGCGTTGTGCCGAGATTATCTCCGGCAACGGCCATACGTACAGCGTGAAGTATGGTTGGTTTCCGAACACCGGCGAGGCGGCAGCGGTGGAGAGAGTCCCTAGGAAAGCGATTAGGCCTTGTCCTCCTCCTATAAACGTGGGCGATAATTGGGTTTCAGGTGATGTCGTTGAGGTGTTCGACGAGTTGTGCTGGAAACCGGCAGTCATCGTTAGGGTTCTTGGCGGAAACAACTTTTCCGTTAGGATCCTTGGATCGAGTAGCCAACTAAAGGCACATCAATCTCGATTGCGTGTTCGACAATCTTGGGAAGATGGCAATTGGTTCCTTGTTGGAAAGGTAAATCCTTTTGTTTAACCCGTCTCTTCAATTTATTTTATTTTTATTTATGTTAGACGTTAGTGATCCTTACCTTAATTATTATTTTCAACTTCAGGGTTCATCAAATTCCACCGGGCCGCAGAAGAGGAAAAGATCTTCGGTTGGCTTCTCTGATGGCGGTGCGCAAAAAAAGAGGGTGTCTGAGAAAGGTAGTAATGGTGTTCAAAGAATAATAATTCGGCTTCCTTCGCCTGCCTCTGAAAAGGTAGATGCATTTGTTTCCCCAAATAATATACTGGGTGAAAGATGTATGCCTTGTTTTAATAGAATTGATGATACCATGAGTTGTGAATCGTCTGTTGGTAGTTGTAGTGGTTTAGGGAATAATGGTCCTAATTTGTCTCCTAATCCTGTATCTAACGGTTGTGAAAACTTAGAGGAGGATTATCGAAGTGATGCTGATTCTAATCCCGAAGTGGGATGCCAAGAAGAAGGAAGTTATGTTTCCACTAGTGTGGAATTGGGGTATGATATCCATAGGTCAGAACTGCATGCCTATCAGAAAGCTCTTGGGGCATTGCATGCTTCTGGGCCTTTGACTTGGGATGAAGAAGAAAAGGTGACAGATCTACGCCGTTCTCTTAATATTTCAAATGATGAACATTTGATGGAGCTAAGAAAGTTGAGAGATAATGATAATAGGCTATTTATTAGTTGTTACTAGATTTAGAGAATTCCTTTCATACACGGTAAGGCAGTAATGTTATGTTTTACTCCAATGATGCTGATAATTGTAAACATGTTTCAAAGTTCCAATTTTTTAATTGTTTTATAGTTTCTTCTCCTATGTCCATTATAGATTTATTGAGGCTTTTGTTCCTTTTCTAGCTGGTATTTTATATATTTGCTGTTTTATGCATGTGAAACGGTTCTACATCATCTCATGATGTTGGATACAAATATTATACTTGCTTTATTTTGGCAGTATATGGAATTAATGTTGAGATATATCTTGATGCTTTCTCAGAATATCTCATGGCCAATGTTGGAGGCATCCATGCCTTGCTTCTAAAGCCATGATTGGTTGAGTTTGTCATCTCTTGCAGTTGACCAAGGGGCAACAGCCATGGTTTATTCCTAAACGAACTCTTAGATGTTGGTACGAATCATTTCTAAAATTAGTTTCCAAATTTTGATTTATCTATGGCATTGTTGGTATAGGTTGTTTTCTCTGTAAATTGATATTGCAGCGACACTTATGGAAAAAACAAATGCATGATATGGAAAAAGATAAACGGACTTAAGAAAAGGAAAAATATAACGGTTGGAAAGCTTTTGTGCCTCCAGAATGTATGTATAATAATGGATATTTTAAGCTGGACGATTAATAATTATCTCTCCCTGTCTCCTCTCCTTTGTCCAAAGACTTTGAACCTTAATGCTCGAGTATTGAGAAGAATATGTTACCGATATTAACTCTGAAAAATCAAATTTGTCTTTTTTGGGGCTGCATTCTTACAGCCTCATTGTGTGTTTTTCATACATGATGGTTGATGACATATGATAAAATGCTGTTCTAACCTTATAGGTGGTTGCTTGATTTTGTTAGATGGATACTTGTAAGCCCCTTTTGGAACTCCAGGTTCAAAAATCTGTTGTGATGTAAGAGTTTTTTTTTCTTGAATAGTTTATATGTTTTCAATCTTAATGAAATTTGCGTGAAAAAAAAGACTGTTTCTTAGCATCAATGAATAAAGAATCAGACAGGATGGTTGAACTGTGCAAATCAGTGACTTGTTTGGACTTTGGTCCAATAAGTGTAATTCAACTCTGATCAAGAAGTAGTTAAACTGGTATAAAACAAAAAAAGTTAAGTAATTGAACTGCTTTTAGGCTTATTATTATTATTATTGATGGGATTTAAACTCTAAATTCTTGGTTCTATATTAAACACCAACTGTTAAACCAAATGTACTTTTCTTTATTCTTTTTTATTGTTAGACTGTAATTAAATTTATTCAATATTTGTGCAGTGTACTTTTGTAAATCTGTTTTTAGTTAGATTGGCAGGAAACGGCTGGACTAGTTGAACTGAAAACTGGCAGCCCCAGCGCTCCAACCTATGGTTTGGTCTTTTATTCTTTAGTTCTTTAACCCCTAACAATGTACAGTGGATGTGGATAGCATAAACTTTTTCTATAATCATGTACTTGGTGTGAACTATTGGAAGGTTTGTTGAAGAGAGGTGTCTGTTTCTATATTAACATATCAGGTTCCTCTCCACTTGTGTCGAATGCCAGCCATGGATTGAAAGAGGTGCTTCAGTTTTTATCTTGTACCATAGTTGCCAGTAATGCGGAACGTTCCACCGGACTGTGTTCACGGAACTTCGACCTCAAACGGAGAACAAAACGGCACAGTATGGTGCACCAAACGCGCCTCGGAGAAAGGTGGGTTAACGGATAAATTGGCCATCACACCGCCTTTGTCTCTTCTACCACTTCCACCTGAGAATGGAATGGGGAATGACGGCATAAAAAAGAAGGGAGAAGCTAAAACGGCATAAAAAATATGAAGTCATTTTGACGAAAAAGAAGCCAAGAGGCCAAAGCGGCTGAATAGAAAAGAAACTCTAGTTACAAACAAAATGAAAACCCAGTTTATTATATGAATTGGGTTTGTATAAACACCTATTTACCCTAACTTTTATATATATATATATATATTAGGCTTGTTTATTACGTACACCTACTTATTATAATTCATTAACCCAAATTTCAATTTATTTTATGAGTTTGTAAAAAAATTATACAACCTATTATATTTTAATTTTTAAATTCATAACTTTAACAGCTAAAATTTAAATTTTAAACTTTAAATCTAATTATAAACATTAAATTTTACGCCCTACAATCGATACCCTAAATTTTTTTTATAAATTTAAATTTATATAAACTTGTGTATCAAAATATTTTCTTTATTTTCTTTATATATAATTAGGCCAGTTTCAAGCAGGTTATATATATATATATATATATATATATATATTTCTGATTATATTATTATTAATTAATTATGTATCTCATCTGATCATACTGAATTCAATAAAGTAACGTTTTCGTTTCCTATTGTATTGCATTTTGAGTAACTATGTCGTGTAAAAAGGAATAGAATTCACACCGAAGGTAACACTTCCATTTCCCCCAAATCATGTACAATGGTTGATGCTCTGAAAAGACAATCTTTTGAACTTCTTAATTTGCCATTTCTTATAATTTGCTCATAAAACTATTGTTTTTCATATTCTTTTTTTTTTGAGGAATGTTTTTCATGTTCTTCAATTGTTCTTAATGTGCCTTTTTCTTATAATTTGCTCATAAAGCTATTTCAGTATCTAATAGTGTAGACCAAAAAAAAATTTATGATTTTTGGCTTTGCCTTTTTTTTTATCGTCTGCACTTTAGTAATAATGTTTATATACACTTATCTCTATAAAGATAAATATATATCCGACATCATTGAGAATCTAAAAAAATATTCATATAATTATTATTGTATTATTAATAATACTTATATTTTGTTTGAAAATTATTCATATATATGGTCCAGCATAATTCATTCAAAAGTTATCAAGCGCAAGTAGAATAATGTGTGCTTCACTTTATATGTTGTTAGCATATTTTTCTGTTACTCAATTGGATAGAGAAAAAGAGTTAGTCTATTGAACATAGGAAAATTATGCAATAAATTCAAAGTTTTGAAAAGATAAATTCGGAAGAGAATTACCTAATTGGACATATAATAAATGATATTTTTTAACATAATTGTTTACATTAAATATTGCATTGTTGTATTTTCATGTTGGTTGCTTTTTTGTGTCTATCAGACAAGCACAAATAATGTAGGTGTGAATTTGTGGTATTTAGAATCTGCCTTCCACTCATACACATATATGGTATTCCCTTTATGTACATATATAGTTTTTTTTTTCAATGTTAAAAAAATCCTCTCTGGTTTTAAAACCCTAATAGCGCTGTCCAACACTTCTCTTTCACTTTGATAGCCGCCTTTTCTTCTATTGTTTTTTAGCCGGTGATCGACAACCGGTTTTAATATTGGTTGTCGATCACCGGATTCATTATTTTCATATTTTTATTTTCTTGTTTTTTATTTTTTTAATAAATCTTTGTCCTTGTGGCACGCTTTTTCGTTATTTTTGTGGTTCGTTTCATCTGTCGTTTTTGGGCATGATTTCAGCATACCTTAGCGTTCGTTTGGTGCTCTTACAGAGATCTTCGCGGCGCTAGTTTCTGATTTTGATTCTGTCGGTGTTCATAGAAAGATAGATCTCCTCTCGGTTGATGGTCGTTTGCCGATGTAATCAGACTTGGGTAGCGGAACAATCTGCATGATAGTTTGGTTCACTCACCACTCATTTTTCACATCATAAAGCGTCTCGTTTGGATAGAGACAAGGAGATTCAGGAAGACTTCTGGATTTTATCGGTATGCTAATATCTATGAAAATATTTATTTTCTTTGCATCTTTAGGTTGTTTGAGATTTTGATGTACTAGATCTCATTATTCTCCATTTTGGATGCTTTGTATTTGAGATATTTTTCATGATTATTAATAAAATTCAGTTATTATAAAAAAAATCTGCCTTACACTCTTTTTACGTTCATAAAACGTCTTATTCTTGTTATATGGCAGCAATATGGTCAAGACTCAAGAGTGATTTTATCAAAAATAGCTTTATTAGTCAAAACTTTATATTTGTTGTAGAATGTTTTTTATTCCACGATCAATGTATAGGATAATAATATTTTGTAAATATATAAGATAATATCCCTTTTGTAAATACAGAGATTTATAAACAATTTAATTATGTGACTTTATTGAAATTTAAGTTTTTACAAATGTCCATTATAAATTTACTCCAGTCCGTCTGAATAAAATTGAGAGAAAATCTATATTAATGTCTTTATATGAAAAAGTTAGACATCTTATTCCGAGTATTGTTATTTCAACTTTTTTTTTGAACAAAGGAAGCTGCTTTTATTAATTATAACTTAAAGAGTTAAAGAAAACTGACAAGTAATTATTACATATACTAAAGAAAAACAAAAGAAAAGGAAAATGTGATGTTCCCAGCAATTTAATAATAAAAAAGTAGCAGTAAAGTAGCAGAAAAGAAAGGGATTTCAGAGACAGAAGTTTGGATTTCAGGGAGAATATCAGTGTTTACATCAGAATAAGCATAAAAGAAAAGGTTGCTGATTACAATGGTAATAAAGCTGCACACACACACACTCAGCACTGCCTGCAGGACAGCTGTTATTCCCTGCGATATTCCCTCCAACGGTCTGCCAGAGAATATTGCAGCTCACGTGTCTGTATTAAGAGTCTTAAGTGTTACGGCGTCGTTTCCCTCAGCAACGGGTATCTTCAAAACGCTGTCGTTGCTTGTAATACCATTTTCCCCCAGAACGCTGTCGTTTGCTTTAGCTCCATTTCCCCCAATTCCGAGCCCTAATTCGATCGATTTCTCTGTTTTTCCTTCCATCGTGACAATACCGCCCGCACCAACGGATCCTTGTCCCCAAGGATCAAACTCCGGGAACTGGGACTGCAGGACGGAGAAGTCTTCCCAGGTTGCATTTTCCGGTGCCAGGTTTGCCCACTGTACCAGAATCTGAGTGACGGCCGTGTTGTTTCGCTTGACTATACGCTTGTCGAGTGCGCGCAGGGGAGAGATTTTCAACTGACCATCGTCCAAAACATCAGGTGGGTTGAGAGACGGTTGTGCGTTCGGGCCAATCTTTTTCTTGAGGAGACTCACATGGAAAACAGGGTGAATACGAGCAGTGTCAGGAAGATGCAATTGATATGCCACTGACCCCAACTTCCTTGTAATTGTGTAGGGACCGTAGAAGCGGGCTGCAAGTTTAAGGTTTTTTCGCAGAGCCACAGAAGACTGACGGTATGGTTGCAATTTTAGGTAAACTTCATCCCCAACTTCAAATGATCTCTCAGATCTGTTCTTATCTGCATAGAATTTCATGCGATGCTGAGCTCGTATTAGGTTGTCATTGAGTAGCTTCCTTGTGTGTTCTCTGCTTTGAATGATGTCATTTACATTCTGCACTGTTGAGTCTTCCGACCAATTCAATGGATTTGGTTTGTAGCCGTAGAGTGCCTCGAATGGGGTTAACCCAATAGCTGTATGAAAATTAGAATTGTACCACCATTCAGCCTGTGGTAACCAAGTTGCCCAGGTTTGAGGTTTTAAGAAGCATAGGGAGCGTAGGTACTGCTCGAGACACTGATTCAAACGTTCTGTTTGACCATCAGTTTCAGGGTGATAAGCAGAGCTTAAATGAGTCACAGTTCCCAGCTTTTTCATTAGTTCTTTCCAAAAAATACTGGTAAAAATTCGATCTCTGTCAGAGATAATTACCTTAGGACTGCCATGTAGTTTGAAAACATTGTCCAGATAGATGGAAGCAACGTCAGTGGCTGTGAAAGGGTGAGCCAGGGGTAAAAAATGCCCATATTTGGTATATTTGTCGATTATCACCAAAATTGAGTTGAATTTTTTTGAAGTAGGGAGGCCCTCAATGAAATCCATGGAAATAGTTTCCCAGGCTTGAGAAGGAATGGGTAGGGGCTGAAGAAGTCCAGGTTTCAGTATATGCTCATCTTTAGTACGCTGACAAACATCACAGGATAAAACGTGGGTTTTGACTTGCTTTTTCATTCCTGGCCAGTAGAAGCAAAGCTTGAGTCTGCAGTAGGTTGCCTGAATGCCAGAATGCCCACCTAGGGGAGAGTCATGGAGGTTCTGAAGAAGCTTAGTTCTTAAGTCCCCAGTAGAGCCAACATAGACTTTCTGTTTGTACCTCAAAATACCCTTAGTGTAAGACCAGTTTTCTGTAGGTTGAGTTTGAATTGAAGCTTTAGTGATCTGCTCCTTAGCAAAGGAGTCTTGAGCATAGGAGGCTTCAATATCTTTGACCCAAAATGGAGTGAGCAGAGTACCACTAAGGTGAAAAAGAACAGGGTCCTGTCGAGAGAGTGCATCAGCCACTACATTTTGTTTCCCCTTTCTATACTGAATAGTGTAGTCAAGTCCAAGTAGCTTTGTAAGACCTTTTTTCTGAACTGCAGTAGTGATTTTCTGATCTAGGAGGTGTTTAAGGGCCTCATGATCGGTCTTAATGACAAATGGATGACATTCCAGGTAATGTCTCCATTTAGTCACAGCCAGTAAGATGGCTATGTATTCTCGTTCATAAATGGACAAGTCAGAATGCTTGGGACCAAGAGCCTTACTGAGGAAGGCAATAGGGCGGCCATCTTGGGAAAGAACAGCACCTACTCCCCTTGAACTGGCATCAGATTCCAGATAGAAGGTCTTAGAGAAGTCGGGCAAAGCTAGGACTGGGGCTTGGCACATGGCCTGTTTCAGTTCATTAAAAGCCAGTGTTGCTTCAGGAGACCAGTGAAAGGAATCTTTCTTCAAGAGTTGAGTAAGTGGCTTGCTGATAGAGCCATAGTTGCGGATGAATCTCCTGTAGTAACCAGTGAGACCTAGGAAACCCCTTAGAGCTTTGAGAGACTTAGGAGTAGGCCACTGTTGCATTGCTTCAATCTTAGAAGAGTCTGTAGAAACCCCATTAGCTGATATTGTGTGGCCCAAGTAATCAATTTGTGTGAGGCCAAAGTAACATTTCTTCCTCCTAGCATACAATTGATGGGATCTAAGTAAGGAGAGCACAAGCTGCAAATGCAGACAATGATCAGTAAGGGAGGCACTGTATATAAGTATATCATCAAAAAATACGAGGACAAATTTGCGAAGAAATTCAGCAAAGACAGTGTTCATAAGAGCCTGGAATGTTGCTGGAGCATTAGTGAGGCCAAAGGGCATCACTTTGAATTCAAAATGGCCATGGTGAGTCCGGAAAGCAGTTTTCCCAATATCTTCAGACTTCATTCTGATCTGCCAATACCCAGACCGTAGATCTATTTTAGAAAAAAATTTAGCACCTGATAGTTCATCCAGTAGGTCCTCTACTACAGGGATTGGGAATTTATTCTTTATAGTAGCTGCATTGAGTTGCCTATAGTCAACACAAAGTCTCCAAGATCCATCCTTTTTCTTCACCAATACACAGGGGGAAGCAAAGGGACTTTTACTAGTCTGAATTACTGAATTAGCTAACATTTCAGACACTTGCCTTTCCACTTCATTTTTCTGAATGTGAGGGAATCTGTAGGGCCTAAGGTTGATAGGTTGAGTACCCTCTTTAAGAACTATGGCATGATCATGGAACCTCTTAGGTGGCATTCCTTTAGGCTCTTGAAATACATCTGCAAATTGATCAAGGATGTGCTGAAGTTCAGGGTTAGGCTCCACATCCTCTTCTATTGAATCCAAGAGATAAATTTCCCCTCCCAGATCAGCATCTCTCTCAGTTAGCTTAAGTAATTTGTCCCCAGAAATTAGTTGTAATCTGGCATTGTGTTCTCCCCCTTGCAGAGTAATTACCTCCTCCCCTTTTAAGAAGCTCATTGTCATTTTCTTGAAGTCCAAACTGACTGGGCTATAGGTTCTCATCCAGTCCACCCCCAAAACCATGTCACTACCCCCAAAAGTCAGTGCTCTGAAGTCATGCATGAAGTAATGCCCCTGCATTTGCCATGTTAATTGCTTGACCCTTGCCTTGCTGTATAACTTCTCACCATTGGCCACTGTGATCACTAGAGGGTGTGTAGTTACCATCTCGACCCCTTCCTTAGCCCATCCAGGGTTGATGAAGCTGTGAGTGCTTCCACTGTCAATCAGTATGCTCACAGGTCTACCCTTGATGGTACCCTGAATTCTTAGGGTACTATGCCCCACACTGCCAGTTAAGGCATTGATGGAAATCTCCAGTTCTTCTGGGTTGACCTTTTCACTGAGATTTTGGCCTTCCTCACCCATGGTTTCCTCTTCAGTGTACCCAGGGGAGTCCTCCTCCTCCATAGCATTAAGCTGCTTCATTTTGCACTGGTGGCCAGGAGTAAACTTGTCACCACATTTGAAACACAAGTTGTGGGTCCTTCTGTAGTCAACCAGAGCCTGTTTGGTGCTATTTTGGGTTATAGGTTTGGGTGGTTGTGTAGGAGATGGGTTCCAGGTTCTTTGGTTAGGTGGTTGTGGAGTGTAGGTGTAGGGTTTGGGTTTGAGCTTCTTGGATTCCACCTCTAGGGAGAGTTCATGTAATTTGGCTAGTCTATAAGCTTCATTCAGACAACTAGGCCGATGTACCTTCACCCTATGCCTGAGTTCTTCTCTTAACCCACTTAGGAAGCTAGATACAAAATAATCTTCCCCTAATGTGGGATTCTGTTGCAAGAGGTATGGTTTCAGCTCTTCGAACCTCTCTTGGTAATCTTCCACAGAAGATTTTTGCACCAACTTGTTAAACTCCTCAATTACATCAGTGTAGGCTTTGTCACAGAACCTGTGGCATAGGTCTGCTGCAAACTCATGCCATGTAAGCCTATGCTTCTGCATAATATGCCCATCAAACCAAGTTTCAGCCTTTCCCTCAAGGTGCATAGCTACCAGATCCATTTTTTGTTCTTCAGGTATCTCAAGTAGGGTAAAGTATTTCTGACATCTTTTTATCCATCCTCTTGGATTGTTGCCATTGAACATGTGGAGGTCGAGTTTAGGTTTAAAGTAGCTTCCTTTAGGATTATTTGTGTTTTGGGAAAAGTTTTGATTTTCCAGGTTTGGGTTGTTAAGGTTTGGGTTGTTATCCATGGAGGGGGTATCCATTTTCATTTTGAGTTTCTGGTTATGGAGGGTTGAGGTTTCAGGTGGAGGTGACAGAATTCCAGGTCCAGAGGGTTTGTATGTGAATCTTTGTTTCTCATCAAGGATGGTAATAGTGGGAGAAGGCTTACATGTGTTTTCTGGTTGATCCTTGTTTGACACAGGTGTTGGAGGTTCTTGCTTTTGCACAGCTTCCAGGATTCTCTCCAAATACCCTTGAGTGACATCCATGCGCGATTCGAGTGTAGTGATTCTCGATTCTGAAGTTTCTCTGTGCTTAACCCACCATCGAGGTTCTTTTTCCTCATTTTCAAGTTCCTTGAGTCTGTTTTCAATGGCTGAGAGTGTCTTCTGAATGTCTGTGGGTTCATCTGAGGGTGCCATTTGGTGATGTTTTTTATGTTTTCCCAGATTTGCAGGGATCGAGTAGGCTCTAGATACCAATTGTGATGTTCCCAGCAATTTAATAATAAAAAAGTAGCAGTAAAGTAGCAGAAAAGAAAGGGATTTCAGAGACAGAAGTTTGGATTTCAGGGAGAATATCAGTGTTTACATCAGAATAAGCATAAAAGAAAAGGTTGCTGATTACAATGGTAATAAAGCTGCACACACACACACTCAGCACTGCCTGCAGGACAGCTGTTATTCCCTGCGATATTCCCTCCAACGGTCTGCCAGAGAATATTGCAGCTCACGTGTCTGTATTAAGAGTCTTAAGTGTTACGGCGTCGTTTCCCTCAGCAACGGGTATCTTCAAAACGCTGTCGTTGCTTGTAATACCATTTTCCCCCAGAACGCTGTCGTTTGCTTTAGCTCCATTTCCCCCAATTCCGAGCCCTAATTCGATCGATTTCTCTGTTTTTCCTTCCATCGTGACAGAAAATGAAGACACGCAGCTTCTGAAAAAACCCCCACCGCCAAGCCAAACTTGGGAATTGAAAACGTTCTGGAAAAATCGAGGGGCAACCATGGCAACAGCCACGACGGAGAAAATAAGAAGACTCCGGAGACCAAGAAGAAAACGCCAAACAAAATCAGGGGATCGGATTAACCCCAGATTGATCCCTCCAAACCAGATGAAGCACCGATTGGGGGACTTCTTCGATCCACACTATGGGATCAGACGACGGCAGCGCAATTCGAGTTGGGGCATGAGCCACACCATTGCTTTCCCGGCAAGCGTACGAGAAACGGAGGTAATCAAAATTTCTTACCCTTCTCTGAATATTCCGGCAGAGAACACTAATAAACCCATTGTTTGCTTCCCGACTCGTCAGTTTAGTGACCACACCGAGGGAGTCGCCTTCAACCTCAACACGCCGGAAACCAAGCTCCTGAGCAAAGATGAGAGCCTGTTCGCAAGCCAGAGCCTCTGCATGTTCCGAATTAGCAACTGGGTATTTTAGATAAGTTGCCGCTGCCATAACTTCACCCTTATCATTTCGAATTACAATCCCTGAATATGATTTCTTATCTGAATCTGAGAAGCTTGCATCATAATTAATTTTCACTATGTTCGGTTCAGGAGGCAACCATCTTGAGTTTCGGGGAGGTGGTTTAGCATTCAACCGCGATACAGTACTGGAAGCTTCCAGATAGGTGCTGCGACAGAGATTAGCAATCTGAGGAACAGAGTAAGAAGTATTCTCATGAACTCTTTTATTTCGCACAAACCAGCATGCCCATAGAGATACAACAAAGAGCTCTCTCTGTTCTCGTTGTAGAGTTTCAAAAAGTTAGTCGAACCATTTGATAATTCCCTCCTCTGTGGGGAAAGCCCCTACACTGATACCAATCTCGTTTAAGACATGTTTTATAAGAATGCAATCACATACAATATGTTGTAGAGATTCACACCCTGAGCCACATAAAACACATAAAGGATGAACACTGAGTTTTCTAGCAATTAGGTTCACCTATAAGGGTAGAAAATTATGCACTAGGCGCCAGAAGAAGATCTTAACCTTAGCTTGTAGTTGCATAGACCATATGGCGTCACAAAGAGAGGTGTACCAGTCTGTTTCAACGACCGGGGGTGCTCCTAAAGCCCCAAGACTAGCATTGACAAGCCATTTATATCCACTTTTAACACTGTACACCCCCGAGCTATCTCCCCTCCAAATTCTGCTATCAGGATCCCCACTACTGGAAATGGGAATACATAAAATTTGAATAGCAGTAGCTTGATCAAAGAGAGAGTAGATAACATCAGTTTTCCAAGAGCGAGAGGTATGATCAATGAGATCAGCTACCTTTTTAAAATTAGGATTGGGTACTTGATTATTGACCCGGCCATTTTTCGAGCCTTCAATCCACGCATCCTTCCATATGTCAATTGATTCCCCGTTACCAACAGCCCACCCCAAGCCTTTCTCTAACAGCCCCCGTGAGCACCATATACTCTTCCACGTGTACGAAGGAGACGAGCCTAATTCAGCCGACAAGAAATCACCATTTCGGAAATACTTTGCTTTAAGAACCTTAGTCAGAAGATTTTCCGCATTGGTTTGAAGTTTCCAACCTTGTTTCGCAAGCATCGCAATGTTAAACTGTCCCAGGTTACGAAAACCCATACCCCCCAGATGTTTCGGGAGAGCAATATCCTCCCATTTAGACCAATGAATTCCTTTCCCAGATCCGCAATTGCCCCACCAGAACTTGTTCATAATAGTTTCCAGCCTAGAGCATAGGACTTTGGGAAAGAGGAAGCACTGCATAGGGAAAGTTGATATCGATTGTAACACCGCCTTAATAAAAACCTCCTTACCCCCCATCGACAAAAACCGCATACTCCACCCTTCAATACGTTTAATAAGCTTGTCACATAAAGAGGCGGAAGCCTCCTTTTTATTCCTTCCCACCATATTCGGCAACCCCAAGTACTTCTTCGGACTACTAGAGAGGCGGACCCCAAAGAATCGACCAATTGACACCTTAGTCGAGTGAGGTACATTACCACTAAAGAAGATTGAGGATTTGCTAAAGTTTACCAGTTGGCCAGAAACCAACTCATACTTCGAAATCAAATCCTTTATCACAGCTGACTCATCAAAATTACTCGCACCAAATAGGATGCAATCATCAGCGAAAAAAATATGAGTGATGGGAAATTCGTACATTCCAGATTTTGCTCCACGAATACCTCCAGAGCTCTTAGCATGGTTAATAATTGCCGAAAACGCTTCAGCACACATCAAAAAGAGGTAGGGGCTTAACGGATCTCCTTGCCGGATCCCTCTTGAAGGTACAAAAGTGTCACTGAAATTGCCATTAAAATTAACTTTGTATTTTACCGAACTGATACACAAAATTATCATGTCTACCCAACGCCTATCAAAGCCCATCGCAAGCATAACTTTCTCCAAAAAACACCAGCTCACTCTATCATAGGCCTTAGCCATATCAAGTTTTAAAGCAAAGGAGCCAACATTACCACGCTTCTTAATCTTCATAGAGTGCATTAGTTCATAAGCAATTAATATATTGTCGATGATCGCCCTCCCAGGAACGAAAGCACTCTGTGTAGGGTCAATGCATTTCTCTAGTAATGGCCGAATCCGGTTAGCTAAAGCCTTAGCCATTATTTTGTAGAGAACAGAACATAGACTTATTGGACGGAATTGATCAATTGTAACTGGCTGTTCAACTTTTGGAACCATAACAATGCTTGTCATATTTACATCATCAAGTGCCACATCCCCTCGTAGTACCATATTATAGTACGTCGAAATATCTTCTCCTACAATATGCCAATATTGTTGGTAGAAAAGTGCGGGGAAACCATCTAGACCGGACGCCTTAAGAGGGGCCGTTTGTTGCACAGCTTGGTGAAAATCCTCTTTCAAGAAAGGGGCCAAAACTCGGTCATTGTGTGCTCTAGTAATCGACTTAGGAATAAGCTCAAGAACACTATCAGGATTGGCCACATTTTCACTAGTGAATAAATTGCTGAAATAATCCTTGGCCATATTGGCCATGGCTGTCTCGTCTTCCTCCCACACACCATCATCTCGTTTCAGCATTCTGACTTTATTCTTCTTTTTCCGGAAAGTTGCCCATTTGTGGAAGAAAGTAGTATTTCGGTCCCCATGCTGCAACCAGTTAACACGCGCCCGCTGTTCCCAATAGATTTCATCCTTATCAGCCTCTAAGTTAAGAGCCAATTTAATTTCAGTGAGCTCTTCAAGTACATCATCATCTGGGTCGACTGAAGCTAAATTTTCCAGACGTTCTTTCAAGGAATTAGAAAGTTGGGAGCGCCTAGACCGAAGAGAGCGGCACCAACTTTTAATAGTCTGAGCTAGGCGTTCTAATTTTACCGGAACTGGATCGTGGTCACCATTCCAAGATCGAGAAACAAGCTGTTCAAAATCTTCCTCCAAAATCCAATTTGCATCAAAACTAAAGCAATTCATCCTACTCGTCGGAACAGAAGGAATACATCCAACGGTATCGACAAAGACCGGGCAATGATCAGAAATTGAGTGGGAGAGATGACGAACACGAAAATTTGGGTTGAGGTCCCACCATGCCAGATTAGCCAAACCCCTATCGAGTCTCTCACGCACATTAGTTGCCGCAAATTTACCCTTCTCCCAAGTATACCATCGCCCTGTATAGCCCAAATCAGAGAGATCACAATCTTGCACAGTAGAGCGGAAATAATTCATTTGTCTAGCAGAACGGATCAAACCACCCTTCTTTTCAGAGGCAAGAAAATTTTCATTATAGTCACCAACAGATAACCAAGACTAGTAACAGGATGACCATAGAACCCAGTAAGTCTCCAAGTAGAGGAGTTATCAGAATCAAAAACCTCAACATCAATATACGAAACAACATTCTTTAAAATTAATATCTTCATAAAAAATTTAGTTTTTAAATGATGTATGTAAAGAACTTTTCATCATTTTAGTATTATGCCGAAAGAAAGAATATAATAATTAATGTTTTATATATTAGTTTGCTAAAAAAATTGAGATTTGTGTGTTCTTAATTAACTATACTCGACATGATTTTATAAATGTTGTAGATATATTCACAACTCAATAGTGAATATTGAAATACTCCTAAAAACACTTACTTAAACATTAAAATGGATAATAACTTAAGAAGGTTTTTAACGAGGCTCTTGCTAGTATATTTTTTTAATAAAAAAATAATAATAACTTGAGATTACTGTTTACAATATACTCTATATAATCTTAAAAAAATTGTAATGCAAAATCAGGTAACTAATAAACAACGAGAGTGATCTTCTATTAATGAGTATGTTTTTTTTTGTAGAGTGCTTAATTCATAGAAGTTTATAAATAGAAAATTTTTAGAACGAATTATGCTCACTCATCGACACCATTAACGTAATACACTGTTGGACATTATTAATGTAAGGGAAAACTACACCGGTGGTCCCTAAATTATTACCGTCTTCCTATTTTGGTCCCAAAACTATATTTTTTGGCAAAACCGTCCCTTCTGTTACATAGTTCTCTTGTTTTGGTCCCCGTCGTTAAAAACTAACGGAATTGCTGACGTGGAATTTTTTTCTTATTTTTTAAATATTTTTTATTATTTTCTCTCTCCTATATATATTATTTAAATTTTTTATTCAGACTAATGTGGTTTGTGGATAACAAAGAAAATAAATTGAATATTAGGGGGAGCTAGGATTCGAACCCACGTCCCCTATGTCCCCAAGCATTAAGCCAATGAGTTAACCATTGGGCTAAACTCCAATTGTTGATATGTTTTAGCACAAATCACATTTAAAACAATCAAATGAACCCCAAAACCCCCAAAAATATGACATGATCATAATAGGAACACTATTAATTTTGGTTTTACTTCAAAAAGGAAAAGCAAACTTTTTTTTTTTACTTAAATGCAGGGGCACACCACAAACCACAAGGAAACCGAAACATTGATCGAGAATTTGAGCAGTAGTTAGTTACCACTGACCACAAGGAAGATCCCGGCATATGGTCGAACCTAACTTTCATTTTAAAATGATGCAATAAATATGGAATCTTATTATCAGCAATTAATCTTCCTGCCATGGATGTCAAATTTAGATGGAAGTAATTAGATCAGCTTCTGTTTGCAGAAAACAAATTAATGAACTTAAACCAATATTAAAAGCAAAACACAAAATATAGATAAATCCATCAGATGTTTACACCTCAACTTTTGTATACATTCCCTCATCCGACCGACCAAACCAACAAAAGAAATTGCATGGGAAATGAACATCTCAAGTTAAGATTAAAATGCACCAGATGGGATTAATGGTTGTGTAGGAGAATCTCTCGTGTAAACTCCATTAGATTGTCCAAAGTAGTAAGCTTGGAAACATTGTTTACAGAAGCAGCAAATTTGCTTGAATTATTAGGTCCTTGACAGGTTGTGTTTTTCGGACAGGTGATCGTTCTGAGTCCTACAGTAAAGAAAAATTTCCTATCGACCATTTTGGGTACATTAACAGGGAATTTAGCATTGGCCAAGCTACGAAACTTGCCGCTAAAGTTTGCAACAAATCCTGTAGCAGTAGCAATAATAGAAGGGAGGGTTTGTTGCATTAAAGTAAGATTTTTAGATGATTTGTGATTGGATGGATGTTCATATTCAAGAATTCTGACTGTGGTCGAAGGTGCCTTGTCCAGTGAAGTAAGGTCGAAGGTACTATTTCTTTGGTTTTTGGGTTCATTTGATTGTTTTAAATCTGATTTGTGCTAAAACATATCAATAATTGAAGTTTAGCCTAATGATTAACCCATTAGCTTAATGTTTGGGGACGTGGGGATGCGGGTTTGAATCCCAGCTCTCCCCCTCATATTCAATTTATTTTCTTTGTTATGGTGGTGACACGTGTCACCACCACATTAGTCTGAATAAAAAAATTAAATAATATATATATGAGAGAGAAAATAATAAAAAAATATTTAAAAAATAAGAAAAAAATTTCACGTCAGCAATTCCGTTAGTTTTTAACGACGGGGACCAAAACAGGAGAACTATGTAACAAAATGGACGATTTTGCCAAAAAAATATAGTTCTGGGACCAAAATAGGAAGACGGTAATAGTTTGGGGACCACCGGTGTAGTTTTCTCTTAATGTAATACACCGCTGAACACCATTAAAAATCTCAAAGACTTGACATGCAATTAAGCATATTTCAAAATAAAATCAGAAGAAATTATTCTATGAATTATTCTCACCACCTCATCCATGGTCCTACCCAATTAAATAAAATCACATCATATTTATTTTCCACACAATATTTTCTTATAGATTAAAATTACAAATCATCGTCTTCATCCTCATCCCTCATATATTATTTTCAATATTTTAATAAATAAAACCTTTCAAATAAAAAATACCTAAAATTTAAGCCACAAATCAAAAGAGATAAAAATAAAATAATTAATTCTAATCTAATAAAATCCCTAAAATTTCAATTAATCCCCCCCCCCCCCCCCCCTAAAATCTACCCAAGAAAGTAGAGATCAGCCTGGGCAGGCGAACTTGGCCAATCGCTTATGTTCAAACCCCCGTGCGGCGACCTTCCTCGTACATTCCATGTCCCTACAAAGTACAAACATCGTGAAATTCCCCAAAACAATCCCATAATTATTGTATAATCCATAAACAAAATAAATAGCTCTAGACTTCTCCAATAAACAACAAATTAAGTATTTCAACTCCAATATGTTAAGGGTAATTATTTGATGTATTGCGAAGAAAATTAAAAGCTTTCACAAACGCTTTAGTTTTAGAGTTGAAAGACTTAGTTCATAGTGTATAGATTAAAGATTTAGGTGTACGGGTTTTGAATTTAGGGATATTGGTTAAAATTTATAATTTAGGGTTTATAGATTAAAATATAAATTCTCACCATATTACCCTAACCTCTAAACCTTAAATTCTAACCCTAAACCTAAATTCTAAATATCTACACCTAAACCCCTAAAATCTACACCCTAAATTAAGCCCCTAAACTCTAAAACTAAAGTGCTTGTGGAAACTTTTAGTTTCCACCGCTAGTGTATAAGATAATAATCCATATGTTAATCATATGATTTTTAACATATTATGATTAATTATTTTATTTTTGTTTCTTTTGATTTGTGGGATAAGCTTTGGGGTGTTTTTTTTAAGGATTTTATTCATTAACATATTAGAATTAATATAGGGGGAAGATGATGATTTGTAATTATAATTTATAAGAAAACATTGTGGAAAATAAAGATGGCGCGGTTTTATTTAATTGGGTAAGACCATGGATGATGTGGTGAGAATGATTCATGGAATAATTTCTTCTCATTTTATTTTGAAATATGATTAATTGTGCGTAGAACTTTTGAGATTTTTAATGATTATTTGTAAGTCATTAAAAATTTAATGATGTTCAACGATGTATTACGTTAGTGGTGTTCAACGATGTATTACGTTAGTGGTGTTCAGCAACGTGTGTTACCCGTTGTAGGCTCATCCTTGTAAGTTGTAAATAAACATATATGCTTGTTTTATTATGGAGTTTTAGCATACAACTCGTGATTCAACTAGATAATAGACCGAGTGGTTTAGAAATTAATTTGTTGAAATAATCTATATTGAGAATCATACACACTTTTTTTGTTTATTATGTGACTCACAAGTACAATTTATGCAGCTAAATATCAAGTTTAAAATATTGAGTGAAAGACTCAAAAATTTGACGCGACTGTATGAAATATCCGATAAATATAAAATACTCATTATGGAGTACACGACGACAAAGAAGAACCTTGTTGATCCCTTTACTAAAATGTTAAGGGAATATTAAGTTTATTAGTTGAGTAATTCATAGCGGATACTTTACTTAGTCTTTTAAGTTCAATGTGATCAAACGAAACTATAAAAATAATTTATGTGTATATCTTTACATATCCTTATGAGATACAATATACATGTTGTATATCTTTACATATCCTTATGACATACAATATACATGCATAAGGATGAGTCATTTGCTCTTTCTTAATGAGTTCATAGTTCAACGTTTGGGTGGTCTTATTAAGACGAACTTGATGAATTTATTGATTTTATGGAATGAACTACGCTGTGCTCTTAATGAGATTCATAGCCCATAGTATGAATGGTCCTATTGAGACAAATATGATGAATTCATCGATTTTTTTTTATCCGAGAAAACGAAAGTTCATTAAAAATGACGAGAAACACATACCACATCGAACGTACAACAAAGGAAACACATACAGTCTCATGCACGTGGAAAAGCAAAACACAACCACACAAACCCACCAGGAAACAAGCCTGGGAAACAAAACAGAATACTCGAAACGCATGCAAACAAGGCTTTGAACCACATACATGACGCAGACACAGACACAGACAATAACCTCACAGGCGGGCCAAGGGGTGAACCCTAACAAGAGGCAAAAGCATAAACGCAAAACGATCATCCTTGCCGTCCTAGGACCTTGGATTGAGACTCGATTGCGGCGTCCAAGTGAGAGTTTCTTTCGGAGGCAGGTTCCCTTATTGATAGACATAGGTCTTGTCAACTTGAGCGAAGCGGTCGAAATTATAGGATAAACTACTTTGTGCTTTTAATGAGATTTATAGTCCAAAATTTAGATAGTCCTACTGAGATGGATTTGATGAATTCACCAAAGTATAGACTAAGGTTGAACTTGATGAGTTAATATCTCATGTTTTGGATGGTCCTTGAGAGATGAACTTGATCAATTCATAGAATCTTTGAAATTAAAAGGTTGGGCATAGTAAATGTTCTTAATGATTTTATAGCCCCGATTTGGGGGTTTATATTGAGATATACTTGATAAAATCACATATGTTAGTGTGAATGATTATTCACCTTATATAAAATTAATTTTTTTAATGACGAGTATGATATTATTAGTGAGGGTCATACCATACAAGACAGAGATAAAGACCTCATTAAAAAAATCTCCCTACATCCTAAATGAAAAAAAAAGAGTACGACATGTTAATGTCAATTATACAATGGAGTAATGATCAAACCGAAGCGAAATATTAATAATCTATCACAAAATTCATTTAAACCTGAAATTGGTCGGTGTCATAAATTTACTAGTTTAAATCTAACCGATACAAATGCTTAAGTGACTATTTGTTTTCTCATCTCAAAGTTCTTCATCTATTTGCATCAGTGGAGATTGTTAATAATGCATATAAAATAAAATAGAACAATCTTCTTGGAGAAATTTGTACAATATTGCACTTGAATTTTTTCCCCAAATTATTGCATAGCTAAAATTATTTTTCAATCTACTATAAACAGATGGAAGGAAACTTGAATGCGAACAGTGTTTTAATATTTTAAATAAAAAAAGGCTTAATGCACAAAATAGCCCCTAAAGTTTACCACTTTTACCAACTTGGTACTTAACGTTTCATTTGGGACGTTAAGCCCCTTAACGTTTTCACCGTTACCCATTTTGCCCCAAACCGTTACTTTTGTCGTTACAAAAAAGTTTTCAACCGTTAAAAAAATTTTCAACCAATGAGATTGCGCCACATCAGCTCCTCTTTGATAGAGTAACCCGCCTGATTTTATTAAAAGGGTAAATGCCATGTTAAGTCTCCTATGTTTTTTTATTCAATTTAGTCACTGAAAAATCTATTTTTACCTAAAATTGACCCCTATTTGTTTCTATTTTTTTTAATTTAGCCCAATATTTGTTATTAATAATAATATTGTTTTATTTAAATGTTACTATTTAATAAAAAAATAAATTAAATATTTAAATATTAAATTAGTAATTTTTGATAAATTAATCCTTACTAATTTAATATTATATTATTTTTTGCAATTCCAAAATAAATTAGATTTATAATTTAGACCCATCAAAATAAATTTAATGTTAACCTTAAATAGTTTCCAATTATGTCCCAAAATAAATTAATTTTATAATTTAGTCCCATTACGTCCTAAATTAATAATTTGATATTAATTATAATTAAATTAGTCTCTTAATTTATCTAATTTAACATTAAACGATTTTTTATATAAATTACATTTTACTAATTTAAAATTAAAATATTTTTAATAAAGATAAATTAAATTAATTTTTTAAGATTAGTATTATTTTCTTTTAAAATTACTAAAAAGAAACTACATCAAATAAATTGCAGGAGACACCATATATATACCATGAACTACGACGCATGCAATTCATATAAATTGATTCTTTTGTTGGGGATTTGCAGGGAGATTCGTTGAAATTGAAAGTGAACAAACTAATAGAAAATTATAGTTCAAATTTTGCTCAAAAAATAATACAATTTGAATAAGTAATTATTTAGGGTCAATTTCAAGTAATTTAATTTATCTAAAAAATTACAAATTTAATAATAAAATATTTATTTTATTTTATTAAATATTAACATTTAAATAAAATAATATTATAAATAATAATAAATATTGGACTAAAAAGAATATAATTCGAATAAGTAATACTAAAAACAAATAAGGTTCAATTTTCTATTATTTTGGGACGTAATTGGAAACTATTTAAGATTAACATTTAATTTATTTTGATGGGTCTAAATTAGAAATCTAATTTATTTTGGAATTAAAAAAATAATATAATATTAAATTAGTAAGGATTAATTTATCAAAAGTTACTAATATAATATTAAAATATTTAATTTATTTTTTATTAAATAATAACATTTAAATAAACTAATATTATTATTAATAACAAATATTGGACTAGATTAAAAAATTAGAAACAAATAGGGGTCAATTTTATGTAAAAATAAACTTTTCAATGACTAAATTGAATAAAAAAATAAACATGAGAGACTTGACATGACATTTACCCTTTTAATAAAATCAGTCGGGTTACTCTATCAAAGAGGAGCTGATGTGGCGCAATCTCATTGGTTGAAAAAATTTTTAACGGCTGAAAACTTTTTTGTAACGGCAAAAATAACGGTTTGGGGCAAAATGGGTAACGGTGAAAACGTTAGAGGGCTTAACGTCCCAAATGAAACGTTAAGTACCAAGTTGGGAAAAGTGATAAACTTTAGGGGCTATTTTGTGCATTAAGCCAAAAAAATATTCAAGTGCAATATTGCACCAATTTCTCCCAATATCCTTATTATTTTAAATAAGATTTTATTTAGGGATGTAAATGATTGAACGTTCAACGAATCGTTCGGCGGGAAGTTCGTTTATGTTTGTTTATTTATTAAACGAATGAACATGAATAAGGTTCTTTGTTCGTTTAATTAAATGAACAAACACGAACAAAGGACTTGTTCGTTCATTTATGTTCGTGAACGTTCAGTAATCTGTTCATTTATGTTCGTTCGTTTATGCTCATTTATGTTCGTTTAAATTTATTCTCATATGTCTAAAGGTGAGCATTAGATCGAGTCGAGTAAATTTTTTTTAAAGTTATTCGAGTTGACAAGTCCTATTTTATGACTCGTTAAACACTTTCTTCTTATCGGCTAAGGATGTTCATTGTTCGGTTAAACCGAACTAACCGACCGAACCAAAACAAATTGGTTAATCTGTTAGATAAGGTTTCGGCTAATGATTAAGAGTTTCTTCAAATTTCAATTATCGATTAATTAGGTTTAAAATCGGTTAATTAACTAAATTAATTGAAATAACTCAAAATATTAAATATTATATATGTTATTTATGTTTGTTTGTGTTCATTTTAACGAACAAACATGAACAAACACGAACAAGCTACATTCTTTAATGAACGAACACGAACAAGCTATATTCTTTAATGAACGAACATGAACAAAAAATTTGTGTTCGTTCATTTGTTCGGTTAAAGTTAAACGAACACGGCCTAATTTTATTATTAAATTATGTAGAGGCTGGAGGTAGTTGAGATTTACGATAACCCCTTTGTTTTATTTACTGGTCTAGCCTTAATTTTTCCTCATAAATACAAATTCCAATTCTTTTTTTTTCACACTTGCAATCATATGTTTCTATATGTATTCTCACTTCTTATCCGGTTGGTTTTCTTCTTCGAAAAGAATAATGCCATTATATTTTTGCTTCCTTATTTCAAGTGTACGAAATTTGAAAGATCATGTTAATTTTATAACAACGTCCGCTAGTGTGACTACACCATTTCAAAAAAAAAGTTGTTTTTAATACAATAGTTTACGCAACACAATAGTTTTATTCTATTATTTTATTTATTAATTCATTATTATTTGCTAATTAATATTATCATATTCGTTTTATAGTAATATTTTTTTGATGAAAAATGATGGTGTAACACCACGTGCCTCGTTAAAAAACCCCTACACCTAAATGGGGGAAAAGAGTACACATGGTGTTACGGACAAAAGAATGCAAACGACCAACACAACAACCCACTCGAAACCCTCAACCAATATCATCTGCAAGCAACTGGATCACTTCGGATGGTGGGCTATCAAAAACCAAATTTCTTAACTGACTATTCTGAGCCAGACTCGCTAATCGACCATATTCGCTTCACGATGGATAAACTTCACCAACAAATTTCACTCCTGAAGGGTAAGTCTCCGCAAACGTTGGACAAGCGCATTATCCAACAAAATATCAGACTCCAAGTTAAGAATTGCAGCCATTATTTTACTGTCAGTTTCCACATCCACGAAACGAAACCCACGCTCCCAAGCAAGTGTAAGTAGGGATGTAAAAACAGGTCAACAGTTGGGTTTCAGGTCGGGCTCTGTCAGGTCGGGTCAAATCGGTTACAGGTCATTTTTTGTTTTGACTCGATTCGGTTCGGGTTCGGGTTCATTTCGGGTCAGGTTCATTTCGGGTCGGGTTCAATTCAGGTCGGGTTCATTTCGGGTCGGGTTCATTTCAGGTCGGGTTCATTTCAGGTCGGTTCATTTCAGGTCGGGTTCATTTCAGGTCGGTTTCGTTTCAGGTCGGGTTCATTTCAGGTCGGTTTCGTTTCAGGTCGGTTTCGTTTCAGGTCGGTTTCGTTTCAGGTCGGGTTCGTTTCAGGTCGGGTTCTTTTCAGGTCGGTTTTGTTTCAGGTCGGGTTCATTTCAGGTCGGTTTCGTTTCAGGTCGGGTTCATTTCAGGTGGGGTTCCTTCGGGTTTATGGTTTATTGTGTTATGTGTATTATATATATTGACAGATTATGGTTTTTATTTTTACGGTTTAGGGTTTACGGATTATGGTTTATGGTTTAGGGATTGGGGATTACGTATATGTGATATATATATATAGTTGGGATTATGGGTTTTATTTTTAGGGTTTAGGGTTTAGGGTTTAAGGTTTAGGGTTTAGGGTATATTGTTCATAAATTGATACATACATGCGTACATATGTTGTATTTATATTGATGGATTGGAGTTTTTATTTTTAGGGTTTAGGGTTTAGGGTTTACTGTTCATAAAATGATACGTACATACGTACATGTGTTATATTTATATTGATGGATTAGGGGTTTTTAGGGTTTAGGGTTTATGGATTATGGTTAGCGGTTTACTATTCATAAATTGGTACATACATACGTACATGTATTATATATATATTGACGGATTGTGGTTTTTATTTTTAGGGTTTAGGGTTTAGGGTTTACTATTCATAAATTGGTACATACATGCGTACATG
This sequence comes from Hibiscus trionum, assembly GCA_030270665.1. NCBI lineage: Eukaryota > Viridiplantae > Streptophyta > Magnoliopsida > Malvales > Malvaceae > Hibiscus > Hibiscus trionum. The sequence continues at coordinate 2,246,090 of BSYR01000021.1, read as the reverse complement.
TATTATATATATATTGAAGGATTATGGTTTTTGTTTTTAGGGTTTAGGGTTTAGGGTTTACTGATCTTAAATTAATACAAACATACCTACATGTATTATATATATTGATGTATTATGGTTTTTAGGGTTTAGGGTTTAGGGTTTAATGATCTTAAATTAATACAAACATACCTACATGTATTATATATATATTGATGGATTATGGTTTTTAGGGTTTAGGGTTTAGGGTTTATGATTTAGGGTTTAGGGTTTAGACATTATTATTAATTTAATTTATCTTTTAATTGAAGTTAAGTTAGTTAATTTATTAATACTTAACATTATTATTAATTTTAAAATTTATCAATACTTGACATTATTTTATATTCATTAAATATAACTTCTTCAAATGTCAGATAATTATCATTATCAACAAATCAAATAATAATATTAGTTCAGGTTAATATCAGTTCAGGTCAATATCAGTTCAGGTCAATATCAGTTCAGGTCAAGAACAGTTCAGGTCAATAACAGTTCAGGTCAATATCAGTTCAGGTCAAGAACAGTTCAGGTCAATAACAGTTCAGGTTCAAAACAGGTCGGGTTCAAAACAGGTCGGGTTCAAAACAGGTCGGTTTCAAAACAGGTCGGGTCCAAACAGGTCGGGTTAAATCGGTTATCTGGCCGGTTATTCTCGGGTTCGGGTTCGTTTCGGTCGGGTTCGGTTACTACAGTAACAGGTCAAATTCGGGTTCGGGTTCACTTCGGCCGGGTGCAGTTCGGGTTCGGTTTCTACAGTTACAGGTCAAATTCGGGTTCGGGTTTGTTTCGGTCGGGTGCAGGTCGGGTTCGGTCTTTAAATTCTCGGGTTAAACCAGGTTCTGACTCGATCGGGTTTTAGGCAGGTTACCAGGTCGGGTCAGTTTTTCACACCCCTAAGTGTAAGCGCATTGTGCACTGCCCATAGCTCTGCCATGATCACCGTACAGGATCCAATGTTCCTCGCGAAGCCGAGAATCCAAGAACCAGATGCATCACGGAAAACGCCACCTATCGAAGCTTTTTTTGCCGATCCTCTAACCGCTCCATCAACGTTCACCTTCACACGTCCCTGAGCCAGCACCTTCCATTTTCCAATCTCTCTTGCACCCTACCCATTCCGCACCACATTCCCGATGCCACCAACTCATACGGCAGCAACACACTCATCGCGCATCCGCCAAGCATCCGTCACCACATCCCACGACCCCCCATTCGTGTTATTAAAAACCTTAGCACACCGATCCTTCCACAACAACCAACAAATGATGGCAAACAGCACACTCCAGTCACTAGCAGCCTGGTTCACGCGAGGGTTGTTGGAGAGATTTCCAGCGATCCAATCCTCGAAACCCATATCAAAAAAACCCCGAGCAATTGAGGGATGAACCACCCGGTTCCACGCTGCCCGAGCCTTTGGGCAAGCACGCAATACATGGTTCAAGTCCTCCACATCCGCACCACACCCAGGACAGCTGTTGACCGCAGCGATATGGCGACGGCAGCGCTCCGCGTTTGTCAACACCTTTGTACCAACACTGAAGAGGAACTCCTATGAGGGAGACTGAGCATAAGCCCCAAGGGATTCCATTTACCATAACATCAAAGTCTAGGTATTCAAACCAGAAAGCTAATTCATCCTTCTTGTGTTCCCAGGCCTTCTCTTTCTCCTCTAGGGATTCAAAGATGATGACACATAAATTATCTTGGATGCCCCATTTAGCCAAACGTACCTTAATACTATCACTGATCAGAGCCTTCTGTACAAATTCTCTTTCAAAGGCTGGTTTGATTATCCCGACCATAGAGTTTTTGATCCACAGAGTTTCCGATTCCGGAATAGCAAACGCAAAGCCCATCAGATTATTTTTTGAAACTTTACCAACATCGATATCCTCCACGTTGATACCTTGCATTAAGACTTCCTTGAATGATCTCTTGTCCCTCATGGCAGAATTAACAGCATTAGCTTTTTTACCGACAATTTCTTTGTTGATCGTCTTCCTCTCTATCCTGCGAGGGAACCACCCCGTCTCTGACGATTTGTTTGCTTCAGAAAATTTGCGGGCTTCTGAAAACTTAGCTCTTAAAACTGATACCTTCCTTCCATCAATCATTTTCACCGGCCCTTGATATCACTCTCTGCATATCTTTTTCACTGTCCATATGGATGAGAGCAAACGTACAATGTCGATACTTTGGTTTTTTATTCACCACCGGAATGAAAACCTTCAGCACAACCCCATGGTGGTCAAACAGTTTCTCTTAATGCTCCTCTCGTTATTCTCCTGCTCAAGTTGTCTACGAAAACTACCCATCTTGCCTCGCCGACCACTGGTTGAGAGTCGTTTCTGGAAATGCCTTTTTCGCTCCCCATAAGCAATCCCTGTAAAATCTTCCCACCTCCTTAATCAGTTCAATATTAATACTAATCTTTAACTTTCGACTAGTTAATGTCACTATGAGCCCATTTGGCATGGCTTAAAAAATTACTTTTCACCCATAAGCAACGCCAAACACTTCTAAGTTAGTGTGGAATCTGAAAAAAAAATAATTTAAAAAAGTGATTTACCACCCAACCTCAAAAGCTAAGATTTCTAGTTTTTGGGTTAAAAATCACTTTTAGGTGTGAAATTACTTTTTTTTCTTAATTATTAACACTAATATTAATGGTAATATATTAAAATAATATTAAATATAATAATATTATATTAAACTAATATTTTAATATTAAATAAAATAATTATTAAATATAATAATTATTAATAAATTTTATGATAACAAATTTAAACTACGTTCATTTATTTTTAATTTACAATATCATGTCTGAAATGAACATTTTATCTTTTAAAAAGTATTTTTTATAGCAATGCTAAACACTATGGCCATGTTTGGTAAAGAGAGGTTTGAGCAAAAATTAGAGGTTTTAGGTATAATTAGAGGTTTGACCAGTCAAATCCGCTAATATTGTTGTTTGGTAAATAGCAGATTGAAAGAGCGGATTGGGGTGAAACCTCTAATTTTGAAAAAGGCTCATAATATAAGCTTTTTGAGATTAGAGGTTTGATATTAGAGTTGTAAAGACTCTTTTACCCTTACTAGTTATCAAAAATCTCAAAATAACCTAAATTAAATATTTTCTCACCCTATTTATAAGTTAATCCTATTTACTTTTTTCTTTATATTATCACATATTTATATGTGTATTTAAATTTATTAATTAGTTAAATTATATTGAAATAATTATATAAATAATTAATTAATATATAAATCATTCGAATATGTTTAGAAAAGTTATATTAAAAATAATTTTATAGATATAATTAATAATAATTGGATACAAAATATTAATAACTAATAAACTATTCAAACAAGTATTGAATATAATCATGTCCTTATATGTCATTTTTCTTGTTTAAATAATCTAACAACTATCAACTATCAGTTAATTTTACCAAACATTTTTATACAATCAGCTAATACAATCTGCTAGTCAAATCAGCTAATGCAATCAGCTATCAGCTAATGTAATCCGCTATCAGCTATCCGCTAATTGCCAAACAGAGCATATGATCTTACAATTAACTTTTCAAAATCATACATCGTTTTGTTGAGGTTATTTTGATGCTCACGTCACTGTAAACATCATCGTTTTACAAGAGAAAAAATATAAAGTTTGCATTAGAGGAGATTTGAACCCAAGTACTAAGAAAAGTAAAATAAAGTCTTAACCAACATACCAACTTGATATTTAAAAATGTTTTAAAAATAACTAATATATAGGTCAAACTGTAATTACAAAATCTTGAACAAGACTATTTTCTATTGACGGTCGAGCCTTATCGTCCATCTGAAAATTTTTCTATGACATAAATACCAACTCTAGCAAAAAAATACCCCAAAAGCTAAACTATTTTGGTGGCGGCAACGATAAAGTTCACGAAACAGTCAAAGAACCCAACATGTGGCACTTTAATGAACAAATATCAACCAAAAGGGACCTTACTAAGGGAGTTCGCATAACTTGAAGTGCAATACTTGTCACTTATCTCTTCTTTGCTGATGATAATTTCATCTTTGGAGAGACACCAAAGGAGGAAGCTTTGAATTTAAAGACCATTCTAAATCAATATTTTGAATGCTTTGGGCAGCTTATCAGTTTCAGCAATTTGGGGCTTTTTTTAGTTCGAATGTAGTCGAAGAAGTTAGGGAAGAAGTTTGCAATATTCTCAATGTCATTGACAATGACAACCTGGAAATATATCTTGGAATGCCTTCGATAGTTGAGCGTAACAAAAAGAGGGATTTCGCTCATTTTCGAGATAGATTCTCATCTAACATCAATTGTTGGAGTTTTCGATCGCTATATATATATATAGGGATAGGATCAAGTTACATGATGTAAAACTCATTGAGTTTTACACTAATTTATAGCCACTGGATTAGTGAAATGGATGGATGAGATTAACAGTAAAAAATGTGAATATTATCATTTGGGAAAAAAAGATAAGAAAATAATCTGAGCCATTAATTACCATCATCCAACGGTCCAAAAACTGTGTAAAACAGCACTATACATATCTTACTCTTCTTATTCTATTATATTGAATGATGGTAATTAATGGCTCAGATTATTTCCTTATCTTTTTTTCCCAAGTGATAATGTTCACATTTTTTACTGTTAATCTCATCTATCCATTCATCTTATTTGATGTAACTGGCGCATGGATTTTTCTTCCCATTAGTAGAAGAATTGACGTCCAACCAAGTAAACTTACAGTCTTAGGTCCAACTCCTTTAAAACTGGAGAGCTCAGACTTCACTTCATCAATCGTAAGTACTCCAAGCATAGTTTGCCTTTTCTCTCATGCACATTCTTAATACAAGACGCTTTCCTTGGGGCTAAGCCTCCACATCTTATTGCATTTTCTACACTTTTGGATTCAGCAGAAAGTACCTCAAGTTACAAATATAAACCAAAACATTTTAACTTAAAACACAATACCATAAAATGTTCTGAAAAGCAATTAAAACCATGTAAAATGTTCTTTACATATTGATATATAGATTTCTTAATCAACCAAATACATAAGAACTTTAAACAGAAAAGGAAATTCTTGTTATTAACGGATAAATCGTGAAGCCAAAAATAAAAGCAAATAATGAAAACTATTAAGTTATGAAAGATGGTTTAGATGATTTTCTATCATTTTTACATCGTTTTGACACCAAATTTAAGATTTGCCATTAACACCCTTATTCAACCATTCCATGCCCCGAAACATCAAACAAGCATGCAATACCATACATCCATGATTTGCAAGAAACAAAAAGAGTTGGAAGTGTACTAACCACCCTCCAAGCAATGGAAAAGATCCTCCTTGCACCAACCTCAAGCCTTTCCCTTACCTTGAGTTTTTGAGTGCTCTCCAACCTCAACGACTTACAACCCTTCTAGATGGAAAATGAATGATAAAGAAAGTGTTCAACATCAAGAAATAGAATCTAAATTTCCATTCCCGCATATCCACTCCAACCCCTACCAAATTCAACTATTTTTACCTTAATAGATAGATCACTTGATGTTGATAAGATACCATCAACAACCAAACCGAGAATAATACTAGATTTGTTAAAAAAATTTATTTTTTATCTTGAATTTCAAGGAAAAAGAAAGAGGAAAAGATGAATGGGAGACAAGAGTAATTTCACTACTCTTACAACTTTGCAGAACCGTAAAGGTTTTCCCACTCTTCATCTTCAAAAAAATGGAGGAAATTACCTCATTTAATCTTTCAATATCCTCCAAGCCCACATGGCAACTCAAAGGTCCAAGCCCAAAGTACAGGAAGCACACAAAAGCTCACCAGGCTTTGGCCAAACACGCGAGCCCACACGCTCGAGTGAGAACACCTAAAGTTTCTCGAAATTTGAGTCGTTACAATGACTCGAAATCCCATCCTTTAATATTTTTAGTTGTCAGACCTTGCTTAAGGGACTTAGTGTATGGGCAGAGCTTTTAAGGGAGTAGGGGTCATAGCCTCCACAATTTTAAGAAATTTGAATTTTGCCCTTAAAATTAAAAAAAAAATTAATTTGACCCTCCAGATTTTTAAAATTCATATTATGGTTCAAAAATTTGAATTTTTTCAATCAAGTTTCCTATTTTTTAAATTATTACTAAATCTCAAAAAATTTAAAAAAATAGTCAAATCCTCAAAATTTTTGAAATTTTACGTTTAAGCTTCTAAATTTTTTAAATTTTAAGTTGCCCCCTAAAATTTTACCCTAAGTTCCGCTATTGATCTAGTGCCTCACACACTAGACCAACTGATTTTTAGTTTCCATTTACCTTAAATTAATCCTTTTTGTTAATGTGACATGTCAACAATGTAATGAGAGTTAATGACATGGTGGATTAATTGATAACGTAAGTGACCGAAACCTAATTTTTGAAATAAGACAACTTATAAATATTGTCACGGGGTCAGAGTCTTGGCACAGGGACATAGCCCCGTGCGGCAACCCAGGGCTCTTACCAGCCCGGGGCTCAGCCTTATCCGCTCGATGCTTACTGGTTTCGCCCTCCTATGGGCTCATCAGGGAAGCGGGGACAGCTCCCGATCAGTGTGGTGCCTACTAGCACTCTCCGTCCTAAGGGACCGAACGGCTGTACGGCACGTACTACACCCTTAATGCTATCCTGCATCCCGCTTTAAGCACAGCCAGCAAGCATCTGTCACGGTCTCGAGCATTACGCGAATAGGACCGTGACAAACTCCCCCACTTGAGTCATGCACGCCCTCGTGCATGGGGAGTAAGCTCTTTACCCTCTTCTTTTTGTTAGCCGGGATCTAGTGTGCAATTCCCTGCCTGCTCGCCCTCATTACCGAGGTTCTGCGAGTGCTTGGTGAACTTTCGCTGTAGCTTCCTGCCTACCCGACCTCGTCTCTTGAGGCCCCACTCGCGAACACCCCTTACCGGGTGCGAGACAAACGCTCATCAACTTTGACTCGCTACGCAACACAAGGAGCGCTTGGCAAGCTCACAGCTAGCACACAGACTGGCTCTGATACCATCTGTCACGGGGTCAGAGTCTTGGCACAGGGTCATAGCCCCCGTGCGGCAACCCAGGGCTCTTACCAGCCCGGGGCTCAGCCTTATCCGCTCGATGCTTACTGGTTTCGCCCTCCCATGGGCTCATCAGGAAAGTGGGGACAGCTCCCGACCAGTGTGGTGCCTACCAGCACGCCCCGTCCTAAGGGACCGAACGGCTGTACGGCACGTACTACACCCTTAATGCTATCCCGCATCCAAATTTAAGCACAGCCAGCAAGCATCTGTCACGGTCTCGAGCATCACGCGAATAGGACCGTGACAATATAGTGGCATTAGATATAGTTTTAAAAAAGTAAATTACACCTGATGTCACTCAATTATATATTAGATTACAAATAAAACACTTTTTTAAAAAGTTACAATTTAGTCACTTTGTTAAATTTGTTACAAAAATGTTACATTGCCTTTTAAATTGAACATACATCTAATGTGGTTTGATATAATATCAAAACGTGTACATTCTATTTAATTTGGTCCAAATTCAAAATAATTAAATAAATTTAACTTTTTCATATTTAAAAATTTCACTAGTGAAGTGATTGTATCTACTAGTACGTGACATTATGATCATATTGAGTATGTTCCATTAGGTTGTAAGTTTTCTAAGAGTGAAGTGATTGTGTCTGTCGAACTATCTCACTTTTCAGTTATCGAGCTAATGTACAGTAGCAAGGAGTGCAACAAATGGTTCGATGATGTGTCAAGAGGGTGCAAAATTTTCAAATATAAAGGATTAAATTTATTGATTTTTTTAATTATGACCAAATTCTATAAGTTTTGATGTTAAAATTATTATTTTATTAAATTGTGTTTCAATTTTAATGATTGAATGCTGGGTTTGTAATAAAATTGCAATTAAATAATTATATTATATATATGAGTTATATTTTGATATACAAGTTGTGTAAAAAAAATTACACAATCATTTATATTTAAGCTATAAAATCTAAAACCTAAATATCTATCCCTAACACCCTAAAACCTAAGCACTAAACTCTGAATTATAACCATAAATCTTAAATTCTACGACATACAACCTAAATCTCTAAACTCTAAAATTGAAAGGATTGGGTAAACTTTAATTTACACAAGTTTGTGTATCAAAGTATTATATATATATACATATATAGAGAGAGAATTTAAAGTTTATAGTTATAATTTAGAGTTTAGGATTTAGGTTTTAGGATGCTAGATTAAGGGATTTAAGTTTTCGTTTCTCTCTTTATATGGATTATTATCCTATACACTAGCGGCGGAAACTAAAAGTTTTCACAAGTGCCTTAGTTTTAGGGTGTATGGTTTAGGGGTTTAGGCGTAGGGATTTAGAATCTAGGGATAGTGGTTAGAACTTATGGTTTAGGGTTAGAATTTTGAGTTTAGGATTTAGTTTTTAGAGTAATATGGTGAGGATTTAGGCTTTAATCTATAAACCCTAAATTATAACCCTAAACTATAAATTTCAACCATTATCCCTAAATTCAAAACCCATACACCTAAACCCCATAAACTATACGCTATAAACTAAGTCCCTAAACCCTAAAACTAAGGCGCTTGTGGAAACAAAAAGTTACTACCGTCAGTGTATCAAACAAATACTATATATATATAGGATAAGTATCTTATAAACTGCAGTGGAAAACAAAGTTTCCACAAGCTGGGTTATTTAGGGGTTTAGGGTTCTTATTTAGAGTTTAAGTGTTAGGGGTTTAGGTTGTAGGGTTTAGAATTTATGATTTATGATTAGAATTTAAGGTTGTGTGGTTATATTTTTAGGGTTTTAAGGTTAAGAATTTATATTTTAGATTTAGGCTTGAAAATAGTCATGCTTGTGTAAACTTTTTTTACACTGGCAGTGTATCAAATATTAATCCATATATATAGGATTATTATTCCACATGTACCTTAGTTTTTAGGGTTTAAGGGCTTAGTTTAGGGTGTATGGTTTAGGGGTTTAGGTGTAGGAATTTAGAATTTAGGGATAGTGGCTAGAATTTAAGGTTTATGATTAGAATTTAAGGTTTAGGGGATAAGGTTTAGTTTTTAGGGTAATATGGTGAGGGTTTATATTTTAATCTATAAACCCTAAATTATAACCCTAAACTATAGATTTCAACCACTATCCCTAAATTAAAAACTCATACATATAAACCTCTAAACCATACACCCTAAAATAACTCCCTAAACCCTAAAACAAAGGCGCTTATAGAAACTAAAAGTTTCCACTCCCGGTGTATCAAATAATTACCCATATCACTGAATCGAACAACACAAATACCACTTAACTTTACCCTTTGAATCGAACATATCACTGAGCTATAAATTGTTACATAGAATACCACTGAACTTTGTTTTTTTCTTCAAGCCAAGCACTCGACGTTAAATCCTAACGAAACCGTTAAATGTAAAACGACGTCATTTTTGTATAGCTGTTTGGATTCCTAAGATATGCCAAAACGACGTCGTTTAGTTAGGGAAAAAATTAAGGAGACATTGCATTTGAGGAGGCTCAAAACAAAGACCTCTAAGATGAAAGGTTTACACCAAACCATCAAACCAACTTAAATACTTGATTCAATCCTAACAAAAATAGTATGTAAATGATACTGCAGTTGAACTTAAGTTTAATTGTTTTAAAAAATCTCAAAATTTATAAAATATTCAAATCAGTCCTTGAATTCCTAAATCATAAATCCGCAAATCCTCACCACTATCGCCGCCGGCCACACCCTTTCGACCGCGAAATTCACCCGACCATTTTCCCCACTCGCCGTCGCCGAAAATCGGCGAACTGTGTGCCAGACTACTAGTCGAACATTGGACGTCGAACATGAAATAATCGTTCGATTAGCACATTATTCGCTAGTTTCCGACGACGATGAGTTGGGGGAAATGACATATTGGTTTCGGCGATCGAACATGTAGGGTCAGAGACGGTTGCTGGCGGCGGCAACGATGAGGATTTAAGAATTTATAATTTAAGAATTTTTAGGGATATAGAGACTGATTTGAACATTTTGTAAAATTCAAGATTTAAAAAAATTTAATTTCAAATGCAGCATCATTTACATACTATTTTTACTAAGATTGTATCAAGTATTTAAGTTGGTTTGGTGTAAACTTTTTCGTCTTAAATTCTTTGGTTTGAGCCTCCCTAAATATAATATTATTTTTAATTTATTTCCTAATAATTTACCCTAAAAAATACTAAACTCTTCTATAACCGAACCCCCCCCCCCAAAAAAAAAATAAAAATAAATTATTCTTATCATTGCTTCCCTCTCTTCTGGCTGTGTTATCCAATAATACTGCACTAGCAAGCATTCCCTTTTCATGTTTAATTCCCCGTCAAATCTCCCAAGTCGAATGCAAAATATTTCAAATGACAAGTTCAATTCCTAATAGCTTCCTAGCTCTCACGCAGCCTCCCAATTTTTCAATCAACCGGCTGCAGCTCTCTTCCACTCGAATATTTACAGGCGGTAACCGTAGCTTCTTCTCCGGCAACCGGCTGCAGCTCTCTTCCACTCGAATATTTACAGGCGGTAACCGTAGCTTCTTCTCCGGCAACCGGCTGCAGCTCTCTTCCACTCGAATATTTACAGGCGGTAACCGTAGCTTCTTCTCTGGCAACCGGCTGCAGCTCTCTTCCACTCAAATATTTACAGGCGGTAACCGTAGCTTCTTCTCCGGTGGCACTGGAATATGCAGAGCGAAGGCTCGAGAGATTGTCCTCGGAAACCCCTCAGTGACAGTAGAAAAAGGGAAGTACAGCTACGACGTTGAGACACTAATCAACAAGCTAAGCAGCCTCCCGCCACGTGGCAGCATCGCGAGATGTCTCGATGTCTTCCGCAACAAACTTTCGCTAAAAGACTTCTCTTTGGTGTTCAAAGAGTTCGCCCTCCGCGGCGATTGGCAACGCTCCCTCCGGCTCTTCAAATACATGCAGCGGCAGATTTGGTGCAAGCCGAACGAACACATTTACACCATCATGATCAGTCTCTTGGGCCGCGAAGGCTTGCTTGAAAAATGTCGCCAAGTGTTCGATGAAATGCCTAGCCAAGGCGTTCCTCGCACTGTTTTTTCCTATACCGCATTGATCAATGCCTACGGACGCAACGGTGAGTATGATGTGTCTCTTGAATTACTAGCCAAAATGAAGAAAGACAAAGTTTTGCCCAGTATCTTAACTTATAACAGTGTTATTAATGCGTGTGCAAGGGGCGGGTTGGATTGGGAGGGTTTGTTAGGGTTGTTTGCGGAAATGAGACATGAAGGAATACAACCTGATATTGTGACTTATAATACTTTGCTTAGCGCTTGTGCTGATAGGGGTTCATGCAATGAAGCGGAAATGGTTTTTAGGAATATGAATGAAGGTGGGATATTGCCGGATTTAACTACTTATAGGTATCTTGTTGAGACATTTATGAAGTTAGGAAAGCTGGAGAAGGTTTCTGAGTTACTTAAGGAAATGGAGTTGGGAGGGAATTTGCCAGATATTATGTCATATAATGTGTTGTTAGAGGCTTATGCTAAGTCAGGGTCAATTAAGGAAGCGATGGGTGTGTTTAGGCAGATGCAAGCTGCAGGATGTGTGCCGAATGCAGCTACTTATAGTATTTTGTTGAATTTGTACGGGAGGAATGGGCGGTATGATGATGTCCGTGAGCTTTTTCTTGAGATGAAAGCTAGCAATACAGAGCCGGATGCAGCAACTTATAATATTTTGATAATGGTTTTCGGAGAGGGTGGGTATTTTAAGGAGGTAGTGACTTTGTTTCATGATATGGTAGAGGAGAATGTTGAGCCTAACTTGAAAACTTATGATGGCTTGATATTTGCCTGTGGGAAGGGAGGGCTTCATGAGGATGCCAAGAAAATTCTACTTCACATGCATGAAAGAGGGATAGTACCTAGTTCCTGGGCTTATACCGGTGTTATCGAGGCTTATGGACAGGCAACATTATATGAGGAAGCTCTAGTTGCCTTCAACACAATGAATGAGGTAGGGAGCAAACCGACCATTGAAACTTACAATTCACTGCTTCAGACTTTTGCTAGAGGTGGATTGTACAAGGAAGCTGAAGCAGTTTTGTCTAGAATGAATGAGGCTGGTGTTGCAAAGAGCCGGGACTCCTTCAATGCTTTGATTGAAGCGTTTAGGCAAGGAGGCCAGTTTGAGAATGCTATCAAGGCTTATGTAGAGATGGAAAAGGCAAGATGTGATCCTGATGAACGTACCCTTGAAGCGGTTTTAAGTGTGTATTGCTTTGCAGGCCTTTGCGATGAGAGCAATGAGCAATTCAAGGAAATCAAAGCTTTAGGAGTTTTGCCCAGTGTCATGTGCTATTGCATGATGCTGGCTGTTTATGCAAAGTGTGACAGGTCAGTTTCACTCCACTTGCTGTTTATGTTGTGTGCATGGAGAATTACATGATGAATGTCTGATTTGCTCCTGCATTTCGTAATAACTATATAGGAATATAATTTGATGAAAGAAATTAACTTGGTACATCAGTATATTTGATTCTGGCACATATACCCTGAGCGATGATCTTGACTTGTAAGAAAAGTCATCTGTTATTATACCATATATGGAGAATTGTAGTTTGCCTAGGTGATTCAGACCATTATCCTTCACAATTGCATTCCTCTATCAAAGACCAATAATGACGTGTGTAATATATACAAGGAAATCTCTGCAACCTTGACAAAAGATCAACTTGTTTCTTATTGTCTCTGATCCTCCCAATCAGAGACCCATTTGTATTTCATCTTTTTTTCTTTGATCTCTGAAGGTGCTCATCTATTTTCCAGTCTTCCTTTCTTAGAAGTTTAGTTACTGTGATTGGAGGACTATTATATCTATGTGATGGATCTTCCTAGAATGAATCATAGGAAAATGTCTTATGAGGGCTTGATAGTTGCTTTAGCAAAAATATGTTAAAGGTAGATGCTAACTTCTTTTTGGAGTCATATACTTAGCATGGTATATGATGGTCTTGAAAAAGGCCTTCCTTAAAAAAACAAAAAAGAGAAATAAAGAAAAGATGTATACATATTTAAGGTAGTTAGCTTTGTACAGAAGCTTGGTTAGGTGCTACTTAAATGTTAATTGAATGGCTTCATTATTTTGCAATCATGGAAAGTATGTTGTTAAAGGGATTTAGCTTTAATTCAAAGTGTATTTTTTCTTCTGTCCGGTGATGAAAAGAGTACTACTTTTGTTTCCTTTAGCTTGGCTGAGCAGTGATGTCTTGGTCCTTGGGTATGGTAAATTGGTAATAGGGCTTGGCTGAGTAATCCTGATGTGAGGAATAATTGGCCAATGAAGCATTCTGTGCTTCCGTGTTTGGCCTTTCTCCCCAAACCATCTAGGTGATATGGATGATATTTATGCTATAGTAGTCTAGCAGAAAGGGAGTATCATATTCAGGACATAGACATACAGGCAGGGGCAATCTGGTGATTTCGTCAATATCCTGGACCAGACCATTACCTATTTTTTATTGTTGAGATTAATGTACTGATTCTGTTAAATATTTTACTCTTTTTCTTAGGACATTGTGGAATATAAAATTGTTCCAAGGATTTTACCCTGGAAAGGGTACCTCGAGTCCTGATAAGAGATTACTAGCCTATGATGCCCTGATTTATCATTTTTCCTGAAGTACCCTAATCTGAAACTTGTGTTCAATAAATTTTTGGACATGGGCATGAAGAGAATCTTCCAAGAACCCTCCAAAGACATGTAGAAATCAGGAAAAAGTTCAACAGTACCCATGTTAGACACATACCATACCTGACATTCCCACACGAGTCCAAGTAATGCTAGCCCTCGTGACAGCTACAAATTTATGAGTAATTATGAGCTCTTTTATATGATTAGAATTTGAAATTTCGTGGTGTAAGAGAAAGTTAAGTGTGAGAAATAGCCCCCTCATGTGTAAGTTAAATTAGACTAACTTATCATGAATATATTTTTTGAAATTTGTAATGATTTCAAACTACAAACAGGAATCCTAAGTTGTTTATGTCTTGGTGTTAAATTTATCTTTGTTTAGTCTTTGAGTTACAACTTACAATTAGTCTGGGGAGTATATAAGCACTTTGGAAGCAGAATTGTTCTCCTTATAAGAGTTATTTACCTGACCTTCTAAATTCAATATGTTTAGGTGGGATTATGCCTATAAGTTACTCGATGAGATGCTTGCGAACAAAGTGTCATATATTCATCAAGTAATTGGACAGATGATACGTGGAGATTTTGATGGTGATGCAAACTGGCAGATGGTAGAGTACATCTTTGACAAACTTAACTCTGAAGGATGTGGCTTTGGAATAAGGTTCTATAATGCTCTTTTAGAAGCACTTTGGTGGCTAGGTCAGAAAGAACGTGCTGCAAGGGTGCTCAAGGAAGCAACAAAGAGAGGCCTCTTCCCTGAACTTTTCCGTCAAAACAAACTTGTATTTTCTGTGGATGTGCACAGGTATCATGGGATACATATTCAAATTTGCTTATTTCCAATTTCATGTTAATTTTATTTGATTAATGAAGTTGATCATTTCGCAGGATGTGGGAAGGTGGCACTTATACATCCCTATCAATTTGGCTCAACAATATGCAGGAAATGTTTTTGAGTGGCGATGATCTTCCTCAACTTGCTACTGTGGTTGTTGCGTAAGTCATATTCCCCATGTTACTCATCTTTTTCCTATCCCTTACATTTAATCTGCATGAGATGAAAATGTTAATTCCCATCTTTTTGTGGATATTCAATGAATATAACTCTCCACAAATAGGTTCATATCCTTCACGTGTCCATTAACCTAATACTTTTAAGTTAATAATTAAATATTACTTTATATATGGTTAAATGGACAGTGTTAATGAACATTAGTGGTGGTGCTGCCTTCAAACCCTTGTTCTATGAACTTCTGTCTCTAGGAATCTTTTGTATTGCATGCTATCTAACGGTCCGAGCTACCAAGCCAATGCCTAGACTTGCCTAATATTTGAAAGGGTTTAGATAAAAATATTAAACTTGAAAATGGGTTTGGACAGAGAATGAGGTTTAATCAGAGCAGGGGCGGTACTCAAGAGCGACCGGCGGGGGCCACGGCCTCCCAAAAAAAAATTAAAAATTGGAAAAAATATTAAGTCGAGGTAATGTAAAATTGTATTTTAGTCCACTAAAAATATATAATTTATATTGTTGCCCCCATAAATTTAGACATCTTTAAATGGTCCCCTCAATAAATAATGTGACATTATAGACATTGTATACATGGAGCATATCTGCCAGCTATTTCATGCCAAAGTTTTACCTTTACATTGATCATGAAAACTTTGCATTGTTACTGGAAATGTGTATAAATGCATTAGAGTGTTTTACGTAGTTTGGAGGTTTTCTGCTACATTTTCCAGCATATCCCCCACCTATTCTGCAGTTGTACTATCAGTTGCATTGTTCATGATTCAAAATTTCCTCCATGTAACAAGAACATTTTATCTTAAGCAGACGGTGGCAGATGGAGAAAAGCTCAATTGCTCGTGATATTCCAGTTGCTAAGGCTGCTTATAAATTCCTTCAGGATAATTTCTCATCGCCATTTTCTTTTCCTGGGTGGAACAATGGACGCATTGTCTGTCAGCGGTCTCAGCTCAAGCGAATGCTGTCTGCAACAGACTCATCTTCAGATGGGTCCAGAGAGTACAATATAATTGCTTTAAGTAACGCCCATGTTCCTTCTATGGCATTGAAATGATATTCTAGTAATGTAGAGTATTTATAACATGATAATGTAATCTATGAAATAGTTAGTGTTTAAGAACCAGATTGGACAGACCGGTTGAGTTGAGAATAGAGTTTGTCGGGAAGATGTAGATTTACACAAATTCTTACAAAAATGGTAAGAATTTGTGTAGTTACACAAAAAATGATAAGAATTTATGTAATTACACAATTTTTTATTCATCATACACAAATCCTTACTAAAATGATAAAAAATATATGTAGTTATACAAAAATTCGCTTAATTTTAGCCTAACGGTAATCTTACTAATTTTAGAACTTCCCGAGTTTGTCGATAAACATCACAAGATCGGAATTTTAAAATCAGTTTGACAAGCAACAATTGCAGTCAAAATCCAGTAAAAAAACCGATTAAAATTTTATTACTTCAATTTCACAAAAATTTTGGATAATATACATTTATATCACTGGATTGAATATTAATATTTTTTTAATAGTTTTATTAAAAATAAAAAATATTTTAAATTATAAACATTGATACTAACCACTTTAAACCATGTCTTATATCTACTTTTTCTTTTTTCATCATCATTTATTGAAGTCTCAAGTTAGTTAGACCACATTGAAGTAGTTTTATTTCATTTCATTGATGTTAAGCTGTATGTGTTGAGGGTAACAATGATTAAGAAGTTAATAACTTTGAGGGTCTATGGTGTTTCTTATTAAGCTAATTGTTCAAAAGGATGGATGAGGCATGTTGAATTTTTGTATATGGTGTATTTTTCTTCATTTTTATTTTATGGAGTCGTTTAAGTAATTCTTTTCGTAAAAAATTATGCTCTTATTTTATTGAATCATATTTAAATGTAGAATTTGTATCTCAGAACTGAAACCAATACTTTATTGGATTTGATTTATACAGAAAAGTTAATTTTGGATTTGCTTGTTATTCCCAACTTATTGTGACAATTTGAAATCTGACAATATTATCATTTTCTGATAATTTGACTTCAAAGATTTCGTAATGCTTTACCGATTTAATTGTTTCTTAAAATTGCTATATGTAATATTTCTCTTTCAATAAATTTATGCTGCTTGCCCGACTTTTACTTTTTCATTATTGTTTATTTATATATTGTGCCTTAACAGGATCGTAGCAACTTTTCCTCTTGATGGTGTAGAATGCAATTAGGTTTTGGTGTTTATTTTTTATATTTTTTATATGTGAAAACAACAGTGATATTGAAAATAACTCGATCTGAAAATTTGAAGTTTCGAGTCAATCTAATCCAAGTTTAATACAACTAGATTCGAAATTTTAATAAAAAATCGTTTAAACTCGGTCCGCCCAAAGAATATTATTAAAAATGTTGAATACAATATTTAAAAATATTTGTTGCTACAAATAAATCGGGGCAAGGCGGGTAGGGGAATTTTCACCCTACACCTGAACCAAACTCGACCTGATTCTTTTTTATAAAAGAAAACATGATCCGACCCAAAAATTGAAAATTAAAAGAACCAACCCTATTGTATCGGGTCATATCAAAACCCGTCGAATCTAAATTTTTTGTCATCCTTAAAACATTTTTTTTACAATGACGACTGAATTTTATTAATAACCATGAAAAATATAACAATGCAACACATCCAGAAAGGGGAGAAAAAAATTGGTACTATTAAACCAAAATCTATACAAAACCCAAAGGTGCAAAGAAAAGTAAATACTTTCATAGGTATTAGTATATCGACAAAATCCACAAGTCTTTCTGAATCTCCTTGTCTCTATCCAAATGAGACGCTTTACGGGGTGAAAAAGTAGTGGTGAACGAACGAAACTATCAGACAGATTGCCCCGCTACCCAAGTATGTGTACATCAACAAACAACTATCAACCAAGTAGTGATATATCTTTTTATGACCACCGACAGAATCAAAATCAGAAACTAGCACCATAAAGATCTCTATACGAGCACTAAACGACTGTTAAGGTATGTTAAAATCATGCTCAAACGATAGATGAAATGAACCATAAAAATAAAGAAAAACGTAACGCAGAGGCAGAAAAATCACGTGTCACAAAGACATAATTTTTTATTAAAACAAAAAAAATTAAATTAATAAACTCGATAATGAACAACCAGGGCAAAAAAAAAAAACAAATACACAAAAGCTGGGCAAAGAAAGCTTAAGAGAAATTTTTTTCAAACGCTACAAAAACATTATTTTTTTTATTCTTCTTTCATTTTCAGATATCATCAAAAATAAATCATACTGAAATTTAAAACGATAAAATTTAAAAATTTAAAACATACGAATACAAATAATTCACTTTCTTTAGTTTCCTATTTGGTTTTGTCAATACGTGGTGTTGTATTGGTTATTTCTAATGAGATTTTTTGGATGAATAAATTTATTTTATTCAAAAAAATAATAATTCACATCATATAAAATAATCTCAACAGTCTATTAATCCTTATCTACATCCATATAAAATTTTACTACTTTTTTCACGCGGATCACGAGTTTCTAGCGCAAGTAAAATTTAGGGTTTATAAGTTAAAAATTAAATCTCAATCTCTAAACCCTAAATTCTAACCACTATTTCTAAGTTATAAACCCCTACCCCTAAACCTTACACCTTAAATTAATACCCTAAACCCTATAATTAAGACACTTGTAAAAACTGAAAGTTTCTACCGCCAGTGTATTGAATATAACTCTTTAATTTAATAGGATTCAAGACTAAATTGAATTTTAAAAAAGGATTCTTTGGCTTGAGGGATAGAATAGAGGACCAAAAGTGGAATTTAAGTGTTCTCAAAGTAAAAAATCTGTGTTGGGTCTGCATGCCATTGTCATGCCAATCATACTCTCTTTTCCTCTTACAGAATCCATAAGTGCCTCCTGTTCACATGGTAAATTCCCAAGCCGAATCCGATGCATTCGAATCGGATATCAATAAGAGATATGTCCCGATTTCCCCCAGATTTTAACAGCGTCTGCCATCTTAAAGGAAAGATTCAAGAAAATTTTGAAGTTCATTTTATTTCGCTTTGAAAGACGAACAGGAAAGATGCAGAAAGACTCACACCGACGATGCTACAAACCTGAAACACACTTGTTGACTGCACTATAACAATTTCAATACAATATCAGGCACTGCTTGCCTTATTCGTCTCTCCCGTTTTCCCTTCCCCGACAATATGAAGGCCACTCTCAATACTACGGGCAACCTCATCGGCTACGGCCTTCACTTTCCCACTTGGTTCATTTCCAGGCAGCAGGTCACTCTCCTCATGAGTCACTGGACCTGTCTGCCATATTCTAATCGTACCGTCTTCAGATCCTGATGCATAGGATTCCCCTCCAGGTGAGAAACGCACACAGTGGACAGGACCATGGTGACCCTTGTTGCAACCTACACGGATTAAGCACAACATAATTAGAACTCTCAAACACTGACAAATACCTGTAAGAAGATACCAATCATCCAGTAAGTCCCACATGCTGCATAAACACAGCTCATCAGGCACAATAGGGATCCGTCTTTATATTTCTCGGATTTTTTATACGACTTTCAGCATTTGAAAATACCCAAACACGAGACCTAATATTCTTAATAACAGCATCAAGCAGTAACCAAAATATTGCCAAGCTCTTTAGGCATTAAGCAAAATGGATCCACTTTAGGCATTAAGCAATATGAAGTTCAAAACAATAGTCTTCACAAATATTTGCTGTTCATCTGACAATCTCGAGGCACATACCAAGTTCTTCTCCGGTATGAAAATCAAAGATATGGACCCACATGTCTTCTCCTCCAGCAATGAACTTATTACCATGCTTTGGTTCCAATGAAGCTGATTCTACATTGCATGGCATGTCATAGCTTTTCACCAATCCAAAACTAATAAGAGCAAATACGAATGTCAGCAGCCTTGGTGGCAAAGAATAAAGCTTGCACAAACAGTCAAGCTATATGAACTTACTGATTTGCATCCCAAAACTTAACAGTAGATCCATCAGCAGTAGTTATATAGCGGCCATCCTGACTCACTTCTGCACTAGTGACGGGGGATTTGGTCTCGAGTGTGTGAACAATTTTGCCACTTCTTAGATCCCACAACCTACAAATAGAAAAAGTAACATGGTTCCGGAAGTCACATGAGCAAACATATAATAATGTGATGTGGCGCCAAGAAATGAAGATATAATTTCCAATATATATCACCGTTAATCCAAACTAAAACCTCACTACTTTGTACTTTTCTTTACTTGTAAACTCCATAGTATCTAAGAGATTTTACAACTTCCCATACAGCCTGATACTAAGAATCAATTTATGAAGTCAACCAGCAAATACTGCAACCATCATTTTATTCAGCCAAGTAAACTGAACCCAAAGGAGCATTTTGCATAAACTGCAAAATGCCCTAAAACTTCCATGCTTAACTTTAACCTTGAGAAACCATATGTATCCGTTACACAAAGAAAAATCCACCAATTAGGCACCTTATTGCAAAGTCCTCGAGTGACAGAATATTAATATGACATATATGATACTTGTTACAAACGAAATTATCTTACAGCAAGCAATAGGAGAAAAAGAAAAGTGAAAGTGCTATCTATTGAAAAATCATACCTAACACCATTAGTATCAGTGCAAGAACTTAAGATCATCTGGTCACTGTGGAGCCATGCAACAGTTCTAATTGAACCAGGAGAATTATCCACTAATCTTGGCTGCGCATCTAGACGATTCAAATCAAATATTCGGAGAATTTTCTCAACTCCGCCAGTGAGTAAAAAGTGTGTATCCTGGAAATATAACAATTTACTCAGATGCTGCAAAAAGATAACAAATAGGCAAGGCATAGATAGATAAATTTATTTTCACTGAAGAATAATTAATGAACCAGGAAAGTAAATGCATGATGCAATAAGGTAATTCCAATATAAACACTCCCATATATATTAAATAAAAACATTTTTAATTATCTAAAGGTTTAAGAGGAAAAATTATCCACCGGAGCCCACTTAAGACCTTTACTTCAGTCCATCAAAGAGGACTTGCAATTATATCTAGCAATTAAGTGCCCAAAATAGACGAAGAATATAAATATAGAAACCAAAAGATTAATCTAAAAGAAAAGTAACCAAACTCTTTTCAATGGTAGAAAAACGTAGACAAAAGGTTCAAAATAAGAATATCCAAAACATTAATTTAATGCAGTTTTTTTCACCAATATTGCATGGGACTTTATTAACTGGCTCAATACAAATACAACCTAGAAAAAAGAACAATATTGCAATGATCAATACATAAGGATTAAATGCAGGTCTTTAGTTCAAATTATGAAATACAAATTTAAAAGAAGAGTAGTTCCAATGGAAAGGTAATTAAGCCCTACATCTGAAAAGGCACAAGCTCGAACAATATGCTTGTGTTCGAAAGAGTGCAATTCATCTCCCGTCAATGCATCCCATAGTTTCCTGTAAATGTTGGAGGAAAATGATAAATCCTACATTTCAATTGACCATCCTTATATATAGAGAGAGAGAGAGAGACGAGTGTAATTCCATGATTTTATACTTAGAAATGTAGAGGCACATTGGAAATTATCATATTAGGAAGAAATCTTAAGAAAAACCTCATAGTAGGTCGATTAGAACAAGTTGTGAATATATATATATATATAATCGGAACATGTCAATCAACTGAATTTATCAAGTAGAAAGTTTCCAACACCAAAATAACCAATCATGTCATACCCACGCTGCATGAATTTATAATATTCTTATTCCATCCAAGAAAATATCAATATTACAACACAAAAACAAGCACATCATCCTTCCGATGGCTATCGTGCGGTGCTCTTTACAAAATCAATACAGTGTTGACGAAGAACAATCTGCCTCATTAAACGTACTTCCTCTCCGAATGAGTTAATGAGGGACAAAGAGTTCAGTAGCCCAAAAGGATGAGGTCCCATTTCTTTTCTGGGGAGTATTTGATAGAAAATAAATGCAAATGGAGAAGGAAAATTATTGTTTCAAACATGCAATTCACAGGGAGAAAAAAATAAATCGAATCAAGTTCTCGTATGTCACCCTTCCCAAGAATATAAAATATGACATTAGATATATAATATATTAAGTATATAATTAGTTATACATATAACACATTTTATTTATATATTATTACTTATTATATTATCAATATTATTACATATATTTAAATAATGAATAAAAAATAAACTATATTTAAATAATAAAATATCACTCTGAGAAATCAAAATAAGAGGACCGAACCGTTTCTTCCGACTGTTTTTTAATTTCGATAAATGTTGGCTGATTGTATATTTCATTCTAGTTCTATGATTCAGAGTATCATTTACTATTTAATACCTTTGGATTCTAAATTCAAAGTTGGCGATTGAATCAACTCAATACATTTCTTTTACTACTAATCACAAGTTTTGTTTTGTACGCAATTCTCGTACTGGAAATTAATCAAGGATTACTCTATCAAGTATCAACCACTATCTACTTCAAAGATTAGTCCTCAAATTCTTTTCAACTACAAGGGTTCATTATCTTCCCACGAATTAGTGAATTAGGCAGGTTTTTATTTTTACAGAAACAGTATAACAAACAACGAATTAACCTCCATTAGCTTTCCATCGAGTCCCTGCACCTATCCTTTCCTTTTTTATATTATTCCCGCTTGATGAACCTTTTTTATGTTTATTTTCGTAAAATAATAGGATTTGATTCAGGATTGTCCATTTTTCATTCCAGGGTTTCTCTAAATATGAAAGCTATCACTTAGTAGGTTTCCATTAGGATGCCCTTCCTTCCCTATTCTTTCATTTGTTTCTTTTCTTTCATTTATTTACTTTCTTTCTTTTTATGAGATTTAGTGGATATAGACACGAAAAAAAAAGGAAAAAACTCTGAATTAAATTACATACGCAGAAAAATCAGCCGAGGCAGATGCTGCGCGTAACGCTTTGGTATCCAGACAGGAGCTCCATATTGCACCTTTATGCCCTTGAAATGTGCCAATCCAATCTCCAGTCTCCCCATTTCTTAACATTGGAGTGGAGTCTGAATTTCCAGTGCATCAATAGAAATATAGTTGATAAACATTAAACCAAATCACATGGACAAACTCATCAACCACAAACTAGATTTCCTGCCTCTGAAACGAGCATCCATTTCAAGTAACAAAGCAAAGCAAAACAATAGCTAAAGGCCAGCTCAACATAATCTACATCAACATTTGCTGGCGGTATTCAAAGTCACATAACTAGAAGACTACTTAAGAGTCTGTAGTTCAATCTAAGGATACTAAAATCATTACTACTACATAACTAACAAAAAAAGCAACATTAAATATATATATAAACAAAATTCAAAAGCGAAAATCAATATGATCCATAGGATAAGAGCAGAGCAGAAAGCCAATTCAACATTAGACTAAAGTAACTGAACAAAAATACATAGCTGATTATACCAAAATGAAAACTAAAACAGGATTCTAAAGAAAACCCAGATTTTAACTTGGCTTGAACCAATCAAAAATTGAAACCCATACCTTTACTGGCACTAATAAGAAAAAATCCATCAGGAGTTATAGGACTGTAGAACAAATCAACCACCGGCCTTGAATGCCCATGGCACACTAACGGCACGGTCACCTTTCTCTTCTCCATTTCACCAATTTAACAACAACGCGATAGTAAAAATCAAAAACCCAATCAAACAATCCTTTGAGATCAATTTCTTTTAACAAGAAAAAGAAGATCAATTTTTCTTTTCTTAATATTAACAAAGTCAGTCAATATCACACAGCTGAACTTCTCAAAAATTATGATACTTAAAACCAAGAAAGATGAATCCTTTATTCTTCTTCTTCTTCTTCTTTTCTAAAAGATATGGAGAGGAAACCCTAACCGTAGGGTTTGATTTATTTATGCTAGGTAACTAAAAGTGTTTGGATATGGAAATCAAAACAATGATTTTATTGCTAAAAATATTTATAAAAGGGGAAAATAAAATGAAAAATATATAAATATATAGGGGCTTTGAGAGCAGGGAAGAACATGGAAGGCAGGGAGAGGACTATATAGTAGTGTGAGATTTTGGCATTTTGTTGGTATTTGCAAACAAGCACTTATGTTTTTTAAAATATGACATATTCGCCACTTCCTTTTCATCCTTATCCACCATCTCAAAAGCAAATTTACAAGATTAACCACTAACCCATTTTCTGTAAATTATGCAATTTCTCAACTCTAAAGGATTCAATTGGGATCACAATTTCCCTTCATGGGCTAAATCATGTCATATTTTAATTTTTTTATTTCTTATTAAATAGGAATGTATTAATTTTTTGTACCGGAATTTAAATTTATTTAAGATGAGAGAATATGAGCATTTTAGTCATTGTATCAATTGGTAGATCTATAATTTTCTTTTCATCATAGTTGATAGCGTAATTAATACATAAGTTGTGTAAATTTTAGTTTACATAAGCTTGTTAAATTTAATGTTTATGTTGTTAGTTTGAGACTGAGAAGTTTAAGTTGCAGTGTTTAAAATTTAAGATTAGAGTTTATGCTGAGGGTTTATTTTTAAGATTTTAAATGTGAGAATTTAAATTTTTAAGAAAGATTGTGTAATATTTTAAAGGCTTAACCGTCAAATAAGTGCCCAAACTATACATTTTTTTTCCAGATAGGTGCTTAAACTATATTTTGACCAAATATGTGCCTAACATTTCATTTTATTATTCATTTAAGGTTTTTCCGTCAACGACCATTAAAAAATTCATCATCCAAACAAAACATGACACATAGCCTATTTTTTTAATTTTCGATTTTTTTTTGTAGAAATATGAACTTTTTTTAAAATCTTTAAGTTTTAATTTCTTTTCAATCAAACCCCGAATCACATCTCCTTCGCTGCCCGACATCCCCACACGTCAGTGGTTTACTGTTCACCGCCTAAGTGTTGGGTACCTCATCGTTCGACATTCCTCACCCTCTAGTCGTTGATCGGAACCAATCGACCTCTTTTTTTCATTGTTGGGTGTTCGTCGACAGTGAAATCGACAATTCATTTGTCGATTTTTGACGACAAAATGATGGAGCTTTCAGTATAAAGGAACCGATGAAGACAAGGGTAGCCGATGGTGGTTAAATCGATGGTCGAAGTGGAAGAATTTAGGGACCTATGATTAGGGTTGGAGTTTTTTTTAGAGAAATTAAAGATTGTTAAATTAATTAATATATTTTATTGTTATATTTTTCTATTTTTCGGATTTTAATTTCAGAAAATGATAAATTATGTCACATTTTCAAAATTTATTGGATAACAAAAAATAACAAGTCACAAAAATTTTAAATGAATCACAGAATGAAACATTAAACACTTATTTATTCTAAAATTAATTTAAACACTTATCTCAAAAAAATTATAATTTGTGCACTTATTTAATTTAAGCCTATTTTAAAAGAGGACGACATAGTTGATTCGTTGAACCATTCTCCCTCATAATTAATTTCAAAATCCATGTATTAAGAAAATCAAAATTCCCACCCCTAAACGGCATCGTTTGGGCTTATATTCTATCCAAAACGAGTTAAACTTAAACCCTTCAGAAAACCCCAGCCAAAACCAGCAATGCTCTGTATTTTCAACAATGGCTTTCTCTGCAAAAACTCCTCGAACCCTTATCAACCCCGACCTCCGAAACCCTCTCCGCACCAAAATACGGAACCCCAAATCCCTGTGTTTCTCAAACAAACGCGAACCCCACCAAATCTCCTCAACGCAACCTCAGCAGCAGCTCCCCTTCCTGAACAGAAACAAGCCCAACTCCCATCTCCACCTTCTTTGCATTAATGGGAAACTCCAAGAAGCTCTAAACTACCTGGAATCAATGCAAGAACTGCAGATTCCATTAGATGAAGACGTGGCTATTGCTATGGTGAGACTTTGTGAGTGGAAAAGAGCTTTCGAAGAAGGTTCTAAAGCTTACTGTTATATATCGGATTCGAGTGACTCTTTGAGTCTTAGGCTTGGAAATGCTTTGTTGAGTATGTTCGTGAGGTTTGGGAAACTGGGTGATGCCTGGTACGTGTTCGGTAAAATGCTCGAAAGAGATGTTTTTTCTTGGAATGTTTTGATTAGTGGGTACGCGAAAAAAGGGTTTTTCGATGAAGCTTTGTGTTTGTATCATAGGATGTTGTGGGTCGGTTTTAAGCCTGATGTTTATACTTTCCCCTGCGTTTTGAGAACTTGTGGTGCTGTTCCGAATTTGGAAAGAGGTAAAGAGGTTCACGTTCATGTTATTAGGTTCGGGTTTGAGGCAGATGTTGATGTGGTTAATGCTTTGATTACTATGTATGTAAAGTGTAGGGATTTATCAAGAGCAAGGTTATTGTTTGATAAAATGGCTAGGAGAGATAGGATATCCTGGAATGCAATTATTTCGGGGTATTTTGAGAATGGAGAGTGTTTGGAAGGGATAACGTTGTTTTTTAAGATGCGTGAACATTGGTTTGATCCAGATTTGATGACTATGACTAGTGTGATCTCTGCATGTGAGAGTCTTGGTGATTGGAGATTAGGCAGAGAAATTCATGGACATGTGATTGTAACAGGGATGTCGGCTGATGTTTCGGTTTGTAATTCTTTGATTCAAATGTACTCGAGTTTTGGATGTTGGGAAACAGCAGAGAAAGTTTTTGATAGGATGGAATGGAGGGATGTAGTTTCGTGGACAGCAATGATCTCGGGTTATGAACACAACGAACTGCCTGGTAAAGCTGTGGATACTTACAGAATGATGGAGCAGCAGGGTTTCATGCCTGATGAAGTCACTGTAGCCAGTGTTCTTTCAGCTTGTGCTTGTTTAGGAAAGCTAGATATGGGGATAAAGCTTCATGAACTTGCTAAAAGTACAGGCCTCATATCTTATATTATAGTCGCTAACACATTAATTGATATGTATTCCAAGTGTAAATGTATTGATAAGGCTCTAGAAGTGTTCCACAACATTCTTGACAAGGATGTCATTTCTTGGACTGCTATCATTTTGGGACTTCGGCTTAATAATCGGTGCTTTGAAGCATTGATTTTCTTTCGGCAAATGAAAGTGAGTTTAAAACCAAATTCTGTGACTTTGGTGTCCGTTCTATCTGCATGTGCTAGGTTAGGTGGATTGATGTGTGGAAAAGAGATTCATGCATATGCATTGAGGACCGGCATGGCACTTGATGGATTCCTACCCAATGCACTTCTGGACATGTATGTAAGGTGTGGAAGGATGGGACCTGCTTGGAACCAATTTAACTCACAGAATAAAGATGTTTCAGCATGGAATATTCTTCTGACAGGATATGCACAACGGGGACAAGGGAAACTGGCTGTGGAGTTCTTCAATAGAATGATCAAATCTAATGTCAGTCCAGATGAGATAACATTTATTCCACTCTTATGTGCTTGCAGTAAATCGGAAATGATAACTGAAGGTTTGAAGTATTTTAATAGCATGGAAGTGAAATATGGCGTCACCCCAAATTTGAAGCACTATGCGTGTGTGGTAGATTTGCTTGGCCGTGCTGGGCAGTTGGAGGAGGCTTATGAGTTTATACAGGAAATGCCTATGAAGCCAGATCCAGCTATATGGGGAGCCTTGTTAAATGCATGTAGAATTCACCGGCAGGTTGAGCTTGGTGAACTTGCAGCTCGATGTATTTTTGAAAGTGATCGAAGAAGTGTCGGGTATTATGTTTTGTTATGTAATCTCTATGCGAACAGTGGTAAATGGGATGAAGTTGTAAAAGTTCGAAAGATGATGAAAGATAATGGACTAATCATTGATCCTGGGTGCAGTTGGGTGGAAGTTAAGGGAAAAATTCATGCTTTCCTCAGCGGTGATGATTTTCATCCTCAAATAAATGAAATAAATTCACTTTTAGAAGGGATTTATGAGAAAATGAGGGTAGCTGGTTTGGGTGGTCCAAAATGTGATTCCATGGATGAAGTAGAAATTTCAAAAGCCGAGATTTTCTGTGGACACAGTGAGAGACTAGCTGTTGCATTTGGTCTCATTAATACTGTTCCTGGAACACCTATTTGGGTAACAAAGAATCTCTATATGTGCCAAAGGTGTCACAGTACCATTAAATTCATCTCCAAGATTGTACGAAGGGAGATCTCTGTTAGGGATACTGAAGAATTCCACCATTTCAAGGATGGCATTTGTTCTTGTGGCGATATGGAAATATTAGGGAAAGCTTGACAAATATGATTTTGAAAGAAATTGGGAAGTTACTAACTCCCATATGGAATGTAGATATGTAAAAAACAGCCTAAATGTTTCAGTCTGAAAATTGTATACAATTGAGCCATGCATCATGGATCACCCAGTTAAAATCAAAACATGTATTACACAGAAAGACTACGAAGCTTGGAAGATGCATGACCAGCAAAAGGCTTCTTTTCTGTTTGCGAGGGGGTGTAAACAAGGGAAACACCATTGGAATTGCCGGTCTGGTGCTCAGAGAACCACGGCAGACTTCCTTTTGAACTTAGGGATTTCGAGGCTGGACAGGTTTCTGGCTTTTGAGTTCTCTCCCTCTGCTTGTGACAGCTCCTTGACCTGTGTTCTCAACGCTAATGAGCTTGTGATATACTGCAGTTATGGTAAAGTGTTATCTGCTACTCTACTTTGAAATGTTGTATTTCTCCTGTAAAGTAAATTCAGAGAAAAAGTGACCTGAAATTTGAGGGTTGTTTATAAAATCAAATTTCACAGCAGTATCATATTGAAATACATCTATTTTGCTCATGAATTTAGGGTTTTTACTATCTGACAGAGGTAAAACTCCATTGTAGATACTCATTATGTATGAACGAATGAATCATCTATTTGCAGGTTTGCATCACCTTCTTTCTTCTCTCTTTAACTTGTATATTAATTTTATTGGTTAAGATTTGTTGAATTCTAAGCACTTCTGTGCCACTGCTTGTGATTGAAATGGCTTACATACACCTCCACTCTAGGGACGGACGCAGAACTTTAAGTTAGGAGGGCGAACCTATAAATTTCTAGGGGGCGAAAATAGATTTTTAATAGAAAATACTAAAAAATTTCTAATTCGTATAGAAATTTTAAAATTTTAGGAGGGGCGCCCGCCCGCGCCCGCCCCCTGGTCCATCCTGCTCCACTCAATAATTCAACTTGACTAAATTATCAAGAAGTGTAATCAAAGATTAAGATTGAACATTTAGTCATTTAGGGTTTCGGAAGAAAAGGAAAACAAAAGAGAGAATTGGAAATTTTTATTAACAGTGAACAATTAAAGTCAACACAAAATGTTTGACCCGAGGTCTTTATTTATACACGTTAAAAAAAACGGTTAAAGAAAAAGAAACTAACAGTAAAACAAATCTTTAACTAACCCTTTATACAAATATCCTAATATCCCCTCAAGATGAAGCATACACATTATGTATGCCCAGCTTGGAAATAAAGTGACTAAAATCAAAAGAGGGCAAGGCTTTAGTGAAGCAATCAGCTAACTGGTTCTTGGAAGAAACAGGAAACAACTTTATAGTTCCATGTTGTATCTTTTCTCTGATCAGGTGGCAGTCAATTTCTATATGTTTCGTACGTTCATGTTGAACAGGGTTCTCAGCAATTCTTATAGCAGACTGATTATCACAATACAAATGAGTTGTTTGCAATTTAATCTGTAAATCAGAAAGAATAAAATTAAGCCATTGCAACTCACAAGTAACAACAGCAATAGCCCTATATTCACCTTCAGTAGAGGAACGAGAAACAATATTTTGTTTCTTAGACTTCCAGGAAATTAAAGACTGACCCAAAAAGATACAGAAGCCAGTGGTAGACTTCCTTGATTCTGGGCATGAAGCCCAATCAGAATCAGAGAAAGCTTTTAAGGTAAAATCACTTTGAGCAGGGAATAAAATACCTTGTCCTGTACTACTTTTTAAGTACCTAAGAACCCTATGAGCAACAGTGAGATGAATAGAAGTAGGAGCTGACATATGTTGGGACAATTGCTGAACAGCAAAACAAATATCAGGCCTTGTATGAGTTGTTGGGTTTTTAGGCACGCTCGAATCGATCACCGAAACCGTCAAGGAGGGTTGTAATTGCTTGGTGGTTGAATTGGCTAAAACCGAAAGAAAGGTAGAAAATTTGCACGAGGATTTTAGAGTGGTTCGACTACTCAACCGAGTCTACATCCACTACCTTAGCACATCACTAAGGATTTCCCAATTCACTCAACAATGAATTCGTCCCCTTTTCCAGGCTCAGGAGGAAACCGTTACAACCCTATCTTTTCAACTTGGCTAAGATAAAACCAACTCTAGTTTTTCTCTCAAGGCTAAACTAGAACCTCTCCTTTTACAAGGGTAAAAAAAAAATGTAAACAAATAAACCTCACAAGGTGGGTGTTTACAAAAATTAAGCTCACAAGAAAGAGTGAAGGATAAAAACAATAAAATCACTCTTTACAGACTATGTACAAGAGAATAGTAAAATAAAGATTTAGACTCTAATTCTCTTGACCATATTGCTTGGATGTTGTCTCTTGCATTCTTCAAGTGTTCCAGCCTTCAATTTATAGTCCCAAATGAGTTTGTAGCCGTTTATAGCCGTTGGGAATATTGCCGTTTATAGCCGTTGGGAATATAGCCGTTTATAGCCGTTAGAATAGTACCATTTATAGCCGTTGGGAATAGTACCATTTATAGCCGTTGGAAATAGTTCCATTTATGGCCGTTGGGAATAGTACCATTTATGGCCGTTGGGAATAGTACCATTTATGGTCGTTGGGCTATTTCAAAATACACCGTATCGATACGGTTAGGCGTATCGGTACGGGTTTTGGCTATTGGAATTTTGGTAGTTTAAAAAAACCTTTAAATACATTTTAAAACCATTCCAAAGCCTTTAAAACCCTTAAACATATTTTCAAGTTGTTTTTGACTAAAAACATATTTTAAATTCTTTTCAATTTAGTCCAAAACATTTTTCAAATATTATATCAAAACCTTAGTTCTACAATCTCCCCCTTTTTGATATAATAAAACCAACTTGAAAAATTTGTTTGGGATTCTCCCTCTTTAGCTTTAAAATTGTGAATAAGAGATTAAGATATGAAATCATATAAAGCTCCCCCTTATTCATTTGAAAATTCAATTTTTCAAACCATTTCTCCCCCTTTTTGTTATATCAAAAAGAATTTAAAATGACATTTAAGTTCAAGATAACATAGGAGGCAAAAAAAAAAATTTGACACACTTAAAATTTTGGTTTAAAAAAAAAACTGGCTCCCCCTTACTCATTGCATCATATTAGGCTTAACAGATAATCCAAGACTTTAAACAAAAATTAGATAACCAAATGTATAAAATGAAGTAATTAAGCTTAGAGGTTACCCAATCTTCTTCTCATGTGTGATTTGAGCATTCTTTGATTTCGCTTTGCTTGCCATTGCTCCAACACACCTACAAAAGACATTCACTTGATTTTTGGTATCCAAATTGCTTTGGATCCATTTACGTTAGTCACAATGTCTTTAGTTCCTTTAGGAACCCATACTTGTCTAATCCTATAAGATTGTCTCTTCTTTATAGGACAAGTATGTATAGAATGACCACGATAATGGCAATGTGAGCATTTTGCCATTATGTGACAAGATGAATTACTAAAAATGATTTCTTTTTCTTTTGTTAAGCTTTCAAGCTTAACTTTCAAATCAAGATTTTCTTTTTCTAAAACATCTTTACTTGTTTTTGAAAACTCTAAATCATTTTTCAAAATTTTATTTTGGTTTTCAAAATCCAATTTTGTTTTCAAAAGAAAATCATTTTCAAATTCAAGTTTTGAAATCATTTTCTTAAATTTGGAATTCATGGTCTCAAATTCCAAAAATAATTCATCGAAAGCATCTTGCAACTCATCGAAAGAATAAGAATAAAGCTCACTTGAGTTAGAAGATACCTTAGGCTCCTCGAGAGCCAAAACACCATCCACCTTTGGATTGGAGAGAGGGTTTGCACATGATTGATTATCATATTTCTTTTCTCCCTTCTTGTTGCCATAAAGCTTCTCAAGTTTCTCCCATATATCTTTGGCACTTTTGCATGTGGAGACTTTCTTGGAAACGTCTTCATTGAGGCCACAATAGAGAATGTGCATCGCCTTGGTGTTTAGCTTTGCCTTCGTGTCGTTGGCACTCCTTTGCTTTTTCTTCTTCTTTGAAGCTTCCAAATACCCATCTTCAACGATGTCCCAAACCTCAAAGTCTTGAGACTTGATGAATAATTTCATGATATTTTCCCATTGGAAGTATGCTTCTCCTTTGAAGAGTGGAGGACACGAGATAGAGCGACCTTCTTCAAATCTTGCCATTTTCTTGAACGGTGGACTTTGAGCAAATGATCTTTACTCCCGGATGTTAGTCCTTCGATGGAGACGAGGCTCTGATACCAATTGTTGGGTTTTTAGGCACGCTCGAATCGATCACCGAAACCGTCAAGGAGGGTTGTAATTGCTTGGTGGTTGAATTGGCTAAAACCGAAAGAAAGGTAGAAAATTTGCACAAGGATTTTAGAGTGGTTCGACTACTCAACCGAGTCTACATCCACTACCTTAGCACATCACTAAGGATTTCCCAATTCACTCAACAATGAATTCGTCCCCTTTTCCAGGCTCAGGAGGAAACCGTTACAACCCTATCTTTTCAACTTGGCTAAGATAAAACCAACTCTAGTTTTTCTCTCAAGGCTAAACTAGAACCTCTCCTTTTACAAGGGTAAAAAAAAATGTAAACAAATAAACCTCACAAGGTGGGTGTTTACAAAAATTAAGCTCACAAGAAAGAGTGAAGGATAAAAACAATAAAATCACTCTTTACAGACTATGTACAAGAGAATAGTAAAATAAAGATTTAGACTCTAATTCTCTTGACCATATTGCTTGGATGTTGTCTCTTGCATTCTTCAAGTGTTCCAGCCTTCAATTTATAGTCCCAAATGAGTTTGTAGCCGTTTATAGCCGTTGGGAATATTGCCGTTTATAGCCGTTGGGAATATAGCCGTTTATAGCCGTTAGAATAGTACCATTTATAGCCGTTGGGAATAGTACCATTTATAGCCGTTGGAAATAGTTCCATTTATGGCCGTTGGGAATAGTACCATTTATGGCCGTTGGGAATAGTACCATTTATGGTCGTTGGGCTATTTCAAAATACACTGTATCGATACGGTTAGGCGTATCGGTACGGGTTTTGGCTATTGGAATTTTGGTAGTTTAAAAAAACCTTTAAATACATTTTAAAACCATTCCAAAGCCTTTAAAACCCTTAAACATATTTTCAAGTTGTTTTTGACTAAAAACATATTTTAAATTCTTTTCAATTTAGTCCAAAACATTTTTCAAATATTATATCAAAACCTTAGTTCTACATGAGTTAAATACAATAGCTTTCCTACCAATCTCCTATATGTTGTAATATCAACTAAAGGTGTTCCTGAGTTCATGGCAAGTTTAGAATTACTTATTATAGGAGTTGAAACAGGTTTAGAAGTTAAAAAATCATAATCCTTCAATAAATCCAAGGTGTACTTCCTTTGACAAAGATTTATTCCTACATTAGACCTAGTAACTTCCAAACCCAAAAAATATTTAAGGACGCCTAAATCTTTAATTTTAAAAGCATCATTCAGAACAGATTTAATGTTGGTTATTTCATCCATATTAGGACTAGTTACAATGATATCATCTACATAGATAGCAAAAGCTATAAAAGAAGAACCAACACCCTTAATGAACAAGGAAGAATCAGAACAAGCTTTTTTAAAATTCAAAGATAAGAAAAATTCAGTGAGTCTTTCATTTCATTTTCTGCTAGCTTGTTTCAACCCATATAAACTCTTTTGTAATTTGCAAACCAAACCAGGACCAGGAGAATTAAAACCTGGAGGAAGATCCATATACACTTCCTCTTGTAAAAACCATGCAAGAAGGCATTGTTAATATCAAGCTGATGCAGATGCCATTTATTAGCAGCAGAAACATCTAACAAAGTTCTAATGGTGTTTAACTTAGTAACAGGACTGAATGTGTCAAAATAATCAATGCCGGACTGTTGAGTAAAACCTTTTGCAACTAAACGTGCCTTATACCTTTCTAAAGTTCCATCTGATTTCAGTTTTGTCCTAGAGACCCATTTACAACCTATTGTTTGTTTCCCTGGTGGAAGAGGAACTAATTTCTATGTATGATTAAGTTCTAAAGCACTAATCTCTTCTTGCATAGCTATTTTCCAGCATTCATGCTTAATAGCCTGATTGTAGGTCTTAGGTTCACTTAGAATGGAAATATTATTAACAAAAGATTTATGAGCAGAAGAAACATTACCAGAAGAATCAACTTTATCAAGAGTATGAGGATAAGATCTTACTTTAGGCATAGACCCAGCAAAGTCCTTAAACTTTTCTGGAAGTTGTCTTTGTCTAGTTGGCCTTGAGAAAACAACTTTTTGTTCTTTTGAAGTAACAAAAGAAGACCGTTGATCATTTGAAATGTGAAAAGGATTAGTAGGAACATGTTGTTCATTTGAAAGAAGAGAAGGAACAACATGAATTTTATCTTTGTTTAATGCAAAACTAACATCAATAATTTTATCAGTAGAAATAAACTGATCATAAATATTTTTAAAATCATTTTCAACATAAGCATGATTGTCAGAATCACTTTGAGAATAATTTTCAGAATTATTTTTAACAGAAACAGGATTGTCAGAAATGTTTTCAGTAGATAAAGAAATATTCTTATCTAAGGTGATGTCTTCAACATGAGCATTATTATCAATTGTAGGAAGAATAACATCAGCTTGAATTACTTTAGAATTCTTAAAAGGAAACTCATCTTCAGAAAACATAACATCTTTAGAAACAAATACAGACTTAGTTTCTAAATCATACACCCTATATCTTTTTAGTGTTTTTAAGATATCTTAAAAAAATACATTTATGAGCACGAGGGTGCATTTTTGTTTTGGGTTTTGGCAGAACAGAAGCATAAGTAAGACATCATGTAACCCCCTCGTCCCGGCCTGGCCGGATGACCGGTCCGAGTGGGCCACACGGGGAAAACCGAAGCGAAACCCGTTAAGGTTCCCCCTCGGTTAACAACCCTATATTTTTTTCCCTTTTTAAATCTTATCTAGATGAGTATTAGATCCTAAGTGGTCATTCAGCGGAACAACATTCACAAATCAAACAAACGAACTCAAACAAACTTGTTACAGCCCAATTTTAAGCTTATACTGCAGGTGGTATCGATACACCTAAGGGGTGTATCGATACCCCTTGACTAGGTCAACTGGTCTAAGTCAACCCGTAGAGGCCGTATCGATACACCCAAGGGGTGTATCGATACCCTCCCCAACGGTTGACTTCCCACGGTCAAAGCTAAGACACGGTATCGATACACCTAGGGATGGTATCGATACCGAACTGGACAATAGCTCTAGTGACCAAAAAGGTATCGGTACACCAGAGGCCCGTATCGATACCAAAATGGACAGTAGCTCCAGTGACCAAAATGGTATCGATACACCTCTCAAGTGTATCGATACACGAGGCCTGAACAAGAAGGTGGTATCGATACCGTACCAACCGTATCGATACCCCTGCACAGCAAGGCCTCCCAAACTCAGCAAAAACGAACAAGACACGAGTCTAAATGCAATTTAGGACTTTCCTAACCCCAACCAAACATACATACAACATTCACGTACCACCAAGTAGCCATACAAACACTCAACAACTATAAACATCAAGGAAATCATGCAATAGACCCAAGATGGCATTCAAGCATACAAGTTCATACATCAACATTCAAACATGAAGGCAACCTCAAGGGACACATGGCTAACATTCAGAATAAGCAATTTAGGCATGGATACAATTCAAGCATGGCATCACAAGCCATACTAAAGCATGATAGCATGGAGTCTAAACAAGCTCCTAAACAACCAACAATCATCCATCAAAAGACACATGTCCCATTGCTTAAACTATTACATGTCCAAACATTAAAAATCCATACTTGAAGCACTCAAGGCTAACACCCACACTTGGAGCCTTCCACTTGCGCAAGCAACCCACGAACTAAGGATCTGCAATGTTGAACAAAGAGAGCGTAAGCAATAATGCTTAGTGAGGGTAAGCTCTAAAAACAAACCTCAACATTGCAGGGTCCGAGCACGATCTAGCCAAGGCATTTCACAAACATACCAAAGATCCACAAGAGCCACAAGATAAGATGCATGAGCAATAAATACAAGTAAATGTCGTGATCAACAAGCTCTAAATTCCTCAACATAAGTAGCCACATCAAACATCCACATAAGGATCATTTATCACAACACATTGATACAATTATCAATCAACATTGGCACCTAGCTATGACTCAAATACGCGGATAACCGTTGGAACTCACATCCAACAACACAACCATTACCTGACGGTGGGATTACACTCATCACCGGTCTCGCGGAGGGGATTCCACTCATCCTCACGCCCCGTCGATGGGATTCCACTCATCACCGACTATATTTAAATACAATTTCCGGGCGTACCCGTACTCCTCCTTGGTGACTCAACGCCACCAAGGCCACGCGCGACTTTTGACTCATGTGTACACACTAACATCCTAATGATCGATCATTTGTATTCAAGTATACTAGTGCCAATATTTACTCACTTCACATTACTCATTTCAATCAATTTCGTGCTTAGCACGTACTCACGAACAACCATCATCATGCATGTCTCAAGCATCACAAATTCATGTCTCATCTCACATGTATAACACAATATACTTAAGCATTCATATCACATTTCATACGAGACATACACAACCATATAAATGAGTTCATCCAAAGGCTCTAGATCAAGTTTAGGATTAGGCTACCACCCCAATCCTAACTCTAGGTGGGTCTACCAAGCCCAACCTAGTCCATATACTCGAACCAACCATTTTAAAACCAAGTAAAACAATTAACCACTCACCTAAGCTTCCAAGCTCAAAAACCAAGCAAGCGATCGTCTTCAATTTCCCGGATTCACTTCTGATGCTTCACCGATGCCCAAACTCGATTCTAATCAATCCCAAACACAAACAAAACATCCACAATCAATAACTCATCATCGGAACTAACCCGGATTAACATTATCAAGCATTCAATACTCAAAATCAACCCCAAAAATAGAATTCCGAGCAGCCCCTAACACCCTCTGAAAACTTCCATTTCAAGCATCCAAACAACCATCAAACACACCCAAAGTGATCCTCATATATCATACTAACACCAGCTCTCAAAAACCAACATTAACCCACCCCAAAAACCACTTTAAAACCCTTCAAAAACCCCAAGTTTACCCATATCCGAAAATTGCTCAAAACCCTTTGAAATTCACATATGTCATACCATTTGACCTCTATATAACATAACTAAACATATTAAATCAACACATTTACTTTAACAACATAAAGCTTTCATTTTTAACCAAAATGCTCAAAACTTCCATTTCCTAAAAACTTCATGAAAACGAAAATAAAAGGTACTTTCATGGAGAAGGAGATGAGGGAAGGTCAAAAATACCATTACCTTTCAATTTGGAGTTGAAATGGGGAAGCTTTTGAATGAAATAGTGAATGGGAGAGGGAAACCCTTTTTCACGTTGGAGGAAGAAGGTGAATAGTAGGAGATGGTGAGAAAATGGGTGTTTTGTTTTGTTTTAAATTTTAAAGGCCCAAAGACCATCTTGCCCTTAATGAAATGGGGTATTCACAAGGGCACACCATCTATGGCTATTTGGGGTTTAATCCCAAAGCATAGTCAATCATCAAATTAATTAATTTGAAAACAAAACTCGAACCACTATTTAAATCACAAAACCGAACCCAAAAATATTTAAAATATTATTTTCACCTAACCCCTAAACCCGGGTGTTACAACTCTCCCCCACTTAAGGAATTTCGTCCCCGAAATTACCTGGTGGAAACAAATACGGAAACTGCTCAACCATATCTGCTTTCCTCTCCCACGTGGCCTCTTCCACACCTCTATGCCTCCACAACACCTTGACCAACTCTATGGTCTTGCCACGCAATACCTTGCTATCAGAAGCAAGTATCTCAACGGGCTCTTCATTATAGGACAAATCCGGATTTAACTCTATCTCCTCAACGGGCATCACATGCGAAGGATCCGATCTATATCTCCTAAGCATAGACACATGAAAGACATCATGGATCTTCTCTAACTCAGAAGGTAACCTCAAACGATAAGCTACAGGCCCAATCCGCTCAACTATCTCATACGGACCAATGAACCTCGGACTCAACTTGCCCTTACGGCCAAATCTCATTACCTTCTTCCACGGAGATACTTTCAGAAACACTTTCTCACCCACTGAGTACTCAACCTCTTTCCTCTTCAAATCTGCATAGGATTTCTGACGATCAGAAGCTGCTTTCAAGCGGTCACAAATCAACTTTACTTTGTCGGTGGTCCCCTTAAGTAAGTCTGGCATAGGTAACAATCTCTGACCTGTTTCAGCCCAACAAATCGGAGTCCTACATTGTCTACCATACAAAGCCTCATAAGGTGCCATCTGAATGCTAGACTGATAACTGTTGTTGTAGGCAAACTCAACCAACGGTAAGTGCTTCTCCCAAGAGCCCTGGAAGTCAATCACACAACAACGAAGCATATCCTCTAGAATCTGTATCACTCGCTCTGACTGCCCATCGGACTGCGGATGATAAGACGTGCTGAAATGCAAACGGCTACCTAGAGCACTAAGCAAGCAATTCCAGAACCTCGAAGTAAACCTAGGATCCCTATCTGAAACAATGGACTTTGGAACCCCATGAAGTCTCACAATCTCGCGGATATACAAGTTTGCCAACTTGTCTAAGGAATCCGTAGTGTTCACTGCTAAGAAGTGAGCACACTTAGTGAACCTATCAACAATCACCCAAACTGAATTCTTCTTCGAAGGAGACAAAGGCAACCCCGATACAAAATCCATGGTGATCCTCTCCCATTTCCATTCCGGAATCTTCAAAAGCTGTAGCAAACCTGAAGGAACCTGATGTTCTGCCTTCATTCTCTGACAAACCATACAATGGCTCACATACTCGGCTACATCTCTCTTCAAACCAACCCAGAAGTAATCATTCTTCAAATCTCGGTACATTTTGGTACTACCCGGATGCATAGAAAAGGGACTCGAATGTGCTTCACTCAGAATATGACGTCTCAACTCAACATCTTCGGGTACAACAATTCTATCTCTAAAGCACAACAAGCTCTCACCACTGAAACTATACTCAGTCGGTCTTCCTTCGGCTATGTCCTGAACATGAGGAACTAAGCTCGCATCTTGCAACTGCTTCTCTCTAATCAACTGAATCAAGGAAGGCTTCACTTGCAACTCGGTGATCAAACCACCATCATCAGACACACTCAATCTAGCAAACATAGCTCTTAGCTCAACGACCACTTTTCTACTCAAAGCATCGGCTACTACATTTGCTTTACCCGGATGGTACTCAATGGTCAAATCGTAATCTTTTAGCAACTCTAACCACCTTCTCTGTCTCAAGTTCAACTCTTTCTGTGTCATCAGATACTTCAAGCTCTTGTGATCAGTGTAAACAATACACTTCTCACCATACAAATAGTGACGCCAAATCTTCAATGCAAACACTACTGCCGCTGGCTCTATATCATGAGTAGGATAGTTCTTCTCATGGATCTTCAACTGTCTTGAAGCATAAGCAACAACTCTTCTCTCTTGCATCAAGACACATCCTAAACCTACGTAGGAAGCATCACTGTATATCACAAACTCCTTACCGGAAACAGGTTGCACTAACACTGGAGCATTCGTCAAAGCTTCTTTCAATTTCTCAAAGGCCTTCTGTCTTGCATCTGACCATTCAAACTTGACTCCCTTTTGCAACAATTTAGTCAAAGGAGCAGCTACCCTAGAGAAACCGTCAACAAATCTCCTATAGTAACCGGCTAAACCTAGGAAACTCCTAATCTCGGTCACGGACTTAGGCGGTTTCCACTCAACGATAGCCTCAATCTTCGATGGATCAACACGGATACCTTCGGCCGAAACAATATGGCCAAGAAACACAACCTCTCGAATCCAGAACTCACATTTACTAAGCTTTGCATACAACTGATTGCTCAACAATCTCTGTAAAACAAACCTCAAGTGCTCATCATGCTCTTCTTCTGTCTTCGAGTACACAAGTATATCATCAATGAAGACAACTACAAAACGATCTAGATAGTCCCTGAAAATTCTGTTCATCATGTCCATGAATGTTGCCGGTGCATTCGTGAGCCCAAATGGCATCACAAGAAACTCATAGTGACCATATCTAGTCCTAAAAGCTGTCTTCGGAACATCACACTCTTTCACCTTCAACTGATAGTACCCGGATCTCAAATCTATCTTCGAGAACACTGAAGCACCTCTCAACTGATCAAACAAATCATATATACGAGGCAACGGATACTTGTTCTTCACAGTCAACTGATTCAACTGTCTATAGTCAATACACATGCGCATGCTACCATCTTTCTTTTTCACAAACAACACGGGAGCACCCCACGGAGAACTACTAGGCCTAATGAAACCACGGTCTAATAATTCTTGCAACTGACTCTTCAATTCTTTCAACTCTTTCGGAGCCATGCGATACGGAGCTATCGAAACTGGATTAGACCCTGAAACTGTCTCAATCACAAACTCAACATCTCTGTCAGGAGGCAAACCCGGCAACTCTTCAGGAAACACATCTGGAAAGTCACACACTGTTCTAATATCTTTCGGTCTAGCTTCACTCATATCCGGATTCATAACATAAGCTAAATAAGCCCCACATCCAGAGTCCATCAACCTATGAGCCTCTAAAGCTGACACCACATTAGACAAGAACTTAATGTTCTCGCCTACTACTACTACTACCTCGTAGTCATCAGAAAGCTTCAAAGAAATTCTCTTTGTCTCAAAGTCCACACTAGCCCGATGCTCAACCAACCAGTCCATACCCAAAATAATGTCAAAACCATAGAAAGGAAGTTCCATCATATCAACTGAGAACACATGACCCCGAATCTTCAGTGGACACCTCCTATGCATACGTCTAACCACAACTGTCTCCCCAAAAGAACTAGTAACATGCATACCTACATCTAAGATCTCAATAGGGATATCTAACTTCTGTGCATGCTCACTCAAAATGTAGGAATGCGTAGAACCCGAATCAACCAAAGAAAGCAAAGATATAGACTGTAACTCGAAATTACCTGCTATCACATCTGTGTCGTTCCCGGCCTCTCTCTGAGC
This sequence comes from Hibiscus trionum, assembly GCA_030270665.1. Lineage (NCBI taxonomy): Eukaryota > Viridiplantae > Streptophyta > Magnoliopsida > Malvales > Malvaceae > Hibiscus > Hibiscus trionum. The sequence continues at coordinate 2,204,685 of BSYR01000021.1, read as the reverse complement.
ATAGACTCTCGCTGGTCCTCCCGCCTCTGGCTGCACAGCCACAACATGAGCAAGGTTCCTTTGAGCATCTCCCCTAGGTGCATCAGCCCTAGGCTGGAAGTAGCTACGACCGCGCCCACGGCCTCTCTGAAAATCATTCGCTCTCGCAGGAGCCTGAGCAATGTTCGGTGCCTGAGCCGCCTGATACGGACAATCCCTCCTAAAGTGGTCCCTCGAACCACAGTTCCAACAAGCATGGAAGTTACCCCAACACTCACCAGTGTGCTGTCTCCCACAACGGGTACACTCAGGCAAACGCCCTCCTCCTCTATGGCCCTGATGGCCTCTACCATGGTGGCCACCGCCACTTCTCTGATCAAACTGATGTCCGCCGCCTCTGTGCCTCTTTGCATCTCTACCATCAAAGTGGTTATGCCTCTTACCAGAACTGGAACCACCCGATCGTTTGGCCGAACCCAAACTATGCTCTAAATCCTTGGCCCTCGCGACCAACACATCAAAGTCCGAATAGTCAGAAGCTAGCGTGTACCTCTTAACCTCTTCATTCAACCCGTAGCGGAATCGGTTACAACGTTCCACTTCAGTAGGAACTAACTCTGGAGCATACTGACTCAAGCGAACAAAACGGATCTCGTAATCAGTCACAGAAGCATCTCCCTGAGTAAGAGCCATGAACTCTCTCTTCTTCTCATCTAGGTACCTCGGTCCCAAGTACCTCTTCCTGAAAGCAAACTCAAAGAATTCCCAATCAATCTCTGTCTCTGGAACCCCGGCAGTAATGGTGACCCACCAGGTGTAGGCATCACCCTGAAGCAACGATATCACACAGCCCAATCTACGTGCGCCCGCACAACCCATCTGAGCCAAGATACGAACTGTCTTCTCCAACCACAACTCCGATCTCTCTGGAGTAGATCCTCTAAACTCCTAGGCCCCCAAGCTACGGAGCCTCTCCAAAGGTAGACTGGCATCGTCACACCTAGGCTGAGCTGCAGCCTGAGCTCCCGCAACTGCGGCCTGGAAAGCTCCCGCTATCGCTTGCACTAGCGGAGTCATATCAATTCCAGCTGGACCTTGGCCACCTTGAGGTCCATCTCCTCCGGCTCCATCTTCACCTCCAGCTCCAGGTGGTGGAGGTGGTGGTGGTGGAGGTGGTGGTGGAGCGCCAACTCCCGCGGCCACCGGCCCTTCTAGATGAGCCTCCACACCAACAGCCGGCTCAACAGGAGCCGCAACCCGTGGTTCCTAACGAACCACTCTCGGTCTACCTCTCGGTCTAGACATCGCTCTCACAGATATCAACTACAACCACAACAACAAAACATACAAGCTGGGTTAGCAAGGCAAGGCTTCCAAGTGTTCAAGTACGTTCCCTCACTTAAAAATCATTTTTCCAATGTAATAGTAGCAATGGGACTCTTACACACATGCTTTAAAATAAACAATCAACATACTTGTCACACAAGCAATCATTCTTGCAAAACAAGCAAACACCGTGCAATTCAATTTAAAAACTTAAGCTTACCTCACTTACCTGCCCAAGGTCTCGGTAACCTTAGGCTCTGATACCAACAAGTGTAACCCCCTCGTCCCGGCCTGGCCGGATGACCGGTCCGAGTGGGCCACACGGGGAAAACCGAAGCGAAACCCGTTAAGGTTCCCCCTCGGTTAACAACCCTATATTTTTTTTCCTTTTTAAATCTTATCTAGATGAGTATTAGATCCTAAGTGGTCATTCAGCGGAACAACATTCACAAATCAAACAAACGAACTCAAACAAACTTGTTACAGCCCAATTTTAAGCTTATACTGCAGGTGGTATCGATACACCTAAGGGGTGTATCGATACCCCTTGACTAGGTCAACTGGTCTAAGTCAACCCGTAGAGGCCGTATCGATACACCCAAGGGGTGTATCGATACCCTCCCCAACGGTTGACTTCCCACGGTCAAAGCTAAGACACGGTATCGATACACCTGAGGATGGTATCGATACCGAACTGGACAGTAGCTCTAGTGACCAAAAAGGTATCGGTACACCAGAGGCCCGTATCGATACCAAAATGGACAGTAGCTCCAGTGACCAAAATGGTATCGATACACCTCTCAAGTGTATCAATACACGAGGCCTGAACAAGAAGGTGGTATCGATACCGTACCAACCGTATCGATACCCCTGCACAGCAAGGCCTCCCAAACTCAGCAAAAACGAACAAGACACGAGTCTAAATGCAATTTAGGACTTTCCTAACCCCAACCAAACATACATACAACATTCACGTACCACCAAGTAGCCATACAAACACTCAACAACTATAAACATCAAGGAAATCATGCAATAGACCCAAGATGGCATTCAAGCATACAAGTTCATACATCAACATTCAAACATGAAGGCAACCTCAAGGGACACATGGCTAACATTCAGAATAAGCAATTTAGGCATGGATACAATTCAAGCATGGCATCACAAGCCATACTAAAGCATGATAGCATGGAGTCTAAACAAGCTCCTAAACAACCAACAATCATCCATCAAAAGACACATGTCCCATTGTTTAAACTATTACATGTCCAAACATTAAAAATCCATACTTGAAGCACTCAAGGCTAACACCCACACTTGGAGCCTTCCACTTGCGCAAGCAACCCACGAACTAAGGATCTGCAATGTTGAACAAAGAGAGCGTAAGCAATAATGCTTAGTGAGGGTAAGCTCTAAAAACAAACCTCAACATTGCAGGGTCCGAGCACGATCTAGCCAAGGCATTTCACAAACATACCAAAGATCCACAAGAGCCACAAGATAAGATGCATGAGCAATAAATACAAGTAAATGTCGTGATCAACAAGCTCTAAATTCCTCAACATAAGTAGCCACATCAAACATCCACATAAGGATCATTTATCACAACACATTGATACAATTATCAATCAACATTGGCACCTAGCTATGACTCAAATACGCGGATAACCGTTGGAACTCACATCCAACAACACAACCATTACCTGACGGTGGGATTACACTCATCACCGGTCTCGCGGAGGGGATTCCACTCATCCTCACGCCCCGTCGATGGGATTCCACTCATCACCGACTATATTTAAATACAATTTCCGGGCGTACCCGTACTCCTCCTTGGTGACTCAACGCCACCAAGGCCACGCGCGACTTTTGACTCATGTGTACACACTAACATCCTAATGATCGATCATTTGTATTCAAGTATACTAGTGCCAATATTTACTCACTTCACATTACTCATTTCAATCAATTCCGTGCTTAGCACGTACTCACCAACAACCATCATCATGCATGTCTCAAGCATCACAAATTCATGTCTCATCTCACATGTATAACACAATATACATAAGCATTCATATCACATTTCATACGAGACATACACAACCATATAAATGAGTTCATCCAAAGGCTCTAGATCAAGTTTAGGATTAGGCTACCACCCCAATCCTAACTCTAGGTGGGTCTACCAAGCCCAACCTAGTCCATATACTCGAACCAACCATTTTAAAACCAAGTAAAACAATTAACCACTCACCTAAGCTTCCAAGCTCAAAAACCAAGCAAGTGATCATCTTCAATTTCCCGGATTCACTTCCGATGCTTCACCGATGCCCAAACTCGATTCTAATCAATCCCAAACACAAACAAAACATCCACAATCAATAACTCATCATCGGAACTAACCCGGATTAACATTATCAAGCATTCAATACTCAAAATCAACCCCAAAAAACAAAATTCCGAGCAGCCCCTAACACCCTCTGAAAACTTCCATTTCAAGCATCCAAACAACCATCAAACACACCCAAAGTGATCCTCATATATCATACTAACACCAGCCCTCAAAAACCAACATTAACCCACCCAAAAACCACTTTAAAACCCTTCAAAAACCCCAAGTTTACCCATATCCGAAAATTGCTCAAAACCCTTTGAAATTCACATATGTCATGCCATTTGACCTCTATATAACATAACTAAACATATTAAATCAACACATTTACTTTAACAACATAAAGCTTTCATTTTTAACCAAAATGCTCAAAACTTCCATTTCCTAAAAACTTCATGAAAACGAAAATAAAAGGTACTTTCATGGAGAAGGAGATGAGGGAAGGTCAAAAATACCATTACCTTTCAATTTGGAGTTGAAATGGGGAAGTTTTTGAATGAAATAGTGAATGGGAGAGGGAAACCCTTTTTCACGTTGGAGGAAGAAGGTGAATAGTAGGAGATGGTGAGAAAATGAGTGTTTTGTTTTGTTTTAAATTTTAAAGGCCCAAAGACCATCTTGCCCTTAATGAAATGGGGTATTCACAAGGGCACACCATCTATGGCTATTTGGGGTTTAATCCCAAAGCATAGTCAATCATCAAATTAATTAATTTGAAAACAAAACTCGAACCACTATTTAAATCACAAAACCGAACCCAAAAATATTTAAAATATTATTTTCACCTAACCCCTAAACCCGGGTGTTACACATCCAAACACTTTCAACTGACTTAAGATAGGTTTTGAATTATACAACAACTCAAAAGGTATCTTGTTTCCAAGAACATGAGTTGGTGTTACATTTATTAGATAAGCTGCATGAAGAATGCAATCTATCCAGAAGAATAAAGGCAGATTGGCTTGAAATCTAAGAGACCTAGCAACACATAAAATGTGCTGATGTTTACGTTCTACTGTACTGTTCTGTTGAGTAGTGTAGGTGCAAGATGTTTGATGTATAATCCCTTTCTCTTTAAAAAAAATCAGACATCTCAAACTCTTTAGCATTATCACTCCTTATACATTTTATTTTCTTTAAAGACATAAAACTTAGCAATGCCATCTCTAACTTCTCCTTTTAATTTCATTGGAAAAAACTCATAAAAACCTACTTCTATCATCAATAACAGTAAGAAAGTAGGAATGTTCATAAAGACTTTTAATTGGGAATGGTCCCCAAACATCCATGTGTACAAGATCAAACACACAATCACTAACAGTAGTACTAATGGGAAAAGATGGCCTTTTATGTTTAGCTAGATGACATACATCACAACTAGGCAAGCAACCAACATGAATATCACTATGAATTTCAGAAAAAAAAAAACTTCATCATTTTAGCAGAAGGATGACCTAATCTAGCATGCCAAACAGATAAAGAAGAAAGCTTAGAGACAGAGTTAGAAAAAGAAACCGAATCTGAAAGTTGAAGATGATAAAGCCCATTAATCTGACTAGATGTACCAATCATCTTCAAAAGAGCAGTATCTTGTATAAAACAAGATTGATGTGAGAAAATCAAGGCATGGGTATTATCTTTAACTAACTGAAAAACTGAAATGAGATTAAAATCAAAATTAGGTATATAAAGAACATCTTTTAAGAATAAAACAGAATTCAGAAAAATGTCACCAATATGAAAAACTTTAACAAGTTCATTATTGGGCAATTTAACAAATTTGTTATGTATAACTCGACAATTTTGAAAATAATGTAAGGCATTAGCAATATGATCAGTGGCACCTGAATCAATAATCCAGGTGTCACTGGAACCAGTAAAGGCAGAAAGAACAATACCTGTATCTGGAGCAGTATTCTTAGGAATAAAACTAGAAGAAAGGGCATTGATTTGAGACTGATTTACAACATTTTCAGAGGCTGAAGCAGAAGAACTTCTTTCTTAAAGCATAGAAACTATGCTCTCATACTGTTCTTTAGTAAAAACATGAGAAGAAACATGATCTTGATTCCGAAAAGAATCACCAGAAGAAACAGACTCATGAGAACTAATCTGATTAGATTTGGAAGATTGATATATGGTTTTATACCCAGGGGGAAACCCATGCTTTCGATAGCATTTGTCTATGGAATGCCCAAAAATCCCACAAAATGTACAGGTAGGCTTCTTGGTTCCAGAATGTGTAAAAAACTTTTTGTTATCAAAATTGAAACTCGAAACATGGGGTTTTTGTGAAAAAAACCTATTTGAGTTTTGAGAATTGACCCTCCCGGCTAAAAATACAGCAGAATCACAATTAGGAATAGATCCTAGGGTTCGCTCATGCTGAAGAACTAAAGTAAATATTTCATTTATAGATGGTAAAGGTTTCATCATGAGGATTTGCGATTTCTGAACAGAAAAATTTTCATTCAGACCCCTTAAAAAGTTAAGAATGAAATTTTGCTTCCTATATTTGCTAGCATCACAAGAACAAGAAATTAAGGGTCTGAGATTCGAGATTTCATCCCACAATACCTTGAGTTGTGTGTGGTAAGCCGTGACAGAAGACGAACCTTGTTGATGGGAGTAAAAATCTTGCAACAAATCAAAAACTCGAACAAGATCCCCCTGACTGAACCGATCAAACAAGTCGGACCACAACTCACTCGCGTTGTCGATCCAGATAACACTTTGGGCAATTTCAACGCTTAACGCACGCTGAAGCCATGATAGGACAAGGTTGTTGCATTTTACCCAGGCACCGTACGACGAATCATCTTTGCTGGGTTCTTGAATCGTGCCATCCACGAACTGGAATTTGTTCTTCGAGATGAGGGCCATCTTCATCGAACGAGCCCAGCCGTGATAATTGTTGCCGGTGAGAAGGGCCGACGTTAACACGAGAGCAGGATTCTCGTTTGGGTGGACATAGAACTCGTTGTTGGGATCATCGGCGCAAACAGACCGACCGTCCAACGTTTCAGAAGAGCGCGGATGCAATGAATCAACTGATACCATATCAAGAAGTGTAATCAAAGATTAAGATTGAACATTTAGTCATTTAGGGTTTCGGAGGAAAAGGAAAACAAAAGAGAGAATTGAGAATTTTTATTAACAGTGAACAATTAAAGTCAACACAAAATGTTTGACCCGAGGTCTTTATTTATACACGGTAAAAAAGAAAGAAACGGTTAAAGAAAAAGAAACTAACAGTAAAACAAATCTTTAACTAACCCTTTATACAAATATCCTAATATAAATCACCTCAATATTGAAGGAATGAAGCTAAATGAAAAGCAAAAACATAGTCCAAAGAATAAAAATAAACCAACAGAGAGCTTAATGTACTTGAACAAGGAAACCAGTGATCAATGTCCCATGAAAGTGGTGAAGCTGAACCAGCATCGTAATACAGGACATTGACATACGGATCGACTCGGATTACTTTCGGATCAAATCCGGCGCTCCTGAACAAAAAAAAAAACAATAAAATCATTCAAAACCCCAGAAACCCATTTCTTCTCCATCTTTGAAGAAACCAAAAAACTTGAAAGGAATCAAAGAAAGGTGGTAAAAAACTACCTCATTTTGCTGCAAAATGTAAGGAATGAAGGTGACAGGAGGGCCATGGTTGTAAGGACCAAGACTACGGCCCCGTCATATTTTCGAATAGGCTCTCGGGTAGCCGAGACCCTCATCGCTCACCATTTCATCACATCAGTGAGATTTTCTGGTGACGGTTTTCTTGAGAAAGTGGAAGAAGCAATGAGAGGAAATGTCCTGTTCTTGGCCTTGGAACTAAGAAATAAAAGCTAACGGTCGAATTATGTGCATGATTAAACAGTAGCATTAGATTTAAATGAAGTGGTGCCACGTAAGCATGGGATGTGTAACGGCTACTTTTTTTTTATCAAGGTGTAACGGCCGGGCTACCTTATGGGCTTGTCCCGTGCAAAATTAAATACTTAGTCATTTTTAAAGATTATAATTTTTTATTAAGGGTAAACTATTGCAGTGGTCACTTATGTTTTTCCTAGTACAGGGTTGGTCACCGATTTTGAAAAACGACCAGTAAGGTCACTTACGTTTTCGGGACGTAAACTTTTGGTCACCCAAGCATTTGATGCCGTTAAATTTTGACGAATTTCTGATCTGGCAGTTAAAAAAATTCCTAAATTTGCAAAACTCACAAAATAACCCCCATATTCGAAATTCTCAACTCACCAAAACTTAAATCGCAATTTAAGTCAACTCTGTCGCCGATTGTAACGTCGCCGCCCACCACATCCGTCGCCGGACCACCATGATCGTTTACCCTACCACGCCGTTGCCAAAAATTGATCGGAGTCGTGCAAAATGTCCGACGAAGGTTGAAATATTTAAAAAATTCATTTAATCGATTTGCAACAAGCGACGATTGAACGACGACGATTGGTGCATGGGTGTTTGGGAGAAGGGAGGACGCTCCATTCCGTCGTCGGAATCGTGGCCAACGACGGCAAGAGTGGCCAGATTGAGGGATTTAGGTATTTAAGGATTTAGGAATTTATGAATTTGGGGGTTTTCTGAAATTTCGAGAATTTTGGGGCCATTGCAGTAGCTTACCCTTATTTTTTCAATTGTCAGATCAGAAAACCGTTAAAGTTTAACGACATTAAACGGTTGGTGACCAAAAGTTTACACCCCGAAAACATAAGTGACCTTACTGGTCATTTTTCAAAATCGGTGACCAACTCTGTACTAAACGAAAACATAAGTGACCACCGCAGTAGTTTACCCTTTTATTAATTAGAGAGATATTACATCCTTAAAGAAAATGTTAAAATTTAAACCTACAAAGGTGAGACAATAAAAAAATTATTAGATGAATTCGGCTCACCACGTCATATGTGGTCCAAGCCAATAAGGTCCATCCATGTCAAAAATTTCCAAATAACTACCCATTCTTTTTTTACATGTAGGAAAAAAGTGAATATTCATCCTGGGTAAAAATGACGTGGATGACCCTTATTGATTAGAATCACGGATGGCGTAGTGAGTTGGGCACATCTAATAATTTTTCGAGATAACATGACATCCTTGACCACTCGGTTAATTAGAGGATCTCTAAAGGTTATATTTTAAAATATAATTTTTTAAATATAAAATTTAATTTTTTTATCAGCAAACTTGTACAATTTTATTTAATTTATAAACTTAAATAGTAACCCTAAAGTTTTACACTTTAAAAATCTAAACTATAACCTTTAAATCTTAAATTTTACAACATATAACTAAACTCAAAATTTAACGAACTAAAATTTATACGTATAAAAGTTTTTCCTTTATCTAATACAAGACCAATATTTCAACAGCGGTAACATTTTCTATGTAAGAAATATGTTAATGGTTGAAAGATGCAATCAAGTTATAATAATAAATTTTGTTCAACAAAATTATATTAAAAATAATAATTTTTTTTCTTTCTGAAAATGAGTTCGAAAATAAATTTGTAACTTGCGATTTTTAATTTGAAAATAATTGGCTGAGTTTGAAAATAGACTTGAAACTTGAAGTTTCCAATTTGAAATTAATTGAATATAAATTTGTGAGAGACGTGGGTTTCTGAGTTTTGATATTGAATTTTCTAAGTAGTGTCTCTTACATCAAAAAATGAGAAAATAATTGGAAGGGTTTGAAAATAAACTTGAAAGTTGGAAACTTCAACGTAAAAATAATTGAAAACAAATTTAGGGGATTTGAGCTTTGATATTGAATTCAAAAAATTAAATCATGTCTCTTATATCAGAATGAGATTTTTTTTACAGAAGGCTCTATTCTCTTTCACAATGTTTTTTTTTTCAACTATTTTATAATATTTTAAAGAAAAAAATGACAGATAATAGAGAGAATATGTATTGTTGTCCAATTTTTTGTTGGATTTATATTTAACATATTAACAGTAAAAAAAATTCTACAAATATTTTAGTTTTAAAATTTAGTACTTTAAAATTTAGCGTTCAGTGTTTAGATGCATTGGTAAAAAAAAATTTGTTCTTTTGATGATTTTGAGTGACATAAAATAAATATCTTTTATGATAAATATCTTTTATGAGTCACTTTTAATTTGTCTTCGTGCGTCAATAAATGTTTTTTTAGTAAAAAAATATTTTTTCGTAACTATTTTTTATTTATCTTTTCTTTTATATACTTTTTTATTTCTTATTTTGATAATTAGGTCCTCTTTGGTAAAGAGAGGTTTAGGCAAAGATTAGAGGTTTGACCATTCAAATTCGCTAATATTGTTGTTTGGTGAACAATGGATTGAAAGAGCGGATTAGGGTGAAACCGCTAATTTTGAAAAAACTCATAATAGAAGCTTTTTGATATTAGAGTTATAAAGACTCTTTTACCCTTACCAATTACCAAAAATTTCAAAATAACCTAAATTAAATATTTTCTCACCCTATTTATAAGCTAATCCTATTTACTTTTTTCTTTTTATTATCACATATTTATATGTGTATTTAAATTTATTAATTAATTAATTATATTAAAATAAGTATATAAATAATAAATTAATATATAAATCATTCAAATATGTTTAGAAAAGTTATATTAAAAATAATTTTACAGATCTAATTAATATTAATTAGACACAAAATATTGATAACTAATAAACTATTCAAACACGTATTGAATATAATCATGTCCTTATATGTCATTTTGCTTGTTTAAATAATCTAACAGCTATCAGTTAATTTTACCAAACACTTTTATACAATCAGCTAATACAATCCGCTAGTCAAATCAACTAATGCAATCAACTATCAGCTATCAGCTAATGTAATCCGATATCCATTGATTGCCAAACAGGGTCATAGTATATATCATTCATAAGATGATTAAGATCTCGTATTTTGATTTGAGGATGCTTGTGAGCATTTTTTTTTTACATAAATGAGTTTTTTAATGATAATAAAATAGTAGTAAGGATAAAGTATACAAATGGTCACTAAACTATACCAATAAATACAAAATAGTCATCAAATTTTTAAAAATTACATAAAGAGAATTAAATTTTAGTTTTTGTTACAAAATGGTCACTGAGTTGTTAACTGTCGAAAAGTGAATGACGTGACAGTTACAAAAATTTGAATAATAACACATTTAATTCTCCATATTTACACATTTAATCAATTCAGTCTTAATTTAACCCCATTATTGATGTCTAAATTAATTGAATGGTAAATATTGAGAATTAAATGTGCTGTTATACAATTTTTTATAACTGCCACATCACCCAATTAACGGCTCAATGATCGTTTTGTAACAAAAAATAAAATTTAATGTCTATTATGTAACTTTTGAAAATTTGGTAACTATTTTGTATTTATTGATATAGTTTAGTGACCATTTGTATACTTTAATAATAAAAGAAGTGTATTAAATGAAATTGAGGGGTGATTGACAATATTTATGGAGTTCAGTTTATTTGGTTTAGGGAAATTAAAAATCAATACAACTATAGAAATTGACATCAGTGGGTTGTTTAAACTAAAAAAAGAAGAAGAAGAAGAAGAAGCGGATTTGAAAATTTAAAAAAAGTTCAAGCAAAACTATAAATGAAACACCAATTTCGTATTAAAAGCCTCCTCTATTCATTTAAGCCATTGAGAATACAACTATATTAAACAAAATAAGTTTTATAAATTGAAACTATATTTGTTAGTCAATTTAAAGTTTGTATTTTATATAAATTTTTATTACTATAAATACCTGTGCACACACATGTAACAAATAATATATATTATATAACCAACAACCAGTTGGTTTAGGAGATGATCTATTAAGTCCTTAAGTAAGGTCAAAGATTCGAATCATGATGTTGAGAATAGAGAAAATCAGGTTGGAAAGATTGTCTCATAATGGGTAACTGCAAAACTCAATCCGAATTAGTCAGTCAATGAGTCAGATACGGGCGGTTAAAAAATAATATATATTATAAGTTAAGCAAGATAGGTGTATACACTCTTTTTTTTTTGTGTATACACCTATCTTGCTTAACTTATAATATATATTATTTTTTTAACTATCGGTATCTGACTCATTGGCTGACTAATACGAATTGAGTTTTGCACTTACAATTTATCATTGATAAGTAAGCAAGCATATAAAATAGGGAAAATCAATAACAAGTTTTAGATTTACAAAATTACATTCTTTTTTGAAAAGTATTTGTAAATCAAAATCTTATAAAATATATTTCGTAAAATATATAATATTCACTTATCATGTTTTATTAAATTTGTTATATATTCCAAATGAAAAAAAAATAAAGTGAGAATTTCATTAAAATGTGTCAAAATAAATATTAAACTTAAATTATATTATATTATATTATATTATATTATTTGTAAAATAAACGGAGATTGTAGTTAAAATATAAGTATGTTAATAATATATAAACACAAAATTTTATAATGAATTGTTTGTTTTAAAGCACTCTATATAATATATAGGAAAAATGTATAAACCCCTGAGATTTGTTGAAAAATCTACTTGCCTTTTTCAAAATAATAATAATAATAATAATAATAATAATAATAATAATAAAAGGTAAAAAGAATTTGGGGTTAAAAAGAATTTGGGGGTTGGGGGATATAGCTGTTAAGATTATTAGTTTGGTTAGTTAGGGTTAAAGGCCTTGTTAGTTAGGCCGTTTTATTTCTTTTCTTCTATATATTAATATTTTAGTAATATAAGAAAAACACGTGTATGATATATTTTTTGATTTTTACTCTGATAATAAAGAAACTTTTCCTTTTCTTCTCTTTCTTCCAAAACCGAAAATTCCCAAATCCAAAACCTAAATCTAGGTTTCAACATGGTATCAGTTGATTCGGACGATTCTCGTTCCCGTTCCGCCGACGCTGCTCGTGGAGGTTTCAAGAACGACGACCCTTCCGATGCCTATTATATCCATCCGAACGAGAATTCGGCGCTCGTTCTGACCTCGTCACTGTTGGACGGCAAGAATTACCATGGATGGGCTCGATCCATGCGTATGGCGCTTATTTCCAAGAATAAGCTTTCCTTTGTTGATGGGTCGCTGAAAGAACCGAAGAAAGACGACTCTCGGTTTTCTGCCTGGGTTAAATGCAACAACCTGGTGTTATCCTGGCTTCAACGTGCTTTGGTTCCCGAGATTGCCCAGAGTGTGATCTGGATCAACAATGCTTCGGAGTTGTGGGCCGATTTACATGACCGTTTTAGCCAGGGCGATTTGCTTCGCATCTCAGACTTGCTTCAGGATTTTTTCAGTCTGAGTCAAGGTAACCTTTCGGTTTCCTCCTTTTATACCCAATTGAAGATTGTATGGGATGAGGTCTGTAATTTGAGGCCGTTGCCTACTTGTGATTGTCAAGCCTCAAAGTATCGTAAGCAAGATTTCATCTTTCGTTTCCTTCGTGGTTTAAATGATAATTTTTCAGTCCCAAAAACCCAGATTTTGATGATGAAACCCTTGCCCAGCATAAATGAAATTTTTTCCATTATTATCCAACATGAGAGGTCTCTTGCGTCTACTGTTTCTTTGTCTGATTCGAATGTATTGCTGGCTGGTCGTTATTCTAATTCTGAACCTAAAGATTCTAGGACTAGTTTCAAGAAATCTGTTTCTGCCTCTAAACGACCTTTGTGTATTCATTGTGGGCTCTACGGCCATACAGTAGATAGATGTTACAGGAAACATGGTTTCCCTCCTGGTTATAGAAATCGTAATTATCCGAATAAGTCGAATCAGATAGGTTCTTCTGCTGATGTTGATAATCCTGAGTCTGAGTCTCGTGATGTTCCTGTGGCTTTTACCAAGGATCAGTATAATAGTTTGTTACGTTTGTTGAGTGAGAAAGGGTCTGCTGCTAATGTTGTTAATCAAGATTCTTCTAAAGTGAACATGTTGCAGTCTGCCTTTGATGTGCCCTCTACTGATGCTACAGGTATGGTTCTAAGTTGTTCTTTCTTAAATGCAGCAAGTAGTGTGCCTTGGATCTTGGATTCTGGGGCTACAGATCACATCTGTAGTTCTTTAGAATTTTTTTAGTGTTATTTTTCGATTATTAATAAATTTGTTAAATTGCCAAATGGTGATCTTGTTAAAGTTAGTCATGTTGGTGATGTTAGGATTTCTAATTCCTTAGTTCTTAAAAATGTCTTTTATATCCCAAATTTTAATTTTAATCTTGTTTCTGTTAGTCAATTGACTAAGAATAATGATGTTGCACTAATTTTTTCTTCTAAATTCTGTTGTATACAGGATGTAGCTCAATGGAGGATGATTGGTTTAGCTAATAAGGTTCATGATCTCTACTATTTGGATTTTGATTCTTTTTGTAATTCTGTTCAAAATGCTTGTAATTCTATTTCTAGTGACTTTAAGCTTTGGCACGCTCGTCTTGGTCACCCTTCTCATGGGAGAATGAATTTTTTTTTCACAGTTGTTTAATAAAATTCCTATTTATTCTGGTTCTATGGACTGTGATATTTGTCATTTGGCCAAGCAAAAACGATTACCTTTTCCTGTTAGTGAATCTGTTTCTGCTTGTATTTTTGATTTGTTGCACATTGATGTTTGGGGTCCTTTCCCAGTGACAAGTGTTTATGGTTGTACTTTCTTTTTAACTGTGGTAGATGACAAGAGCAGATTTACTTGGATTTTTCCCTTAAAATTGAAATCTGATGTTAGGAAATTAATTGTTGAGTTTTGTGAAATGGTCATTACTCAGTTTGGTCTTAAGGTTAAGTGTATTCGTACTGATAATGCTAAAGAATTTTCTATGACTGGTTTTTTTAATGCAAAAGGCATTATACATCAAAATTCATGCTCACACACTCCACAGCAAAACATCATAGTAGAGAGGAAGCATCAGCATCTTCTTGCTGTTGCAAGAGCCTTAAATATACAAGCTCAATTGCCATTGCATTTTTTGTTGGATTGTGTATTGCATGCTGCTTATTTGATAAATGTGACACCTACACCTGTTCTTCAACATAAAACTCCCTTTGAAGTTTTGTTCGGTTCTAAACCAGTTTTAGAAAACATTAAGGTGTTTGGTTGTTTGGCTTTTGCTTCTGTTCTTCCTAAACCATCTACTAAGTTGCATCCTCGATCTGTAAAATGTGTTTTTATTGGTATTCCAAAAAATGTTAAGGGATACAGGTTATATGATGTTCATAATAAAAAAAATTTTGTTTCAAGGGATGTTGTTTTTTTTGAACATCAATTTCCTTTTTCTAAAGATAATTCTGTTGCTTATAATGACTTAGTTTTTCCCACTTGTGATACTGACAATACTTTTGAGGATTGTATACCTTCAGATTTTAATTTCAGTTCTCATGAGCATTCTGAAGAAGAACCAGTAGCTGATTCAGCTAATCTAGAAGAATGTCCTACTTCTTCTGATCCTACAACAGCAAGTTCTAATGCTCAGAATCACTGTTCTGAATCTTCTAATTCTGGTGATGTTCCTTCTATCCCTTCTATTAGACCATCTAGGGTCACTAGACTACCTGCAAAGTATGATGCCTATCAAGTTCATTTACCAGGGAGTAAGAATACTTCTCATACTATTCCTCATCTTATTTCTCAAGTTTTGTCTTATGATAACATTTCTTTTAAGCATTAAAATTTTGTAAATAGTGTTGATTTGCTAAAAGAACCTACTAGTCATAAACAAGCTGCTAAGCTTGAATGCTGGAAACAGGCTATGAATGAGAAAATTTCTGCCTTAGAAAGAAATCACACTTGGGATCTAGTTTCTTTACCTAGTGGCAAGCAAACTATAGGTTGTAAATGGGTATATAGAACTAAACTTAGGTCTGATGGTACACTAGAAAGATACAAAGCTAGGTTAGTTGCTAAAGGATATACTCAGCAACCTGGTTTGGATTACTTTGATACTTTTAGTCCTGTTGCTCGTATGACAACTATTCATATGCTTATTTCTGTGGCTGCTGCAAAAGATTGGCATTTGCATCAATTAGATGTTAATAATGCATTTTTGCATGGTCTGTTACATGAAGAGGTTTACATGGACTTGCCACCTGGTTTCATCCCTAGTAAACCTGGTCTAGTTTGTAAACTACAAAAGAGTTTGTATGGGCTTAAACAAGCCAGTAGGCAGTGGAATGAGAGGCTGACTTTTTCCTTAAAAGAACAAGGTTTTCATCAAGCTTCTTCTGATACTTCTCTGTTTTTGAAGGGCACTGGTTCTGATTTTATTGCATTAGCTATATATGTTGATGATATTCTTCTTCTTAGCCCTAGTATGATTGCTATAGATCAAATCAAGAATTATCTAAATGCTACTTTTAAAATCAAAGACCTAGGAGAGTTAAAATTCTTTTTAGGATTAGAAGTAGCAAGAACTAAACAAGGGATAAACTTGTGCCAAAGGAAGTATGTTCTTGAACTTTTAGAGGAAACAGGTTTTTCAGGTTCAAAGCCTGCTCCTACACCCTTTAATGACAAACAAAAAATTTCTAGAACTGATGGTATTCCTTTGACAGACATCACTTCATATAGAAGGTTGATTGGCAAACTTCTTTATTTAACAAATACTCGGCCAGATATTACATTTGCTGTTCATAGGTTGTCTCAATTCTTAGCTGCACCCACTGACATTCACTTAGCTGATGTTCATAGAATTTTGAGATACTTAAAAAGTAATCCAGGCCAAGGGTTATTCTTCTCTGCTAAGAATGATCTTAAGCTAAGTGCCTTCTCTGATTCAGATTGGGCATCTTGTCCTGACTCTAGGAAGTCTACTACAGGCTTTTGCATTTTTTTAGGGGATGCTTTAGTATCATGGAAGTCTAAAAAACAACCCACCATCTCTAGGTCTTCCACAGAAGCTGAGTATAGGGCTTTGGTTGCTGTAGCATGTGAACTTCAATGGCTTGTGTACTTAATGAATGATTTACAGCTTTCTTTTTCTTCAGTCAATCTTTATTGTGACAATCTGTCTGCAATTAAAATTGCAGAAAATCCAGTCCAGCATGAGAGGACAAAACATATCGAAATTGATTGTCACTTGATCCGGGAGAAGATTCAACAAGGATTGTTAAGATTGCTGCCTGTTTCTTCTTCAAATCAGTTAGCAGACTGCTTTACAAAGGCATTTTCACCAGCTGTTTTCAAGGAATTCATAATCAAGTTGGGCATTCAAAGCATATATGCTCCAACTTGAGGGGGTGTTAAGATTATTAGTTTGGTTAGTTAGGGTTAAAGGCCTTGTTAGTTAGGTCGTTTTATTTCTTTTCTTCTATATATTAATATTTTAGTAATATAAGAAAAACACGTGTATGATATATTTTTTGATTTTTACTCTGATAAGAAAGAAACTTTTCCTTTCCTTCTCTTTCTTCCAAAACCCCCTCCCACACTCCACATACATCCATTCATGCAAGTGACAAGAATAGAGTTAGAATACGAGATAAAGGGCAAAACATAAATATTTAAAAGCGAAGGATAAATTTATAAATAATCCGATTTTTTTTTTTAAAATCATATATAAAAACAAAGGTAAAAGAATTTGGGGCTGAGGGGCCAATTGCCCTTTCACAGCCCACATTCTTGGCCCTGCACCTACACTAAGATTTAATAAAAAAATACAAAGTAACCCTTCTTTACTATGTGAATTTTAAACACAACTTATGCAAAGACCATTCATGTTATTATTATTATCATCATCATCATTATCATTATTATTATCACTTTAAAAAATTGTAAACCTCAACCCAAAATCTCAAACTATTTCAATCTATAATATTTACCGTTTAATTAACGTGTAATCGAGATATATTGTTCGCATCCTTTTTTTTCTACCTCCATTCCATTGAGATTTAAAAGAATATATTCCTTCGTTAAGAAATCAAAGAAAATTAAAAACAAAAAAGTTTTTCAAAAAAAAAGAGTTTTGAGGACATTCACATTTTTTAAAAGATAAAAGTCTAGTCATAACTTTATTAAGTATTTGATAGAGTAATTAAAATAAGATAAAATCGAAAATTTAGTGATTAACATGAACAATTTTAAACTTAAATAACCAAAATAAAAATATGAAAGTTGAGGGATGCAATCTGCAATTTACCCTATCCAAAACCATAGGGCGACGAGAATGCATTCGTCATTCCCTTTTGTAAAAGGAAAACCCCAATTCAGCCTAACATTTGGGGAATAAAAATTCTCTATATTTTTTTTGGTGTTTCTATTCGTATTTTAAAATTAAAAAATTAAATTATAAGTTTTAATCTTAATTTAAATTTTTAATTTTGCTCAATTTTTTAACATAAACATAGCTGACATTCATTCAAACACAAAAAAATATATATGGAAACACAAACATACAAGGGAAAAGAAGAGAGAACAACACCAGACAAGACAAAAAAACAGAACAATAATAAAAAACAAACGAAAAACAACAACAGAACAACAACACAAAAGGAACACAAAACACCACCGAAAAAGGGGTAGTCACCACCCACCACGGAGGTGGAAGACAAAATCGACGAGGGGAAGAGGGAGAGACACCAGCCAGCTATCGATTTTACATTTGCATGGTTACTTCCGACGGCACAGAAAGAAAAGGGCGATGAAGGTGATGTAGCAAGAAAATCTCCAGAGTCAACGCGTCTGAATATGAAATTGTCGATGAATGGGAGGCGGGCGAAACACAAGGCGGAGTCAAAGCAACTGCCGAAGGAGGCGGCGAATCAGAGAACTGCTGCCAAAAGAGCCCGGTAGAAAATATAGGTCAGGCGCTAAACTCACTTCTCGTCAACATTCTTGATATCCCCTCACCAAGTGAAGACCTGAGCAGGGCCCCGACCACCATGGGAGACAACTCCACAACAAAATGACTAAGAATGGTCGAAAAAATAAACACCGACAAAGATAAAAAAAATTAAAAAGAAAAAAAGATGGAAAGAAAGCAACAAGAAAGAAAAAAAAAAGAAGGAAGGGTGGCCACCGCTCAAGACTTAGAGCGGTGCCACCTAAAGGAGGCTTGATTAGGGTTCGGAAAAGTTAGAGAGAAGGGAGAGAAAAGTTAGAGAGAAAAGTGCTCAAAAAATTAAATTTTAAATACTAAAGTTTAAACTAAAAAATTTTAATCCTTTAATATATACTTTATATTCTAACCTTAAATCTAGAACGAAAGTGCTTTGAATTGGCCGGAAAGACCCTTCTTTCAATGTTTTGGACCTACCCTCTAATATTTTACCAAAACATAGGCAAGGAGGTTCTTTACTTTACCATCAATTATCTCGTTTTGTTGAAATTTACCATTTTATTTTTCTATCAATAAACTATGATGTCACTTGTAAGATATAAGTTTTAAAATATAATTATTAAAAAAAAGTTTATATACTATATACTGGCAGTGTAAATTGAAAATTTTTATAAGTGTTTTAGTTTTAGGATTTAAGGTCTTAGTTTAGGGTGTAGGGTTTAAGGGTTGAGGTTTAGAATTTAGGGATATTTGTTAGAATTTAGGGTTTAGGAATTAGGGTTTAGAGGTCGGTTTTTTTTAGGGTAATACAGTTAGGATTTATGTTTTAACTTATAAACTGAATTATAATCCTAAAATCTAAATTCTTACCACTATCACTAAATTTTAAACCTCCACCCCTTAGCCCCTAAACCATGCGCCTTAAATTAAGACCCTAAACCCTAATACTAAAGTACTTGTAAAAATTTTTAATTTACACCGCTAATGTATAGGATAATAATCTAAAAATAATTATTTTGTATGAACTTTTGATATCTGATATTTCTATATTTTTTAGTCTAAATAAAAACTAATCTCATAACAAATATTTTTAACGAAATATCAACATATTGTCTGTAACATATCTGAATAAATTACCTTGGTTTATGTAGAAACCTTGGTTTATGTAGAAACGCTGTCGGAGGAGTCAAACACGGCAATGTGGGATTCAATGTTTTTTTTTTAACTTTCAGCGCAAGGAAAAAAGTCAATCCCCATCGCTTCTAGAATGCACCTTTTTTCCTAATCAATTTCTCATAATTAGATATTATTTTGGGTAAAATACATATATTATCACTCAACTATCTTTTTACTCCTATTTTGGTCACTCAACTTTCAAACTTTTCAATTTAATAATTGAACTTTATACATTAAACGTTTTTGGTCTCTCTTGAATATTTTATTTTTTTTTGAATTTTTTTAATAATGTTAAATATAAAAATGATTTAAAATAAATGATAAATAATATTTTATTATTATTAAATTTTTAAAAAATAAAATAATCGCCGCCGCTTGTCGTCACCTTCGACCTTCGAAACTAGTGGTCGTTTGACCCCAAATTGCACCAGGAGACTCGCTTTAACATACTGAGTCCGAATCTGGTGGTTCTTCCACCGGAAAATGTCCTGAAACTCGTGAATCTCGACTTAAACGTTTCAGTTTCCTCTAAAATTTTTCGGTCGGGGTAGCACCGGGAGAAGGGGTGGGCGCTTCGTTTTCGTCACCAAAATTAAATTTCAACACCAGCTCACCTTTATCGTCTTTTTCTAAGATGCATGGAAATGAAAGGACATTCTTTAGCAATGATGAACGGAACTCTCCTCTAATAGTGGGATCTGAGTCAGCTAAGGAAACTTACAATCTAGCTGCCAAATCATGTTCCAGTGGGGTCGGGCTGCAAGATGTGCCCATAGTGTTTGGGCAAAGTCCGAATGTTAACATAACGAACAATATTAGGTCGTTAAGCCCATGGAAGGAAGTGTCCATCTCCCATGGATCCAGACTTCAAGAAGTTTCCATTCAGGAGGTCAGTTTTCAAGACGTGTTCCGTTTCGATGGTGGATCACTCAAGCCGGTTAATTAAGATAAGGGAGACTGCAACGAAGGGTTTGGTCGCAACTCTCCCGGCCACAATCTTCTGTTCTGGAAGGGTCTCGATCGAGCAAATTGGTGGGCAAATGTGGCCAATCTCAACAGCATGGCCAAATCCCAAGAAAAGCCGATCAAAAGCAGAAAGAAGAAACAACGGCTACCCAAGCCATCACCGACGAAAGTCAGGTCGCGGACTCTGAATCCATCGCAACCATCAATTGTGAGAAACAACAACAATCCGAGGGAATCTACTGCCACAGTCATCTTGGGTCGAAGGATTGGGGTTGATTTCAACGCTACCGAGGAAGCGATTTTGGAGAAGCTTCAAGAGATCGAGGGGAGGGAAACCTGCTGATATTCCCCAGGTTTTTCATTTTCGTGTGAACCAAATCAATCACTAAAATGAGTTTTAGCATAACCACGTAGAACGTAAGAGGGCTGGGAAGACCGAAGAAATTGAGAGCAGGAATTTGTTTTCCTC
The DNA here is from genome assembly GCA_030270665.1 of Hibiscus trionum. NCBI lineage: Eukaryota > Viridiplantae > Streptophyta > Magnoliopsida > Malvales > Malvaceae > Hibiscus > Hibiscus trionum. The sequence goes on along the minus strand of BSYR01000021.1, from coordinate 2,183,564 downwards.
ATGCAATATTCGCGCGGTTTTCATTTAGGAATCAAAGCTGTCAGTTATCAAGCCGTGGCAATTTCGTAGGATATGGGGATGCAAGTCGAGGATCATGATCTCTACTCCATCCAATGGTTCCTTAGGTGGTCTAATTTCTATAGTGGATCCCAATTTCTATATAATTGACAACCAAGTGGTCCTTGAGAGGGCCAACTTGCTAGAAGACACGTTCTGCGAATATGGGTGGAAGTGTTGTTTGGTGAACATTTATACGTCAAATGATCCGAGTGCAATGAAGAGTTTTTTTCGATCAGTTGACTAGCTTGTTCTCGTCTAGGAATCCGCCGATGACTATAGGGGAGATTTCAACGCAATCAAATCAAAAGAGGAGAAGTTTGGGGAAGGATTTGATTCTCAAGCTACAATGGTTTTTGCAGATTTCATACAGGTAAACAATTTGATCGACTTGCCCCTGGTAGATAGTGCGTTCACATAGTTCAGAGGGGGCGACAGTTCTTCTGCAAGTAGGTTGGACATATTTTTGGTTTCCTCGGAGGTGCTAAACAAGTTCCCTTTACTCACCCAAAAAGCAAAGCTTAGAAGTGTGTCCGATCATAAGCCAGTGGTATTAAGCGTAGAAAATGTAGGCCACCGAGCAAAGCAATTCAAAATTTTCAACTATTGGGCTGACGACCCAGGTTACATGGATTTGGTGAATTCGTCAGTGGTAGAAAACAAAGGTTGTGGAGTTGGTCACTTGCTGAGAATTATCAAAGGGAAAACAAAATCATGGGTGCAAGTTCAGAGAGACAAAAGTTCAGGCTCATCTGTTGCAATTGAAAGAAAATTACAGGAGCTGAAGACAGAGCTATTGTCAAACGGGAACAAACCAGAAACTTTGAAAGATATACAGATGTTAAGAATAAGATTATGAGATGCATATTGAAAAGAAGAAAAGGAGTGGCTCCAAAAATCAAGGTTGAAATGATTTAAGGAGAGGGACATGAACACGACTTTTTTCCACGCCACGACATCGATACTGTAGAACTAATGTTTTGATATAATAATTGAAAAATGTTTTGGACTGATTTAAAAAGTATTTAAAACAATTTCCAAAGTCCAAATAACTTGAAACTATGTTTAGGGATATTTTATAAATGGTTTTGCATGTTTTCAAAAGCCAAAGTACACAAAACCTTCCAGGCGTTTCGAAACACCTTAGGGCGTTTCGATACGGTGTATTCCAGTAGCAAAAATGTTTCGATATGGGTATCGAAATGGGCATTCCCTGGATGAGATTTTTGCCAGCGTTTCGAAACGGGCTATGCCGTTTCGATACACCTACGTGGCTTCGACCACAACGGCTATAAACCCCAACGGCTATTTTCCCAACTATCATTTAAATGCAGAGCGTTTCGATACGGGTCTAGGCATTTCGATACGCGTTCCGAAACGGCCAAAGGGTGTTCCGATACGGGTGCCTTGTCAGTTGCAACGACTCTTTCTACTTAAAGGACGTTTCGAAACGGTCACGAGTGTTTCGAAATGAGGAGCTGCAAAACTGTATTTATGGTGGGAATTAAAGTCCTCAATGGCTCCAATTCAACCCCAACGGCTAGTAACGACTATAAACTCATCAAAGAGTATAAAAGGGACCTCCAAGCATCAAGATATGGTTAATGCTTCAATTGTCAATCAACAAATGATCAAATTGTGTCTTTGTACTTAAATTGTCAATTCTTGTATAGACAAACACTAGTGAGCCGAAATTGTCAAATTTGCTCAAGTGTTTTAGGTTTTGGGTGAGTGCTTTAATTGTGCAAACAAACACCTATTAGATGGATTTGTGTTTGCTTTCATTATCTCTTTGTAAGAGAGGGTTTGATCAAGGCTTTGGGTAGAAAGCTTGATCGGTGTAAAGGGTTTCCTCCTAAGCCTAGAAAAGGGGACGAATCAATAGTGGATTGATTGGAAATCCTTAGTGGGGAGCTAAGGAAGTGGATGTAGACCTTGGTTAGAAGGTTGAACCACTATAAATCATTGTGTCAATTTTCTTTTTAGCTTCCTCAACCCTAACACCCAATAATCCACCTCTCCACCACTTGGTGAGCCACATTGGTTGATCGAATCGAGCTCCTCACAACTCAACAGATACGTATGGAACATAACCATATTTCATCCATCTGTGTCGAGAATGTAACCCTTACAGAAGCTAAATCCATCAACCAGGCCTTCAAAAAACATTTTGAAGAGGCTTATAATAAAATGCCCACAGTGCCAGTAAAAAGCTATGCATGTTTCACCAGGAAGCTGAGTGTAGAGTCGACTCAATACCTCAAAGCCCCTTTCACTGCGGGAGGAGTATGGGACGCGATTCAAACAACGAACGAGATGAGAGCACCGGGACCAGACGGGTTTAATCTCGATTTTTTCAAAAAGTTCTAGCCACTAATTGGTAACGAGGTAATGGGTTTCTTCGAGAATTTCCACAAAGGAATCATCACTGATATGCCCTTTAATCATTCCTACATAGCTTTGATACCTAAAGTAAAGGCACCATCAGTTATTGAAGAATTCAGACCGATAAGTATGGTAGACAATATATACAAAATCCTTGCATGTGTGCTGTCTAAAAGGTTGGCAAAATGTATAAGGGATGTTGTGGGAGAAACGTAGTTTGCCTTTACGGCAGTAAAACATATAACGGATTGCACTCTAATTGCCAACGAAACAATCGACTATTTGAAGAAGAATAAGTGTGAGGTAGTAATGTTTAAGGCGTATTTTAGCAAGGCATATGATATTGTAGATTGACACTTCCTGAACTTCATATAGCATAAAATGGGTTTTGGCTCGGTATGGAGAAAATGGATCCACTGTTGTTTATCCACGGCTTCAATATCTGTCTTGACCGATGGGCAAGCAGCTGAATGTTTCAAGATTAAGAGAGGATTACACCAGGGTTGCCCTCTTTCACCATTATTGTTCAATATTATAGGTGAAGCCCTCAACATACTAATTCACAATGCAACGAAGTTAAAGGTGATAAAAGGGGTAAAGGTGGGTACGAGCGAGTTAACCATAACTCATCTACAATTCACAGATGACTTAGTACTTTTTTTTGAGGCAAAACCTGAATACATTGTAAACTCAAAAAGGCTCTTACGGGTCTTCGAATTAGCATAAGGCCTACGCTTGAATATGGCAAAGACGAAACTGTTCAGCATAAACATCGAAGATTCAGTGTTAAATTCCTGGGCCACAAGTATCAAATGTCATACGGATAAGCTTCCAACTACATATCTTGGTCTACCCCTTGGCCACTCGCGAAACTCGTTGGAGCTGTGGAAACCGGTAGTGGAAAGGTTTGAAACAAAATTAGAAGGGTGGAAAGGGAAGTTAATGTCTTTTGCAGGTAGATTAAACCTCGTTAAATTAGTTTCGAACAACTTACCTGTATTTTTTATGTCTATTTTTCAGATGCCGACAGTAGTAGTAGTTCAACTCGACAAGTTAATAGTAAATTTTCTCTGGGGCTCGAACAGAGAAAGGACCATACATTGGGTGAGATGGGATAATATGTCAAAGCCAAAGATGGTGGGTGGACTAGGTGAATTGAGGACTCTTCTAGAGTTTATACGCCAAAAGCTTTCTGCATCCTATCTTCGACTCGTGGTGAAAATACACAAAAATATGAAAATTAATTTGGTCAGGTTTGGCCCCTCTGAATATAGAGGTTTTCTTATGGAAAGTAGTACAAGAAAGATTAACGGTTAAAGTTGAGCTTCTCAAAAGATTATAATCAAACTTCATATCACCATTATGTGTGCTGTGTGACAGTGATCGAGACCGTCAACCACTTATTTTGCCATTGCCATGTTACTTGGAAGTTATGGCAAAAGTGGAACGGTAATTGGAACTTATGCTTTTCTAATGCCAACCACCTCTAAAGATATCCTTTTATCATGTCAATCATACGCGGTTAAAGATTCTCTACAATTATTCTGGCTATTGGGGTTCTTTGGAATTGTTTGGTCGATTTGGATGCACTGAAACGATATTGTTTTCAACAGAAAAGTATGTAGTCTGGACAAGCTCTATGATATTGTATCACTGAGAATTGATCATTGGAGCAGAAGCATTTGTCCCGATTCATTCCCAATCATCACTAATTTTTTAAGATGCCCCAGGGCTGTTGCATTTTCACCAAAATTGAGATCAAGGCATGCCCAGGAGAAATGGTATCCACCAGCGCAGTGAACACTCAAATTTAACGTAGACTCGGCCGTTTGTGGTGGTTACGGTAATGCTGTAATCGGTGAACTTTTACGCGATCACAAAGGGACTCGACTTATATCGTTTTCGGTTAACATTGAAAAATCATATCCGACTGATGCGAAAATGTAGGCAGTTGTAGAAGCTATGCGGATGTTCATGAAATCAAAATGGTCAAAGTCACACAAGCTAATCGTGGAGTCGAATTGCGCACTTGCTATAAGTTAAATTAAAAATCTCATGTTAACTCCACTATGCTTTGCAGACAAGATAACAAGATGTAAGGCATTGAATGATAAGTATGATTGAAAGGTGACCTTTGCATATAGGGAAAATAATTCCGATGCTCATCAGTTGGCTTGGGCAGGTGTTAGGGTGCAACTCCATTGATGGCAAGGGGAGCAAAGTTAAAGTAGGGTTCGATGAAAAGGAGCATGTAGGCTTTCTTTTTGGGACATTTTCAGAATGCTTTCTGATTCAGATCACGACTGTGTTTGTGTGCTATAACTTGCATGTAGTCTCTTTTTTTGGACATATGGCAGGGTTGAGTTGAGTTGTATCGACAGCTGATATGTGGCACTCTTTCTTCCATATAGGGTTAGAGAGGTTTTTAATGAAGTCTCTGTCAACGTCGCGTTTCCATTATTATCATAAGAAACCAAATATTTATCTTTAAAAAAAACTATTGAGTCTGACTTGTTTTGACTAATGAACTACAAAAAATTAAAATTTGACCACCCAATTATTTAATTGGATCTATTTTAACCACCAGTCGTTAAAATCTAAAAGAGAGGTGACGTGGTTGTTAATGGAAATTTGTATAATTACACATTTAGTCTCTGTTAGTTACCTATTCTATCAATTTGATCCTAATTTTAATTTAATTAAATTAACTAATAAATTAAGCATTTAATTAGGTGCCAACACATGTCATCACCTTATTGGACGAATTTAATTATTTGATTTTATTTACTAATTTTAATAAAACAAATAGAACTTTTGCTTGGATAGAAATCGAACCTAGATTCTCTAAGAGTAAACGGTATAAGTTTGCCACTGAACCAAGTAACCATTTATAATATAAAATACACAATGTAATATATCTTTATCGACCTCCCTGAATAGTGTCAATCTTTATCGACCTCTAATCAGGGGAACCTCATATTAACATGTTCATCATATATCTTTATGGCAGCAATGTTAAATTGAAGGATGTAGCTTGGAGACTAAAACTATTCAGAAAATGGAACTTTTAGTATCGAATACTTTGGAATAGAGAATGAGTTTAGTCATCCCATTTGCCTTTCTTCATTTTTTTCATCACATAAATGTGCAAATCATCACCACCAGATATGAAATTCATTCTACATCTCATGTTGTTTCTTCATTAACATGATTTCAAGTTGATTGAAAGGGGAAAATAAAATTATCAAATAAAAACAAATAATTGAATTCCTCCAATAAAGTGATAATATGTGTCGGCACCTAATTGAGTGATTAATTAATTTAATTAAGTTAAATTAGGATCAAATTGATAGAATACGTAACTAACAGAGACCAAATGTGTAATTATACAAATTTCTATTAACAACCACGTCACCTCTCCATTAGATTTTAAGGTCTGATGGTCAAAATAGGTCCAATTAAATAGTTGTGTGATTGGATTTTAAATTTTTGTAGTTCGGTGGTCAAAACAAATCAGACCCAATAATTGAGTGGTTACCCAAATAGTTTATCCTAAAACATATTTCTGGAAAATACTGTTTACACTTTTAGAATGACAGCACTGCTGATTTTTATAGAGTAATAATTTCTGCCTAATACGCCGTATCTTATACCGTTTAATCCAAGATATTTTTATTTCATAGCAAATCTTAGTTGATTAGACTAGCCACTAGGTAGTTTTATGCTATTCTATAAAAATATATAAATATTTGTTTAATTAATACTCGTAGACACTAGTTAAAATTCATTTAATTCTGAAGAAATATTGAATATATTGTTTTTATTAAATTCAATAAAAACAATTTATTTTTTATTTAGCCACTGATTTTTGATCCACTAGGTAGACCATTTCATATCAGATTTTGTAGAGGTCCATTATGAGATGACTTTTCGATCCCAGTTTTTTTCATTCACAATACTAAAATTTAAACCTCAGACATTGTTTAAGAGATCTAGTGTCTCATCCTACTAGACCAATTGATTGTTGGTATATTTCATTTATCTTTTTAAATATCATGTTAACCATAGTTTAGGGGTTTACGTTTTAAGATTTTAGAGTTTAGTGGTTGTAGTTGATTTAGGGTTAGAAATTTATATGTTAATTTTAATGTAAAGATAGGCATGCTTGTGAATTTTTACAAGGTAATATCTATTTATATATATTCGTAACTCTTTGACAATGCACACATATTTTACAACAAAATGATTAAACCCAGATCTCCTAAAATAAATATCATTCACTTTTCCACTAGAACTACTTGTTGAGTTTTAAACTTAATCTTTCTTTAAATGCATTAAATACACTCATTAATATTTTTTATTCAATTAATTACAGAGAGCTCAGCAGCTACGTCATCTAAGGATAGTAAAGTAGTGCAATATTTTTCTTTTTAAAATTATAAACAAGCTCCAAAAATAATCTCAAGTTTGGTTCCAAATTATAAACTAATTTTCAAAAGGAGAAAAAGAACTAGAAATAGTTGGAATTTAATTAGACTAATTAACACGTGAAAAACAAAAGAAGAAAAATCCCACTCCAAATTTTGTTAAAGAAATAAGACACGACATTTGTTGTGTGAATTTTATAAATAATTCAATCCATGTGAAATCGAGTAAAAATTTTCTGCCCCTGATCATGTCTCTTTATATGTCCTTATTAAAAAACACTTAAAAATTAAAATTTAACCTTAACCCTAATTTTTATATTTTAAACCCTAAAAATACATTTTACCTCTAATTCCCTGCACCCTAACTCTAAATCATAATCTTAAATCCAAAACACTAAGCCCGCTATTTTAGAATAGAAGCACTAATGGAGGTATAGTTAAGGGTAGACGATTTTCATCCTGTTAAATTACCTTGAAAATTTTTAAGTTTGACGTATGAAAAGGGGCCGCCAGCAGCCATGCATGCATTACTGTCATCGCTGTATATATACATATGCCAAACTTTGCTTTTTCTTTCAACACCATTCTCATTTCTTAACAAAACAAATCCAATTTCTTTCTTTTTTTTGATTCTTTCTTTAATTTGAGCTCCGGGAACGATCAAGTTCTGAAAGTGTTTTGGTGGGTGTTTTGATCATGGAGGGTGGTGATATTTATAAAGCGAGTGCTAGCTTAAGGGGAAGTATACGGGCCGGGAGTTCTTCCGTATGGAGGAACACCGGCGCCGAAGTTTTCTCGAGGTCTTCCCGAGATGAAGACGACGAAGAAGCTCTGAAATGGGCCGCACTTGAGAAACTACCCACCGTTGCCCGTCTACGGAAAGGTATATTGGCCAGCTCTCAAGGCGGTGCCAATGAAATCGATGTGTTCGACATCGGGTGGCAAGAACGGAGGGCTTTGCTCGAGAGGTTGGTTAAAGTTGCCGAGGACGATAATGAGAAGTTCTTGTTGAAGCTCAAGAATCGTGTCGACAGGTATCTAGTTATTGCGTTTTTAATGTTTGGTTATAGGGGACAGACTTAAAGATTTTAAGTGAGGAGTGTGAACTGTGAACCGCTAGAGAGTTATATTCGAGGACGGACACAGAAATTTACATCATGAGTATAAACTGTTAGAGTTATATTAGAAAGGATGAAAATTGTCTATCCCTAACTATATGCCCCCATTGGTGCCTCCATTTTAAAATAGCGGGTTTAGGGTTTGTGGTTTAAAGTTGGGGCTTAGGGGTAGGGAATTAGGGGCATGGTGTATTTTTAGGGTTTAGGATATGGAAATTAAGGTTATGACTTAGAATTTAATTTTTAGTTGTTTTTTAGTAGGGGTCATATAAGCAGGCATAGTTAGTGGCATAAGATTTTTACTCTATTAGAAATATAGGAGGTGTGAAATTATAAAATTTCAGGGGTTCAAATTTAAATCATCAATAGAAAATACATAAAAACACATAAACTATATGAGAATTTTAAATTTTTATGGGGTGTGACTGCCCCTCCAGCACCCCTCGGTCAATTCATAATTATATTAAAATTTTAAGTAATACGAAATTACAAAATTTCTAGTGATGTGAACTGTCCTCCAGCACCCTCTCGTCCATCTTGTTTGGTTACATGGAAACGGGAAAGAAAAAAACAAACTCAGTGTTTTTGTATCAATAATCATTTGCGTTGGAAATTTTCAGGGTTGGCATCGATCTCCCCACCATTGAAGTCAGATTCCAAAACCTAAATATTGAAGCTCAAGCTTTTGTAGGCACAAATGCTTTGCCTACAGTTGTTAATTTCATGACCAATATATTTGAGGTACCAACCTGGAAAATACTTCACAGATTCTTTTAATGTTTGCTTGAATATTTTCCTGACATTTTGTTTATTCTGTATTGTGATTAAAGAACTTGTTCATTGAGTTGGGCATTCTTTCTAGTAGAAAGAAGAAGCTAACAATCCTCAAAGATGTCAGTGGCATCATCAAGCCTGGCAGGTAACCTCAAGTTTTGATCTTTTACAGTTTTACTGTTAAATTTAACTTTGGGGTTTCCTAAAATTAATCAAAATCCATTCTTCTTTTGCATTTCCTACAGGATGACACTGCTTTTGGGTCCTCCAAGTTCTGGGAAAACCACTCTCTTGTTGGCTTTAGCTGGGAAGCTTGATACTGCTCTCAAGGTGCTCTACAAAATTCAGCTTTGGTTTCTGGGATTCTTGTTTCTTTTGCACTGGATTTTTGGTCTTGATCTTGTTTGTTTCTAATCTGAAAATGGAATTCTGTTGCAGTGTTCTGGGACAGTGACTTACAATGGGCATAACATGAATGAGTTTGTGCCCCAGAGAACTGCTGCTTACATCAGTCAACATGATCTTCATATAGGAGAAATGACTGTGAGGGAAACTTTGGCCTTTTCTGCAAGATGCCAAGGGGTTGGAGATCGTTATGGTTAGTTTTGTTTGATTGCAATCATGTAGATGTATTTTTGACCGGGGACGGACGCAGGATTGTATGTTAAGGGGTTCGGAGGAATAGATTTTCAATAGAAAATACATAGAAAATTTCTAAAATAATTTTAAATCATATCTGAATTTCAAATTTTTAGCGGCGACTGACCTCTCCAGCCACCTCTCGGTCATCCATTTTTTGGGTGGAACATATAACTTTCCTTTTTTGATTCTACAAACCATGAAAATTTGTTGTTTTGGTGTGTCTCAGATATGTTAGCAGAATTGTCAAGAAGGGAGAAACAGGCAAATATTAAACCTGATCCTGACATTGATGTCTTCATGAAGGTAAGATTAATTTAGACATATTTGAATATTTGATTATATCTGGTTGAACCCAAGAGTTTAACTCGGTTCATGCAACCATCTTTGGGGTTCGAATCCGAACATTTGAAATCTCCTTTGTAACAGAACAAAAAAAAATTGAATCATGACAATAGGAAACAAGATTGACCGAGAATCAGAAATTGAGTCATGTATTTATGATTTACTTTGTCATTTTTAAAATTTCAGGCAGCAGCAACAGAAGGTCAGGAAGCAAATGTAATCACAGATTATATTCTAAAGGTATGGTTTAAAGAATCTGAAGTAATGAAAGATGTCCAAGCACTAAGAAGAAAAAAAATCTTTACTTATTGAATTCTTTTGCCATAAATTCTGCAGATTTTAGGACTGGAAGTATGTGCAGACACTATGGTCGGAGATGAAATGGTAAGGGGTATCTCTGGTGGACAAAAGAAGCGTGTCACAACAGGTGAAATGCTGGTTGGACCAGCAAAGGCGCTGTTTATGGATGAGATATCAACTGGTCTGGACAGCTCTACAACTTTCCAAATTGTGAATTCCCTCAAGCAAACCGTCCATATCCTTAATGGGACAGCAGTGATCTCTCTTCTCCAACCAGCTCCAGAGACTTATGATCTTTTCGATGACATTATTCTCCTTTCCGATGGCCGGATAGTATATCAGGGTCCTCGCGAACACGTGCTGAGCTTTTTCGAATCCATGGGGTTCAGGTGTCCTGAGAGAAAGGGTGTAGCGGACTTCTTGCAAGAAGTAAGCCTTAACGATGGTTTTCTTCATTTTTTCATTGGGACAAAGTTCCCATTCCATGGCAATTAGTTTTAACTGGCTTTTTACATTTCAGGTTACATCAAGGAAAGATCAATTGCAGTATTGGGCACGTAGAGACCAACCTTACAGGTTTGTCACGGCAGATGAATTCGCCGAGGCATTCCAATCGTTCCATGTTGGAATGGAAGTTACAGATAAACTTCGAACTCCATTTGAAAAAACAAAGAGCCATCCCGCTGCTTTGACAACAAAAAAATATGGTGTTGGAAAGTGGGAGTTGCTGAAAGCTAGCATAGCAAGGGAATTTCTGCTGATGAAAAGAAACTCTTTCGTCTACATCTTCAAGTTTATTCAAGTATGTATTGCTAATGATACATAATTCTTGTACCACAATTGTTATTGTTTGCATGACTCTAACTTTTTTATTTTATTTTTCATAGCTCACATTTATGGCAATAATGACTATGACACTCTTTCTGAGGACTGAGATGAGCCGAGATTCAGTTGCCGGGGGAGGAGTCTATATGGGGGCCGTTTTCTTTGGCTTGATTATGATAATGTTCAATGGAATGTCTGAGCTTTCAATGACCATTAATAAGCTTCCTGTCTTTTACAAGCAAAGAGACCTCTTATTCTTTCCTTCATGGGCATATGCTCTACCAACATGGATTCTCAAGATTCCTATCACATTTGTAGAAGTTGCCATATGGGTATTTATTACCTACTATGTCATTGGATTTGATCCGAATGTTGAAAGGTAAACAAAATAAATGACCATAAAAATTTATTGTGGAACTTAAACTATTGGTGTATGTATACTTAAACAGTCAATTAGCTATGATCCGAATTGATGCGCAAGAAATTTGTTTGGTGCAGGTTGCTTAGGCAGTACTTTGTACTTGTTCTCGCTAACCAGATGTCGTCGGGGTTGTTTCGCTTCATTGGAGCAACTGGTAGAAACATGATTGTGGCTAACACTTTCGGCTCATTTGCTTTGCTTGTACTTTTTGCATTGGGTGGCTTTGTCCTGTCACGAGGTATGATAAGTCTTAGACACATAATCAGGCATCAAACTTTTCATGAAAACTAAACTCTTTTCTAATTGATTTTCTTTGTTTAATGTCATAGGTGACATAAAGAGCTGGTGGATATGGGGTTACTGGATTTCGCCTATAATGTATGGACAAAACGCATTGATGGTTAATGAGTTCCTTGGAAACCAGTGGAGTCATGTAAGGCTTTGAATCTGCAATCTTTATGGTTTTGCTTTTATCTCTAAACAATCTTCTAATCATATGTTCTTTCGTATCAAAGACTTTACCGAACTCAACCGAACCAGCCGGAATCGAAATTTTGAAGTCCAGGGGTTTCTTCACAGATCCAAATTGGTATTGGATCGGAGTAGGAGGATTGATTGGATTCACCATATTGTTCAACTTTTGTTTCACTGTGGCTCTCACCTATCTAAACCGTGAGTAAAGCTTTATCTATTTAAAACACAATCCTCTTCATAAGGGAGAGCTAATCTTTTACCTTTTATCAAATAAACATGCAGCATTTGGGAGTTCTCGGGCCGTAATAACAGAAGAAACGGAAAGCAATGAACAAGCCAATAAAGCTGGAGTTGGTGGAAGCATTCAGTTAACAAATAATGAAAGTAGCTCAAATCATGTAACTGGATCAGGTATTAAAACTGATCTAGATTTGTATGTGTTATTATTTACAAGCCATTTTATAGAATGCTAAATCCAGTTGATATGCAGAAATTCAAGAGGATGTTCAAAGAAGCATCTCATCGAAGTCCTCGTCTATAACTGAGGCAACTGTTGGGGCCATTGCCATCAAGAAAAAGGGAATGGTTCTTCCATTTGAGCCACATTCCATCACATTTGATGACATTATTTATTCTGTTGATATGCCACAGGTAACACAAGGTTCCATGTATAAATTCCATATATGTTCAATGGTTGGACTCTATTGTTCCTCATGTTAATATGGTCAACATATATGAAAGTTTATTCGATTCGTCTGAAACTTTTCAGGAAATGAAAGAACAAGGTGTTACTGAAGATAGGTTGGTGCTACTGAAGGGTGTTAGTGGTGCTTTTAGACCTGGAGTTCTTACAGCTCTAATGGGTGTTAGTGGTGCGGGTAAAACCACTCTTATGGACGTCCTTGCTGGTAGGAAAACCGGTGGCTATATAGATGGGAACATCACAGTTTCAGGTTTCCCAAAGAACCAAGAAACATTTGCTCGAGTATCTGGATATTGTGAACAAAATGATATTCACTCTCCTCATGTCACTGTGTATGAGTCTCTGCTCTATTCCGCTTGGCTTCGACTGCCCGCGGAAGTTAATGCTGAAACTAGAAAGGTTGGAATTTACGAAACTCTGAACTATTTCAAGTTTCTAAATCTTCCTTGATATATGTTATATGTTTCTACTATGATAATCCAATAGATACCATAGGGTATTGAACTCCAAGGAATTGTTCAAGTCGAAAAGTTTTTAGTTGATACCCTTTTATTTCCTACTAAACAGAGTCCGGCAAAATAACTCATTTTTCTCAATGATCACTCTGGTATGGCTTATGTTAATAGTTTTGCTTTGAATTGTCTTTCCAGATGTTCATCGAGGAAGTCATGGAACTCGTGGAATTGAACCCGTTGAGGCAAGCACTAGTTGGTTTACCTGGTGTAAATGGTTTATCAACCGAGCAGCGAAAGAGGCTCACGATTGCTGTTGAGCTTGTGGCGAACCCTTCGATCATTTTCATGGACGAGCCAACTTCAGGGCTTGATGCAAGAGCTGCGGCAATTGTTATGAGAACCGTTAGGAACACGGTGGACACTGGAAGAACAGTTGTGTGTACCATCCATCAGCCAAGTATCGACATATTTGAAGCATTTGATGAGGTGAGGAACTTGAAAGTCAATTTGGAAAGAATTTATTGCATCATTGTTGGCTGTTCATATGAGTTTATAACTGAACAAAACATGAAATTGCAGCTATTCCTTATGAAACGGGGAGGACAAGAGATATATGTCGGGCCATTAGGACATCATTCTAAACATCTAATCAAGTACTTCGAGGTACGATGAAATAAAAGACATCGAATAACAAAGTTAGTATAACTTATTTTTCCAACATTATAATGTTCATCTTTCTCCAGGGAATTCAAGGAGTTAGCAAAATCAAAGATGGATACAATCCGGCTACTTGGATGTTGGAAGTTACCACATCAGCACAGGAATTATCTCTAGGTGTTGATTTCGCTGATATCTACAAAAACTCGGATCTTTACAGGTAATGATATGTACTCAGACTGAACATTGCAACAAAAAGTTGTAAACTGATTCAACCAATTACATTAATTCAGCATGAGATCGATATCCGGGATAGCTGTCTTAACTAACTCGAGTTTGCTACTAATGTATGTCATTTGTTCAGGAGAAACAAAGCTCTTATTGAAGATTTAAGCAAGCCTGCTGCTGGTGCAAAGGAACTCTATTTTCCAACTCAGTACTCTCAGTCATTCTTGACTCAGTGCACTGCTTGCTTGTGGAAACAACACTGGTCATATTGGCGCAACCCGCCATATACCGCTGTTCGATTTCTTTTTACCACTGTAATAGCATTGATGTTTGGGACACTGTTCTGGGACCTTGGCTCGAAAACGTAAGCTACAAGCCAAACGAAAAAGCTCATGCTTAAATGTTTGTTTCCAGCAACTTCATATATCTGTCACAATTGTGGATTACAGGACTAATAGGCAAGATCTGACAAATGCAATGGGTTCAATCTATGCTGCTGTTCTTTTTCTTGGTGTCCAAAACGCTTCATCTGTGCAGCCTGTTGTTGCTGTTGAAAGAACGGTGTTTTATCGAGAAAGAGCCGCCGGAATGTATTCTGCCATGCCATATGCCATTTCACAAGTATGATTTTACGAATTTGAAAAGTTGGAAAAACTTTGAAAAGCTTCGAAACGGTTAAGAAATTTAAACAAACTTCCATTTTTGCAAATTGCAGGTCTTAATCGAGTTGCCTTACATTTTTGTTCAAGCCGCTGCGTATGGCCTCATAGTCTACTCTATGATCGGATTCGAATGGACCGCTGCAAAGTTCTTCTGGTATCTCTTCTTCATGTACTTCACCTTCCTATATTTCACCTACTATGGCATGATGGCTGTTGCTGTCACACCAAACTACCACATCGCAGCAATCGTTTCCGCCGCATTCTATGGAATATGGAACCTGTTTTCAGGGTTCATCGTCCCACGACCGGTACATTCTTCGTTTCTTTTCATCACGTGATTCTCCATTGTTTAAGTGCATTCAGATTTCTTGATAACTCAACTTAAACTCGATCGATTTTGCAGAGCATGCCTGTATGGTGGCGATGGTACTATTATATTTGTCCGGTATCTTGGACCTTCTATGGATTGGTTATTTCGCAATTCGGAGACCTACAAACGGCCCTCAACGATGGAGACTTTGATGGTCAGACGGTGGAACAATATTTCAGAAGTACTTACGATTTCCGACATGATTTCCTGGGAGTTGTGGTTGCCGTAATTCTTGGTTTCACTGTGCTGTTTGCATCCATCTTTGCTGTTTCCATTAGGCTGTTTAATTTCCAAAGACGTTAAGATACAAATTCTTTCATTGTAATTTAATAAAAAAACTCTATGAAAATGGAGTATTTCTTCTTCTTTTTTTGAATTTTTCTTAATTATAAAATATGTAATCTCCTATATAACAAAATTAGACAATAATTGTAAAAAGAAAATCATTGAAGATTAATTTTTAAAATGACACCTATTTCTAACACATAAACAAAGACCTGTTGAGTACAAATAACAACAATGCAAGCACTTTCAGGACAATCAGCCACTTTCAGATGAACAAATAAATTGGCAGGGCATGTTCCGAAATTACAATGAAATACCCTTTCAGTACAAACACATCAGGAAACCAAACAATATTGTCATCACTTACAGGTTTTCGGCTTTGCATTATGCTGATCCAAATTCGGTAAACCATTTTTCATGCTTCTCAATATCTGCTTGTGAAACACTTCGCTGGACCTTCGACAAGGCTTCTTCAAAGTCACACATCGCGACCGGATCGTTTGAAATCTCATCTTTGGACATATTCTTGATCTCCTCACGGGTTTTCCCAGCTATTTTACGCCTCATGCCATTTAAGGAAGCATCACGACAAACATTGGTGAGATCATCCCCACTATACCCTTCTGTTTGACGAGCCACTTCATCAATATCCACGTCAACGGATACCTGCCACATTACCACACGGACAAGGTAAGCTCTTCATGCTAAGAGTCTTGATGCTCAAAGCACAAGAAATGGCCAACTCAAACTCAATTCCATAACAGGAATACTATGCTAGCCATTGGCCAATGTTTTTCAGGGTTCATTTGGAAGGAAACTGGAGTAACTTCGATCTGTAAGTATTGATCCAAGCATTAAATCTTTCAATTGAAAAAAAAAAGTGAACTGTGTTGATGGATCCGTGCCTATATAAAATTTTGATAGGAAAAAGAAACATCGAAAATATTTGGTTTTTAAAGAGGGTATGGAGCTATGTTGCTCTAGTTCTTTATTTTTCTTGTAGCATCCATACCCTACACCCATGTCTAACACAAATCCGGCTACGGGTAGATGGATATAACTCCAAACATCCACCATTGTCACCAAAAAGAAGAAACTACTTGGCTGCCAAATTTCTTGTTCTCATCTGACAGATTAATGAAGAAATGGGTAAAACAAAGAAGATAACCATAAGACAAAGTCATAAGAATCCCAAGATTCAATCATAGATTAGTATGAGTATTACCTCAACTGTTTTTAAATTGATCCGAATAAGCTCCTTACGACTCTCAAAATTGGGCAGGGGAATGTAAATACGCTTTTCCAGTCGCCTCCTACGTTCCATGAAGAATAATTAGATACAACAAATGTAAACCAATAACTTTAACCATGAGATATCTCAATTGTATGACTTGGTGCAAATAAGATACCCAGTCAAATGAAAATGAGAGGAGAAAAAATTCAAAACTAGAACATGTAAAAAATAAACAGGACAAACCTGAGTGCCTCATCTATGTCCCATGGGAAGTTAGTTGCAGCCAAAACCATCACTATTTTACGGCTACCATCTTCATTTGTGCCTGTATTATTTACACCATCTACCTGAACAAGCAGTTCAGATTTTACCCTTCTAGACGACTCATGCTCCCCGGAAGCCCTAAACCAAAAATAAATAAATAAATAAAAATATTGCATTCAAAGTCAAGAGTATGCAAAATCCATACCCAAAAGGAAGAGAGAGATCAATGCACCAATAAATGCCCAAGCACGTCTATCTGTGAAAACTTCTGAATAAAACGTTAAAATACTGGCCCCCCATCATGCAAGAAAATAAACACAAAATATTTGAACTCTCTACATCAAGAATAAATGAAAGCTAACTGCCAAGATAGATCCCAGATAAAAGTCAAACTGTGCAGAATCAAGCAGCAAACTTACCCACGGGCATTGCAAAGGGAGTCAATTTCATCAATAAAAATTGTACTAGGAGCATAAGCTCTTGCAAGGTCAAACAAGCACCGGACCATGCGCTCACTCTCCCCACGCCACTTTGAGGCTAATGTAGCAGAAGAAACATTGAAAAAGGTTGTACCGCATTCAGTGGCAACAGCTTTAGCCAGAAGAGTTTTCCCAGTACCAGGAGGTCCAAACATAAGAACGCCTTTCCATGGTCTCCTAATACCCTAGAGACAACAAGAAGAAAAAAATAACTCAACCATTCCAGCAGTGCATGTCAGAGTAAACACATTAAAATAGGGATAAAAAGATATGCAGAAAAGAAATCATTATGCAGAAAAAAAAAATTAATCTTAATGATTTTCTGTACTTGTAAATATGTAAACAGAAAACTAAAATTAAAATTACTGTCATTATGCCCCTTCACTGAATGCCAAAATCAAGGCAAAGAAATCAGAAGAAATAACAGATTTGGTATTTAAATCATAGTATGTGACAGAAACAAGAATCGATCTGGCAATAATGCTTTGATGGCAATTCAGCTGCAACACTGCAAGACTGCAAGTACCTGAAAATATTCAGGCATCCATAAAGGAAGAACAACAGCTTCCTCTAAAAGCCTTTTTGCTTCAGTCAACCCAGCAACATCATCCCACCGTACTCCAGGAGTTGTTTCTAAAACATCCCTTTCTAACATTGCAGCCAAATCTGGATCGGGTCCCTCATACTGTGACCTCTTAGACTTTCCATCTTCAGCATCACCATTCTAAGCAATTGCAAAAGAAAATCAATCACCAAAATATTGAGAACATCAAACTAAAGTAGTTTAACCTCGAAATAGAAAAACTGTTCACATCCCTATAATTATTGGGGTAGTATTAAAGCCACTCCTGATATTAACAGCAAGCTTGCCCCATGCATCAGTGTGTTGAATGTTCTGTCAACCAGAACTTACCGCTGAATCTCCTTTGGTAGATTTCCCTGAGCCAGTACCCTTCTTTCCGGTGGTAGATGCTCTGGCCCCTGTGTTAGATCTACTTGAGCCACCTGCCTTCGCACCGCGTCCAGTTGTACCACTTCTAGTATTGCCAGTATTGCCACGACCCCAAGCCCCATCTTGTGGAGATTTCCTCGTGCCCACTTGACCAGCCCTTGCAGGTCTTCTACTTGAAGTGTCCCGACTTGGAGGCCTCCACACATCAGGATCATCCATCGGGGCACCTGATGAAGTGGGGTACTCATCTAATGGTTGGAATACAAAAGATGACTTAGCATGAATCGGTGGCGAAGAAGGACGCCGCCCATTAGGAGCTTCCTTAAATGACCTTCTCTCGGCATCCAATTGCTTCACAACTTCTGTCTCCTCTGATAGTGCTTTCTTTACATTCATCCATTTTGCATGAATTAGCGGGTCATCAAGACTGGTTAGATGCCTAAATGCATAACCAAAAAACTAAGCAAATTAGCTCAAACAGCAGTTAAAACAATGCTTCATTTACCAAAAAAAATTGAAACCAATAAGTAATTAATGACCCATTTATAATTTATATTCACAAACTACAATTCATTTCTTAAAACTGGTAACCTGGGGAAAATCCCAGCTGAATTATTTTAAAGAAATTCTAACTGAACTACTAATGTAACTAACTTAACTGCGAATCAGAAGTGTACATATAAAAAAAAAACCCGGAATTTTAAAGGAAACTAAAATAGGGGGAAATATGAGCGGCTGAAATTACGGAAAAGGAGTGGAAAATAAAAAAGAGGAAGAGAATTACTTGTTGATCTGAGCAATGGCGCCATCAAAGAAGATAATGGAAGTGTCGTAGAGGCCTTCGAGAGCGTATTCTCGGGCCAATTTCAAGTGATCTTGCAATCCAGCTAGCGAATTTCCCACCATTTCGATTTCACCAAGAAATTCAAATAGCAGAAAATCACCCAAATTCTAGGGTTTTAAATTCGAATAAGGAAAAATCTTTTCTTTTCCCACAGTTCAGATTGGTGAAATGGATACCCTTCAAGGTTAGGAAACCGTGGAGAAGGTAGATTGAGGTAGGAAGGCGTGAAATTACATTTGAACCCCTAAACGAAACTACATTTGAGCCATCGTTGTTTTGGGGGATTTTGATTAGAGATTATCCGAAATTTTTAGGTTTAAATGTAAATTCTTATAAATTTGAGAAATTAATTTATATTTTCATGAAATAAATAAAATTAATGTCATAATTTAATATAAATGTTGTTTACATATTCTATTGCCGCGATGGTTTTTAAAATTCGTTTGTGAAAAAAAAGCTGTATTAAGTTAAGGCTCTTCAAGACCTTCTTTCCTTTACTAAAGCAGGGTTCAATCTCTCCTTCCTCCTGCTCTGGTTAGCACGGAAAAGCTGGTTTTAAGTCTTTCCTCTCTGTTTCCTTCCGTGTCGTTCCGGTCTCTTTTCAATTAGTCAATCTCTCCTTCCTCCTAACAATTAGAGTTTAGGAAATCGAGATTTTTTAATTAATTTAGTCTTGAAATTATAATTTTTTCAATTTTAATTAAATTTTTTTTTATTTTCTTAAAAATTCATTTTGAAATCGCCGTCGGTCACTTTGGTAGATCGGACACCATAAAAACGAATTAGAGATTTTTTTCGTAAAATTCAGTTTCGGGAGTCGGTTATGTGTAGGGAAGGGTTAGCATCCATACAACGCCCGTTATCGGTACCTCATTAATTTCACGTAGCATTTTAGCATTTCGAACATTAATTTGAATTTAATTAAGTCTTTTAATTGTAAAATGAAATCAATTTCGAATAGGGATATCCTTTTGTAAAAAAATACATTTTAGGCGAATATAAGTTTTGAAACATCCAAATACATTATGACACTCCAATTTATATTCAAAATGTATCTCAACACAAAAGGTTTAATGCATGTCTAATTATTTTGTTGTTTGTGAAACCGATATTTTAATTTTGATATAACTAAAGAACCTAAGGACTAAATTGAAAATGTCAAAACGAATTTTTTAAGTCCTCAAATATCCCCATATGATTTTAAGAATATGTCAAAGTTAAAAACTAAGGTTTTCAAATATTTTCTAAGTGTTTTAAAGCCGAAACAGTGTTTTTCAAGTCCCTGTTTCGAAACGGCCTAAGGCGTTTCGAAATGATTTCACCACTGCCAACCTATGTTCCGAAACGGGTATCGAAACGGCTTTAGAACATAAGAACCCGTATCGAAACGAGTTCAAGTGTTTCGAAACGGTTCTTCATTTTGATTTGAAAAATATGACCGTTGCAAAATTTTTAACTGAATTTTCAAAAACCGTTAGGGTGTTTCGAAACGGACTCAAGCTATTTCGAAACGACTCTTGACAGTGGCAAAAGTGTTTCGAAACGAGTTCAATCCGTTTCGAAACGGGCTCTTAAATGCACCCCAACGGCTCTTTCTATTTTGGTCCGTTTCGAAATAGGTTCCCGCGTTCCGAACGGGTGGTTGTAGACTGCATTTATGGAAGTGAGATAACACCCCAACGGCTCTATTGATGAATGCAACAACTACAACAGCTAGAAATCAATGAGAAGGTATAAAAGGGACCTCTAAAAGCTCCAGCAACAACTATTGATCCAAAAGCAAATATACATACATCAAATCCAAGCATTTGTGCTTAAATCCCAAAATTGTCTAGAAACCCCAATTGTAATTTTAATTCTTATATTTTTCAATTGGGTTGAGTGCTTGTAATTGGGCTACAATTTGTATTGAGAGATACTATCTTAGCCATCAAACTCTTTGTTATCTTTGTGTGAGGATTGGGTTAAATTTTGGGTAGAAAATTTAACCAAAAATTGTGAGGGTTGCCTCCTTAGCCTAGAAAAGGGGAAGAGCAATAAGTGAAATTGTTGCAAATCCTTAGTGAAGCTAAGGTAGTGGATATAGAGTTCATTTGGAACTCGAACCACTCTAAAATTCCTTGTCTATCTTTTTAATTTGCAATTTCCACCACCTAAACTTTTAAAAATCCAATTCACCCCCTCTTGGTTCATTTCGATCTTTCGATCCACTCAACATTGTTCATTTTAAGTAAACCCTAATTTAGGCTCTATCAATTTAATGAATTAAGATTCTATGAATATTATTAATTTTTTAGCTTTAATGTTAACACCCAAATAATTTGGACAGTGCCTATATTTGGCCCAAAAGTAATAATATTCATAACTTTAGTGTAACTAATTATTTAATTATATTTTTAATTTTATTTAAACTAACTATATGTGATTTTCATTTTCTATGTTCAAATGAAGTATTGAATCTTTTAACCAAATACCCTCTTGATTAACATCACATTGCAATGTGATACTAATCAACTTAGAATATTTAACTTTCATCCAATATTCATTTATTTTCTATAGAATTTTCTCCTAGCAAATTAATTGAATTTAATTAAAGAACTTAGTCCTAAAAGGCTCTAATTTAATTACACTAGGAGAGTTAAATTCTTCTAAACAAATATGCTATATGTTTATTTGAAATCATGCAAGCATGCAAGATAAATAAATAAATTAGAACAATTAAACAAAGGCAATTAAACTAATTCCATGACTAAATTGCATTAAGTTCAAAATTATAGAGTCAAATTACAAAGAATTAGTGACCATTCTGTAAGAAAAAGTAAACTCAAGAGCCCAAGTCTAATTCCCTTTAAAGTATAACCCAACCCCACTTAAACCAGGCCCAAAACGACCAGCCCAAACCATAAAACACGAGTCAGATCACAGACCCGTATCTACACCCGCTTATAGACGCGTGGATCCTTTCACGACCCTGCACCAAAACAGTGTCATGTTGACTCGCGTATAAAAGGGGAACGACCGGGTCAATTCGACCATTTCTTCTGAATCACTCTCTCTCCTCACTCCCTCTCTCTCTAAATTCTCTCGACTCAAACATACCGAACTCAAAAAACCTCACCTTACTTCGATCAAAACTCTACATTTATCACTTGTTCTTCGTTTGTTCTTCTCATTTCCTTATTTTAATCCGTTTTAAACATCAAAACACTTCTCCTTCATGTTTCTATTAGATCAAACCCACCATTTCTTTCATATTATCATCTCCAGTTCATCTTTTTTTCACGTTTAATCCTCACAAACACTTAATTTTTCATTCTCTCTTGTTTTTAAAGATCAAAACCCTAAAAAAATTAAGAACATGGCATGAACTTTCTCAAATTTTCACTTTGATCTTCGACCATCACAAAACCCTAACTCAATCCATTCCTCGGCCGCTAGGGGCGACGCTGATCATCCCTAACTTTTTTCCGATGACCGAAATTCCTCCGACCATCTTCTCCGACCAGCCTATATTTCCAATCACCTTATCTAGCTAAACCTAGGTTTCC
Source organism: Hibiscus trionum (assembly GCA_030270665.1). Classification (NCBI taxonomy): domain Eukaryota; kingdom Viridiplantae; phylum Streptophyta; class Magnoliopsida; order Malvales; family Malvaceae; genus Hibiscus; species Hibiscus trionum. The sequence goes on along the minus strand of BSYR01000021.1, from coordinate 2,161,118 downwards.
GATCATCCCTTACGACCAAACCTGTAACTCCGGACACCGTGCTCCATCTTCAGAGTGATTTTCAGCCACCGTCGGTCGTCGCACTAAAACCTAAAAACTCTAAAAATGTTCCATTTTTCATCCTAAACCCTAATTTAAAGCCCATTTCGATAGAAACACTCGTCTTCCCCATCCCAAGCTACCTACCCGAGACTAAAAATCTTTTCTCACTCTATCATTTTCGACTCCGGCCGAACCTAGCTCTCCACTCACGGACTTCGGTGATGCTTAAAAAAGATAAGTGACTGAGACTCTTCGATTTTAGTTTTAAAATCTTAGATCTAGGTTTTATTTTGTTTTTTAGCCAATATTTTTCTTTATTTTGAGGTTTAGTTCTATTTAGTTTGATGTTTTAGTGCAGGATAATGAAAGAGAGGAAGAAATGCTACCTTCTGATGAGCTCAGGCGACAATACAATGCTCCGATCAACGACGACAATGTTTGATTCCGGCGTCTCTTCCGATTCTAGTGAGACCTTTCAATTTCTTCTCTCTCTCTCTCTTCAATTATTGTCGTAATTATTGTTGTAATGATTGCCTAATTATTGCTTCTCTCCCTCTATTTATACCTGAGTGCGACGTGACGTCATTGTTGGCATCAGCGGAGACAGTTGGCTCCAGCTGAGGCTCAATCCGCGTGAATATGGGACGAGCGAATGAGAGCGCGACACTTGTCATTTGGGTCTCGATTTTGGGCGGGAAATAAAAGCACATATGGGCTTTGGCTGATGTGTTTTGTGTTTGTTTGGGTTTTAGGCTTAGGAAATGAGTTGTAAAGGCAAAAATGTATTTCGGGCTTGATACTTATATTTGAACTTTTGTATAATGAAAATGGGTATTGGGTATGTAAAATGGACTCTATATTGTATATTTTGGATTATTTATTTAGATTATTTATTTATTCGGTATTCGAATATTATATGTATGCACATCCGAACAATATACGGGTATTACATCTATATTATATCAAATTCAAATATTAATATATATTTAAATTCTAAAATTTATTTTATAAATATATTATACTATTTTAGAATTTAATATATATATATACACCATTTTATAAATATGTATGCTAGGATTATTATAATTATATAAGATAAATAAAATTAGTTTATCTACCAAAATTTAATTTAAATACTATTTTTATCGAATTATACAAAAAATATTATTTTGTCGGTTGTTAGTTGTTGTATATCCTCCCTTAAGGTCTTATGTAGGTATGGCAGACAGATATAGTTTCGCGAATTTCGTACTTTACCTATCCCAATTGGGGCGAGGACAGGTATGAGTTTTGTGGGTAGCGGACAGTGGACAGATGTGGACATAAAAAGTTATACCCGCCATGGGGTAGTGGGCGAGTGTGGATGTAAAAAGTAATACCCATCGTAGGTTAGTGGGTAAGTGATGGATTTGAGACCTTATATGCACCGTATCCGTCCCGCATCCGCCCACCTCGCATCTGTCCGTTTGCCCACTAACTACCCGCCATATAAATTTTAGACCATTACAAATTTAAGAATAAGTTCACACTATTTTTTAAACTCTAAAATTTGAAATGGCGTGCCTTATAATTTAATCAAATGTGATTTTGTTAAGTAAAATTTATACTAGTGTAAATGTACTTTAGTTAAGTTAGCTATAGTTAGTTAGTTAGCTAGTTAGATGTAGTTAAATTTATATTGGTATAAATATATCATTTATGCACTTGATCAATCAATAAACTATGGGAAATTTTACTCTTTTTTACAAAAGTCTATAGTTTTTTTACATAATTCAATATCAGTAGTTGCTTGCTAGATGGGTATGAGTGGGCACAAGTTAGGTAGTGGTATCCAGTTCAGTAGTGAGTATGAAGTAAATTTAAAAATTTACTCGTGTGGATTTAAAAATTGTACCTACCACAAATGGTGGGTAGGTAATGCATATAAAAATTTTAGGTACGTATTAGTATGGGGAGGGGTATCCACACTCACCCCGCCTATTTACCATCCTAATTCCAAGTTCAGTTTTTATAAACACCTTTTTTAATTTTCTTGTTACAATGTAATCTAAATGTAATATTTTATCAAAACATATCAGAATCTCATGTTTAGCGCATAGCTTGTTAGGCTTAACATGGAATTTATGAGGGTAATTGAGAAAATTCAGAATTTGAGGATTGAATTGTATGTTTTTGAAGTTCACAGACACTTTTCTAAAAACCTGAAAGTGTGAGGGTAAAATTGTGGGTTCTAGCAAAATCAAGACCAAATTGAAAATTTTCAATAATTCGAAGTTAAAAGTGTAAAACTGGAAAAATTAGTGCCACTAATAAAAACACTATAAAGTTAAGTGACTAAATCTGCGGTTTACTCAAGTTAACCACATTGACAATTGGGAGCGCCAAGTTCGATGCTGTTAGTTGTTTAAAGGTTCAGTGATCGCAATGAAAAATTCTTTAAACGGCGCTGATTTTAATAAAAGTTTTTCGATTTCGGTGACTATATTGAAAGAGTCTTAAAGGTTTAGCAACCACCAGCGTAGTTTAACCATAAAATAAAATAGATAAAAAAATGTTAAAAAAGAAAACTTTAAAAGCCAATAGTTCAACTTCAACCCAATCGCTTACCTTTGGTTCGTCCACCTTCTTCTGCTCCACTGAAAGAGAGAGAAATAAAAAAAAATGGCAGCTTTGACAACGCTTACGCCGTGCCAAGCCACCGCCTTGCATTTTAACATTAGAATTTCCCCTCATTATACTCAAAGCCAAAATGTTTATATTAATCATACTAAAAGCATTCATAAAGCAAAGCCCTCTTTGCTTAGTTCTCTTGCTTTCTCTTCTCTTTCTACACAGTCCACATCAATTATTCCAACGACCCTTTTCTCCACTTCAGGTATCTCTCTCTCTATATGTGTGTGTGTCATTGGTTTTATTACAGTTGTTGTTTTTTTATGGTTTATGTTCTGTTTTATCTACTTGTTCGAATGGTAGCCACTTGAAAAGGTTGGAATTGGATAAGATTAGGAAGATGGAACTTTTGAAAGCTTCTTCTTTTGTTTCTTGATGGGTGTTCAAAACAATTTGGGGTGCTTCAGTTAGGAATTTAATGATGGTTTATGAGTAATTAGGAAAACAAAATGGAGTAAAACTGTAAAACAGTAAAAGTCTAATCTACTGGTGTTGTATTAGTTAGAACGGGAGGTTTTGAATATGGAGTTGTCAAGAAAGGGGTTGTTCTTTCCTTTGGTAAACCGATTTTGTGCTTTATTCACTTATTTATGTATTCTTTCTGCAGGCAGTGGCAGCTCCTGGTTGCAAATCACCATGAATCATGTTGCTAGTAGTCCTACCGGATTACGGGAGGGTCCGATTTATTCAGTGTTCCCCACAAACCCTGCACAAGTTTCCTCTGTACAGGACCTTTATGAATTCATATGCTCTGGTCCTCTTTTGGATAAAGTTGGACAGACTGCTGAAAAGGTGGCGGAATCCATTGACAAGTGGTTGTTTTATGGATCGAAGCTTTGTCGGTTGTTTCAGCTCAATGAGCTTTACCTTACCATTCCTGAGAAAGCAAGGTTTTATCACTATTACATACCAGTATTTTTATGGTGTGAAGACCAGATATCGGAACACAGGTCCAAATTCAAAGAAGGGGAAGAGATTCCTCCCTTAGTGGTATGGATATGGTCTTCAAATGATTGTTGTGTGTGTTTGTGTTCAAGTTCCCTTTACAAATTTCAGTAATGTTTTGGATTCCATTTTCATTAGGATTAGGATATAGTAAAAGGTTCTTATTGTTGAAGGCTTTGCCTATATAACTCCAACTCCATTTTTGTTGAAGTATTGATGGCTGATATCAACGTCGGATACATATTTGGACATTTGTATCAGATATCATCCGAGTAATATGTCACATTCGAACCCGAGTAACATACCTTAGCTATTTGGTTGATCTTCTTTGTGATGCAGATTGGTTTCAGTGCACCACAGGGTTGTGGAAAGACAACACTTGTCTTTGCTCTAGATTATCTTTTCAGGATTACTGGCAGGTAGCTAGAAGAACAAATGGAATTTAGAAGTAGAAGTAATTCATATCTCGTTTGATTCGTATCCGTAACATAAACTGAGAAAGTAGAAACAATTGAAACTACTGACAATCCACCTTAATCGCAGGAAGTCTGCAACAATATCCATTGATGATTTCTATTTGACAGCAGAGGGTCAGGTAATAATGTGGACTATTTGGCATTTGCTATACTTTTCTTCAGTTTTTCTTATCCGTTTCTGACACAGTTTACTTTGATAATAGGCCAAATTGAGGGAAGATAACCCAGGAAATGCGCTTTTGGAGGTGCCTGTCGATTTTTCTTTTACTTAAATGTGGGATAATTTGTTCCTATGGTACTTTGATTTTTCATTTTCATTTTTTTGAAGTATTCATGTTCAACATCTGTGGTATGACTCATGTTTGGACATGAATACGGAGATATGACTCATGTTTGGACATGAATACGGAGATATGACCCTCCAAGAACCTTCCAAATACATAAAAGGCATAGGAAGAAATTGAATATATTGATATTAGACACATACTTATATCCAACACATATCCAATTCTGAGAAACATAGATTTGTTTTGGTAGTCTCCCTAGAATGCAATATTTTCTTGGTTCAGTTACGTGGAAATGCTGGGAGCCATGATCTTCCATTCTCGGTTGAAACACTGACAGCTCTAAGCAAGTTGACTAAAGAAGGTATTCTTTCTTTTCTTCACTCATCTTTCCTTGGTATGATTCGCTGTTCATCCATCATCTCGTGGTTGATTTTGTTTAAATACAGGTATGAAGATGAAGCTTCCTCGATATGATAAAGTAAGCTTGACATTATCAATTTTAATCGATTTGCACTTGAGTTTTTTTGTTGAACCTTTCTCTTTATAATACTATTGTTCTTTACAGTCTGCATATAGAGGTAAGGGTGACAGAGCCGACCCTTCAACATGGCCAGAAGTTGAAGGACCGTTAACGGTAAGAGAATTTTCAGCTAGAGCTGGGGGATTATGGGTACAGTTTCCTTTTGGATTTATATTTGTCTGAAAAGTAATCAATAATTCATGTTATCCGGGTTCAGGTTATTTTATATGAAGGCTGGATGCTGGGCTTCAAACCCCTTCCTACTGAAGTTGTTAAAGCTGTTGATCCACAGGTCAGACCTATGTTACTTTAGATTCTTCGTTTTGCTTGAAATATCTTTGTTCGACATATATTCAGACATGGATATGGGATATGACCCTCAATAGACCTTCCAAATACATGAAACGAAACATAGAAAAATTGAGCATATCCGTGTTGAACACACATTCATATCCGATATTTTCACCCGAGTTTGAACATGGGACCAAACTCCTAAGTATTCAAGGACCACTTAGAGATGTTTTGTGTTGCTCCAACTCTTTATTCGTCATGAAGCACCCGTGTTTGACACTTACATCATATGCATATTTGATTACGAATACGAGGATACGATCCTCAGATCAAGCCGATGTTTACTTTTTCAGCTGGAAACCGTAAATAAAAACCTCGAAGCATATTATGATGCATGGGACAAGTTCATTAACGCATGGATTGTTATAAAGATTCAGGACCCAAGTTGTGTCTACCGGTGGCGTCTGCAGGTTTGGACTCTTATTTTAAAAGTTATTCCTATCAACCAAATAAAATTCATCATTTTGTGTTTCTTCTTTAAATGGTTTTGGGCAGGCTGAGATTGCCATGAGGGACTTGGGCAAACCTGGAATGTCCGATGAGGAGGTGCGTTTACATGTTGTGTAACGTATTGCATTGTTCGGATTTTTCATTTTTGGTGAAGTATTCGTGTTTGATATTCATATTAAGATACGCGGATTGATATATCTTCCGAGTACATGGAATTCGATGCTCCCATGTCAAAACTCGCACTCGAGTCTTGAATAACATAACATGTGGGATGTAGCAAAGTATCTATATACCTTATGCTACTCATACATGTGAGTATTAGATACGAATATATATATATATATATATGGGAAAATATTCATTGTCTATTTCTGATTCGAAGTTGTTGACAGGTGAGAGATTTCGTTTCACGTTATTTGCCGGCGTACGAAGCTTACCTTCCTACATTGTACTCGGAAGGACCGAATGGATCAGATCCGAATCATCTCGTCGTGATTGAAATCGATGAAGGGAGGAACCCCATCCTATTTGAGTAGATGTTTTCTTTCTCGTTGAGTCAATATTATTAAGAATTATCGAATATATAATGGATAATTATTTGATATACTGGTTAAGAGTGTTAGATTTTCTATTCCACAGGCAAGATCAAGCTACTATTAGTATTTTGTATCTTTATTTTTTTAAAATAGGATAAACCACTCCATTAGTCATTCAACTATTAGTGTGTTTCCTTTTTGGTCATCCAATTACATAAACTTTCAATTTGATCACTAATGTTTTTGATCGGTTCTGTTTTGTCCATCCTTTGTTAAATCGGCAATAGAAATGGTGACGCGAGTATAATAAAATCCTCAACACATAATGTTTTGTCAGATTCGGTTCTAATTTTAAATAATTTAACAAATTTCTTGACATTTATAAATTTTACCAATTTGATCCTCAAACGCATTATCAACAACAGCCCATCTCTATCCACACATCTTTCCATTGAAAAAAAGCCAAAACAAAATAAGTAGCTTCTTCAATCCCAGCTTGTCTACTGTAGTGAAAACGACACCGTACTCGGAACTCAGGGCTTTTCGTTTCCTCCAACCACGAAAACCTTACCTCAATTTTTGCTATTTATCCATTTAAATACGTAGGATCCATTCATTAAATATGAACATCATATAAATGATAAATAAGCATATATTTCAAAAAAAAAATAATAATAGAGAGAAACCAAATCCATATTCCTGGCATAAAAGTAAGGGTAACCTGTTATGACGATTCGAATAGAGAAAAATTTTGATACATAAATTTGTGTAAATTAAATTCTTTACTTATCAAATTTAGGGTTTATGAGTTTAATTTAAGGTTTAAAGTTTATGTATTAGGATTTAGAATTTATGATCAGAACTTAAGGTTTAGGCTGTTAGGGTTAGAGATTTATATCTAGATTTTAAAAAAGTGTTGTGTAATTTTTTTTACGTGACTCAAAATATAACATATTTGAATATGGAAAATTCTGCCACGCTCGACAAGCACCGATGAGCACCACTAACGACGAGCACCGATGAGCACCATTAATTTAATTTATAAAGATTAAAAATCTAAATTACTCACCGTATAATTATAAATTATTTAAAAATCAAAAGGTAAATTAATTAAAATATATTATTTTATTTTTAATTTTCTTTTAAACATAAATCAAAATGCGTATCTACCCTAAATTAAAAAACCATAATTTTTGTTCATTTGAAATTCAAGTCGCCGTGCCCCCCTCGACCTTTTAAATTTTATTAGCATTTTTTAATTTAGGGGTAGATAGGTATTTTGATCTATGTTTAAAAGAAAATTAAAAATAAAATAATATATTTTAATTAATTTATCTTTTAATTTTTAAATAATTTATAATTATACGGCGAGTCATTTAGATTTTTAATCTTTATAAATTAAATTAATGGTGTTCATCGATGCTCGTCAAGCGTGGTGGACTCATCCTTTGAATATTTATATATATTTTGATTTGTTTTATCTAAATTCGTTTTAACTTTGTAAATAATAAAATTAGATATTTGGGTCCGAATATATATTCATTTTATTTTTTAAAATTCAACCTACTAAGTTTAAAAATTTAATGAATTCTAACGTAATATTTAGATTTAACCGTAAAATAAGTGTTTAAACTATATTATTTTGTTTTAGGTGTTTAAAATTGTGTTTAGTCAAAATAGTGTCAAACATTTCGTTGTCATTTTCAGGTCACAAATAAAAATCCTCTACCCTTTTTTGGTGCCTCTTTCTATGTTCCAACACTAAAATGTTAAAATTTTAAGCTCTAACCCTAAATTCTAAATTTTGAACTCTAAATCCAAAAAATACACCATATACTTAATTCTCTAAACTCTAACATTAAACGTTAAACTTAAAATAAGGCACCGAAAAGAAGTAAAAAAAATTATTCTCAGCTCACCCGTTAATTTTTTCCCGGTGAATGCATAACACTTGACATCCGTTTATTTTCTTCCTTTTTTCCCTTCTATTTTCTAGGAAAAGAAATGAATTTTTTTAAAATTGTTTAATTTTTGAAAAGTCAAACAATCCTATACCTCAAACACTTTAATTTTGAGAATTCATCTATTTCATATGCATCAAATTCGATCTATGTCTCTTTATTCTCATTTTTGTTGAAATAAAAAATCAAAAGTCCCAAAAATTTGTCTAAAAATGCTTCGGTTGCGAAAACTCATCTGTGCAAAAAGTGACACCAAAACTCAACTCTTAAAAATTAGTCCCGAAACATTTAGATTTCAATTGTAATAACGAGTCGTGTACAATTAGACTCGAAGAATTCATCAATGAAGGATAATAATTTTTTTGGTAAAACAAACATGAACCATGCTAAATGAAATTTTTTTATGATCTTCGAGTTAAAAAAGTATGGTATAAAAATGAAGGATAGAATGACTTTTTTGGTCCTTAAGTTTAACAGTTGAGTTATTTTAGTCTTTTAATTTTTATTGTGTTTCTTTTGACCCTCAATTTTTTTTTCTCCAATTGACCCAAATATAAGGAATAACAGTAATTTGTCCTTATTAAAATTGGTAGAATGACTTTTTGACCCCACAACTTTATCAATCCAGACATTTTTTTTACATTCCTTTTTACCTCAAACTTTTATATTTTCACAAATCAACCCAAATTAGCTATTTTGTCCTTTTCTACCACATAAAAATTTGAAAAAGAAAAAAAACACAGTAAATTTGGCCTCAATGAAATGTTGGTATCATCTCTTTTTAGAATAAATTTTAATATATTTTTAAAAAAATCATTTTTCATAATACCAAAGGCCCTCTAAATAAAATGCATGCAGATGGCTATGGATGTAAACATTCATTACCTTGAGTTGAAATTTTAGAATTTATTTAAAATTACATCTGCAAATTCCCACATAAACTTGGATATTCTGAAAATGCTGCAACCATTTCTCCTGACCTCAGTTATTGATATCAAGTACATGTAAACATTCATGTAAAATCTCAGCTGCATGTTCCAATTCTTTCTCTGAGATGATCAATGGTGGCACCAGTCTCACAATATTTCCTTTCCCTGCTGTTAGTACTATAAGACCCAAATCTCTACATGCATCAACGAGCGGTGAAGCCGACGCATCCAGCTCTATTCCGATTATAAGACCAGAACCTCGCACTTCTTTCACATGCGGATTTCCTCCGAGCTTTTGGGTTAACAGTTCTTTGAAGTAATGACCTTTCTTCGAGACGCTAGACAAGAAGCTAGGATTTGCAATTTTATCTAGGACAGCAATAGCAGCAGCGCACACCAGAGGTGAACCAGCAAAAGTGCTTCCATGGTCTCCATGGGAAATAGCAGAAGAAACCCTTTCTGTTACTAAAGCAGCACCGATCGGAAGACCTCCTGCAAGAGGCTTGGCAAGTGTCATTATATCCGGGTAAACACCGTATGCTTCATGTGCCCAGAGATAACCAGTTCGACCTAATCCACATTGAACCTGGGAAAAAGAGAGTGATTGCAGCAACGATAACAAATGTTAGGATTCTTTCTGGGACAACATGAATTCATTATTAAATGAAACAAACAAAGCTATCATTCCGCCTCTCATAAACCATGATCTTCACTTGTCTACAAAGTACAAATCTAATGCTAGAATCCTTCTTTACCAATTCAAAAGCTTTAAAATTGGAACTAGTGCTGATTTCTCTATTACCTATGAAGAATAAAATATGATAAACTACTACTTATCTACCAAAACACATTGCCACCAAGTTAAAGTTTACTCCAAAGTAAGTGATCCATGAGTGAAAACTGGATCTTGACCCATTTTAATAGATATACGACTTCGATGTAATCTGAGAATATCTTATATTTTTGTTTCAAGCAGACTATGAATACTTTTAGAAAATGTATAAACTTGTTTTGCATATTCTAATCCGTCCATTGGGTTGATAGGAAGCAATGTACCTCATCAAAAACCAAGAGGGATCCAGCATCATCGCATGCCTTACGCAAATCCTGCAGAAATTCTTTTGTTGCACTGTATATTCCACCTTCACCTTGAATTGGTTCAACAAATACAGCAGCAATTTTTCCAAGCTTAATAAGATCTTTCACAGCTTGTATGTTGCCATACTCCAGGAAAGTAACTCCAGGCATAACAGGCTCGAATGGTGAACGGTAATTCTCTTTACTCGTCAAAGCAAGGGATCCCATCGTCCTACCATGGAAGCTATTAGTAAAGGAGATAAAATCCGTGGCAGGCTGTTCATTACCGGGATGGTTAAATCTTTGAAACTTCCTGGAAAACTTAATAGCAGCTTCATTTGCTTCTGTTCCAGAGTTTGTGAAAAATACTCTATCCGCAAATGAATTAGCCACCAGACGTTTCGCAAGCTCCACCTACAACAAGAAAATATACCCTTCTGATAAATAGATTACAAAACATAAACTCTTAGCCATATTTAATACATCTCTCATGTTCATCAAGCCGTTCATTTATCAGTAAAAAGAAAAGAAAAGAATTTCCCGGTAACAAAGGAAAGGCAATATAGCACGACGATAGAAATCATTGTAGGAAATGAATGTATTCTATATATTTCAGCATTGTTTCTGCAACTACTTTTGCTACAATAAGGCAAAATGAAAATGCAAAAAAAAAGTAATTTTACAATATAAACAATATTAGTTTTGAATAATATTAACTATTTATACACCTGAAAAGCTTCGATGGATATAGGATTCATGGACATTATCTACTTCTTTACAGTGTTTGCCGATGTATCCTCACTCAATTTTGTGATACCGCTGTCACGAAGTTTTCCATCATTTTACTCGATAAACCAGTCAAGGTTGACACTAATACCAATTGTTACGAGATCATTACTCCATTCCCTAAAGAAACCAATTACTATAATTGATCTAATCAGCCTATTCGGAGCACACATTATGAAATAGAAGAGAGTTGACACCGATATCGATCATCACGACTACATTATTCTTCCCAAAAGAAAGAAATTGCTATGATTTTAACACTTATCACTAGTTATTGTTATCTAATGAACATATTAGAGACACTGGCCTCTATTTGTTCTCATGAAAAAACATAGGCATAGCTTAAATTCAATAATCCAATAACAAAAATGGAAGTTAAATACATCTAAACATACATATATATTAATGAAAGGGAATAAATAAAAGAAGAAAAACCCAGAAATTACCCATAATAAAAAACCTAAAAAAAGTGTAAAGTTCTAATAAAAAAAATGTCTTACCTGAGGAATTGAATAATAGGCGTTACTGACATGAGTAAGCACATTAGCTTGCTCATTAATCGCCTTGATCCAATCAGGATCCCCATGACCAAGCGCATTGACAGCAATCCCAGCTGCACAGTCGAGAAACTCTCGGCCTTCCAGATCGTACAATTTACAGCCCTTTCCGCCGGAAAACACCACCGGAGCTCTTGCGTAAGTCCCAACAATAACTCTCCCTTCTTCCTCTATCACGTCTTTGCTTCCTTTCGACTTTAATTTCAACGGATTCGGAGCTTCCACGTCCACGTTCAGACATGCAGCCACTCTCCCTTTGTTTATCGGACGGCGGAGATTAGTGGCTGTAGAAACTGAAATGCTGTGGAAAAGCTGGAGAGAACCCATTGATTCTTTTGATTCGAGATGTTTTCCCTCCCTGTTGGGAACTTGGGTTTGGGGATTATTCGGCAAAAGGAACAACAACAACTAGGGTTTCGTTGGGAATAAACAAAAAGGAAAAGATTGTAAATAATGCAACAAAATAATTGATTTTTTTTAACTTAAAATTAATTGATTATGAAATGAGGGAACTTTGGTGGCTATTACCCCCAAATACCTAGGCAAATTGATTTTCAAAATCTGACGAGTTAAAAAAAACTTTTAATCAAGCAATTTTTATTGGTAAGTGATTTGATTGATACTGTTTTAAATAATTAAGTGGTGATTTATAAAATTTAAAAGTTAATGGTTAAAATAGAACTTTGGGTAAATATATTGGTAACTAAATTATTCTCACTTTTTTGTTTTGGTCACTAGACCATTAATTTTGACAAAATTGTTACTAGCGTTAATTTTTTTCTATTTGGTCACTAAATTGTTGTTTTCGCTATGTTTTTTTTTTACTAGAGGGTGATCAAAATAAAAAAATGTAATGTTAATAATGATTTTGTCAAAATAATAGTTTGGTGACTAAAACAAGAAAGTAAGAGTAGTTTAGTGACCAATGATGTTATTTACCCTATAACTTTTTCATAATTAAATAGACATCCATTCCTATTTCCTATGTTTAAGTATCGTCCAAATAGAAAGTCTCTCGTTTTCGATACTTCTATTTATGCTCTCATATTAAAAATTAGGTTTAAGGTTTAGGGTTTAGAGAATTTGGAATAGCGTATATTTTGTAGGGTGTATGGTTTAAAATTTAGAATTTAGAGCAAGGATTTAATTTTTTTTTTTAACATTTTCAATGTAAAAAGATGCACTGAAAAGAGTCAGATAATTTTTATCCGTATTTTCCACTATTTAAGATATACATAAACATTTTATTCAAATTCAATTCGATTTTCCTCTTTTTTTTTTCAAATCCTTTACACAACAGTCAACCCAACCTCTCTCATTCTTCTTAAAAAAAAACCTCACGTTATTACTAAAAAGTAGCCACTTTTGACATAAAAACTAAAACTTTTAAATACATAATTAGAAAAAAATGGAAAAAAAAAAAATTCACCCAATGGTGGTGGGCTGGTCAAACAGAGAATAACAATCTACAGACAAATATAGAAGTTCAAAAAATAGGGGAAAAACGTGTTTACAGACAAAAGTCAAGCGCTTCAATTGCTTGTCCAAGGAGACAAACAAATCCATGCATTTAACGTACACAAACTCCAAATCCCCTAATCCCTTCTTTGTTTTCTTCAAGGCAACATGGAACCTGGAGATTAAACAACAGAAGGAAAACTAAAGCTGCATCAAACCATGTTTAGGCTGCACAAACACCTGCAGAATCCAATCTTCATCTTCTCCATTCCACCTTTGTTCCTCATTTTATCAGTTTCCTTTCCACTTTCCCATGCTCTACAAAATGACAACGCTGCAGAATCCGACGGTAACTAAACTAGCTTATGCGTTAATCTTTTCAAAAAACTGGGGGGAAATGGTTTTTCTTAACCTTGTTTTTACATGCAGGAGTTTTGAGTTTGGTGAAGCGACAGATGGAAGAAAGTAAAGGAGGGAATCATTCCATGGTTTTAGCTGCGAAAGAGACAAGGAGGCCTGATCCTACGGATGACTTTCGTATATATACAGGAGGATGGGATATTACTAGCCAACATTATTTTGCTGTAAGAATTTTTATTAAATTAACTAATAATGGCATTGTAGAAGTAGAATTATACTCTATATCTAGATTTTTTTTGAGAACAAGATAGAATGGGTAGGGTTTAAACTCTGAACAAAAAGAACGTCAATTCCACTTATTCACTGAGACTACGGAATTATTAACATTGTTGATGAGTAAAATAGGATGGCGGTGGTGGATCTTCATGCGGTTCACCAAGGCTGATGAGAGAGATGAAGAAAAAGGAGAGAAATAGGGTTTGAATTGACATTTTTTATGCGAGATTCAATTTGAGGGAAACTGATAGCCCCTCGTTTATATGTCAGGGAGGTCTGACGGTGGTATAAGTTTAGACCTCGTAGGATATGACATATAGTACAGAGTAATTATATTTACAAGTTAGTAGGCTTAGTCGGTGAATCAATGGCTTGACGTTTGTCTTGTCGAGGTCAATGTAGTTTCAGGATAAGGTTACTCCAGAAGACTTATGCATATCATGTGAGTGTGACATCTCATTTACAAAAATTACAAGGTACGTGTACAGTTAGGGTACGATAAATATAAAATAAATTTTATATTCTAAGAAAATGTAATAATAAAAAGTCATACAAAAATCATGTGAGTATGACATCTCACTTACTTATATACTTATAGTTAATTCATGTGAGCAAAATAGTGTCGAAAAGAAACAAGAAAAAGACAAAAAAAAGTGTGAGATGTTAGAAGAACAAGAAAAAAAAATAAGGAGATAAAATACTAAAAGTACTCAAGTTGTACCCAATATGTCTTCGGCACAGGAACATATCGAGTATGTGGTACGACATTACATTAAAGTACTCGTGCTTCATAGTATGTTGGAGAAGTCTGACGGCGGGTATTAAATTTAGACCTCGTAGGATATGACATACGAGAAAGAGTAGTTATATTTGCAAGTTAGTAGGCTTAGTTGGTGAATCAATAACTTAACCTCTATCTTATCGAGGTCAGTGTAATTTCAGGATATATAAGGTTACTCCTGAAGACTTATGCATATCATACTCTGGAAGCCTGCTTGGCTAGTGCACATAAAATATTCATTTTTGTATGCAGTCAGTTGGTTATAGCGCAATTCCATTCGCAGTGATGGCTGTCATTTGGTTCGTGCTGGTGGGCATATTCCTACTCTGTGCTTGCATCTGTTGCTGCTTCTGCCAACGCAAGAAGCCCTACGGCTATTCTCGATACGTTTATGCGTTTTCTCTCGTCTGTCTCATCCTTTTCACCATGATTTCAATGTAAGTAGAATTCCATTCTCTCGACTACGTTGCTCGGATTCGGGTACGGTGTTTATCGAATGAAATGTGCTGCTAATGTCAGTGCCGGGAGTTCTGTAATGTTCACTGGAGAAAGAAGATTCCTGGAGAGTGTAAAGAAGTTTACAAACTACTTGGTGAATAGAGGAATAAGCATATGGGAAAGTCTTATACGCATAGAGGATTTACTTATATCAGCCAAGGAAATTGTTCTGAACAAGAAGTATGTACCTGATGAACTCAAAGACGAAGTCGACGAGGCCGACAAGTTGATCGACTCGATCGGAAGGCTTCCTCGTATCACAGCGGAAGACTTCACAAGTGATATAAGAAAGTTTATTACAGATGTGTATGTTAGTTCATGTCATGGTTTCATTTTTATGCAATCTAGAGGTATGCTAATAGCTTTATTTTCTCGGCTCTTTTTGTTGCAGGAACTCTGCTCTTGTCGATATTGCAACCATCATGCTCGTCTTGGCATTTCTCGGATTCGGTAAGTCCTTTTCCTTCCCCATCCATTCATACTTGTTATACCCCTTCTCTTCTCCACCATCAAGTCCTCCCTCACACCTTCTCCTCATATCATTCTTCTGCATAGCAAAAATCCGGTGTTATTTTTCGGTGCTTCTTTATATCCCACACACTAAAAAATTTTAAGTTTAGAGTATAATATAAGGATTAAAACTCTCTTCGGTGCCCCTTTCTATGCCTCAACACTAAAAAATATTAAAAAGTTTAAATTCTAAGCATCAACCCTAAACCCTAAACCTTACCTTTTAAAAAATACGAATAGAAATTTTCTGCCTCTTTTTAGTGACCCTATTTATTCCCCGTATTAAAAATTAAGTTTAAGGTTTAAGGTTTAAGGTTAGGGATTGTGGTTAGGGTTTAAGGAATTTAGGGCCGTGTGTATTTTTAGGGTATATAGTGTAGGGTTTAAGATTTAGAATTTAGGGTTAAGGCAAGGGCTTAAAATTTAACTTTTTAGTGTTTTTTATTGTTGGAGCATAGAAACGAGCACAAAAAAGGTAGATAATTTTTATCAAAAAAATACACTCTACCTCAAATTCCCTAAATCCTTACCATAAACTCTAACCCCCAATTTTTAGTGTGGAGCATAAATAGGGGCACCAAGAGGGGTGGATAATTTCTATTCTTTGTATATTGGTTAAAAAAACTCTATTCTTTGTATAGGGTATAGGGATTATTTTTTTAGAATTTAGAAATTAAGGTGAAGACTCGGAATTTAACTTTTTAATGTTGATGGATAAATAAAAAACATCAAAAAAATGCAAGAGATTTTTGTTCCTCCTCTACATGCATTTGTTTGTACATAGTCCCGAGTTTTTAAAATACTCATGACAGAATCAAAAAGCTTTGATAAGATAGCTATACTCGTTCGATAACTCTACTAACTTACTACTAGTACTATACTACCACACTCATCATTTCTTTATCTTATATGTCCTAGACCTAACACAACCGTCGGGTCTCCGTAAATATAATCATAAGAAAAGATCTCAGCTCTCCAGATGAAATCACGACCAAAACACTTTTGTTTTTTTCCTCTCCAACAATCTTCATAACCACTACCATTAACGAAGAAGGATGAACCGTCCAAAACCACCCTAACCTATTCTCACCCTCAACCAGGGACGGACCCAGGACTTTAGGTTAGGGGGGCGAACCTATAAATTTCTAGGGGGCGAACTTATAGAAGTTTAGGGGGGGGGGCGAAAATAGATTTTTAATAGAAAATACATAGAAAAATTCTAAATTTTTTCTAAATCATATATGATTTTCAAAATTTTAGGGGGTGCGGTTGCCCCCCCAGCACCCCCCTCGGTCCGTCCCTGCCCTCAACAACACTATTCAAATTTCTTTAATTGTTTATCTTATATATTAGTTATCTCCTCACTTGGATCTTGTTTTTAATGGACCGCAGTGTTCTCCATTCTTGGCATGAAAACTTGTGTGTGTATGTAAGTAACTTGGAATTATACTGCCTTTTTTTCTTTCTTTCTTTCTTAATTTTGCATGTTTTAAGCTGAAAATATACACTTTGCCATGGTAGGTTCGTGGTCCTTGGGTGGATTATTATCACACTCACGTTTATCTTAAGCGGCATATTTCTGGTATTCCATAAGTAAGTCTCTAAACAAGAGCTATATTCATTGCTAAATTTGAATCTAATAACATGATTATGAAGGTGATCATTATTCGATTTTAACCGATTTAACCGACCGAATAATTCAGCATAGTGTCGGATACATGCATTGCGATGGACGAATGGGTTCAAAACCCGAAGGCGGATTCGGCACTGGAGGATCTCCTCCCTTGTGCGGAAAAGGAAGCAGGCGAAAAGATCAAGGAAGCAGGCAAGGAAGTAACCACAAGTATTAACGATTTGCTGAACCAAGTGGTCACCTTTTCCAACCAAAATACTGCAAAGAATCAATCCGGTCCCTTGGTGCCTTTAGTCTGCGACCCCTATGAACATGGCAACTCTCAACTCAATTGTGGTGATCAAGTTCCCTTAAAAAATGCACAAGAGGTAATAATCTCTAAAGGCGTATTGTCAGAAAATGTCTCTAACATTTAACTTCTTTTTGAATCACTTTAACTCTTAATGTTTTACTTTTAGCCAAAATAGTTCATATAGGGATTGAAATCATTTGTCTAACTCTTAATGTTTTATTTTTAGCCAAAATAGTTCATATATGGATGGAAATCATTTGTCTACTAATGGTCACCGTCTTGAAATGATGTGACAAATTTACATGACATTGCACACAAAGACAGAGCCATGTTTAGCAAGATGGAAATTCTCTACCCTTTTTCGGTGCCCCTACATATGCCATCACGCTTAAAATTAACTTTAGGGTTTAGTGTTTTAGGTTGTGGATTGCAGTTAGGGTTTAGGGAATTTAGGGTAGGGTCTATTTTTTAGGGTGTAGGGCTTAGGATTTAGAATTTAGAAATTAGGGTTAGGGCTTAAAATTTAATTTTGTAGTGTTTTTTAGTGTCGGGGCATATGTAGGGGCACCGAAAAAGGGCATACGAATTTTATCCATGTTTAGCATGGGAAAGGCAAGACAATTTTTTGGTACAATTGCAGTTAAAGTCCCTTTTAGTTTTAATAGTAGTAAAATAAGGTTTTTGTCCCTCCCAGTTTTTAGATTTAAAACTTTAATATATCTTTTCTCCTCTCAATGTTTGATCATAGTTTTGTCTGTGATTGCACACTAAGTGACAATGTCATATTGACATGTGCTAACTTGACGGAATGACATGTTAGTCAACTATAATTTTAGCTTACGTTTCATTTTGTTCAGTCATCTCGAGATGTTGACCGTTAGTTGACTATCATTTTTTATTCAAATAGATACTATATATTTTGATCCAAAATGAAACGTTGAGGGTTAAAGTTCTTTAAAAAATAAAATAAGAGCCAAAATAACTATTTAGTCAGACGCTATATATGAAGATTTT
Source organism: Hibiscus trionum (assembly GCA_030270665.1). NCBI lineage: Eukaryota > Viridiplantae > Streptophyta > Magnoliopsida > Malvales > Malvaceae > Hibiscus > Hibiscus trionum. The sequence goes on along the minus strand of BSYR01000021.1, from coordinate 2,142,709 downwards.
TTTGGCATTATGTCTCTTCAAAACCTGTCCAAATCATTGATATTCATTTACCATGTTTAGTGCAATTTCCATGCAGGAATGGAAGGAATATGTATGTCAAGTTTCAGAAGAGGGAAAGTGCACCACAGCAGGCCGTTTAACACCAGACATGTACGAGGAGATGAGTAAAGCAGTGAACATAAGTGACGGGTTATACGATTCGAGTTTCGTCATTGCCGACATTGTCGACTGCACGGTGGTGGAGGAGACATTTAGGAACATAACCCTAGACCATTGTCCAAACTTGATGAAATACAGTGCATGGGTTTACGGTGGGTTAGTCACCTCCACCATTTCAATCATGTTTTGCTTGTTCTTTTGGCTGTTGTTCGCTAGAGAAAGGGAACATCGCAGCTATACCAAAAGGATCAACAAAGGCTATGATGAGTCGCCTCTTGTTGGAGGGAAGAAGCTCTAGGGATAATTTTTCTGCACCATTTTTCGCGTCGTAAAAAAAAGGCTTAATACTAAAATAAGTGCTCAAATCATCTCGTTTTTTTTTTAATTTAAGTGCTTAAACTATTTTTGATCAAAATATGCACTTCGACTTTCATTTTTGGCCTCTTAACTGAAGTGAAAGTTAAAGCACTTATTTTGACTAAAAAATAAGTTAGACACATAAAAAAATGAGATAATTTAGACATTTATTTAAATATTAAGCCTAAAAACACACTATTTTGTTTGTCTAGCTCTAAATGTGCAACCCTTTTGGCTTTTTACACGAATATGCCATTCTTTTAATTGAATATCAGATTAGCATCCAATTCAAATGTTTATAGAAATAACACTCATTTTTATCATGCAAAGTGAAAACGCACCCCATCAGTTTTGTCTTTTACAACGCATGTTTGACTAAACATTCTTTCCGCTTACATGATATGTTTGGTTATTTTTCATGAACGACACGATTAACTAGGTACGCCTTTTAGGGATTTCTTCTATGATAGTTCATGTGTTTTTGTGGTATATAATTTTTAGTTTTTTTGGAATATGTGGTTTAGGATTTTTGTTTGTAATTTTTATGAATAAGGTTTGATATTAGGATTTAGTTTTGTAGGATTTTTATTATAATTAAATCGGCTTTTATACAGATATACTAATAATGATTTAATTAGAATAAAGTTTGTATAAAAAACACAAGTTAAAAGTAAATTATTTGAATATTATTGATGTAAGTCGATCTTGTTGTTGAAGGAGACGGCTACTTTGATTGTTGGATCTAAGAAGGAAACAAAAAACATGCAAGCAATATAGGCTTGAAAAAGAATGGTTTCGTATGTTGATGTATGAGATGCGGAAGTATGATGTAAATGGGCAGATTTGGTGAGGGTTATTTAGGTCGAATGTGATGGTGAAGAAAAAGGATGGAAAGGATAATGAATAGTGATAGTATCTTAAAGAAACAAAGGATGAAACAAAGCTATATTAAAGCTGAGCCCCGGACTTTATGAGATTGCTTAAGGGGTGGTAGAAAGAACTTGACCCTTTAGGTATATTAAACCAAAAGAACTAGAAGTATCAAAGTGAAAAATAGAGGAGTTGACGCCACAAGTATTAGGTACCTGATAAGCTGATAAAGTTCAATTAAGAACTAGAAGAGAGAAAATTCTCACAAAGATCATTTTTATAAAATGAATAAGATATTTTCAAACTGAAAATATAAATTCTATTTATAGGGGATGAAGGGGCATGACCGAAAAGGCCTCTAAACTATTCAGTTTGAAGTGGTGACACTCTTCAAAGGCATGGTGCTTGTTTGGCCGAAATTAAGTCTCCCGCCAAATGATTTTGGCGCACTAAAGCCTTCCCTCTATAAATTTTACCGCCCATTTCAAATTTCCCTTCAAATGCTAGGGGCATGTTCTTTGGGAGAGGACATGACCCTTGAGGAGATGAACTATCATATGTAGGTGGAGCTGAAACGAGCTGGTTGAGCTTGGTGTGACCTGGATTGAGTTGAGCTAGCTAGCTAAATCTTTAAGCTGATTTGAGCTTCCATGAGCTACTTTTAGCTATGTAAGCTAGTCCTTAAAGCTTGTGAGCTCTTTAGAGAGCTTCCTTTGTCTTTGAGCTACTTGTTGGACTCTTTGTAACACCTTAAAAATTTCTCAATTTTAAAACCTTAAATTTTAGAAATTTAGGTTAAAAACCCTAAATTAACTTTAGAAATTTAAATTTGAGAACTTAATTGTTGTTAAATGATTAAATTGAGTTAATTTAAAATTTTAGAGGTTATTATATAAATCAAGTAAAGTTTGGGTGCTATTATTCAAACCCCTAAATAGAGGGATGACTTATTGTGCAATTTATCCTTAAATTGCTTATATAAACCTAGACCTGGCAAACTTGACCCGAGACCCGAAACCTGAACCGAATTACCCGAACCGAAATCCGATTTTGACCCGAACATGATGATCCGAAGTTGACCCGAAATAAACCGAACCCGAACCGAAATTTTTTGTTGAACCGAAATGGACTCGAACCGAATGGACCCGAACCGTTTGACCCGAACCAAATGCTACCCGAACCGAAAGCTGAACCGAATATCGACCCGATTTTGACTCGATTTTAACCCGAATATCTATTTTTAACAATATAATAAATAATAAAATGAAGTATAGAAATTTGAGATCTTGGTGACCAATTTTATAATTTCACCATAAAATATAGCATAAAATTGAAATTGTGGACTAAATTGACAGTTTGGAAGTGGAGAAATTTGAGAGTTCAATGACCAATTTTATAATTATACCATATAAATAAATAGGGGTCAATTTTGGCTAAAAATTAAATCTTAGAAATTAAAATGAACGAAAATATTATTATATTAAATTAATAGACTAAATTACAAAGATTAGTTAATTTCAACTAAAAGTAAATTTTTAGAGACTAAATATCACTACGGTGAGGGGATTTCTATATCCGAAGTCTAAATCGTAGTGATACTTGTGACTAAATAAAATTAAACTAAAACTTAAAGTTGACTAAAATGTAACATTTTAAATGCAACATGACCTAAAAAGTAATTAATCTCTAGTTTAAAAAATTGGTGGCTTATTTCCCTCCAAAATTTTGTCTTTTCTCTCTCTATTTTTTCCAATTGTCTTTTTCTTTTTTTTTTCAATCTAGCTTAAAAAATTGGTGGCTTATTTCCCTCCAAAATTTTGTCTTTTCCTCTCTATTTTTACCAATTGTCTTTCTCTTTTTCTTTTTCTTAATTTAATTGAGTTTCAATTTAGATTAATTTAATTGAAATTTCATATTTAGTTTTAAAATTATTTTAATTATGTCCGTGATTTATGTTTTTAGATTTTAGTTAGCTCAATTAGATCTTAAGTTTAATAAATTAATTCATTTCAGACATTATTATTATTATTATTATTATTATTATTATTATTATTATTATTATTATTATTAAACTTTGATTTAATATAAGTATTCAAAAAATTTTGATATAGATACATGAAGCTTTGATTTAAATATTTAATCAAATTCAAATGCATAGATTAACAAGTTGAATCATAATTAATCTCATACACCAATAACTCTAAACTAAACCATAAATACTAAACCTCAAACCTTTAACCCAACTCAAATCGAAATGACCCGAAATTTTAAATGTTAACCCGACCCGAAATCGACCCGATTTTGACCCGACCCGAAAGCGACCCAAACGACCCGATTTTGACCCGAACCGAAAGCGACCGATCCGATATTGACCCGACCGAAAACAACCGATCCGATTTTGACCCGATCCAATACCCGAACCTAATCCGACTCATCACAGACCCGAATCAAACCCGAACCCGAACCGAATCTAAACCGATTCTAGATAGACCCGAAATGACCCGAACCGAAACGACCCGAACCGAATGACCCGATTGCCACCTCTATATAAACCCCACCAGCCCTACAATTCGTTATTTTCATCTCGCATCTGCACGCCTCTCTCTCTATCGACATTATTTTTTATTTCTTATTTCGATCGAACTTTGATGAGTCTTTAGCATCGCACAACCTTAATTTTTGAAGGATTTAGATATGAGATCTGATGCAGTTTACGTATGTGTTTTAGACGACATCGTTTTTGAGAAAGACGAGTTACCACCTCCTTCGCTTGTTCGATCTAACCGTGCACGTACCACAAGGACTACACGTGAGTATTCTTTTAGATTACTACTAGTGTTAATTGGTGGCATAGTGTTAGATTTTGATGTAGAATTTTATATCATAGGTTCCGATTCAACTAGTCCGAACGTGAGAGGCGTTCGTCCCGACGTTAGAGCTATTGCTGCTTAATGTGTGTTTTCGTCCGGTGCTATAATTAAATTATATGTTATTTTTTTATGTGTTTGTGTTTTACCTCTTGTGTGATTATTTATATGTGTTATAATTTTTATGGTTGACATCACATGCATACGTATTCAGAATATGTTTTTACTATGATTTACGAACTGTGATTTATGGACTACGATTTATGGACTAATGGACTATGATTTATGAAGTATGTTTACGGAATATCGGATTTATGAAACTTTGTTTATGAAATTTGATTTCTAATCATCATATCATTGTATGAGCATGGGTTGGGATTTGTTCGGGGAAGTTCAGTGGTTTCACCCTTCCGGCTGAATTCCACTTCGGATTGGCAGTTGTAGTGAGGAGTTCTGGGGAACTTTCCTCTTGGCGGTTGTAGTTGGGTGCATTGCATTGCGCTTGTGATTTATGTGTTATGCTTTAAAGGATTTTAAAAAAAATATTAGTATGTTTTTACGACTATGATTTTCTTGCACTTTAGAGACACACTAAGCTCTTTAGCTTACTCCCTTATAGTCTTCCTTTTTCAGATATCATGGACTCTAGGTGACTTAGTACTCGGAGGATCTCTTTATTTTATCGAATCTATTTTATCTTCAGTATGGATATACTTTACTTTCGGGAGTATTTTATTATTAAGATTATTTTAGGATTTTAATGTAATTTCGGATTTGAGACTTATTATTTTTACATGTGTTTTCAGACTTAAATTTGAATGTATTATTTAAATTATATTATTATTATTTTAACGTTCGAGTTTTATAATTATTGAGATATTTTATATTATTATCAGAAATAATTTATTTTACGCTATTTTAATATATCATAATTCGAATTGATTTTTTAAGGATAAAATTTTTAAACGTGACTTCCTAAATTCGAATATTTCTCTTAGGCCGGATTTAGGGGTTACACTCCTTGAGCTACTCTGAGCTGTTGTGAATGTCCTTTAGCTGATCCAAACTGCTTTGATTGTTTTTGAGCTAAACCGAGCTCCTAGTGACGTCTTCCTCATCTTTATTACCTAAAGAAGTAATAAGCAAATATGTGAGCTGAAATTAAGCTAGAATATGATGCAAACTTAAGTATAAAGATGCAATGCAATGCAAACATATTTAAATAAGCTAAAACTAAATATAAAGATCTGTTTCATAAGTTATGCATTAATATCATATATTATACAAATAAATGATAACGTATGATCTTCAAGTATTTCTTAAAAATATGCTTATAACAATATATAATGCATAAAAAAATAATGAAAGGTGAAGTAAAGTAAAACTCTCTTAGAATTTGTCTTGATTGTCTTCAATAGTGTAATCACGTCATGAAAAAAATTGGATAGAAATCGCCTATTCCTAACTATGTCTCTATTAGTGCCTCTATTTTAAAATAGCAGGTTTAGGGTTTGGAGTTTAAGGTTGGGCTTAAAGTTAGAGTGCAAGGAATTAGGGGTATGGTGTATTTTTAGGGTTTAGGGTTTAAGATATAAAAATTAAGGTTAGGATTTAGAATTTAATTTTTAGGTGTTTTTTAGTAAGGAGCATATAAGGAGGCGTGATTAGGGGGCAAAAAATTTCTACTCAAAAAAATTAGTGCTAATTAGAATTGTATCAATTATTGTTTGTGCAAGGTCAAGAGATTCTAATGGAATTTAGATTTTTTAAGGTTTAGAGTTAAAAATTTTAATTTATGTTTTATAAGGTCAAAATATATTTATACAGCCGTGTATCAAAGATTTACCCCTTTTAACCCCTTAAAACATAAATCCTAAATTAAATCTCTAAACTCAACTCGCTAAAAAATTCTACTACCAATGCACACGAAATATTTTTCAATTATATCTAGGGTGAATATTTGATATACCGTCAGAATAAAAAAAAGAGCTAATGAACCATTTGCCCCTAAAGTTTACTCTTTATACCATCCTGATGCCTAAAACTAACACTTCTAAAAACACATCAACTATAATAAAAATTAGAATTACATGATTTAATAGTTCAACACCATTTGTTCATAAATCAAATCATAACAATCTAGATGCGGCGCATCACAATCTGTTCATAAATCATCCCAGGACATCATTTACAGTTTTACACCATCGTTCAATCTATTCACCGCAGCCCCTCCAGGGGCGGGTCAATTTTTATGTCGACACAAATTCGAACATATATTCATGTCCGACACATTCAAACCGCGATAACATACTGTACAAATATACCAGACATCTGGCTTTAACCTTGTATAAACATAGATGGAGGTGAAATAAAAAGCTATTTACAGAATATACGGACGCCACCAGTGGAATTTACTCAGGGCGGAAGTTCACAAGATGGTGCAGGTGAGATGACTGAAGCTTCTTGATGTCGTTTGCAGTAACCTTGCAGGACTCTAAGTTCAGAGATCTTAAATTCTTCAGTGGCTTTAAATGTCGCAATCCTGCACTTGTTATTCGAGAATTTGAAACATTCAAAGAGACCAAACCTGTCAACCCTGCATTTCAATTGCAAGTGCAATGATGACCGGATTCGGGAGTGAAGGTTGGATATGAACATGCTCAAATTTTTCTTTAATTTTTTTATACATCTAAAGATTCATTCCTCTATTCCCATATCTGAATATATGTAGGATATCCCCCCCCCCCCCCTTTCGAACAGAAAAAAAAAAAACAATTAAGCGTAAGTCGTAGCCATACCGGAAATCATCTCCAATGCTTTATCCGTGAGGTTACAGTTTTGTGAAAGATTTAGCAGTGACAGGGATGAAAGATCTTTAATATTCTTCACTCCGGCATCGGTTAATCCTCCGCCGCATATTTCCAAGGAGCGCAAGTTCTTGAAGTCTATCAAACAAACAAACATTGGTTCTTGGTAGTTCAGAGAAACTAGCAAGTTGAATATTTCTTTTTTCGAAAGGAAATTCAAAATAGAAAGTGTCATGTATCATACTTCGAAGATAATTTGTCCCGGAATCAGTAATACGAGCTCCAAAGAGATCAAGATGAGTCAGCCCAGTCAAACCTGTTTCAAAAGAAGAAAACACCAATTAAACAAAATCTACAATGCACATGATCCAAGGTTTTTAGAAGATAACTAGATGCCTAGCTGCATTAGTAGAGTTTCTTGTTGACAGGTTTTTAGACAATTCACTCGTTCACTAGAAACACAAACATTTTATTTCATAATGAATCATGTTAAACAAATAAAAGGCCGATTCGAAGAATTGAAACAAGCACTCGGAACAATTAATATGTATGGACATACTTGTAAGAGCTGCAAGTCCGGAATCTGTGATTTGGCGAGCATCCAGGTTGAGTGATTTCAGAGATGATAGTCCAGACAGCTTTCTTAAACCACCATCAGTAACTACAGTAAATGACAGGTTTATGTTCTCCAGATTAACCAAACCTACAAGTCGAAAGAAATTGGATGATCATGTATAAGAACCAATTGTTTGAGAAGGTATCATTCTAAATACACCTATTCAATGATTAAAGCTCCTCGGACTACTAAATGAACAAGGCTGTTACTTGGACTTGTATGTGAATGCCGGATACAGGTATGCGTCTAACAAAGGTTCCTTCAATTGTTTTCTAAAATTTTCCATGAAAAATCATCTGAGCTTTGAGAAGGCTTCCAAACAAGGATAGCAAATCGGGGTATCAATAACAGAGAATCAACTCAAAATAATATCATATGCGACAGGAGAGAGATATAGAAATATTTTACCACCAAAACTGGAAACAAAAAGTAACAGCAAGAAACTGCAAAATATAGATGATGTCCTACTATGAGCAAGGTGAATATCTAACCAGAAAGATGGCGAAGGCCATTGCTTCCGACTCCAGTATCAGACAACTCCAAACATTTCAATCGTTGAAGACCTAAACAAACAAAAGCAGTTATTTTCAGCCACCACCATCTATTTAGTTTTTTTATAAGACAGGAGAATTATTAAAAGCCGTGGTAATAGGATGGTTTAATTATGGTGTCAATGTCCTCCCACAACAGAAGAAAAACAAGAAAGGAAGTTAGAAACATGTAAATTAAATTAATTATTTCTACTTAAAAAATAAGCAAATTTTAAATTTTCAAAGCCCTTATTCTTTTTCATAACCGCATATAGCAAATGGTTAGGTAGCACTATGAACTAGACAATCTGATAAAAAGAAAGCCCAAAAGGCAAAGTACAATACTCCAAAAAACTAAGAATACTTTATCCATTATCTCCTGTGTTCTTTCCTTTAAGTGTCTATAACTAAAATGCTACATGTTTCTATGATCCTCCATCAGCTGAAAAGAGATGTTGCCACAGATCAGAACAACAAAAAACCTATAACCAAAGAAAGATGATAGCAGTTTGAATAACAACCTGACAAATGAACCAGCCCATCATCACCAATTCTACATGAATCCAAGTTCAAGCTCTCTAAATTTTTCATACCTGGATCCAAGAAAAAAAAATCAAATTATGGACTGCAACTGCCACTAAAAAACAAGGAACAAATTTCCCAAAGAAAACCGCTTGTTATTTAGATAAATAATGTTTATCCCATTATACCCTCTTCCATTATCAGTCCTCCAAAATACAGGATACACATATATAAGGCAAAGATATATTATATAGGATAATATCTATCAAACAACACAAGTGAAGAGGAAAAACACCTTTAAGATGTATCAAACTCGAATCACTGATGTCATTGAAACCCAAGTTTAATACCTTCAGATTACCAAGCTCTGTCAAAATAAAATATGCAATAAGCCGGAGGCCATCAAAGAATTTTACATATGAGGGATGGGGAAAAGCATGAAACCAACTTACTAGAAAACTTCTCACATCCATCATCAGACAAATTGCTCCTGCTAAGATTCAAATATAGCAGAGATGCAAGAACTGTGCAAAAAAGGCCAAGTCAATATCATGTTTAATGTGAAAGACAGAGTAACCAAAAGAGCCAAGTAGAGTTTATATGATTAATCAATCATTTTGAATATTTCCTCAGAATGACATGATAAACGTTGAAAGAAGTGAGAAATTATAAAAGAAAGGCCATCAGGAGATTACAAAGACTGGTTTCTAAAACAAAAATGCACGAGTTTCCGTCATCAATGGGAATATACTAAAATAGGAAAAGTAAAGGACACGGATGATTTAAATGAAAATGACATCAACTTTTAATGCAACAGCAAAACCGCACTCTTCAGCTCCTGGTGCAACGAATTTAAGAGGAAAATGATTGCAATATGCATGCTGAATTGCTGACATTATATACCAGAAAGAGAATCCAGGCATGAAGCAGTAACCGGGCAGCCCTCCAAATTCAAAATAGAAAGCTTTTGCAGACCTGAAACAGATTTTAAAGTATAAAGAATTTCAAAGAATAGAAGTTCAATCATCAGTAACAAGCAATTCCATAATTCCTATAATCTGACAATAAGTAGAAGAATGGTCAAGCTTTAACTATCAAATTGAACAGATAATATACACAAGACAATGACACCACAATCAAAATCATGGTGAAGAAAATTGAAAGCGTAAAATGTTTGCACAAATCAATGATCCCCCAAAAAATTAATAATAATAACAGGGAAGTTTAAAAGGGAAGACATTTATTACGTTTCATTCAACATACCTACTTCAAAGGTTTAAAATTCTGACTTCCTTTGATCAACTTAATGGAATTCTACACAACATCATACATCAAATAAAACCTTCTTGATCTAATATCAGCCCCTCAATATCAGATTGAAACCAATGGGCCATAGGATTGCTGGCACGATGTATATTGTTTGTTGAATGATTGCAGAACTTCAGCACAACAGTTCACACCATGCAGTACACTAATAAAATCCTCTCGCAATCACAGTAATCCAACATCAACATACTACAATCTTAGATGGCAAATTCTTTTTCATCCTAATACATGTTGGCAATTTTTGGGGGGAAATGATAGCAATTAAAATAGAAAGTAATGGCAAGGTACCTTTTAAATAGGTGATGCCAAAATCTGTGACCTTACTGCAGGATATCTGTAAGCTTTTCAAGTTTGTAAGCCCTAAAATATGATAAGAGAAGTTAGCCAGATACATAATTGAATAAGTAATTCATATTACTCAGAAAACTGAAGCATTAGCACAAAAAGTACAAAAGGAAAAAAAGCACAAGTTTAGTCAATTTTAAGTGTCCTTATTCTAAATATGAATATGTAACTAAGTGAGCCAGGCAATCAAAAAATAGAGGTGAAGGGTACTCAAAAGAGAGAAAAAGCTTTCAGTGTACAATTCCTTGAGTTCCTATTGAAAGTTGAAATGCAATGATCATATCAAATACGGATGTTCCTTAATTGATATATACAGGTCTAACAGTTGGATCCTAAGACAAAGGTAACAGAGGTGAACCATTGGGAAACAAATATAGCCAACTAGAGGTCAAGACTCAAGAGAACAGAAGATTTCTACTAACAGAGGTGCCATTGAAAGGTATACATATATTGAAAATTTAGCAGGCCCTATAATAAGAATACAAACAAATTATTTGAAACATATGTGTACACAAACACATATAAATGTAAGCCAACTGTTGGATAAGTTACATGAATTTCTTTTTGGGAAGACAAAAGAATATATTGATGTCAAAAAAAACATTGACATTATACAACTATGATCATGAGAGACAGCCAAAGGGAACAAGAGTTGGTGAAAATACGGGTTCTGGAAAACCATGTTATACAAATTCTTCAGTTTCCCTAAAGTACTAGTGTCCAATACCTATGACTAACACATATTTGGATGTATGAGGGGAAAACTTCGAAAATTTAGAGTATACCCTTGTCAGGCACATACCCATATCAGACACGATTCCAGGTAACATAGCATGATAAAAACGACCAGATGGAAACGTATTCATCACCTGAGAGAGGCTTCATATCAACGTCAGTTATGCAATTACACCATTTAATATTAAGAGACTCTAACTTCGTCAAACCTGTGAATTGGTAAACAGTGCTCATCAGCCAAATATTAAATAATTGTCCATGCATCCATAACCATCACGCAAATAGAAGTCCATAAAAAAACATTTCACCATATGCTAAGTAGTTAAGGGCCAGAGACACCACAAACTCATATCTTTTTGTTTTTCGCTATTATTCAAGCATTTCACTACTTTAGAGAAAACTTTGAGAGACTCACAACTAATCAAAACTAAGATCTACTCTGCCACCATGCACCCCAGTACGCAGAGAAAGAGGGGGAGAGGTAAAGACTGCCCACAATGCTACCATTCCAAAATATGTTCCTCCAATGAGCTTTCTGCCTCATACACAGTGTGATAAAGGGATGGGATGAAAAATCATGTTTAAGAATAACCCCCCCCCCCCCCCCCCCCAAATAAAAAATAAAAAAATAAAATAGAGATAGAGAGAGACAAGGGCAAGCATACAAGTCATAAGGATAAACTACCTTTAAAGGAGAAAATTACCTTTAATATGAACAAGCCCCCCATGAATCCCAGGACATTTTTCCAGGTCCAACTTCAACAAGTTCACTAGGCCAGAGAAGGCACTCATTCCTTGTGCAGTAATTGCACTGTTTCTCCGAAAGCTCAGACTGGTCAAGTTTGAGAGACCTGAAAGAATTTGTGTCACATTCTGGCCCATAGAAAAATACCATGAAATGTAAAATGTTTAAATGCTAATTAAATGAGATGGTTGGGAAGAAGAAAAGAGCAAGAAAACAGAATCAGAAGGAAGCAGTAAAGAGAAACGAGGTAGGAAGGCAGAATGTAAACAGGGCACTTGAGAATAATAAATTTTAGTTTGGGAAAACCTTATTCCAGATTTTCATGGTGATGTCTCATCACATGTTGCAATCTTTGCTATTTAATCATTTTCACGTATTATGGAAATTTGGCATTTGACTAGACAAGAATAGTAGAGCATCAAGAGGTTACCGCTGATGCGTTGTAGCCCACGGTCAGAAATCTGGTCACAGTAATTTAAATTTAAAGCTTGAAGGTGAGGACAATCTTTGAGATATATCAACCCAGAATCCGTTACATCAGAACTCGAGAGGTCCAGCGCAAGCAAAGATGAGCCTTGTGAAGAAATCACATCCATCCAATTGTCATTGATCCCAGGATAGTCTCCCAGGTACACGTCCTATAGCAAAGACATACACAAAGTTCAAATAAACTGATAATAAATTAAGTAAATCATTGGCAGATTTTAAAATATTCAACTTTCCAGATGTTTTCACTAGTTACCTGAAGAGCACAATCTCGAAAAGCTTCAAGAGAAACATCATTCAGACATTGGGAATTCACTAGTTCATTAAAGATCTGCTGACTTAAATCTCTTGGAAGCATAGAAAATGAACCATAATTGTCTATATCCTGCTCATGGACCAAGCTTAGAAGATCAGTTCACACGCAGGAAGTAAGGATTTGCAAAACAAGGTCTAACGTAGTTATACCTCCCGTATTTTATAAGTGCATAATTCCATGAGTGAAGGGCATTTTCCTTTTTCCCTTTGAATTTCTACAACAGGTCTAGAAAAAGTTGTCGCCAACCACTTTGAACTTCCACTTTTGCAATATCTTCCGGAAACCCCTCTACGTAAACCATCTTCGTTGTCCAACTGGTCCCTTTTCCTAGAACAAGCTCCCCCCATTAAGGAAATACCTTGCAATCAATATATGTGATAAAACTGCAGCAGGCCACCAATCTGTTCATTTACCGAAAATAAACACACACTTTACTTTGCCCTGTGGAAATAAAAGACAGCAACAGAATAAGCATTCAGTTGACACAATCATCACAAATATGTATATCACACACACCAATTGGCTTGGATAAGGATAAAATCATAAAACAACATTCATTGGACCGAAAAAAAAAACCCTTTTTTCGGAGAACCGGTAAACCTGTTTGAACACCATGATGGACAGACACCCTTATATTATTCTTTGGGTTTCATTTGGACTGTTTTCTTTTACCAACAATCATGTAACAGTTCAAGGATAATCCACAGAATAGATTCATTGATATGAAAAGCTTCAGGGTCAAAGAAAGGAAGGCATGAATAATGATTATCAGATACCAAAAAATAGACTAATACAGACCAAGAAAGTTGAACAAATATCATATCATTCTCGGGCACGATCATACTAAATATAATTAATACAAAACCAAATTGGTAAATATAACCAAAAGTTGGATTTCGTTTTGGATTGACAGAAGTGAGCAGATATGGAGTAATAATTAAAGAGGTTGGCTTCATAGCATAAAGCACTATTAAATAGCTGAGAGAGTATCAGTAATTTTAAACCTTCCTTTCATTTTTTCTTTTAAATTACTTTTTATATCCTTACATGTTCTTACAAAAAATCAAACTTTTTCAACTCGTTTTGTAAAATTAAAATTCATTCCACAGTTTTATTTCTGATATTTTCTAATCAAAAAACCAAAACTCCGATCTGTTACTTTAGGAAAAAAGTAATCCAAACACACAAAAACACATACAATTTCCAAGGAGAAGAAAAAAACATTCCCAGTTTCCTGCAAAAGAAAAAAAAAGCTCCGTTTTCTCTTGGAAATAACTCAAGAGGTCTTATAATACAAATCTAACCAAAATAATCCAGAAAATGAGATAAAGATCAAAAGAATCACAGTTTAAGCGTCAATTTCCAAGGAGGAAAAGCCTAAAATCGTACAATTTCGGCCGATAACGATCATCTTCTCGTCCAAAAACATGAACAAACAAAAACAAATAGCCAAAAAATTTCTTTAAAAAACTAAAAATATTCTGTATCTGTACCTTGCCATGATCAAAGGCTCGAAATAATTTTCTACATATGAAAAAAAAATCAAAGAAAAAGGAAATTAATCAGTGGTTGAAGAAACTGAAAGAAAGGGAGAGTTGTGTAAAAAGAAGAAAAAGTAGCAGAGAGTAATTAGAAGGAGAAGCGACGTGGCTAGTGCCCGAAGCTAATTCAAAACCAACCGATGGTTGACACGTAGATTCAGAGTGGGTTTGGCTCGGAGTTAGGTACACTAAAATGGATGAGGATAAAGATGAAATGATAGAAGAGGGAGAGAATATATAATTTTGGTGGGTCCCGCTAAAGAAAATAGGTCCCACTCTCATTTTTTCCCATTTTCTATTATACTATTCTTTTTTGGAGGGGTTTATCCAAAAAAAATATTATTTTTTCTTTTCAATCTCTCGTAACTTTTTTGTTTCATCAATTTTGTTCAGATTTACCTTTTCACCGAAAAAAGAAAAATTTTCGGTAAATATGTTTTGTTACTGGTTATACCTCTTGTTAATAGTCGAAGATTTGATTCTCGTTTGAGTAGACTTAACTACAAAATAAGTACTTAAATTATATTTTTTCTTGTAGTAGGTGTCTAATGTATTTTTTTAACTAAAATAGGTGTCTCAAGTTTCATTTTTGACTGAAATATGTGACTAAACTATTTTTTTGGCTGAAATAGGTACCTAAACTTTTATTTTTAATTGAAATATGTGCCCAAATAGGTGCCAAAATTGACTTTAAAATAAACCAAAAATAAAAGTTTAGGCACCTATTTTAGCCAAAATAAAAATTTAGGTACATTTTTCAACCAAAAAATACTTTAGGTGCCTATTACAAAAAAGAGACATAGTTTGGACACTTATCTTATAGTTTAGCCTATATGAGTATAAAGGAGTTTTAAAATTTATGATTAGTGCCTTATCTCTTATATGGACCAACAAAACTCGAATGATTAGTTTAATGACAGAATTCAACGTTATTTATTAAAGGGTCATTGAAAATATTTAAATCTAAGAGGACCAACAATATAAATTATTATATGTTTTTTGGAAACTGAAATAAAATGTTATCAATACCCGACTTAAAATTTTTCTATTTTTAAAATTTTTGGGGTTGTGGCCCCTTGGCGGTCTCTATTATTTATCGTCTCTGATTAGTCATTGGACTCACTCCAGTTTATACTTTAAAGAATCAAAAATAAATCATACATTGGCGATGAAAAAATTGTTTTATAAATATGTTTAATTTAGAGTTTAGATGTTTATTTAAAATTTAATGTTATAATTTATAGTTTAAAGTATAATTTAGATGTCGTAGGTCCAATTCTTGCCAATAAGAATAGAGTACATTTTCCAACTAACCGTTTACCTTTTAGTGAGTGTACTCGTAGCAAAATGATTAGTCACTAGTCACTAGTCACTACTATTTACGATAGACGTTTCGGCTTAAAAAAACATGATTACAAATTTTAATTTTAATTTTTAGTAATAACTAAATTGTATTGTTATTTTTATAATATACACAATAAAATATGGAATATATTTAAACGTTGAATATATAAAAAAAAAACGTATGTTTATGAAACATAAAGACAAAATCACAAAAGATACGAGTGTACTGTAGGGTCCATGTAGCGAGGTTTGGATATATTTATAGATTACGTGTTTTGTGCACGCAACGTAGCGTTTTGGTTTAATTTAATTTGATAATTGTCCCGTTATTGAAATTTAAAAAACGAAGTAATAACTAAATTGTATTGTTATTTTTATAATATACACAATAAAATATGGAATATATTTAAACGTTGAATATATAAAAAAAACGTATGTTTATGAAACATAAAGACAAAATCACAAAAGATACGAGTGTACTGTAGGGTCCATGTAGCGAGGTTTGGATATAATTATAGATTACGGTATTTTATTTATGCTTATATATTAAAAAAATAAATTTAGGGTTTATAATTTAGGGTCAAAGTTAGGATTTAAAAAATTAAAAGTACGGTTTATTTTTATAAGGTGTTTTTATAGTTTAAAATTTAAAATTTAAAATCATAACTTAAATTTTAATTTTTTAATATTAGAGCATAAAAGGAGCATTAAAAACGGACAGATAATTTTTGTCCGCTTTGATTTACATATAAATGAAATTTCATTCAAAACATAAAGGTGGTTTAGGCTTTAAAATAAGTCGAAAGATAAATTCCATATTGTTAGATTCAACACATATAAAAAAAAATTTGATCAAGAGAAAGTCGACTTCATAAAAGAAAAAAAGGGTTACAGCCACCAAAACTCAACCGTGCAAAACAACAAGGCATGCAGAAGCATGCAAACAAGAGCAGGAAGAGCTAAAACCCTCCGCACACCAAACCAGAAAACAAGACAAACATTAGAACCGGCAAAACACATAAAACTTAAGAAAACGGAAACATAAACAAGGATGATTCCTACACGAAGGATGATTCCTAGAACGATGGAAAAACACCTAAAGGACTTCTCGCCATTTTCGGAACCGGATTGTAGTCACGATCACAACATCCTAGTGAGAGCTCCATCCAGAGGCCGGCTCCTTTGCATACGACGAGGGTCTTATCAACTGGGAAGGGGTAATCGTCAGGCCAGGCAACAAAAACTGAAACACGAGAGATGAAAAGCCAGCCACTAGCAATGCCTTCTGCGTGGTACTTGAAAAACAATGGGAAACGAGCTTGACATTTGAGATCCTTGGATCAACTACGCCTGGATTGCACAATTTGACCCAAAGGGAAGGATTAGAGATTGCCACCAACTTCTATTCCTTCCTAATGAAAGTGGTGCTGCAATTGTGAATCATGGATGCTGCGTATAACCCCAGTGAAGTTATCCGCTTAGCCAAAAAAGGTGCAGCTTGGGCCGGGACTTAAGTCTACCTTCACAGCTTTGATAAAATGCTTGGTAAAATTCCAAAAGGGATTGAGAGCTGATGAATCCTCAAACATTTCCGCAAAAGTCAAGGGATTAAAGGCAAATTTTTTACTTTTAGCGCAAAGAACCTTTTGTCCAGCTCCCTTGACTTTGGTTACAGACATTTGGGTACAAGAAACCTTCAAACCCGAAAAGGGTCTTTCCTTTCTCGGAGAGCGCGCCATCGTTTCTGATAAGGCTTTCTTCTTCTCCATCTAGCTCGGCAGGGAAATGACCATGTCCAAGGACTTTTCCAACAGCAACAAAGTGAACCCCAGAAAACTCACTCGCTAGGAAAGCAAGGATCTTGGGATCATCTCCATCTTTCTTTTTGATTCCCAAAACAATCTCAAGAGCTACAACCAACTCAAGCAACAAACTTGGCTTCAGACAACATTCAAGCTCACTCGTGCCACTTGCTCTCTGGTCGCGATGAAGTCGAGCCAAGGGATCTCCGTCCAACCTCCAAAAACTGCTCAACTGCACAGTTTGACGGGAGTCGAAATAAAGCAAGCCATACCGAAGCACAGAAAGCCCATACTTCTCCACGAACCAACCTCGGGAATCATAACTTCCCTTTGAAGTAAAACAACGAGCAGCAACCCAAGCCGCCGGAAATAAAACGCTCACCGCCTCTCTCGCCTTCTCCACAAAGCTCTCCGCAGCCATACCGGGATACAAGCAATAGAACGAGATTCCACAATTCAAAGCAACCCAGACAAGACGAATCTTTTGTTGAGATCGCGTGAACAAAGTTGGGGGATTTGGGGGAAAAGCTAGGGATTTGAGAGTGTTTTACCATCGTGTGAAATCAACACATATAAATTTATCCTCTTAATTTCTAATTCTTTCAATTTTCTTTCCAATAATAGCCTTGAACTTAGTAAAAGATCCTTACTCAGTTAAGGATGTACATTGTATCTTGGGGAGTTGTGCACCCATGTTTTTACTAAATTATACATTAGGGTTTGTTTTTTTAATCTACTAATTTGGATGTTTGGTAAAAAGTAGATTGAAATAGCGAATAAAGGTGAAATCTCTAATTTTTTTAAAAAAAAAACTGCTAATATGAACCTTTTGAAATTAGAGGTTTTGACATAAGAGTTATAAAAAAATTTACCCCTAACAATTATCAAAAATCTCAAAATAACCTAAATTTAACCTTTTTATTTTAATTCTTCACCCTCAAGTATTTACATTATGACATTTGTAAATTATTTTTTTATTCTCACACGTTTATATTTGTATTTAAATTTAATAATTAATTAAATTATATTAAAAATAATTATATAAATAATAAATTAATATACATATCCTTCAAATATGCTTAGTAACGTTATATTAATTTTTTTTATAATCTAATTAATATATAAAATATTGTTAACTAATAAACTATTCAAACAAGTATCGAATATAGTCATGTCATTATATGTCATTTTGCTTGTTTAAATAATCAAACAACTATCAGTTATCAATTAATTTTACCAAACACTTTAATACAATCAGCTAGCCAATTAAGCTAATATAATCAACTATCAGTTAATGTAATATGCTATCAACTATCCGCTAATTGCCAAACTGGGTCGAAGTTTTTTTTTTCCTTGTCACATTTGGACTATTTTAGGAATGTATAAGCAAAAAATAATAAAAGCAAGATTAACATAAAATAAAACACACATAAGAAGATATTTAAAATGGTTCGACATAATCTACCTTCACGGATAATAGAAACAAACAATCTACTATAAATGTAGAGATTGATCATGAATAGTACAAATACATGATACCTAATGTATTCCATAACCTATTATATCCAAAAAATTCTCCCAATATCTTACAAACTCGTCTCTATAACATAGCCGTAATAGTTACGAAGATCACAAAAACATTACATGTCTTCAAAATAATTCTTCACATATTTATAAAGGTTAAGACATATTCTCTATTTATAGAGCCAAAAAATTGATCACCAAAAAGCTTTATTCTATAAAACCTCTTCTCTAATATAAATATTTAAATAAATTTAATTGCCAAGTAATTTTAAGATGGGTTTTGATATACAGAGCCCCAAGGGATGTGTATAATAACTACTAGATTCCTATTATTAATTGTTATTTTACTTTCCAATAGAATCTATTAAAATGTAATTAATTACATTCTTAAAATATTAAACATCATTGATTCATGGTGTTTAATGTAATTAATAATAATGTAAAAGAGTTTAGGTGTTTTTGGTTTATGATTTATAATTTTAGGGTTTATTGTTTTAGTGTTTGTGTTGTTGTATTTTTGTGGTTTTTAGGGTTATGGTTTAGGGTTAATATATGGTTTTTATGGTTTAAGGTTTATGACTTAGTGTTTAGGGTTTAGGGTCTAAGGTTAAGGTTTAGGGCTTAGTATTAGGGTTAGAGTTAAGGTTCAGGATTAAGATTTATGGCTTAAGGTTTAATTCTATTAAACACTGTAAATTAATAATATTTAATTTTTTAGGAATATAATTAATTACATTCTAATAGATTCTATTAAAAAGTAAAATAACAATTAATGATAGGAATCTAGTATAACAAAACCCTTTTAAAATAAGTAAATTATGTCTTTAGACTTTAATCAATTGGACATACTAACCCGAATAGAAATTCTTTGTCCATTTTCATACCCCTATTTATGTCCCCACATTAAAAATGAGTTTAGAATTATATTTAAGGTTAGGGTTTAGAAAAGTAGGGGTATCATGTATTTTAAGATTGGCTTAACAGTGAAAAAGGTGTCCAACCTATACAATTTTTCTAGTTTGGTGCCTAATGTTCATTCCTTAACTCAAATCAAGTTTTTCCGTGACAGACGTTAAAAATTTTATGTTATCCAATAAAAACACGACACGTGACATATTTCTGGCATTTTCTTTTATTTTTATTTTTTAAAATAAAAAATCTTTAATTTTATAAAAAAAATCCAAAAATCTTTAATTTCTCTAAAACTTCCTAACTCAAACCCTAAATCCGTAAATTCCTCCCCTCCCACCACTGATTCAACCACCCCATACCACCCTTGCCTTCGTCGATATAATATAATATAATGTATTCGGTAGAAAACATGAAAAAATTTATAAAAAATTAGTAACCGGCAAACTTAAGTTATCGGTAGATATTAATAAGAAGATAGCCGTATATCAGTAAAATTACTTATGTTGTTGATAAGAGTATAAACATATTCGGTAGCGCCTAATTTGTTGATAATTTTGAGCTGATGGGGCCTTGGAAAATCCCACGATAAAAAAATCAATAAATTACCTATTTTGTTGATAAGAATATCAACATATTCGATAGCGCTTAATTTGTTGATAATTTTGAGCTGATGGGGCCTTGGAAAATCCCACGATAACAAAATCGGTAAAATTACCTATTTTGTTTATATGAGTATCAACATATTCAGTAGCGCCTAATTTGTTATTAAAGTTTAGCTGATGGGGCCTTGGAAAATCCCACGATAACAAAATCGGTAAAATTACCTATTTTGTTGATAAGAGTATCAACATATTCGGTAGCGCCTAATTTGTTGTTATTTTATCGTATACATTAATATTATAACTTTAAACAAATCGGTTACTAGTGTAACGTAATAGGTAGCGAATAAGTATCGATACGCTATTACAAAAGTATCGATATTTTGATTAAAAACATTGGAACTGGTTGAAATGTGGCTCGAAAGTATCCATACTTATATAAAAAGTATCGATACTTTCTAGCCATGTTTCAACCGGTTCCATAAAAAGTTTCGATACTTAAATTAAAAGTATGGATACGTAAATTAAAAGTATGTATACTTATATTAAAAGTATCGGTAATTACTTTAATAGTATCGATATTTTACTATAATTTATTGCACAACTAACTTTGTCCTAATAAGAAATAAATGTTGTAGCCAGACCGATTACATTGTTTTTATAAAAGTATGGGTACTTCCATAAAAAATTTCAATACTTAAATTAAAAGTATGGGTAATTATACTAAAAGTATGGATACTTATATTAAAAGTATCAGTACAATTCTATTTAATCGATTATACCAATTATATTTATGAAAGTAAAAATTTTCCATGAAAAGTTTCGATACTTAAGGATGAAGTATATTTATGAAAAAAACTGAAGTCTCAAGTGCTTCAATTACAATTACATATTGAAATAAAAAATGAAACTAAAAGAATAGAGCCTCCCAAAGTCCTCAATCATCATCCCTAGCCAGGGAAACGACCTCTATACTCTCTGCCACCCATGGCACTTGTTCCAGCCTCTCGTTGTGAACTGTGCTGACTAACCATCGCTGCATATGGTCGCATCTCAAACTTAACCCTATAGTTGCCTAATGAACAAAACATGTATGCATAAGTATGAGCAGAAGTGCATCTTGTATAAAAGAAGAAAATGATAGAGAAAACCTTGAGTATGGCAGTTGAAGTTGTCGATGTCTTCTTTGACAACCATATAACCATAAAGTTGGCGTTGTCTGGCTGGACCATACAAGAAGCCTTGACAACGTTACCAAGCCTCTCTATCGAAACCTTGGGCAGCAAACTGGGTATGCAGACGCTGAGCATCGAAATAACCTCTTGTCGTGCTCTCAAAAATTAGAAGACTCATCCCACGATGGCCTTGAGGACCGTATGAATGGCGAGCCTTAACAACAATATCATAGGACCTGAAATAGTCAAGAAGCTCTTGGTTTCCCATACCAAGCCACTGAAGCAGAAAATTCAAGACATTAGAAGTTAAGGAATTGTAATATTCATGAAAACATAATTCAAAAGTTATATAACTACCTTCCCATTTGCATCTTGATGAAGCTTTGTGTTCATTATCATCACCATGGGTGGCCAGAGTATTTGGCGATCCGCTTCCTCATTGTTTGAAGGCGGGGGGCAGACAATAGCAGCAACATCTCTCAAACCACTACATTCCCCATAAGCTTGACCTTGAGGAACAGTCGAAGTACCCTTTCTACGCAATTCCTCATCCAATAGCTGACCAAGTTGGCGATGGAGTTTGAGCTTTGGTCCGCCTTTGGTTTTGGCATGTGTCACTAGGGACTGAAGGCCACGAAACCTGTGAGTGGCACCAGGACCTCCTTGACATGCTGGACACTACCATTGAGTAGAAGGGTCATTGGTTGTGTTCATTCTATCGAAGGTCTCGAAAAAATTGTTGAACCATATGCTGGTTTTCATTGTCTCGTGGCTTTGTTCACCCTCTTCATCAGAATCAAAATAGACATCATCATCGATGTTTGATGATGTCTCGAAATCAAGTTTCCTCTTTGCCAATGGCTGAGGATTGTGACTAGAACCTCTGCTCGAACTCATTCTATCTAAAGATATTGAATAGAAGATGGTGAAGGTGAAGGAGAACAGATTATAGAAATAAACGAAGGGTTGAGTATATTAAGTTGAAGATGTTGTAAAGAGTAAAGAGAAGAGTTGTTAATTTATAGGAAATTTCAGTTGGGAGGGAAAGTGAGAAGGCACAATGCCTGTTCATGAAGGTACATGAACGTGAAACGGTGCATGTGATACAAGTGAAAAGACACGAAACTGAAAAGGCAGATTCGTTCTGGGGGTATCGAAACCAACTTTATACAGGATGAGCATTAAACGGTGCATGTGATACAAGTGAAAAGACATAACATTGCAATGCAAAATTGATGTAGTCAATAATGAAAACGGTAACAATCAACCGGAAACATTGATGTACTCAATAATGAAAACGGTAACAATGCAACTGAAAACATTGATTTTTTTGCAAAAGTATCGATAAATTTAATCATAGCGGGAAAAAAGTATCGACATATTGTTTCCAGTAAGCTATGACAATCTTTTTTTTTGAAAAGTATCGATAATTTTGTTCGTAGAGGGAAGAAAGTATCGATATTTTCGAGCAAATTTGCTACCGGAAACATTGATTTTTTTGCAAAAGTATCGATAATTTTAATCATAGCGGGAAAAAAGTATCGATGCTTTGTTTCCAGTAAGCTATGACAATCCTTTTTTGAAAAGTATCGATAATTTTGTTCGTAGAGGGGAGAAAGTATCGATATTTTCGAGCAAATTTGCTACCGGAAACATTGATTTTTTTCAAAAGTATCGGTAATTTTATTCATAGCGTGAAAACAGTATCGACACTTTGTTTCCAGTAAGCTATGGTAATCCTTTTTTTCAAAAGTATCGATAATTCTTAACAGATTTGCTACCGGAAACATTGGTTTTTAAAAAGGGAAAACTACACCACTGACCACCAAACAAATTGGGGATACCTATTTGAACCACCGAACTATAAAAAACGTCAATCACACCACCGAACTTATAAAATCAACCTATTTTGATCACTGCCGTTAAAAACCTAACGGTGGAGTGACGGAACTGCCACGTGGCAATTGATGGGTATATTTAAAAATTACACATTTGGTCCCTGTTATTTACACATTCTTTCAATTTAGTCTTAATTTTCAATTAATAAAATAATAAATTATTTAATTAAGTGGTGACACGTGTCAAGACCTTATTGGAGGATTTTAATCATTTATATTTAATTTTATTAATTTATTTTCCTCCTTCAATTTAGAGGAGAAAAACAAATTTTCCTTCACATGCGCTGAGGTGGGTTCGAACCTGGGCCTCCCAGGAGTAAATCCAATGGCTTTGCCACTGCACCAACCACAACTTTGTGCTATAATTCTCCAGATATAATATATATCTCTTATTAGTTTCTATATTTATAAGCCAAAAGCTCAAACCCTAAACATTAATTTCACATATATAAACCTTAAACCCTAAACTCTAACCCTAAATATTTCAAATTAATTTCACGCTAAATATTTCAAATTAAACCTCGAACCTTAAAATTTTCAAATTAATTCCATGCTAAATATTTTAAATTAAACCCTAAACCCCAAACCCTAAAAATTCAAATTAATTTCACGCTAAATATTTCAAATTAAGCCTTAAACTCTAAACCATATATATTTCAAATTATTTTCACGCTAAATATTTCAAATTAAACCCCAAACCCTAACCTTAAACCCTAAATTTCAAATCAATTACAAACTAAATATTTAGGGTTTAATTTGAAATATTTAGCATGAAATTAATTTGAAATATTTAGGGTTTAAATTAAAATAGTTAGCGTGTAATTAATTTGAAATTTTTAGGGTTTAAGGTTTAGGGTTTGGGGTTTGTAGTTTGTGGTTTAATTTGAAATATTTAGCGTGAAAAATGATTTGAAATATTTAGGGTTTAAGGTTTAAGGCTTAATCTGAAATATTTAGCGTGGAATTAATTTGAAATTTTTAGGGTTTAGGGTTTAATTTAAAATATTTAGCGTTGAATTAATTTGAAAATTTTAGGGTTTGAGGTTTAATTTGAAATATTTAGCGTGAAATTAATTTTGAAATATTTAGGGTTAGAGTTTAGGGTTTAGGATTCATATATGTGAAATTAGTGTTTAGGGTTTGAGCTTTTAGCTTATAAATGTAGAAACTAATAAGAGATATATATTATATCTGGAGAATTATAGCACAAAGTTGTGCTTGGTGCAGTGGCAAAGCCATTGTCCTTACTCTTGGGAGACCCAGGTTCGAACCTACCCAGCGTATATGAAGGAAAATTTGTTTTTCTCCTTTAAATTGGTGGTGACACGTGTCACCACCTGATTGGAGGGGGAAATAAATTAATAAAATTAAATATAAATAATTAAAATCCTCCAATAAGGTCTTGACACGTGTCACCACTTAATTAAATAATTTATTATTTTATTAATTGAAAATTAGGACTAAATTGAAAGAATGAGTAAATAACAGGGACCAAATGTGTAATTTTTAAATATACCCATCAATTGCCACGTGGTAGTTCCGTCACTCCACCGTTAGGTTTTTAATGGCGGTGGTCAAAATAGGTTGATTTTATAACTTCGGTGGTGTGATTGACGTTTTTTATAGTTCGGTGGTTCAAATAGGTATCCCCAATTTGTTTGGTGGTCAGTGGTGTAGTTTTCCCTTTTAAAAAAGTATCGATAATTTTACTCATAGTGGGAAAAAAGTATCGAAACTTTGTTTCCAGTAAGCTATGACAATCCTTTTTTGAAAAGTATCGATACTTTTGTTCATAGAGGGAAGATAGTATCGATATTTTACTATAATTTATTGCACAACTAACTTTGTCCTAAGAAATAAATGTTGTAGCCAAACTCAACCACCATCAACCACCACCACCTAATGAAATTAAAAGCAACACACAACTCATGTTTGGACCACTTTCACCGATCGTGTTTACCAAAATGGACGATACTCCATCCAACGATGTTCATTCAAGCGAGGAGGGGCATGAAATATTGACCGTTGATGATTCGGAACGGTTGCTTGGTTAGCTCTTTTCTTCACGTGAGGAAGCTTGGGATTTTTATAAGGAATACGCTAGGAAACATGGTTTTAGTGCACGTCGAGGAACAACACGGCTGGATACGGAAGGGAATGCGAAGACACAAGAATTTTGTTGTTCAAAAGAAGGGTTTTGGTCATCCAAAGTCCATACTGTTTATCGTCAACGTGCTCATATGCCAGTCACACGAACATGATGCAAGGCGAAAATCGTGGTCACAGCAACAAATACAAATGATCAGTGGGTTCTAAGTAAGTCTTTTCAGGAACATAATCATGCATTGTGCACACCTATTATGATACTATTTATGCGTTCAAATAGAGCTGTGAGTGAGGCTGATGTGGCTGAGGCAACAACATTGAAAGATGTTGGTGTTGGGACATCACAAGTAATGAATTATTTCATGAATCAGGCAGGGGGTTATCAGAATGTTGGATTTACAAGTAAAGACCTCTACAATGCACTTGAAAGAGGTAAAGCAAAGGAAATCGTCAATGAGGATGTGAATGCACTAATTGCTTACTTTGATTATAAGAAAGAAGATGATCCGGGGTTATTTATGACATACTTAACAGATGAATCAGGGGCATTGCATAATCTTATTTGGGTTGATTCAACATCGAGATCAGATTACACTTGCTTCGGTGATGTAATTGCGTTCGACACAACGTACAAAGGTAATTTCTATGGACGACCAATTATGCCTATTGTCGGTGTCAATCATCACCATAGCACAATAGTATTTGCTACTGCAATCATCGCTGACGAAACGACTCAATCATTCGAGTGGGTGCTGCGTAATTTTTTACAAGCCATGATGAATAAATCGCCTCTTTCAGTTGTCACCGATGGGGATAGGGCAATGCAGAGGGCTATCAAATGTGTTATCCCTTTTGCTAAGCACATATTATGTTCTTGACATCTTTCTCGCAATGCACAAGCTAACATTGGTGACAGTAAATTTAGCACATCATTTTCTAGATGTATGGGTTCCTGGTGGACAACAGAAGAATTTGATCTTGAATGGTCTGCAATGATTTCAGAATTCAATGTCGGAAAGCATCCATGGGTGACTGAGAAGGGAAATACTCGGAACTTATGGGCTCAAGCATATCAAACCGGTCATTTCTTTGGGAATATTCGATCCACACAAAGGTGTGAGTCCTTGAATGCTTCACTCGCACTGAAAAAGAAGAAGACATATGTAGACGTTGTTCGTGCAATTGAACAAGGTATTAGTAAAATGTGTGTCAACGAGTTGAAAACAGATTACTTAAGTTCCCAGACAAAGCCCTTCAAGATCACTAAACTGATTGACCTAGAAAGCCATGCTGGTGAAATTTATACGCGGGAATCATTTAGGCTCTTCCAAGACGAACTGCAAGAGGAGACCTTGTACCAGATTGAGGAAAAAATTCAGTCCTTATTAGATGAATGTCAAAATTTTGTTTTGTCAAAGTACAAGGAAAAGAGCAAGAGATTTCACATATGTTTTGACGTCGTTTCGAAAATCGTCACATGCTCGTGTAAGAAATTCGAGACCGTAGGAATTCCATGTTGCCATCAACTACATGTTTTGAAGCACTTGGATTACACATCTCTTCCTAAGTCTTTGATTATAAGTATGTGGACTAAGGATGTGAAGGCTTCTGGACCAAGTTTCCTTGACTTCAATGTACCACCAGAAGTTATGCAAATGGCACGGTTTGCTTCCCTACGTACAACGTCAAGTCGTTTATGCTACATTGCATCAAAGACTGATGCATCTTTCATAACCGCAAGAGATGAGATGAAAAGACTAACTACCGAATTTGAACACTTGTTCGGTTCGAAAGATTCAAGCAACCGAAGCAATTTTGTAAATGGCGTTCGCGACCTTAAACGAAGACAAGGAAAGCGAAAAGAAGTCCAGAAGAAAAGTAGGCACTGCGGGTTCTGCAACGTTGAGGGACATAACAAAGTAACATGTCCTAAATTAAAGCTCAGTTTGGAATCGTTTACACAACCTATATCAACAGAATTTTTTGATAACGTAACGGAATGGTCGTACGGGCTCGCAAATGATGATTATAATGTGAGTTACTATGTCTATTCTACAATTATGTCTTAAATTGTTAATGATTATTTATAATTTCAATCTCTCCATTACGTCTCAGGGCAACGAGGACATTCGGAATACTTCAAGTACCGATCAACAGACATTGTAACTATCATAACATCTGGGATGTATCCGACATACATTGTAACAAAATATCTATAATTACTATATATTATTGGTGAGACTTGAATGTATCCGATACATATAACAAAATTTTTGCTAGCATTGGTAATAACATACACCAATATATAAATCAAAAATGTTAAATATATAAATCAAATAAAATTCAAATTTGTAAAGGGTTATTTTTGACAAAGTCCCGAACATTAGGCTCTTTCGCCAACTTTTCCAAATATTCTCGGATGTTTTCGCCCTTTTCTGAGGATATATATAATTAGCAAACTGTCAACCTGTTCAATATATTAATAAACCAATCGAATAAGTCACATATGTAACTATCATACCTAAAGCATTGTCGTTCAAAGATGAACCGTCATAGGGATGTAGACATATGTAACTGTATTGCTATACATAAAATGTCAATTAACAAATGTATGAACATATACCTTAAAAAAATATGCATGGCAAAAATATATATAACTCACTGGATTATAAATTATTTTTTCTGTAGAATCATCCACCAACAGTGTATTTTCCGAGTGGAATTGAGGAAACTCATTCCAAACGTCATGCAAATCTTTGTAGAAGGTGAATTCCTCTTTCCGTTTGCACTTTGCTTGATCATGTTTATAGAAAATTATGAAACATCAATTTGTAAGAATCATAAACAAATACAATTATCGAACGCAAAGAAGATGCATCTTACCCAGATGAATATATATTGGGCATACGATACAGGTAGTTGGTTAAGAGCAAGATCAATGTTATGCCTGAAATTGTTAACATTTACCAAGAGAAACATCAAATTGGTTAAGAGCAAGATCAAATTGTTAACAATTAAAATCTTAACGGTGCTTACATCAACTTCGATGACCAAATGGCAACAACAAAGTTCTCTAAACAAAAATGGATAAATTCTGATACACCTAGCCTCATTATAACATCTATAACATGAACAAAAATTCAACCACAATTGTATGTTTATAGGTTAAAACATCTGTAAACAAATTTGAAGCCATTTTATTACCTTTGGAAGTTTGTTTTGTATAATAGGCAAGGACTCCATTGACATAAAAAATGACAAGTTTTTGGCAGTCGGTGTTGCAGAAATTATATATCTGTGCTGGTCTTTATGATCATCATCTGAACTGTCAACCTCTTCATCATTCACCTCTTCATTCACCACTGGATTCTCCACTTCTGTTATAAGCATGTCAATAGTCAATTAACCGCATGTCAATAGTCAATTTAAAGCATTGTCATGCCTAAAGCTTTGTCTTTTCTTTGAAGGCATTGATTACGGAAGTTTGAGAAGTCATCACGCAGTGATGAAATATCTGCTCGCATTTGCCCGATTTGGTCATTAATCTCGCCGACGTGAGAATCAAAATGCTGGCGAAAATTAACCATGTAAGCCATCACTGACTTCATCGTAATCACCCCTTCGATCTCATATTCTTCTATCGGCTCGTGGACTTCTTCTTCAATGTTGTCCATTTGGTCGTTGTCTTGTTCCGCTCCAATGCCAGATTTGTTTATCCAACCGATATTTTCAATAAATTCGTATCCCGCTTTAGTCAAGGATAACATGTCGATCTTCCGGGATAATCGAAGAGGGTAGTCAAGATTGAATTCCACTCCTTGCTTCCTCAATATATGGCTAATTACACATCCATATGGTAGTGAAGTTATAATGGAAGCACCCTTTTTGACTATATTAAGAATTGTCTCATAAATCAGTTTTGCAATGTTTGGAGCGGTTTTTGATGCAAACTTAGACAACCACAAATAATCACTATCTCGAATTTGTGAAAATTTTCCACCGGAAGGTCGAAGAAACCAAGTCACAAAAAGGTGGAACAATCTGCCCTCCACACCAAGATTAATAGGGCTATTCTGATCCACGCGTTGAATGGTAGTATCTAAAACATGTTCATCGGAATCTTCTATATTCTTAACACATATACCATCAACAATAGATTTCGGATCTATATATATCTCTTTCCCCATAACATAAGTCCTAATTCTTAATATTTCGTCCGTACTAGGTTGGCGGTGTAATGTAGCATTGCTGTAGAAAACTCTAACAAGATTGGGGTAATATTTTGGTTCTACACCAAGCAATTCAAGCCATCCCCAATCTGTAAATTTCTGTTTAAAATCAAATTTGTTTTTCTCATCGAAGAAGAAGTCCATGTCAATAACACGTTCTGGACGAATCTTTCTTGTTTTGAAAATGCGATCATATTTCAGTTTCTCTTCCTTGCTTCTAAAGTTTTGCGTATCAAATGACATACTTGCTTCAGAAGAACTTACTTGAGCAGCAGACCTTGAATTAGAAGAAGAAGACTTTAACTGAGAAGAACTACGTCTCGGACGTTTGGGCGCTATTTTTTTGCTTAAGAAGAACTGTTATATGCAAAAGAAGAACGGTTACTCCCAAATCGTTCAAATTCCTAACCCTAAATTACGTAAAAATACCACTAAGTTACCTGCAAATATGTTCGTAGTAATCGTCGGAGTTGATTTTATAAGCAGCTTGAACGGTGCAATTTCTCTGAACGATGGTAATCGTCGTTGGAGTGGAAGAGATCTCTGGTATAATATCGATAAAATTAGGAAAATGAGGATTTAAGTTTAGGGCCGGGTTAAAGAGAAATCGCACCTAAAATTCAAAGTCAGAGCGCTACCTAATACTCTTGTCTAATGCCGGTAAGATGAATTTAGACTATCAAGAACCGCTGCTACACGCTCAACCATATCCAACACCAAGAGATACCAATGACTCTTGCTATCATTTATTGCAAAGAAGATCTACAATAAATGTCACACCCAAGACAAGAAATTAGAACATTTATTGTAATTATTTCGTTGAGATGTAAGGTGCTCGATTCGTTCAACCGATGTGGCTCACCAAGTGGTGGAGAGGTGGATTTTTGGGTGGAAGGGTTGTGGAAGCTAAAATGAAAATTGACACAATGATTTATAGTGGTTCAACCTTCTAACCAAGGTCTACATCCACTACCTTAGCTCCCCACTAAGGATTTCCAATCAATCCACTATTGATTCGTCCCCTTTTCTAGGCTTAGGAGGTAACCCTTATACACAATCAAGCTTTCTACCCAAAGCCTTGATTGAAACCCTCTCTTACAAAGAGAAACAATAAGCAAACTTAAATCCCTCTAATAGGTATTTGTTTGCACAATTAAGCACTCACCCAAAACCTAAAACACTTGAGCAAATTTGACAATTTTGGCTCACTAGTGTTTGTTTATACAATAAATGACAATTTAAGCTCTAAGATAATTCTTGATCATTTGTTGATTAACAATTGAAGCATTAACCATATCTTGATGCTTGGAGGTCCCTTTTATACTCCTTGATGAGTTTATAGCCGTTACTAGCCGTTGGGGATGATTTGGAGCCGTTGAGGACTTTATTTCCCTTCATTAATGCTGTTCTGCAGCCTTCCGTATCGATACGCTTGGACCCGTATCGGTACGGCCTTCATCAGAAACTAGCCGTTGGGCTCTTGCCAGCCTAGGTGTATCGATACACTTGAGGGCGTATCGGTACGGTTTCACATTTAAAAGACCGTTGGGAAAATAGCCATTGGGGTTGTTAAATGGGGATCAGTACGCTTACCAGGCGTATCGAAACGATCCCTCACCGTATCGAAACGGCCTAGCCTGTTTCGATACGGGTTTTGGCAGTGGCCAAACTGGCCAAAAAGGTATCGATACGGGTTGGACCGTATCGGTACGGGTAGCTTGAAAAGTCAAGTTTGGCTCTTTAAAATTAGTAAAAACATTGCCAAAAACCTTTTAAAATACCTCAAACATAATTTCAAGTTGTTTGGACTTAAAACCAAGTTTTAAATTCTCTTCAAATTAGTTCAAAACATTTTTCAATTATTATATCAAAACATTAGTTCTACAATCTCCCCCTTTTTGATATAATAAAACTAACTTGAAAATTTGTTTGAGATTCTACCCCTTTAACTTTAAAAATGTGAATAAGAGATTGAAGATAAGAAATCAAATAAAACTCCCCCTTATTCATTTGAAAATTCAAATTTTCAAACCATTTCTCCCCCTTTTTGTTATATCAAAAAGAATTTAAAACATTAAGTTCAAAAATAACAATAGAGGTAAAAATTTGACAAAAATAAGAATTTGGTTTTAAAATGGCTCCCCCTTTACTCAAAGCATCAACAAAATGTTAGTCCAACATTTATGATCATCTAGTTGAATTAAATAAAAAAAATTAAAACAAATAAATGCAAAAACAACTAGATTTTTACCAACACTTGAACCCAAAGGGAGGATGTGAAGCCTTCCTTCTTCAAGTGTTCTTCCTTGTGTGCATGGAGCTCCCCCTCAATGTTTGACTTGTTGAACATCTCCATCACACCTAGCAAAAGACAATCAAGTGATTTTTGGTATCCAAATTGCTTTGGATCCATAAACGTTAGTAGCACAAATTTTTGTCCCCTTAGGAATCCATTTTTCAATGTCATCCTTTTTAATTGAAGTGGTTAGTCCTTTTGGGACCCAAACACTTCTAAAACATTTTCCTTTTACAAATCTAGGGGCACTAGATTGTCTAACATAAAAATTTGATTTTCCAAAATTGTTTTTCTCTTCAAGCTCTTTGGAAACCAAATCTTTTTCCTCTTGAACTTTTTAAAGCAATTTTTGCAAATCAAAACATTTTAGTTCAAACTCCTTGAGTTTTGCTTCAAGTTCAAGTTTGGTTTTAGAAATCAAATCATTTTGAATTTTCAACTTTGAAATCAATTTATTGTTTTTCAAAATGTGATTTTTAAAATCTAAAACCAAATCATCATAGGCATCTTGTAATTCATCAAAAGAATAAGAACATGAAGTAGATGAATTAGAAGTTACCCTTGAATCTTCTTCGATGGCCATAAGGCAAAGGTTGGCTTGTTCATCGTCGGTGGAGTCTTCATCACTCCAAGTAGCCAAATGTGCCTTCTTCTTATGGCTTGAAGTGTTTGCCCTCTCCTTTCTCTTGGGTTCTCGTTCAAGCTCTCTCAAAGCTTTCTTCATGAACGGGGCACACTTCTTGAAGAGATGAACTATCTCTTCATCTTCATACTCCTCTTCACTTGAGTGGACATGATGGCAAGTGGAGGACTTGAGAGCCATGGCACTAGCATTGATGCCTAGCCCTTTAATTTTCTTCTCTCCCATAGCTCTAATTTCTTCCCTCTTCTTCTCATCCTCTTTATTCTTCTTCATGATTTGATGAGTAAAGAGTGACCCCATGAGTTCATCAAGCTTCAAAGTCTTCAAATTTTTGGCTTCAATGATGGCGGTCCTCTTTGAGTCCCATGACTCGGGAAGTGAGTAGATGAGCTTTCGAACAAGCTTTTCCTCCGGGATGGCTTCTCCATAACTTTTAAGACCATTGGTGATAGTGGAGAACCTATCAAACATCTTCTCGATGTTCTCTTCCGAATCCATTTTGAAGTTCTCATACTCTAAGGTTAGGAGCCCAATCTTGGTCTCCTTGACTTCATCGGTCCCCTCGTATGTGACTTCAAGCTTGTCCCATACCTCCTTGGCACTCTCACAAGAAGACATCTTCTCATAGATGGTTGGGCCAAAAGCACAAAACAAGATGTGCAAGGCTTTGCAATTAAGCTCCATCTTCTTACGATCGTCGGCACTCCATTCCGCTTTACTTCGTTGAGGCACGAACGAACCATCTTCAACTATATCCCATAGCTTGTAATCTCTTGATTTGATGAAGAACTTCATCTTTGTCTTCCAATGGGCATAGTGGGTTCCGTCAAAGAAAGGCGGTTTGTCGATTGATTGTGCCATTTGAGCCGGTTGATGAAATAGTGATCGAGCTTGCCGGATCTTCTCAATAGGATGTGAATCCCCTTCGATTGAGCCAAGCTCTGATACCAATTGTTGAGATGTAAGGTGCTCGATTCGTTCAACCGATGTGGCTCACCAAGTGGTGGAGAGGTGGATTTTTGGGTGGAATGGTTGTGGAAGCTAAAATGAAAATTGACACAATGATTTATAGTGGTTCAACCTTCTAACCAAGGTCTACATCTACTACCTTAGCTCCCCACTAAGGATTTCCAATCAATCCACTATTGATCTGTCCCCTTTTCTAGGCTTAGGAGGTAACCCTTATACACAATCAAGCTTTCTACCCAAAGCCTTGATTGAAACCCTCTCTTACAAAGAGAAACAATAAGCAAACTTAAATCCCTCTAATAGGTATTTGTTTGCACAATTAAGCACTCACCAAAAACCTAAAACACTTGAGCAAATTTGACAATTTTGGCTCACTAGTGTTTGTCTATACAATAAATGACAATTTAAACTCTAAGACAATTCTTGATCATTTGTTGATTGACAATTGAAGCATTAACCATATCTTGATGCTTGGAGGTTCCTTTTATACTCCTTGATGAGTTTATAGCCGTTACTAGCCGTTGGGGATGATTTGGAGCCGTTGAGGACTTTATTTCCCTTCATTAATGCTGTTCTGCAGCCTTCCGTATCGATACGCTTGGACCCGTATCGGTACGACCTTCATCAGAAACTAGCCGTTGGGCTCTTGCCAGCCTAGGTGTATCGATACGCTTGAGGGCGTATCGGTATGGTTTCACATTTAAATGACTGTTGGGAAAATAGTCGTTGGGGTTGTTAAATGGGGATCGGTACGCTTACCAGGCGTATCGAAATGATCCCTCACCGTATCGAAACGGCCTAGCCTGTTTCGATACGGGTTTTGGCAGTGGCCAAACTGGGCAAAAAGGTATCGATACAGGTTGGACCGTATCGGTACGGGTAGCTTGAAAAGTCAAGTTTGGCTCTTTAAAATTAGTAAAAACATTGCCAAAAACCTTTTAAAATACCTCAAACATAATTTCAAGTTGTTTGGACTTAAAACCAAGTTTTAAATTCTTTTCAAATTAGTCCAAAACATTTTTCAATTATTATATCAAAACATTAGTTCTACATATTTATATACAAAACAACATGTACACAAAAATATCTTACTGTGTCACAATCGTTCATTTTATTATAGTCTACCAATATGCTACTCCAAAAGCTTACAACAGTCGACGCATCTTGATTGTCCTCTAACAACGATGACTGCATTTCCAAATAAATCACTATTAATTGACCAGCCATATGCATAACACAACTTTTCAACATGTATAAATTTAACTTACCACAAAGTTGTATGGAAAATAACAAATATTTCGGTTCCCTGATCTCTTCTTCATTAACTCGTCAGCCAACAACCAGCCGACCAAATCAATAACCTGACCGAAAACCCATTTACTAGGTTTTAACGACGCAACGTCGCCTACTGTGGCGTGTTGGTTTCCGAAATCTATGACAACATCCCTATATAGGAAATTTTTTGGATTAATTTTTTCACATAAATATTTAAATATCACTCACAGAGCAATATATCTTACTTACATATCATCTAACAACCCAATATTCCATACATACTCACACATTGCACCCTCCATTGAACCAATTCCTTTTGGTATTTTGACCTTTTCAACCGACGATATTGATTATAGATATTAGCCACAACACGATAATCAAAATGGATGTCAATTTCTTTTATTCATTTTACCTTCTGCTTCTTCTTTGGTGCACGACACTCTGAATCCAGATCTGCATCTATGACATTATCTGGTGTCCTCATATCTGGATTGTGGACTTCTATATTTTCCTTCCTCATACTCAATTCTTTCACATTTTCTTCATCATATTTTTTAAGTTCATCATATTTTCCCTCAACATAACTCCTCAGTTGTTTCATTTCAGAACTTAAAATTTTTCACTCATCCATTTTTTTCTACCACTCCAATCACCCCCTTCAACTCACCCCTCAATTCCACCACTTCTTTCACTACTCCATCAACCTTTTCCCCTACTTCCCCCTTAATGCTCTCAATTACCTCTTCGATTCTGGATTGTCTTTGCAAACAATCAGAAACGACTTTTTTAAGCTCCGCCAACTCATACATCAAAATGCCATATTTACTTCCCCTTCTTCATTCTGTTTCACCTTCTCTTCTACCTTCTCCTCTTCCTCCTCTTCTTCCTCGCCAATAACCTTCAAAAATAAATTACAATATTAGAACATCTTTTTAAGTCCTTACTAATATATAAATACTTTTATTACCCTTACTTTCTTTTTCGGTCTTTTCAACTTTAACTTTGCCATCACTCGGGCGACTTCTTCCTTGCCCCATGCAATAATGTGTGTCACTCCGGTTCTTTGGAAGGTCGGCACACTTGAAGAATCAGACCAAAAATCAAACAATGCAACCTGCATTTATAATAAACTTTATCATTTTCTATAATAACTATATTTACAAAGTTTTCTAAACCAACACATCCTTCAACTCATTTACCTCTAAGACAGCTATGCACCCTTTGAGGTATGTGGGGTTTTCGGCCTTCTGAAAGTTATTGATTGCATCAAATAATTTCTCATTGACAAATGAGGCCCGATTTAATTCACCTTTCAACCCGGAGTCGCAAATTAACTTCATATATTCCTTGCTCGGGGATGTATCACTCGTTGGACAAAGGAATACTCTGACAAGGTACAATAGTACCCGGGCCTTCAGATGATCCCCATCATACTTGCCGCTTTTAATATCGTCCTCGAGTGTAGCATATGTCACCTTGGACTTTAAGCCATACTTGTTCACAAGTTTTTTCCAGTCCTCCCTCTTAATTACTTCTTGCACACTCTTCCCTTTATTTTCTAGCCTTAATACGGCTTCAACACATCGGACACCAAAATTAAAAGAATATTTACTGTATCGAACTTCACACTTTTGGAAATTAAATTCTCCCATCAACAATCGACACAATTCCCTCCGAATTGGTCGGTCCTTCAATCCAATCAGAGATCCAAACCCTATTTCTTCCAACACTTTGGCTTTATCCTTCACTTTCAAGTCTTCTATTATGTGGTGAACTCGTTTTATGCTACACCTTATCAACACTTCCTAAATTATTTACATATAATGTTAGAGTTTTTATATATCATTTATCAAAGTATTTACAAGTTTAACGAATACCTTCATCTCAATGTTTTCATGTGCTTTCCTCGAAGCCGAATATTTTGCTCTCGCCTTTGTGGACAACTTCATAAATGGTTCCTTCTCAGTATCACCCATCGAGTGCCATTTCTTCACCACCTCTTCTATCACCTGAAACTTATGTATAAATATTTCTTAATCAAAATATTAAAGCTACATAATATTCATTATAAATTCAGTTTACATACCGAACCGCTTTTATAAGTACCACATTCTTTCATTCTTTACACTTCATTCATACTGTCATGATAGGAAATTTTAAATGTTCTTAAATACTTTAATCTAATTACCATTTCAAGAACAAGTACACAAATACATTGATACTTACTAGAAGTACATATATTGACCCATTGGTTGCTTTCGATTTTCATCAATTTCGATACTCTCCGGCTCTATTTCAATGTCATCTTTACGAACAACATTTTCATGATCCATTTTAATGTCATCTTCACGAACAACATTTTCATGATCCTTTGCACTCATCTTATAGTAACCGCTTGAGTTCTCTAAAAAAAGTATCGATATTCATTTTCTACCGACAATATCAATTTCTACCTATAAGTTCTCTAAACAAAGTACCGATATTTATTTTCTACCTATAATTACAATTTCGACCTATAATCGATCCGAAATCCTATTTTACTTCAAAATCTCTAAACCCAAAATCTTAACCCCAATTTCCGAATACTACATTACTAAAAAATTAGGGTTTCAACAACATATCTTTCCTTTCGATTCTGATACACCATGACTTCAAAAACGCCTCCCTTCTATTTCGCAGCAACCAAAATCGCTTCGATTTCAAATACTCTCTTAGGTTTTCTGTAAATGCAATGCAATACAAGGATTGTATTAGAGTAGATACTTTTTAACCGGTTATATCAATTATATTTAATCGATACAATTCCCCAAGTGTCGATACTTTTTTGAATCGTGTCGATTCTTTCGACCCCTTTTCTGTTTCAAAATCCTTTTAAATTACTAATGTACCGATTCTTTCGTACATGTTCTTACAAAAGTATCGACACCAAACAAACAATCCGGTAACGATTTACCGGCTATATTATATGGATTAATAATGTAACCGGTTATGTCAAATTTGCTTCTATTTTACCGATTCTTTTGTACATGTTCTTACAAAAGTATCGACACCAAACAAACAATCCGGTAACGATTTACCGGTTACATTATATGTATTAATAATGTAACCGGTTATGTCAAATTTGTTTCTATTGTACCGATTCTTTTGTACATGTTCTTACAAAAGTATCGACACCAAACAAACAATCCGGTAACAATTTACCGGTTACATTATGTGTATTAATAATGTAACCGGTTTGGCCTTTTTTTACCGGTTATGTCAAATTTGCTTCTATTTTACCAATTCTTTTGTACATGTTCTTACAAAAGTATCGACACCAAACAAACAATCTGGTAACGATTTACCGGTTACATTATATGTATTAATAATGTAACCGGTTATGTCAAATTTGTTTCTATTGCACCGATTCTTTTGTACATGTTCTTACAAAAGTATCGACACCAAACAAACAATCCGGTAACAATTTACCGGTTATATTATGTGTATTAATAATGTAACCGGTTTAGCCTTTTTTTACCGGTTATGTCAAATTTGCTTCTAAAGGATAGATACTTTTTATTAGTACTGTGAAAACATAATCGATACTTTCGAGCCCTTTGTATCGATAAAATTGTATAAATAGTTACAAAAGTATCTGTTTTTTCGATATTTTTTTCAATTAATTACAAAATACTGTGCACAAAGTATCGATATTTTCGATACTTTTTTCAACCGGTTACATTGCTTTTAGAAAAGTATCAATACTTTTAAAAAAGTATAGATACTTTCGAAATTATCAACAAAATAAGTAATTTACTCAAAATTATCAAAAAATTAGGTGCTACCGAATATGTTGATACTCATATCAACAAAATATGTAATTTTACCGATTTTGTTATCGTGAAATTTTCCAAGGCCCCATTAGCTCAAAATTATCAACAAATTAGGCGCTACCGAATATGTTGATACTCTTATCAACAAAATAGGTAATTTTACCGATTTTGTTATCGTGGTATTTTCCAAGACCCCATCAGCTCAAAATTATCAACAAATTAGACGATAGCGAATATATTGATACTCTTATCAATAAAATAATTAATTTTATCAATTTTATTATCTTTAACCAGTCACCTATTTAACTATATTGACCGTCTTACCCCAGAACTAGCCAAAGGTCAGCAATATCTAAAAAGTAACCCCCCCCCCCCCCCCCCCCACAACAAAACAGAAGATAAGCCTCCTCTCTTGCTAGTATTTCCATTTCCCTCTATTTTCCCTTCCCAAATCCAAACAATCAAACAACCAAATGGCGACGCTGTCAATGGACATCGCCACTACATTCATCAACTTCACCACTCGCCGCCGTCCGACCCCACCTCTCTCCGGAGCCATCCCTATCTTCTTCAAAACCTCCACCATGCACACCCGCTCCCTTTCTTCCAAAACGTTGTCGTCTTTGTCCCCCGCTGTTTTATCCACCTCCAAAGCTAACCGCAGCCGCCGGTTCTATGTTTCCGCCACCGCCACTACGACTCCACAAAGCGAGGATTCCGACGTTTGTACTAAAATCCCGCCTGATGATCGTATTCCCGCCACCATAATCACCGGCTTTTTGGGCTCTGGCAAGGTAATAATTGCTTTACCGAAGGTCAAAATGGTCGTTAAATTTGAATATTTTGATTACTGGGTTTACCCTGATTCTGTTAATGTTCTGGGTAGTAGTTTTTACAAATTTACTTCATTTGACTTTGAAGTTTGTAGTAATATCTGTAGAATGAAGGGCAAAAAAAGTTACCTTTGGGGAATATATATATATATATATATATTGTGGCTTATCAATTCTGAGTATTCTTGCAATAGCTGCTAAATTAACATATGAAGACTCACTTTTTTGTTTTCTTTCTTTTTTCGTTTAACATTCCAATTTATTGACTAAAAGTTGTTATATTGTCAGCTAGCAATGTTGATAGGAACTCAGCTTTTCTCTTTGAAAGTTATTGATTCAATGAGTTGTTTGTCGAATTGATCTGTTTGAACTCTTATGTGTTGTGGAACAGACAACGTTACTCAATCACATCTTGACTGCAGATCATGGGAAGCGCATAGCAGTGATAGAGAATGAGGTATTGAGTTTGATTCTACTTTGAACTTCTTTGCTTGATACAATAGCCATAAATGGTTCACAAACAATAGTTATTCTTTTGGAAAACCATTAGAATGGGTGAGATAGTAATGCATAATTTATTATTAGTAACTCTTGTATTTTCAAATTGAACATTTCAGTTTGGCGAAGTAGATATTGATGGCTCTCTTGTCGCTGCTAAATCTGCCGGCACTGAGGACATTGTCATGCTTAACAATGGCTGTCTCTGCTGTACTGTAAGGGGCGATCTTGTGAGGATGATTGCAGAGCTAGTCAATAAGAAGAAAGGGAAATTTGACCATATTGTAATAGAGACTACAGGTTGTAATTTTATTCAAAGTACCTATGAAAATTTATAAAAAGAGATTAGTTTTTTCTTTATTTTTATTTGTTTGTGTTATTGCAATTGGTGTATACCTGAGGTTTTCCCTTAGTTTGAGCATGAGAAGTAATTATGTTTTCTTCTTTTACATTCCATATTCACCTTACCAGGATTGGCAAACCCTGCACCAATCATTCAGACATTTTATGCTGAGGATCAGGTTTTCAACGATGTCAAGTTAGATGGTGTTGTAACTTTAGTTGATGCCAAACATGCGGACTTTCATCTGGATGAGGTCAAACCAAAGGGAGTGGTCAATGAGGCAGTAGAGCAAATTGCTTATGCGGACCGCATAATTGTAAACAAGGTACTTATGATAACCCTATTTCTTATGTGAACTAGATCACAACAAAACATGATTGAACTTATTTAATTTTCTTGAACTTCGATCTTCGACTCAAAACCATTGCCTAATATTCTGGGTGCAGCCTGCCACATGTCTTAATTCCTTGAAACCATGTTGAATTTCTGCATTATATTGAATTTGGTTTTCTAATATCTAGCTGATATGATTATCTGTTCTTCTGATAGACTGATCTTGTTGGCGAGCCAGAAATCGCGTCCTTGGTTAAGCGGATAAGGGTGTGTTTTCTGCTTTTTCTATTAAATAGTTTTATTGCGACTTAGGATGTGATGTGTCATTTATTTTGCATTGTTCTAATTGAAGATGCCCATTACCTGCATGCAGAACATTAATGGTATGGCTCATCTCAAGCGCACAGAGTTTGGAAAAGTTGACTTGGAGTATGTTCTTGGGATAGGAGGCTTTGATTTGGAGAGGTTGTTTTCTGCTCTTATTTAATAGCTCCATTGTCAGTAAAAGAAATCTACAGTAACTAATTCAAGTATTTCTGTTTTGCCGTTTTATTGTAATCATGTTCTATTTTTGTTGAGGGCAAATTGTTGCTCCTGACCCAGGAGCTTTAGTAATTTTATATTGTTTTTTTTTTACTTCAGCACTATTTATTAATTATAAGTCATTATGGATGTCCAAGATTATAAGATATCTTAGGGTTTCAATCTAGGGCTAGGATCATTAGTGATCTTTAGGGTTTAAATCTAGGGCAACAAAGGTAAAAGATTTGAAAGTGGAACTTGAAACCATTAGAGAGAATTGTGATGAAAACATGCAGCTAGCTGTTTTGTTTGGAAGATTTACTCAAATACAGTGGGTTCTGGACTTACTTTGGAAGTAATGTTTGGGGATGGAATTGAAATAGAGAATGAACAGGATGAGAAGGCACATGTTGAGTCAGTAAAGTTAATAATTGCCATAAAAAAGAGGATGCTAAGAGCTGATCCAAAAAATTATGTTAAAAGTGGTGAAAGTTCTCACCAAGAGTTGAGTTTTCCAAGCCAGAAGAATGATGCAGGAGCATAATTTTAAATATTTTATTTTATTATTTCAGTTCTATTTTAGTTAGGTATTAGATATTTTGGACATCTTAGAGTATTAGTTTTCTTGAGGGTTAAGTTTGAGTTTAAGAATAAAACTTCGTTTGCAAGAATCTATTATAAATAAACTGTAACAGATTTGCAGCCAGAATTATCTTATTATTATCTTTGAATTAATAAAGAAAAACTAGTGGTTTTTAGCCCCTAATTTTTTTTCTTTGAGATTTCCAATTTCTTTCAAACTCGTTTTCAGCCTTATTTCTTTTGATTCTTGCTGTTTTATCCCTATGCTACATCAATTTCTAGACTGAATCTTCCCTGGACCTATTGGATTGTCCATGCTTATATTTCTAGTGGGCTATATGTGGTTTCAACCATGTTATTTGCATTATGTATAACTTTTCACTATTGATGATTATCCATTTCCTTGGAATTATTGGCTGTTTATCCCCCCCCCCCCCCCCCCCCCCCCCCCCGAATTTTGGTTGTTGACTAACTTTTGTGCTTAAATGTTGGCAGAATTGAGAGTTCTGTCAATGATGAAGGTGCAAAAGATCATGCTCACCACCATGATCATGATCATGACCACGATCATCACCATCATCATCATGATGAACATGACCATAAACATGGTAAATTCACTTGTTATGATACCAAATAGTCATTTTTCATGTTTGTCTTTATAAGCAATGGTATATGTTCACTGTTCCCGTAAGTGGTATTTGGTTTAGTTTGGTTTCTACTTGTCACTATTGGTTACTTTCTTATAATCTTCAGCATGCTTTGTTGTTTACATCATTTCTTTGTTGGATTGATATCAGTATTGCATTTATATAGAAGCTTGCTTTGTCCTTTAATTATGGTAATAGATCAGGTAGTGACTCATACATAATGTCTAATGTGTGATCTTAATGTTTCATAATAATTAGTGAATTACAGAATCACCTATCGACTTAGTGATTAAATATGTAGTTCTCACCTAATCGATTTATTTGGTGGAATATGCTAGGAGCAGGAATAAGTTGAAACTGTCGCTGAGCTTTCAAATTACTGAAAGCATAATCAGCTATAAAGAATCCTCTGGCTAGTTTCTACTTCTGTTACCACCTCATTTGTTGCACTCTCAAGTATGTACAAGGTTTCAATAAAGGGTGGCCAAATTGTCATCCAATTCTGAGCTCATAAAATCTAATATTGTAGCTTTCTGAGCTAC
Organism: Hibiscus trionum; assembly: GCA_030270665.1. NCBI lineage: Eukaryota > Viridiplantae > Streptophyta > Magnoliopsida > Malvales > Malvaceae > Hibiscus > Hibiscus trionum. The sequence goes on along the minus strand of BSYR01000021.1, from coordinate 2,099,603 downwards.
ACAAATAATTTGGAATTCTGTATAATAACCCAAATTCCATTTGCAAGGGATCTCATATCTCCCTAATGCCATCTCCACCATAGTTTTTCATTAGTTTCTAGGTTCAGGCTACTGATTTAGGCCCTCCTTTATTTCTGGGTTCTTCGTAGGCAAGGGAATTTGGATATGATTATGCATGCTTGCTAATTTTACAGATATCATATCAACAGGCCGAAGCTATACTCTACTACTTATACTGAAGCTAACATCTTGCACTTTTGTATCCAGATCATCATCATCATGATCATGACCATACTCACGACCCAGGAGTTTCCTCTGTCAGCATAGTTTGCGAAGGGAGCTTAGATCTTGAGAAGGTTGGTTTTAAAGCATAATATACCCCAACTCTAGATGAGATTATTATGATCCTAAATTTATAGACCTATGAACTTGCATGTTTAGTTAAAAATGGGGTTTCTCAAATCTCCGTAGGTGCTTTGGAATTTGTTTCATTTTTGTTTACTTCCACCATTATCTTGCAGGCTAACATATGGCTCGGTACATTGTTGTTGGAACGTAGCGACGACATTTATCGGATGAAAGGTCTTCTTTCTGTTCAGGGTATGGACGAGAGGTTCGTCTTTCAGGTGAGGGAAAAAATTCGTTTTCATTTGTCTAGTTGTCTTCTTATCATCCATCATCTGCTACATCTATCATCATATTGCAAATGGAAATGAACAGGGAGTGGTGAATTATGTTTTGTTTTGATGTTGTGGAAATGAACAGGGAGTTCATGACATATTCCAAGGATCACCAGACCGGTTATGGGGAGCGGACGAACCGAGAGTAAACAAGATTGTTTTCATTGGGAAGAACTTGAATGCAGAGGAACTGGAGAAGGGTTTCAAAGCTTGTTTACTATGATTTGATCCACTGAATAAGAGCAGAGCAGAGTAGAGCATTGCATTTTGACCTTATAATATATAGTTATATATTTAATGTTTGCTGTTAAAATATATTGAAAAATTTCAAACGCTATTGAAATATATAGTTTAGTTTAGTTTTACTTTCTTTGTTTTATCTTGTTAGAATTTATTTTATATCTGCTTTTTTTAATGGCAGGTTTTTTTGTTTGTTTTTATGGTACATGTTTGTCTGTCTTTGTGATAGTTTAGTTTTTGTGTCGCTTCAAACTATTATTCTTATTTTAAATTGGTCTAAATTTTTGAATGTTTCAATTTCATCCCTAAACTATGACCTATTCTAAACTAGCCTCAAACTTAAACATTTTAGTTTCATCTCCAAATTATCATCTTCATTCTAAATTAGTTCTTAATTTTTGAACATTCCAATTTCATTCCAAATTATTGTTTATGTTTATCATATTATTACACAATACACATTAATGTTTACATGGTAGTTAACAATTTTTAACATAAAATATGATCAACATATACTGATATTTGGGGATTAAATTAGAACTTTTGAAATCAAATTAAAATGAGATTCATAGTTTGGAAATGAAATTAGAATATTTAAAAATTTGAAGAGTAATTTAAAATTAATGTCATAATTTAAAAGATAAAATTAAAATATTTAAAAGTTTGAGATTAAAGTAAAATGATGATTATAATTTAGAAACGTGTAATTAACTCAAAAATTTACAATTTTGTCTACGTACGATGATTGTGCATGTGTTCTAATCACTCATTAGAAAGATTATGTATATTGTATTTAATAGTTAATTTCACCACACGCCCTTAAATTATAACTTTTATTTTAAATTAACTCCTAAATTTTTAATCATTTCAATTTTATCCTCAAATTATGTCTTTCTTTTTAAATTATTTCTCAAACTTTTGAATATTTTAATTTTTATCTTTAATCTATAACTCTTATTCTAAATTAATACTTAAACTATTTTAATATTTTAATTTTATCCTCAAATTATTAGTATATGCTAATTATATCTTATGTTAATAAAATTTTTATAAAATGTATTGTTATGTAAACAAGATGTATATTATATAATAATATAATGTAACAAATCATAATTTAAAGATGAAATTAAAACAATGAAAATTAATTTAAAATGAGATCATAATTAAGGGTAAAAATAATATATTCAAAAGTTTAGATGAGACATAATTTAGGGATAAAATTTAAATTTTAATGATCAATTTAGAATAAGAATAGAGTGCAGTCATCTCTATATTTATATAATCAAAAGAATCAACATTCAATTAGTGTGCCAACCGACAGCTGTGAACGACTTTACCACAATTTTTGTTTTTGTTTTCTTAAGCAGGGAGATAACAATTTTAGAGAAAATCACAATCAATTATAGATGACTTTGCCCAAAACTGTGAAACTTGTACCATTTCCGAAAAGTAATTTTCCAGATAGAAATTAAAATTAAAATGACATTGAGATTACAAAATTTTCAAAAGTTTAAACTGTTCTAAACACCAGACAGAACTAACAGTAACGACTACAACTACATTTCGAAAAATAATCCCTACAGTGCGGATCGATACAGAAACTTCAATAAAAAGTAACCATTGGATGGGAACAACACTCTTACGTGAGGAAGCTAAGCAGTCGACAGCACCTTTCCGGTAATTCCACTCTAAAAGATCTTGAAGAGTAGGCCGCCATGGGTGGCGAAAAAGGGAGCAAACACGAGCGATTCAACTGCCATAAGCTTGATCAGGATGTTAAGTGATGGGCCAGATGTATCCTTGAGTGGATCTCCGACGGTGTCACCGATGACAGCTGCTTTGTGAGGATCGGATCCTTTTGGACCAAGGGTCCTTGCATGCTCCGAGGCACCGGCCTGACAATGATACCGTATAAATCACAGCACAACCAAAGTACAGAAGCCAATAATGAAATTAAAACAGGCATCTCACCTCGATGTATTTCTTGGCATTGTCCCATGCCCCACCAGTGTTAGAAGCAGAGATAGCAATCTGCAGAGTCCGGTGTTTAAGTCGAATGATTACCATTCAGTAATAATCCAAAACAGGAATATAAAAAATAAATTGAAGATGAATCTTCTGTTCCAACTTTACCTGAACACCTGAAACAAGGGCCCCAGCAAGGACACCAGCAAGAGTCTCAACGCCGAAGAAGGTTCCAACAATAAGGGGAGTAAGCATAACAAGGGCACCGGGAGGGATCATCTCCTTGATAGAGGCATCGGTTGAGATTTTTACACAGGTAGCATAATCAGGCTTGGCAGTACCCTCCATGAGACCTGGAATGGTGTTGAACTGTCGTCGAACCTCCTCAACCATCTTTAAAGCTGCACTTCCAACACTCTTCATGGTCATGGCAGAGAACCAGTAGGGAAGCATGGCACCAACTAATAAACCAATGAAAACCTTCGGGGTCAAGACATCAACAGTTGATATAGCTGCACGGCTAACAAAAGCACCAAATAGGGCCAATGACACCAATGCTGCTGACCCAATGGCAAATCCCTGGAAACATACAACAATAGTACATAAAATATTTGTCAAATCAAATCAAATATTAATCACAAAAAAGTAGAATAGTTTGGCATAGGACACTCATGCAATCAGAGTGTGATAGATTGAGGGTAACTCAAAGTGGAATAGATTGATCATAAAATAGATTTCAGATTCTCAAGTCCATTCGGCATTCGGGAACTCATTAAAAGAGACGAATTGTATAAAAAAATGATTGAATGCAGTACCTTTCCAATGGCAGCTGTGGTATTGCCAGCAGCATCAAGAGCATCGGTTCTCTCACGAATGTGATGGCTCATGCCAGCCATCTCAGCAATACCTCCAGCATTGTCACTGATTGGACCATATGCATCAATGGCCAACCCAGTTGCAATGGTGCTCAACATTCCAAGGGCAGCAACTGCAATCCCGTACATGGCAGCAAAGCTGAAACTAACAAAAATGCTGATTGCAATGGCAAAAATTGGGATGATCACAGATTTGTATCCTAAAGCCAAGCCAAATATAACATTGGTAGCTGCTCCTGTCCTGCAGGAATCAGCAACATCCTGCACAGGGCTGCATGCAAATACAGGATAATTATGATCAAGATAGAAATTTTGAAGTAGGCATGCTATTAAAAAACTAAGTTATATCATTACCATACCTGTAAGCATTACTGGTGTAGTACTCGGTAACAAAACCAATAATAAGTCCAGCCCAGAGACCAACACCAACACACAAAAATAGTTGCCTGAAAATCAAATCATTTTAGTTGTTGAGATATCCTTTGCATGACGAAAGCACGGACATGAGACACAAGCAAGATATGCTAGCACCTTCTTCATGTCTTTTATAAAGTTTATAACAACATCCATGCTAATAAGATCCATATCAATTCAATTTTTTCCAGCTATGCTGATCCTTGAGAAACAAATTAGCTTAAGCCCAACTATGCCGTTAACTTACCAAAGATACTGGGGAATCAGAATTTAGGGAGTTAGAGGTCTTAATCTTACCTAATGTCACAAAATTAGAAGCAGAGCTGTGTTACAGCATGCATCTAGCTGGAATAATAAGAATAGCTATATTTTTTATATGCTTGCTATATAAAAGAATCCTGTCTCTTACCAGTTCTTAACAGCTTTCTGAGTCCCAAAGTCGTAAATGGTGAAGGAAGATGGCACACCAATCCAAGTAACAAGTGCAATACCAACAGTCATCAGAACAGTGGAGATAATAAGCTGCTTCTTCAAAGCTGGTTCAATTTCCTTGACGGCCTTGATTTCGAAGAAATCAGTAGCGAAGAGGGTTGTGATCAAACAAACAAGAATACCCACGGAACTAATGAGCAGAGGATACAACATGGCAGTGAACTCATGGTTTACTCCAAAGGAGGATATAGAAGCAACAACAAGAGCAGCACAGGAAGATTCAGCATATGAGCCAAATAGATCAGAACCCATACCAGCAATGTCACCAACATTATCACCAACATTATCAGCAATGACCTGATTCATAAAAAAACAAATACATTATTTTTGGACTCTGTATGAGAAAATAATTTCTACTGTAAAGATGATTCACAAGCCTATATAATTCACATGGAATAAACTTATATTCCGAAAGAATATTTTGGCTTACAGCTGGGTTTCTTGGGTCATCTTCTGGAATGTTCCTTTCAACCTTTCCTACAAGATCAGCACCAACATCAGCAGCCTTTGTATAGATACCTCCACCAACTCTTCCAAAGAGAGCCATAGAGGATCCCCCGAGACCATAACCAGTAATAGCCTCAAAAAGCCCTTCCCAGTCATCACCATAGTACAGCTTGAATAGATTAATGGCTATGTAAAGCACCAACAAACCATTGGCTGCAAGGAGAAAACCCATCACTGCACCAGATCTAAATGCAACAATAAAAGCCTTTCCAACACCCTTTCTAGCTTCCAAGGTTGTTCTGGCATTGGCATATGTAGCAATTTTCATGCCAAGGAACCCAGAAACAACAGAGGTGACTGCACCAAGCAAGAAGGATACAGTACTGAAGATAGCAGTGGCAAGAGCTGGTTTGCACGTTTTCTCCTTATCATAGGTGCAAGGCTGGCTCTTCGTGCTGAAGCCCTCAACAGAGCCCAGGAATACAAAAATCAGGATAGCAAAAGCAATCATGAATACGCCAACATACTGGTATTCAGTGAACAGAAAGGATGTTGCACCTGTTGCATCCATACATCAAATGATTAATTGATGTAGAAGTTAATATAACATAAACAAGGGACTGCCAACGGTTTATCACATCAATTAAAGTGCTATTGGTTACACATCTGAAAGCAGAATATTAAGCATAATCTTCAGAAACAATAAAAGCCGCCGACTTTTACCATCATTGATGCATTAGGATAGAAACAAAAATCTAGAGCTTAGGATAAGATACGATATCAAAGAATATGTAAAAGGAAATTATAAGCTAAATCTTACAATCTTCAATAAACTGAAGAACTAAGTTTTGCATGAAACTACAGACAAATCTTGGCCTATAGCAACAAGGCCTAGTTTTTACAATTTATTAATAGAAAAGCTAAATATTCACCTCCCATAGGTCAAACAATTAAATCTTTTGCATACAGAAATGTAACAAAGCATTATCACATATAACATATTAAGATGCATCAGATAAAGCATCAAGCTCAGCATCTTTCAGAATTTTCGCAAATTTATTATTACAATTACCAACACCTAGACTATCCTTAATTCCAAAATCAGTACATTATAATCATTATGCAATAATATGTTACTCCTAAATTACTTTTCATCAAATTTACCCATACATTATTGAAAATAATTGCAAATACAATACAATAAAAAAATTATAATTTTTAATAAGGTATACATCTGCATAATGGTACAAAAATAAAAAATACCAAAATTTGTTTATTTCCTTTATTATATTACTATTCAAGTATTGTTACTGAAAAAGTCAGAAATCTTTTAACCCCTCCCAATAACAATAAAATAAGCACAAGACTGAGCCACAATTTCCGAAAATAAAACAAAACCCTAAGGCTAAAATACAAAATATATTCATTACTATTAATATTATTTTATTTATAGTTGGTGCAAGCATCAATTATCGAAAAGGGCACATGCTGAAGTAATATTGTCAATTAAAAGTAAAGATAGTATGTGCAAAATAGGCCACGTGCACTACAAGTGGAAGCAAAGGAAAAGATAATAGTGATAGACTGATAGTCATAAAAGCAAATAATCTTTACTTGCATAAGACAACATATATTATAACTGTCAATAATGATAGCACCACTGAAGTTAAAAACTTCAGTATGTCAAAAAAAAAAGTTAAAGACTTCTAAGTTATAACTCCATCCAATACTAAATTAAACCTAAGTTGATTTTTTTATAGTCTAAATGTGATTAGAAGCCTAGTATCTGTTCATACAAATTCTTAATCTTTTGAAAAGCATATAACTTGCGCATAAAACAAATGGAACTCGAGTCTCTTATCTTCTTTTCCAATGGAACCAACTATTTAAAACCATATTAATTGTGAATGATGGCAAAGCATATCTGATAGAAGGACGCAGAACTCCTTTTTCCCATCAAAAGCAGGCAAAAACCCTAAATGTTCATTAAAAGATATTACTAATCATAAGTGAATGAATAAATAAAAAGATCAAATTTAAAGTGTGAGTTCCATGAAATCATTACTCAGGAAAAAAAATATGAAAAAGCAAAACAGATCTAACATAATATATAGATCTTTTACCTTCAGAGATAGCGTTTTGAATTTCAGCGCACTTGGCGACGACGCCATGGTCATTGATTCCATCCTCTTCCTCGATCAAGTAATCGCCGAACCCGTTCTTTTTAGTATTCGCCGACGCATTCCGCTCGGAGGTGAGCTTCACGCGCGACACCAGCAGCCACTGTATCAACGAGAAAGCTATCCCAATGACGGCGCATACTGGGATGATAATCTCCGTCGCCAACTCCGACAACACTGCTGCCCCCATCGCCGCAAACAGCTAGAAACCTCAGCCGCCGGGCACCGCAGAAAATAAAAAAAAGAGCTTGGATTTTGAGGTAAATAAGCGAGGGAGAAATGAGTGGGAGTGGTTCAGGTGAATGAATTTATACCCAGAAATGTGGAATATTATTTATTCCCCTAGAGGGATCCCGTGGATACGAATCTATTGTAATAAGGATAAGCTTTATTTTTCAAAGATATTCAAGGTTTATTTATTTAATAAATTTAAATGAAAAGATATTTTCAATTTAATAATTATTTATTTTTCTATTTATTTTTAGAATAAATATTCTATACATAGGCCATGGAAACTAAAACTTTCCACAAGCGCCTTAATTTTAAAGTATATGGAGTTAGTTTAGCGTTTATGGTTTATGGGTTAGAATTTAGGGATAGTTGTTTCAATTTAAGGTTTATGGTTATAATTTAGGGTTTATAGGTTAAAACTTAAATCCTCACCATATTACCCTAAAAACTAAACCCTAACCTATAAACCCTAAATTATAACCCTAAACATTAAATTGAAACAATCATCCTTAAATTCTAACCCCTTACATCAAAACCTCTAAACCATATACCCTAAACTAACTCCCTATAACCTAAAACTAAAGCGCTTGTGGAAACTTTCAGTTTCCATCGTCAGTGTATAAGATATTAATTCTTATTTTTATTGTCTTAAATCTTTTATTCTTTCATTTTTAATTAAAAATAATATAAATTTAAGTAGTTATAAAAATATCTTAATTAAAGGTTATTATTTAATACATGGTCAATAAAAAATAATTTCACAAAAAAAAAATTAAGTGTCATCGAATGTCACTTTAAATATATTTAAAAAAATTACTAGCATCATTTGAGCATTAAATATAAAAACTAAATTTTCATTGACAATATATTAAATAATTTCACTTTAGTTAATGATCAAAAATAATTTTACTTTTATTATTATTATTATTATTATTAAGTATAACTTATAGAGTGATTTTATTATTTTGGAGTAAAGATTTGATTGGATGGAGAGGGAGATGCAGCAGTGAGGTGAATGGAGGTGAGAGCAGAGAAGCAAAGCCGAATAGAAGCAAGAGTAAATGAGACGGTGACAGAGGTTTTTGGAAGGGCTTTAGGGAGTGTTGAATGGCGTGCAAACCTCTTACCCTATCCTATCCTATCCTTTCCAACAATATATGTAATTTTATTATTATTTCATTATATTTATTAATTATTATTCATTGGACTATTATTTTCATTATAAATTCCACATCCACTCCATCATTATCTTCTTTTTCTCCAGTAATTTAGGATTAATGGATTATATTTGAACCATTTTTAGTTCACTTCTTTTAATTTATTTTACTAATAATTTTTCTATTAAAAAAATCAGTTTTCAAATGAATAAGGGGAATTTTTTAACTTTTTTAATTTATATTCTTTTATTTAAAAATTATTTTATTAAGGCGAGAATCACTTAAACAATTTTGTAAGTTGATTTTATTATATTCAAAAGGTGGAGATTGTTAAGAAATTTGTTTTGATATAAAAATTGAAAAAATGTTTTGGACTTGTTTAAATATTTTAAAAATAATTCAAAAGTCCACAAAACTTAAAAAATATGTTTAAAATATTTTGACTTTACATTTATATCGAATATATTTTTTAAAAGTCAACATTTAGCCAAAACATGAGTTTTTAAGGAAAAGTTTTGAAACCTTCCTTTAAGGTTTAAGGTTTCGAAACCTTTCGGGCATAGTGGCCTGGAATTGAAACCTTAGCAAAGGTTCCGAAACCATGACTATACAATGGCTATATTTTTCAAGTCCTCCTTAGGGTTTCGTAAACTCTAATAAATGTTTCGAAACCTCTGCGCAAGTAGAAATTTAAAGCTCGACTTTATGGCTTCCCAATAGTTCCAAAACATCCCAACTGCCATAAACAGCTAGAATATCATTCCACACTATTAAAACAAGCTTGAGACACTTGAAGATGGTTAGAGAACATATCCAAGCAAGATGATCAAGAGAATTTGAGTCTAAATCTTATTTCTTCATTTCTCTTGTACATAGTTTAGAGAGTGCTTAAATTGTAAATCTTTACTCTTTATTGTGAGCTTAATTTGTGTAAAAACCCACATTGTGAAGTTTTTAGTTTACCGAACAAACCTTTTAAAAGGGAGAAATTCTAATTTAGCCTTAGAAAATCTAGAGTAGTTATATCTTAGCCATATAAAAGATAAGGTTGTAAAGATTGCCTTATAAGCCTTTAAAAAGGGAAAAATTCATAGTGAATTAAGAAATCCTTAGTGATGTGCTAAGGTAGTGGATGTAGACTCGGTTGGGTAGTCGAATCACTCTAAAATTCTTGTGCAAATTGTCTATCTGTAACCCCCTCGTCCCGGTCTGGCCGGATGACCGGTCCGAGTGGGCCACACGGGGAAAACCGAAGCGAAACCCGTTAAGGTTCCCCCTCGGTTAGCGACCCTATTTTTATTTCTTTCATTTTAAACTTGACTAGAGGTGTATTAAATCCTATGTGATCACAACAGCGGAAAACATCCATAAGAGAAACACATTCGAACCACAACCACACATTACAGTCCAACTTAAGCTTATAGGGCAGGTCGTATCGATACACCAATCAAGGGTATCGATACGTCTTGACTTGGTCAACCCAAACAGTCAACTTGAAGAAGACTGTATCGATACAACCCTTGAGCGTATCGATACGCCCTCTTCAGTCAACATCTTGTCGTCAACGAGATAAACCCGTACCGATACACCCCAACATCGTATCAATACGCCAAAAACTCCCCAATTTCTCAGAATTCCAATGACCAAAAACCGTATCGATACACCCCCGTGTATCGATACGCCCAGCCAAAACTGAGCTCTGTAGGCAAGACCGTATCGATACGGCCCTTAGGCGTACCGATACGCCCTGCTCTGCAATTGCACAATTTTCAACTAGGTGACCTCAACCACAACTCTAGATGCATCTTTGGACTCTCCTATGCACATACAAACATTCAAGCAATCATACTAAAGCCCAAGGAAGCAATCAAACATGAAACAAGGCATCTAATCATGGCATTCATACAAGGGCAACATTTTAGCATTTAAGGTCATACATAAAAGCTCAAAAGGCCAAAAAGGCACAAGTTAGCACCTAAGAGGTTTGCATTCACTAACAAGGCAACCTAATCATCTAGAAGGCATGCCACCACACTCAAACATTCATCATAGCATATCATACTTTACAAGCCAAAGTCAATCCAAAACATCAACATATAATGAGTCATACATAGCTCATACAAAACACCCTTGCCACATTGCTAAACTACTACAAAATTATGAACCGTACTTGAGCCACAAAACTTGGAAGCCCTTCCTGCCTTGCTCCGAGCTAACATCACGCTAATGATCTGCATTGTTGAACATTGAGAGCGTAAGCTATAAGTTTAGTGGGGATGCTCTAAAACCGAAAACATCAACAATGCAGGGTTCAAGCATGTTTTCCCTAAATCTCATATCTAACATGCATAGACAATTTCACAAGTAGACCTAGCTAGTCTTTCAAGTGGCATAATATGGCATCTTACATCATACTAAGCTCGAACATCAATATCAACATCATATAACAACATCATATATCACAATCATATGAGCAAGTTTAATTGGCCACTATTTGTTACCCGGATGTGCGGATTAAACCTCGACAATCACATTACCTCGGTGGGATTACACTCATCATCGGACCTTGCATGTGCGGGATTCCACTCATCGCCACATGCCCTACTGATGGGATTCCACTCATCATCCCGTAGAATATATAATAAAGCTTCCGGTGGAATATTACCTCACCGTACTCCTCCTTGATGACTTAACGCCATCAAGGCCACGTACGTTTTAACTCAATTTGTGTGCACACTAATCCTAATGATCGATCATTTACACCCGGTAAATTAATTAGTGCCAATTTTCATTTACACATCACTTATCCATCAACCACATCACATGCTCATCATATATATACATATCATGGTTTACATGCACAATTTAACCACATATCACAAGAGCATCGATAGGCAAACACCATAGCACATAATGGAAATCGATAGCTAATTTAACAACTTGAAATCACATAGAAATGGCCTACCAAGCACACTTCAACTCACACACTACACATACTCAAACCAAACTTTAAAACATGTTTAAAATCACTCACCACTCTTCCTTAGCAACCAAAGCAAATCTTCTACAAGCCCGGATTCGATTTGGATGCCTCTCCAACGCTTCCTCTTGCTTCTAGCCAAACAAAACACATCCATTACTTCACAATTCAATGCTAAAACTCAATCGTCATCTCATTTCGTAATCACAAGCCAACTTCAACCGAATTCCAATCTAAAAATACCCATTTTCGAGCTCCCCTAAAACCTAGCTGAAAATTCCATTTCCAAACATCCAAAAGACTCCCAAATGATCCCAAAACATCCTCCTAACCTATATAAACCATCAGCCCTTTGTTTTCAACTTAAAACCCACCAAAAATCAAGTTTTTGACATCCCAAATTTGGCTTTAAGAACCCACTTCGGGTTTTCAATAAAACTCAACCATTTTGACATATGTTGTGCCTTTTAGTATGAATAAACAAAAACCCAACTTCATTTTTCAAAACAAGATGAAAATCCCCATAAAAACCCAAACTTTAAACCAAACCCTAATTTTCAAAAGCTCGTGGTTTGAAAATCTACAACTATGTATGGATAGGGAATAAAGAGGAGAGTTAGAAAACATTATTACCTTTGAAAAAGACCTTGGAATGGTGAAGAAACTCAATGGAATAGTAACTTTGGGTGTTAGGGAGTTTGAGAGCTCTTCCAACGTTAAAGAGGGGATAAAGGGGGAAGGAAGACAACTTTTCTTTAAAAGTGGTTTTGCTTTTAAAATCATTTGGTCTAATTACCACATTGGTCCCTCCCCTTTTTATTAAAACCCAATTGATCCAAATTAAGGTTGAATTGATTTAATTTAATTTTATTGACTCAGACTACAAACCCAGCTAACTCCTAACCCCAAAATACGGGCGTTACAACTCTCTCCCACTTAAGGAATTTCGTCCCCGAAATTACCTGACTGAAAGAGATACAGAAACTGCTTCTCCATATCCTCATTCCTCTCTCAAGTGGCCTCGTCCACACCTCGACGTTGCCACCGCACCTTTACTAACTCAATCGACCTACCCCGTAACACCTTACTGTCAGAAGCTAAGATCTCAACTGGTTCTTCCTCATAAGTCAAATCCGGATTCAGTTCAATCTCCTCTACGGGCATAACATGTGATGGATCGGACCTATACTTACGGAGCATCGAAACATGGAATACATCGTGTATCTTCTCTAGCTCGGATGGCAACCGCAACTGATATGCAACCGGACCAACCCTCTTCACAATCTCATACGGTCCTATATACCTCGGACTCAACTTCCCTTTTCGGCCAAACCTCATCACTTTCTTCCACGGAGACACCTTCAAGAATACATTCTCACCCACTGAGAACTCAACTTCCTTCCTCTTCAAATCGGCATAGGACTTCTGCCTATTCGAAGCAGCTTTCAAACGGTCACAAATCAATTTTACCTTGTCAGTTGTCCCCTTGAGCAAATCCGGCATAGGTGGCAACTTCTGTCCCACTTCGGCCCAACAAACTGGAGTTCTACACTTTCGGCCATACAAGGCCTCATATGGAGCCATCTGAATGCTCGACTGAAAGCTATTATTGTACGCAAACTCTACTAGAGGCAAATGCTTCTCCCAAGTACCCTGAAAGTCAATGATACAACAACGCAACATATCTTCTAAGATCTGAATAACCCTCTCTGACTGACCATCTGACTGTGGATGATAAGACGTGCTGAAGTTCAAACGGGTACCCAAAGTTGTATGCAGACACTCCCAAAATCTAGAAGTAAACCGCGGATCTCTATCTAACACAATGGACTTCGGCACACCATGCAATCTAACAATCTCGCCAATGTACAAATCGGCCAATCTATCAAGAGTGTAAGTAGTATTGACTGCCAAGAAGTGAGCACACTTCGTGAAACGATCTACTATCACCCAAACTGAGTTCTTCTTCGTAGGAGTCAAAGGCAAACCCGAAACAAAATCCATGGTGATGTTTTCCCATTTCCATTCCGGAACTCTCAACGGCTGTAACAAACCCGAGGGAACCTGATGTTCCGCCTTCACTCTCTGACACACTAAGCATTTACTCACAAAGTCGGCTACATCTCTCTTCAAGCCAACCCAAAAGTATTCATTCTTCAAGTCACGGTACATCTTCGTACTTCCAGGATGCATAGCAAACGGACTACTGTGGGCTTCAGTCAAAATCGTATGTCTCAAGTCACTGTCCTCTGGCACAAGTATTCTATCCTTGAAACACAAAACCCCATCAGTACTGAAACTGTAATCTGAAGATCTACTCTCGGCTATATCTTGCACGTGAGGTGCCAAAGATCTATCTAAGAGCTGTTTCTCTCTAATCAACTGACCTAGAGTAGGTCTAACCTGAAGCTCGGCTACCAAGCCACCATCTCCGGACAAACTCAATCTAGCAAACATGGCTCTCAAGTCCACGACCATCTTCCTACTCAACGCATCGGCCACTACATTGGCCTTACCCGGATGGTACTCAATGGTAAGATCATAGTCCTTTAACAACTCAAACCACCTACGCTGTCTGAGATTCAAATCTCGCTGAGTCATAATGTATTTCAAACTCTTGTGATCGGTGTACACTGTGCATTTCTCACCATACAAATAGTGCCTCCAAATCTTCAGAGCAAACACAACTGCAGCTAACTCTATGTCATGGGTCGGATAGTTGCGCTCGTGGGTCTTCAACTGTCTTGAGGCGTAAGCTACTACCCTCTTGTCTTGCATAAGAACACACCCTAGCCCTACATAAGATGCATCACTGTAAACTACATAGTCCTTCCCGGACTCTGGCTGAATCAAGATCGGAGCTTGGGTCAAAGCTTCTTTCAATTTCTCAAAGGCTCTCTGTCTTGCATCTGTCCACTCAAACTGAACACTCTTCTGAAGCAACTGTGTCAATGGAGCGGCTAACTTAGAGAAACCCTCTACGAACCTTCTATAGTATCCGGCTAAGCCTAGGAAGCTACGTACCTCTGTTACAGACTTCGGTTGCTTCCACTCAACAATGGCCTCAATCTTCTTCGGATCAACTCTAATCCCATCGGCTGACACTACATGTCCTAAGAATACTACCTCCCGGATCCAGAACTCACACTTGCTTAGCTTCGCATACAACTGATGATCTAGCAAAGTCTTCAAAACTAGCCTTAAGTGTCGGTCATGGTCTTCTTCAGTTCGCGAGTACACCAAAATGTCATCTATAAACACAACTACAAACTGATCTAGATACTGATGGAAAATCCTATTCATCATATCCATGAAAGCAGCAGGTGCATTAGTCAACCCAAATGGCATGACTAAGAACTCATAGTGACCATACCTAGTCCTAAAGGCCGTCTTCGGTACATCAACCTCTCTTACCTTTAGCTGGTAATAACCCGATCTCAAGTCAATCTTCGAAAAGACTGATGCTCCTCTCAACTGATCAAACAAGTCATCAATTCTGGGAACGGATATTTATTCTTCACTGTCAACTGATTCAACTGTCTGTAATCTATACACATTCTCATGCTTCCATCTTTCTTCTTCACAAACAAAACTGGTGCACCCCAAGGTGAAGAACTAGGTCGTATGAAACCTCTATCTGTCAACTCTTGCAACTGTGTCTTCAACTCTTTCAATTCTTTCGGTGCCATGCGATACGGAGCAATCGAAACAGGTGCTGAATCAGAATAAGTCTCGATAGAGAATTCTACCTCTCTATCCGGTGGTAACCCTGGCAATTCTTCCGGAAACACACTAGGAAAGTCACACACTGTCCGGATGTCCTGAGGTCTAACCTCACTCATGTTAGGGTTCATCACATACGCTAGGTATGCTTCACACCCTAACTCAACTAACCTCTTAGCTTCTAAAACTGAAACCACATTGGACAAGAACTTCACGTTCTCACCACCACTACGATCTCATAATCATCTGAGAGCTTCAAAGAAATCCTCTTAGTTTCAAAGTCTATCCTAGCCCTATGCTCGGTAAGCCAGTCCATACCCAGAATCACATCAAAACCATAGAAAGGAAGCTCCATCATATCCACTGGGAACACATGTCCCTGAACCATCAACGGACATCTTCTGTACATTTTTCTAACCACTACCGTGTCCCCAAAGGAACTAGTAACACTAACTCCTACCTCTAACATTTCACAAGGCAAATTCAAAGACTGTGCATGCTCACTCAATATGTAGGAATGCGTAGACCCAGAGTCAATCAAAGAAAGCAAACCCAAAGACTGTATCGAGAAGTTACCTGCGATCACATCGGTGTCATGCTGATCCCCGCGCTGAGCGTAAACCCTGGCCTGGCTGAACTACAACTACATGTGCTATATTTCTCTGGCCATCATTCCTCGGCTGGAAATTACCTCTACCGCGCCCGCGGCCTCTCTGATAGTCATTGACCCTAGCAGGAGCCTAAACTGGTGCCTGTCCCACCTGATGTGGACAGTCACGCCTAATGTGGTCCCTAGCCCCACAACTCCAGCACGAATGAAAATTTCCCCAACACTCATCGGTGTGGTTCCTCCCGCAGGTAGCACATGTGGGCAACTTCCCACCAGCTCTCTGGCCCTGATGGCCCCTACCGTGGTTACTGCCACCACGCCTATGATCATAGTGAGGCCTGTTGTCCCGGTGCCTCTTGGCATCACCTCTATCAAAGTTACTGGACCTCTTACCCGAACTAGATCCACCAGACCGCCTGGTCAAACTCAAACTGTGCTCCAAGTCCTTGGCCTTCGAGACCAAGACATCAAAATCTGTGTAGTCTGTAGCTAGAGTATACGTCTTGGTCTCTTCACTCAATCCATAACGAAAACGGTTACAACGTTCCACCTCAGTAGAAACAAGCTCAGGTGCACACTGACTCAATCTGACAAATCGAATCTCATAGTCTGTCACGGACATACTCCCCTGAAGCAAAGCCATGAACTCTCTCTTCCTCACATCGAGGTATCGCGGACCCAGATACTTCTTACGGAATGCTGAATCAAAGAACTCCCAAGTAATCTCGGCCTCATCCATACCCGAAGTAACGGTGACCCACCAGGTGTAGGCATCACCCTGAAGCAAGGACTCAACACATCCCAACTTGCGCTCACCAGTACATCCCATCTGAGCGAGGATACGGACGGTCTTCTCAAACCATAACTCGGATCGCTCTGGAGTAGAACCTCTGAATTCTTCAGCCCTTAAACCACGGAGTCTCTCTAATGGCAACCCAGTGCCTTCACCCTGATGGCGTGCTGCTGCCTGACCCCCAGCTACTGCAGCCTGAAATGCCCTGGCAATCGCTTGAACCAACGGAGCTAAGTCAATCCCGGCCGGTCCTTGGCCACCCTGAGGCCCCTCTCCTTCGGCCCCGGCCTCGCCTCCCGCTCCTGGTGGAGGAGGTGGTGGTGGTGGGGGTGGTGGAGGAGCTCCAACTCCAGCCACAGGCTCTCCCACTTGAGCCTCAACCCTAACTACTGGCTCAACTCCTAGAGCCTCTGCCCGTGGTTCTGGACGAACCATCCTAGGCCTCCCACACAGTCTCATGATACAGCTAGCAAGGTAATAACTACAACACAAACAAATAGGGATTACGTTAGCCAAAGCAAGGGTCCAATAGTGCTCAAGTACTCCCTTTACCAAAAATCTTTTTAAATTAAGTAATAGTAGCAATGGGCACACTCTCTACACCAGATGCAATAACTCATGCTTCAAACATCATACGAACATTCAAATATCAAAAATTCATGGCAAGGCATGCATCGAACAACACAATTATTCAACATAACAAGCTTACCTCACTTACCTGCCCGAGGTCTCGGTAACCTCAGGCTCTGATACCAACAAATGTAACCCCCTCGTCCCGGTCTGGCCGGATGACCGGTCCGAGTGGGCCACACGGGGAAAACTGAAGCGAAACCCGTTAAGGTTCCCCCTCGGTTAGCGACCCTATTTTTATTTCTTTCATTTTAATCTTGACTAGAGGTGTATTAAATCCTATGTGATCACGACAGCGGAAAACATCCATAAGAGAAACACATTCGAACCACAACCACACATTACAGTCCAACTTAATCTTATAGGGCAGGCCGTATCGATACACCAATCAAGGGTATCGATACGCCTTGACTTGGTCAACCCAAACAGTCAACTTGAAGAAGACCGTATCGATACAGCCCTTAAGCGTATCGATACGCCCTCTTCAGTCAACATCTCGTGGTCAACGAGATAAACTCGTACCGATACACCCCAACACCGTATCGATACGCCAAAAACTCCCCAATTTCTCAGAATTCCAGTGACCAAAAACCGTATCGATACACCCCCGTGTATCGATACGCCCAGCCAAAACTGAGCTCTGTAGGCAAGACCGTATCGATACGGCCCTTAGGCGTACCGATACGCCCTACTCTGCAATTGCACAATTTTCAACTAGGTGACCTCAACCACAACTCTAGATGCATCTTTGGACTCTCCTATGCACATACAAACATTCAAGCAATCATACTAAAGCCCAAGGAAGCAATCGAACATGAAACAAGGCATCTAATCATGGAATTCATACAAGGGCAACATTTTAGCATTTAAGGTCATAATGAAAGCTCAAAAGGCCAAAAAGGCACAAGTTAGCACCTAAGAGGTTTGCATTCACTAACAAGGCAACCTAATCATCTAGAAGGCATGCCACCACACTCAAACATTCATCATAGCATATCATACTTTACAAACCAAAGTCAATCCAAAACATCAACATATAATGAGGCATACATAGCTCATACAAAACACCCTTGCCACATTGCTAAACTACTACAAAATTATGAACCGTACTTGAGCCACAAAACTTGGAAGCCCTTCCTGCCTTGCTTCGACCTAACACCACGCTAATGATCTGCATTGTTGAACATTGAGAGCGTAAGCTATAAGCTTAGTGAGGATGCTCTAAAACCGAAAACATCAACAATGCAGGGTTCAAGCATGTTTCCCCTAAATCTCATATCTAACATGCATAGACAATTTCACAAGTAGACCTAGCTAGTCTTTCAAGTGGCATAATATGGCATCTTACATCATACTAAGCTCGAACATCAATATCAACATCATATAACATCATATATCACAATCATATGAGCAAGTTTAATTGGCCACTATTTGTTACCCGGATGTGCGGATTAAACCTCGACAATCACATTACCTCGGTGGGATTACACTCATCACCAGACCTTGCATGTGCGGGATTCCACTCATCGCCACACGCCCTACGGATGGGATTCCACTCATCATCCCGTAGAATATATAATAAAGCTTCCGTTGGAATATTACCTCACCGTACTCCTCCTTGATGACTTAACGCCATCAAGGCCACGTACGTTTTGACTCAATTTGTGTGCACACTAATCCTAATGATCGATCATTTACACCCGGTAAATTAATTAGTGCCAATTTTCATTTACACATCACTTATCCATCAACCACATCACATGCTCATCATATATATACATATCATGGTTTACATGCACAATTTAACCACATATCACAAGAGCATCGATAGGCAAACACCATAGCACATAATGGAAATCGATAGCTAATTTAACAACTTGAAATCACATAGAAATGGCCTACCAAGCACACTTCAACTCACACACTACACATACTCAAACCAAACTTTAAAACATGTTTAAAATCACTCACCACCCTTCCTTAGCAACCAAAGTAAATCTCCTACAAGCCCGGATTCGATCCTGATGCCTCTCTAACGCTTCCTCTTGCTTCTAGCCAAACAAAACACATCCATTACTTCACAATTCATTGCTAAAACTCAATCGTCATCTCATTTCATAATCACAAGTCAACTTCAACCGAATTCCAATCCAAAAATACCCATTTTCGAGCTCCCCTAAAACCTAGCTGAAAATTCCATTTCCAAACATCCGAAAGACTCCCAAATGATCCCAAAACATCCTCCTAACTTATATAAACCATCAGCCCTTTGTTTTCAACCTAACCCACCAAAAATCAAGTTTTTGACATCCCAAATTTGGCTTTAAGAACCCACTTCGGGTTTTCAATAAAACTCAACCATTTTGACATATGTTGTGCCTTTTAGTATGAATAAACAAAAACCCAACTTCATTTTTCAAAACAAGATGAAAATCCCCATAAAACCCCAAACTTTAAACCAAACCCTAATTTTCAAAAGCTCATGGTTTGAAAATCTACAACTATGTATGGATAGGGAATGAAGAGGAGAGTTAGAAAACATTATTACCTTTGAAAAAGACCTTGGAATGGTGAAGAAACTCAATGGAATAGTAACTTTGGGTGTTAGGGAGTTTGAGAGCTCTTCCAACGTTAAAGAGGGGATAAAGGGGAAAGGAAGACAACTTTTCTTTAAAAGTGGTCTTGCTTTTAAAATCATTTGGTCTAATTACCACATTGGTCCCTCCCCTTTTTATTAAAACCCAATTGATCCAAATTAAGGTTGAATTGATTTAATTTAATTTTATTGACTCGGACTAGAAACCCGGCTAACTCCTAACCTCAAAACACGGGCGTTACACTATCTTTTTAATTAATTTTAGTCAATTCTTACGGGAGTTCAATTCAACCCAATTGATGGTTATTCTGAAGATCAATTCGAGCGTGCTTCAAGCTTTTCAGTTGTGTTACTTGTGGACTTGTATGCTTCAGTGTTGTTAACTTGTTTTTTTTTTTGATAACATTTCGGGGCCTCGTTAAAAACCCCCCTCATATCGATTTACCAAAGGCGAATCAATAGAGGAAGGGGGAAAAGAGTGCCCCTAATTTTATTACTTAAGAGAACTTACAATCAGCAATAAAAGATACAATTTATCCATCAACCTATTCCTTGCTTTGCTAGTCCATCAGCCTCTATGTTTAACTCTCTTGGAATGAATCTGAACAAGCAAGCACCTACCTCGCCTACAGCTCTTATATCAT
Source organism: Hibiscus trionum (assembly GCA_030270665.1). Taxonomy (NCBI): domain Eukaryota; kingdom Viridiplantae; phylum Streptophyta; class Magnoliopsida; order Malvales; family Malvaceae; genus Hibiscus; species Hibiscus trionum. The sequence continues at coordinate 2,078,946 of BSYR01000021.1, read as the reverse complement.
TTACCAGTTTAACAAATAACGCAGGACAAAGGGATTTCCTACCAACCCAATCTATGGCTAATCTACAGTCACTCTCTAGGATCACTCGATTATTTTTACATTCATCCAGTGATGTGAAGAGCCTAAGGCCAAAAAGCATTGCTCGAAGTTCAGTGAGGATAGGAGAACTCGGACCTGCTGGTTCCGAAAAGGAAATTATGAGGTGCCCCTGAGAGTTACGGATTGTACCTCCTATACCACTTGCTGTGCCCGAAATGACGGTAGCACCATCGACGTTGAGTTTCACAAAACCAATTGGGGGAGGGGACCAGGATCTCAGCGAGCTTTTACCACCATTGTGCCTAGTCGGAGAAACGCCGAGAGCCGGATTGGCGAAGAGATCAGGGAAAGGAGTAATGATTTTCGGGCAGCGAGCCTTAAACCAAGCAATGAGTCGGAAGCGCGCGAGAAAAAATAGATTAGGAATATCGAGAACCCGCTTGTTGAAGACTATCTCATTTCGCATTAGCCAAAGTGACCAAAGTGTTGTTAACTTGCTATCATGGTTAAATACTTTAAATCCCCTTTTCCTTAAAGACTTGTATAATTTAAAAAATATACTATGATTACTTGTGGACTTCAAAAATAATTACTCCCTCCGTCCCACTAAAATTGTCACATGTTGACATTTTTCTGGTCAAATTTTTTCAACTTTGACTATAATTTATTTAAATATTTTAATTAATTAAAAATTATAAAAAATATATTTAAAAACTAGTTGATTCAAGGTTTTTAAAATATATTTTTTCATATTTTTATCAATAATAAATTTTAAATTATAAAATGTCAAAGTTGAAAAAGTTTGACCCAAAAAAAGTCAACATGTGACAGTTTTAGTGGGACAGAGGGAGTATTATCTTTCTCCAAACAGATTTTCGCATGTTATTTTCAAAACTTCAATAAAAATATTTAAAAAACAAATTGAGGAAAGAAACGAGCCGAGCTCAGGCTGTTCATTTCGAGCCGAGTCTGAACAGACCTAGCTCAGCACGACTCATTATAACCCCTACTGACAATAGTGTGAAATTAAATTATCAATATAAAATATAATAAATAAATAAAATATATAAAATTTGAATTTTCAAAAAGTGTGAATGTCCTCTAATAACACCCACCTCCTCAGTCAATCCCTGGTTCTACCGCACATCTTTTGAATTGTTTATTTCTACTCAAGAAGTACCATCTCGTACCGATGAAATTGTTGATGCATTGCTATGAAACAGATAGGCCTTTTAAAGGCACCAAGTGCAGATGGTCAAAACTTACTGCGCATTGTATTTCTTATTTCGTTCTTGTTAATGGGGTTTAATATGTAGACATGTGCAAGTAAAGCGACCGCACATGGTCTAAAAAAAAGGAGCTCAAAATTAAGGGTCAAATATAAATTAAGTATTTATAAATTTTTATATTCGATAACCAACGAACACCTTACACCGTCTTTTAAATTAATTGTAAAATACGAACATTAATATTTCTCGAGGAGTCATTTAGAATTGAATACTTCTTGTATATTGTCGATCAAGTCATTATTTTTTTAAATAAGAGATTTGAACAATGCCAATTATATGAGAATGTTTTTGGTTTCTTGTTTCATTCTGATTAATCACTTTCATTAGACGACGTTAATCTAAAAACTCATTGCAATAATTTTAAAAATGCTCTTAAGAAGAGCGGGTTATCTAATGTTAATGGAAATGCATTATTTATTGAGGTGAAATTATTCAGAAGAGATCTTTTACCTAAGGAAAAAATGGGAGCAATAGATTTATTACGATTTTTTAAAATGTCTTGATTGCTTCCAAAATACGACAATTGCTTGTAGAATCTTATTGACTATTCATATTATTGTTGCTTCTACAGAATGAAGTTTTTCAAAATTGAAGTTGTTGATGTTGAAGTTATACTTATGGATAACTATGTCGCAATAAAGGTCAAATGGATTTACTTTGATGGCAATCGAGAGTGATCTTTTGGAATAAGTTGATATTGAAAATGTTGTAAATGATTTTATTTCAAAACGTGCTAAAAGAGCAACATTTTAAATTTTAGATTTTTTATATGTTTATAAGTGAATTTTTGTTGTTCAAGAGAGTAATCAAACATTTTTGTATTAATGAATTTTTTTTTAATTTTTTTACGAATTATAAATTAAGAGCCTCATTTAATAAATTGCACAGCCCCCCTAAACTTTTGAACCGCCCCTGCAATAAGTAGAGGTGGAACGTCGGCCACCCATTTGTTCTTTATCGATGATAATCATATTTTTGGGACGACATAATTTCGATGGTGTTCTAGATCCAATGTCGGGAGTAAAAGGTTTGGGATTTTATCCAATGTAAAAAAAACGAATTACCAACAATCAATTAGTCTAGTAGAATTAGACGCTCACTAAGTCTCTCAACTCTCAAGTATTGATCGTCAATAAATTAAATACCGATTAAACATTAAAAACATAACGAATATTATCGTTAGTTTTATCAGACTTGAATCAAAACATCATGTAAATAAAGTTAAAGTGTATGTAAATCGATTGGTTTATCAACTTATATGTTAAGTGTTCAACGAACAACTCCTAGGGGGGAGATCATATTAATATATATATACATTTTGATTAAGAATTTGATGCTTTAAAGATTAGTTTGTAGTTTTTCGAGGAAGACAAAAGCACAAGGACTCACGAGGACAATATATGAAGAATTATATAAAATTAGTAGAACAATTTATTAAACTTTGTGGTCCAATATATTTGTTCAAAATTATAGTCTCTAACTTTACATTATTCATTTTTATGAAAAATATCACTTCGAGCTGGAAAACATTGAAGTCCGTGTAAAATTATTAACGTATGTATTTTATTTTTAGCATTTATGTCTATATTGTTCAGATTTTCCTTCATCAATAAATTGGACGATATTGATTAAATATTTAAACATGTTTAATTTTATATTTTTTTATATATTGCACGGACAACAATGATAATCGAACCATACTCAATCGACATGTATTTACTTATTAAATGTTTTCAATTGAGTTTACATCATATATATATATATATATCGAATTGTTTTCACGCCGTAATTCTTTTCTCTCTAACCTGAAATAATGGTTTTTTTTCTTTCATCTTTGTTTAGCCGACAACGACACTAGGCTTAGTGCTCTGGTTGTCGACCGACCGCTAATAATCATTCTTTTTCCTTAGTTTTATTATGTTTTTTTGTTTTTTTGTTTTTCTTTTAGTTTTTAGTAAGAATAATTTTGCCTTGTGCCACATCTTCTTTTGTCTTCTAGCACGTTTTTTTATTTTCATTGACGATCGTTTGGTCGTTCTTTTATTTTTATTTTTTATTTGAATTTAACGTCACATCGACTAATCAAGAGTGCTTATTTGGTTATTCTGCTGATCTTTCTTGTTTTGAACCCTCGAATTGTATTTAAATATGTGCTCATAAACACTTTCTCTTAAATTGATATTTAAAGAATGCTTTCTCTCAAATTGGTATATAAACTATATACATTCTCTCAAGTTGTCACTTTACTCTTAAGTTGGTACACAAGTTCGATTTCATCCATTATTTTGGCACTTTTGTTAATAATTTTAATCTCAAACTTATATGTTCTATCAATTTGGTCCTAATTAAAAATAATTAAATAAATTTAACATTTCATATTAAAAATCGAAGACTACAGACCAATCAGCTTAATGGGTTGCATTTATAAGTTGTTGACAAAGGTGCTAGCCGGCCGACTAAGTTCTGTGATGGAGGAATTCATGGGACAACATCAATTTGCTTTTTGTAAAGGTAAGCAAATTATGGATTGTTCACTAATTTCCAACGAAATTATCGATTTCACAAGGAGGAAGGGGCTGGAAGGAATTATTTTTAAGGCCGATTTTCAGAAAGCCTATGATTCGGTTGATTGGGAATTTTTATTAATGGCTATGAAGATCATGGGCTTTGGTGAAGTGTGGTGCGGTTGGATCAAAGAAATTCTGTCCTCAGCTTCAATCTCTATCTTGGTGAACGGTGTTCCTACAAGACCTTTCTCAACAAAACGCGGACTCCGACAGGGATGCCCTCTTTCCCCATTCCTTTTTAACATTGTTGCAGAAGTTTTAAGCTGTCTCATCAATAAAGCGGAGAAATTGGGATTCATATCAGGTCTTTCCTACAGTAACTCTGCTGTAACTATCTCGCACTTGCAATTTGCCGACGATTTAATCGTCTTCTCCACAGCTAGTGAAATGAGCGTGCGTAACATAGTCCGGTTATTAAGAGGTTTTGAACTGGCCTCAGGTATGAAACTTAACTTGAGGAAAACGAAGCTATTGGGCATAAACTTGGAGGATAGCATAGTGAACAAGCTTGCGAAACTGCTAAACTGTCAAAAAGAAAGTCTGCCTTGCACCTATCTGGGATTACCACTGGGTCTATGTAAAAAAGATAACCAGATATGGGAGCCGATTGTGGAAAGGGTGAGAACAAAATTAGCCGGGTGGAAAGCCAAATCCTTATCTATGGCGGGTAGGATTACACTCGTCAAAGCGGTAATCTCTAATTTACCTATATATTTTCTCTCTATTTTCCCCATGCCGAAAGTAATCAATAAGAAATTGACAAGCCTGGTTACAAACTTCATATGGGGTGCCATGGACAAACGGGTTATACACTGGGTCAAGTGGGAGATTCTATGTTTGTCAAAGGAATTTGGAGGCTTGGGACTTGCAGATTTTGGCAGAAAAAATCAGGCGTTACTATTAAAATGGATATGGAGATTTGGGACTGAAAGGGACAGTTTATGGAGAAGAATCGTCTCGGCCAGGTATGAATTAAATGGGGACAGCATTCTCCCGACGAACCGCAAAACGCAGGGAATGTCATTGATTTGGAGAAATATCATCGTGAATTTTAACAATATGGAAGATGAATTCCTGAACAATATTAGATTCTGCGTAGGCGAAGGGAGAAACATTCTGTTTTGGAATGATTATTGGATAGGGCATCAACCTTTGAGGATGGCCTTTCCGAGAATCTTTGCACTTGCTATAAACAAAAATGGAGTGATAGCGGAGTTCGGAGAATGGGAGGGGGAGTCGTGGAAATGGAATGTGGAGCTGCGAAGGAGTTTATTTGACTGGGAGCAAATCCAATGGTCTAATCTGAAAAATCTACTGGCAACAATCAAGCCTATTGCAGGGGTGGATGATACGCTCAGATGGACTTTAAACTCTGGAGGTTTCTTCAATGTTAAATCGGTGATGAACTGGCAGGGTGCAAGTCAACATGAACCAGATGAAATATGGAATTTAGTATGGAAAGGTTTAGCGCCACCTAAAGTAGAAGTGTTGCTGTGGAGAGCCATCCGAGGAAGATTACCTACCAAAGATGAACTATTAAAGAGAGGGTGCTGTCCGATAGTGTCGAGTGCCTGTCCTTTTTGCAACGAAACTCTTGAAACGACTAACCATCTATTTGTTGGATGCTCAAAGTCGTGGTCAATGTGGGAAAGATGGTGCAAGCTATGGAATATTCATATGGCTGCCCCAAGCAATCTGAAAACTCTACTGAAGGATTGGGTGAAAGTTAAACCAAAACTTATTAATGAGAAGGTATGGTTCTTAAGCTTTTGCTGCTTGCTTTGGTCATTGTGGATGTGCAGAAATGACATAGTGTTTAACGGTACAACGATAATCTGGAATTTGGTATTTGATTTGTGTTTGATTAGACTAAGCTTTTGGTGCAAAGCCATATGGCCAAAGACAGCAATCACTGTCAATGAGTTGCAAATTGATCCAGCTAGGTTTGTGGCCTTTGGGAAACAGGAAAAGCCACGTTCTATGCAGTGGAAGCCTCCTCCAGCAAATATATTGGTTTTTAATACTGATGGTGCAGTAGATCAGAGCTATGGGAATGCAGGGATAGGCGGTGTACTACGCAACAACAAAGCAAATTGGCTGATTATTTTCTCCAAAAATATCGGCACATCAGATGCGACTACAGCGGAAATCCTAGCTGTTAGAGAAGCTTGCAAATTGTATAAGAAGTCAAAATGGGTCAATATCGGGCGCTTAAGAATTGAATGTGACAGTGATTTAGTGGTGCAATGGTTATCGGATCCTAGAAAGTGTCCTTCTAATTTTATTGAGATAATTGAACAATGCAGGGAGGAAATTAATGGCTCCGATTGGGCTATAGCAAAGATTGATAGAGAGAGCAATGCGACGGCCGACCTTCTAGCCAAAAGAGGCATCAGCAGAAGTAAAGATTTGGTGATTTACAGTAACTAAAATGCAGGGTCTGTAATGTTGAGGCCGACAGATTGGCAAAATTGGGCATTAGATGATGACGAAAGGTCTTGGTGAGAAGCATAGCAACTAAGCTACGTTGGCTAGTGCAGAATTTAAACTTAGTGGCTACTGGTTTTTGAAAGTCTGCTTAGGGACTAGGGAAGAAGACGTGTATGGGGAGAGGCTTAGATTTGGTAGTGAGTTCTGCTACTGAAATTTCAATAGATCTGCTTGCTGGTTATAGTTGATCAAAATGGCTTAGTGTAGGTGCAATTTGCTAACGATGTTTAGCCAACTTTTGGAACACAGTGACTATGTTATGTGGTTGGATGTAATTTGCTGTAGGATCCATATGCAAGTTGCACTCTTTTTCCTCCACCTAAGTTTTAGGGAGGTTTTTTAATGAGGCACTTGCTTATGGCTGAATTTCTCTTAATAAATCACACCTTTCAAAAAAAAAAAATAGTTAATTTTGTGATATTGTCAAAACAAGCGAGTCTACCGGATCAAAGCAACAATGGGATATATGCCTTCTACCATAAAACAACAAGAAGTTACCGAAACTTTAATTATATCAAGAAAGCTTATAACATTTCTAGGAGAAGAACAAACAATTTAGGAGAAGAACGAATAATAAAATGATAAACTTAAAAAAATGATAGAAATCTAAATTATAAATGATTAAATTTATTAAATTGAGACTAAATAATATAATGTAAAAATTGAGTACTAACATGAGAAAAAATACCTAGTTTAAGTATAATTTAGGAGAATAAATATTTTAGGTTTCAACGAAGACACCTAATTCAAGTATAATATTTAAGCTTAAATTTTATTTCAGAATTAAAATTAATTAGTATTATTTTAAAAAATATTTATTATTAAATAAATATATCATCGTTTAAGAAAATTCAAGAACGTAGTGGGGGATTAAATACTGTTTTAATGATTAAAGAATCATTGATGAACGGCTGCCGCACGGATCCATAGTTGATAAGACATTTAAAAATAAAAAATAAAAAAGAATAATATATTTGGTTTAATCTCTAAGTAATGAATGAGTTTTATTTTTTATAAATATTATATATTAGTCGATTAATTTAAATTAGGTATTATAAAACTCATTACGGGGAATTTTTCAAATTCAATTCGTTCTATTTATAGCGTCAAAATTTATATATTTAATATTATTTGAAAAAATTTAATGGCTCATCTAGCTAAACCAACTAATAATATTTAATTTTAATATTAACGTAAACTACCCTAATAGACACTTAAATGTGGGAAGTGCTTTATTTAAAGGATATCAATTGAATCACTAACGGTTAAAAGTTAACTACATTTATAGTCACTTAACTATTCGTTAGTAGTTTAATTAATATCATTTAAATAATCAAGTGACTTGATTGAAAAAATTCAAAGATCAGTGGTCAAAATAAAATTTCATCATAATTGAATGATTATATAGAGAGATAATTTACCCTTATATTTTGACCATTGATCCTTCGATTTTATCCATATGATCATTTAACTATTTAAATGCTATAAATCAATGCACCATTTGTTAAAAGTTAACCACCTCTACAATCACTTAACTATTCGTTATTAGCTTGATTAATATCATTTAAATAATTAAACGGTTCGATTAACAAAATTTAAAGACAAGTGGTTAAAATAAAACCTTTAATATATAGAAATAGTTTGCATTTAACATTATTAAACTTGGCATATTAAAAAAAACATTATTAAACTTGGATGGTTTCAACCAGAATTAGTGTAGCTGTTAACCAGCTTTTATTACGTCCGGATATTGTCTTTTCACATTAATTTTCTTGTTCGTTTTAATTAATCCTCAAATTATTTGGTCTTGGTTGTTTGCCAACTTAAAATCAAAACGGCTTAATATGCAGGAACCTTTCATTTAAATTTTTTTATTTTTTACAAATTAAAATGATTTATGTCTACCCTTGAGGATGAAAAATGACCTTATCTCATTTCCTTTTTTTTTCATTTGTTTTCCTACCAAACATTATCAGAATTTATTTTCTTTTAACTGTTTCACTTTCATACTATTTCTCCATCCAACCAAGCAAAAGTTAAGTGAGATTTGCGGAAACTTAGTGTTATAAATTTGTTTTAGCAACTATCTTTTTTTTGACATCATTTTAACAACTATCTTAAATATTATATGTAGTTAAATTTTATAAAACAAAATGATAATGCAATAAATAAACGAGGTGGAGAGAGGATAGATGAACCAACCCAGTTCTATAAAATCGGCTGTCCATAAATACGATTAATGATTAATGTTAAAGAATTTACTATTAATTATAATAATATTATTAGATTTTGTTAAGCTCACGACTTAGTTCTAGTTTGGCAGGGTTTTTAAAAAATGTTTTTAAAAGTGTTGTCGGAAAGTGATTTTAAAAAGTTAATTGTAAGATTTTAGTGTTTGGCATTGCTGTTAAAAAATGCTTTTGAAAATATAAAATGTTCATTTTAGAAATGATATTGTAAAGTAAAAATAAATGAACGTAAATAATGTTTAAATTCGTTATCACAAAATTTATTAATATCATTATATATGAATAAAAATAATTTAAATAATAAAAATATTAAAACCATGAAAATTCATTAGTAATTTTTTTATATAAAATATACATTTTAAATATTTCTAAATAATTAATATAAACTTTTAAATTAAATATAAAAATTTAGCCTATGAAGTATAAACTATACATTTTTATATTATTGTAATATAACTAAATATTAATTCAATATATTAATAATTATTATACTTATTATTATTTTATACATTAAAATTTTTATTATTTATTTTTATTTAAAATATTAATTTTATAATAATTATTCTATTTAATATATTTAATAATTTTTATATTATATTTAATATTAAAATCTTAGTTTAATATAATAATAATTATTATATTTAATATTATGTTAATATATTAATATTAATATTAGTGTTAATAATTCAGGGTAAACAAGTAACTTCACACCTAAAAGTGATTTTTCACCTCAAAAGCTAGAAATTTTAGCTTTTGAGGTTGGGTTGAAAATTAATTTTTATGTATTTTTTACTCTAAAATTAGAAGTGTTTGGCATTGCTTATGGGTGAAAAGTCACTTTTTTAAGTAAAAGCTCATTTTAAGCCATGCCAAAGGGCTCTTAGACGAACGAAAATATTTTAGATAAAAATATTTTTATTAAAAAATAATTCAATAAATAATTATCGTTAGAAAATAAAACCGTTCGTATATAAATTTATTTTTGATTTTCAAGTAATGGTTTCTAATTATTTTATTAAAAGTATGAAAATACAAAATTGTTTTTATAATAATATTTATTATATTTTAAAATAAAAAAAATTAATCGTTTTTCAGCTGAATTAGTGATGAGTTCTCCTATAACAATAATTCAATCAGAAATTTAATAATGCAATATAGATTGTTATTGTTGTTGTTTTTATTATTATTAACATTATCGTCCTAATCATTTACATTATTTTACTATCGCAACCTTACAAAGTGAAAGGAGACGTTATAATCAAGACTTGAATCTTGGACGTTGGACCTACCTATAGACTTTAATAACTTGTTTCTTAAGCTCGTTGTTGACCATTTACATTAATTTGATACATTAACAATTTATGTTATATTTATCGACGGGTTGGTTAAAGTGGTAGGCAGCTTGGTATCACTTAAGTAAGTTTCGAGTTCGAGGCGTTGTGCATATAGGAAATCCTCGCTGGATTCACTAAAGCCATGTGTGCGACGCATGTCGATTCGGATTAGTCAGAACAAAGCCCTGGAAACCGAAAGGGCAACAATAAAACAATTTATATTATATTTGATAAAATTGTGTATTGAAATTATATTTTATACAATATTTGAATTATCTAAATTCATTTATACTTATAAATTGAATGATAAAGAGAGTTAAAACATGTTCGAATGTACATTCTCCTGGGTATTACACCGATAATAATGTCAATTAAATTAAGACTCAATCAGTATATATTTTTATTTTTTTATATTGTGCATGTTTTTAAGGTTTTTTTTTGTGTGTCATTGCATCATATACATATATATATATTACATTATGTATTGAACCCGATTAAACTATTTTAATTTCATTTATTAAAAAAATACTATAAACTCAATTCTCACAAATCATAATACATGAAAATACAATTACAAATGATGTAAAAATAGAGACTATATACTTATATGACAATTCGTACATTTCTATAAAAGTCATAGATATTAGTTTGAAAGTGAAATATATATACATCAAAGATATAAAGGTAGCGGAGACAAATAATCCACCCACCAACTAACGAGAATTGGTCCGAATAGTAAGTAGTTTAGTATTGCTCAAGTATGTTTTGAGTTCTAAACTTTATGTATAAAAAAAAATTCGTTGAAAGACTCATACACCAAAACTCACTGTATGATGCGAGTCGATTCGGATTAATAAGAAAAAAAACCCTAAAATTGATGAAAAAAAAAATCCTCCAACAACATAAATAGTTGCGTTAGAAGACACACACGTGGTATCCGTGGTGTACACGAGAGAACAGCTTAATGCACATGACACAACCTTTTCGTTAAAATCAATGACACATGTCGTGTTGTTTTCCTTAGAATTTTGATTCTGACTCAGTACTTTGAAAACTTCAGTCCCCTTTAGGCTTAATATAAAAAATAAGTATTTAAATTATTATATTTTTCTTTTTTAAATGTTTTTTTACTCTTTATGAGTCCCCAAACGTTTTTTTAAGTGCCTAAACTATTATTTTTTTATTTTTTTAAGGTCAAACTGAGACAACTACTTTAACCAAAAAATATTATTTGAGTACATGTTTTAACAAAAATGATAATTTGAGCACCTAAAATAGATAAAAAAATTAAGCATTTTTTAAAAAATAAAATAATTTAAATATTTATTTTAATATTATGCCCTCTATTTAATACAGAGTTATCTCATCTAGCATCTGCCATTAAAATATCTTACAAATAATTCAATAATTGATGATAAAAAACGTAGTATGCGAGACTAGGAATTAAGGTCCTCATCCATTCAACCACCAACTTATGGGTTCTTTTAATTCATACTTCAATAAATCCTTTTACCTGCTTTTGGGATAAATATCAATTTCTGTTTATCCAGATACAAATTATAAAAAACATATTAAATAATTTAAGAATAAGTCTGCCACGCTCGACGAGTACCGATGAGCTCTATTAATTTAAGGATTAATATTTTATACACAGGCGGTGGAAAACTGAAAGTTTAGGGTTATAATTTAGGGTTTATAGGTTAGGGTTTAGTTTTTAGGGTAATATGGTGAGGATTTAGGTTTTAACCTATAAACTCTAAACCTTAAATTGAAACAACTATCCTTGAATTCTAACCTCATACACCTAAACCCCTAAACCCTATAGCCTAAACTAACTCCCTATACCCTAAAACTAAGGCGCTTGTGGAAACTTTCAGTTTCCACCGCCTGTGTATAGAATATTTATCCTTAATTTAATTTATAAAGATTTAAAATCTAAAGTACTCAACGTATAATTATAAGTTATTTAAAATCAAAAGGTAAATTAATTAAAATATATTTTTAATTTTTAATTTTCCTTTAAACATAAATCAAATATTCATCTACCCCTAAATTACAAAACCCTAATTTTTGTTTATTTGAAATTTAAGCCGCCGCCACCGTCGCTGTTGTCGTCGTCGTCGTTCAAACCCAACCTTTCCTAATTTGTTTTTGGGTGAAGAAAGTTATTGCCAACATGAAACAATTAACTAATTTTTGTTGAAATCTGAACATCTAACACTAGAGACAGCATGAAACATTTGAAATACCACATCCTGCCTCCTAAGCATATTTGGTCGTCGTTCAAATCTTGCGAACAAATCAACATTTCCTAATTTTTGTTTTTAGTTCCAAGCAAATAGAGACTAGCAGTAGCGGCGGCAGAAGGCAACAACGACAGGAGGCGGCGGTTGCGGCTTGAATTTCAAATGAATAAAAATTAAGGTTTTATAATTTAGGGGTAAATAAGTATTTTGATCTATGTTTAAAAGAAAATTAAAATTAAAATAATATATTTTAATTAATTTACTTTTTAATTTTTAAATAATTTATAATTATACGTTGAGTCTTTTAAATTTTAAATCTTTATAAATTAAACTAATAGTGTTCATCGGTGTTTCGTCGAGCACTGTAAAATTTTCCATAATCCAAACGATTAAATTCTGTTATTAGTCGATGTATTATGAGTAAGATGTAGAGTTAATTATTATACTTTAATTTGATTTTTTAATAAATATACATTTCAAAAATTGAAAATTTAAGCTTTAACTCAAACTATGGTTGTTAAACATGTTATGTCTATTTTTGTTATTAATTCATTTTTTTAATTTGGTCAATTTTATTTCTTGTAATTTACTCGTTATTTCTATTCCACATGGGTCAAGATTAAAATTTAAAAAATTAAAACAATACAATAATAACAGTCGACTGAATAAAATTTGTGAAATTAAACATTTGAATATAGGGGTTAATAACAAAATTTGACCTAAACAAAAATATTAAAAAAAATCATAGGCTTCTTTAATATTTTTTTTTGAATTTCTAAATGATTTTTTTGTCTCTCTCGATTTAGTGAAAACTGAAAGGATGTACTATAAAAGAAATATCTACAAGAATGATAAAAAAATATTTTTATATATAATCATCAGTATCAAATCTTTTAATTGACTAATTCGATTAAAATACCGTCAAGATTATTTTTAAAATATTATAATAATAAAAACAAGCTAATAACTATATTCATTTTATGTTTAAAAGTACATTCATTGTCTAGTGAGAAAAGCACTAAATCATTTAAGTAAGATTAGAGATTTGAGCTATGACATTATGAATGAAACAAACTGATTTGAGAGGATAACACCATAACGCCATAACGAGCATATGCAGTACTCAATCTAAACTGATCAACTTATGAATTGAATATTGGTGGTTATAAAAAATACATTCATTTATTTTGACAATGGATGCTCAATCACCCTGCTGTTTGGTGCTCGAACTCGTAACCTCTACGAACAACAACGGTTCCGTTAACCACTAAGTATTCAAAATTATAAATTAACATTTACTTATTTCCTTTCCTGTATTTACCAATTTCAGAGATGTTTGGATAAAGTTTCGGCCACATTCCCGAGAAAACAAGGAAATAATTTCCTAGAAAAAAAATAACCAACGACGATCCCAATATGTATATATAAAAGTCACCCCCATTCTCGCTTCACTCTGTTCAATCTCTGCATCTTAGTTTGACCAAAAACAAAGAAGGAAAAAAAGAACAAAAAAATGTCGAACGAAACTTTCATCGCCTCGATCGACCAAGGCACCACCAGCACCCGGTTCCTCATCTATGACAAATCTGCGCGAGTCATCGGTTCCCACCAGATCGAGTTCACTCAGTTCTACCCTGAAGCCGGGTACTCTTTTCAAAACTCTGTTCCAAATCAAATTTTTATCCTGGGTTTCTGTTTCTTTTCACAAATATGAGATTGGATTGGAATTTGGTGGTGTGTTTATTTGATTTTTCTTTTGTTTTTTTGGTAAATTTGTGGGGTGTTAGATGGGTGGAGCATGATCCAATGGAGATATTGGAGAGCGTGAAATCCTGCATGAAAAAGGCACTGGACAAGGCTAATTCTGATGGACACAATGTCGACAGTGGACTGAAAGCAATTGGATTGACCAATCAAAGAGAAACAACTGTTGTTTGGAGCAAATCTACTGGTTGTCCTCTCTATAATGCCATCGTTTGGATGGATGTTCGTACCAGCTCTATTTGCAGGTGATCCTGATCCTTGTCTTTTATCAATTTCCTTTGTTCTTTTTGTTTTCTGGTTGGTTGTTTGCTCTTTGTTTTTTGGGAGATAAACAAACATATTGGATTTATTTTCATCGGGATTTTCTTCCATATATTTGGTGTTGCTCAGTTTTTTTTGTTTTCTTAATTGGGTGTTGAAGTTTTTATTATTGATAAGTTTCAATCTTGAACAAGAAATTTTTTCATACTTGGAACTGGATTGATTTATATTCCCTTGGTTTTTTATAATTATGAATTCCTTTAGATTTTGAGTTGTATTGGACCGTGAGTGTTGGATATGAGTATAGGCAGTTAGGGATAGACCGATGGGTGCTGCTTAAAAATTTTAAATTCCTTTAAAATTTATAAAAGTTTTGGTTTAAGACTATAATTTCTTTATATTTTATATTAATAATCTAATTTCACATCTTATAAAATCTCGCGTCCGTCCTCTGTGCAGTGTTGGATCCATGAAGCTCCCATCGTGAGCAACTGCATCCCGTTTTTGGAGCAAATATTTTTAATTTAGTATTTTTTTTTTTTGGGGGGGGGGGAATCTGCATACCCATTTAGAAAAAAATGATTTTAGACTTTTATTTTTTAATTTCTAGATCCGCCACTGGTTATGTGTTTAACTTATGTATGCTCCGATTTCCCCCGAGATTTTCATGTATTTGGAGACTTATTGGAGGATTATATCCTGCACTCATGTTCGTAAATGTGATCTTCATATTAGGAAATTGGAGAAATCACTACCAGGAGGGAGAACACATTTTGTGGAATCATGTGGTTTGCCTGTAAGCACTTATTTTAGTGCAGTGAAGCTGCTATGGTTGATGGAGAACAAGGTTGAGGTTAAAACTGCTATTGATAAAGGGGATGCCTTGTTTGGAACTATAGACACATGGCTAATCTGGAACTTAACCGGCGGTTTGAATGGCGGATTACATGTCACTGATGTCTCTAATGCATCCCGGACTATGCTCATGAATCTCAAAACCCTTGATTGGGATGAAACCACATTGAAAACTCTTGGAATACCGGCTGGAATTCTTCCAAAAATTGTAAGTAATGCCGAGGTCATCGGTAAAATCAGCAAAGAGTGGCCTGTTCCTGGTGTTCCTATTGCAGGATGTCTTGGTGATCAACATGCTGCAATGGTTGGTCAAGCTTGCCTAAAGGGTGAGGCCAAAAGCACTTATGGAACCGGTGCCTTTATCATGCTCAACACAGGCACCGAGCCCGTTAAGTCGAATCACGGGCTCCTAACCACGCTTGCATTCAAGCTTGGTCCAAATTCACCAACCAACTATGCTTTAGAGGGCTCTATTGCTATTGCTGGCGCTGCAGTTCAGTGGCTAAGAGACAGTCTTGGAATAATTTCCACTGCGAGTGAGATCGAAACCTTGGCATCAAAGGTCGATTCCACAGGTGGGGTTTACTTTGTTCCTGCTTTTAACGGATTGTTCGCTCCATGGTGGCGAGATGATGCTCGTGGAGTTTGCATTGGAATCACGAGGTTTACAAACAAGGCTCACATTGCTCGTGCCGTGCTCGAAAGCATGTGTTTTCAAGTGAAAGATGTATTGGATTCAATGCACAAAGATGCAGGTGAGAAAGGTGAGGTTAAAAATGAAAAGGGAGAGTTCTTGCTTAGGGTGGATGGCGGTGCCACTGTCAACAACCTCTTGATGCAAATTCAGGTTAGGCTCCAATCTTTCCCGCTGTTTTTTGTTTAGCTTTTCGATTTCCATTCTATAGCTTATTGCTGTCAATGAATTTAAGCATTCCAGTTTGGTGTACGAATTCGATATAGAAACTGTAATCATTCATATCGGACCATAAGTCCATAACCCAGGTTCTTGACCCCTTGATATTATTTTGGCTCAATACCATACCATATGAACTTCGTGGAGTTAATTTTCTGCAACCATTTTCTATGTTACTCGAACTCGGATATCTGTATCGGCTAAGAGAATGTGTCCGACACTTATATAAACTCTTTCCATGTATTCTAGTGGTACACCAAGTGTCATATTTCTATATCCATATCGAAAATTGCTTTACTTATGGGGAATTCCTTGCAATACATACCTGTGTGTGTATAAATTCAAAGAGACTGTCAAAACCAGTCATGCTTTCTCATCTGATCATATGATTTTGTGTTTTTATCGGGATCGATCGCAGGCGGACTTGTTGGGAAGCTCCGTGGTGAGACCAGCTGACATAGAAACAACTGCTCTCGGAGCTGCATATGCTGCTGGAATAGCCATAGGAGTATGGAAAGAAGATGAGCTTTTTGCTTCTGGACATAAGCTCAAGGCCTCAACCACATTCTCCCCGAAATTAAGCGAAGAACGGAGGAAGAAGAAGGTGGATTGTTGGTGCAAAGCCGTCGAAAGAACATTCGGTTTGGCCGATCTTGAAAGTTGATACAACACTTAATTCTGTTTCAACTTCCTCGTAACATCGTCTTATTTTCTGTAGATTGTTTTTTGATTTGCAGACAAAAGGCCATGGTTTTTATATCCAACTGAATAAATTGTAATAAAAATTATTAATGCATTACTTCTGTCGTCATTGCTTTGCTTCAATGGCATTCAGACGGACATTATCAAAGGTTTGGTTTTTAACATTTTCTATTAAGTTTGTGATTACTTTGAAAGTTGCTCTTTTTTGAACTATGCCGGCTGAATTTTATTAAAAATTAAAATAGAAAAATAATTAAAAATGAAATTGTAGCAAAAAAGAAAAACATACCAAATTTAAATTAAAAAATTAAAAGACGATACATCAGACCAGCAAAACACATTCAGTGGGTTGCAAAACTGAGAGAAAATAAAACACCAGAAAAATAAAAGTAGAACAAGATTTTTTATCTTCATTTACCTACATGCTTCAGGATTGAAGTAGGAGTGGTAAGCAAAATAACAATTTTGGAGGTTACTTCGTAAAACATATCTGATTGCATCGACAAACGAACTATAAAAGGGAATCAAATTACTGAAGATCGCCGACAATTTGTAAATCAAAGCCGAACGTTGTGAAAAATATATCCAAAAATTAAATCTACCACAATGGTAGACGATAACGTGCTATAAGGCAGAAGGAAAACGTGGCTGAAAAAAATGTGCTTCAATACGAATAAAAATTAAAAAAAAATACCGAAATATATAAAAAATTAATAAAAAAAGTAGAAAAAAAACTATCGACAGTGACCACCAACATTAACTAATGCCACCATCATCGATTAAGAAAAGAAAAAAAAAAGTTGAATTGTAATAGGAGAAGCGGCGCTGAAAGTTGCTTTACTTATTCCTCTATAGTTTCGAAACACTCATTTATTCCCTAAGATTAAATGAAAATACCCACTTACCTTAACCTTAATATAAGTTCAATTACCTTTTCAAAAAAAAAAAAAGTTCAATTATACTCATATCATTATTTTTCTATATAATTTCTATTTGTGTTTCTATTTATTTTATTTTTGTAAAATAAATGTTTAACTAAGTTAAAATTATATTGAAAGTTACAAATTTTAATTAAATTATACTATACTTCAAGTAAAATTATACATTTTATAATAGATTTTTTCAATTATATATAAATTTATTGTTCAAAAAATTATATATACATTATGAGATAAAATCTTTTGATTTTTATTTAAAATTTAAACCCTTTTTATCCCAATTAAATATTACATATTTTTGTAAAATTTTACCAAAATACATTTAAAAAACTCCTCCATTTATAATCTTCTTTTGGAATTGAGGACACCACATATAAAGATTTAAACTAATAAATTTTATTTTGTTCTATGATAGTCATTATTTTAAAATCGCGGAGATTATTTCCTAGTCATTTCTATGAATTTAAATTTCAAATAAATATTCTTTTTATATTATTCTTGATAGTCTCTTTGTATATAATTTATTTGTTCAATTCTTTGTTCGTTTGGCAATAACACATGTATGAAAAATTTATACTTGAATAAACAATTAAAGCGTCTAAGGTTGCATTGTCCGGTGATACATGAAATTGATTAAAATATGAAATTTAAAAAGTAAATAAAAAGAGAAAAATTATTTCAAAGTTAATATATAAAATTGTTTTAAAACTAAATATAAAATAGTTAACATACATTTTCATATTATTAAAAGAATAAAAAAAAATAAGTAATTCATGACATTTTGAAACAATAAACTTACATATATTATTTTAAAAAATATGTTTAATCGGCTATATTGCATTTTACAATTTTTTGAACAGTTTCTATATAGGAGAAGAGAAGAGAGAAATTATTTTTAATGTGTAATGAGCCCACAACTTATGGGAGATGAGAAATGTCAACTGAAAACTTTTAACTATTTACTCTAAAAATTGTTGACGTTTTAAAATTTTATTTATTTTTTTTGAAAGGTAGGTGGGCCTCGTTAAAAACCTCCGTCCTAGTGAAGGGGGAAAAGAACCCAACTAAAATGTATTAAATATAATAATATCTTACATTCCCTGAAAAAAGGGAAAGGAGAAAAAACAAAACATTGGAACATTTAACTAAACCAAGTGAACCGACCCATACAACTGCCTTCATGAAACAAACCAAACTACCCTATTTCCCTCTTTGCTAGAGTGTCGGCCTCCATGTTCCTTACACGAGAGATCGAGCGTAAGACGATGAATTTGCTCCTAAAAACACTCGCAACTTCCTGAACGACAGATAGGATGGCCGGCGGTGGAAACTCAGAGCCATTAATTCAGTCCACCACATTTTTGCAGTCTGATTCCACCACTAATCTATGTCTATCAGTCCACAGTGAATTTAAAATTTTTCTTAATCTCACTTTAATAGCTTCCAACTCCACCAGTGCCAGCGGAAGAGTACCAACATGATTAGAAAATTAGAAGAGCATCTCACCTTTCTCATCTCTGAGGATGCCCCCAATCCCTCCTTCCCTCGTCGATCGATTAATTGCACCATCTATATTTAGCTTTAAAAAGCCCTTCGGCGGAGGTTCCCGTCGGAAAACTTGACTAGCACCAATATCCTTGGGGAAAAGATTAACCACTAGAAGTGGATCTGTAACCAAGTTTCCTAGAGAGGTGCTACCCTTGGAAATTTCGCTTTAAGCCAAGCAACATGACGATATTTAGCCAACAGTAGCCAGTCTAAACTCTTGCTGTTGAAAATTATATCATTCCTAATCAACCATATAGACCATATTATTGCAAAGGGGATGAAGGGACTCTAAACCTTGTAGTTAGACTCCACTAGATCATTCCAATAGTGAAAGAAACTCACTGCGTCGAGAGAAAAAGCGGTCAAAATACCCAGTAAACTACAAAATCTCATACAGATTTCCCAAACCCCATGGCAGTGAATAAAGAGATGTGAAACAGATTCCTGTTGACAGTTGCAAAGAGGGCAAAGAACATTTGCGATATTAACCCCTTTCTTACTGAGTTCAGAACGTACCGGAACGCGACCCCGAATCACCAACCAAACTAGAATATCCATCTTTGGAAGGGCAAACCCAAGCCACACTATATCAGACCAGAATGAGTCCTTTGTTTGACAATTGTTCTCCAATTCACGAACAAATTTGACTTTGAAAGTCCCATCACTGGAACCCAACCATTTCACCCAATCATTTTCTGCGCTACTTGATTTAAAAGTATTTAAGAGCCCAAACAGATCATTCCATTGCTCCAACTCCCAGTCGAAGAGGGGTCGTCTTAGGGAAATCTCCCAACTCCAATCCAAATTCGATGCGTCCAAAATCCGCAATAACACCCGTTTTGTTTAGTGTCAACGCAAAAATGCGAGGGAATTTCAACATCAAAGGAGTATCCCCAATCCAAATGTCTTTCCAAAATAGTATGGATCGACTATCTCCCACCTGCAGAACACAGTTAGTACGAATCATTGTACCAAAAGGGTCATTGGAGAAAAAGGATCTAGATATCCCAGCCCAAATCCACGAGCAAGATTTAGCCAAACTCGATAAGGGGACAAGACTCGAGTTCTTCCCATTGGATTTAGCCACCAAAACACGCCTCCATAAATTAGAGGGCTCGTTCTCGAACAGCCAGTACCACTTGCTAAGTAAAGCCCGGTTCATGGAGATCATGTTCGTAACGCCCAGTCCCCCTTGCCATTTAGAAGCACAAACTTGAGCCCATTTAACCCAATAAATCTTAGCCTTATCAGAGTTTCCTCCTCAAAGGAAATTTGACATTAGACTGTTGAGTCGATTGGCTACGACCATAGGCATCCTGAAAAGAGAGAGAAAATAAACTAGCAAGCTAGATAACACAGATTTAATCAAGCTGAGTCGGCCCACAACGGAGATAAGTCTAGACTTCCATCCACCAAGTCTGGTGGAAATTGTTTTGAAAACTGGCTCCTACAAAGCTTCTGAATTGCGATTAGCTCCTAGGGGAAGGGCTAAGTAATTTTTTGGTAGAGTACCCACTGCACAACCAGCCCCCTTCGCCCATAGATTTGTAGAATCAACAGGGAGATTAATGCCATAAACCTTGCTTTTCTTTAAGTTTAGCTTGAGACCCGAAGCTAATTCGAAAACTCTAAGTACTCTTTTTACATTGCGCACCTATGTTTCCGAACCACCACAGAAAATCAATAGATCATCTGCGAATTGAAGATGAGATATTTTAATATCCATTCCTAATCGGGCAATCCTAAATCCTGTAAACAAACCAGAGCTAATTGTTTTGTTTAGCATGAGGTTCAGAGCTTCTCCAACTATGTTGAATAGGAGAGGCGAAAGGGAACACCCTTGTCAGAGGCCCCGCGAGGTAGAAAAAGATTCTGTCAGTGAGCCGTTAACAAGGACTGATATCGAAGCCGAGGAGATACATTTTATGATCCACTCACACCACCGAACCCCGAAACCACACTTCTTGAGGACAAGGATAAGAAAATTCCAACTCACTGTGTCGTAAGCCTTTTGAAAGTCAATTTTGAAAGCGACCCAAGCTCTTTTAGATTTTGAGATATAGTCAATCGCTTCATTAGCTACCAACGCGCAGTCCAGAATTTGTCTTCCGGGAATGAAAGCATATTGAGACTCCCCAACAATCTGACCGATTACCAGCCGAAGTCTTCTTGTCAAAACTTTTGATAAGATTTTGTACATGCCACCAACAACACTTATAGGTCTAAACTCGTCAAGAGAATCCGGGTTCTTGGTTTTTGGTATTAAAGTAATGAACGAGTGTGTTGCGACTAAAAAATATACCTCGGTGTCACTTAGAAGAACCGGGTTTTAATTTGGTTTTTGAAAAATTAGTCGGATTTATAAAAAATAGAGGAGTCGCCACCGGCCATTTAAAATGGTAGACCGGACACCGAAATAAAACCAGAGATTCTTTCTTCAAAAAAATGGGTTCGGGAGTCGGTTACACGCGGGGAAGGATGAGCACCCCCGTCGTGCCCGAAAATCGGTACCAAAAACATTACCGCTTAATTAATATTAAACTTTGCGAATTAAAGTGACGAATCGTATCGAAATTTGGTTATACGAGTGAGTAAATTTTAAAGGTCTTAATATTCGAGAAGGAACGTCCGAACCACCACCACTACGACTGGTACTGGCCTCGTTCGTTCCCGAATAAAAAGACGCTCGCATTGCAATATATATTTAAGTTCCAAATGCAATTTAACATCAAAGATGCATCAAGAATAAACAATGCATGAACCAATATGAATATGAATATCGTTGACACAAAATAGATAACGTAAAGAGACATACACATATATAAAAAGGGTATAAAAACTACAACACGTATACACAATAATACATATATCATATAAAAGGATAGACACCATATAACATACAAATGTAATATATAAGGAAAATAAACTAATAGTCTTAACGCATTATACATTATATATTAAAATAGATAACTATAAGAAGGGAAACTATAAGATTATAAACTAGCAGCCTTAACATAGATTATATATATAAGGAAAATAAAAATAAAACGGCATTAAATAAATAAATGTAATAATAAAGGGGATTAACGGGTTTAAAGAAAAAGGAAAGCTATTTTAATTAAGGTTGAAGTCAAACTTTAAGGGTCAGACTTGTTTTAGGGATTTTTCATTTACCTTTTACCTTTACTCCCTTTTTTTCTCTCAAAAGTTCATCGCCGCCATCACCTTTAAGCCGGCGTTCCGGCCGCTCCGGTGAGCCTTTCCGACATGCAACGCCACCGGTGTGACCCCCTCGCCCTTCTCTATCTTTTGATCCAAGTGGATCTCGCCGGAGATGACCGAAACGCTGCGAATGGAAGGTGAAAACCCCGACGTCTCGAAGCCTTGGCTAGCCGCCGTCCACCGTCGGATCGCCGTGATCTTTTGATATGACGTTTGCCTCACCGGGATGAAGCCCTTCACCGTTGGGATCGTCGGAAATACGCTCCAGCCGCCAGCAAGGTTGAAACAGAAGGTAAATAAAAGTTTTTTTTTTATTCGAAATGAAAACGAAAGAGCCAAAAATATCTCTGAAATTTCTCTTGTATTGATTTCTTTTTGAAACGGTTACAATGATTTTTTCTCTAAAATCGAATCCCAAAAATCCCCTTCTCTCGGGTTTACATTGCTTCTCTCTCTCAAAATCCCACTCTCTCTTTCCTCTGTGTTTTTTTTATGCTCTCTGGGTTTTTTTTTTTCTCGATGTCTCACCGATTTTTCTCTCCACCCACCTCTATCTTTGGCTTCGGTTTCCTATATAACCGAAGGTTACATGCAAGTCTAAAGGAAAATGAAAATAATCTCTCTGCCTTGTCGTATTCATCTGCCATTTCTGATCCTGTGTCCTTTGCTTTTTTGTTTGGATTGTCATTTTGGGTATTCTGACTTGCTGCGTTTCTCTGTTGTTTGCTGGTTTTGGTCGAAATGGGGAGGAGCATCGGCATGCACCGGGTCAGAAGCGTACGGCTGCGGCAGAGGGGTCAGACGAGTTGTCACGGTCGTGGCTCGGCACGCGCGCGTCGGGCAACGGACAGCCGCGCGTGGGCGCGTTGGGGTCTCTGGAATCTTCATCGTCTCGATCTAGAACCGTTGGATCGAATCGATCCAACGGTCGAGGCTGCGCGGCGCGGGAGAAAGGGATGGGCTGGCTAGGGTTTCATCAGGCTCCTTTAGGGCTTTCCTTGGGATTCCATCTGGGCCGCCAGATCTTAGCAGATCTGACGGCTGTGGATGAAGACGGCGGCTGCACCAACAAGGATAAGGGGTGTTAGGGTTTCTAACAGATTAGGGCTTAGGGCTTAATCGGGCCAAATGGGCTTTGTAAATGTTTTTTTTTTTGGTTTTTATATTATGTAATGGACATTATTTTAACAAACTGGGCTCTTATTTAATTAAAGTTGGGCTTTTATTATTTAAATCAGAATGGGCTGTTTACTTGTTCCATTTTTTTTACTATAGTGATAATAGAAATAATAATTATTAATATAGTAATAATAGATAGTAATAATAATATAGTAGTAATACTACTAATGAAATAACAAATGATAATATAATGTAATGACGGTGGCAAATATCAATACCAAATATATACACATTTAAGCATTACTACTTAATTATACTTATATCTAATATGTCACATGCACTTATATATACAATAAATAATACTAATAATAGTATGGTAATAATATGTATGATACTAATAGATAATATGATGATAATAAGACATGACACACAAATATATATTTCTTTTTTTTTTGTTTTTTCTTCTTTCTTTCTTTTTTCTTTTTTTTAGTCTCAACTTAAATAATAGCCCGATATAAGCCCATTAATCATCACAAACATAAAGGGGTTCAAGGTCCGGACAAAATTAGTGATTACAGCTGCCCCTCTTTGCTTATACTTGTGGAACAAGAATAAAGCAAAGACCATAAGCACTAATTTTGTCCTACTTCCCTGTTGGACTGTTTACTCCCGACGCAGCCACGCGATTCCAAGTAATTCCTCTTCCCACAGCCTTTTGAATTGTGAATTCTCCCTCCGGATGCCCCGAACAGGTAGACAGAGAGTTTTTTTTTTTTTTTTTTTTTTTTTTTTTTTTTTTTTTTTTTGCAGATTTCTATTCTCCAAGTGCCCGAACGGATAGGCGGGTTTCAAATACATTTGTCTTCCCTTTTTGTAAGAACAATCTAGGCATCCAAACAACTTTGCCTCCCCTTCGCGGTCTAAAAGCAAACTGGTCATAACTAAATTTGTCCAACTTCTCTGTTGGACGATTTACTCTCCCGGAGCTGCAACGCGCTAGACCGAGTATTTTCTCTCTGAAGCTTTAAGAATATGGGTTCTCTCTCAATAGAACTCATTTCCTTGGCGTGTTCTTCGAGTGGCAGTTCTCCCTATATAGAACTTTCGTCATCGTATTTATGAAATTAAAGATCTCCAAGTCCTCTCTCTGTAGGATCCTCCGCTTTCGAGATCTTGAAGCCTTAGGATTCTGAGTTTTTTCTCCACAAAACTCCTCTTCCTTAGCGTACTCTTCGAGTAGTAGTTCCTTCTCTATTGAACTCCTCTCTGAAATCTAGGATCTACAAGTCCCCTCTCCATAGGACCCTCCGCTTTCGAGATCCTGAAGCCTTAGGATTCTGAGTTCTTTCTC
Source organism: Hibiscus trionum (assembly GCA_030270665.1). Lineage (NCBI taxonomy): Eukaryota > Viridiplantae > Streptophyta > Magnoliopsida > Malvales > Malvaceae > Hibiscus > Hibiscus trionum. Next base: position 2,054,059 of record BSYR01000021.1, on the reverse strand, counting down.
CACAGAACTCCTCTTCCTTAGCGTACTCTTTGAGTAGTAGTTCCTTCTCTATTGAACTCCTCTCTGAGATCAAGGATTCACAAGTCCCCTCTCCGTAGGACCCTCCACTTTCGTGATCCTGAAGCCGCAAGTTCCTCCTATATAGATCTTGTTTTGACCCTTTCTCTGTAGGATCCTTTATCTTGAAATCTGTTGGCAAGCTTGAAAGCTTTCATCTGAAATCTCTGAGTGGCGAACATGAAGGCTTCACCTGACATTCTGGAGCGGCGGCTTGAAAGGCTTCGCCTGAAATCCTTTTAGTTCTCGCTTTATCATTTTTCTCCTCATCCTGAGAGGTATTCAATTTGTCTTTCAAAAATCTGTGAAAAGAGACAAAAATGTTATCATGGTATGAGTTAGCATGCTCCTAACCTAGGGATGCCTAACTACTCGTGATGCATGATTGGGGTTTCCAAGTTATTTAATTATATTAATTCTATTGTCATCGTGTCCTTTGGTGCTGCTTCTTGCTTTGATTGCCTCTCTTCTCGGTTCTCCCGGACCATTGTTCTTCTTCTTCTCTTCTTGATCCACTTCTGGAATTGTCTACCTCAAAGTGCCCATTCAGGTTTTCACTTTGAACCTCTCTCTCTTCTTCTTTTTTTCTTTTTTTCTTTCTTTTTTGCTATTTTTATTTTTATTTTCTTCTTTCTTTTCTCATTCTTTCTTCTTCTTTTTTACTAACTTTTGATTGCCTAAATAGATAGACAGATTTCCATTCTCCAAGTGCCCGAACGGATAGGCGGGTTCTATTCTCCAAATGCCCGAATAGATGAGCAGATTTCCATTCTCCATGTACTTGAACGGATAGACGTGTTCTATTCTCCATGTGCCCGAATAGATAAGCAAATGTCATATATCTTTGTCTCGAGCTTTGAGTATCTGTCTCATTTGCTCTAAAATCTTTTGGATTTTAGTTTCTGTCTCATTTGTCACGAGTTTATGATCTGAAGCGTTCCTCTTGAATTTCGCCTCAATCCCCAAAGTGTCTTTTGGGTTTTCAATGTGTTTTCTCTTCTCTTCTTTGTCATATTTCTTCTTCTTTTTTTTCTTTTTGGGCACTCCTTTGAGTTTTCATCTTGAAGTCAACTTCTCTTTTTCGCTTCTTCTTGAAGGGAGGACTTACACTGATTAGAATCCCATTGCCCCCACTTGCTTTAGGCTTATGTATCTTCTGACCTCCGGTTAAGGTCAGCTGCTTTAAAGGGTGTCTTCTGTCCAAAGATGCCACCAATTTTGGCCCTTGTTCCTCTAAATTCGTGGTCAAGAGCGCCTCTTCTAAATTTCGCTCATTTGCCCCAAAGTGCCTTTAGGGTCCTCGTCTCGGCTTCTCTTCTTTTTCTTTTCTACCTTCCTTCTTTCCTTAGGCATATCTCCGTTGCCTTTTATCGAGTTGATTACTGTCTCATCTCAGTGTGTGCCCTCAACGCGGGGCGCGTGGTCGTTTTCAAGACATCCTCTTCGGCAAGATGCTTAGGCTCCGAGGGTAACTTCTATTCCCCGATTCTCAACGTCAAAATTTCTACCCTCATGTTCTATTCCAACACTTCTTAGCGAAGGTCGACTTTGTAGCTCAACATTTCACCGAAGAAGGTCTTGATATTTCAACTGGAGGTATTAGTAACAATGTTTGAACCTCCGAGGGTGCCCCTCTGGGTACTGATGGCTTTACCTCGAGCCACAATCAGTCCGCTTGTTCATTCCCATGTAAAAGACTTATGCAAGTGATTGGGTAAAAACAATTTTATTATGTATAAGTATACATTTTAAAGAATCATGTCAAGTGAAAATCAAGTTTGGGGTCTTTGAAAAAAAAGGTTGACCCGAGTGAAATTTTCCGAATGTTGCATGGATGCACATATGAAATCTTTTCTAGGCTATTAGGCTTCCAAGAGGAGCGACTCCCATTCTTAGTTTCTACCCAATTTAAAGGTGGCTCTCTTTACCTCACTAACTCACCATGCCCCATCCTTCCCTCTTTTCTGATCTCAATCAGGCATTAGAAGTGTGGCAGTCCTTGAAGAAAGGTTAACCCCGATAGGCGAAATGTGATCTGAAGACAAATTCATCCTTCCGCGTATGGTCCAAATGGTCTTTTATGGCTTGTAATGTAGGCTAAGGCTCACGGCTATGAAAGAAAGGGTAAATAGGCCCAAACCAAGTGTTTAAGGGTGGTGAAACCAATGATCAATTCTTCCAATCTGAAGTCTCAATTATGCTCTGATGAAATGCTATTCCTTTTCTTGCTTCTTTGGATCGCTCCAGACTGCCCCTCTTTTTTGGGTTTTTTTTTGTTGTTGTTGGGGTTTTCACCCTAGAGTTCATTTCCTTTCATCAAGTGTAGTTTTGGATCAATTTGCACCTTCGCATTCTATTAGTGCAGGCTTTTGATCAAAGGTGAGCAATCTTTCGAGGCTCATCTAAGCAGAGATTCATTTGGATAGGGAATCCTCTCGTCCCTTTTCTTTATCCGCTTCTCCCTCTTTTCAAAATTGCACTTTTCACTTTAGTGCTTTTGCTTTTGATTTCTTCAACTTTTATGTCGGTAACTTTTGACTTGATTTGGGTAGCTCTTTGAGAACCGACTTCCCTTTTGTTGTTTCCTCAAAATTGCACTTTTCACTTTAGTGCCTTTGCTTTTGATTTCTTTAACTTTTGTGTCGGTAACTTTTGACTTGATTTGGGTAGCTCTTTGAGAACCGACTTTTCTTTCGTTGTTTCCTTTTGATTTTTTTGGCTGCTCAATCTGAAAGTGTATCCAATGAATCTTTTCTCTTTTAATGCCCCTTAGTTCACAAAACATCATTCCCATAGCATAATCAGGATCCAATGTCATTTGCTTGTCCATAGACTTCTATCCTTTTCTGCCCCCAGTATGGGGGTGATCCTTGGTTTGGGTTCATTTTGAAGAAAAAGTTCAAAAGGGGACAACAATGGGTACATTTTTTATTTTCTTTCTAGGTGAACGGAATTAAAGGAATGCCAAATGTTCTCCCATACACGGATATCAAAATGGGTCTTCAGGTGGTAGAAGTTTTAGGGTTATCACTTCATTCAAGAACCTTAGACAGCAATGCTCGAGAGGAAAATTCACTCAATGGGAGTGGCCCATTATTCCTGAACACTCATTGTCATTCCTCCCTTGGCCTAAGTAGAGCATATGGTTTTCATATTTAGCGTCCTCACAACATTCGGTCTTTTAGAAAAATCTTTTTTCTTTCAAATTGAATTAAAGTTAATCTCAAAAAGTATATACGTGTGTAATTGGAAAACAAGAGTAAGCTTATGAAATGTTTAAAGAATTAAGGAATACCAAAATATTTTCTAAATAACAAAATGAAACTTTCGTTATGATGAAAAAAAAATTTACAGCTTACTTATTTCTTTTGCATTTTTCCCAAATGCACAGGGATCAACGGATTTGAATTGCCTTTACCGATAGCCGTTTGCTCCGGGCTAGTTGTACCATTCCCCTGGGTACAATCAGTTTTCACCAATAATGAGAATTGGATTTTTGCAAAGGATTTATTTCCCTTCGGCCATTCGTAAAAATGGATTTTTCGATGGACATTTGAATTATCCATTGTCTTAAACTTCACTGTATTTAAGCACGTTGTGCCAACATTTCTGTCGGACTTGCCCAAACATCGCTTCTTCTTTCATGAAGCGATGTAATGTCTCCAATTCATTTTTCTTGAAATGAGACTTGCATTTTTCCCAAATGCACAGGGATTAACGGATTTGAAATGCCTTTACCAGTAGCCGTTTGCTCCGGGCTAGTTGTACCATTCCCCTGGGTACAATCAGTTTTCACCAATCATAGAAATTGGATTTTTGTAAATGATCTATTTTCCTCGCATACAATATTATCTCCTTTTGTTTCTGAAACAAATGTTCTTGAAGCTGTTTGAGCTTATCCATCCTAACCATTAGGTCATTCATGCTTCTGAAGCTGTACTGGCTAGAAACTGTTCCCTTGTCCATTTTTTCTCTCTTTTCTCTCTCTCTCTTTCTTTCACGTGAACGTTTTTCCCAAATTAGCAATGGTGTGATGAGAGGCCTTAAGCAAATTTTAATGTCCAATGATGGATGTATTATGGACTCGAATCAACAGATGCATGATCATGAGATGGGTGCATGGTTGACAATTTTAATGTTACTTCGAAATGATGGATGAAACAAATGCTACAAGTGTATGCAAGTCAAAGGTGTTGGTCATATAGGTGATTCCCCTTAGGTCAACTTTCATTTGAACGTAAAGGAGGCTCCTTGTTACAAGATAGTCATAGCAAAAGTCCTACGGGTACTCTTCTTACCCCCGAATCATGTTCAGGGAAATGAAAACTTCGGCAAAAATGCTGGGGCCAGATTTGCTTTCTTCTCTAGCAATTCAAGACCATCTAAAACTGCTGGTATCAAGTCCCGGAAAACAAGCTATTTCCTCGAAGCTGAATCCATCTCTTGACCTAATCCATGCCCTTTCCGGTTGCCCCGCTCTTTTTCGGCCGCCTCTTTGCACTCGGTCGGGTAGTTTCGTGACTTTGGATGTTCGGAGTAGATCCGATCTTGCTTGACTTCCCCGGGATGGAGAAGGGTTGTGCTTTCTTCAATGGTATCTTCTACTGTGTGTTCGCTCGGTAAGCTGTTCCTTTATCCTTTCTGATTCAACTTTGACCGATGTCGGACTTGCAAATTGACAACATCTTTTCTATCAACCTCCCGTCCATAATGATAGCCCTAGAATTGGGTAAAACCACCTTGACTCAACGCCTTTATGTCATGAAATGCATGCGAGAATAAATGCCAGAAGATCACAAGAAAAATCGTTAGTGTCGGATAAACACAGTTAACATGATAGGAGAAATAAGGCAAGCATGAAAGCAAGCAACCCTATTTATCTCGTCTAATAACCTAGGCTGTCCGCATGGCTCTAAAAGGGGTGGGTAATCTAATTCTCTACATGCAGTTTTGGTTCTAGGAGGTACTCGAAATGTCCTCGTTGTCCCCTTCTAAGGGTAGCAAGGCCCCCGGTCATCACCCATTATAGGCTCCTCTCAACCGAGTTCAATTCGAGGGGACCCTTTCGCTATATCTGCACGGAGAAACAATATTCTCACGAAGATATAGGGTATTCGAGCCCCGAAGGTACTTACTAGGCCTACACGGAGGAACAATATCCACACGAAAGCACTAGCGTTTTTCCCCCCACTTAAACGAACGGGTTTAAATGCCAATTTTAAATGCGTTTAAAATAAACTTGCACTTATAAACAAATATCGATCGATTTGGTCACTTTAATTCGCAACTTCTGATATTAATTGAGCGATAAAGTTTTTTTTTGGCTTGACTCTCTTTTTTGTTTTTGAAAACAAATTTTTTCCCCAGCGGAGTCGCCATCTGTTGCGACTAAAAAATATACCTCGGTGTCACTTAGAAGAACCGGGTTTTAATTTGGTTTTTGAAAAATTAGTCGGATTTATAAAAAATAGAGGAGTCACCACCGGCCATTTAAAATGGTAGACCGGACACCGAAATAAAACCAGAGATTCTTTCTTCAAAAAAATGGGTTCGGGAGTCGGTTACACGCGGGGAAGGATGAGCACCCCCGTCGTGCCCGAAAATCGGTACCAAAAACATTACCGCTTAATTAATATTAAACTTTGCGAATTAAAGTGACGAATCGTATCGAAATTTGGTTATACGAGTGAGTAAATTTTAAAGGTCTTAATATTCGAGAAGGAACGTCCGAACCACCACCACTACGACTGGTACTGGCCTCGTTCGTTCCCGAATAAAAAGACGCTCGCATTGCAATATATATTTAAGTTCCAAATGCAATTTAACATCAAAGATGCATCAAGAATAAACAATGCATGAACCAATATGAATATGAATATCGTTGACACAAAATAGATAACGTAAAGAGACATACACATATATAAAAAGGGTATAAAAACTACAACACGTATACACAATAATACATATATCATATAAAAGGATAGACACCATATAACATACAAATGTAATATATAAGGAAAATAAACTAATAGTCTTAACGCATTATACATTATATATTAAAATAGATAACTATAAGAAGGGAAACTATAAGATTATAAACTAGCAGCCTTAACATAGATTATATATATAAGGAAAATAAAAATAAAACGGCATTAAATAAATAAATGTAATAATAAAGGGGATTAACGGGTTTAAAGAAAAAGGAAAGCTATTTTAATTAAGGTTGAAGTCAAACTTTAAGGGTCAGACTTGTTTTAGGGATTTTTCATTTACCTTTTACCTTTACTCCCTTTTTTTCTCTCAAAAGTTCATCGCCGCCATCACCTTTAAGCCGGCGTTCCGGCCGCTCCGGTGAGCCTTTCCGACATGCAACGCCACCGGTGTGACCCCCTCGCCCTTCTCTATCTTTTGATCCAAGTGGATCTCGCCGGAGATGACCGAAACGCTGCGAATGGAAGGTGAAAACCCCGACGTCTCGAAGCCTTGGCTAGCCGCCGTCCACCGTCGGATCGCCGTGATCTTTTGATATGACGTTTGCCTCACCGGGATGAAGCCCTTCACCGTTGGGATCGTCGGAAATACGCTCCAGCCGCCAGCAAGGTTGAAACAGAAGGTAAATAAAAGTTTTTTTTTTATTCGAAATGAAAACGAAAGAGCCAAAAATATCTCTGAAATTTCTCTTGTATTGATTTCTTTTTGAAACGGTTACAATGATTTTTTCTCTAAAATCGAATCCCAAAAATCCCCTTCTCTCGGGTTTACATTGCTTCTCTCTCTCAAAATCCCACTCTCTCTTTCCTCTGTGTTTTTTTTATGCTCTCTGGGTTTTTTTTTTTCTCGATGTCTCACCGATTTTTCTCTCCACCCACCTCTATCTTTGGCTTCGGTTTCCTATATAACCGAAGGTTACATGCAAGTCTAAAGGAAAATGAAAATAATCTCTCTGCCTTGTCGTATTCATCTGCCATTTCTGATCCTGTGTCCTTTGCTTTTTTGTTTGGATTGTCATTTTGGGTATTCTGACTTGCTGCGTTTCTCTGTTGTTTGCTGGTTTTGGTCGAAATGGGGAGGAGCATCGGCATGCACCGGGTCAGAAGCGTACGGCTGCGGCAGAGGGGTCAGACGAGTTGTCACGGTCGTGGCTCGGCACGCGCGCGTCGGGCAACGGACAGCCGCGCGTGGGCGCGTTGGGGTCTCTGGAATCTTCATCGTCTCGATCTAGAACCGTTGGATCGAATCGATCCAACGGTCGAGGCTGCGCGGCGCGGGAGAAAGGGATGGGCTGGCTAGGGTTTCATCAGGCTCCTTTAGGGCTTTCCTTGGGATTCCATCTGGGCCGCCAGATCTTAGCAGATCTGACGGCTGTGGATGAAGACGGCGGCTGCACCAACAAGGATAAGGGGTGTTAGGGTTTCTAACAGATTAGGGCTTAGGGCTTAATCGGGCCAAATGGGCTTTGTAAATGTTTTTTTTTTGGTTTTTATATTATGTAATGGACATTATTTTAACAAACTGGGCTCTTATTTAATTAAAGTTGGGCTTTTATTATTTAAATCAGAATGGGCTGTTTACTTGTTCCATTTTTTTTACTATAGTGATAATAGAAATAATAATTATTAATATAGTAATAATAGATAGTAATAATAATATAGTAGTAATACTACTAATGAAATAACAAATGATAATATAATGTAATGACGGTGGCAAATATCAATACCAAATATATACACATTTAAGCATTACTACTTAATTATACTTATATCTAATATGTCACATGCACTTATATATACAATAAATAATACTAATAATAGTATGGTAATAATATGTATGATACTAATAGATAATATGATGATAATAAGACATGACACACAAATATATATTTCTTTTTTTTTTGTTTTTTCTTCTTTCTTTCTTTTTTCTTTTTTTTAGTCTCAACTTAAATAATAGCCCGATATAAGCCCATTAATCATCACAAACATAAAGGGGTTCAAGGTCCGGACAAAATTAGTGATTACAGAGTGATTAATACCTCGATCCTATTCCTTACCCTGAAAAAAGTCTTCAAAAAGCCCATAATATCTTCTTTAAGAATGTGCCAAAATCTTTTAAAAAACCCCATATTAAAATTGTCCGGCCCAGGTGCACGGTTACTGTCTGCAGAGGATATGGCAAGCCACACTTCTTCCTCTGTGAAATCTCTTTGGATAAAATCTGATTGAGCAGTGCTGATTTTCTTAAACGGAAGGACCATCTCCTCGACTTCCAAAGCTTGAGTCTCATTATACATTTTGTAGAAATGCCCTCTAAGATGAGCTTTAATCGAAGATGGTTCCATGATCACCTTACCATCAACCGTGAACCGATTAATTGTATTAACTCTCTTTCTTTCCGAAGCCGTCAGATGAAAAAATCAGGTGTTCCTATCGCCCTTCGAGAACTAGCGCAGCCTAGACTTCTGTAGCCATTCGCTCTCTTCCTTCCAATATAAGGACCAAAGTTCAGATCTGTAACTAGCTAGTGCCTCCATTAAACCATCACCCGACGGTCCACCTTGTAGCTGAATTTCTAGCGAATGGATTTCCTTTTCAATGAGCTTGATACACTTATTGGTATTATGTGAAGATTGACCCTTCCAGGCTTTTGCTGCCAACTTAGATCCTCTCAAAATACCTTCGATCTTCACCCCATTCTTCCTTAGTTTCAACCCCTTAATGGTCTTCACAATCATGTCTTCAAAATCTTTCTCCCTAAACCAATGGTTAAAACACCGAAAAGGCTTTGGACCCCACTCAGTAGCATCCCCCGAAAGAGAAATGACGTTGTGATCCGAGAAAGATTTTTCCAGTAGTGTCTGTACCAGGTTGGGAAACGCCAAGCTAAATTCAGTTGAGAAAAGAAAACGGTCAGCCGTATGAAAGTGGGGGTCACGATGATTTCCCCAAGTGAATTTCCCACCTACTAACGGGATGTATCTGTAAACGAACCAAACGAACACGAACGAGGGTGTGTTTATGTTCGTTCGTTTAACTTTAACCGAACAAATGAATGAACACGAACATAAACGAACACAAAATTTCTTGTTCGTGTTCGTTCATTAAGGAATGTAGCTTGTTCGTGTTCGTTCATGTTCGTTCGTTTAAATAGTAAACGAACATAAATGAACATAAACGAACACAAACGAACATAAACGAACACAAACGAACATATATAATTTGTTAAATATTTAATATTTTTGGTTAGTTCGATTAATTCAATTAATTAACCGATTTTAAACCGAATTAATCGATAATTGAAATTTGAAAAAAAACTCTTAATCATTTGCCGAAACCTAAAATTATCTAATAGATTAACCAATTTTGTTTTGGTTCGGTCGGTTAGTTCGATTTAACCGAATAATGAACACCCCTAGACATATGTGAATAAATTTAAATGAACATAAACGAACATAAATGAACGAACATAAACGAACGAACATAAATTAACATAAACGAACATAAACGAACGAACATAAATGAACGAACATAAACGAACGAATTACCGAACGTTCACGAACATAAATGAACGAACAAGCCTTTTGTTCGTGTTTGTTCATTTAATTAGACGAACAAAAAATCTTGTTCATGTTCGTTCGTTTAATAAATAAACGAACATAAACGAACTTCCCGCCGAACGGTTCACGAACGGTTCGCTGAACGTTCGGTTCATTTACAGCCCTATATATCAGTTCAGTTTCAGAGACAAAGTTCCAGAAGGTTGAAAGCATAGTATGGTTTAGTGTTAATCCCTGTTTTTCGTCCGGGTCGAGAATCATGTTGAAATCCCCTCCAACACACCAGGGGATCTGTTTTTGCCACAAAAAATTAAGCAATTCTACTAGAAAACCAGGTTTCTCCGAGTCGATAGCTGGGCCATAAACATTAACTAAACCACTGTAACACCCGAGTTTAGGGGTCGGGTGAAATTAATATTTAAATAATATTTTGAGTCTCGGTTTTCTAATTAAAATAATAATATATTATTATTTGGGCATCGGGTCTTCAAAACGAATATTATATGTTGGACTCAAATTGATTTGGAAACCAATTTCCATGGATTTTAAATGTTAGTGAGATTGCCATCTCATTAATGGCAATCTTGTAAATAACTCAACTTTCAATTTAAATTCCCCCTTTTATTAAAATAGCTTCCTAGTCATCTTTTTCACTCCCCCCTTTCCACCATTTTAACGACAAGAAGCTCTCCCCTCCCCCTTTTACTATTTCATTACCTAGCATCCTCATTTTGGCTCGGTTTTGAAAGGTAAATACATCACCATCTTGCTCTCATCTTCCTCTCTTTGAAAGTACAAATAGTTTTCATTTTCATCCATGTTTTAGAATTTGAGTTTTTGGAAGATTTGAATAAAAATGCTACCTTTATTGTTTTTAACTAAAGGTTTTGATTTAATAATGTTAGATATGATGTTTATGAACCAAATGTCCAACATATGTGATTTTTACTTGGTTTTATAAACATTCCCGGATTTGGGTAATCATGGGGTTTTTGAAGGGTTTTAGAATGAATTTTGGGTGTGTTTTATGTTGGAAATGGAAGGCTAATGTTAGTATGTTAGTTAAGGGTTGTTTTGGAATCATTTGGAAGTGTTAAAAGTGTTGAAATCATGAGTTTTTGTTGAGGTTCGATGGCTGCTCGAGTTTGTTGTTTTTGGGAGTTGTCCATGGCTTGAATTCTTGTGTTTGATGCTTGAATAGTATTCCGGGTTTGTTACATTGTTGTATGAGCTGATTTGAGGTTGTTTTGGATTGTGTTGAGTTGTTTAGAGTCAAGGACCTGTGTTGGTGAAGCATCGGTAGTGAATCTGGGAGCTTGAAGGTGTTGGTTACTTGGTAGTTGAGCTTGGAAGTGAAGGTGAGTGGTTTAATGTTTTCAAAATGGTTTTAAGTATTTGGTTCAAGCATGTGGACTAGGTTGGGCTTGGTAGACCCACCTAGAGTTAGGATTAGATGAGTTAGGATTAGAGTGGTAGCCTAATCCTAAGCTTTAATTAGAGACTTTGGTTGCACTCTTTAATTATTGTTTGTGCCTCATGATGATTTGTGTTGGTGATGGTTGTGTATAAACGTGTTATACATGTATGTTGAGGCGTGGATTGATGCATTGTTATATGCACGTGGATTGGGCATGATGTTAATCATGGTGAGTACGTGCTAAGCGCGAAAATGGTTATGAAATGATATTGTGAATTGTGGCTGATATTAGCACTAGTATGCTTGGGTACAAATGATCGATCATTAGGATGTTAGTGTGCACACGTAAGTCAAATATGCGCGTGGTCTTGATGATGGTAGTCATCAAGATGGAGTACGAGTTCGCCCGGAAAACCTTCTTATATATTTTAGTCGATGATGAGTGTAATCCCATCGACGGGGCGTGAGGATGAGTGGAATCCCCTCCGCGAGAACGGTGATGAGTGTAATCCCACCGCAAGGTAATGGTTGTGTTGGATGTGAGTTCCAACGTGTTATCCGCGTATTCGAGTCATAGCTAGGTGCCAATATGAGTTGATAGGTGTATCAATGTGATACGAAATGTGATTCCTATTTGGATTAATATATGTGTTTACATATGATGTGGATTGAGCTTGTTGAGCATGACATATTGTAAATTTATGTTCATGCATCATTGACATTTTGGCTCTTGTGGATCGAAGTAAGGACATGCATTTACGTTGTTGTGCACGTGCTTGGACCCTACATTGTCGAGGTTTGTTTTTAATGAGCTTACCCTCACTAAGCTTTATGCTTACGCTCTCCTTTGTTCGACAATGCAGATCCGTAATTCGTGGGTTGCTAGTGCAAGAAGGGGGCCTCCAAATGTGTGCTAGTTGGGCTTTTGAAATCTATCAAGTATGGTTTTTACGTTAATGATGTAATGGTCAAGCAATGGGGACTATGTGTGTTGATGTTGGTTTTGTTTAAGAGCATGTTAGACTCTTCTTTATCATGTTTGGTTGGTTGGCATGTGGTTGCCTTACATTGCTTGTAAACCATGTTTATTTTGCCACCTTTAAGGTTTAAGTGTTGACCTTGTGTAAGCATATTATGTTAAATGCCATGTATGATCTTTGAATGGATGCCCTATCTTATATCTTGTGTATCTTGAGCATGGTTGCTATAGGGTGTATGCCTCTAGAGTGTGTTTGTATGTTAAGTATGCTTCTTGGAGTTGTTACGGACGTTTGGGATCATTTGGAGATGTTTAAAACTGATTTTTGGAATTCACAGAGTGCAGGTATTTCGAAACGGGTTGCCATGTTTCGAAACGGGTGTGGTTTCAGGGCCCCCATATCGAAACTCGTTTCGATACGTTTTGGCTATTGTGAACCCCTGTTTTGAAACCAGTTTCGAAACACTTTGGCTACTGGAATTGCCTGTTTCGAAATGGGTATCGAAACGACTAGGCAAATGAGACCCTGTTCCGAAACGGGATGGATACGTTTCGAAACAGGTGTCCGGTTTTTAAAACTGGAGCTCGTGTTTCGAAACGGGCTTTGACTGTTTCGAAATACAGGCCTGTAATTGGGCTTTTTGACGTCTCTAAAGGGTTTCATAGGTTGGGCTTAGGCCCTGTTTGTTGTTGGGCTTCCGCTTAGGTTTAATTAATGCATTCTAGATAAGATAATAAATGAAAAAGTTTTCCTAGGGTCGGTAACCGAAGTGGAGCCTTAACGGGTTTCATCTCGGTTATCCCCGTGTAGCCCACTCGGATCGGTCAAGCGTCCGGACCGGGACGATGGGGTTACACTTGTTGGTATCAGAGCCTAAGGTTACCGAGACCTTGGGCAGGTATGTGAGGTAAGTTGAGTTTTTGTATTGATATGCACGGTGGTTGCTTGCTTGTCAAGTATGCTAGATGTATGTTTGCGTGTTTATCAAGTATGCTTGTTATTTTATTTGAAGCGTGATGTTTAGAGTCTCATTGCTACTATTACATCGGAAAAAGGATTTTTAAAGTGAGGGAACGTACTTGAGCCACTTGGAGCCCTTGCCTTGCTAACCCTTTCTTTTTGTGCTTTGTTGTTGTTGTAGTTGTTGTTTGTGAGCACGATGTCGAGGCCGAGAGGTAGGCCGAGAGTGGTTCGTCAGGAACCACGTGTTGCGGCTCCTGTTAATGAGCCGGTGGTTGGAGTTGAGGCTCAAGTGGTAGAGCCTGCTGCTGGAGTTGGAGCTCCTCCACCACCTCCACCACCACCACCTCCTCAGCCTGGAGTTGGAGGCGAGGATGGAGCTGAAGGAGAGGGACCTTAAGGTGGCCAGGGTGGCCAAGGTCCGGCCGGAATAGATATGGCTCCGCTTGTGCAAGCTATAGCGGGAGCATTTCAGGTCGCAGTTGCCAAAGCTCAGGCTGCAGCTCAGCCTAGGGGTGATGATGCTAGTTTACCGTTGGAGAGGCTCCGTAGCCTAGGGGCTGAAGAGGTTTCATGTCCAATGTTGTTTCGGCTCTCAAAGCGGAAAAGATGATTCGACATGGGGCTATTGCCTATCTTACATATATTCTTGACTCGAGGTAGTCAGATTCTGGTTTTGGTAAGATCCGAGTGGCTAGGGATTTTCTAGATGTTTTTCGGAGGAATTGCCGGGGGTACCGCCAAAACGTGATAAGATTGAGTTTGGCATAGATGTTTATCCGGGTACAGCCCCTGTCTCTATGGCTCCTTACAGGATGGCTCCGAAAGAGCTTAAAGAATTGAAGATTCAGTTGCAGGAACTGCTAAATAGGGGTTTCATCCGACCTAGTGTTTCTCCTTGGGGAGCCCCTGTTTTATTTGTGAAGAAGAAGGATGGATCACTTCGGCTTTGTATTGACTATCGGAAGCTGAACAAGCTAACGATTAAGAATAAGTATCCTCTTCCTCGTATTGATGACTTGTTCGACCAGTTCCGGGGAGCTTCGGTATTTTCTAAGATAGACCTGAGATCGGGTTATTATTAACTCAAGGTTAAGGATTCTGATGTGTTCAAGACCACTTTTCAGACTCGTTATGGTTATTACGAGTTTCTGGTGATGCCGTTTGGATTGACTAATGCCCCTGCAACTGTAACACCCCTAAATAAATAAATAAAAAGAAGAAAGAAAGAAAGAAAGGAATTGTGGTTTGGGGGAGTCGAACCCATGACAAATGGATGGATTACTTGAGACTTAACCATTTGAGCCAAGGTCATTTCTGGTATGAACCTACACCCACTTATTATTAAGTGGTTCTTGTAAAGTTAAAATAATAATAATATTATTTTATTCAAAATATCCCAACCACCCCCATTTTTCTCAAATTAAATGCACCAGATGAAAAAAAGGGGGGGATTATATCTGAAATTTATTCCAATCGAAACCCTTCACCTTCCTCATCAGACCACCCGATCTCGGCCACCGTGCCGCCGTGGCTATCACCGCCGGTACCGAAAGGAGCGCCTCCTCCTTCTGAACGCAACGCCGTCCACCACTCGCGCAGAGGGACCGCCGTTCGCCGTGAGTTTTGGGTCAAAGGCTCGTCGAAACCCTTGGTTCGCCGCTCCCTTCTTTTCGCGATTCAGGCCGTCTCCGTCGTCGGCAAAGCGCGTCGACTGTGCAAATGGGATCAGCGTGTCGTGGGGAGCAAAACCCAACCGACTGATCGCGTGTTCGTCGCCGGTTGGTAGATCGTCGGAGCCACGCTAGAGTATTCGGATTTCTTCCGATTGGGTAAGATCGGTGAGTTATTCGACGTAAATTTTTGGGTTATATGAGCTTAAATTAAAAAAATGGATGATAAAGGCGTGATCGGGAGCATTTTCCGGCCATTTTAGGCCGCGCGTGAGCCTCACGCGCCGTCCGGGGCAATTTCCGGCCGCCCTGGACGGTGGCCGTTGAACCGGCCGGCTCAGCCGGTCTAACCCTGAACCGAACCGGTCTGAACCGGCTGGACCGGTTAAACCGGTCAGCTCGGTCAAACCCAACTCGACCCGTTGACCTGACCCGACCCGTTGACCCGACCCGATCCGTTGACCCGACCCGTTGACCCGACCAGTTGACCCGTTGACCCGTTGACCGAGTCAAACCAATGACATCAGCATGACGTCAGCATTGACTTTGACTGCTGATGTCAGCGTTGACCGTTGACCGTTGACTTTGACTTTGACCAAAAAGTCAAATTTTCCGAAAACTCATATTTTATGTTTTTCGACGTCCTGAGTCCGATTTTGAAGCCCGTTTTGTGAAATTCTAACCCGAAGGCCTCCGAATCTGACCTTGAAACCGAAAGTGTTTAATTTTGTTAAGAGCTCTATGGATAAGAACTGAAATATTAATTTGTGTATTTGAAGGTATGATAATATCTCGGTATTCGAAATGTCATGGGACATCCAGTCCGGATTCGAATGCGATCGAATGTAGTATCGGGAGTCAACCGGTATAACTCGGAATTAAGGTAATACATTACTACCCCTTGTATGCTTTATACACATGTTGATATCCGGTTAAAGCATGCATGTTTGTGATGAAGTGTATCTGTGAACTCTGTTTAATCCGAATTCGATACGAAATTAAGTATCAGAATCAGTAATATCAAAGCATTCAGATAAGAGTATAAATAGAATTCAGATAAAAATATTAATAGACCGGGAGTATCGAAAGTGTTAATAGTAATAAATAATACAGTTAAATCTGAACTCTATCAATGATGTCTGAGAACCAATGTTCAGAATGTGGAGTATGATGTTAGATATGAAATTACAAGAATACCCTTAAAGCATAAGTTTGACTAAACTCCTCCTCTGATAAAGGAAAATCCCTAAATCTCTGTATAATACATAAATAAGAATTTTCTGGAAGTATTGTTAAAATCCTAAGTCGACCCTTATGATTGTAATACATGATTTTCATGAGAATGGTCAAAATGACCAAAAGAATGGTAATACCCTCGAGCACCGAAACGTCTGATTAATTGGGAAGGAGTTATACTCTCAAGTTTCGTAATAAATGAATCGTCTGAAAAGGGCCGGAGAGTTAGGATGTCTTAATCTCGTTTGAGTACGTGAGTGTTGGAAGTACCAATTGATAGATTTATCTCAGTCTAAAATATCTGAAATACCCTCTTGAGTTAATCAGTAACTAGGTATTTGATGAAATTCTGGATTTGTCAATAAGATCAAAATAACTGAAAGGCAATGATAGCCTAAATAAACGAATTATCACTGAAAATATCTGATAACTTAAAAGACTTTAAATCAGAAATTCTTGAATATCTGGATAGAATACTAATGAGCAAATATGATACCCGAGTTCTGTGAACCATGGTTTTCAATGTTGGTATAATTACCAGAATTTCTGTGAACGTTGAAATGACCATAATGCCCTTGTATTTTTTTTAAAGGACTAAAGTACCCATAATATATCTGAACTTTCAAAGATCTGGATGTGTCACCTCCTAAATATCTAGGTTAAACCGTTAGTATGAATTCCTTCTAATAAGGGCCACATTTCAGTAATTCGTTCAAGTTGTCAAGAGTTCAATATGTCTCATTCCGTAAATGCCAAACATCTCCAAGAAATGATCTGTCCCACATAGTGTGTTCCGTGTGTGATATATTCTGTAGAATGAACTGTATAATTAATTAATCATGAATAATATTATGTTTGATGACATTCTCTGCCTACATGATATATGTTTGCTCAACTTGTATACTTGCTATATGATCATTTGATCTGTAATGGTATTGTCTGATTGTCCAATAAACTCGATAGTATGATCTGTTAGTACAATCTGTTTGCATGAGTAATACTGAAATGTCTGTTCTGCTCAATAGTATGCCCATTTATCCGTCAAAAGCATGAATTCTTCTGTTTCTGATGTTATGAATAAAATATCTGTCACATATATTCTGTTAACCATGTCTGGAAATCTGAACACTAATTCTGTTGGGGTATACTGTTGGGTTATCATATGAAGTGACCGTAGGTTCAGCTCTGATCCAGCTGGTAATTCCTTTACCGTTACAGGTTTCTATGCTTCGGCTAGGGTAATACCTATCATACCGTACCGTACCGTTCCTAAGGTATTCCCTTAGGTTGGCACCTATGCCAAATGTGCACTGGTTAATGCCTATGACGCAGTTTTGGGAAACTGCCTCTTGGTGTAAGGTTGGAGGGTAGTCACTAGTAAACGCATACATGTATCCGAGCATTTGCATTTAATCTGTTATGTGTTCATATGATATGATGCTAAGTACGTATGTATGTTGTTTTGCAACTTATTAAAACATACTAGGCTTCATGGTTTAACTTCTCCAACTTGTCATTCTGTTAACTTTCTGAACAATAAGCTCTCTCTTAATACTCAGTAATATAGAAAGAACAAACCTTATAGTCCTCAAGAATAATGCTTCACTAAATCAGCGAAACATAAATGGAGACAAGTATTGCCTGGAACATCATAAAAATGTTATGCCTACCGTATGTCTGCATGAACTTATAGCATCTTTTGGTAGTTCTGTATTACTGAGCTTTCCCAAGCTCATGTTGTTTTTACCATCTCAGGATAAAAGATCAGACAAGTTGTACCTATCAACGTCGGTATGAGAGTTTCTTCGGCTCGTCAGGGAGTATGGTAACTGGGTAAATAGGGGGCATGTGTGTCGTGTTTGTATTATACAAATGAGTCTGAAACTTATTTCCGCAACTGGTATCATGATGGTTTTATCGTTTTGAACGTTTTTCTGAAATTGTATTTTAAATCATATATTTGATTTATGATTTTAAAGGTTTAAACCATATGTTATTTGAAATTTTTTTGTGGGTCGCTCTTATGACCCTAATGTGACTTCCTAGGATCCGTCGTAACGCATAGGCGGGTCTAGGGGGTTACATTTAGTGGTATCAGAGCTTAGAGTTGCGTCATTCTGGGTAGATCGGCCGATCCTCTGTCATAGGGTGTCTGGTATGTGCATGCCCCTAGGTCCTGACCGTACTTCACCGAGCTGAAACTCTGATGTTGAATCATTTCTCTTGAAATAACCAAATCTGAGTATTCTGCCTTCCATAGCTCAACATCTGCTTACAGGAAATGTCTATAACGTTCGTCTGTGTTTTGAATTAAATGGTTGATTTTGAACCTGGATGAGGAACTTGAGATGGTCTATACTTGTGAATCAGATTAAGAATAAATGTTTGATCATGCGGGTTAACCGGGGTAAGATTTCATGAAAGGCTATTCGGTGATAACGACTGTGTTTGAAAATAACCTAACAGAAATATGAAAAAAAAAAAAAACCCTCTATGAACTTCAGAGTAAAGTGTTTGCGATTGTGCAAAAAGTGTATAATCTGTGGTGCCTCTGTTAAACACAGAAGAAAGAATTGTCTGAATATTACGTTGAAGGTAAGTGATATCCATTAATGACCTTAGTTGTGTTCGATCAGTATGAAGAAAGGCATCTCCTCCATGGTATGGCTTGGTATATCGTTAAATATTATCCCTGACTGAAATTTGATGTTTACATCCTGATTCTGGAATCGTCGTTGGACTCATAGAGTGCTTATTGTAGTTTTTCGTCTAAAAATTAATGGTCAACCTAGAAGAGTAATTCGAACTCTGAAAGATATACCTTTGTGTGGTATGATTAACTTCTGTGATAGAGCAGAATGCCTCATATCCTTGTCTGAGACTGTTTATAATAAAAGATATAAGATAAATGTTTATTTTGTATCATATGAAGTTCGGTGTGAATTCAAGTGTTATATTCTGATTAACTGGTCTGAAATGTATGATGAGATGATGTTGGTCAAAGTCAATTCGAGTAACTGAGGACACTGCTAGATTGATCTATGATTGTTTGCGAGTCCTGAGAAACATTGATGCTCTATTGGGTAAGTTTCAGTACAAGAATGAATGAAATGGCAGTTTTTGCATTTGTCCGACCATAGTAAATTTCGAGGACGAAATTTCTTTTTAGGAGGGGAGAATTGTAACACCCCTAAATAAATAAATAAAAAGAAGAAAGAAAGAAAGAAAGGAATTGTGGTTTGGGGGAGTCGAACCCATGACAAATGGATGGATTACTTGAGACTTAACCATTTGAGCCAAGGTCATTTCTGGTATGAACCTACACCCACTTATTATTAAGTGGTTCTTGTAAAGTTAAAATAATAATAATAATATTATTTTATTCAAAATATCCCAACCACCCCCATTTTTCTCAAATTAAATGCACCAGATGAAAAAAAGGGGGGGATTATATCTGAAATTTATTCCAATCGAAACCCTTCACCTTCCTCATCAGACCACCCGATCTCGGCCACCGTGCCGCCGTGGCTATCACCGCCGGTACCGAAAGGAGCGCCTCCTCCTTCTGAACGCAACGCCGTCCACCACTCGCGCAGAGGGACCGCCGTTCGCCGTGAGTTTTGGGTCAAAGGCTCGTCGAAACCCTTGGTTCGCCGCTCCCTTCTTTTCGCGATTCAGGCCGTCTCCGTCGTCGGCAAAGCGCGTCGACTGTGCAAATGGGATCAGCGTGTCGTGGGGAGCAAAACCCAACCGACTGATCGCGTGTTCGTCGCCGGTTGGTAGATCGTCGGAGCCACGCTAGAGTATTCGGATTTCTTCCGATTGGGTAAGATCGGTGAGTTATTCGACGTAAATTTTTGGGTTATATGAGCTTAAATTAAAAAAAATGGATGATAAAGGCGTGATCGGGAGCATTTTCCGGCCATTTTAGGCCGCGCGTGAGCCTCACGCGCCGTCCGGGGCAATTTCCGGCCGCCCTGGACGGTGGCCGTTGAACCGGCCGGCTCAGCCGGTCTAACCCTGAACCGAACCGGTCTGAACCGGCTGGACCGGTTAAACCGGTCAGCTCGGTCAAACCCAACTCGACCCGTTGACCTGACCCGACCCGTTGACCCGACCCGACCCGTTGACCCGACCCGTTGACCCGACCAGTTGACCCGTTGACCCGTTGACCGAGTCAAACCAATGACATCAGCATGACGTCAGCATTGACTTTGACTGCTGATGTCAGCGTTGACCGTTGACCGTTGACTTTGACTTTGACCAAAAAGTCAAATTTTCCGAAAACTCATATTTTATGTTTTTCGACGTCCTGAGTCCGATTTTGAAGCCCGTTTTGTGAAATTCTAACCCGAAGGCCTCCGAATCTGACCTTGAAACCGAAAGTGTTTAATTTTGTTAAGAGCTCTATGGATAAGAACTGAAATATTAATTTGTGTATTTGAAGGTATGATAATATCTCGGTATTCGAAATGTCATGGGACATCCAGTCCGGATTCGAATGCGATCGAATGTAGTATCGGGAGTCAACCGGTATAACTCGGAATTAAGGTAATACATTACTACCCCTTGTATGCTTTATGCACATGTTGATATCCGGTTAAAGCATGCATGTTTGTGATGAAGTGTATCTGTGAACTCCGTTTAATCCGAATTCGATACGAAATTAAGTATCAGAATCAGTAATATCAAAGCATTCAGATAAGAGTATAAATAGAATTCAGATAAAAATATTAATAGACCGGGAGTATCGAAAGTGTTAATAGTAATAAATAATACAGTTAAATCTGAACTCTATCAATGATGTCTGAGAACCAATGTTCAGAATGTGGAGTATGATGTTAGATATGAAATTACAAGAATACCCTTAAAGCATAAGTTTGACTAAACTCCTCCTCTGATAAAGGAAAATCCCTAAATCTCTGTATAATACATAAATAAGAATTTTCTGGAAGTATTGTTAAAATCCTAAGTCGACCCTTATGATTGTAATACATGATTTTCATGAGAATGGTCAAAATGACCAAAAGAATGGTAATACCCTCGAGCACCGAAACGTCTGATTAATTGGGAAGGAGTTATACTCTCAAGTTTCGTAATAAATGAATCGTCTGAAAAGGGCCGGAGAGTTAGGATGTCTTAATCTCGTTTGAGTACGTGAGTGTTGGAAGTACCAATTGATAGATTTATCTCAGTCTAAAATATCTGAAATACCCTCTTGAGTTAATCAGTAACTAGGTATTTGATGAAATTCTGGATTTGTCAATAAGACCAAAATAACTGAAAGGCAATGATAGCCTAAATAAACGAATTATCACTGAAAATATCTGATAACTTAAAAGACTTTAAATCAGAAATTCTTGAATATCTGGATAGAATACTAATGAGCAAATATGATACCCGAGTTCTGTGAACCATGGTTTTCAATGTTGGTATAATTACCAGAATTTCTGTGAACGTTGAAATGACCATAATGCCCTTGTATTTTTTTTAAAGGACTAAAGTACCCATAATATATCTGAACTTTCAAAGATCTGGATGTGTCACCTCCTAAATATCTAGGTTAAACCGTTAGTATGAATTCCTTCTAATAAGGGCCACATTTCAGTAATTCGTTCAAGTTGTCAAGAGTTCAATATGTCTCATTCCGTAAATGCCAAACATCTCCAAGAAATGATCTGTCCCACATAGTGTGTTCCGTGTGTGATATATTCTGTAGAATGAACTGTATAATTAATTAATCATGAATAATATTATGTTTGATGACATTCTCTGCCTACATGATATATGTTTGCTCAACTTGTATACTTGCTATATGATCGTTTGATCTGTAATGGTATTGTCTGATTGTCCAATAAACTCGATAGTATGATCTGTTAGTACAATCTGTTTGCATGAGTAATACTGAAATGTCTGTTCTGCTCAATAGTATGCCCATTTATCCGTCAAAAGCATGAATTCTTCTGTTTCTGATGTTATGAATAAAATATCTGTCACATATATTCTGTTAACCATGTCTGGAAATCTGAACACTAATTCTGTTGGGGTATACTGTTGGGTTATCATATGAAGTGACCGTAGGTTCAGCTCTGATCCAGCTGGTAATTCCTTTACCGTTACAGGTTTCTATGCTTCGGCTAGGGTAATACCTATCATACCGTACCGTACCGTTCCTAAGGTATTCCCTTAGGTTGGCACCTATGCCAAATGTGCACTGGTTAATGCCTATGACGCAGTTTTGGGAAACTGCCTCTTGGTGTAAGGTTGGAGGGTAGTCACTAGTAAACGCATACATGTATCCGAGCATTTGCATTTAATCTGTTATGTGTTCATATGATATGATGCTAAGTACGTATGTATGTTGTTTTGCAACTTATTAAAACATACTAGGCTTCATGGTTTAACTTCTCCAACTTGTCATTCTGTTAACTTTCTGAACAATAAGCTCTCTCTTAATACTCAGTAATATAGAAAGAACAAACCTTATAGTCCTCAAGAATAATGCTTCACTAAATCAGCGAAACATAAATGGAGACAAGTATTGCCTGGAACATCATAAAAATGTTATGCCTACCGTATGTCTGCATGAACTTATAGCATCTTTTGGTAGTTCTGTATTACTGAGCTTTCCCAAGCTCATGTTGTTTTTACCATCTCAGGATAAAAGATCAGACAAGTTGTACCTATCAACGTCGGTATGAGAGTTTCTTCGGCTCGTCAGGGAGTATGGTAACTGGGTAAATAGGGGGCATGTGTGTCGTGTTTGTATTATACAAATGAGTCTGAAACTTATTTCCGCAACTGGTATCATGATGGTTTTATCGTTTTGAACGTTTTTCTGAAATTGTATTTTAAATCATATATTTGATTTATGATTTTAAAGGTTTAAACCATATGTTATTTGAAATTTTTTTGTGGGTCGCTCTTATGACCCTAATGTGACTTCCTAGGATCCGTCGTAACGCATAGGCGGGTCTAGGGGGTTACAGCAACATTTATAGATATGATGAATAGGGTGTTTCAACCCTACCTGGATCAGTTCGTGGTGGTTTTCATTGAAGTCATACTGGTTTATTCTAAATCGGAGGCAGAACATGAGGATCATCTCCGGATTGTCTTACAGACTTTGCGAGAGAAGCAGTTGTATGCAAAGTTTAGTAAATGTGAATTTTGGTTGACCGAGGTTACCTTCTTGGGACACGTGGTTTCTGCTAATGGTATTCAGGTTGATCCAAAGAAGATTGAGGCTATTTTGAGCTGGAAACAACCCAAGAATGTTCCTAAGATTCGAAGCTTCTTGGGTTTAGCTGGCTACTATCGGAGGTTTGTGGAGGGTTTCTTGATTATTGCAGCTCTTTTGACTAAACTTATGAGAAATGATATTCCTTTTGTCTGGACTGAGGCTCAGTAGACTAGTTTTGAGAAGCTTAAGACCGTGTTGACTGAAGCACCAGTTCTGGTTCAGCCTGAGCCTGAGAAGGCTTATACGGTATACATCGATGCCTCCCACACGAGATTGGGATGTGTTCTGATGCAGGAGGGGAAGGTAGTGGCCTATGCGTCCTATCAGTTGAAAGCGCATAAGTGCAACTACCCTACCCATGATTTGGAGCTTGCTGTTGTGATCTTTGCTCTGAAATTCTGGAGACACTATCTCTACGGAGAGAAGTGCTATATCTTCACCGATCAAAAAAGTCTAAAGTACCTCCTTACGCAGAAAGAGTTGAATCTGAGACAACGTCGCTGGTTGGAACTTCTCAAGGATTATGACTGTGAGATAGAGTATCACACGAGGAAGGCGAACATGGTTGCTGACGCCTTGAGTCGTAACGCCATTTCGGATTTGAGGACCTTGTTTGCTCGGATGAGTTTGTTTGAGGATGATAGTTTGATGGCAGAACTTCAGGTTATTCCTACGTTGATATCTGATATTCGAGCTGAGCAGTCTACTGATCCTTTTCTTATGCACCGTATCAGAGAGGTTTTTGAGGGAACATCTGAGGATTTTACTATTGATCATGATAGTGTTTTGTGTTTCCGAGGCCGATATTGCATTCCGAGGAATTCTGGGTTGAAATAGGTTATTCTTCGCGAGGCACATGACAGCCCCTATTCTATGCATTCTGGTGGTGATAAGATGTATAAGAACCTTCGTCAGAGGTACTGGTGGAAAGGTCTTAAACAGGATGTTTTCAGATTTGTGTCTAAGTGTATGACTTGTCAGAGAGTCAAGGCAGAGCATCAACGTCCATCTAGGTTGCTTCAGCACATCGAGATTCCTCGGTGGAAGTGGGAGCATGTGACTATGGATTTTGTTAGTGGTCTTCCGATGACTCCGTCTAAGAAGGACTCCATCTGGGTTATAGTGGACCGTTTGACTAAGTCTGCACATTTCATTCCGGTTCGAGTCAACTATCATTTGAGTAAGTTGGCTCGGCTTTATATTTCTGAGATTGTTCGACTTCATAGGGTACCGATATCGATTATTTCTGATCGTGATCCGAGATTTACAGCGAAGTTTTGAAAGGCACTTCACACTGCTTTGGGTACCCAGTTGAACTTCAATACATCTTATCATCCGTAGACTGACGGACAGTCCGAACGTGTGATTCAGATTCTTGAGGACATGTTAAGAGGTTGTGTTCACGATTACAGTGGTAGTTGGGAGGAATTCTTGCCGCTCATAGAGTTTGCATATAATAACAGTTACCAGGCCAGTATCAAGATGGCACCGTATGAGGCTTTGTATGGACGTAAGTGTAGGTCACCGATTGGATGGACTAAACTTAATGAGCATAGATTATTGGGACCAAACATAGTCCGTGAGGCCGAGCAGACAGTCAGATTGATTCGAGATCGGCTTACGATTGCTTTTGACAGACAGAAGTCTTATGCCGACTTGAGACGTCGAGATCTTGAGTTTGAGGTCGGTGATGAGGTTTTCCTGAAAGTATCTCCTTGGAGGAAGGTACTTCAGTTTGGTTGGAAGGGCAAGCTGAGTCCTCGTTATATTGGCCCTTATCGGATTCTTCGTCGGGTTGGACCTATTGCCTATCAGCTTGAGTTACCACCAGAGCTTCAGCGTATTAATGATGTTTTCCATGTTTCTGTGTTGAGACGCTACCATGCTGATCCGTCTCATGTTTTTCCTGTGGAGGAAATTGAGATTTGTCCTGATTTGTGCTTTGAGGATGAACCTATCGAGATTCTTTCTCAAGATAAGAAAGTTCTCAGAAGGAAGACCATTAAGATGGTCAAAGTCTTGTGGCGTGGCTGCAGTCATGATGAGGCTACCTGGGAGCCCAAAGCTGTCATCAAAGCTTAGTATCCGCATTTGTTTGCTCCAGGTAAATTTTGAAGCCGAAATTTCTTTTTACGGGGGGGAGAGTTGTAACACCCCAATTTAGCAATAAATTGTAAAACCCTAATCGAGAAAATTACCAATTGAAAACCCTAGAATTTTGGGGTTACACTAATTACCTATACTGATTTAGCTTCCGGACCCACCACTGAATCTTCAAAATCGGAGCAAACTTGTATACTCTGCACTCTAGAAACTATGACTCCCTCTTCCAAAGAATCACGAACGAAGAGCCTAATCAAACGCCGTTGTTTTGCTCGAAAAAAATTTCTTGGAATTTGAGGCACAGAGATAATTTGAGGATTCAAATTGCCCTCAATGTTTGGGATGAAAAAATCCCAGAACGTTCTCCAACCAAACGTTCAAAGGTATCAGGGACCACTTCAACCGTCAATAATCAAATCCTCCAAACCCGTACGAGGCGGGTCATTGCCAGAACTGTTAATGGGGCCAATATCATGTTCGGCCCGAGAAAGAGGAATACGAGGCCCAAACCTTGAGACACTAGAGCACCCAAAACGCCCAGGCTGCTGCAAAGTCTTAGAGGAGGAAAGCCCCAAATTAGCCGCTGAGGATATACCTACCAAGTTCGGTAGTTTACCAGATTTGTCGCACCCTTCACTCTCATCGGAATCCACCGCGAAATTATCAACACCCTCATCCAATATATCCGTCGTACCTTCCTCGCTGAAACTCTAGATTTTGATTTTGATTCGGTACGAAATTCCCTTTGAGGAAACCACCATATTGTCTGGAATATTCTATGGGCAGACAGTTCTAATTGTGAGTCTAGCCACGTCCAGGCGATCCTTATTCAACGTGGTCTCATCAACACAGATACAAGAGCCCCATCTATTACCTAGGGCTTCAAAGAAGCTACTGTTCAAGCAATAGAGAGGAACATCATAAAGAAGAATAGAACATAAGTAATTTAGAACCCCATCAATAATAAGGGATCCGACATGGTCAAACCAGAAGCATAGTTCCTTTTTCTTAGACCTCCAAATTTCCTCTTTCTCCGAAACTGACTTGAACATGATCACACACGAATCTAGTCCTCCTCCCCATTTGGATAGCTTAACGTCTATGACATCATGTGATAAGGCTTTTTGGACAAATTCTCTTTCAAACGATTTCTTTAAGACCCCAACTAAACAATAGTTTAACCATTCGGACTCCTTGGTAGGGATATAAAAATTCAGTAAGCTTTTCATTATCTCATTGTTATCATTGACATCCTCGTGGCCACGAGCCTTATGTTTCCCAATAGAATTTGGGTCGCTTAGTAAAGCGTCACGATAAGTCCGCCCCTCATGCACCGTCCTCCCCATCTGACCATTCATCTTATGACGGTTGCCATCCCTGTTTCCATAGGGAGGAATATCAACCTTGTCTAAAGAGGCTTGTCTACCACTAAGCAAACGCCCAGTCTCTATATTTGATGTTGGTCTAGGAAACTTGGCCTTGGGAAACCCTAACGGTGAGACCATCAATCCGCGCCATGTCGACGCGCTTTATCACTCTCTCTAGATCCTCCTCGCACGCCATTGATATAAAAGCAAAGGTGGAATGCTTATATTTCGCCTTCGTGTTGTTTAGAGGAATATAAACTCTTGTAACCTTACCGTGATTGCTAAAAAGTTCTCTGATCGCCTGTCTGGAAACCCTTTTGCTAAGATTGTCAACAAAAGCCGTCCAAACACCATTCCCTTCGCTGGATCTCCATGTCGGCCAAGACGCTTCACCTCCCCGCTGTTCTATTTTCGGTTTAAAATTAAAATTTTATTTATTAACAATAAATTAATCTTATAATTCACCATGTTTTTGTTATTGTTAAGTTAATATTCTTGAATGTAATAAAAATAATTAGAATAATAAATAATTGATCAAGGATAAGATTTTATAAAAAAATTCAAAGTAAATGAAAAATATTTTCTGCACTGACAATGGAAATCTTGTTTTCCACAAGCGAGTCTAATTTGAGGTTTAGGGGCTTAATTTAGAGTTTAAATTTTAAAACTTTAGATTGTAAGTTTTAGAATTTATGGTTTATAATTATAATTTGGGTTTTAGCGATTCTAATTTAAAATTTTAACGTTAAAAATTAAGATTTTAATTTTTAGAATAAACTTAATTATAATTGTAGACAAATTCACTACCACTACGTAGAATAATTATCAGTAAAGCAAATGTGTGGTTTTTTTTCATAGTAAATGAGTAGTTTTCAAAGTAACAGATAAATGAGATTTTCATCGAACCTTAAAATAACGAAAAATATCTTTTACCTTTCTTTTTTAATAGTATTTTTTTAATTTTACAAGCAAATTATTTTCTATACACATTATTAATTAATGTTAAAACAAATAGGGTTATATTTTAATATACATGCTGTGTAAAAAAATTACACAACCCTTTTATAAAATTTAAAACTTAAATCTCAAACCCTAACATCTTAAAATCTAAACCTTAAACTCTAAATTTTAACCATAAACCTTAAATTCTACACCATATACACTAAATCTCTAAACCTTAATCTAAAACCACAAACCCTAAACTCTAAAAGTTAAAAGGCTTGTGTAAACTAAAGTTTACACGAGCTTGTGTATCAAAGTATTTTCCAAACAAATAAACCAAATATATAAGGATTTTAATGTGTAATTAAAAACCCCAGCACTAATATTTAGGCTTAGTTTGCGGTTGCTTTTAAAAAGTGCGGTGAAAAAAGTGATTTTTAAAGTAGCTGTTGAAAAGTAATTTTGAAAAACTAGTTAATGTTTGTCATTGATGTCAAAAAGTGATTTTGAGGAGATAAAATGTCTATTTTAGACATGATATTGAAAAGTAAAAGTAAACTTAGGTGATATTCAAATTTGTTAATGTTGTGATATATGAAATAAATCAACTTCAATTATAATAAAAAATTATTTTTTATAAAATTTAATTTAAAAATATAAACTACATTCTAAATTATATACGGACATATCACTTACAAATTAATAATAAATATGAAATAAATTACAAATAAAACAATTTTATTTTCAATATAAATATTATAAAATATATATTATTTTACCATTATGTATGCATAAACATTATTTTAATAATAAAGTATAATTAAATAACAAGGGTAAAAAATAATTTTATTTTCAAATTAGCTTTTTCAACCAAGAAGCTATAAAATCTAACTTCTTAGTTTGGGTGAAAAAACTAATTTTAAAAGCAACAAAAAAATAACATATTTTAACTAAAAGCACTTTAAAAAGTACTTCTAAGTTGTTAAACGCAACCAAACCAAAAACAAGTCTTTAGAGATAGAAACGTGTAGGAAGAGGTCAAAGCCGTGTTTCCCGCAATACAACGCAACCGCACATTAGAAAATATAAAAGAAAATAGAAATTATTTTATACACACAAATTATACGGTAGATATGTATTTTTTAATATAATTAAAGAATATATATTATTAGAAGAGAAAGTTACGAATATCGAATACGAACTATAAATAGACATAAATTATATATAAAAGAAAATATATGACAACCATATAATTCTATTTGTAATATATATTTTTATTGAACAATAATATATAAAGATGACAATTTATTGGGTGGTTTCTGTAGTAAAAAATATGTTGTTCTTCTTAGGTGACTCGAATTTAAACAGTGTAGTCTAGTCTGTATGGTGTGTGCCTTTTCGAAAGGCTAAGAGCAAAGAATAGACAATAACACATAATCACACATAATATTAAAAAATATAATACATAAAAAGAAAAATTTTAACATATAAGTTTGTTAATTTAGAGTTTATGATCTATGAGTAAATTCTAGAGTTCCAAATTTATAGTTTAAGATTTTATGAATAGATATTTAGATTTTAAATTTTAGACAGTACAATTTAAATAAAAAAAGTCGTTAAATTTTTTTTATACATATTTTGTATTAAAATATAGAAAATATTTTCATACACAAGCTTGTGTAAAATTTACACAAGCTTTTTAATTTTAGGGGTTTAGTGTGTAAAATTTACACAAGTTTTTTAATTTTAGGGTTTAGTGTGTATGGTGTAGAATTTAAGATTTGTGGTTAGATTTTAGAGTTTAAGGTTTAGGTTCTAGGGTGTTAGAGTTTGGGATTTAAGTTTTAAATTTGATACACAAATTGTGTAAAAAAAATTACACAACTCTTCGTATTTAAGCTATAAAATCTAAAACCTAAATCCCTAGCCCTAAACCCTAAACTCTAAATTCTAACCATAAACCTTAAATTCTACACCATACACACTAAACCCCTAAACTAAATTCATAAACCCTAAATTGAAAAGCTTGTGTAAACTATGTATCAAAGTATTTTCCTAAAATATAACCCTACATAAAATAATGAGTTATATTCTGATACACAAAATGTGTACAAAAATTTACACAATCCTTCAGATTTAAACTGTAAAATCTAAATCTTAAATCTTTATCGATAGCACCCAAAATCCTAACTCTAAACCATATATCATGAAGGGTAATTATTTAATACACTGGCGGTGGAAACTAAAAGTTTCCACAAGCGCCTTAGTTTTAGGGTGTATAGTTTAGGGGTTTAAGTGTATGTGTTTTAAATTTATGGATAGTAGTTGAAATTTATAGTTTAGTGCTATAATTTAGGGTTTATAGATTAAAACCTACATCCCCACTATATTACCCTAAAAACTAAACCTAACCTCTAGACCCTAAATTTTAACCATAAACTTTAAATTCTAACCACTAGCCCTAAATTCTAAATCCCTGCACCTAAACTAAGCCCCTAAACCCTATACCCTAAACTAAGCCCCTAAACCCTAAAATTAAAGCGCTTGTGGAAACTTTTAGTTTCCACCGCCAGTGTATAGGATAATAATCCTATTATAAACTCTAAATCATAACATTAAACCATATAACATAAATAACATAAACCCTAAACCCCAACATAAACATCTAAACCCTAAAATTAAAGATCTCTATATATCAAAGTATTTTTCTAAAATCATTATTATTTTAGGGCTATATTTTGATACACAAATTGTGTAAAGAATACACAATCTTTCGTGTTTTGCCTATAAAATTTAAAACATAAATCCCTAATTCTAACTCCCTAAATCTTAAACACTAAATTATATACCTAAGTTTTAAACACTAAATCCTATAACCTAAAACCTAATTTAAATTCATAAATCATAAAATAAAATACTAAAATTACACAAACTTATATATAAAAGCATTTTTTAAACCTAAATTATCTCAAGTTTAGAATTTAAAGAGTTGAAAAACTAGTAGATGGGGGTATTTATAAAGTAGGTCTGGGGTGCAGCAGGTCTAAGATGCGATTAAAAGATGATAAATTTTAAAATTTGTCTAAGAATTTAAAATATTAGACTTTTAATAATATTTTAGGTTGAATTTTCATATTTTTTTGACAAGTTTCGATACTTAAGTTTTTTAATAACATTTTAAATTTTCGGACAAGTATCGGTACTTACAAAATAAATTTTGATACTTAATTTTTTAATAACATTTAAATTTTTGGACAAGTATCGATACTTACAAATAAATTTCGATACTTGTTAAAAACACAAAAAAAACCTAAAATATTATAAAACTCTAAAAATTAAAGTTTTGAACAAATACTAAAACTTGCCGTCTTTTTAACCGCACCTTAAACTTGTTGTTCCCTAGAATCGTACGTAATTATGGTTGAAAAAGGTATAGGGAAAGAAGTCATAAATTTGAGAATATCGTGCATCCGTTCTATTCAATCATTATACCAAGACTTTCTTCCCTCTCCACCTCCGCATGCTTCTCAAACCCTATAAGAAACAAAACCCTTGCTCTAACTCACGCCATCTCTCTCATGGCTTCCTCTCCAAAAACCACCGTGCACCACCAACACCACCACCCTCTTCCTCCTCCTACGGACCCAACCACCACCTTCGTCCAAGCAGACCCTTCCACTTTTCGCACCATCGTCCAACACCTCACCGGTGCCTCCCATCCAGCCCCAGGCCTCCTCCACGAACGTCGACAAGGCACCAAGAAGCTCGAAATCAACCTCAACAACAATGGGAAGAAGGAATCCACATTTGTTGGGCGGAGAGGGTCATTGGTTTCACCGGTTTCGACGTTAGATTTCTTTCCCCTCCTCAGCCCATCGTCCAACGCCAACCGAACCAGGTCCATAGTTGAAGACGAAGAAGAGGAGCCATTGAGTAGGGCTGGACGAGGAGGGGGAGCTGAACCTGAGTTGTTGCCTTTGTTCCCTTTACATTCTCCCAGGGAAAACATGCTCTCAATCTCATGATTTGATTTTGTTTCATCTCCGCATTATTCATTTCAATTCTTCCTTAATGGGATGATTAGTGTAAGTAATCTTGGTCAGAAAAAAAAAAAAAAACTTTGATACACAGGCCGTGTATTTTTAGTTGTCTCCACCAGACCCAAGAAATAAGCATTAAGACCAGACCCTGACCCAAGTACTTTTATATTTCACCCACACCATCCCCAACTCAAAGTTAGAAATACAAAACTGACTCTATCTAACTCGACCCGAGTTTAAACTAAATTTTACATAAAATATCACTAGCAGTCGATAATCAGCAGACCGGTGTTGTCACCGACAACGTAAAAAGAAAACTAGGATGAATTCTATTCTACATTTATTTATGATGGTGATTAATATATTGAAAAGCAACGGACTGAATCTTAATCCTATACTCGGAGAGATTAAAAAGTTTACTTACATAACTAATGACAACATTTAAATTACTAAAATATTATAAAAAATTGTAGCATTATGTAACTTGGATCACTATCATCTTACACTTAATAATTCTACATGCATGTAGAAACTGTAATGTGCAGAGACTGGACTAACCTATTAAATAACATAATCTGAAGATGAAATTATGTCATTGAAGCTATATTATTATTCCTATAATTTACCATCAAAATTCAGCACTGAAACATACTTGCACGGTTGGAAATTGACAAAACAATTATCATTCAAATGTTACAAATGCCAGAACAACATGATTTGCAGAACCTGAAAAGGGTTTGAAAAGAGCTGTGCCTGTGCCCAGTCTGTCAATTGCTGGAAAAACATGAAACAAGTTAGATATACAGCAATAGATCTAAAGAAATGCATCAAAAAATTGGAGCCTAAGAAAAACGTAGCAGAAATTATGTGAATCAAAAGGAAATTTGATTCACTTAACTAAGAATGATGTCAATTCCATTAGCAGCTAATAAGAATCCTATAAAACAGCTAAGTGCATACTAGGGGGGAATTATACTGACATGGGAACACCGAGAGACCTAACTATCATATCATGTAAAAGATTACTGAAAACAAAATCTGCAATCTAGAATTCCATCTTCACAATTGCGTCGGAACTCTGGGATGCTCCTCCATACTGGAGCCAATCCTTAGCGCAGATGAGAGCTTCAAGTGTCACCGGTCGTAATGAACTGTGGTAGTTATTAATCTTTTTTCTCTCCGTGTCGTAAACAGAATCAGGACTAACAGTAGAAAACGGGATTGACAAAATGTCGGAAGCCATCCTCCAGAGAATAGGGTACTTTGTCTTGTTTAGTTTCCACCAGCTCAAAATATTGAAATCTTGTTCCCGGGGCAAAAGAGACTCTTCGAGATATTGATCCAATTCTGATTTCGTTTGCTGGCTACCACTGATCTCAGAGATATAGACCTCAAAATCTGAAAGTCCATCTGCTATAGAAATAAGGGGATCTTGAGAAGGTACTTCTTGGGACGCTACTCCCTGATGGGGCATTTCATGACAAGCTACATGTTGAGATGGTCCCTCTTTAAGGTATCCTTCTTCGGGTAGTCCTTGAAGGTATCCTTCTTCAGGGTGTTCATTTTTGAGGTTGATGCTCCCATCCTCTACAGGGATACCGCTTTCATTCCGTTCTTCCACAAATGTTTCAGGTGGAGGAACTGCTTGTATGGTATATTCAAGGATACCATGTTCATTTTTGTTGATGATGCTCCCATCCTCTTCAGGGATACCACTTCCATTCCGTTCTTCCACAAATGTTTCAGGTGGTGAAACTGCTTGAGCGGTATATTCAAGGATACCGTGTTCATTTTGGGGGATGTTGCTCCCATCCTCTTCATGGATACTGCTTTCATTCCGTTCTTCCACAAATGTTTCAGGTGGAGGAACTGCTTGTGCAGTATATTCAAGGATACCATGTTCATTTTTGTTGATGATGCTCCCATCCTCTTCAGGGATACCACTTTCATTCTGTTCTTCCACAAATGTTTCAGGTGGAGAAACTGCTTGAGTGGTATAGTCAAGGATACCGTGTTCATTTTGGGGGATGTTGCTCCCATCCTGTTCATGGATACTGCTTTCATTCCGTTCTTCCACAAATGTTTCAGGTGGAGGAACTGCTTGAGCGGTATATTCAAGGATACCGTGTTCATTTTGGGGGATGTTGCTCCCATCCTCTTCATGGATACTGCTTTCATTCCGTTCTTCCACAAATGTTTTAGGTGGAGGAACTGCTTGTGCGGTATATTCAAGGTAGAGCTCATGAATCCCATCATCAACAATCTTAATCCACATTCCAGCATCATCACCATATATCCTAGAGAAGCTAAACTCAACAAGTTTCATTTTGAACCTTGGATCCATTACCACAGCAATTGCCAAAACTAAGAAGCAGTCACTCCAGTATCTATCAAACTTCTCCTTCAAAGGCTTGGTCAAGCTGCTGATAAATGGGTCATTGCTCATTGAGGCATGAGTCAACTCTAATTGAACTTTTGAAACTTCATGATAGAATGCACTCGCAGTCGGGTATGTTTGGGCAGTTAAAATACTGACAGCATCAAAGAAAAGCTTCAGGTATGTGCAGAGAATTTCTATTTGCTTCCAATCATCCATTGATGGGGCTATGTTATAATCGGGAATGGAGGTCTCCAAGCAAAGAAATACATGCTTTAGTTCGCAGGCAGCCACCAACATGTCATATGTCGTGTTCCATTTTGTTTGGTCATCGATGAATATGTCTTTCAAGCTAGGGTCTTTAAGTTGTTCCTTTAGATGGAAAAATGTCTCTTCGTGAATATCTGAAGTTTTCACAAACTTGACACTTTCCCGGATTTTCTTCACAGACTCCCCCACAGCCGATAGTGCCTCTTGTACAAGAACACTTATAACACGAGCAAAGCAATTTCCAACCAATAACTGACCATGAAGCACATAAGGATTCCTGACAGAAAACAGAGCTCTTAGGCTTTCGTTTACGCTCTCGTTTGAGGACTGATCAAGAGTAAGGGTAAATAGCCTGTCCTCCAAGTGCCAATCAGATAGACAAGAAACAACAGCTTGCAGTATGGCACTGTCTGAATCAGGAGAAGGTACTGTGACTACATTAAGCAGGCAGCGATGCAAATTCCATTCAGTATCGATGAATTGTCCTCTTACAAAAACATAGCCCACAGTTTGATCTGAAATCCACAAATCTAATGCAAGGCTAACCCGACCTGGAATTTCATTGATAAAATTGAGAAGGCTGTGCTTGTCTTTCAAGTACATAGTAACACAATCTCCTTGAATAGTGTTGAAACTCACCATATTGAACTGGGGTTGGATAGTCCGCACAAAATCAATAAAACCAGAGTGTTCTACAATGTGGAGGGGATACTCATGCATTACGATCATCTTAGCCATCTCATGGTTGCAGTTTTCCTGGTTAAAAGGGATTTTTGCAATTCTATGAGTTGCTCGTTGTGTTTTTCTTGTTCCATCAATGGCATTACCAGTTTTGGGGTCGGGTATCTGCTGATTTCTCTGACGGCTCACGGGGCAGATACCCAACGCAATGTGCCTTTTGAGGTGGCTAGTTCCAGCTACCTTTGAACCAGTAATGTAAGCAAATGATTTCTTGCACTGGTTACAGAAGGCCCTGATAGATCCATCTCCGACCATCTCCTCGGTAAAATAATCCCAGACGATAGACTTCTTCCTCTTCCGTTTATTCGGTTTTACTTCAGAACTAAGTGGCTCACCGTTCTCAGTAGGAGTAATAGGTGTATCAGGCATGGTAACAGGTACGATTGCAGTCTCCATCTCAGCGTACAGTCCTGCAAAATAGAAGACACCGCTGATTACAAGTTCTCATTTAGATTATGTTCAAAAAAATTCAATGGAAAAAAAAGACAAGGCAGGCCACACGAAGACAAAAATTTGTAGTAGCCAGATAAGATTGATACAAAGTGATTCGATCAAGGACGGAGCCACCTTATAGGTAGGAGGGGCAATTGCCCCACCCCCAATTGAAGGGTTAATTACATTTTAGACTAAGAGTTTTGAAACCATTGCACTTAAGTACTTGCCCCTTCCAAAAATTTATGGTTTACTGTTTTTAGGACCCTGTCAATTAAAATTAATAAATTAAAACTTGAACCCTCATTTTTTGGTTTAATTACTTTTTAGGACCAATCAATTTTAAAATTTGTAAAATTAAACCTAAACTTCCTTAATTTTGATGGTTTAATCCTATTCATCTCAAAGTTAATCCAGTCTGCTCCTCGCAGTTCAATCCTGGCTCCGTCACTGGATTCGATGATATCCGAATTAAGTTTTTATATTCAAATCACATTAGAGCCAAAACTTATTGAATAAAGACTTTTCCCTAGAGACGTCTCCACTCCATTACTATCTCCTTCACAAGACAAAACATATTCATATTTACAAAATAACAAACCAAAAGCTCAAGTGATCAAGGATCGGAGCCCCAAACTTCAATGAAAACCCATTGCAACATAAACACGAAATAACGATCAGTCTCTCAAATACAAAAAGACCTAGAAAACGAGGGCGACACTAAACTATCATGTGTAGAAAAAGGCAAACAACTTATTAAAAGATGCACATAAAGGGGGGACTAGCTGGGGAAGCACAAAAGCAACGATATAAGAACAAAGAAGAAAAATATTTCCGAGCAAAACCCATTAACGGTAGGAACCGACGGCCTGGGGGGGAAGAAAATTATAATTCCCAGATAAAACCCATATCCATAAACTCAAGAACGAGGGTTCGAAACACAAAACTTCAGTGAAAGAAACTCAAAGATTAAATACCTTGTTTCACCGGAATGCTTATTTCTTTTTCCTGAAAGCGAAGGAATTAAAAATAATGATGATAATTTGAATTTCTGGTACCAGGCGGAAGCGCGAAGGAGCAGGAGGAGGAAGGAAGGTTAATTGGGCTGGAACAGAGGCGCGAAGAAGTTCAGAGCTTTCTTTTTGTCCGGAGACAGAGAGAGAAATCAAAACCCTAATTGGATTTGGACTCTCTCAAAGGTCCAATTTTTATTTATTTTGTGGAGGCGGTTCTATCGTAATCTTCGTGGACTCTACTCTCTTCCGTCTTCATCACGCACTTCAATAACGGGATACTCGTGTATTTTTATCGAGACATAATGTCAAAAAATACTCTTAATATTTAACTGAATAATTGTTTTAATTAATTTTTTTGAAACATTTTTATTCTTAATGTTTCATTTTAGGTCAACTGACCTATTCGTGGATAAAAACAGATAGTCAACTAACTATAAAAAACTTTAGATGATCTGACTAATAATTGTGTGACATGTTAGTAAATTCAATAATAATTGAGTGATTTGTTTATTACCCGACGATAACATTTAACGTCTGCTTGTATTTAAACGAGAAAGTAACTCAATTTTAACTAGAATATTAATTGAGTAATCTATTAGTGATTTTTAATAATTGAATGATTCAAATATAATTTAACAAATAATTAAGTAACCTCCACCGTAATTTACCCTTTATTTATTTGGCTATGTTAAGTAACGTTTCTTATGTAAAATTTCTGATAATACTGTAATAATTGTGTAATATTTACCCTTTATTAATATTAATTAAACGAGTATTAAAAAATATTTATGTTGTCTCATTTAATTTGAATTCGAATTTTGATATTTATTATTTAAAATGTAAAAACTCTTTATTTAGTTAAAATAAAATAAAATTATGTGAGTGTTTAATTCAATCTCACTTTGGGGGTGGAGGATCTCAACATTTTAATAATAACTGATTTTATTAGCTAATATAGAACTTTTAAATTAAGGGTAATTCATTTCTTTTTTTCTAGTAAAAATTTCCTATTTTTTACTATAAATATTTTCATTTACTATTATTAATCTCAATAATTCATTTTCATTCATCCAACAATCAAAAGAACATTGAATCATGGATGAATGTGTCACGCTTGACGAACACCGATGAACATCACTAATAACGAGCACCCATGAGCACCATTAATTTAATTTATAAAGATTAAAAATCTAAAGGACTCACCGTATAATTATAAATTATTTAAAAATTAAAAGATAAATTAATTAGAATATATTATTTTATTCTAAATTTTCTTTTAAACATAAATCAAAATACATATCATATTCCTAAATTACAAAATACTAATTTTTGTTCATTTGAAATTTAAGCCGCCCGCCGCGGTTTTGAATCCAAAAAATTTCTGAAAAACAAAATGTATTAACATTTTGAGATTGTTGTCGCTATAATATATCGAAAAGCTATGCAGGATGTATGCGATTTGCATCAAATCAAACCCACCAATGTTAAATTATAGCGACAACAATCCCAACAATGTTGCATCTCAGCTGTAGTTTCGATGCCGGCAGTTGCAATGTATCGGTAAGGAATGATGGCTATGCAGGAGGTAACGACAACGAAGATAGAAGATAACGGTTGTGATGGCGGCGACGGCGGCGGCAGTAACGGCAGTGGCTTGAATTTCAAATGAACAAAAATTAGGGTTTTATAATTTAAGAGTTATTTTGATCTATGTTTAAAAGAAAATTAAAAATAAAATAATATATTTTAATTAAATTATCTTTTAATTTTTAAATAATTTATAATTATACGTTGAGTCTTTTAGATTTTAAATTTTTATAAATTAAATTAATAGTGTTATCAGTGCTCGTCGTTAGTGGTGCTCGTCGTTAGTGGTGCTCATCGACACTCGTCGAGTGCTGTAAAATTTTCCCAAATCTTATCTTATATACGTGTGTGTACAAGGATAACTCTCGAGTGTGCATTGTCAAATGGTTGAGAGTATATTCAGAACAAATACTACTTGTAAACACCTTAGCTTTCAAAATTACATAAATTATTCTTCCCCTGATGTTTTGTGATCTTTAACAATTTAGCCATTCAAACACGTTTGCAAAATGATTTAGGTAAATATTCAAGAATTTAGCCATTCAGTAACTGTCAAAGATGACAAAAAAATATTCATTCTGCACATTTCTCTCATAATAATCTGTAAAAAGAAACAAAAAGTACAAGTAATAGAACATAAAAAAAGTATATTTCTCAGTGAAACCAATGAGATTAGCACAAACAAACACCGACCGCGTATAACAGAGTTAGACATTCAAAGGGCAAATCGGGTTGATGGAAAGCACATGAGCTCAGTTCAACATAGATTGCAGACCGACTTCTCTAACTTCCCGATTCAATGCTCGCGAGATATTATATTCTTATGTCAACGTGCCCACCAGCCCGTACCATGAAGCAAGACACTGAAGCAAACACGAGGCAACTTTACAAGAATGACTCTGGTGAAAATTACTATATTCTGTAAGTCGTAAGATACATGTGAGTGGTTCATCCCGATACCAAGAAAACCGGGATGGCAGAATAGTATGAAGTCTATGCTCAGCTGTAACCAAATGACACGAAGCCTCAGACATTTCGGAATAACAATAATATCAAGTGCCTTCGGGCTTGTGTTTTGCATTGCATGTTCATAACAACGAAAGAACAGGCAACTATATGGCCGCAGGAAACAAGAAAGGGGCTATTAACAAGAGTCATAGGAATGTGAATTCAATAGTATGATGTTAAAATTGCTCACCAGGAAAACGAATGAAATGCACGGCTACCAAATTAATAGAGCCCCAACATTCTTAGCTCTGTCACATGGCTCGGGTCTAGGTCCGGGGTGTTCTTATTATCTTCCCGGTCTTCAACCACATATTCCTGACATTATGATCATCAGGGAAAGTGATATGCTAAAGACGTTCTGCTTTGACACTAATAAACAAAGCTAGAAAATATATTACAATCTTGGATTGATCGGATAGAAAGGCAAAAGTATAGCAAAATATAAGAAATGAAACGAAGCACACGGAAGACTGTCATAAAATACTATTTTCTCAATTGTTAGTTAAAACCAGAAGTTTAGTTTCGAATTAGAATATCTAAGGTGTAAATCTGAAACCATACCAAACCGAACACAAACACTATGGTTTTATCATCTAATTGTTACTGCATACCTTTGTTAATTCCTGCTTCGCAAGAACATGGTAATGCCGTTCATTTATCCTCTGACCACATATGATAGCAATGAAGAAACCATAGAGCAAACCCACCAAAACAATTGCTAAAACTGCACATCAAACCAAAATACAACACACTATAAAACCTTTATTTCGATAGTATCACATGAAGATGGTAAACACAGCATGCTGACCAGTTGAGTAAATCTTGTAGCATGTCATAAGAAGCAGAATCGTCGCATATTGAACTACGATAGGTTATTGGTACAATGACATTACAAACGCAACTACCAACAAGTAAGAAGAGAAAATTCCGGATTTAAACAACCAAGTTAACAGCTTTGGTTTGGTTGGGTTGCATGGATCCAATATTCAGAAAACATCACACTGTTTTTCTTTATCCGTTGCCTTCTAGTTTAATTTATAAAGCATTTCCTCACGCCTTAAAGCGGATGCTGCTGCCATAATAAATTTCTTGCCATTGTACCAAAGCATACTTCACACTTTCAAGAAAACCACAAAGTTGCATTCAAGCAACAAAATAGCATTTATCCACAGTTTTCGGTAAAAGAACTATGTCATAAAGAGCAATCAGTTATCCGGAAGTTTCATACAGTTAAGAAGTTAAATGTTCACTATTACTTTCTCCCGGTTTCAGCTCAAAGTGGCATATTGGTTTTATCCTTTCCCCATTCATGTAGGCAACAATAAATTTAACAGTAAGCCTACATGATACAGTAATATGCTTTCTTTCTGCTTAAACAGAAGTGCAATATTTTTCAAGCTGAATTCCAATCGGTCTAGTTGTAATAGTCTAATAGTAACCTTGATAATTGAATAAAGATTCAAGTTGCATGATAAAAGTGTGAAAACAAAAATTGCTTTCTGTGTTGAGATTTACAACAGATTTATTTTGGCAGGCAATTGAGATAGTGATTTTTCCTACTCCAAACATTTATTTATAACGGATTTAATAAATTTCATTTAAACGTTAATTCTTGATTTGAAAATGGATTAAAGCAAGCTTAATTTGTTGTTTATTTGAACCAATAATTAAATAGAGATGACAAAAAACCGAAAGGAGGAGAGAAATGAAGTTTTGAAGCAGCATAAACCCTGAAAAGTTGTAACTGTATAACTATAACCATTGTGCTGCAAAATCAACTGTTCAAACATGTACGGTATACACATTTCAAAAAATGAAGCACCATAAACACTGCATGGGAAATTCAAAGATTGTGAAAATTTGCATTTCAAGCAGTTTTTATAAATCCAACAAAGGAAGCTAAGAACAAAGCCTTTAAGGCTATATGTGTGCCTGAAAAACCTTTATCATAATCAGAGAGAGAGAGAGAGAGAGAGAGAGCAGTACCTGCCATAGTATAGAACCCATAAGGGTGTTCATCATAACCAAACATTTCTCTTAGTTCATCTCCATAAAACTTGTAGACCAGCACCCCTAAGAAAGCTACAATCTGTTCAAAGCAAGGTTTCAGTTTGCATTATAACTAGCAGCATCCAATGAATGTTGGACACTTCAAAAAACACAAGGGCAAACGAATGTTGGACACTTCAAAAAACACAAGGTTTCAGTTCGCATGATAACCAGCAGCATCAAATGAATGTTGGACAATTCAAAAAATACAAGGGTGTGAAGATTTTTTTTAAAGGAAGATGAAGACATTGGAATATAACAAATACCAACATCTTAAACTTGAACCCACGTTTGAGTAACAAAGAAAAGAACAAGACTTGTGGAAGTTACTGTAGGATGCACACTAGAAGAATGCTGGGAGAATGTCATGCAATGTCTAGTTACAAAGTTGTTTCCAGAGGTTTGACTTCAAAGTAAAAGGATGGATAAAGTATGCAACTATTAGATGATACCATGGATGCTAGCATAGACCAAGGTCTTCCGATTAGCACAGATTGACCTATGCTTTTGAAGGTTTAAAGAATAATTTGGAGTTTGACAGTCTAGTAAAGAAAAGGTGTTAGACTCGAAGGCATAAAGTGATCAAGCAAACAAGAAGCTTATGGTTGCAACTTCCAATGTGAAGGCAAATAAATTAAGAACAAAAGGGAAGTAAACGATAAAAGAGATCCCTAGGCAATAATCACATTTCATAAGCAAATAAACTTTGAAAATGGAAGAAATCAGACCTTAATGATGCCACATTGTTTCAAAGCTTTTATTAATAGTCTTTGCTTTCAACTGGCAGGTTACAAAATATGCATGTGTTATGTGCAAAAGATTTTCATAGACCCACCCTTATCTGAATTCCACTAAGACTCAACTTACAGGTTAGAGCAGTTATGGATTTATCAATATTAAAACCATAAACTAATTAAATTAACACGCAACAAACTAGAAAACCTAATTCCATGCCCTCTAGAATGAAGAGGCTAACAAAATCACTGAGTTACACTAAATCTAGAATCACAACACAAGTATCCTTGAAACAAGAAAATTGATGAAAAGATAAATAAAATAAAGGCAAAATGACAAAAGATGCTCCCCAACGTTTGCATGTTTTGTCATTTGGCCCCCTATTCTTTTTTTGGAGCAAACAACCCCAACGTTTCAATTTGGTCCAAATATTCCCCTGTTGGACGGAAACTGCCAGTCAGCTGATGGTCAGCGGCTGATGTTGACTGGACTTGCCACGTGTTAAGATCTACTGACATGTTATCATCATATTCACCACATGTTAGCATCATATTCGCCACGTGTCACCATCCGGTTCGGCCACGTGTCACCATAAAGAAGGGTATAACAAGATAATTTTTTAAAAAATCTGACGTGGCATATGCTACGTCAGCCGATCTTAACGCATGGCAAGTCCAGTCAGAATCATCCATTGACCGTCAGTTGACTGCCAGTTTCCATCCAACAGGGGCATATTTGGACCAAATTAAAACGTTGGGGGTTGTTTGCTCCAAAAAAAAGAATAGGGGGCCAAATGACAAAACATGCAAACGTTGGGTGTATCTTTTGTCATTTTGCCTAAAACAAACATGTAGCATGGCAACTTTATCAAACATGGTTTCAGACTCAGGTTTCAGCAAATAAAGACCAAACATGTTTTAGTTGACAATAATCACAGAATTAATTCTTGGTCTTGATTTTCTTAAACATCCGAAAGTCAGTAGAAGGTAATTAGACCAATAGGTTTCAAATGAATCAACATTTCCAGGAAAGTGCCAGACAAGTAAAATGGCATGGGTTATCACCGTACCAGCTGAACAATTACAAAGATGAATGCATGGTCCCTTGCAACAAGGAACTGGAATTTTAATCTCAACCACCAGCGGTCCGGTGGGACATTTGCACGTAAGATGAACAATGCCCTGCACTCTGTAC
Source organism: Hibiscus trionum (assembly GCA_030270665.1). Classification (NCBI taxonomy): domain Eukaryota; kingdom Viridiplantae; phylum Streptophyta; class Magnoliopsida; order Malvales; family Malvaceae; genus Hibiscus; species Hibiscus trionum. Next base: position 2,011,082 of record BSYR01000021.1, on the reverse strand, counting down.
AGTGGGCAAATGCAAAGCCCTCCTATAGAAACAAAAGAGAACAATAAATAGTATTAGTTATCGAATCAAATATACAAGTCACTGCATAAAAATAGTAAAACGTCCATTTAATTTAGCTGCTTGTGCAAAAGTAGATGAACTCATAGGCATTTAACATTCAATGTGGCAAGGAGTATTTATACAACCCGAGCAGGCATCAGTTGGAAACTCAAATTCACATAGAAAATTATAGTGTAAAAATAAAAATGTAATTTTTATACTAGACATTGTAATTCTAATATGTTGTGTAATTTAAACGAGCCAAAAGCGAGACTCAAATTGCGAGTGTTCCCAAACTTACCCTAATTGTTCACTTCAAACATGAATATTCCACAAGCGGCAACAGTAATTTCCAACACTAATTTCCTATTCAAGTGCAAGAAAAGACAGCAAAGAAACAAGCATTAACCTTAGTTGACCTCCAGTTATCAAGACAGGATCTATGGACATACTTCTGAGTGCCCTTGCAGTGGCACGGTGCGATTAAGTCGTCCCCTGAAAAATAAGTAACCATGTGCTTCAAGATATAAGTCATCTTCAGTTTTCTTAGATAAATGAAAATCACACCATTCCAAAATGGTTATAGCAGACTTATCAAATAGAAATATGCATTAAGTGGTAAGACCTTCATTATCAAGGCATATGCGGCATTGTCTGTGGTCTGCATTCAACAGATGGCTGGTTTCATCAACATTAATTTCTTCCAAATCCTCACCAACACCAATACAATCCCCTCTAACAGATGTAATTTCACATTCTTCAGATGTTTCTGAAATATCAGGCTGGCATAATATGGGTTCTCTTTCTGAAATATCTTCCTTTCGACTATCATTTGATACTAATTGCATTGCTAACAATCCTGTATCCCTACTATAATGTTAAGATCATCGCCCGAGCAATGGATCCCACTGCACATTTCAGTAACAGCTGAGGAACCTGGAAAATATGTAAAAAAACAATCCATAAACACAACTTGCATGAGAAATTAAGGTCTCCGAATACACCGTATGCAGATGACACCATCAAAATCTGAGGCAATCAGCATTAGAAATTGCTTTCAAACTTTCTATAAAAACCCAAAACTAAATTAACTGGGAACTAAACAAATAACTATTTCAAAGCCAGATATATAAAAACTACAATAAATTAGCCAGGTTTTCTCATATGGGTCTGAGCCATTAAAAAGTTCCATAGCAGCAGGCATGAATCAAATAAAGAAACTTCAAAAATTCTAATTTTTTGCATAAAAACAAAGAAAATCAAAAGAGGGGAATGTATAACAAAAAACCAAAACATACAGTGCAGGAAAATTAAATCTTAACGAGTTCAATTATGAAAAAGGAACGACTTTCAGAAAATAAAAAAACTACAGAAATCAAGAAAGACCCAAAGTTGTTAATTTGATACCAATTCTGAATGAATTTTTGGAATTCCACAAGTGTGGGAGGAAAAATTGAAGGGCAAACCTCAGACCTGACATTGAAATGCTTTAAGGGTCTTCAACATTGATATTCATTTGCATTTGGGTGATTAATTTTCCAGGTAAAGTCAATCAAATTGTAGAAATGAGAAAGAAAACAAAGACGGGGCAGAACGTTGGAGGAACACAAAAAAACCAATATTAAATGATAAGAAAGAGAAGAGAAGAGAAGAACCTACTAAAATTAGATTTTTTTGTTTCTTGGCCATAACTATAAATAGAATTTTTTTAATGGATAAAGTATACTAATAGTCATTAAATTAAGAGAAATGATCGTTTTTACCACTGATCTTTTAAAAGTTACAAATTTATTGTTAAATTATTTAATCGTAAAAAATGATCACAGAATGTTATAAAATAGTATAACCATTCGATTGTTTTAAGGTTAAACTAAAACGGAGGTCATTCAATTATGGATAAGGTTACATTTGGGTCATCTAATTATTAAAAGTTATATTTGGGTCACTCAATTATGGGCAAGATTACATTTGGGTCACCCAATTATTAAAGGTTACATTTAGGTCACTCAATTATGTGTAGGTTACGTTTGGGTCACCCTTCATATTTAAAAAAGTACATTAATTTAGTATTTTTTCTTCCAAATCACTTGTATACCCTTGTTAACATTGGAATACTTCGTTTAAAATCATTAATTAATCTTATATACAAATTGATATACTTTTTTTAATATGAAGGGTGACCCAAATGTAACATTGCCCATAATTGAGTGATCCAAATGTAATCTTTAATATGAAGGGTGACCCAAATGTAACCTTACCCATAATTGAGTGACTCAAATATAACATTTAATAATTGAATGACTCAAATATAATTTTACCCATAATTGAGTGACATTCGTTGTAGTTTACCTTTGTTTTAATGATATTTTATAACAGTTTGGTAAATTTGATATATATTTTTAATTTTTGAAAATAATGACTAAAATGATCAATTTTTTTATAATTTGGTGACTACTTATAAGTTTTATTTTTTAATTTGTTCTAAATTAATTATTAATTATAATTAAACAAGGTTCAAACATTGTTGAAGTTACTATGTAATTAGAAAGTAAGGGGACAAACGACTCTTTGTCGTTCATGTTAGCCTATTTCATTTGTAATATTATTACCGATAATTATGATGCTATCTATACAAAACCGACTTTTATTTAGAGATAAAATCGTGTAATAATTTTTTATGAATAAAATAAATTGTCATTTATATTTATAATATTAAAAAGGCTTAACTACAAAATAAGTGCTTAAACTATATTTTTTTTAGCAATAAGTGTCTAAAGTATTTTTTGGCTGAAATAAGTGTCTAAAGTTTCATTTTTGATTGAAATAGGTCTCAAGTATGTGCATCAATTAACTTTAAAACCAGTGGGGGTTCTGGACAGGCGCGATAAGAGCGACCGCACAGGGCCCCCAATAGAGAGGGGCCCCAAAATAGAGAACTTAAATTAAATTAAATTAAATATTTGTAAAAAAATTATAGATTTATATATATAATTATGTGTGTGTATATATATATTTATGTGTGTATATAAGTTAATTTTTTGAGTTAAGGTTTTTTTGAAAAAAACAACTTATATCTCTTATTGATTATAAATTAAGGGCCCTTATTTTAATATATTGCACAGGGCCCCCAAAATCTTTGAACCGCCCCTGTTTAAAACAAACCAAAAATAAAATTTTAAGCACTTATTCAGCTAAAAAATATTTTAGGTACTTATTTCAGTAAAAGAAAATGTTAGACACTTATGTTATTCTTCTCCTTAAAAAACATTTAATTTAATCTATAAAGTGCAATATCATTTCTTTTCCTTTGTGATTCAAACAACAATGGTTGATGTGTACGTGAAATATTATGGATTATGCATACAAAGTGTTTGAAAGTTGTCGTTTAGAAAAAGTCAAGAGGAATGGTGAGGCAGTGGGCTTAGAGTTGGAAATTGAAAAGAAAGGTTCAACCATGGAGGAAAAATAGATGAGATGAAAGAAATAATGTGTCACGTAAGCTTCTTATGACAGTGATCATAATGAAAACGAATTAAAAATTTAATGATTATATTGTAAGTTTTAAAAGTTTGGTCACTAAAATACGAGTTTCCTAAAAGTTTAAGTATCATTTATATCATTTACCCTTATTATTATTATTATTATTATTATTATTATTATTATACATGAACTCAACAAGTGGTCTGAATTGAAAAGAAGACGATGGTCATTTTAGGAGACCCGAGTTCAAATCATTTTATCTGCAAGGTGTGTGCATTATCAAATGATTAAAAATATATATAAACAAATATTACCTTTTAATCAACTTAAAACTATTAAAAAATAATATTATAATACATGAGGTAGTTTTTATTGCTATATGATAGGATTTTATCATACATATTATATTATTGTCGAATATTTACTTAAATATGCACTTGTCTCTAGGGTTTAGGTTATTTTTTATAATAATTATTATCTAGAATTAAGATTTCTACAATCAAGTATGACCTAAGTAATTAAGATGTAATTACGTTGTTATTGTCAAATATGTATATGTAATTAGAACTCTTGACAATGACATCGGAAGGTTATTATAAGAATAATTATATTTTTATGTAATTATGTTGTAGTGTTCAAAGACGTCTTTATCCGAACACGTGAAGTAGCTTTAGTGGTAAAGGATGATGTATTTCATCTAGGTGACCCTGATTCGAGCATTATGTGTGTTGCGTGTGCCTTATTAAAAGGCTAAGAAAATTGAACAGATATTACCTTATAAGCCCTAAAACCACTAAAACCTAAACACTAAACTCTAAAACCTAACCCCTATAACCACCTAAATCATAAACCCTAAACCTTTTTAGGTGAGTATTAGTTACATTAAACACCATAAATTAATGAATTATAACTTTTTTAGGAATGTAACCTGGCAAACTTGACCCGAGACCCGAAACCCGAACCGAAACTCGATTTTGACCCGAACATGATGATTCGAAGTTGACCCGAAACCCGAACCGAACCGAAATTTTTTGTTGAACCGAAATGGACCCGAACCGAAATGGACCCGAACCGAATGGACCCGAACCGAATGGACCCGAACCGAATGCTACCCGAACCGAAAGCTGAACCGAATATCGACCCGATTTTAACCCGATTTTAACCCGATTTTGACCCGATTTTAACCCGAATATCTATTTTTAACAATATAATAAATAATAAAATGAAGTATAGAAATTTGAGATCTTGGTGACCAATTTTATAATTTCATCATAAAATATAGCATAAAATTGAAATTGTAGACTAAATTGACAATTTGGAAGTGGAGAAATTTGAGAGTCCAATGACCAATTTTGTAATTATACCATATAAATAAATAGGGGTCAATTTTGGCTAAAAATTAAATCTTTGAAATTAAAATGAACGAAAATATCAATATATTAAATTAATAGACTAAATTACAAAGATTAGTTAATTTCAAATAAAAGTAAATTTTTAGAGACTAAATATCACTACGGGGAGGGGATTTCTATATCCGAAGTCTAAACCGTGGGAATACTTGTGACTAAATTAAATTAAACTAAAACTTAAAGTTGACTAAAATGTAACATTTTAAATGCAACATGACCTAAAAAGTAATTAATCTCTAGCTTAAAAAATTGGTGGCTTATTTCCCTCCAAAATTTTGTCTTTTCTCTCTCTATTTTTTCCAATTGTCTTTTTCTTTTTTTTCAATCTAGCTTAAAAAATTGGTGGCTTATTTCCCTCCAAAATTTTGTTTTTTCCCTCTCTATTTTTACCAACTGTCTTTCTATTTTTCTTAATTTAATTGAGTTTCAATTTAGATTAATTTAATTGAAATTTCACATTTAGTTTTAAAATTATTTTAATTATATCTGTGATTTATGCTTTTAGATTTTAGTTAGTTCAATTAGATCCTAAGTTTAATAAATTAATTCATTTCAGACATTATTATTATTATTATTATTATTATTATTATTATTATTATTATTATTATTATTATTATTATTATTATTATTATTATTATTATAAACTTTGATTTAATATAATTATACAAAAAAAATTTATATGGATACACGAAGCTTTGATTTAAATATTTAATCAAATTCAAATGCATAGATTAACAAGTTGAATCAGAATTAATCTCATACACCAATAACTCTAAACTAAACCATAAATACTAAACCTCAAACCTTTAACCCAACTCAAATCGAATTGACCCGAAAATTTAAATGTTGACCTGACCCGAAATTGACCCGAAATTGACTCGATTTTAACCCGAACCGAAAGCGACCCGAACGACCCGATTTTGACCCGAATCGAAAGCGACCGATCCGATATTGACCCGACCCAAAAACAACCGATCCGATTTTGACCCGATCCAATACCCGAACCGAATCCAACTCATCACAGACCCGAATTAGACCCGAACCCGAACCGAACCGACCCGAACCGAATCTAAACCGATTCTAGATAGACCCGAAATGACCCGAACCGAAACGACCCGAACCGAACCCGAACCGAATGACCCGATTGCCACCTCTAGACTTTCATTTTAGTAGATTCTATTAAAAATTAAAATAAGCATTAATGATAGGAATCTTGTTGGTTCTTATATGCACTGCGTATAGGGATGGGCACGGGTCGGGTTTTTGGTCCACCCGGACCCAACCCGAAAATAAACACCCTAAACATGTACCTAACACGACATTATTCTTTAAAAAACCCGACTCGACCCGAAAATAAATATACTAAATCCGACTCCGACCCGATCTGGCCTATATAAAATAAATTAATTTTAGGGATCTAATTGTAAAAAATAATTTTAAGGGGCTTAATTGTAAAAAAATATAATTTAAAGGACTAAATTATAAATAAAAATTCAATTTTAAGGACTTAAGTATAATATATATATAGAGAGAGGGCTATTATTATAAATATCCCTAAAAATTTAAGGAAAAATTATACTATTAGTCCAGGATCGGGTTGGATATTTTTCACCCTAAACCTGAACTCGACTAGAGTTTACCCTTAACATAGACCAAAATGCGATTTTTTTATTAAAAATTTGACCGAATCGAACCGGGTCGAAACCCGTCGGGTCCAGATAAAATGCTCATCCGTATAGCAAAATTTTATTTATTTTCTTTGATTTTATAAGAAAAAACCCTATTTATTTCTCTTTGATTTTATAAGAAATACAATTATAAAAATTACTTTTTTCATTCTTTTCTATTTCTCTGGACTCTTCTTTTATATTTTTTTATATTTCTTCTTAAATTTCCTTTAGTTTATAAAGAACGATCCTGATTAGAAGTAATTTTTTTAAAATATTGAAGATCAAATGGATGAAGTTAAAAGCCTCAACCACTCATCAACCTAAAGGTTTTTTTTATGCTTTTTACCGTATGAAGTATAAAGCTAGTAAGCTTTTGCATTTGTTAGTTTAGGAATTTATTTATGCAAAGTATTCTTAGTTTATATATTATCTAGAATGTATGAATTCATGCAAAATATTCTTAGTTTATAATTAGGTATCAATATTCTGTATACTAAAAATCGAACTGAGAAGAATTATTAGAGTTGAGAATCATAATGAGTTAAGATGAAAAGAGAAAAGAATTTTCAAAGAGAGAAAACCATATTTTCATTCATTCAATCGACAACTAATATTGCAGGTACAATGTTTCTTTTAACCTACTAATGCCAAACGATAACGTTAAACGCAATACATAGAGGTGGCTAAATTCCTCGTTTCATTAACCCAAAATAAAAATTAAAAACAAATTAACTAAAACGACTACGTTTTAATCCCTTCACTTTGGCTCGTTACATATTCGAATCCATTGATAAGAGTTTGCATGTTTGGACCAATATTTATGCAGAATATTCTTTATTTTTTTTTGTTGCTCTCCCGGTTCCCCAGGGTTTACCTTAATTAATTTGGATCGACTCACGTCACATACCTGACTTTAGTGGGTGAGTCTCGCAACGAAAAATTTTATGCATACACAACGTATCGAATTCGAGACTTGCTTAAACGATAACAAACTGCTTACCACTTGGACCAACTACGTTGGTAAAATATTCTTACTTCTAATGCTTGTTTATTGAGTTTATTGTTTGTTTGATTAATTTTTTTAAAAAATATGTTTGATTAAATATAAGAAATGAATATAACATGATTAAAGCATACAGTTATTTATTGTGCTGGTTTGTTTAATGCTTAATTTATTAATGAAAATAATAACTGTATGCTTTAATCATGGTATTATGACTGATATATACATGATTTTGTGTTTGCTTGTAAGCATTATGTCTGCATAAATATTGATTTTTTTTATCATGATATTTGTTGTAAAGTCGTATTGTAGCTAATATTAGATGATTTTGGAAGTGATGTGATTTATATGACATTTATTAATTGATATATGAATAAACATGAAATTTTTATTTGTGAATTTTACTTATGAATATCATCAAGTTTGTCTTGTCAGATTTGATTTAATTTATGAGGTGAACTTAAGCATAATAAATTTATAAGTAAAGATCGCTCATGACTTTATTTTGTACTTTTATAATTTTACGGGTAATATTTTAGTAGTGATTGTCTCTTATTTTTTTAGTTGTATTTATGATATTTTTTAACAAAACAATAAAAATGATGTGTTTAATAAATTTTAATAATATTTGCTATAATTTATTAATAAAATGTTAAATAATTGTTCAAAATAATAAATCATGAGGGGTGTAGTGCGATGGATGCGGAGATGTGGGCGATTCATGAGGGGTTGCGTTATGCTTTAAATTGTGGTGTAGAAACTGTTGTGGTTGAATCGGATTGCGCGGAGGTTGTTCGTGTGGTGACAAAGCAGGATGGTAGGGCGGATTCAAACTCTATGGTGAGGGCGATTCGAACCCTGAGTGGTTTATTTCGAGTTTGTGAGGTTAGGCATGTGCACCGAGAGGCAAATAGAGTTGCGGATGCTTTGGCGAAGTTAGGACCATGGCAGGATTATGAGGCGATCTATCTTGACTATCCGCCTGATGCGGTGATGGGAATGTTGCATGATGATTTGCCTAATTAGATTTGTCTATGTTTGATCGATTCATATTGTTGTAATACTATGGTGAGTACTCTTTTCCTCCATTTAGGTTAGGGAGGTTTTTAACGAGGCTCGCCATAGTATTTTATTCCTTTGATTAATCAAAAAAAAATAAATCATATTTCTGTTCTATAAGGATCTATTTTTGAGTTTTCACTCAGAACCCTAAAAATATATAAGATGAGTCTGATAATGAAACAATTTTTGGTGGTATGAAAGTAGTTTAGGACTCCATAGGAGTTAATGTATTGTCACTCTATGTTAGCAATGCAATATTGGAACATGTCAATCTTACGAAGTAAAAACAATAATTCAAGGCTCCAAAGTAATTTAAGGCTCCAAAAGATTTAATGTATTGTTACATTATTAAAACAATTAATTCAAAGCTCTAGAAAAACCGATATATTGTTGAACGGCTTGCTTTTTCATTTTTTTTCTTTGTTTAATCCGCGGCGACATAGTTTTGTACTGATTTTTGGCCACCTCGCTCCGCCCTGAAATTTAAATCATCTGTTTCGACTCCGATCAGCCCCGATTTTAATATATTTTATCTTCGATCTGCCCCAACATAATAAAAAACATAACTCGACCTCAATATTGTAATAAAAAATCTGACAACTCGACCCGCCTCGAAAAAATTAAATATAAATATATGGGGTCAGAAAATTTTTACCTTAAACTCGAATCCGCCCCGACTTTATTTTATCAATAACCCGCCCTGTCTCGACCCCAATTTTTTAATAAAATCTTGCCCCTATCGGGTCGGGTCGGGACCCGACGGGGACGGGTTATTTTGCCATCCCTACTTCTGTGGCATGTTTTCTCTGCCTTGTGGCACATTTTTATGGTTACTTTTGTAGATTTTTGGTGTACATACGGGGATCACAACGCTTGTTTCTTATTTGTATTTGTTGGTGGTCACGTAGAATTTGATCCCTTTTGGGTTATTTACCAATATAATCTAGAGTGAATCTTTATTTTATGAGAATAGGCGTGAAAAGTGTTTGTCGATTTTGGGGATTTCATCCAGTTTATTTTTCGACAACTTCCCATGTACTCTTCCTACAATGGACCATAAAAAATTTCTTTAGTGTAAAAAGGAAGTGTCTATCTAATTGGTACAACTCTTATCTTTTCCTTTTTAGTTTTACTATTTTTTTGTTTGTTTTTTTTATGTTCTAAAACCTTTATTAGGTCATGTTCTGATTTTATTTTATTTATCAATAAAGCTGACTGGTTAATGTGTCAAAAAATTGATATATTGTTATTTAAAGTAAAATTGAAATAATTTTTTTAAGGATTATTATCTGATACACAGGCTGTGGAAACTTTTTGTTTTCACAAGTGCCTTAATTTTAGTGTTTATAGTTTTAATTTAGGGTTTAAAGCTTAGAGATTTTAGTGGAGAGTTTTAGAATTTAGGGTTCATAGTTAGAACTTAGGATTTAGTGTTAGAATTTAGAGTTTAGGGTTAGTGTTTAAGTTTTAGGATAACATGGTTAGAAATTTAGGTTTTAACTTATAAACCTTAAATTTTAACTATAAACTTAAAATTCGGTCAATAGCCTTTAAATTTAAAATATTACATTTAAACACATAAACCCTAAATATAATCCTTAAAGCATAAAACTAAAACGTAGACCTGGCAAACTTGACCCGAGAACCGAAACCCGAACCGAATTACCCGAACCCATACCCGAACCGAAACCGAAAATCAACCCGAAATTGACCCGAAATCTAATCCGAAATTTGATCCGAAATCCGAAATAAACCGAACCGAAACTGAACCGAATTTAGTTGAACCGAATGGACCCGAACCGAATGGACCCGAACCGAATAGACCCGAACCGAATGGACCTGAACCGAATAGACCCGAACCGAATGGACCCGATTAATAGAAATAAAGAAAGATAAAATATGAACAGCCGCACAAATCACTAAAATGTCAAATATATTGACTTTATAAAGTCATATATAGGGTGTAAAAATCTGACCAACCTAAAAATTTGATTAAAAACGACTGATCTCTCATTGAACCGAAAATAACCGAACCGAAATCAACCGAACTGAAATTAACCGAACCGAAAATAACCGAACCGAAGTCAACCGAACCGAAATGACCCGAAACATAATAGACCCGAACTAAAACCGAACCGAAACCGAATCTGAACCGAAAATATCAGACCCGAAATAACCGAAACCGAAATGACCCGAACCGAACCCGAACCGATTGACCCGTTTGCCACCTCTACTAAAACGTTTGTTTAAGTAAAGTTTCCACAAATGCTTGTATATAAAATAATTACCTAAATTTTAATGAGTTGCTATAATCGATTTGACCATCTCAATAATTAATGATAGGGAAATTGTTGATAATTTACTTGAAAATCAGTTGAAGAATCATAAGTTTCCTCAATACAAATTCTCACATGTATTATGTATTTAGTACGTGTATATAGTCACAAAGATTTTGATAATCAAATTAAAAAAAACTCAATTTCGTCACCTACATCTTCGAAATTATTCACTTTATTAAATTAGTACCAATTCTAAATAAAACATAAAATTTAACTTTAAACATTTACAAAAACCTTCATCTTCCCTATCTTTATAGAAGCCCTCACCAACGGCCACTAATCACCCTAAAACTTTCTGATTAAAACATTATATTATTTGACTTAATTGAAAAAATGTCTAAAATATGTATTTTTTTTCATTTTAGGTGTTTTTTCTGATAAAATAAGTGTTCAAAGTTTTATTTTGTTATGTTAAAAAAAGAAATCAGTAATATTATGTATTTATTTTTATTTTTGTGATTATAATAGTTTGATATTTTAGAATTATGATTAAATTGATAGACTTTGTAAATGAGAAAGATTAAATTTATTGATTTATTCAGAATAAAGATAACATGATAGAATGTGTAAACCTTGAGGACTAAACCTGTTAATCCACCAATTTAAAAACTCCCGCGTAAAGTTTTAATAACCGACTCTTAACTAAATCGAAGACTTGAAATCCGCATTAACAAACAGAACTGCCGCAGCAATTAACCATCGCCGAGCAGGAGAAGATTGTCAGCTAAAGAGAAATGGAGGGAAGGATTCAGGAACCGCCGCCGCCGCCGCCGCCACTACAGCAGAATCAGGCAGTTGTAGGGGCGGAGAGGCTGAATCAGGCACTTCAACAACAGCTCAATTTGGAATCTCTAAAGACCAGAGCAATTTCCCTTTCCAAGATCATAACTCGCATCCTTGAAGAGCTCTACGCCCATTCTCGCTCAAATACCAACCCGAAATGGTCCTCTCTCTTCTCATTCTTCTTTTCTAGCCTTGAATCTTCAGATTTTTTCGTATTACATATGTTTAAGGTTTTCCTTTTTTTGTTTGTTCTTAACCAGGCAGGACATTTTGGGGAAATATTCAATGGTGAATCTCGAGCTTTTCAACATTGTGAATGATATAAAACAGGTTTCAAAGGCTTACGTTGTTCATCCCAAAAATGTTAATGCCGAAAATGCTCGCAGTACGTTACTTCAAGTTATGTTAATTTGGATTGAAAATAATGCCTTATCTTTATTCTTAGTAATTAGATCTAGTTCTTTGGCTGCAGTATTACCAGTTATGTTATCCTCAAAGCTAATTCCAGAAATGGAAGTGCAGGATAATTTGAAGCGAGAGCAGTTGCTTTTAGGAATACAAAACCTGCCAATACCTTCACAAATTGAGAAGTTAAAGGTGAGCTAGTGTCATACAATCTTTTCTCTTTTCTTTTTCTTTTTCTTGTTGAATCTGGTTATTTTCAGGCATGTGATTTTTCTAGTTTTACAGGCTCGAATCGATATGATCGCAGCTGCCTGTGAAAGTGCTGAGGAAGTATTAGCTGATACCCGCGAAGCATACCGTTTTCGCTCTCGTCAAGGGCCGGCCATTCTTCCCACTCTTGATAAGGAGCATGCTGCTAAAATTCAAGAACAAGAGAACTTATTCCGTGCTGCTGTTAATTTTGGTGAAGGTGATAGTCTTTAGCTGTTAATGTAGCAACTATATTTAGGCCAACCGGATGGTTTTCAACCGATAATTTGAAGTGGCAAATCTATGCCCTTACTGTTTTCCTGCAATCAAAAATCTGATTGAGCTGCTCATGACCACTGGAATGCTAATTTATGACATATGGAATGCTTGTTGGTTCAATTTATTTTTCTCTCATTGAAAATAGGTCTAAATTTAGACGATTTTATGGGAATGCCCTTTGATACAGAATGGTAGATGAATGTTTTCTGCATTGATTTCTATGATTAGTTGAAGTTTAATGGAATTGTATGTAGATGATCTCTTTAGAATTAGCTTCTAAGCTTCTAAGGTTTAATGGGAATGCCCTTTGGATGCAGGTCTGCGTCTGCCAGCAGATCAGAAGCAGATTACACCTTCGCTTCCACCGCGTCTGGTGGATATTATGCCTGCAGCTGATGGAGCGCATTCTTTTACCGATTCATCCGGTAATTTTCATACAAGTATTGCCATTTATTGATTCTATTACAATATTAGAAAGTTTCTTGCACTGACTAGTAGCGTTTAAAAAAATTCTTACAGGCATGTACATGAAGAACACTCCTCTTATGACAAACAACATTGGCAGTCAAGGGTCTTTGTTACAGGTTAATCATTGAGTTTTCTTTAATTGGTCTTTTTCCTAAACCTACATGCAAGTAAACCTGTAGGTTTTTGTTGAACCGTACGGTGAAAAGGCGGTTAGTGTTCTTGTTATTATTGTCATCTCATTGAATATCTGATCTTGATATAGCAACATTGATGCCCAAGTCTGTATATCTCAATTTTGGACTCTCTTTGAACATGTTCCAGGCTGCTATTTGTTGTTACTTAAACTGATGGTTCTAGGAGTAGGATCCTGTTCTTGATTAATGCTTCATCTTCTCCATTTATATGTCATTCATGGGAGACACCAACAGTTCTATTTGATTTTAATCATTATAATTTGATTAGACCTATCAATCGGTTCCGATCCAATGGCAACTGTTCTGTATCATTTCCGGTTATACATCTTATTTTCTGAAGTTCAAAGTTGATAGTGCTGCAATAGCTTTACTCTTCCATTCTTCTTATGTCAGGCTACTGGAGCACAACTTATCGATAGACCAGCTGCATCTCCCGCCGCTGCTACTAGTGCTACCTCCTTCGATAACACCACAACTTCTCCACTTCCATATGCCGATTCGCCAAGTTCTGGAACGACTACGATGAACACACATCTCCTCAGCGACAATCACAGCAACTGCAGCAGCGGAAAAGGCAAAAAATGATGCAATTACCTCAGCATCAACAGCAACTCATTGCTCAACAACAGTTCAGGCAGTCTACAATGCAAGGACTGGGACAGGTATAAATATGTGCATATGAATGTAAATGCATGCTGTGATTTTACATAGTAACTACGACTCTTGGTTGGGTTGGAAGGGTTTGCAGAACTATCATGAGGCAAGGAAATAGTTTTGCTGAATCTTAAGATTCTAAGCAAATTTGATCAAGTTTTTTTTTAGGTTTGTTTTGTTGAAACCTGGGTTGTTAAGCGTGCCAGGCTCACTTGAGGCACCAAGACCTCTATATGGCTTGAGGCGCAAGGTGCAAAAAATAGCCCTTGCCCGACTAATATAAGGCACATACTTATAGTTATGATATACATGTGAAATGTATATAAAAAATTATGAAATACATGCAAATAATAATAATAAATAATAAATTAGTAGGGTAAAATCTTTGCTCCAAATACAGATTAGAAAAAATAATGAAAAAAATTAAAATACACTCTACAAGGACAAAAGCATAGCTCTGTTTTTTAACACTAAAACATATATTACTTGTAAACATACGTAGATTATTAAAAAACCCTAATAACAAAAAAAATACGCCCACTCAAACTCTCTCATATCTAAAATGTTTAAATTTTTTAAGGGTTTGATCCATAAATAATATTAAAAACAGAATATTTCGGTAAAAAAATCAAACTCCCCACGAGGGACATGGAACATAGTTAGAGAAGAAACTGAAGAGTCACGATTAAAGTGAGAAAAAAATTAAAATCCGGTCTTCGAGCGACGATGTTAGAGGGTATATCATGACGATCGTGCGGTAGGAATGACCATTGCAACATCATGCTCGACATATTGAAAGTTCACCTTAGAAGTTGAAAAATTAGAGAAGAAAGCTTTTCATTATTTTTTTGTGTTTATTTTTGTAGATCTGTATTTTGTGAAACTTGATGAATCTACCGGCGTAAAAAAATGGGCTTTTATGCTCTTAATGATTTTATATAGGTTTTGGATGGTTCGTGTAAGATGAACTTGATGAATTCACCGAATCCTTAATAATTGAAAGGATGAGCTTATTAAATGCTCTTAATGATTTCATAGCCCTGATTCGAGTAGTCTATATTGAGATAGACTTGATGAATTTACCTACGTAAGTGTGAAGAACTAGCCACCTTTCATGAAAGACTTTGGGTTGTCTTTCTAGAGCACTTACTAGCATTCTAAGATATATTAGCTAAATTGTTGATCTATTGTGGAACTCATTTGGAGAAATAATTAGTCGCGTGTTGTGAGTTCACTCCTATTTTAACAAGTTTCAGATTCGTTCACTTGTTAAGAGAATAATTACTCATTCTATTATGTATTAGTTTCAGATACATTCACTAGTACTTTCTCACTTTTTTCTTGGATAATGCAAATAAATAATTTTATTTATTTTAAATAAGATTTTATTTCTAAATATAGTAAATATTAGAGGGGATGTTGAGATTTTTACGATAAACAATTTTTCTAATATTTACTAATTTGTCCCTTCTTTTGCTTTATAAATAGAGAGCTCAAATTCGTTATTTTATACACTGAAAACATTTGATCTTCATGTTTTCTTCGAAGAGAACAACACCAAACGAGTTTCACTTCCTCATTTCGGGTGTATGATGTATGAAAGACTGTGTTAAAGGATGCAATGTCCATTATTGTAATTACATCATCCGAGCAAAATTATTTTTATGACAATAGCTTTTACCACGGCACAATAAGCCAATTTAATTTATGTGTAGTTTTTATTTATTTATTTTGCTTGTCATTACTAACATCCTATTTTGCAGCAATAGTTTTTTCCTACAAAAATTTCGTAACCGACTTCCTCACCAAACTCTAATCTTAGTATTAAATGCAATACCAAATTTATGGTCCTTCGATGAATTTCTTCAATTTGAGGCCCTTGAGTTGTTGTCTTCCTCCATAGACCCTCGCAATTCGAACACCTTGGCAATTCGAGTTTCGGCTTAGCAACATCTGTTAACTCACCTTCCCCTGTGTCATCACAATCGAAACAAGCTCAGTTCCATGAACTGGCAGTGGCACCAAATAATGTTCAAACAGAAGTCTTCGGTTCTCTCGGAACACAGACCGAAACAACCGGTAATCATCACCCATTGACGGATAATCGACCGTCTCTTATACCTTTGATATGTACGTAAACAGAAATCAAACGAATACGAAAATAGAGGACATTGAGTAGCAGAACACAGATGAGAGGCAGAGGGAAAAGAACAGTTCAAAAAAAATTCCTCCAATTCATTCTTTAAAACAAATCGTAACCGATTACAACCATTTTACCTCCGTCGTACAGCCAATTAAACTTAATTACAGTGTTCGTTTTTATTACTTCTAAAACGATGCGTAACAATAAGTCACCGATGATCAAAATCAAAGGGAGACCTTGCCATTGCCAACATTGAAGTCAATCCAAAAACTGTGATGTAAACACAAATATACTCAATACCTTGCTTGTGTTATTATTTTTTTCTCCCATTTCCTAGTAACAATATCTTGAATCCTTCCTTGGCAAACAAGTAAAACCCGACCCTACAACAAAAGCACCCTCCAAACCTGCAAGGCAAAGACTGGCGGCAAAGATCCTCGGAAAAGCTATACACAGCTAAAAGGATAAGAAACACCAGCAGGCTCATGTTCATCAGCCGACCTTGCCATAGCCACCACCATCATCGCTAGATACTAATAGAAAAGGGGGGATAGAAAGAAAATAAAAAATTAACCGTACGAAAAAGTTTACAATGAACATGCTACTAAACAGGTATGGCATCAGTATTCGATGTGTCTTCACATCTCAATACAATACCCTCGAGACTTGCTGGGAAGATACATTTTGCCCACTGGCATCCGGTTGTAATTGGCTCGGGTGGAGGAACAATCATAATCACATTGTCATTTCTCTGAAGAACTCCCATTACACTAACTGTGCTTCCTTCCTTGATATACCTATAAACATAAAATTGTATTGTCAATCTTTAGAGCAACATCAAACCAACTTATTCTAAGATTCGGGACAGAAAGAAGAGCTTAAACGGTTTTAATATCGAACTCATTCTACCCTTATCTACAATGCAACAACTGCAACTCATATGGGGATAATTTACAAAACCATATCTAAATGTACATTTTATGCTAGGGTTAGAGGTAGAAGTTCAGCAGGTTCAGGCTGGTCGGTCCATCTTCAAGTTCAAACTATTTTAGATTCAAGTCTGTCGCCTATTTAGACAATTTCAGGTACCAAACCACTTCAGGTTTGGAGAATGACAGATTCAGGCCATCATCGAAATAGAGAGACCCTCATTGCACTAAAAGAAAATATATAGAGAGAGAGGGTGACGGGTGACCTTCAGGCTACTGTTTATTGTGTTCCTGCAACATAAGCACATAATATAATGGTGAGAATATGAATAGGGAGAACATTTACCCTTCTTTCATCTGCATAACACGGTCATCACTTGAAAGGTTCCTTTCTCTCAACCACCTCACAAATTCCGGAGACAGCGCTTCTTTGGCAGGGTTGAAATCGATAACAATTGAGTCATCCACATATGGTGTCACCCTTGCTCCAGGGCCCATTTTTACTAACGCTCTCAACCCAGACTGGAAATCCGAGATGTAGAAGTCTACCGCGCGCCTCTGTCAGAATGAAACGTACAAAGTTACATTGGACGCATGAAATGTCAAGCTCAGTTAAAAAGGGTGATAGTGTGAAAAGAAGAACCCTCTTGCATAACACTTAGATATTTGAGTTTTGGATAGCAGAAATGAGAACCTGATCAAAATTTATCCAATTTCTGGGAAAACATACTAAACAGTAGTCAGTTTTCGGACTACTTGGTGAATCATTTCAATAATTTGATACTTAGAAACAAGAAAGAAGGCTAGAGAATGGTACAATACTAAACAAACGGGAAAAGGGTCATAAAACCCGTCAAAAGGGAATTAAAATAAGGCACAGTGACAAATATAGTCCTAAACTTCTTTAGTTAAATTGGTGTGATTTTAACGGATATGATGATTAAGCCATTAAATGTCTAACATAACTAATGTGACAATCCACATGTATTTCATTGATGATGTGACATAGTGAATAATTTTAAAATTATAAAAAATATATACTTTAAAAGTGGTGTAAGGTGATGGAAGCTGTCACATCAGCAATAAAGTATAGGTAGGACTATCATGCAAGTTGTCACATCAGCATCGCAAAAATTTAACAGTCTAATAATCATTTCCTTAAAACCACACCAATTTGACTAAGAAAAGAAAGATTGATGGCCAAATTAGTAAAAAAAAAAGGAATTAAGGGACAAGTTGACAAAAAAATGTAAACTTTGAGGGCTAAATTTGTCATCAGGCCAACATATAAACACAAGTTTTGGCACATATGCACAGAACACCAAAGCAGATAGCAATGTACAAGTTCATCGGGTACCTGTGCTAATAAAGCCTCCTTTCTTTTTTACATTATGGAGCAAAAACTTCTCAGCTACTTGAAATTTTAAAATAAGGGTATGCCATGACAAGTTGCAGAAAAACCGAGGAAAGAGAATAAATATTAACAATCCAATTACTCACTTCCATCAATCGGAGTCCCCAAGTAAAACGACGATGCTTAGGATTGGCAGCTTTAGAATCCCATCCTCGATACTCATACAAACTAGTAGATGTGTAAACACATCGTGGAACTCTCTGGTAGGATGACTCGAGAGGCACATTCCCACATGTTACAACCTAAAAAATAGCCAAACACTTAATCAATGTCTTTAGCAGACTAACAAGCAGATGCTGCAACCAGTAATCAAATTTGTCGAAGTTAATATTGGGAGGAAGGGGGGAGCACATTAGAATTTGAAGAAAGCAGATGGCAAAATGCTTTTGTTTTTAGGAGAAAAATGTGAAAATAAACAAAATACCAAAATATAGAGAAAAATAAACAACCATATATAAATAATAGAAAGCAAAACTGCCAAACAACGGACCAAAGCCTTCTTCCAGTGAGTAAATTCAATTTCGAATAAGATCCAAAAATAAAGATTTAAGAAAGTTTCATGATAGCTGACAACTACATAATGAGACCCTCATCCTTAATCCGGACTTAGGACCAGCCATAACAAGGGACCCTCAACAAAACCAAGGCAAAGAGTTGGGGGATTGAAGCAAAAATCAATACAAAAAGGTTGGATGTTCATGTGAAAGTAGATAAATGCCAGTGGCAATAGCAAAAATATGAAACAATCATCTAAATCATGAAAACAAATCACGTACCCCAGAAATTTTCACAAATTGCCCATTCTTTGCATTTCTAAGCTCTGCATTTGGATAACGAGCAATGAAGCCCATAATAGCTGTTCTCCCCCAAAAGGAGTTCCAGGCAAATAATGAAGCAACAGCACCAAAAAGAACCACAACGACGATAAGGAGAATGGCATTGTGAACTGCTCCAAGAATAAAACCACCGGCAATAAACCCCATTATGAAGAGCAGTATCAGTGCCCATAATATTGGTTTTGGGAAGTTCCTCTTGAAAGAAAAGTCATCATCTTGGCTAAGAACATTCACAGCTTGACTATTAACAGCAGAACCTTTTACTTTCATCGATCCCATAGAGTCCAAAGGACCAGACACTTTTCGAGGAGCCCCAGAGGAACTCAATGGACCTGAAGAGATGGGTCCAGATGTAATAAGGCCAGTTGCAGGGAGAACAGGAGGAATAGGACCAGAGTTTTGACGTCCACCTGGTGCAAAACCACCAGATTGTGGACCAGATGATCTCTTAACAGGATCCCCATGTCTATTCAGCAATCCAGAGTTTGACTTCTTTAATGAGGCTGAACCAGTCATGCCTCCAGTGGCAACAGGACCTGATGTCGTATAGCCTGCCCGAGGTGCTGCATTAGGCATCATTTGTCCAGAATGTGAAGCAGCACCCCCATAAGATCCAGTCCTTGAAGGAGCACCACTTATAGGACCGGATTTCCTTGACTTAGAACCATCCATAGGAATATCGAACATTTTCCCCAGTTCTCCCGACTTTTTAATATCTCCACCAGTATAGGGCATTGCTACAGAGCTCATGGTGGGAGTCCTTTCTTTAGGCTGCTCTGGCCTGCCTGACACATAAAGCCCATTGCCGAGCTTATGAGATGGGAATCTGGAACCCATCAAGCTTTCCAAACCGAATGCACCAAGATATCACACGATAAAAACTGCTAGCAACTATATGTGCACAAGAAACTCAAAGGCACCCTGAGAAGAAATAGCATCTTAGCCATCAGAAATATGGTTTATTCAAATAACTATAGAATATATAGTGGACACTGGACATATCATAAACTAAGCAACAAAGAGGTAAAGAGCTAATTGACGCACAAATGACGAAAATTATAAGCGCAAATATAACGGTCAGATAAATGTATTGTTTAAGTTACAAGTTGGAATGTTTTGTTACTGGAATGATATTTATCCTCTTTTAATAGTGGATGTAGGCCAAAGGGGCCGAACAACGTTAAATGTCTCTTTCGAGCACGGATATAGATATACCATGTTTTATAAAACGACGAATAAACAAACCTAAAAGTTACGACAAATAATTTGACGCTATATGATCCAAAGGTTCTAAAAATATCCCCCCTAATAGTGTCGTATTTGATTTATTGAAACTACTGCCATGTCTGAATATGTATAGGATATGTGTGTTTGACACATGTACTAGAAGGAAAATAAAGAGTTGGAGTAGCATAGCTTTGAAGATTCAACCCCTTGTTTAACTTAGCTGATAAAAACTGTTAGAAGAGCAAGAAAATATAAATTCTCAATAAAAAAGTTGGAAGTTATTCAAGAAAACATAACTAATACTAAGTTGTGAGACACTAACTGGAGAAAAAAAATGCCATAGCTTAATTAATCAAACAAAAAGGAAAAGTTATTCACTAAAATAATGAAAGTGAATCCATAATATACTTGGTGTATCAAATTCATACCGAGCACAATCTGAAAGAGTCCAAGACAATAGGAAAACAACATAAAATACTTGGTGTATCTAGTTCACAAACTAGCCATATATTGGTTTTGAATGAAAACCAAAATCAAAGATCTGAAGATGCAAGCAGAGAGCCAGAAAACTCAGTACACCGAGAGAATACCGAAAGCCTTTTCTTCTCTGGTCCTATTGCACAGTTTCTTAGGAACTAAGAGAATCATTTTCTATAAATGTATTATTTTTTTCAAAAAGAAAATCACCCAAATCAAGGAAAGGAGGGGAGATCCAATCCAATACTTAGTGATCAAATGCTCCAAGTTATGAGAAAATTTAGATTCAATATTTGCAAGCCATTTCTTTTTACAGCATTTTTACATTAAAAGAAAACAAAATCCAAAATTGGAATGCCTAATAACCAAAAGATGAATACCATAACAACAACTTTCTAATTAAGAAAGGTATCATACAAAAAAGACAACTAATATTTTCACCTAACGCCTAAATAATCAAATTTACAATCCAAATCGCACAGAAACAAAGCATGCATCTTCCCATTTTCACAAGAGATAGATAAAATGAAGGAGATCCGTACAAATAAATAAACATATTCCCAAGCTTAATAAGCTCACTTAAAGTCCGTATCAGCACAGAGTCCAAAATGTAAAATTTATCCCTTTGAATATATGCACTGATTTTTTCAAAAACAAACCAATAAAAGAGTAAACTTTTTGGCACCATGAATCAAAACCTTCCAGTTTTTAACAGCAGCAACTAAAGAAGCAGATTTAGGGGCTAAAATCATAAAAACAAAAACACCCAGATCGACATTTGGAGTGAACACCAAGAAAGTGGGGAAGATCTGAGGGAAAAAGCAGAGATTTGTGATGCTGGGTGGGAGTAGAAGACAACAGTGGGAAGAAAATGTAATGGAAAAAGGCAGAGTAAAAACAAAAAACATACCTGAAGTGAGAGAAGAAGAGGAAATGATAGTTAGAGGAAGAGAAGAAGAGGAAGAGTTTTTGGGAATCCCATTCCTCTCTCTGTAAAAAAAGAAAGTCTTAGAGGTTGATATTCATTCTGTGTGTAAAGATATATATGATAATACAAATTTTATTTATTTGGAATATTACAGTTTTCTTTTTTTCTTTTTTTCTTTTTTTGTTTGAGTTTCAGCTGTCACTTGAGAGAGCCGCGACAATTGGTGGGTTGTCTTGTCCCGGACCGGTGCCTCCAAACCTGAGTAAAAATAATAAATCTAAATAAAATTAGATATTAAATTAAATAAAATATCATAGATGTGTATCTTTAAAGGCATAATGTAAAAAATCGTTTAACGTTAGACTGAATTGTTATTTTAGTCCATATATTTTTAATATTTCAGTCATCAACATTATTTTCAGTTAAAATTAAGATTAGGTAAAATTCGGCTCGAAAAAAAATAATTTTTTAATCTTGAGTACGAGTTTGTCCAATTTGAAAAATCAAATTTTATAAGTTTGTAATTTAGTCTCTGATTTCTTTTTTCTTTAATTCGCTCTTCATTTCAAGTCCATTTTGACTAAATTTAAACTAATATTCCTAAACTATTGTAGAATATCTATCTAGATTCAATTCATATTTTTGAAAATAATTTTTTCTATTTTTACAATTCAGCCTCTCAACTTTGTATTATTTCCTCATTTCTACAATTATTCTTTCGTTTTAAGTCCATTTTTTTAACCAAATACTCTTGAACCATGGTAGAATACTTATTCAGCTTCAATTCATATTTTTGAAAATATATTTCATATTTTTATAGTTTAGCCCTTCAACTTTGTATGATTTCCTCATTTTTTCAATTTCTCTTTCGTTTTAAGTCTACTTTGACCAAATTTAAATCAAATGCTCCTAAATCATTGTAGAATACTTATTTAGCTCCAGTCAACTGACCGAGACAAGTCGGAGATAAGTTCCTATATTCAAGACGGCAAGGTTTTAGCTACGACTTTTGACAGCTGCATGTTTCGCTTCACCCACAGATCCTCAAATAAAGCAGCTCATAGTATGGCGAAGGTGGGCTTACCGTCGTCGGCGGATCGTTTCTGGGTTGAGGAGGCTCCTCCGGCAGTCCAGGCGGTTGCCGATGAAGATTCACGCGGGCTTGCTCCACCATGAGAAGTTTTGCTTCTCATTTAGACAGGGGTTTCACCACAGATCTTCTCCCCGTTCATTTTAGACCTCTCCAACTTCATGTTTTCTCTTCTCTCTCAGAGTTCGATCGGAGGGGGTCTGCCGGTCTGTCGTTTTGTTTTGTTTCTAGACTCTTTGTGGCAGTTTTGTGCCGCTTCAGTTGTTGGGCTCTGCTATGGGCCGTATGTCGTTTTCTTTTCCTAATATATCACAGCCGGTTTATATTCAAAAAAAAAGTTTCCATTCATATTTTTAATAAAAAATATTCTTTTTGCAAATTAGTCTCTTAACTTTTGCATTTTATTCTATATGGTTCTTCAACTATAATTTTTTATAAGGATAATGACACAAATGCCCATTTACTTTGTAGTTTTTGTCAATGTGGTGTATGTACTTTTAAACTATGCAATGTGTCCCCTTTTACTTTGTTTTCGTGTTCTAGGCTAACAATGTTAAATGATAATGTGGCAGGGACACATGGCATTTTCATATGATACCATGTGTATTTTTATAAAATAAAATAAAATAAAAGGAGTTGGAAACAATTTATCTTTTTTTTTCTTTTTTTCAGGACAAAAAATAAATATTACATAAAATAAAGGATACAAAAACAATTTAACATTTTTTCTTTAAAGTTTTTCTTCATCTGCTACGCTTCTTCTTCTTTCTAACTCTTGTTCTTTCAAGAACAAAATCATGTCGATGTGATAGTCGCTGTAATCGCCGTTGTCGATTTCTCTCACCGTTCAAGCAATAAACACCACCAAATTGTAGTGCTTGATCTTCTTTATTGTTTTATCAGATTATTTCTTAAAAAACTTCAAATCACACAAAACCAAATATAACGACGGGTTAAAATGATCGGTACTTTTGGCATAAAGTTAAAAAAAAATGCCCCAAATGTTCTGACTAAATTGTCTGTAGTGGCGTTATTTTGATCTAAAGTGAAACGCTGAGAGTTAAATTACTCCAAAAATATAGGGACGAAAGTAATTATTCAGTCAAACGTTTGAAGTATTTTTTAACCTTATACATTTTTTTATTATGAGTGCTTTATTCTGAGTTTAGGAAAATTGTTATGTATGATAATTTTGAGCTGACCAAAAAAAAAATATTTATGCTTGAATTCAAATCCCCTTCCCAAATCCTTTTTTTTTTGTTTTTTTAATGGTTTAAAGGTGTATAAGGTAGTATTTTTAAATATTTTTAACCCTTTGACAATGCACATACATCTTATATATAAAGCGATTTAAACATATATCTCCTAGGATGAACATCATCCGCCTTTCTACTGGGACGCATGTTGAGTTCTTTATTTTCTTTGCTTTTAATTCTTAAATCAATCGTATGATTACGTATTTTATCATTTGATTGGTTGAAGTTAATTAAAATGATAATTAAATAAAATAAACTAATATTTTTTTGTTGATGTGTCATATTTAAAAAATGTTGATGTGACACTATATCATGTCAGCACTCAAGTACATGTAGATGTGTCATATTAACAAGCATTAATCGTCAGACAATTGACATTTTTCATCAAAAAAACGATTATTTTAACCAAAATAAAACGTTAATAATTAAAGTGTTTTAAAAAACAAAAGTTAAAGTGACAATTCAATCAAATGTCGGAGTTTTCTTTTTCCACTATGTATCTTTAAATTAGAACAAAAATCATATGCCCCCTTCTATGCCTCACACTAAAAATATTTAAAAATTAAATTCTATACTCTAACCCTAATTTTCACATTCTAAACCCTAAACTCTAAAAAATACACCATACCCCTAATTTCCTAAACTCTAACCACAACTCCTAGCCTTAGATCTTAAGCCTTAAACCTACTTTTTTTTAAGTGAGAACACCAAAAGAGGCATAATTTGGCGCAGACGATTTTCATCCTTAAATAATCTATCTTTTAACATGTTTTCCTTGAGTAAAAATCTCCTGCCCCTAACCATGCCTCCTTATATGCCCCCTACTAAAAAACACCTAAAAATTAAATTCTAAGCACTGACCCTAATTTTCATATCCTAAACTATAAACCCTAAAAATACACTATACCCTTAATTCCCTACACCCTAATCCTAAGTCACAACCTTAAACCTTAAACTCTAAACCCACTATTTTTAAAGTAGAGGCACTAATAAAGACATAATTAAAGGGTAGACAATTTTCATCTGTTTTCCTTTACTTGTATAACATGTGTCTTTTTCCCTTCTCGTTTCTTTAAATTTTCAAAGTTTTGACATGACAAGTATTGTGGATGAATTAGCGGGGTTCACAATCGACAACGATGAGGAAGAGGAACTACAATTAGATTTAGAGACTGATTTGTCTTAAAAGAACTATTTTGCGTGTTCGTTTATTACATCAAACTTGGTGAATTTCCAGTCAATAAGATTGACGTTGGCAAATGTTTGCATCCAATCGGGTACTTGACTTACGAGATGAAAAAGTTTAGTATGCTAAAACAAAGACTTAGAGATAGATTAATGTGTTAAACATAAGAATTTACACATAAAAACTATTGCAAATATTTGTTGAAACTAAATAGTTAGAAGTTTGTTAAATAAGTAGTTAGTTTGTTATAGTTTTAGTTGAGCATTATTTGTAAGTATAAATATGTGATGTGTAAATTAAATCATTTCAATGAGAACGAAATATTCTTAAAACCCATTTTAACATGGTATCAGTTTTAGCCAGGTTCTAAGCCCAATTTCTTTTTTTCTTTTTGGCCCATTCCTTTGGGTTTTGGTGTTTGGCGTTTCTATCGCCGTTCCTCTTAGGGTTTTCATTCTCTGTTTTTTATCGCCGTTTTTCCCCTCTTTCTTTTGCCCTAATTCTTCCACGTCGTTCCTCTTTGCCGCCGTTCTCATGGTTCATCCTACTGAAACTACCACGCCGGCGTCCGATTCGTCGGATTCCACCACTATCAACTTCAATCACCCCCTTTATTTGCATCCTTCTGACACACCGGGTTCGTTACTCATCTCTCACCAGTTAACCGGCGTCGACACTTATAATGTTTGGAGTCGATCGATGCGAATCGCTCTCCTTGCAAAGAACAAACTGGCGTTCATTGATGGCGACCGTTCTCGTGAAGATTTCCCGTCGGCGTTGCGTTCCCAGTGGGACCGTTGCAATGCACTGGTGCTTTCTTGGCTGCTTAACACCGTCAGCAAGGAGTTGTCTGCTGGTGTTGTTTTTGCGTCTGATGCAGCTCTCGTTTGGAGTGATCTTAAGGAGCGATTTGATAAAGTCGACGGTTCCAGAATTTTCTTTCTCCATCGCCAGATCTCTCTGTTATCTCAAGGTGATTCTTCTGTATCCTCCTATTTTACACGGTTGAAGCTTTTATGGGATGAATATGCTTCTCTTGTTCCTTTTTCATCCTGTGATTGTGATGCTTCTCAACGAAATCTGAAACATGTTCATCAGCAGCGACTTTTTCAGTTTTTAAATGGATTGAATGATACTTATGCTGCTATTCGTAGTCAGTTACTTCTTATGCAGCCTTTGCCGACGGTTAATCAGGCCTATTCCATGGTCGTACAAGAGGAGTCGCAACGGCTTCATTTGTCTGGTGTTTCTCCAGTTTCGGATTCTATAGCTATGTTCTCTAGTGCTTCTGCTCCTTCTGGTTCTCGTCGGCGTTTTTCGGGGTCTTGTGATCACTGTGGAGTCAAAGGTCACAAGCGAGATCAATGTTACCGTCTCATCGGATTTCCTCCTGACTACAAGTTTGGTCGTAAGCGTAATGCTCATGCTGTTTCGACTGCCTTGAATGCAGTTTCTGATTCTGCCTTGCCTGTTGTGAAGGATGCTTCTGATGATTTTGATGTTGTGGTTCCACCTGTTGTTTCTGCTGCGCTGGTGGTTCCATCTTTCACTCCTGATCAATATCGTCAGATTCTTGACTTATTGCATCAACCGTCTGTTAATTTGGCAGGTAGTGTTGGTAAGGTTTCTTGGATCTTGGATTCTAGTGCCTCTGATCGTGTGTTATCTGATTTTAGGTTTTTGGTTAATCCTATTGCTTGTTCTCGTCGTTTGGTTCATCTTCCAAATGGAAATACTGCTTCAATTACTTTTTCGGGTTCATTCTTTTTTGATTCAGTTCATTCTCTTTCCAATGTTCTTTATGTGCCAAATTTTCATCATAATCTTTTATCTGTATCTCGGTTAATCACAGACTTAAATTGTGTGGTTATCTTCTATTCTAATTTTTGCTTGTTGCAGGATCTCTCCAATGGACAGATCAAGGGGATTGGTAAGGCTGTTGGAGGCCTTTTTGTTCTTGATTCTCTTTTGCTTCCTGGTTTGTCTGTTACATCCTTGTCTTCTTCTTCTATTTCTGTTTTTTGTAATGCTGTTCATTCCTTGAATAATAATTCTGTTTGGCATGCTCGTTTGGGGCATATTTCTGCTGTTAAAATGAATCAGATGCCTTCATTTTCTTCTTTGCGTATTGCTCCTAACTGTTTTCATAATTGCTCTATTTGTCTTAAGGCTCGACAGACTCGTTTACCTTTTCCTAGTAGTATTTCTAGGGCTACTAAACCTTTTGAGCTAATTCATCTCGATTTATGGGGTCCATATAAGGTTTCTACACATCAGGGTTATCATTTTTTTCTTACAATTGTAGATGATCATATTCGAATGACCTGGATTTACTTGTTTCGTCTTAAATCTGATACTATTTTACATCTTAAGAATTTTTTTAATTATGTTCAAACACAGTTTTCTGCCAATATTCATGTTATTAGAAGTGACAATGGATCTGAATTTTTTAATTCAGATCGTTCCACCTTGTTTCATTCTAATGGCATTCTTCATCAAAGTACTTGCGTTCATACCCCACAACAAAATGGTGTAGCTGAACGCAAGCATAGGCATATTCTAGAGGTTGCTTGTGCTCTTAAATTTCATTCTAATGTTCCTTTGAAATTTTGGGGTGAATGTGTTCAGACTGCCTGTCACATTATCAATCGCCTTCCATCTTCAGTCTTATCTTCCAAATCTCCATTTGAAGTTTTGTTTCAGAAACCTCCTGATATTTCCTATTTTCGAGTCTTTGGTTGTTTCTGTTTTGCAACCACTCCTAAATCTTCTGATAAATTTGCCTCTCGAGCCATACCTTCTGTGTTTCTAGGCTATTCTTCTACCCAAAAGGGTTATGTCTTGTTTAATTTGGCAGAGAAGTGTTTTTTTGTTAATAGGGATGTTAAATTTTTTGAAACTGTCTTTCCTTTTCATTCTCTTATTCCATCTTCTTCTCCTTTCTTTCCTTTTTTGATCCTTCCTTTGATGATGACTTTCTTTGTTCTCCTTCTATTTCTGCTAGCACTCCTACTGTTCCTACTAATCATTCTTCTATTCCTGATACTAATACTGATGTTACTACTTCTTCTGCAAGTAATCCAGTTATTTCTGATCCTAATGCCTCTTCTGTTACTAATACTGATATTGTTGAACCTGCTTTAACCCCTAATTCTGCTGATATTTCTGATTTGCCTTCTGTTCCTCAATTTTCTGTTCCTGAGGAGCCTCGTAAATCTTCCCGTGTGTCACGGCAACCAGGATGGTTAAAGGACTTTATTTGTTCCCCTCGCCCTTCTATTTCCTTTACATCTTCTAGTTTTTCTTACTCTCATTTACCTTCTTCTACTCAAATTTTTCTTTCTTCTACATCTCTTCTTGAGCCCTCTTCTTTTTCTGAGGCTGCTAAAGATCCAGCATGGGTTCAAGCAATGAAGGATGAAATCCAGTCCCTTCAATCTAATAACACTTGGTCTATGGTTTCATTACCGGCTGGGAAGTCAACCATTGGTTGTAAATGGGTCTATCGCATCAAATATCATGCATCTGGTGAAGTTGAGCGTTACAAGGCTCGTCTGGTGGCCAAGGGGTATACTCAACAGCATGGTATTGATTTTTTGGATACTTTTTCCCTATTGCAAAGATGGTGACTGTTCGAACTACTCTTGCACTAGCTTCCTCTTTTCAATGGCCCATTTTTCTAATGGACGTTCACAATGCCTTTCTTCAAGGTGATCTTCATGAGGAGGTGTTTATAGATATGCCTGAGGATTTTTGCAGCCAGGGGGAGAAGATGGTGTGTCGGCTGCAAAAGTCATTGTATGGACTTAAGCAAGCCTCAAGGCAGTGGAATTTGAAGCTAACAGAAGCATTGTCTCTTGCTGGGTATGTTCAAAGTAAGATGGACTATTCATTGTTCACAAAGAAACAAGGGGACAAGATTGTGATATTGTTAGTATATGTGGATGACTTGTTGATAACTGGAAATGATGACAAGTTGATCTTGGAATTAAAAGAATCCTTGAATCAGAATTTTAAGATGAAGGACCTTGGTACCTTGAAATTTTTTCTTGGAATTGAAGTATTGAGAACCAAGGAAGGAATTCTTCTAAACCAAAGGAAGTATGCCTTAGAATTAATTAATGATGTTGGCTTATGAGGAGCAAAACATGCATTAACTCTTTTGGAACAAAATCAAAAGTTGACATCCATTGAGTTTGATGAACACTTCAATGGAGATCTCAAAGATGAGTTATTATCAGATAAAGTTGTTTTTCAAAGACTAATAGGAAGACTAATATATCTGACTCATACACGACCAGATATAACATTTGTAGTACATCATCTCAGCCAGTTTATGCAGAATTCTAAAGTCTCTCATATGAAAGCAGCATTACGGGTAGTGAGATATGTTAAAAAGGATCCTGGAAAAGGATTATTCTTTAAAGCAAGAGGAGATTGTGAGATTAAGGCCTTTTGTGATGCGGATTGGGCGGCTTGTCCTATGTCAAGACGTTTAGTTACAGGTTTTTGCATTAAGATTGGAGATGCACTTGTCTCCTGGAAATCAAAGAAACAAAGCACCATTGCAAGGTCATCAGCAGAGGCAGAATATAGAAGCATGGCCATGACTGCTTCTGAAATAGTTTGGATATAAGGGCTACTTGAAGATCTTGGGGTAAAGAAGAAAAAACCAGCCTTGTTGTACTGTGATAACAAGGCAACATTACAGATCGCTGCAAATCCTGTTTATCACGAACGTACAAAGCATATCGAGATCGACTGTCACTTTGTGCGTGAGAAGATACAAGAAGGACTTATCAGAACAGATTTCTTGTCTAACAGAGCAGGTTGCAGATGTCATGACCAAAGGACTCAGTTCACAGCAGCATGACAAACTGATTTCCAAGCTTGGGATGAAGAACATTTTCCTTCCTCCAGCTTGAGGGGGAGTGTTGAAACTAAATAGTTAGAAGTTTGTTAAATAAGTAGTTAGTTTGTTATAGTTTTAGTTGAGCATCATTTGTAAGTATAAATATGTGATGTGTAAATTAAATCATTTCAATGAGAATGAAATATTCTTAAAACCCATTTTAACAATATTTGACTTATCAAAGGCTCAATCCTCCACGTTGATCTTAATGATACCCTTAGGATCCAAGGGTTCGACATCGAGCTAGCATGGTTATTCAAAACTCATCATCGGGAGGGCATCGACAACTAGTACGACACTCGCAAGGCCTAGTCCGAAGCCATCTCAAATCTCAATCCACTCTAACACCAAGCTAGCATAGTTATTCAAAACTTATCATCGGAAAGGCATCGGCAACTAGTATGGCACTCGCAAGGCCTGGTCCGAAGCCATCTCAAATCTCAATCCACTCTAGCACCGAGCTAGCATGGTTATTCAAAAGCGAAGGCGGCAGCTGAGTTGCACGGATGCGATCTTTATATAGTAGCATGTAATTTATTCTTGGTCCAATATGATGAGACGTTAAGTCACTTAATAAAGTTAGAGTTTTGCGTTACTCGATCCAAATTAATAGATTAATAAATTAAATACTCGTGATTATAAAAAATAGAAACTAACTCGAAAAAATGAGATAATTACTAAAATCAAATAGGTAATAACATTTTTTTTTTCTTTTTTTCCCCTTCCCGTTACCTTCTTAAGAAATTGTTACCAACTAAAGCCACATTAGGTCTCAACATCAAAATGTGAACCCCATGGCTACTTTTTCAATCCAACAAAGTGATTTTTTCATACGAAGAAAACTAACTTGATCCCTTCATAATTTGTAGTCCTGCTCAACGATTAAAGGACGAAAACGATCCGCTCCTCGTCCTCCTCCTACCGGAGATAATTGCATTTACTTCGCCTATAGCCGACTCTTGCTTGTCTCTATCTTTCAACTCCTCGATCTCCCGTACCGCTTCTTTCAACTCCGGTCTCGTTTCGGGATCGTCTTCGCAACAACTCAACCCAATCTTCAAAAGATTTATCATCTCTCCCTTGCTATTCTTGGTCCCCGACATCTCGACGTCGAAAACTTCACTCGTTCTCTTCTCCTTCACCATCCCATTCACCCATGTAGCTAAATTCGTGTTACTATCGTAACTCGGTGTCAGATAGTTCTCGGGGAACTTACCGGTTAAGATCTCGAGTATCACTATCCCCAGGCACCACACGTCCGTCTTCCGATTAATACGCCCGTTTATGGCTTGCTCCGGCGATTTGTAAGCGGTCATGTGCATGTGAGCTTGTTCCTGGTTGATCACCGGTCTTAAAGCATAATCGCACAACACTGCCTCAAAATTCTCATTTAGAAGCACATTGGAAGATTTCAAATGACCATGCGGCACGATTAGGGTGGGGAGTTCGTGGTAGAGATAAGTTAAACCTTTGGCCACACCCTTCACGATCTTCAATCGAGTTCGCCAATTAAGACTGGGTTTATCTAAGGAATGGTTGCCTGGACAAAGCATGTTGTAAATAATTTCAGTCAGTATTTGAAAAAAATTTCTCTAAAATATAAACAAATATTGTCATATAATCACATCAATATATTAAAAAAAATAAAAATAAAGAAAGCAGAAAACATTTAAAGAAATGTCAAGGTGTATATGGAAATCATCTGCCACTTTTCGTTGCCTCTATTTATGCCCCACACTCAAAATTAAGTTTAGGGTTTAGGCTTTAGGGTTTTAGGTTAGAGTTTAGGGAATTTAGGGTATGGTATATTTTTAGGGTATAGGGTGTAGAGTTTATAATTTAGAATTTAGGGTTAGGGCTTGTAATTTAATTTTTGTAATGTTTTTTAATGTTTGGGCATAAGTAGGGGCACTGAAAAGGGGCAGAGGATTTTTATCCAAATTAGGATGGAAATCATCAGCCCCTTTTCGGTGCCCCTACTTATGCTCCACGCTCAAAATTAAGTTTAGGGTTTAAGTTTTTAAGTTAGGGTTTATGGTTAAGGTTTAGGGAATTTAGTGTAGGGTGTAGGGTTTATAATTTAGAATTTAGGGTTAGAGCTTGAAATTTAATTTTTGTAATGTTTTTTAATGTTGGGGCATAAGTAGGGGCACCGAAAATAGGCATAAGATTTTTATCCTGGTAATTAACCTTATGACTGAAAATGTAGGACCATAATTGACCAAATTGTATTAGAGGGACTAAATCCAAAAGAAATACATAATACAAGAACCTTTTATAAAATTTGACCAATATGTTTTTTGCGATGAACAAGATAGCATTTTCAACTTTGATGATGGCAATGTGCTATACTCAACCCTACTAGCTACAATATCAAACAAAGTTTTTAATTTTTTTTGGTTCACCTTGATTTTTGAATTCGAATCTTGATCACTTTTAGTCTTCTTGATAAGATGGCATGATTTTAGAGGTGTCACGTCGTTAAAGGACTAAAATGTAAAATTTATTAAGTTCAAAGATTAATATGGACTAAAATAAAATTTAGAGATTAAATCGAGAAAATTATCTCTAAAATTTACTTACCATGTAGATGACTTGCCAAGCTGCCATCCTCCAAGAAATGGGAAACCAATAATTTCTCTTCTTTCCTATAGTAATAAGCCTCAAGTGGCAGCAAATTGTCATGGTTCAACCTTCCTAATCTTCTCATGTGCTCATGAAACTCCTCCCTCCCCACGTTGTTCATCTGTTTATACCTCTTCACCACTACAGCTTCCCCGTTCGCCAACACCGCCTTGTACGAAGCTCCGAAATTCCCACTCCCGAGTACCTCGGCCGAGGCTCTCAACAGATCATGCAAATCGAACCTATCGGCATCACCTTTCATGAATATCAATTTCGAGTAGTCGACGGGCCTCTTCGTCACGCCTTGTCCGCTCTCCGAAGCCTTAACTTTGTCTTGGTCGACATTCGAAGTTCGCAACTTGTAGGAGTCGTCCCCGTATGACCCCTTACCACATTTTCGTTTCCTCTTGGAGAAAATGAAAATGGCTACTGCAATAAGTACTAGGAATAACAATATAGACATCACGATCAATGCAATTTGTAAAGCAGATGTTGTCTTTTTATACACGGGCGGAAGTTGGGGGCTCGCTGAGGCCGTGGCCGAGGCCGAGG
This sequence comes from Hibiscus trionum, assembly GCA_030270665.1. NCBI lineage: Eukaryota > Viridiplantae > Streptophyta > Magnoliopsida > Malvales > Malvaceae > Hibiscus > Hibiscus trionum. The sequence continues at coordinate 1,977,473 of BSYR01000021.1, read as the reverse complement.
GGACCGGTGATGGACTAGGTGCAGGACTGGCCATGGACATGGTGCAGTTTTGCAGAGGCGGTCCACATAAATTCTTATTGCCTGCAATAACATATGAAAGATATGACAATTTTTCTTAAAATTTCCTTTCGAAGTCGTCGGAAATAGTTTCCGACGACTTCTCAATGTATTGTAATTTGTAAATGCATGAATTCAACAACTACCTTCAAACATGCTTGCAGTCATGCGGCTTAAACTTGCAGGAATTGGACCTTCTAAAAAATTGTTAGCAAGGTTGACCACCTTCACATTTTGCTTAAACTCAGGTATCCGACCAACAAATCGGTTCCCCTCCAATTTTACGACAGAAAGCTTAGGCAATGTCGCCAGCGATGTCGGAATCGTACCGGTAAAAGCATTGTTTGCTAGAAACAGGTTCCTCAAGGATCTCATGCCTTGGAATGCATTATCAGGAATGTCCCCGGTGAAACGATTATTCGACAGATACAAAGCCTTCAACTCACCTAATTTCTTTATTTCAGGAATTTCACCTTCGAAATTATTGTTCATCAGGCTTATAATGCGCAACGTCGGCACCGCATCGAGAATTTCGATATTCACCATCCCTCCTAGCCCCATGTTTTCAAGCTGCAAACCCCATATTTTGCTCCCGACGCAGAGCACGCCGATCCAATTCGCTCGGTCCCCGTTACATGGTTGAACCGAAGCATTCCAATTGCTAAGGGATGAAGGGTTTGTTAATGAATCCTTAAACGTTAAAAGATTCAAAATATCCGAATCTTCGCCATTCGACATGAACACAAATTGTAATAAAGACAGAAGCACAATAAGTAACGATAGGTTCGGTGTGCGCACAAGCCTAGCTATGTGCGTGCCCATCACCATCTATACAACATGAAAAACGGTGGCTAAACAATCGATAGAGTATATTGTCACGGGGCTAGAATTTCGCAGCAATGTCTATTATTTCTCTTGATAATCTAGAATCCTTTGATTTTGTTTCTTTGTCGGAAAAAGACGATCAAAACGGTAAGAAGAACAAGGCTACGAAGGTACGTTTTTCGACGTAAAATGCTAAAAAAAACAGAAGAAATTGGTAAGGAAATGTTTTTTAATTACAAAGAAGTGATGAAATTAGATGATCAAAGAGTTGTTGGATTGGAGTGAGCAATTCTATATTCAAACCTAAAGGAAGATATTGTGGTTTAAACATCGAGTCATACGCATTGGAGAGATATAAGGCTAACCTTTGAATTCTAATCCGGTTTGAACACTATAGGTTAGGGAAGTTTAAACTGTTTTTCCATTTATAGTTTTGTCTGAAAAGCTTTTCGTAAAGCTATGTGTATTTCATACTTATTTCTCTCTTATACTTGCTTATTTTACATTCTAGGTCAAATTCTATGCAAGGTCACTATACTATATGTTTTTGGTAGATTTAGTCTTTCTATTTTCCGAAATTTACGTGTTTTCAGTTCCGAAGCGAATTTTTTTTTGTTAGTTCCATATTATATGTGATATATACAAAAATATATGTGTCACATTGAAGAAACTTGAAAGTTGTTTGACTAGTACATCTAGAGTGTTTTCAGATGTTTATAGACTTCAAGAAAACATGAAGATGTTTGGTGTTGATGTTAAAAGTGACGCGTGCTCGTAATCGAATGAAGACTTTTCCGTGCACGTATCATAAAATTTGTTTGCTGATTTTTTTAACAGGAAAAGGATACAACAATCTAATATGGTGGATCACAATACATTTTAGGTGATCCTTGAGTTTGTTTTGTTGTTGTGGTCACGGACGGAGCTATATTATCATTTGCCCCCCTAGTTTTTCTAAAAATTATGTTTTACTCCCTCAAGTTACTATTCTGGCTCCGTCTTTAGTTGTGGTACTTATTGTTTAAGGCTCTGATTGTATTCTGATCATGCTCTTTGGAGGGTCGATCTCACACATGTTGGAGTTTTCTACAAATTACATGATTGTTGATCTCACACTTGATATTTTAGACCATCAAGGCCTAGTGCAATCAGATGTAGAGCCATGCACAAAATTCCCATTTCAAATCCATTGGTTGGTTTGCATGCATGGGCATGGAGGTGGGCATAACCGTCGCGGACAATAGATTTTCGATCTCGACAGTGCCAACTTGCAACGATCAGCTTCAGCCGACCAGACCAAGAATCTATCGACGACTGACAGGAGACAGTTTTTTTTATAATATGCATGTTTGTCTTACGAACACGAGACAGTTTGAGAAACTCATAACCCAGCAGCCTGCAGATTTCTTCCATTTGGTTTAACAAGAAGTTGAAGGGAACGTTTAACGACAAGAAAGTGGTAATCATGAAATAATTTAACACACGTGTCAATAAATAGGGAGCAAGAGGATTCTTGTTCCCTAGATTTCCGATTCAATTTTAACAATTCAAGGCTCCACGTTGAAGTTTATATATTTTCAATTTCCTTTTTTAACCCCTTTTATTTTTATAATTTGATAAAGTTAGGGATAAAGGGTTTAATATATCATACGAGCATATATTTAGTATCAGTTAAAAAAATCTATACAAATATAGATTAAAATAATTCCTTGGGTTGATTTACTATGAGCAGAGATTTTTTCTGTTTTTCTTTTTTGCAATTGATTCACAACGTTGCTTGTTTTGTTTGTTAATTTGTTTGTTCGTAATATAATAAATTTAATACTTTATATTTAAAAATTTTGACACTGCACCCTTCAGACACACCCTCTGACAATTTGTCGCACTCTATGTTACTGTCCCTCAGCTCAATAATCGACAAATGTGATAGCTAAACAATCACAATCACTTCACTATTGGACAACTAACATACTAACGAAACATGCCCATTTATGACCTTAATGTCGCCTGCTAGTAGACATGGTCACTTCACTAAAAAAAATTAAATACGAAGGGTTAATTTTATTGAATTATCTTGAATTAAAACCAGATTAATAGAATCTATATGTTTAGAGGACTACAATTGTCGTATGTCAAGTGGTTTGTTTCAATTTTAAAGGCAGAGTGACATAATTGTCATAAAATTTTAATTGAATGACTAAATTGTTACTTTTAAAAGAAAAATTACTTGTTTGTTACCAAACCTATAATTAAATTACTTGCGATTAAGTGACCATTTGTTCACAAAAATTAAAGTGAGTACAAAATTGTTACTTTTAGAAGAAAAGTGACATGTTTGTTATCAAACCTATGGTTGAGTGACTAAATTGTTTTTATTAGAAGAAAATTGACTTTTTATTACTAAATCTATAATTAAGTGACTTGTAATGTATTTTACCCTATTTGTTTCTTCTAAATTGGCTTTTGCTTTCCGTTATCCGACTCCTCCCCTCTTTCACAAAGTATATTATAATATTACGAATTAAAGCAAATCCCCAATTTCCCCCAATCCCCGCCAAACCCTACAGCGAAAACCCTAATTCAGTTTCTGCTTTAATTCTGATTTGCAGCTCTCTGTTTGTTTTCAAAACAAAGACCTCTGGATTTTTGCATTTCCTCAACGCGCTACCTTCATATAGTTTTTCTTTTGAAGAGAAATTGAGAAGCGAATGGAAGGTATACCACACCCAATACCCAGAACGGTAGAAGAGGTCTTCAATGACTTCAAGGGCAGACGCTCTGGCTTGATTAAGGCTCTCACCACCGGTTCGATTCCTTTATTTTTTTAATTTGGTTGTGGAAATTACAAAGAAATTCAATTAATTTATTTGGGTTTTCTTATGGCAGATGTTGACAAGTTCTACCAACAGTGTGATCCTGGTAGGTTTACTTTTTCTCTTTTCTTGTCCCCTATGTTTCATCGTTCTGCTTGTTAAAGGTGTGGCAGCGTTGAATGCGCTTGTGTATTTGAACTGCTTGTCCTCTTTAATGTCGCACTCAGAATTACTTATCATGGCTTTAGATTTGATTTCAATGAATGTACCTTAACTTCCAGTTCCAGGGAGCAGTTTGGGTTCTGATTCTGTTTAACAAATCACAACTGAATGTGGTGCTAATAGCAATTTGGTTGAATTGAATATTTATTTTTCTACCTGATTATGATTATGATTATGTTTTACTAGAAAATTTCGAGTCTAATAATTGAATATGTCTCTATCCTGATTCGTTCTTTATGACGTAAGACTTGATAATGTCTTTGATGTTTGTTATATAATTCATTTCAGCTAGCTTATACTTTCAAATTTCTGGGGTTTACTTTTGTTTTCCTGAATGTATTAAATTTATTTTCAGAGAAGGAGAACTTATGCCTATATGGACTTCCAAATGAGACATGGGAAGTTAACTTGCCTGTTGAGGAGGTGCCTCCTGAGCTCCCAGAACCTGCATTGGGCATAAACTTTGCTAGAGATGGAATGCAGGAAAAGGACTGGCTGTCGTTGGTTGCAGTTCACAGTGATTCGTGGTTGCTTAGTGTTTCTTTCTATTTTGGCGCTCGATTTGGGTTTGGCAAGAATGAGAGGTATGTTTGCTTTTTCTTTGTCAAATATCGCTTACAAAGTTTATTTTTTTCAATTCATGCTAACTGCATTTCCCTCTCTGTCTACCATAGTTAAATACTAGTTCTATGTTCTTAGGTTGACTATTGTTGGATCTTAAAATTCAGATTTTGAGGAAGTTATCTTCAAACGAGTATTAACATTTTATTTGCATGGTTACCATTTGATTGGTCAATCATTCAAAGCACCAAGTTTATGGATGATGCAATTCTACATTTACAAAATTGTGGAAAGCCTGTTTGTTCTTCATTTCTAGCTTTAATGTTTTTTTTATCCTTTTGTTTTGGGTTTGGTAATAACCAACTTTCGAAATATTCTGCCTTATTTTTAATTATCTGGGAAAGTGATTGTCTTTTTCGTTTTGTATAAATACATTTTGCTCAGTTTGAGAACACAGCTTGGGCCCGCGAGGGAATTCTGGATGCAAAAATGCTAAATGAGATGCTCTTTTCCCGTTTACTTCTTGAATATTGTTATGCAATGTTGTCAAGTTCTGCGCTTTAGCACCAGATAATAAAGGTCCCTCAAATCCTTTGGGGTGAGGCACATTTTATTATGCACACACTTAATGCTTATAAGTACACTTATTTTAATATTAGTTGTACGTTTACCAGTAAGAGAGCTCTCTAGTTCATAATAGTTAATCTTTCAATAACAAACATGGGATCATCGGGAAATCATGTATTTCAGCCAACAGAAAAAGAAAACTCTATGTTTTTTAGGATAAATTGGACGACTTTTTAGTTTATCAAATTATCAATCATACATCTTAAGCTTATTTTCTATATATATATATATATATACACAAACACAGATGGAAAATTGCATGCATGTACATATTGCTCCTTTACTCTGACGGACATTTTCTTTTGCCCTTCACCTTGGGAAATATAAGGATTCTAACACCTAGAGTGCATCTTGTGCCCTTGACAACACTGCTAAAGTCTATTCTAATGCTTACATATAATTGCTTTCCTATTAAAGAGAAATTGCTTTCTTGCATGTGTATGTTCAATATAGCTAAGCTATGCTCAAACATAGCTCTAATTGAAGTTAGCTCAATAAATGCATATAGGCACGTGAATATACATTGTTTGGGTTTGTCCATTTGCTTGGTGCCAGTGTTGTCAAGGTGGGCCTAAGGTGCAGTGAAAAATGGGGATTAGACTTCAGATATGCTTAGACAGGGTGGTTTAAAGGGGCGCTCGCCTTTTGGCGCTTTAGTGTGCCTTGGGCTTCAAAGCAAGGCAAGAAAAAAGCTGTCTTCACTGATACTATGCTGTTTTACTAATGAGTGATGTTTATTTCTCTAAAAAAATAAAATATTTTAATAAAAATATTATTTGTCTGTAATGTGAGTTTTATGAATGTTTATATTTAAATTTATGACTCATGTTAAAATTGAAATTATTTTAAAATTTTTAAAAATAAAATTTGAAATTATTATTATTATCACAAATTTATGTTGTTTTAATTAAAAATACTTCATTTCTTTTATTGTTTATTTATTATCTTGTTTATTTTATTTCTTGTTTACATAAACTCCATAATTTTCCATATACATATATATATATAGTTATTTATATGTGTGTGCCTCATTTTACTTGGGTGAGTGCTTTTTTTGCACCTTATGCCTTGGGTTATATGGAGGTCTTAGTGCCTTGAGTTTGCCTGGCGCCCTTGATAACACTGGTGGGTGCTTGTTCTTTTCTTTTCTTTTGTAATAGAGAAGTGAAAGGTGAAAAAATAGAAAATGAACTGAAAACAAGGGACAAATGGCAAGAGTTGAAAAGCAAATGGCTAAGCAAACTGAGCCTTGATGATTAATAGGACAGGACTTGCTTAGGAGGATATCTTACACATGGATTTCTCTCAGGGATTTGGAATTTAAATTTTAAAGAAGCAAAATGAGTCCTCAGTTCCATAGTTGCAGTGGTCTGGGGGTAACAGTGAGGAAGCATATATGACTGAAAGATAAAACAGTAAGGAACAAGACTGTTGTGCTTGAAAAGGAAAGACTCTGTTTGCTGGGGATATGTAGAACAATACCAGTTCACTTGCTATTTCCATAATATCAACCAATAACTCCTCATATTATCTTATCCGGTGTAATCTGAATTAGATACAGCTAATAGGGTTCTTAATTTTGTCTTATTTTGCAGGAAAAGACTCTTCCAGATGATAAATGACCTTCCATCCATATTTGAAGTTGTCACAGGAAATGCCAAGCAACCAAAAGATCAATCTGCCAATCTCAATGGCAGCGGCAAAAGCAAATCAAGTGCTAAGGCGGTATTGATTGTTCCCTGTCTGTTTTCCTTTTATATGTGCCTCTCTTATTTAATGTCACATTGATAACTTGCTGCTTGCAGTCTCGCCAATCTGAACCCCAGACTAAGATGGTAAAGATGTCTCCGCCATCAAAGGACGAGGATGAGAGTGGGGAAGAAGATGAAGAGGATGATGAACAGGGCGCCACTTGTGGTGCATGTGGGGATAGCTACGGCACTGATGAATTCTGGATTTGCTGCGATATCTGCGAGAGATGGTTCCATGGAAAATGCGTGAAGATTACACCTGCAAAGGCTGAACATATCAAGCATTATAAGTGCCCAAGTTGCAGTAGCAAAAGGGCTAGAGTTTGAAAGTAGGTCCGAAACTGGACTTATAACCAGTTGAAATGAAGCAGGCAAGGTTCATAGCTTTGTTGTCACAGTTTGGAAGTAAAACAGAGTAGCTCTTTTAGTTGGTGAATGAATGTTGCAGTTTTTTTTAGTTTCATCCGTGTGCTTCTGCTTTGTTTTCGGGACCAACCAATGTGGTGGCAAAATCATTCGTTGGAAGGCCGACTAAGAAAACCGCAATATTCGGTTGTCTGAAAGAATTCTTCTATTTTTATTGAATGTTATTTGCTAATAACTGACTTTTGTTTAAGGTCTAATTCATAAACTAAGTGATTTTTTGCTTCTTTTAGAATTTCACTGTCTGACCCTATTACCACAGTACTCCATTTCATATGCCTCAAAGATTAACATAGAATACATGTGAACTTGTATAATCACTTTATCAGGATATCGATTATTTTAACTGCAAAAGGGGAATATAATGCCATTTCTACTTTACCAATTACTCCACATGACACGTGTAATTGTTTATTTTGTTATTATTTTAAGATTGAAATATTTACGTCCGTTAAAAATAAATTGTTATCTAATGAATGCATTACATGTTACATATTTTTAAATAATAAGATCTTTATTTTTTTTCAAAAAAATAAATGATAAACTACGTGTTATCTGAAGTGTTAAATAAATGATAAAATGCCAAGTGAATTGAAAACATTCTAAACACTCCACAACTCAATATAAAGTAAAATATTTAAATTAAACTTATATAGCTTAGATTTGACTAAACTTTTATTTATATATATCGAAATAGAAGGAAGGATTTCTAAATTTACGATAAAAACGTATAAGAAATGGTAAAATAAACATTAAATCTACATTCAGGAGATAAATTATCAAGCTAATGAGGGTTATGAACTCAATAACTAAAATTTAATAAATTAATAATAAAAAGTAACCAAAACATAACTATTCAATTTTAATGATCAAAATAAAATACCACGGAAACAAAAATATTAATGTAGTTTACCATTTTTCTTTCTCATAAATAATACCTGTCTAAATAGTAACTTAATTAACGAAACATTATAATTTTTAATTGAGTTGGTGTTTAAGTTAATTGGTTACATAAAATTTAATATAAATATATTGTACTAATTAATTTGCTTAGCAAAAAATAGTAATTAATTATTTGATAATAAAATATAGACACCATAGTTTTCTTCTTTCTTTTTATTTTCCAAAAACACTTGAGTATTTAAATGAAGGGTTCCAATCCCAAACTTGAGTCCCAATTCGCGAATAGCCAAATTTAAATTAAAACCCTAAAAAAAGTAGAGGAAATCATCGACAAATTGAAAATTTTAGGGAAAAAACCCATACAATGCACGGAACCGATGAGCTAAGCATAGATGAGTTGGCCTCAAATCTCTCTACGTATAAGGAACAGCTTCAGCAGGTTTCGATTTTTTTTTTCTTTTAAAATTTTCGACTCAATACTCGCAATAAGCTTTAATTTGCAAGAAAAATTTTCTGCCGAATTAAGCATGTTACGATCCATGCATGTGTTTGAACTAGATTCTTGTTTTCGAATGAATAATTTGTGTTTTAGGGTTTTGTTTTTATTACTAGTATGTAAAAAGAGGCATTTCATGATTAACTTTGCTTGTTGAATAATTGGAAGAATTTTATGTGTTCTGGTTAATTTTATTCAACAGGACTTGCAAGACCCGACTAATTAGCTGATTTTGGTAAAAATCAGGTTAGACAGCTTCTGGCAGACGATCCTGGAAATGTTGAATATGTGGACATGGAAAAGGAACTCGCTGAGGTGATTCTTTCTTATGATTATTTTCTCTTTTTTTTTGTTCTTGCATTTTATTTTTATTGTAGCTTTATCTTCTTTCTTGTTTGTTCTTTGCCCTGTTTTGTCATGTCATGGTTACAATACGGTTATTCTGTGTGGAAATGGATCCAACACTTACCGTCGCCAAAAAAGTGATCATATATCAGTTTTAGATTGTGGGTGTTTTTTAGATGTGATTTTTTTTTTTTTTTGATAAAGTGATGAAAATATCATTTCTCTTCCTTCCCTCTTTTGAAGGAATCAACATGTTGCTCAAAGAAGCAACATCAATTAACTGCTAATGGTAATGGCACTGCTGGAGGTGTGTTTTCATTTGAGTGTTGAAAAGGTGAGGGTGGTTCATATATTAAAAGAGTTCACAGCTGCAGAATGTGAACTTTAGCGAGAAAAAGAAATTTCTGAAATATTTAGCTTTGGCAAGATGCCCATCACTTTCATATTGATTCCTTTGCAGGTGTGCTATGTGTCGTGATGATCAGCCTGCTTCTCAGTTCTCATTCACCTGATTTGCGATGTTCATCTTGAGATTCTAAGTTTGAAATATGATAAAATTCACCCTTTATTGTTTTACTAAATATATAGGCTTGTTTAGATGTATGCTTGTGCTGAAACTTTGGCATGCAGGTGATTGCTCTTACAGAGGAACTGCTTGCAACTGCGAAGCAAAATGAGATTCCTGGATCAGATATTGGGGCTAGTATTAATGCACCCGCTGCACAATTGAAGGTGATTAAATTACCTAATGAATTGTTGATTTACTTTTGTAGTTAATTTTGTTTGTCAGAAGCAGTGCTTTATTCACAAAGGAATGATTCTGAATTGAAATGTAAACTTTATTTCCTTTTTTTATACAAATTTTGTAATTGTATGTGTGAGATGTCACAGATTAGTTTACTACCCAGTTTTGTCACATAACCAGTCCTGTCATATGAATGTATTTAATGTAAGCAGTTCTTGGATGTCATAACTGTGGTAGCATACGATTGTGTAGTTGGGACAACTGATTGAAAAACATTTTTTTACTGGAATTGAACTTCCTAATCCCCAACCATTTCCTTGGTTTTAGTTCATTACATGCATTGGAAAATCCATTTTGGTCAAGTAGGGAACCTGAAACATTCTTTAAATATATATTCTTGCTGGTGCATGAGTTCTCTTTATTCATTTAGTCACTAACATCTGATGAATGCTTTTCTTTTATCTAGGGAACCGTGAAAACATCAGATTATGAGGATAAATTTCCTGTTGGCACGAAAGTTCAGGCTGTCTGGAGTGAAGATGGAGAATGGTACGTTTAGAAACAAGGCTATTTTTTGTTTTAGCCAATAGTTTCTTCCCCTCCCATATCTTTTACCTACTTTTCTGTTGGATTTGTTTTATATTTAGGTATGATGCAACTATTGAGGCTATTACACCAAATGGGTATCATGTCTCTTACCTTGAATGGGGGAACAAGGAAGAGGTAATATTCTGGTTGCTATGAGATTCTTGCATAAATAGTTCTTATGTAAATAGATCTATAGCATTCTGATTATGCGTTCTTTGTATAAAGAAAATTGGTAATTCCATGTCGGATTTATTGGAAGAAATTGTGCTTTTGGAAGTCTAGCTTGCATGTGCACACACACACACGGACAAACAAACATGCATGTACATGCACAGCATCTTATACTATTGCATTAGTTTCCCGAACAACATGAAATTTGAAATTATTGAGTCGAAACAAAGAAAATGGGAGGTTTAAGTTACTTGACACTTTGATCCCTTAACTAGATGATGATTTGTCAATTTATACTATTGAATAACCCACAGAGCTACATGTAGATGATTACATGGTGAAATAGAGAGACTTTTTAGTGAAACTCTGGGCAGTTTATATAAGAGTCTGAAGTGGAGACTGAAAAAGAGCAGCAGCAAACTTTTGAGGCGACAATAAGTGAGGAGCCCTATATGTCTGATTTGCCAGTTGGGCTTTAATTTTTTTCATTTCCAAATTTATTATTTTTGTTTTCTTCTTAGCTTAGACCTTAGTAAATAAATGGTTTAGTTAGTTTCTCAAACGGGTAAACATAATCAGCTTTTAGGAGTGTCTTCAAGGTTTATTTGATCCAAGTTTTCTTCCCTGAATTTTTTGGGTCTAAGTTATGTGATGAAATCAGCATTTCTTTACCACAAGGGGACAGCTTATGTTTTCTGCTGCTTGTCAATACCATTAAGTACCTTTTACCATGTGCAATTTCAATCCCAGGTGGATCCTGCCAATGTTAGGGAGATTGAATACAATGCTTTGCTGGAAGCTGAGAAGGTTGCCGAAGCTACAAAACAAGCTATCAAACGTAAGATCGCACAGGCTGCTTCTGTTGACTTTCAATCTCGAAGTTTACCAGCAAAGCTTCGAATAGCTTCTGATGACCCTGAGGATGTGGTAAGATACTCTTTTAAGCTTCCATACAAATTCTAGATTTTGCAGAGGGGAGTCTGAACTTCAGTCTATTTTCATGTTTAACGACTTTTGATATTCCTAAAATGTCTTTTAACGTGGAAGTTTATGGATAATGGTACTTGGTTATCCTGTATGGATTGATTTTTAACTCATGGTTTACATCTAAAAAGGAGCTATGGTTGATATTCTTGAAAATTCTAGAGCTTTAGTGCATTTACTTTCTACTTGTGATTTCTAAATGCTGTATTTTTCAATCAAATCCTTTCTACCTACTTCCTTTATTGAAAATTTGGATGAAGTTTATTTTCTACTGACTTGATGGTTTCTTGCCTGTGGTTCATAGAAAGCTGCCAAACGGAAGAAGATACATGCTTTCAAGTCAAAGATGCGACTTGAACAACTTGAAGTGGCACAAAATAAGCGGCAGAATGCTTGGCAGCAGTTTCAGACAACCAAAGGCAAGACTAAAAAGGTCTGTCTAGCAAGCATTTTATAAGATTTCCCAATTTTGTACGATTGTAACCCATGGTCCTTGCTTAAAGGAGGCATTTTCTTGATTAGGATGATCCCGTTTCTTTTATAAGATGTTCCTTTGGTAGTGTTTGAATAATTCAGTTATTATTATAATGGTGAGAGTACGATTTTCTTGATGTTGTTAACTTAATCTGGAAAAGGGTGTAAATGTATCAGATAATATGTTGGTGAACAATATAGCTCTTTTAGGCTGCCCTTTGCAAGTAATTTCTTGTTTGCTTAATGCTGATATCTGAGAACAAATTATTTAATAACTTAGACTGAAATATATTAATTCCATTGACAGGTTGGTTTTTTCTCGGGGCGTAAGCGTGAGAGCATATTCAAGTCACCGGATGATCCTCAGGGTAAGGTTGGCGTGACAGGGAGCGGAAAGGGGTTGACAGATTTCCAGAAAAGAGAAAAGCACTTGCATCTCAAGGGTGGTAATGTTGAGATAAGTGATGACTAGGCAGGTAGAGTTACCTAATATACTTTTGGTTGCCTTAGCTCTGTTTCGCATTCCACTGGGTAGTTTGACAAGTTCCCAATCGGGGACTGTCGTAGACATGAACTTCCCATCACTCTTGCCTGTATTTTGTGCTTGCAACTTGTTGATCATACTAAATTTCAGTGTTTCCTTTTTAAGAGAGCTCACAATCAGTGTTTCTGTATCTCTCTCTTTCCGCCTTCTGTGTTCGGTTATTTTCTTAATGCTTCTACAGTCTTTAATATTTTGTTTAGAGGGAAAGGGAGGAAGCTAGGGATGGTTGTGGCTAGTATATTTGTGTATTTGAAGTACTAGAATCATTTATCAATGAATCAGGTTCATGTAGCAAAATGTTTTAAGAGAATATTTTGCCGAAATGGGTTTCCAAAACTTATTGGTCTAGTGGTACGAGGCACTGGGTCCCTTAAGAAATGCTGGGGGTTCGAATCCTAACATTGTGAATGGAGTAATTGGGTTGGGAGCGTTACTCTCATAATGGATCTCTGCAGTACTCGGTCCGGATTAGTCAATAGAGTAAATATTAATGGTGTTATAAAAAAGTATTGTTTGTCCATATTGTCAATCGAGTAAATATGGACTTTACTTGCAATTTTACACTTATTGATATCGAAATTTATTTTAAACTATGCTAGAACAATCATTTGAAAAGTATCATTATTGTTCATCTCAGTATTAATTATCATTTATAATTTCTTTTCTTGTTGATTACGTTTCCAAAGATACACATGTAACTTATGGGGAAAGCTTTAATTTCCTTGACGCCTTCCAATTAAAGCAAGAGATGGACCATCACAATTGTTATCATGTTTAGAAAGTATGTACGTTACATTAACAGAGAACGTACCTTTAAAGTCTCACTTTCGCGATCCAATAATTGGTCGAGTGATTAAGAATGTTTATGTAATTTTATGTTGTATGGGCTCGAATACATTTTTATTTAATAAAAAAACATTAGTGACACATCTATTCACCATGTTAAACAATTATTTAACATTTGGTATGTACATGTTCATATGTAGTGAAACGGGAAACTATATTATAGACCTCCTCATAACGTCATTTATGGTTCCAACCAATAAAAACTAGTAACTTCATTAATTTTTTTTATGTTATCTTTTTATCAAGTGAATTTTCACCTGATAAAACTTGTTTGCGTGTCATTTACATCTTGTATTTATAGGTAGAAATCGTCTGCCTTCAAATATATTCCTTTTAGTGTTCTCACTTTAAATAAATGAATTTAGGGTTTAGAAAATTAGAGATGGCGTGTGAAATTTATTTTTTTAGTGTTTTTTAATATCGACATAGAAAGAGGCATAATTAGTATATCCTACCTTTAATATTAATCGTCCAATTTCACTCTTTCAATCATCCAAAAAAGATACAAAATTTTTAAATTTTACATCGTGTCAACCAATCTTACCTCTATATGCATGATATATTATACAATATTTGCAAATATATATCCACAAGGGTGGAAAGTTTAAGGGATTTGGGGGTCATGCCCCCAATTTTAAAATTTTAAAATTTACCCTTAAAATTTTTAAAAATCTTAATTTGGCCTCTTAAAGTTTTAAAAAATTTATATTAAACTTTAAAATTTTAAATACTTTTTAATTAAATTCTCTCTCAAAATTTTTAATAAATCTACTTAATTCTCTCAAATTTATTAAAAAATTTAATTAAACCATCAAAATTTTTAAAAATTTTCGTTTAAACATTTTTTTTTTTTAAAATTTAAGTTAACTTCTGAAACGCTTACTCTAATTTTCATCCGGTAAGAAAATTAGCTATTGGAATCGAAAGTCATTTATCTTCGTGTGGAAAGACTTGGGACAACTTTCTAGAAGTAACCCGACTTCTTTGTAAACCTAACCATCCGCTTAATATAATTTAAAATATGTCATATAACCTAATAATGTATAGAATAAATATTTGATGCCTTATTTGGGTATTTTTTTTTACATAAAAATGTTTATTTCTTTTTATATAAAATTTAAAGGATTAATATCCTATTCACTGCGGTAGAAACTGAAAGTTTCCACAAGCGCCTTAATTTTAGGGTATAGGGGTTTAGTTTAGGGTTTAGAGTTTAGGGGTTTAGGTATAGGGGTTTAGAATTTAGGGATAGTTGTTTCAATTTAAGGTTTAGGTTTATAATTTAGGGTTTATAGGTTAAAACCTAAATCATCACCAATATTACCCTAAAAACTAAACATTTACCTATAAACCCTAAATTATAACCCTAAACCTTAAATTGAAACAACTATCCCTAAATTCTAACCCCCTAAACCCCTAAACCCTATACCCTAAACTAACTACATATACCCTAAAACTAAGGCGCTTGTAGAAACTTTTAGTTTCCACCGCCTGTGTATAGAATATTTATCTAAATTTAAAAACTAAATTTTAAACCCAACTATTCAAAAACTAAAACTCAAAATTATAAACCCTAAAAAATATCACGTTTGTAAAAAATAAAATTCCGCCCCTGGGGGTGGGGGGACACATCAGTGGAGGCGGATTTGGTACTATGTTTAGGAAATACGGTTTAGCAGCCGACAATGTTATCGATGCCAAGATGATCGACGTTAACGGATATATTCTCGACAGAAATTCGATGGGAGAAGATCTGTTTTGGGCAATCAGAGGAGGCGGAGGAGCGAGTTTCGGAGTTATTGTCGCATGGAAACTTAGGTTGGTACGTGTTCCTCCAACTGTAACCGTTTTCCAAACCGTAAAGACATTGGAAGAGGGAGCAACCAAACTTGTCCAAAAGTGGCAACGCATTGCACATAAGCTCCATCCGGACCTTTTCATCCACGCGGTTATAGGAGTTACAAGTCCGAATTCGAATCGAAACCGACTCCTCCCTTTGATACAAGGTAGTTTCCCCGAGCTCGGCGTAGCTCGGGAAAACTGCACCGAGATGAGTTGGATCCAATCCGTCCTTTACTTTGTCGGACACTCGATTACTGAACCCGTAGACGTTCTACTCAACAGAACAACACAATCAGCACAATTCTCCAAAGCCAAATCGGACTACGTGAAGGAAGCAATCCCAGAAACGGGGCTACAAGGACTATGGAAAATGGTTAAGGAGAAAGAGACGACAATGTTGATCCTAACACCATACGGAGGAAGAATGCAGGAAATAAGCAGTTCAGCAACTCCTTTTCCTCATAGAAGTGGGTATTTATACGGGATACAGTACATCATTACATGGGAAGAAGCAGCAGAGGAAACGAGGAAAAACATACGGTGGATGAGAAGGCTGTACAAGTACATGGAACGTTATGTGTCGACGGCCACCAGGGCAGCGTATTTCAACTACAGGGATCTTGATTTGGGGAGGAACAGATACCCGAATACAAGCTATGCGGAAGCATTCGAATGGGGCTGGAGATACTTCGGCAATAATTTCGATCGACTGGTTCGAGTGAAAACTTCTGCTGATCCTCACAACTTGTTCGAACGAACGAACAAACGAACAAGGAATAACTTTAAAGGAGTAGCAAAGGCGATATTTCTGCAACAATCAGACACCAAACACAAATTTATTGTGAATCGATTACGGAGTGTTTCAAATAATACAACATCTTTACCACACTTGTCTGTATACCACCAAATCCCAAATAGACTTTCATATACAAATTATCAAACTTTGTATGCTTGTCTGTTTCCCCAAGCTCACACCCGATCCACCACTAGTTTTTGTGCAGGTTGTTTCGTTGCTCGTCTCCTGTGTTGTCGCCTTTTTGCATTTTTCCTTCACTTCCAAGGTCATTATCGTAACCATAAACTAATTCCAAAATAATCACTGTATGTCACACAACATGGACAGAAAAAAAAATGATCAAAAAGCGTCTTCATGGTTGCCAAGGTGCCGGAGGCGGTGGCGGTGTGGGAAACATCGGTGGAACTGCAGAAAAAATGGTATTCTTGTCGATCCCGGCTGACTTCTCACCAGACAATGCCACAAGTGCAGCAACCAAACCCGCATTGCCTGCAAGAGTTGGCTCTGTGTAGTTGTAGTTGGTGCGGACGTCGCGGAATCCATCATGCTTGTCAGGTCCAGCAACCATGGCTCCCACAATCGTGTTCGGGTTGGGCTTTGTCGTATCCCTCCATTTCCACCCCCCTTTACAACTATATTTGACATTATTCTTGGGGATAGATGCACCTCTATGGTGAACATGCTTTGGGTAATGGTTACCGAAGCCCACAACATAGCTCATTTTCCGAGGATTTTTGCCAAGAATATAATCGATCTGCCAAAATAACAGCCAGGAGAACAAATTATTGACCACCCTGCTTAGCACGCCATGGCCAGAGGAAGAGACTAAAACATACCTGGGTTTTGGCAAATTGACGCAGGATGTCGGTCGAAT
Organism: Hibiscus trionum; assembly: GCA_030270665.1. NCBI lineage: Eukaryota > Viridiplantae > Streptophyta > Magnoliopsida > Malvales > Malvaceae > Hibiscus > Hibiscus trionum. The sequence goes on along the minus strand of BSYR01000021.1, from coordinate 1,960,586 downwards.
AGAAATTAGGACCACAATACCATCCAGGTGTATCAGCAGCCTCAAGATAATCACTGTACAGGGCCGCTAGGAAGGCTGCATTGACAACGTATTGCAGTGGTTGAGGCCTTCCGTGGTTTAACTGAATCAAACCTCCTGCGTAATGTCCAAAGGTAACGTGGTTACGGAAAATAACATAACTAACACATTTAAGTATTACATGGTCAAAAGGAGCAGATATGTTTACCCTTCGTTCTATTAAAGCTGGTAAAATACGGAAGGAATGAGCACATAAATATGCTGGTTTGATTTTGAAATGTACTCAATATTTCCTCATATGGATACCCGGGACTCAAAAACAATCTCATCCGGCTCAGAAGCACCTAAAACACAAAACATTGGTTATATTAGCAATGAACATGGAAGCTAGTTACAGAAAGTCTATAGGCAGAATGGCAGATATCAAGAATAGTCAATAACCCTAGAGGCAGATTGCATACAAAGCAGCAACTTTAACAGTCTTGAAACTACTAAAACCTGATCCTGAAAATCTGTGATTGTCAATTTTGTGAATACAAAAAGTATAGGCCACAAAAACCAAGGGGGTTACAGAATACGATATAACTGATGAGTGGCAGTGCATATTAATCATTTGAATATAATAGTTCTGTAAACCACAAAAGCTATCCTAAAATACAGATTCCAAGTGAATTTTCACAGGAAAAAGTCTTTATATCAAATAATCGAAACAGGGAAGGCAGCCATACAAGGAACAAAACTAGAAACGCGAGCAGAAGGGTTACCTGAGCACCAGCAAGCTTATTATCCCAGCTAAGAACACCATAATCTGGGCCACCCCAGAAAGCACCAGCATGCTTGGCAAGTTTAGGATGAGTAGCTAACTGAAGGTAGGTCTGGTTCCCAGTGGCATAGTACATCCAAGCTCCACCCCAAACAAACTCGTCCCAGTAACTTGAGGAATTGTAAAAGAGAGCAGCGTCGGAACCACCGGCGCTATATCTGCCTCTTTGATCCCTAGCGAACTTAAAGAGTGTGGTGGCACCATGGACAAGCTTTTGAGAGTATGCTTTGTTGTCTTTGAAAACGATGGAAGCAGAAGCCAAAGCAGCGGCCATTTCAGCAGCAAGATCGGAGCAGCTATGGCACTCGTATACAGGACGTGGATAATCAATGTCCTCAGGGCGCATCCAGCAATAATGATCATTGGGGGCTGAATCGCCTCCGGATGTATCACCTACCCCAACCTGCAAATCCATTAAGCATATGAAATTAACAAATGAAGAAGAATGAAATTAACATGGTCAATCGGAAATTAACACAATTACACAAAGTACAACAATAAAATTATACCTGTGCGGCAATCCTGTCAATGGTATCAGCAGTATTGTTGAAGGTCTTGAGAAGATAATCAGTCCCCCATTTGATGATCTCTTTAACATGATTGAGCTCGCCGGCTGCCTCGTATTTAGCACTGTACTCGATGACACTCCAACTCAACATGGTCATTGCAAAAGATTTAGGAAAGTGAAACTTGATCGCATCTCCGGCGTCGTAATATCCGCCGACCAGATCTTTCATCAAAGCGGAGCGATCAGATTTGCCGTCTTGGAGGCCTGAGTTCCCTCTCCACGACACGTTATTATGCTTGGGCAACTTCCCGGCTACATTGGATCCATAAATATTAGATCACAAATAATTCAACAATAACACAACCAGTCAAGTGTAGGTATTTACACGATCTCATGTGAATCTAATCAATACTAAATTTAGCAATGTAAATCACGCTACAATTCCAATTTTCTTATGAATTTGAATCCAGATAACATCAACTAAAGTAAAAAGTGAGAGGAAACGTACATCGTTGAGCATTGAAAAACATGAGCGCCTTATGAAGAGCCAGAGTATAGTTATCGGGGGGAGGCGCGCGGTGGTGATGACGCGGAACCGTCTTGACGATGAGGGTGATGAGTCCGGCAAGGAGGCCGGAGACAAGCAAAGTCCCGACGGTCCAGACAAAGATCTTGCGGCTCACGATTATACATCCGAGATCAACGTACTTCTTCTTCTTCTTCTGCTCGGTAGGACCAAGCAGCCAGCTCTGCTGAGTCTCGTCCAAGGGACGAGATAGTGCAGCCCTATCCAGGTCCTGCAGATTCCTGCTCCTGTCGTCGTCGGTGGCAGAATCGGCGGTGTTTATCTCCAGGGGACCTCCCCACGGATCTCGGCCGTACATGATCGGAGTAGGGAAGAAGAGGAGGGAGAAATGGCCGGAGAATGCAGCAGCACCGACAGATCTGGAGTGCGGAGAGGATGAAGAAGACTGGAATTTGATGCCAGTAATAGATTTAAGTAGATAGTGGGGGCTAGTGGTTGTTTAGTTTATTGGCTGTCCATTTCCAGCGTGGAGCTGAGCTGAGTTAATTGACAATTCACAGATTCATTCCATTCGTAATATTTAGCTGTTTGGTTTTGGACGGTTTTTGCTGTACTCAAATCATTCACACCTCATTTTTTAGTATTTATTTTTCCTTTTTTTACTCTTACCATTACTATGAATTTCATTTATTTCTATTAAAGTCGTTATCCGTGTAACAAACGTTTCAATATTTTCTAATTTTAAAAAATAAGGAAAATATAATATATCTAAATATTATATTGGGTAATTGTTCTATACACAAGCGCTTGTGGAAACTTTTTTACACAAGCGTCCTAGTTTTAGGGGTTAGTGACTCCGTTTAGGGTTTAAATTTTAGGGATATAAGTGTAGTAGTTTTGAATTTAGGGATTGTTAATAGAATTTTGGGTTTAGGGTTAAAATTTAGGGTTTATAGGTTAAAACCTAAATCCCTACCCATATTACCCTAAAACTAAACCCTAACCCTAAACCCTAAATTCTAACCCTAAATCCTAAATTCTAAACATGAACCCTAAATTCTAAACCTTTACACTAAAATCCCTAAACTTTAAACTCTAACCCCTAACCCTAAACCCTATAATTAAGGCGCTTGTGGAAATAAAAAATTTCCACCGCCAGTGTATAGGATATTAATCCATATTATATAATTATTTATTAAAAGAAAACTTTCACTAAAACAGACCGAAATAAAGAGTTATTCCCACCGCCGTACTTGTTTTGTCACATAATTCATTTTTTACATAATTTTTTAGGAGATAAAAGTGTGTGGTGTAAAATAATTTAGGGAAAACTACATATTTAGTACTTCAGTTATACTCACGTTATTATTTTGGTATCCTAACTATTATTTTTGGCAATATGGTACCTAATGTTACGTTTTGATTTTATTTTAGTACTCCGATCGTTAAAAACTAAGAGAGATGATGACGTGACTTGGTATAATCACAGTTTTAGTACAAAACGCTTATATATGTGATCAATTTAGTCCAAAAATCCATCGATTTAAAACATCATCTTAATTTTAGGGGTAAAATTGTAAATTACGTTCGACTAGAAAAAGACAAAAAATGAGGAATTTACAGTTTAATTTGATAGGATTTTAGACTAAATTGGTAGATTATATAAGTTTTTGAACTAAAACTGTTATTAATCCAAGCCACGTCATCATTTTCGTTAGATTTTAACGGTCGGGTACTATAACAAAACAAAAACGTAACGTTAGGTACCATTTTACCAAAAATAATAGTCGAGGTACCAAAGTAGTAACACGAACATAGTTAGAGTACTAAATATGTAATTTTTGCAATAATTTAAATGACAAGTTTACCCTTAATATGTTAACTTTTGTTTTGTTGAAAAAGTAAAAAAGAAAAATAAATTTCTTATAAAAGTTTATTAAATTTTTTAAAGTGAAAATTTGAGTGAAATAATTTTAAGTCAGAAAACTGACAATTTTATTAAGATGAGGGAATAATTTTTAGTTTTATCTGTACACGATACGATGCTTTAAAAGTATTTAACTATAATTATTGGAAAAAGAAACATGTTTTATTTTTTATTTTTCATAAAAACTTTTTTAACTCATTAAAAAAAGAATTAAGAAGTCATAAGATAATATTAAAATTAGGCGCGGTTGATGGAACAGAAAACAGTAGTAGCAATCCCAAGGGACAGGGACAGCTAACCTGTTGCTGTTACGTTTGCTTGATTTCCAATTCATAAAATTATTAATATTTTTCCTTTTCCTTATTTTAATTTTAACATTTCAACTAATTTCGACCCCAAAAAAAAAACATTTCAACCAACGGTAGGTAAGATGTAACGTATTGTTTTGGATTTTTAACATTTTATTATTATTTTATACAATATTGAAATTATTTAAAATTCTTATTATTTATAAATTAAAAAATGAATTACAATAATATCACTTAATTATAAGTTTAATAATAAGTATGTCACTTCTTTTAAAAAATAATAATTTAATCGTTTAATTATATTTATTATTATTAAATTGAATTGAATTATATTTAAATATAATTGAGGTATCAAAATATTTTTTTTGAAAAAATATGTCAATATATATATATATATATATTGAATAATCTAAAGGTGATTACAAAGTATTATCTGTTCATACATATTTTTAACCTTTTGGCAATGTATATATACTATGTAAATAAAATGATTTAAACTTGTGTCTCATCGGATAAACATCATCCGCTTTCCGCTGAGACACTTGTTTATTAAAGTCTTTTGTTGGTTTTGTTTGTGATTTTTTCTGGAAAAGACAACTTAATTTCATCTAATTAAAAAAATATTTTCTATGGTTAATAAATAGAATAAAAATGTTTTTTTTTTCCTTCATAAAGTCGAATTCTAGAAAGAGAGCAAACATACAACTGTATAATAAAGTCAACAATCTCTATTTATTCAACCGACACTATAAGACATCCATGGTGCTATTTATTTAATTTTATATCACATGGATTGTATTGTATTATATTATATACTTCTCTTCTAATTTTGTGATATGAGTTTGATTAATAAGTTTTTAATTTTGTTAATTATTTTTTTAGTAATATGTATGTCCGTTTTACGGTCTATATTCGAGGTGTGCGGTTGTTCCTCCTAACAATCTTTTTTTTTCTTAATTAATTACGAGGTTAACAATTATGTTTTTTTTTTAATTTCAATCTAATCTGATTAAAATCAAACATTTTTATTACTCAGATCTCGATAATTAAAGATAGAATTATTGTTTGATACACCACCAGTGAAAAAAAATCATTTCACAAGCAGTATTCATTTGAGGTCATGTGTTTCGTTACTTATTATTTGATTTTTAAGCAAAATTCAAAAATACATTTGACATTATTTAAATACCAGTTTATATTTTTAAGCAAACTTCATGATAGCAGATCCACTCACAAAAAATTTACCACCCAAGGTCTCTCATGGCACATTGTTTATGCGGGTGTTATATTATTTGAGAATATCATTGTTTAAGTAGGAGTTTGTAATTTGTTTGCTTTATGTTTGTTTTCAAACATTTATCTATTTAGTCATTTTTTGATCAGAAATAAAATATTTAGTTTATTCACTCTTTTCTTATTTTTGGTACATATCTCACTTAAGTTTAAAGAAGACCAGTTAGAAATAGGCGTATTTGGTTCACATTACATGTAATTTCCATGCTATGCATCCATGATTGATCTGTCATTTGATAATATTTGTATATGTGACCATTGATGGATTTAATCATGATTGATAATGAAAAAGAATGCTTTGATCCTATATGGATATAGTTGATGAACAAGATTGTTATACAATACCTATTATATGATAGCAAAATTTGAGCTCATAAAGTTATACATTTAAAAAGAAACATATGTTTCCCAAGTGAGAGATTGTTTGATTAAAATACACAATTATGGACACATATGTGTAATGTATGTTGCTATTATAAAGTATGACACAAAATAAAGTGACTAATTATGTTACATGTGCTATATGTATTAAAGTGTCATGGAAATAAAAATATAGATACCATAAGATATATTTATAATTTAATGAGAGACAAAATTATAAATACTTATAAATTGTTTTAATATCTAGTTTATATAAAGAGGTATCAGTCCTCAAGAAGTAGGTTAGTTTGTATTTCTCACTTCACCGTCAGAGAGTTGTGCGATAAGAGATAACATATATATATATCTTCTTAGAAGATCAAAATCTTTTAAAAAAAATTAATTAATTAATTCAGGTATGCTTTCACGAATCTAGTCTCTTGTCATAATGATTTGACATGTATAAATCTTCGTTTAATATATGTATCAAATATGTTTTGGTTCTAACAAAAGAGTAAAAAGAAATGGAATGAAGAAGATAAAAAAAATTAAATTAGTGTCAAAACAATGCATTCTCTTTTATGTACTTAGTCCAAAGAAAATATAGTGGGGTGTATTTATGTAAAAATATTAAAACAAATAGGCTAAAGGGTACCAAAGGCCCCTGAACTTTTTAAAAAAAATCAATGAAGTCCTTAATGTTTTTTTTGCACTCAATGTCACCCTCAAACCTCAAAATTTAACCAATCTAACCCTTTGACCGACGGAATCCGTCATTGACCGACGAAATCTATTAAATTCTTAAACATGGGCCGTTTATATGCCACATCACCTGCCAAATATTAAACATTTATTTATAAACTAATGACGTGGATTAAAAACGCTGACGTGGATTAAAAAATATTAAAAAAAACAAAACACTTATTAAATCCTAACCCTAACATTATATCCTTCCAAAACTTGAAATCCAGAAAGTGAAATCTGCAGGTTTAGTGAACACCCTTTTTGATTTCTCTCTCTCTTGCATATCGTGAAATTCTCCTGGCTTGATTGTAAGATCTTAATAAGTGAGTATTCAAATTTCATTTTTTCCTAATCAGTTATCTCTCTCTCACATCTCGCGTCTATCGCCATTATTGGGAAATACAGGTTTTGAAGATGACGATCTCGGTTAGTTCATCAAACTAAGGAGAAGTTGTGTTTTGTGATTGCGGTCTAAAATGCCGTATGTGGACAACATGAAAAAGGAAAAATGCTGGAAGAAGATTCTTCAGTTGTTCAAATTATAAAAATTCTGACTGTAATTTTTTAGGTGACGTGATGAAGATATGTCTGATAGAGCAAAATTTCTTATAAACAAATTGAAAAAAAGAAAATGATGAGTTAATGAAAGTGAGTCGACCTAATGAGGAAGTTCAACAAATGAAGTTGGAATTGGAATTGATGCAGAAATAACTAGTTTTAGATATCGAACATGCTCATACATTTAGGAAGAAATCAACATTGTTTTACACCGGTGTAAATCAGTTCTTTAATTTACTAAACAATCAACACTATCTTACACCGGTGTAAAGTTCTTTAATTTACTAAACAATCAACAATATTTTACACCGGTGTAAATCAGTTCTTTAATTTACTAAACAATCAACACTATCTTATATCGGTATAAATCAGTTCATAAACAATTTCTTTTGTGTTTAACCAATATTGTTCATGTTCCATTAAACAAGATTGTTCACAATCCTTAATCCATTCATAAAAATGCATATTGAACATCTTTGTTATTTCTTCCTAAATGTATGAGCATGTTCGATAGCTAAAACCAGTTATTTCTGCATCAATTCTAATTCCAGCTTCATTTGTTGAACTTCCTCATTAGGTCGACTCACTTTCCTTAACTCATCATTTTTTTTTAATTTGTTTATAAGAAATTTTGCTCTATCATACATATCTTCATCACACCACCTAAAAAAATTACAGTCAGGATTTTTATAATTTGAACAACCGAAGAATCTTCTTCCAGCATTTTTCCTTTTTCATGTTGTCCACATACGACATTTTAGACCGCAATCACAAAACACAGCTTCTGCTTAGTTTGATGAACTAGCCGAGATCGTCATCTTCAAAACCTGTATTTCCCAATAATGGCGATAGACGCGAGATGTGAGAGAGAGATAATTGATTAGGAAAAAATGAAATTTGAATACTCACCTATTAAGATCTTACAATCAAGCCAGGAGAATTTCACGATATGCAAGAGAGAAAAAAAAATCAAAATAGGTGTTCACTAAACCTGCAGATTTCACTTTCTGGATTTCAAGTTTTGGAAGGATATAATGTTAGGGTTAGGATTTAATAAGTGTTTTGTTTTTTTTTTAATATTTTTTAATCCATGTCAGCGTTTTTAATCCACGTCATTAGTTTATAAATAAATGTTTAATATTTGGCAGGTGATGTGGCATATAAACGGCCCATGTTTAAGAATTTAACAGATTTCGTCGGTCAATGACGGATTCCGTCGGTCAAAATGTTAGATTAGTTAAATTTTAAGGTTTGAGGGTGACATTGAGTACAAAAAAAACATTAAAGGCTTAATTAATTTTTTTAAAAAAGTTCAGGAGCCTTTGGCACCCTTAAGCCAAACAAATATGAAACGAGCTTGAGGTCACTCTTAGATGAACCAATCAATGTCAAGAAATCCAAGGTTGAAATTCTCACACTCAGTTATGAAATCTCGAGATGAAGCCTAATAAAGGGATCGAGGAGATGTCTAATCATTTCAACAACATCATAAATGGGCTAAAGTCATATGTGAAGACATATCCTAATGAAGAAGGGGTGAATTTTATTTTATTTTTTTTGCTACACCTAATTTTGATAGGTGAGTATTATAACATAAATTTTTTATATATAAAATTTTAAATTTTAAATATGCTTAAGTGATATCAAGATTCTTATCACTTAAACCAACTCGTTGGTTGTAAATAAGATTTTCAGTAACTTACCAAAGACTTAGAAACTAAGGTGATCATGCATCATTGTAGAAACAAACGATTTGGAGAAAGATTATTGTATTTTATAAGCTTATTGGTTTTTTACTAACATGTAAGCAGGAAAGGACACATAATTTTAGGTTAGAGGACGAACCTATAAATTTTTTAGGGGGGCAATTTATAAAAATTTAGGGGGTGAAAATAGATTTTCAATAAAAATACATAGAAAAATTGTAATTTTTTTTTTAAATCTTATAATAATTTTAAATATTTAAGGGGGGGCGACTGCTCCCTCCCGCCCCCTTCGATCCATATTGCCCTCAAATTCATCCCCTCCAGCCTCCTTCAGTCCATCCCTACGTATAAAATAAAGCTAAACAATGAGGTAGAAGAATAAGAAGATCCATATTGCCCTCAAATTCACTAGTATTAAATAAGAGAATTAGTGTAGCGATGAAGTGAACAAAGCTAAGTGGTTGTTACGTTGGCTTGATTTCCAATTCATCAAATTATTATTCCTTTACTTTTATTTTCCACATTTCAACTAACGGTAGGTAAGTTGTAACGTAGTGTTTTGGATTTCAATTAAAGGCATAATATGTTGACGTTATTTCCTAATAAATAAATAGAAATGCAATACGTGTATATAATGTAATTGATTTAAAGTTGGTCACTCTTAAAAAATTAAAAAAAAAACTTTATAAGGGACAACCTAACGGCTAATGTTTTAGAACACAAATCCGCTGCGACCTAGTGAGAATTTTAAACAAGCGCGACAGAAACGACCGCACATGATTCTAAAGAGAGAGGACTTCAAAAATAAAAAATCTAAATTAAATATTTGTAAAGGATCATAAATTTATATATATAATTGTGTGTGTATATAACAATAATCTAAAACTTAAAACATGAAAAATGAATAACACTTTTTAAGTGAAAATATTTGATTTTTAGATGCTTATAAGTCATTTTTTTTGCTCGGGATAATCTAATAATATTTTTTTATTGAGATAATTTTTTGAAGAAAAAAAATTATATCTCTTGCTGATTATAAATTAAAGGCTTCATTTTGATAAATTGCACAGAGCCCCCAAAATCTTTGAACCGCCCTTGTTATCACTATTTTTGATGTTTCTTTTCATGTCTCAACGGTCAACAGTTAAAAATTAAATTTTAAGCCATAATTTTAAATTCTAAATTTTACGCCTTAAAAATACATTATACTTATAATTCTCTAAACCTTAACCCTAGACTTTAACCATCAACTCTAACCTCAAAATTTTAGGATAAAAGCATAAATAAGAGCAATAAAAGCTGCAGAAAAAAACAATACAAACCCCATAATGAAATCAATCATTTCTTAGTATTTATTCAACCGACACTATAAGTTGCAGCTCTGCCTACATATGTATAATATTTTTAAATCAATTACATTACTTTAAAAAATCAAGGGAAAACTATATATTTAGTACTCTAATTATGTCCGTGTTATTATTTTAGTACCCTAAACTATTATTTTTGATAAAATAATGCTTAACGTTATGTTTTTGTTCTGTTTTAGTACCCGGTCGTTAAAAACTAATGGAGATGATAATGTGGCTCGGTATAATCACATGTACACACACACACACACACACACACACACACACACATATATATATATATATATTATCAATTTAGTCTAAAATTCATCAATTTAAAACATCGTCTTAATTTTGGGGTAAAACACCATCTTAATTTTTTATAAAATTTTGTCTAATCTCTTTCTCTCCGCCTCATATTCTCGCCGGTATCCCGGTCGTGGAGTTCGGGGCCCTCTAATGGACCATGCATTAGCCCCCTATTGATCCTCAAATCCTAAAATTTTGATTTTCCCTATCGTGTTTTTAAACTCCAAAACCCAATAAGTGTTCGACCGGAAGAAGAAGAAGAAAAATGAAGAATTTACAATTTTAATCCAAAAATTAAAATAATATTTAAATTGATAGAATTCTAGACTAAATTAATAGATTGAATAAGTTTTTGGACTAAAACTGTTATTAACCCAAACCACATCACCATTTCTGTTAATTTTAAACGGCGGGTATCAAAATAGAACAAAAACGTAACGTTGGATAACATTTTTAAAAATAATAGTTAGAGTACTAAAATAATAGCACGGACATAATTAGAATACTAAATATATAATTTTCCCAAAAATCAATTACATTACATACACATATTGTATTAATACACCATCAACGAGAATAAATCATTGACATAAAAAAATAAATACATTTTACGACTCAATTTCAGAGTGTGAGCTTAGTGAATAAATGCCCTTGACTATTATGCTTGACATTAGGGTTCGAATCATTACAATTTTTGGTAATTCAACTATTATGTTTTTAATTTAGTCCATTATTTCTTTGTAATGTTTTGATTACTCATATGTTAAATGTTAATTATTTTTGAATAATTTTTACTTAAGAGGGAGGGAAAGGAAAGATTTACTCTTAATGAGTTTTAAACTCACAATTTAAAGAAGATAAAAAGATGTCAGTTGAGAGTTTTAATCACTTGCTTTGACTAAATATTGTTATTCTTTCAACAATTTATGATGTGAAAAAGATTGAGAAAAAAACACCAAATGACTGAGAAAAAGAAAAAAAATGTGTTATAATACACAAAGGAAAATATGCCAAAAAATACAATTATACTTGTTAAAATTAAAAAAACAAAGACAAAATATAATAAAGCAAAAAAAATACTAATGATTGACAACCAACACATAAATAAGTGTTCCTGCCGGCCAAATAAAGATAAAAAGAAAGAAAGTGAGCCAACGCCTGGGTTAGGTTTCTATCAAGACCTTATATGATCTTATGTTAAATAAATCAAATAAGATAATTTTATGTCAAAGAAACTGATAATTTTACGTCCTAGAATATTAATTTTTTTTACATTTTTATCAAATAAATCAAACAAGATATTCTAACACCTCAATAATAAGTATTTTTTTTTTACAATGACCACTGAAATTTATTAAAGATTTCATCTAACCTATACATACATACATAGGTTAAGGGTCATTTAAGAGCTTGCATTAAATATATGATTTTATTTGGAAAAAAAATTATCATTCAATATATTACAAAATCTTAAAAAATTCCATTGAAAAAACTCTCATTTAATGTATTAGAGTCTATGATTTAAGGTTTTATGGCTTAGGGTTTTACAGTTTAGGGCTTCATGGTTTTAGAATTTATGGGTTTATGTTTTAAGGCTTAGAGTATATGGTTTTAAAGTTTAAGGTTTAGTAATACATTGAATGAGATTTTTTTTCAATAGAATCTTTTAGGGTTTTGTAATACATTGAATGATAAAAAAAAATTCTAATAAAATTGTGTTTAATGCAAGCTCTTAAATGATACTTAACATATGCATGTATGCATAGGTTAGACAACCTTTATTAAAAAAACTATGGAAGATATTACAAATACAACACATCTAGAAAAGAACATAATATGGACTAGTCGATCAAAATCTCATACAATCCAAAAGTGCCAAAAAAAAATAAATACTTTCATAGAGATTAGCATACCATCAAAATCCAGAAGCCTTCCTGAATCTCATTGTATCTATCCAAACGAGACTCATTACGAGATGAAAAAAGAGTGGTGAGCGAACCAAGCTATCAAGCAGATCACTTCAATACGCAGATCTGATTACATCAGCAAACAACCATCAACCGAGTGAAGATCTATCTTTCTATGACCACCGACAGAATCATAATAAAAAACTAGCATCATGAAGATCTCTGTACGAACACCAAACGACCGCTAAATATGCTGAAATTATCCTAAAACCACATATAAAACGAAATCACAAAAATAAAAGAAAAAGCGCGCCACAAAAGCATAAAAAAAAACCTGCCACAATAATAAAACATTTTTTATTTAATTTTATAGATTAGTGTTGATATATTGTTATTGAAAAAAAAAAGTTAATTTCACGATAATGATAATACCAAATGTCTTTTTAAAAAATTCAAATTTTTAAAAATAAATAATAAAACATTTGACATTATTTTAACACTATTCTATATGGGAAAATAATCTAATACGTGTTGTGTAAATTTTAGTTAAAATTTACAAGTCTTTTAGTTTTAGGAGTTAAGAGTTTAATTTAAAGTTTAAAATTTAGGAATTTAAGTTTTAAGGTCAGTGTTTAAAATTTAAAATTTATAATAGAGTTTACAATTTATAGTTTAAGGTTCGGGGTTTAAAATCTATTTTACACAGTTTTGTATCAAAATTGTACCCATTCTATATATGGCTTTATGCAAATAAAGTACAAAAACCACAGATGTAAACTACAAGGTAGCAAATTCCTTCATTGACGCAGGCCATGCTCCTGTGATAAATTCAGTTTTCCAAGAATCGCATTGCTTTTCAAACTCAATTATCCCTCTATTCACAGGTTACAATTTATCATAACTAATATATGATTAATTGCATTTTTTTCTTGCCCATGAGATAAGTAGAACAGGAGAAGAGAATACTGAAGAAATGATGCCCGAAAAGAAGAATATGGGATCATGATGATGATATGTCTATGGGGTTGTGGGCTTCAATATCAACGTGCCGAATGCCAGGAACGAGTTCTTGGATCTCCTTTTCGAGTCTATCGACTTCGCTTCCTAACGCTGTGACTACTTCCTCGCCTGCAAAAGGAACTCTTTTGTTATGCGCGTTACAACTCAATTTATCACAATCACTAGTTCATCTACTTCCATACCATAATTTGACATGATCTTTAGCAATGCGGAATCATCTTTCTCCTTTGCAGATTCTCGAAACTGTGTACGGTTAAACTTTGGTTAGTCAACATGGGCATTAAGCATGATAAAATACCAAAAATCATAGGCTTCCTAGTTTAGTGCTCTTCCCTGACATTTATTTTTAAAACAAAACCGGATATCAAACCAGTTGGATCGTTGGATGAGTGACATGGATGGCTGAGATTAACAATCTTCACATATCCTATTATTAATCTCAACCATCCATTTCACTCATCAAACGATCTAAAAAAACGTGTAAAATTTAAAAACTCTTACACATTATAAACGGATCCTATCCCTATACATATATATAGCCAATATGCCAATTCTTGATAACAAACGATTCATGCACAAAGCAAACAGTGGTCTGGCGTTGATAAGACATTAGAACTTCAAACCATAGAACAGAATAGTTATCAGTATATTGAATTAAAAGATAATTGTGAAAGTATGTTATAATTTAAGTCCGATATGTTCACGAGGAATGCTTGATTATTAGAGTATATCATATATAACTGTTTGTATCAAGGAAAATGTTCATGCACACAGGACAAAAAGGCAAAATCATGGGCTATTATTAGTTACACATCATATATAACAGCAAAATATATTGAACGTGCAAATGTGTTGAAGACGAAAAAGAAATTGGAGACTGAAATATTAACCTGTCTCGCCCACTCGTCCCGTCCTGTTCTTTCAAGATAGTTTTGCACAACCACCACTCCATTGAAATCTGTAGCACATTGTGGCAGCAAAACAAATAAATGTCAAAAGGTTTCAAATAGAAAAATGCCAATTATTTATTTTAGTAGGCCAGATCTAGCATAAACTCCGTGCTAGTAACCTAACCTCCCTGATTTATGATCATAAATTCAAAAGTATGGAACAAATTTCTTCATAATGTATCCCTTGCTTTCAAATTAAAATACATGTATTGGATTAGATGAAGAAATTTTGCAAAAAGATATTGAAATAGAAATTCTTATTGAGAAAACTAATCTTTGAAAATAATCAGTAGAAAGGAAAAGTCAAATGTGTAGAAAATCACCAATCTCTGCCTTGAATCTGAAGAACCCAGGGCCAATCACCTCACTCTTGCAATCATATAAAGCATCTACAACCTGCAGAAATTTCATGCCCCTCAAACTTTTCAAGAATGATTATAAATGAAGTGGATTTCAAGTCAAATAATTCTAGTAGAGATATACCGGATCATTCTTCAAGAAATGGAGAACCTTCTGCATATCATGGTCGTCAATTGCTCTCCCTATCAAGGCATGTCGGTTGCGCTGGATGAGAAATATTGCGACCTACAAAATTGATAAGCTCCAATAAGATATACCTCAAACCAAAATATGCTTGAAATTAAAATATTATCGTAACACAGCCTTAAGACTTTTAACTCGATTCTAACGACATAATCCCCCCCCCCCCCCCCCCCAATTCATCCATCTTTCTCCCACTCTTTAACTAGCATTCACATGTGCACATGTACAATGTCCTTTCTTGCAGAAACAATCTATCCAAATGAACTAGCATAGCAGTCCTAGCAGAAAAGACAAACTCAGTTTTTTCTACTATCATAATGCCAAATTACATGCATCCCGCCAACTATTATATGTCAACAATTAATTCTGAGGGAAAAAAAGACATGTTGGAAAAGAAAAGGAAAGAAAGAGGAAACGAGGCAGAAAGATGGTCCTTACTCCTTCAGCAAACAGATGTTATACATCACATTTACTCCCAAAAAAAATCAGCTAGAATTATGAAACTAAACCGTTAGGATTCAGTTTCCAAATTTACCATGCTCTAGCTGTGCATGGTATGACAAACTACATGTGAAAACAATGTTGAGAACCCATGAGCTAATGAAAGGCAAAACATGAAGATTTCCTCGTGTATTAATCACCCATGAATCTTGTTTCAGCAACCCAAATTGTAACCAGGTTACTCAATAAGTAATATTTTAACAACAATTGGTTATGTAAGAATTCACATAGGCAACGTCTATAAATCCAGGCTCATCATCAAAGTTGTCAAGCCATGAAAGTATAGAACAGTACCCAATCATCCATTTCATAAAGGACATTCCTGACAAAGTTAACACTGCTATATGGCCATGCATTTTTGTCATAGTACTAAATATGACAAATCATAAATCAGATCCTGCATATCACCTCGCCAGAAAAGATTTAGTGACTTGCCTAAGGTCTTGGTCTTATCCACCCTTTTCAC
Source organism: Hibiscus trionum (assembly GCA_030270665.1). Lineage (NCBI taxonomy): Eukaryota > Viridiplantae > Streptophyta > Magnoliopsida > Malvales > Malvaceae > Hibiscus > Hibiscus trionum. The sequence goes on along the minus strand of BSYR01000021.1, from coordinate 1,944,773 downwards.
TTCATAGCACAAAGTTCAAGCGCACCCTAGTTCTTCACCAATCAATTCCTAAAGACATGGTATATTTTCTCAGTAACCCATAAAAGCACACAAATGCCTAAAGTATAATTGGAAACATATCACCTTTAAAAAAATGAGAAAATGGTAAGGAAAACTGTGACTATGTCCTTAATTCAAGAAACACCTAGCTTCTAGTTAAGAAAAACACTACCTATTGACTAAGAGAAACTAATAATACCATCCTGCATGTTCAAAGAGTTTGGTTGCATTGTATCATGCAGTATTTACAGATATTCAGTTAAAGATGTATAAATTTCAGGTGTAAGAAATATAACAGACCATTCCAAGAAGGTTGCCGACTATAATGGAGCCTATGGGATCATAAATGGCATTCCCAGTTGTCTTCACTGCAACCAATGATGCTGCGGCTATAGCAAGACCAGTTACAGCAGCACCATCCTGCAAAAGTCGGCATAATCAACTGTGAAGCAAGTAGAGAAACAAACTGCAGTAGCTAAGAAAAATCACAGCTATCATTATGATTCTTATAATTTTTTAAGGGGAAAAATTGAACAAGTAGAAAAAACTGTGCATAAAGGTACATTAACAGACTAGATAGGTGCAGTAGTCAGAAAAAGGGAGTTGTGTAAAGATACAACATAACACTCAACATCATCCTTAAGATGGCAGGAGGCAAAACTAAAGCAAAATTCCTTGAGCCAAGTTGTCGAGAATCCTCAACAATTGGCCACAAAAGAGCTAGATTTCGAGTTCTTTTGTCAAGCAATGGGGGTTTATTTAGTGGCATCATTTTCGTCCTTGGGTCAAGGTCCTATTTTAGCTAATTGAGTTAAGACTTTTTAGCTACTATATACCCAATACCTTGGGTATACAGTACTAAGAATATTGGGTCCTTTTTTTAGTTAAGCAAAAAAAAGAGCTTAATCTCTATGAGTAAGCAGATGTGCAACGTAACTGAAGATTAGTGCTAGTGCTTCCTTTCCCTTTATTTTTATTTTTACCTTTGCAAGGTTTAAGGGACAAACACGAGAAATTGAATGCTTAAATTCGCTAATGGTATCTTGATCAAAATTAGGCTCTTCTCTACAAGTACTCTACAAGGCAAATAAGATAAACTAAAATATTATGTCAAGAAATCATATCATTTACAGCTTCTACAGCAACTGAATATTTTTAATGCGTCCTAACTTTTTAATACTGTTCTAAATTTCCCAATCCCAACTTTGCATTTAACAAGTTCAATTCTTTAACAACAAAAAGCGCAAAAAGGCATAGTGAATTACCTCTGTCATGACTGCAACAGATGTAGGATCATGGCCGCGCCAGATATAGTCCTTCACTTTCATTCCCTCTGCTGCTGCACCTTTCTTGACAGCTTGTATGGCAACAACAAGAGAAGCACCTGAAGAGAAGATATGATAGTTTAAAGAGGGAAATCTGAGGAGGAATGGATTAAGCTAATGCACTTTTATGGACAACAAGATACAATCATAATGCTCCAATTATACCTTCAATTATAAATGAACCACCTATCACCAAAGCTGCATACTTGATATTATCTGGGGGCTGAAGAAAACAGAAAGTGAAATAAGATGTCATTTGTCAAGAGCTTAAAAAATATAATATATATGGGGGGGGGGGGGGGGGGGGGGAATAGTCAAGTACATGCGCTATCCATAGGTTTTGAACTCCATGAACAATTGTAGCGCCGGAACCAAGACAGAATATGCCAACAGCAGATATCAATGACCAAACAAATCTTTCCTTGGAATAGCCGTATCTGAGAAAAAAAAGCAGTTAACTTCAATTACTTGAATTCTTGAAAAACAAGTGAGTATAATGTCAAGGTGTAAGGTGGAAAATAAATAAATATATAAATTTGTTTACTTAATGGACATTTTAATGTATGGGACAACTAAACTATGCAATGGCACATCAAGTATCCATGAACAATAAGATGCACAACGCGATACTGAAAAATCATAATTGGTACATGATTACTATGATTAATAAGGCTGTTTGCACCATAGAAAAGAGACTTACGGATGCAATGCATCCGGGGCACGCCTTGAACTACTCAAACCATAAGCAAGCAGTGCCTACAATGCAACATGAATTAGTTTCTCGGCATTTCATAATCAATAAACTTAGTTACAAAGCAACAAACGAGTATCAAGGGAGTAAGAGACTAATGGGAAAAAACAAAAAGGAGAGATTTAACTACCTGATTAGCAAAATCTGCAAGTGAATGGACCATCTCAGCTAACATAACATGGCTAGAGGATGCTAACCAGACCCCAAACTTGAGAGAAAAGACAAGGAAGTTGCACCATAATGCAGTTGTAACAGCTCGTTGACTAGCGAGTCAAATATTTAAGACAAACAACAAATGTCAAGGCAAAAGGATATAAACAAGCTGACATAGTCTAAGCATTCACCAAACAATCAGACGGACAGGAAAAAGAGCTCAAGCCACTTATAATGAAATATAATAAGCACCGAACACACTCTTAGTTTTAATCACCAGGATTCAATCAATGCAATGGTAACCTAAAGTATCCAAGTAAATGAAAATATAATAAGTAATTTGACTTTATCCCAATTCCCAGTTACAATATACTGCAAAAAATGAATCCCTTGCAACTTTTTTTTTGAAAAAAAAAACAAAACAAAAATTCTGCCTCCCACTACGGAAATTCTCCTTTAAGGTACCCCAATTAGTTCTTTGTTTTTATTTGCTAGCATTTAAAAGTGAATTTGTATGCAATTTTTTTTAAAAAAAAATGCAGTTCTTTGAAGAAAAAATTAAGTGAATTTTCAACGTCCATTTTTGAAAAGACCAACTAGAAAAGCAAAAGGAAGTACCTGTGGTGATCAGTGATTTCAATCTTCTTTATTGGTTTTGCCCGCGTAAAAAAGCCTGCATATACATATCGATATTCATTTGTAAACAATTTCCAAAGAAAAAAAAAGCATTTCTTTACATAAGAGATGGTACTACTAACTGTGATAGGAAGAGTAAAAATGTGGACGATGCTGATAACTGGTGCGATCATCAGTGGGCAATACAAAACCCAGCAAAACGCAACGTTTCGAAGCTCTGACTCGCCCAGAATTTGCTGTATAGGGACTAAACTGGAAAAAGCTCTGGTTTTGGGGGTTTACAAAATCGAACTGGGAGACTGTAAACGATGAGTTGACAATGATGGAGGAAGAAGTGTGGTTGGAGGAGCGAAGGAAGCGAGAAATGAAACGACGCGACGTTTGCATTTACTTGGATTGCAAATTTCCGAAGAATGTTTGTGTTTTGTTTTCCAGGAAAACTGAAGCTGGTGGAGCGAAGGAAATTGCCGAAATTCAGAGGGTTTCAGGTTGAAGAAGGGGATTAGATTGGAATTTGAAGCTTAGGACGGAAATGGTTGGAAATGAATGCGGAAGGTAATGGAGGGCTGGTTTGAGTACGCAAGCATATACTAATATTCTTTTCTATATTTTATGATTTTATTTGAATTTCTCGAGTCCACCTCATAAAATTCGAGTCGAGATTTAATTGTAATTATTAATAATATTGTAGTAAAGATTGATTTCAATTTAAATAATTTTTTCTAATTATGTATATAGGGTAATTATTTTATACACAAGTGCTTGTGGAAACTTTTTTACACAAGCACATTAGTTTTAGGGGTTAAGAATTTGTTTAGGGTTTAAAGTTTAGGGGTGTAAGTGTAGTAGTTTTGAATTTAGGTGTTGTTGATAGAATTCTGAGTTTAGGGTTAAATTTTAAGGTTTATAGGTTAAAACCTAAGTCTCTATCTATACTACTCTAAAATCTAAACCGTAACTCTAAACCCTAAATTCTAACCATGAACCCTAAATTATAAACCCTACACTAAAAACCATAAACTAAAACCTTAAACCTTATAATTGAAGCGCTTGTAGAAACAAAAAGTGTCCACCGCCGATATATAGGATAATAATCTATATACATATATATTCATGTTCTTTTCACATGTGTAAGTAAGATTTATAATTTTATTTAATAAAAAAATACAATATAAAATTATAAAATATTTAAATAGGTATTCTATAGTAGTTGTAGAGAATGTGTTTCAAATTTGGTAAAGAGGAATTAAAGAAATGATGAATCATATAGAGTTGAGAGGCTAAATTAAAAATTAAAATTTTATTTTTAAAAATAGTAATTAAAACCAAATATGTATTCTTTAAATTGGTCAAAATTCGAGTAAGTTTTTAACGTAGATGTATGTCCATGCTTTAAAGCGATATTTGACTTGCTTGACAAGTCATTTTACATAAGAGATATTGATCATTTAGATCTTAATTTATATTTGGAACTTGCTTGCCATGCTTGAAAGGTATCCCATGAGTGTTTGGAGCACTCGATATAATTATTGGTATCTAATTTATTTACTGATTTAATTTAGAGAGAGTACTAAAAAAATTTATTACAAAGACGACTCTTTTAACCTAATTGTTCTATTCACGACATTATGAGTCAAATTTATGTTCTTAAGAAATTTAGGGTCTCATCTCGTTAACCAACTAATTGTTATACCTAAAATTAGCTATTTAATTTTCTGAAAAGTATTAAAAATATATTTTTTGATTTTTTATGAATGTCTGATGAAGATATGCCTATATAATTTTTTACGCATATGATGTATTTCAATTGGTGGAATTTGAATCGGGGGTTATTTGGTTGTTTACAAGTCCTTGAAATTCATAAAATTGTCAGTTTTGGATATATAAGTCGTCAAAATTAGGGGTGGGTAAAGCTCGACTCGACTCGAAAAAATAGACTTTTCATTAGCGTGAGAAGGCGGTGAAAGAGTATTTTCAGACTCATTTTGACTCGACAAGACTTGAAAAATTGTCAAATAAAGTTTGAGTTATGATATGAAAATTCAAATAACTCAAAATATTTAGTAATTAGTTGATCAACTTTCACATTCGAGTCGAACCTATTAATTCTGCATGATATATTATGTATATCACATGTGAAAATATGAGGAAATATATATGTATATTAATACTGTGTATACATATAGAAAGCCGTCAAAATTAGAATTAATATGTGCATCGTCCATCTGGGGGCGAGCACCGCTAGTATATGCATATATATATATATATATGTGTGTGTGTGTGTGAGAGTACAATTAAATTTTACTCAAATTTCATAAACTCGATTCGATTCGAAAAAATTTCAAATAAAATTTGAATCGTAAAATTTGACTTACAAACTCGAATAACTCAAAAAAATTTACTCGACTCGATTGAACGCCCAACCCTACTCAAAATATCGATACCATACACTTTTTTCTGTTTTTTCTAAAGGATTAAATCTGAATTTGGTACCTATGAATTAGCATCCACACTTCACTGTTGGTCTATTAATGAATGTTGTTCATGTCATTTTAAGACCGTAAAACCTTTTGATTTCAAGACCTATATTTTTCTATCCAAATATGTTTAATAAAGAAAAATTGTAACACTTCAAAATTTTAATATTCGAAATTGTCCGAAAAGAATAAACTGTTAATTATTTTGATGTTTTCTTTATCAGAATAATGGAAGGTTTGAACCCCTTTGGTCATGGTGAACAAATTCGTTTCAATGGTATTATTCAGAATTTATTTATTTGAGTTGGTATTTTATAAGCTATGATAGACTGATTTCTTTGAATCCTCAAAGTCTCAATTGAAATTGGACCCTAAATGAGTAAAGGGAAATTTGTTTAATTTTCAATCTTATTTAAGAATGTTATGCAATTTTTCCCTATACACATTAATTTTTTTTTTTAAATTTAACATTAAAAATAAATTCCTTCAAAAAAATGAGGGTGCAATTGATCCCCTAGATGGCTGTGTAGATCCTCCACTCAGTAATAGGATGCATAATGTGAGAACCCAACGAGTGATTTTAGTGAAAAAGAGATGATGTTTATTCTATGAGATTTGAGTTTAATTTGTTTCGTCTTCAAAATGTATATCTTGTGTTAAGATTAAGAAAAAATATGAATAGATATTACCTTAACAACTTTAAAACTATTAAAAAAAGAAATATCTCGTGCAATGGCGGTGGTAACGAAAAGTTTTCATAATCGTCGTAGTTTTAGAGTTTAGAAATTGGTTTAGGGTTTAAGAGTTTAAGTGCATGTGTTTAGAATTTAGGGTTATAATTTAGAGTTTAGAGGTTAGGGTTTAGGTTCAAGGTAATATAATTAAGGATTTAAGTTTTAACCTATAAACTTTAAATTTTAACCCTAAAACCGAAATTCTAATCACATCCCCTAAATTCAAAACTCGTACATTTAAATCCTTAAATACTAAACCCTAAATAAAATTTTAAATCCTGAAATTAAAATACTTGTGGAAATAAAGTTTACAGAAACACTTGTACATAGAATAATAGCAGAACTAAGAGATTCAACTTATTTAATGTAATTTGGCATCAAGATTTAAGTTGAGACTGACTGACTTACACCTTTGAAAGCACAAGAAAGCTACTCAACATACAAATACACGCCAAACAAACTTAAATCATTTCTACCTAAGTTGCGGACAACATACGTACGGTCGCCTATTTTGCAGTCTTTTCCACTGTTTTCATACATCCTCAACTGCAGCAAACGAAACACGACCGTCGACCACGAACACATCCGCGACTGTATACGTCGCATGCCGTATCCGGCATGCTCTCTTCTTACCATTTTGCAAACAAACTCTACAAAGAAAAGAATTATACCAACAAACAAACTAGGATTCAATGAGATTTTCTTCAAGGTTCATGGTCATCCGGACCTTCCTCACCTTCCTGCAACATGTTCATCAGCATGGAGATCTGTTCTTGTAGCATTGTGTTTTCTCTCTCGACCTCCGACCTTTTACTTTTCTCTTGTAAAAGCTGAAGTTGCAGATGTTCTAAGCACCTCGAATCTTCTTCCAACTGCTCGTTTAGCCCATCGATTTCCCTATCCTGCAAATAATCAACCATTTCGAGCTTAAGTTCCCATCATCCCGACCATTGTCCCTGTATGTGTGTGCAGTGGCAGATTCAGAAATATTTTTTTACGTAGAGTCAGAAATTTCAGGTGGACACATTCAATAAAATAGATAACTAACAGAAGCAAATTCAGATTCCAGGGTGCATATAACAGTGATTATCCTATAGACCAGTAAACCATCCCTACCTTTCTGTTCATTTCCTGGACTGCAATCCTTCGCATGCTCTCGACGACATCAACGTTTACCAGCTTCCTCTTCTTTCCAATCAGCCAGCCCTTTGGATAGCTTGCGGCATCGAAGTCGGGTGGGGGAAGCAGAGATTCAGCCGATGGTCGCCGGCCATTGATGTTTTTTATAGGCTCCAGTGGCTCAAACAGAGCCTTCCGGCGCTCGGAAAGTTCGGAAGGTGTTGCGGAGTCTGGTGCATTGTCTTGATCATCAAGAGTTTGTTCATCCTGTTTGGTGGGTGTCACATTAGCAGTCTCTTGTGTTACCTTGTCTAAATTCCTCCCGCTAGCTGTCGGAGAGAAGTTAAAACATTCTAGTTCCAACTGATTTTAGATGCATTTCTAAACTGAACAGCAACTCATTACAACATCATTTGTGGTTAAGTTCCAAGCTTAATCAAAGCTCACTTGTTCTTCTATATATTTTTGAAAAATATTCAATAAAGCCACATGAACATTTTGGTGCGACTTCAAAAAAAATATTTGCACATAAAATGTCATTTTCTTTGTTTCAATTACCTTTCATTAATTAATATAATTAATGAACTAAAATATCTGAGAAATAATTTTTATTATTGTTCTTCTGTCACAAAACCGTTCAAAATTAAAATTGAGCAGCAACAAGAACGAAGCTAGGATCAAACATTGAGATGAGTAAAAGTTTATTAAGCTTTTAAATCTAAAAATTAGGAAGGATAAAAATCTTATTTTATTACCGTTTAAACTAGGGGTGTTCATAATTTAGAGATGTGCACGGGTCGGGTCGGGTTTTTGGCCCACCCGACCCCGACCCGAAAATACATATCCTATATCCGCACCCGACCCGATTCGAACATATCTCTTAAAAAACCCGACCTGACCCGAAAATAAATACTCTATACTCGCACCCGACCCGACCTATATAAAAAATAATTTTTAGGGACCTAATTGTAAAAAATAATTTATAGGGACTTACTTGTAAAAAATTATAAATTTAAGGACTAAATTGTAAATAAAAATTTAATTTTAAGGACATAATTATATAAAAAAATATATAGGGACTATTATTAGAAATATCCCTAAAAAATTAAGGGGAAATTACACAATTAGTCCCGAGTCGAGTCGGGTAAGATATTTTTCACCCTAAACCTGTACCCGACCCCAACCTTAATAAAAACCCGACCCAAACCTGATTTTTTCATTAAAAAATCTGACCCGACCGGCTCGGGTAAAATGCCTATCCCTATCATAATTGGGCCAATAGTTACCTTGCATTAGTATTACAAATTTTCATCATCTCGTCCACTTTATTAACTTATATTACTAGCTTAATGAGCCTCTGGATACCTAATATGTCAGTTATGAAAAGCTCTAATTTAAACTAAAATGACCTTAAATGCAATTATAATAAAAAATTTAAGAAGACAATAACTCCACCCAAACTATACATGGTTCCGTCCCTCCGTAGCAAAACTAAACTAAAAATCAAAATTCAATGACAAAGTTCAATCGAACAAAAACAAATTGATTAAACACGAATTTTAATGTTAACAAATTTGTCTTTTAATGACCAATATATAATAATTCAATAATTCTAATGACTATTGTGTAACTTTTAAAATGTTAGCGATTAAAATGATATACTTTTTGGTTTAGTGACTATTAATTAATTAATTTAATTTTATATTTATTTATTATAAACTTTTTTCAAAGACAAATAACAAGGCAGGAAAAACGTGGTGCTTTGACAATCTAAAATTAATTGGAAAAAGGAGAATCAAAATCATAATAGAAAAGAAAACGAAATACAAAGATGATGATGATGCAGCTAAGGCAAGCAAAACAACCGATTTAAGAAAACCAGGTGAATTAACGTAGCAGCAAAGCAACCAAAACCACTGTGGATTTCTAATTCATAATTATTTTTCAAATGAATTTCGATGAAACCAAGGTGAAAATAAATCAGGTTCCCCTAATCCAGAGCAAAAAAATTTCAAAAAATCTGAATGAATTACGAGGAAATAAGTTGAAACAAACACGTTGATATCTTTTGTAGCAGAGGGAAGTTGAAAGAATACCAGATCTCTTCCTCGAATTCCAGGAAATCCTAGTTGCAGAAACTGGAGAAAACCCTTCCAAAGCAGCAGCTGCTGAATCTACCTCCATCTTCTTCTTCTTCTCCATTAAAAAATTCGAACTGAAAACAGAGATACCCAGCCCTTGACTTTCAAACCCAAAGCTCCAAAATAAGAAAAAGAGCAAAAAAGGGTATCTGCTTTTTTTCTCGGCAGATTTGGGGTTGAATTTAGAATTTAGATGAGAAAAAAGAAGATAATAAATTGGGGGAGGGAAGCATCATCCTTTTGTCTTCTCCCATGAGCCCCTCCGTCTACTTGGCTTTGCTTCTATTTTCATGCAATTTCCTACCTGTACCATTTAATTATTAATTAAAATTTCTGGTGTGAAAAACAACTAAAGAAAGTCGTAATCAATAATATATATTTATGCACGAATCAATTTGTCTCAGTGGTTAACGAAACGATTGTTATTCTTAAAGGTTACGGGTTCGAACAACAATAACTACCGCAAGTGATTGAGCATAACATGCATTGTAAACAGATATTATTTATAATACCCTTAACTTTAAAAAAATAATATATATTTATTATTTTTAATTATTCTCCAATTTATCATATATTGTCTGTCACCATATGGATAGATGCAGGAAGTGTAAAACTCAACATTTTCTTAGTTTTTTTTACTAAAAAACACACATTCTTTTTGGTAATTTTAAATGAATAATCCCTTTTAAATTATTATTTGGGAAAATAGCTCTCAAAAAATATTATTTGGCAAAATGACCTACAAACTTGCCACGTCGGTGAACCTCGCGTTGTGTAGGACGCGAGGTTTGATATCACGTTCTGCACAACGCCATTTTAGTCTACCTGGCCTTGTTGTTTGTGTTAACGTGCATTCATGTTTTAAAAAACCTCACGACCTCGCGTCCTGTAGAACGCGATATCAAACCTCGCGTCCTACACAACGCGAGGTTCACCGACGTGGCAAGTTTGAGGGTCATTTTACCAAATAATATTTTTTGAGAGCCATTTTTCCAAATAATAATTTAAAAGAGATTATTCTTTAAAAATGCCTTTTTTTTTTTTTTACTAAAAAACGATTTCTTATTTTATCTGAGAAAACAGAGCAGTTTTGTTGGAGTTTGGGCCGCTTTATTGTCATGACTAAATATCTATATATATTTGGATTTCTTCGTCAGACAAAATCCACTTGCCCCCAAGTCAACCTCTTCTGGATTATTATAAATTAAGATTATGTTTAATTATCAATTTGTGTGCTGAAATAATGAGTTTAATTTTTTTTCCTAATTAATTCATACCGGCATGTGTTCGCATTTTATTTTGATGGATAAGTATTTCAACATAAATTTTTTTGCATACACAACGTTTCGAACTCGATACTTACTTAAACGATATCAAAAGGTTTAATATTTAGACCAACCTGTTAGTAATTATTTAAATTATGATAATGTGAATGAAACAATTTGAATTAAAAAAATTTGATTTTATAAAAAAATTTACTATATCCAATTCAGATTAATCAACTAATGAATCAAATACAAATAATTATACTATACATCCATTTCTTACGTTATTTTGTTAGACCATGTTTCAAATAATTTGTAGAGAAGTTTTAAACCAATTCTTCTAAACATATTTAGGGCTCGTTCGACAATACGTTTAAAAGAGCATTTGGAAAAGAACCTGTGGAGTAATCCCAATAATAAAAGATGATGTATTTTATTCAGATGACTCGGGTTCAAATATTATGTATGTACGGTGTGTGTGCATTATTAAAGAGTTTTGTCAGCTCCGCAGAAGGGAGCCTAAGTGGACACGTTTGGTTCAAGGTGTTTTACAATGATGCAAGGAACAGTAGAGAAAGCAGCAGAATATGGTTCCAGTACACAACATGAGGCACAAATTTAGCCATTAAAATGCTTACTTTCTCAATCACTGCAAAACCAACAGAAGCTATGTAGGCTATTGATAATATCAATAGTTGTCAATTGAACATAACAAATTTCATCTTCCTAGTAATTCTAACTGGTATTCTAAACTCCGAGCAAAGGGAAGTTTGATGCACACGTAAATGATCGAGCATGAGTTAGCCCTCGCCGATCACACACGGAATACAAGGTGGATCGTTGGCTTGATCGTTCGGGGTCATTCGCTGTAAGCAGAGATCATGAAAGCAGTGACCACATGACAAAACAGCAACCGGAGGCGGAGCACTTAGCGGGAGAATCGGGCCTTCCGGTCTGTAGGAAAGATCTCTCTTGCATAACAAGCAATTATACCCACTTGGTTGAAGAGAATCTCCATCTGCAAAGAAATGCTCCTGGTTGTTACTTCTTGCCATGTGCAAGTTCTCATCATACTATATCATAATTAAATGTCGAAACATAGTGAACACATCGGGCCATTAACTCGCGCTTTCATTATAATTAGCCTGTGCCTAACCAAGATATAGCAGATGATGCACAAATTAGTTGGTATGTGAATTGAACACTATGTTTGAGCTGTTAAATAAATGACCATAATGATGTATAATTCGAATGGAAAATGTCGTTTCGTAAATTAATATGACCGGAAAGGCCAAGAACTTACCTTGCCATTTTATATGGAGAGGGATGGTAGTAGCTTGTACCGGTGGCTGCGGTGTTACTCTTACAGGTGGAACAGACGACATGGGGTTCGTCACGGATGGAACATGCGAAATATAAGGAGCAGTTTGTGCCTTGTCTATGGCAGATGACCGAGTCGAAGGTGTCCGTTATTTCGAACCCGAGGAGTAGCAGCAGGTGGCTGGCCTGCTTTCCTCTTGAGAGATGATCCGGATAGATTGTTAGAGGTAGTAGCAGGTCGATTTCGCCCTGTAAATCGAATTACTTGACTTGTAAACGGTTGGACTATAAAATGCTGTGTAAATCAGTTATATATACTCAAATATTATGAATTCTCTGTTTTTCTGAATTACAAAGAGTTTAACTCGAATTAGGCTACTTTAGTTGTTATCTTTATCTACACCTAGGATAGTAATTAGGATTAAACTAAACTCGTAGTAGATAACTAGTCTCATGAGACTTAATCTCTAAGATTAGAGTTAAACACGACTACAATCTACAGCTACTGATTAGTATATATATAAAAAATTTAGCCTCCAATGTCTAAATGAACTAGGTTATCTGTATATATGATTTTTTCTTTTCTTTTCTGACAAGTTAACTTAAATCCAAGTATCAGCCGGATGATCAGAGGCCACAGATGTTTATAACTCACATGGTTGGCTAGTGCTTTCAATGTGATAGCTTCACTGCAATGATAGTCCCATCTTGAAGAACTCCTTTGTAAACGCTTCCATAGCTACCTGTCCCGATTAGATTCCGGTCATCGAATCCTCGGGTGGCATTCGAAAGTTCTTTGTGAGTGATTCTGGGGAAATTCTGCATTATTTCTGTAAATGTGCTTTGGTTTCTGATTTATAAACAGGTAATGGAATATCCTGTCATAGAAGCACTCCATATGCATCAGCAGGGAGAGTGAGAGTTGACATTTCTTTTGAATTAATAATGCTCATTGTTGCTGCAACTTCTTTTAGGATCACTCTAGGGGGTGCATTTCGGATTTCTGATAGTTAAATTAACGATCTGTATCCGAATATCCGAATATCTGAACTAAGACTTGATTTAAGTTTTTTTTGAATTTGACGATACTATCCATGATAATTTTAGATTTTCGAATATAACAAGCAACAAGTTATTAAAGATAACAAGATTTGTATCCATGAAAATTTCAATTTTTCATATATAACTAGGAAAAATATCGAATATAACAAGATTCGTATACATAAAAAATGAATTTTTGGATATTCAGATATCCCATCCGAATGCGAAATAACTATCCGTATCCAATTTAAAATTTTCGAATATTTGATCTGAATTATTTTAAAAAAAGCGAATCGGATATTTAAATTTATAGATAGGATAAACGGATCGAATCAATCGTATCAGATGTTTTTGCACACCCCTAATTGCAGGGGCATTGAGCATTATTAATTCAAAGGAAATGTCGACATGTATTGAAAAATTGGGTCACTATCGAAAAAATTGAATTTTGAGAATATGTTCATAATAATAAATATTAGAAATTTTTTTTAATAACAAGTATTAAAAAATTTAAATGACCTATAATAATAAATATTAGTAAAAAATTAACCTCCTATTAACAATTATCGAAAAAAAACGAATCTTAATAAAAAGTATTAAAAATTTAAACCGTTAACAATAAATATAATTTTAAAAAATACAAATATATAACTTTCAGAGCGGTGGGCCTAGACGGACGCCTTATTACTTGTCCAGGGCCGGGCCTGTGTCTAAGTGGTCAAAAAAATATCAAAATAAACTATGTGATCAGACAATAGCCGAGAAAATGACATAGGGACAAAAGTAATTCTGTCTAAAATTTAGTGATTGAATTAAAAAACTTTAAATTTCAGTAGTCAAAATAAGATGGGATGAATAATAAAAGGACAAAAATGTCCAAAAATTCACGGCCACGGACCAACAAAAGTAAAAGAAACCGACAAAAACACTATTAGAATCGGAAAATCATTTTTTTTGGATCAAAGCATCGGAAAATCATTTTGTTTTCTTAAAATCAAAACTTTCAATCGTAGATTCTTAATTAAGATTCTGGTCTTAGCTAATCGAGTGAAAAATAACACCGCCCTTTCAACAATTTTCTTTTAAATAACTTGAACTATTAGTTCATGGAAATTTCGTATTTGATCCACCAGTTCTTCTCTTCATCTTCTCAATCGCCCGCGGTTGCCAAGGTACTTCTCCAAGTCTAGGGTTTTTTTTCCTCCTTTCGATTTTTCTTTATGTTGTTACAATTTAATTTATCAATCCAATTAATTTTCGCAGTTGTGGTGTTGATATTAGCTTATTTAATTAAGGGCTGTGATTAACTCTCCTTCACGCTTACCTGGGAGTTAAATCTCAGTTTCATTTATTCGAGGTAAGCTAGTCTCCTTGAAATATATGTTCTTTTGTTGCTGTTTTAATTTTGTTTCTTTGTTATGCTTGACATTGAGTTGGAATTTAATGGATTTTGCTCTTCAGTTTTTTTTATTATGATCCTATTCAGTTTAATTATAAGGCTATGGAGGGAACTAGAGTAATTTTGAGGCTATATCAGATGCTGAACTTTTTCAGTCGTATCTTATGCTGAATTATTCATGGTTTAATAGATTTCGATCTCAGGTTGCCAAAAAATTTGTGGTTTCTGATGCATTAATGAACATGGTTAATTTAGTTATGAATTTGTATTCAGGATATGAAGTATAAAGGCCCTTGGGTTTGATAGTAGGATAAAATAATTGAGAATCTTTTAGACTTTTGTTGGAAAAGTGAGCTTCTTGAGACCTAAAGCCATTTTCATCCTTTTGTCTCCCGCAGAACTTGATAATACAGTGTTGTGGTTAACTGGTTTTGTTGTTTGTTCCAGTATATTGTGATGGCGGACCTAAAAGAGCGTTTGCTTCCACCGAAACCTCAATCAGCTATAAACATTAGAGAGGCTTCTTATCGGCCATCTGCCTCTGGACGCCAACCTTTCCAAGGCATGGATTTATCGGGGTTAAAAAAGCGTGGCCAAGGACTTCGATCTTGGATCCGTGTTGATACATCTGGGAATTCACAGCTAATTGAGGTTGACAAGTTCACTATGATGCGTCGATGTGATCTGCCGGCCCGGGACCTACGGCTTCTTGATCCTTTGTTTGTTTACCCCTCGACAATCCTTGGTCGAGAGAAGGCTATTGTTGTAAATTTAGAGCAGATACGGTGTATAATCACTGCCGATGAAGTTCTACTCTTGAATTCCCTTGATAGCTATGTTTTGCAGTATGTTGTGGAGCTACAAAGGCGACTAACAAGTGGAGTAGGTGAGGTTTGGCAGTCGGAGGGTCCTGAGTTGAGCAGAAGAAGAAGCAGTAGGGGCTTTGACAATGTATATGGGAGCACATCCCCTGATTATTTGCCCTTTGAGTTTAGGGCTCTTGAAGTCGCTTTGGAAGCTGCCTGTACGTTCCTTGATTCACAGGTGTGTGAAAGTGGCCTAAAATGTCTTATTGCGTTTGAATTAAATGAGGGATGATAAATGAATGGTATTTCTAATTATGAACTTGTAGGCCTAAAATCTCACCTGAGAATTTATCATGCTGATAAATGGAGGGACTGAAAAAAATTGTTTTAACTCATGAATTGGAGATTGAACTATAAAATAGCATAAGTAGTATGGACAAGTATCAGGCTTTTCAAATTGATAATATTTTATGTATTTATAATTTTTAGACTCAACATCATTCTCTCTGTCTCCCTATCTTCCCACCCCCTCTTCATAACCATAATATAAAGATTTTTTTTCTTTTTTATTTATGTGGTGAAGTATCAATTTTTTCTTGCTGGCATTTTTTTAAATAATACTAGTAAAAGAAAGAATTGGTTGGAAGATGCATCAATTGCAGATTTGCTTTTTGATTGCTAAGGATGTTAAGGTATGTAAAAATTAAGGAAAAATAAATAAGGCGTATAACAGCAAGTCATGGAAAATGTTGCATGTTCTTGTTACTTACTTTTGGCTGGGTTTTTCATCATTATTATGTATGGATGCAAATGATTGTTAAGCAAAGTCTACCATTAGCCATACTGTAGTATACGGTGTATTTCCTTGTTCTGTCTAGAAGGATTCTTTTAAAATCGAATTTTCGTGTGCTCCCTGTTACAGATTAAGATTTCCATTGGAGAACTTGTGCTGAACTAGTCTTTGTATTTTGTGATGGCCTTTTCGAATCTCATCCGATTAGACAGGCACATAAATGCATGTTCTATAGCTTGTAAGGGATGACTACTTTGGGAAGTTCCTTCTTACAGATTAAAAGTGCTCTCCTAAGAGCTTGTATGAGTTTCACCTTCAACTAAAGGACACAGATATCTGTAGGGTGCTTGATATTTTTTAAATACCCGTTGGAGATTTTGAGGAAAGATTGTAAGATGTAAGAACTTTGACTGTAGGTGAAGCTAAAATTCACTGAAATGAGTTGTAGCCAAGTGCCTTTCATCATTATGATTTTCCATAGAGGTGGCTATTGTGCAAATTGAGTTGGATTGAGCTGGTTGTGTTTTTTTCTGGATCATTTTAGGTGCTGACTTCTAACTTTTCCTGATATTTTTAGTTGTGGATCATGAAGTTCTGGAGTCTCTTTAGCTTGTGATGGGTGGTTTCGGGTGGATTTTTAATATGATTTCAATTTTCCCATGTTGTACCATTTAAATTTGCAAGCAAACTGTAAGTCATCCGAGTTAGGATTCTGTTTGGATCCTAGTCATTTCAGGTTTTGGTCTTAGGACTTCAGGTCAAGGTTGGCTGATTGATTTGGGCTTCAGCTGCCTTGCGGGTCAAGTAGGCTGGGTGAAGTTTTTCATCCACCTCTAGTTTCTTAGTTTAGAGAAAAAGGCAACCGTGGACACTTCTTTTATTTGAGTTCCGAGCTTTGAACCTTATTCTCATTTCCTTCAAAAGCTTTTAAGAGGAAATGGAAGTGTAGTAATGGAAAATAATTCTCCCTGCAAGTTCAAGCATTGCATCCTTATATAAGCTCTCTAACATTATGCTATCTGGAAATGGTTTCTGGGCTGTTTTTCAATGCTTGTTGATCTTTACCTTCTGACCTTTTCATGTGAAGTGAGTTGAAATTCCTATGCATCATCTAATAAAATTGAATTATTTTTTGATAACTCCACAAATCAGTGTTGCATTCTTCTGCCAAACAATGCATCTTGTGCCCCCCCCCCCCCAATCCTCTTGAATCTTGGATAGCATCATGTTTTCTTATTTCTCTGAAAATAAAGTTGTTTATTTGTCCCAGCCGAAGTGCCACAACTCTTGTCACAACACTACATCACATTTTGTAGTGAGAATATTTTTATAAATTCTGTATCCTTACTTTTATGCTCTTATCATAGTTTGTTGTGCTGTAACCTGTTTTTTAAAAAGTCCTCAAGGGTATCTGGTTTGTTCGCATTTCTTTTAAGCCCTCCCAACTATTTATTGTGTTTGAAAAGGAAAAGGATTTAGCAATGGACATGGTGGAATTATCAGATGAAAACGTGTGGATTTTCTCGGATAATTGAACTATCAAATTTCACAACTAATATTGAACAGGGTCTCAAGGTAGGGAACCCTTGCTGCTAAAAGTCATATGAGTCAATTCTATGATTCGACCCATATTAGAGATGCAACCTACCGCCTACTGGTCTTGAAAGCTATATGGAGCACTTGTATTCCTCAATCCATTGAAACGCTGTTATTTTATTTTTAACCGTGGCCATATTATACTTGTTGGAAAGTGGGCTCTTTTTTTTATAGGAATTATCACCTTTTTTACTGTAAATATATATTTTTGGGTTGCATTTGATTGCTTGTAAGCAAGTTGATAGCTCATTTGATGTTTTGAAGGCAGCAGAATTGGAAATTGAAGCATATCCACTACTGGATGAGCTTACATCAAAGATCAGTACATTAAACTTGGAGCGTGTCCGCAGATTGAAGAGCAGACTTGTTGCATTGACTCGAAGAGTTCAGAAGGTATAAAGTATTTTCATCTCTCTCTGGAAGGTAAATGGCTGTCTTGCATCTTCTGATACTCTCCCACTCTTTGGGTGTTTATTTAGGTTAGAGATGAGATAGAGCAGCTAATGGATGATGATGGAGATATGGCGGAAATGTATCTTACTGAGAAGAAGAGCAGGATGGAATCATCAGTCTATGGTGATCAATCTTTGATGGGATTAAGATCAAATGATGGACTTTCTGCTTCTGCTCCAGTTTCTCCTGTTTCTTCACCCCCCGAATTGCGGAGGCTGGAGAAAAGCCTTAGCATTGCAAGGAGCCGCCATGAGAGCACTAGGAGTTCAGAGAGCACTACAGAGAATATTGAAGAACTTGAGATGTTGCTGGAAGCATACTTTGTTCTCATTGACAGCACCCTAAATAAGTTGACTTCGGTATGTAGAGCACTTATTGTAATCTAATATCCTTTTCGCCTCCCCATTTCTTGGATGTACATAATACTATTTTCTTCTTGTTTCAGTTGAAAGAATACATTGATGACACAGAGGATTTCATCAACATTCAGCTGGTATGATATTTTTCCTCTTTGATGGAAAAAATTGTTAAAAGCTCTGTTTGGATGCACGGTGCCTTCATGGTCACACCTACCAAACTGGCAGTCTGGCACCCTGCATCCTAATGGTTCGAAGTGATATTTTGATTCTCTGATTGGCTTAGCTCATTTGTTGAAAAAAAAAATCTTAGAATGGAAACATTAATAGGATGAAAGCATTGGATCTTGATGTTATGATTTCTGATACTCCTGTGGTATATTTGGATTGTGCCAGATTGCCAAAAAAAATCATTGGAGATTTTTTTATATCTAAAGGACGGACTTTGGGTTGCAGGATAATGTTCGAAACCAGCTGATCCAATTTGAACTGTTACTGACGACTGCGACCTTTGTTGTTGCTATATTTGGGGTTGTAGCAGGAATATTTGGTATGAACTTTGCCATACCTATGTTTGAAGACCCTGGTGCATTTAAGTGGGTCCTCATGATTACTGGGGTTTCTGGGATCATCATATTTTGTGCATTTGTATGGTTCTTCAAGCACAGAAGACTGATGCCCCTATGAAAAAAAGAAAACTAGAAAGAAGAGAAAGCGGTACTGTCGGCGTCATTGTTATCAGTTTTATCTACCCTGAAATGTATATGGGAACTTGAGAAAACCGAAACATGATTCTTTTGTTGCAATTGCGTTTCATCTTAAACTGCAGATGTACCATACATAGTTAAAATTGGATGAAGAAAGAGAGACGGAAAGAAGACGATGCCAAGATGCGCGCATGGTTGTATCTGGTGTTGGAACATGGGACTCGTCAACCATTTCATTTCGAACAGGCTGTGTCGTGCCCTCGATCTGATATTGTCCTTTTTGGTCACTTAAAGGACTCGAGGGACCTGTGGTTGCCAATAAAGGATACCTACTGGATTATGATGCAGTGGGGAAGTCGATAGTATCCGGCTGATCGATCCTGATAGAACTGGTTTGTCTCAATAGGTGTAGCTGAATCAATCAAAGCCCATTGGAAAACTATATATGAATTCATTGTATGTAGAATTGTGGGGTGCTGCTGGTTACCACTCCATACCCTTTAGGAAAATAAAAAAGGCAAAATGACAAAAGATAGCTCAACGTTTGCATGTTTTGTTATTTAGCTTTATATATTTTTTTGGGTCCAAATATGCTCTTAACGTTTTAGTTTGGTTGAAATATGCTCCTCGTTTGATGAAAACTGTCACGTTCAACAGTTCATGTTGATTGGACTTGTCACGTGTTACGATATGCTGACATGGCATATGTCACGTCAGATTTTTTTAAAAAATTGTTATACACTTTTTTTATGGTGGCACGTGGCAGATTATCACGCTAATGTGGCCGAATCTAATGACGATATATAGCAAATATAATATTGACATATCAGTAGATCTTAACACCAGCCGGCGGGGAGTGACTCGCCTCGATCCCTTACTCTCTCCGATCAATCCCTTCTAAGGAAAATTCTTGGCGGGAACACAGATCCAGGGAAAGAGGTAGGGCCTTCCTCTAGAAGGCGCCCACTATCATTTGATCCTCCCTCTGGGAGACCGATGATAAGTTCAATCAGCATCAATTGTTGACAGTTAGTTGACTGACAATTTTCATTCAATGAGGACATATTTATACCAAATTGAAATGTTAGGAATATATTTGGACCAAATTAAAACGTTGGGGCCATATTTGGACAAAAAAATAAGGGGCCAAATGATAAAATATACAACTGTTGGGAATCTTTTGTCATTTTACCAATAAAAAATCAAACATGAAAATAAGTAATTTGTTTAGATGGATTAGTTGCAACTCTGATTGATGACCCAAGGCATCAGATTTAGAAACCAGCTTGTGTGTTAAGCAGTTTCTTTTCTTGCTTTTCCTTTTAAATCAGACAACCGGGGAAGAGCATGTTATCTCGACCAATTGCATTATAAAACCCAAATCTTAAATTTCTAATTTTAATCCTAAACTCTAAACACTCACCTTACATTTTAAACTTTATAACCTAAACCCCTAAACTAAAACTTTAACCCTTAAAATTAAAAAGCACATTACACGCCTGTATATCAAAGTTTTTTTTTTCCTTTTAATATACACTAAACATGACACAATACTTAATAAGCAGTTATATAATAAAGCTTAAAAACAGAAAAAAGAAACGTATACTTGATAACACATAAAGCAAAATCAACCTTGAGTTTGATTGATAATTTATTCCTTGTAAAGATAATTTGGTCAAACAAACATCCGGGGGCAACATTTTGATTTCTAACCAAAATTATAATAACCACAAATGGAAACAGATGTTGACATTGAAAGTGATCAAATCATACTCTGACTGTTTTTTCAAACAGCATCTAGCAAAGTATATTTTTCCCTTCTTTTTTCAGCATTCAATGTTTTCAACTGCGTCTAGGACATAAAATAGATTACCATGAAGTTATGAGATTCCACTCCGACTATCAAAATGTTGCTGGAGGAAACAATTTAATTTGATCTAACAACTTTGCTTATTTTGAAGAAGAAAGTCGTTGACTCCGTGCTTTGTCGGCTTTTTCCATGTAATCTTGGTGTGACTGATGCTTTGTTCCTACAAGGAAAATCAAGCATTTGTTCGATTAGTTTACGTGATCAACATACCAACAGATAATCTATGAGGAAATGAAACAAACACCAACAGATATTCACAAGCAGCTACAGGAGTAAACACTACGAATGCAACATGACAACTTGAAAGTTCGGTAAATTTTGTTATCCTCGAATAGCTTTCCTACAGTTATCAATCAAAAACATTTCAATAGGACCCCCTTGATTAGGTTAATATCTAGAACCCGTTTAGCATTGCTGTTAAACAACTTTTGAGATGAAAAACGCTTGCCCACAGCAAAATCAATGCTAAACGAATAAAACATTTGGGCTTCTCCGGTTAAACCCGTGCCAAACAGAAAAGCTAAGAAAACAGAGCGTGTGGCTTTTGGAAGTTGGCTTCTTGATAAAATGACTGTGTTATCCTCAAGTCTCTAAACTTCTTCTATCATTTTAAACACTTTTTAGACATTTCAATTTTCGGAGCAACATCAAATAGTTTTTAAACAACATTCTATCATACTCTTTTAAAACACTTTCTCCAACCTAAGCTTAAGCTTTTACTAACAGAAATGCACTTCTAAACCAGCCCTTAAGGTTTGAAGGTAATCTACTGTGAGTGAGCGTGCAATTAACTAGGAAGGTGGCACTCTCTGTAGTCAGCAACCATGGAAGTCCAAACTCTTTCTTGCACAATTTTAGAAATTTTAAACTTTTATACTGAAAGTCACGGGCATGTGATGAGCATAGAAGGAAAAGTCAAATTTATAGTACCGGAAGATATAGTAAATAAATGGAATTCAATATTTCTCATTAAAAAAGACACATCATAAATTGAAGACAATTTTTAGAGAATGAGTTCAGACCCAAAACAAGTGATAATAAGTAGGCTCCCAAATAAATTAGTAATGAGGTAGACCAAGAACATAACAAGAGATATAAAACATTATCACTATATCCCTCAAAGATAACAAAATTATTCTCCAATCTCCAAAGACACACCTAAGAGTAACCACATCTATTATATGCTTAGAAGTGAGAAAAAACTACAAAGAAAAGGGTTTCTTTATAACAGGGAAAACTATCTCCAAAGCTATGTTACTCGGTCCCCTTGTGAATTTAAAATATGGGTATGTGTCTGACACGGGTATGTTCAACTTTTTTTTAGTATTTCCATGTTCACATCTCTATATCCATGTCCAAGTAATGTCGCCGCGGATGCTTCAAGAAAAATAAAGAGTTAAGAGCAATGTAGCTCCAAAGAACTAGAGATTATCTTTAAGCAGTGCCAAAAAATCAAATAATCTCTTAAGAAAAAAAGAAAGAAATCAATTTTGCCCACAAGTCATGGCAACAAAAAAGTTTTAACCCTTCAGAAAACACTTAACCTAGGGACCGAGTAGATAATCCTAGCTGAAAAAAAAGCAATTTCAAGGTTTGCTACAACGGGATAGGGGGGGGGGGGGGAACTCCTTGAATAAAATTTGCCTTAATGCCAACTAAATCACTCAATCTGCTTATTGTGTCAACATTCTAGACTTCTAGTAAAGGACTACTTATAAACCAGCACCCACAGCCATCAAGACAAGCATATTGCTATTTGGAAATGAGTTTCTCGACCCATGTCAACATAAACTAGCACATGTTCGATAAAAACAATGAATATTATAACCTGTAAAAGTACCATCAGAATCATAAATAATTGACTGATCGTTTTCTGCCAACAGAAATGAGTTTTAAAAAAATAGAGTTTAGCTTTAATATGGCTCCGCAACAACTCAAAGTTCCATGCAATTAATTTTTGTTTCAATTTCTTTCCATTAACTTTTTTTTTCTTCAAACATGAGTTGTGTACAAATAAAAACTCCAGTAAACAAATCTGACTGATTCCTTAATGCCATGTTCAAGAACATAAATTTGAAGATTTGAATTTGGATTGCATTTATTATATAAATAGTGAGAATGAAATGCATACATTATACATAAATTAGTTGAGATTGAATAGAACTATACATTTGAATTTAAATTAACAAATATGTATATGAATTTTAAATCTACTACTTAATAGGCATCCAACAATACCATGAACTTGAAAATAATTTTGAATGCTAAATTTAATGTGTTCTATCACATAACTTGCACAATTTTTGAAATCCAAGTTTCCGAGAGCTACGAAAAAGGTTCATTTATCATCACTGAAATTGTAGAAGCATTTCAAAAAAGAAAATTGCAGATTCATTTACTTAAATCATGCAGTAAATCTTTCCCACCAAGAATTTCATATTCTCAGCTGCTAAATATTACTTAAAATCAATATATATCTATCTTCGCTTTTTAAGTCTACGGAGATCATAAAACCTTCTCAAAGTGGAAAACACATATATATTTCTATGTTTCGTTCAAAACCCAAAATCACCCAGAAAAGTGAATGCAAAGCTGAAAGAAAAAAGAATCAAGGGAAGAGAAAAACGCACCTCGGTTCATGAGAAACCAAGGGGCACCAAAAACGACGGCGATGATGGCGATTCCGGCCATAACGTGCTTCTTTTCACCGCTGTATATGAAGTGCTCCATTCTCGCCCGGAATCCTCCTCCTACGTTGGCGGCGGTGTTGGTGGTTTTTGCTTCGTTTCCCATTTTGCCCCTAAACCAAACCAATTAATTTCTTAGATTAGCCTCTGGGTTCTGTTTTCCTTTTGGTTACTTTGATTTCTCTTTTAGGTCTCTGCTTCGGCGCTGTTTGCAGGTTTTAATAAGGCTTCGCCGCCGCTGAGGTAATTCTCTAATCTTATATTCTTATTCTGGCAAGTTATTGTTCGAAAATTCTAAGGTCAAAATTTTCATCTATTTTAACCCCTGTACTATATAAAACTTATAGATTTAGTGTTTCTACTTTAATTTGTTCAAATTTAGTACATATACTTTTCGAAATATGAAAATTCACTCCCTCCTTTCGAAAATTAAGTGACACATGTTGCCGCATTATAATGCCATATGTCATCACTTCATTGTTGGCAAAACATTGAACTTTTTTAATTAAATAGAGATAATTACATTCTCATAAAAAAATATTGGGATTTGAACTTGTATAAGATGAAACAACGTGGGCAAACTAAGGTTTGGAGGTCAAAAGTGTTTTCTATTGCTTTTGAATTTTTTTGGGTGAAAAAGTTGGTTTGGCCCTCCAAATACAACAAAAAACAATTGCGAATGAATTTTAATGAGCGTCTAAACTATATTAATAAAATTTTTTCTTGATTAAAAAAATAAGTGTTTAAATTATATATCTTATTTGCTCTAGTTGTGTGATTTTTTGGTCAAAATAGGTGTTTAACATGTACACTGTTATAAGTTTAGGTGTCTAACGTTTACACTGTTATAATTTTAAAGCTAATCCATAAAAAATCTAACACTCCATAATTGTTTGACACATGGCTTTGATTTTAATTTTGTTTTTTTTTTTGCAAATCTAAAAATCTTTATATTAAAAGAAGCAAAATTTTCTTAATTCTTGAGAAGAAAAAAATCCTCAAATCTTTAAATTCGGTCGTTGTCGTTTCTCGTTCGTCTTTTTCGTGGTGTCATTTTTTGTCTAGTTAGTTGTCGTTTATCGTTTATTCTTATCATGAGTTTGACGTTCTTTTGATGTAAGACACGACGTCCGTCGTCTTCCAAGAATAAAAGAATAGAGTAAATGGGCGTAGTGATCTGACGACGTAAGTGGCGGGTGAAAGATTGACAATCGACGACGACTGAAATTAAATTTTGGAGCCTAGGGTTTGAATTAAAAAAAAATCAGGAATTTTAAGAAAAGTTTTTTATTTTGAATTATATGACACATGTCACGTTTTAATTAGCTATATTTTTTATCTATAATTAACAGACAGACGACTAAAATTAATAAAATAAATATATTTTAATAAAATAAAATTTAAATAAGTATAGTTTGGACAGTCTAATATTTTTTTCTTCAAATTCAGGTGAAATGTGCATTAAAAATCAACATTCCCGTCCATTTTCCCCAAGTTTTGAGAATGAAAATGTTACTCTACTAGCCAGTATCTGCTCTCGGCGTAGATGATGGCCCTTCTCTCTCTAGCAAGAAGACTCCAAAGAATTCACTCTCATACCCTATTCCCATTTCTTCTTCCCTCACCTTTTCCTTCTTCCTCAACACAACATTTATTCTCTCTGGCATTTCATCAAACATTCTCCATACCCTCTCAAAACCCACTTTTTACCTCTAATTTCTCCACGCACCAATCCCTTTCAAGCCAAACTCAAAACTACCCATTTGAGATCGCTCCACCAGCAATCCATGACGCTGATCCACAACAACCAGCTCTCCTCCATTTGCTTAAACGGTTTGCCCATTTTAGCTCTGAAACTGAGGCCATGGCTTCTCTTAACGAGTCTGGTATTAAGGCAACTCCGGGCTTGGTGTGTTCAGTGATTTGGACATTGAGGGAAGAGTGGAGACTAGCGTTTTTGGCTTTTAAATGGGGATGTAGCGGTGAAAGTACCTACGAGTTGATGATCTGGGTGTTGGGAAATCACAGGAAGTTTAACATGGCTTGGTGTTTGATTCGTGATTTGTATCGTTCTTCAATGGATACAAGACGGGCAATGTTTATTATGATTGATAGGTGAGCATCAACTTCCTTTTCCTTTTCCTTTCAATGTTTATTATGTTTGTTTAGCATGTAAGTGGTTGTAAATTTGCCTCTGATTGCTGAATTTTGGATACATAAGATGTTTCTTATTGCATATACAAGTAGGAATTACAATCAACATATGTGACACAAATACTACATCGAGGAGACAAGAGGAACCCAATGAACATTAGAGCAATGGCAAAAAACCCTGAATCAATTTGAGAAACTCCATCTGAAGTTGGACTTAATTGAGACTGAAAGGTCCCAAGCCTCCTTGTTACCACTGAGGCAATACATCCTAGGCACAATTGGGATCTTTATGAATGTGAAATAAGTTGCAACTTGCAGTGGGTTCTAAACAAGGTGCCCATTACAGGCCTAATAAATCTATGATTATAATAAGCATAAGAGTGACTGTACTTGTGTATTATATATATATATATCACAGTAACTCTCTTTGTTGTAATGCTTTCTAAAAAAACTGCTCTTTGCAGGTCAATAAATCTATAGTTATAAGCTTGTTGTCATTAATAACTCAGTTCCCTCTGCATCTACTGTTGTTAAGGAGTGCAAGGTGCTAGAATCCTTATATTGCCAGAGAGACTGCACTTTGTCTCAGTGAAGCAAATCACAATATATATATTTCATTAACATTATGCACTTGCCTTAAGTTTAGTAATAGGTCTGGGGAACTTTTGTTGTATAGCGTTGTGCCTAACGCATGCCTTGGCAACACTGGATCTATTTTGTTGCATTCATTCCCTCTTCTCACTCCTATTTCTTCACTTTTTGGCCATTTCTCCTATTTATTCTTTTCTGTTAATTTAGTAATAGGTTGCACTGATTACTATGTTCAAATTGATTGTTTCTTCAATAAAAAGAAAATTGATTGTTTCTGTTATAGTTTCACAACTTGATTATTTGTTCATTTTCTCCTTTCAAGTTTTGGTTTTTAATCACTTGAAAATTTCTGCTTGAATTCTCTGCAGTTTGTCCAGTGAACTCTTTTGTATTGATGTCCTCTATTGGTGGACTGAGATACTTGCTTCTTTTTACCCCACTTTTCAGTGTGCATTTGCATTATTTTAAAACGTTCAGTAGGTAGCCATTTTACTTTCGAATATTTATTTCAGGCATATCATTCTTTAACATTTTGTTCTTATATCCTGTTTGTTTCTTTTTCCATTTCATTTGGCAACAATTAGATATGCAGCCGCTGGTGATCCATGCAAGGCTATTCAAACTTTCCATACCATGGAGAAGTTCAGAATGACTCCGGACGAAGAAGCATTCCATACCCTCCTAAAGGCTCTATGTAGATATGGCAATGTTGAAGAGGCTGAAGAGATAATGCTTGTAAATAAGAAGCTCTTCCCGCTGGATGCTGATGGCTTCAACATTATTCTCAATGGTTGGTGTAATGTTTTGGTTGATGTAGTTGAAGCAAAGAGAGTTTGGAGAGAAATGTCAAATTACTGCATTATACCAAATGCAACCTCTTATACTCATATGATTTCTTGTTTCTCAAAAAGTGGAAATCTCTTTGACTCACTGCGACTCTATGATGAAATGAAGAAAAGAGGTTGGGATCCAGGCATTGAGGTCTACAATTCCCTGGTGTATGTCCTAGCTCGTGAAAATTGCCTAAATGAAGCTTATAACATCCTCAAGAAAATGAGAAAATCTGGGTTGCGGCCAAATTCTGCCACTTACAACGCAATTATACGTCCTCTTTGTGAGTCAGAGAAGATTGAGGAGGCAAGAAATATTTTGTCCACCATGAAAGAAGAGAATCTTAGTCCAACCATGGAGACCTACCATGCATTTCTTCATGGTGTTGATTTTGAAGTAACTTTGGAAATTCTTAACCATATGAAGGCTGTTGGTTTAGGTCCTATTGGTGATACATTTCTCTTTATTCTCAGTAAGTTTTTCAAAGCGGAGCAACCTGAGCATGCGTTGAAGATTTGGGCAGAAATGAAGCATTTTGAAGTACTCCCTGATTCAAGTCATTATATAATGTTAGTGGAAGGGCTAGCAAAATCTGGATGGTTAGTTAAAGCCAGGGAATACTACGATGAGATGAGATCCTGTGGAATCTTGGACGAACCCAAGCTTAAGGAGCTATTGGAGGAACCAAAGCAACACGATAGCCATACGAGGCAGAGAGGTCCTACAGAGATTAATAGAAGTAAACAATTAAATGCAATGAGAGGAAAGAAAGTAAGAAGGAAGAAAAAGGTCAATGCTGATAAAAGATGAAGACATCAGGAAATGGTTCTATTTTTTAGTCCGTATAAGGTGGAAAATTCTTCCGTTTCTTTTACTATCTTATAAGATTGAAGGTTGTCCATTTGGGGATACTGACTGCTTCCTACATGAGAATCAACTGATTGCACATTTGAAGTAGATGGAGATACCGGGGCTATACTTCGGATGTACAGAGGGAGAATTGACACTGCTAGATGTGTGAGTCGGCTCAAGGTTGGAAATCTCTTCTATTGATGATATGGGGAGATTTTTATTCCATTACAAGCTCAACCAAATCTTGGTGAAGCCTAAAAGAAAAAGAGTTCCAGGACTGACATCATGGGCAGCTAAAACCAGCATCAGAGCAGGTGAAAAATCCTAGACACTCACATAATTTGTATTGATCTCATCCTGATATCTATGGATATTGTCTAGTCTCACAGGTGTAGAATATTTGCTATTTGTTGGCTTGCTTTCCTGGTATTTTACCTGTTCAATCAATGTCGCTTAAGTCACTGAGGCTTGACACCGAACGAAATTACTGAACTTAAGATTCAGTTAACGGAGTTGTTGGATCGATGTTTCATTTTCCCTGGTATTTCTTCATGGGGTGCACATGTTTTCTTTGTCAAAAAGAAAGATGAATCTCTCCGATCATGTGTAGCCTATCGAGAACTTAACAAGGTGATTAAGAACAAATATCCTCTTCCTCGTATCGATAATCTAGTTGATCAGTTAATAGATGTAGTAGTAATTTTAAGGATTGACATTTAGTCTGGGTACTATCAGTTAAATGAAGCTCACAGTAAAACTATAATGAAAAATAAGATCAATGTTTTTTGTCTGGGTAAACTACCACATAAGTCACTTTTGTTTTGCCTTTGTCTTATTCTGATCATCGAATTTGAAAAAAAATCATGTTTTGATCACTTACATTATTGATTTCTTACGATTTGAGCACTAAGCCATTAACTCTTGTTGTATTGATGATGTGATACATTAATATAAAAGTTAATTTCTAATTTGACCCTTAAACTTTTAAAGTTCGTTGTTTCTCCTATTAGAAAAACTCTCTTCTATTCTCTAACACATATCCTAGATTTGTTGTCGCCACTACCTTAAACTATCATCTGATGTCTCTGGCACCTTCTCCGATCAACGAGACCGTTGGTTAGGAAAGAGGGTGAAAATTATTTTTTTTAAAAAAATTTAAGATGAAATTATAAATTAATATTTTTGTTAACGTGTAGCGAAAATCAATACATTAATAACTAAATTAATAACATAAATAATCATAATATAACAATTTCAAATTCGATAATCCAAATAGAGAGACAAAACAAAAGTTACATATGTGATAGCTTACAACAATCAAATTGGAGATTCCAGGAAGGCAGGAACTTGTAACATTCTACGAAGGCCCAAATCTGTGTCCGACCAAAAAAACCCAATAAACAGACACTAGAAAGTAGAAACAACCTAGCAACAAAGCAGATTCCTACACGTTTCTTAGACGAACTAAATAGAACACAAGAGCAAACAGCACAATCCGAAGGAGGGAAAAAAAAGATGGGGTTTTTAGCAGGCATAGGGGTGTTGGTGCCATTCCCATTTTACTACTTGTTATGGACATATCCACAGTCATGGGTGAACCTTTGTGGGAAAGGAAGAGACCCATCAAAGGTAATGGCCATTGTTTCCCATTTCTTCAAGCTGCTTCAGTTCATCTCTCTCTTCTCAGTTTCTTCCCTCTCTTGGCCTCCCCCTCTTTACTTTTGGCCCCTCTTTGCCTTCGGCCAGTTGCTCAACTTCAGGTCAGCCACTTCCTCTCTCTGTATATATGTTATGTTTCTTTCTATTTTTGCTATTATTGGGTTCTGGAATTTGCATTTCTATGCTGTATTCAAGGATTTGGGGGGAAAAGTTTGTTTTTTTACTACCCAAATGTAGTGTTTCATTTGCCTGGATATCAGTATATGAACTATTTTCAGTACCTATGAGATTGGTTTTGTTGGGAAAGCTTTCTAGTTATGCCCTTTTTAAAGGATTTGAGAAAGCAATATGGTGCTTATTGTGTCTGGGATCTTTAGATTGGAATACCAAATGTTCCAATTTGAGGAGCAAAGAAAGTATTAAGAAATATAACTGGCTGAAGAACCTTATGCTGAGGGGGCTTAAAGAAGGTAGATAAAGTGAGTGGTCCTACAATTATCTCATTAGA
Organism: Hibiscus trionum; assembly: GCA_030270665.1. Taxonomy (NCBI): domain Eukaryota; kingdom Viridiplantae; phylum Streptophyta; class Magnoliopsida; order Malvales; family Malvaceae; genus Hibiscus; species Hibiscus trionum. Next base: position 1,914,510 of record BSYR01000021.1, on the reverse strand, counting down.
GTGATCTGAGTTAAGGGTTCACTAGGTGGAAAGTCCTTGTTTTGGGATATGATGGGGATTCTAAAGTCTTACCATATTTTCCTATAGGATTAAGATTTTGCTTTCCTTTGTACTGGCAAATGATTATGCATGCCGATAATATTCGATCATCCATAACTCTATCATGGAATTTGGGGGAGAGAGTTTATTTGACTGTCGTGGTTCATGTGGATGATCAAATATTACCTGCTTTGTTTTTTTGGATAATATCTTAAACATGAGCATTGAGATGTAGTGACAGGTTGATTGACTCGGGTGGGACGTAAACCCAAACTATTATGAAGCAAAACCAGTTCATATTGTTTATCACCTGGTTTTCTCCTGTTTCTTTTCCCACTGGACCGTCGGATTTAGCTTGTGAATGTATATCGAGTGTCCATATAATCTGATGGCCTCATTCTAGAAAAATGAATTCAATGGCAATTCTATTAATGTCTACAGGGTAAGCACTAGGTATTTCATTAGGAATTTACTACTTTATTGCTCTTCATATAACAAATTATCATTTTTATCTTCCTTTTAGTCTGTTTCCTTGTGGATTTTGCTTGATGGGGTTAACTGAATCGATATGGGGCTATACTTCTATCACTTCATATTTCTCTGTTATATCATATTGTCGTCGAATGTCACTATGTGGGTATATTAGCTTCTTTATATTGCAGATTTCGGTTGTTGGATTGATCTGGTGCCATGTTGCTTTGGGTCTAGATCTTACCTCTAGAAGTTAACTTAAGTTTGGTTTTATAGGGTGTACCAGTTGCTAGGAGAATCCGGAACTTACTACGGTGTACGCTTTGGAAAGAATATTCCGTGGGTAACGGAATTCCCTTTCGGGTACATTAAAGATCCACAATATGTTGGGAGCATCATGAGTCTTGTTGCATGTCTGTCTTGGGTACCCTTCCCATACATTCTCCTCTGGTCACTAGGCTATCTACTTATGATCCGCGTCGAATTGAATGAAAATCCGGCTACACGTGCAAAACCTTTATCCTAATTGCTGGAGGTTGCAGTTGGCTCATTACTTATTTCTCGGAGAAGTTTCCATGGTGACAATTAGCTAATGACACTCTTCTCCCTTTAGTTGTGATTCAGAACAAGCTCACTCATTTTGGAAATAAATCATGTTTATCAAGATAATGTAAAGCTAAAAATGCAGGTGAGCTTCTTTGACTGTGTTGTTTTTGGATAACTATGTTTGTAAGACTCCTTAACTGCACCAGATTTTGGTTTTCTTGTAGCTTTAGAACATGAACCAGACAGTAGTTTGATCTTGAACTTACCTTAATAGATCCGATAAGATTTAAGGCATCGCCGAAAATGCTCGTGAAATGTGCTTTGGCGTGGACTTTGCCTTTTCAGAGTTCTTAATCTGTATTTTTCATATTTTTCCATAAAATGCAAACTTTTCGACTGTGCTTTTTTTATGTTTTGGCAAAGAAAACCCTCTCTTTACTGGACTCCCAGTATTTATACACTTTTTTTTTGGTACCTAGGGTTGTAAATGAACCGAACGTTCAGCGAACCGTTTGTGAACCGTTCGGCGGGAAGTTCGTTTATGTTCGTTTATTTATTAAACGAACGAACATGAACAAGATTTTTTGTTCGTCTAATTAAATGAACGAACACGGACAAAAGACTTGTTCGTTCATTTATGTTTGTGAATGTTCGGTAATCTGTTCGTTTATGTTCGTTTATGTTCATTTATGTTTGTTCGTCCATTTATGTCCGCTTATGTTCATTTATGTTCGTTCGTTCATTTATGTCCGCTTATGTTCATTTAAATTTATTCATATATGTATAGAGGTGTTCATTATTCGGTTAAACCAAACAAACCGACCGAACCAAAACAAAATTGGTTAATCTATTAGATAATTTTAGGTTTTGGCTAATGATTAAAAGTTTTTTTCAAATTTCAATTATCGATTAATTCGGTTTAAAATTGGTTAATTAACTGAATTAATTGAACTAATTAAAATATTAAATATTTAACAAATTATATATGTACGATTGTGTTCATTTATGTTCATTTGTGTTTGTTTATGTTCGTTTACCATTTAAACGAACGAACATGAACGAACACAAACAAGCTACATTCCTTAATGAACGAACACGAACAAGAAATTTTGTGTTCGTTTATGTTCATGTTCGTTCATTTGTTCGGTTAAAGTTAAACGAACGAACATGAACACACCGTCATTCGTGTTTGTTCGGTTCGTTTACAGGCCTATTGGTACCATTATAACCTTAAAGATTGGGGGAGGGAGTGTTATAATAATAACAACTCAAACCTTGTACACAGAACTTAAAGGCAAAATAACAAAAGATGCCCCAATATTTGCATGATTTGTCATTTGGCCCCCAATTCTTTTTTTTGTCCAAATATACCTCCAATGTTTGCTTGTTTTGTCATTTAGCCCCCTATTCTTTCTTTTGGTCCAAATATGCCTCTAACGTTTCATTCGTAGTCCATACAAATATGTATTCCATTGACATGAGATTACCTACTAAATGGATCTTACCTACGCAGATGAACCTTATATTTAGACCAAGGCTTCACCAGCACTCACAAGTCTGAAACTAGCACACACATTAGTACAGAAAAAGGCTTAAACTCTGCTCTAACATAATATGTTCACATAAATGCATCATTAAGAGATATATAAAAGAAGAATGAATATGGTAAGCATAAGAAAATATTCATAAATTACGAAAATTGTTGCCAAAAGTGTATATTGAAGTGTTAGTACGAGGCGCGCTCATACGGACAACAAACGTTCCCCCCTATTACTTCTCATTACCAATAAGCATTCTCAACACCTAAACCGTACAATACACCGGAATACTTTTCCAGTGTACCGCTAAAGAAGTTCTCCTTGAGTTTCCTGAATGTGCAAGATGTGAGCAAACTATCCGAACCGGCTTGATGACAAATCCCGACTCTTTCCACTTCCAACAACTCTGCAAGCTTGTTCAACCCACCATGCAGACTGTTACAAAACTTCATCAAATGCTTGATATCATAGAGTGTGGGAAAGTAAATGTTGATCAAATTAAAGAACCCAGCTTGTGTATCCGGTAAGTTCTGGCAAGTCAAGAGCTTAAGCAAGTAACCGAAATCGTAACCACTGTGGAAAGTAACCCAATGCACGCTATCGTTCAAAACAATCCCTGAAGATATTAAAAGCTCGCCGAATCTCATCGCTTCAATACCCTTCTCATTGTTCTTCTTGAAATCAATCCCACTTTGCCTCAAAAGCTCAATAGAATCGTTAGCAAAGACATCCTCGTCAACGTTAAACTCGCAGAAGTTAAACTGCCAAATGCAATATTTATCAGTCCCACAGGTAGGCAAGTTCCCTTCTTCGTCCGAAAAGGTAAGCCCCAATTGAATCAACTTCAACATATCAACATTGTCTTTCAAAGTTTGGTAGTGATAGTCATAGCTGCTCTTGAAATTGCCCACAGGACGTAATACAATGCCCGGAAACTCGGTGTCCATCGCAATGTACGGGTAATCGTCAACGATTTCCCGAATCAAAGCGAATTCTTCCTCAAGGTTGTCATTCCATACCTCACGGATTTGGATTGAATCGCTCTTTGGCAACAGAGACATCAGTTGAGAATCAATAAAGGAGCTTTTTTTAACCAATAACAACCCAAGAAGACAAAGATTCCTAAATCACCATGAAAACCCAAACAAAAAAATATACATCAGATTGAGATTTCTCATATATGCAAGAAATGACGCTAAAAATCATCCAAAACCCAGACCTAATATACATAACACAACAACCCCATAAACGAATTTCGAAGAATTAAACCAGAAATCAGAATTGAATAAGGGGAAACGAAGAAGAAACTTACCGTGAAGAAAAGGGAAAAAGGGCAAAACTTTCCCCAGAAAGATCCTTCCTTTCTCTCTCTCTCTCTCTCTCTCTCTCTCTCTCAATACGGATTTGGATTGGAAATTGGTGGAGGCCCTAAAACAGGCGTTTGATATTTTCTTTTACTTTATACATATAGTATTTTTTTCTTTTTTGGTTTTTGTGTTGAAATGTGGTGGTTGTGTTATGGTTTAAAGGCCTGAAGCTGTTTGTTTCCTGGGAAAAAGAGGGTGGAGAAAGAGAATGTTTATTGAATTGGAATTTTATTGTTAATGTAAACGGGAGAGAGAGAGGGAGAAAGGGGTGGCTTTGGAAGCTTTGCCTTTGCTCACCTCACCTCCTCATCAACAGGAAGAGAGAGAAAATCTCTTTTTATTCCAGAATTTTTTCCCTACGCGATTGTGCCCCGCGCTTTGCGCCGCTTTATCTGTTCGGCTCGGATCCCAATGTAATTTTGGACCCGACCCGTTTATTATTTAAATCACAATAAGATCAAAATAGATATTTCTATTTTTAATTTAGGGAGGGTGTTCAAAATTGGGGGATTGGTTTGAATATTCCCCTTTGGGAATTTAACGGGGAAAATAACCCCCAAACTTTGATATTGGGAAAAATACCCCCCTTTCATGCCATGTAGGAAGAATTCGCGTTCTGGAGAAAGCGAATTCAAGATTCGCGTCCTGCAGGACGCGAATTCCTGTGCCGTTTCAGTGGAAAGGGAATTCGCGTCCTGCAAAACGCGAATTCCACGAATTATTGATGCCCCCCGCACGAGAAATTCAAGATGAAAATGAATTGAAACCAATATAAGATGTTTAGGTAGCAATATTTGTGATCGAATAACGGGTTATCGGGGTACCCGATTAAATTTTTTGAATTATAACATTGTCGTATTGAAACATATCTTTAAGATGGTGTGAAGATACGAGCGTATATAATATCCTAAGATGTTTGAAAATGGCCTGGAAAGTGGCAAGTAACAATGTTTTAGAATGAAACATTATTGTATAGGCATGTTTAAATGCATTTTACGGTGTGTTTCGAACTTTTTTTTGGTTTTTCCTAAGTTTGGAGACAAAGATGTGCAACTTAATTTTACAGTGGTGCTAAAGTTGCGAGGAAGGCGGTGTCCGAAAATGTGAGAAAATTGTGTTAAAAATGCTATCAAAGTAACATTTTAGAAGCAAAAAATGTGTCTGTAGGCATTTTTTTTTTGAAATTTAAAGGGCCTCGATAATAGAAGTTCACAAATAAAAAAAGAGTAAATAATAGTTGATCTAGTTAATTCGGGGGCCGGTCCTAAGAGGGCATTTCCTAATATCATGTCCAGTGTTCCCACATTTACTGCACCTCCTAGGTTGTCCGATCTTTTCTCTCGGAACCATATCTTCGGCACAATGAATCCTCGTTGATTTTGACCGGCCTTTTTTCTTTCGTCGCAGGGAGGGATCTGGGCATATCTTTGGTTCGTTGCTGATTATACGACGGTCACGTGCATTTCCGATCGGAGGGAACTCGTTTCGATAAACCTTGAAAACGATTTCGAGCCTGTATACCGGATCAATGAGTGTCGTTGCATCAAAATGAACCGATGCACATGCTGCGAAAGCATGCGAACACGGGAACTTGAACGTCTGGAACTCCCCGCAATCGCACGTTCGCTTTTGCAAATCAACCACGTAGGTGTATTGCATTATTCCTTGTAGCGGTTCAGAAAATTGCGTGACCTCAAAGATGTGTTCCCGACGAGAGAAGCACAACGCACCCATCGAGTTAGCATGCGCAATGGACGCTTGGATTTTGTCGGCGAGATCTGGATTAAATATGCGACCAGCTGCCATCCAGTTCATTGCTTGTTTGCCGAGGGTTGCGAAAAGGGTTGCCAATCGGTAATATGTTGCTTTGACAACGGACGTGATAGGTAAATGGCGCGTTCCCTTAAGAGACGAATTGATCGCCTCAGCCAAGTTTGTTGTCATATGGCCGCATCGACGACCCCCGTCATAACATCGAAACCATTTCTCCTTCGGTATCTCCATAAGATAGTTATACCCGAATGGATTCCTCAATTGCAACTCCTCCAACAGCTCTTCCACTTGATTAACACGGTGTGCGTTGCCTGTTGAATAAGACATGTAAAACAGTTAATTGGTAATAATATGAAATTGGTGGACGTAGAATAACAAAATGGAATGGTTGCATACCCATACGGAGAACCATTATACGTTCATCCTCGTTCTTGAACCTCTGATAGTAGTTTGCTGCTATATGCCGCAAACAATACCGGTGATGTATGTATGGGGGTTTCTATGAATCTCCCAAACGTTGAATTGCTCCCCAAATCCCTGCGCCTCTATCTGAAATAATAGCTAGGCCATCTTCACGTGTACGCAAAACCCGGCGCATGACATACTTGCGGAGGTTGTAAAGGAAAAACTCCCAAGAAGGGATATTTTCCTTTTCAACAATCGCAAAAGCAACTGGGATACATTTTCTGTTGCCATCCTGGGCAACTGCAATTAGCAATATTTGTGTGTATCTGCCATATAAAAATGTACCGTCGATCTGGAGCATAGGTTTGCAGTGACGGAAAGCTTTTATGCATTGGGGGAACGTCCAGAAAAGGCGATGAAATTCGACCTCCCTGGTACAACACGATCGTTGTAGTACTTCGGAACAGTCTCCAATTCCACAATTGTCCCTGGATTGTATTCCTGCATAACTTGAAGCCATGATCGCAGATCGTTGTATGATAGCTCCCATTTCCCGTACAGTGTTTCGATGGCTCGAGATCTTGCATACCATGCCTTATCGTAATTGACGGTGTACTTGTAAATGGATTTGATGGCAGCTATACACACTGGCACAGATACACGTGGGTTTGCTTTCACGAGTGGAAGGATTGAATCGGAAAGCACGTGTACATCCAAGTTAGGATGGTCTTGGCTGAGGCTCCCAACGGAGCATGTATGAGGCCCTGTATATCTCGTTATTTTCCACAGGTTATGCAGCCTTTTCAATTGCGACACATGAACCCTCCATTTACATCCGGCGGACTTGTGAGGGCACTCTGCAATATATTTCCTGGCCTCGGTCTTCCAAACGGTGGATGTAACTGAGCGCTGAATGTTGTAATGCTTGATGGCAGCCTCCGCGAGCTTTTTTGTCCTGAAGACCATTCCAGCATGTAGCTCAGTCGAACCCACATTCCATTGGTTGAACTGGTCTAATTGTGGATGTTCTGGGAATTCAGTATTGAAGAAGCCATCCATATCCACTGTTGTGAAGTGCGAAGGTGGGTCGTAATATGTTGCGCAACTGGTTGGTCCATGCAGTTGCGTCGAACGAACATCACCGTCCTCATCATCCTCAGAAGAATTTTCTGTGCTCTCCTCTGATTCCACCGTCTCGTCAATGTCAGATGGTTCAGAATGAAATAGACCCATCTCGTCACCATCAGGGCCAACCTCTGTACGCGGCTCTTCATCAGTAAGATCATCATCAAACTGGAAAAGTTCTGTGTCATCATAAACCTGTGCGTGAACAGGTTCTGAAGTCATAACCGGATCGACAGTAGCGGCGGTTGAATGTCTCCCCGCTGAGAACGTATCATCCACATTTCGGTGACTTGGGATGTATGTTGAGTGGCGCCCGGTAGAGAAAGCATCGAACGGGTTAAACTGCTCATTGTATGTTGAAGACGCCGTGTATGGAATGTGTGTTGAGTGGCGCCCCGTAGAGAAATCATCATAATTTGGAACGTATGGACTGTATGACGACTCTTGGGTTGGTGGCAAGTTAAGGTCAAATTCGAACCTTGGAACGGAAGAACGTCGTTGCCGCGAAGACGAAGACGATGAAGCTTCATCGGTTCTTGTTTGTAGAAGGTTGAAGTCGCGTCGTAAACTCGATGTCGGACTAATAGCATTTGGATTGAACTCGAGATTTCCTCGTAACCAATTTGGTACCACATTTTCAGCAGCAACGTGAACTTCAGCAAATGTTACAAATAGCTCCATGGCCCATCCCATTGAGTACTGGGTATGTGTATCTATCATCATTTCTACAGAACTGTCGTCTTCCACATCAAATATTGTGTAATACAGTGGCTCTATCGACGTTGGACATCGATACTTCAAAGACTGCAACTCCCTCCCTGAGCAATTGGGAACCTTCCTGGATATTAAGGTCCTAAGCGACTGGAACGTTGATCGTCTTGGAATGTTGATCGTAACAGTATTTTCCGATTGAAATATGATCCCAATGTATGAATCGGAGACCATCTGACCATCGTAGTATACTATAACTTGAATTCGTGGTGCCATTTCTGAAAATCGATGAACTTTGTGATTTTAAATTTTTTTTGGGTGTATCTAGAAATTCTACACACTCAATTATAAATAGAAATGTGCCTGCCGCTGAATCGTGTTGTGCTGCACATTGAATTATTTCAGGGAATATAGAATTCGCGTATTGGAAAACGCGAATTCAATTATTCATACTGAATTCGCGTTTTGTAGAACGCGAATTCAATAGATTTCTACAGAATTCGCGTTTTGCAAAACGCGAATTCAGTATGAATAATTGCCCCGTGAAATACTTTACCGGGCTTCCCGCTGACAATTTACATTATTATGGTACAGAATTCACGAATAATTGCCCCGTGAAATGCTTTACCGGGCTTCCCGTGAAATACGGTTTCCCATTACCAAAGAACCATGCAAAGTAATCAGCACTCACCATAGGCTCATCAAACATCCGGTACTCATTCAGTGCCTGTCGCTGATGCCTAAACTGCCACTGTGCAATCCACTGCACATGTTTCACCGACCAGTCCACCTACCACAAAACATCAAAAAATTTATTGTTTATAAATTATAAAGTAAGTATAAATAGATAACTATTAAATCAAATTTAATTATTATACCTCAAGTTTTCCTTGTCGGGTGATCCTATGTAAGTCGTCCAAATCAGGCGGATCTATCGGAATTGTTTGCAGACGACCGAACTGGCGTTGGACGCGATCGACCGGATGCCACTCAACTATAGCGTACCAGATGAGAGGTACCACGGCCGTCCAAGCGGAAACTGTCTCAGGCTCAAAATTAGGCAGACAGTCGTTGATATCCGATTCAGAGTACGGGGTCCACAAAAACTGTAAATTAAATATATAAATAATTAAAAACAACTAAACTAAACTATATTCATATTAAACTTCAACTTAATATAAAAATTAAAATATTTACCTCATTTGCAGATTTCGTGTCAATATTCTGCCTAACAGAATGCATCATAGTCGGAATCCCAACATGAGTTAGAGCATGGAACCACCTACATAACATCAAAATATAATTTTAATATTTAAAAAATATATATCAGGAAAATAACCAATTTATTAATAAAATTTTGTTAAGATTATTTTTCTTACCGCAAACATAGTGGATAGGAATAGTCAGCTGGCGCGGACAAGTCAGGGCGTAAAAATGGCATTCTAAACCACGCCCAAGACTGAAGTAGCAAAAGACATCCTCCGATGTCGTGTCGATCAGCACTCGCAGCCTTGTACAACTCCCTATACATAAATGCAAGTACTGCCGAACCCCAACTTAATTTACCAGCCTCTTCAAAATCCCGCAAGTGCCGCAACCACAACATGTGAACTTTGTTGCGAGTTTTGTCGGCCACCAAAATTTCCCCGAGGATCTGTAAGATATACGCCCGAGCATATGCCTAAAATAAAAAGAAAAAAATATTAAAATATAATAATTTTATAATTTCATTACTACTAATAAAAAATTATTTCTTTTACCTTCTTCACATCTTCATTGGCTCCAGCAGGCAAATTAGCGAACTGCGTACGCAACCACTTCAGCGTCACACATCCGCCCTGTAGTTTTTCGGGATTATCTCCTAACAAGTCCATACACAAGCCCTCTCAATCGTCACTGGCGGCACCAGTGATAGCCTCCCCATCTACAGGCAGGCCAAGAATATACGACACATCTTCTAATGTGATGGTCGCCTCACCACATGGTAAGTGAAATGTATGTGTCTCTGGCCTCCACCTCTCCACAAGCGCGTTGATTAAATCAACGTCTAATTTCGCACCCCCTCCATGAATCTTCGCCACATGCCCAAATCCGGCTTCGGCTATGTAATCGGCTAGATCAGGATCCGGGCCCGCCCTAATCCGAGTGATGTAAACCTCCAACCGACGTTCTTCTCCATTCTACAAATAATTAATGACACACACATATTAACAATCACATATTATGTCACAATTTTTTATAGTGTACAATAAAATACTAAACATATTCTAATTTTATTAATTTTTATTCTATAAGTCAACACCAAAAATATATTCGAATTTAACTAATTATCTTAGTCTAAAAATAAATAGTATTAACATATTCGAATTTAACTAATTTTCTTATTCTAAAAATCAAATCTAAACACATATTCAATTTAACTAATTTTGTTACTCTAAATCTAAAATCTAAAGAAATATTCGATTTTAACTAACATTCTTAGTCTAAAAATAAATATTATTAACATATTCGAATTTAACTATTTTTCTTAGTCTAAATATAAATTCTAAAGACATATTTGAATTTAACTAACTTTGTTACTCTAAATCTAAAATCTAAAGAAATATTCGATTTTAACTAACATTCTTAGTCTAAAAATAAATATTATTAACATATTCGAATTTAACTATTTTTCTTAGTCTAAATATAAATTCTAAAGACATATTCGAATTTAACTAACTTTGTTACTCTAAATCTAAAATCTAAAGAAATATTCGATTTTAACTAACATTTTTAGTCTAAAAAAAATATTTTTAACATATTCGAAAATAACTAATTTTCTTAGTCTAAATATAAATTCTAAAGATATATTCGAATTTAACTAATTTTCTTAGTCTAAAAATAAATACTATTAACATATTCGAATCATGCCGGCAACAATAAATTAAATTTACATACTCGAATAAAAAAAACTTACATTATTTCGACGATAATTGCTTACGTGGCCATCTTCTAATCTCAGCAAACCCGCCATTATCACACTCGCTTCAAATATAGAAAAAACGCTCTCTAACAAATCTAAAACCTCTTCAAAATATTGGGAGAGAATGATTCATTCTCTCCCAACCTCACCCGTTTTATAGAGAAATCGCTGCCTGGAAACAGCGAATTCAAACCGAATTCGCGTCCTGCAGGACGCGAATTCAATACAATAAATTGAATTCGCGTTTTGCAGAACGCGAATTCTATTTCCCAACCGTCCGAATTTACTCCCAATCGCGATAATTTGGGGATAATATCGTAGAATTCGCGTTTTGCAGGACGCGAATTCCCTTTTCCACTGAAACGGCGCAGGAATTCGCGGTTTGCAAAACGCGAATTTTGAATTCGCTTTCCCCAGGACGCGAATTCGTCCTACATGACCTGTAAGGGGGGTATTTTTCCCAATATCAAAGTTTGGGGGTTATTTTCCCCAATAAATTCCCAAAAGGGAATATTCAAACAAATTTGCCTTCAAAATTATCCGACTCGAACTACCCGACCCGACTACCTGAACACAAATAATCGGGTATTTACCCGGAATTTTTTTTACCCGGGTCGGGCCCGGGTCAAAAAATATGATTTTTTCGGGTACCCGGTTCCTATTTTTTTATTTTTTATTTTATTAGATTACTTAATATTTTTATTTTAGAACTATATTTAAATATCTAAATTCATTCTATATTTGTATTATATGCTTTCATGTTTTAAAATTTTCAAAAAACAAATATTAATTTGTGAATATGTAAGATTCGATATGAAACAAACAACAAAGTTTCTCTATTGCATTTATGCATTAGTAGGTTTCTGTAAAAAAATATGAGATTAAAAAAAATCACGATCGAGATTAATATTTTTAATGTCTTTCTTATGGTTATAAATTATTATTATTTTGTTTGGATCATGTGTTATAAACTTTTAAGGTTTTTTTTTAATTTTAAAATTAAAAAAAAAAAAGAACCGGGTACCAGGTACCCGATTTTACGGGTACCCGGTATTTACGGGTCGAGACACAGGCCGATAAACCTAATACCCGAAGGTCCGGGTACCCGGATTTGAACACCCCTAGTGATGATAGAAACGAGAAGTTTTTACAAACCTATTAATTTTAGGTTTTAAGAATTTAAGAGTATGATTTAGAAATTTAAAGTTTATGGTTAGAATTTAGGCTTTTGTATTATAATTTAGGGTTTAGAGGTTATAGTTTATTTTATAGGGTAATATTGGTTAGAGGTTTTGGGTTTAATTTATAATTCTTAAATTTTACCTTTAAACCCTACCCTTAAATTCGAAACACATCCACAATAAACCCTAAAACTAAGGTACTTGTGAAAATAAAGTTTCCACGAGCGTTTGTGCATTGAATAATTACCTTTTTAATTTATACAAAATATTGCTCAAGCGCTTGTGGAAACTTTATTTTAACAAGCGCCTTAGTTTTCGGATGTAGAGACTTTGTTTAGGGGTTTAAGTGTAGTAGTCTTAAATTTAGGGGCTGTTGATATAATTTCAATTTTAGGGTTTATAGATTAAAACTTAAATCCTTAACTATATTACCCTAACCCTAAACCCTAAATTCTAACCATGAATCTTAAATTTTAATCCCCTACTCTAAACCTTAAATTGAAACCATAAACTTTAAAATGAAAGTGTTTGTGAAAACAAAAGGTTTCAACGGTCTATGTATGAGATGATAATGCTATATTTAATTAAGTGGACCAAATGTAAAAAATGGTCCTTGAATTTATCTTCGTCAAGTATTCTCATCCCCATCTCTACGACATGGTTTTGATACAAAACTTAAAATATTTCCACCTCGCACTCACAAGACTAAAATTATTCACGTCCAACTTTTTACATAGGTCCCGAAACTCATCTAATCCCGCAATAATAGTCCAACGACTCACTTCATATATAATATATAGGTAATTATTTGATGCATTGTTAGTGGGAATTTTTTTTTCACAAGCGGGTTTCTAAAGTTGTCACATATTCCTTTAGGGATCTCTAAACTTTAAGCCATTAAACTTATTCTTAAACTTTAAAACTTAACTACAAACACTAAAACTCTAACCATAAACCATAAAACATAACCTTTAAACCTTAAAAATTAGGCACTTATGGAAAACTTTTTCGCATTACCAATGCATAGAACATTTTTCCGTAATATATTTATGAGTACTCAGTGACGGAGCCACAGCTCCAATGGGAGGGGCTGTGGCCCCCCGGTAGGGGGAAATTTTTTTTTACCCTTTGATTCCTTATATTTTTTTGGAAAAATTTGGGATAATTGTGAATTTGCCCCTTCCACCTTTCAAAATTTATGTTTTGTCCCCCTCAACTTCAAATCCTAGCTCCGTCCTTGTGAGTACTAGTTAAATAAAAATATACCAATTTTTAATGAAAAAAGTATAAAATATATGTCTTCTAAACTCACACTACATATGTAACATTATTTTTACGGTCATCATTTTAAAAATAATAATAAGTCATCGTGATCCTTTAATTGGTAAATTAAAATGTAACTTCAACATAAATTTTAAAAAAATCAGAAAATAAAATACTTATATGATATTCAAATATGATATGAGTTTTTGAAAGAGTGAGACATAAGAATCCATAAGAATGTACTAAAATTAGGTGAGAATTGAGAAACTACCATTTCGTGTATGCTCTCATTAAAAAAATTAGTGGAGGAAAGTTGAGTGTTATCAAAACTATTTTTTTTTGAAATATTGGATTATATTTAACTTGAAAAGATTATAAAGGAATTACACTTCAAAACATTGAAAAAATTAATGTGTAAAAATAAAATAATAAAATTCTAAGAGACATGAAAGACATTAAAATACAAAACCTATCACGTTCAAAAAAACTTGAACAATCTTCTGAAAGAAATCCGGTGAACAAACTACTTTGACTAGAAGTGGTATATAAAGAAAGCAAGTCTTTGTGCTACATTTTCTTGGCATTACGACACAACCACAAAAGGGGATCTTAATCATATACATACCAGCCTCCTTCGCTGACAAACGTTCGTTGATACTCGTCGTCATCCGAACGCGAAACTATCAAAAGATAGACAATTGTCATAAAAATAGACTATAATTGCTATAAAAGCATACGAAAGAACTGTCATAAAAACAGACGAAAGAACTGCGGAAACCAGATGCGATATGAATCTGGCAAAGCAAAAATTAAAAAAACAAAAAAAAAATTTGAAAAAGTAAAACATTCATTAACAAAAGATAAATTTTATTTATCTACAAAATTAACAAAACGGCCAAAGACCGCTGTCGGTGATAAAGAAAACTAACGAAGAAGAACTTTAAAAAGCTCATTTTAACCGCCTCAGAGCAAATAAGAGAAATTTATCAAAATTCAAAACCAATTCTTATATAAATGTTAATGTTTAAATATGTTTATTATGTATATTGGGTGGGACATGTAAGGATGGGAAGAGGCGGGTGAGGATGAGATGAGTATAATATTATACACACACTTGCTCCACTATAATAAATTTAATTTTTATCTTCATCACTATTATACCATCTTCCTATCCTCGTCTAATTAAGTGTGTAACGAAACGAGTCTTACGAGACCTGTTTCACTAACCTTATAAATGAGAGGAATTGCATAAAATTCGAATTATAAAACAAATAGTAATGCATATATATTTTTCGGGGACAAATGTTCTGCATATGAACTATATTATTCAACCCAACCTTGTCGCACACCCATAGCTCTGCATATAGATTATCCAGCATGCACATACTTAACAAAACCCGTAATCATACTCCATTCGCATCATTTATCATCTTATTAACCGTAACATTTCGGGCTGGTTCAATAATATTTTTTAACGAGTATTGGAGCGCTAAATAAAAATAATAATATTAAACATAAAAAAAGATGTACATTGAACAGGTGTTGCCCCCTGTTTTCTTATCTATTTTAACATTCAAACGAACGTTTCGCCCCAACTAAAAAATTCAGCAATCGACCGTTCAGCCCTCTTTTATTCCATCCGTATTCCACAAGAACGGACCTATCCGCGCCTTCATCCATAATTCCATTAAATTCAAACAGGAAATGCAACGACTCTAGAGTGAAGTATGCCTAGGAGGGACAAATTCAATCGCTTTCAATATTTCAGTAAGGTTATTTTATAAGTCTGTAACATCAGCTAATGTTAATGTGTGGTGCATTTTTTAATACTAGGATTTAGGTATTTTTGAAAAAAAATGTGTATTAATATGAATCATTCGTCTTTTAATTATCTAACACATCATAAATTGCATCAATCAGATCTGATAGCACAAGTTATGATTGTTTAAATAAAGACTGTACACGCAAAAAGAAAAAAAATTTATACGAGTCAAATTAAGAATTTTGATAAACGATATTTGAACTATTTGGATTTAAATAAGCTTAAGACTCTTTAGAAAATATTGAAATGAGTTTAGATTGAATTATGATTTTATTTTTAAGAGTTTTAGTTAGATAATATTTGTACCCATACATATCTCTTAAAGGATGGTCAAAAAAGAGGTTGGATACTGGAATTATACCAAAAAAATTGAACGAAATATTTAGAGTTTAATTTTTTAAGAGTAGGTTATTTTCTTTTCCTTGTATATGTTATTCGGCTCATTTTTCATACTGTGATAGAAATTCTCAATCCCCTAATTATGCTTCCTTCTATGCTTTTACTTTAAAATAGTAGGTTTATAGTTTAGTAAGATTAGAATTTAAGGTTTAAAGTTAGAGTTTATAAAATTAGGGGTAAGATATATTATTTAGAGTGTAGGATTTAGTATGTGGAATTTAGAGTTAAGGTTTAGAATTTAAAATTTTAATATTTTCTAATGTGGAGTATAAAAAGGGCATGATTAAGGGCAGAATTATTTTGTTCGATTGTGACAACTTTGTATTAAAGAAAAGAAAAGAAATAGAGGAGAAAATTTGACATCTCGTCACACCTAACATTTTCATCTTTATAATTTGGTCCTTTCCTCTATTGAAGATTATTTTTGAAGAATTGAAAGCAACGGAGATATCAATAATGAGTTAGGGTGTGGAGTTTTAAGACATGTTTGAATTAAGTAATTAGAAGCTTTCATTTGACAATAACTTGTTGAATGAAATAGGAACAACTAATGTTTTGATATAATAATTGAAAAATAATTTTGGACTAAATTAAAAAGATTTTAAAATGCATTTAAGTCCAAACAACTTAAAAATAAGTTTATGGAAGTTTTAAATGGTTTTGGCAAGCTTTGAAACATTTTTAAGTAGTCAAACTAGGATTTTCAAGGTACCCGTTTCGAAACATGGAGACTTGTATCGAAACAGTTTGAAACTGCCAAAACCCGTAGCGAAACAGGGTTTAACTGCTTCGATACTGTAGAACTAATGTTTTGATATAATAATTGAAAAATGTTTTGGACTGATTTAAAAAGTATTTAAAACATTTCCCAAGTCCAAATATCTTGAAACTATGTTTTAGGGATGTTTTTAAATGAGTTTAATATGTTTTCAAAGGCCAAACTATACAAACCTGTCCAGGTGTTTCGAAACACTTTAGGGCGTTTCGAAACAGGGGATTTCAGTAGCATATTCGTTTCGAAACACGTTTCGAAACGGGCTTTCCCTGGACTTGAATTTTGCCCAGCGTTTCGAAACGGGCTGTGCCATTTCGATACGCCTACGTGGCTTCGACCACAACGGCTATAAACCCCAACGACTATTTTCCCAACTAACTTTTAAATGCAGGCGTTTCGATACGGGCCTATAGCGTTTCGATACGGGTTTCGAAACGGCAAGGGGGCGTTCCGAAACGGGTGCCCTGTCAGACTGCAACGACTCTTTCTACTTAAAGAGCGTTTCGAAACGGCTTCGAGCGTTTCGAAACGGGGAGCTGCAGAACTGCATTTATGGTGGGAATTAAAGTCCTCAACGGCTCCAATTTGATCCCAACGGCTAGCAACGGCTACAAACTCATTTGGGAGTATAAAAGGGACCTCCAAGCATCAAGTAAAAACTAATGATTCAATTGTCAATCAACAAATGATCAAGAATTGTCTTAGAACCTAAAGTGTCAATTATTGTATAGACAAACACTAGTGAGCCAAAATTGTTAAATTTGCTCAAGTGTTTTAGGTTTTGGGTGAGTGCTTAAGTGTGCAAACAAACACCTATTAGAGGGATTTGTGTTTGCTTTGTTATCTCTTTGTAAAAGAGGGTTTCGATCAAGGCTTTGGGTAGAAAGCTTGATCGGTGTAAAGGGTTTCCTCCTAAGCCTAGAAAAGGGGACGAATCAATAGTGGATTGATTGAGAAATCCTTAGTGGGGAGCTAAGGTAGTGGATGTAGACCTTGGTTAGAAGGTTGAACCACTATATATCATTGTGTCAATTTTCATTTTAGCTTCCTAAACCCTTCCACCCAAAAATACACCTCTCCACCACTTGGTGAGCATAATCGGTTGAACGAATCGAGCCCTACACAACCCAACAATTGGTATCAGAGCTTGGCTCAATCGAAGGGGATTCACATCCTATTGAGAAGATCCGGCAAGCTCGATCACTAGTTCATCAACCGGCTCAAATGGCGCAATCCATAGACAAACCGCCTTTCTTCGACAGAACCTACTATGCCCATTGGAAGATAAAGATGAAGTTCTTCATCAAGTCTAGAGATTACAAGCTATGGGATATAGTTGAAGATGGTTCGTTCGTGCCTCAACGAAGTAAAGCGGAGTGGAGTGCCGACGATCGCAAGAAGATGGAGCTTAATTGCAAAGCCTTGCACATCTTGTTTTGTGCTTTTGGCCCATCCATCTACGAGAAGATGTCTTCTTGTGAGAGTGCCAAGGAGGTATGGGACAAGCTTGAAGTCACATACGAGGGGACCGATGAAGTCAAGGAGACCAAGATTGGGCTCCTAACCTTAGAGTATGAGAACTTCAAGATGGATCCGGAAGAGAACATCGAGAAGATGTTTGATAGGTTCTCCACAATCACAAATGGTCTCAAGGGCTATGGAGAAGCCATTCCGGAGGAGAAACTTGTCCGTAAGCTCATCTACTCCCTTCCCGAGTCTTAGGACTCAAAGAGGACCGCCATCATCAAAGCCAAAAACTTAAAGACCTTGAAGCTTGATGAACTCATGGGGCCACTTCTCACTCATCAAATCATGAAGAAAAACAAAGAAGATGAGAAGAAGGGGGAAGAAATTAGAGCTATGGGAGAGAAGAAGATCAAAGGGCTTGGCATCAATGCAAGTGCCATGGCTCTCAAGTCCTCCACTTGCCATCATGTAGATTCTAGTGAGGAGGATAGTGAAGATGAAGAGATGGCCCATCTCTTCAACAAATTTACCCGGTTCATGAAGAGCGAAATGGAAAAATCCAAGCATGAATCGAGGAAGAAGATGAAGGAATCCCACAAGTCCAACAAGAGGGGATCATCTTCAAAGCAAGCATATGTGGCCACTTGGAGTGATGAAGACTCCACCGATGATGAAGTAGCCCACCTATGCTTGATGGCCCTCAATGAGGGGGAGGTAACTTCTAACTCATCTTGTTCAAATTCATATTCTTTTGATGAGTTACAAGAAGCCTACGATGAATTGGTTTTTGAGTTCAAGGCTTCATTTTCGAAAAATAAGAAATTGATTTCAAAGTTGAAAACCGAAAATGATTTGCTTTCTAAAACCAATTTAGAGTTTGAAGCAAAAATTAAAGATTTTGAGCTTAAAGTTTTAAACTTACAAAACTTGCTTCAAACGATGGAAAGAGATCATCAAAAGGAAGTTGATGATCTCAAAAAGGAAAAAGGTTTGATTTCGAATGAACTTCAAAAGAAAAATGATTTTGGAAAATCAAATTTTTATGTAAGACAATCTAGTGCCCCTAGATTCAAAAATGGTAAATGTTTTAGAAGTGTTTGGGTCCCAAAAGGACTAACCACTTCAATTAAAAAGGATGACATTGAAAAATGGATTTCAAAGGGGTCAAAAATTTGTGCTACTAACGTTCATGGATCCAAAGCAATTTGGATACCAAAAGTTACTTGATTGTCTTTTGCTAGGTGTGATGGAGATGTTCAACAAGTCAAACATTGAGGGGGAGCTCCATGCACACAAGGATGAACACTTGAAGAAGGAAGACTTCACATCCTCCCTTGAGTTCAAGTGTGGTAAAAATTTAGTTGCTTTAGTGTTTATTTGTTTTATTTTCTATTTATGTCAACTAGATGATCATATATGTTGTGACTAACATTTTGATGATGCTTTGAGTAAGGGGGAGCCATTTTAAACCAAATTCTTACTTTTGTCAAATTTTTACCTCTATTGTTATTTTTGAACTTAATGTTTTAAATTCTTTTTGATATAACAAAAAAAGGGGAGAAATGGTTTGAAAAATTGAATTTTCAAATGAATAAGGGGGAGCTTTATTTGATTTCATATCTTTAGTCTATTATTCACATTTTTAAAGTTAAAGGGGAGAATCCCAAACAATTTTTCAAGAGAGTTTTATTATATCAAAAATGGGGAGATTGTAGAACTAATGTTTTGATATAATAATTGAAAAATGTTTTGGACTGATTTAAAAAGTATTTAAAACATTTCCCAAGTCCAAATATCTTGAAACTATGTTTTAGGGATGTTTTTAAATGGGTTTAATATGTTTTCAAAGGCCAAACTATACAAACCTGTCCAGGTGTTTCGAAACACTTTAGGGCGTTTCGAAACAGGGGATTCCAGTAGCATATTCGTTTCGAAACACGTTTCGAAACGGGCTTTCCCTGGACTTGAATTTTGCCCAGCGTTTCGAAATGGGCTGTGCCGTTTTGATACGCCTACGTGGCTTCGACCACAACGGCTATAAACCCCAACGGCTATTTTTCAACTAACTTTTAAATGCAGGCGTTTCGATACGGGCCTATAGCGTTTCGATACGGGTTTCGAAACGGCAAGGGGGCGTTCCGAAACGGGTGCCCTGTCAGACTGCAACGGCTCTTTCTACTTAAAGAGCGTTTCAAAACGGCTTCGAGCGTTTCGAAACGGGGAGCTGTAGAACTGCATTTATGGTGGGAATTAAAGTCCTCAACGGCTCCAATTTGATCCCAACGGCTAGCAACGGCTACAAACTCATTTGGGAGTATAAAAGGGACCTCCAAGCATCAAGTAAAGACTAATGCTTCAATTGTCAATCAACAAATGATCAAGAATTGTCTTAGAACCTAAAGTGTCAATTATTGTATAGACAAACACTAGTGAGCCAAAATTGTTAAATTTGCTCAAGTGTTTTAGGTTTTGGGTGAGTGCTTAAGTGTGCAAACAAACACCTATTAGAGGGATTTGTGTTTGCTTTGTTATCTCTTTGTAAAAGAGGGTTTCGATCAAGGCTTTGGGTAGAAAGCTTGATCGGTGTAAAGGGTTTCCTCTTAAGCCTAGAAAAGGGGACGAATCAATAGTGGATTGATTGAGAAATCTTTAGTGGGGAGCTAAGGTAGTGGATGTAGACCTTGGTTAGAAGGTTGAACCACTATATATCATTGTGTCAATTTTCATTTTAGCTTCCTAAACTCTTCCACCCAAAAATACACCTCTCCACCACTTGGTGAGCATAATCGGTTGAACGTTCGAGCCCCACATAACCCAACAGATACGAAGAGGGTTTTGTTTCGAAATACTCCTTTGGTGTTTCGATACGTCCAATGGTCGAAACCTCCCCAACAACTATTTTCCCAACGGCTTTTTAAATTGCAACTCAACTGTCACTCGTTTTGAAACGGGGTTGCTACCGTTTCGAAACGACTTGCTGCATCATACTTCAACGGCTAGTTCTGAAGAAGGTCGTTCCGAAACGGGGTCGATTGTTTCAAAACGGGGTCGATTGTTTCAAAACGGATGTCTGCAGAACAACATTTATGGTGGGAAATAAAGTCTCCAACGGTCCTTAACGGCTACAAACTCATTTGGGAGTATAAAAGGGACATCCAAGCATCAAGAGAAGACTAATGCTTCAATTGTCAACAACATCATGATAAAGAAATTGTCTTAGAGCCTAATTGTACATTTTCTTGTATAGACAACACTAGTGAGCTAAACACTGTTATATTTGCTCAAGTGTTTAGATTTTGGGTAAGAGGTTTATAATGCAAACAAATACCTATTAGAGGGATTTCAAGTTTGCTTAAGAATTTCTCTTATAAAGAGGGTTTACTCAAGCTTTGAGTTAGAAAGCTTTGAGTGTGTAAAGGTTGCCTCCTTAGCCTAGAAAATGGGAAGAAATTCAAGAGTGAATTTGTTGAAATCCTTAGTGGGAACCTAAGGTAGTGGATGTAGGTGCTTGTTAGAAGGTCGAACCACTATAAATCCTTGTGTCAATTGTCCAATTTTCATCTCCCACTAAAACACCCAAATATCTAACTTCTCCACACTTGGCGAGCAAGAACGGTTGAAAAAAAACGAGCACACAAAACCCAACAAAATATGTTACATATGGATTATTTGAAGCCTCCAAGGTTGATGATGATGTGCATGAGAGTTCTTCCAAGATTGACTTTATAGGACGTGAACTTCCGCACAACTTACCAAAAAGTCAAATACATTAACTTTATAAAGTTATATAGTGGTGTAAAAATTGACCCAGTTTAAAAACCCGACTGAAATGGACCAATCTCATACTGACCTGACCCAAAATCAACCGACCCGAAATGGTCCGACTCGATACCTGAACCGAATCACAACAAACATGAATTTAAACTGAACTACACCCGAACTAAAACTGAATAGAAAGTAATCAGACCCCGAACAAACTGAACCGAAATCGATCTGAATGACTCGTTTGCAACCTCTACTCATATTCGAGTTAACTTTGTAAGCTTTTTACTAAGATGAGTACCATTCTATGTGTACCTACTGTTGGAAAAATGTGAGAAATTGGAAACTTTGAGTCATATTTTCTAGTGGTAAAGGTGGATGTTCGAATGATAAAATTATTATTTTATATTCTACTCCATGAGACCTTTACAACGGTATCTCATATGCTCAAAACGGTTGAGAAATGAATGAGAAATTGATGCTCAAAGTGAGGTTGTTATGAATTGTGTTAAGGAAAAGATGAACCCCTTATCCCACATGGGTGGGATAACAAGCTTGGGAATGGTTTAAATACACCAACCCACTTGGAAGTCATTGAATGACTTGAATGAACACTATGCCTCGCGCGCAGGCGCAGGGGGTACAAATCGAAGCTCGTCGAACCCTTTTGGGTTGGGGCGCGCACGCACGTCGTGAGCGACGCGAATGTCCGGACCGGTCGGGTTCCACTTAGGACGTGCAGATATTTTACCCACTTCAAATTAAATTTTTTCCTTATATACAACATATCTTTTTGAATATTCCGAATTTAATAGAAAAAATTGTGACTTTCATTAAATCGGATATTAAAAGATATTAAAATCAATTCATAAGAAATATATCCGTTTAAATAAGGCATTAATTGATTATTTCCGATTTTGCTCGGATACAAAGTCAATGGCTTTAATTTGGAATATTTACCTTCCATGTTTTTCCTCCTCCACTCCCCTATATAAACCATGCCTCTCCTCAGTTTCAAAGCACTCCAAAAATCATTTTCTCTCTTGTTTTCTTTTACCCGGTGATAGGCTAAGACAAGGCTCTAGTTCGAGATCTCTTCAGTTCGTGCTTCTGTCGAAGATCTTCCTGTTGTTGTATCCTGAGAGACGAACGACCAACCAAACTCAAGCACCGCGGAGTGGTCGAAATTTGTCTTAAGGAAACTGCTCTTCGCAGGCCTCAACTTTAATCTTGTTTTATAATTCTTCTCTTCTTATTATTTGATTAAAGTTATTTCTTTTATTTTATTTTTATTATCATTGGATTGATTACTTTGTAACACCTACTAATTTATCAAATAGTTAGCGCTTGTGATATGATTGTGTTCATATATGTGTTTTGTCATGCTAAGCTCAGTCCATGCATTAATCTACCAAGTTACGAATTACTATATGTTATATGAAAGCGTGCTATATGTTAATGTGATGATATGAATTTGACATGAAATTCTGCCATGATGTTTGGCTATATGATACATTTTCATGTTATATTGATTAATATGGTTCATAATATAAAATATCACATGGACCGATCAATTATGTAAATACAATCACGAATAATAACACTGATATCTTGAACATGCTTAGTAGGAAATGGAAAAGTGACAATTGTAGAAGCAGGAAAAAAAGTGTTAGAAAGATCCGGAACCACTGAAAGGCCCTTATAATTCTCCTCTCGCCATTGTTACAGTTAGCCACCTTTTGAGGCAAAAACAAAACTTTTCCTTCTTGTTGTAGATTTCCACCATTGATGTTTCCTCCTACTCCTTGGGTTTATGCATGAAAGGAATCCAACCCCACGTTCCAACTTTGCCTTCTCGTTGGGGTTTTTCTGGGATTGGAACATGCATTGTTTTGTTGCCAGATTTTTGCTTCTTTTTCTTGGGACCCTGGTTTCTTTGGTCCATTCAAAGACTGATTCCCCAGATGGTATGTATATATATATATAATGTGCCTTGTTCTTGATATATATTCTATGCTTCAATTATCATGTGTTTGATCATTGTTTATATTAAGATTATCCCCCTGAAAGCATCAACCGGTTTCGGATTACGAACTCGTATGTCTAATTCATCAACATAATCATAAATCCATACACATCACAGATTCTGATGATTGGTATTTGTATTCTTGTAGTTTCTGCCCTTAATGTGATGTTTAAAAGCCTGAACAGTCCTTCTCAATTGCGTGGCTGGAAAAGCAGTGGTGGTGACCCTTGTGGTGACTCTTGGGAAGGGATCGAATGTTCCGGCTCATCCGTAACCGAAATGTAGATCATTCCCTATCTATCTGGAGAACCAATCTTGCATTTTTTTCAATATTCAATATGACATAATTGGATTAAATTCTTGCAGAAACTTACGTGACCATAACCTCAGTGGACAATTGGGGTATCAGTTATCCAGCTTGTCTTCAGTAAAAATCTTGTGAGCATTTGCTTCCAGAAATAGGCAAATTTTAATGTTATATTTTCTGTTTTTTCTGTTATTATTTTGACTTTCTACTTTTAGAAAGCATAAGCCATAATCTGAAGGCTACACATTGTTGGTCCTAATGCAGTGATGTGAGCAAGAACAACCTCAATGGTGATGTTCCGTACCAGCTACCTCCGAATGCTCAACGCATGTAAGTCGTATATGATCTGAATTAATCTACTCGAAAACCTTTAAATACAGTGGTGGGAAAGTTTGTTGTTGATCACTTTGATCTTCATGACATATCCAAGGTGCATTTGTTTGATTCTCTATAGTGTCACACGTGTCTTATGAACTCGATTTGCAGAGACCTTTCGGAAAACAAGTTTGATGGTAATGTGCCCTACTCGATGTCTCAGATGACCAACCTTGAAGAAGTGTAAGTGAAGTACTTTCTTCTTACTTATTTCATTACCATTTGTCAGTTGTTACCACGTCTAAGTATTTGGTTGGTTGCTGTAGAAATCTTAGCCGTAATCGACTCGAGGGACAGTTGAGCGACATGTTTGCCAAAGTTCAGAAACTTAAATCATTGTAAGCATTGGTGAAAAAAACAAAAAAACCCTTCTTTGCATATCTTTTGCAAACTTATGTGCTTACTAACATAAGAACTGACATACAGTGATGTATCCTACAACAAACTGTCTGATACTCTGCCAAATTCTCTAGCAAATCTTTCAAATTTGAACACTTTGTAAGTGGAAAAATTTTCCCATTCTTTTTTTAATCTTTACTCCTATAAGTGCCTTGTTGCCAACTCTGTTTTCTCTTGTACAGGCATCTGCAGAACAACCGATTCACCGGTACAATAAACGTCCTTGCCGACCTTCCTCTCAATGATCTGTAAGTGGCCAGAATCTACAACTTGTTTAAAATGATTTTTGTTCACCCCTTCATACATTGAAGCTGATGAGTCACTGTCATTTCTTGTAGGAATGTTGAAAATAACAAATTTACTGGATGGATTCCTGATGAGTTGAAGGGGATTGACAATCTAAAGTGAGTATCTTACAAAATTTCATTGTTCATAATTCTTTTAGTTCTCTAAAAGTTGTTTCCTTGTGATCATTCCTTTGGAAGAACTGGAGGAAATTCTTGGTCAACTGGGACAGCTCCCCCTCCACCTCCTGGTGTGCAACACCGCCGTCGTCCCGATAAAGAGGAAAGTGAAGGTTCAAAGATATCTCTTCGAAATGGATTACTTATAGGTTTTTCATGTTTAGGTGGAGTCACTCTTCTCCTCTTTATTATTTGTATATGTACAATGAGAAGAAGTTCACCTCCCCCTTCCTCACATTTCCTTGAAGAAGATATTATCGGTAGGCGAAAAGGTTTCACTCCCCTCCATTCACAAGAGTTGGACCCTGAAGCATATGTTGGCATTTTGAAACAACCCAAAGGTATACATTTATATGTGGTTTCTGCATGTAACAATCTTAAGTAGAGTTGCCTTTCTAACTGTTTGCATCATGCTCATTTTGCATAAACATGCAAGAGTTTTCTCGATGTTTCGAGTTGTGTTGCGGTGTATGCTTGGTTTCCTACAATGAATGTTGCCAATAAAGTATACTTTGGTGTCATTTTTTTGGTATTTGCAAAAGAGGCTGGACAAACATTTCAAGATACTTGTTACTGTCATACTAATATGATGTCTGTTGATGACAGATTTTAAGTCAACAGATCCAGGTAATGGTGAGATTAAGTCTTTGCTAAAATCTCCATCGATGGGCCTAAGGCGTTCGGCCTCAAGTCGTGTGTCCTTCAGTGAAAACGAGTTTGCAAACCGCCTGAAAGGAAGAAGAAGCACTTCTGTTCAAGTTGTACCTTATTCTTTAGCAGATTTGCAGAAAAGCACTGATAATTTTGCACCAGATCGCCTTCTGGGCGAGGGCACCATCGGACGTGTTTATAGGGCAAAATATCCAGACGGAAAGGTTAGCATTTTGTGTTCTCCCCGTTTCTTCATTTCTTTTTGCATGCATTTTTTAGATGCCATCTCATTAGCTTCTGTACATGTATCTTGGTCTCAGGTTTTAGCTGTGAAAAAGATAGATTCCTCACTTTTTCAAGGCCAGAAGTCGGAGGAATTCTCGAAACTCGTTGCAAATATCTCAAAGCTTCACCATCCTAACATCGCTGAACTCGTTGGCTATTGCTCGGAACAAGGGCATAACATGCTAATATATGACTATTTCAGGAATGGCTCACTTCATGATTTCCTACATGTAGCAGATGATTTCAGCAAACCCCTGACTTGGAATACAAGAGTCCGAATAGCTTTAGGTGTAGCCAGGGCTGTTGAGTAAGTCCATTTACATTCTTTTTTTTTGTTTTCAATAATTAGATATCTTCTTTATTCCCTCTTTTCCGGACTCCGGTATTGGTTATATCGAACAACGATCACATCACTCCGAGATCTTTCAAATCTGCAACGTTTGCAAATTTTAGCACATAGGGTTGGTGACTTGGTGTGCACTTCAACTTGCAGTTTCAGACTTTAACTTGAGTACTCGATACAGATATGCTATGTTCGCTGCTTTCGAGTTTAAGTTGGATCAGAGTTAGCTGAGATAACACCTTTTTTTACTGAACTCATACGATATTGCATCATCGTGCCAAAATCGTTTACCTCCGTACTGACTACGGAGTGATGGTGCGATATCTTAGAAATGTAGCTGGTCTTTTTCCTCAAAATTTTAACCCAGTGGTGCAAATTGCTGTGTTCAGGTATCTCCATGACGTTTGTTCTCCATCTATGGTTCATAAGAACATCAAGTCATCCAATATTTTGCTTGATCTCGAACTCAATCCTCGTCTATCCGACTATGGCATGGCAAACTTTCATCAGGTTAGCATTTTCTGGAATCTAATAGATTCCATTTTATTTCCTGGTTGGAGAGTATATATGTCCTTCACTCAATTTTGGCAGTTGCTCAAATTTCGGATCATTTCGAATGTACCCCGAAACCGATCATAACTTTATCAATGGAGTAAAATATAGAACTGTTTTGTTTGTCCAGCGTACAAGCCAGAACCTGGGGGTGGGCTACAATGCTCCAGAATGTATAAAGCCATCGGCATATACATTAAGGAGTGATGTGTACAGTTTCGGGGTGGTGATGTTGGAGCTATTGACCGGTCGGATGCCTGTGGATAGGTAAGCCTAAATCACTCGGTCACTCGCTCAATCCTCGTACTGTTTAGCCAAATTAATTACGGTGTCCGAGTTAATACTCGAATTGCTGCTGCTTTGTGTACCAGTGAAAGACCAAGCTCAGAGTACTGCTTGGTGAAATGGGCCAGACCTCAGCTTCATGACACTGATGCATTGTTCGGAATGGCTGATCCTGCCTTGAGGGGACTCTATCCTCCAAAATCACTCCCTCCGTTTGCTGATATTGTTGCCCTCTGTGTGCAGGTAAACAACAACATTACAACCATCAAAATATCTCTTATGTTCTAAATATTTCGATGTTACTCGAACTCGGGTGAAAATATCGAATATGAACATGCGTTTAACACGGGACGTTCGTTTTCGGATCATATCTTCGTACTCATGTAGTTCCGTTTGTTTGCACAGACGGATCCCGAACGTAGAGCTCCAATGTCTGAGGTGGTGCAAGCATTGGTACGATTAGTTCAACAATCAGCCATGAACATGAAAGAAGATCTTTCATCTTCTCGCCGGACAACTGACTCTGAATATGAAATTGTTTGATTCTCCCACTTCCCATTATTATTCTTTCCATAGATTCTTGTCATTCTTTATGTATAAATTCCTAGCAGATTGAATTTTTGGAAATAAATTAGGTTGCATATTTGGAAACTGGACTTTGTAGATTTTCTAATACAGCATTGTTTTTTTTTTAATCTTTTTAAGTGTTTTCAAGTTCTTAAGACAATAAGAGTATCACTGTTATAACGATTACACACATCAGGTCGAATTTACTTTTAAGGAAGCGACACGATTGTCGGTCTGACAGTACAAATGCCTTATTTTGCAGTTATTTTACCAACAACACATTCTAAGATTAGAAAAAAAATTGTAGATTAATTAGTAGAAATTGTATTAATTTAATTAAGGTTGTTTATCTAACAAGTTCAATTTTAGTATGTTTAAGATTATTTATTTCAAGGAGAAAGATTATATAAAAAAAAAAAAAAACTGTCTTCACTATTGATCCAAAGCCAAATATATATGTCAGGAATACAAAGGGGGATGATATATCTCGCAATCTTTGATTTATTTGGTTGCGACTTCACAAATAACTCCTCAAAAATGTTCAAAAAGGCATACCATTCATTTTATGCATCACTCGGAAAATTCATCCTCGCCTCCACTGTACTGATCGACATCTTGATGTCGTGAAAGCTTCCGTGGTCTCCCAAGCCCATCTTCGGCATCCAGCCTTCCTATCTTCGAGCTCGAAATACCGCCCCTCGTGTTGGAATAAACCTGTGTACAGGTAAAAAAAAGGATGTATATATGAGATTTAGATTTCACTTGTGCAAACTCATATAGCTTCCTCGTGATCTCCGTAGATCGGTCCGACTTTATACTTTGCTTTAAGTATCCATATCCAACACCCGTATAAGACACATTTGGACTTTAAATTTTTGAATACGCCAGTATCATACCTCTGGCTCTTTCAGTTCTATTGCAGCAACTGTTGATCTCCTCCTTGCAGTAATTCTGGAAGGTATAGGAAAATGTTCGATCTCATCACCGGATCTTCCCTCTCTTGCCCTCTTTTTTCTTAAATTAAGCTTTGTCGGAAGAGGCTGCAATATGAGAGAGAGTGTTACCATCATGGACTAATCGAAGAATTTCTACCAAAATTGGATCGAAAAGGATGTAAATTTTGATCAAGTGTATACCACATAGCGAGCTTCTCCTTCATCAAATGAGACAAGGTATGTTGTTGGGTCATTTGCATCATCACCCCGTACCTGTAAACGAGTAGGAAAGATTTTGAGCATTCAAGTGAACTAGCTCCAGCTTGTGCAATGTAACATTGTGAAAAGCAGGTTACATACATCCCAACGGTATTCGGAAACCCAAGAATATGAGATATCTTCAAGCTCATCATACATATCCTTCGAAAGCTGGCATCATTAAAAGTGAAAATCGAATTGTAATTCACTTAGAATCAACAGATTGGAAGCTAGGCTGTATAACAAGAAATGGATATATAATATGTTGAATCCAAGGATTATCTACCTCACCAACAGAAGGCACCATGTATGCCAAAAATTTCTCTGGATTGGCCGGATCCGAGCTTGGCGCCACATAACTTTTCATAATGGCCTGCAATTATAAAATACACACAAAAAAAATCAACACCCATACCAGATGAAATAAATATATGCATCAGTAGCCATTATGTCCCACTGCCTCAGCAACACTATCTGCTATTTGTGGCATACTCATTGATGACATCAGGGCCTAAGAATAAAAATGTACTTAAAAATAACAGGTTCGGAAGAAATCCTCGAGCCAGTAAAAACATTTTATGCACATATCGCATTAATTTCCATTTTATTTATTATAACTTATAAATGAATTATGCAGCACATTATTTTGATCATGTATGCTACCACTAAACTTGCAGATTAGAGGAGTCTACTTACCAAAAAGCCAAGATATCAATAAACTATAGTAATGCATTTTTTATACATATGCTGATATGCACCATTACAACTTTTTTGGGGGGGAGGGGTGGATAGGTTGCACAGGGATTGAACCCTGACCTTTGGTGCCAACTTACAACACTCTTGGTACTACAACTGTGGCTCCATTGGCAACTATAGTAATGCATGCCAATCTCAAGATATTAACTAATTTTATAAGCACATTACACAATCTAGAAATATCATAACTCACTCTTGATTCATGCTCATCACGAACAGAGCCATGCAGCTTGCTGAAGGTTTCTGAGACAGCTGTAGGAGCACCATCAAACGCCACCATAACGAACTGATCATCATACCTATCACAATCACAACACAGACATCAGATATAAGTATGCTGTAACACAGCACAATGACTAATGATTGAAATCTCAAAGTTTAATAATCTAATTAACCATGTTTTCTGTATGCACGAGAGACCAAAAAGGGAAGTAAAAACAAAGCAGACAACCCTGGCAAATTCCATACCTATCAAAATCAGGTAAGAGAGGCATAACTTCGACTGGCTCTAAGTTTTTATTGGTTGCATGGACAGGACGTAACTTGGAGGCCTGGAACGATGCCTCAATTTCTTTTATTTGTCTTTCCCTGATAAAATTTTCCAACATATTTAGTGCTATTTCCCCCCAGATCTGCTTAAAATAAGAATTTATCTTCAGGGAGGGAGGTTGGAATAAAACAAACCTATTGTTAAGGTTCTCCAAAAGATTGTGTCCTCCCTTAAGTTGTCGCAGTTCTTTAGCTTGCTTTTCAGTCAAAGACTGCAAGTGCCAATGTATTTAGTTTTGACACAGCTTCCAAAATTTATCATTGAGAACACCAAATATGAACATGGTAGTCAGCAATTACCTGTTTTGTTGATTCCATACTAAGTGGAGAAATGTACTGTGTTTTAACAAGCCAAGAAACACCTTTGTCAGTGGGTCTTTCTTTTCGTCTTATGCCATCTTTCTTTACAGGGGTTAAAGTTACATCATCACGCAAGAGTTCCTCATCTTCTGGGGCAAGAGGTGGTCTAACACTAGGAGGACTAATTAAACAAAGAGAAAATATATAGTCAAAACCACATCACCAAAAAGAAAAGGTATGAGAAAAAGTTTTAAGTGGCTACAGTATGATACTTGTATACACTGAGGTCAAGCAAATCAAGCGGTATCCCGAGATCTGGCTCAACAAAAAGTTTAGGCTTGTACATTTTCTCCAAAGAAGTGATAGTGTACTTTGTAAACCTGTGAGAAAGAAATATAGATTAACAAGAAATGTCACAAAGGGGTTAAATCATCACATCAAGACGAAGGACCATAACCAGCTTTTAAATTTAACCTTTTACTAGTCCAATAACATTTTTCTCCACAGAGAACACTAGCAAGAGATATAACTTCAGTAACAAGAAAGTGAAAAGAGAAAGGGTGAATATATTCAATCCGACAGCCCAAAAAAATTATTGGATCCTGGAGTTCTATAAATAAGAAAATACAGCATCTTCTTTGAAGCAAAAGGCTTAACTCTTACCTATCTTTATCATTCTTCAAGGTCATAAGTTTAGGCTGTGCACTTGGATCAGGAAGTTCGTTCCGGAATCTATACAATATAAGTGATTGTCATTAACAGAAGTAAATAGTATAAATATTTTTCAGACTTAAATAGTCAAACA
The DNA here is from genome assembly GCA_030270665.1 of Hibiscus trionum. Lineage (NCBI taxonomy): Eukaryota > Viridiplantae > Streptophyta > Magnoliopsida > Malvales > Malvaceae > Hibiscus > Hibiscus trionum. The sequence continues at coordinate 1,883,047 of BSYR01000021.1, read as the reverse complement.
AGTAACCAAAAGGAACACATTCCAACATGAAAAAGAAATTTCATATGGGAAAATAAGAAGAGAATTGCATGCAGAAAATAATGATTGAGTGCAGTTTTCAGCCAAAAAAGTATTATAATACATAGACAAGCAAGGAAAGGTGGAAAAACATATTTGAGCAAAAAATAATAATAACAATTCAAATCCCATTGTTCACTAAACTACTTTAGCTACAATAGTATAGATTCTACAACATGGGGCAAGTACCAATATTTTTCAAGTTAATCTACGGTCCATCAACCTACTTAAGCCAATGCAAATATCAGAGCCATATCAAACACTAATCATTATATCAAATTCCATCATAAGCCATTCAGGGATATTTTCAGACCAGCATAAACAATAAAAGTAGGACGAGAGATGGCATCATCAAACTTAAACCAGATAAAACTCATTATGAAAGATAATAAACGTGAAATTTAAAAAGCTTAATATGGAAATTTGATATCATAAACATGAAATTTATAAGTTTAATTTCTAAATTTGACATGGATTGTGGCCTAAGAACCAAACAGAATTTTAGACAAGGGAAAAAGCTCATTTACATATAGTCATATACTCACTTCAACTTGCATAAGAACGTAGTTGGCTTCTTTAATCTATTCTCAATTCTCTCACTACTCAGAAATGGTGTAGCTCTCCTGTCTCCCATCCGTGAGCCTACCATCGAGCCATGCCCTTTGGCGGAAGACATCATTTGGACCTTCTGGGACTCCTTCATCTGCTGTCTATGCTTCTCCTCTTGCCTTTGCTTCTCAAACTCCCTCTTCTTCCTCAACCTTCTTTCTTCCTCCGTCTCCACCCTTCCAGCAGGTCCATTAGGCTTCTTTGAAGGAGGCATAACTGGCTTGTGCTCTCTACTTCCAATCCCATGATTAGAATGACCATGTTCACGCCGTCCAGAACCCGAAAACTCCCTAGTCCCACCTCTACTGAGCTCACTTAACCTCTTGTCCCCAGCAGCACTCTCCTTTGGAGGAGGCGGTGGTGGAGGAGAACTTGGAGGAGGTGGTGGTGGAGGAATTGAAGAACCTGGAGAACTTTGGGGAAGTGGCGGAGGAGGTGGCTGCATTGCTGGATTGCTATACTGTGAAGGTGGATAGTACATTGGTGGCTGTGACATTGAAGGCAAAGGAGGGGGTGGGGGAGGTGGATAGGAAGAATCTGGAGGCGGAGGCGGCGGAGGGGGATATGAGTATTGCTGCTGTGGAGGCGGAGGAGGCAGCTGTTGTTGTGGCGGTGGTCTTGAAGGATGGTAATGGTAATTCGATTTCAGATTCATCTGATTGTAATTTTGATCATAATGTTGTTGGGGTGGAAGAGGATTTTGATTTGGTGCTGGTGCTTGAGGAAAGGATTGTGGAGGGAATGGCCTATACGAGGCCATTGTTCTTGTTTTTCTTTTTTTCTTTATTCCCTTGATCACAGTATCAAAAACAGAGATAAATCATTAAGAAACCCGAAGAAGATGACAGTAAAAGATGGGGAAAAAAGTGAACTTTAATTGAATCCCGGGCTTCTTTCTCTCCGCGTTTTCTTGCAGGAATTGATCCAAATTAGAAAACCTTGAACTGGGTAGCCGCTCGAATTTGAAATCTCCTATTTTTCTTTCAGAAAAACCCTACAGGAATAAATTCCGAATCCGTGAAATCCTAATTTACGAAATTCAACTGAAGTCGCTAAAACCCTAGCAAAATCAACACCCAAAATTTTTAATTTAACCAGGTTGAGAAAAGAAAAGCGTTAAAGGAGGTAAAGAGAGCAAATATTTGAACTCCGAAATCCAAAAAACCCTAAGAAAGAGAGAAAGGCTGAATTTGAATCTAACCTGTAAACACTTGGCCGCAAAAACAAAGCTCCAACCAAATAAAATAAGAAGAAAAACTAACCTAATGAAAAACCCAAGTAATTGAACATATATATATATTTACAGCCACAAGCGAAAACGGAAAAAAGATTGGAGTGAGAAACCGGGAAAAGCTTGCCGGAACGGAGACGGGGAGAGAGTATGCTCTTTTATTAGGCTGACTTTTCTCCCCTTGGTATTTAGGTTTATTTATTTTTATCTAATTACTAATTAGGCATCAAAATTTTGCATTTTTTATTTGGTTCAATTATATACAAACTTAATTTATTGATTTAAATGAAGAGTTTTAATTTGATATAGAGTCCGTATAAAATTTATATTATAAATCAAAACCTGTTTATTTATACTATAAATCAAAACTAAACTTAAACTCTAAAAAATTAAATTTCAAACTTTAAATTCTAAACTCTAAATTTTAAACACTAACTTTAGGAGACTTATAGGGAACAATCTTTAAATACAGGCTAAAAAACGGTAGACTTATTTACCGGGTAAAAAGCGGTACACAAATTGTTACAACAAATATACACAAATTAGTACAAATTTGTAAGAGAAAACGGTATATACATTTTATATTACATAGTTTCACGAAGGTTCAAATGGTTCTTGTACTTGTAAGGAAATGTGTACATATACAATTTCTTACCCAAAAGCATACTTTGGTACAAGTTTTATAAGGATTTGTGGATATACACATATTAGTAACAAATGTACACAAATTAGTACAAATTTATAAGAAAAAATGGTATATACCTTTTTTATTGCACAGTTTGACGAATGTTCAAAATGGCTCTTGTACTTGTAAAAAAATGTGTACATACACAATTTCTTACCCAAAAGCATACTTTGGTACAAGCTTTATAAGGATTTGTGTATATACACATATTAGTAACAAATGTACACAAATTAGTACAAATTTGTAAGAGAAAACGATATACCTTTTTTATTACACAATTTCACGAAGGTTCAAAACGACTCTTGTACTTGTAAGGAAATGTGTACATACACAATTTCTTACCCAAAAGCATACTTTGGTACAAGTTTTATTAGGATTTGTGTATATACACTTATTAGTAGTAAATATACACAAAATAGTACAACTTTGTAAGAGAAAATAGTATATACCTCTTTTATTACACAATTTTTTCAAGGTTCAAAATGGCTCATGTACTTGTAAGAAAATGTGTACATACACATTTTGTTACCAAAAAATATATTTTGATACAAGTTTTATAAGGGGCATTGAAACCACGTATATGTGGTTTCGGTGTTGATTTGGCAGAATGGGCAAAAGTTAAAGTCTTTTATGTGGCATCGAAACCACCTATATAGGGTTTCGGTGCTGGTTAAGCAGAAATGTGACATATGTTTAATTTTGTTAGGGTGAGAATAGATCTTGTTGTAAGGAGTTGTGTACATACACAATTTACTTACAAAATATACTTTGGTACATATATTATAAGGATTTATATATATACACAAATACAAAATGGTACATTTGTTATACAAAATGTGTATGTGCACAAAATATTACACAATGTGCATATACACAAATTAGTACAAAATGTACACAAATTGTTACAACTTTGTAAGAGAAAACGGTATATACCTTTTTTACTACAAAATTTCACCAAGGGGGCATCAATACCACATTTATGTGGTATTCATGCTGGTTTGGCAGATATGAAAAAATTGGTAACAAGATGTGTATATACTCAAAATATTACAAAACGTGCATATACACAAATTAGTAGAAAATATGCACAAATTATTACAACTTTGTAAGAGAAAAAGGTATATACCTTTTTTACTACGAAATTTCACCAAGGGGCATCAATACCACCTTTATGTGGTATCCATGCTGGTTTAACAGACATGAAAAAATTGGTAATAATATGTGTATATACTCAAAATATTACAAAATGTGCATGTACACAAATTAGTACAAAGTATGCATAAATTGTTACAACTTTGTAAGAGAAAAAAGTATATACCTTTTTTACTACGAAATTTCACCAAGGGGGCATCGATACCACCTTTACGTGGTATCCATGTTGGCTTGGCAGAAATGAAAAAATTGGTAACAAGATGTGTATATACTCAAAATATTACAAAAATGTGCATATATACAAATTGTTACAACTTTGTAAAAAAAGTATATACCTTTTTTATTACGAAATTTCACCAAGGGGCATCGATACCACCTTTATGTGGTATCCATGCTGATTTGGCAGAAATGAAAAAATTGGTAACAAGATGGGTATATACTCAAAATATTACAAAATGTGCATATACACAAATTAGTACAAAATATGCACAAATTGTTACAACTTTGTAAGAGAAAAATGTGTATATATATTTTTACTACGAAATTTCACCAAGGGGGCATCAATATCACTTTTATGTGGTATCCATGCTGGTTTGGCAGATATGAAAAAATTGGTAACAAGATGTGTATATACTCAAAATATTACAAAAATGTGCATATACACAATTTAGTACAAAATATGCACAAATTGTTACAACTTTGTAAAAGAAAAAGGTATATACCTTTTTACTATGAAATTTCACCAAAGGGCCATCGATACCACCTTTATGTGGTATCTATGCTGGTTTGGCAGAAATGAAAAAATTGGTAACAAGATGTGTATATACTCAAAATATTACAAAATATGCATATAAACAATTAGTACAAAATATGCACAAACTGTTACAACTTTGTAAGAGAAAACGGTATATACCTTTTTTAGTACGAAATGTACTAATTTCGAAACTCCTAGTTTGACGTATATGTACACATTTTACTACGAAATGTTCCGGTTTTACCATAAGTTTTGTAAGAAAAACAATATGTACACAAATTACTACCAAAAAGTATATACACAACTTCCTACCCGAAAACTTTTTCTACTACAAGTGTTGTAGGGGTGGTTTCGAAAAAGCAATTGTTGGTTTCGAAACCTCTTGAGTAGACATGGACTTGATGGCATACTACGTAAGTAGTTCTGAAATCACAATGGTGGTTTCGAAACCACCAACCTAAATATGATTTTGAGGCATTCTCTCATACTGGTTTTGAAGCCACGAAGGGGGTTTCAAAACTTCGCGCGTTAATGTGATTTTTGAGCCATTCTGTCATACTTGTTTCGAAACCACCAATGGGGTTTCGAAACCTCATGCCTTAATCTAATTTTGAGGCATGTTGTCATACTGGTTCGAAAAATATATGTTTTACAATTTAATTGTGAAAGACATTTAATTTGTTGTTAAATATTTTGGCGACAAAATATTTCTTCAATTATCTCAAGTTGTTTAGTTATTTTTTATACTGAAAATGAGAGAAATATAATTATGCACGAATCCATCAAGAAAACAAAGGCATAAATCAATTATTCAACTACATTCATAAAACAAAGAAGTAAATCAAGATAAGTCCAAAATACAGGCATCTTAAAAATTTGTCATCAATACATTTCTATACCCATAAATAGCATCATTCATAATAGCATCTCAAAAACATCATCATAATAATTGCAATACATCAACATAAATTCGTACAACACGAAATAGTATCTGATAGCCCTCCCACAAAGTTCTTGCTTGGCATATAATAGATCAGTTAAGTTATTCATATCATACGATGTTGTTAGATATGCATACCTGCATACCAACTATTCCCCGCAGAAAACAAACATAATTACGGGCTTATCAAAGTTCTAAAACCTTCATGACTACTACTAATCATCATCCTATTCAGCTGTTGAAACTCGTTTTTTGGGCACATAACTATCATCCTGGTCCACATCATCTTCTTCTTCTTCTTCATAGTTGTTAACCCGTTCACATTTATCGATTCATTCACTGTATCTGAAATTGTGACAATAAGAATAAATATACAAGAGAGATCACACGAGAAACAAAGAGTAAACACCAAACATCACATTGATCGAAACTTACATGTCTATAGGTTCAGTCAGAGCTGCACATACAGAAACAAAAGGAAACATGGATGCGTTAACAAAGGTTCCCGACTTCATTTTCATCAAGACTGTAAAAAAAAATTTAATTTCTTTACCAGCTAAAGTTAAATAGTATCATAATACCTGTTATGACAAAGCTGAAACTTTCTTGGCATATCCTGCAAGAGATTTCACCAATCAAATTCTTCATATCACTGAAATAGATAAACGTCAATACTTAATACCCAACAATCACAAACCATATCATTTTATATAAATTCTTACGACACAAGATAACATTTTTCTATTCATCAAAGACGAGAAAAATTAGGTTTAACCATCAAAATTATCTGAGTTATTAGATCAAAATAAGGATAAATTTTTTCATAAAACAAATAACAGGAATTTATACTTACATGCGGTACTAAACATATGTTATATGGTTACAAAAGGGACAGCTGAAAACGGTGTCAAGCTTATCCATTCGCTTCTTAGGAGTAGGCTTTGCTCTTGATTTCCTCTTTCCCATACTTCAATTCCTTCAACATATCAATTTACAAACATAATGAACATACAAATTCTGAAATTACAGCAGATTCAAAGAATTTTTCACCAAAATTAGATTCTTCACTTTAAACCCTAACTAATTATTTTAGGCATTTTGGGGGACAAATAATTAGGTTAAGCGGTATAAAAAAATTATTTCTTTTTGCTCAAATTTCTCAAAAAAATATCTAAATCTTTCTTTGACTTTTCTTTCTTCTTAAGGAAAAACAACATAAAAACAAACAAAAAATCAAATTTCAAAGCCTAGCTAACTCGATAATGAAGAGGCGGAGGTGGTTCTGGCAGCGATTATGCGGAAGAAGGAAAAAGAGACGAAGGAGGGGAGGAGAGAAGGGGAGATTATGAAAGAGAGGTAGCGGCGGTGGAGACAATGGTGGTGAAAAGAGAATGTCGTGAAATTAAAAGGCCATATGACCATTTAGGGTAGTTTGAAAAAAAAAATTTGGCTTATAAGCCACTACATAAAGGTTATCGGTTCACCGGATAACCTCTTCTTCTTTCTTTTTTAATCTTACGGTTTACAGTGAAACGACTTGATCCAATGACCTCCATTAAATGGCCTGTATTTAGTTGTTACTTAAGCCGCTTGTTTTTAGAATTGTCCCCAACTTTAAATTTCAAACCCTACAACCCAAATCCTTAAACACTAAGCCCTAAAGTCTTAACCCCTAAAATTAAAAAACTTGTGTAAACTAAATTTTTCTCTTAAATAAATACATGAATATAGTTTATTTGTCAATACTAGCGATAATGGTTTGTTTAAATCAATTTAAATTATAAAAAATTTGAACCAATAAATCAAGTTCAAATATTTTTTAATATAATAGTGTGATTACATAGTAGTGTATGTTCATATTTTTTTCTTAACCCGCTGATAAGACACACCTTGCACATATAGATGTTTGAACTCATATCTCCTAAAATAAATATTTTCTTTTATATTGGAGCTACTCTTCGATTTTACCTTATAGACAAAGCGTCTTGAACCTGAGTCTCTTAGAATGAATATCATCCGCTTCTCTATTAGGATCATTTGTTGGGTTCGGTTTTAAATAGTTAATTAAACAAAAAAAAACTTAAAGCACAATAAATACTTACCTTTAATGGGCATGTAAAGTTTGGAACCGTATAGAGTTTAAGTATGCAATTTTTATTTAAAATATTGATTTGTTTGTATATTGGTTAAAAATCAATGAGATGCGAGTTTTGCATAAATTGGTTTAAACTTAAAGATATATTGTTTTTATTGTATATTTGTTTAAAATTTTAATGAGCTCTGAGTTTTGTATATTAAGTTTGAGTTTAAATATATATTGATCATAAATTAAAGTCGGTTTCTTTTTAACAGTCTAAAGGTGATTACAAGATAATATCGGTTCATATATATTTTTAATCTTTTAACAATAGCCATATACCTTATAGATAAAGTCGATCTCAAATAAATGGTCTCAAACAAGTAGAATTATAAAAATGTTTAAACTATATTACGAAATTACTACTATATATTAGGGTTTTATTCATTTCTTTCCATCAGACTATCATTTGTCATCCCATCTTCTCTTCATCTTACACATTTTTTTAATTATTTATATTTAATTTATTGATCGACTAATTCAGATTGTGCTTCGTAAAGACTCATTTAACTATTTATGCCGCCGCTTATATCATATGTGCCCTGTGGCAATACCACATTTATTATTATGTTATACCATACGTGTTAATCATCATATACCATTTTGTATTTTAATGTACCATTTCAAGTTTACTAATATTCTTCAAATCTATATATTTATAGTCTAAATATATCACCTTTTAATTCCGAAAACGTTTTTTATTAAAATATTCAAAAGAAAAATCCATGTGACAACTTGGTAACAGTGATAATAAAATACACATCATCACGGTAAAATTGGTAGGATATTGTACTGGAGTTTTTGCTAAAATAATTAGGGTGCTTTCCATGGGATTTTATTTTTTAATTCAAAAATTAAAATATTGTTCATAGCCGGATCGTTAGCAATCCTACTTCAAAATCACTGGTTTTTGCTATAGATTGAAAAATAAAAGCTCAAGTACACTATTTTGGATAATAAAAAACTACAGTACAATATCCCACCAATTTCTTCCATCATCACACACCCAGTTCAGCATTGGAATAACTTAATCGACCATATACAAATAAGTACCTGTTCTTTAGATGCAAACGGATAAACTTTGAGGACTAAATTGTATATTAAGCCATTAAATAAAGTCTAAAAATGCTAAATGCTAGCATGAATGTCTTATTATTCCAGATGGAAAAAGATCTAAAGAGACAGGCAGACATTTACATCAAAATACCTATCTATCCATCAAAATCTGTTATGTTATGTACCTAACAACTCCAAGGTGATCGGATATATATATATATATATATATATATATATAAAAACAAATAAGAGTCTTTCAGAGAAACACAGGCGCCATTACAAGTGTAATGGTAGCAAGCATTTTTATGAGCACATGAAGTGAAGGTCCAGCTGTGTCTTTGAATGGATCTCCCACACTGCAAAAATCCCATACGTTCCGATTATGCCTCTCTTTTTTACCCTTCTATCATCCTACACCTATGTTACTCCGACTCATGTGTGAGCATCGGATAGGGATATGTGCCTGACATGAGTATGATCGAAATTCCCATATATTTGGAGAATACTACTTGCACAGGTCATATCATCCTACTATATCACGCACGAGTGTTGAACATGGATACTTCAACAAAAATGAGTCGGAGCAACATAGCTCTACATTTATGAAGGAAAGGAACAAGAACATAAGAAAAAGGAAAGGACAAACAAACTTACGTATCTCCAGTAACTGCTGCTTTGTGAGAATCACTGCCTTTACCACCTAGAGCTCCGGTCTCGATATACTTCTTTGCATTATCCCAGGCACCACCAGCTGTGTTGAGAAAGAGGGCCATTAAAATACCAGAAACTGTTGCAAACATCAAAAGAGCAGCCACAACTTTTGCTCCGAGGAGAGGATGTCCGGTATAGTGTCCCAAAACTCGGAATAGAAAACCTGCAAATTGTTACATATTGATTGTGCTTAGATTGCCTAAAAATAAACTAAACTAAACTGAATAGAAAATCTGAGATCCCACCAATATTTAAACACATCTAAAAATGAAACAAACAGAACATGAAAACTTATGAGAAAAAATCAGAAAAAAATGAAGGATTAATAAATAAACAGAAAAAGAAAGAAAAAAAATGAAGGATTAATAAGATAAATAAAAAGATACCCCGATATTGCAAAAAGTAAATAATAAAATCAGCAAAGAGCAATTAACGTACCAACTACAATTGGTGATACTATAGCCAAAGCACCCGGTTTTATCATCTCCCTCAAAGATGCAGATGCCACAATAGCAACACAGCGACCATAATCCGGTTTCTCCTTGTAGTCCTGCAGTAAGTTCGTCAGAAAAAAATAAATAGAGCATAAATGTTCACACAAGATAAATGAGAGAAATTATAGTAAATAAACAACACGATTTAAAGAAAAATTCAATTACTTCACATTTGTTTGCATCAGAGAAAAATGATAATAGAAAATGTTAAAGCTCCTTCACATCTTTATACTTTTGGGAAGAGACATCAAAATTGAACTATGGAACAAAGACAGCAGCTGCATCTTTTTTCTCTTCTTGCCACTTCTCTTGCGACTCTTTTATCCATATAAGAAATATTTAACAATTTCTCTGGGTTGCTTTTGATTCAAATATAATAGAAAAGCTAACTGTTAAAGTGCGCTGTAAAAGGCAATCGAAATATCAAACCCACCATGATACCAGGCCTCTCAATGAATTGTCTTCTTACTTCCTTAACAACCTCCTGAGCAGTTCGGCCAACTGCAGCACAGGCCCATGCACTAAATAAGAATATAAGCATGGAGCCCAACAATCCACCAATGAAAACCTCAGGAATGGCAATATCAACCTGAAAGTTTATTCAAACTACAAATGTTAGAAAAGAAGAAATGAAAGACTTTGCAGAGTAACTAACCTGAGACTCCATTCATTGCCACTTTTTTTTTACATCTTTACACCATTATTTTCCCTTTCTCAGAAACACCAATTCAAACAGAAATATTGTGCTTACAAGTTACAAGTAAAACCATGCATTTTTCTTTTAGTAAATTATTCAATCATTGCTTCTTTTTTTATTTTTTTTACTCAGAAGTAGAACATGGGTAGCAAATGAATGGTAAAACCATATACTGCCTTCGTTTAAGCAGAAATGCAGACCAGACCTGTTTAAAAGATTGACGCGCAAAAGATGAAACCTCATCCATATATGCACTAAACAGAAGAAAAGAAGCAAGTGCTGCAGATCCAATGGCAAAACCCTTAGTGGTAGCTTTTGTGGTGTTCCCAACAGCATCTAGAAGGTCAGTAATCTCTCGCACACTCTCTGACTGTACAAGGCATCAACAGCTAATTTAAACAATCCAAAAAGAAGAAACTGCAATATATAGATTGGTAACAGTAGAATCTAGAGAATCAACCATATAGTACCTGCTGACTCATCTCTACAATTCCACCAGCATTATCAGCTATCGGACCAAACATATCCATGGTCAGAATATAGGCCGCGGTGCTGAGCATGCCCATTGTTGCTACAGCTGTTCCAAATAACCCACCAGTTGGACTTCCAGTTTCATCCACAAGCCCTGAGGTTTGACCCAGCCAAAAAGCAGAAATAATAGATATACTTATCACAAGAACAGGAAGAGCTGTCGATTCCAGGCCCAAACTGACACCAGCAATAATGTTAGTCCCATGTCCCGTAGAGCTAGAAAGAGCTAATGTGCGTACAGGCTCATGTTTGTAGTCGGTGTAATATTTGGTTATCCAGACAAAAACATATGCTGTAATAATACCAACTAACCCACATAAGGAAAAGTTCAACCATGCCGAAGGTGCTTGTTCAGTATAAAGCAACCACCGAGTAGACTGCAATAATTTCAGAAAAAGGAACAAGTCCTGAATGAGCTTTCAACCAAAAATGAGGACTATAAATGGCAAGATTTCAATACTTGAAAAGAGAACAGAAAAATTATTGCAGATCACATATTACCCCAGCAAATGTCAGAACAGCCAAAACTATTGTAATAGAGTATCCTTTCTGAAGGATTGTCATTGGATCCTCTACTGGACCTTTCACCCCGGAGTCACGTGTACCCCTAATTGAAAGAATTCCAATTGATGATACCACCAGATCAAATGAGTGCACAACAAGAGGAAACAGGATGAAGCCAGATGGGTCTGCATGAGTATCGAAAATGAGGCAACACCAAAAGAACACTCTCAACATAATGAATAGGCCAATGCCAATGCAAAATAATCTGAAACAACAACCAAACTAGAAGCTGAACAGGAAATCATTTTCAAGCCGTCTCTTAGTTACGTTTTTGCAGGTCTGAACCTTTAATATATCTACAATTAATGGACATGTTATCGGAACCAACAAGCTTAGTTAGAACACCATACTGGATGCACACTTCAGCATAACTGTTTGTCAACAAGGTGGATCTGAAAACTACAGATGGTGTAAAAAGTTAGCAATCAAAACTAGATATTCCTGATCACTTCCAGTTAGAGATATATAATAGTTCGTTCCTCTCCAACATTAGGTAACAGCCAAATAACACTACTTATGCACTTTCACAACCCTCTTTAAAACCTCAATTAATTACAAAAACAAAATGAAACATCAAGACACAAGAAAGCTTCTCTTTATCTCAACAAACTGCAGATTTTGGTTTCCTTGTATTGGTCAGGAAAGTTTTAACTTTCGTCTTGGTTCATGGTAAATTTATTAAAAAATTAAATTCTATTTTCGCAGTTGTCAATTGTCATTGTTAAAACATAGGACATTCGCAAGATGCAACAGTATAAATATGTTAAAACTCCATAAAAGGTGAGAAGAAACTTGAACCCACCTTCAATTTTACACCGCTGAGCCATTGTTCCACCAAGTATCATGGCACTAATTATCTCTGCTGCAATGCTTTCGAAAAGATCTGCACCTCGTGCAGCACAATCACCAACATTGTCCCCAACCTTCAGTATAAGAAGAAAGATTCAAGTAAAAAACATAATGATCAAGATAAATTAGTGAAAACACGAAAAAAATAAAAATAACGATAACGCAGAATCATTATTGTTGTAAATTTGGTCACACTTCTTCCAATATTGGTTCGCAGTACATATGTTCAGCCACCTTCCATATTGAACTTCATTCAACCAATAAAATTTTCTAATTAACAAAATTTTCAAATAAATTACTTCAGTTTTCCCTAAAACTAGAAGGTTCAATTCCTTATGGTAAAATAAGATAGACTTCAAAACAAAATTAAAATATAAATTTTCTGCTCTCTCAAACACGTGTATTTGAATCTGAGAAAGGCTTTAATAATGATGTGCAAAGTCAAGTACAAACAAATCCCCCTATAACTTGCATACAGTTCTACTACCATTATTAAACATTTAACAGAATCACAATTGCTTTTAAAATATAGCTTCAAAATTTTCTTTCAATGAACACCCATATATGGTCACTCCTACAGCCATAAACCTTCAGTCCAGTTCATAAATGAAAAATCCATGGGATAAAACAGGAAATTACGTGACAGATACAGAAGCTTTACATACTTTTTTGGCAAAATGACAAAAGATGCCCCCAACGTTTGCATGTTTTGTCATTTGGCCCCCTATTCTTTTTTTTGGTCCAAAGATGCCCCCAACGTTTGCTTTTTTTGTCATTTGGCCCCCTATTCTTTTTTTTGGTCCAAATATACCCCCAACGTTTCATTCGTAGTCCAAATATGCCCCCAACGTTTCAATTTGGTCCAAATATGCCCCTGTTAGATGGAAACTGTCAGACAACTGACGTTCAACAGCTGATGCTGACTGGACTTGCCGCGTATTAAGATCTGCTGATGCCACGTCAAAATTTTTTTATAAGCTGTTGACCGTCAGTTGATTGACAGTTTACATTCAGCAGGGGCATATTTGGACTATGAATGAAACGTTGGGGGCATATTTGGACCAAAAGAAAGAATAGGGGGCCAAATGACAAAAAAAGCAAACGTTGGGGGCATCTTTGGACCAAAAAAAAGAATAGGGGGCCAAATGACAAAACATGCAAACGTTGGGGGCATCTTTTGTCATTTTGCCTACTTTTTTTAACTCAAAACTAAACAAATAACATGAGAATAAAGTCATGTTATTTCTGACTCCAAAATGATTAACTATATATGTATATATTCTTAAGCATCAATTCAAATAAGGAACTTGATAAAGTTGAAACCCAATACCAAATCTGCAATTACAGCCGGGTTCCTAGGATCATCTTCAGGTATTCCTTGTTCTACTTTTCCAACAAGATCTGCCCCTACATCAGCTGCTTTTGTAAATATTCCACCACCCAACTGAGCAAACAGGGCAACAAATGAAGCTCCAAAACCATATCCCACAAGAAGAAGAGGCACTGAAAGAAATAAACAATATCAATCAAGGAGTCACCAGTACTATTGATTCTAAAACCCATGAAATGCTAGTTTAAGGCGAACAAAGAATCAACAGCAACAGTGCAAAAATAGCCATGTCTGCATACAATCCACGTGCATACAAGAGTATATGCGTATACAGATCACTTAGGCACTGCAAGCCACCATAGCACCTGCATTGTCTAAGTGAAAACAACCGCTCATGTAATACAGTTAACAATATGAATTGTCATAAAAAATACAGAATTTTGCAGAAAGCAAAGACTAGATGTTATCAACAACACGTCAAGAATAAAGAATGCCATGTTACCAACACCCTCTAAATACAACAATATGTCAAGAATAAAGAATACCATGTTACCAAAACCCGATAAATCATGGACAAGACATTATGCATATAGCAATAGGTTTCAAAGCAAAAATGTGGGACAGACTACAAAATAGAAATATTTGGTATAATTAAACCAAGAACCTTGAATCACAAGGTTTTCAGTCATTCTAACGCAAATCCTAAAATTAACATAAAGAGCAACTCAAATCATTAACTTTGGCAAGAATATAGTAACAATTATTCTAAGGAATGTTGTCCCACTTCATCCATAGTTTTGAATTTTGTTAGTAATTTATAGAATGTTCGTCTGTGCTATTCTCTTCATTAATAAGAAAACTTGCAGGCAGTCAAAGAACTATTAGAAAGAAGTAGTACCAAAAGTCATTTACAGACAGAACGAAATGTCTAAAACGCCGGTAATAGCTGCCTTAAACTAAAGACCACACTTGATGAATTTGTAAGGTAATGATCAATCTTAGATAGCCAGAAAACTAACTGCTACCCACTTTCATTAAAATGGGGATAACAGAAAATCATGCTTATACACTCATACAACATTTCACCAAGAGAAGATGAACATTCATGAAATATCAACATGTTCTCAACTCTCAATATACCAACATATGTAGGAAAAGGAAAGAACCATGTAATAAGAATATCCATCTGCACAAAGTGCATTAGTATAAATAAAAGGAATAAGGAAAATAATTACATACAATCTGTGACCTTCATTGATCCAGGTGAATCCACTTCCAGCCAAACATAAAATGCTGCATAAAGGATGGCTATACCAATCACAGCCATACCAACCACCACCAAGGCAGAAAAACCACCGGCGCGGACAGCTATCTGCATGATATGATTGCATTTAGTAGTCAAATCTGCAAGCATTCAGAAAACCTTTGAAATTTAAAAAGGATACAACCTGCAATGCTTCTCTCGCTGACCGTCTTGCGGCACTGGAGACTCGGACATTTGCACGAACTGATACCCACATCCCAACATACCCAGCGACACCTGAACATAGAGCCCCCAGAAGAAATGCAGCAACAGTGATACATGCAGATGTTACCCTGCACAAAATCATATTTATCGCAAGGGTAAAGAAAAAGAAGTCGAATGCTATTTTACATAATGTTCATATATATCACAACCTTCCTAGGCCTGAGGCTTCTTGTTGGGGAGTTGTATTTCGAAACAAATATATGCTAAGGATCACTAGCGCTAGCAACAATGCCATCTTGGAGATAGTACCATACTGTGTCCTGAAGAATCCTTCTGCTCCATCACGTATAGCCTCTGATATCTAGAAACAAAAATGATAAGCTCAATACAAGTCTATGAAGAGATTGATTTAAAAAAAATAAGTTCTTAGTTGCATTTTTTTTGAATATGCTGGTGTGATGCAAGGGTAGCATCTGTTCAACTTTCTTAGTCTTTACAAAGACGACACACACAGCATGCATTACTGGTGCTCGAACCCAGGTCCCAAGGGATGATGAACATCTACCTTTGCCACCAGGACACAAGGGGATGAGCCTTAAGAATTTTAAGGGTTAACAAGAAGATGATAAACAATAAGGGGGGCCTGCCTCTTTTTTATCAAGATATGTAATAATACAAAGCAGTAAAAAAGCACAGTGTTCTTAGCCTTAAGAATTTCTTCTAGCTCCAAATGCAGACAATAAAGAAAGCAGACATTTTTCTTTCTGTGTATACTAGTTGTCATGTTCACGGGTTGTGGGTCGAGTCATCCAACAATTCACGGGAAAACCTACTTTGATTGATAAAGCTTAACCTTGTTCGGGTTCCTAGCTCGTGAAGACCCTAAGATCAATAATATATGGAATTCGTTGAAGGGAGCTCCTAACCTCAAACTCGTTAGAAAGAGAGACTTTCAAACCTCTATAGATTGGAATAATTTCTATCTTATTATATCACTAAGAATTGTCTCCTTAAATAGAGGTCACATAGTATTTTATTGTAGTAGACTAAGAAACTAAAATTAACTTGTGGAATTTACAATTACGGAAACTAAAAATAAGTACTTTTAATTGCAACAAGATACTTGCTAAATAAATTGTTCTAATCAGGAATATTACTAAAAATAAACTTGTATTCTTTCCATTTTTGACACTTTTGATTTCTTGTCTTGCCCACAAAAGCAACCGTAACACTATTCAATTGTAAAAATAGTTTCAGAATTTTTTTTGTAGAACTCAGATTAAGAGGCTAAATTTTAGTTGATGTAGAACACAAATGTCCTTTATCATCAATATTTCTGATCAAACCTTATATCAAACTCAGATATGATTGCTGTAAATTAAAGCAGAAAAATTGTAACAAAATTAATAGATGTTGAGAATAAAACATTCTAATTATCCAATAGCAAAATAAACACTCTCAATGTATAAAAGACATTTTCAATTTGGAGAAGCATTTAATACAATTTTTCCAGGAGTATAAAGAAAGCTTGAGATTATGACTTTAAAAAGTTGTTTTTACCTAGAGAAACTTACCTGAACCATCTCTGGAGGCCCTTCATCCTTGGAAAGGACCCACTTTGTGAGATAGATTGACAAAAGGAAGCTGACAATGCAAACTGAGAAGACAAAAACAATGATCGGAGAAGTACTTGCTCCAATGTAAAAGACATATCCGAATCCCAAAAGGAGAAGTATGACAAGAACACGAACATTTATTCCCCTGAGAATTCGAAAAATCTGCACAAATGAATTAGTCAACTTAAGAACACACAAGAGAGAAAGAGTGTCCCAGGTGGCAAGAGGAGAGAAAGATTAAAAATATGCTTAGCTAGAGCATAGAAATGAAAAGGAAAAGGATTCCACATCACTGCTTAATTTTTTACTAAAATATTCAGCTGTGATTTTTTATTAACTTGTTTGCTTAACCCTGCCAATGCTAGTCATACTACCATTCACATCAATTCAGCAGTCTCTGTGAAGCCCATGCTAAACTTCTTTTCCTTTTTATATGCTACGCCCAAAAAACATTAAGAAAGGATATTTTTCTATGTTTTGTTTAATAATAATAACACTACAACTGTAATAAACACCATAACACAAAAACAGAAATCGACTGACCACATATATGTACAAGATAATAGTTAAGCATCTTAATTGCAGTTGAGAAGGAACAGTATGGCAAAAAAATCAGGATTTATTTTGTTGACATCGTCACAAGTACTTGAAATACCACTTGAGCTAGAAAATAATTGTTAGAATGAGCATTCTTGCCATGGAAGCCTTCAAATAATTGCTGAAATGTAGAGTTTTAAATCAAATATCTCTGCTCACTGATAATAAAATACGCTTAATCTATGGCAACATTAAACTATTCCAATGCCACTACAAACTGACAATGAAAAAAACGATATGTCCAATAAGAAACTTGATATCATGAAAGATAAAATGGTTCCTCTTTTCCAAAAATAGTTTAACCAAGTATTGGTAACAACAAATTCAGGATCTAAACAAACTACTAAAATATCAAAAACGAAATATGATAAGGAAACAAGACATCATGGCCAAAAATTCCAATGCACACTCATCCACAACTAACAAACCACACACTGAACTGAGACAAACATGAGATCCTTACCAAGGGGGTATAAGGTTTACTACGCATGTTTGGAAATGTCCTTGGCCTATCTTGGTAAGGCCCCAAATTACCATTCTCGACATCATCTCCCATCATCATGGCACTAGCAGAGTTCACCCTCCGGGCAACTGGAAAAGAGTACTCCCTAGCCTGGGGCAAATCACCCCCTGAATTTGGTCGCTGAATTTTGAATGCTTTAATTTGTACAGTGAAAGACTATAATTTCACCAGAGACATACAAGATAGTCAACTTCTTTATCAACAACTGCTGTGATTTAGGCTCAATAGCTTCTATTCTTGCCTCACTTGCCTTACCTCAAATTCTAGATCCAATAAAATATTCCAGTTCAAGGATTTTTAGACACAAGTTAATTTCCTGCATAAAGGGCAAATAAAAAAATTGGTTAAAACTTACAAAAGCAGACAAAAATTACAAACATTCAAGGTTTAAGTAAATTAAATCCGAGCCGCCACTTTGGTGATGAAAAAACAGTATCTTATCAGTGAATAAGATGCTTTGGGGCAGATAACTGGAAAAAGGTTCTTAATTCACAACATTGCCAACTATAAAAATCAAATACCTCGAGTCCCTAAGCCTAGAAATGTGATCATGGAAGTACTCTACATTGATCAGAAGATGATAATAAAAAAATCTTACAAGATCATAAAAACCAAGTAATTAATCATTAGATTGGAAAATTTTCCATCATTTAACCTTTACATTGCAAAGGCTCAACCAAAATATAAAACATCTTACAAGATTAGATCCACCAATATATATTTTTTTTTGATAAAAGGGGAAAATACCACCATAAGCCTCATTATAAACCTCCCTACCCTAATCCTAAGCGGAGGAAAAGAGTACCTATGATAGTAATTACAGAAACAATAACGAGATCACACTCGACAAGAAATCACAAAGGGTACCTATGATAGTAATTAAAATACCACCAAATATTATTTTGATCTCCAATTAACAGTCCCATTTCCCCCCGACTGCATTAACAAGAGGCCTTTAATAAAAAAAAATGCATAATAATGAATTAAATTTTTTCAACCCACCAATTTGAAAGAACCAAACATTATTTTGTTCCATTTTGACCTACCATAAGACTAAAACACAAGACTAATTCCACTCAAATTACAATAATGGAAATAAAATAAAGCAAAAAAAAAAAACAAAAAGAGAGCTAATCCGAGTAAACCGACCAGCAAGTTTTCAATTTTCTAAGGTTCCAAAGAGTTCCCATTCCCGACATTTCATCAACGGAACGAAGGGACCTCCGTATGAAACATAAGATCCAAATCCGAAACCCCAGAGTATTGCATGATTTGATATCGAAAATAATCAATTAGATCTACAAGAAAATTAGAAGATTTTACACATACCGTGTTCAATGGCCGCGGCCAAACCAAGAAACTGCAAAAAACGTTAACGCTCCACCTCCCTATCTCTGCGAAAACCGAAAATTTGCAGACTTGTTCACATTAAACTTTTCAGGAGACGAGAAAGAAGAAATTTATGTTTTTTTTTCCTTTTTTTTTTATTCAGTGTATTATTTTTCGGTTTAATAGGTAAATTGACCCTCAACTGTAACGGAATTTCCGTTTTAGCGTTTTTCTTAAGGTGGCAAGTTTCATTCCTTCATTGCATTTTGACCCCTTTTAGTTTTTAGTGATAGCGTTAGAAAAAGATGTGGCCCATCTATTCCATTAATTACTAGTTACATTATATGGAGGGTTAAATTGAAATAACCTACAAGTTCGATTCGAAAAAATTTCAAATAAAGTTTGAGTTTTAAATAGAAATTCGAATAACTCGTAATTTTAATAGTTAGTGGATTCATTTTTAAGTTCGAGTTGAGTCCTTTAATTTTTCCTGATATATATATCAATATAAAAAATATGAAGAAATATATGTCACTCGAACTCGACTCGAATTTCATAAATTCGATTGAAGTCGAAAAAAATTCAAATAAAGTTTGAGTTGTAAAATATGACGCGTCAACTCGAATAACTCAATTTTTTTACTCGACTCGATCGAACGCTCACCCATATATATGATATATACATAAAAAATTAGATTTCGGTGAATTTGAAAATGCTCTAGTAGGGGTGTGCATTTTCGGATTCAGATTGGATCTGATATTTGGTTTTTCGAATTGAAAAATAATGATTTGTTTTTTATCTAAAGATATCGAAGATCTAATTTTCGAATATAGATCTTGTTTGGTAAATAATTTTTTGAGTCAAAATTAGAGGTTTGATCAGTCAAATCAGCTAATTTGGATGTTTGATAAACAGAAGATTGTAATAGCCGATCTGGGAGAAACCTTTCAAATTAAAAAAGGCTTTTAAATGAGCTTTTTGGGTCACATGATTAGATATTATAGTTGTAAATACTCTTTTAACTGGACAATTATAAAATTTTCTTTAAATAACCTAAATTTGAATAATAAAATTTTAAAAATAATTTCATAAATAAAAATTAATATATAAACTAATATATATTTAATATGGATTAATATTAATACACTGGCGGTGGAAACTGAAAGTTTCCACAAGCGCCTTAGTTTTAAGGTATAAGAAGTTAGTTTAGGGTATAGAGTTTAGGAGTTTAGGTGTAGGGGATTAGAATTTAGGGATAGTTGTTTCAATTTAAGGTTTATGGTTATAATTTAGGGTTTATAGGTTAGGGTTTAGTTTTAGGGTAATATGGTGAGGATTTAGGTTTTAACCTATAAACCCTAAATTATAATCCTAAACCTTAAATTGAAACGACTATCCCTAAATTCTAACCCCCTACACCTAAACTCCTAAATTCTGTACCCTAAACTAACTCCTTATATCCTAAAACTAAGGCGCTTGTGGAAACTGACATGTGTATAAAATACTTATCCATTTAATATAATGAAATTATATTAAAAGTATAATTTTATAAATAAAAAATTAATGCAATAGGATCAAAGTAAAAAAAATCTCTAAATTGTATTTTTAGTTTAAATGTTTTGTTTTATTTCAAAACAAATCCCTACATATATATAAGTTACATAGTTTTTTATTATAAAATTTTCTTTCAACCAATGAAAAATTAACATGTCATAAAGATTTAAGTAATTATTTTAATCAAAGAAAATAGTTCAAAGTTCTTAAAACAAAAAATACATAATTTATATATTATTCAGATAAAAATAACTTAAATACATAATTCATAAAGTACATATAACTTAAAGCCTTATTTTTAAAAAGTAATTTAAATAAATTAAGAACACATATTTTTAGTTTTGACGAAAATAAATAAAGGTTTTTCTCCCTTATGAAATATACTGAAAATTGTTTCTTTATTTCGGGCTATGTTCACATTACATTCTTTTTAAATAATTTACAAAAAATAACAAATATTAGTATTTACTAAAAGGAAAAGCTGACGAAACACAGGAATAAACTAATAAAATAGTTCAAAATTTTCAGGAGCCTTTTATATCAACACACATACGAAGAGAGTGAGGGGTTAAAATAATAAAATATAAGATGTAAACTGTTCAGACATACACATATAAAGAAACTACTAATAATGATAATATTCAAGATAAAACTTGTTCTACCTGATCGTGTTTGACTAAGATTACTAAAGTTGAAAGCACACGCAGTCTGAGTTGGCTAAAAAGGTGATGCAAAAGAGGACTGCTGCAGGTGTGGGCCAAAATCGTTATGCCTTAAAAGCAGGTAAGAAAGCATACACGTTTACACAAAAGACACTTGTGTCACGAGGCTAGAGTTTCCTCTAACGAACCGTAAAACCATACACTAAGAACAATTAAAAGAACAAACGAGAACAGAGTAAATGCCTCAGAGTCTTATTACTCTTTTCAAAGTGAGAATGAATGGAATGAGACGATACAAATGAGGTGAGAGTCTCTCTATTTATAGTTTAGCTCCCACATAATTAATGCCCCGGATCAGAGCCGTCCCTGGGCAAGGGCAACAGGGGCGCCCGCCCAGGGCCCCTACCCTGCCCAGGGCCTATTTTTTTGAATATTTATGGTTAAGTTTTAATATTTTTTAATAATTATTGTTTGAAAATTTAATTTTTAATAATTTTTATTAGAATTTTATTCTTAAAATTTATTTTTTTCAATATTTTTATTAGGGGTATAATTTTTTTTCAATACTTATTATTATAGGCTCATTTTTTTGAATACTTGTAATTAGGGGCCCAACTTTTATTATTTATTGTTATTTCAATACTTGTTATTAGGGTACAAATTTTCAATACTTGTTATTATGAGGCTAATTTTCAATACTTGTTACTAGGGCCAATCTTTTCTAATATTTGTTATTAGGGCCCTACTCTTAAATTTTATTTTTTTCGATACTTCTTATTACGAGTCCAATTTTTTTTTCAATACTTGTTATTTATGGTCTATTTTCCCTAATATTTGTTATTACATGCATACTCTTAAATTTTAATTTTTCAATACTTGTTATAAGGGTTCTATTTTCTCCTATATTTGTTATTACAAGAATACACTTAAAATTCATTTTTTTTTTCAAAATTTGTTAAGAGGACCCATTTTTTTATATATCACTTGTTACTAAGGGTCTAATTTCAAATTTTTTTTCCAATACTCGTTATTAGGCGAAAGGGTGGTCAAAACTCCAGTCGACTCAAAAAAATTGATTTTTTCGACTTGACTCGAAATTTTTTTTAAATAAAGTTTGAGTTGTAAATTAAAAATTCTAATAACTCAAAATTTTAGTATTTAGTAGATAAATTTTTAAGTTCGAGTCGTAAGTACTCGCAAATTCGCATAACTTGAATTTTTTTTACTCAATTTAACTCGATCGAACGTTCACCCTTAATTGGGGGCCTATTTTTAAATTCGCCCATGGGCCACCAAAATCTCAGAAACGGGTCTGCCCGGATCTATTAACATGGATGGCAAAGATTAACCCAAATCTTTACAAGATACACTAATCTAGGAAAGAATATCAAATCTTGTCTAACCACATCAATTAGAAGATATCTTTCCTTAGATAGGTGATCACACTTGATATGGCAGGATTCTTTCACAATCTCCTTTGATTTGTTGTCTCCTGCCATTTCTAAAAAATCAATGTAATCGAGCTTCCTAGCATTCTCCAAGTGATGAGCCAAGTCTGGTAGTCTTAACAAGTTCAATGTCCTACATAGAATCTCTATGTCAGATACAAGCACCATTCTCTCGGACTAAAATGTGCGGGTCGTGACACTTGCATCAACATGAAGAGCATTATTCAATAAGATGATGGGCATCTAAACCACCGAGTTTGGTAGTAACAGCTTCATCGACCGATGCGGAAGAAAAGTAACTGGAAAAGAATAAATCAAACATTATGAAGAAGGGCAAACTACACCACATACTACTTAACTATGGTTGTTGACTTGAAAATGTCATCGAATTTTAAAAAAAATCAAAACTAACACTGAATTTTAATTTGTGACTAGAAAATATCACTTCGCCGTTAACTCTTATCCCAAAACAACGTCGTTTTGCTCATTAAATAAATAACACTATAAATAATATTAATATTATATATATATATATATATCAATATGTATAAATAAAAATGTATTTTTTTTTATTTTTAATATTATTTAAAAAACCCCGAAATATTCAGAACATTAATGTATAAAAAAACCCTTAAATCCTAAACTTTAAGGTTTAAAGTTTAAGTTTGAGAGTGAAAGTTTGTGAGTTAATAATTTAGGGTATATGGGTTTTTATATATTATTAATAATATAAATATATTATTTTTATAAATATTTTGGGTTTTTTAAAATAATATATGTATATCATTGATAATATATAAAAATAATATATTATATATTTTTATATATTAATATCATTTATAGTATTATTTATTTCATAAAATAATTTGAATTATTCTCAAGTAGTTTGAGATATATAATATTTTTGGTAAAATATTATATAATATTTCTAGGTTCAAACCCCTCCAATCACATGGTTTTGATATTTTTCCTCTAACAAAACGATGTCGTTTTGGCCTAAACTAGGCTTTAAAATAGCCGCACCAAAACGACGTTATTTTGACTTAACAATGTGTTAAAAGTTAACAGCGAAGTGATATTTTCGAGTCACAAACTAAAGTACAGTGTTAGTTTTAAACTTTTTTAAAATTCGGTGACATTTTCAAGTCAACGGCCATAGTTGAGTGGTATGTAGTGAAGTTTACCATATTAAAAATCTAATGACAGTAAATTTGAGGTAACACAATTCTAGCCTACTGACAACATACCATATTACCATACAACCCCTTCTTCCCTCTCTCCAGCAAATCTACATCAGAATCAGGCAAGAAAACAGCTTCATAATTGCTTCATCCCTAAGAAAACTAATATTAATTCTACTAACGGCTGAAACTCACAACGATGTACAGCAATCTAACAATAAATATCAATATTCATGTCGTCCCAACTTTTAGTAAGAAACAGAGAAATGTCATCCTCGACCAAGGGAAGATTTTCCGGTGCTGCCTCCCGTTCAATTGCAAGATCACCATCTTCATCCATGCCAACAACTGCCAAGAAATCACCTGTCCTTACCAACTTCCCAGCAGATCGATTTAGAGCCTGATTCTCTGGACTGCGTTTTGCATACTGTCCAAGAAATAGCTTTGTTTGCACGAATCAACTTGCCTCAGTAGTTAAGAGAATGGTTGTTGTTCTTAGAGGTCACGAGTTTGAGCACCAGCAGCTGCAATAGGGTGATTGAGCAGATGTCTCTTGCAACCAATGATCTCGGAGCCTCTATCGTAGCTGTCGAACAAATATGATCAGCTAGACCAAAAATGCAAGCTTTAGCAGCTTCGAATGCAACATTATTAGCATCTTCTTCCCTACTTATAACTGCCAAGCTAGAGTTATGCACAATGATGATGGCTTTGGTAGCAGCTTCAAGGGCAGTTGGACAATAGGGGACATGTCGTGGGACAAAATCGGACACAAGATGTTGTACGCTTAGACAACCTGCATAGTAGTAAAAGTGATTATATAAGTAGAAGTTAATTCATAGCATCATCCAAATCATTTTGAAGAATTGAAGCTCAATTCAAATTCAATCAAATTATTATATAACTCCACTCTTGAAAATCTACTCATTAACTAGAATTGAGCCTATTCAGATTTAAAAATAGCTTTCTTTTCATTTTGATAATTGATTCTGAACAAAACATGTGTAAATGTATTAATTTTCCCCTTCAACTCATAGAGGATCAAAATTCAATGTCAGAAAATTATAGGGAAAAAAGGAAAGGCATGAGTAAAAGAAGCTGACCAATAGAAATGGTTATTGGAGCTAGGTAAGCTTGTTCAAGCTCAGGCATGTACCGAGCATCTTTCCCTTTCATGGACATACAAGACTTAATCCTTTTGTAATTCTCGCAAACACGTCGAATCTCGTCTATTTTTCTCCTTCTCGAGACAACGACGGTAGAGTGGTTGGCAGAGCCACAGAAGAATTGAAGCAGCACAGGGCACAATCACTCAAGCCCAGCGAAAGCCAAAGGCTCTTGGAAGGCCAGTGCGAACGTTTTGAGAAAGAAGCCTCTGGATTTGTCATCATCTACCACAACAACAAAAAACATAATTACAATGATTTTAAAAGCTTTCAATTATATATGGTACTATGCATTTAACAATGTGTAATAATGGAGTACTAAAAAGTAGCAGCCATTTAAAATACATCAATGATGCAAAAACACAAGTCCTATAAGGTCTCTGACATCCAAGGAAGGATTGAAGTAGCACAAGCCCTCAAGTCCAGCGAAAGCCGAAGGCTCTCAAGCGGTCACTGCAAATGTTTCGAAAACAAGCCTTTGGATTTGCCATCATCAACCAAACTATCAAGAAAACGGATGCAAAAAAACGGGTCCTATAAGGTCTTAGACATTCAAGGAAGAATTGAAGCAACAAAAACCCTCAAGCCCAACGAAAGCCGAAAGCTTGGGCGGCCACTGCAAACGTAAGTCTCTGGATTTGTCATCATCTGTAACTCTCTAGACCTGCCTATGCGTTACCACGGATCCTAGGAAGTTACATTAGGGCCACCGAAGCGACCCACGTTAAAATTTTAAATAAAATAAATTGTTAAACTATTAAAATCATAAATCAAGTTTTAAATTAAAATACAATTTCATAAATCTTTCAGACAATAAAATAAAACTGTGATACAAGTTACGAAAATAGATTCAGACTCATATATAACACAAGACGTGATATACATGCCCCCTAATTACACATATACTATACTCCGAGAAAGCCGAAGAAACTCTCGTACTAACGTTGGTAGTTGCAATCTGGTCGATCCTTTAACCTGTGATGGTAAAAACAACGTGAGCTTCGAAAAGCTCAGTAATACAAACTACCAACAGACGCTAAAAATCACAAGCATGTATATGATAAACTTAACACTTCGTGAAGAAATGGACAACTATGCCCAAATTACGATTCAATATTTTGTGATCATCATGTCAAAAGGTAATAGAGTTGCTCTTTATTCGATCACCCGAATCTTAGGAGATGAGTCTAAAGCCGGAGATTCAAAGAGATTCAGATTTCAGAAGTTGAATCAAGGAGTTAAGACTGGTTCATTAGGCGCGAATTGTAAGTTTACTGAAAGTTCACTTTGATACATTAATTTAGTAGGCTATGTTTCAAAAGAGGTCAGAAAGTTTTATTAATTGACTTAACTACCCTCCAATCGAACTCCAAAATGCAATTCCCCCTAAACTGCATACAGAAGGTCTTACCCTAAGCCTGAGGCGTAGGAGCCTACTTAAGGGGATGCCTTAGGTCCAGAAAGACTTACCCTAGGCCCGTGGGCGTAGGAGCTTAACAGAAAGGTTTACCCTAGGCCCAATGGGCGTAGGAGCTTAGGTCCAGAAGGACTTACCAGCGCTGACCCTACAGATCATCATTCATATCCCATATAATATACACAAGATGATTTCAGTTTATATTCAGAAGACAATATTACAAAAAATAGATATCAAATCTATTTTTATAATAGAAGACATATATCAAATTTATTTTATTATCATTATTATTATTTCGTATTCAATGTCATATATCAGATATATTTTTCATATCAAAGGTCAGAGATCATAGAATTGCTTTCCTTTCGAATTACAGTATCATACTTTTAAATTTTAAGCATATGGTCTTAGTTTAGAACAAAAAGTATTTACAGATACATGGTACGCGCTTTATGACCCAATTCATTTCTTAGAGGTACTTGATAGATATCAGAAAGATGACATTTGACAATTGGATTGATTTCAGAATGAGGTCCCTACGAATAGGGGAGTTCGATAAAACGGATCGAACCAACATCAGAAGTTGATGCATCAGAATCAATGGGATTTCAGATATATCGAGAGTGATTCGATCGTTAAAGCTTACGAGGATATTATTGGTCATACTGACCTTCGGGGGTAATTTGGTAAACTGAACCAACAAGGTATAAACGGTGATGTACCGAATTAAGGAATTCTAGCTGCTCATCAAGCTTTCGAGTCCCTCTGAACTAATTGAAACCGTTAACACAGAGTTTGAAATATAATCGGATAAGTACATCTTAACCATTCATTTCCAGAACTGATTACAGTGTAACAACAAAGCATATCGTCTTCACCTTACATCCACTGAACTTACTACAAGAGATCAAACATGTATCCAAGCGGTAAATTTCCAAATTCCTGAACATGTATATAACACTCGAACTCGTTCCATAGCATCGAATTTATCTTTTTGAGGAAACATGTTGCTCTTACCAATAACTGAGTACTTTCTCCAAATAACCGAACATGTCGCCACATGGTATCTTTCCAAAATTACGATAGTATTAGAAACGACCAACAAACACGGGCCGTGAATTACCACCTTAGAGTCATTATATGGTCTAGCTTTATTGATATTCCTTATTCCAGTCTTAGAGGTACCTTCAGTCTTTTTTAGCATTCGCTGGTATTTCAGATGCTTCATATCCGAAGGTGTTCCAAAAATTCTGAGCCTTTCAGTCGTTCCAACTATTCATTCATTTCCGATCTCGAGGGTATATTCATCATTTCGGTTAATTTTGGCATCTAGTGCCCGAGGGTAATTCAGTCCTTTTTTGTCATTACGTTGTTCCGATTAATTCCGCCTTATTAATATTTTCAATCCTTTTTATCATTTCAGACGCTTTAGTCAATCTGATAATTACACCATTGGTAGCTCCGAACATGCGAAAAATTCATGTAGATTTATCTTTGGAGATTATTTAGAATTCAGGATTAGCTTAAGTGTTTACATTCCCGGAGATGCAAATCTTATTACTAGGTCATTCCAAGCATAACGAGATTTTCTGATGAATCAATTGTTTATCAGATAAAGAGCAAAATCTCATATCGCATTACTCTTAGGGGTATTTTCATCATTTCTTAACTTAGCATTTCAGAAATTCAAATCATTAACAAGCAAAACCCAATTTAGAGCATCACAGTCATATCAATACTTTAATATTCAAATATGACGGTTAGATCGGATAATAAAACTTGACAATAGCTTAGCCACGTCCTTAAAAGCCTTTTAATTGTTTGAATTTGTCAAAAAAATTGTTTAGGACCATTGTGATGCAAAGACGAGGGACCATTGTGTCCTTTTCATCTTTTCAGTAAGAACCAACATGCTTTTATGTGTTTTTCTATAGTGCATGTTGATTTTATAGTTTATTTTTGAAATTCATGACTTTCTTTTTTAATAATATATTTTTAAAGAATTGAACCCGATTTTTCTTCTTGAAAGAATAATGTGCTTTGTCATTGCACACAACACTTATTGGTATGATGATATGTGCTTTTAAGTTTCACTGAAATTGTTTAGGATGACAACCAATCTATTTGCTTAAAAATATTTTTTTGAGAAATTATATTATAGACTCGTCTTGTCACATTATACATGATCCCAACCAATAAAAATTATTAATTTTATTAATTTTTCTATATCATATTTTTATCAAGTGAATCCTCACTCATATTTATTGTAAATCAAATTTAAAAAACAGTTTTACCATGTAAAGATTCATTTGATAAAAAGATGACATGAAAAAATTAATAAAATATATGACTTTTATTAGTTGAGATCATAAATAACGTAGCGGGACGAGACTGTGATATAATTTCTCTATTTTTTGGATTTGTATGGCTTTATTGTAGGAATTATTTCACATTAATTATGTAATCATTTGAACAACTTTATTTAAAGAAATTCCATGTTTTATTTATTTGTTTATCATGCACATTTTCCCTTGATTTGGAAATTGCACATAAAACAATAGGTAAATGTAAAAATATCGAGTCATTGATTAGGTTTAACTAATAATAAGTTACATTATAAGATTGTTTATAATACAAAAATAATTCACACTAGTAGGTAATCCAAATAAAGTCGGTAATATCCTTAGATTTATTAAATTTTTAAAAATTAATCCATAACACATGTCATCATCTTATCAGAGAGTTGAATTAATTAAAATATTAAATTATATTTAATACAAAATGATGACCAAAATAATAGAATGTATATATTTAGAGGCTAAAATTATTACATGTACATCTTCCTCTTCGTTAAGTATTAATAGAATTTTTAGAGGCTAAAATTATTAATAGAATTCTAAAATATTAAAAATTTATTAAATTATTTTAAATCATGAACAAAATTATAGAATGTATATATTTAGAGGCTAAAATGATTACATGTACATCTTCCTTTTCGTTAAGTGGACAGTCAAAATTAATGGCGGACAAGCAAAATATAAAAATTAACAAAACAGAGAAAAAATAATTTTAAATTTTTAATGACGGTGTTGTCAAAGAATAATTTGATGACCAAAATAGAAAAATAATAATAGTTCAGTGACTATTTCTGTACTTTACCCTATTAAAATTCATATTTGTAGACCGAACCGAGCGAATAGCCGGCCCGGGTATAATCCAATCCAGTACTCGCTAACAGCGTCTCCCTCGGATTTCATCGACCCGTAAACACTCGACTCAGCCACTTTTCTTCTCTGTTGCTTGAAACGTAAATGGCGTCTTCACTCTCAACAACAGCCTCCGCCGCCTTCACTTCCGTTGCTAAAACCACCGCTACTTTGCCTCGTTCCTCTAACCTTCAGCTCTCCAACCTCTCCTTTCGCTTCTCGTCCGATCCAAATCTCCGGTTGTTCTCCAAGGTAATTAAACCTTCTCTCTTTCTAATTCTCTTTCTTCACTGTACATTTTAGCTGCTTCCAATATGCGAATCTTCCGTTAGATTTTGTTTTTGTTGTTGCTATGTTTATGTTTGAGAGAAGCAGAGTGTAGATTGGTGATCTCCATTGTTTGGTCAGTTTTAAGCAGTGATCCATGTTTTTTTTGCTGGTAAAATTAGTAGCAAAGAGAGGAGGAGATGATTGTTTATCTTTGCATTGAATTTTTCTGGCTTTTAGAACTGTGTTGAATGCTGTTTTATTTGCATACTAGCTTCGTGTTTTTGGCTTTGGTTTTTATTATTGGATAAAAAAATTACTTTGATGAATGAATGACAAATTTGGATATTTTAACCGTTGTGAAATTGATAATTGTTTATATGCGATCGACATAAAGTTATCTCCGTGGTTAAATCAAACCTGAATTTTCTTTCAGCAACTTTTGGAAAAGTGAAAAAAACAAGTGTTAATAAGGGGTGAAAAAGAAGATGAAAGAATTTGGAATGTTTGTTTCTGAAAGAATTTGGATTTTGGAATGCTTGTTTCTAGTTGAGTTTGTAATTCTTCCGCTATCCAAGGACTCTCACTAGATGACTTGCATAACCATTTCCCCAAAAATCTCCTATATTGATTACCCCTTTCGAGACCTTGGTCCTCGCTTCTTTAACATCCAACAAATCTTCAATAACCTCAATATTCCACTTAGGAATCTATTGCACTTGAATCCTTGATCCTAAATTTCAGCAACATCCCCGCCAAAACCATCAAAAGAATAAAAGTTAGAAACATTGAAAACTTGGCTGATATGCAAGTTTGAAGGCAACTTGATCAAATAAGCATTAGAGCTTATTTTCTTCAACACCTTACATGGCCCAACCTTCCTTAACTTCAACTTGTGATAAATGCCCTTTTGAAACTTTTCTTGCCTTAGACAGTTAGATGTACCAGAACTAAGTCTCCCTCTTCAAACTCCTTAACTAGATGATGTATATTTTCTATATTAGTATAACTCATTGCTTGCTTTCAAAAAAAGCATCACTTTTTTATGAACATTATTGTATATAATAGGCTTTATTATAAAATAAGTGCCACCTTTTTTTTTGTCTTTAGGTGTTTTAACTCTTTTTTTTTTTTTTTGCTCAAAGTAGGTGCCTAACGTCTCATTTTGTAACCATTTGCAGGTTGTCCATTAAAAAAACGTTATCTTCCATTGATGAGTTCTTCAAGCTCTGAATTTTTTATTTTTTACCCAACTCGTCATTACAAGCAAATCAAAGTGTTTTGGACTAATTTTTTAGAGTTGGGGTCACTTCCGCATATATGGATTTTCACAATCAAAGTGTTTTGGGATAAAATTTTGGGACTTTGGGTTTTTCTATTTCGCAAAAAAGAGAATGAAAACTCATTGGTTGAAATTGATGCACCGAGAATAGATATGTTCTCAAAATCGAAGTGTTTTGGGACTTAGGATTGTTTGATTTCTCAAAAACAAACCATGTTTCAAAATTTTCCCTTTGTTTTTTTTTTGTTTGTTTCCCTAGAAAATCAAAGGGGAGAAAGGAAGAAGGTGACAAAAGGCCACGTATTACGGATGTCATACATGCAATATAATATTGAAAGTGAGAAGCTCATCTATAGTTGGAACTTGACATCTTTCTAGCTGTGCTGGCCTCAAACATTTTGCTTTCTTGCTATAAATTATAGAGATTAAAAATTCCAGCTGAAATTTTATGTTGTTCTGTCAGGTTTACTTTAACTCCTGTTTTTCTCTGTTGAACTGAAAATTTTGCTGGTCTCTACATGGCAGAGTTCGCTACCTGGTCGGAACTCTTCTACAGTGGTGAAAGCCCAACTTAATGAGGTAAGCTTCTTTAAATGATTTTGGATAGTGTGAGTATCAGTTTACAAGTTTTGATTCCTTACTATACATGCTTTTGGGATCATTTGTTGCCTTCAAGGTTGTCATGGATGGATCATCAAATGCTTCTGCTACACCTACAGTCAAATCAGGGGCACCAAATGCAGAAGCAGAGAATGCTAAGCCATCAAGCGATGTATCTCCTTCAGCTTTGGCCACAGAAGAGTCAATCTCAGAATTCCTTAATCAAGTTTCAAGTCTAGTAAAGTATGCTTTTTACTGTCGGTTTTTGGCTATTTTTAATTTCCCCAAAGTTTGCACAATTTAATGGTTATTATATGTTCACTTCTAGGTTAGTTGATTCACGAGATATTGTGGAGTTGCAGCTTAAACAACTTGACTGTGAACTGGTAATCCGGAAAAAGGAGGCCTTGCCCCAACCACCATCTGTAGCTCCAGTTGTTATGATGCAGTCGCCCTCTCAACCACTAGTAATGCCTCCAATCCCATCTGTCCCTGCACTTCCACCTTCTGGTCAAGCATCTGCTGCCCCAACTCCAGCACCTTCGCCAGCTGCCCCTAAGTCAGCCAAATCATCACTTCCACCTCTTAAATGTCCAATGGCTGGTACATTCTATAGAAGTCCGGGTCCTAATGAACCACCATTTGTGAAGGTGAATATTCCATGTTGGTTTTTATTGGATTTTAATGGTGCTGCTATAATGTCTATCATGCAGTTGATTCTCTTTGGCTCTTTGGACTTATGCAAAAGGCTTTCTCTATAGGTTGGAGACAAAGTGCAGAAGGGTCAGGTCTTATGCATCATTGAGGCAATGAAGTTGATGAACGAAATAGAGGTAAGTTCATATTCTTTCTTCGTAGAAAAGATATAACGATTTATGGTCGTACAATACTCTTCCTTCTCCTGGTTATATTTTAGAAATTCTATATTCCTAGCGTAGAATAATGTTTGATTTGTTTAGGTCTGAACTTTGAATGAATTTTTGAGATGAACCCTAAAGCTCTCGAAGACTTGAAATGTATTTGTTTACATGCCAAGTATTCCATGGAATGGGGACAGGAATCTGATAACAAATGTGCTAATGAAGGTTTCAAGGTATCTTCTGGCTCATGAGGGCCAGCGAGCACTCTAAACTCATTATGTGCAACCTGCTGGGATACCAGTGCCCAACAAATCCCCTTAGGCTTGCTTGCAGCATGTATCCTGCATGGGGTTTTGAGTAATGGGGTTTTTGAACATATTACAGGTTTTATGATGGCTGGCAGTTGTTGAGGTTCATTTCATGCATTTTTGTGTTCTCTAACCGAATATAGGGAAAACATGGTCCGGACTCCGGATTACTTTTCCCTACTGAAGCACTCTCAACTACTAACCAGAAATCTTGCATTTTGATCATCTTTCATGATTATTGTCCATACTTGCAGCAGTAGGTGTAGCCGGACTGTAATGTGTTATACAGCCCTTGATCAAGAAAATGTTTTGTCATAACTTCAGTTTATGAAATTGCCAAACTGTTGCTTATGCCACTTAACTGAAAAATGCTCATTTCTTTAGGCTGATCAATCGGGAACCATAGTTGAGATCCTTGCGGAAGATGGAAAACCGGTCAGCGTCGACATGGTGAGTATTCTTAACTACCTTGATTTCAATTATATTTGTATATGCGTGTATGCATGTTGAATTGTAAAGTTGAAGTATATTTGATTCTTTTCTTCCCCTTTTGCAGCCTCTATTTGTGATTGAACCTTGAAACTGTGACACCGAGTAAGCAAAGCCAAAACGATGGAGGCCGGGCAGGTTGAGTTTGTGTTTTTTTATGGTATGCATTGTGAGATGAGGCATTGTTTTTGTTGTGATATAGTGATTTGGGTTGAGTTGGTAGAGATGAAAATAACCTGTTTTCATAATGAAAAATAGTTATGATGAGATATATGGTAATTAGATAATGTAATTTCATATTAGAAAATGTATTTTTTTTCTGACAAATCTTAATCCTAGGGGGAGGGGGTGCTCCGAGTGAGTCTAAAACCCAGACCTAAAGAAATAAGATGGAATAAAGGTGAGTAGCTTGACCAACCGGTCAAATGTGCTTGCTCTAGAAAATGTATTCTTTTTTTGAAAAATGTATTCTTTTTTTGAATATTTCTAACCTTTTGACAATGTGCATACACTTTGTAGACAGAGCGATTTAAGCCCGTGTCTCTTAAGATGAATATCATCCATTTTTTCACTGAGACACTTGTTCTCTAGAAAATGATTTCTTAATTCACTTGTTCATAATCTAATGACATTTTTTCTTTCTTTGAAAAATTAGCTTTTGTGATATCAAAAGATAGTGTTAAATTGGAGCTATGTACTATATTCCATCAACTAGGCTTTACATAAAA
The DNA here is from genome assembly GCA_030270665.1 of Hibiscus trionum. Lineage (NCBI taxonomy): Eukaryota > Viridiplantae > Streptophyta > Magnoliopsida > Malvales > Malvaceae > Hibiscus > Hibiscus trionum. Next base: position 1,848,549 of record BSYR01000021.1, on the reverse strand, counting down.
CTAACCTTTGCTGCAACTTCAGCCTTGGGGCTTATTTTACCTTTTACTTTTGTTCAATTAAATTTTACTTAATTGAATCTCAGTTTTAATCCCAAATTCAATTGTGTGATTATTAGGTTTTTAACATGTATTAGACTCAAATTGCAATCTTTATTACTTACATATTCTATCAATTTAGTTCTCACTTTAATAAATTTTTTTTTCTTTTTAAAAAATAAATTTTAATCAAGTAAAAAGAAAATAAATGAATGAAAAATATAACATTTTGTAAACTATAACCAAGTTTTACGTTTAGTCCTGTTGTTAGGCGTGTCACGTCACCATATGATTAGGTAATTAAACTTATTAATTAAAGGGAAAACTACACCACTGACCACCAAATAAATTGAGAATACTTATTTGGACCACCGAATTATAGAAATCGTCAATCAGACCAATGAACTTATAAAATCAACCTATTTTGACCACCGCTGTTAAAAATTTAACGGTGGAGTGACGGAACTGTCACGTGGCAATTGACGGAAAAATTTAAAAATTACACATTTGGTTCCTGTTATTTTGACACGTGTCACCACTTAATTAAATAATTTATTATTTTATTAATTTAAAATTAAGATTAAATTGAAAGAATGTGTAAATAATAGGGACCAAATGTGTAATTTTTAATTTTTTCCGTCAATTGCCACGTGGTATTTCCGTCACTCCACTGTTAGGTTTTTAACGACGGTGGTCAAAATAGGTTGATTTTATAAGTTCGGTGGTCTGATTGACGATTTCTATAGTTCGGTGGTCTAAATAGGTATCCCCAATTTGTTTGGTGGTCAGTGGTGTAGTTTTCCCTTAATTAAATTAAAGTTATGATGAAATTGATAGAATATATAAGTAATGAGAACCAAATGTATAATTATACAAAAACTTTAACTACTATGACATCATTTTTGTTAATCCTTAACAATTAAAAGATAAATGATCAAAAATGGGCTAATTGATAAAATTAAAGGATAAATGATCAAAAATAAAATTTTCCCATAATTAAATGAATATAAAGGTAGTTTACCCTAAAAATAAAGTGATGGTTGAAGGTAGGAGTGTTCATTCCTGGGTACCCGGTCTTCTGAGTATTGAATTTTTCAATTAGGTCCCGTCCGTAATTATCGGGTACCCTGTACACATATTTTTATTTATTTTTATTTAAAAGTTTTGAAAAAACACATAGTAAACACATAAAGTTTATCACAATAAAAATATTAAAAATATTAATCTTTTTTTTTTCTTTTGAATCTTGTTTAAAAAAATAATACAAATATTTTTCAAAAACTTAAAACTTAAAAGTACATAATACAAACATAGAAACAATTTAGAGATTTAAATTTAGTTTTAGGGTAAAAATATTAAGAACCTAAAATAAAAATATAATTAAAACCTAAAAAATTAAATATATTAAAAGTACGAGTCGGTTACCCAGTTACAAAATATTTCGGCCCAAACCTAGCCTAACTACCCAGAATAAATCTCAAGACGGGTAACCGGCCCAGTCGAGTATTTTTTTCTACTTAAAAAAAATGTTCAGTTTTTTAAGGTTTAAGTTACCAGATCGCGGGTCGGGTCAACTGAATCGCATATTTTTAAACACCACTAGTTGAAGGCATGGGAGACAAAATGTTGCTCCAATTCGGGGGGACATCGATGATGATTAAAAAAGGGTTAATACTTTTAATACAAACTGCAAAATGGTGGTGTGGTGTGGTCCATCTCAAAACATGTTTAAAAGAAACAAACGCAGTGACCTGAATCTTGTTTGTTATTTTTCACTTCTTCTCTTTTATTTTTGGCTATACAACCTGTTTTTTTGGCAAGTAGACAACATGTTTAGTTCCTCAATTTTCGACATGTTTCTATTTTAATCACCAAACTTTTAAAATTTTAATTTTACCACTAAAATTTTGAACTTAGCTCATTTAAGTCATCGACCATTAGGTATTTAACATCGTTTCATATTCTGGGTAAATTTATGTAAAAAAATCCTTGAAACTCCCCTCCTAAACCCATGTTTTTACCCCTTAATTCATTGCATTAGAGTATTTTTCTTTTAAATTAGAACGATAGGAGGTCAAAAAGGAAAAGAAAAACAATATACCTCAATTTCACGCTAACCAAAAGATGGAAGATTACAAATTAAATCAAGATAGAGTCAAAGTTTTAATTTGATTTTGGTCAATTTTGAGAAAATTTCGAGAAAAACAAAATCGATAAGAATAAATATGAGAAAGATTAATGTTCTGGTACGAGTTATGTTGCAAGCGATGGTAAACAATATTGAACAATTATAGAGAAGGATATCGACCATGGGAAGAAAAATGTTAAAATTTTAGATCAATCTCATAAATAACCCCCCCAATGGAACGTTTTGGTATTGTCGTTTAACACTTAACGATCAAGGGATAAAAACAAAATTCAAAAGTTTAATGATAAAATTAAAAAAATTGAAAGTTAAATAACAATAAAACACAATTTGAATTCACTCATACTATTTCAAAAACACTGCAAGAATCATGGCTATAAGCACTCAAAATCTCCAAAAACTTTCCTTTTCTATCAACATCATCATCGTCAACATCATAAGAATTTGCTCTACATAAATTATTCAAATTTCAAAACCAAACAAGAAGCTTAGATTTGGATCCCCATTCAAATTTTAAAAACAAAAATCAATTCACCATTGTCAAGTGTCAATAGCTAATTAGAATAATATATTCATTAATTATTTTTAAAAATCTCTTAAAAAATTTATGGTTGACCGAACGTTAACATTAACCCGTTTATATATAGCAATTGCATTTAATAACAAAAATTAAGATAATATTGAAATAAAAATAGATTTAATTCAGTAAAAATAATATCTTAAACGCCAATTTTTTATAATAATATTTTTAAAAAATCTTATTGAATTGTTTGTATACGTATAGGACCTTAGTCTCTCTCTTATATACTGGTAAATAACCTTTTGAAACTGAGATTGTTTTTGCAAAAGAATGGCAGAGCCAGAAATCATTATATAGGAAACTGAATCTTCTTTTCTTTTAGGGACCTTTATAAATCAAACAGTAATCAATCCCCTTTTGCTTATTATATATATATATATATGATTCGCTTATAATGTAAAATTCATACTTTTATATGTTTTTTGGACTGTTAAATAAGTAAAATGGTTGGCTGAGATTAAGTCTTTATTTTTTTTTGAAGTGATAATATTTACATAACTCACCGTTAATCTCAATCATCATTTCACTCATCCAACATCAAAAAAAAAGTTTAAAAGTTAAAAACTCTTACACTGTGTAACTAGATCATATCTCCCAAGACATGGACAATTATAATTATTTTAATTTTAAGATTTATGAATTAAGTTTGGGGTTTAAACCATGCATTACTGTTGCTCGAACCCGAATCTCAAAGGATGATGAACATTTACCTTTGCCACCAAGACACAAAGATAGCTTAATATTAAATTTTTGATTCTACAAATTAAAAGATTATATTAAATTCAAATCTTATACACATTGCTCCACAAAGTTGGAGAGAGAAATCCTCTCATATATATACATATATATATAATATATATATTGAGAGAGAGATTGAAGAAGTGAAACCGGCGCTTCTTTTGAATTTGAGAAGGTGAGACTGAGTTTCTTCTTGTTTCCATTATTTTAATGGAATTTGTCTGTAAATCTTTGTTTTTTATACTGGGGTTTCTTTCTTTCAAACCTGTCTCTGCATCTTATTATTTTTTTGTGTTTATAACGGTAGAACTTCACGAGGTTTTGTCAGATTTTCGTTTCAAAACAAAAATCCAAGCTTTATCCCTTCCCCCATTATTTTTTCTTTGTTTTCTTCATTTAAATGTTTTTCCTCTGCACTGTTTATCTACTTGCAAACTGAGAAATAAGGAACCCATTTCTCCTTCTGAACTGCATTCGATTCTGTGTTTTGATACTCTGTTTCTCTGCGTTTAGTTGAAAGCAATGGGGAAGACGACAAGGTGGCTTAAGTCAGTGTTAGGCATGAAAAGAGAGAAAGAGAGAGGAAAAGAACAAAACCCACCGGTTCTACACGACCGAAAACGGTGGAGTTTTTCCAGGTCCGGTAAAGATGTTGATTCAAATTCTCAAATTCCATTCAATGCCGGAAAGGATTTTCCCTCCACGGATTCTGCTTGGCTAACATCATTGGAGAAAACCCAGAACAAGCACGCGTTGGCGGTGGCTGCTGCGACGGCCGCCGCGGCTGATGCAGCGATGGTGGCGGCTCAAGCGGCGGCTGCCGTGGTTAGATTGACCAGCAATGCCAGAGCTGCTTTCTTTGGCGGAGGGAAAGACATGTGGGCTGCTGTTAAAATTCAAACTGTGTTTAGAGGCTATTTGGTAAGTCTTTTTTTTGAATTGTTCATATAGTATTAAATTGCGGCCGCATTTGCGGACATTGCGTTGTGATTTTCTCTTAAAAATAACTATGATTTTAAATGCAATTTCCGACCAAATGTACTTTTTAGTCTCGGAAAGCACTTAGAGCACTGAAAGGACTGGTTAGGTTGCAAGCTCTTGTTAGAGGCTATCTTGTAAGGAAGAGAGCTGCTGCAACTCTCCACAGTATGCAAGCTCTTATCCGAGCACAATCGGCGGTTCGATCTCAACGGTTACGTCGATCCTTCGACAAGGAGAATCGGTACTATCCCGAAAACCGGCATTGGAAATCGATTGTGAGTAGCATTGCCCTAGCACAGTTTATTGTTACCTTGTGTTGTTTAGTTGCTTTAATTGATGTTTTTCATTTCACTTTTAGGAAAGATTTGATGAACCGAGAAGTGAATTTCATAGCAAAAGACTTCCTACATCAATTGATACCAATGCATACGAAGACAACCCGAAAATAGTCGAAATCGATACATTCAAGACACGATCAAGGTCTCACAGTCACCGGTTCAACGTCGCGCTATCCGAATGTGGGGATGACTTACCTTACCAAACAATCGCATCACCTCTACCACGTGCGGTTCCGGCCCGAACATCTTTGCACCATTACCAAAATCCTAATGATTTTGAATGGTTCTTTGCCGGCGGCGACGAATGTAGGTTTGCTAGTGCTCACAATACTCCTCGTTTTGCCAATTTGTCCGATGCTCCTACGACACCGGCTAAGAGTGTGTGTGGTGACGGCTGTTTTAGGCCGTATTCGAACTTCCCGAACTATATGACGAACACGCAGTCGTCTAAGGCGAAATTAAGATCTAACAGTGCCCCAAAGCAAAGACCTGAATCAGGAGCAAAGAAGAGGCTTTCGCTCAATGAAATCATGGCTGCTAGAAACAGCATGAGTGGTGTAAGAATGAACAGGTCATGTTACCAAGTTCATGAATGTTTGAACATTTGAAAACTTCAAAATTTTCTTATGTATTTTTAATTTGTTTCTAAGGAAATATCATTTAGGGGGATTTTGAATATAAAAAAGGTGTTTTTTTTTTTTTAAATTTCATTCTGTTATGAACAATCCATTGCCTTAGGATAGAACTGCTAATGTATATTCTCTCAAAGAGCTTTTTGTTTTTCTTTAATCTTGTTTTTGCCAATAAAATGGAGTTTTCTATTTTATACTTTGATAAAGTTTTCTTTTGGGTAAGCCAACTTTATTACTTTGTTTGTAATTAGTCTGTTGATAGATCACTACTCGGTTGATGATTGCTTGTCGCTGTAATCTGTCCTGGATAGCGGAGTAATCTGCTTGATAGTTTGGCTCGCTCACCACTCATTTTTCATCTTGTAATGCGTTTCGTTTAGAAGAGACAAGGAGATTTAGGGAGACTTCTGGATTTTTATAGTATGTAAATCTCTATGGAAAAATTTATAATATCTTCTATATTGATTTTTGGTAGATTAGCCCTTATTATTCTTCCTTCTATATTGATTGTATTTATAATATCTTCTATAGTTTTTCTTAACAAAAAATTCAGTTGTCATTGTCAAAAAATATATTATAAAATTTTAAAAAATTAGTCTACGCCAATTATATTATTCACTCATTTTCTTAAAACCATCCAAATATATAAACTAGTCTCTAAAAAATAAAAAAATCATATAAGAAAAATGATTTAAAAATTAAATCAAGTAATTTGGGAAAATCATAGATGTAATTAAATATTATTGTTGACGGTGTAGAATAAATTCAATCAAACTAATTTTTAGTGATTGAGAGTGTCTATCAATATAAAAGAATCAATATAAGGATTCAAAGTAAAGATAGAATAGCGAGCTAACCAAATAAATATCAATAAGAGAGACAACATAAAAATCAACTCTGAATAAAACAGAAAAAACATGTTACACAAATCACTTTAAAACTTATTTAAACAAACCCCAAAACCAAATAAATATTTGAAACAAATGAGTTGTGCAACATCCGGGATTCGAACAAACATCCCATAGCTATGAAGGGCAAATAAAACCAAATGTGCCGGGGAAAATTTTAATTTTATTTCAGTAAATTTATATTTAACGAATGTTATGTTATCAATAACACAAAATAAAATATTAAAGTTAGGGGAGTGATTCGAACACAAAATTTTATTGATAAAATTTTAAATATTTAAACACCAAGTTAAACTATGAAGTTATGATAGTTTTAACTTGTATTATATTTAACTAAATTGTGATTAAAATTAAAAATCAAACTAGATTTCATCTTTTCACTTTGTTCGATACTGATAAAATTAATTAAATTTTTTTAAAAATTAAATTAATAAACCAACAAGGGTAGGGTGCATTGGTAAGGCACGTTGCACTCCCAAGGAGAGGACGTGAGTTTGAACCTTGGAGACGATATTGTTGAGAGGAGCAGACACGCACCCCGAACATGGATCATAAGACAAACATGCATATTATCCAAAAAAATTAAATTAATAATATTTATTTATTATAGAATATAAACTTTTAAATTATATTTATTTATTATATTAAAATGACCTAGGATCCTTTAAAATAATGTAGTATTAATTTTATAAAATTAAAAGAAAATAATTATTTAATTTATTTTTTGGGTTCTTTTGTTTTAATTAAAAGAAAATAATTATTTAATTTATTTTTTGGGTTCGTTTGTTTTACTTTAAAATAATGTTGTACTTTTAAGAAAAGAATGTTAGTATTTTAGAGACAATGAAATGAATATTATGCACAAATTTTAAACATGAATAATAAAATAAACGTAAAATACTAAATAATTGATTCGGGTTAAAAACTAATTTAAGTATGAATTAAAAGTTAGGGGTTGGTATTAATATAAATTAAAAGATAAAGTGATAAAGATTTGAGAATTTTTTTTTTGTTACTTCATTTTTTTCCTTCAAGGAAATTGCAAATATTAAAATAAGTGGAACTAAATACTTAAAGGGAACATGGTGAAGAAAAAAGTTGGTCCCATGAAATTATGGAAATGGAAGGCACACAAGAAAAAAAAAATTGGAAAAATTTTATGAGTGTACATTAAAACACGTTATACTTGAGAATCTAGGTTTAAATTCAACAAAATGGCTATAAACTTTAAATATAAATCATAAAATTAACACGAAAAGATAATAATTTTCTAGAATAGTTTTTAATGTATTAAAATATGTTGCACGGCGATGTTAGTGGTTAGTGCATATTCATCACATTGAGGGCAGCGTCTCGCCTAGAACTGACAAACTTGACCCGAGACCCGAAAACTGAACCGATTTACTCGAATCGAACCCGAAACCGAACCGAACATGCTTACCCGAAATTTGACCCGAAACCCGAAATCGAACCGAAACCGAACCGAAAATGAACTGATTTTTAGTTGAACCGAAATGGACCCGAACCGATAGACCCGAACCGAATGGAACCGAACCGAATGAAACCGAACCGAATGAACCCGAACCGAAGACAACCCGAAATAAATAAAAGATATTAATAGAAATAAAAAAAGATGAGATATGAACAATCGCACAACTCACCAAAAAGTTAAATATATTGGCTTTATAAAGCCATATAAAGGTGTAAAAAAACTGACCAACCTAAAAACTTGATTAAAACCGACCGATCTCCCATCAACCAGAAATTGACCCGAACCGAACAGAACCGAAAATCAACTGAACCGAAAATCAACCGACCCGAAAATCAACCGAACAATAGAACCGAACTGGAACCGAACCGAACCGAACCCGAACCCGAACCGAACCGAATGATATCAGACCCGAAATAACCGAAACCGAAATGACCCGAACCGAACCCGAACCGATTGACCCGTTTGCCACCTCTAGTCTCGCCTTGTAGGCTTGCTTAGTATGCGCTTATTTGTCGATTTTTTTTCCGTAAGTTTCTTTATAATTATTTCCTTATGTATTATTTTTCTTCAATTAAATTTAATTTTTTTAACGAAGTACGATTGTAATTACTTTTTTCATTAAAAAAAACTATTGTGGGAACTGGGAAGGTTCCTTGATGGCATTTTTATCAACAAAAAAAATTAAATAGTTATTTAGAAAAATAACCCCAGATAAAGTTATTTAAAAAATAATCCCCAAATCATCTTCACAAAATGTGAATCACGACCTTGCGATTTGCATGAAGCGAGTTCCGTCTTACGTGGATGTACTTTTCAGATAATCCAATTTAAAGTTATGTAATAAAACTTCGCGTTTTCTAAACCGCGAGTTCCCCGAGAAATTAAAGGAGCAGATGAATTTATCGCGAGTTTAACTATAGGGACCTCGCGTTCTGCGAATATCGAGTTCCTTTATAACCGAGGTTGAAATACAAGGGTGTATGTAACCCCCTCGTCCCGGTCTGGCCGGATGACCGGTCCGAGTGAGCCACACGGGGAAAACCGAGTGAAACCCGTTAAGGTTCCCTTCGGTTAGCAACCCTATATTTTTTTCTATCATTTTAATCTTGTCTAGAGGATGGTTAAATCCTAAGTGGTTCACAACAGCGGAAACATACAAAGGAAAACACATTCAAACCATGGCCATGCATAAACAGTCCATTTTTAAGCTTACAGGGCAGACCGTATCGATACCCTTGCCAGGGGTATCGATACCCCCTTTTCTAGGTCAACCCAAGAAGTCAACCACGAGAAGACCGTATCGATACCCTTACCAGGGGTATCGATACCCCCTTTCTCGGTCAACCCTCCTTGGTCAACAAAGTAGACCCGTATCGATACTCAGGAACCCCGTATCGATACGCTCTACTCTCACTCAAAACTCCAAATTCCAGTAACTTTGGAGGCAAAATCTGAGGCCTTTGGGCAAGACAGTATCGATACCCTAGCTAGGGGTATCGATACCCCCTGCACTGCAATCCTCAAATTTCAACTTAAACGACCCCAACACGACTCTAAATGCATTTCTCGACTCACCTAAGCATATACGAACATGCAAGCACACATATTTAAGCCAAGTGAGTCATTCAAACATGGATTAAAGCATTCATACATAGCATTCCAATTAAAGAGCAATTTATGCATATATGGACATACAAGCACTTAAGATTTCATGCCTTAGCAACCAAAACATGTAGACATTCATGACATGTAACATAATCAATATTTACAATCAAACAAGGCATCCACGAACCAAGCCAACGATGACATACATCAAAACTCAAATCAATAACACCTATCCCATTGCTTAACTATTACATTCTATTACTTAAAATTCATACATTGAGCTCACCAAAAGCAACACTTGGAGACCTTTCCTTGCCTTTGCCACCCACAAGCTATTTATCTGCATTGTCAAACAAAAGAGAGCGTAAGCATAAAAGCTTAGTGAGGGTAAGCTCGTAAAACAAACCTTCGACAATGCAGGGTCCAAACACGAGTTATTTCCATGATGAAATGCATGGTCTTACCTCCGGTCCGCCAAGCCAAAATGAACATGATGCATGAACATATAGTCAACATTATGCCATGCTCTACAACTCATAAGTTCAACTTACCAAGATACATATAGCAATGTACTAATAACAACATATCTCAAAGCATAGGGAAATCACATCTCATATCATAATGGCAACACATCTCAATTCATATAAGCACATATAAACTTATATTGATATGTACATACAATCTCATATTGGCATACACGTACAACCTCATATTGGCACCTAGCTATGACTCGAATACGCGGATAACCCGTTGGAACGCATTTCCAACAACAACATTACCTCGGTAGGATTCCACTCATCACCGGTCCTTGCATGGGCGTGATTCCACTCATCACCACATGCCCTACGGATGGGATTCCACTCATCATCACGTAGAAATATATAAAAGCTTCCGGTGGAATATTACATCACCGTACTCCTCCTTGGTGCCTTAACGCCACCAAGGCCACGTACGTTTTGACTCAATTTGTGTGCACACTCATCCTAATGATCGATCATTGTACCCAAGCATACTATTGCCAATATTAAACGCAATCCATTTTTCATAGCTACATGCATAGAACAATGCATCAAATATCATGTCTCACATACATGTATTTCACAACCCATTTCCATGCCTAGCATGTACCCACCATGATCATCATCATGCACAATTCACAATCCAAACCACATGCATAGCAATGCATCAAACCATGCCTCAACAACATGTATAACCCAATATACATAACTACCGTAAACACATATAATTAAGAGGCATAACAAACAATTAGAAGTTCAACCAAAGTTTCCTAAACTTAAGCTTGAGATTAGGCTACCACCCTAACCTCAACTCTATGTGGGTTTACCAAGCCCAACCTAGGTCCACATGCTTGAACCAATGTTTAAAACCATTTAAAAACAATATCCACTCACCTCTACCTCCAAGCTCAAGTACTAAGCAACCATCACCTTCAAGTTTCCGGATTTCTTCCCGAAGCTTCTCCAACGCAAGCTCTCGCTTCTAAACAACCTCAATACAATTCAAATAATCCTCAAATCAGCCCAACATCAAAATATCAACCCGGAATACAAATTCAAATATCAAACCCAACATTTCAAGTCATGACCAAACCCCATACTTAGCAATTTCGGACAGCCCCAATACCTCTTCCAAAAACCATGTTTCCAACATCCATTGCACCCACAAATAATCCCAAATCAATCTCTAACCGTAGTACTACCATTGGGCTATCAATTCCCACCTAAAACAACCCCCACAACTCACCCAAAACCCTCAAAAACTCCATTTTCGTACTCATATTTTACCCAGCAAAAAATTCTATTTTCAAACACCTAAATGACACCTAAAAGGTCCCAAAACACCCTCCTAACATACATAAACCATCAGCCCTCTAATTACACCCTAAAACCCACCAAAAATCAACTTTTTGACACCTTAAAAATGGGTCTAAGAACCCACTTCGGATTTTCATTAAAATTCAACCAAATTAATATATGTTGCCCCTTTTAACATGAATAAACAAAACTCCAACTCAATTTATCAAAACAAGATGAAAAACCCCTTAAAAACCCAAACTTTAAATCAAACCCTAATTTTCAAAAGTTCATATCTTTGAAATCTAAAACCATAGGTAGGTAGAGAATAAAGAGGAGAGTGAGAATATGATTTTACCTTTCAAAAACCCCTTGAAATGAAGTTGAAATCAAATGGAATAGTAGCTTGAAAGTTAGGAGAGTTTGAAGATGGGTTTGGTGTTTTCACGTTGGAAAAATAGGAAAAGGGGAGAAGATGACAACTTTTAAAAAGTTGTCTTGCCCTTAAAACATGTGGGTAAAATTACCCCTTTAGTCCCTCATCTTTTTACTAAAACCCAATTGGATCTCTATTTAGGTTGAATAGATTTTTATTTAATTTTATTGACTCGGGCTACAAACCTGACTAACTCCTAGCCCCAAAACACGGGTGTTACAACTCTCCCCCACTTAAGGAAATTTCGTCCCCGAAATTCATCGAACAGTAAGAGTCACTGAAACATGCTCCTCCGTACTTCCCTTGTCTTCTCACCGCAACATTTTAATCAACTCGAATGACTTACCACACAACATAGATATCTGATGCTAAGATCTCAACTGATTCTTCGTTGCGCACAATTTTAAACTCAACTCAATCTCTTCAACAAACATAACACGGAGCAGATCTGACTCACATCCCCAAATCATAGATTCACAGACACATCACAAACCTCTTTCTAACCCTGGTGGTAACCGCAACAAATAAAAAACTGTACTAGCCCGATTCATAATCTCATACAACACTGCTTGAACACTTGACTCATAACTTTCTCTAACTGACCATCTGACTTCAACAAGTAACCAAACACTATACAAACGTCTTTAAAAAATAATCTAGCTGAAATCTTGAATCTCTATTACTCACCTTCATTAAAAATCTTCCACGAATGTAGCAAACTATATGAAAACTGCTGCTCGATCTTGACACGCTGGCAATTTACACACTTGCTCTCATACTGAACCACATTATTCACCCACTCATTCCGAAAGTACTCATCTTCAACCCACAATGTGTCTTCATACTACTCATATGCAATACAAATGAACTACCGTGCGCTTCGACCAAAACAACACGTCTCAAAACACTATGCCAATCAGTACAACAATTCTATCTCTAACAATACAAGCTCTATCATCTCTGAACTGTACTTCTGAAGGTCTTCTTTTTGCTATGTCTTGCACGTGAGGTGCCAAGAATCTGTCTTGCAACTGTTTCTCTTCAAATATTCTGACTCAAAGTAGGTTTGACATAAAACTCAGCCACAGAACTACTACCATTAGATAAACCGAATCTGGCAAATACAACTTGCATCTCAACTACTAGTCTAGCAACGATATAACTCGAAGCATCGGTTACTACATAGACTATCTTCGGATGGTACTCAATCTTGATATTACAGTCTTCAAGCAGTTCTAACACTTTATGTTGTTCAAGTTTCAACCATTCCTAAGTTGTCTAACAATTCAATTTCTGATGATATATACCTACACACTGTGCAATTTCTCACTACACAAGCTTGTCTCTAAGTCTTCGAAGCAAATACAACTGTAACTAACTCTATGTCTCATATCAGATAACTCTTCTCACAGTCTTCCAACTATCTTGATGAACAAGTCACAATCTTCCGTCTTGCATAAGCACACAACCTAACCCAACATGTAATACATCACTACAGTTCACAAGCTCTTTCTCTAGTATAGGCTGGATCAAGGTCGAAGCTCTCTTCAAAGTTTCTTTCGGTTTCTCAAGGGTTCAATGTCTCGCATCTAACCTCACAACTGAACATTCTTCTGTAGCAATCTGACAAAAGAGCATCTATCTTCGAACGGCTATTTACAACTTCCGGTAGTAACACTGCTAGACTTAGAACTATAGGTTCCTGTCACAGTCTTCAATTTCTTCCAACTCACATCTTCCTCTGTCTGTTCAAGATTTGTTCTAATACGCTCGGCTAATTTACATGTCCTAAGAGAACATCTTCATGAACTCGAAGTCCACGTTGCACAACTTGGTATACAATTAATTCTCTAATAGAATCTACCACACTAACTTCAAAGCTTGTCACGATCTTCCTCGGCACTTGAATATACTCACGTGACACCTAGAAGAGCTACTACAACTGATCAAGAAACTCAAGAAAATATTCTGCTCAACATCTCTATGAAGGTAACTAATACGCTAGTCAAACAAAACGGCATAACTCAGAGCTCAAGGTGATCACATCTCGCCCCTAAAGTTGTCTTCGGTACTTCAACTTTTCTCACTTTCAACTGGTAGTAAACGGATCTCAAGCTAATCTTCAAATAGACTGAAGCACACACTAATTGACCAACAAATCACTGACACTCGAAAACTGATGCTAATCATTCACCGTCACCTGTTTAAACTGTCTGAAGTCTAAACATATTCTTGTGTTGTCCTTTCTCTTTTTCACAAATTGCACTGTCATACTCTAAGATGACGTGCTAGGCCTAATGAATCTAAGGTCTAACAAGTCTCGGAGTTAATTCTTCAACATTCTCAATTCTTCCGGAATTCATAAGTTACAGTGCAAACAAAACAGAAGCAACCTCGGAGACGATTTCAATAACGAACTCTTCTTTCTTATCAAGAGACAAACCGGGTAAATCTTCCAAACACTTCTAGGAAAAGAAAACACAACTATTCTAACATTTTGTGGTTTAATCTTCATTCAAAATCAAATCCATCACAATTGCTAAGCAAGCCTGTTGACTAAACTCAACCAATCTTTGACCTCTAAGGCTGGATCAACATTCAATAAGGAGTTCACATCCTTATCTACTACTATAGTCTCACAAAAATCTGCGACTTCAAGGCAATTCTCTCTCTGTCTTAATGTATATCCTAGCTTTGTGCTCTACAAGCCAAACCATGTCAAAAAGGTACATCAAAACCGTAGGAAGACAATCACTTAACATCTACTAGAAACTAGTAACTCTGAACAGCCAACAAACATCTTCTGTACATCTTTCTGATCACTACTATCTCCCAAAGGCTAGTCACATGTGTCCCTACTCCCAAAGTCTCAACTAGGATATCTAATTTCTTACATGCTCACACAAAATGAGGTATCCGTGGAAATTGCAACTTCACATGTACACAACTGATAGTCTTCTGTCCTCTTGTTCTCAGAATGGTTCTTCAACAAAATCTGACTCTTCTAAACTGCTCTTAGAGCATCTCATAATCTTCAAGATTCAATTCTGATCACGCCCAAACAGTCATGCTGGACTTGTTCTACCCCTACCAAACAATCTGGAGTCAAAGCTCAAGACTCCCTTCTCGGCTCAACTGTACCGGACGTGACTTCATCTCTTCCGCTTGCTGGAAGACAACTCAACGTACACTGACCCAATCACACAAACTAGCTCTCATTCACGGACACTGACCGGCTGTCTTGCGTTAAAATCATAGGCCGAACCCCTACGGTCACCAACTAACACTTCTAAACTTCAGATTACTCACACGAGACCCCTACCTTGATCTCGCTACAAGAACCAAGGTACTCGCACCTACCTCTAACACTTCACCAGGCATATTCAAACTTGCATACTCACCATCGATATACAAAAGCACGGGGGTAGAATCAACTGGAGGAAACAACTTAACACTGTACCAAGGGCTTATCTGCTAAAACATCGACACCACTCTAACTCCCATTCATATGCCTTCACCTCTTCTTACCAACTAATGCCAGAGTTTATCACATCGTCCCTCATCCACAGGAATCAATCCCCATACACACCGTCTCAAACGGACAAACTGTACCTCAATTCTGGTACAACCATACCTCCCTAACTAAGGTGATGGACTCCCTCAACATCGTCCACCTTTTCAGAAACTACGAATTCTACTTACCGAAAAGTAATAAATCAACAACAACAACAACAGTAAATTAACATACAAGATTGGGTTGGCAAGGCAAGGCTTCCAAGTGGCTCAAGTATGTTTCCCTCACTTAAAATCTCTTTTTCGATGTAATAGTAGCAATGAGACTCTACTAGACATGTTTCAAACGAATCAACACACATACATGCTCAACCAAGCATATAACAAGGCATGCTTGCTAAACAAGCAAACATATGCATACGATCAAACAACATACATTCTCAATCAAACGATCATACATCACAGCATACACAGATAACGAATAACATGCTTTTAAACAAACAATCAACATATTTGTCATACAAGCAGTCATACTTACGGAGCAAGCAAACACCGTGCATATCATTCATAAAACACAACTTACCTCACTTACCTGCCCAAGGTCTCGATAACCTTAGGCTCTGATACCAACAAATTTAACCCCCTCGTCCCGGTCTGGCCGGATGACCGGTCCGAGTGAGCCATACGGGGAAAACCGAGTGAAACCCGTTAAGGTTCCCTTCGGTTAGCAACCCTATATTTTTTCTATCATTTTAATCTTGTCTAGAGGATGGTTAAATCCTAAGTGGTTCACAACAGCGGAAACATACAAAGGAAAACACATTCAAACCACGGCCATGCATAAACAGTCCATTTTTAAGCTTACAGGGCAGACTGTATCAATACCCTTGCCAGGGGTATCGATACCCCCTTTCTAGGTCAACCCAAGAAGTCAACAACGAGAAGACCGTATCGATACCCTTACCATGGGTATCGATACCATATTTCTCGGTCAACCCTCCTTGGTCAACAGAGTAGACCCGTATCGATACTCGGGAACCCCGTATCGATACACTTTACTCTCACTCAAAACTCCAAATTCCAGTAACTTTGGAGGGTATCGACACCCTTAGGGTATCGATACCCCAGGCAAAATCTGAGGCCTTTGGGCAAGACAATATCGATACCCTAGCTAGGGGTATCGATACCCCCTGCACTGCAATCCTCAAATTTCAACTTAAACGACTCCAACACGACTCTAAATGCATTTCTCGACTCACCTAAGCATATACGAACATGCAAGCACACATATTTAAGCCAAGGGAGTCATTCAAACATGGATTAAAGCATTCATACATAGCATTCTAATTAATGAGCAATTTATGCATATATGGACATACAAGCACTTAAGATTTCATGCCTTAGCAACCAAAACATGTAGACATTCATGGCATGTAACATAAGCAATATTTACAATCAAACAATGCATCCACGAACCAAGCCAACGATGACATACATCAAAACTCAAATCAATAACACATATCCCATTGCTTAACTATTACATTCTATTACTTAAAATTCATACATTGAGCTCACCAAAAGCAACACTTGGAGACCTTTCCTTGCCTTTGCCACCCACAAGCTATTTATCTGCATTGTCGAACAAAAGAGAGCGTAAGCATAAAAGCTTAGTGAGGGTAAGCTCGTAAAACAAACCTTCGACAATGCAGGGTCCAAACACGAGTTATTTCCATGATGAAATGCATGGTCTTACCTCCGGTCCGCCAAGCAAAAATGAACATGATGCATGAACATATAGTCAACATTATGCCATGCCCTACAACTCATAAGTTCAACTTACCAAGATACATATAGCATTGTATTAATAACAACATATCTCAAAGCATAGGGAAATCACATCTCATATCATAATGGCAACACATCTCAATTCATATAAGCGCATATAAACTTATATTGATATGTACATACAATCTCATATTGGCATACACGTACAACCTCATATTGGCACCTAGCTATGACTCGAATACGCGGATAACCCGTTGGAACGCATTTCCAACAACAACATTACCTCGGTGGGATTCCACTCATCACCGGTTCTTGCATGGGCGGGATTCCACTCATCACCACATGCCCTACGGATGGGATTCCACTCATCATCACGTAGAAATATATAAAAGCTTCCGGTGGAATATTACATCACCGTACTCCTCCTTGGTGCCTTAACGCCACCAAGGCCACGTACGTTTTGACTCAATTTGTGTGCACACTCATCCTAATGATCGATCATTGTACCCAAGCATACTAGTGCCAATATTAAACGCAATCCATTTTTCATAGCTACATGCATAGAACAATGCATCAAATATCATGTCTCACATACATGTATTTCACAACCCATTTCCATGCCTAGCATGTACCCACCATGATCATCATCATGCACAATTCACAATCCAAACCACATGCATAGCAATGCATCAAACCATGCCTCAACAACATGTATAACCAGGGGCGGATCTAGAAATTTAAGCTTAGTAGTTCACCCACCGATAATAAATACAATCATATGTAAGTAAGATAAGAATAGATTGAATAAGTCGTCAAAAATTACTTAAAATGTTCATAACTGACATGACAAAGAACCATTCAATCACACATAAATACATATGTAAGGGGTCCACTATGATTTAGTTACTAACTCTCTTTAATAAAAACATGTATAGAGCAATTCACATTAGTCTATACAAATTTTCTCCCTAAACAAATAATTCTAAAACATCATTTTTACAACTAATGCTCTGAACACAAAACATATTATATTACTTGTAAGTAACTTAAACCATCTAAAATGACTTCCCGCACTTTTATATGAATAATCACTAATCTCTATCACCAAATCTTTATAACTTCATTTTTTTAATAAAAATACACAGACTTGCTAAGAATTTAAGAAATCTGTTAAATAATAAAAATTCAGTAACTTAAAAAAGTTTAATTATTAATTTGTTTTAAAATAAAAAGAAAATAATGAAGTCATTTAATAATATATGAAATTACTAAGAAAATTATATAATAATATAAAAACTTTAATTTTTGTAGAAAATTATGGGGTAACAATAACTAAAGTAGAACGTTTTCATAAATAATTTTAAATAGATTTTAATGAATTTAATTCTATTGTAGATACTAATTATAGATCTAGCATTAAAAATAATTATAAATATATTTACATTTATAAATTTGTGTACTAGATTAATTAATAGTTTTAAATGAAGTACTCTAGTGTTAACGAATGTATACATGTGATTTGGAGAAGAAAATGACTAAATTGATGTCTTTTGTAAGTATTAATGGTTAAATTTTTTGAATTAATTTGAATTAGGATTAAATTGGTAGAATATATAAGTTTTGAGGAGTGAAACTATCATTATACCAAACCTTGTTAGATGTTCATTTTGTATTTTAACGGATGAGTGATCTGAGCATAACTAAAACTTGAATTAAGTGACCCAATTGTAACTTTTAATAACTGAATAACTTAATTGTAACTTTATTAATAATTAAATGACATCTAAAGTAATTTATCCATTTTTTTATGGTAGGTCAAGTGACCTACCTTGACCTATGGTAGATACGCCCCTGTGTATAACCCAATATACATAACTACCGTAAACACATATAATTAAGAGGCATAACAAACAATTAGAAGTTCAACCAAAGTTTCCTAAACTTAAGCTTGAGATTAGGCTACCACCCTAACCTCAACTCTAGGTGGGTTTACCAAGCCCAACCTAGGTCCACATGCTTGAACCAATGTTTAAAACCAATTAAAAACAATATCCACTCACCTCTACCTCCAAGCTCAAGTACTAAGCAACCATCACCTTCAAGTTTCCAGATTTCTTTCAGAAGCTTCTCCAACGCAAGCTCTCGCTTCTAAACAACCTCAATACAATTCAAATAATCCTCAAATCAGCCCAACATCAAAATATCAACCCGAAATACAAATTCAAATATCAAACCCAACATTTCAAGTCATGACCAAACCCCATACTTAGCAATTTCGAACAGCCCCAATACCTCTTCCAAAAACCATGTTTCCAACATCCATTGCACCCACAAATGATCCCAAATCAATCTCTAACCGTAGTACTACCATTGGGCTATCAATTCCCACCTAAAACAACCCCCACAACTCACCCAAAACCCTCAAAAACTCGATTTTCGTACTCATATTTTACCCAGCAGAAAATTCTATTTTCAAACACCCAAATGACACCTAAAAGGTCCCAAAACACCCTCCTAACATACATAAACCATCAGCCCTCTAATTACACCCTAAAACCCACCAAAAATCAACTTTTTGACACCTTAAAAATGGGTCTAAGAACCCACTTCGGATTTTCATTAAAATTCAACCAAATTAATATATGTTGCCCCTTTTAACATGAATAAACAAAACCTCAACTCAATTTATCAAAACAAGATGAAAAACCCCTTAAAAACCCAAACTTTAAATCAAACCCTAATTTTCAAAAGTTCATATCTTTGAAATCTAAAACCATAAGTAGATAGAGAATAAAGAGGAGAGTGAGAATATGATTTTACCTTTCAAAAACCCCTTGAAATGAAGTTGAAATCAAATGGAATAGTAGCTTGAAAGTTAGGAGAGTTTGAATATGGGTTTGGTGTTTTCACGTTGGAAAAATAGGAAAAGGGGAGAAGATGACAACTTTTAAAAAGTTGTCTTGTCCTTAAAACATGTGGGTAAAATTACCCCTTTAGTCCCTCCTCTTTTTACTAAAACCCAATTGGATCTCTATTTAGGTTGAATAGATTTTTATTTAATTTTATTGACTCGGGCTACAAACCCGACTAACTCCTAGCCCCAAAACACGGGTGTTTCAGTGTATAGGCATGTTTGAGGCGTTTTATCGTGTCATTAGTCTGAAATTTTTCGTAATTTTTCAGCTTAGCGGCATAGTGTTGGAAATGATCATTCATTCGATACTAATATTGGCACATACGAGACATTGCAGATGGTGTTAAAAAGCGCGTTGAAAATAGTTCGAATGCTTGTTTTTGTGCAAGATTAAACAAGTTGAGATGACTTGGTAGACATGTTGGAGGTGTTTTTTCGGGTTATTAATAGAAAAATCTTCATAAAATTTAAGGTTAGAGGCCTAGTATTGGTACTTATCTTTCATTTGAGACTGATATTGGCACAGATGATACATTGTAAACGGTATAAAAATCGCCATGAAAGTGGTTCTAAACATTGTTTTTGTGCATGAATAACAAGGTTAAATGCCATGAGAGTCATGTTTGATGGGTTTATTTGGATAGTTAATCCAACAATTCGCGTAATACCTAAGCTCAGAGGCGTAGTATCGGAGGCGTGTAATTGTAATTAAAAAGAATTGCAATTAAAAAAAAGGGAGAAGCTGCAATTTTGAGTTATCGTATAAATGATTTGTAATTCTAATTAGCAGGTGTAACTAGGGGTGTAAACGAGTCGAGTCGAGCTCGAGTAGTGCTAAGCTCGGCTCGGCTCGTTAAGATTTCGAGTTGAATTCGAGCTTGAGTAATTTCTAACGAGCCTAAGAAATCTGAGCTCGACTCGGCTCGTTTAGAACTCGAGTCGAGTTCGAGCTTGATTCGAGCCCAATCGAGTCAAGTGTTGACCGATCTTTGACTGCATTGGACTCGAGTAACTCTTCATCTGTCACGTCTCATTTAAAGTCATATGAAGAAAAAACTTTGATACACAAGTTGTGTAAACTCAAGCTTGTTAATTTTAAGGTTTATGATACTAGTTTAGGGTTTAGAGGTTTAGGTTGTTGGGTTTAGGATTTAAATTTTAAGGTTTAATACTTATGTTTGGGGTTTATATTTAGGGTTTTATGTTTGAGAATTTAGATTTTAAATTATAAAAAATAAAAAAAATTAGTATATTATATTTTTGAGTAGCTCGTGAGCTTTTCGAGTCGGGTATCAAGTAGCTCGACTCAGCTCGTCAAGAACTCGAGTCGAGTCCAATCGAGTGGAGCTCGAGTAGCTCGTGATCTGTCTCGTCTCATTTACAGCCCTAGGTGTAACAAACTAATACAAAAAAGACCACAATTCCATGATATTGTGATTTGTCTTCTTTAAGCCGAAGTACAGAGGCTGATATTGGCACATACGAGACATTGTAATTGATCAATTATACCCCTAAACATGCTTGCTTTGACGATGTGTACAGTCGAGGATTTTGAGGTCCCCCAAAGGTTGCAATTGCAACCCATTTTTATCATCATCTACAATGGTAGGGGCTTTGACTACAGTTACATGTTGTGGTCATCACCTAGCCTCCACGATTAAAGCGTAAAAATAAGTTACCCGCAACCTTGAATTAAAGGTTCGTGAATTGTCGATACTTTAAGAAGATCACGTTTTTTCTAATATTGCGACTTGTCGTTCATCTTGAACCAAAACGCATAATAGCATTCTTACGAAAACTGTAAACCCACGAAAATCATGTAGTCATCATATAGATGCAACTACAAATCCCAACAAGCCACAATACAAGGAAAATATCTTTGCAGTAAAATTTTCCAGATACATAGTTTGTTCTTATTACTAGATATAACTCATTTTTTTGATATGATGGCAAGCAATTGCTGGTGGGTTTGCCTGACCACGCCTAAGCTTATATAGGTCATAACTCGCGCTATGCAAACCGCGAGTTTCACAGAGATTTCTGACGTGGCAGTTCGTAAATCTGACATGTCATTGGACCTCACGTTTTGCAAATTGCGAGGTCTTCTTATTTATTATGTATTTTTTTGTTCGTATAAATTTATTCTGTAGTTAAATAAAAGTAACAAGATCTACCGCGATATAATATAGTTTTTTTATAAAAAGATAACAATGTTGTTTTACATAAATAAAAAAATTTATATATTCATCCTAATGACTCCAATGTCCACCCGTACCGCACTGCGGTGGACGACGATCCTGAGACGGATTCCTTCGAACAATACCACCACCACCACCACCACCACTATTATTATTATTATCATCATCATCATCCACATATGCATCTAGCATACCACTGCTGACACTAGGACCGATGTAGAATAGGCTCTGCGACAACGTCTGATGAACAATATCGGATTCGAACTGTGTTGCCATTGGTATAAACTGATAAATCGGAGGAACAGATGCATATGGTAGTGGCAGACAAAACACGTCCGTGAAAAAAATCTTCGAACGGACTCTCAATTTGCTGAAACGATGGACGACCACATGTGGGTTGAATTGACGAGAAATTGGAGTGGTGGAATGTAGGTGCTACCGCCGGTGTTTGAGGCTCGGCTGCTGACTGGGCATGTACCTGCGCTGTTCTCGATGACGAGGCCTCAGGAGTGTGTGTTCTACTTCTCTGACTTTGTTCCCCCATTCTGGTACCACGTTGCGTCGGTAGATGATTTGGGGAAGGCATGTTTATTTCTCGTTCTCGCTCTTCTTGAGTTAGTATATACGGCTTCCCATTTTGATGGTACCGCTGCATATACTCAAAGGTAATGTTGTGGTCCAAAATTGATTCCAAAAAGGCGGGATGCCTACCAAATCGTGACATCCACAGCTGCATTCACGTCGCATGATGATGGCCTCAATGGACATATGTCTTGCTTTGTCGCGTTAACTTGTGCAATTCGTCTAAATTGAGTGGGTTTTTCGGAATCCATTAGACAAAGTTAAATTGTCGCAACACGCGATCAACAGGATGCCACTCGACTATCTCATAGTGTATGAGCGAGACCATCAGAATCCAAACGGGCTCACTCAGTATTATTTCCAGCAGAAAGCAATCCTTAATATCAACATCCTCGTACGACGTCCACAGAACTACACAAAATATTTGTAAGCTAAATTGGATAAACATGATTTAAAAAAAAATATTATTACATAAAAATACAATCGATTACAAATATTACCTCATCTCTCTTGTCGATCAACAATTAATAATTTTTTTGGGTTGTCGGTAGCCCCAAGAGAGATAATTTATAAAAAAATCTAAGTATTCTAATATTATAAAAAATAAAGTTGTTTTACTATTTATTAGTACCTCAAAATAAGTGAAAATTGGAATGGGGCCGGTTCTTTAAGCGTCAGGCGTAAAAACGACATTCGAAACTATGCCCAAGACACGTTTGTCCGAGTCGACGATTCTGCATAGCTTCCGAAATAGAAATGCCAAGACTGTCGCTCCCCAACTCTTACTTTTGGACTTTGCAAAACTCGCAGATGAGGCAATCACATCAATGGACTTTGTTGCGTGATTTGTCTGGCATCAAGACCCCAAATAACTCGTAGAATATGGGCACGAGCAAACCGACAAAAACAAAAAAAATAATTATATAATTATTTATAATGAAATAAAATATCACAATAAATAATCGTAAACAATAAAATTTATTTATACCATCTTTGCGACTTCATCAGCGTCCGAGGGTAGGTCCATAAAATTATTGTACAAAAAAGTAATTTTAAGTTTATCATCATTCATATTCTCCGGCTTCAGAACCATTCCGAGCAAATGTGCACACACGCCAACCCAGTTTCCCTTCGCATACCGGTTATAACCACATCATCAACAGGCAGACCAAGATGAAATACAACATCTTGCAAGGTGATAGTTGCCTCACCACATGGAAGATAAAATATGTGTGTGTCTCGAGACTCCACCTTTCTAGCAACGCGTTAATCAACGCACGGTTCAATTTTGTACCGCCAAATATGGTGAAAACATGGCCAAAATCGGCTGGATGTAAATACGAAACAATATCCGGATGTGGTGCTTCCGTAAGGTTGATGTAACAAATCAACGCACGTTCATACCCCTTCAAATTAAATTTTAAAATTAATAAATGAATCAATAATATATATTAACAATACAAAAAATAATTAAATAAAAAAATAACCTCGTCGTATGAGCGCTAGTAGTGGAACACGTGTCTGTCGTTCAATCTCAATAGTCCCGCCATTTCTATCGAATATTCAAACTCGCTACTTGTGAAACGCGAGGTTCCTTTGAAAAGACGCGACTTTTTAGTCCTGACGGATTTGATTCCAACAGTCATAAAGGACCTTGGGTTGTATAGAAAGCGAGGTCCCAGAGTTTTAAAAATTGATTTTTTTAAATTCGATTCCAACATGTTACTCGATTGGGATTTTTAGATTACTAGACTATTCAATTTTTTATATTTCATTATATTTATTTATTACATACCAATAGAATTTAAATACCATTTTTTTCTTAAATATGATTTTTTAAACAATATCATTATCCTAATAAATATGAAATTTTTTTTTACATTATGTTTATTTGATTTTAAATTTTCTACAATAATTAGAATTTTAATTTAAAGAAAATAAGAATTTTTATTAAGGATTTCTTTTAAAGATTCTTATTTAAGAAAAAATAGGCCAAATTATAATAATTAAAATCTTTTCAAATAATTACGATTTTCTCTATCCTTAAATCTATTTTCAAATAATTACATCAAATAATTAGGTCATATTTAAATTACATATTAAAAAATTAGGTTAAAGAAATTATATCTAGATTAGATGGTATTTATGAATATTGGAATCTTTCATTTATCATGGAACAAAAATAAAAAAATAGGTCAAATGAACTCCCTATTCGCAGAATGCGAGATCCCTACAGTTAAACTTGCGATAATTTCATCTGTCTTTTTAATTTTTCGGGGAATTTACGTTTTGAAAAATTACGTTTTGAAAAGTGCATCAACGTATGACTAAATTCGCTTCTTACATAAAGGCGAAAGCGAGGTCGTGATTCGAGTTTCGTAGAGCGCGAGATCTTCCACTGGGCGATTTGAAGTTTTTTTTAAAAACTTTGACAGGGTTTTTTTTAAATAATTATTTAAAAGGGGTTTTTTATATAAAAATGCCGTTCCTTGATGGTGCCAAAATTGACATTCATCAGTGGTGCAGTGCTGTGATATGAGATGGGACAAAGTTTAAAGCTCTGCTCTATATGTCACCAGAAAAGATAAATTAGGACAAGTATCATACACTTGGCATTTATAATTTAATTCTCATTTATGGTTGAAAGTGCCACAGTGCATATATATATATATATATATATATATATATATATATATATATATATATATATATATATATATATATATATATATATATGAGTCTAGGGTACAATTCATTAATTCAAAACTAAAAATATATAATTAAAATATTAGAAAATACGAAACTTAAAATATTATCACACAATTTAAAATGTTATACTTTTCGATAACATTTTAGTTTGAACTTTAACAAGTTTCGAAACTTGGTTTGTGGTTTTATGACAAGTTTTAAAATTTGTCGTGAAAATAAGAAATCTAAAATGTTATAAAAAAAGTATAACATGTTGTTTGTGTGGTAACATTTTAGGTTGGGGATTTTTTGACAACTTTCGAAAATTAATTTGTAGTTTTATGACAGATTTCGAAACTTGTTGTCAAAGCACGGAACAAAAAATATTATAAAAACATAACATTTCGACTGTGTGATAACATTTTAAATTACATGTTTTCTAACATTTTAAGTTTTGTCATTTTTAACCTTAAATTAGGAGTTAAGACTAACACCTACACTCACTCATACATATATGCACTCTTATAATAAAAGAAGGGTACATATATGCACTCATAATCATGGGCGGAGCCACCTAGCCCTATGGGTGGTCAAATGACACCTTAAAGTTTGTTAGAAATTTTTTTTTATATATAATTTATATATAAAAATATTTAAAAAATATGTAAATGACACTCATTTATAAATAATTGACACCCCATAATTATAATACTAAAAAAATGACACCCTTTAAATAATTTTTTGGCTCCGCCATTGCTCATAATAATAGTAACCAATACATATATATAACGATTTTTGTAATTCAATTTGGGCATTGCATATTTTTTTTTGTTTACCATTTTTTATTAAGTACAAAAGTATTTAATTTTTTTTAAATAAATATTAGGGTTTGAACTCATACAATATGAAGTAATATAAACATTATTGGTCATTTGATAAATTTTTTTGTTGTTGTTGCTTACAGTTTTGAAACTTATTTTGCTACAGTTTCTACATGGATTAAAAATTAAATAAAACCGATTGAATCTAATATTAATGATTTTTAAATGTTTATAAATTATTTTATTGAATTAATTTTATTTATTAAAAATATATTTTTGAAATGAAAGAAAAAAGTAAAATGAAATTGCACTTGGGATATGTTTTGAATATTGGTTTAGAGCGGCGGCGCATGTCAAGCGGAGAAACATGAGCGAACATTCATGGTATTTTTCAAGTGGCAATTTAGTAAGTTATTGATTGTCCCTTGTTTTCTTTAGTTATATTTATGACGTTTTTTATCATGGTAATTAAAAACAATGTGTTTAATATATTTTAATCATATTTTTATGATTTTTTTGTTCGAGCCAAAGTATGCACTACCGATAGTAGTGACTAATCTTTTCGCCGCAGGTGCTCTCACTAAGAGGCAAACGGGTGACCATGAAATGTACCCCATTCTCATTTGTAGGAATTGAACTCTTGACCTCATAGTTAAGGGACGAGGTGAGCAACCACCGCACCACATCTTATGGTTATATTTTTATGACTCTGATTTAGTAGGGATGGCAACGGGGCGGGGCGGGCGGGGTTTTGGCCGCCCCAACCTAAAATTTAAACCATCCGCCATGATCCCGACTCGCATCGATTCTAATATATTCTATTCTCGTCCCGACCCGCCCCGATGTAATAAAAAACTTAATCCGACTCCGATATTTTAATAAAAAATCCGACTAAACTCGACCTGCCCCGAAATTTAATAGAAATTTTAAATATATACAAATATAGTAAGTATATATAAATATATCGAGTCAGGTCGGGGAATTTTAACCCTAAATCTGAACTCGTCCCAATTTTATTTTATCAATAAATTGTTTTGTCCCGTTTTGAACCCGATTTTTAATATTAAAAAAACTCATCTCTATCGGATCGGAACCTGACGAGTACGAATTATTTTGCCATCTCTATGATTCAGAGGCGTCTATGGATTAAAGTCATGATTCAAACTACTTGAAACATGAACAAAGTAGTCAAGTATAGTCTGGTGCTCATAATTAACAAAGATGATTTCTTTGAATATAAATTTGTATTAAATGAGTGCATTTATTTGTATACGAATTTATCTATCTTCCACCACATAATGAAATGTCGAACTTACAAGTGACACACCTGCCCGACACACATCATAGTGGAACACAAGACAGTAGTGTTTCTTATTTAAAACCTTTATATTATATTATATTATTATATCAGATGATTTCGAATTTTCAATACAAATGGATTAATCAATAATAAATTAATTAACTTTAACAAATCATTTAAGGGTAAACATTAACAAAATCTATAGATAGTGTGCCATGATTTTTTTTAACAATTTTTATTTTGAGAGAGGAAGGGAAATTTTGCTCTTATTAGGTCTAAATCCAAAACCTAAAAGAAGGAGAGAATATCAACTGAGGATGAAAATCTTGTGCCCCTACTTATGCCCCAACACTAAAAATAATACAAAATTAAATTACAAATTCTAACCCTAAATTCTAAATCTTAAACCCTAAACCCTAAAAATATACCCTACCTTACATTCTCTAAACCCTAACCATAAATCCTAACATAAACCCTAAACTCCAAACTTAATTTTAAGCATAAAGGCATAAGTAGAAGCACCGAAAAGGACAGAAAATTTTCATCCGTCAACTGAAAGTTTTAACCATCTACTCTAAAGTTTGTCCACAGTCATGATTCTTATATTACCACAACGGCAACATAATTAATAGCCTCACACATTCCTAATTCATGGGTTGAACATGAAGTATGTAATTATTTTGACACATAATTTTGTTTATGTTTTTTTTTAAATCGCAAATGGCCTTAACTCTTAATGTACTACACACTATTCTATACATCATCAATGCAAAATTAAAATATTATTATGTTCTTCTATTTATTAGTTATTTTAAATATGTTTTTGTTAATGATAAAATTTTAATTAATTTATGAACTTAAACGACATAACGTATTAGATAATTATTCTTAAATTTGGGATAACGAAAGGTTATCCATTGGTTGAGGATAAAAAGCGTTTAATGTATAAACTTTGTAAATAAATTAAACGTTTTAAAACTTTAATAACTAAAACAGATTTGCGAATCAAGTTCAATGATGATTTACGTAAACGCAAAACATAATGAATATTGTTCTAATCATATCTACTTTTATGTTTGAAAAAGAAGAAAATAATGTTTGGTTTAAACAAGATTTGAAAGCTTAATTAACAAGTATGTCTCTAATGATTCAAACAATGAAGTAGATTAAGAAATAGATTAGGAGCTCGTAATACGAGTAGAGCAGCATGTAGCTCCAATATGTTTGGTTTAAACGGCTATGCTTTCGTCACCTTATTCTGTTTTCAATAAATAAAGAATGTTTATAAACCAAATTGCTTCGTAATTTGAAAAACTTTGGGTTTTGGGTTTGCCATTAATATTTAATGTGATGTTATCATATAAAAAAATGTTTATATTATAACATCTCGATGTGATTAGTGTGTCTTGGATTTGAAAATTCAAAACAAATGTATATAAATCTATATTCTATAGGTTTAGACATTTTTTCAAAGATGGATCGAGGGATACTGAGACAATGGCGCCCTTTAAAAATTTTAACTTTTTATATATTTTATATTTTTGTATTTTTTTTATCGATTAATAAAGTTTACACCTTTAAATTTCTAATATAATTTCTTAACAGCACTTCTGACAAAAAAGTTTTGTGTTCACCTCCAGATAAGATAAATTGGGTTTTAAATCCTATGATTGACCCATTAATCACGTGATTAGCACTTTCGCATAATCTAATTTTGTTTTATATTATTACAATAACTCTCTTTGGCATTTTGTCAAAATGTCAAGTTTCTTTGGTTTTGTTGAAGTTTAAATTTTTAAAAGGTAAAATATACAAATAATCACTAAATTATCTCAAAAATACAAAATGGTCACTAAACTTTCAAAAGTTATATAATAGGCATTAAGCTTTAAATTTTGTTACAAATGGTCACTAAGCCATTAACTGAGTTAAGTGAACGACTTTGACAGTTATAAAAATTTAAATAATAATGTATTTAATCCTCCATATTTACAGATTCAGTTAATTTAGTCATAATTTAACACTCATTGTTAATGTTTAAATTGATTGAATGTGTAAATTTTGAGAATTAAATGTAATGTTATACAAATTTTCATAACTGTCGTGTCACCTAGTTAATAACAGTTAAAGGCTCAATGACCATTTTGTAACAAAAACTAAAATTTTAATTCTTCCTACAATCAAATTTAAAATCAATACAAACCTTTAAGTTCTTTTTCAATGCATTCAAAAAATTCAATGCTTTATCAAAAATCATATTAATGTTGATTTTTTTAATTTTTAAGTTTTTTATTATTTAAAATAAAAATCTATATTTAACGAGCACCTCATATATATAAATTCATGCACTAACAAAAAATGTGATAAACAGAGAATGTTGTTCATCCTAGGAGAACCGGGTTTGACTATCTATGTATGCAAAATTTTCGTATCTTATCAAATGACTAAGAAAAAAATAAATAAATAAATATATATATATATATTATCATGTAATCACATCTGTATATTAAAGAAAATCCATGCACTAACAAAAACTTTCTTACAGTTGCTATTGTAAATTCATGCTTTGGTTGGGCCAGATAAGAGTGTGGGGAATGGATCAACTCAAGTCACCAATAATGGTGTGGGCTGGGGATTTCAGCCTCAAAGTGAAACTTTAGCCACAACAGATATTCTAAATTTTTATGGGATTTCAAATTTTTATTTTTTGGACAATATTTTACGAACCATGGAAGAAAACTGTTACCACATACAAATCTATTTTATAATTTAGAGGTTTAATTTAAGATTTAAAGTTTAGATATCTGGAGGTTAGAGTTTAAATTTTAGAGATTAGAGTTACGATTTAAATTTTATGTTTTAATATTTAAATAGACGTGCTTATGAAAAAACATTAACTTATACTCCTTCCGCCCCACTTATTTTTGTCACTTAACTTTTCACGGAGTTTAAAAAAAACTTGTGTGGTGTAAAACAATTTCAACAGTAAATTTGCCTTTAAAAAGTTAACTTTTATTTTTGTTGAGAAATTAAAAAAAGGTAAAAAATAAACTTATCTTTCAAAAGTGGTTGGATTTTTCAAAGTAAAAATTTAAGTGAAACAATTTTAAAAAACAAAAGTGACAATTTTATTGGGACATAGGTAGTATCAAATAGTAGCTCTTTGTCGATATATTTAATTATTTTTGGGGGTTTTAATATTTTTCATCGATTGATTCAATTATCTTCGTAGTTAATCACAAATTGATTAGATTTAAAAAACAAGATCTAAGAAAGCATCAAATCTGTAAATTTAACAAAATCAATAAAAGCACATGATTTAAATATAAAAAATAAAAAGATAAATCAAATGTACGCCTTCTCTAATTAACATGCGACTAACAACAACAATAATTCGATACGATCAAAATTATTAACTTGTTCATTTCATTTCATGTACGATCAAAATTACAAAATCTCTTATCCACTATTAAAAACAAGTTCGGAAACATCACCAATCATGTGCATAAATTCTAATAATTCGATATGATCGAAAAAAAATTGTTCAAAAAAAATATGATCGAAAAAACCCTAAAGAGAGGAGAAGTTTTTAGTTTGTACAGGAAAAAGAGGAGGCCTGCAACTTGCAAAACATAGGCCTGCCGACATAGAATTCCTGGAAACTTTCTTGGAAATGGCGAGTCTTTGAAGAGTATATGCTTTCATTTTCCTCTTGAAATGGCGTTCTTTCTTTGCAAATTGTTGTATGTTTCTAACGCCCGACACACATGCAAACGACTGAGACTTTCCCTGGAAATACTTTGAAAGGCCTCTCCTGCAACAGATCATTCGAATCCGTTAGGATTAATTAGGGATGGACGTAAAATTTTATGTCAAATGTGCGAACTGTTAGTGAATTATATTAAAAATATGAAGAGTACAAAACTATAAAATTGTACGACCCGTGAACTCAGATCATCAATAAAAACATACATAAACTATATGAGTTTAAAATTCTCAGGGGTTATGACTAGTGATAAAAATCCTCTGCCCCTTTCTGGTGTCTCTACTTATGCCCAACACTAAAAAATACTACAAAATTAAATTTTAAGTCCTAATCCTAAACTCTACTCTCTATACCCTAAAAAATAGACACTACCCAAAATTTTCTAAACCCTAACCATAAACCCTAAATCCTAAACCCTAAACCTAATTTTAAGCGTATGAACATAAGTAGGAGTACCAAAAAAGGGCAGAAAATTTTCATCCTGTGATTAGTCCTCACGGAGGGACATAAGGGGGTGCGAACTATCACGAAGCTATATTAAAAAGGTAGGGAGTGAAAAATTACAATATTTTAGGGTGCAAAATTAGATTATTAATAAAAAATATAAAACAAAATATATAAAATATAGAAAAACTTAAATTTTTTAAGAGGTGCGGCTGTCCTTGCACCCCTGTGTCCGTTCTTGTTAGCCCTCTAACACCCCTCGGTTCATCCATGGGGTTAAATTTAATCAAGAAAGATGAAAATAAACAACGTTCATTTTCATAATGATATGAATACATGCACTTACTTGATTGGGAGTTGGGCCATGAGCTGTGATAATTCATATAAAGGTCCATTAGAATCGGTGGAAGCCGATGAAGACGAAGATGCATCGTCTGCCATGTCTGATGTTGAAGAATCTTCCATGGATGACGATGTTTCATCACCATCATCATCATCTTCCATGTTCGTCCATTGATAATCTGCTTGTCTATCCTTGTTCGGATGATGATCGGCAAAGCCTGGGGACCGGAACAAAGCTTTCAAGTCATCTTCTCCACCCATTTCTGATAACTATCCGACGAGAAAAGTTTAAATAAATGGAACACATGAAGTTGGAACCTGAAGAGGATTTGGGTTTATATAATAACCCAGCAAAATGGATAATGATTCCATGACAGCAAATGCACAAAATTTCCGTGATGTTTATGGGGACAAAAAGAGCTGTTTCTTGCCACATGGGATTCCTAAGATAAATATGGAAGTCCACATTTAATATGGATAAAATTTTATCTAATAAAAAAAGGCTATTTATTTTCACATAAATATCTTAATTTTAAAATATCACCGTAGAAATATATATATATATATATATATATATATATATATATATATATATATATATATATACTAAAATAATCGATTGAATTGGTACTACGAGTTAATTTGATAATTAATTTTTTTTAAATTTTAAATATGTGATGTGATCTTATGAGAGTATTATGTTTGCCCCTGGACATGGGTAGAAGAGATACCCTCCCAGCGCCCAATTTTTTTTCTAATATTTGATATTATAGTTTAAATTTTTAATATTTATTAATTGATTATTAGGAGTTCATTTTTTTTTCAATACTTGTTATTATGGTCTAATTTTTTTTTAATACTTGTTATTAACAGTTTATTTTTCCTTAATATTTATTATTAGAGGCCCAATTTTCTCTCTCAAGATATGTTATTATAGTCATGCACTTAAAATTTATTTTTTAATATTTATCATTAGGGGTCTAATTTTTTTAATACTTGTTATTAGAGGCCAAATTTTTTGGTTCACTCTTAGACTACCAAAATCTCGGAAACAGATTTAAAAAATATTTGTTATTTTTAGTTTTAGTTTTTTTAACACATACACTTTTATAACGAAAATTTAAAAAGTTGAACAAGAATTTTATAACATAAACTATATAATTTTAGCTTATAATTAAACATTATCGATATTTGTACCTAAAACTTTTGTTTCTTTTTATAAAATTGAAAGGGTTGTCAACGATTATAAATTCCACAATTATAAAATTTTCATCATGAAGGGTTCTATAAACTATTATTTTTCAGATGGTTTATATGTATTAATTGAGTAATTAATTATATTTATTAATGGGAATGAGAATTAAATAAGGATGATAATAATATGGTTTAACCGTCCAATAAATGTTTAAATTATACCATTTTTCAGATAAGTAGTGCCTGAAATATATTTTTGGTCAAATAGGTGTCAAACATTTTCGTGAACCATTTAAGATTTTTCTGTCAACGGCCGCTAAAAATTTTTGTCATCCAATCAAAACATAATATGTCGCTTGTTTTTTATTATATATTTTTAAATTTTAAATTTTAATTTTTTTTTAAAAATCTAAATTTCTTTATAAACCCCTCAAATTTTATTTTCTTTCAATCAAACCCAAATCACATCTCCCTCGCCGTCCGACATCCCGCACAAGTTGGCAGTTTACCGTTCACCGCCCAAAGCATCGTGTAGCTTACTGTTCGACATCCGCCATCCTTTACATTGTGGGTACCCAATCGATCTCTTTTTCTTTATTGTCGGGTGTTCATCGGCGATGCAATGGGTTGTTCATTCGTCGATTTTTGACGATGAGACGACAGAGCTTTCGGTAGAGGGTGGCCGGTGGTGGTTAAATCGGTGTCGGAGAAGAGAAATTTAGGGATTTAAGGTTAGAGTTGGGGTTTTAGAAAAATTAAAGATTATTGGGTTCATTAATATATTTTATTATTTTATTTTTTTGAATTTTAATTTCAAAAAATATAAACCATGCCACGTGTTTGAACTTTATTGAATACAAAAAAATAACGTCTGTCACAAAAAAATCTTAAATGAGTCATAGAATGAAATGTTGGATGTACGAAAGTTTCATGCACCTTGCTTGCTAGTTAGGTTAGTTAGGTGATTGTGAAAAAGAAAAAGAAAAAGAAATGGTGGCATAGCAATTAAGAGGGTGGCCTTTATCCATAGATTCGGCATTATCTTGTTTATTTTTATCTGAATTTATTGCAAAACTGGATAAGTTCGTTGCCTTTCAATTTCATAGCCCAATCCTCACTGACTCACCCTCTCATAACCATTAACCATACACCTTTTCTTATTTGTTTTTAGGCTTAAGGCTATTTGAACTTTGAAGCCTTTAAATTTTTGAAAAATAATTAATTAAGTTTTTAATTTTATTTGCACCCAATTAAGTCTTGAACTAATAAATTGAACCTATTAAATTTTTTGGCCAGTTCTGACCATCAAATTTTGACAATTTTTTTAAGATATTACTGTCACGTAACACGCTATAGTTCTATCAGGTGACATTTGCATATTTTTCAAAAAAAAACTATTTTTTATAGTTTTTATAAGTTTTTTTTTAAAATTTTTATAACTTTAAAGAATTTTCTAAATAAAATAAAAAGAATCTGAAAATGCACGACATGTTGCATCAACAGGTGTAAAAAGGAATGTTAAATTTAATAGTCATCGTTGGTCAAAGGGGTGAATTGATGAAATTTTAGAGTATAAGAACTTAATTGGGTGCAAAAAAATTCAGGAGCTTAATTGATTTTTTTTCTTTCAAAAGTTCAAGGGCTTATGATGCCCTTAACCCTTGTTTTTGTAATCATCAGTATTCAAATATAGCTCAACTAAAGTTTGTTGTTCCTTGAACCCAATAAGTGATCTCAGTAAAAAAGAGAGGATGTTGTTCATCTTAAAAGACTCGAGTTCGAACAATTTTATCTGTGAGGTGTGTATCTCTTATCAAGATTCAAGAGTACTGAAAAATAATATGAACATATACTACCTCTTGTAATCACCTTATTATTATTATTATTATTATTATTATTTGGCAGGTCTTCGCCCTGTGCTATCCTACCCAAATGTGAGGTTGCTTGTAGATAGGGGTTAAGTTTTCACCATAAACGCCACTGGATAAGAGAAGGAAGAGAAATTATGAGTTATGAAAAGTTGGTTTTAGTTTTGAAGGAAAGAAAAGGTGAAGAAATTGAAGATTTAGTTTGAAGGATTTGTTAATAATGTCGTGAAAATGCAAGAGAGATTTGTTTAATTTCTTAGGGATCAAATTGAAAAATATATGAAAATATTGTAAGTTATTTTTATAAGTTTGATCAAATTGATAAAATGTGTAAATACTAAGCTAAATGTGTCATCATATCAATAATTAAACAATCTGATGATTGGTGTAATTTTTTAAAACCGAGTGATGAAAAACATAATTTTACTAATTAATTCGGACCGACTCGCGTCGCTGGTGGGTGACTGGTGTAATTTACCCTAAATAAAATAACCAAATAATTAAATTAGATTGAGCATTCAATCGACAGATATGTATAAATAAAATGTTAAGGACTTAATTGAAAATTTACAATAATATAAGGACATAGCCTGCCTTTTTTCCAATTTCCATTCCCTAGATACGTAGTATGATGTTTGACATGTTTCGTTTGATTGATCCACTCACCACTCTATTGGGGCATACATTAGTGAATTGAATTATTCAAGCTTTTGAAAATGGAATATTTAATATAAAAATTAAAATGATTTTTTATTGGTTAAAGAATAATAATATTTAATATAAACCCTAGCATGATAGAATCCTCTGATTCTGCCGCCTCCCCCCTTCCAACCCCCGTAAACACCGCCGTTTAGAGGAAGAACCGCCAGATGAAGGCAGTCCGGGAGATAGAGCTGAGTGTGCTGCTGACCCTGGGATACCGTCCTACAAAGATTCCCTTATGCAAGGTGCCTCTGAATCAGTGCCGGATGAAGAAAAAATTCTGGATGAGGAAGATATTGACTTAGTGGAAGGCAATGTTACCCGAACTGTTGTGGATGGCATGATCTCCATTGACTTCTCTGATCGAGTGCAGGAATTGGCTGAGAAGAGTTTTGATCACACGGTAGTCTTGAAGCTCTTGGGTCGACGCATTGGCTACACAACGCTGCGAAATAAACTATACGAACTGTGGAAACCCAAACAATCCTTCCGCCTAATGGACATTGATAATGATTATTATCTCGCTACCTTCCGACTTGACTCGGATTTCATGCGTGTGCTTACTCAAGGTCCCTGGACGATTTTCGGCCACTATCTGACAGTAGAACCTTGGTCCCCGTCCTTTAATCCTTCGCAGCCATACCCCTCCACCATATGGTCCTGGATCCGTCTACCGGGGTTGCCCGCAACGCTGTATAAACGCAGCCTTATCATGGCGATTGGGGAATGCATAGGCCCTGTAATGAAGATTGATTATCAAACGGAACATGGGCAGCGCGGCCGATTTGCGCGCATGGCTATAAAGATCGATCTCCGAAAACCTCTCGTTCCTAAGATCCTGATTAACGACAATGTCCAAATCGTGGAGTATGAGGCCCTTCCCACCATTTGCTTCCACTGTGGAAAATATGGTCATTATCAAGAAACATGTCCAGATGTGAAGGTTGATAAGAATAAGGGAACTGAAAGCAATGCTCCGGCTGCGACGGAAATGGAGAATGTTACTCCCTCGGCAGAATCCCCTTATGGTCCATGGATGATGGTCGAAAGAAGACAAAGGAGACCTGCGAAGAAACCTCAAGATTCCGATGCTGGCCAATGGAACGGCGCTTTTCGAGCCTCCCGCTTTAATCCGATTTATGAGGAAAACAATGCACCACAGCAAGAGGCTGCTGCCAACTTGCCCTCAACGGACAATATATTCCCGCCGGCTGAAGCCAACACTTCGGCTAAACCGAAGCAGCCAAGGAACCCCACTGTGCTATCCATGAAAGCGAAGGCAAGAGCCAAAGGAAAGCAACCAAGTGGTATTAAAAGTGCCCCCGGTCTTGCCGTGCGTAAACCCTTTACGATTGCCGATTTTCCCATCCTCCCTCGTAATCCACAGAAAAGGGGAATGTCCAGCATGGCCCATGCAGCTGGCTCTACGTTAAAGGCTTCGCATCACTCTGTAGTCATTATAGATGAGAACTCTGACCCTAACAAAGGTCAGCCATCGACCCCGATAGAGGTTGACAATGACGGCCCCAACAAGCAGAGCGAGCCACCGGATATGTTCAAGGATTCATCTCCTTCGTAGACGGAGGCATCAGTGAGCACAACGCCTTCGATACCGCATGGTGAGCATAGTCACGCACCTGGAAGTGAGCAGGCTGTTGCCATGCTGGAGTAAGCTTGCCTATATTTGTTTTTCTCTCTTATGTTTCCTATGGATATAAGTATATTTAGTTGGAATGTGCAAGGTTGCGGGCATAGACGGTTCATCCCTGCAGCCAAACAATTTATTCGTGATTATAAGCCTGACATTGTTTTGATGGTGGAGCCGAGGGTTAGCGATTCTAGAGCTGAGCGTTTCATTGCAGCTATGGGTTTTCCTCATTCTCACAGGGTTGAAGCTGTGGGATTTGCGGGGGGCATCTGGCTTGCTTGGTGGGACACAGTTGATCTGGATATCATCTTCAATCATTTTCAGTTTGTTCATTTTCGAGTAACTGTGAAGAGGACCGGGATTTCCTTTCTATCGACGGCAGTTTATGGTAGCCCGTGCAGCACCAAACGGAATAGGTTATGGTCTAATTTGCGCAGGCTCGCGACAAACATTCGCTCTCCATGGGTTCTCTTTGGTGACTTCAATGCTACATTATTTGATTCTGATAGGAAGGGTTGTGCTGGGTCGAGTAAGCCTAGCATTGCTTTCAAAAATCTCCTTCACGACCATGGTCTAAGAGATATGGGATATTCAGGGCCAGATTTCACCTGGGCAAGAGGCAACGCTTTCGTTCGACTTGACCGATTTGTTTGCAACAGCTATTGGGACTTTGAATTTCCTGATTCGCATGTTGAGCATCTCCTTCGTTTTGGATCCGATCACCGTCCAATCCTTCTCTCTGTTGGAGCCCCTACGCGACACCATCGACCTTCTTCTTTTAGATACTTTGCTGGTTGGCAACAGCACCCTGATTTCGCGCATTTGATACGTGAGAATTGGCATCCGTCCAATTCTATGACGGAGACCCTATCCAACCTTGCTAAAGTGACTGAGGCTTGGAATAAAACCGTTTTTGGATCCATTGGGGCTAGGAAAAGAAACATTATGGCTCGTCTACGTGGGGTGCAAAAAGCACTATCTACGAGAGCCTCTGCCTTTTTACGTCGACTTGAAGCGGACCTGCTTTGTGAATTAGAGCACTGGCTTGATCAGGAAGAGCTAATGTGGAAGCAGAAATCTAGAGCTGATTGGATCATTCAGGGTGATCGGAACACGTCCTATTTTCACCGGCGGGCTGTTTCGAGGAAACAGAAAAATAGAGTTACCTCCCTTAAACTGATGGATGGGACTTGGTGCGAAGACGAAGAAATTCTCCGGAATGAGGCGGTCCATTTCTTTTCATCGCTATTTTCCGCAGGGAACTATCCATCAGAGCCCTTTCCGTCATCAGTTTCGTATCCCCATGATGCAGTAGATCTAATGCAGGGCCTAGACGATATCCCTTCACCACAGGAAATTCATGAGGCTCTTTGTGAGATGGCACCCTTAAAGTCACCCGGCTGGGATGGTTTTCATGCCCATTTTTTCCAGCACCATTGGACGACAGTTGGACCAACGGTATGTGATATGATTCAGGACATCTTCCGCGGGGCTGATTTGGAGTCTGACTTAAATCGCACAATTTTAATCCTTATTCCTAAGAAGGACTCACCTGAAACGTTTTCTGATTTTCGGCCTATCAGCCTCTGCACAGTGATTTACAAGCTCTTGAGTAAGGTGGTAGTTCGGCGGTTGAAGCCAATTTTTCCTCTTATTATCTCCCCTCAGCAAACAAGCTTCATTGCGGGTAGATCAATAACCGAAAATATTATTATCAACCTAGAAGTGGTTCATTCAATGCGCATCAACAAAGCTTCGCAAGGTTGGATGGCAATAAAAGTCGATCTTGAGAAGGCATTTGATAAGCTTAGCTGGCCCTTCATCGCGGATTCGCTTCTGGCAGCCGGTTTTCCTCCGGGAATACGGAGAATCATAATGCAAAACATCACATCCTCCACTCTACAGGTCCAATGGAACGGTGTATTATCGAGCCCTTTCCGTCCTCAGCGTGGTGTGCGACAAGGAGACCCCTTCTCGCCGTATATATTTGTCCTCGCAATGGAACGGCTGCATCACCTAATCACTGAGGCAGTAGACAGAGGTACATGGTCACCATTCCGGTTCGTGAAGAATGGGTCGCCGGTCTCACATTTATTTTTCGCCGACGATCTAATATTATATGCCCGCGCCAACACTGCTCAAGCACAGAATATAGACAACATGCTGAAATTGTTTGCGACTTATGCAGGCCTTGTTGTGAATCGACGGAAAACGCAA
The DNA here is from genome assembly GCA_030270665.1 of Hibiscus trionum. Lineage (NCBI taxonomy): Eukaryota > Viridiplantae > Streptophyta > Magnoliopsida > Malvales > Malvaceae > Hibiscus > Hibiscus trionum. The sequence goes on along the minus strand of BSYR01000021.1, from coordinate 1,808,861 downwards.
GTCTATTTCTCTCCTAATACACCGTCTTCCATCCAATCCGACATCACTGATATTTTCCATTTTCAACGGGTTGATTCCTTAGGAAAGTATCTTGGCGTACCTGTTATTCACCAACGACTCCGGTGTGATGACTATAATTTTATTATAGAGAAGATCAAGAGTAAGCTTACCGGATGGGCAGCCCGATCGCTCTCTTTAGCAGGTCGAATCACTTTAGCAAAGTCTGTTCTCGGAGCAATTCCCATTTACTTCATGCAAACATCTATGCTACCAAAGAAAGTTTGCAACGATATTGAAAAATTGATCCGACGTTTCATTTGGGGATCGGATGCTGGATCGCCGAAATTATCTTTGATTAATTGGGAGCGCTTATGTCAGCCAATTGATTGTGGTGGGCTTGGCTTTCGGAGAATGCACAATTTCAACCTCGCTTTTATCTTGAAGATAGGGTTCCAGATCCTTAGCGAGCCGCAATTACCTTTCACACTCTTGCTGCGAGAGAAGTATAAGCTATATGGAAGTTGTCCGGTTCATGTCGCACGTCAGGTATGCACCCCTCTGTGGCGTGCAGTTTCTAATGCTTGGCCTATTCTGTTAGATAATATTTTCTGGTCGCCCGGGAATGGTAATAGCATTCGCCCTCTAGACGATGTGTGGTTACCGCAACTAGGGCCTTTGCGCAATCATCTAATAGGAGGGGAGCTGGATGCCTCGTTTGATCGTCTCACCCTTCCGGACGGGGGATGGAATGTCCCTAAGCTCCATGAAGTATTTGACGCCAACGCTGTCTCACACATACTTGGCGTGAAAAGCCCGGACCCAGCTGATTTGAATGACACTGTGCTGTGGAGATGGAGCGCAACACAAGCTTTTGAGGTTGCCTCGGCTTATAAGTGTATTGCAAGTGATTCATGGGAGGACCAACAGTCCCTTTGGTCAATGATATGGAGCCTGCCGGTTCCCCAACGGATTCGTCTTTTCCTCTGGTGTGCTTTACATGAGCGCATCATGACAAACATAGAACGATGCCGTCGATCCTTACACGCGACAACCTTTTGCCCGAGATGTAATTCACAGCCAGAAACAGTACTTCATGTACTCCGGGACTGCAAGCAGGCTGCCGACACATGGATGCTTATGCTTCCCTCCGCCTCGCAGGTTAGTTTTTTCTCGCAGTCATTGTATGATTGGTTGAAGCATAATCTCAGTGACGCAACTTTGGTTGATGGTTTACATTGGAATTCCACATTTGCATCTTTATCTTGGCTACTGTGGAAGGATCGGAATAACTTGGTATTCAATGACGAGTCTGACCCCCCGACATCGCTGATACATAGAGGATTGATTTGGAGTCGTTATTATAAGGAGGCAAATGTTTTAGCTCATTCTGTTGGCACCCCGACATTTAGATCCCTGTGCATGAATTCCACATGGTCTAGTCCACCGACGGGCTACGTTTGTGTCAATGTTGACGGGGCGGTGTGAGCGCAATCCGGTTTGGGTCTCCTTGGTGGTCTCATTGGTGATAGCAGCGGGCGTTGGATTTTAGGATTCCAAAAAACGCTGGGCATTTCTTCGATTTTAAACGCAGAACTCTGGGCTATCTATGTTGGGTTTCAGATTGCATGGAACAATGGCCACCGTCTTGTTCAAGTAAGATCGGATTGCCGGGTTGCGGTTAATATGATTCTTGATAGTTCAGCAGGCACGAGTAAATTATCTCTTGTCCGTGCTATAGCCGCTATCCGTAAGCAACAATGGATTACTAAGATCATTTGGGTTCCAAGAGAAGCAAACGCGCCGGCGGATAAACTAGCGAAAGCTCAGGTTGACTCACCTGGGGATTTAGTCACCTTTGATTCTCCTCCTTACTTCATGGATGCTCTGCTCGACAACGATGCCGCTACCTCTTAGTTTCATAGCTATTTAGCTGTCCTTTTCATTAAAAAAAAAAGAATAATAATATTAACCAATCAAAATTACAAAATGTCTAATCTCATGTTGGAACCAATTCAAATAAATTTTATATACTATGAATCACCTAACATCAAGTTTGATATTGTATTTATTGAATGCATATGTAACACTCAAATAATAATAATAATTCAAATTTGTTCTAATGAGTAAACTCGAATATATTAAACCGAAAGAGTTTAAATTTTCAGTTGACATCTTTCAAAATCATAAATTCAAATATGTTGAAGTGTTATCTTTTTGAACGAGATTCAGATCTTTCCACAACAGATTATGTAACAACGGGGAGTCGCCACCAATCTTTTGTTTTGGTTTAGGTGCGATTGGAACACATGAAAAACCCGGTTATTTTAATAAAACTTGTTTTTATTGTTTTTATTAAAACAACGAGTTTTGGTCTGCGAAACCAGAAGATAGGTTCGGGAGTCGGTTACGTGTGGGGAAGGGTGAGCACCCCCACAACGCCCAAAAATTGGTACCTGTCGATTACGTGATGTCTTAATAGTGGAATTATGAATTCGAATTTAAATTTAGAAATTATGATCCCTTAATTTAAAATAATATTTAAAAATGTATGTTTATGAAAGGAAAGGTACACTCTAACGCCCGGAGCATAATTTCCGTTAGACTCCCGACTGAAGGAAGTCGATTTTGAAATTATAATTTGAGATTAAAAATATTTATCAATGTGATTCCTTAAAATATTTAAACGAATATTTGTTTGTAGAAAAGAAAATTTACACCCCAACACCCGGGGCATAATTTTCGGTAGATTCCCAACTGAAGGGAATTTACTTTAAAAATTATAATTTGAGATTAAAAATAATACTTTTATAATAGGGACTAAAGGAAAGCGGCACCCCTTACGCTCGGGGTACGTTTTTCATGATAACCCCTAATAAAAGTTTTTAACTTAAAATTCAATTAAACAATATAAATGAATATAAAACATTGCATACAAAATAAAATTAAAATATAGAAACATAACATATAAAATAAAAACATACGAACAAATATAAAAACATCTTATATTGCATACAAAGATATTTATTACAAAAAGAGAACATTAAAATAAATACATAGGCTAGAATTAAAATTTACCCTACTAGAAGCTCGAAATAAGAACTTCACCCGACCCCTAGCAGGATCTCCGCATCATTTCACCATAACTCAAAAATCGATCCGAACGAACCTCGACATGGCCTCCGATCGAACTAACTGTTCGAACCATTAAAAGGGCACTGCCCCTAGGTTCGAAAGGGGTACTGCCCCTAGGTTCGAAAGGGGTACTGCCCCATTCGCCATTTTAAATGGCCTTTTGCGTGCCAATTTAATTAGCCATTTTTTGTCTGTTTTTGTCCCCATTGCTTTGGCAGCCTCCCCTATTTATAGTAAAAGGGGGAGGGGATGAGTCATCTTGGTGAGGACGTGGGTGATTTGCATGGCACCCACGCAATTTTTCATTTTCTTCTTTTTTTTTCTTTTTTTTGTGTTTTTGTTGTTTTTTTTCTTTTAATAAGATATAATAATACTACATAATATTATTATTCGAACAAAAATGATCAGTTATAGCCCGGACATAAAATGGGTATTACAGCTGCCCCCCTTTGCTCATTGTTGTGTAACAGGAATAGAGCAAAGATAAAAGGATAACCATTTTATGTCCGTTCGAGTCAGGGTTCCTTTTTCTGGCCACGCTCCTTCTTGAACTCTGCTTGATCTGTTCGGACGCTCTTGTAGGCAGAATCTTCAAAATTGAACGATCCGCTGAGGAGATAATCTTTAAACTACGGAGACCCGTGGGAGAAGCAAAATAAGTCCGGCTTGCTACGGCTCTGACATTAACGAATACCTGGAGAAAACTTGACCTAACTGCGACACTGACAGAGCGGCGAGGTCTACAAAACTTGATCCATTTAACAAGGTAGCTTGATCTGGAGGAGAAAGATTGATCCACTTCAACTCTATAGATGCGAGAAGATCTGAAGAAGGCTCGATCATCTGCAACTCCATTGATGCGAAAAGATCTGAGGAAGGGTCGATCATCTGCAACTCTATCGATGCGAGAAGATCTGAAGAAGGGTCGATCATCTGCAACTCCATCGATGCGAGAAGATCTGAAAAAGGGTCGATCATCTGCAACTCCATTGATGCGAGAAGATCTGAAGAAGGGTTGATCTACTGCAACTCCATTGATGCTAGAAGATCTGAAGAAGGGGTGATCTACTGCAACTCCATTGATGCGAGAAGATCTGAAGAAGGGTCAATCATCTGCAACTCCATTGATGCGAGAAGATCGGAAAAAGGGGCGATCTACTGCAACTCCATTGATGCGAGAAGATCTGAAAGGGGCGATCTACTGCAACTCCATTGATGCGAGAAGATCTGAAAGGGGTCGATCTACTACAACTCCATTGATGCGAGAAGATCTGAAAAGGGGCGATCTACTGCAACTCCATTGATGCGAGAAGATATAAAGAAGGGTCGATCTACTGCAACTCCATTGATGCGAGAAGATCTGAAAAGGGGCGATCTACTGCAACTCCATTGATGCGAGAAGATCTAAAGAAGGGTCGATCTACTGCAACTCCATTGATGCGAGAAGATCTGACTAGTACTAGAATCCCTTCGACGAGACAAGGAAGAGTGTCCTTGGTTTACACTTCTTTTGCATTTTTCCCAAATGCACAGGGATGAACGGATTTGATTTGCCTTTACCGGTAGCCGTTTGCTCCGGGCTAGTTGTACCATTCCCCTGGGTACAATCAATTTAGACCAATCATGAGATTGGATTTTTCCCAAGGATTTATTTTCCTTGGACCATTCATGACAATGGATTTTCGATGAACATCTGAATTGTCCATTGTCTTAAACTTAACTATGTTTAAGCACGTTATGCCTACATTTCTGTCGGCTTATGGATTTGTATTTTTCCCAAATGCACAGGGATCAACGGTTTTGATTTGCCTTTACCGGTAGCCGTTTGCTCCGGGCTAGTTGTACCATTCCCCTGGGTACAATCAGTTTCTACCAATCATGAGATTGGATTTTTCCAAAGGATTTATTTTCCTTCGACCATTTGTGACAATGGATTTTCGATGGACATTTGAATTGTCCATTGTCTTAAACTTAACCGTGTTTAAGCACGTTGTGCCGACATTTTTGTCGGACTTGTCAAAAATTAGCTTCGATTCAGCCGCAATTTTGACGAAGGAACAAGATTTGACGATTTTCTTTTACAACATGGATGAGGAAAAGATTTGGAAATCAAGAAATTTTTGTTGACCAAGCTACAACACCTGACGAAGAGGCATGGTCTGAAATGATTTTGATCCAGCTACAACACCGACGAGGAGGCAGGATCAAGGGTTCAAGTTTGGTCAAGCTACAACTCTGACGAAGAGGCATGACCAGAAGTTGACCAAGCTACAACACCTGACGAAGAGGCACGGTCTGAAGTGATTTTGATCCAGCTACAACACCGACGAGGAGGCAGGATCAAGGGTTCAAGTTTGGTCAAGCTACAACTCTGACGAAGAGGCATGACCAGAAGTTGACCGAGCTACAACACCTGACGAAGAGGCACGGTCTGAAGTGATTTTGATCCAGCTACAACACCGACGAGGAGGCAGGATCAAGGGTTCAAGTTTGGTCAAGCTACAACTCTGACGAAGAGGCATAACCCTAAGTTGACCGAGCTACAACACCTGACGAAGAGGCACGGTCTGAAGTGATTTTGATCCAGCTACAACACCGACGAGGAGGCAAGATCAAGGGTTCAAGTTTGGTCAAGCTACAACTCTGACGAAGAGGCATGACCAGAAGTTGACCGAGCTACAACACCTGACGAAGAGGCACGGTCTGAAGTGATTTTGATCCAGCTACAACACCGACGAGGAGGCATGATCAAGGGTTCAAGTTTGGTCAAGCTACAACTCTGACGAAGAGGCATGACCAGAAGTTGACCGAGCTACAACACCTGACGAAGAGGCACGGTCTGAAGTGATTTTGATCCAGCTACAACACCAACGAGGAGGCAGGATCAAGGGTTCAAGTTTGGTCAAGCTACAACTCTGACGAAGAGGCATGACCAGAAGTTGACCGAGCTACAACACCTTATGAAGAGGCACGGTCTGAAGTTCGATCTGCTACGGCTCTATCATCGTAGCATAATCTGGATTTTGGTCTAGTCGCACCTATTACGGCAAAAATAGACCTGAAAAACAATTGGTGTGCCGTACCACCAATGGCAAAGCGAGCCTTGGAACAACACTTGGTGCGTTGCACTATTAACTTCAAAGCGAACTCTAGAGGATGTAGGATATGCTACATCATGGCAGGGAGTGACAACCCTCTTGGGCTTTGATTGTCTTGTCTGCTCTTGGAAAAGTAACAAGCCTGAATTAGGTGACATGTTTCTTTGCATCTTCAAGAAGACATGATCTGTTGGTATGTTTATTGCACTGCAACCTCAGGGAGATGATCTGTTCCACTGCGAATTCAAGGTAACATATTTGCTATCGCGTTCATGGACTTATGTTTGTGCTTATTTTGATGTATGTTCAAGGAGACAAGTTTGTCGTAGCCTTGTTCTGCTACCAATTCAGGAAGACAAGATTATTGTTTGGTGTTCTCATTCCGCTACAAATTCAGGGAGATGTGCTTGTTCTGCCGCAAATTCAAGTAGATGAAATTATTGAAGCTTGTTCTGCTTCAAATTCAGGGAGACAGATTTGTTGTTGTGTTCATTTCATCGTAATTCCAAGGAGCTAAACTTGTTGTCTGTGCCCATTCCGCTACAAACTTAGGGAGATGAAAATGTTGTCGTGCTCATTCCACTACATGTTTAGGGAGATGAAATTGTTGTCGTGCTTATTCCGCTGCAAATTCAGGGAGATAAACTTGTTGTTAAGTTTATATGTTCCACCATTTGCTGGAGAAACATAATTTTGCCAATCTTGAAGAAGTAGAATCTGCAACTTCAGGGGTGATCTGTTGCACCTCTAACGGGGATGCAGAATCTGAAAAAGTTGATCCGCTACACCATGTTACGGGTGAGATAGGACCTGCAAAAGTTAAAAGAGTGACTGGTCAAAATGAGCCATGAACTAACTCTTCGTGAGCTATAAGGTTTGAATTAAATGTTTGATTTGATTGATCCACTCTTTCGTGTCAAGGATGTTGGTTCTTGTTAATGATTGTCTGTGCTTTCTTTAGCTGAAGACGCCAGACGACATTTTCATATTTGCTCCAGTCCTTTATGTCAAGGATGTTGGAATTTATTGATAACGATCTGCTCTTTCCTATTTGAGGATATTAGACCTGCAAACTTTCATTCTTTAAGAAATGGTCAAATAGTTGTAAGAAGAGGTAGAGTAGATTTAAGAAAAGATCTTTGAGGAAATATCCACACAAAAATTCAGAAAATATCCTTGTGAAAGGATTGGATTAAGAAATTCTGGTTTTGAATAAATTCTGAGTTTGAGAAAAAAAATGTTCTTATGAAAGGATGAAGTTAAGAAACTTCTGTTTTTTTGAAGAAAATGTCCTTAAGAAAGGACAGAGTTAAGAAACTCATGTTTTGAAGGAAATGTCCTTAAGAATGAACAAATTAAGAAACTCATGTTTTGAGAAAATGTCCTTAAGAAAGGACAAAGTTAAGAAAATGTGTCCTTAAGAAAGGGCAGAGTTAAAAAAAAACTCTTGTTTTGAGAAAATGTGTCCTTAAGAAAGGACGAAGTTAAGAAAATGTGTCCTTAAGAAAGGGCAGAGTTAAAAAACTCTTGTTTTGAGAAAATGTGTCCTTAAGAAAGGACGAAGTTAAGAAACTCCTGCTTTGAGAAAAGTTATCCTTGAGAAAGAACGGAGTTAATAAACTTTAATTTTAAAAAAGGGTGTCCTTAAGAAAGGACGGAGTTAAGAAACTCAAATTTTGGGAAAAGGTGTCCTTAAGAAAGGACGGAGTTAAGAAACTCTTGTTTTTGAGAAAAAGTGCCCTTAAGAAAGGACGGAGTTAAGAAACTCCAATTTTGGGAAAAGGTGTCCTTAAGAAAGGACGGAGTTAAGAAACTCGTGTTTTCAAGAAAAGATGCCCTTAAGAAAGGACGGAGTTAAGAAACTCTTATTTTTGAGAAAAAGTGCCCTTAAGAAAGGACGGAGTTAAGAAACTCCAATTTTGGGAAAAGGTGTCCTTAAGAAAGGACGAAGTTAAGAAAATCGTGTTTTCGAGAAAAGGTGCCCTTAAGAAAGGACGGAGTTAAAAAACTCTTGTTTTTGAGAAAGAGTGCCCTTAAGAAAGGACGGAGTTAAGAAACTCTTGTTTTTGAGAAAAAGTGCCCTTAAGAAAGGACGAAGTTAAGAAACTCCAATTTTGAAAAAAAAGGTGTCCTTAAGAAAGGACGAATTTGAGAAATTCTGGTTTTGAGAAAAAACGATCCTTATGAAAGGATGGAATTAAGAAATTCTTGTGTTTTGTGAAAAACGATCCTTAAGAAATGACAGAGTTAAGAAACTCACGTTTTTGAGGAAAATGGGTCCTTATGAAAAGATTGGTTTCAAATTTATTTTTTTACTAACCAGTGCAAGGTTAGTTTCTGGTAATGTATTTTTATGCAAATGGTATGCATGCGCATGTTTTTATGATGATGCAGAGATGCATGAAACTCTTGTCGGAATGCTTATCATAATGCATGAATATGTTTGACAATGCAATTATGCATATGTTTTCATGTCGAAATGAATGTTTCCTGAAACACTAGATGTCATGATGTATGAACATTTTTGACGATGTGATGATGCGTATAGAGTTCTTGTAGAAGTCCCTTTCTTTTGGTCTTAGTTTGATCTTCTGATTCTTCTTCGAAATTTGCCCCGACAAAAGTTTGACCCCAGGCTTCATTGTCCTTTTCTGGATAAGGTGAATGACTCCGACGTCGTCTTCTTCTTTCCTTTTTGGAGGCAAGATCGGGAAAAAGTTGACTTTGGAACTTCATCGCATGAAGTTATGACCTGAAAATGAAGTGGAATACTAGTTAGTAATATGTTTAGAAAATTTTGTCGTTTTACCTGAATGTTCGAGCTTTTTTGAGTATTTGGCCTCCTTCAGGGTTAAGGGTCGGTCATCATGTTGTTGCCTCTACATTTGGGGTCTTCAGTCTCTTTCATGAACCTGTTTATACGTTCAAGACATAAATGTGCTATGGATGCACCTAGCTTTGCGTTTGATGCATGTATCTAGCCTAAATGCATGATAACTTGTATGATGTATGCAGTTATTGTAGAATGATGAATGGGAAATTTTGTTTTGCCCCTCAGAGGGATCCCCCTAACTCTAAGTTACCAGATCTTTGCCTCAATGCTCGATGCCTTGTTTGTAAGGATGCCCCCAACCTTCCTTGGGTTTGATCATCTTTTGGGATTACTCCCTCGAGTGAATGCCTCAACATTTTTGTCTAAGACTGCTCTTGAAGCGAACTCGAAGCTTGAAGTATGTTTTCATCTCTTCTTGAAGAGCTGTCATTGTTCTTGTGAACACGTTAGGTTGCCCCCCGGTCAGGTCTATAAATTTGCTGTTGGTTCATGGTAGCTCATCACTTTTTGGCTCTGGCAAAGTGCTACAGACAATAATTGATGCAGTCGTCCAGGGTGCAGAAGTCTAACTTGGCATCGGAAGCTCGCTTCCTAAACTCATCGATGAATGTTCTCAGCTTGGGGCCTTGTAGAGGTATGATGTCTGTATGAGTGTAAATGTTATTTGAAAATGCCCCTGGACTGGGCTCTTGCATCATGTTAGATTGGTCAACTTTGCTTTATCCGGTATTTGCTAACATGGGGCATCCCGAGATCGGTTTCAAAGTTCCGAAATGAATGCATGTAAATGCAAGGTACATGTTCTAGATGCGAAGGTACTAATTCAAAATAGAATGTATGCATGTAAATGGAAGATGAGAAAGCACTGATTCAAAAATGGTTCCCGTGGTTCAACTTCTGAATTTACGGGATTTATTCGCAACTTTTGAATGTTGCATTGATATCTAGGGAACTAGATTTTCTCCCGATGATAATTTTTCAAATAGGGAACCAGACGTGAATCAATACTTCATGCTGATGAAATGCAAAATATTATGGAGGTGTCATGCGATTAATGCAAAATGAATGACTTAATGCAACGTGATCACCAAAGAGAAGAAACAAGTTAGTTCATAATAAAAGAGTCAAATGGATGAATTGAATGATGAATAAGACAAAAATTAGCAGCAAAGAAAATTGAACATATATAGCAAATAAAGTCATCAAAACCCAAATAGGGTGACTGCTAACGGGCAGAGTTTTGGTTTGGCTTCAAGGGGTAAGCTCTTAGGGTTTGTTATATGTGTTTTGGTTCTAAAGTAACGGTCCCCGAACTGTCACTAGGACATCGATTCAGGAGGATACATTTCCCTAGGTCTGCACGGAGACTGAGGTCTCACGAAGACAAAGGGACCTATATCCCGGAAGCGTTTCACCATCCTACACGGAGGGGGTACCTCACGAAGGCGTGGTTTCTCGCTCCCACTTAAGGGACGGAGCTCGGGTATAGAGCTCATTATATGATAACTCAAAAAATAAATTCATAAAAATTTTGTAAAAAACTTTAAAGAAAAGGGATCACAAATTAATTAAATCGAAGTCATAATTTTCACCTATAGACAAAAAAAGTAATCGACTTGTGGCTTGACTCTCTAAAAAAAGTTCCCCAGCGGAGTCGCCAAGCTGTAACAAGGGGTGAGTCGCCACCAATCTTTTGTTTTGGTTTAGGTGCGATTGGAACACCTGAAAAACCCGGTTATTTTAATAAAACTTGTTTTTATTGTTTTTATTAAAACAACGAGTTTTGGTCTGCGAAACCAGAAGATAGGTTCGGGAGTTGGTTACGTGTGGGGAAGGGTGAACACCCCCACAACGCCCAAAAATTGGTACCTGTCGATTACGTGATGTCTTAATAGTAGAATTATGAATTCGAATTTAAATTTAGAAATTATGATCCCTTAATTTAAAATAATATTTAAAAATGTATGTTTATGAAAGGAAAGGTACACTCCAACGCCCGGAGCATAATTTCCGTTAGACTCCCGACTGAAGGAAGTCTATTTTGAAATTATAATTTGAGATTAAAAATATTTATCAATGTGATCCCTTAAAATATTTAAACGAATATTTGTTTGTAGAAAAGAAAATTTACACCCCAACACCCGGGGCATAATTTTCGGTAGATTCCCAACTGAAGGGAATTTACTTTAAAAATTATAATTTGAGATTAAAAATAATACTTTTATAATAGGGACTAAAGGAAAGCGGCACCCCTTACGCTCGGGGTACGTTTTTCATGATAACCCCTAATAAAAGTTTTTAACTTAAAATTCAATTAAACAATATAAATGAATATAAAACATTGCATACAAAATAAAATTAAAATATAGAAACATAACATATAAAATAAAAACATACGAACAAATATAAAAACATCTTATATTGCATACAAAGATATTTATTACAAAAAGAGAACATTAAAATAAATACAGAGACGAGGATTAAAATTTACCCTACTAGAAGCTCGAAATAAGAACTTCACCCGACCCCTAGCAGGATCTCCGCATCATTTCACCATAACTCAAAAATCGATCCGAACAAACCTCGACAGGACCTCCGATCGAACTAATTGTTCGAACCATTAAAAGGGCACCGCCCCTAGGTTCGAAAGGGGCACTGCCCCATTCGCCCTTTTAAATGGCCTTTTGCGTGCCAATTTAATTGGCCATTTTTTGTCTGTTTTTGTCCCCATTGCTTTGGCAGCCTCCCCTATTTATAGTAAAAGGGGGAGGGGATGAGTCATCTTGGTGAGGACGTGGGTGATTTGCATGGCACCCACGCAATTTTGCATTTTCTTCTTTTTTTTCTTTTTTTTTGTGTTTTTGTTGTTTTTTTTCTTTTAATAAGATATAATAATACTACATAATATTATTATTCGAACAAAAATAATCAGTTATAGCCCGGACATAAAATGGGTATTACAGATTAATTTAAAATCATCGAATTACACAACACAATGAAATCACTCCGAATTTTAAAAAACAGCACTATAATAAATTCCACCAATACCATAATATGAAAGAGTTCCAAACAACATATATAGTTTAGTGATTTGCCAAATTGAGAGAACAAAGGAAAAAACCTAGCCAAACCAGAAATCATTGGCATGAATTATTATCATCAACAATTCCAAAAAATAAAAAATAAAATAAAAAAACTCAAAGCCAGTTCATGGCATTGGAAGAGAAATGGATGCAAACCCCAAAATCAACAGGGGATTAAAAAGCATGGGGAGGTTAAGGGCCTACATACCCTGATCAACAAGGTAATCCCCCAACCTCTCAACCACCATGTTACACTGTCCGGGGGTCACCGGTTCTTCATATATGCCGAAAATCAACGCCGCCGCTGTTTTCTTCACCGTCACGCCGCCGGCGCCCTGCAAAAGTTCACCACAAACAATTTACACTAATGACTTCCTTTAGCTCTCACAAATCCTGCACACCATAATCAGTTCTGCCATATACTCGCAATCATTACGTCCGCAATAACATTGATTATGTTCACAACCGCAATTTAAATCCGTGAACATAATTGAAAGTGATTTTTGATATATAGATTTAAAATGCTCGAGCAATGGACTGACCTTCTTCCCACGAACCACAGCTCCCGGCTCTCCCTGAATCACCATGTACTTAGCGCCACCAAGGTGCAGCCCAGTTGGTGCCAGACTCCCGGGTTCGTCAAAATCTTTCAAGATAGCCTTAATCTCTTCAGGCTTAAACTGTCACAAAAAACGGTGAAAATCGTAATTAATTCTGATAGAATTAAATTGCGGCCGACCGGCAGCAACACAGTATAACGATTTTAGAGGTCCTCGCGACACCGCAAACCACAACTGCATCTGAAATTCTAATTATATTTTGAAAAAAAAATCATGCCGCAACAATCGCAATTACAACCGCAACATCAATTTAATACTATAATTCCGGAAATAATCAAACAGTGGCCAAACAGAATGAGATGATCGACCTTAGGGAAAGCGGAGCTCTGGGCCCAAACAGTGCCGTCGAGACCGAGAATGGCAGCGGAGGTGAGATGGTTGCCGTTCTCGAGTTCGCACATCAAGTGCTCATCGACGTAAGTTTGCCACGACATTCTCGTTTCTTTCTTTCTTTTTGATCAAACAAAAAACCCTGGATTTCTAATCTTTCTTTCTCAGCTTCTTCTGTTATTTTCCCAAAGGCCAAACAGTATAAATAGGGGGGATTAGTGGTTCTAAAAGCAGCATTAGGAGAACGGCAACCGCAACCCCTGGAAAAAGGAATTATTTGAGGAAGGAGATGTTGACGTGGCTTACTCCCTTTTTGCCACCTCATCGTGCATGGATCTCTGCAAAACAACCACTCAACTGCCCAATCCAATCGATTGATTTTTTTTTAGTGAAGAATGAAATATTTTTTTAGAAATTATATCATATTCTAATTATATTTTCACGAAAAACCAAATGAATAAAATAAAAAATTTCAAAAAAAAAATTATTTTGTTTTTAGGTTTAGGAGTGTCTAAGTTTTTGAACTTTTAAAAGAAAAAAATAATTAAGCACTTAAAATTTTTTTTGCACCCAGTTAAGTTCTTAAATAAATAAATTAAATCAATTAAGCACTTTAACCAATTTTGACCGTCAACATTTATAGTTTTTTTAGGAATTTATTTTAATATTTTTTTATAGTTTTGTTAAATTTTTTAAAACTTATAAAGAATTTTTTAGATAAAACAAAAAAATGAAAATACCAAGTGACAACACTTTAACACGACATGTTGTACCAGCTGATCCAAAAAATATATTAAATTAAACAGTCAAAACGGTAGTGAATTCATGAAATTTTAGAGTATAAAGGCTATATTGGGTAAAAAAAATTCAAAGGCTTAATAGATTTTTTTTTCTCAAAAGTTCAAGGGCTTATGACATCCTTAAGCCTTCAAACCAATAAATTAAATCAATTAAGCCATTTGGTCGATTTCGACAATTAAATTTTTATTATTTTTCTCAAGATATTGTTGACACATAACACACTACAGTTATGTCATTTGACATGTATAAATTTTTCAGAAAATATTTTTTTATAATTTTTTAAAACTTTTAAGGTTTTTAAAATTAAATAAAAATTTAAAAATGTCAAATAACAACATAGTAACACGACAAATTACAAAAAATAATTCAAAAAATGTTAAATTTAAGAGTCAAAGTTATCAAATTAATGAATTGATAAAATTTAAATAAAAGGTTCATAGTTAAATAATTTTTTTTTTAAAATTAAGAATTTATGATAGCCTTAAGCATAATCCTTATTTCTATATAACCTTTATAATTTAGCTCAGTAACTGATTAATTCAGAATATGTAGTTGTTACGGACCGCAAGCCAGCGATCGAGTCAATTCAGCGCTGGAGTTCATCCAGCGCACCCAGGGTGCATTTCGCCCGCACCAGGGTGCAGCCAGCACGCACCAGGACACTTAGGGGGCTTGTTTAAGCATCACGGGCCTGCCCAGTCGAGCCAAGTAAGGGCCCAGTCCGAATTTAAAATAAGTCTTGGTGATTTTCAGCCATGTATTTTATTTTTATTCTTTTATTTCAATAATTTTATGGGTCCCCTTGATTTTAGGGATGTTAGAGATTTAGAGGCAATCCTATTCGTTCATGTAATTCAATCTAAGTCGTTAATCACTTCATCATTATGGAATACAACTAGCATTCCCAACACTTGCTTCTTCCTTGTGTAGTTATTTCCTTTCCCTACACTTGCTTCTTCTTTGTGTAGTTATTTTCTTCAGACTTAATTGCAAAAATTTTCGAAAACGAGCTAAGACCGCACGTTCGAATTAGTAAAATTCTACCGACGTGACATAGTATAGAGTCTTATTATAGAAATAACCCTCTTAACAAAGAGTGATCATTATTTGCTTAATTCCTCAAAAAAAATCATTATTTGCTTAAAATTAAATTAATCACCCGAATCGAAATCTAGTTATGCTAGTATAGTATTGTTCCAAAGTTCAAATATCAAATAATTTACTTCTAAATCGGCTAATTAATTAAAATTTTAATATATAATTAATATTTTTTTATTTTGAGCCTAAATCTTATCAATAACCTATAATATTTAAAACTAATATTTATATTTTAATCTAAGTATTAAATTCAACTAAAAAGAAAAACATAAAGATTAAAAAAATCTAAAAAAAAACTCGTTTCCAATTTATTGCTAGTTGATTATTTTAAATCAAAAACTAATTATATTCAATTGATTAAAAAAATCACACAAACATAGTTGGATTCGATTAATGATTTTCAAAAATAATTTCAGTTTGATAATTAATTTTCAAAATAATTTTAAGTAAAGTTGATAAAAAAAATAATAATAATTTTAAGTAAAATTCAGTTCAATTATTGACCGATCCGACCATTTGACACGATTTACATAATTCAAAATATTAGAGTTCCATATATCTAATGCAATGTTAGACAGAAATATATAAAGGTAAAAAAAAAAGACTTCAGAGGTTACTAAAGGTTGCCATGTTCATTTTAATCCCATCCAGAGCTGGCAACGACACCGGCCGGCATCATATCTTGCGTCGGTGATTCCGCCATTCCAACTGAAGAGCTACTAATATATAGGTTCATCTGCGACAGTTAAAAAACAAATCATTAGCCGTACATTACCGGATATACGGAAACATTCTATCTACAACAAGATGCGGGTTCTGTTCCAAAGAGTAAGCGGAAGAAAGCGACTGCTTACCATCATGGTCATCTGCCATGTTATAATCATCTTCATCATCGTCGAAATGTTCATTCTGCAAAGTTGGAAACGTTATGAGGAAAATTTGGAAACAAAACTTATGCAGGTATACAACATTTGTTTCGGTTTTTTAAGGGATCCTTTTAGACTTTCTCTTGTACACAAGCAGAATAACAGACGCAGATATCATGCAAATTAATACTAAGTCTAAGCAAGCATTCAAATTCAGAGGTGCCTAGCGTCTCAAGCTTTATGCGGACCTCATTATAATCGCCATCATCACTGTACGATTGGTCGGACTCTTCTCCCTGATCTTCATCTGAATTTTCTTCTTCTCCATCACCTTTCTTCTCCTTTCCTTCTTTGTCCTGTCAAGTAAACAAGCATTACGAGTCTATCACGACAAAGATTTAACAAAACAAGGAAAAAAACATCAATATGTTTTTTTACTAGAACAAAGCTAGATAAAAGAGAAAGAAATACAGATGTGCTCCAAGTTTCAACAGTGTCCACCCCTCGAGAAGCTGTTAATTCAAGTCCAAAACATATGCTTTTAATGAGATATGCTACGAAAATTTACCTCAAGATCCTTTTCGAATTTTTCGAACATATCCAATTTCAACATGCCTGTTCAAAAGTAAGAAAAACATGATACCAGAATATGTTATTACTCCATTCTGAGTCAGAGGTTATGGGTGTAGATGGGAGAAAAATAATATATTTGTGTTCATTTCAAACAAAGTCTTGTATTCCAAAATCATAACAGGAATGTGGAGAAATATGGTTGCCTAGCCTATTAAACCTATGTTTCTTCGACTCTTCATTTTTTTTTGCTTCAGGTGCCAGTGTTCGACATATACTCGGACATGGGTATGAAGATATATGATCCTCCCAGGAATTTTAAAATACATAGAAATCTTGAAAAGAGTTGAACATTCATGTCAAACACATACCCCACGTACGACATACCCAAGTCCGAGTAATATAGCATTCAACCACCTCTCAAGGGGTATGGTAAGCACCTTTAACACTTTTAATACCCATGAATCATGTAAACATGTCGAATCTTGAGTGTGTCTTCAGAATATGCAAAGTCGAAAAATTACTTTCATTAGAGGAATCTATTTACCGTCTATTACTCCATGCAATAAATACAGAATATAAAATACTGGAAAAGGAGGCTTTTCAAACCTGAGTCTAGATTCCATCGCATTTTTTTGGCACTCCGCTGCGCTCTCCTCGAATCTGAGATTCGAATATTCGATTATAGCCGGACCAGCAATGGGAAAGATAAAAGCTCAAGTACTTGTATATATTACAATCAATCAAATATTTGCATAAGTTGTCTCAGTTACAAACCTCCAATCAGTTCTTTAGGAAAATTATGAGATTGGAGTTGTAGAACCTGGAAAAGACTATTGCGTTTCGCGGTGTTCTTTGGCTTGCTCCAGTCGGAAAATCTTTCTATATCTATGCTCTCGTTTTCTAACAAAACATTTAGGAAAAAACAAAAACAGTTACAATATAACTAAATATAAGGTCCGACTTTGCAACAGCAATATTGTCATGCTAGAACCAATTCAGCAGCTGGAAAACGAAAAAAAGTTCACAACCAAAATTATAAAATTGCATCAAAGATGGCAACTTTGACAAACTAGGAATATGTGCACCATATCAATATTTCGAAATCACAAATCAAACATCATAACAAGGAATATGATGGTACAAACTGGAAAACCAACATTTTAAATAACAGCACAACATTGTACATGTTAATTTCGGAGGCCAAAAAGCGGAAATTTGTGGCAAATGTCTAGCATGGTAATATCGGGGTGCGGAACAGTTTCTCTGAGGCTGCTACAAACAGTTTGTACAAACACTAACAAACCAATTCAATTAATTCATTGCAGAATTTGAAGTTCGAACAAGCAAACAAGGTTGAAATTCTCCGAAAAACTTGTTCGGGTTCTTCCGGCGCAACAAGATCATTCAATTGAAGCAACAACACAATGCATTCACAACAATGAAAAACGTAAACCAGCCCAAACTAATCAAAAAGCCAAACTTTGAGGCACTCACTCTTGGAAACATTTTCTTCAATATAGTAAGGGGAGGCTTTCCAATACTTTAGCAACCTTGAATTCCGGATGACTAAGGTCCTCTCATCGGGCACAGCTTTTGCATCAGGTAGTTCAATATCCTGCAAAATCAAAATCACCCAAAAAAGAAGATAATAATATTCGGGTTCCCAAAACCCATGCCTGGAAAACAACAAGTTTGAAGAAAACTTACAGGGAAAAGCACAAAGGGTTCAGACTTGAAATACCCACCACCAAATCCCCTTCCCCTTCCTCGCCCCCTAAAAGACATATGTTCTCGCTTCTCAGCAGGGTTTCAAAAAACGGCCCGCGACTCAGGGAAATTGAAGATTACGGTTTGACCCCATAAATAAAAGGTTAAATTATAGGATAAAAATCCTTTAGTTCTTTTCGGTCTCTTTTTACATGTCACAACATTAAAAAAATTAAATTCTAAAATTTAACCTTAAATCCTAGATCATATATCTAAAAAATACATCTTACCTTAAATTTCCTAAACTTTAACCACAACTGCGAACCTTAAACCCTAAACATAATTTTTAGTATAGGGGCATACATAAGGGCACCAAAAAAGGTAGAGGATTTCTATTCTAAATTATGAGATGCCAGCGTGTTTTTAAGGGTATATGTTAATTTTCATTCTAGCCATGCCACTTTTTATCTTTGTTATTTCAGTCCTTGAATTTTTCCTAATTTAGAGTGCACATTTTTTCAATGTAGTCCTTTAATTTCAGTAATCTAAGTTCATAAGTGTTGGAAAACACTTTAAAAATAATTAAAAATAACTTTTTATGATTATAATTATAATTATTATGTTTTATAATACGTGTTGGAAAACACTATAACTGAAAAACACTCTAACTTTTTATGACCGCAATAGTCTATGTTATGTTCACAATCGCGAATACCGCAACATTACCAAAAACGCGATTACAACCGAGATTTAAATCTATGGTCTTCACAGATCTAAATCTTGTGAAGTTGCTCAAACTGAATTCGCAATAAATCCTTAACTTGAAAATAACAAAAAAGCATTTTCAATTATAAGAGCTAAAATACAATCTATCTATATATATATACCTACATAAAATCTTTGACTGACCTCAGAATTACAAATTGATTAAACACCAAATCATGATTTTAAAAAACGGTCCGCAATCTCGATTGTGGCAGTTTTATAGCAGTATTGTCGTCGTCCGAAATCAATATCGCCAAAAATTGCCATGAGAATTAGATCCACACCAAAACAGAGAATTGCGGCCGCGATTTGACGTGTATTGTTTGATTGCGACGATAACGGACCATTATTCATGTTATTATCCTATTAACGATCAACAGAGAAATAATACAGATATTTTCTCAGGAAAAAATAGATAATCTTCAAAAGACAATTTCTATTATCGGCGATCCAAGCATCGTCCACCAGATTCAAGCGTTCCTTCGGATGATGCTATGAAAGCGATGCGATGAAATTGCAAAGATGAAAAAGAAAAGAAAAAAAAGAAAGATTTTAAAAAGTAAAAAGAAGAAGTAGAATGGCATTTTTTAGTTTTTAAATGGTAAAAGCTAATTTTATTATTAAAAAGAATATTTCATCAAGGGCTTGATTCAAGAAAAAAAATACAAACACCAATGAGAATAAATTAACTAGGTCTTAAAACCTACACTACACTACCTAAAAAAACTAAAAAGGAAAAGAAAGAATTAAATGCATCTTGGAAACCGATACTAATTTCTCTATGTAACGCCCCGATTTAGGGCCCGAGAGTTTACCGGGTTTGATCTAGGTTTAGTTTCGGGCTAAATTAGATTAAAATACTGATTTTATAAAAAGATGCCACTATTTACAAAAACGACATTAATGAAAATTGAAAAAAAGATTTTTATCTCATTTCTTTTCAAAATAAAAAAGAAAGCTATCACCTTCTTCATAAAGCAAAAAGCTCAAAACCTTTCAAGAGCAAGCATTCTTCATCAAACCTTCATTTGTGGTGATTTCTTCAAGGAAAATGTCTTAAACTAATGACCTTTATTAGATTAAGATAGATTTCAACTTAGTTTTCCATTTACCCAATAATTTCTAAGTTTGCCCTAAAACTCATTATTTCGAAAATGGTAATTTCTTGATTTATTTTCGTGTGGGTATTTTAATGTCATGTTTAAGGGTGTTTTTAATCATGCTTTGGTGTCTTAGAAATATTAAAATGATGGCTAATGGTGGAAAACCCGAAATGGGTATAAAAATGAGATTTTTGGGTTGAAAATATTGAGTTTTTTTTACTTGGTTTTGGGTTGAAAACGTGGTTGGTGGTTCCTTTGATGTTGGGGATGCTTCTAGATGATTTTGGATGTATTTTGATGGTTGAAATGGATGATTTCAGTGTGAGGTTTGTCTAGAATGAAAATGGTGAAGTTATGGATAAAAATTGGGTTTGAATCAATGTGTTTTGGTTGCAAGGAGTGAGTTTCCAGGTTGTTGCTGGTTTACAAGTGTATTAGCTTCTTAATAGTTTATTTTGGGTTGACTTGAAGTAGAGGATATTGATTCGAGTACTTCGGGTGCGATACCGGGTGCTACGGAGGCTTGAGATCGGTGTTTCGGCTTTTGTTTAGGCTCAATCGGTGAGTGAAAACTATTTTGATGTTTTAATTATGCTCAATGAAGGTTTATGGGGTTTGGGTGGAGTCTTAGAGACTAACCTAGACCCAAGAGTAAGTTTATCTAATCTCGTTTTATTTGGTTGATTATTGGCGACCGTGTTTATGTGTGTTGTGGTAATGTTTGTGGATTGTTTTTATCCCGTTTTAATGATTGTTGTGTTGTCGTAGTTGATGTCGAGCCTGACGTGATGGTTAGTGGTTGTTTAACGTGATGTGTAGTCCTACCGGTAGTGACTAGTAGATGAGTACGGTGATGTGTAGTCCCATCAGAAAAATGCTAGTTGTAGTGTACGATGATGTGTAGTCCCTCCAGGTATTGGTTATGCATGCTCATACCATGTTTCGTTTATGTTTGAGTTCCATTTTATCCTTTCCTTAAATGGTTTTGCTTTAAATCTAAGATATATGTTTTAAAACTGCATTGTTGTTGTGTTTTAGAGCTCTGCTTGCTAAGTTTTTAAGCTTATGCTCTGCTTTTCCAACAATGCAGATCGTTAGAGGCTTCGGGAGGCAAGTGGGCAAGGGAGGAGTTCTCGAAGTTCTTGGGTGGCTCAAAGTATGGTCAATTTAGTTGTAATAACACTTAGACAATGGGATTGCTAGGCTAGATGTTAGGAAGTTGGTGTTCAAACTCTTTTATTTTGGCTTGTTAATGTTTTACCATGTTTTAAATGATGATGCTAAGTTATGTTGATGTTTGTTGTGGCCTTGGATAAATTACCTTGTTTTTTGACTTGTTAGTGTTTTCTTGAAACTAAATGTTCTTATGAACTTTGGGTTAAGTTTCATTTTGTTGCTAAAATGTATGTTTGGTGATGTAATTAGAATGTTTTGTATCTAGAATGCTTGTACGATATGTTGCTATGTGGTTTGAGGTGTTTCGGGACAAGTTTGGGGACGTTTGGGGGTGTCAAAACATGTTTTCAAGCCAAACTGTGTGCAGGCGTTTCGGAACGCATGATATGGTTTCGGAACAACCAAAGTTCTAGGGGTACTCGTATCGGAACGAGGGTGGTGCCGTTTCGATACGATTTACCATTGTGAGCCCCTGTTTCGGAACCAGTTCCGATACATTTCGCCACTGTAGACTCCCGTTCCGGAACGAGGTGGGACCGTTTCGAAACGGTTTGGCTTTTACTTTTTATGGAGATAGCCATACTATCAAAATTCAGAAGCTTCCTGAATCTCATTGTCTCTACCCAATCGAGACTCATAACTAATGAAAAAGGAGTGTTGAGCGATCCAAACATCAAGCAGAATGTTTCGCTACCCAGGACTAATTACATCAACAAACAACCATCAACCGAGTGAGGATCTACCTTTGCGTGACCACCGACAAAATCATAATCAGGAACTAGCGCCGATTGAAAACTTTATGCCAGCAACAACCGACCGCTAGGGTATGCTGAATCATGCTACAAGGACAGATGAAACAAAACCACAAAAACAAAGAAAACATGTCACAAGTGCATAAAAAAACGCGTACCACAAAGACGGAAAAAACGTGTGCTATAAAGGCAAAAATTCTTAAAATTTTAAAAAAAGAAATATAAAAGAATAATAAATACCGACGATCGACAACTAATAGCTCATGATTGTCGATCTCCGGTTAACATAAAAAAATTAAAAAAAAAAACTTACGGCGCAAAATTATTAGAGAAAAATAGTATAATTTATACTTGTATTAACTTCTTGTAATCGATATGTATCACTCAAATGTCTTACTTTAATCAAATATCTATTACTTATGTCCTCCTTTACTTCAAATTTATATTTGAGTTGTGTTTGAATGGTTATTAGTTGCTTTGAGTTGGCTGTATTTTGAACCCTACCATTGGGGACTAATACAACAATATGCATATATTTAATTGTTACATCTTTGTTAATTTTAAAATTAGGTTCATTTAAAATTTGAGTAATGTAATCTCTATCAATTTTAAAAATAAAACAAATAAAGGAAATTATTTATGATTTTAACCGAATTTAATCAAATGACAATTCAAAGTGATCTCGTGATTTATTTTTTTATATTTGAAAAAGATATTTGAATAATATAGAATGTAGCATTTTTAAGAAAACCTTAGCCGCTTGCTTGCATTGCTTTCTCTCTAGCCATTCATCTTTCCTTTTTCTTTCTTAATCGGCGGCAGCACTAGCTTTTGGTGATAGTCACAGACAAATTCATGTTTTTCTTTATTTTTTTATATTTAAATTTATTTGTTTTTTTTTCTTCCTGCACATCTTGTTGCGTTTTTCCTCTATTTTTGTGGTACGTTTTTTGACTACTTTTGCGTGTGTTTGGTGTTCGTTAGGTAACCCTCACCGACTCACGACTTTTTTTCTGATTCGTGTTTGTTGGTGATCTTGAATAGTTTGACCCCTTTTAGCTTGTTGATCGATGTAGTCAAAACTGTGTAGTAGATCGTTGCCTCTGGGAATATGTGTGAAAGGTGGTTGCTGATTTTAGAGATTTCATCTAGTTCGTGTTTTGACATCTCCCCAGTGACCATTCCTACAATAGACCGCTAATATTTTCTTTTGTGGTGAGAGGAAGTGTCTGACCTGACCGGTGCAACGCTTATCTTTTCTTTTTTAAGTTTATCGTTTTTGTTGTTTTTGGTTGTTTTGAAATCTTTGATAAGTTGTGTTCTTGTTTTACTTTTATTTATCAATTAAATGCGTAATATATATATATAGGTAAAAGAATTGCACATCCTAATAATAAATTCTATTATCTATTTATATAATTAGACATAAAAAATTAAAGAAGAAAAAAATTAGACATAAAAGAGAAATTCGCTATAAAATCGAAAATATACAAAAGGATTGCGAATTGAGTTATTCATATTACAATTTTCTCTATCCTAATAATAAATTCTATTATCTATTTATATAATTTTATTACTTAATTATAAAGAAATTTAAAGTAAGCATATTTGACCGGTTAGCTAAATTTTTCATTTTTATTTCTTCATTTCTCTTACGTCATGAGTTCTAAGCCTACTAGAAACATTCCCCCTCTTCGCTCCTCTAAGTAGGATTAAGATTGAATTTAAGATTTGTCAAAAAAATTATACAAAAATTTGAACAACAAAAAATCTACATAACTTGTATTTACTTCTTCTTCTTTTTAATATGGCCAGTGAATTTTTATTATAACCAAAGAAGATATCACAATTACAATGCATCCAGGAAGAAAAATAATGAAATTAATCTACCCAAATTTTTTACAACCCAAAAATAAAGACAAGTGAATTTTTTATGGAGATAGACCTACTATCAAAATTCAGAAGCTTCCTAAATCTCATTGTCTCTATCTAATCGGGACTCATAACTAATGAAAAAGGAGTGTTGAGCGATCCAAACATCAAGCAGAATGTTTCGCTACCCAGGACTGATTACATCGACAAACAACCATCAACCGAGCGGGGATCTACCTTTGTGTGACCACCGACAAAATCATAATCAGGAACTAGCGCCGATTGAAAACTCTATGCCAGCAACGATCGACCGCTAGGGTATGCTGAATCATGCCACAAGGACAGATGAAACAAAACCACAAAAACAAAGAAAATATGTCACAAGGACATAAGAAAACACGTACCACAAAGACAGAGAAAACGTGTGCCATAAAGGCAGAAATTCTTAAAAATTAAAAAAAACAAAAACAAAAAAAATAATAAATACCGACGATCGACAACTAATAGCTAATGATTGTCGATCGCCGGCTAACGTAAAAAAATTAAAAAAAAAACTTACAGCGCAAAATTATTAGAGAAAAATAGTATAATTTGTACTTGTATTAACTTCTTGTAATCGATACATATCACTTAAATATCTTACTTTAATCAAATATCTATTACTTATGTCCTCCTTTACTTCAAATTTATATTTGAGTTGTGTTTGAATGGTTATTAGTTGCTTTTAGTTGGCTGTATTTTGAACCCTACCATTGGGGGACTAATACAACAATATGCATATATTTAATTGTTACATCTTTGTTAATTTTAAAATTAGGTTCATTAAAATTTGAGTAATGTAATCTCTATCAATTTTAAAAATAAAACTGCATTTGTGAAAGGACGAAGTATAGTGGATAACACTTTGCTTGCACATGAGTTGGTTAGAGGATACTCAAGAAAATCTCTTTTTCCTCGTTGTGCCATCAAGATTGATCTGCAGAAAGCGTTCGATTCAGTTAGCTGGGACTTTCTTGCGAAGGTGATGGAAGCTATGGGCTTACCTACTACTTTTTGTGGTTGGATTCAAGCCTGTGTCATGACTTCGAGATTTTTAGTCTCATTCAATAGAAGCCTGGTGGGCTTTTTCAAAGGTCGAAGAGGGGTGAGGCAGGGAGACCCATTATCCCCATACTTTTTTGTTAGGATCATGAATGTCCTCTCTTCCTTGCTGAATATTAGGGCAACTAAGGGGATTTTTCAGTTTCATCCGAAATGCAAAAGAGTCACTCTGACTCACTTGTGTTTCGTTGATGACCTATTAATATTCTGCAAGGGTAGCCTAGATTCAAGCCTGAGTGTGGTGAGTATCTTGGACCTCTTCTATGATATTTCAGGCCTGAAGCTTAATGTTGCTAAGATTGAATTCTTTGCTAGTGGTATTATGTTGCGAATTTGGATACTATTTGTTTTGTTACTGGTTTTAAAGTGGGTCAGCTGCCTGTGAGATACTTGAGAGTGCCTTTAGTGACAAGGAAATTACGGGAGAAGGATTGTCTGCCTTTGCTGGACAAGATCAGTGCTAAGTTGAATAGTTGGTCGCATCAAAATTTGAGTTATGGAGCAGGCTGCAATTAATTCAATCAGTGCTATTCAGTATCACGAATTATTGGTGTAGGCAGCTGATTCTTTCTAAGACTGTCATTGGTCGTATTGAACAACTTTGTATGAGATTTTTCTGGAAAGGCAGTGATACGACAGTGCATGGAGCTAGAGTGAAGTCACGTGATACTTGTTTCTTGAAATCAGAAGGTGGTTTGGGCCTTAAAGATCTTGGTTGCTGGAACAAGACATGTATCTTCCTCTTAGTGCGAAACATTCTTGCTGGTCAGGGATCACTATGAGTTGCATGGCTCCAAGAATATGTCTTTAAGGGAGTTGATTTTTGGCTCCTAGAGAGTCAACCCCGTTTTAGCTGGACAGTGAGGAAGATTTTGAAGATGCGTCCTAAAATCAACTCAATTTTCACAGGTGTTTCGAGTTGGTCCATGGTCAATAATGCGTGGATTTATGATAGATTAAGAACTCGAAAAGCGAAAGTTTGTTGGTAAAGATTGGTGTGGTGCTCTTCTCATGTTCCAAAGCATAGTATCATTGTGTGGATGTGTGTCTTGGATAGGCTGCCTACCAAAGATCGTCTTTGCCGTATGGGTATTACATCAAGCGTTTGTTGTGTGTTTTGTGATGGTGGCATCGAATCGAGGAATGATTTATATTTCGAATGCCCTTTTGCGGCTGCGGTTTGAAATGCTGTTTTGCATAAATGTCAAGTTCGTAAGAAAATTTACTTTGGGAGGATGAGTTAAAGTGGGCAATGAAGAGATTAAAAGGGCGTTCTTTCATTGCCCATATACTTAGAATAGCTTGGTCTGCTTGCATCTATACTATCTGGGAGGAAAGGAAATTTTAAATTTTTAGAAGAAGTTCTCGTACAGTTGATGACTTGGTGGACTATGTCAAGGTGGTGGTTAGTGTTAAATTTCAGAATAGATGTATAGACATAGAGGATAGTGTAAATGCTAGATTGTGTATAGAGTGGGATATCCAGTGGGATATCCATCCATAAAATGGTCCCTGATAAATTTATTGTAACAAGTTGTGAATTTTGATGTGGAATAAAATCACAACTCTTATCCAAAAAAATTGAAAATAAAACAAATAAAGGCAATTATTTATGATTTTAACCGAATTTAATCAAATGACAATTCAAAGTGATCTCGTGATTTATTTTTTTATATTTGAAAAAGATATATGAATAATATAGGATGTAGCATTTTTAAGAAAACCTTAGCCGCTTGCTTGCATTGCTTTCTCTCTAGCCATTCATCTTTCTTTTTTCTTTCTTAATCAGCGGCAGCACCGGCTTTGGTGATAGTCACCTACAATAATTCATATTTTCCTTTATTTTTTATATTTAAATTTCTTTGTTTTGTTTCCTTCATACACATCTTGTTGCGCTTTTTCTCTGTTTTTGTAGTACGTTTTTTGACTACTTTTACAGGTGTTTGATGTTCGTTAGGTGACCCTCACCGACTCACGACTTTGTTTTTGATTCGTGTTTGTTGGTGATCTTGAATAGTTTGACCCCTTTTAGCTTGTTGATCGATGTAATCAAAACTCTGTAGTAGATCGTTGCCTTTGGGAATATGTGTGAAAGGTGGTTGCTGATTTTAGAGATTTCATCTAGTTCGTGTTTTGACATCTCCCCAATGACCATTCTTACAATAGACCGTTGGTGTTTTCTTTTATGCTGAGAGGAAGTGTCTGACCTGACCTGTACAACGCTTATCTTTTCTTTTTAAGTCTATCGTTTTTGTTGTTTTAGGTTGTTTTGAAATCTTTGATAAGTTGTGTTCTTGTTTTACTTTTATTTATCAATTAAATGCGTAATATATATATATAGGTAAAAGAATTGCACATCCAACCCCTAGAAGATCCATTTGATCCCAACATCACCTTCTTCATGAAAATATCATTACTTTGCATGAATACAGGGATTATATAAAGTATAAAACAGATTTAAGAGTTGAATAATCAATTTATTCATATATATTGTTTACAAATGCACCTGCCAAAAGAGAAGCATGAACATGTGCTAAGCAATTAGATTGAGGGGCACGCTTTGGGTTGAAACAAGGAGACAACCAAACTGGCTGATTCTTGGTTTAAACAATCTACCACCAGAAAGCTCCAAGAAAAAACAAAGCTTTTTAAGTGCAGACAATACATTAAACAAAGAGTAAAGTGATCCTAATCACCACTTTCTGGCCCTGCATCTTAATCATAAGTGCTATAATTACTGAGTTCTTTTCATATGGAAAAAGTTGACAAGAAAAGAACTTTAAACTCTAGGTTACAGAAGATATGTAATGATGACAATGGTGATTAGGGGTTTGGGATTAGCTTCTTTTGCATGTTAATGATTGGAGATGGTTTGTTTCATGGGTGGTGGATGTGATTAGGGTTTAAGAAGAGAAAATTATGTGTTTGCATGGGGTGGCCTAGGTTTTCTAGTGCCTTGACTTGTGACCTAAGGAACTTTAGGTAATTTGCAGCTTCATCAAGCATTGATGCTGTATCCATCTTGTTCCCACCAGGGACCAGCCTCTGCAAAACCCTAATCCTCTCACTTATTCTTTCCCTCCTTTGCCTTGCAGCCACGGTTTGTGGATCACTCGAGATCTTGACGTTCTTCCTCTTTGGTTTCTCCACCACTTCCGTGCCTAAGTTCACAGGCCTGAATGCTGCGGCTCGGTAAATCATCTCTTTCATTTGTGCAATGGTCTCCGGATCAGGTTCATCCATGGAAGATGAAGCTGATGAACAACTTGGCAGCTGAAAATTTATGTTGGATGAGCTTTGGACCGCCTTTTCTAATCTGGGTTTCTTTGCTTTTGGTTGGTTTTCAGCCACGAGCTTGAAACCACCACCTGTTGCAGAAGTATCAGTGTGGAGAAGATTGAAGTAACCGAAGTTTAGACCAACTTGGCATCTCTTTGATGAACCAGACTTCGTTTCTGATTGTTTGATGCTGTTGATGTTGTTGATGTATTGATCGGAAAAACTCCGTGACACCGGCTCATTGCCGGTGTTCGCGCCGTTGTTTTCCGACTCTCCGGATGAAACTGCAGCAGCAGTAGCAGTAGTAGTACTATTATTGGTAGCAACAAAATTCCATAAGCTCTTACAATCAGAGAATATCATTGAAATCCCATCATCGTCAACTGATGTATCAGTGTTGCTATTAGTAGCCGAGAGCAAGCAATCAAGGGACTCAAGAGAGCTTGTTGTTGTAGCACCATGGACCGCCACGCCGATATCGGAAACCGAAGCCGATGACCGATTCAAAAAGGGAGAAGAGCACCATTCTTGTGTCAAACCATCCCTCCATTTCAGCATACCAAAGTTTGAGGCAACGTTTACAGAATCTGATGCAGGAAGTTCTGTTTGTAGAACCATTTCAGACACTATATCTGAATCTGGTTTCATATGGAGCTGCTGAATTGGATTAATGAAAATATCTTCCGGCAGATTCATCTTGTCACCATAAATGGAAGAATCTGAAATGGAAATTAAGAACCTGTCTTCCACTTCTGAGCAACACCATCCCAAGCCATCCATGTCTGAATCTGAAACTGAATTTGAAAGCAATATCAATAGTTAGAGTAAAACATACCAAATCCTGATCCTACTGCAACTGAATTTGGATCAAATCAAACCCTCTTTAATTCTTGAAAACTGAATGAAAAAACAGAAAAAAAGTTTCAAGAAATTGCCCCCAAAAGGCCAAAACCATCTACCTTGAGCTATTATGGAGGAAACATAGTTGATACAGTAATATGTTTAAAAAGCATATGCTTTCTTATATAGATAGAAAGAATAAAAGAACTAATATTATTATATAATATAACAAATACTTTGTATTAGACTTAAAAGTGAGAGGGCACCTTAGTATAAAATATAATTTCACAAGTTGAAAAGAGGTGCAATCAATAGTGTGGGGTTAGAAAAAGATAAGGTTTTTTGGGTCTGTGTAAGAGCATATATTTCTGCAGATAGGGAGCATTAAGGCAATAGAGAAGCATATTTCAATCTTAACTATATTAGTTTATATATGCATCTTTTAACAGTTTCAACTCAAATTTCAACATTTCTGGTGAATTTCATCAATTAAACAGTGGAAATTAATATGATCTGAGAAAAGGGGGGTTGGAACTTGAAAAAGTAACAGCAGTGACATTTCTTAGGATTGCAAATTTGAACATAAACAACACTAGTGGGGGACTGGCTGAAGTTGAGAGCAATCAAAAAAGATATATTTGCAGGCCACAACAGCAGAAAAGCAAGTTGCTTATAGAATTTGTCTCTCCTTTACATATACATACATACATACATACATGTGTATAAAATATATATTTTCTCTCCCTTTTTCTTTTCACTTTATTAAACATGCAGAGAGTTGAACTTGCAAGAAGGAAAGGAAAGAAAGAGATAAAAAGAAAAGAGAGGGTTTCAGAGTCCTACCCACATGCGCCCCATCATCATTACAGCTCAATGAATGGGTTCCCATTGCCTTTGCTTTCTATATGCTATTGCCAGCCTATACCTTACACATATATACATACATACATACATGCATACATATTGTATTGTCAACTCTCTGGTGTTTTTCTTTACCAAATCAGATAACGAGTGATGATATATATAGGCATTGAATGAGTGTTTTGATTAAAAGAACCCGATTTTCAGACTCGCATCGCACATCTAGTTTTGGTGGGTCAGTCTTTCAGCAAAAATTTTCTGCATACACAACGCCTTAAACTCAAGATACGTTTAAGCGATACCAAGCTGCTTATCACTTGGACCAACCATGTTAGTAATTATCGAACTATGACCTTATTGATAGATATAGGTATGCTGTTTCAAACTTTAATTGGTGGACTTGGATCTTCATCAATAATTTCGGTGCCACCTATTCCCAATCTTTTTCATGCAAAATTTGACAAGGTAAACCGTTTGACTCAAAATCTAATTAATAATTAAGTTAAATTTTATTATAATTTTAGTAGTCAAAAACTATTTGGTAATTATATTTACTTAATTAAAAAATATTTGTATGGAATAAGATTTTTAGTAATCAAGTATTTGACTGTATAGGTATAGAGTAAGTTTTAACACTATGAGAGAATTATTTTGGAAACAAATAATTTTTTTTGTGATCTTTGCGACTATTACAACTATGTTGCAGAGATAATTTTGTTGGGATATCAAAAAGAGATTATGGGATATACCAGCTTTTGAGATGTATATATCGGCTTTTGAGATATTAAAAAAGAGTTTGAGATTTACGCTTTCATGTATCATATTAACGACAATGTCAATTGAATTAAACTCATTCAGAAAGAATAATACAGATTTTTCTAATATGTAAACGTATTCGAGTTGAAAAAAATGAAGGGAGGCCCACATGTTTGATCAAATTGGGGCCTACTATTATTTGTATTTTATGAAATGGGATGGTCCCTCAATCATCCAACTCTAAATTAATGCTTCCTTCCAAAAAAGAAAAAATCGAAAAACTCTAAATTAATGCCGCTACGTCTATAATCCTCCCCCGCGTTATTTCTGCAAAACTCTTAACCGTAGTGAGCACGTGAAGGCAACGCTCGGGATCACACGTGGCGCATCGTGATTGGGCGGTGCCGTAAATGGATAGCCATCTCCCACGTGGGGGCAATCTAAACAATGAAGAGCGTGGAGTGTGGGGACCCCGGAGTTTTTCCATCATCTGATTTGGTGATATTGATGCCCAGTTCTAACTTTCAACGGCTCAGATTGTGATTTGCGTCCACATCACCTAATCCTTCATGTTGATGTCGTATTCTCATATTTCTAAATCAACCTTTTTTATGGAAAAAAAAATTGAAATGTAAAATTCGGAATTAAGGTGATATTTACACCGTCCAAATTCAAATATAATTAATTATCGATATTTATGAAGTATCCATTGTCATTTTTCCATATGGGCAAGTGTATCCCTACTCTTGAGAATACAGGCCGACATTGACAGAACTTGTGAAAGAGTTTGAGGGGTGAATTTAAATTTTTAAAAAATTTAAAGGTTTAAATTAAATTTTTAAAATTTTTGAGAGTCTAGCTAAAATTTTTAATAATTTTAAAAGATTTAATGACAACTTTTAAAAATTATAAGAGAAAATTTAATTAAAATATTTAAAAAAATTTAAAATTTTTGAGAGGCCAGATAAAAAAATTTAAGAGTCAAAATTTAATTTTTCAAAATATAGAGGCCATGGCCCCTTAGGTCTCCACAAGCGTCCGCCCCTAGAGATAGAGTCAGAGAATTGTTTTTGATAAATAAAGAGAAATCAATGAGATACCAATTTAACTACTATAATTATTATGTAACATGTTTAACACCTCGTTTGATGGATTATGATAATTCTAACACGTCAGGCTGTCTTCTAATACTATCTTCGTTGTATCGCCGGTAAATTTATTACGTTCCCGAAAGAATGGTGTAATTGACTTATAATTTTATATGTGGCTTTGCTACCGCAAGAAAATGGAGTAATTGCATGGTCAACTGTATTTTTTAAAGTACACGTACACTTACGGCGAAAGAGATTAATCATTGTTATCGACATTTGATATTTTAATTTCGAAAAAAATATAGAGAAAATGTATATTTTAAATGGGTTTAAATTTGATACACATGTTGTGTAAAACACAAGTCTGCTTATTTATACAATAAACCAAAATTAAACATAAATCTAAAAAAACTAAACCCTAAACCCTGAATTTTAAATACTAACATTAAAATCTAAACCCTAAAACATAAACTTCTAAACTAAACCCTTAAAACTGAAAGACTTGTTTACACAACATGTATATTAAAATTTTTCTATATTAAATTTGGGTAGATAAAATTTAGTGGTTAAATAGTGAAAGAATCAAACAATGTTGTGAATTTAGAAATAGACAAATTGAGAAATAGGATCCGAGTGGATGGTGGAGAATTGGCATTTAGTGGCAATAAGGCAATGGCAATGCGAATTAATGGTGGTCCAAAGAAGCCGGCATGGGGCGCAACATTCTCAAAAGACCTAGAAACTTTGCCAACCCCACCCCCCAAGGAAACGGGTCAGTTTTCAGAATCAGCCCACTATTATTTCAAACACACTGCAATTGAAATTGACTTAACCTAATTAATTCCTACCATCTAGATAAATTGATCAAACCAATTCACCCATTTTTCATTATAAAACTATATATTGTGGTCCATCCATTTGAATATGTTTTCCTGCACGAACCAATTTGTTTCAGTGGTTAAAAAAACGATTGTTGTTCCTAGAGGTCACGAGTTCGAGCACCAGCAGTTGTAGCAGGGTGATTGAGCATGCATTGTCAAATGGTTGAGAGTATATTCAGAACAGATACTACTTGTAATCACCTTAGCTTTCAAAAGAATATGTTTTCCTTGATTATTGATTATATCTGTTTCGGTTAATATTCATGACCGCCTTCTTACTTATTTACTATTTATAAAACAAATAAAAAACTTAGTCGCTCTCTTTTCTTTTTTTATCTATTGTCATTTTTCTTAGTTTTCTTCTTTTTTGTATTGTCGGCGACGACATCGGTCTTGTGGTAGTTTACCGGCGTAATCTGAACTTTTAGCGGAGAAGGTCAGCAAGATTTATTATGTCCATCGCCTTTTATAAATCACTACATAAATGTCTAATTGGATAGAGACAATGAGATTTTTATGATAATGAAATTGAAAGTCGTGTTAAAGGTTTTGGTTTTCTTTAAACCCTTTGGGTTTTCATAATTTTTTTGTACAAGTTCACGGTGGATATAGTCTATGGGTGTGTTTTATTGTACCTTATCTCTAATGAAATTTAACTTTTTTTCCTTAAAAAACTATTTTTCTACTTTAAATCTCAACAATCACATTAACAAAAATTTTCATTCTCGAATTTTTCTATCATTCATACCAAGCAGAACGTTACGTTGCCATCAAGGTTCGTTATCAGCCAAAAGAATAAAAAGATAAGAAGAGGCGCGGATGGGTCGTCGGCAAAGAGAGGTTTGGTTGTGCATGCATGTAGGGAGGATTTGTCACATTCGATGGCTTTATTAAGCTCAACGACCGGGGGTGGCTGATGAAGGGTCCTTGTCCCCCAACGTTTTGTACAAGTAGTGTTTAGTGATTATGGAGATAATCCTAAGAATTCCCCGGCCACCATGAATCATGATGCCGACCTCCATTCTAAATCAAACCCTTCATGAAGTACGAGTACTTCAATTTAATATCGTACCACATATTCGATATATTTTCGTACCAAAGGTATATTAAGTACGACTTAAGTACTCCCCAGTATTTTATCTCTTTATTTTTTTTATTCTTTTATTATCTCACACTTTTTCTGTCTTTTTCTTGTTTCTTTTCGATATTATTTTGCTCACATGAATCAACTATAAGTACATAAGTGTGATGCCTTACTCCCACGATTTTTGCATGACTTTTTATTTTTATATTTTCTTAAAATATAAAATTTATTTTATATTTTTCGTACTCTAATTGTACCTGTACTCTGTAATTTTAAAAATTACCGTTTTTCGTCCTCGTTTCTGTATTCGTATCCGTATCTAAATCCGTAGACCCTTTATGCCCCACATGATCTCCCCAATCCGCATTGCCCAGAGTAGGAGGGCAGCAGAAATTAAAAATAAACACAACTGCAAACCTCCCAAGACCCAAGAGGGATAGAATTAGGGACATCTATGATCTACCCACCTACTAAATAAATGCTTTGCTTGGGGGCATGTTTCTTCATCCTCTAATTTTCATCTATTTCCTATGGGAAACTAGGGATTTGACTTCATTATGCTTTCCCTGATTCGGAAAATATCTTCCTCCGATTAGTTATATCCAAAAAATTCAATCCGATTAAACACCGCTATTTAATAACTTGATTAATTAAGTTTTGATTAGTTCAATTAATAACCGAACCGGCCGTTTAAACACCGTTATTTAATTTATTTTTCCTCTAAAAGGTCGCAGATTGTTGATTATCTAAGGAGTTCTAAGAAAAATAACCTTAACTAGAACTAGGTTCGAGAATATAATACTTAGATATGTTGTATTCAAGTAAGGTCGTGAATAGAAAGATTTTTTTTATCAAGACAGAAATTTCATTAAAAGGAAGAACAACGTACAGAACACAAATATTAAAGCATGCACAAACACATATACTAAAGGGATCCTGCGAAGTCTAAAAAAACCCAAACAAGCAAGCAGTTAACGGCGGCAGATGGAAGAGCCAAACATCTTAATTCCTTTTCAGATCTACCCTACGAGAAAATTTCGACAGTCGAGTTAAATCGACTGATATTTTATAGGGTCGGGCTGAAGTAGACGGCGAAATCAGACTGCAATGGTTGGTAATGGGCTGATTTCGACTAATTCGTTTCTTGAAAAAAGATAAACCCCAGAAAAAGCCCAAAAAAAAAATATTGACTATTGAGCAGGTTTGAAGAGCCAAACATCTTGAAAAAGGATTTGAAGAGCCAAACATCTTGAAAATAGTCTTTCTGATAATTTGAACAGTTGTGATTGGAGAAAAGTGCCAATTACGTGTTTATTATATATCGCAAGTTCATTCAAGCAATGAGTCAAATGAAAATATTTTAACAATTGAGCAGGTTGATCAGAGCTGCTCACTGCTCTATTTCTCTTTTCTTTAAGTCTCGGGTTCAAGACTCATAGGAATATTTTTTTCCCTAAATTTTTTTCCTCCCCTCTAGGTAGAAGTAGGTAATCTTTGTAAAAATATATATATATTTGAACAGTTGTGAAATAATTGGCTTCCAGCATTTGGTTGCTAACCTTTAATCATCGTGTAATGATTTTTGCTTAAGAAAAATATTTTGATATACAAGCTTGTGTAACATTTTAATTTTAGGGTTTAGGATTTTAAGTTAGTATTTAGATGTTTAGTGTGTAGGGTATAAAATTTAAGATTTAGGGTTAGAATTTAGAGTTTTAGAGTGCTAGAGTTTGAGATTTAGATTTTAAATTTTATAGAATGGTTGTGTAATTTTTTTAAACAGTTTGTGTATCAAAATATAACCATTTGCTTAATGGTTGGTGTTTTATTCTTTTTAAGGGAAATTATCTCAAGTTCAATCCTCCATGTTGCTAATTTAGTTCTTAATTTTTTTAATCAATCATATGGCTACATGTGTCACCAACTGGTTAAAGGAAAATACTAAAACATTTCTAGTTACAACTAGGACTAAATTAAAATGATTTGTAAATATTGGGGTTAAATTTTTATAATTAGGATTAAATTAGTTGACTGTGTAAATATGAAGAATTAAATTAGGATTTTCTGTTTAATTTTCTAAGTCTTTTCAATGACGGCACACGTAGTATGTATTACTGGTGTTCGAACCCATGTTCCAATGAATGATAAACATCTACCTTTGCCACCAGGACAATGGGATGAACAAATGTGAGTATTTTGTTAATCCGATGTTGTTGTATTGTATTAAGGACAGTAATATATGTCCATTTATATTTCTTGTAAATTTCTAAAACTAAAATTCCAAAAAATATTGTCTGCAAAATCAGTTGAGATTCAACGAGAGAATAGGTTCAGAGATTGAGACTAACCATAACTTATTGATTTCATCTTCCCAGAACAATCCCCCCAGAGGAATTATGGACATTGCAGCACCAGCTTCAAACAAAACACAAACTCAAAGACTGTCTCCATTCTGACACTCTAAAAGGCAAAAACAGACCAGATTTCTACTTGTTCCCAAATCCAAGGTTTCACCTTTTGCTTTTTCTCATGTTTGATAACTTGTTAGAAGTTGTAATAAGAAAAGCATTCATTTTTACATGTTGTGTTTATTATCTTGGAGATCACCTAACAAATCGAAATTTTTTTACATACCCAAATTGCAGACTTTGCTAGTTTATATCAGTGATCTGTTCGTTTCTGTATATGATGTGTTTGCAGATGTTTTGATCTTAAAAAAGGGTGTTTCTTGGTCTGGTTTATAGAGGGAAAACAGAACCAGAAAAGCATTAGGGATTGAGGATGATGCAACCGAGGATGTTGGGAATGGAGGAAGGTAAAGACCAGGCTTCTGTAATAAGAGCAAACATCTCGAGGACATTGCCTTTGAGACTCCTCCTGTTTTGTTTGTTTTTTTCGGTAATGGCCATCGGGATGTCGATCATCTGTATGTATTCCGTTCGATTCTTTGTTTTCCAGCAGACAGGCATTGTAACACCGTCTGGTTTACGCCCGTGGTTCGACGAGGAGACCGATACCATAGAAAGATGGATTAGGCCCCCATCAAACTTGTGGCATTCAATCAGTGACAATGAACTACTTTGGAGAGCTTCATTTGTTCCTAAAATCAATGAGTATCCTTTTATGAGAGTCCCCAAGATTGCCTTCATGTTCTTGACTAAGGGGCCATTGCCATTGGCTCCTCTTTGGGACAAGTTTTTCAAGGGGAACGAAAGGCATTACTCGATATACGTCCATGCATTGCCGTCTTATGTTGCCGGTTATCCATCATCGTCTGCTTTCCGTGGGAGACAAATTCCAAGCCAGGTATTAGCAAATCGAGTTACATTAACTTCTTTCCTTTCCTTTCCTTTTTGGTTGCATATGGGGCCTAATGTTGCAAGTTGTTGTCTGAATATGCAGATGGTGGAGTGGGGAAAGATGAGTATGTGCGAGGCCGAGAGGAGACTCATTGCGAACGCATTGCTCGATATCTCCAACGAGTGGTTCATTCTCTTGTCCGAGTCTTGCATCCCTCTGTACAATTTCAGCATAACCTATCACTACATATCGAGATCAAAATACAGCTTCATGGAATCGTACGATGATCCCGGACCTTACGGGAGAGGCCGCTATGATTGGCGAATGGAACCGGAGGTCAAACTGAGCCAATGGCGCAAAGGGTCTCAATGGTTCGAAGTTAACAGGATGCTTGCAGTTAAGATAATTGAGGACACCAAATACTATCCAAAGTTCAAGGAGTTTTGCCAGCCGGTTTGTTATGTGGACGAGCACTATTTCACCACAATGTTAACCCTCCAAGTGCCTCACCTCTTAGCCAACCGGACCCTTACATGGACCGACTGGTCGAGGGGCGGCGCTCATCCAGCCACATTTGGGAAGGATGATATGACTGAAGCTTTCTTTCAGAGAATCTTTGAAGGTCAGGAATGTCTTTATAATGACCAACCTTCAACTGTTTGTTTTCTTTTTGCTAGGAAATTTGCTCCCAGTGCTTTGGAGCCTTTATTAGGATTAGCGTCCAAAGTTTTCGGATTTTGAACACGGATTTAGGTGCAAGTGTTGGATAGGGACATGCGTCCGGCACGAGTATGCCTCGTAACAATGTCAATATGGACATCAACCAAAAGTACTTCAAAAAAGAGAAGAAATTCCATTGGATTGTATCTGATTACATAGGTTTTAACCAAGATTGATAATCAAGGTGATTTTTGAGCTATGCAATATCCGGTCTATGTTGCTAATTCGACACTCCAGCCTTTGGAAAGGCTATATTCGACACTCACTATCGAGTCTGAGTAACATAATCTTCTTCGATATAGGTGAGTAAATATAACCGTCGACAGATCCTCCCATGTCAAAGGCATACCTATATTCGACACTCACTATCGAGTCCGAGTAACATAGTCATTTAATACAGGTTTAAGCTTCAAACATCATGCCACAAACACTGACACCAACATGGCAACCTCTCTACCAATGCATTCTTACAGGGATTTTAAAGGCACCAGCTCGTTTATATGAAACACAAACAACATATACATTAGAAAGCAAAATCCAAATCAGTCAAATGTACATACAGAATAAGATCTTTAAGCAGCAGTTATAATCAGAAGTATAATTGTTTATCATATATATCACAAGCTCATTCAAATGGATTCCAGCATTTTCTTTAACCTCTAGCCTTGAGCTCCGCAAGCCGCCTAGACAAATCATCCTCTTCAACCTTCTCCTGTGTCTTGGTTGGGACGGCATGAGCGGCTGGCTGCGGCAACCCGACCGAGACCTCCAATCCATAGTCATCGGCAACTTGCTGCATCAAGCTGTTGACCTCACCTTCTGGTGTGGATAATGAAGTAGAGCCAGCCATAGCACTCTCCATAAACTCTGCTTGAACCTCCATATTCACAAACTGCTTCTCAAATTGATCCATTGTCTCAGACATTTTCTGCAAATTGCCTGCAACAAGAAAAACCCTCAAATTTGACCACTTTCACATCAAAATTAATTTACAATATGTTAAAAAACAAAACTTTTTTTAAAAAAAAAAATGAAATTTATCTATCTTCATAATATTCTTAATCTTAAATACACCAAAATAAGAATGATTTTCTTTTTGCTCTCCTTTAGTTCAAGCCTAAACATACCTAACTAATAATTCCCAAAATTTATTAGCATCCCTAACCCTAACAACCACAAAAGAAGAAACAAAAACGATGAAGGATTTAAAATTTAAATTTTTACGGAGGAATTACCGGTGGATAAGGAAGATTCAAGTGACTTGACGATATTAGCCATGGACTTGTTGACGGTGGTCATCTTAGCCTGGGTATCGAGCCTGGAAACCACAGCATCGAGTCGGGAGGCAAGCCGGAGGTAGTTCATCTGCTCAGTGCGCTTGCGGATAGCATTCTCGGCGTAGATCCGAGCCCCATCCATGTTACCTTTCTCGATGGCCTTCTTCACCTTCAATTTCTCGGATTTCTCTTCCTTCTCGCACTTCCTCGCCTGGCGTTGCAGCGATTTGGACGTGAATTTCAGCTCCATGATCTGGTTCAGGAGCTTCTCGGTGTTTCCCATGGATGGATTGTTCGTTTGTTTGCAGAGTAAGATTCGATTCTGAGAGGGATTTTCAGAAATTAGGGTTCAAAATTTGTGTTTTGATCGACTTTGATGTCTTTTTGCTTCTTGAATTCCACTCTCCTTAAAAGGGATAAAATACGCAAATAGTTTATCAATATAGGACATTTTCCGTTTAGTTTTTCTAACTTTAAAAGATTAGAAAATGATCCCTTAGTTTTTTTTTTAAAAAAAAAACTAACAATTGATTGATATAATTAAAAGGATTTTAAAAAATTAAGCATTTATTTTAAATAAATTAATATATATCCCACTCTTTTTATATGCTATGTGACGGTTGCAAGAAATTTTTTAAATTCTTAAAAAAAAATCGTGATATTTTTTTCGCCGACTGTAGTCTTTGATTGTTTTATTAGTTTTGTATATAAATAAAATTTATATTTGGTAATGAATATTTTATTTTTCTAGTTTTTTTTGCTTTATCATATTTTTTTCACATCTATTTTTATGATAATTCTTTTGTATGTTTTTTACGACAAATATTTCGTCTGTTTTTATAGCAGTTATAGTATGTCATTGTGACAGTTATTTATCTTTTGACAGTTCAACGTTTGAGTGACGATTTTCAACGAGCGTTCTTGTTACCGAAGGAGGTCAGTATGTATATGTTTATGATTCACTTATGTGGTTGTGTCGATATGCTAAGAACAAGTAACGAAAAAAATTACTTTTTTCATAGAGGATTTTGGTCAAAGTAGTTGGTTGTTGCATTTCATTCAGAAGATCATTCTAATCATTCTGAAAGTGATATGTTTTGTATTTTAATGTCTTTCACACCTTTAGAATTTTATTGTATTTATTTTTACACATTGAATTTTTAATGTTTGCGGTGTGATCAGAGGCAAACCGTAGCCATAGCCAGTGGGGGCCTTGGCCCCCTCAAAATCTGACAAATTAGTTTTTAGTCCTTTGAAAGTTTTAAACTTTTTAATTTGGCTCATTCAAAAAATTTAAAATTTGTTATTATATTTCAATTTTTTAAAATATCTCAACTAAATCCCCACCTAAAATTTTTAAAATTTATCATCAAGGCTCAAAAATTTTGAAAATTTTATTTAAACCCCTAAATTTTAAAGAAAATTTTAAATTAAATCCATCAAAAAAAATTAATTTTAATTTAAGCATCTAAAAATTTTAAAATTTTTAAATAGGCCCCTCAACTTGTGTTACCAAGATCCGCCCCTGAGTGTGAATACCTTTGTAATTCTATCACTTAAAATATAATCTAGTTTAATTCAAAAAAAAAGTTATTGTATTGATACAAAAGTGTATTAATCATAACATTTTAACAAAGGATTTAACTATAGGTGAAAATAAGTCGGGTTTTTTATTAATATGAATTCGACTAAAAATATAAAGTTTTTATTTGAACTCAAGTCAAATTTTAGGATTATAACCAACTTCAACCCAACCTGAAATAAAAAAATATTTCAGATCAGATTAAATATTTTTAGGGTAAACTACTGCGTTGGTCACTTATGTTTCACTTTAGTACAGAGTTGGTCACCAATTTTGAAAAATAACCAGTAAGGTCACTTACGTTTTCGGGGCGTAAACTTTTGGTCACTAACCGTTTAATGCCGTTAAAATTTAACGGTTTTTTGATCTGGCAGTTGAAAAAATAAGGGTAAACTACTGCAATGGCCCTAAAATTCCCAAAATTTCAGAAAACCCCCAAATTCATAAATTCTTAAATCCTTAAATACCTAAATCCCTCAATCTGGTCACTCTTGCCGTCGTTGGCCACGATTTCGGCGACGGAATGGAGCGTCCTCCTTTCTCCCAAACACCCATGCACCAATCGTCGTCGTTCAATCGTCGCTTGTTGTAAATCGATCGAATAAATTTTTCTAATATTTCAACCTTCGTCCGACATTTTGCACTACTCCGATCAATTTTTGGCAGCGGCGTGGTAGGGTAAACGATCATGGTGGTCCGGCGACGGATGTGGTGGGTGGCGGCGTTACAGTCGGCGACGGAATCGACTTAAATCGCGATTTAAGTTTTGGTGAGTTGGGGATTTAAAATATGAGGGTTATTTTGTGAATTTTTAAATTTTAGGGATTTTTTAACTGCCAGATCAGAAATTCGTCAAAATTTAACGGCATCAAATAGTTGGGTGACCAAAAGTTTACGTCCCGAAAACGTAAGTGACCTTACTGGTCGTTTTTCAAAATCGGTGACTAACTCTGTACTGGGGGAAAATATAAGTGACCACCACAGTAGTTTACCCATATTTTTATTATAAATTTGAATCTAATCCGATCAAAATCCGTCGGGTCCGAGTCACATGTCCAACTACAAAACTTGTGTAAAATAAGAGGGCTGAGGGAGATTAAAGAACAAGGCCAAACGGGTGCGTTTTAAGTTGGCTTTTCCATTAGGTTTTTATGGAGCTGAAGTCCATGTGAAGTGTGAACTGTGAGCTTCGGTCATCTTCATCTGGGAGAGGAAAAGCCGAATCAAATCCCAAAAACACAAAAACATAAAAGGAGTTCTCAACTTCATAATCATGACTGGTAATTCCTTTCTTTACTTCATCATTTTGTAAAAATTGATTTTTGCAAATCAATTTCTATCCTTGAATTGCATATCATGTTTGTTAAGACTGCCCTTCAAGTATCTCCAATGGAGTGATTGAGTTATTATTTTTCCTTTTAATTTCTCCTTAGAGTTCATTTCTTTTTCTTTTTAACGGTTTCCTGCAATCAATTTCCTTTTGTTTCTTTAAAGAGTAATGCAAGGGAATTAGCTTTTTTAGGTGATCAGAGATACCCAGCATCTGCAATGGAAAATTTTTGGGGTTGAAGTTGAATGTTCTTGCCTTGTTTTTAATCATTCTGGAGGGTTTTGAGATCTGGGTTTTGTAAGATATCATCAGATTTACCTTATAATGTTTGATTTTTTTAAAAATCAAATCTAGTATCAATGATGCAAAAGTGGTAAAAGTACAATCTTTGAAAGGAGCTCAGGCACAGATTGGTGGTTCAACTTGACAGTTGACACATTGCCCATCAATCAGGTTGTAGGAGAACTAACAAATATAGTTACACTAGTCATAAAAGATACAACTTTACTTCCCAAGCAGCTACCAAGGGAATGAAATGTGGTTAATCTAACATTTACTAATATTGATTGAATCTTATTGATCATTTGAGGGAAGAATGTGATGCTGTTTTGAGATAGGTTCATGGTGTACTTCTTCAACATAATTTCATTTATCTGAATTATGTTTACAGACCACGTGCAGGAGCAAGAGGATGAAATCGAAGCCCTGGAAGCAATACTTATGGATGAATTCAAAGGTTCATCCTTTCACCTTTCTTTTGTTGAGCTTGCCTTTTTTTTCTCTGTGCTAAAATTTCCTGTACCCTCCTGACCTCTAATGGTTGTTGCTTTCGTATCAGAAATTCATTCTGGTGAGAGTGGGCTAAACACTTCAAAGAGGTGCTTCCAAATAACATTAACTCCTCAGGTGTGTTTTCTCCCAGGAATAATGTTTCTGCGTTTTCGTTATGAGATTAGCCTTTCTTTATAATCCATTGATTCTAGTTTTTCGTGGTGGTCCTACAGTGTCATGGACTAGTAGAGGTAGAGTTGTTTTTTTGGAGTAATAATTCTCGTCTAAATGTTTTAGAGTTTTTGGGTTTGGTTTATTTGGCTACTGTATGAACATCATTATTCATTCTTCACGACTCTTATCCTTTGGCAACTATTTTTCCTTTCAATAGTTCACTTGTTTTGTGTTTGACAGGATGATGATGCAGATCAATCAACTACAACACCAGGTTTTACTTTTTATGAATCAAACAAATTGTTGCATACCATATTAATGTGCAGCGACATTTATATGCAGACATAAACAAATAAATTTATAACATCAAATTTGATTCAATTTGTTAAATTTTGGGAATTCTTTTTGCTGCCCTTAGTTTCATGATTGTCTGTTTCTTTGTGAACATAAGCTGTTGTCCTAACTTCTTTTGCAGTTCTTCTGGGTTTGATTTTCTCGCATACTGAAAAATATCCAGATGAGCCTCCCCTTCTGAATGTAAAAAGGTCAGTATGTCCTTTCGGTGCAACACACCAGTATGCATGACACAATCTAAAGAGATATTCACAGACCCCTGCTTTCTCAAATCATCTGAGAAACAAAATTTGTCCCGTCTGAATCTAATTTATCCCTTTCTTGATGGGAAGGATGGAATAGCTTTTAGTCAAATGGCTCTGCCATAAAAGTAAGAAGTTGATTATGAATTTCAGCCATCAGATTGAAAATTTTCCATCCTCTCGCCATTCCCTTTTCCCGACCTACTAGCATTAGCAAAATCTTAATCCCTCTTTGTGACACAGTTGGTGTTTTTAACATTTATCTTTCAAGCGAGTTGGTGACTACCATTTTGTGCAAGTTTCTTGCTGATTGCTTTATCAGTTCATAGGAATTTATCTTGAATGTTTGGGATCTTGTTTAGAAGATCTTTGCACCTCATGATCTTGTTCTTCCTTATAGGCTGTTTTAAGTATCCTGTTTTTTTCATTTCATTTTTCCAGCATACGGGGAGTACACACCAGTGACCTGAAAATTTTGAAGGAGAAACTTGAACAAGAGGTAACTTATCAGGGATTTATGTTTTGCCATATTAGTGGAGTTTATACAATTTACTATTTAAGCTTAGTAAAGCTTTCAGGAATTGTTCTTCCACAAGTTCAGTTTTTGCTCTTAATAGCGTTAACATCATGTTTTTCCCCAGCCCCTGTCACCACACTCTAAAAATGTAAATTCTCCTGATCGGAGGTGTTAAACTGCTAGAGAATCTCATATTTGCCAAATCTTCAGCTAATTGAACCCTTGTCTCACATCTTTAGCAGGCAGTAGCATCTGGTTAAAAAATTAATCTTCCTTCATACTGGAAGGTTGCAGTAAGAAGTGTTATTTTCAGTTGGCATGCTGAATGCTGATTAGTACCTTTTTCTTATATGTAAAATGGTTATACAGCTTAAACTGTCCAGGTTGTGCAGATTTAACTTGATTTTGTACTTTACAGGCATCTGAAAATCTTGGAATGGCTATGATTTACACTTTGGTTACATCAGCCAAGGAATGGTTATCTGAAAGATATGGCCAAGATGCAGATGCTGACAATGTTGAAGAAGAAGAATCAATAAAAGACGAGGTGTGGCCATTTACTATGTTGTTTAAATTTCCTCTATTCTTGTGGTCTGATCACTGATGTTTACTAGATTCTTTTAGTAAATATAACTTTTATTTTTGAGTAATCTTTTAGCAAATTCTTTTGGCATTCGTATACAGTTTCCACCTGCCATGGAATGTTTATGTTTAATGTGCATGGACACATAGGTCTTTAGAAGAATTACTTGCATGCCTTAATAT
This sequence comes from Hibiscus trionum, assembly GCA_030270665.1. Lineage (NCBI taxonomy): Eukaryota > Viridiplantae > Streptophyta > Magnoliopsida > Malvales > Malvaceae > Hibiscus > Hibiscus trionum. Next base: position 1,764,127 of record BSYR01000021.1, on the reverse strand, counting down.
ACAACAGCCTTGACCTATAGAGTGATTGTTGTTTTCGGTCTAAGGTGGTGCAATGCCTGCTATAGTTGCCATGGTGTTTGCTGGTGATGCCTACTTGAGAGGAAGGATAGATTTCAAATTTATGCTTCAAACGCATAACTATTATAGCTTGTGCCCAATAAACTTTTGTCATTAATGGGTCTCTTATCTGAACATTAACTAGAAGCATGGGAGATATGGAGTTTTTTTAAATGCTTGCTAGTAGAAAAAGAAAAGGTGTATAGCAAAGCTCCTGGATTGCAATGTTATTAGTGTGTAAAATGAATCTCAACCAACATCGGCTAGAATGTTGGACAAATTGAACTGTGAATTTAGGATCAGTTTATGCTGTCAGGACTCTGAATTTAGGAAAGAAAGTGCTAAGATTCCAACGATATACTATGCTGGTTTGCTCTACAGCCATAGTTTTGGACAATTCATATTTACATAATATAAGTCTGCTGAACATGAGGAACAACATGAAACTCTATGCTAATTATGATCACAAATCAGAATGCTGTTGAAGTTTGAGGGCACTATGTTTTCTCTTAATAGCAGATATTAGTCTTTACATGATGGAAGCTATCTGACCTTCTCCGTCCTGCAGGTGATTGTTCCGCATGGAGAGCCTGTTACTGTTGATACATTTTTGGCATGGAGAGAAAGATTTGAGGCAGAGTTGGCGCTGGAGCGAGCCAAGTAAGTTGGTTGTTGAATGCCTTTGCCCTTTTGTACATATGTTGTATATGGATATGCACACTGAGAATATCTTAGTTTTTTTTTTTTTTATCAAATCTGCAAGTATGGTAGTACTAAACATGCTAAAGATTCTTCTGTTTGTTTTATTGTATGAAGTTTATCCTTGCAATAGAAGTGGTTGACACAGGACAAGATGTAGAGGCACATTATATGGGCTCCCCCGTAAGGGTTCCATGCCATCAAGAAAATAAATAAATAACTGGATTGCAGTTTCTCTTCTTCCACACTGAGACACAATTCATATCATAGAGATATTCCTTGAAAAAGAACAAAAACAAAAACCCTGGAGATTTTTACCTTCCAAGTGAACTTTGTTTTGTGAGAGATGACTTGGTCTGTTAAAAATATTCCTTGAACAGTAGAACCTACATTGCTCGAACATGGATATCAATGGCAGACATGAGTACACTGCCAACGTGCATATATAGATAGTTTGCCTAGTTTTCCCTTGTATTTGGAGAGTCGCACCTTGTAGCCACTATCACTTGAGGTGTTTGATATGGATGCTTTAGAAAAATAGTCAACAACGAAACCTGGAATGCAGAAAATAGTCCCATTCTAGTTTTCCCTCGTCTTGTTTAGTGTATGGAAAGCTTTTGTAGATTTTTCTGGTTAATCTGCCTCTTCATTATGATGTTTTACATGGAAAAAAGGAAAGTTATATATCTATGCTACGAAAATTGGAAGGCATATACTAAACTGTCACAAATAAACTTCCCATGCATCAATTTTCAGGCTAATGCCCGAGTCTGCTCTTACGGTAACTAAAGAAAAGAGGCTCTCAGGCAGGCAGTGGTTTGAAAGTGGAAGAGCTACTTTGGTAACTTATTTTTCCTCTCTAATCTCTATGACATTGTGGACATTATATCTATATCTTTGCCAATTTATTACCATGGGTTTAGTTGGAATTTAGGGACAAACCCATCCTTGTTTCCTTTAAATTGGCTAATAATCTCCAAGGATTAGTTCGGGTTTGGGATGATCTATTTCCGATTGTCATTCTGTTGATTAATGATTATTTTCTAACCTGTATTTCAACGATTTGAGAATAGAATATATAATTGTGAAACCACTATTAATTCTATGAATAGGTTATATCTTTCCCTTGAACCTGAGGCTTAATGATCCTAATCAGAAAATTTATGTTAGTATTAAAAGAATAAAAATGCATATGCAAGAAAATGTATTTAACTAAATTCAGCCAAGGGGTTTAATTGGATTAATCGACTCCTTTCTATGTTGAAAGCAATCATGAATCAAGGGAGGCCGAATGCATTTTTATCATTGTGACTTCCTCTTCTGCAGAAAGGTGCAACTCATGTTAATGAAGAATCCGAGGAAGAAGACGAGGAAGATATTGATTTTGATGATGATGATTTCGAAGGTGAGTCCTTTGGCAACCAATCACGCAATGGCATTTGATAGTGCCAAGACACTCGTATTAAATGGTTTCACAGTTTCATTGCCAAAATGAATGAAAGAAAGTTTTTGATCACTTTGGTTTATTGCAGATGATGAAGAAGAAGATATGCTTGAGCACTACCTTGCTGAGAAGTCTGATTCATCCACACACTCTTCGAAGAGAGCTGCGTAAAAGAAAGTCTTGCAGTTTGAGAATTAAACATCTTTTATCAACTTATATCGATAAGTGGGAACCGCGGTTAACTTCGTTTTAATTTTAAGTATAGTGGCCAGGAAGGGATTGGTTGAAGGAAATGAATTTCTGTTGTAACATTGTGTTTCTGTTTGAAGCAGCACTTATAATGTAAAAAAATCACCAATTTTGCATATTGAATGCTTTTCTTGATGAAAGGGATAAAATGCACTAAATTTATGCCAAAATCCAAACAATAAACAGATGCCTGGTCACCAAAAAATTGATGTATGTAGCTCCCTGTAGGCTGTAATAACAAGTTCCATGGTTGGTCACCAACTCTGCAATCTGAGCTGCCATGGAAATTACCTTGAAATGAGAAACACGATTGAATCAAGAAAAATCATGCCTTTGGAAATGTCAAGAGATCCTGACAAATGCCTTCGTGAAGTAGAAAAACAACAGAAAATGAAACCTAAAAAAATTAGGATGAAAAAGTGGCCATTAAGGTTTCAAAATTTGAAGGGCTGAGTCCACTGATATGGAGCCATGAAATGGGGCAACATGAAAATAGTGGAAGTTTACTTTGGATAAGGGTGAGCAAAACTCGACTTGATTCAAAAAAAAATTAAAATATAGTTTGAGTTGTAAAATGGAAACTCGAATAACTCAAAAAAATAGTAATTAGTAGATTTATTTTTAAGTTTGAGTTGAGTTCCTCAATTTTACTCATATAAAAAATGGATTTATATCCAATACACTAGCGGTGGAAACTTTTATTTTCCACAAACGCCTTAGTTTTAGGGTTTACGGATTTAGTTTAGGGTGTAGAGTTTAGGGGTTTGGGTGTAGGGGTTTAGAATTTAGGGAGAATGGTTAGAATTTAGGGGTTAGGGTTGGGATTTAGAGTTTAAAGGTTTAGGTCTTAGTGTAATATGTTGAGGGTTTAGGTTTTAAATATAAACTCTAAATTCTAACCCTAAACCCTAAATTCTATTCACAATCCTTAAAATCTAAACTAGTAAACCTAAACCCTTAAACCCTACACCCTAAATTGAATCCCTAAACCCTAAAATTAAGGCACTTGTGGAAATTTTTAGTTTCCACCGCCAGTGTATCAAATAATTATCCTAAAAAAATGAAGAAATATATGCCACATATGAAAAAATATAAAGAAATATATATATATATATATATATATATATATATATATATATGCATATATTATATGAGTAGAGAAAGTTATTTAAATTGGAATGAAATCGTACTACAACATGATAAATAATTACAATTAAATTTATATAGAAATTCGAAAACTTGATTCGACTCGAACTAGACTCGAATTTCATAAACTTGACTCGAATCAAAAATATTTCAAATAAAGTTTAAGTTGTAACATCTGACGCATCAACTCGAATAACTCAAAATTTTTTGACTTGACTCGATCTAATGCTCACCCAAACTTTGGACTAGTTTTTGAAGTGTTCAAATGGTAATCAAGTCATTTTGCATAAAGATATGTTTCGAGTCAAATTATTTTACTAGTCCCCGTACTATGCAAAGTTATGAATTTAATTATCGTACTCTAATTTGATCTTTCTTAATACATGTAGTTTTCAGTTTTGAAATTTCAAATCTTGATGCATATCGTATATATTAGTCCAATTCTAGGCTATTATGCATAAGCTGAAAACTTAATCCATGCTTTTTGTGTGCAACTATCTCGTATCTAACTCTTTGATTTCGGATATTGTAGGTGTCCATTTGGCCTGTTAAAATTAAGGTTATTCATGGTAAGTTAATCATACCGTTTAGCGTAAATGATCGGTTAACCATTATAGCGGTTATTGAATCGTAATCTCACCATTAAAAAACGATAAACTTTCTTCAACCTTGTGGTTGATTGCAGATATGAACCCATTTCAGCATGTCTTTCAAGTCTGGTTTATGGTATTCAGAGCAATGTTTGATGGATGGATGTTTTTGTGCCGGTATTAGTGTTACGATACCGAGACTACAGTTAACATTGCACCAATAAAAGTCATTCAAATCAACTGAGAAGAGAAGCAAGAAAGATACATTTATCTAAAACTAAAGGATGAAGTTCCAAACATGACAAAAGAATCAATAAAAAAAATTGCACCAATAGTTTTGACAGCTCCTTCCCACCATGATTTCCAGTTAAAAAAAAAAAAACTACATTTACCTTAAACCTAAGTGGCAAACATAGAAAACATCCTTTGGTTTTCTTGTAGGAGAGCTACAATCACATTTGCTGCTAACTTCATCCCAACACAAATCTAAAAACATTACTCCATCTTCTATTTTAAAAGAAGATGGAAAAGAAACGAATGGAATTTTTTGGGGATCGAGAGAAGAGGAGGGCGAGACACAAGATAACGAGAATTAAGCTGTGCACACCTGGGAACGGTGATAGGTTCGCATCCTCATGGATCTGTGACAGCCATTTCTTGTTCTTGAGACTATCCCGCGTGCTAGGGATTTTGGGGAATACTGGGGTGTGGGACTCATTTTAGCCTTTAATTCACTGCTTGGAGGGGACGGGAAAAGAGCTTTCGCCATCAACCGGAAAGAAAAAAAAGTTAAACCAAGCAAGTACACTTCTTGGATCGTCTTTATGCATAGTACATGTATAAGCTGTTTGCAGCAGCACAGGCAATCAAGTTTTCAGTTGGGTGCCATGCTAGGTGCAGCAGCTTTGTAGTGAAATCAAAAGAATTTCCATTCGCATCAACTCCGGGAGTCTCTGATCCTGATACGACAAACCATAAAAGCTTCAGAGTACAAATCAACTGAAAAAATTCATTAAACTGTTCCCTGCACCCTAAGAGTCCGAGGAAGAAAATAGTCAAAAGAAGGAAACAAATGAACAACAAATCATAACCTCTTCTGACAACACGTGTTATACTGCTTAGGGGTCTGGAAGGCCTCGTGGGAGTCTGAACTTGTCTCCTGGAGAGACAAATGAATGTTTATAACTGCTTAGAGTGTACTTCTATCTAATTTTACTTTATTTTTGAAAGCCTGCCCTGAAGTGGAAATTTTACCTCATTGGATTTTTGCTGGCTTCCAAAGTTGTCGACTCTGTGCTTCCAGGAGCACAACCACATACACGGAATAGATTGCTGAGAGTACAGGGAAATATATATTATGTTACATGAAGAACACAACAACAACAACAAAAGGTTATGAAACGAACTTTTGGATGAAAACAAACCTGTAGGAACCTGTTGCCACTCGCAATCCATCACCACTTAGGCAACATTCAAATTTATCAAAGATTGAATCATTTTCATACAAATCACACAGCTGAAAAAAAATTAAAGAATGCAATAATCAGCTCGGTCAAAGCATAACACATACATGGTTAATTTCATCATCTCTTTCAGAACATCGAAAACATACCTTAGGTCGTAAATATTCATGAACCTGGAATGTTGCAACTGGACCTGAATCCATATTGATGTCCCACAACTGACAACCAAGTGACATGTAATCAAGTCAGATGACAAGTACTAAAATGCCCATTAAGGAAATATCAAATGTATACAGCTTAAAAGTAGGCATACTGGTAAAAAATTAACAAAAAAGTAGATAATGATGTGAATTAACAATATTATGAGGGATTCAAATTTAAGTATGTTCAAAGATAACAAAAAATGAAAGAAACAGCATGTAATTGATTCAAACAGAAAACATGGAAGGAATGCTCAACAGCAACTTTAAAATGATTGAATTGCACACTTATACTCGATGAATAGAAGTTATCATGACATTTAATCTTAACCCCCACCTGTTTCATGTCTTCATGGTAAGCTCTCTACAGAGTAAATAAAATTGTTCGACTATCTGAGTCCAAGCCAAAATGCCAACAAGCCGAATTGTTGTTTCCATTTTAATCACATTTGTGTTAAATGTCTAAAACCTAGAATGTTTTATCAGACATATATTTGCAGAAAGAAAACATTGCAGTTTTTTTGCTTTCTGCATAAGACATTGCATCAATGCAGTCAAATCCTTTCATTGTCTTACTTAATACGGTGATAAATAATTAAGTTGGGGTCACATAAAGTCATTGTGGCATGCTTAAGAAGAATTACATCCATAATGTGAAGCTCATGCAATGCAAAGTAATAATTACATATCAATACCAAAAACAAGAAAATAAAGCAACAAAGCTACACCTTAAGAGTCATGTAATCACGGCTAAGAATATGTCTTCCGTCCTTTGAAAATTTAATATCTGAGATTGAGGCAATTATCTCTGTAAAAAATGATCTAGAACCAGGTGCCTCCGGTTCTTCAAACCTATTGGCATAAAATATTACTTATAGTTTAGAAAAAATGCTGAAAGCAAATAGTAAATATATAATACACTCACGTATCAGGATTTAAAGCATGGTATTTTAAATTTTTGGCGCAAATCTGAGTAAATTCAACAAAAGAAGCGATCAACGGTACAACACTTACAGTTTGGCGTGAGAATCACACAACGCTGATTGCCGTAAATCAATGAGGCGAATTGAACCCTTTGAACTACTATAAGCTAGCATATTACAGTGGGTAGGGTGAAACTCAGCTGATGTTATAACCTCTGCGAAGATAGACATGACAATAGTTCAAACCTGGCTTTCATGATTAAACAGCACTGAAGTTGCATATACTTTCAGAAGTGAAAGCAGCAGATGAAAGTATGTAAGAGACCACTTACCAGTTAGATCCTCCATGTTAGTTGGCTTTACATCAACAATATTGAAACTTTGACTGCTAATTTCTAAGTTCCAAAGATTTATACGTAGATCATCAGCTGATATAAAAGTTTCGCCATCACTAGGAAATATAAGAGAGTCAGAGATCATCCGTATATCTATGAAAACCAAACAAATATGAAAGCAAAACACTGAAACATGATATGTTTTCAAAAAAAATAACAAACAAGCTTGTCATACAACAGCTTACTATTTTAAGATGAAAACAAACTGCATACATTCCTAAAACTTAAATATCACCATAAGGATTTAAAAAGAAATTACATGAATAAGAATAACAGTAGTGCAGAAATATTGTGTACAGACGATTCAACTTCAAGACAAGTACTAGATTATTCAATGATAAAAGATTAATACTTCTAGATTCAAATATTTCGCATGAACTAAATAATCTAATGCCTCAAGGGTTGCATGGAACAAAGCATGTTCAATAGATAGAGTATTAACCAAGTTTCCGTGCAAAAGTTATGTCTCCAAGGCCTAAAGCAGAGGCGAATAATTTCTGAGGAAAGCTCCATCCATATTCCATATCATTTATATTCTATGATTAGAAGTTCTCCAGTTTTCTCAATATCATGAATCAGCCTGTCATTTCTAAAGCATGAGCAGCGTCCCCCAAAGACCATTTCAGAATGACAGCTTCTTTCTTGTACATGACAACATTAGTTCCGAACAGAATGTTATCAGGAGGGAATCAGGATTCATTATATCATTACTTGAAAAATCAATCATCCTTTATCACTATTCATAGAGATTCATATGCCTTCAACAAAACACGAAGTTTAGATGGAAAAAAAAAAACAGCACAATCAGTGCTAGTTTTAATCTCTACTCCAATCAAGAATGAAGAACCTAAAAAAAAGATAGCATCACATTCTTAGGAGATACCTCAGAATGATACTGCAAAGTACTAAAAATATATCAACAAAAATATAATAGAGGTTAAGCAATTATCAAACAAAAACTCTTTATAAGCGCATTGAAGTGTGGGCTGATGAAGACTTTTCATCCATCAGAGAAGAATAAGGTAAGATGCATGATCCTACTACATATTATCTACGAAATAGAAATCATACTTCCTCTTCAATTAATTTCCAAATACTCCAAACGAAGCCAGAAAACCATAAAATTGAAATAAAAACAAAAGTAAATAGCTACCTGTTACTTGAAATAGAATTGATGTGATAATCATGAGCATGTCCATATACCCTTCGACATCTAGCCACTAGGTTGGTCTCCTGACTTGTTACCTAGAAATAGTGAAGATTAAAGTTGAGCAGCGAAGAAATTTAGACAACAAAAGAAAAATGTTCCTGATTATTTGACAACAAAATCCTAACACTCTCCCCCAGCAAAAAAAAGAAAAGAAAAGAAAGAACAACCAGTTGATCTTCAAAGGACTTGTGTGATCTACGGTCATGAAGGCCCCATCATACAAAAATATGCAGAGCAGAAAGTGGTAGATTCCTCAATAATAAAAATAATAACAGAATCTAAAATCTAACAGCATATTACATAAAAACCTTGAAGTGCATATTTATAGGAAATGGTGCAAAAATATTATGTAAAAAGAAGAATATTGAATATCGTTTGTCTTCATCACCAAAAGATGGGGCAAAGAATCACAGGCCTTGCCCCTAATTCAGTTTGGTAACAGAGAATAAGTCCTATACCTAGTTGAAGTACTGCTCTTGGAAACAATGGGTGCTACAAAGAAGATCATCACCCTACTTTGCAGTTTGCACTTGTATTACAATTTAAAAAAAATTATCAACCCATCTAACCTTGAGATTGATTAAAACTCACATGGTTCAAAATGTATACAAATATTAGCCTAAAACTTCATCACATGGAATAAAAAAAAGATTGTTTAAGTACAACTACCACAGGTAAACGCAACGATGGAAGGCCTCCTGGTGGGAAAAAGTCATTGCTCAAATTGTTGTAGGATCCATCAAAGGAGCTTCCGTTCACAAGACAAGGTTTAGGGCTACTTGAACTAGCAACACTGCCATTTCCTACAGCTTTTGATGGATCCAAATTCATGTCAGAAATTTTCTTGATTTTCTTTTCTTGTACCTGTTGAACCCTCATACAGAGCAGATAATTAAGTGGGTCAGAAGGCAAGGGCAGAAGTATCCACAGATCATAATATCAATCATTAATATGCTTAACAACAATGCTCAGAAGATTAGCTAGGATGAAACGAGAAATATCACCGAGTTTTACTCTTTTCTAAGCATTTCCTAGGAATCAGTCTATCTATGCACCACTAATTTTGCAGTGGTTTATCAGAATATATTCAAGAATAAATGACTGAGCATCCTAAAGTACCAGCCGCTACTTATTACAGACAAAGTGTTTAATATGGAAAATCTACAATCAACCTGAAACACAACAGAGTTAAGACAGTAGTTACAGCACAGATTTCCTTCCTACCTTCCAAAACTTGATGGTTTTATCATTGGTGGAAAGGAGAAAAAGGGCACTATTGGCTGTTTGACACCATCTGATTTTATTGATTTTTTCCTCTATTTCCAAGCTCTTGAGATAGTCAAACTGCATTATCCAAAAGAAAAATGAGATAATTAAATTGAAGAGAGAAGGGGAAATATTCAGACGAAGATAGAGCAAAAATCTCGAGCCTAGTGGACTACAGGTTCCAAGGTTGTGTGTGTGTGCATGCATCATTGCATCATAAAGTAATGAGAGAACACCTCCGGCTCATGGCTTTGGAATTCCGTCTTGTAACGAAACTCAGGGTGCCGACTAATTGGATAATCCATTCTCTCCAGATCCCTTCTTGATACACCATGCTACAATTGTAGTAAAATAAGTTAAAGTCGCAACCCAGGAAAAAACACTAAGGTAATATATTAATATCAGCAAAGGTAGCAGAACCAACATCCTTTGTGTCTGTCCTCTCGAAGAGAACAACACGGCCCCCGCGGTCACCAGTGGCAAGATGATCCCCAGTTTTATCAAATTCAATGGCAGAAATAATATCAACTGCAGGAGGAAAAATACTTTCTTAATAACAATATACTTCCAGTAAGAACAATGCTAAATATAAACTATCTTTCTTTCGATCAATGAACCACAACTCTCAGTCTCTACTCTCTTGACATAATTTTTATTTTCTATCCTACATCTTTCTCTCTGAGAAAAAAAAGGATTAATATTTGATAAATACAAACTAGTTCTGCCATGCCTAACATGAAGAATCCACAACATTGTAATGCATATTCTCATTGCCATTGCATCGCTATTATTCTGCCAAGCTTAAGAAAAATGTCATTGTGGAAATAGCAAGCTTAATTTGGAGAGACAATCAGAATGAAAAGAGAACCACCACACAGCTAGTAAGAAGCACTAAGATTATATGAAAGTCCAAGATAATTCCTTTACTAAAAATCCTAGCCAGAGACTGATTCAGTATTTTCATGAACTCAAAATAGAATTCTGCAATATTTTGCTACACTTTAGTTATTGTCGATAGATATATGATTGTCCATTCAACCAGAATAAACAGAAATGTTTCTGAAGCTATCAGTATCACACTTCAATGTTTCTGAAAGCCTAAGGTATCTGTTCATCTGTTTCAGTAGCATACTTCAATATTTGCCCACGTTATACTTGCAGAGATTGAACTCAAATTGTTAATCCAAGTTTCAGTATTGAGTTACTGAACTAAATGATATATGGATTTAAACTAGAATCTAAAAGATCAAATATCCATCAATCACTGAGTTGTCTTTCTTAAAAGCGCCATACAATATCACATTAATCAACTCATAATCTAACTCACTTTCAGCGCTTCCCAGTTACTAGGAAGTTTACCATGATATAACAAATTTGTACTAGAAATAAACCACCACAAAGTAAACCTAAGAATCTGTAAATTGTAGCCATCTTTAACGTCTCTACCAGCCTACTCTATAGTCTATCCTAAGAGAGTGACAAAACCCGGATTATAGTTTCAATTCAAATCTCAATACTGTAAATGAATTGACATGCCCTAAAACCTCCCATAACCAGAAAATAGGTACAGAAATTACTCGAATTCCCCAACTGCCATTAACACGCAAGAAATGGCACAACCCTTTGTGCATGCACTATCACAAACTTCACCAAGTTCACTTCCCCACTACCTTCTTTCAAACAAAGTACCCAGAAATGATTCAAATCATTATTTGGTACCAAAGCGAAGCTAAAACCTAAAGAAAACAAAATAAAAGTTTCAACTTTTTTCCCAACCCACTAAGCTAAACAATAATTACTCAATAACCCATCACCCCAAATAGATCCAAAACAACAAATTTAACCCTAGTTCCAATAAAAACAACAAATTGCCAATTAGATCCAAAAACAATAACAATTTACCTTCTTGAACTTCTTCTCCAGCGATTCTTTCACCAAATACCTGAGAGAATTTCCAATCCAACGGTTGTGGCGGTCCTGCCGGAGCTGCGACCACCTCATCGCCTCCGTGCATTTCTCCCTGTTTCTTATTTTGGGTTTGTCTCTTCCTGTAATTCTCACTATCTAATAATGAATCACGAAAATGGAAAGCCTAACGGCCCAGATTCAACCACACTCCCAAAATCAAATCAAAGATGGCATATTGAGTTAGCTATTTCTGTTTTCTCTCCCTTCCTAAATTCGAAAGGGGAATAAAAATGAAATATTTGTTTCGATTTCTATAATTCAACCATTGAAAGGAACACAAACAATAGAGACCCAAATTTTCTCCCTCTTCCTGAAAACAGAGTAAATAAATTATTACTATTCTCTCTCTACGAAGGAGAAATTTGGTTTTTCCTTAACTTTTTTCTTTATAAGGATTGAAATGACTGAGCAGCAAAATAGAATTCCATCTCAATTTTCCTTCTCTATTTTATAATGTTTATATATATGATAGCGTTACGGGCTGTGAGATTTCCCATTTTGACTGTTTGGTTTTGATTGGGTGATTAAGTGAAGCGGCGCCGTTTGATTGAAGGACCACGGGACACAGTGAGTGCGACTTGTGAAATGTTAAGTGGCAATCACCGACTTCAAAATCTTTATCTGAAATTTGAGGCCGTCTGATTGATTGAAAGAGTTTGAGTAGTCAAGCGATTGGACGGACGGGATGAGTTCATGTTTGACAAAATAATTATTTGTTTTCTATTTTTTTATTGTTAGGAAGATGACTTAGATTGGATGAATACCAAAAATAAAAATAAAAAGAATAATATCAAAATTTGTTCTAATGTTTGACAAAATAGTTATTTTGGTCCTTTTTTTTGAAGCATTTTAACCTTTAACGTTTTATTTTGGACTAAAATGCTCGATCCCACTTAAAAAGTTGCCGCAAGTTGACTAACGTTTTTCAGACTTAAAAAACAGTTTTAACTTCTTTCCCATGATGAGTAGTTTGACTCCTCTCATTCTCGTATAAGTGAGGGTCAAACGATTTCAATGAAAAATTTTAGAACTTATCAGTCGTTGTCGATGATGATCGGTTAATTAATTTTGCTTAAAATTGTGAATATAACCAAATCAAAATATTTATTTTAAAAAATTTGCACCGAACTCATATTTTTGAATTTGTATAACCATGTCATTAGAGAGTGACAAAAATAAGAACAATTCGAAAGTTAAGTTGTTAAACTGAAATTTTTTAAACTCTAGTGACCAAAATAGGAGTGAGAAGAAAATTGAGTGATGACTGGTATAGTTTACCCATTATTTTATTCAAAAAATAAAACCTAACGTCAGCTTCTAACATGAGGGACCATACTAAGAACGAAGTAAAAATTTGGTGATTATAATACAAATTTTAAAAATTTAGTGACTAAAATAAAAAACACCCTAAAAATTTGGTGACTATTTATGCAGTTTACCCTTTTTTTTACTTGTTCTACTTTCCTATTTTTACTCATTTTTAGTGTTTACCCAAGCAAATTTTTATCCAATTTGTTTACATTTTCTGTTTACTTATCCAGAATTATTAGTGGCTTTTTCTAAAGCATTACTGAATATTTTTTATTCTCGATGTACCATAAGATTAGTTCATGATAATTGGAATTTTTGTGCTCGTTTTTATTATTATAATTTTGATATGGAAAAAGTAAAAAAGTAGCCTTCAACGTTTGATTTTTGGTCACTTTGGCTCTTATTTTTTTGGTTCAAACAATCACCTAACGTTTTATTTTTGTTCAAATTTTATCCCAGTTCGATAAAAATAATTAGTCAACTAACCATCAACGACTGAGGCTGACGTGGCATGTCTTCATGGCATAGAGAGATGACGTGAAAATGCCACATGGCATTTTTGCTGGCGTGGAATTTAAAAAATTTAAAAAATGTATTTAAATTTTTTTAACCAATCAGATGATGCCACGTGGCACTTTGCCGACATGGCATCATCTGATTGGTTAAAAATATATATTTAAAGAATAATTATATATATATATTTAAAAATTCCTAAAATTTTTAAATATTTTCAAAATAGTCCTCAAAATCTTAAACCTCAAATTCAGCCACTCCTATCGGTGTTGGCCGCGTTGCCGATGACAGAATGAAGCACCCTCCCCACACCGAATGATCCACACATCGTTCACCGCCCGTTCTGTCGTCGTTCGTCGTGAATCGTTGAAATGAACCATTCGACGATTTTGCTTTCGTCTGGCGTTTCGCACGGCGTCGGTCGATTTTCGGCGATGGGAGTGGTGGGGTAAATGATCGTGATGGTCCGACGACCGGTATGGTGGGCAGCGGCATGGCAATCGGCGGCAGAATCGGCTAAAATCGAGATTTAGATTTGGAGGAGTTAGGGATTTCTAAAATTGGGGGTTATTTTGTAAAATTTGAAAATTTTGGGTTTTTTTAAAAAAAATATATTATTTTTTTAAAAAATAATTTTTTAAATATATATTTTAACCAATCAAATGATGCCACATCAGCAAAGTGCCATGTGGCATCATTTGATTGGTTAAAAATAAGAAAAAAAACATTTTTATTAATTTTTTAAAACTTTTCGTCAGCAAAATGCCACATGCCATTGCCACGTCATCTCCCCATGCCATGCAAACATACACGTCAGCCTCAGGCGTTGACCGCTAGTTGACTAGCGGTTTTTATTCCAACATGATAAAATTTGAACAAAAATAAAACGTTAGGTGGTTATTTGGACAAAAAAAGAATAAGGGCCAAAGTGACCAAAAGGTCAAACGTCGGGATACTTTTGACCTTTTGCCTTTTGCTATATAAGCTTACAAAGTGAATTTTTAAGGATAAATTACTTTTTAGGTCACCCAACTTTTACAGTTTTTAATTTCATCACTTAACTTTCAAAATTTGTTTGTCTTGATCATTTGTCTGTTAAGCGTCCAATACCGTTTATTTATTTATTTCTTTTTTGGGTGGGGAGGTAAATTTGTGCAACAAACCTTCAATGTTTCCTCTCAAGTTCAGATTTTTTTGGACCCCTTTGATTAATTGGTTCCATGATATTTTCTTCCAAATCTGAATGATAGAGAGGTCGATGCGGAGAAAAATTATATATCTCAATTTTATGTCAATTAGACAAAAGAGATCACATGTAAGATAAGATCAAAATTTTGATTTGAGTTTGTTCATTTCAAGGAAAACCAAAATAAGAAGGTAAAAAGAGGAGAGAAAGGAGAAGTTTTCAGTATCAAAATATCGTTGCAAACGATGACGATGACAGTCGAATAGTCGAAGAGAAAGATATTAATATTGAAAAAGAATAAGGTTGAAGGTTTAGAAGGAAAAAAAATTAGAAATAACAAGGTCCAAAACGCTACATTTTGATACTTGTTATAGATACTTAACGATCCAGTGTTAAAACGAGAAGAAATTGAAAGTTTAGTGTTGAAGTTTAAAATTTTAAAAGTCGAATAATCAAACAAAGACACAGACAAAGTTAAGTGACCAAAAGATAATTACCCTCTCTCTTTCCCCCCCTAATTCAGCCCAATAAATCCATTGTCCACCGCGGGTGATTGGTGTGGGCTCGGACATGAGTTCTACTTGGACGTCATGATTTCCCTTACCGCTATTAGAAACACCTATCTTAATACGGGGATGGACCGAGAAGATTGGAGACGGCGGTCACTCCTTTAAAATTTTTATGAAATTTAGAATTGTTTTTATATATTTTTATTAAAAATTTATTTTTGTTTTTTAAAATTTTATAAATTTTATCCCCTAATTTAAAATTCTAGGTCTGTCCCTGATCATATATTCTCAACAGATATTAAAATACGATACAAATAAAATATGTTTAATTTTATAATCCTAAAATTCTATAGGTTTGTTCCGTAACCTAAAATCTTACATTTGTATCTAAACATATATTTCCAACAGAGATTGAAATACGATACAAATAAAATGTGTTCAATTCTATCAAAACTATCGCATTCTGATATCCAGAAAGTAGAGGGAATTGTTAAACAAAATGTCGGCTCACTATTTCAACATCATGCTGCCCAGCTTGAGAGGACCCATTCCATGTGCATCCACCTTTTGCTATAAAGGCAATGTCCAGATCATTACTTTATGAGGACCCCTTCTCACCAGCTTTTGAATTGTATCAGCAAAATGACAAAAGATAGCTCAAACTTTTGCATGTTTTATTATTTAGCCATCTATTCTTTTTCGGAGTAAACAACCTTCAACGTTTTAATTTAATTTAAATATATTTTTATTGAATGGAAACTGACAGTCAATAGTTGATGTTGACTGAATTTGTCACGTGTTAAGATATGCTAATGTGTCAGCATCATATTTGTCACGTGTCAACATCATATTTGTCACATGTCACTATCCATTTCGGCCATGTGTCAGCACGATAGTCAGCCATGTGTCAACATAATAGTCAGTCATGTGTCAGCATGATAGTCAGCCACGTGACATATACCACGTCAACATATCTGAACGCGTGACAAGTACAGTTAAAATCAACCGTTGACCGTCAGTTAACTGGCAGCTTCTATCCAACATGAGCATATTTGGACCATTAGAAGTTGTTTGTTCCAAAAAAAAGAGACCAAATGATTAAAATATACAAACGTTGGGGCATCTTTTGTCATTTTTCCAAATATATCCAAATCAATCCTTATATATATTTTATAATATACTAAGATCGAATAGTATAAAAATTCATTATAAAAATAATTCTCTTAATCTAATTTATCTGATTCATAATGTTAGAATTCAAACATACGACACCGTTTAAAAAATAAAGTGTCACTAAACCAACTAAACCAACAGAAAATTGATCAATAGATTCCTTCACCCACCATTCAAAGTCAAACCTTCCATTCAATTCATGGCTCAAGCGATCAAACCAGAAGCATTCAACAATGTTAAACAAGAAATAAACCCCATTAAATTAAATTAAACAACACAATCAAACAAACGAGATTATACTTTTATCAACAATAACTTGAATATCTACGAAAAGCAAAAGGGAAGCACAGGATTATGAAGAAGATACCAACCCACCGGATTCCTCATCATACAAATCGTCGGTCCTTCTGAAGGAAGCGTGGACCAAAACGACGGCGGCGCCAATCAAAAGCGACCACAAAATATTGGGCGTGGCATCCGTCAAGAGCAGGAACACGATCGTCAAAACTCCCAGCAGGATCAGCACCACACGGTCGTCGATGGTACGGCGGAAAACAACTAGAGGCTCGTCCCGAAGGAAGTACAGGACCAACCAAGCGGCCATCATGGCTACGAAGACTATAAGGGAGATGGGGTGCCATAAAAGGCTGAGGAAAAGGATGGAGAGGACGATTATGGCGTAGTTCATGCGGAAGTAAGCAACGTTACTTCTAACCCTGGAAATAGCTTCCGATAGGTTCCCGGGGAAGTTGAAGGAGCGGATGTTGAACATGAGTTTCCATGGGCGACGATGTCCCAGCCCTTCTTTGATCCGTTCCTTGGCTCGAGATAGGATATCGGTGTTCGACGACGGTCCCGGCGACGAAGAAGTCGGGATTGTGCCGTAGTTTGTCATGGTTTTCTTGGATTGAAGTTTAAATCTTTGACTCTTTTTTTGTGAAAGGCTTTGCTTTGGGGAAGGAGAAAGAAGAAGAAAAAGCGAGAATAATATGGAGGGAAGACGTGGGGGAAATGTTAAGAGTAAATAGATGATAATAGAAATCTTATACTCTTTTTAGGTCTCTTTTTTTTATATAAATTTTTTAGGGTTAATTATACTAATGACCACCGAACTAATTGAAAATTCTTATTTTGACTACCGAACTAATTAAATATTCGTATTTTGACTACCGAACTAACAAACTCGTCAATCAGATTACCGAACTTATAAAATTAACCTATTTTGACCACCGCTGTTAAAAACCTAACGGTGGAGTGACGAAACTGTCAAGTGGCAGTTAACGGGAAAGTTTTAAAATTACACATTTGGTCCATGTTATTTACACATTCTTTCAATTTATTTCTAATTTTAAATTAATAAAATAATAAATTATTTAATTAGATGGTGACACGTGTCAATACCTTATTTGAGGACTTTAATTATTTATATTTGATTTTATTAATTTATTTTCCTCCTCCAATCAGGTAGTGACACGTGAAGTTAATTTGAAATATTTAGGGTTAGGGTTAGGGTTTAGAGTTTATATATGTAAAATTAATTTGAAATGTTTAGTTTAAAATTAATTTGAAATATTTAGGTTTAGGGTTATATATGTAAAATTAGTGTTTAGGGTTTGAGCTTTTAACTTATAAATGTAGAAACTAATAAGAGATTATATATTAAATTTGGTGATTTAAAGCATAAAATTGTGCTTGGTGCAGTGGCTAAGCCACTACCTTTACACCTACACCGCCCATGTTTAATTCCCTTTGACAACATGTATGCTTGAATTTATTTTTCTCCTCTAAATATGTGATGACACGTGTCACCACCTGATTGGAGGAGGAAAATACATGAATAAAATCAAATATAAATAATTAAAGTCCTTCAATAAGGTGTTGACATGTGTCATCACCTAATTAAATAATTTATTATTTTATTAATTTAAAATTAAGACTAAATTGAAAGAATGTGTAAATAGTAGGGACTACATGTGTAATTTAAAAAAAATTCATTAACTGTCACATGGCAGTTCCGTCACTCCACTGTTAAATTTTTAACGGCGGTGGTCAAAATAGGTTGATTTTATAAGTTCGGTGGTTTGATTGATGAGTTCGTTAGTTCGGTGGTCAAAATAGGAATCTCCAATTAGTTCGGTGGTCAATGGTATAGTTAACCCTTTTTTATAATAAAAATTTATATTTGGGGTTAGAATTAAGGCTTAATACTTTTTAGGGTTTAAAATTTATAATTTATTATTTAAAATTTAAAATTATAACTTATTAATTTTTTAATATTTTTACATAAAAAATAACATCAAATAAGTACAGAAGATTTTTGTTGAGAAATATAAAAGACGGTGGGATGGGTTTATAATACGATTGTTTAGACATTCACATAATATTAACTTCTTCAGTAAAGTACATAAATAGTCCTCTAGTTATATTAGGTTTATTTGTTGACAGGGACGGAGCCAGAATTTGTGGTTGAGGGGCAAATTATAAATATTTAAAAGTGAGAGACAAATTTATAAATAAACTAATTTTTAAAGAAATTTAAATAGGGGACAAAAGTGGAAACAAATTCTTCGAGAGTGGGGTGATTGCCCCTGCCTACCCCAATGTAGTTTCATCTCTGCTTGTTGAGTCATTTGATTATAAAAAAATATGAAATGATTTATCAACTTAAAAAGGTAACAAGTTTTTTTTGGAACAATTTTTACCTAGGGGAGGGGGAAGAAAAATCTTGTTCCTAATAGGTTTAAAACCCACAACCTAAAGATGGAAATATAACAACCGAGAGCTTTTAACCACTTACTTTAAAAATTATTGACAACAAATTAGTTTGACACGTCGTTAAAAATTTAATTGCCAGCAACCTGATAGTTAACAAAAATTAACATAATAATAAATTTTACACTCTATTTTAATTTGATCTAAATTCTAAAATATATCATCTTCAAACATTTTAATTTACTACATTTAATCTTTCTCTTGTCTCGGTTTTTATTTCTTCTCTCCCTCACCATTTTCTTTCACCATCTTTGTCTTTCATTGGGGGTATCAACTCCAGAAAATTCACCAAACCATGTTGAAGCAAAATGGTTGATACTAGAAGAGAAGTCAAAAACAAATTAGGGGGAAAAGTTAACTCAAAAAATAACGGAAAATTACATATTTAATACTCTAATTATACATGTGTTATTGTTTTAATATCTCAACTATTATTTTTAGTAAAATGATAAATGGCGTTGCTTTTTTGTTCTGTTTTGATACTCTAATCATTAAAAACTAACAAATATATTGATGTGGCATGGTATAATCACAGTTTTAGTCCAAAATACTTGTGTATTTTATCAATTTAGTCTAAAATCTATCAATTTAAAACATCATCTTAATTTGGATTGAATTTTGTCTCATCCCTTTCACACCCCTAGTATTCTCGTTGGTATCCCGATCGTGAAGTTTTGGTCCTCCAATGGACCCCGCAATATCCCCCATTGATATGCAAATCCTAAAGTTTTGATTGCCCCTAACAGGTTTTTTAAACTCCAAAACCCCAAAAATGTTCGATTGGAAGAAGAAGAAAATGAGGAGTTTATAGTTTTAATCAAAAAATTAAAATAATATTTAAATTGATAGAATTTTAGACCAAATTGATAGATTGTAAAAGTTTTTGGACCAAAACTATTATTAACCCAAATCACGTCACCATTCCGGATGATTTTAAACGACAATGTACCACAACAGAACAAAAACGTAATATTATGTACCATTTTACGAAAAATAATAGTTGGGGTACCAAAATAGTAACACGAACATAAATAAAGTATTAAATATGTAGTTTTCCGAAATTTTAAGAGATCAAAATATAACTTATCAATGTTATATTGCAAGAAGAAATTTGACAGCTATGTTCCCCTTAACACTTCACAAGTTTACATCTCAAGTGAGATGAGAAACAAGTGAATCGTTGCTCCCCAAATCCTCCCTGCCTCTATTTTCAATGCGGTCGAACAAGAGGCGGTTTAAAATTTTAGGGTACTATGTAATTTATTAAGGGTAAATTACTGCATGGGTTACTTACGTTTAGCGTCTGTACAGAGTTAGTCACCACTTTTGAAAAGTGCCAATTAGTAGTCCTCTACGTTTTCGATGTGTAAATACTTGGTCACTCCGACGTTATACTCCGTTAGCCCCCTAACGGATTGCTGATGTGTCGAAATTAAAATAAGGATAAATTACTACAATAGCCATTAAAATTTATCTCATGTACATTTTTTATCCTCAATTTAAAAAAGTAAACATTATAGTCACTAATAAAAATGTTTCTTTATAATTTCACCCTTAAATTTTTAAAAAATCATTTTTCAATCCCAAAACTTTACAATCAATTAACACAATAATATTATAAATGCTTAGATGAAAAATAGGTGCCCAAAGTATACCCTTTGAAACTTAGGTGCCCAAATTGCTCCTATTTAATAACTCAAACTTAAAAATTTAGTCCACTAACTACTAAAAAATTCGAGTTATTGGAATTTCTATTTTATAATTCAAACTTTATTTTGAATTTTTGAGTCGAGTTTATGAAATTATGAGTCGAGTATTTTCACATCAAACCAAAAAATTTAATTTTTTCGAGTCAAGTCGAGTTATTGGAATTTCTATTTTATAATTCAAACTTTATTTTGATTTTTTGAGTCGAGTTTATGAAATTATGAGTCGAGTATTTTCACATCAAACCTAAAAATTTAATTTTTTCGAATCAAGTCGAGTGTTGTACTTCCCTACATATAATTTTTAATTTTAATCTGTGTTTGTCCCAAGAAAAACTTCGAATCAAGTCAAGTCTACTGTTGCTTGTTCACCTTCCCGATCGGCCGTCGTCGATCTCCGTCACCGTCGGGCAATGGTGGTCACCGCCTACATCGCTAGAGACGCCACATCGTCGCGATCTCATCCATGGCCACCACGCGCGTCGTCGGGCCGCCTTCCGCCAGCAAATCTCGATTGAAGCTCTGGCAAGAAACCAATCGACGCCACTGTTTCTCGCATTTTCTGGCATCGGTTGCCGTCCATTCGCGAGACGGACACCAGATCCGGGCTCCTGACGTGGCGGCGAGCAAAACCCCTAAGGTTCCGAGTCAAACCGACGTCGTCGGAGCCTCTATCGGAGCTACGTAAGTTCCGACGACGACGACGACGGCCGAAGTTTTTCTTGGGACAAACACGGATTAAAATTAAAAATTATATGTAGGGAAGTGCAACACTCGACTTGATTCGAAAAAATTAATTTTTTAGGTTTGATGTGAAAATACTCGACTCATAATTTCATAAACTCGACTCAAAAATTCAAAATAAAGTTTGAATTATAAAATAGAAATTCCAATAACTCGACTTGACTCGAAAAAATTAAACTTTTTGGTTTGATGTGAAAATACTCGACTCATAATTTCATAAACTCGACTCAAAAATTCAAAATAAAGTTTGAATTATAAAATAGAAATTCCAATAACTCGAATTGACTCGAAAAAATTAATTTTTTTGGTTTGATGTGAAAATACTCGACTCATAATTTCATAAACTCGACTCAAAAATTCAAAATAAAGTTTGAATTATAAAATAGAAATTCCAATAACTCGATTATTTTAGTAGTTAGTGGACTAAATTTTTAAGCTTGAGTTATTAAATAGGAGCAATTTGGGCACCTAAGTTTCAAAGGGTATACTTTGGGCACCTATTTTTCATCTAAGCATTTATAATATTATTGTGTTAACTGATTGTAAAGTTTTAGGATTGAAAAATGAATTTTTAAAAATTTTGAAATTATAATGAAACATTTTTATTAGTGACTATAATGTTTACTTTTTTAAATTGAGGAGAAAAAATGTACATGAGATAAATTTTAATGGCTATTGCAGTAATTTATCCTTATTTTAATTTCGCCACTTCAGCAATCTGTTAGGGGACTAACGGAGTATAACTTCGGAGTAACCAAGTATTTACACATTGAAAACGTAGAGGACTACTAATTGACACTTTTCAAAAATGGCGATTAACTCTATACAGACGCTAAACGTAAGTGACCCCTGCAGTAGTTTACCCTTAATTAATTAATTTTTTAAAATAATAAACACTGACACATCCAACCAACGCTTGTAAGAAAGGAAAAGTTGGCGTCTCTTGTGGATAAGACCAAACTGAAACGCTGTAGGGACGGCTGATTAAAGCCACGGCATGTAACCACTAACCACCGTCTACCTCTGTTCTGCTTATTTATGGATTATATTTATTATTTATTACTATTCAAGATCGAAGTCATATAAAAAAATTTTTTTTTTTTCAAAATCGTCATTAATATTATATTTTTTTCTATATTAAGCATCGACAGTTAATAAACTAACAGCGATGCTGATGTGGATTTATTTTATTTAACGAGTCATCACTTTATTAAACAAAAAAAAGTAAAGGAATATCAAAGCTCAAGTATCTTCGGATGAATTTGAACTCTAGACCTCCTGCATAAAAGTTCAGGAGGTTAGCCATTTGAGCTAAGCATGATGCTAATGAAATTTTAACGGCAAACTACACGGATGACCACTAAACTATGAGTTTGGTGTCAAAATGACTACTATATTATTTTTTGCTGCAAATGCACCACACAACTATTTAAATGATCTCATTTTAGCCACACGCCGTAAAAAACGAAAAAGTTGACGGAACTGTTAAAAAAATTGGTATAATTACACATTTGGTCCTCTATATTTATGCAATATATCAATTTAGTCATAATTTTAATCTAATAAAATAAATTAATTTTCCAATAAGATGGTGACACGTGTCACCACCTTATTGGAAGTCTTTAATTATTTTTATTTATTTAATTTCCACCTCCAATCAGGTGGTGACATGTGTCAAACCCAATTGGAGGTGGAAAAATATTAACATGAAAATTGCTTCCAAGGGAAATTAAACATGGGACCTTGGAATACAAAAGGCAGGTGCTTGCCATTGGGTCAAACACATTTTTGTGCTATGAAATACAATCTTTAATATATATTTAAATGATAAATCCTTTAGTTTTAATCTCATGGCCTTGAAGTTCCCTGTGCTGTAGACAAGGTAAAGACCTCAGTTTGTTTCAACAGTGTTATCACCTGCAAAACCAAATCACACCAAAAAGAACAAGTCGTTTCGGTTCTTTGGAACTCCATCTGTTCACCATATTCTTTTCTCAAAAATGCTATGTATGCCATTTATCTTAAGGGTGAAAATAAAAGTTCATACGATAATGCAATCACCAATTCATAAACAGGAAATCACTGAAACAACATCATTTACAGTCAATAAATAGAGGCTATGAACGTCATAAACACGTGTCACCATTTTATTGAATAATTAATTTATTTTATTAGATTAAAATTAGGACTAAATTAATATATTATATAAATATAGAGGACCAAATGTGTAATTATACCAATTTTTTTATCAGTTCCGTCAACTTTTTCGTTTTTTTAACGACGTGTGGCTAAAATGAGACCATTTAAATAGTTGTGTGGTGCATTTGCGGCAAAAAGTAATATAGTGGTCATTTTGACACTAAACCCATAGTTCAATGGTTATCTGTGTAGTTTACCCAAAATTTAAAAAAACCTACATTTAATTTATATTAAATTACCAACATAAAATAAAGTGGGGTTGATGTATAGAAATGGATTTAAACTTATACCCTCGTGGCCGTGGGAGAGATTAAAATACTTTAGCTATGAGCTAAATTTGAATTTTAGTAAAATTTTAACAAAACAAATTTTTAATTAAGCTGCGATTAAATTTTAAAAATTCAAACTAAAACTATTTTCTTACTTTGTTTGAGAATAAAAAATACTTGTTTATTTATTTATTTTATAACATTATTATAAAATTTTTTAAAAATAAATTTATAATATTTATTTATGATAGATTATAAATTATTTATTTACATTCACCAGCTACGTCAACATCGTTGACTGACTGCGATGATTTGGGTTCTTAAAGAGAGCAATACGCTTGCTGATCGTATTACAATGTCGAGATTTTTTTAATTTATCAGACACTGATCTTTTTTTTGCTGACGCTTTTTTTACGTGATATTTTTTATTGTGATATTTTTGGCTCCCAATTGTAAAACTATTGCTACTTAATCCTATGGCCTAAGCCTTCATTCGAAAACAAAATTACTTAATTGAAGATTTTTAAATATAAATTTTTCATATTTTTATTAATAATAATTTTAATACCAATAAGTTAGAAAATGATTAAAAAAAATCAATGGAACATTTTTTATACTACTATTCCGTGCGTAGAGTCTCCCAAACCTCCGAAGTCTTTTAGGACTCGTCTAAAACAATCATGTTATATTTTTATTTGATTACAATTTTTTGATGTGATCGATGTCAAATTTATTTGTCTATTAACTAATTTTATTTTTTGACAATTAATTTTATTTATATCAATTCATGAATAGTCTTCAATTTTAAACCTGTCACGAATCAGACCTCTATTGCTAAGGAAATATAAATGCGTACGGACCACAATGAAGACTCTCAAAACCTAAACCACTTCACACCTTTTCTAACCTTTTCTTCCCTTTTTCTTCTACATCTTCCCTCATTACTGACGGTGACTCTCCGTCCAAATCAAGAATAAAATCGTCAAAATTTACCACCATCCTACTTTTTCTTTAATAGATTTCAATGCATCGGGAGATGACAATTGACAACACTTGAAAATAACTTTAGATTTTGAGAAAAAATTAAAAAATTGTGTCTAAATTCATGAACAATAGACAATAATATATCGCATTTATAGTACAACTTTGTTAGTATTGACAAACTACGGCCATGCGAATACCCAGTTACAACCCTCTGCGAATATGCTAGCAGGGCCAAAGTCATTCCATCGCGAACTCGACATGCAAACACTACTCGAACCACGTGCATAGTCACGTGATTCGTGTCAATATCTGAGTCACAGTAAACCCAACTTACTAACATACCTGTCATCGGCGGTTAACACGTGTCCTCACCCCGTCCAGTCCCTTATAAGAAGTCATGCATCCAAGAGAGAAAGACCCAGACTTGATCCTGGAGAACAAACAACAAAAACTCTATATCTCCATCCTAAAAACGACCCACGAATCAATATCTAAAAAGGATTGTTCACATCAGTGATCAAACATATACAAGAGAAAGAAAATATCTTATGTAATAAATATATTTATAAAAAAATATTTAACTAATAATTATTGAAGTAGAGGCGAAATGTTTATATACAAATATAAATTAAACCTATGTTTGATCCTCAAATACTTATTTTTTAGTTGCACAATTTCTTTAACATTCATTCATTGCCCAAAACAACTAGTGTAACTTGATGAAATGAAAAAAAAATACTATTTATGGGTGAGTTTGGGTACTACAATTTTAGAGGTGCGGTTAAAAAACGACAAGTTTCAAAATTTGTCTAAAACCTTAAAATGTTACATTTTAAATAAAATTTTAGGTTAGTTTTTTCGTAATTTTTGACAAGTTTCGATACTTACAAAACAAGTTCTGATACTTTGTCCAAAAAACCTAAAATGTCATAAAAACAAGTATCAAAACTTATCAAAAATCGTGAAAAAACCAACTTAAAAATGTTATCAAAAAATTAAACATTTTAAGTTCTTTGACAAGTTTCGAAACTTGTTATTTTTAACCGTATCTTAGACATATTAAACAATAAAGAGAGGGAAATGAGTTAGTTAGAAGGAGCGGGAAAGTTGAAGAGAATTGGGTTGTTATAACCATTTCAACTAGGTTTAGAATGGCCGTAACAAACTTTCTCTAGAATGTTAGCCTAGACCAGCTTATATAAGCATTGCAAAGCTCACTGTAAAAGCAAGCTTTTCATGAATAAAATGATGAAATCGAGTCTTATCTCATAAACCAAGTTTCTACTATTCTTTACAAGATATGTCGCACTTTAAACTCGCCCGGTATTTATACTAAAATATCAAATCACCCTCGATATACTGTCTACATTCTCTTTGCATAACATGTGGTGTCTGAAAAGATTTAACAATAAAGGGGATGAATATGATGTTTCCTTTTCTCACATTTTCCCTACATTTTTTTGTAAGTCATTCAACTTTAATTGGACAAGGAAAATGGTTTTGGGGTCTGATAAGAAAAAGTTGGTAAATTGCCAACACCAATGTACCACACACATTATTTTATGAATAATAAACTAATTGGAAGCTTTGTTTCCATTAATAATTTATGTTGCTAAATATCTGAAAATGAATTTAGGGTAAAGTTCACACATACTTATTAAATTATGTCTTAATGTTTATTTTGGTCACCAAACTTTTAAATTGTTATAAAATGGTAACGCAGCCCTAACTACCGTTAAGTGGGATGACATTGCAGTTTGGGTAAAATTGTTTAATAGAACAATTAGTCCTCCATATTTATACATTTGATTAATTTGGTTATAGTTTGAAAAAACAATAAATTTAGACTTATTGTTTACAAATTCTATCAATTTAGTCCTATTTTTATTAGAAATAATTTAATATTTGATTTTTCATTTAATTTTAAAAGATTAAATATTAAAAAATATTAAATACTAAAAATAAAATATTAAACATTAAATAATAAAAATATTATATAATAAATAAAAATATTAAATATTATAAATAATGAGCGTGAATTTATTGATTTTTTCGAATTAGCACCAAATTAATTGAATGTATAAATATGGAGGACCAATTGTGGTATGAAATAATTTTACCCAAACTACAATGCCATCCCACTTAACGACAGTTAGGGCTCAATGATCATTTTGTAACACAATCGATAGTTTAATGATCATTTTGTAATGATTAAAAGTTTAGTGACCAAAATAAACATTGAGTCACAGTTTAGTGACCATTTATGAACTTTACCCATAACTTATTTACTTTTAATTACCTCAATTTTAATTTCATCAGACTCAGCTTTCTTTTCTTTATTCTTTGGCTTAATTGTGATTTTAGTCCCTTTATTATCTTAAAGTTTTAGGCTTGATCCAGCTATTTGTTAATAACCACCAATATCCAACTCATTGGTTGATTAATCTATAATTCTATATTAAGTATTATAAAGGCACATTACGGGGCGACACTCCCAACATAATTTGCTTCATTAACAATGTTAAGTTCAAATTCTTAACCTTGTTTAAAGGACCTAATGAATTATCCCACTAGATTAACTGACATTTGGTGATTTGATCCCTCGATTTTAATTTGACATAACTATATATCTTACTTTTATAATATTATTAGTAGATCAAAATGATAACACGCGTTACCCTTAAAGTGCTAGTTATTTTTTAAAAAAATATAAAATTTAGATACTCTGATAATATTATATTCTTCTATTATGAAGGATTAAATCATAAATCTTGACATAATAGATGGACTAAAACGAGACTTAGGACACTTTTGGTTCTAGAGATTGAGGTGCTTTTTTATTTTTATTTTCTTGAAAAATAAAAACGATGAAGAAAACATATTTGATTGTAAAATTAGAAAATAATTTTTAGAAAAATAGAAAAAATATGTGAAGATTTGAAAACATAAAAAAATGTTTCATTATTTTTTATTAAAAATGTTCTAGGAAAGTGGGAAATATGAGAATAAGGATTTTTTTTTTAATTTTAACCCGAGTTCGAATTCTTCTAATGTTTTTTTAACTTACTCATATTTTATTTATTATTATAATAATATTTTGTTTCTAAATATATTTTATCTTAATTATTTAATAATTATTTTTAATTTCTATTTTGAAAAGCTAAATACCAAACATATTTGCACTATTTTTTATTTTTAAAAAACCTCAAATTTCCATCCCTATTGACCAAATATGTTTTGTAATTTTTAAAAATTAAAAATGAAAATTATTTTTTAAAAATAAAAATAAAAATATTTTATAAAACTAAACAGAGCCTCAATTCTTTCTAACTCATAAAGTAAAATAAAAAAACTAGTATTACGGATAAAAATTCTCTGCCATTTTTCGGTGTCTATACTTATGCTAAAAAATACAATAAAATTAAATTTTAAGTCCTAACCCTAAATTCTAAATCCTAAACCCTACACCATATACCCTAAAAAATACATCATACCCTAAATTCCTTAAACCCTAACCTTAACCCCTACCCTAAAACCCTAAACTCTAAACCTAATTTTGAATGTAGAGACATAAGTATGAGCACCGAAAAAGGTAAAAGATTTCCATCCTAGAATTACAAGCAACAAATGTAATTTCATCTTATCTGGAGAAGATGTAGATAAAGTTGTCTAACTTAATCCTATCATAAAGTACATCCAGAAATAAATCAATGAAAAAATACCAGAATTTCCAAACTTTGTATGAGAATCGTCTAAATACAAGAAGAAATTTATTAAATTTCCAAACTTTTTTTAATGGAAAAGTGTGATTTGAGATTAAGTAAACTTCAGCTTGAAGTGAAAAACTTGTCAAAAAACTTGCTCATTGCATCTAAGATTAGTGATGGAGAATTTCACAAGTTTCTCCCACCCAAGTTTCCACTTCTCCTTCTTCAACCTTTAAATACACAAACACCAGAAAACACAGAATTCCATCTCATCTCTAAACCAAAACTCATATTTTCTCATCTCTGATATTGCTGCTATTCATTTCAAGGTTCTGGCAATGGAGGGTAAGCAGAAGTTCTTGTACGGAACACTTGAAGCCTCCATTTTCGATGCCACACCGTACACACCTCCATTTCCCTTCAATGTAAGTTCTTTAAATCGTACGTAAAATCCTGCGTCCGTCCCAGCCGGATGGTGTATAAATAATCTAACATTTGTTTGTTTATTTGAGAAGTGCATGCTTGCGAATGGAAAGCCAACCTACGTGACGATAAAGCTGGAGAACACAAAGGTAGCCAAGACAAGCTGCGAGCGTGATCGTGTATGGAACCAGACGTTCCAAATACTGTGCGCACATCCGCCTGATGCAACCATCACCATTACCATGAAAACAAGGTGTTCGGTCCTGGGAAAGTTCAGCATCCAGGCGAGTCGAATTCTGAACGAGTCGAGTTTGATTAATGGGTTGTTTCCTCTGCAGCTCGAGAATGGTAGAACCAGCCCAGATGTGAAACTAAGGTTCATGTTGTGGTTCAAACCAGCAGAGTTTGAACCAACGTGGGGAAAAGTGATCGAGTATGGAGGATTGCAGGGTCTTAGAAATGCTACGTTTCCTCAACGTTCTAATTGCAATGTGAAGCTTTATCAAGACGCCCATCATACGTCGGCTTTTCGGCCTCCGTTTTCTTCTCCGGGAAAGCTGTGGGAGGATGTGTATAAGGCCATTGAGGGTGCTAAACATTTGGTTTATATTGCAGGCTGGTCTTTCAATCCACGCATGGTTTTGGTAAATCAAATTATTATTCCGTCACTTTTCTGTGCCCTTTATATGTCGCACCAATGATTTTCTTCTTCTTTTCGGAACAGGTCCGGGATCCTGAAACAAATATCCCACATGCAAGAGGAGTAAAGCTTGGTGAATTGTTGAAACGAAAAGCTGAAGAAGGTGTAGCTGTGAGGATTATGCTTTGGAACGATGAAACTTCCTTGCCATTTATCAAGAACCATGGCGTAATGCGAACACATGATGAGGATGCTTATGCGTATTTCAAACACACCAAAGTGGTCTGCAAATTATGTCCTAGATTGCACCATAAGTTCCCTACACTCTTCGCTCACCACCAGAAGACCGTAACGGTTGACGCCAGAGCTGCTCACGGTTCGTCGATAAACGAAAGAGAAATCATGAGCTTCGTTGGCGGAGTCGATCTTTGCGACGGCCGGTACGACACCGAACAACATTCGTTGTTCCGAACACTTAATTCGGAGTCTCATTGCTTCGATTTCTATCAAACCAACATCTCCGGGGCTACACTTCACAAAGGAGGGCCAAGGGAGCCATGGCATGACGCTCACGCTTGTATAACAGGGGAAGCAGCTCGGGACGTGCTAGCTAATTTCGAGCAACGATGGAGTAAACAATGCGACCCTTCTTTATTACTCCCTATAATCTCGATACCGAACATCACACGACAGCCCTTTGCCTCGAGCAACCCCGATGCCGACGACCGGAATTGGAAGGTACAAGTTTTTCGGTCAATCGACCATGTCTCAACTAACCAACTGTCTAGAAACTTAACTGTGGAGCAAAGCATCCATGAAGCATACGTGGAAGCAATAAGGCGAGCCGAGAGATTCATTTACATTGAAAACCAATATTTCATAGGGGGATGTCACTTATGGGACAAAGACAAGAACTCCGGGTGTAGGAATTTGATTCCCGTAGAGATTGGTCTGAAAGTGGCGAGCAAGATCAAAGCGAAAGAGAGGTTTGCAGTGTATGTCGTGATACCGATGTGGCCGGAAGGCGTGCCGGAGAGTGAGCCGGTTCAGGACATATTGCATTGGACAAGGCAGACAATGGAAATGATGTATAGATTGATTGGTGAAGCCATAAAGGAAAGTGGCGGGGAAGGACACCCCCGGGACTACTTGAACTTCTTTTGTCTTGCAAATAGAGAGAAAGAGAGCATGGCTGAGTTTGTTCCTCCACAATCCCCTCATCCTTCTACACAATATTGGAATGCCCAAAAGCATAGGAGGTTCATGGTTTATGTCCACTCCAAGGTCATGATAGGTAATATCTCGTTTTTTTATTTATCGGCAGAGTGTCTGAAATGATAAAGTACGAGTGATTATAACAATTTTATTAATAACTGTCGAGATTGATGCAATTTAAGAGTTTGAGAGCGCTTAAATTGATGCAATTAAAAAGAAGAAATAATATTACTGATTTAGGAATACAACGAAGTCGAAATAGCCTAAATTTTTTAGTTTATACAAGACTATTATTACAAGGTCATGGTGATGGATGGAAATCTTCTACCCTTTTCGGTACCCTACATATGTCCCCACGCTCAAAATTAACTTTAGGGTTTAGGGTTTTAGGTCAGAGGTTGTAGTTAGGGTTTAGAAAATTTAGGGTATGGTGTATTTTTTAGAGAAAAGGTGTAGGGTTTAGGATTTATAATTTAGGGTTAGGGCTTAGAATTTAATTTGTAGTGTTTTTTAATGTAGAGACACCAAAAAGGGGCAGACGAATTTTATCCTATGGTGATAACCATGTTTGTTGGTGCTACTTGCAGTGGATGATTTGTACATTCTAATAGGATCTGCCAACGTGAACCAAAGATCAATGGATGGCCGTCGAGACACTGAAATTGTAATTGGGTGCTATCAGCGACCGTCGGGAAATCCGGAAATTGATTCTTCGTCGTGTCGAGATGTCCATAATTACCGAATGTCGCTGTGGTACGAGCACACGGGACTTACCGACGACGTATTTCTGGAGCCGGAGGGGGTGGAATGTGTGTACAAAATGCGTTCACTAGGTGACCAAATGTGGCAAATTTATGCTAATGAAGAAATAGTGGACATGGAAGGAGTTCACCTTGTCACTTACCCTGTGAGCGTCACTGTTGATGGTTTGGTTGAGGATGTTGCTGATAGCGACGGGAATTTTCCGGACACGAAAACTCCGGTGAAGGGAAGACGATCGAAAGTGCTGCCACCTGTTTTTACTACTTAGATATAAGGAATTGTACATACTACATACCGCTGGATTTGAAAATCTAACAAGTAATTTTATTTTTTAGAAGGGCTTTAATTGAAGAACTTGGAATTGAAGAGGGAAGATGTAAGTTCCTATGTTTTAGAAACTTTAACTGCTGTAATGACTGTTTAATGCAATATTGGAACGAATATTTGTACTATTAAACATAAGTGTTGATGGATTGTGTCAAATTATATACAAGAATCAAGATATGATCTTTTTTAAAAAAAAATATATATACATTTGAGCTTGATTTGACCCACAAGTTAAATATCAAATGAGAAAATTTTATTGACTTATTTCAACTCAAATAATCTCTATTTAAATCAATTTTTTTTCCGTCACTAATCATAATTTTTAGATTTCGTACATGGTTGGTCGAAGAGTCCACATAAATAAGAAAAATGTCAAACTCCAACCTATCCATTTCGCAGAAGAAAAATGATAACAATCGTTCGTCTCTTTTCTGTGTCTTCTTTTATGTTTCAATATTAAAAAAATTAAATTCTAAATCTTAACTATAAATTATTAATCCTAAACAATAAACTCTAAACCCTAAAAATATATACAATACCCTAATTCCTTAAACCTAAACTTAATTTTTCAGCAAAGACAAAAAATAATTTTTTTTAGAATAATTCATTCAAATTGATCTCTCAGTGTGATCTCTTGTACAAAAGGACGATTATTATGTTTCTTATATTGGTCAAAAACATGGCAACATAAATAAACAACGGCCCTGTTTTTAGTTGCGTTCAGCAATCTAAACGGGTGTTTGTCTACTAATTTTTTGTCAAACAACTCTTGTTTTAATTGTGAATGGATGTTTTCTACCATTTTTAACACCTAAACAGACGTTTACTGGCAACAAAAATTTTCAACTTCTGCCAACGGACGTTTGTAGTCCAACGGCCATTTGTTAAAACAATGACAAAGGCAGTGCTGTCCCTAGGCATGGGCAGGAGAGGCGCCCGCACAAGACCTTATTTTTTAATAATATTTAATATTAAGATTTAATTTTTTAATATTTATTATTAGGGTATACTCTTAAAATTTATTTATTTAACACTTATTATTAGGACTCAATTTTTTTCAACATTTGTTATTAGGGGACTACTCTTAAAATTTATTTATTTAATACTTGTTATTAGAGCCGATTTTTTCTAATACTTATAATTAGGGGCCAAATTCTCCCATATTTGTTATTAGAGACATTCTCTTAAAATTTAATTTTTAATATTTGTTATTAGGAACATTATTTTTTTTTCTAATATTTGTTATTAGTAACATACTCTTAAAATTTAATTTTTCTATTATTTGTTATTAAAAACCTATTTTTTTTTCTAATACTTATTATTAGGGGCCTACTTTTAAAATCCATTTTTAATATTTATTATTAGGAGCCTAATTTTTTTTCTAATACTTGTTATTAATGGCCTATTTTTAAAATTTATTTTTTAAAATTTATTATTAAGAGCCTAATTTTTTAGTTTGTCTTTAGATCACTAAAATCTCAAAAACAACTCTGAAAAAAAAAAAAAGCCAACATGTCAATAATGTTTATTGTTACATAGAAATTTGGTGACTTTTGCTTAAGGGAATATCTTATTAGCACAGTATAATGATTTGAATATTGGCGTTTATTTTCTTATTAAGTTTGGATTGGGAGAAAACCTTGTTTAATGATGGATGATGATTAACAATCGAGAAGAATTTTCGCCGCACCTTGTCTTGGGGGACATTACTTTTGCTGAAATTTTAGGCAAAATGATAAAAGATGCCCCCAATGTTTGCATGTTTTGTTATTTGGCCCTCTATTCTTTTTTTTGGTCCAAATATGCCCCCAGCGTTTGCTTGTTTTGTCATTTGGCCCCCTATTCTTTCTTTTGGTCCAAATATGCCCCAACGTTTCATTCATAGTCCAAATATGCCCCCGTTGGATGTAAACTGTCAATCAACTGACGTTCTAAGGCTTATAAAAAAATTTTGACGTGACATTAATAGATCTTAATACGTGGCAAGTCCAGTCAGCATTAGCTGTTGAACGTCAATTGACTGACAGTTTTCATCTAACGGGGGCATATTTGGACCAAATTGAAACGTTGGGGCATATTTGAACTACGAATGAAACGTTGGGGGCATATTTGGACCAAAAGAAAGAATAGGGGGCCAAATGACAAAACAAGCAAACGTTGGGGGCATATTTGGACCAAAAAAAGAATAGAGGGCCAAATGACAAAACATGCAAACGTTGGGGACATCTTTTGTCATTTTGCCGAAATTTTATGGTGTTGATCCTATGATTGGATGATTGATGGGGGCACCAATAGTTTGGTGAGGGGTTGCGGTCCCATTAAATACCAATTTTCCTTGAACAATTTTTTTTCGGCGCCTTTTTATGTTCTACTATTAAAATAAATAAATTTTAAACTCTAAACCCTAAAATAAATAATGAAAGATGATATGTGAACTGTCACACAACTCACCAAAAAAGTCAAATATGCAGGCTATATAAAATCACGTATAGGGTGTAAACACCTAATTCGGCCTGAAAACTCGACCGAAACCGATCGATCTCCTATTAATCTGATATTAACCCGACCCGAAAATAACCGACATGATAATATTCGAACCAAAAATCAACCAAATTAAAAATCAACCGACCCGACCCGATACTCGAATAGAAATCACCATTGACTCGAACCAGACCTAACCAAACTTAAACCAAATATAGTCAGACCTGAAATGACCTGAATCGAAACCGAATCTAACGAGCTATTTGTCACCCTAGATAGGTTAGTTTAAGGTGTTTTCCAGTACTTTGAACTATTTATATTTTGTGTTCTGTATTGCCGCGAGACTTAATCGGACAAAACAAGGCGGCTCACACCACAGCTTTGAACAATTGAGCAGCATACCCAAAAAAATTTAAAACTAAAGTGATTTTTTTTCAACTTTGAGAGCTACAAATATCACTAAACATTTTATTATTTACTATTCTAAGCTTCATCCTCAATTAGTTACCCATAGTAATACAACTTATTCTAATTTATAATCAGATTTCGATACAAATTAAACTTGTTTTATAAACGCCCTTGTTAATTGGGGATCATGTAGCATACTTGCATACATACATATAAATTTTCTTTCCACAATAGATATAATTTGAGGAAGTTAATTAAGCTATATATTTATTCTCAAACAATAAAAACAATAAGTTAAAGAAATAAGACATAAATAAGCTTATTTTTTTAATAATATCTGTTTATAAATATTCTTAATCCTCCTTTGACAATGCGTATACATCATGTAGACAAAACGATTTGAACCCGTGTCTCTTAAGAATGGACATCATCCGTTTTTTCACTAAAATACTTGTTGATATCCATACTATATTGATTAAGTCCATGAATCGGTAGCACTAGTTGATTGATTAAGAAATTATTAAAATAATATTATTTTGAATGATAACTAATTATATTATTATAATAACCATCATATTACTAATGTCTTAAAAACATGTTAAATTGTCAACTACCGTCGAATGTCTGAAAAACATGTTAAGTTGTCAACTACCACAGAACCCTTTCTTTAAGTTTAGGTTTGTTTGCACCATCAGAGTATCTCAAGCTATTACCTGTGCTTGAATTTAGGTTTAGGGTTTCCTTAGTCTTGCCTTCTTTTGACCCAAATTGGCATTCTCGACTTCATCCTTACGGTTGGAAAGTTGACAATTGTGTCATTCTGGGCCACCCACCTGCATACAAATGTAAGTTTGGACAAAGTCTGTAGTTTTCAGTTTTGTTTTTTTTTTCTGTCAGAATATTTGTGTGTGTCTAAAATTAAGTACATTTTACCTGAAATTAGTGACAAAATGGTGCAAGAAAATGGAAGTTTCGAGCTTGGCCAAGTCAAGTCCAGGGCAGAGCCTTTGTCCACCTCCAAAGGGAGTGAAATTGTAGCTGTTAATTACGTCTTTGTCCTGCCCAAATAGTAATTAATTAACTTAAAACTTCCAAAGGAAAATAATTATTAAAAAGGTGTCCAATGATTATTTTTACCTGCCACCTCCACGGATTGAACTGATAAGGTAAATCGTAATAAGTTTCATCGAGATGAACTGATCTAAAATAAGCTAAAAAACACCATCCTTTAGGTATTCGATACCCTTTTATCTCAATGTCCTTCATTGCCTTTCTCATCACTCCTATTATTACGTTTCCCATCCTCAATGTCTCTGTAATAACCTGTGCATGCATATACCGAAAATACGTGAATTTAATTATGTTATATGTCCTTTTTTATTTTTAAAATAAAAATGACTATATACCTATGTATTTATGAGTTTAATTTCTAAGCTTTATACTTACACTTTGTGTAAAAGGCAATGATATGTAATCACTCCAAATCAATGGCTCTCCGTTCTTATCTTTGAGCATTTTCAACTTCATGTTTTCCTCCTAAGAAAATTTCAAAGTTCACCATCAAAGTTAAATCTTAACATGCCAATGATTAACATCTAAACAATAAGAATAAATTTAAAGAAGGAAATTTGTAAGCATATAAGTTATGCTTTATCTTGTTATAGGTTATCATGCTATTCCTACGGACACATGATTTTATGTGAAGGGATATTGAGAACTATTAGGAAGTTATATTAGAAATGTAGTTTAGGGGTACAGAATTATATTGTCATTAGAATATATTGTTAGAACCAAATAATAATAGATATGAAATCTAAATCCATGATCTATCATGTTAAATAATCAAGAACAATAAACTAAATGCGGAAGCGTACCTGAATTAATCGATAAACTAAAAAAACCTTGAATCTTGATGTTGAAATCCCAAATCTTTGGTATTATCTTCCAAGAAGATAGATTATCTCTTGAAGTAAAACTCTCTGACGGGGAAGGAGAGAAAAACAAGATTAACCTATTTCTTGGGGACCACTACCTCTCTATATAGTTGATTATTAAATCAAACTATTAAATATTTATAACTTTGTCCCTCATTGAATTATAAATATATCTTATGGTATCTACACTTTTAATTCCATGACACTTTAATACCTATGACACGCCTAACATAATTGGTCACTTGATTTTGTGTCACACTTTATAATAACATCATACATTTTACATATGTGCCCACAATTGAGGATTTTAGTCTAACAGATATAAACGAAATATCTAAATTATAGGAGAATTTAAATTTGTTAGGAGGCGACTGCCTCAGCACCCTTGAATCTGTCCCTGACACACACTCTCTCTAGTGTGTGGACAAAACCCTAAGTAGAAAATGGTTTTGGAAATTGCAGTTTGTAATAAGTTACTCAAACTAAAATTCTAGTCCTAGGATGTCAATTCTCAAAGATTAGAATTAACATGAGAATTGTACCGTCAATTGGTGTAGAGCAGTGGGGCAGTCCGAAAGGTATTTGATTGCTAGAGTGATTAAAACAGGCACAGAATCTTCACCAGGAATCATCATATCAATCAAGTTATCTGCTATCAGATCATCTGTCAACACTTCACTCGCATCCTTAAGCAAAACATCCACCACATCCTTTGAAACTGTTGAGATATTGTCTGAATTCCTTTTTGATTGGATAATATTGTGTACAATCTTAACCATTCTCTTCTTTGCCTGAAATTAATGAAAGAACACCATGACACGAATCTGACACATAAAGGCTATAGGTCTGAAAACAAAACTTACCTGCGAGGATCGGTAAAGTTGAGTTCCGGGTACTTTAACAGGCAAAGACATAAGGCCTAGCATAAATTCTTGGAATTGTTTCTTCAGAATTTCCATGTCCGGACCTGGATTCAAACTAATCAATGCCTTCACCAGAACTTGAAAGGCAATCTGGAGATTTAAGAGAAAAAAAAGGGTATTTATGTTAGCAACTTTTCATTGTTTCTTGAGATTTTGTGCTCTTATATTAATGAAGGGGACTAACATTTTTGGCCTCATCTTGAATGTAAATGGGATGATCTTCTCTCCATTTATCCATTGATATTTGGACGTAACTCTGCATGTCTGTAGTGATCTGATGTTTGAGAAGTGGAGATTTGAAGAAGGAGCCTATGAGGCCATGGATTTTCCTTTGCAAGCTGCCATTGATGAGCAGAATGGAGGATTTTCCCATCAACTCGGTTAAGGATTTCGGATAAAACGGGACGAAAGCCTTGGCATCACTTTGTAGAACAAATCGACTCACTTCTGAATCTGTGGAAACAATCGTTGGAGTCCCAAATATGTGGGACTTGAACACTTTCCCATACCTGGCAAACCAAATATTCAAAATAAAAGAAACCCTATTCGTTTTATAGCAAGATATTCATCAAATTAAGTAAACCATATATAAAGCTTTACATTTGGCGACGGCAGTCCATGAAGCTCTCGGGGCGATCTGAGTAAGCACAAGAAATGAAGTGAATGGTTTCCCCGACAAAAGGCCACCCCATGGAACCTAAAGGAAGCTTGTGGCGTGTGGTTTGTGAGGAGGGTAGTATTGATCTTAGACTGCTTAAAAGCTTGGTTTTGCTGTAGATCAGAAACGTGATGCAAACTAAGATTGCAGTAACAAACACAGACACAGTGTTCAATAATGAACTATCCATCATGGAGGATCTTCTTCTTCCTCCTCTCTCTCTCTTTCTATATATATATATATATAGGTTTTCTTAAATAGCCTTAATAATATATAGTAAAGTATGAGTGAGTCTGAGAGAGAAGAAATGGAGGTTTGAGTTAGAGGAAAGAATAATAGTACTGAGAGAGAGTGGGAGATGAATCACATCTGCATGGAGATCACCGAATTGGGGTTGGGGACAGCACTTCAAATCCCGTTGCTTATAGACATAAAATTCCAATATTTGATGCTCACATTAGCTAAAAATGTAAAAGTTATATATACGTTTATATAGAAAACCAAAAAAAAAACAGATGAAAAATTATGCCCCCACTTTAAAATAGTAGGTTTAGAGTTTAAGGTTAAAGATTGTGGTTAGGGTTTAGGGAATTAGGGGTATGATGTATTTTTAGGGTGTAGGGTTTATGATGTGAAAATTAGGGTTAGAGTTTAGAATTTAATTTTAAGTGATTTTTAGTGTGGGGCATAGAATGGGGCATGATTAAGGGGCAAATGATTTTTACCAGGGATAAAAATCTTTTGCCCCTTTTCGGTGTCCCTATTTATGCCCCGACACTAAAAAATATTATAAAATTAAATTTCAAGCCCTAATCTTTAACTCTAAATCCTAAACTCTAAAAAATAAACCATACCCTAAAATCCCTAAACTCTAACTATAAACCCTAACATAAAACCCTAAACCATAAACCTAATTTTGAGCGTGGAGCATAAGTAGAAAAACCAAAAAGAGGCAGAGGATTTCCACCCAATGAATCGAGATCGAGAAAATGAATATAAATTTCTCTAGTAATGGTTCTGATTGCATCGATAAACTACCACAAAAGAGATTTAACCATATTAGATAGTTGACCTTTCCTGATCAGAAGATGTACCGTGATGACCGATACATGATCACTAGACGAACAAACACTACAAGAAGTGTGAAAAGAAGAAATTTAAAACAAAAAAAAATATTATTTGAAACTAAAAATAAAGAAACATAAACAAATAAGTGAAAGAAAAAACCAAACGGCGGCACTAAAGCCATCGTCGAAAGAGATACTCTTGAAGAGAAAAACTAGAGAAAGATTTTGAAAAAAAATGATTACAAGATAGTATCTATTTATAGATATTTCTAACCCTTTGACAAGACATACATACCTTACAGACGAAACGATTTGAACTCGTGTCTCCTAAAATGAATATCATCATCTTTTCCACTAGGACACTTATTGGGTTTATCACATTATTTAATTAAATGTACATTATAATTACTAGTCAACTAAATAAAACAAAATAGCATGCCAACGTTCGCATGTATGTCCCTCCCAATATAAATTTATGTATATACATCTTAGTAAACCAATAATGTCATCTTCTACAAAGTTTAAAAATAAATTCAGATGATTCCATTTTCAAAGAAATAACATCATATTGCTTCATTGAGGGCTGTATCAAGTATAAGCCATATGTATAATTGAAGGGTAAATTACAACACGTGTCACTATATTATGAGTAAATTTACAGTTACGTCATTGTATTTTAAACATTATTTATTGATTGTAATAATCATGCCATTCAATTCTGAGTAAGTTTATATCTTGATCATTCAATTCTGAATAAGTTTACATGCGGTCATTCAGGTGTAACTAAAATGTTAACGTCCGTTATACATTTAACAAAAAAGTGATTTGATAGTTACCATCGATAAATAAAATGATCCGATTGTAAATTTTTGAAATATGATTATTTAATTGTAAACTTTTTTTGAAAGGATATTCAATTGTATACTTACTTATAATACGGTGGCATGTGATGTAATTAACCCATAATTGAATTGAAGTAGAGGAGAAAGCATAGAACAACGTAAAACTGATTAAACAACAATGTACAATCATACGGGCATGATTGTTTCCTATTTATGGGAGTAATCAATTTTGGGAAACTTCCTCTTCTTCTAGGTACTTCTACGGTACAACATTCTAATTAATGTTATTTTTAATAATATTTATGTTTATTTTTCGTGATTTCTTTTCAAGTTTTGTCGAAGAAACATCAACCTAAAAAAATTAAAAAAAATAAATTTCGAAACTTGTTAAAAAAAAATCAACTTAAAATGTTATAAAAAATATAACATATCTAGTAGCTTGACAAGTTTAGAAACTTACCATTTTTTAGCCTTAAGTTAAATTGTCGTTCTTTAGACTTGCCTCTTCTTGTGACTCAAAATGTTTAGATGAAAATTGGGAGAAAAAAATTCAGGCAATTATGTAGTTCGTAAATTGTTTTTATCTCATTGACCGTTAAAATATTGTTCGTCTCAAAATAGAATCACTTTTGTTTAGATGATTCACGTTGAGGGAATTTTTGACTCTATCCACCTCATGGACGGTTCATAGGATTGATAGTGCTTCGAGTGAGGGTTTTTACACAAGTTTTCGCATTTCAATTGAATCCTCACTTGAGGCATTATCACCCTATAAATTATCACGACTTTTAGCAAAGAATATGAAATCTTCCATACTTCATATTCTACTTTGATCTCATTATATGAACATTTTGACTCCGCTACCGTAGAGAATATTATATATATGTAGAGACAAGTGGGAGGTGAATTGAAGTCCCCACATATAAATGATTGAGCTGGTGGGAATGTGTCCTCAATTCCTTTGGTTGCCTTCATGTGAGATTCAATTCTCAAAAATCTTTTGCTACTTTAATATATTAATGCATTCACTAATAAAATCTTAGGCCAACTTCCTTTGTTACTTTCATGCCGAACTCTTTTTCTGATCCAACTTAAAATATTGTGGGAGAGGCCACATGCATGTGCCCACCCCTCTCTTTTTACACCCAAAACACTTCAATTTATTGTTATTCTGCCCCTATATAATTAAAGAAAAGAGAAATGGGTGGTCATAATTGGCCTCAAATGTTGATTGGTTTAGCTAGATCAGGGTAAACTTGTCATTTCATTATGCAGAAAGAAGGAATAAGATGAAATCCATTAAAAAATCTTCTTTGACTGTCTATTGATTAAATTTATTCCGAAATCCTCTGTCTTTTTCGGTACCCTTACTTATGCCTCACGCTCAAAATTAAGTTTAGAGTTTAGGGTTTAGGGTTAGGATTTATGGTTAGAGCTTAGGGAATTTAGGGTAGTGTGTATTTTTTTAGGGTATATAGTGTAGGTTTTAAGAATTAGAATTTAAGGTTAGGACTTGGAATTTAATTTTGTAGTGTTTTTTAGTGTTGGGGCATAAGTAGAGACACAAAAAATGGGCATCGGATTTTTATCCTAGTCCAATGGTCCCATTTTCATAAGATTATCGGTATTTGATTTATTAATCAATTAATTCGGATAAAGTAGTACAAAATTTTATTATAAAAACAGTTATTTTAATTTGTTTCATTTGAAATGTTAGGATTTAAACTTTATTTAACAAATTTAATATTGTATCCCATTAGTAATATTTATTTAATTTCCAATCTTCAGCTTGACCCATCCTTGCCTTTTGGCCATTTGTTCCAAACGGCCTAACTAATTATGATTATGTAATCGTTTAATAAATTATTACTCAATTTAATAATGTTCCATTCCATAAATGATTGCATCAATTTGCTTTGTTAATCATCCGGCTTTCTTCTCTCTGTTTAAGGTATCTACATGAGAGAATTTAATGATTAATTTTCTATATTTTTTGATTAAATTGAGAAGTATTATATTTATATATCGAGATTCGAACACATACAAGACGAGATGATATAAGCATTTTCAGTCATTAAGTCAATTAATATATATTCTGTTGATTTATGTTTATAAATTTATATAAATGAAACACTGATGATTGTATGCATATCATAAAGATGAACAGCTTGATTAATTGATCAAACGTGCTTGTTCTCGTCTAAATTTAATTTCACATGCATTTAGCCCATAAATTTGTTCATCTCTCTCAACTTGATATATAAAGATTTTCGTCTTAATTTGATACCTAATTTTTCATTCTGTCAATTATTTTTGCTACCTACTATTAACGTGTCTAAAATACATGACACTTTAAGAAATTGATATGTGACAATGATGATGCTATGATGATGTCACCATGATATCATAATCCAAAATTAAATAAAAAAAAAGTTACAAAAATTCAAAAGATTATATAAAATCTAAAACATATAAAATATACTAAAAATTAGAAAATATATCTAAAAGTCCTAATAAAAAGTTTAAATTATATAATTTTTAAAAAAAAATATCCTAAATTCAAATATTTTCACATTAATAAAATAAAACTAAAAATATAAGTGTCCAAAAATTATGAAATTTATAATGGGTTTTGCACTATAGAGCCCATTAGTAATATTTATGACTTAATGGTGTTCATGAGAGGTATCCATATAGTTTTTGGAATGAAAGTACATGTACCGATTTGGGACAAAAAAAATCTCCATATACCAAACTGAGAGAAGTGGTCAAGTTTAAGGGGCAAATACATATTTAAGATTATAAATTATTGGGTTAAAGGTTATTTTTCTTGCGGTAGTCTAAAATTAATAATGTTGTCTCTCATTTTTAATTACATCAATTTAGCACTCGAATTCCTCAAATTGTATTATTATTGTCCTTTTGACTGATAGAAACCGTCATTAATTGTTTTAATATTGATGTGGCGGTCTCATGTAAATGACGACCTGACATGGATGTAATTGATTTGTTTTGGTCGAGTTTGTAGATTTAATTAATTTTTATATGAAGTTTGAACACTTATTTAATCTTTAAACAAAAAATAAGATGTAATAAATTATTAAAATTTTAAAAATACTAAAATATGAAAAATATTAAAAATTACTAAAACAATAAAGACACTATTAAAATAAAAAAGTGAAATAAAAATATAATAAACTATAAAATGATAAATTATAAAAATCTTAAAAATATATAAAATATTAAAAATTCTCATCAGAAAAGTCTTTATCTCTCGTCAGCTAAGTATACTTTTATTCTTTAAACATATTTTTTAATAGAATCAACATCACATTGAAGTAATAATAAAACTTAACTTTTTCATCGTTTTTACTTACACCAAATTGGTATTCATTAAAATTATTTTTGACCTCATTAATCTTATTTTATTGTAGTGAAACTCAAATCGATTTTTAGTATAATTACATCTGAGAAATCAAAATATTATATCCAAAATAAGATTGATGACTATTACTTTGGTGCAAAAATGTATCCATTTTTTAATAAAATATATCCAATCTTTTATATAAGAAGGACCAGAGGAGTCTCAAAAGTCATTGTTACTCTAATACAAAGTTGGCTCCACTAAAAATATATTCATGGAATAACATTAGTTTGATCTTAAATTTGAATAAACTTACAGACAACTGACTACTCTACTCAAACCCAGATCACCTATGAGTAACAACACTATCTGCTATCACTGTGACCACTCAATGGATTCAATTCTATTATATCTCTTAAGAATACAAAATAATATATTCGATATGTTTTAATATATTGCATCGGTGCCGATTGAGTATAACTTGATTGACATTATTGTTGGTATATATTCATGAGATGTGAGATCAAACATACTTAAGCGCTCAATATCTTTTTACTTATGAGTGAGAAGGAGTCTGAGTAGTATGGACACTATATTTAAAAATGATAATTTTGTTACACTACCTTTACTCACAAGTAAAACCCTCGCTCAAGCTTGCCTCCAATTAGATCTAGGCTCCAATTTAATTCAAATTCATAGTTCAGATTCACTCCGTTAAAATGACCATCGATACCTACTTTCATGTATCGATACTTGAGACCTGATTCTACAACCCGAACCCTCTAACTTGCCCCTCTTTACAATCTGGTCCATGGTAGTCCATTTTAAAGCAATTCTGCTTGATTTTTTATCTTATACCATACAATTACTACAACAAGACATAGGTTAATCACTTATACATTCGATACTCAATTTCCAAAGATCGGCACTAGCCAATCAAAA
Source organism: Hibiscus trionum (assembly GCA_030270665.1). Lineage (NCBI taxonomy): Eukaryota > Viridiplantae > Streptophyta > Magnoliopsida > Malvales > Malvaceae > Hibiscus > Hibiscus trionum. The sequence continues at coordinate 1,719,458 of BSYR01000021.1, read as the reverse complement.
GTATTTTCGAATCATGAAAATTTGGTGCATTACAGGGTTTATAACACTTTTCATGTAATCGAGCTCTGAAGAAGCAAGAACTGAAGGGAATAGATAAAAATTTTCTGCTCATTTTTGTACCTTAACATTAAAAAATATCAAATTTTAAGTCATAATTTTAAAGTCTAAATCCTAAACCCTAAGCCCTACACCCTAAAAAATACACCATACACTCAATACCTTACGTCTGTGCTCATTGTGTGTTGAATTGTTAAAATATTTTGTGGAAGGGTCCGAGAAACCAATGTAGCCGATTGTGAGTACGTGATGATCGTGTTGTTTTGCCGGTTTGAGAAATGGTGCAATTGGTTTGACATTCCTATGAGGATTGAGGTATTGGGGCAGTTTAGTTTACATGAGGATGAGTTTAGTTTATTAGTTTTGTTTCTCATGTAGTGTTTCTTTATTGTATTTGGTGTTGGTTTCGTTTTAGATCGCCTATCGTGTTGTGTTTCGCATTATTATATTGCACTATTTTTTTCTCTATTTAGGTTTTAGAGATGTTTTTTAACGAGGCATATGGTAATAAAACTTTTTATATGATTCTTTCATTAAAATCATATATTTTTCTGATAAAAAAGACATATTTAATGGGATAAATAGTGTACTTAGAAAAGTTTTGAAGCTGCTTAAAGGAGTTGTAAGGAGAATATATGTTCCTTACTCAAATTAACTAACCAAATAACCACCGTCATGTTGGTGATCGTTTAGAATCAAGTCGACTGGTCCACTGCTTTATCTCCTGCAACAACTTTTCGCCTTTGGTTTTGACCAGATGCGGTATTAGTTTTAGTGTTGGTCACTGACTACCGATATTTATTTATTTTTGTTCTTTAAAATTTGTTTTCTCAATTTTAATAAGAAATTACGTTCTTATGGCACGCGTTCTCTCTACCTTTATGACACGCTTCTAATTGATTTTGTAGTTCGTTTCATCTGTCGTTTGACATAATTTTAACATAACTTAGCAGCTGTTTAGTGTTCGTATAGAAATTCTCACGACGTTAGTTTTTTTTATTCGATTTTGTCGGTGGTCATAGAAAAGTTTGATCCCCCACTCGTTTGATGGTTTGTTAATCGATGTACTCAAAACTGTGTAGCAAAACAATCTGCCTGATAGTTTGGTCACTCATCACTCCTTTTCCATTCAGTACAACATCTCGTTTGAATAGAGATAAGGAGATTTATGAAGGTTTCTGAGTTTTGATGATATGCTAATTATCTCCATGAAAGTGTTTGCTTTTCTTTGTATATTTATATAAGATTTTTAGTGGACTATTTTTTTAATGCATTGTATTTATAATATTTTTCATGGTATTTAATAAATTTCAGTTTTCATTGTTTACCGGTCCACCGATTTAGACAAAACACCTCATTTAATGGTCTCATCCACTGCTGAAGGTCTAAGTGGTAAGCCTATTGCTAAACTTCTTAGTGAACTAAAGTACCTTTTGGAAATACTCTATATTATATGGAATCAATCTCACCGTCCATCTAAATGGAGCCTAAGTATAGACTAGGGAAATTGTTTCTATCATTCCCGTTATGTTGAACTCCACCACTGGGATGGCCATACAATGTATAAATAAAAGGTTTTGGATCCTTTTTCAGAATTTTAAAAACCCAATGTTAGATAGGGATTCCAATAGGAGAATAGTAGTTTTTTATATAATTTATGTCTATTTTATAATTAATGTCTGGAATTTGTGACTTTTCTTTCCAACAAGGTCGTTTCCAGGGACGAAGTCAGGATTTGAAGTTTGGGGGGCAAAACATAAATGTTTGAAAGTAGGTGGGGCAAATTCAAAAATAAACTAATTTGTAAAGAAATTTATATAGGAGAACAAAGCTGAAATAAAATTCTTAAGAGGTAGGGAGGGACAAATTCAAAAATAAATTAATTTGTCATTGCATCTAACAAGTATGGGTAAAAGTAAAACTTTTTATTTGTTGTAAATATTAATTTAATTTAATAAATTTAATTATTTAATCAAATGATGAAGCATGTCGTGACATCTGTCATTAGCGAAAAATTTTGAATCTAAAATTAACACAAAACAAGATTTAAACTTGAGTTGCGTGGGAGGGCTAAACCAATTCTAACTACTAAGTCAAGTTTTTTTTTTTTCTTTATTAAAAAAATATTATAGCTTTTCTTAAAGTTACCTTTTAGATGAAAATTAAAGAAAGTAAAACTATGGTGTTGAGGGGATTCAAACCCAACTATTTTTTCTTTTTTTCGGTGTTTATTTCTACGGCTCTAACACTAAAAAAATTAAATTCTAAATTTTAATCTTAAGTTTTAAATCTTAAACTTGAACCTTAAATTCTAAAAAAATATATCATAACCTTGATTCTCTAAACCATAACTTTAAACCTAAATCATAAACCTTATCCTTCAAACCCAAGTTTATTTGGCGCGGATAAAAAAGCATTACCATTGAGACAAATTTAATAGACAATACATTATATATAAGTTAAATTATAGTTAATAAATTATTAATTTAATAATATAATATAATATTTGCATTTTAATAATATAATAAATATTTTAAATATTAAATAATATTTTTACGAGTAAAATAAATATAATTAAATTTATTAATAATTTATTAAAATATTTAATATAAAAATAATTAATTAAAATACTTATATAAATATATACTTTTTTTAAAATTTTACGTATTAAATATATTTTTTAAAATTTTAGGTATTAAATATTATTGAAAATATAAAACTTATCAATGTTTTCAGAGCAAAACATAAATAAATTTTCGTAGCTTTATTTTGGTGTTGTAACCATGTTTTGATTTTCGAGAGTGCAATGCAAACCCTTTTATCTATTTTCTAATCTTTTGCTTATTTATTGGATTTCTAATTGAAAATGCCCACCTTTTTTAGTGCGCATAATTACATCTTTTCCCCTTAATGTTTGTCCACTTTTGCAATGTTTGCCCTTGTTGTTTCATTTTTTTTCAAATGAGTCAATTTTGGATGGAAATTTGACGTGGTCGTTAATTGATTAACAATCATTAGAGTTGGTTGACATGTCACTCCAAGTGTACGTAAATGCTAACATGACACTATTTGTACAATTGAAAAATGTATAATGGCAAAAAAGTTTTCAATGTTTGCCACTTTTTCTAATTATGCCCTTAAACTTTTTCTTTGGCAATTTAAACCCTTTTTTTATTTTTTAAATAAACCCTTTTTGGATGATCAACTAACGTTGAACATTTTTTTACTGACATTACATGACAATATTAATGTTGCAATTGAAAAAAAAAGTAAAGTTCGAGGGCTTTTTGCTATAATGTCTTTTTTACTCTTGGTTTATAAATTTATTTTGATTGTGTTGGTTTGTTTTAGAATATTATTTGTTTATATAAAACAATCTTATTTGAAAGATTATAAAATGTGAAAAATATTGACCATCCAAAAGATATCATTTGAAAAAAAAAGTTTATGGTTAAAATTGCCAAGAAAAAACTTAAGGACGTAATTGAAAAAATTACAAACTTTTGACTTTTGAGGACTTATTTTACTCTTATGCTTTATTTTTTGGGCCCTTTTTCTTCAACGTAAACTTACCTTACATCCATTAACTGACCAAGAGGTGACAAGCAGGTCAATCGGTTCGAGTTTAGTTGGGTAATTTCGGTTTTGGTTATTTCGGGTCTGATATCATTCGGTTTAGATTCAGTTTCGGTTTGGTTTTATTGTGTTTCGGGTCGTTTTGGTTCGATTATTTCGGTTCGGGTCAATTTTGGATCAATGGGAGATCGTCGGTTTCAATCAAGATTTTAGGTTGGTTAGTTTTTTACACCCTACATATGGTTTTATAAAGCCAATATATTTAACTTTTTGGTGAGTTGTGCGGATGTTCATATCTCATCTTTCTTTATTTCTATTAATATCTTTTATTCATTTCGAGTTGTCTTCGGTTCAGGTCCATTCGGTTCGGGTCTATTTCGGTTCAATTTTCGTTCGGATTCAGCTTCGGGTCAATTTTGGGTCAGTGGGAGATCGTCGGTTTCAATCAAGATTTTAGGTTGGTTAGTTTTTTACACCCTACATATGGTTTTATAAAGTCAATATATTTAACTTTTTGGTGAGTTGTGCGGATGTTCATATCTCATCTTTCTTTATTTCTATTAATATCTTTTATTTATTTCGAGTTGTCTTCGGTTCAGGTCTATTCGGTTCAGGTCTATTTCGGTTTAATTTTTGTTCGGATTCAACTTCGGGTCAGTTTTAGGTCTCGATTCGAGTAAAACGATTCGATTCTCAAGTCTCGGGTCAAATTTACCAAGTATAGTCAATAGTAGTCGCATTGTCTTATTTTATATAGTTTTAAATCTCAGCATTTATCAATAAAATCTAAAAAACTTTCTGGTTAATAAAAAAGTAAGCTTACCTTATTTGACCTCTTTATTATTTTTAGTTTTGAAAAGTGGAAGGACCTTCACCTTCCATGAATGCTCTATAAATATATAGCAACACACACGCAAATCAATTATAATTACAACAACCGACTTTGTAATATTTAATATTGTAGGAATTAGTTTTGGTCACACATGGCCTATAATTTCATCTCTCATCTTCGGATACCGTATTTGAGTTCACACCAACATTTCAATTCAATTATTATCATACATTTCAACTCATCTCTCTTCCCTAATGTAGTCTACCCAACAATTAGTTAAAAATCTATATTCAGTTTAAAATTTAATCGACTGAAATTCGATCTTAAACAATTTGTCTTTCTTTCCTAATAAAAAATAATAATATCACTATCGGTGCAAAACTATAAAATAAATGTTTAAATTATGTCTTTTTTTATAACATGTGACTAAAATATTTTTTGGCTGAAATAAGTGGTTAAAGTTTCATTTTTTGTTTGTTTTAAAGTCAATTGAGGTACTTACCTACTTGGGCACATTTTTTAACAAAAATAAAATTTTAGACACCTATTTCAATCAAAAATAAAACTTTAACACTTATTTCAGCCAAAAAATACTTTAGGCACCTATTGCAAAAAAGAACATAGTTTAAACACTAATTTTATAGTTAAGCCTATTTTTTAAAGTAACTTATGTCAATAATTTCCAAAGGAACAAAGAAGAACGCTGAAGTATTGAAGTGGGATAGAAATCTTCTGTCCTTTTTGGTACCCTACTTATGCCCTCATGTTTAAATTTGGGTTTAGTGTTTAGGGTTTAGAGTTTTAGATTAGGGTTTAAGAAATTTAAGGTAGAGTGTATTTTTTAGGTATAGAGTTTAGGGTTCAGAATTTAAAATTTAGCCTTAAAATATAAATTTATAGTGTTTTTTTAGTGTTAGAGCATAAAATAAATAAAACACCGAAAAAAGGTAGAGAATTTTTATATACTGAGGAAGTGTGGGGTCAAAAGGGTTCAACATTTCACTTTCAAAGCCCCCCATGGCTTCAGACATCAGTGTTTAAATGCAGCTGCAAGCCACTTTCACTCTTTTTGCAAGAAACCAAAGCTCGAAGAAAAAGAATCCATTATATCATATTATATTATACGGTTTTCGTCCCCTTTTCCTCTTTACTGTCTCTCATTTAAGGGAAAGAAAAAAAAGATTTTTAATTGGACAATCAAACACTTCACCAGCTAGCACCTACTTGTTTTGTGTCTTTTGTCTCCCTTCCTTCTCTTTGATCTTTTCCTTTTTCTCTATCTCCTGATAGAGATGAACAAAATATAAGTGTAATTAAGGCAAAAGAAAAGGGCATTGCTTTATGTAAACAAGAGGGTCTTTTTGTTAAAATTTTTAATTTTTTTTGTCATGGCCATGGATTCAAACTCCAAGCTTCCTGTAATGTGGGATGCTTTGTTTGTTGTTCTATTAGCTTCCTGGGTTTGTTCAGTTTCTTCTTCTGTTTCTTATGACAGTAGAGCTATCACCATTAATGGCCAAAGAAGAATCCTTATTTCTGGATCCATTCACTACCCAAGAAGCTCACCTGAGGTGAACTTTTTAACTTCATTCCCCCCTACAAAATGTACTTCTTTGGTATCTTTTATTTCCTCAAAAGCCCAAGTTTTTTCTGTAGCAATTTGATGCATTTCTTCATCTGAGTGTCTCTGAAGCTCCCTCTTTCTGTATGCATAGTATATCATTCAGTTAATGTAGTATATTGTAAGTTGTTTCATTCTGAAGAAAATGTTCCTAAACTTCGGTTCTTTGTGTTACAGATGTGGCCAGATCTTATAGAGAAAGCTAAAGAAGGAGGGGTAGATGTAATTCAGACATATGTTTTCTGGAATGGCCATGAGCCTGCTCCTGGCAAAGTAATTAAAGAGCAAAATTTTTTTCAGAAATGAAAAAAGAAGCTTATACCTTGTTTTAAGAGCTAATGGCATGATAATTTTCTGAAATTTACTTTGCATTTTTTTGTTACTTTAGTATTATTTCGAAGGCAACTATGATTTGGTCAAGTTTATTAAGCTGGTGAAGCAAGCAGGCCTCTATGTTCATCTGAGGATTGGTCCTTATGTCTGTGCTGAGTGGAACTTTGGGTAATGCTAAAATGTTTTATTTTCAGAAAAATATTTAGGATTTCACAGTTAAGTCATAAGTGTAGTTCAAGCAATGAATTTTGTTTAATTTTTCAGGGGTTTTCCTGTTTGGCTGAAGTACATTCCCGGTATCAATTTCAGAACAGACAATGAACCTTTCAAGGTTAGCCAATTTCCAATTGTCCATCTGATGTTTAATTGGATTCATTTAATATTCTTTTCTCAGACAATGAACCTTTGCTGTTCTGGAATTTATTTTTTGAGTAACCAATATTACTGAATTGCTATGCTGAAGGCTCAAATGCAAAGATTTACAGAAAAGATTGTGGATATGATGAAAGCAGAAAGGCTGTTTGAGACTCAAGGAGGTCCTATTATTCTATCTCAGGTAGATCTGGCACTTTGTTCTAAGTTTGTAGATCGGGCACTTAGTTCTATGTTTTCTTGGGACTTGGTTTAAGTTATGGATATTAGCCATCTGTTTTTGTTTAGTTATAATCTCTTCTGTTGACAGATTGAAAATGAATATGGGCCAGTTGAATATGAACTCGGTGCACCTGCTAAAGCTTACAGTGACTGGGCAGCTAAAATGGCTGTGGATCTAGGCACTGGTGTCCCATGGGTCATGTGCAAGCAAGACGATGCACCTGATCCTATTGTAAGTATACTGTGCCTATTTATCTTTTAATCATGTTATTTTGAACCTTTTTCTTGTCATGTTCTACATCCAATCTTAATGGCCATCATGTCATGTTCATTCTTCTTTAGTTTATAATTGTTAGTGAACAGTGTGTCGTCTACTTGTTAAAGTCATATTTTAAATTATATACTATTTCACATTGCACATGGCTCAGATTTGCTCTTTCCTAGTCCTATGTGTTAGAATGCATAGATTATAATCTTGTTTAATTGTTAATAAACAGTGTGTTGCCTGCTTGTTTTAGTCATAGTTTAAATGATTTATTATTTATCATTGCACATGGCTCAGCTTTGCTGTTTCTTAGTACTAGATGTGTATATATTTTATTTTTATTGGACCGGATGACCATGTTCATTTCATCATTTAGCGTTGCACCCGTTTGAACTTACATACTGCTGTTGGGGATGTGCTTTTTCAATTCATTTCGGGATTCATAACTTTTTTTTTTACTTCAATAGATTAACACCTGCAATGGTTTCTACTGTGACTACTTTTCGCCTAACAAGGCCTACAAACCAAAGATGTGGACTGAAGCCTGGACAGGCTGGTAAGCATGCTTTTGTCTCCAAAAGATTTGTCTTTTTGCAGCTATCCCTTGCTCAAAAGAAAATAAGAAATACAGGTTTACCATAAGATAAGGCGTCTCCTGGTGAATGATGAATCTTTTATTTTTTACGGTGTAGGTATACCGAGTTTGGAGGGGCAGTTCCTTATAGACCGGCTGAAGACATGGCATTTTCAGTTGCAAGGTTTATACAAAAAGGAGGATCCTTCATTAATTACTATATGGTAATCGAATTGTTTTTTTCCTTTCAATTTACCAAGTTCAAGCACTGGACGAATGTGGCTCATATGCTTGTCTTTTGTGTTATAAGTATCATGGAGGAACAAATTTTGGCCGAACTGCTGGGGGTCCTTTCATTGCTACTAGCTATGATTACGATGCTCCTCTTGATGAATACGGTACGCTCAAAGTATCAATGGTGCATTTTTTTCTTCAAATTTGCTATGCATCTTCTAGTTTCTTTCGTTTACTATCTTTGAACTATCATTCTATGCCTTGTACATCCATATCGAGTGTGAAAGTATAACTTAGGTATTAGGTCCCTGAGGTTGATTTGAAGGAGAACCAGTTCTTGTCATGCAGGACTGTTGAGGCAACCTAAGTGGGGCCATTTGAAAGATTTGCATAGAGCGATAAAGCTCTGTGAACCAGCATTAGTATCTGGAGATCCCACGCTGATGCAACTTGGAACTAATCAGGAGGTTAATATGACTTGTATTTCTAAGAACCTTGATCCTACTTTGGATTGTTTTGTATGCAAGGCTTACATATAAATTCCATTCGAAACATACAGGCTCATGTGTTCAATTATAAATCCGGAGGTTGTGCTGCATTCCTTGCAAATTACGACCCAAATTCATTTGCAAAAGTTGCTTTTAGGGACATGCACTATAACTTGCCGCCTTGGTCTATCAGCATTCTTCCCGACTGCAAGCATACTGTGTATAACACTGCAAGGGTAAGAAGGTTTAATGAACTTGAAACTAGGTTTATTCCTGTAGTCAGCGGTACTATGCGTCAAGACTGATTTCTGTCAAGCATCTTGCCAGTAACTTTATCAAATTTAATATTATAACATGGTACTATTTAGATGTTTCCACATTGCAGTTTTTACATAGAACTAATACAAGGGCAATCAGCTTGAGATTTTTCTTTTTCTGTTGGTCGTGCGAGATAAGTATAACTTTGACATTGATAAGAAACTTTTCTTAACAGGTTGGTGCGCAGATTGCACGGAAGAAAATGGTTCCTGTTCCAATGCAAGGGGGATTCTCTTGGCAAGCATATACTGAAGGGACAGCTTCGGATGTTGACAGTTCGTTCACAATGGTTGGGCTGTTGGAGCAGATAAATACAACCCGAGACTCAACTGACTATTTGTGGTATACAACAGAGTAAGTAGTGAATAGTAATATCTCTTTGCAATTCCCACCATCTTTCTTTATTCAACTAATTTTTTTTTGCAAAGCAGTAGTTCTTTTATTTAAAAACAAAGCTATCTTCTACTGAATTTGTTTCCGTTATCCGCATTTGCATTTCTAATGCTCTGTACGTGCTTTCCATCATCAGCATTGAGATTGACCCCAGTGAAGAATTCTTCAAGAATGGAAAATCTCCTGTTCTTACTGTCTTATCAGCTGGCCATGCTCTGCATGTTTTTGTCAATGGTCAACTATCAGGTGAGCTTATCGTTGGTTTTAATTTGCCTTTGAACAATTTCAGATGATAGCTGGAAATACAATGCTAGTTTTTTGGTTTTCGACTATGGTTGAGTTATAGAATGTAACCATTAAGGGGGGAAATGTAAAAGTATGTAAATTATAATGAACATATACATACAGAAGTTTCCCTTGTTTTTGCTTTTAGACTACCCTCATATAGATCAATCTTGCAGTGTCTGTTTGTCTAAAATATGATTTACTGTTTCTTTCCCTCATATGTTTTCTTTTTCCTCTAATTGATTTCGTCAGGAAGTTCTTACGGAAGTCTAGAATTCCCAAAACTAACATTCAGCCAAGGTGTTAATTTGAGAGCTGGTATCAATAAAATTTCACTTCTAAGCATTGCTGTTGGTCTCCCGGTATGCTCTCTCTCTTTACTTTGTCTCCAGCTTTGTGACAGTGGAATTTATTTACGAATGATTGATTTTGTGGTTTGAATGCAGAACGTTGGTCCACATTTTGAGACATGGAATACCGGTGTGCTTGGCCCCGTCACATTGAACGGTCTCAATGAAGGGAGGAGAGATCTCTCATGGCAAAAATGGTCTTACAAGGTCTTTCACTTGCATGCTAGTATTTATTCTCAAGTTGTTGTGATGTGCTAGAGAGTTATTTGGTTATTTTCCCCTTGCAGATTGGCCTTAAGGGAGAAGCATTGAATCTTCATTCGCTAAGTGGTAGTTCAACCGTAGAGTGGGCACAGGGGTTAGTGGCACAAAGGCAGCCACTGACATGGTACAAAGTAAGTATCACAAAGTGCACGTGAATGCCTCTTTCAGTTCGTGTTTGTTGACATTCTTTAATTTTGCAGACAACTTTCAATGCTCCGGCTGGAAATGCTCCGTTGGCTTTAGATATGAGAAGTATGGGAAAAGGTCAGATTTGGATAAATGGACAGAGTATCGGACGCCATTGGCCAGCATATAAAGCATCTGGAAATTGCAGTGTTTGTAATTATGCCGGATATTATGATGAGAACAAATGTAGAACTAATTGTGGGGAGGCCTCTCAAAGATGGTAAGGAAAGTAGGAAACAAACTAATCTGCTTAAAGTTTCTCTTACAAGCAAGGAATCATTGATAAATTGACTTGTGGTATTATACTATAATGTTTAGGTATCATGTTCCTGGTTCATGGCTTAACCCTACAGGTAATTTGTTGGTTGTGTTCGAGGAATGGGGTGGAGACCCAAATGAGATATCTTTGGTTCGGAGAGAAACCGACAGTGTATGTGCTGATATCCATGAGTGGCAACCAACCCTAATGAATTACCAGATGCAAGCCTCCGGTAAAGTTGACAAAGCCTTAAGGCCAAAAGTCCATTTAGAGTGCGACGTGGGGCAGAAAATCTCAGCAGTAAAGTTTGCCAGCTTTGGAACTCCAGAAGGAGAATGTGGAAGCTATAGTCAAGGAAGCTGTCACGCTCTCCACTCTTATGATGCTTTTAATAGGGTATGTTAAATTTGCTTCTTTGGACATACGGACGAAATCGTCCGAGTCACACCTATATTCTTTCCAAATATGATATCAGTAGCAAACTCTACCTCATCTGAACTTCAGTGTTCTATTTAGAGCTCTTTGTTTCATAGCTCCATACACATTGACTTATATCAATTCATCCTTGCAGCTTTGTGTCGGGCAAAACTTCTGCTCGGTGACAGTAGCACCCGAGATGTTCGGAGGAGATCCATGTCCTAATGTCATGAAGAAACTCTCTGTAGAGGCCATTTGCAGCTAATGGAACACATCACAAGTACATGAATTAAACAGGGTTTGGATTAATTCTCTCTCATCTCAAATCCATTCAGCCTTTTCCCCCTTTTTTGAGTTCACAACCATTTGTTTCAGCTTTTTGAGGGTGAAGTTGTACAAATACACAGCACACCCCTTGGTAAAAGCTTGGCATAGATTGCAAATTATTACAGATAAGCTCTAGCCTCTATGTGTGTGTAAATATATCAGACATGATCCAGTTACACAATGTAAAATTTTGAGTTTCACACTGATTTCAGACCATTGGATGAGCGTAAATTAATAGTTGAGATTAAAAGTTGAAAATGATAAGATTTTTAAGAGAAAAAAGAGAAGTGTATAATCTCAACAAAAAATCTACACTCATCCAATGGTCCAAAATCAATGTAAAACAATTTAGCTTTTACACTGTATAAGTGGATCATATCTGTATATATACACATGCACTGTTTATTCTTGCATGATATACAGAAGCCCATGTGCAAATGTTTTGTTGTTTTAGGATATGAACATAGAAACCACTGGTTTCTTGTGAAGCAAATCTCTCATTGGCACATTCCTTTATTCTTGTAACAAGGGATTGAGAAAGTTATAAAATCAAGTTATTTCATATTATCTCAACTTTCTTTGTGTAATACCTTTTGAGAACATATAATATGCAATAGGCCCTTGACATTGCCCGAAAGTACCTATTTGGTAACTAAAATGTTTTAGACTTATTTGGTATTTGAACTTTTTATTTTTATTTTTACTTATTTGAAAGTGTACATTAATCTATTCTTTTTACTGATATATCACCTGCAATCAATCAATTGATATCGCACATCTTTAAAAATAGATTACGAATTTAATGTGATTATTTTCAAGTTCAAGTATCAACTAAGCACTTAAAGTCAAGTTTAGGGGTCAAATGAAAAAAAATGCAAAATTTTTGGATTAATGCACATAACTATTTCTAAGTCCAAGTATCAACTAAGTACTTTAAGTCCAAATTTCTTGAACTTTGATCTAGATTGTTTTAAATATTTTGATTAATTAAAATTTATAAAATATATCGAAAAACTATACTCTATAACCAACGGGGTTGATCTAAGTGGTAAGCAGCTTGGTATTGCTTAAGCAATGCCTCGAGTTTGGCAAACTCTGATAATGATCCTCTGTGTTTTTGTGAACTAATAATAACTTCAATTGATTTTGGCCTTGTTCATGCTCCAAGCATTCAACTTTGCAATCTTCACGGCTTGGCTTCCATTGTTGAAAACATAGAGGTGGGCATCGTTGTTAATTGCCAGTGTGGGATAAACTCTAGCTGAGATGCAAGCTTTGCCACCTCCACCAAAGCTCTCCACTATGGAATGATCTATCTGTAAAAGTTCGAATACGAACCGGATTAATCTGATTGATTCATGCAGTCGGTTCGAATAATTTAGAATTCGAATTCGAATTCGAGCATTTGTAACCAAAGAGTACTTGCCTACTTGTTTGTCATTGTTTTGGTTTAGGGAGGACCTGCTTTGGTCACTGCACATTAGCACCATGTATTTGTTTTGGCCTTTGAAGATTCTGAAGAAGACTGCAGTGTTCTCACTTAAGCCCTTGGAAGCTAAAACTAGCAACCCGAATGGACCGAGACCGCCTTTAACCGACGCACCCTTTCGGCTGCATAGGAGCTGAGGTTGGTCCAGCTTGGGTTTAGCATCTCAGCTTTCTCGAAGCCGGTTATCTCAAATGAAATGTCAACATCTGCCTGTGTAAGAAAAATTCAAAGAGCAATTATGTCCTGTGGACATGAAAAGAATAAAGAAAGATGAAACAAGCAACTCACCTGTGAAGCAGTAACACCGGAAACTTCAACAACAGATCCTCTCTTGAGCAGTTTGCTAGGTAAGCTTACGTGATTTGCACGTAGCTTCTCTATTTCTACAACCGCCATTGTATCAGTTGTTTCCCAGATTTGTCCAGCCAAATTTGCCTAGGAATTGCCTGCAAAACCTCCAAGATTTGTCAATAAATCAAGTGACTTGTATAAACAATGAAAAACAGAAATGAAAGAACTAAAAAGAAGCTTACGTGAACTCCAGCCCATCCTTTCTTGATATCATCGGCGACACTCGATGATTCATTCAACCAACCACACAAGACTCTCCTGTTTTTGATACTGTCTAAGAATGTCTTGGAAGCATAATATTTTCCATAATCATATCTCAAGCCTGAATCATTCTCTACTGATCCCTTGTCTGGTACATAGACGTCCCTCGACCTATCATACGACCCGATCGTGTAAAAGTCGTGCTTTGTATCATCCAAGCTGACCTTAAGAACATGCTTGACAGATGGAACATTAAGGGAGTTGTCGACGCCGTTTCTGCCACGGAGCGGGACAGGGTAAAAGTCAGGGCAGTCCCACATGCCAGTGCCTTGAGCTGAACGCAAAGGGGTCGGGGCTTGAACCCAATTCACAAAGTCTTTTGATGTAGAGTGAGCCCAGACAATGTGACCCCATACAGCTCCTTGTGGATTGTATTGGTAAAAAAGATGATAAAGTCCCTTGTAAACCATAAGCCCTGAGAATAAACATATTTTAGCCACTTTTGTCATCTAAAATCTGCATTAGAATCTAAGGCACTAACCATTAGGATCTGTTCATCAAGAAGCATCCATTCGCAAATTCCGAAGTCCGAGCCAGATCAAACGACAACAAAACATGGAACCAGAATCCAAACAGTCAGACATTCAACAAAACAGACAAAATGAGAAATTGAGAGAGTTTGTTAGTTGAATAATATACCATTTATCCAGTTCTTGGGAGGTTGAAAATGATAGCCGGTTCTGTAAGGCTGGTTTGCAGGTGCAGTCAATCGAGCTGTTCGAAGGTTCCTGTAAACATGATGGGAAGCTTCAAGTTCCACAATTCCATGGCTGGCCAAGACAGCAATGAATATAAACAGCACAACAATACAAGACTTGGCCATGTTCTGCAAAAGTGGAGTTTTGATGAGAACTAAAGGCTTCTACTAACAAGGTATATTTATAGGAGGAAAATGCATGATTTGGCTGCATATGGATCATGAACTTCAATTTTAAAAAATCAAAAGGGAAAAGGAAAGAAAATTCAAAAGTGACATGAAAAGGATAGGGAGAGAAATAACAAAGAAATTGCTGATATTTTTACACTGTATTTTTATGTAGAAATAAGAGTGAAAGGTATTTAATTTTTCTCATTGTTTAGTACTCACTGTTTTATGGTTGACTTTTATTACTTCAATTTTCAAACTTTGAGTGATTTTTGATTAATCAAACACTTAGTTTGGTGGGGAAATTAGTTTAAACTATAATTGATTTTAGAGTAAAATTTTGATACACATGTTGTGTAAAATAGCCTGTATTTTTACTCTATACCCTAAATTCTTAACCCTAACACTAAAAATTAAACACTAAACCTTATACAACATTAAACACTAACCTTGAATTTTAAATCATGCAACCTAAAGCCCTAAACTTTAAACGCTAAACTAAAACCATAACTCCTAAACTAAAAGGCATGTGTAAACTAAAGTTTACACGGCATGTATACAGGGGCGGAGCCATAAAATTATTTATGGGGTGTCATTTTTATTGAGTTATATTTAAGGGGTGTCATTTTAATTGAGTTATATTTATGGGGTGTCATATTGTCACGGAGTCAGAGTCTTGGCGCAGGGACATCTCCCTCGTGCGGCACCTCAGGGCTCCCACAAGCCCGAGGCTCAGCCTATTCCACGCCGATGCTTACTGGTTTCGCCCTCCTATGGGCTCATCAGGGAAGCGGGGACAACTCCCGACCAGTGTGGTGCCTAACCAGCACGCCCATCCAAGGACTAGACGGCTGCACGGCACGTACTACACCCTTATTGCTATCTCGCATCCTGCATTAAGCACAACCAGCAAGCATCTCGTCACGGTCTTGCCTATCACGCAAACGGACCGTGACAATCTCTCCCACTCAATTCATGCACGCCCTCGTGCATGGGGAGAAAACTCTTTCCCTCTTCTATGAAGAATTAGCCCAGATCTCGTGTGCAATTCCCTGCCTGCTCGACCTCTTCACTGAGGCTCCGACACATGCGGCTTCGAGTGCTTGGAGAACTTTCGCTGCGGCTTCCTGCCTACCCGACCTCGTCTCAATCTCTTTATAGAGGACCCACTCGCGAACACCCCCTCTCATTAAGGTCCGAGACACACGCTCGTCCACTTGACTCGCTACGCAGCACAAGGAGCGCTTGGTAAGCTCACAGCTAGCACATAGTCCTGCTCTGATACCATCTGTCACGGGGTCAGAGTCTTGGCGCAGGGACATCTCCCCCGTGCGGCACCTCAGGGCTCCCACAAGCCCGAGGCTCAGCCTATTCCACGCCGATGCTTACTGGTTTCGTCCTCCCATGGGCTCATCAGGGAAGCGGGGACAACTCCCGACCAGTGTGGTGCCTAACCAGCACGCCCATCCAAGGACTAGACGGATGCACGGCACGTACTACACCCTTATTGCTATCCCGCATCCTGCATTAATCACAACCAGCAAGCATCTCGTCACGGTCTTGCCTATCACGCAAACGGACCGTGACAATATGACCACCCATTAGTATGGGTGACTCAACCTCATGCATGTGTATCAAAGTTTCTTTCTTGATTTTATATATAAATAAAACGGGAATACCCAAGCAATTGGACTCCTCCTTAGACTTGTTTTTCTAGGCTATAAATTAATCGAGTTAGAACAAATTTATTATTCAAATTTTTTTATGATTGTTGAGAATTTTATAATTGTGTCTCGTTATTTAAAAATTATATGTGTTCATGTTCGTTCGTTTAATGTTTCTGGAATGAATCTAGTTAGAATGAATTTCTTTTTTAAATTTATTTATGTTTATTAAGAATTTTATAACCGTGTTAGTTTATCTAAAATGCGTGTGTTTATGCTTGTTTGTTTAATGTTTGTGAACATGTTCCTTTAATGTACATGACACTAAACAAACGTTAATGAACAAGTAAAAATCTATTCATGAAAAACAAACAAACAAATAAAAAATAACATATTTCTTATTTTTTTTACATATAAAATAATCAAATATAAATATTTTTAAGTATATTTCATATGAAGAATATCAAATTTAAATAAACGAGTTTGTTCCTAAATAAACGAACAAAAAACAACTCTATTCTCATTCATCAATAAACAAACATTAAATCTTTTTTTATATTCGTTTATTTTCTTTAATAAACAAATAGATACAAACGGTTCACGAATAATTCGCCAAACGATATATTCATTTGCTATTTTAATTTTTTCCATTGAATTCTTACCTAAACTTTAACCCCAAACAAAATAAAATGACTCGTTTTAATTTGATTGAGCCATATTCAATTAGTCAGATAAAAATCGATTTACTCAAACAGAAAATAATTGTAATTCAACTCAAAAAATAAAAAAATATTGATTTAATTTAAAACTCGTTAATTTAGATATCTTAATATCGCTAATTAAACATTCATCTAAAAATAAATTGAACAAAAAGTTCTGCTCCGTGAAAATAGGAAACCCTAGTGTTCCCGTATCATCTGCAGTCATGAGTCTGACGTCGGCTGGCGCGATCTCCGGGAGGCCACCGGACACTGCCGTCCAGGTTCCGATCCAGGCGAGTCTAGAGCGCGCTGGTGACCCTTTGGGGGAAGAGATGGAGCGTGGCGTGAAGAAGGGACGAGGTTTAGTCGAGGATGCTAGGGAGGAGAAGGTTCCTCGCGCACCGCCGTTGGGGGATGTCTGTATGCAGGAGGTTGCTGGTGGATTGACAACGGGGTCTGAGCCGTTGGTGGTGGGCCAATTGCCGGCATCGGATCATGCCAAGCCCTCGTTTAGGGACATGGTTGCTGGGAAAGATGCAAGTCGGGAGGCGATGGAGGATTTGGACGTGGAACTTACGAATGAAGACGTGGCAATCGCTCTTGACGGGGTGTTGCCCAGGATTGATTTTTCCGAACGTGTGCATGAAACCATCGATGCGAAACTTGCTTGCTCGGTGATTGTACGTCTTTTAGGTTAGGCAATTGGTTATCGTGCGTTATTGAATAGAGTGAAGGCCTTGTGGATGCCGGTAGGGAAATTGGAATTAGTGGACTTGGATAATGAATATTTTTTGGCAAGGTTTGAGCTTGAGACGGATTATGCTAGGGTTCTTTCCGGGGGACCGTGGGTGATTTATGGTTGTTATCTGACGGTGCAGCCTTGGTCACGTTCGTTTTCTACAGTGGAGGAGTATCCGCAGCAAATTGTAGTATGGGCGAGACTCTCGGGTCTTCCTTACCGGTATTATACCAAGAGTATGTTTCAGGCAATTGCAAATGTTATTGGTAAGGTTGTTCGGATCGATTACAACACTTTGGAAGGGAAGAGGGGTCGATTCGCTAGGTTTGAAATTGTGGTGGATTTGGGGAAGCCTCTTCCGTCGGGGGTTATGATCGATGGGTTCCGCCAGGATATTGAATACGAGGGACTTCCTATGATTTGTTTTTCTTGTGGGAAGTATGGCCATCAACAAGAGATGTGTGGTAAGGGGCATGTTCAGGAGGGTGCTGTTTCGGTGCCTCGTCCGGACATCGTCGTGGAAGCTCCACCGGAGAGAGAGTTGTATGGGCCGTGGATGCAAGTAACTAACCGACGACGTCATCCGCTGAAGGCGGGGAAACATCCGGACGCGGAGAAGAAAGGGCAGCAACCTAGAAGGGAGGTGTCGGGCTCTAGATTTGGAATTTTAGGGACCGATAGTGGGGCGAGAATGGCTAGTGAGGATGCAAGGGGAAGTGAGGGTGTTCCGTCTCGCCCGGTACAAGACAAGGGTAAGCAAGCTATGGCGGTTGAGGTGGAGGTGCCTAGGCGGGATGTGTTGACAACGGATGGCGCTGGGCCATCGGATAGGATGGTGGAACCGGCTCGGGTTATGCCGACGGATAACGTTTCAGCAGGTGTTGTGGCTGCTGCTGATAAGGTGGTGAATGTTGACCCTCGGGTGGGTGATGTTGCTTCGAGGGATGAGGTAGTCGTGGCACCGTCGACTTTGGATGCTAGTAGCCATAAGGTGGTGCGTATGGTGGACAAGGAGGATCGTGGGGTGTTACGTGATGTGAATGGTCGTGGCTCGAAGGGGGTGCCTCGGAAAGCTGGGATTAAAAGCGGGGCTAAAAATCCCCTTGCTGCTAAGAGCGTGGGAGCTAAGGGGGCGAGACCAAAGAAACGCGATGAACGGGGGCCCTCTAAACCTGTGCTATCGGAGTGGATTACTAGTATGACGTCGGAACTCAATGGTGCTGCTAAGGAGGTTGGTGGTGGTAACCGAGAACTAGGTGCTGCGTCTGTGGTAAGGCAAGGGCCGGTCTTGTGGAATTCGAACCAGGTATTTGAGAATGTTGAGGTGACGGATATGTCATCTTAGGATCACCTGCCTCATCTTCATCGTTTTTATGGTTAAAGTTATTTTCTGGAATGTGCAAGGAGCTTTAGGCTCTGATTTTTTTTCGTTACTTTAGATTTATGTTGCAAGATAAGAAGCCGAATATTGTGGCGTTGTTTGAGCCAAGGATAAGTGGATGGAAGACGAACAATTTTATTCGTCGTTCAGGTTTTGAATTTTCATATAGGGTAGAGGCTACTGGTTTTTCAGTTGGTATTTGGGTCATGTGGAGACCATCCGTGCGGCTGGATGTTGTGGCCGTTTCGTCGCAATTTATACATGGTTGGTGTGTTGATGTGGGGAAGCGGCAAGCTTTCTTCATTTCCTTTGTGTATGCGAGTCCGAATAGGGGTGTAAGGAGTCAGTTGTGGGATCAGTTACATGCTCTTGAGCCTGCGCAAGGGATGGCATGGGTGTTGGGAGTTGACTTTAACGCTATTGCTAGTCCGTTGGAAAGGGATGGTGGTTCTGTGAGTCGCCAGGGGGTTTGCTCGAGGTTTGCGGATTTTATTTTCGATTCTGGGTTAGTGGATATGGGGTATCATGGTCCTGCATTTACTTAGGAGCGTGGAGATTTGAAGCAAAGGCTCGATAGATGTTTGTTTAATGAGGCATGCTTTGGTGTGTTTCCGGTGTCAGAGGTATTTCATTTGCCACGCCTTGAGTCGGATCATAGCCCGATTTTACTACAGGTGGGAGATGGCGATGTGGATAGGATGACGCGACCGTTTCGGTATCTCACTGCATGGACTGAACACCCAGATTTCCATCGTTTGGTTGTGGATGTGTGGGAGGAGGGGAAAAGTATTTTCGATAACGTGATTGAGTTCCAAACACGGGGGAAGGACTGGAATAGAGAGATTTTTGGTCATATTGGGCTTCGAAAAACACTCCTCCTGGCGCGTATCAGAGGTATTGAGTTGGCACGATCTAAGAGAGATTCGAATTTTCTGATAGAGTTGGAGCGTGATTTAAAATTGGAGCTTGCGAAGGTCTTGAAAGAGGAGGAAAGTTTGTGGCATCAGAAGTCGCGTAATTGTTGGATTGCTAAAGGAGATCGTAACACACGTTTTTTCCATGCTACTACGATCCAGCGCCGACGGCGGAATACCATCAAGGCACTTAAGGTGGATGCTAATCGCTGGAGCTATGATCACCAGGAGTTGAAATTACATGCGATGGATTATTTCAGATAGCTTTTCACGGGCGGGATACACGATTGTACTGTGCAATTGCTATCTGGTAAGTTCTTTGAGTTTAGCGAGTCGGAGATGAACTCTTTATGCGCGGATGTTTCGAATGAGGAGGTTCGAAAGGTGGTGTTTGAAATGGACCCATTGAAAGCGCCGGGGGTTGATGGGATTCACGCGGATTTTTATCAAAAGAAATGGGATGTGGTTGGAGATTCAGTTTTTAAATTTGTCAAGGAGTTCTTTGATGGTGGGTCTTTAGACAGCCGAATTAATCAAACTTTGTTAGTGCTCATTCCAAATATTGATGCGCCTGAGTTAATTAGCCAATTCCGACCAATCAGCCTCTGCACGGTTCTGTACAAGATTATAACGAAGACAATTGTCAATCGTCTGAAGCGATTTTTACCGAAGTAGGTATCGGAGAACCAGGTGAGCTTTGTGCCAGGGCGTAACATTTCAGATAATGTTATTTTAGCACAAGAGATTATCCATACCATGAGCAATAAGGTGGGTAAAAAAGGCTTTATGGCAATTAAAGTCGACTTGGAGAAAGCGTATGATCGACTAGAGTGGCACTTTATCGAAGATACATTGCGTGAAATTGGTATTCCAGGCAAGCTGATTGGGTTAATAATGCAGTGTGTAAGTTCAGTTTCGACTCAGATGTTATGGAACGGGGATATCACGGAGCCTTTTCGACCGTCACGGGGAATTCGACAAGGGGATCCCTTGTCACCCTATCTTTTCGTTCTTTGTATGGAACGTTTGGCTCATAGTATCAATGCGAAAGTGGAAGCGGGCTTGTGGAAGCCGATCCGACTATCGAGGAATGGTCCAGGTATTTCGCACCTTTTCTTTGCGGATGATTTGGTCCTTTTTGCTGAAGCGGATGCAGGGCAAATGGATGTGATACATGAGGTGATGGAGGAGTTTTGTTTGTGTTCCGGTCACCGGGTAAGTATTGCGAAGACCCAAGTTTATTTTTCTAAGAATTGCTCTGATCAGATTCGTGACATGGTGGAGCACCGGTTAGGTTTTGAGGTTGTTGAGGACTTAGGGAGGTATTTGGGTGTTCCCCTATTACATAAAAGAGTGACGAAGGCTACATATGCTTACCTCCTTGATAAAATGTCGAAACGCCTATCCGGCTGGGCGGCGAAATCTCTTTCATTAGCAGGGCGTATAACTCTTGCAAAAGCTATTTTACAGGCAATCCCATCATATGTCATGCAAACGACGGTTTTACCGAAGGGTTTGTGTAGGGAGATGGAGAAACTTATTAGGCGATTTGTATGGGGTGGAAATGGCGATCATAGTAGTATCTCTCTTGTTAATTGAGAGTCTATGCAAAATCCAATAACTAGTGGTGGCATGGGATTGAAGAACTTAGCAACTCAAAATAATGCATTTCTTATGAAGGTGGGGTTCGAGGTTTTAACTAAGCCTAACAAGCTTTGGGTTCGTGTTGTAAAGGAGAAATACGGTTGGCATGAGGTGGTGCCGGTAAGTATTAAGCGGAGTAATTGTTCGCGCCTTTGGCAAGGTCTCAGTAAAGTTTGGGAGAGTATTCGGGAGAGTGTGCGTTGGAATGTCCGAAATGGGGAGCGAACTGATTTCTGGTACGACGTATGGGTAGGTATGGATGGGCCGTTGTGGACTCGCTGCAGCTTACCGACTGCGCCATTGCCGGTTTCGGTTGCTTGTATGGTGGATGGCACCGGTGATTGGGATTGGCGGAGGCTTGGGAACTTGTTGCCGAAGGAGGTATTGGATAAAATCGCAGCCATTCCGCCTCTACGGACATGGTATGGGGCTGATCAACCGAGTTATCGCTGGGAGGACAATAAGACGTTTACGGTACGGTCTGCTTACAAGATGCTTGCAAGAGATATTGTTGGTAATTTTAGTACGTGTTGGCAGTTGTTGTGGAGCTTGAAACTGCCACAGCGGGTACGAACCTTCCTGTGGCTAGCACTGCGCAACAGTTTGCTCACCAATATGGAAAGGTTGCGACGTCACCTCACGACGGACGGGACATGCCAGATTTGCAGGCAGGGGGAAGAGGACATCGATCATGTCTTGCGACGGTGTCCTGCTGCACGGTCGTTGTGGTCGAAACTTGTACCTCGGGAGAGGTTGGTGGATTTTGAGGCGATGGATTGGAATGGATGGTTGGAGTTTAATCTTCGGATCAAAGGGGGCCTGCCGGGAGATGGTTCGTCGTGGGCGACATGCTTCGCTGTAGGTTGCTGGTTACTGTGGAAGCATAGGTGCAGCAGACTTTTGAACGATGATTATGTGGAGCAAGGCGATCTGTATTTCCGGTGCCGGCAGCTCGCCTTGGAGTTTGTCAGCGCGTCTGCTATTGTTGGAGGTTGTAGGCGAACCAGGGGGGAGAGGATTCGATGGCAATGCCCACCTGCAGGCTGGGTTAAGGCCAACGCGGATGGTTCGGTGCAGGGTCAGCAGCAGGCTGCCGCGATAGGAGGTGTCATTCGCGACAGTGTTGGGCTGTGGCTGTTCGGATTTGCTCGAGCGATTGGTAGCTGCTCGGTGTTGATGGCGGAACTGTGGGCGGTGTATGATGTCCTTTTCCATGCTTGGAGGTTGGGGTTTCGGAAGGTATGGCTTGAGTCGGATAGTTTGGAAGTCGTTCGGATGCTTACGGGTTAGTCATCAGCTTTGAGTGGCGATGCTCTCGTTGATCTAATCTTTGGTTTGTTGTGCCGGAAATGGGAAGTGCGGATCCAACACGTTGGACGGGAAGGGAATAAAGTGGCGAATTTTCTTGCGCGGTTGTGCAACGGCGAACAGGGTGGTAATGTTTGGTTGTCAGAACCACCGGCGGAAGTACACGCGAGAGTGCTTGAGGAGTGTCGTAGCTAGCCAATCTTGGCTGTGAGTTTACTGTATTAGCAAAAAAAATATCGCTAATTAAAATGTAAAAGTTAACCAAATGTGAAGTTAAACCAGATGATGCGCTAAACCAGGTACATGATATCAAAGTGTTCCTAGTTCCTACCCCTCGTTTAGTTCTAGCTAGGGGTGTTCGTATCCGGGTACCCGAATTTTCGGGTATTCTAAATTTCGTGTACCCGGAATTTTTGGGTACCTAAAAGTCGGCCCGTGACCCGGCCCATAAGAACCGGGTACCCGTAAATCGGGTACCCGCAAAATTCGGGTACCCGTAAAATCGGGTACCGGGTACCCGGTTTACCTTTTTTATATTTTTTAAAATCTATTATTTTAAAAAAAAATACATAGGAAACACATAAAAATTAATGTTATATATTTCAAACACAAAATTTATTGATTTGAGATTAGTTTTAAAAGAGAAATATTTGGATATATATATATGTGTATATATATTAAAGTTTATCGACAAAAGAATGTATTAAAAATATTAATTTCGATCATAATTTTTCTTTCGACTCTCATATTGACAAACTAATATAAATATTTTTCAAAATTTGTAAACTTAAAAGTACATAATACAAGTATAAAAAGAAGTTAGGGATTTAAAATTAATTTTAAGAAAAAATAATAAGAAACGTAAAATAAAAATAGAATTTAAATATAAAATATATAAATATTAAAATTAGCGGGTCGGGTACCCAGTTATAAAAAAATTTCGGCCCTGACCCGGCCTAACTACCCGAAAAAAATTGCGGGTCGAGTACCCGGCCCGAAAAATTCAGGTACTTTAATATAAATACCCGGTAAATTTTAATCGGATAGACGGGTCGGTGGGTCGGGTAGTTCGGGCCGGGTATTTTTGAACACCCCTAGTTCTAGCATAAGCTGCTTTCATGTCTTTGTAATAAAAAATTGAATTTAAACATTTATTTATTTAATAATGAAAATGAATCAATCCAATTAATGACATTTTTTTACTTGGATTTGATAAAATTCTATTGGATAAGGCTAATTGTTTTCTCTTGATTAAATACCACTTGACTCGTGCTTGGTATCACACAGGATAAATAACATAGTCCAATCCACTCACTTTTCTACAACCCACCAATTTCCCAATTTAAATTCATATTTTATCAACATTTTTTCCTTTTTATTTTTGGTTTTTCTCCGAAGACATATGTGATGTTAAGTTTTAGTTTCAGAAGGATTGTATAATTTTTAAGTTTTATATTGAATAAATTTGTTATTTTTGTATTTTAAAATCATCACGTTCATATTATTATTTTGAGAATTTGAACGACTTTTATCAAACATTTTTCTATTTTTTTTAGTTTTTCAGCAAAATAAAAAGTTAACTTTGGGTTGGGTGTGCCTCAATTCGGATATTGTCGCCTCCATTCACTCCAACCTTGTTTCGATTGTTATGTTTTTCGTGATAGTGTAGGTATGTTTCTATCCTCTTATATAAAGAATATTTGCTATATGAATGTTCCCGAAGCTAAACTTTGGGAGCCCTTAAAGGTTTAAAATTGGTTCATTCCCTTTCTATAGAACGCTTAATTGTAAAAGTTGATAGTGTTGATACTTTTCTGTTACTTTCCAACTACTCTCGATCAAGCCCTTATACTTTAATTCGATCTATCTCCATGATATTGGATTTAGATTACCTGGTTGAATTTGTTCACATCCGTCGGGAAGCCAACGTGACAACGTACTTTATGGCTAAACACACGGCCTCTTTGATATTATTCTTCGTGATTCTCACGGCCCCTCTTTTGTTCGTCTAAGGGATTTCTAATGTAATGACTTAGTGTCACGGACTTATTTTTCTTCTGATGATCCGTGCGGCGTTAGCACTCCCAACACAATGCTAACAAGTCTTCTCACACAATGCGATGGCTAACACACCTCCTCAATGGCTAACACAAGGCAAGAACACTTACAAGGAAATGAACCTTGTATTAAACTTGAGAAGACTTTACAAGAGAGCTAAATGTTTATGGGATTTATGGGATGGTTACAAATGACTAAGGACTTGCCTATTTATAAGCTCACACATCCTCAATGGACGGTGGAGATTGACTTGATCCTACGACTAATATTTCGCCTCCTAAAATATCTACAAGCATGTACAAGGGTGGAGAGTATTCTAGAGAACTCTCCATAGTTCTACTTAAGTCTAGTACTATCTAAAAATTTCTAGAATGTTCTGGAGATGTCCAGACTAGTCCCGAGCCTTCTAGAGTTTTCTAGGTTCTCCCGGTTGAGCCTAGATGGATGTGGAACGTCCTAAAACCTCCTAGAACGTGGTGAAAACGTTTTGAGAGGGTTGTAGTCCTCTCTAGGCCGTTCTAGATGATTCCCTTGAGCATGTTTGGCCTTAAAACCCCCAAGGCACTTCATTTTGCCTTGGTTGGCCTTAGGGCACTTTAGTGGGGCGTGACATTAGGCATCCATTATAATTTCAAAAAAAAGAGTTAAGTTTCTAAAGATAAACTTGTCATTTAAATTATTTTACATCACATTTTATATATTTTTTTCTATAACTACGTGAAAAGCCAACAAGTTACAAAATTATTGGGACGAAACTTGAAAAGTATTGTTTTTAGGATAATTCTACAGTAACGGTCATGTACCGCAATGTATCATTGTAACACCCCAATTTTGGGCTTAGAAGTTTAGGGTTTGGTCGGACCAGTCTGAGAAGCGGTTCAAATATAAAAGGAGGTTTTAGGGAAAGCCTAGTTCGGGATGCTTTAAAAATATAGAAAAATATCTAAAAATCCTCATTTAATATATATAAGAGAGTGGTGAAATCAATTTTACAAAATAAGGTTTGGAAATACTACATTTCGGTGTAGTGACCAAAATGCGATTTTTGCAAAGTTTAGTAGTGACTGTTTTGTAAAGGATTGAAACTTTGAATCTTTAAGGAGCTAATTACCCAAAATGTTTTCTCCAGATTTTTCCTTAATTTGGGTGATTTAATTAATGTTTTAATTAAATAAAAGAAAAGGAAAACTACCTTTTGATTTTCATAACTACCTTTTCTCTAATTTTCTCTCATTCCTTTTTCTCTCAAAATCCCATCATCCAAACACTTTTTCTCCAGCAACTTTCACATAGATTTTCACTTTAATTGATGAGATTTCCATTGTCTATTGGTTCCTAATCAATCTTGCATCAAATCCTTTTGATTTCCACATTGAATTTTCAAGGAATTTGGCCCAAATCAAGGAGAAATCATCATTTAGAGGTAAGATTGTTCTTCTCCTCTAAATACTCAGTTCTTTACTGAAATTCCCAAGTTGTCAATCCTTTATTAAAGTTTTATAAATGGTTTTAATGTTAGAAACATGATTTTGGCTTAAAACTCAAGATTTGGAAGAGATCTTGAAGAATTTCGTTGTGATTGATTGGGCTCTGTTTTGAGGTGGGTCTTTAATGTATTTTGGATATTAAATGATGTTAGAAATGAGGTTTTATCAATCCAATCCCGAATAGGTTGTGTTTCCTAAGTTTTTGCTCAAGAAAATGGTGGTTTTTGGGGTGTTTTTGGTGTTCTGTTATAGCTGGAGGTATAAGGAAGAGTTTAGGTTTGTTTTAGATGTTAATTGATGTTTAGAAATGATTAGAAGTGATGGATCTTGGCTGGGTTAAGTTTTGGAAGAGTTTGGAGGTGATTTCGGTTGTGTTTGGTAGTCGAAATGTTGGTTTTAGGTAGAGCAGCGAGGTTAGGAGTGTTGGCTGAAGATTTCAATGCATGACGATGCATTAATCCTCTGCTTTGATGTGTCTAAAACAGGGGAGACAACTTCGGACACCTTTGGAGTTGTTTCGGAAGCTTAATTGGCGTTTCGGCAAGCAAGCGAAACGTAATTGGTGAGTGGAGATGGTTTTCCAGCTTTGAAACGATTATTTGGAGGTTTTGGGAGCTTAGTTTAAGTCTAAACAACTTAGCTAAGCTCAAGAGTAAGTTTTCGGAAAAACTCCCTCGGAAGTGCTAAGATATGGTTTGATGCATTAGTTATGAAATGCATGTTTAATTTCTGTTTTAAAAGCATGTTTTAGCATGATTAATGCTGGTTTTGAAAGCCACGTATTGAAGGATGCTCAAAGTAAGAGATCCTTGGTTTGACATGTTATTAATTTGGTTATGATGTATGGTGATACATGATGTTAAGTGGCTTTGATTAATGCTTTAAAACAGTGAATTGATGATGGTATTTGATGTATATTGGCAAGTGATGAATTGGTTTTAAAGTACTTGAATCGGATATAGTTAGCCGGCTATAGGATTGGGTGCACCGTAAGTAAAGTCGCCTTGGATGTTGAGGGGTTGTGATTGTACCATAAACTCCATCCAAGTACCCTAACGATTGAGGTAAGGTCACAACGGTGGTTGAAATTCCGTGTGTGGATCTTGTGTTATGTGTCCCTTACTCTTGTTAGAGGAATTATACAACTACCGATGAGTGGTGTTGAGGGGTTGTGATTGTACCGTTATACTCCACCACGGGTGTCACATCAATGGAGGGATTGCTCTTGAGTGTGAACCTTGTATAGTCCGGTAGTGTGTATGAAGCGTGTGGGACAACGCTTGTAATCCGCGTATCCGATTGTGTTTTGTGTTGAAATGGTTATGAACTATCACTTAAAAGCCAATATAATGTATTTAAATGTAACGAAGCATGAGATGCTTGAAAATGAAGCATGGTAGCATGAGAAAGAGTTGAGCATGTGGTTTTAAAGCTTTGTTGAAAGTGTTTTCTAAAATGCATTGTGGTTTTGGTTTTAGTTAGAGCTTGTCTCACTAAGCATTTGTGCTTACGCTCTCTTTTACCAATAATGCAGATAATTGAGGTGTTAAAGGGCATCAAGGAAGCTAAGTGTGTCCAAGGGAATCCAAGCTCACGTATGGTGATGTTTTCATACACTATTAGTTTTGATAAATTGGCAATGGGAACCTAAGTTTTGTTTTGGGAGATGTTCTAAACTCCCTAAGGTTGTGGCATGTGTGCCTTGGTGGGTTTGAATTGTAAATGGCCTTTAATGCTTGTTTTGAAGTTTGGTTGCCTATTTGGTTTTGATAATAAGGAGCATGCCTCTAGACATGTGAAATTTCATGTTTGATGCTATGAATGTGTTTAGGAGTTCTAAACATGCACCTTATATGTTTGATGACTTGTTGGTATGTTTGGGAAGTCATTAGGATGAGTTTGATTGGGTTTATGCATGAAAAATCAGCAAAATCTGCAGTTTCTGGGCAAACCGTATCGAAACACTCTCTGGCGTTTCGAAACGGGGGTCTGTAATGGCCTTCGTGTTTCGAAACGGCTGGAGGCTGTTTCGAAACGATTTGGCTACTGGAAGGCCTCGTTTCGGAACCAGTCTCGGAACCAACCCGCGTATCGAAACGGTCAACGCCGTTCCGATCCTGCGTTTCGATACGGCAGGTGGGTGTTTCGAAACAGGTGACCGTTGGGCACTGATTTGAATGGTGCTGAGGTTTGCAAGCTTTACATTTTAGTCCCAAATGTTAAAGTTGCAATTGCTTGAGTTTGAGATGTCCAATTAAGTTGAAGTTTGGCAGAGGACCATATAACTTACCTAATTTCATATTGGTAACTTTAAAATCAGTAAAGACCTTCTAATTTTCAGAAATTATGTTTTGGTCCCTAAAATTTGTATATTGTGCAATTGAGTCCATTTTTGAAATCCGATCGTTGTGCCTTTCTCTATCGTATCTCGTGAGTACTCACTTAGGATTAATGTGTATCTAGACAAGATTAAAAAGAAATAAAAAAGGGTCGTAAATCAAGGTTGACTTTCGGGTTGACTTTGGTTTTCCCTGTGTAATCCTCGTAGTTCGGGTCAACCGTCTAGGCCGGGTGACAAGTCGTCGTTAACCGGTCAAAAATAAATATTTATTAATCATCTTTCAACAATAAATAAATAAAGAAATTGAAAAGGTATAGGGAAAGAGGGTCGATCCGCAGGGAGATTAGCTCGAATTGTTGACTTGAATTTGTTGAATCTGAATTCCCAGGAATATCTGTAAAAGCAAAGAAATAAAAGAAGGGGGGTGATATGGTTTTTGGTGAAGTAATAAAATAGAGAAAAAGAATTAAAAGTAGTAAGAAAAACCAAGTGTGTAAATCAGCCTCGAACCAGCTCCTTCAATTCTTTCGATCATTGAAATAGATTTTTATTTCGGGGATCATGTCGGTTACAGTCTACGAGGCCCAACCCGTCGTAACTTGTTCTTCTCTTGAGTAACCAATCCTCCCAAGTCTATCTTCGAAAGATGGTTCTTAAATAAATTAACCACGTCTATCACCGTTAAAGTATTTAGAAATAAGCAGGAAAAACCCGACTCAGAAATTGTCTAAAAGTAGAATCGCTACTGATTTTATCTTTCCTTAGCGGACCGCCGCTAAGAGTGTTCACAGGAAGTCGAAATTGCCACAGGCCGATCCTTCCTCCCAACTATGTTTTTAAGCGAATTCAGACCAAAGGGCCCTTTTTTGATATGAAAAACGATTAAAAACTTTTAGTAAGGCCGATTGCCAAACTATCTAAGCAGAAAGATAAAAATGATTTTCCCAAAAGAATTTAAGCAAGTTCAATTCTCACGAATCGAATTGACTTGGCTGGTTCTTGGCTTATAGGATTTAGCTAAGCATGATATTGATTATCATACTTAACTTGATTTTAGAAAAACAATTGAATAACATAAAATAAATGCAAACAAGAAATTAAAGGAAAATGAACTTGGATTTAAAGCTAAAAACGTTTACAAAGGTAAAAAAAAACTCAAAACTAGAAGATGATCTTAAGCCTTCACCAAAGGATGGTATTTATAGGCTTTAGATTTACAAAGATAAGAGATAAGAAACAATAATTTAAATTCAAATGTTGATTAAAATTCAAAATAAAACTAATATGGATAAAAGCTGATAATCTGATCGGATTCTTCTTCCGGAACATTCCAGGAGCTTCTAGAAGTTGTCACGTCACTGCCGCGTCACTGCCACGTCAGACGCGTCGTGCCTGGTGTCGTGCCCATGATGCCAGTCATGACAGAATTATAATAAAAACTGCAGAAATGCCCTATTTTCACTGCTATTTCCAGAATTGGATCCCTGCACAAAATATAACGAAAACAACATGTATTAAGCAACAAGAAGTCCAAATAACTAGAAAAATAGCAAATGAAATATGTCATATTTGAGAACTCATCAAATTCCCCCTCACTTGTCTCATACTTGTCCTCAAGTATGTCCGAAAAAGATATTAACCAAGAATGCATTTCACAAGCCATCACAAGTATCAAGCATAATTATGAGAGTTCAAGTGCAAAAGAAATACCATGAAAGAGACACAAATCAAACCAAGTGGATATAAGCAAAGAACAGTCTTTCATTCTTTCAATCGTCTATCAAGTAGTAATCAAATCCTAATCTAGTCTTAATCCTCACCAAGGTACACTCAAGAGCACTCAAAGTGTTTAAAGGTAAATGTGAAGCAAAAGCACTCTAAGTCATGCATGAACAAAGGTTTCCATAGGCTTGTAACAAGTTCAATTCTCCACTACTTTAATAGAATCGAGGTGCAAAAATCATTAGGTCTTTGTTCAAGGTGTAATGTGGGTTTAGAAGAAAAAAAGGATAGAAAGATGGGAAGAGAAACAAAAGAGGATGATCAATGCAAGATATTTCAAACATTCAGCAGTGAAGACATTAAAAAGGAGCTAAAAAAATGGGCAAGCAAACACACATTTTTCTTTTCTTTTTTTCTTTTTTTTTTCTTCTTTTCGAAACTGTTTTTTCTTCTCTTTTTTTTCCGAAGCAATTGCTTCTTTTATTCTGTTTTTTTTTTCTTCTTTTTTTTTTCGAAAAATTCTGCCCTTTATTTGAATTGCAGCCCTTTTTTGTCTAGCAATACAATTTCTAGCATTTGATCAATCAAAAAGTTTGGTTGAGGGTTAAGCCAAAAAATGGGATATAAGGTTTCAAGAGGGTTCACTAAGCGAAAGGTAAGTTTTAATGAAAGAGAGAAAATCCTAATGCCTAAATCATCTTAAAACACCTCATTCTAGTGTAGTCTCAAATCGTATACAAGCCACAAGTTCTAGATTCCTAAATTCAAGATGACACTCTCAAGCAAGGAAAAACGAGCATAAAGAATAAGATGCATGCTCAAGGCTCAAATTCTCACAAAATTAGGCTAAGTTGATTAAGCTAGGAGAAAAATCCAATTATCACAATCAAGGCAAATTGAAAAGAGATGTCAAACTATCATTATACTCATGCCATTTGATTATCAAAATGTCAACATTCAAATATTCCTAAGCACTATAACAATTATAACATGCTGGATATAATGCAATAGCAAGGAAAATATTTTCTCAAAGTTAAACCAAAATCAAACATATATCAGATAAGCATGACAAGTGGTTTGCTACCCTCCCCCTCACTTAAATGAATTGCCCCAATTCATAAAAATTAAGGAAATAAAGAGATAATAAAGGCAAAAGATACTCCCCGTGGATGTAGAGTGAGTCGATGGGAATGGTGCACTATGAGTGGCTCAGATCAACGACGACAGAGGGCTTTGAACGGAGCTGCCGGATGTGCCACAGAGGGTGTAGCGAAGGGTGGTTCAGCATTTTTTTGGGCACCCGTCGAATGGTTGCTGGTCGTCGGCCACCACGGTAGGGAGGAGGAATGGGGACTGGTCGGAATTACTGGGCACCTCCACGAAGGCTGCCGACGCAACGAATCATCACCGAGAACGGTGTGTGGGTAGAGGCTCGACCCGGTCTTGGCGTTCTATGCGAACCAGTGGTGGTGGTGGGGTTTTGGTGGGGCTCGGTTTTGTGGGGGAAGAAGGGGGTGCGATTTTTGGTGGTGATGAAGTGAAGAAGATGAATAGGGGTGGCTTGGGGAGATTCGGTGGAGGATTGGCGAGATGAAGGGGAAGAGCCGATTTGTGATACGGGTGGGGAGACGAAATGGGGGGAATTTAGGGAAAAAAAATAAAAGAAATGGGTTTATTTTATTTGGATTGGCTGTAGGAGATATTTGGGTGGTCAAAGGGTCAAAGGGTAAAGGCTAAAGGGTTTGGCTAAAATGCACCGCAGACCATAGGTTTTGCTAACGTGCTCCGCATGATAACGTGTGCACTTCACCCAACGAAATTTTGCAGCTCTTTGCTTGATAATTCCCTTCACTGGAAGTCTGGAATGAAACCAAAATTAAGCTAAAAATTAAAAGAAAAAAAACTAAAAATTTAAAACAGAAAATCAAGATTTAACGAAAAGAAGAAAAAAAATGGAAAGAATGGGTTGCCTCCCATTTAGCGCTTTGTTTACCGTCGTTTAGCTCGACGACCTTTGCTAAATTTTCGGTTCTTCAAAAGCAAGTTCTTCAAATAAACGGTGATGTCCATCCCTCGTCGTTTTAACGCCTTCCTTCTTCTTTTTATGTGTGTGCAAAGCAACAACTAAGCTTCTACCTCCTTCCCGATGCGACAACTTACTCAAGATGATGTTTGGCAAAGTTTGGTTGTCGCCTAAAAATATAAAATTAAAGTGATCTAACTTCGGCTTTGGTTCCTGCAAAATTGAGGGAAAATGTTTAGATCGAGTTGGAATTAATCGAAAATCATAAAGGGAAGAAAGAGTTGAAATGATTTCGCCTATATCGTCGAGATCCGCGAATTCCCTACAAAATTCATAACACAAATTAGTTTCGATCAAATCATCAGCTAACGGATCTATAATATCAACGAAATTTAAACTTGCGACCGAATCAGGATACTTCATAGCTTTATACATATCAAATTTAACTACTTCCCCATCAAATTCCATAGTTAAGATGCCGCCGCGGACATCAATCTTTGTATGCGCGGTTGATAGGAAAGGTCGACCAAGCAAGATTTCGGATCCGTTGTTACTGCGATCATTTTCCATGTCAATAATATAAAAATCAGCAGGGAAAATAAGATCTTTTACCTGTACCAACACGTTTTCTAGTACTCCCTCGGGGTAGATGACTGATCGATCGGCTAATTGTACCGTCACTCGCGTTTCTTTCAATGGTTCAGTCGAAATTTTGTTGTAAACGCTTAACGGCATGACGTTGATAGATGCGCCTAAATCGCACATCGTCCTTTTAATCCCAACTTTCCCAATTTTACATGGAATCGCAAACATACCTTGGTCCTTGTACTTTGGCGGCAACGGCTTTTGAAAGATGGCCGAAATATTTTCACCAAGGTTAACATTTTCATTTCCGGATAGTCGCCTTCGGTTTGTGCATAAGTCCTTCAGAAACCTTGCGTATTTAGGCACTTTTCGAATAACATCAAGAAGTGGAATATTAATTTCCACTTTCTTGAATACATCCAAAATTTCCTTCTCTTCCTCCTTTTTATCTCGTTTCGCCAATCTACCTGGAAAAGGAGGAACAGGTTCGTAAGTAGAAACCGAAATATTGGATTTAGAGTTACCTGCAGTGGGTGGAGACTTTTCGTTCTGGTCCTTCGAAGAGCTGCCTTGCTCGTCGGATTTTTGCTCGGTTTGCTTAGGCGTTATCACAGTTCCACTACGCAGAGTGATCGCGCTCACATTTTCCCTTGGATTGGTTTCGGTTTGTGATGGTAACTTTCCCTGGGATTCTATACGGCTAACGGCTTGAGCTAGTTGGCTTATTTGTTTGTCGATTTGCTGGAGATGGGATTGTGTTTGGGTTTGGAATTTTTCCTGCGAAACTACCAATCTCTCAACAATAGACTCAAGCGAGGATTTTTGGGGTGCTTGGTTTTGGTGGGGAGGTTGTTGCCTAGGTTGGTAATTTGGGTTCTGATTACCGTAGCTCAAGTTTGGGTGATCTCTCCAACCGGGATTGAAGGTATTGCTATGTGGGTTATAGGGTCTTTGGGGAGGTCCGGGAAAGTTGTGTATGGCGTTAACCTGGGCACCAGATGTATCCCGCAATAATGGGCATAAGTCGGTTGCGTGATCTGGCATAGTGCATATTCCGCATACCTTAGCAGCTTTTATCTCCCCTGAAACAAGAGAATACACAATATTAGTCAAATTATCAATTTTATTCTCTAATGAAATTGTGCTTACTGTGTGAACCCGTCGGCTGGGTTCACTTGTAGAACCAAATTGCTGCGAGTTTGCAGCCATTGTGGAGATTAATGTTCTCGCTGCAGTAGGGGTAATGTTAACGAGCGCGCCACCGCTTGCTGCATCTACCATCTTTTTGTCCATTGGTAACATTCCTTCGTATAGGTATTGAAGGAGTGTTTGCTCGGATAAGCCATGTTGCGGACAACTTGCGCACAGCTTCTTGAATCTTTCCCAATATTCATACAGGGATTCATCGTGCATTTGTTGGATACTCAATATGTTTCGCCTAAGTTCAGTCGCTTTTGCTGCTGGGAAATATCTGTCAAGGAAAACACGAGAAAGATCAGCCCATGTATTAATAGAATTCGGAGGTAAATAAAATAACCATTCTTTAGCGTTTCCGGCTAAAGAAAAAGGAAATGCCCTTAGTTTTATCTGATCCTCCGAAACTCCTTGCGGTTTCATGCTGCTGCACACCATGTGAAATTCGGCAAGGTGTTTATGTGGGGTTTCAGTAGGGAGGCCATTAAAGGTAGGGAGTAGATGAATTAATCCCGTTTTGAGCTGAAAGGGAGTGTCGCCTTGAGGAAAAGCGATGCAAAGGGGTTGTTGCACAGTGGGAGCTGCGTTCAGCTCTCGAATTGTTTAGTCCGCCATTGTTTCTGGTTCCTGTGTAGGTTCTTCGATTGGTGTTGTTTCGGAAGTGGATTCTTGTTCGGGTCGTCGTGTGCTTTGTTGTTTCTTTCGTCGAAGTGTTTCACCGTGAGTTCTACGAGCGCTTGCTTCAATTTCCGGGTTGTATGGAGCTAAAATACCCGGGTTCTTCCTGGTCATAAAATAAAACAAAAATCAGTCAAAAATTGCCGAAAATAAATCTCCCCGGCAACGGCGCCAATTTTGACAAGTCGTCGTTTAACCGGTCAAAAATAAATATTTATTAATCCTCTTTCAACAATAAATAAATAAAGAAATTGAATAGGTATAGGGAAAGAGGGTCGATCCCATGATGCCAGAATTATAATAAAAACTGCAGAAATGCCCTATTTTCACTGCTATTTCCAGAATTGGATCCCTGCACAAAATATAACGAAAACAACATGTATTAAGCAGCAAGAAGTCCAAATAACTAGAAAAATAGCAAATGAAATATGTCATATTTGAGAACTCATCACCGGGCTAAGGGGGTTACAATCATTATTCATATGTACCATAATGTACCATTAATTATTTTAATTAGTTTTGAAATCCTAAAGACCGAAAGTGTTATTATCCCCTTTTAAAATAAAATCTTAAAAAATATTTTTTTATATATTTTTTAAATTTTCTTTTATTTTTTAATTCAAAAAATAATTAAACTTCTATTATTATAATAGTTCTTACATTCACATTAATCTAAAGGTAAAGTTCACAAATGGTCAGTAAACTTTGGTCAATTATTCAATTTGGTAACTAAACTTCCAATTGCTTTAATGTTACCATTAAACTTTTAGTTTTGTTTTAATTTGGCCACTGACCCGTTAACAACCGTTAAAAGAGTGATGTGGCTGTTAAAATATTTTGTATAATAAAACATTTAGTCCACCACGTTTACACATTCAATTTAATCTTAATTCGAAAGAAATAATAAATTTAATCTTTATTATTTTAATTTAACCCTATTCTTAATTAGAGATAATTTAATATTTTATTATTTCTGTGATAAGTCACATATTTACTAGTTGATAGTTTTCTACTAATCTACTCTAATGTGGCTGTTAAAATATCTTGATTTCTAGGGATAATTTAATATTTTATTATCCTTGTTTTTAATTGAGAATCAACTTTCGAAGATTAGTAGAAAATCAAGATATTACATTAGAGGAGAGAGGGTTAATAAGGTCTATGCAAAAATATTTTGAATAATTTCGATAGGCCCGTTTTTGAGATTTTGATGGCTCTAGGGTAAATAAAAAAATTGGGCCTCTAATTAGAAATTTAAATTACGATTGCAGTCACATTTTCGGCCACGTTGTGTTTATCGCGATTGTGGACATAACGGTTGCGGACATTGTGGTTTCATACAATTTCGCTACCTCTATATAACAGTCATTGTTGCGGTTGCGGATCGTTATTTAAATCTTTGTCCCGATAAAAAGTATTAAAAAAATTAAGAGTAAGTCCTTAATAACAAACATTGAAAAAAAATTTGGGCCTCTAATAACAAATATTAAAAAAATTATATTTTAAGAAAGAGAGACAAATAAGGAGAAATTGAGATGTGAAGAACAAAAACAGTACAAGGATTATTTATAGGTCTATTTAAAAATTTTGTTCTTATTAAAAATAAAAAAAAATTATTATTATAACCTTGATAATTACCCTAAAACCTATACTAATTACAAACTAACGGTACTTTTTTATTTTTGCACAAATAAAAACTACCGGTACAATACATGGTATTAGATTACTCGTAATTTTGGTTAAGTTGTAATTAAAAAAACAATGGTTCAAACTTCAAACAATTATAAAAAATTAATAATGAATTATCCAAAAATAATAATAATGATGTGGGCCTCATGCAGCCAATTTTATTCTAATTTTCAACCTTAAAAGCTTTACTCAATTTGCACGTTATATATATATAGTAGTGGACCCTCAAAATTTTTAAAACTCACTTCAAGTCTCTAACTAATATGAATGAGAATGTAGCTGAAGAAGAAAAAAATGAAAGGAGGTTTCGATAAAAAAAAAAGAGGAGGTTGGAAGATAGATAAGTACTTAATAAGATGAGAGACAGAGCGAGAAATTTATCTAAGGGGCGTCATTTTCTTTAACGACAGTTAAGAGAAGTCAATTATTTATAAAAGGATACCAATTTATTAATAAAAAGTGTCAATTATACATATTTTTTATTTTATATAAAAATTATATAAAATTTATAATTTTGCAAAAATTTTGGGTGTCAATAGACACCCCAATAATACATGTGGCTTCACCCATGGATAGAATTGAATCTCTATATATTTGTATTAACATGTTCATTTTAGGGTTTATTTTAAGAATTTTTAACTCTTTGTCTTAATAATGTTGTCTTCAAGATTTGTACTCAATTTTTTTATTAAAAAAATAGTGTACCTTATTATTACATTCAACTCTTTTCTGTCTATATCTTTTTTTTGGATAAATGAGATTCTTTTTATTCATCCAAAGAAACCACCATTACAAACCGCCCTGTACAAGCTCATACTATGACTATGTATAAACTAAGTAAAATCCCACTCAGAAATAAGAGCAGGGTCAAAATTTACAAAATGCCTACAACTTATAAGCTTCATTCGAACATCTCTCCGCACAACTAGTATAATATCCTCCAATCTTCGAGCTTTCCTTCCATGTAGCCTCCAATTTTTTTCCTGCCATATATAGTATATAAAAGCGCACCAAGCTAAACGAATGAGCACAGCTTGAAGCGATCTTCCCTTGCCATGCGCAATCACCCACTGTAACAAACTCATCCAACCATCCAGCTGCACATCCAATTTACATGCCACAAGAATTTCCTTCCAAACTTGACGCGAGAAAACACATTCAGCAAACAGATGGTCTCGACACTCAATAGCAGCAGCACATAACATACACTGAGTATCAATATGCCCTCCCCAACATAACATCCTCTCCCGTGTGGGCAGCCTATCTTGAACTGCAAGCCAAGCAATAAAAGAATGACGAGGAATATAAAGACTCCCTCGTACAATTTTAAACCATGAAACTTGAGCATTCTTATGCCTTAGCTCATTCCAGACCACCTTAGCTTTGAAGCTACCTCTTATACTGCCTAATGTTGCATAATCCCCCCTGAGTTTTAAAATTTTCTTCCAAGCCCAACTAGAAGTAGCCTTAACAGGTGGCTTGCCAAACTGAGCAACCCTTTAAGACATAACTCTCAACCCAAGCTACCCATAAAGATCCAGCTTGAGTAAATAGGAGCCAAAGACAACGCATCATACAAGCTTTATTCCACAAACTGATATTTTTTATCCCAAGACCTCCTTCACATTTTGGGTGACATATAGCATCCCAGCTAACCCGCACCCCCCTAGCTGGACCCTCCGAGCCCTTCCAAAGGAAAGAGTTACACAAACTTTTCACTTTTTTCAAGACTTTCCTCGGAAGAAGAAAGACTCGACACCAAAAATTTTGGATGCTGAATAAAACAGATTGTACAAGCTGCAAACGACCCCCAAAAGATAGACATTTTGAAGGCCATGCTCGAATTTTCTGCACAATCCGTCGAACAAGCCCCTCACAATCTCCAGCAGTTAATTTTTTTGCAACTAAAGGTACCCCCAAATACCTAACTGGAAGGGATCCAATCCTGAAACCAGTGCGATCCACAAGAGCTTGCAATTCCTCATTACTTAGACCAGCACAATATAGCTCACTCTTAGAGGCATTCATCTGCAAACCAGTAAGAATATAAAACCAATTCATAACATTTTGCACCCCAACACATCATCAATAGTCCCCTTCGTGAAGACTAGGAGATCGTCAGCAAAACATAAATGAGTGAGACCAAAATGTTTACACTTTGGATGAAAACTAAATACATTGTTCTGCCCAGCCAAGTTTAACAAACTTGAGAGAACATTCATAACTAG
Organism: Hibiscus trionum; assembly: GCA_030270665.1. Lineage (NCBI taxonomy): Eukaryota > Viridiplantae > Streptophyta > Magnoliopsida > Malvales > Malvaceae > Hibiscus > Hibiscus trionum. The sequence continues at coordinate 1,680,763 of BSYR01000021.1, read as the reverse complement.
AATGAAAATATATGGCGACAAAGGATCACCTTGCCTCACACCCTTTGCCCCCGAGAAAAACCCCCACCAAACCACCATTAAGGCCAACAGAAAATTTAGGGCGAGTAATGCAAGCTCGTATCCAATCACAAAATTGAATAAGGAAACCAAGGACCCTAAACAATTGAAAAATAAAGCCACAATCAAGAGAATCAAACGCCTTCCGAAGATCCACTTTTAAAGCACATCTAGCCGAGAGGTTCTTTCTCCCATAACCCACCAAAATCTCTTGGGCCAACATAACATTCTCAACTAAATCCCTCCCAGATAAAAACGCACTTTGATTTTTAAGAATCAACTCAGGCATCCATAACTTCATTCTATTTGCAAGTACCTTAGTGATGCATTTGTAAACAGTTGTGCAACACGAAATGGGCCTAAAGTCTGTAGCATGCAAGGGGCTAGCAACCTTAGGAACTAACATAATTATAGTAGCATTGAAACCAGCATGCAAATAACTAGTAGTGAAGAAATACCGTACTGCATTTATGAAGTCCTCCCCCACAATTTTCCAACAAAGCTTGAAAAAACCAGCAGGGTAGCCATCTGGCCCAGGTGCTTTGTTTCCATGCATAGAAAATAATACTTCCTTGATCTCTTTTGATGTAATAGGAGCAACCAACTTGTTCTGCATTTCAGAATAAGCTGGACTCTCAAGATCTCCTTCAACAGATCATCAGAGTTGCTTCTTTCATTCATGTATTGGATTTCGCCAAACGAAAATGACTGATTTAATAAATTATTGTTTTTACCAATAATCTTTATGGCTTTTCGAAATGTAATGACTAGAAGAGCTACTGATAATAATGATCCACATAAAAGCTCCTAGCCATTATCCTACTGCAATAATTCTTGCTAAGAAGAATGCCCATGTTGTGGCAATTCCACCCAGAAGGTAATGGGTTACCCCTACAGCACGTCCTTGTACAATGCTCAAGGCTTTAGGCTGAGTAGCAGGAGCAACTTTTAAGTAAAAACCCCCGCCTTCTTTAAAATATCATGAACAGTTCCTGTGGGTTGAGCTCCTTTTTCAAGGAAATAGAGAATCGCGGGAACATTTAAATATATGGTTTCCGTTGGCGCAAATCCAATCTTGGGATTTAAGATGAGAAAAAATTCCCCATTGTGTGGCCTCTCGGGAGAATCGATGACTGCATCTTTGAGGCATTTGCTAGTACTAGTACATCTGAGAATTCTTAATTGGCTGGTTGTAAATAGCCCCGGGACTATGGAACAAAGGATTATCCCGGACACCTACACCGAGGTATTAACGGTGATTCTCAAATATCGCAGAACAGAATGTGATACGATGAGATAGAATGCAATAGAAACAAAGACACAGGGAACGGGTTACTTGCTCTTAACGGTCAGTATAGCTATCCTTCTTCTGACACAGCAACACAATTTCAAACATCGACACGAAGTGCTAGATAATTTCTTTCTTCTTCTTGCTTGTTGATGTATAACCACATATCATGCAATAGAAAATTCCTCAAATTCCTGGAATATAATAAATATAATATATAATATAGGGGGTTGTAAGAATCAATAGGTCTTCAAATCGTTCATTTGAAAAAATTGAAACCTTTCTTATTGGACGATCATAATACTTCTCAAAAACCGAAGGAGCCACATTCCCATCAGCCATCCCCAAGGCTCCCTGAAAATGCCTAATCAATTCATCAGATATAGCTTGGAACGTATCCAATTTTTCTCCTTGCACATTCTGCAAAACATGTACAGTATTAAAAGATTGCCTAGCTGCAACATGCCGAAAAAAATAAGCAGAATTATTATCACCCTCCTTTATAAATTGAATTCTAGATTTCTGCTTCAAAAAATTCTCTTCAGCCCTAAGCAGATCCTGAAGCTCCTGAGAAACCAACTTTTCCTGAGCAATGGACTCAATTGTAGGGCAAACTAAAGTAGAGAGCTGCAACTCCTCGAGTTTCTGTCTCAAAGCAATAACTCGATCTGATAAACCACTATATGATTCACGATTAAGCTTCTTCAAAGGCTCCTTCAACCTTTTTAATTTAGAAAAAAGAACTTGAAAAGGATTTCCCACACAAGGTAACTTCCAGGAATCTTCAACTATACGCATAAACTCAGGGTGACCAGCCCAAAAATGGAAAAACTTAAAAGGTCGAGGAGGTTTATACATTGGAGAAACCACCTTCACAAGACTCGGACAATGATCAGAGCAACCTGGAGCAAGAAACTCAACCTTAGCTTGGGGAAAAATTTCATCCGGTACTGATTTACCAATACACGATCCAACTTTCGAGACAATGAAGCTTCTTCATGTTTGTTACACCAAGTAAATATCGGGCCAGTGAACACATGATCCACAACATCAAGAGCATCAATACAACCTAAGAACTCCTGAACTGCCCCAGAAACAACATGACTACCATCAAAATCAGAACTCTCCTGAGGATCCTTTATAACATTAAAGTCCCCTGCAAGCGCCCACGGATAATCTCCAAGTAAAGATTTATCCTGAATCAAACTATTCCAAAGCCTCTTTCTATCCTCCCTACCATTAGAACCATAGACAGCAGTAAAGAAAATTTTCACATCACCCTTCTGTAACATGCAAGTAATATGCTAATCACATTTACTTACCACCTCCACTTGCCAACAACCTTTATACAAGAACCAAATTCTACCATTACCAGCATAAGAATAATTATGAATAAAAGATCATCCTTTCAACTGCTTCTGCACAAGAACATCTACACTAGCTTGGCGAACCCTAGTCTCAAACAAACACAACACCTCAACTTGTAACTTCCCAGCTAAACTTAAAATATTCCTAAGCTTCAAGGGTTCATTACAGCCCCTGACATTCCAGGTTAAGATATTCATTCAAAAGTTGGAGAAGCACCACCCTTTGCTCCACCTTTACCATTCTTCTTCTTCTTTCCACCACCCTTATTTCCGCCACCTTTCCCTTTTGGTCTTAGTTGATTCATAAGAGCATGGACACCCGCTGCAGATGTTCTAGGTATCTTAGGAGAACCCTCACAACTTTGACCAGCATCCAACAAACTAAGCTTATTTTCATCAGCCTCTATAGAAGGAGGCAGAACCCTCTCACCGTTATGAACACCTTCCATAGACAAATGCAAACCCCCAATATCAACATCATCACAAACCACCTGATCAGACCCAGAAGAAACCAAACCAGTATCACAAATAGGATCAACAACCTCCACAATAATAGAAGAACCATCCACAACAAGTGCTGAAGCTGAAACAACAGAGTTTCCAGCAACGAAATTAACATCCTCAGAAACAGTATCTGCAACAAATACAACACCAACCACAATTTCACTAGCAGACTCAGTAGAAATCAAACCCGATACAACACCAACTACACCCGATTCAATAATAGCATCACCAACAATCCCAGCAGAAATAGTATCCGCACCAGATACAATACCAACGTCACCCGATTTAACAATAGTGCCACCAACAGACTCAGCAGAAACAGTATCTGCAACAGATACATCACCAACGACACTTGATTCAACAGCGACACTAGGACCTGAACTCTGTAGCATCACTTTCTTCAGGCATTTATCCTCAAGATGCCCAAAAACACAACAATGGTGACATTGAGGAAGAGCCCAAACAAGCTCCACTCCAACATCGAATACAATTCCCCTCACTAAGTTCAACAGGAATAGAGGCTGGAAGCTTAAAAGAAGCATCAACACTTACACAAATTTAAAATTATGAGGAACTATGTGGAGCCTCAAACGTCAGCCAAATGCCCGAGAAATTATATCATAGGCCCGGCTCGCCACGTCATCTATAGTCCCAACTAATAAAAAAGCATCCATTTCATTAATTTTTTACATATCATCTTTTTACCAAGTGAATCTATAATTGGTAAAAAGTGCTTTTTAATTTAATTTACAGTAAATCTAAGTGAAGATTCACTCGGTAAAAAATGACATGGAAAAAATTAATGAAATAGATACTTTTTATTGGTTGGGACCATGGATGACGTGGCGAGTCGGGCCTATGATATAATTTCTCAAAATCCAATCTCAATCATCATCATCGACACATTAACCTAATAAAATAAAATAAAGAACATAACCTAATAAAAAATTTAGAACATTAAAAATACAACATTAAAAGAGAATAGTAAATTTAAAAAGAAAATATAAGCGTTGCATCAGTCATATCAGACACTTCCTCTTTGCACCAAAAAAATTGTCTACGGTCTATTGTAGAAAGGTTCCATGAAAAGTTGTCAAAATACCACCTAGATGAAATCTCCAAAATTGGCAATGACCTTTTACGCCTATTCTCAAAAACGACGATCCGCTATAAATTACATCAGCAAATAACTCAAAAGGGGATCAAACTCTACGTGACCACCGCCAAACACAAATAAAAAACAAGCGTTGTGAGAGTCACCGTACGAACACTAAAAACTTATAAAAGTAACTATAGAAACGTGTCATAAGGCAGAGACATGTCACAAAGGCATAAAAAACGTGTCACAAAGGCAGAAGAAAGCGCAACAAATTGTGCGAAAAAAAAATAAAAGAAAACAACCAAAATATGACTCATCGGCGGTCGACAACCAGTACAAAAATTGATGTCGCCGCCGATTAAATAAAAAAAAACAAACGGCTATAGTGGGAAAAAATAAAAGGTAGCTAGGATTTAAAAGGTGGCTAAGAAAAATAAAAGGTCGCCGCCGATTAAATGAAGAAAAAAAACAAGCGGCTATAGTCGAAAGAAAAATGAAAGGTGGCTAGGATTTGAAAGATTTATTATTATTATTATTATTATTATTATTATTATTATTATGAATAAAGAGATTATTATTATTAAATCTTTATTCTTTTGCATAAAAATATAAATACAATCACTTTTCGCGCTGCAATTTAAGCTAATAAGTTCTATCACGGGCAAAGAAAAAGTGTAGGCCGGATTTTCTAAAAGAATATCTTCTATTTTCCAACATAATAAATATTGACAAAATATATTTCATTACCGCCAAAGAAAATCTATTAAACTTTTCTATTTAGAATACGATTTTGCGGGTTACTACGGTAAGATTATATTTTTCATGTTTCAAAAAAAAAAACTTAAATATATATAGTATCTAAATTAGACACATTTTTTTAAATTGACATTTAAAGTTTTTTTAATTAGTATTTGAACTAAACAATTTCTTAACTTGGTATAAAAAAAAATTGCTCTTAAGTTGAAATACAAATTTTAATTTCATCCAATATTTTGGTACTTTTATTAATAGTTTTAGTCTCAAAACTTATACATTCAATCAGTTTGATAATAATTCAAAACAATTCAATAAGTTTAACATTTCATATTTAAAGCTTTCATCAATTTAATCATTTTTATGATATTTTCAAACCAAGCGAGTCCATCGGGTTAAAAGAACAGTTAGATTATCGAATTTCAGTGACGGAGGTATGTAGGGGTGGAGAGGGCAATTGCCCCCACCCAAGAATTTTTTTCCAGCTTTGTCCTCCTATATAAATTTCTTTACAAATTAATTTTTTTTAATTTACCCCCCTCACTTTCAAACATTTATGTTCCCCAAAACCCTAAATCTTGGCTTTGCCCCTGCCAAATTCTACCATAAATCAAGTTAGTTTTAAAATTTTACATATCAAGAAAGTAATGTAACATTTTTAGGAGAAGAATAAACAATTTAGGTGAATAACAAAGAGTAAATTGATAGAATTTTTAAATATAAAAAGTTAAATTTATTGAATTGTTTTAAATTAAGATCAATTTGATTTAATTGTCTAGTTTAAGTATCAACTTGGGAGAAAAATTCTTTAGATTAGTACCAAAGAGAATGTATTTAGTTCATGTATCAATTTAAGAACAAAATCTATAAATACCAACTTGAAAGAATGTGTATAATTAAAATACTGAATGTATATTTAAGCCTTCTCAAAACACTAAACATTTCTTCTTCTTCTTTTTAACTTAAAACGCTAAACATTTTTATTTACTGAACATTTGGAAGACATGATAATAGTAACTTAAGGTGGCTTCATTTCACCAACAATCAGTTGGTTTAGTAGGATGAGATATTAGATCTCTTAAATAATTTCAGAGGTTCAAATTTTCACATTGTGAATAAAGAAAATTAGGTTAAATAAATTACTCCTATAATTGAACCTCTACTCTGATCTAAATTAATCAACCATTAAATTACACACAGATGATTAAACCAAAACTATGACTTCATTTCCAAACACCAATTGAGAATTGTCAAGTGAAGAGCATTGATGATGTGTTGAAGATTTTTTTTTTTTTGGTATATTTTTCGTTCAACCTTTTAAGAGATTGGGTACAATAAATTTGATATATCAGGCTTGAACGGATATTTGAGACTTCGATTTTTAGTTGACATGGCACGCCCACAAGTTATTTTTTTATAATAAATTAATTGTATCAATAAGATGATGACATGTGTTATTATTTTTTGGTAAAAAATTAAAAAAAAAAAACATCAAAATGATAGAATGAACCCAAGACCTTAGGAAATAGTCTTAACACCCAACCACTTGGCTAAACAATGATTTTAGTTATGTTTTAACAATAGTATTAAGTAGACATATGCAAAACTAAACCACAAAACTATATAAAAATTTTGGTATGTTTGATTAAAAAATAGTATTTAAGTTAAACTTTAATGCATAAATTAATTTCATTTATCATATAAAAATATATTAATCATAACATAGATATATATTTACATTAAAAATATTAGTATAATATAAATTATAGTATTTTAGGATTTAAATATATATATTAATATTTAATTTTACATAATATAATAAAAATGACAATATTTAAATTAATTATGAAATTAATTTTATTTATCTTATTAAATTATAAATTATAAAATGTTATAATAATATATTTATAAAATAAATTATAATATTATAGATTTTAAATATATATTAATATTTGAGTTTAATATAATATAAATATATAATATTTAGATTAAATTGTGGCAAATAAATTAATTTTAATTTATGTTAAAAATATATTCTTATATTATTTTATAAATATATATGTTATAATCAATATATTTTTATAAGATAAATAAAATTAATTTACTTGTTAAAATTTAACTTAAACACTAGTAATTTTTTATCAAAACATATAAAAAAATCCTTACCTGACCTAGTGGTTAGGTGTTGCATACACTCCATGAGGTCTTAACTAAGTTTGAACCTTAGTAAAGTTATTTTGAAAATTTTCCTTATTATTCTTGTCATATTATAACCTAAATATAATATTTTGTCAAAACATAACAAAATCTTTTGCTTAGCTTAGTAGTTCGACCTTGAGATTTTTTCTCATAATTTTGAGTTTAATCCTTATAAACTTTTTTGTGTTTTCTTTAAATTTTCATTAATAAAACGGTGACACATCTAAACGCGTTACATCAGCTTTTGTTACCCATCTAATGGTCCCATAACCTAAATAAAATTTTTTTAACGATAACAACTTTATTTAAAGTTTTTTTATTTCGTTGACCATACCGTATTATCCCTAATAGTTTAATGATAACTTGTGTAATTTATCCTAAAATTAATAAAATTGATTAAAATACTTTTATTTTAAATATAATTTACTAAAAATATAAAAAAATAATTATACTCAAATGATAATTATTCAATTGAACAAAAAAATAAATTATTATTAAAACTTTATAAACCTATACCTTCTATTTTATAATTTGGTTTTCTACATTCAATGGTTGGATTATTTTATTTAGAATTTTAAATTTTAAGTGTGTCCATTTGAATTTTTCTAAATTATATAGTTTATAAAAAAATGGATTAGATAAACTGAAAACCCATTGACAGATAATGAGACCTTCCTTGGGCTAAAAAAGGTCAAGGCCCATGTTTTTATCTGGGTTGGTTCTCTTCAAAAAGACAGGTTTTCGAAAGTCTTTTTCCACAGCATAATAAATAAATAAATAAAAATATAGAAAATATATATTCCATTAGTTTTCTATTTAGAATTTAGATTATTATGGTAAGATTACGTTTTCGTATTTTCAGTAGCAAGAAACTTTTGATTTCGTTTTTCCTTATTTCTAAAAATAGTTTTATCTAGATAACATGTACACATTTTTTTAAAAAAAATATTTGAATTAATTAATTTTATTGAAATATATTCAAACTATATAAATATGTTTTAAGCTATGCTGGATTTTGCGTTCACCAATTTGGGGCGCACCAATTTGTTTAATTTTGTTAGGGATGTGGACGAATTTTTTTAAAAGTATGTAACGGAAATCTCCGAAATTATCTTTACAAGTGTTGAGGACGGAGTAAAAAATATAAAACTGCCCTGCACCGCCTGATTCTTACCCCTACCAACAAGTAACTTAAAAAACTCAAAACAGGGCCGGAACCTTCATAGGACTAGAGGGGGCCATGCCCCTCAATTTTGAGAAATTTAAATTTCACCCTTAATTTTTCTATAAATTTTAATTTGGTCATCTCAAAATTTTTAAAAATTCATATCGAGCTTCAAAAATTAGAATATTTTTAATTAAATTTTCTCTTATTTTTTAAAAAAGTTAATTAAATCTCTCAGAATTATAATTTTTTTAGTTAAACCCTCAAAATTTTTGAAATGTTTTGTTTAAGCCTCCACATTTAAAAAAATTATTTTATCCCCCAAATTCTTACTCTAAGTTTCGTCACCGACTCAAAATCTAGATCCTGCCAGCTGTGACAGCCTCGAGGTTGTTCTGTTATGGTAAATGCAAGCAAATTATGAAGAAATAATGAAACTAGGAAATAAAACACATAATTGGATGGCAGATAAATGAGATTGAGATGAGATCTTAACAGTTGAGTTGACAGAGGGAATGAGACTTAAAAGGAAGAAAGAAAGAAAAAAAGAATGCTAATGATAAAAATGAAACTAGTAAATAATTAGCTAACCTTCTTCTAACCAGTGTGTGAGTGTAATCTTCTCCTATTGATAAAATGTGCGAGGGCGTTTGGAGTTTTAACAAACGGTGTGTTGTGGCGGCGACGACAACATCGATATGGATAAGAATTAAAATCTAAAGAAGTAAATTTTAAACTTGAAGAGTGAAAAAAAAATTAGAAGTTCAAGGGTTAAAATAAAAATTAATAATTTTGTTAACTTACCACGTCAGCTATCAAACAAGAGGTTAACGTCTGAGTGACCAAAATGTTATAACTAAAAAACGTAAGTGACTAGAACGTAATTTTTCAAAATCAAACACCAAAAAACCAAAAAAAATGATCATCCATAAAATTTACCATTTTATTTTATATTGTTATTATTTTTTTTAATATATTGATGTGATTACATGATAGTATGTGTTCATATTTTTTTAACCCTTTAAAAATGTAAACATACCTTGTATACACATGTGCTCGTTGTAACACCCGGGTTTGGGGGTCGGGTGAAAATAATATAATATTAAAATAATGTTTTGGGCCTCGTGTTTTCAAAACAATGATTTTTATGTTGGGCTTGTTTTGGTTTTAAAACCCAATTCAATGGAATTTGGGAATTTGAGATTTGCCATATCATTAATGGCAAAGGTGTAATTAAATGGTCTTTCATTTTAAAACCCTCTTTAATTTAAAAGACCACTTTAAACTCATCTTCATCTTCTTCATTTCTCATTTTCACGTCAAAACCCCTTTCCCCTCCAAGTTCACTATTTCATCATCTCCTTTGATTTTTGTTGGTGATTTTTGCAAGGTAATCTCGTTTTTGACTTGTCCTCATTTCCCTCTACAAGATGATGCCTCTAGTTTTCAATATTGTTCATGTTTTTGAAATTTGAAGTTTTAAAGATTTTGATTAAAGATGCTACCTTTATGGTCTTTAGCTAAAGATATTGATTTGTTATTGATGTGTGGGTTGTTTACTAACCAAGAGGTCCAATATATGTAAATTTTAAAGAGTTTTGTATGGATTTTCGGATTTGAGTTTTGAGGGGTTCTTGGAAGGGTTTTAAGGTTAGTTTTGGGTATGTTTGATGTTGAAAATTGGGGGCTGATGGTTATACTATGTTTGGGTAGTGTTTTGAACATGTTTAAGAGTGCTTTAGATGGTTATATTGCTGATTTTTGCTGGGTTTTTGTGGAAGTACGAAAATGAGGATTTGGAGAATGAACTTGGCTTTGAATTGTGAGAATTGTAGTGGATTTGTGTGTTGGTGTTAAACTTTGGGTTTGTGGCTGATTTTGAGGCTAATGTATTGTTTTTGAATGGTTAGAAGCAAGAGAAAACAATGGAGAAGCTTCGGGCTCGAATCCGGAGACTTGGATGCTTGGTAAGCTAGTCGACTTGTGCTAAATGGAGTGGTCAGTGAGTGGTTATTGTTTTTAAATGGTTTTTAAATATTGGTTCAAGCATGTGGACCTAGGTTGGGCTTGGTAAACCCACTTAGAGTTGTGATTAGAGTGGTAGCCTAATCCCAAGCTTTAGTTAGAGACTTTGGTTGAACTCTAATGGTTGTTTATGCCTCATGATTAATTGTGATTATGGTGTTATGTATAATGTGTTATACATGTTGTTGAGGCTTGATATGATGCGTTGGTATATGCATGTGGTTTGGTTTGTGGATTGTGCGTGATGTTAATCATGGTGAGTACGTGCTAAGCACGGAAGTGATTATGAAATGATGTTGAGAATTGTGTTTAATATTGGCACTGGTATGCTTGGGTACAATGATCGATCATTAGGATGTTTAGTGTGCACACGAGAGTCAAATGCGCGCGTGGTGTTGGTGACGGTGGTCATCAAGATGGAGTACGGGTTCGCCCGGAAATCTTCATATATATATATATATATATATATATATATATATATATATTAGTCGGTGATGAGTGGAATCCCATCGACGGGGCGTGAGGATGAGTGGGATCCCCTCCGCGAGAAACGGTGATGAGTGTAATCCCACCGTAAGGTAATGGTTGTGGATGGATGTAAGTTCCAATGGTTATCCGCGTATTCGAGTCATAGCTAGGTGCCAATATGGATTGATATATGTGGTTGTTAATGCATTGATATATGTATCTTCGTGTGTTGGGCTTATGAGTTGTTGATCATGGTATAATGTTGATTATATGTTCATGCATCATGTATATTTTGGCTCTTGAGGATCGGAGGTAAGATCATGCATTCTATCTTGGCTGTTGCTCGTGCTTGGACCCTGCATTGTCGAGGTTTGTTTTATGAGCTTACCCTCACTAAGCTTTTATGCTTACGCTCCTTTTTGTTCGACAATGCATATCAGTAGTTTGTGGGTGGCAAGGGCGAGGAAGGGGCCTCCAAGTGTCGCTTTTGGTTAGCTCAAGTATGAACTTTAAATTGAAAGATTGTAATAGTCAAACAATGGGATAGGTGTTGTTGATTTGAATGCTTTGGAGTTATGTTGATGTCAGTATGGTTTGCGGATGCTTTGTTTGAATTGTAAACATGTTTATGTTGCATGTCATGAATGCTTATATGTTTTATTTCTAAGGCATGAATCTTAAATGCAAAGTATGTCCTCTTATGGTAAATGTATGAATCCTTTGGATGCATGATCCTTGTTCGTTTTGAATGTCTTGTATGTTGATATCTTGGTTGTTAAAGGTTGTATGTATGTTGTTTGTGGCTAGAGAAGTCGTAAATCGCATCTAGAGTCGAGTCTTAAGTCGTTTTGCTGCAAATTTGGGTATTGCAGTGCAGGGCGTATCGATACGCCCAAGGGCCGTATCGATATGGTCCTACACTTTGGGACTCAAATTTGGCTTATCGTATCAGTACGCAGGGGTGTATCGATACACCAAATCTTCACTGGAAATCTGATACTTTGACGAGATTTTAGCGTATCGGTACGGGCTCAAGGTGTATCGGTACGGTCTAATATCGTTGACTGCGAGATGTTGACCGAGGAGGGCGTATCGGTACGCCCAAGGGCTGTATCGATACGGTCTCACCGGTTTGACTTGGGGCAGTTGACTTGGTCAAGACGTATCGATACCCTCTGCAGGTGTATCGATACGGCCTGCTTTAAAAGGAAAAAATTGGGCTGTTTTAAAGTGTTGTTTTGGATGGTCGTTGTTATATTGTTGTGTTCCGCTGTTGTGTTTCACATAGGACATAATAATGCATTTAGACAAGATATAAATAAAAGAACTTTTCTAGGGTTGCTAACCAAGGTGGGACCTTAACGGGTTTCACATCAGTTTTCCTCGTGTAGCCTACTCGGACCGGTCAAACGTCCGGACCGGGACGAGGGGGTTACACTCGTAGGGGTGTGCAAAAAAAATCTGGTCCGACTAATTTGATCCGAAATTTTGGATATCCAATCTATTTTTTATTTTTGGGATATTTGAAAATATCGGGTCGGATACAGATAGTTATTTCACATTTGGATCGGATCAGATATACGATTATCCAAAAATTCAATTGTAACACCCCAATTTTGGGCTTGGAAGTTTAGGGTCTGAGCCGGACCGGTCTGATTTTTGGTTCGAATATAAAAGGTGATTTTAGGGAAAGACTAGTTCGGGATGCATTAAAAATATGGAAAAATATCTAAAAATCATCTTTTAATATATATAAGAGAGTGGTGGAATCAATTTTACAAAATAAGGTTTGGAAGTGTGACATTTCGAAATAGTGACTAAAATGTAATTTTTGAAAAGTTCAGTGGTGACTGTTTTGTAAGGATTGAAACTTTGAATCTTTAAGGAGCTAATTTACCCAAGGAAGGGTTTCTCTAGATTTTTCTTAATTTTAATGATTTTGTTAATGTTTAATTAATTAAAAGAAGTGAGGGAAAAACCATTTTTAGTTTTCATAACTAACTTTCTCTAAAATTTTCCCATTTCATTTTCTCTCAAAATTCCCTCAGCCAAACACATTTCCACAGCAGCTTTCCTTTTGATTTTCACACTAAATGATGAGTTTTCCATCATCAAAAGATTCCTAATCCTTTCTACATCAAATCCTCCTCATTTGCGCATTGGATTTTCAAGGATTTTTGCTCAAATCAAGGAGAAATCTACATTTAGAGGTAAGGATGTTCTTCTCCTCTAAATATTCAGTTCTTTATTGAAATTCCCAAGTTCTCAATCCTTAAATTAAGTTTTATAAAAGGTTGTGATGTTGTGATCTTGATTTTGGCTTAAAACTCAAGATTTGGATTTAATCTTGAAGAAATTCGTAATGAATGTTTGGGCTCTGTTTTGAGATGTCTTTTTAAAGTATTTTGGATGTTTAATGATGTGTAATTGAGATCTAATCAATGCAATTCCGAATAGGTTGATTTTCCTAAGTTTTTACATGTGAAAATGGTGGTTTTTGGGGTGATCTTGGTGTTCTGTTGTTGCTGGAGGTATAAGGACGAGTTTAGATCCTTTTTTGATGTTAATTGATGTTTAGGAATGTATAGAAGTGATGGATCATGGCTGGGTAATGTTGTGGATGAGTTTGGTAGTGATTTCGGTTGTGTTTGGTAGCCGAAATGTTAGATTTGTTGAGAGCAGCGAGTTTAGGTGTTGTGGCTGAAGATTTTAATGCATGATGATGCATTAATCCTCTGTTTTGATGTGTTTAAAACAGGGGAGACGCATTTGGATCCTTGTGGTGTTGATCCGGAGGCTTGATTGGCGTTTCGGCAAGCTTGCGAAACGGAATCGATGAGTGAAGTTTGGTTTTCAGCTTTGAAACCAGTGTTTGAAGGTTTTGGGAGCTTAGTTTAAGTCTAAGCAACTTAACTAAGCTCAAGAGTAAGTTTTCGGTGAAACTCTCTCTTTGATGAACCATGGGATGGTTGGATGCGATGTGTATGTTTGCATGTTTTAAATTTTGTTTTGAAAGCATGTTTTAGCATGATTAATGCTGATTTTGAAAGCCATGTGTTGAAGGATGCTCAAGGTAAGGTGTAACCCCCTCGTCCCGGTTTGGCCGGATGACCGGTCCGAGTGGGCTACACGGGGAAAACCGAGTGAAAACCCCCTTAAGGATTCCCCCTCGGTTAGCAACCCTATTTTTTTCATTTTAAATCTTGTCTAGAGGAGTATTAGCTCCTATGTGATCATACAACGGAACAACATTCACAAGACAAACAAACGAACTCAACCCAACATTTTACAGCCCAATTTTAAACTTAAACTGCAGGCGGTATCGATATACTTAAGGGGTGTATCGATACCCCTTGACTAGGTCAACTGGTCAAAGTCAACCCGTGGAGACCGTATCGATACGCCCAAGGAGTGTATTGATACCCTCCTCAACGGTTGACTTCCCACGGTCAACGCTAAGATGACCGTATCGATACTCTAAAGGCCCGTATCGATACCGAAATGGACAGTAGCTCCAGTGACCAAAATAGTATCGATACGCCCCCCTAGCGTATCGAAACACGAGGCCTGAAACTAGAAGGCGGTATCGATACGGGACCAACCGTATCGATACCCCTGCTACGAATTTACAGGTTTGAGCTGATTTAAGGCACAAGGAGGCCCTTAAATCCCTCTAAAACTTCAACCAACACACTATCATCAATCCTAAGGCAAACCAACCATAAAAGCATGCTTTCACAAGAAACCAAAGGGCACTAAACAACACAAGGAGGTGCACATACGATCAAGCAACTTAAGCATTCCAACACAACCTAAGCATCCATACATAGCATTTCAAAAAGGCAATTTAACATATAAGGTCATACATGGAACTCAGAGGCCTTAAAAGGCACATGATAAGCATAAAGAGGTTTGCACTATAACAAGGCAACCTAGCATCTAAAGACATGTTAACACACACGACATTCATCATAGCCTATCATGCTTACAAACCATAATCAATCCAACGTCAACACATGTAAAGGAGTCATACAAGCTCATACACAACCCTTGCCACATTGCTAACTAATACAAAATCAACCACCGTACTTGAGTCACAAACTTGGAAGCCCTTCTTGCCTTGCCTCGAGCTAACACCACGCTAGTGATCTGCATTGTTGAACATTGAGAGCGTAAGCTATGAGATTAGTGAGGACGCTCTAAAACGAAAAACATCAACAATGCAGGGTTCAAGCATGTAAATCCTAATCTCACACATATCAAAACATTGACATATAATCAAGTAGACCTAGCTAGTCTTTCAAGTGGCATAGTATGGCATCTTACTTCATACTAAGCATCAAGCATCAATGATCATCAATCATAAATCAACATCACATAACACAATACATGAACAAGTTAATTGGCCACTTTAAATTACCCCGATTGTGCGGATTTGAACCTCAACAACACTTTACCTCGGTGGGATTACACTCATCACCGGACCTTGCATGTGCGGGATTCCACTCATCGCCACATGCCCTACGGATGGGATTCCACTCATCATCCCGTAGAAATAAATAAAAGCTTCCGATGGAATATTACATCACCGTACTCCTCCTTGATGACTTAACGCCATCAAGGCCACGTACGTTTTGACTCAATTTGTGTGCACACTAATCCTAATGATCGATCATTTACAACCGGTAATTTATTTAGTGGCAATTATCATAACCACATTATATATCATCAACCACACTCCATGCTCATCACACACATATACATTTCATGAATATACTAGTACCAATTAACCACAAGCACAAGAGCATAGTCAACAAGCACATTAGCATTTAAGGAGAACGAAGGCTAAATTAACTACTCGAGTTAAAAGGAAGTGGCCTACCAAGCACACTTTACACACACACACTACACATACTCGAACCACACTTTAAATCAAGTTTGAAACCACTCACCGCCCTTCCTTAGCTACCAAGCGAAACTCCTACGAACCCGGATTCGGTCCCAAAGCTTCTTCGACGACTCCTCTTGCTTCTAGCCAACCAAAAACACAACCAACAACCACAATCAATGCTAATATTCAATCAACACATAACCTTGAATTCAAACCAACTTCATCCAAAGTTTCCAACCAAATTTAATCCCCAATTATAACAAATTCGTACTCCCCCAAACCTTGGCTGAAAACTCTACTTTCAAACACCCAAATGACTCTCAAATGATCCCAAAACACCCTCCTAGTAACCCTAAACCAACAGCCCTTCAATTTCCACCTTAAACCTCCCAAAAACCCAAGTTTTAATACCTTAAAATTTGCTCTAAGACCCTACTTCGGATTTTCCACAAAACTCAACCAAATTGATATATGTTGCACCTTTTAACATGAATAACTAAAGCCCCAACTCAATTTCGTGAAACAAAATGAAAAACCCTTTAAAAATCCAACCTTTAAAACAAACCCTAATTTTCAAAACCCCATATCTTTAAAATCTAAGACCATGGGTTGATAGGGGATAAAGAGGAGAGTAAGATGACATGTTTACCTTTCAAAAACACCTTGAATTGAGGGAGATATTAAATGGAATAGTAACCAAGCTTTGAGAGGGTTTTGGAGAGGGTTTGGGGTGTTTAACATTAAAGATGGGAAAAGGTGAGAAAGATGACAACTTTATTTTAAAGTTGTCTTGCTTTTTAAAACTTTTGGGTCCAATTACAACATAGGTCCCTCCCCTTTTCACTAAAGCTCAATTAGGTCATTATTTAGAGTTGAATTGATTTAATTTAATTTTATTAACTCAAACTATAAACCCGGTTAACTCCTAGGCCCAAAACACGGGTGTTACAACTCTCCCCCACTTAAGGAATTTCATCCCCGAAATTACCTGACTGAAAGAGATACGGAAACTGCTTTTCCATATCCTCCTTCCTCTCCCAAGTGGCCTCGTCCACACCTCTACGTTGCCACCGCACCTTCACTAACTCAATCGATCTACCCCTCAACACCTTACTGTCAGAAGCTAAGATCTCAACGGGCTCTTCTTCGTAAGTCAAATCTGGATTCAATTCAATCTCTTCTACGGGCATAACATGTGATGGATCGGACCTATACTTACGAAGCATCGAAACATGGAACACATCGTGTATCTTCTCTAGCTCGGACGGCAAACGCAACTGATAAGCAACCGGACCAACCCTCTTCACAATCTCATACGGTCCTATATACCTCGGACTCAACTTCCCCTTTCGGCCAAATCTCATCACTTTCTTCCACGGAGATACCTTCAAGAATACTCTCTCACCCACTGAGAACTCGACTTCCTTCCTCTTCAAATCGGCATAGGACTTCTGCCTATCCGAAGCAGCTTTCAAACGGTCACAAATCAATTTTACCTTGTCGGTTGTCCCCTTGAGCAAATCCGGCATAGGTAACAATTTCTGTCCTACCTCGGCCAAACACACTGGAGTTCTACACTTCCGGCCATACAAGGCCTCATACGGAGCCATCTGAATGCTCGACTGAAAGCTATTATTGTACGCAAACTCTACTAGAGGCAAATGCTTCTCCCATGTACCCTGAAAGTCTATGATACAACATCGCAGCATATCCTCTAAGATCTGAATAATCCTCTCTGACTGACCATCTGACTGAGGATGATAAGAAGTGCTGAAGTTCAAACGGGTACCCAAAGCTGTATGCAGACACTCCCAAAATCTAGAAGTAAACCGCGGATCTCTATCTGATACAATGGACTTCGGCACACCATACAGTCTAACAATCTCGCCAATGTACAAGTCGGCCAATCTATCTAAGGTGTAAGTAGTGTTGACTGCCAAGAAGTGAGCACACTTCGTAAAACGATCTACAATCACCCAAACTGAGTTCTTCTTCGTAGGAGTCAAAGGCAAACCCGAAACAAAATCCATGGTGATGTTCTCCCACTTCCATTCTGGAATTCTCAACGGCTGTAACAAACCTGAGGGAACCTGATGTTCCGCCTTCACTCTCTGACACACTAAGCACTTACTCACAAAGTCGGCTACATCTTTCTTCAGGCCAACCCAAAAGTACTCATTCTTCAAATCACGGTACATCTTCGTACTTCCAGGATGCATAGCAAACGGACTACTGTGGGCTTCAGTCAAGATCGTACGTCTCAAGTTACTGTCCTCTGGCACAACTATTCTATCCTTGAAACACAAAACCCCATCAGTACTGAAATTGTAGTATGAAGATCTACCCTCGGCTATATCTTGCACGTGAGGTGCTAAAAATCTATCTAAGAGTTGTTTCTCTCTAATCAACTGACCTAGAGTAGGTCTAACTTGAAGCTCGGCTACCAAGCCACCATCTCCGGACAAACTCAATCTAGCAAACATAGCTCTCAAGTCCACGACCATCTTCCTGCTCAAAGCATCGGCCACTACATTGGCCTTACCCGGATGGTACTCGATAGTAAGATCATAGTCCTTTAGCAGCTCTAACCATCTACGCTGTCTGAGATTCAAATCTCGTTGAGTCATAATGTATTTCAAACTCTTGTGATCGGTGTACACTGTGCATCTCTCACCGTACAAATAATGCCTCCAAATCTTCAGAGCAAACACAACTGCAGCTAACTCTATGTCATGGGTCGGATAGTTGCGCTCATGGGTCTTCAACTGTCTTGAGGCATAAGCCACTACTCTCTTGTCTTGCATCAGAACACATCCTAGCCCTACATAAGAAGCATCACTGTAGACTACATAGTCCTTTCCGGACTCTGGTTGAATCAAGATCGGTGCTTGGGTCAAAGCTTCTTTCAACTTCTCAAAGGCTCTTTGTCTTGCATCTGTCCACTCGAACTGAACACTCTTCTGAAGTAACTGTGTCAATGGAGCGGCTAACTTAGAGAATCCCTCTACAAATCTCCTATAGTATCCGACTAAGCCTAGGAAGCTACGTACCTCTGTCACAGACTTCGGTTGCTTCCACTCAACAATGGCTTCAATCTTCTTCGGATCAACTCTAATCCCATCGGCTGACACTACATGTCCTAAGAAGACTACCTCCCGGATCTAGAATTCACACTTGCTGAGCTTCGCAAACAACTGATGATCTAGCAAAGTCTTCAATACAAGTCTCAAGTGTCGGTCATGGTCTTCTTCAGTTCGAGAGTACACCAAAATATCATCAATAAACACAACTACAAACTGATCTAGATACTAATGAAAAATCCTATTCATCATGTCCATGAAAGCAGCTGGTGCGTTAGTCAACCCAAATGGCATGACTAAGAACTCATAGTGACCATATCTAGTCCTAAAGGCCGTCTTCGGTACATCAACCTCTCTTACCTTTAGCTGGTAGTAGCCCGATCTCAAATCAATCTTCGAAAAGACAGATGCTCCTCTCAACTGATCAAACAAGTCGTCAATTCTAGGCAACGAATATTTATTCTTCACTGTCAACTGATTCAACTGTCTGTAATCTATACACATTCTCATGCTTCCATCTTTCTTCTTCACAAACAAAACTGGTGCACCCCAAGGTGAAGAACTAGGCCTAATAAAACCTCTATCTGTCAATTCTTGCAACTGAGTCTTCAACTCTTTCAATTCTTTCGATGCCATGCGATACGGAGCAATCGAAACAGGAGTTGAATCAGAATAAGTCTCAATGCTGAACTCTACCTCTCTGTCCGGTGGTAACCCTGGCAACTCTTCCGGAAACACACTAGGAAAGTCACACACTGTACGGATGTCCTGAGGTCTAACCTCACTCATGTTAGGGTTCATCACATACGCTAAGTATGCTTCACACCCCAACTCAACTAATCTCTTAGCCTCTAACGCTGAAACCACATTAGACAAGAACTTCACGTTCTCACCCACCACTACAATCTCATAGTCATCTGTGAGTCTCAATGAAATCCTCTTAGTTTCAAAGTCTATCCTAGCTCTATGATCCGTGAGCCAGTCCATCCCCAGAATCACATCGAAACCATAGAAAGGAAGCTCCATCATATCCACTGGAAACACATGCCCCTGAACCATCAACGGACACCTTCGGTACATCTTCCTAACCACTACCGTGTCCCCAAAGGAACTAGTAACACTAACTCCTACCTCTAACATTTCACAAGGCAAATTCAAAGACTGTGCATGCTCACTCAATATGTAGGAATGTGTAGACCCAGAGTCAATCAAAGAAAGCAAACCCAAAGACTGTATCGAGAAGTTACATGCGATCACATCGGTGTCATGCTGCTCTCCGCGCTGGGCGTAAACCCTGGCCTGTCCTCCGCCCTCCGGCTGGACTGCAACTACATGTGCTAAATTTCTCTGGCCATCATTCCTCGGTTGGAAATTACCTCTACCGCGCCCGCGGCCTCTCTGATAGTCATTGGCTTTAGCAGGAGCCTGAGCTGGTGCCTATCCCACCTGATGTGGACAGTCACGCCTAATGTGGTCTCTGGCCCCACAACTCCAACAAGAATGGAAATTCCCCCAACATTCACCGGTGTGGTTCCTCCCGCAAGTAGCACATGTGGGCAACTTCCCACCAGCTCTCTGGCCCTGGTGGCCCCTACCGTGGTTACCGCCACCACGCCTATGATCATACTGATGTCTGTTGTCCCGATGCCTCTTGGCATCACCTCTATCAAACCTATTGGATCTCTTACCTGAACTAGATCCACCTGACCGCCTGGTCAAACTCAAACTGTGCTCCAAGTCCTTGGCCCTCGAGACCAAGACATCAAAATCAGTGTAATCTGAAGCTAAAGTATACGTCTTGATCTCTTCATTCAGTCCATAACGGAAACGGTTACATCGCTCCACCTCAGTAGGTACAAGCTCAGGTGCATACTGACTCAATCTGACAAATCGAATCTCATAGTCGGTCACAGACATACTCCCCTGAAGTAACGCCATAAACTCTCTCTTCCTCTCATCGAGGTATCACGGACCCAGATACTTCTTACGGAAAGCTGTCTCAAAGAACTCCCAAGTGATCTCGGCCTCATCCATACCCGAAGTAACGGTGACC
The DNA here is from genome assembly GCA_030270665.1 of Hibiscus trionum. Taxonomy (NCBI): domain Eukaryota; kingdom Viridiplantae; phylum Streptophyta; class Magnoliopsida; order Malvales; family Malvaceae; genus Hibiscus; species Hibiscus trionum. The sequence continues at coordinate 1,659,814 of BSYR01000021.1, read as the reverse complement.
CACCAGGTGTAGGCATCACCCTGAAGCAAAGACTCAACACATCCCAACTTGCGCTCACCGGTACATCCCATCTGAGCAAGAATACGAACAGTCTTCTCAAACCACAACTCTGACCTCTCCGGAGTAGCACCTCTGAACTCTTCGGCCCCAAGGCCCCGAAGTCTCTCTAAAGGCAATCCAGTGCCCTCACCCTGATGATGAGCTTCCTGACCTCCAGCTACTGCAGCCTGAAACGCCCCGGCTATCGCCTGAACCAGCGGAGCTAAGTCTATCCCGGCCGGCCCTTGGCCGCCTTGGCCACCTTGACCTCCTTGTGGTCCCTCTCCTTCGGCCCCGGCCTCACCTCCCGCTCCCGGTGGAGGAGGTGGTGGTGGTGGAGGCGGTGGAGGAGCTCCAACTCCAACCACAGGCTCTCCCACTTGAGCCTCAACTCTCACTATTGGCTCAACTCCTGGAGCCTCTGCCCGTGGTTCCGGTCGAACCATCCTAGGCCTCCCACGTGGTCTCATGCTACAGCTAGCAAGGTATAAACTACAACAAGAAACAGGTAAGGATTACGTTAGTCAAAGCAAGGGTCCAATAGTGCTCAAGTACTCCTTTTCCAAAAATCTTTTTAAATTAAGAAATAGTAGCAATGGGCACACACTCTACACCAGACACAACATTTCATGCATTCAGATCATCATACAATCACTCAAGTATCAAGGGTTCATGGCAAAACATGCATCGAACAACACAATCATTTAACACATCAAGCTTACCTCACTTACCTGCCTGAGGCCTCGGTAACCTCAGGCTCTGATACAACAAATGTAACCCCCTCGTCCCGGTCTGGCCGGATGACCGGTCCGAGTGGGCTACACGGGGAAAACCGAGTGAAAACCCCCTTAAGGATTCCCCCTCGGTTAGCAACCCTATTTTTTTTCATTTTAAATCTTGTCTAGAGGAGTATTAGCTTCTATGTGATCATACAGCGGAACAACATTCACAAGACAAACAAACGAACTCAACCCAACATTTTACAGCCCAATTGTAAACTTAAACTGCAGGCGGTATCGATACACTTAAGGGGTGTATCGATACCCCTTGACTAGGTCAACTGGTCAAAGTCAACCCGTGGAGACCGTATCGATACGCCCAAGGAGTGTATCGATACCCTCCTCAAAGGTTGACTTCCCACGGTCAAAGCTAAGATGACCGTATCGATACTCTAAAGGCCAGTATCGATACCGAAATGGACAGTAGCTCCAGTGACCAAAATAGTATCGATACGCCCCCCCTAGCGTATCGAAACACGAGGCCTGAAACAAGAAGGCGGTATCGATACGGGACCAACCGTATCGATACCCCTGCTACAAATTTACAGGTTTGAGCTGATTTAAGGCACAAGGAGGCCCTTAAATCCCTCTAAAACTTCAACCAACACACTATCATCAATCCTAAGGCAAACCAACCATAAAAGCATGCTTTCACAAGAAACCAAAGGGCACTAAACAACACAAGGAGGTGCACATACGATCAAGCAACTTAAGCATTCCAACACAACCTAAGCATCCATACATAGCATTTCAAAAAGGCAATTTAACATATAAGGTCATACATGGAACTCAGAGGCCTTAAAAGGCACATGATAAGCATAAAGAGGTTTGCACTATAACAAGGCAACCTAGCATCTAAAGACATGCTAACACACACGACATTCATCATAGCCTATCATGCTTACAAACCATAATCAATCCAACGTCAACACATGTAAAGGAGTCATACAAGCTCATACACAACCCTTGCCACATTGCTAACTAATACAAAATCAACCACCGTACTTGAGTCACAAACTTGGAAGCCCTTCTTGCCTTGCCTCGAGCTAACACCACGCTAGTGATCTGCATTGTTGAACATTGAGAGCGTAAGCTATGAGCTTAGTGAGGACGCTCTAAAACGAAAAACATCAACAATGCAGGGTTCAAGCATGTAAATCCTAATCTCACACATATCAAAACATTGACATATAATCAAGTAGACCTAGCTAGTCTTTCAAGTGGCATAGTATGGCATCTTACTTCATACTAAGCATCAAGCATCAATGATCATCAATCATAAATCAACATCACATAACACAATACATGAACAAGTTAATTGGCCACTTTAAATTACCCCGATTGTGCGGATTTGAACCTCAACAACACTTTACCTCGGTGGGATTACACTCATCACCGGACCTTGCATGTGCGGGATTCCACTCATCGCCACATGCCCTACGGATGGGATTCCACTCATCATCCCGTAGAAATAAATAAAAGCTTCCGGTGGAATATTACATCACCGTACTCCTCCTTGATGACTTAACGCCATCAAGGCCACGTACGTTTTGACTCAATTTGTGTGCACACTAATCCTAATGATCGATCATTTACAACCGGTAATTTATTTAGTGCCAATTATCATAACCACATTATATATCATCAACCACACTCCATGCTCATCACACACATATACATTTCATGAATATACTAGTACCAATTAACCACAAGCACAAGAGCATAGTCAACAAGCACATTAGCATTTAAGGAGAACGAAGGCTAAATTAACTACTCGAGTTAAAAGGAAGTGGCCTACCAAGCACACTTTACACACACACACTACACATACTCGAACCACACTTTAAATCAAGTTTGAAACCACTCACCGCCCTTCCTTAGCTACCAAGCGAAACTCCTACGAACCCGGATTCGGTCCCAAAGCTTCTTCGACGACTCCTCTTGCTTCTAGCCAACCAAAAACACAACCAACAACCACAATCAATGCTAATATTCAATCAACACATAACCTTGAATTCAAACCAACTTCATCCAAAGTTTCCAACCAAATTTAATCCCCAATTATAACAAATTCGTACTCCCCCAAACCTTGGCTGAAAACTCTACTTTCAAACACCCAAATGACTCTCAAATGATCCCAAAACACCCTCCTAGTAACCCTAAACCAACAGCCCTTTAATTTCCACCTTAAACCTCCCAAAAACCCAAGTTTTAATACCTTAAAATTTGCTCTAAGACCCTACTTCGGATTTTCCACAAAACTCAACCAAATTGATATATGTTGCACCTTTTAACATGAATAACTAAAGCCCTAACTCAATTTCGTGAAACAAAATGAAAAACCCTTTAAAAACCCAACCTTTAAAACAAACCCTAATTTTCAAAACCCCATATCTTTAAAATCTAAGACCATGGGTTGATAGGGGATAAAGAGGAGAGTAAGATGACATGTTTACCTTTCAAAAACACCTTGAATTGAGGGAGATATTAAATGGAATAGTAACCAAGCTTTGAGAGGGTTTTGGAGAGGGTTTGGGGTGTTTAACATTAAAGATGGGAAAAGGTGAGAAAGATGACAACTTTATTTTAAAGTTGTCTTGCTTTTTAAAACTTTTGGGTCCAATTACAACATAGGTCCCTCCCCTTTTCACTAAAGCTCAATTAGGTCATTATTTAGAGTTGAATTGATTTAATTTAATTTTATTAACTCGAACTATAAACCCGGTTAACTCCTAGGCCCAAAACACGGGTGTTACATAAGGGATCCTTGGTTTGACATTGTTAAATGTGGTTTTGATGCATAGTGATGCATGATGGTTTAATGGCTTTGATTAATGCTTTAAAACAGTGGTTTGATGTTGATAATTAATGTATATTGGCAAGTGATGTGTTGGTTTTAAAGTACTTGAATCGGATATAGTTAGCCGGCTATAGGATTGGGTGCACCGTGAATAAAGTCGCCTTGGATGTTGAGGGGTTGTAATGGTACCGTAAACTCCATCCAAGTACACTAATGAGATGTCTAAGATCACAATGGTGGTTAAAAGTCCATGTGTGGATCTTGTGTTGTGTGTCCCGTGTTCTCGTTAGTGATGTTATACCACTACCAATGAGTGATATGGAGGGGTTGTGATTGTACCGTTAAACTCCATCACGGGTGTTGAGGGGTTGAGATTGTACCGGTAAACTCCACCTTGTGTATGTTTGGTAGTGTGTATGAAGCGTATGGGACAACGCTTGTAATCCGCGTATCCGGTTGTGTTTTATGTGGAAAATGGTTATGGTATCACTTGGAAGCCAATATGACATGTTAATGTTTATGATTCATGAGATGCTTGTTGTTTAAGACATGTTGATGATTATAAAGCATGAAATGCTTGTTGATAATGCTATGTTGCATGAAAATGATTTTTATGAATGAAAAGGCCTTATGAAAGGTGTTTTGTAAAAGTGCATTATTGTGTTGTTTCATTAGAGCATGCCTCACTAAGCATTGTGCTTACGCTCTCTTTCTTGAACCAATAATGCAGAGGATTGAAGTGCTTTAAGGGCAGCAAGGAGGCTAAGAATCCAAGGGAAGGCAAAGCTCATGTATGGTGACTATTTTTGCAACATTATTAGCTTTTGATATTTGGCAATGGGAACTTAGGTTGTGTTTGTTGAGAGATGTTTTGGACTCCCTGAGTTTTGGCATGATGCCTATGATGTTTGGACTTGTAAATGGCCATTTTGATGTTTGCTTTGATGGTTTGATGCTTGGATGGTTTACAGTAGTAGGATGCATGCCTATAGATTGTGGTTCTTTCTAATTGTTGCCATAAATAGGGGTGTTCATATCCGGGTACCCGGATTTTCGGGTACCTTAAATTTCGGGTACCCAAATTTTCGGGTACCTAAAAGTCGGCCCGTGACCCGGCCCATAAGAACCGGGTACCCGCAAATCGGGTACCCGGTTTATTTTTTTTATATTTTTTAAATCTAATTTTTTTAAAAAATACATAAGAAACACATAAAATTTCATGATATATATTTCAAACACTAAAATTATTGATTTGTGGTTAGTTTTAAGAGAGAAATATTTGGATATATGTAACCCCCTCGTCCCGGTCTGGCCGGATGACCGGTCCGAGTGAGCCACACGGGGAAAACCGAAGCGAAACCCAAAGGATTCCCCCTCGGTTAGCAACCCTATTTTTTTTCTTTTTATATTAATCTTGCCTAGATGAATATTAAGTCCTACGTGATTCACAACAGCGGAAAACATTCGAAGGAAAACACATTCGAACCACAGCCATGCATAAACAGTCAATTTTAAGCTTATAAGGCAGGCAGTATCGATACCCTTGACAGGGGTATCGATACCCCCTTTCTAGGTCAACCCAGGAAGTCAACACGAGAAGACCGTATCGATACCCTTACCAGGGGTATCGATACCTTCTTTCTCGGTCAACCTTCCTTGGTCAACAGAATAGATCCGTATCGATACTCGGGGACCCCGTATCGATACTCTCTACTCTTACTCAAAAATTCCAAACTCCAGTAACTTTGGAGGGTATCGATACCCTTAGGGTATCGATACCCCAGGCAAAATCTGAGGCCTTTGGGCAAGAGAGTATCGATACCCTAGCCAGGGGTATCGATACCTCTGCACTGCAATTCCTCAAAATCAACCTATACGACCCCAAAACGACTCTAAATGCATTTCTCGACTCGCCTAAGCATATTCAAGCATGCAAGCACACATATTTAAGCCAGAGGAATCATTCAAACATGGATTAAAGCATTCATACATAGCATTCTAACAAAAGAGCAATTTATGCATATATGGTCACTCAAGCACTTAAGATATCATGCCTTAGCAACCGAAACATGTAGACATTCATGGCATGTAACATAGGCAATATTTACAATCAAACAAGGCATCCACGAACCAAGCCAACAACGACATACATCAAAACTCAAATCCATAACACCTATCCCATTGCTTAACTATTACAATCTATTACTTAAAACTCATACATTGAGCTCACCGAAAGCAACACTTGGTGACCTTTCATTGCCTTTGCCACCCACAAGCTATTTATCTGCATTGTCGAACCAAAAGAGAGCGTAAGCATGGAAGCTTAGTGAGGGTAGCTCATAAAACAAACCTTCGACAATGCAGGGTCCAAACACGAGTTATTTCCATGATGAAATGCATGGTCTTACCTCCGGTCCGCCAAGCCAAAATGAACATGATGCATGAACATATAGTCAACATTATGCCATGCTCTACAACCCATAAGTTCAACTTACCAAGATACATATAGCAATGTATTAATAACAACATATCTCATAGCATGGGGAAATCACATCTCATATAATAATGGCAACACATCTCAATTCATAAAAGCGCGTATAAACTTATATTGATATGTACATACAATCTCATATTGGCATACACGTACAACCTCATATTGGCACCTAGCTATGACTCGAATACGCGGATAACCCGTTGGAACGCATTTCCAACAACAACATTACCTCGGTGGGATTCCACTCATCACCGGTCCTTGCATGGGCGGGATTCCACTCATCACCACATGCCCTACGGATGGGATTCCACTAATCATCACGTAGAAATATATAAAAGCTTCCGGTGGAATATTACATCACCGTACTCCTCCTTGGTGCCTTAACGCCACCAAGGCCACGTACGTTTTGACTCAATTTGTGTGCACACTCATCCTAATGATCGATCATTGTACCCAAGCATACTAGTGCCAACATTAAACGCAATCCATTTTTCATAGCTACATGCATATAACAATGCATCAAATATCATGTCTCACATACATGTATTTCACAACCCAATACCATGCCTAGCATGTACCCACCATGATCATCATCATGCACAATTCACAATCCAAACCACATGCATAGCAATGGATCAAACCATGCCTCAACAACATGTATAACACAATATACATAACTACCGTAAACACATATAATTAAGAGGCATAACAAACAATTAGAAGTTCAACCAAAGTTTCCTAAACTTAAGCTTGAGATTAGGCTACCACCCTAACCTCAACTCTAGGTGGGTTTACCAAGCCCAACCTAGGTCCACATGCTTGAACCAATGTTTAAAACCATTTAAAAACAATAACCACTCACCTCTACTCCAAGCTCAACTACCAAGCAAGCATCACCTTCAAGTTTCCGGATTTCTTCCCGAAGCTTCCCTAACGCAAGCTCTCGCTTCTAAACAACCTCAATACAATTCAAATAATCTTCAAATCAGCCCAACATCAAAATATCAACCCGGAATACAAATTCAAATATCAAACTCAACATTTCAAGTCATGACCAAACCCCATACTTAGCAATTTCGGACAGCCCCAATGCCTCTTCCAAAAACCATGTTTCCAACATCCATTGCACCCACAAATGATCCCAAATCAATCCCTAACCATAGTACTACCATTGGGCTATCAATTCCCACCTAAAACAACCCCCAAAACTCACCCAAAACCCTCCAAAACTCCATTTTCGTACTCATATTTTACCCAGCAGAAAATCATGTTTTTAAACACCCAAATGACATCTAAAAGGTTCCAAAACATCCTCCTAGTATACATAAACCATCAGCCCTCTAATTACAACCTAAAACCCACCAAAAATCAACTTTTTGACACCTTAAAAATGGCTCCAAGAACCCACTTCGGATTTTCAACAAAACCCAACCAAATTAATATATGTTGCACCTTTTAACATGAATAAACAAAACCTCAACTCAATTTATCAAGACAAAATGAAAAACCCCTTAAAAATCCAAACTTTGATATAAACCCTAATTTTCAAGAGTTCATATTTTTCAAATTTAAGACCATGTATGAAAAGGGAATGAAGAGGAGAGTAAGAAAACGTGTTTACCTCTCAAAAACCCCTTGAATTGAAGTTGAAATCGAATGGAATAGTAGCTTGAAAATTTGGGAGAGTTTGAAAGTGGGTGTAGGGTTTTTCACGTTGGAAATAATGGGAAAAGGGGAGAAGATGACAACTTTCAAAAGTTGTCATCCTTTTAAAATGTTTTGGGGAAAATTGCAACATAGATCCCTCCCTCTTTAATAAAGCTCAATTACATCACAATTTAAGTTGAATTTATTTTAAATTAATTTCATTGACTCGGACTACAAACCCGACTAACTTCTAGCCCCAAAATACGGGTGTTACAACTCTCCCCCACTTAAGGAAATTTCATCCCCGAAATTCATCGAACATGAAGAGCCACTGAAACATGCTACTCCACACTTTCCTTCTCACCACAACATACTCATCAACTCGAAAGACTTACCACACAACACTTGCTATCTTACACTAAGATCTCAACTGATTCTTCAAGGCATGCCAATTTCAAACTCAACTCGATCTCTTCAACAAACATAGCACGGAGCAGATCTGTCTCACATCCCCGAATCATAGATTCACAGACACATCACAAACCTATTTCTAACCCTGGTGGTAACCGCAACAAATAAACAACTGTACTAGCCCGATTCACAATCTCATACAACATTGCTTGAACACTTGACTCATGACCTTCTCTAACTGACCATCGGACTTCAACAGGTAACCAACCACTATACAAACGTCTTCAAAATCAATCTAGTCGAAATCTCGAATCTCTATTACTTGCTTTCATTATGAACCTTCCACGGATGTAACAAACTAGAAGAAAACTGAAGCTCGGTCTTGACACGCTGGAAATTTACATACTTACTCTCATACTGAACCACATTATTCACCCACTCATTCTGGAAGTACTCATCTTCAACCCACAATACGTCTTCATACTACTCAGATGCAATACAAATGAACTACCGTGTGCTTCGGCCAAAACAATACGTCTCAAAACACTATGCCAATCAGTACAACAATTCTATCTCTAACAATACAAACTCTATCATCTCTGAAACTGTATTCTGACGGTCTTCCTTCCACTATGTCTTGTAACTATTTCTCTTCAAGCATTCTGACTCAAAGTACTCTCTACTCGAAACTCGGCCACAAAACTACTATCATTGGGCAAACTGAATTCGACAATCACATCTCGCAACCCAACTACTAATCTAGCAGCAATATAACTCGAAGCATCGGTTACTACATAGACTATCTTCGGATGGTACTCAATCTTGATATTACAGTCTTCAAGCAGTTCTAACACTTTATGTTGTTCAAGTTTCAACCCTTCCCAAGTTGTCTAACAATTCAAGTTCGGATGATATGTACATACACACTGTGCAATTTCTCACTACACAAGCTTGTCTCCAAGTCTTCGAAGCAAATACAACTGTAACTAACTCTATGTCTCATATCTAATAACCCTTCTCACGATCTTCCAACTATCTTGATGAACAAGCCACTATCTTCTGTCTTGCATAAGCACACAACCTAACCCTACACGTAACACATCACTATGGTTCGCAAACTCTTTCCCTGATATAAGTTGTTTCAAGGTCGAAGCTCTCTTCAAAGTTTCTTTCGGTTTCTCAAGGGCTCATTGTCTCGCATCTAACCACACAACTGAACATTCTTCTGTAGCAATCTATCAATGGAGCAACTATCTTCAAAAGACTATTTACAATTCTCTGAAAGTAACAATGCTAGACCTAGGAACTATAGATATCTGTCACAGTCTTCAATTTCTCTCAACTCGTGTCTTCTTTTGCCTACTTGGGATTTACTCTAATACACTCGGATGATCTGCATGTCCTAGGGGAACGTCTTTATTAACTCGAAGTTCACGTTGCATAGCTTGACATACAACTGATTTCCTAGAGGAATCTACCACACTAACTTCAAAGCTTGTCATGGCCCTCTTCGGTACGTGAATATACTCATGTGTCATCTATGAAAATTACTACAACTGATCAAGGAACTCGGGAATTATTCGGTTCAACATCTCCCCGAAGGTAACTAATACACTAGTCAAACAAAACGGCATAACTCAGGACTCAAGGTAATCACATCCTGCCCCTAAAGCTGTCTTCGGTACTTTAACTTTTCTCACGTTCAACTGGTAGTAAACGGATCTCAAGCTAATCTTCAAATAGACTGAAGCACACACTAACTGATCAACAATTCACTGACACTCGGAAACAGATACTATTTATTCACTGTCACTTGTTTCAACTGTCTGAAATCTAAACATATTCTTGTATCGTCCTCTCTCTTCTTCGCAAATTACACTGTAGAACTCTGAGATGATGCACTAGGCCTAATGAATCTAAGGTCTAACAAGTCTCGAAGTTAATTCTTCAACATTCTCAATTCTTCCGGAATTCATAAGTTACAGAATAAACAAAACAGAAGCAACCTCTAAAACGGTCTCGATAACAAACTCTTCTCCTCTAACAAGAGGTAAATCGGCGATTCTTCCAAACACTTCTAGGAAATGAAAACACAACTATTCTAACATTCTGTGGTTTAATCTTCATTCAAAATCAAATTCGTCACACTTGCTAAGCAAGCCTGCCAACTAAACTCAATCAATCCTTGACCTCTAAAGCTGGATCAATCATTCGAAAAGAAGTTCACGTCTTCACCTACTACTACAGTCTCACAAAAATCTGCAACTTCAAGGCAACTCTCTCTTTATCCAAACGTATACACTAACTCTGTGCTCTTCAAGCCAAACCTTGTCAGAAGGTACATCAAAACTGTATGAAGACGATCACTTCACATCTACTAGAAACTAGTAACTCTGAACCACCAACAAACATTTTCTGTACATCTTTCTGATCACTACTATCTCCCAAAGGCTAGTCATAAGTGTCCCTACGTCTAAGGTCTCAACAAGGATATCTAATTTTTTACATGCTCACGCAAAAGAAGGTATCCTCAGAAATTGCAACTTAACATGTACACAACTGATAGTCTTCGGTCCTCTTGTTTTCAGACTGGTTCTTCAACAAAATCTAACTCTTCTAAACTGTTCTTAGAGCACCTCGTAGCTTCAAGATTCAATTCTGATCACGCACAAACAGTCATGCTGAACTTGTTCTACCCCTACCGAACAACCTGGAGTCAAAGCTCAAGACTCCCCTCTCGGCTCAACTGTATCGGAAGTGACTTCATCTCTTCCGCTTGCTGGAAGACGACTCAACGTACATTGACCCAATCACACAAACTAGCTCCCATTCACGGACACTGACCGACTGTCTTGCATTATAATCATAGGCCGAACCCCTACAGTCACCAACTAACACTTCTGAACTTCAGATTGCTCACACGAGACCCCTAACTTGATCTCGCTAAAGGAACCAAGGTACTCGCACCTACCTCTAACAATTCACCAGACATATTCAAACTTGCATTCTTGCTAACGATATACGAAAGCACGGATTTAGAATCAATCAAAAGGGGCAGACTCGAATCAGCACCAAGGGCTTATCTACTGTAACATCAATACTACTCTGACCCTCACTCACAAGTCTTTACTTCTATTTTTTTTACCAACTAACACCAGAAATGATCACATCGTCCCTTGTCAACGACAATCAACCCACATACATCCTAGCTCAACCAAACCAAGGGTACCACAGCTCCGGTACAATCATACCTCCCTAACTAAATTGATGGACTCCCTCAACATCGTCCACCCTTTCAGAAACTACGACTTCTACTTACCGAAAAGCAATTTAAATCAGCAACAACATCAACAGTAAATTAACATACAAACTGGGTTAGCAAAGGAGAAGGTCCAAGTGGCTCAAGTATGATTCCCTCACTTAAAAATCTCTTTTTCGATGTAATAGTAGCAATGGGACTCTACTAAACATGTTTCAAACAATTCAACACTCATACATGCTCAACCAAGCATATAACAAGGCTTACTTGCTAAACAAGCAACATATGCATACGATCAAACAACATACATTCTCAATCAAACAATCATACATCACAGCATACACGGATAACGAACAACATGCTTTTAAACAAACAATCAACATATTTGTCATACAAGCAGTCATACTTACAAAACAAGCAAACACCGTGCATATCATTCATAAAACAAAACTTACCTCACTTACCTGCCCAAGGTCTCGGTAACCTTAGGCTCTGATACCAACAAATGTAACCCCCTCGTCCCGGTCTGGCCGGATGACCGGTCCGAGTGAGCCACACGGGGAAAACCGAAGCGAAACCCAAAGGATTCCCCCTCGGTTAGCAACCCTATTTTTTTTCTTTTTATATTAATCTTGCCTAGATGAATATTAAGTCCTACGTGATTCACAACAGCGGAAAACATTCGAAGGAAAACACATTCGAACCACAGCCATGCATAAACAGTCAATTTTTAAGCTTATAAGGCAGGCAGTATCGATACCCTTGACAGGGGTATCGATACCCCCTTTCTAGGTCAACCCAGGAAGTCAACAAGAGAAGACCGTATCGATACCCTTACCAGGGGTATCGATACCCTCTTTCTCGGTCAACCTTCATTGGTCAACAGAATAGATCCGTATCGATACTCGGGGACCCCGTATCGATACTCTCTACTCTTACTCAAAAATTCCAAATTCCAGTAACTTTGGAGGGTATCGATACCCTTAGGGTATCGATACCCCAGGCAAAATCTGAGGCCTTTGGGCAAGAGAGTATCGATACCCTAGCCAGGGGTATCGATACCCCTGCACTGCAATTCCTCAAAATCAACCTATACGACCCCAAAACGACTCTAAATGCATTTCTCGACTCGTCTAAGCATATTCAAGCATGCAAGCACACATATTTAAGCCAGAGGAATCATTCAAACATGGATTAAAGCATTCATACATAGCATTCTAACAAAAGAGCAATTTATGCATATATGGTCACTCAAGCACTTAAGATATCATGCCTTAGCAACCGAAACATGTAGACATTCATGGCATGTAACATAGGCAATATTTACAATCAAACAAGGCATCCACGAACCAAGCTAACAACGACATACATCAAAACTCAAATCCATAACACCTATCACATTGCTTAACTATTACAATCTATTACTTAAAACTCATACATTGAGCTCAACAAAAGCAACACTTGGTGACCTTTCATTGCCTTTGCCACCCACAAGCTATTTATCTGCATTGTCGAACCAAAAGAGAGCGTAAGCATGGAAGCTTAGTGAGGGTAGCTCATAAAACAAACCTTCGACAATGCAGGGTCCAAACACGAGTTATTTCCATGATGAAATGCATGGTCTTACCTCCGGTCCGCCAAGCCAAAATGAACATGATGCATGAACATATAGTCAACATTATGCCATGCTCTACAACCCATAAGTTCAACTTACCAAGATACATATAGCAATGTATTAATAACAACATATCTCATAGCATGGGGAAATCACATCTCATATAATAATGGCAACACATCTCAATTCATAAAAGCGCGTATAAACTTATATTGATATGTACATACAATCTCATATTGGCATACACGTACAACCTCATATTGGCACCTAGCTATGACTCGAATACGCGGATAACCCGTTGGAACGCATTTCCAACAACAACATTACCTCGGTGGGATTCCACTCATCACCGGTCCTTGCATGGGCGGGATTCCACTCATCACCACATGCCCTACGGATGGGATTCCACTCATCATCACGTAGAAATATATAAAAGCTTCCGGTGGAATATTACATCACTGTACTCCTCCTTGGTGCCTTAACGCCACCAAGGCCACGTACGTTTTGACTCAATTTGTGTGCACACTCATCCTAATGATCGATCATTGTACCCAAGCATACTAGTGCCAACATTAAACGCAATCCATTTTTCATAGCTACATGCATATAACAATGCATCAAATATCATGTCTCACATACATGTATTTCACAACCCAATACCATGCCTAGTATGTACCCACCATGATCATCATCATGCACAATTCACAATCCAAACCACATGCATAGCAATGGATCAAACCATGCCTCAACAACATGTATAACACAATATACATAACTACCGTAAACACATATAATTAAGAGGCATAACAAACAATTAGAAGTTCAACCAAAGTTTCCTAAACTTAAGCTTGAGATTAGGCTACCACCCTAACCTCAACTCTAGGTGGGTTTACCAAGCCCAACCTAGGTCCACATGCTTGAACCAATGTTTAAAACCATTTAAAAAACAATAACCACTCACCTCTACTCCAAGCTCAACTACCAAGCAAGCATCACCTTCAAGTTTCCGGATTTCTTCCCGAAGCTTCCCTAACGCAAGCTCTCGCTTCTAAACAACCTCAATACAATTCAAATAATCTTCAAATCAGCCCAACATCAAAATATCAACCCGGAATACAAATTCAAATATCAAACTCAACATTTCAAGTCATGACCAAACCTCATACTTAGCAATTTCGGACAGCCCCAATGCCTCTTCCAAAAACCATGTTTCCAACATCCATTGCACCCACAAATGATCCCAAATCAATCCCTAACCATAGTACTACCATTGGGCTATCAATTCCCACCTAAAACAACCCCCAAAACTCACCCAAAACCCTCCAAAACTCCATTTTCGTACTCATATTTTACCCAGCAGAAAATCATGTTTTTAAACACCCAAATGACATCTAAAAGGTTCCAAAACATCCTCCTAGTATACATAAACCATCAGCCCTCTAATTACAACCTAAAACCCACCAAAAATCAACTTTTTGACACCTTAAAAATGGCTCTAAGAACCCACTTCGGATTTTCAACAAAACCCAACCAAATTAATATATGTTGCACCTTTTAACATGAATAAACAAAACCTCAACTCAATTTATCAAGACAAAATGAAAAACCCCTTAAAAATCCAAACTTTGATATAAACCCTAATTTTCAAGAGTTCATATTTTTCAAATTTAAGACCATGTATGAAAAGGGAATGAAGAGGAGAGTAAGAAAACGTGTTTACCTCTCAAAAACCCCTTGAATTGAAGTTGAAATCGAATGGAATAGTAGCTTGAAAATTTGGGAGAGTTTGAAAGTGGGTGTAGGGTTTTTCACGTTGGAAATAATGGGAAAAGGGGAGAAGATGACAACTTTCAAAAGTTGTCATCCTTTTAAAATGTTTTGGGGAAAATTGCAACATAGGTCCCTCCCTCTTTAATAAAGCTCAATTACATCACAATTTAAGTTGAATTTATTTTAAATTAATTTCATTGACTCGGACTACAAACCCGACTAACTTCTAGCCCCAAAATACGGGTGTTACAATATATATGTATATATATTAAAGTTTATCGACAAAAGAAGGTATTAAAAATATTAATCTCGATCATGATTTTTTTCGACTCTCATATTGACAAATTAATATAAATATTTTTGAAAAGTTATAAACTTAAAAGTATATAATACAAGTATAAAAAGAAGTTAGAGGTTTAAAATTAATTTTTAAGGAAAAATAATAAGAAACATAAAATGAAAATAGAATTTAAAATATAAAATATATAAATATTAAAATTAGCGGGTCGGGTCGGGTACCCGGTTATAAATTTTTTTTGGCCCTGACCCGGCCCAACTACCCGGAAAAAATTACGGGTCGGGTACCCGGCCCGAAATAATCGGGTACTTTAATATAAATACCCGGTAAAATTAAATCGGGTAGGCGGGTCGGCGGGTCGGGTAGTTCGGGCCGGGTATTTTTGAACACCCCTAGCCATAAATGTGTTTTGATGATGCAAATATGTTCCTTGCATGCATGATGACTTGTTGGCATGATTAGGAGGCCATAGGGATGTAATTGAGTGGTTAATTGTATGTTAAACCAGAAAAATATGTACTTTCTGGGCAGTCCGTATCGGAACGGGCTCTACCGTTTCTAAACGGGGGCCTGTAATGGCTTTCGTGTATCGAAACGGGAACAGGGCGTTCCGAAACGGATTTGCCACTGTCAAGCTGTGTTTCGAAACGGGTCTCGAAACGAACCCGCGTTTCGGAACGGTCAACCCCTGTTCCGAAACACTTGACCGTTGGGCACTGATTTGTATGGTTTAAAGTTTGCAAGCTTTACGTTTAAGTCATGGATTTTGTATATGCAATTGCTTGAGTCTGAGATGTCCGTTTGAGGTGAAATTTGACAGGGTAGCTTGTAATATGACTAATTTCATATTGGTAACTTAAAAATCGGTTAAGTCCTCTTAATTTTCAGAATTTACATTTTGGTCCTTAAAAGTTGTGACTTGTGCAATTGAGTCCCTTATTGCTTTCCGATGGCTGTGCTTTTCATGTATGTTTTCCTCGAGGCTACGCTTAGGATTAAATGCATCTAGACAAGATTAAAAAGAAAAAAAAGGGTCGTTAATCAAGGTTGACTTTCGGGTTGACTTTGGTTTTCCCCGTGTAATCTTCATAGTTCAGGTCAACCGTCTAGGCCGGGCTAAGGGGGTTACATCAATTATATATATATGAATATTGTTATATTCGATATTTTTACTTGTTATATATGTAAAATTGAAATTTTCATTGATACAAATTTTGTTATATTCAATAATTTTTCGATTGCTATATTCGAAAATCTAAATTTTTTCTCGAATAGGTCCCTTAAATTAAAAAAAACTTAAATCATGTCATAAATTCGAATATTCAAATACTCAATTTTTTCAGATCAAATATGAATCACTAAATTATCGATCTAAAAATTTCAAATATATAAAATTTTGAATAAGATCAGATCAAATATTTGAAAAACACATCTTATATGCTCGAACTTGAGTCCTCTAAAATAAGAGATAAATGTGAAGAAAGTGAAAAAGATAATTTTGCCGGCTCTTCTGAGCAACAAGGTAAGAACTCAGAGAGCAACGGTCACGCACTTTGCGATTGGTGTGTAAAGTCTGATCCAATCCTCATCAGCCGCGTGTACTAGTGAGGGTCCACCGTACTAGTCCTTTTCACGGGTGTGCTCAGAATAACTATTCCTGAAACTGAAAAATCGCTGCCCCTGCGCTCATATTCCCTTCCAATAATTTCATTCTTTTCCTCTTTGGATATTGTCAATATACAGACCTTATATCACAACCGTTGATCTAAGGAAGATTGTTCATCTTATCTTCCACGTGTGAGGCACTGATTTGCCATGCGGATTGTACTTCACGATCTGGTGGTCACCGATTTCTGATTTCCTCAGTGACAAAGAGGAGGGGCCATTTCATTTCTCAATCATTTAGTGTGGGGCCTACTTTCTTTTTATTATTGCCCACTCGTGAACTCTCCCGGTTCAAGCTCAGATTAGGTTAAATATAGGATATCATATGGTAAAAAACAATATAATTATAAGTAAATTTGTCGATAAGTATTGGGTGTAATAATAAAACACATTGTATTCTTAAGGAGAGGACTCGAGTTTAAAATTTTGAAGACGACGTTGTTAGGAGAGATAGCAACGGATTTCAACATGTAGGGGTAAGCGTTCGATCGAGTCGAGTCAAAAAAATTTAAGTTATTTGAATTGACACGTCATATTTTACAACTCAAACTTTATTTGAAATTTTTTTTATTCGAGTCGAGTTTATGAAATTTGAGTCGAGTTTTTGAGTTCCTATAAAAATTTAATTGTAATTTTATCTATTGACACAATAAACTAGCCAGATCATACAAGGAAAATGTTAAAAAAAAACTCAATCAAGAGACTCGAACAAAAGATAATACAAATAGATCTGATTGTATCGATAAACGAACCACAATAGGAGATCAAACTACTAAAAGACTACCAACAACCATAAATCAGATACAAATTGAATCGATTCACTTTAAGTTATCCTTGGGTTGTTGCTAAATCAAATCAAAATATCAGCAAGCCATATACCTAAAAAGAGACTGGCTATATATATATATATATATATATAATCAACAAGAAATATAAATTTGTAAATAAATTTAAAAAATTATTCGATATACATTTTTAGTGAAATTTAAATATATATTTTGTACGACATATATTCTTAAGTTTTGGGTAGTCACACATTATATACGTTTCCCATGGATGAGGTAGTCAACTTCATAATTAAGTTCCACTGTTTTAAGTTTTGGATTTTTCATTTAGGGTAAATTATCCAGATAGTCAATTGACTATAAGTAAGTTTTTGGTTAAGTCACCCAAGTTTAAAATATTACAAACTAGTCACTTAAGTTATCGAAATTTATAAAATAATCACCCATCGCTAATTTTTAGAAAGAAAACTAATGTAACAGTTAACAAAATTAACATAATAACAAATTTAATTTTTAATGTTCACATTTTTTAATTTGAATCTAATCATAAAAAACTTAACCATTAATATTTAAATATTGTACAAATTAACTCTATTCACATTTTAGTGCTTTCGTTAGAGGAGGTCGAGGAAGACAAATTTAGTGGAGCGGAGTGAACTAAGTGAATGGTGAAAAATAAAATTTTCACAAGTGGAGCTATTTAGGGATTTAGGGTTTTAGTTTAGGGTTTAGAGGTTAGGTGTTTATGTTGTAGGGTTTAGAATTTAGGATCCATGGTTAGAATTTAGGTTTTGGGGTTTAGAGTTAGAGTTTTAGGGTTTTAAGGTTAGAAATTTAGATTTTAAATTTTAGATTTAGGCTTGAAAATAGACATGCTTGTGTAAACTTTTTGTACACCGTCATTGTATCAAATATTAATCCATAATTAAATGCTATGTGCAAGGCCGACTCATGGGGTAGTGCTAGCTAGAGGTGGCAATCGGGTCGTTCGCTTCGGGTTCGGGTCGTTTCGGGTCTATCTAGAATCGGTTTAGATTCGGTTCGGGTCTGGTTCGGGTCTAATTCGGGTCTTTGATGAGTCGGATCCGGTTCGAGTTAAAATCGGATCGGTTGTTTTTGGGTCGGGTCAGTATCGGATCGGTCGCTTTCGGGTCGGGTCAAAATCGGGTCGTTCTGGTTGATTTCGGGTCGGGTTAACATTTGAATTTTTGGGTCAATTCGGTTTGAGTTGGGTTTAGGGTTTAAGGTTTAGTATTTATGGTTTGGTTTAGAGTTATTGGTGTATGAGATTAATTCTAATTCAACTTGTTAATCTATGCATTTGAATTTGATTAAATATTTAAATCAAAGCTTCATGTATTCATATCAAATTTTTGTGTATAATTATATTAAATCAAAGTTTATTATATAATAATAATAATAATAATAATAATAATAATAATAATAATAATAATAATAATAATAATGTCTAAAATAAATTAATTTATTAAACTTAAGATCTAATTTAGCTAACTAAATTCTAGAAGCATAAATCACAGACATAATTAAAATAATTCTAAAATTAAATGTGAAATTTCAATTAAATTAATCTAAATCGAAACTCAATTAAATTAAAAAAAAAGAAAAAGAGAAAGACAATTGGTAAAAATAGAGAGGGAACAAATAAAATTTTAGAGGAAAATAAGCCACCAATTTTTTAAGCTAGATTGAAAAAAAAAGAAAAAAAAAAGACAATTGGTAAAAATAGAGAGGGAAAATACAAAATTTTGGAGGGAAATAAGCCACCAATTTTTTAAGCTAGAGATTAATTACTGTTTAGGTCATGCTGCATTTAAAATGTTACATTTTAGTACTAATGTTCAACTTTCAGTTTTAGTTTAATTTAATTTAGTCACAAGTATCCCCACGGTTTAGACTTCGGATATAGAAATTCCCTCCCCGTAGTGATATTTAGTTTCTAAAAATTTACTTTTAGTCGAAATTAACCAATCTTTGTAATTTAGTGTATTAATTTAATATAATGATATTTTTGTTCATTTTAATTTCTAAGATTTAATTTTTAGCCAAAATGACATAAAATGTTATTATACTACAACTTTGACAAGAGCAACGGTCTCTTCTATGGTATAGTACAAAAAGATAATAAAACATACTTCATTTTATTATTTATTATATTGTTAAAAATAGGTAATATTAAAAATAAACTATTCATTTATTTTATCTTAATTTTCGGATTAAAATCGGGTCGATATTCGGTTCAGCTTTCGGTTCGGGTCTATTTCAGTTCAACAAAAAATTTTGGGTCGATTTCGGTTCGGTTCCATTTATTTGAGGTTTCGGGTCAACTTCAGATCATCATGTTCGGGTCATAATCAGGTCTCGATTCGAGTCTCGGGTCAAGTTTGCGAGGTCTAGGTAGTGCCATGAGCTCCAACTCAGGTCTTCACATCCGGTTTAAGGTCTCACAAATAAATATTAAATTATATTTCTATTTATTTAATGTATTTATTGGTTATACTTAAGGTGCTTTTTTAAGGTATGAATGTATGGCTAATAAAAAAAAATTATATATGTAAGGTAAAGACATGAACCTCGTTAAAAAATTTCTTCAATCATAATTGGAGAAAAAATAGTACACCAAATCTATGTAAAATGGATCATCACAATATCGCAACCCAACCGAATACATGATAAAGTACTTATTTATAACACTACCCAAACCAAGCTTTACCGATGAGCCCCCATTGACTTGTAAGTAATCAGTACTCTCTCAACACCATATTCTCGCTTAACAACCAACAGAGGCAATCGTCAAAACCTGGATTTTTGCTTAAAATCTCAAAAATATTAAATTAATTATTTTCTTAACAAAATAATAAGAATATTGTATCTGATAGAATTTAATCATGTTTCTATTGTTATTAATAAAATATTAAATTAATTGTTCAAATCAATTAGATATGTTTTTGCTCTATAGAAGCCTATTTTTAAATTTTTGCTTAAGATCTCGAAAATATTCGAGATGATCCTGACTAAGGGTTATTTTTTAGAATAAGAACCAAACTAATACAATGTGTCAACATGTGGAGTAATTTATTATTTCAATTTTATTAAAAGTTAACTTTTCGTTTAAAATTTAATGGATAATTACCATTTTATAACTTTTTATAACTCATGCCACAATTTGTAATATTTTAAATTCAAATAATTCAATTAAAAATTTACTTATAATCAAATGACTATCTGGGTAGTTTATCCTTTTATTTGTCTCGGACACCATAATCTCTATTCTCTGCTATATTGATTGCCATCTTTTCTCGCTTTTAATTATATCGATAGGTTGAAACCAACAAGTGTCCCAGTGGAAACGCGGATGATGTTCATCTTAGGAGACACGAGTTCAAATCTTTTTTGTCTACATGATGTATGCGCATTGTCAAATGGTTAAAAATATCTATAAACAGATATTACCTTGTATAATTAAAAACTTTTAATTAGTCGAGTGATAACAATACTCATTTCGTCTTATTTATATAAATTTAAATTCTAACATTTATTACAAAAATATAATATCACTCTGTTTAACAAAGAAAATGTTCATGTATAATTTGAAAACGTTACGTACCCAAAGTCTAATTATTGTCGATCTATTTAAGAACTTGTTCATGCATGCTACAAAATGATTCCCTCCTAATATATATAAGCGTAAATGTTCTCTAATAGAAGAAACTCTAAAATAATTAAATAAACTTATATTTTATTTTCTTAATATTTTAAATTTATTACATGACGTCAAGGACGGATCCGTGTAGAACGAGGATGAATTTTTAAAATTTTTTAGTTTATTCAATTTTAGGTCTACAAATTTAAAAATAAATAAAATTGAATTTTTGTCCCCCGAAATTTTTTAGTTTAAGTAGTTCTTAGGTCTTTCTTTATACAAGTTGTTCCCCTCAATATTTTCTTTAACATTATTTCCCTCAATGTTCAATCCTTTGCCTAATTTAATTTTTAATTATAATATTTTAATTATCTTAAAAAATATCTTTTGAGAACCATATGTCACGGATGTCATATAAGACAAAGGTGGCTTGAATTTTGGGATTTTATAAGTAAAGATGTTCCACCATATAATAGATTAATATAATTTCTTTTAACATGTCTTTCAATTTCATAATTGTGGGAAAAGCCTACCTAACTTTTTAGTAATATACATCCTTCACCAATATTAAGATAGATGGGTGGATCAAGCATGTGGTATATGGGGTATTATTTTAAATTTTGATTGACATTAAATTTAAAGATCGATCTTAATTGAACCCAACAAGTGGTCTTAGTAGAAAATGGATGATGTTCAGGGACGGAGCTAGGATTTGGAGTTGGGGGCAAAACATAAATTTTGAAAGATGGGGAACCAAATTTACAATTATCCCAGGAGCTACTAAGCTCCGTCACTGATGATGTTTATCCTAGGAGACCTAGGTTCAATCATAATGTCTACAAGGTTTGTGTGCATTGTCAAAAGATTAAAAACATATATGAACATATACTACCTTTTAATCACCTTTAGACTATTCAAAAATCGATCTTAATTAACTTTTTCTCTAGAAAAAAATTTAAGATAAACGATGAATACTTATTCATCAATGAAAAATGAAGATGGATATGGTAACTTATATCGAAAAATCTATATATTTCTATTTTTTCTCACAATACATAATTGTTAACTTTATTTTTTTTAACCTCTTCTTATAATTTTGGTTTATTTTTTTATTAAATAAAATTAACGACCATTATTTCTAAAAAAATGTTAATTTCACTATGTCTGCAACTAAGACATAACACAATTATACGATACATGAAAATAATTATATTAACATGATATAAAAAGTTAAAAAATATATAATATGAATTATTAAAAATATTGTGCGTTTAATATGTTTGAAGCACATAAGTCATAAATTAAAAAATATATCACCAATAGGATTTGATCTACTAACTTCAAGAAAATAAACTTAATTTCACTTAATAACCTTTTACCACTAAGACAATAAACATTTCATGAGATTTAAGCCAGATTTAAACAAATAAAATAAATTATAATTTAAAATCCTGCAGGGACCAAATTAAAACTAGAATGAACAATAGGGCAAGACTGCTGGAGCCATGCCTTTGCCAGCCTCCTTGTAGTTTCGCCCATGGTTCGAAGCCATATCGTTCTATATGTTGCAACGACAACAATACTAACTAAACTAAGACTCAATCCACACAAATTATCTGATTTTATTTTCTAACTTTTTTTTTTTATCTTTTTGAAGCATATATTGTTATTTTAATGGCAGAAATGAGCTGGCGGAGCATATAGATTTGATAATTGGGTCGACAAAGATCCCATTTCGAAACCCCAAATATTTGAAGAATCAGATCCAAAAAATGACAAAAACAAATACATTTGTTTATTGTTCACCCCATCTCCTAATTTCCTTTCTTTTTTTCTTCCTTTTTGGATGAGGAACAAATAGGCTCATCGAAAACATGAACAAACAGGAAGATAATGGAACTTTATGAGTATAATTTAAAAGCATCGACAAACTTTATACGCCAATATGCATTTCTCCACCATTTGTTTAAATCAAATTTAAAATCTTGTGTATTTTTGTTTACTTTTCATATTAAAGATGACAGGTTGGACATTGATGTTAAATTTGGTTGTAATTCAACTATTTATGAACCCAACAAGTGGTCCCAGTGAAAAAACGAATAATGTTCATCTTACGGGACTCGTGTTCAATCGCTTTGTCCGCAAGGTGTGTACATTGTCAAATAATTAAGAATATGTATGAACAGATACTATCTTGTAATCACTGTTATCCTTTAGACTATTCAAAAAAAACTATTTATATTTTTTAACTATTGATATTCGACTAATTGATACGGATCGAATTTTGTAAAAATCGAGCAATAAAAACTTTGACCTTGTTTAAAGGACTTACTGACTGATACCGCTAGACTGGTATTATTATCATTATTAATCGGTCAAATTCATTTAAAGGCCTAATTATGGGTTTTGCTTTGTGCATTAGTTTCTGAAATTGACAATGAAGTCAACTATAGAGCTCGAGCACATTTATTTCTGTTACCCATTTTTAGTCTTTGTAAATATTTTACCGTCAGTGTATGAAATGATTTTTTTAAGTATTATTATTTCATGCATTGATGATAGAAAAATTATTAATTACACAAGCAGATTGTACGATTATCACGTGTCATTTGAGTATATTAAAATTAAAAACAAAAATAAAGACACATGACAATCATACATTCTTGTTTATAGAATATTTTTCCTAACATAGATGCATAAAATAACTTTTCTTTTAACAGTACCCAACGAGGGTTAAAAATCTTCTGCCTCTTTTCGATGTCCCTACTTATGCCCCAACACTAAAAGACATTACAAAATTAAATTCCAAGATCTAACCCTAAATTTTAAACCCTAAACCCTAAAAATCACCATACCTTAAATTCCCTAAACCATAACCACAACCCTTAATCTAAAACCCTAAACCCTAAACTTAATTTTGAGCTTGGGGCATAAGTAGGGGCATCGAAAAGGGGCAGAGTATTTCCATCCTCAACGAGTGGACTAAGTGAGAAAGAGGATGATATTTAACCTAAGAGACCTAGATTCAATTAGTTTTGTTTGCAAGGTGGGTGTACTTTATCAAATAATTAAAAATATTATAAACTTTTAAACACCTGCTCTAAAAATCGTTTGACAAAATAATATATAAAAAGTAGAAAAGAAATGTAAGAGGACATAACTTTTAGCTATGGCAATTAGAAATTTAATCAATGATCAATCATGTCACTCTCAAATGTAGAAAGTTAAAAGAAAGGTTTACCACCCCAACATCTATGTGAAAAAGTATATACTAGTGGTAAAAAAAACTAAGGGAAAAAAAGAGAAGCTTTGTTAAAGGCAAATGGACAATAAAGAAAGAGACTTTATTTTAGGGCTGAGAATGGGAAGATGACAAAGGAAAAGACAGAAAGTGCAACTTCATAGTTATCCCCGTAGGGTTTCCCCATCTTCATTAGTTTTGTGGTTTTGGGCTGTTGTTTTTGGACTGCTTGAAAATTGCAGAGATAGCTCCTCTCTCTCTTTGTCTGAGTTTTATTATGAGCTGAGTCTTTCTTTCTTTTCTTTTTTTTTCTTTCATATTTGTGTGATTATCAGTTTCTCTCTATATATACATAGATACATACATACATGCATACATGCATCTTTGTTTCTTTTGGGAGTTTTTCTAAAAAAAACAAGAGAACTGTCTTTTGGGAGTTTATCACTTTGTGTTTGGATTTTTTTTTGTATACCCTAAATTTATGTCTGTAAAAAACCAAGATCCAGTGTCCATTGTGGAAGAGGTAAAGATGATGACAGGCTTGTATTTCCACCAACAGCACCAAAAGCAACCAGTTTTGGAAGAGAACATGTCTAATTTGACTTCTGCATCTGGTGAAGCAAGTGTTTCTTCAGGGAATAGAACTGAAGTTGGCCAAACTCAGCCAGTTAAGAAGAAGAGAAACCTCCCAGGCAACCCAGGTTGGTTTGGCTGACCTTGTCTTAACTCTTAACACCCTTGTTTCTTTTGTTTTCATTCTTACAAGTTTTCCATGTTTTGTTTGAATCAGACCCGGATGCGGAAGTAATAGCTTTGACTCCTACAACACTGATGGCCAAAAACAGATTTGTGTGTGAGATCTGCGGCAAAGGGTTTCAAAGAGACCAGAACCTTCAGCTTCATAGACGAGGGCATAATCTGCCATGGAAGCTAAAGCAAAGAACGAGTAAAGAGGTGAGGAAGAAAGTGTATGTGTGTCCAGAACCAAGCTGCGTGCACCACCACCCATCGAGGGCGCTTGGGGACTTGACGGGAATCAAGAAGCATTTCTCCAGGAAACATGGTGAGAAGAAGTGGAAATGTGAAAAGTGTTCCAAGAAGTACGCGGTTCAATCGGATTGGAAAGCTCACTCCAAGACCTGTGGCACTCGAGAATACAGATGCGACTGTGGAACTATCTTCTCAAGGTAACTAAACTAAACCAGAGATTTAAATTGCGTTTGCGGTCACGTTTTCGGTACCGGTGTTTTATGTTTGATTTTTCATTTCAGGAGGGATAGTTTCATCACTCACAGAGCCTTCTGTGATGCCTTGGCAGAGGAGAGTGTGCGGGCAATCCCAGGAGCTGGTGCAGCAGCTCAATTCAATCCCCAGGCCCAAGATATCCGAGCATTTTCACTTAAAAAAGAGCAACCAAGTTTCACATCTATAAGGCCAGAGATTCCTCCATGGCTGGTGAACCAACCGATGCTAGGGACTGGTCTAGGTCCACCCCGGACTATTGAGCTTTCCCCTTCCCCTTCATCATCTTCAATCTTCTGTCCAACATTAGATCATCATCAAGAATTCACACAAGCTCATTACCATGATTTATCACTTCATGAAAACCACAACCCTAACCCCACTCTTCTCCCTCCTTTCCATCCAACAACAGTGCCTTCCCCACACATGTCGGCTACTGCATTGCTCCAGAAAGCAGCTCAGATGGGCGCAACCATGAGCACCAAAACTGGCTCATCATTGGCACCAGCTACCACTGCTACACCTGCAGTTGCCTCCTTGATGAGACCCCACCAACAGACTCACGTGTCTGTTGATTCTGCTGTCAGTAACAACAACAACAACAACACAACAGCTGGTGTTTTTGGCCTCAACTTGGCTCCTTTCGCCAACCATAAACATGCCATTGCCAATGGCCCAGCTCCTCCTCATCATTCTTCCCTTCTTCAAGACATGAGGAATTCTTTGTCTTGTTCCGCTGGATTCGACTCCACTTCCTTTGATGATATAGCATTTTCCGGGATCTTCAACGCAAATTCCGGTGGGAGTTTCGTAGACGAATCATTCTCGAAAACAACTACACCAACAGCAACAAAAAGAAAAGAGCATGAAACAACTGGCGGTAGTAATTCTCAAGGTGAAGGCTTGACAAGAGATTTCTTGGGTCTTAGAGCTATCTCTCATAGCGGTATTCTCAACATTGCTGGTCTTAATAACTGCATAAACACGAATTCGCATGACCAACAGCGCAACCAAACTCAAAAACCACCGCAAGGTTAGGTCATAGTATATAACGACAGCATGGTAACGGTTTTGAACGTCGCTGCAACACCGTAAACCACAACCACAAGGTAGTGATATAGCAACCTTCTTTTTCCTCCCTAAACTTCTTTCCAAAGACTGTTTCTTGCTTATTTTAAGTTTTCCCTTCTACCTTTGCTGCATTATTTCCAAAGGGAAAAGACCTATGAAAATAAGCTTCCTTAATTATATATATGTTATATCATATATGTATACTTTTTTCTCTATATAAAGCCTAGCATGCAAAGGAATTCAAAGGTTTATATTATAGTTAAATGCCATATAAACATTGGGTGAATGTTATAACAATACATGAAATCAACCAGGGATTTAAAAAGCGAACCGCGATATAGCGGTTGCGTCACCGTCCGAAACCGCGATTGGAGTAAAAAACGGTCCGCGACCACCGCAAATCAGCCACTTTTATCCGAAACCGCAATATAACGCCGCAACTGCGATTTAAAACCCTAAAATCAACTTCAATATGAAATCCAAACTATGGATCTAGTTAGTCTTGTATTTTTAATCATATATTTGTTGGGTGTTTTTCAATGCTAGGCTTAAAATAAATTATAAACCCTCTATATTGTATGGCACAAGAATTAGAGTTCAATCCCTGCCCATATTGGTCCTTGTCCCCCAAGTATCAAATGTATGAAGTAATTAAAAAGTTATTTTGAATTTCATTGATTGGATTAATGTTTATTCCAAAAAAGAGTGTTTCACTATATTTATACTTTCATTATAGATTCTATCTATTTATACAACCATTTTTTTGTTAAGAATTAGATTATGTGTTCATGTCGTAATTAGCACGAAAGATTGTATTTATTTCTTGTTTGTCATGGTGAAAATTAAGGCAAATATTTAGAATTTGTAGTATTCTTCTCCATGACATTGTGATTTTCAAGATATAATTTTGTGTATATTTGGTTATTATACACACAAGACACAAAATATCAACAACCAATTGGTCTAGTGGGATAAGACAGATCCCTTAAGCAAGGCCATGAGTTCGTGTTCTGAAATTGTGAATAAAGCAAATTTGGTTGAGAGGGTTTAAGGGTTCAAGTCTCGCCCCATAATGAATCTCTACAGTACTCAATTCAAATTAATCAGCCAATAGATTGAATACCGATGATTATATAAAAAAAATTAGACATAGTGCAATTGTACGATATGAACATATTATTTAAAATAACTTGAAAGGAACATAAAATATGATTATGAAGTTAAAAATAACAGAAAAGTATCTACTAATTAGCCTAGTGGCTAAAGATGCTCATCTTGCCCTATTTTGTATGAGTTCGAATCCCGACATGGGTTCAAACCGTATTTCTCTCCAATTATTAAAATAAACAAAAAAATTCTCATGAAAGCCTAGTTAACCTAATGATAAGTTTTTTTTTGTTAATATGCATGTTCGACTTATGGTCCATGTTCGAGGTGCGAGGCTGCCGCTCCCACAATGTCGACTCCAAAATTTGAAATTGCGTCTTCTCCTGAAGAATACAATGTGTCTTACCGATGCAACCAACACTCATTAGTCTTATAATAAGTTTTTTATTTCCTTTTTCTCTTTGCATAAATTTTGAAGCTTGTGGAGCATGGGAAGAGAATCCTAAATGCTCCTTTTTTACATGAGAGACAATATATATGGTGTACAAAAGTTGGAGTGAAATTGGGTAACTTCCTATTCCATTTATTTTCTTTGTAACACTATGAATGATTTGAGATTTTACTATAAAATAGCTAGACAAGTCTTGAGAGTGTGACTATGTAAAGGCAAAATTTTGCATTGTAAGAAAAATCATGAATGATGCTCCCACCCACTAGTTATGGTGGCCCCCAATTACTCCTTCCAACTCACCTTTCATTATCTTAAAACTAAAAAAAAATCGTATCAAATTAGACGAATTAATTTTTGTATAAATCGTTAAACAGACAGAAAAAACACTCGCAATAAACGCTAAAAATTAAAAAATTTATTTTTAGGACTAATCTAGTCGTGTGATCATATCAATTTTTGATTTTAATCCATAAAATTAAATTATCCAAAGCTCAATCAAAGTCATATTCTCTTGGAAGATTGGTTATTTTTGTAAGATATCATATAATTCTGAAAATAAAAGAGCATAAATATTAAAATTAAATTTGAATATCTGAATGTATTAGAAAACACAAACATGAATGTAAGGGATATACGGGATGATCCGAACAAAAGCATTGGATTCTGAAAGAGAAAGATTGGTGAAATGTGAAGAGATGGGCAGTGCTTTATTAGATTTGTTTTTTTTTTTTATATAATTATTATTGAAAGTAAAGGAGAGATGCTTGTGTGATTCCTGGTGTGTGGGTGCAAGTGGGATTCAATCCCGAGGAGGGATCCCTTCTATTTATTTGTCATATTAAAATAAATAGTACCAACGGGCTGGTTCAAGTAGTAAGTAGTTTGGTATCGCTTAAGCAGCATTTAAATTTAAATTTTTGTATATAAAAAAGATTTCGTTGGAAGACTTCTCACTATTGTTTAAAAATAAATTATTAAATTATTTTTATTTTTGGTTGTAATTTAAAAAAAAACAAATTTGTTTAAAAATCAGAATGATGGTTTTTTTTTAATTTCAAATAAAGAAGATAATAACTTAAAAACAATAATTACCATAATTTTAATTGGAACCAACTTAGTTGAATGAGATGTTAAATTCTTTAAACAAGGTTAAAAGTTTGAATCTTGATATTATAGGGGGCGACCCTCCCGGCACAATTTCCTTCATTCACAACATTAGACAATGATGAAGCTATGTATTGATTGGGAGTTTTTGGTATAATATGATTTTAGGTCATGTTTAGTTTAAATATTAGTCAAACGAGGTCTATGTCCCTCCTACTCCTAATGTTTAACATAGCTTCGTCCTTGACGTTAGGATTCGAACTTCTAATCTTGCTTAAAAAAATTCAGTGTCTCATCTCACTTGACCAAACGATTGTTATTAGTTTTTTTTTTTTTTGACAAATCATAAATCTAATCCTACCTAGAGGGGAGGGGAAGGGGACTCTAGGGGAAGGAAGGAGAGTGCTCCTAGTGGGTCTCGAACTCATAACCTACGGAAATATAAGGAACAAAGATGAGCAGCTTAGCCAACCAACCAAATAAATTTAATACTAATATAGATATGTCCGTCTTCCGGTTTTAATTAATCTATAAGTTCTGTCGTGACAAATAAATTTTCGTTCTAGTTGCCCCACTATTTTGCTCTTTGGTTCATTTCCCTCGCTCCCTTTGTATTGGATTTGTAAATTGAAACTAAGAAAAGACTCCACTATAGACTATACCGAGAAGACCCAAAAAGGCTCCATAATAATTACTCAAAAGGTGTATAGTAGTGCTAAAGAAAGGGAAAAACATGTTTCTGCATAAAGTATTATTTTATTCTTACAGAATTCTCTCTTCCCTTTCCTTCTGTCCTTGAATATATAGCTGTTTATGTTATCAAAGAACAGCATGATTAGCCCATCATAAGGAAAAAAAGTAGGTGATAAGAAGATGTTTATCCTTATTATATATGAATTTTGTTATATTCGATATTTTTACTTGTTATATGTGAAAAATTAAAATTTTCATAGATACAAAATTTGTTATATTCAATAATGTGTTGATTGTTATATTCGAAAACTCAAAATTTTCATGGATAAAACCGCCAAATTAAAATAATACTTAAATCAAATTATAAATTCGGATATCCGATCCGAAAATCCAATATCCGAAAAATATCTGATTTTTCGAATCTGATACAGATCACTAGATTACCAATCCGAAATTTCGAATATTCAAAATTTTTAATTGGGTCGGATATCTAAAATACACACCCTAACCTCTAGGGCCAATTGTTTTTTTCTTTAATTTGGTCTCGTAGAATTTTAAGTTATAATTTATTTGATTGGTTTTAGTATTATAAAATTGTTATTGACTAAATGTTGGAGTGTGATTAAACCCTAGCCGCTCAACCCTAGTTTTTTTTTAACAATTTTACGTCGCCTGTAAGTTTTTTCAATTTTCTGTATTAGCCGACGATCAGCAATCACTTAACTATTGGTTTTCGATCGCCGATGTTTATTTTTTTTTGTTTTCTCTTTTTTTTGTTTTCTAATAAGAATCTTTGCCTTTATGACACATGTTTTCTTTGTCATTGTGACATGCGTTTTCTTTTGTCCTTATAATATGTTTTCTTTGTTTTTGTGGTTTTGTTTCATCTGTCCATGTGGCATGATTCAGCATACCCTAGCGGTCGATCGTTACTCGCATAGAGTTTTTAATATGCGCTAGTTTTTAATTATGATTTTGTCTATGGTCACGCAAAGGTAGATCTCCACTCCGTTGATGGTTGTTTGCCGATGTAATCAGTCTTGGGTAGCAGAACATTCTGCCTGATAGTTTGGGTTCCTCATCACTCCTTTTTCATCAGTTACGAGTCTTGATTGGATAGAGACAAGGAAATTCAGGAAGGTTTTGAATTTTGATGGTATGCTTATTTCCATAAAAAAATCCACTTTTCTTTATTTTTGAATTGTAAAAAATTTAAGTAGATTAGTCTCATTATTTTCTTTCTTAAATGCGTTATAATTATAATATTTTTTATGATTATAATAAAAATTCAGTATTCATATTCAAAATAAAACTCATACGACAATATAATCGTAGAAAGTTGGTAGTTTATGCGGATGAAAGTGGTGGGGTAAGCACAATCCCCTAAAACCCATGTGTGATGTCTCACTTATATTTTTATTTGGCGGGAAGGGGGAAATATAGTTTAATATATTAATTTGGTGTTTGAATTTGTAATATGGCTAAACTACAATGGAGGTCACTTAATTATGAGTAAGGTTACATTTAGGTCACCTAATAATTAAAAGTTACATTTGAGTCACTCAATTATGGGTAAGGTTACATTTGGGTCACCTAATTATTAAAGGTTACATTTGGGTCACTCAATTATGAGTAAAGTTACGTTTGGGTCACCCTTCATATTTAAAAAAGTACATAAATTTAGTCATTTTTTCTTCCAAATCACGTGTATATCCTCGTTAACATTAGAATACTTCATTTGAAATTATTAATTAATATAATACAAAAATTGATATACTTTTTTAAATATGAAGGGTGACTTAAATGTAACCTTACCCATAATTGAGTGATTTAAATGTAACCTTTAATAATTGGGTGACCCAAATGTAACTTTTAATAATTGAGTGATCCAAATGTAACCTTACCTATAATTGAGTGACCTCTGTTGTTGTTTACCCTTGTAATATTTGAAAATATGATATCTGTTTTTTTTATTGAACCAATTTAATAGTTATATTTTACAAGTATTATATATTCGATACTTGAATTTGTCACTTTTACAATATTTTCTTGAATTAACTTGATATTTATATTTATCAAACGTTACACATTTGTGAAAAGTGAAAATATTTAGAATGTGAATTGTAGTTTGAGGATATATAGTACAATTAACCCTAAATGTAATCCAAACTCATATTCTAAATTATTTACTCCTAAACCTAAACGAAAACATATTAACGGAAGCCCAAACCCATTAATATACCATTATTACCCAAATTCAAACTAAACTCATTATACATTTATACCATACATCTCAAGCCCAATATTAAAAAATTAAAAACTCAATTCAAACATTAATTTAAAATAATAAAAATTTTAAATAAATAATATTTTATGTATTACTATTCACTAAATATATGCATGTCTAGTAATATAATAAAAATGTTGAAACGATCCTTAAGTTCGACGATGAGAATCTAAATTTTGTTGAAAATCAGATTCTGAAATAGTCTAAGAAAATGTAGATAAAAACTATGCTCGATTTTGAAAACATGAGATGATTATAACTGGAAAGTGAAAGAAAATTTATTGCTCGCAACTGAGTTATGTGGGGGATTAACTCGCAAAACTCGTCGTGGGACAAGCCGAGAGGGATTGAGAAGGCAGGCTCAGAGTTAAGCACTGAAGAGGAAGATTCGACTTTAAAAAAAAAAGAAGAGATGAAGAAAAAAGAGAAGAGAAAAAATAGTGTGTCACTTCGGCCGATAAAAATGACCATAATTATAATAAATTAAGAGTTTAATGATTGTATATTAATTTTAAAAGTTCAATGATTAAAATATAAATATTTTAAAAATTTAAGAACCATTTATGTAGTTTACCCTAATATATTTTTATGCCTTAACTAGCGTAAAAATGAAAAAATTATATTATGGGTCTGACTTACCACATCAGCAATGGTCCCAACAATGAAAACTATCCACAATATTATTTTTCCACGTCATTTTTATTATATAATTTTAAAAAAATATTTTTTAAATAACATGTAAAATACATGAGTAAAGATTTACTAGTTAAAAAAAGTAAAGATTTACTCTGGGCATAAATTGTTCTTCAAGGGGTTTAGTTATTTTATCATTTGAGTGATTCTTGTAGTGAGGATTTAACTGAGATTTTGGGAGATGATATTTTAGAGAGTGAATTCACAAAGTATAAAGGTGAGGCTCCAATACAAGTGGTTTCGGGTTGAGCTTAAATAATTGTTTGATGAATAGAATTTTGAATTAAAATTAAAGGAATGATCAGTTAAATCTGTTAATTTGATTGTTTGGTAAATAAAAAATTGTAATATCGAATTGAGTCGAATACTATGAAATTGAAAAAGTTGCTATAAGAGTTTTAATGACTCTTTTATCCTTAAGAATTTTCTAAATAATTTAAATTTGAATAGCTCTAATATGCTTACATATCCTCATATATAATTTAAATAATTGTTTTCTTCGAATAGATAAGATTAATACATATATGAATACCAAATACTGATAAACAATAAACAATCCAAACAAGTATTGAATATAATCATGTCCTTATATGCCATTTTAATTATTCAAATAAGCAAACAATTATTCTCTATTAATTAATTTCACCAAACTTTTTTACACAACTAGTGAATGCAATCAGTTAGACAAATCAGCTAATGCAATATGTTATTCACTATCAGCTAATGTAATCCGTTATCAGTTACCAATTATCCGCTAATTATCGAACATGATTATTAGATTAATTTTCTTGCTTTACTTGCTCTGAAAACAGTCATGGGAAGATCAACAAGTAAAGCAGCAAAAAATAACTCACTCTCTATCATCTTCATAAAATTTTTAGAGTTTAGGGTTTAATACTTAGAAATTAGGATTATGGTTTAATGTTTATTTTTTTAGTGTTTGAGCACGAATAAAGATACTAAAAATATAAAGAACTTTTGTTCGTTTCTTACGAGATTAGGTTAAAGTAATCATATCCCGATAAGTAAAAAATAAGAAGGACAAATGATAAGGACTAAGAAGAGAAAATTTAAGTTCATAGACATGTATACCTAATGATAATGGATAGAAGAAGAGAGACATTGTATGAAGTTCATAGTGATTTTTTTTGTTAGGTATCGTAGAAGGTCCTCTTATTATATTTTAAATACGATTACGCCAGTATTAATGTATCGTTCTTTAAGAGAACAATATAATCAAATGAGTTTTAAATAATAAGAAAATAGGACGGAATAGAGTCATGAAAGAAGATGAATAAGTATTGACAACTTATTAAAATCCCAACTTTTGAATTACCTTTAGAATGTAAAAACTCTCTACATAAAGACGAGGTGGATGAAGTTATAAAAGGGGACTGAATTGCTATTTTAGCAATCCTTGTTTGCCAAAGTTGTAAAAGACCCATTAAACAGCCCAAAAATATCAAATGAGTAACAGAAATTGGTTAACTCTCCCTTGACGCTTTCTGTTTCAATTTCTGATATATCATTCCTTTGATTTCTCTGCATCTCCCATTTTCCCCTCCGTAGGAGAAAACAAAGGAAACCACCAGAAATAAACATTTAAAAACAAAAACTGCACGTACCATCCCCGGCGGCAACGCATCCGATATCTGATGCTTCCAACAGTAAGAAAAAAGGGGGAACCGAACATGAGCATCTCAAGGAGTGGTAGTAATAGCACAACTCAAGCTTGCGCTGCCTGTAAATACCAGCGCAGGAAGTGCGCTCCCGACTGCATTCTCGCCCCTTATTTCCCTCACGACCGTCAACGACAGTTCCAGAACGCGCATAAATTGTTCGGGGTCAGCAACATTACCAAGATCATCAAGAACCTCAATCCCCCCGAGAAAGACATCGCCATGCACACCATCGTGTTCCAGTCGGATGCACGAGCCAATGACCCTGTCGGGGGTTGTTATAGGATCATCCAAGAGCTTCAGCGTCAGATAGAGTACAGCCAGGCCGAGCTCGACCTCGTCCTGCACCAGCTAGCCATATGCCGAACACAGGTCGTTCAACACCAACAACAACAACAACAAGCCACGTCTCATTTGCAAATGCAAGAATCCGGGTGTGATTCGAGTTTAGGGTGTGACATGGTGAACCCCGACCTGTTAAACTCGTATAACTCGAATTATTATTACATTCAAGAGCCTCAGGAGAAGCAATTTGTCGTAAGCGATCATATCAGCAACAACAACAACAACAACAGCCAACATCAGTTGCAGCAAGAAACTTATGATCATTCATGGGGCATACAAGAATCGACTACAGCGATGTCGTCTTTGAATATCAAGCAGAGTTTTATCGAATATTGCGATGATCATCACGAAGAAGTTAAGTCCGATCTTGGGATGCCTTGCGAAAGACATGAGATTAAGTTTGAAAACGAAGAACTAGTCGAGAGGAGGTTTGTTCCATCCACACAGTTAGTAATGTCATCTTAATAATTAAACTTTGTTCATCTTTTCACCATTTTTTCTATAATATAAACCAGAACAATAAATGCAAGACAGAAATGCAGAATAAAGTTTTGATATATTATGTGGCTTTCATTTGACTTATGGTAGCGTATGTATGTATTTGTTAAGGATCATTTGAAACAATTCTTTTCCAAGCTTCTCCCTCATCTTTTCTACACATCAACTTCCAAAA
Source organism: Hibiscus trionum (assembly GCA_030270665.1). Lineage (NCBI taxonomy): Eukaryota > Viridiplantae > Streptophyta > Magnoliopsida > Malvales > Malvaceae > Hibiscus > Hibiscus trionum. The sequence goes on along the minus strand of BSYR01000021.1, from coordinate 1,624,005 downwards.
TTCTCTCTCTATATATATATCTGGTCTCTACCGATATGTTCTCGGGAGTTCCCGAGGAGGGAGAGCGATAAAAGAAGCCGGCATCAGAAAGATTTCAACCAAATTCCCATTGTTACATACAATCAACCGTAAATGACATTACACGCATAAGAAAAAGCATAGAAGCAAAGGAAAAACATAAACCAAAGAACTCGTAACTTGGCCAACAAACAATACAAAGATTAAAGAAGAAAAAGCCTATTTAACGGGGCTCTGTCGCAAGAATGCGACCCCCTTGTATGCGGCACTTGCACAAAAATAAATGCCTTCTCAATCTATGCTAACTCTTCACATTCTTGGAAGAGTTGTATATGGAACCATTCAAACACAGTGGCAAAACACCCATGATAGCGAGTACAACACGTGCATCTTCAGAGCGCAAGTTATGTATTCCTTTTCCTAATAAGTTATTCATTCTTCTTTTGTGAAGCTGGAGTATTCGTTCCCGTTTCCTGATGCAGTTATTCCGGACGAAGCACTCGACGACATATTGCTTCTGGTGCTTCCATTTTGGAAGCTCTTAGATGCTACAGCTTGGTTCGTCTGAGAATTGTTAGTTGCAGGTATTTGTCCCTCCTCGGCTAACTTTCTGAGAAGATTCATCACGGTGGGAAGGAACTTGGTGGATATGGAAAGAAGCCCGGGAAGCTGCAAGCATAAAAAGTTGGATCAAAAGAAGTAAAACTGAGTAATCACAACGATATTCGAAATAAATAGTTCCATCTAACTAACAGGTACATACACTCCAACAATTAATTTCCATATACGATACATCGATTTATGGATATTTAGGAGCTGCTAAATAAAAGATCAGTGGAATGTTTACAAAATAGATAAAACAGAAAAGATCTCAAAACTATGTTTAAGCTGAAAATCTTCCTCGGCAATCTGCTTATAAATCTTAAGTTTCATAACAAAAAGTTTTTAAATGCCCTTGTGGTGAATAGTGTCAACCATTGTACTGTAAGAGTCATTAGGTACCCATATAATTTGAAGCATGCTCGGATATAAACAAGGGACAGAATTTTAGTTTGATACTCACAGCACCATTGCGGAATTCACCCGAAATGTCAAGCTGCACCCACAGAGCCTTAATAATAAGAAAACCCACAAAGATGACACCCAGATATAAAGGATTCCTGCAATGAGGATACTTTTCAAGTAAGCACCAGCAACAGACGAGGATAGATAATATCGTTGAATACCCGACCAAAATTAATTCAACGATACAAGTGCAGCACGCACCTTAGAAGAGTCATAAATTCATTAAAACCCAAGACTACCAAGGCAACAATTGCCCATGGAGGTGGCAGCCAGTTGTTGTTACGTTTGTTTGCTTCCTGAAAGTAGAAGAAAAATTGAGGGAAAAATGAGATATATCAGCAATAACATGTCTACTAAGACCAAAATATAAACTTCTATTTCCAGGGAAATACAACAGAATTTCTGTAGCATTAGTTAACAAAAATGCAGTGACAATTCAAAAGCAATATTAGATGGGGAAGGGGATAAAACGAAAGGCTCAAGATATTTAGAATTTTAATATTCATGCCTGAGCAGAAATGGCCTGAGTAACAGTGTACTCTGTCTCAGCCCTGAATTGCCGCCACAAAGACTTGCACTGAACAGGTGTGATCAACGTCTTAGCAGGTGGAACCTATACCAAAAGTTAACAGTCATAAGAATGAATCACACATAATACATGTTTAAAAGATGAAGTTCCAGGATTTGAGAGAAAGACATAAAATACATCAAAACCCTGAGGTTGTTTCAGCATTACTGATTTAGTAGGTTAATGCCAAATAAATTTGCATTCATGGCAACATTTATTGTCGGACAAGCCTAGATAACTGTGCCTTTCTTTGTATAATGTCAGAAAATAGTACACAATGGTCGAGAAATTTCTATATGTCAACTAAATCTCATAATCATCCTCCGCAAGAACAAGACATTACCTGCTCCCAAGTGCTTGAGGCTAGTGAATCAAATGTCGTAATGCTCCTATCAGATATAGCAGCATTATTTTTTGTATCCACCAAGGCAGAATTTAGTGTATTCTCGATATTATCAACACTATCATCCAACCGGATTGCAGCCATAACAGATAGCAACTTTAAGGACTGGCAACAGAAAATAAACAAGTTTAGAAGAGAATAAAAGGTAGCATAATTCTTAAAATGGAACAAATGAAGGTACACAAACATACTGCAGAGCGAGCTGTTTTAGTGATGGCTCGGATATCTTCCTTCCCAGTCCAAACCCGTGGCATTGAATCAGAATCATGACTAAACAATGTTGAAAACCTGTATAAATCTTGTGTCAATATTGGTGATACATAACATCTAACAAATCAAATGCTTTAACTCAAACATTTAAATGTTCTATTACCGGTCCTTCATACGGATCAGTGCCCTTCCAGCTTCTTCTCTTGCTTTCGTTTCAACCACACCTCTTGCATAATCCTCCAATCCCGTTAGCATCTTCTCCTTGGTTTTTTCATCCATGTCAAAACCAGAGAGATCATTGAAGAGTCCAGAGACAGCTGATTCAGTTTCACGCTGGAGAAGCTTCTTTATTGAGGGCCATGTATCATCATGAGCACCATCTAAAAGAGCTTCAACAGGTCCTGATAATGCTTCGTTCAGCTTTGCCTGCAAATAAACCATAATTATCAGTGTGATTCCATGTGGTGCTTTAACCAACTATAAACATGTGTTGTGGATGGCTGGATGCCATCATATAAATCAAACAGAAAAACTAAGAGTAATCACATATGAAGTGATTTTTTGTTTACCATATAGAGTATGTCAGATGAAAAAGAAAACACCAACGGGCCTAAATTCATGTTTGTCAAGAGAACTGAACTAGAAAATGACCTTTCTTATTCAAACCGAGACTGCATGCCCGTAAAGTTTAGTTTTAATAACCCAACTGTGTAAAATCACATCCAAGTTAATTGGGCTTCAATATTCCTAAAGTAATTCACATTGTGTCCAACGATGTAAAAATTTCAACAAGTAGAAACACAGTACAATATCAACAAACTAACTGAACGTGACATATTAATTAATTGGGCTAAATTACTTTTAAGTAAAACATATGCAACAAGTCAAAAATTTCAACAACTAGCAAAACCTAGAAAACAAATGTCACATCACAGTATCAACTTCAAAACACCTTGCCTCCTTGCAACCCAGCAAACAAGGTGAATATGGTACACGAATTCCTGCTTTAAAATTTTGTTAGGTTACCTTTCATGATACTGGTTCATTGGTATGGTTTACTAAACAGCAAGTAATCTGGAAATAATAGAATTCTCAATAACCATGAGGACAATCACTTGACTAAATGATAAGAAGGGAAAGAAATAAGTTGTCACACCTCGTAAGATGAATTTAGCTCTGAAAGTTTGGCGGCTCGGACAGAATCAACATGTGCATCAATATCACGACGTAGCTTATCCCTGACTTTAGAGGAATCCCAATTTGATAGTTCAACAACAGCATCTGAAAAAATGAAGTCAAACTTCACATTCACTCAAGTCCATCTTATTGTGCAAAGAAATCCTCATTGACAAACAACTAAGTACCAAACTAATTCAATGCAATCAATATACGCAGGTTCATTATTTAAAAAAATCATCTGATTTGAATACTTCATTACTAAATAAACCATATTAATGATTTCTTCTCTTTTTTTCAGTTCATAGCCCATGAACTTGTGTTTTGCAGTTTTGTTTCTTTGTTTTAAAGCGAAGAGAATAGGTCATCAAGTTCAACCATACCTTCATACCCTTCATCAAACAAAGCCATGTAAGATTCAGTGCAGTTGCGAGCAGCCACAGAAAATCCCTCTCCATCATTCAAAGCCTTTTCAAATGCTTCCTTAAATTTCTCAAGAGTTCCAGACCTTAAATGTCCCAGCATGGAATGGTGGGCTGGTTGGACAAGCTAAATCAGAAGACAAAAAGCAAGTGAGTTGAGTAAATTTAAATAAACAACAAATACTGGACAAGGATACAGAGGGTGCTATTACTTGAAGCAGTTTTTCTTCTAGCAGCTTTCGCTTTGCAGATCTAACACCTTCATCAAAATATGTGGCTTCTGCATCATAACTATATTCAGAACAAAATGAACAAATAAGTCAGTGCCATTGATATGGGAAAAAAACAACAGTCTTGAATTGAATAACAAAAGTGCTTATTTGGTGAAGGTGTGATCATTTTCATCCACCAATTTATGAACATATCATTATCACCATCATGACTCATTACACATCAGATTGCCAATCAGTAAAGACGACATTCCAATTTATCTTTTACCCTCAAAACGCTGCACAGTTACTTTCAAAAATGAATCACTTCTACAATTTCTTATTGCCTCAAACAGTCTTTACCTAAGTCAGCTCAGCTCTTTCAAATTTTAATACAGGTAAGTAGCCTATTTGAAATTTAGACACTGGAAAACTTATCTAGTGTTCTTATCAAAGTAGACTTACTCTGATAGAGAAGTGTAGAGAATTGAATTCAGCTTCTTCCCAAAGCCAGCAACTGGACCAGATTGCACAGCTTCTTCTAATAGACACCAGCTCTGTCATAGAGGGGATAGGTTGGTTTTAGTTTCTATAAAAGTAACCAGCTCCAAAACTTGTGTTTGCATGCATATATTTATAAATTAATGTCCACATACCTCATTTGCAGTGAACCCAGCATACTTCTCATTGGCAATTTCTTCGCAGCGTACCGTAGCCACCATGACCTATGGGCAAATGAAACATAGATAACAGAAAAACAACAAGATTTGCAAATTTCATTTAAGTTAATGCTAAAAAATGTTACCTTATGGGCTGGAAGGTCAAGGTCCTTATTCTCTTTAATGACTTTCCAGATCTGCTGTGCACTAAACAAGAACCCTGAAGCTGGTACCACTCCCCTACGATCCCCAGCAAGCCCTCCCGGTGCAATAGAGTGGAAGAATCGTTGTCTCAAATTAGCAACCTTCATAATAGTAATGGAATCAGACAAACTTCCATTTGAAAGTCAGTCAAATATCTCAACAGCACCATCCAACACAACATTCAGACAAAACTACACAGAAGGTAGATCTTTTATTTTATGAGTACAATCAGGACAAGCGAGAAAAGGAAATGTAATAACTCAAATTTGGGGGGGGGGGGGGAGAAGTCGCCAAACAATCACTATGGTGTCATCACAAGCCTAGGAGTAGATATTCAACTTCGTCTACTTTCCATTGAAAAGAAAAAACTTCTAAAATGCCAATAGCGTATAGTTTGCTTGCATGCAATGAGTTCTGAATGTCATTAAGAGATGACCTAAATGTGGTACCTGCTCTTTAAACAGCTCTTCCTTTTCTTCATAACTAGAAAGTGCAACAACCTCAACCTGGCCATTATCAGCAAAAGCAATAACCGTCAGAAACAATACTAATTAGAAAAGTTAAACAGAGACATTAAATATTTAAATTTATTTTGCATAACTCACAAACTAACATCATACATTGAAAAATTCACTTAATGGAGTTTCCTTATGTGCCTCCGGCTTAGGAACTGAGTCCCATATCTGCAATTCCAAGAAAATGGGTCAGAAGAAAACATTAGTGAAGTTAATCAGAAATGTAAGAAGCATAAAGCACAACATATTCGTACCTTCTGAATATCCTCTCTCAGAACAGGTTCTAAATTTTCTAGAGGCGTCTGTAAAAAAGGAATGGTTCATAAACTCAAATAAAATTATAAAACCCTTGAGACATGTTAAAAATACAAAGCTTAGATACTAAAAAATCTCAAGGAAAAAGGTGAACAAAAAATTAGCCCTCCAAGCATAACAGGCTACATAAAGGAAAGGTACCAACCCTTGTTTTATCACGGATGACAAACATCAAAGTCGTTTTGCGGGGACTAAACAATCGCATCATGACCTGTAGCCAAATACAAGTAGATCAAGAAAAGAACCACTCCAAATTCAGGGCCCTGCTTGGAAAGGTAAGCAAGATCGCAAATACCTGGAATACAGTCTTCAGAAGAGGCTTGTTGGCAGCTTGCTCACGACCAATATCATGACACCACCTAAAAGAAAAATTGCTCAAGAATATCACTTGCATGTACTACTGATAGCAGTTAAGTCAAAACATTTTCAAGCACCGTAGAGGTGCCAAACCTTACATGTTTATGAGTACTATATCTGAAACCGCCAATGCAAAAAGTGCACTTTGTTTCTCAAATGCTGTGTCATCCTGGAATGAGGCAAAGAAATTAATGAAAAATAAGTCAAAAAGAAATTATCTCTCTCCTTCCCCATTTTTCATAAAAGATAGGACAATCAGATAAAAGTAAACCAAGCAAATACACCCATGGATAATTCACTGCATATTCTGATTTTAGAATCTAAATTCCAAATCTAGATTTGGTTCAGCTTAATCCATCACTCTTAAAGCCCAGTGTAAGCTACCAAATCTTATTCTTGGATCACAATCATTCTGATATTTTTTTCGATTTCTCCTATGGTAGAATTTTTATTACAGAAAAATGTAAAATCCGGACTTAAAAGACTTCCTACATGGGTAAGGCTTCCTCCATACAACTCTAATCACCAATAATAAGTATTAATTCCACATTTCATAGGTGGGTATTACACAAGTAAATGGTGTTGACAAACATATTGAAAAGCAGGAGTGCCCAAGCAGGGTCCTAGAGAAATAACTACTTGATCAATAAATCAAAATGTGTATCCATAAATATTCTTGTTTTCCTTTTCCTTTGAGGGCATGGAGGGAGGGATATCCTGAATCCTATGTATTGCAAAAACATGGAAAAAAATATCTTTAAGCTAGCACGGGAGAAGAAAGGAAAAAAAAACAAAGCAAGAAAAAGTAGTTGGTATATAAAAACATGTAGTTTCAGTTTTGGACAACATATGGTAATGATTGAATGCAAGATAGCAACAGCACCTCCCCACGTTCTCTTCCATCAGTACCCTCCAAATCCATTACTAGAGTGCAAGGCTGTATGCCAGAACACTTCGCCATCCAAATACCTTTAGTGGTTTGAGACCTGACAGAGAACGCATTCCATTAGTTGTTTGAGCTAATTGAAACAAATGTAATGTGTTATGACTTGTGAGATAAAAATAAGTTACCTTCCCTTAAATGCATCCATTTCCCTGAAATTGGTGTAAAACAAATTATTTAACAGTGTGCTTTTACCTGTTGAGATCATGGAAGACAACGTGTGAAACTTTAAATGGAATAAGCAGAACTTACATGGCTAACATGATAAAATGCCAAAATTAAAATCATTCATGGTGTTCGTTAATGATGCAGGAAAGATATATATATATATATATATATATATATATATAGATAGATAGATATAGATAGAGATAGAGATAGAGATAGAGAGAGAGAGGGGGGGAGAGAGAGAGAGTTAGAATCCATTGATTTAGGATCATTGGATTGATTGAATTTAATGGCTGAGATTAAAACTTTTAAATTGAGGATAATCCACTTTTTTCGTAAAAATAGCTATCATTTCCTACTGTTAATTCAGTCATCCGTTTTAACTCATCTAATGATCCAAAATGGTGTAAAACTAAAAAGTTTTACTTGTATCAATGGATCTTATCTCATACACACACACACACACACACACACACACACATAGAGACAGAGAGAGAACTAACTACAGAAGTTTATGCAATATCATATAGAAATGAGTTCATACCAAAGTGAGATATGATAAATATGTCTTGTTCAAAGCTTAAGTGGCCAAACTTCAAGCTTATCATACTCTCGCATGCATCATATATTTATAATTCAGTATCATTATGGAAAATTGAACAAATCAATGAAGCAGCTTAGCGTGAACATCGAATAGGCACCCATGGAGCAAGAAAAGGACAAGTATAAAGCAAGATGCCAAGAAGATATCAAAGCATACCGCTGCTCTGAGGTCCCATGATAGAAACCACGGCATATGACAACCCACATTCAGCGAGTTTTATTTCCTTGATAAAGCTTTCGGTCCCAATATCATTGAAGGTACCATCTCCATCAATAAGGTGAGTTGAATAACATTCCTCGGTCGTGGCTGTCAAACGAAATGTTCATACCATGTGTAAGTAAAGAGAAGAAAAGCTTCCATCACACAGCTCTAAACTAACTGTAAGTGGACCATAATCCTCGTTGATGTTAAAAATTAAATTTTCCACATCAATTGATCAAGGAAAATTCGCAACTTTAACATCCAAATTAGCCTATATTCAAATTTTGGCTTTTTCACCTTTTTTTTAGTTTTCCTTTACTTTCTCAGCAACCAAACATGCAGTATGCATAAAAAATTAATCTCTACTCCCGATCCAAATATCAAAAAAGGTCAGATTTACAATACTCAGAGAAACTCTTAAAAACCTAGAACCTTCAAATAACGGATCATTAACTAATAATAAAAGAAGAGAAGTATTACGGCGGCGTTGAATGCTGAAACGCTCTCGTTCCAGTAACATCACAGAAATTAAATAAGAAAGCGAAAAAAATACGATAAACGGAGCTATAAAAGATAGATTAAGATGAGAGGATGTGAAAGCGTACCCATTGAATCTGGTTTGAATTGTAATAGCTCAGAAACTGAAGAGATCGGTGTCAATGGAAGACAGAGAAAGCGGAGGAAAAACAGAGAGATTCTGAAGCTCGTCTTTTCCTTTAGTTTACTTTGTTTTCTTCGTTCTTTAAAAGTGGGCTGGACCGGGTTTTCATTTCAATGGCCGCAAAGATTAGCCTAAAAATTAAGTCAGATACCACTAAATTTTAAGTTTAATATCGATTATATTACTAAATTAAAAATCGATATTATTTTGACAATTAAAAGTTTACCTAAAAATTTATATTCAAATTTTAAAAGATCGTTTTTCTTGTTAAATAGAGAGAAAATTATATTTAAAAAATAACAATATTTAAAACAATATGAGCATTATTGATCTATTGGCCAATAAAGGATATGGATTTTAAAATATTATTATTTGTTTTAAAATTTTAATTTGTCAAATTATAAAATTTAAAAACAATTTTATGCATGCATCCCCAAATAACTTCACATGCACCTCCAATGAAGACACTGACGTGGAGGCATCTGATTGGTTGTCCAACTGTTTTTCTTCTTTTTTTTTCATTAGTGGTATAACTAAAACAAAACGGTATTTGTTTGTCCGAAAGGGTTATTGTATTGTTGTGTTTGGTTCCACCGGGTCACCGACTATGGCGGGGCCCAGTGGCCGCCCATCTATCTTTTCTTCCAAAAAGTGAGCGGTGAGATCGGCTGCTTTAACAGCGAGTGCGCACACGCTCTAATGATCTAACGGTGATAGTTGCATGGGGTCCACCAGCCATGGTGGCTGCTTCGCTGTTCTTTTGTGTGTGTGGATTCCATGAACTATGCCAAACATTCCATTAGAATTATATTACGTTCGATCGAGTCGAGTAAAGTTTTTTTTTAATTATTCAAGTTTGTAAGTGCTATTTTACGATTCAAATTTTATTTGAATTTTTTTAAATCGAGTCGAATTGTCAAGTATCTGTACAAATTTAATTATAGATATATATTTCTTCATATATATTTCTATACGCATATACGTAGCTATGCACATATACATTTCTATATACATATACTTAGGGCTGGGCGGTGCACATATTGATTCCAATTTTAACGACTTTCTATATGCATATACGATACACATATATATTTCTTCATATTTTCACATGTGATATACATAGTATATCATGCAGAGTTGACAGATTCAACTAGAATATGAAAATTGACCAATTAATTACTAAAAAATTTGAATTATTCAAATTTTCATTTCATAACTCAAGTTTTATTTGAAAATTTTTCGAGTCGAGTCGAGTTTATGAAATTAAGAGTCTAGTCAAAACGTGTTAGTTTTTTCACCTCGAGTCAAGTTGAATAATTCGATTTTTTTGAGCCGATTCGAGTTTTGCCCACCCTAATCACACCTAAAAAAAATTTTCCAATTTTGATTTTAGTCACTTTGTTATACTAAACTTTTAAATTTAATGTGAAATATTTCGATGTTTTTAATTTAATACTAAATTAATAATATCATTTTTGTAACACTCATGCATATTTTAACAGTATTAAACAAATTAAAATTTAAGGAAAAAGAATTTCAAAAGAAAAATGCTATTGTGGGGGCTTAAAACCGCAACCATTGGACTGATATGCTTGTGGCTTAGCCATTTGGACTAAAGTCAATCTTTGCTTATAGTTCACACGAGTTTAATTTAAACCATATGTTAAGGGTTGAATAAAAATATTAAAAATATGATTTGACTCTTCAGCTACCATATTTTTATTTGGGGAGTTGTTTGTTCGAGTGTGGATAGAACCCAGAAGGTTCTTTTCTCCCTCAGCCACCTCTCCCGCTGCCGTCGTCCTCTCCGCCACCGCCGGGCTGTGGCGTGCACCGCCAGCACCGGCGTGACCGTTACCCTGCTCCAATCGTGACGCAGCCCTCCACGCGCCGTGATATGCCCCCGTTCACCGTGGAGAGCCGGTTGAATATTCGAAGGAAACCCAAGCGTCGCCCTTCTGTTTTCGTCCGATTCCAGCCGCCTCAGCCGTCCGTTCGCGATGTTGCCGCCAGATCCAGGCTCCCGACGTGACGACGAGCAAATCCCAACTGACCGACCACCGATCCGCCGTCGTTAAGCTCTTCGCCGGAGTTGTGATGTTTTTGTGCGTTATCCCCTCGTTTTGGGTAAGTTCCGACCATTTTTTGGTGTTGGTTGTTAGGTTTTCGGTTTGGTTGAACAAGGTATATTATGAGCTTTGGTTTTCTGGCAGATTGATGCCAATGGCGTCGCCGGTGATGAAGATCGTGAACGCCGGCGAGGATTCTGTAAAGCAAGGTGAGACCCGGTTTACCTCTGAACCGAGCCTGAACCGATTAAATCGGTTTGGGCTCAACCAAACCAAGCCCTTTGCAATCTGAACCGGCCAAACCAGTCGAACCGATCGACCCATAGCCCAGACCCGACCCAACCCGTGTCCGATCCGACCCAACCCGTTGACCGACCCGACCCAGTGAGTCAACTCGTCCGAGTCAACTCAGTGAGTCAACTCAGTGAGTCAACTCGCCCGAGTTAAACCAGTGAGTCAACTCGCTGAGTCGGCCTTGGACTAGTGATGTCAGCATGACGTCATCATGACGTCAGCGTTGACCGTTGACTTTGACTAAAAAGTCAAATTTTCCAGAAAAGTCCTATTTTATGTTTTTCGACGTCCTGAGTCCGATTTTGAAGCCCGTTTCATGAAATTCCAACCCGAAAGCCTCCAAATTGGACCTTGAACTCGAGTCCACTTATGTATTTTAATAATCAATTATGAGTAAGGTGATTAAAGACTGAAATTGGAATTTGTGCGATTGAAGGTATTCGAAGTTCCTTGTATTCGGGATGTTGAGGACGTCGCATTCGGGTTCGAGAGTGATCGAACGGAGTATAATGGTCGACCGATATAGCAAGTATTAAAGGTAATACATTACTACCTCTAGTATGCTTTATGAACATGTTGGTATTCGATTAATGCATGCATGAATATGATGAAGAGTGTAGTTAATCCTGCTTAAGTCAATTTAGATATGAAATTGAGTATGATAATCTAGATAAGATCGAAATGCTCGAACGAGAAAGTTAACAAATGTAAGGATATGGAGTTCAATAAATTATGTAATAAGGCAGCTAATCTCCAAACTCAATTATTGACGTCAAATGAGTAAATGTTCGAAATATTTGGTTATGAAATTATGAAAATGCCCTTGAGGTATGAGAATAACTAAAATACCCTTGAAATTGGAAGAGATCCAGAAATCTACAGTGGATATGGTAAAACAACTCGATTCGTCTGGAAACCTTGATCTACTTGTAAAGTTATGGAAAACAAGAACTAAACCTTCGAGATTGTAAGGTGTTAGGTTTCTTTGAATTTGGAGTAAATCTCCGAATGTGAATTTACGAGAAACTATCCATGCCTCCGAATTAATCAAGCGGCTCAGAATATTGAATTGATTGAAATGGCTAAAAGTATTGGAAATACTATTATGGTTAAAATTTATCGGAATGATCGTATTGACAAAAGGGATGAAGTATTCTCGGACATCGAGGTTTACAATTAACTGGAAGGATGGATAAACACTTGAGTTCTGAAATGAATGAAGTGGTTGGAGGTACCGAATTTTCTAAAATGGCTGAGACACCCACGAATATTTAAATGATTGAAATACTAAAAATGGTTCAATTGACAGAAATGATGGATATCCCGAATTTCAGAATGACTGAAATACCCCCCTTAACTGAAATAAGTAAATTTGTCTTTGATGAAATTCTAGAAATGACAATAAAATTGAAAATGACTGAAATGCCCTCAAGGGTTGAAGCATGACTTATGTACGTCAACCACTCCTGATATTAATGTAAGGTTGGAAGTTTCTCCGCACAAAATACAGGTTGACTACTTCGTGGCAAATCTTGTGGTGATATATGAAAGCAACTGTTCAGATATACGATACAGTTGGATGCATCAGAAGGGTTGGTTAGTACTGCAAGGTTGGAATATGTTAGTTCGAATGGTTATGGAGGGTCGATAAACTTCTGGAAACCTTAATTATTGTAAATCATAATTCCTCATGATCGAGCTAAGTTACAAAATCACCCCTGATATTTAAATGACCAAAATGCTCTCGTTGGCCAAAGTAATCAAAATAGCTCCGAATGTATCTGATATAGTGAAAAGTCTTGACATAGAAATCTCTGAATGCCTGGTTGGATACCTGATGAACAAATAGAATTTCTGAGCTACCGTTTACGCCTTGTTGGTATAAATTACCAAAATGCCCGTGTATGATAAAATGACCATAATGCCCCTGGTAGGCTTAAATGGCTACATCACTCATGATATGCCTAAACTCTCAAGATCTTGCTGTATCATCTCCTGACTATCTGGTTTGAACCGTTAGTACAAACCCCTCTGTTAATAGGGGCCTTGTTTCAAAGATCCGTTCAATTGTCAAAAGTTAATGTGTTCTATTCCGTAAATGTCAAGTATCTCCAAGGAATAAATTGTTCCACCTAGTGTGTTCCATGTGTGCCACACGACTGTTTTGCATACCGTTTTACATGTTATGATACCGATCATGTGCACTTGATTGACATATTTGGACTCACATGACATGTTTTATAATTAAGCACGACCATACTATATTTCTGTTATATGCATATGCACCCGATATGGCAAACATGCTACATGGATAATGTGTTACTAAAAATACAGTTATTGATTAATGAACTAATGATGATCTGATTCACTGGGGTAATTGGGACATGATATGAAGTTACCTACGGCTCAGCCCTGATCCAGCTGGTAAGTCCGCCCGTTTTCGGATCCTAAGCTTCGGCTAGGTCCGCCCGTTTTCAGATCCTAGGCTTCGGCCAGGTCCGCCCGTTTTCGGTTCCTATGCTTCGGCAAGGGCCGCCCGTATTCTAAGGTATATCCTTAGGATGGTACCCATGCCCAATGGGCTCGGGTTAATGCCTGTACATGATACCGCACTGGGGAAACTATATACTGGAGTATGGTTGGAGGGTAAAAATAGAATTAAAATGAACTTTATGGCTACTTGAAACAAATGTATTTGAAATAAAAAGATTTACTGCATTGTTACATTTCATGCATTAACGTTGCACCGTTGGAACACACTAGACACCAAACTCTCTGATTCCTACCTCATATGTTACCAGCCTATATAATTCCCGTCTAATTCTCAAGGTCTGATTAAAGAACAAATACCGTTATTCTCGAGTATGATGTAACCTCGAAATAGTAGAACAGTAATGGAGACTATTACCGCGTGGAACATCCTGAAAATGTTATGCCTACCATATATCTGCATGAGCTTATAGCATCTTTTGGTAGTTTTGTATTACTGAGCTTTTCCAAGCTCACGTTGTTTTTACCATCGCAGGTTAAAGGAACATATCATGGTAACGTTTGACATCAGTGTTCGGAGTTCTCTCGGCGTTGCTTTTGGAGTACGGTACTGTATAGTTAGTGGACATGTATGTCATGTATTGTTTTATAATAGTGTCTGTAAAACACTTTCTGAAAATTTTGTTACATGTTCAAATGGCTTCCTGAAATGGTATTTTAAACAGAAGTTGATTTTACAGTTTAATAAGTTTTGAAGAAATAAAAAAAATGTTTTTATGTGTATTTTTACTGTGGGTCGCTCTTGTGACCCTAATGTGACTTCCTAGGATCCGTTGTAACGCATAGGCGGGTCTAGGGGGTTACAATTTTTTTATTAAAAAAAGAATACCCACGTGACTCGTTAAAGACCCCCATAAATCTAAATGGGGAAAAAGAGTACACATGGTAGTGTATACATCATAAGAGAAGAAGCGACATGCGCAAAAGCGCTACATGAAAAACAAAAGGGTACTTACGTACGATCCCGAGTAACAAGTACCTCAACCGTAGGCGGAGGTATCGTGAATGTCCATTCTCCCACCGGATGCCCCCGAGCCAAGCTCGCCAACTTATCCGCAACCATATTCGTCTTTCGATAGACATGATTCACAGTGATATCTCAATCTCGACTCACATAATTCTTTATGCTCACTACCAAAGCATTATCATGAAGGCACAACGAGATGTTGCCAATAATCTTAACCACAGTAACATTATCAACCTCAAAATCAACATGGCGATATTCAAGATCCCAAATATATCTCAGAGCCTCATGTAATAGTAAAATATTTAGATTTTTTTATAATAATTTTTGATCCATTAATCAATTTTATTAATTGATTAATAAAATAATAATAATAACACGAATCGTGATTTTTTTTGAAATTGCTGAGATATAATGTAATAGCTACAAGTGATGAATTCATTGCTTTACAAAAATTGGCTATTTAATGATTAAAAAATGACTATTTGATGTTGAAATAATCATAATTAGAGATAGATCGAAAGGTAAAGAGGTAGTCGTACTCCTAAAATTTTAAATTTTTTATAGTTTAAATATTTTATTTATATTTTTTATTCATAATTTAATTTCGCATTCTTATATTTTTAATATAATTTATTAATAGTTTAAACTTTTTACATAAAATTTTGTGTTAAGATTCATGTTATCAACCCATTATAACAATGTTTGGTATAAGATTAAGACATTGTTGCTTCCCCCTTTGAAGATTTGAATTTGCTTCAATTAATTTACAAACATATGTTTATCCAAATCAAGCCTAATTATTCAGCAATCCAACTAAGCTTTTTTTAATTAAAATGCAGTATGTATCAAATCAGGCAATGTGGAAAATGGATTTGGATTGGCCTTTACACAATTTACAAGTTTGTCGGATAATATACATTCAGCGAGTTTTATTTCTTTGTTTGGCAATTAGCGGATAGTTGATAGCAAATAGCGGATTATGTTAGCTGATAGCTGATTGCATTAGCTGATTTAACTAGCGGATTATATTAGTTGATTGTATAAAAGTATTTGGTAAAATTAACTAATAGCTTATAGTTATTAGATTATTTAAACAAGCAAAATGACATATAAGGACATGATTATATTCAATATTTGTTTGAATAGTTTATTAGTTATCAATATTTTGTATCTAATCAATATTAATTAGATCTATAAAATTATTTTTAATTTAACTTTTCTAAACATATTCAAATGATTTATATATTAATTTATTATTTATATAATTATTTTAATATAATTTAATTAATTAATAAATTTAAATACACATATAAATATGTGATAATAAAAAGAAAAAAAAGTAAATAGGATTAGTTTATAAATAGAGTGAAAAAATATTTAATTTAGGTTATTTTAAGATTTTTGGTAATTGGTAAGGGTAAAAGAGTCTTTACAACTCTAATATCAAACATCTAATCTCAAAAAGCTTCTATTATGAGTTTTTTCAAAATTAGCGGTTTCATCCAATCCGTTATTCACCAAACAGTAATATTAGCGGATTTGACTGGTCAAACATCTAATTATGCTTCAAACCTCTAATTTTTGCTCAAACCTCTCTTTACCAAACAAGGTCATATACTTGTTTAATGATGAGGTAATATAAATAAGAAATCAATTTAATTATGAAATGCATTTAAATTGTGATTTATATTAAAATGTTTAAACAGACGTGCATCCATATAAGTTTGTTTTATTATTGCCAAGTAAATGTATATAAAAATGGCTTAATAGTTCTTAAAGGGGGAATTTACATAATATTGTGGTTGATTTTTCCCCAAAAATATGGTTCTGAGCAAAATATTTTTAACAATATGGTGAATCACTGTTCATAATTAGAAATTGGAGAGATTTTTATCTGTTTTTGAACATTGTTTTCAAAAAAAATTATATAAAAAAACATGTGAAATAGGAGAAGAAGGGTTTTAAGTTGTCATAATCAGAAAACGGAGGGAGAAGAATCCGTTTTCAACAGTATAATGCAATTTTTTAAATATTTTTCTTTAAAATACTGTTCAAAATCGGGAGAAAGTAAATTCGACTTCTAACTTAAACAGTTAAATGCTATATTGTTAAAAATATTATGCTTAGAACCATATTTTTTTTATATTATGGTGAATTCGTCGTTCTTAAAGGTTCTTGTACTTTTGATGTGGAAGTGAAACCATCATTTCGTTAGATAGCTCGATCATGACCTGATTTTAATAATGAGCTTACCCGAACATAAATCAAACCTAGTAAAGACATGATCCGAACTTCACCCAAACATGATATTACTCAAATTGAATCTCATTCGAAATCGACTTGACCCACTTGAACTTAATTCGATACCCGAAATGACTCGAATTGAAGTCCATCCGAACATGAATTAACCAATAATTAACCGACTTAAACTCAAACCTGGTATTGACCCGACCTAAATTTAAATTAGATTCAACCCGAAATGACTCGACCTGAAGTCCATCCGAACCCGATTAAGAATCGACACGAAATTCATTCGAACGTGAATTAACCAATAATTAACCGACTTAAACTCAAACCTGGTATTGATCCGACCTAAATTTAAATTAGATTCAACCCGAAATTAATCTGAACCCAGATCGAAGTGAACCTGATATGAGTCGTACTATTGACTTCACCCGACATAACTAAAACTCTATCTAACTTAACCCGATTTGAAACTCATTCAAATACCTGATTTTACATCTCTAATTTAATGTGTCAAGCAGGTTGACTTTGGAACACCTACATGAGTACCTGATTTGAAACTCTAACCTGACATTGGTTGTGACCAAGTAGCCTCCAACACTTGCATTTACGTTCGTTTTTGAACACCTAAACTTGTCCAAGTATAGGGATTGAGTCCAGAAACGAACACAGAATTTTATATTGTGGGTGAACCTATAAAATTTTAGGAGACGAAAATAAATTTTTAATAAAATATATATGTTAAATTTTAAAGTATATGTAAATTTTAAATTCTTAGAGAGACGGTCGTCCTTCTAATTCCTTTGGTCCATCCCTGATTGAGCTGTTTGGTGCTAAAAAGAATGAAAAATATCATGGAATGTAAGACACTAAAAGAAACAAAAAGAACCCATGTGATTTCATCATTAAAAATAGGGGGAAATGTGCAGAAGACGTTATTCTTTACTGATTGCTTCCTAGAATTCATCCACCCCGGGTCGTTTAAGTTCATTTCTAGACCGTAAATGCTTGGTTTAATCATGAAATCATACATTTTTGGTGGTGGGGAATGAACCAGGGTCTCGTCCAAATCGAGAACGACGGTCTTCAATTTGTCGACGATATCAAATTTTGTGTGCACTAAAGTTCTAGGCCTAGCGATGTACAATTCTTGATAAACATAGGTGGTGCAAGTGGGGATTGTTAACAATTTTCTATATTGTGGACTTACGTATTAATATTAAACAACATATTTCCACCAAGGAGGTAAAAGTTTTGGGTAAACTATAACAGAGATCACTAAATTATGGGTAACCATATATTTGAGTCACACAATTATTAAAGATCACTCAATTATGGGTAAGTTTACATTTAGGTCACTCTTCGTATTTAAAAAAATACATCAACTTAGTCATTTTTTCTTCCAAATTCCTTGTATACCCTCGTTAACACTAGAGTGCTTCATTTGAAATCATTAATTAGTTTAATACACAAACTAGTACATGTTTTTTAAATACGAAGGTGACCCAAATGTAACCTTACCCATAATTGAATGAACCAAGTGTAACTTTTAATAATTGGGTGACCCAAATATAACCTTACACATAATTAAATGACCCAATTATAACTTGTAATAATTGGGTAACCAAATATAATCTTATCCATAATTGAGTGACCTCCATTGTAGTTTATCCTAAAGTTTCATATGCATAAAAAACTTGATGCACATCGGTGTGAACTTTAATTTTTACCGTTTAGAATTTAGGAGTTTAAGTTTAGGGTTACGATTAAGGTTTTAGGTTTTAGATTTTAAAGAATGGTTGCGTACACCTTTTTAAGGTTTCATCGACACTTGATGGTGTTTAGTTGTTTTTTGGAGGTAAAGAACAGAGCTGTTTTTGCCTTTCAATGACAGAAATCCGACATTGAAGGGTTTTCTTGAACTTGAAGATGAGATTCTAATTGAACTTAAAAATCAAACTTTTCTTCTTCAGTTATTACATAACACTGCAAAAAAGTCATTTGCAGGATGCATAATATATATATATATATTACTCGTCTAAGTTACATAAAAGAATTTCCTTGTCTTCTTCCTTGGCGCCACTGATTCTTCAGGCAATCTTGTTTACCAAACTCTCTGGAGAAATTTCGTGATGGATTCGAATCGGCACTGCTCCTCGTGTCGTCCTCGACGGAAAGTTTCATCAACTTCTTATGAAAATATTGCAAATCATCATCAACCACATGTCTCCTCCGCATATTATCTGGCGAAAATCTGAATGTCTTCTGCTTAGCTTTGATAGACTCGGTGGGGTTCATGTAGCTTGGTTTTTGAGTATGATTATCTTGTAATGTGCCTGCAATTGGAGTGTTGCTAGACAACGTTGTTGGAGATACGGACATGGATGAAGTCGATGTCGACCTCTCGTCGTATACAGTCTCGGAACTTGGGGCAGATAATGAACCTGAAGTTTGAATGGATGCAGGAGGCCTTGCAAGAATTCTGGTTGTGACATTGTTCTTTTTCACTTTTAGGGGCTCATGTTCGAAAGAGCCGGAGTGGAAACACAAACTGTTATCTTCACTTTTTCGAGAAATCGTGTTCCTCGATTCGGTAATCTCTTCCACACCCCTGGTTTCCCAAGGCTTGATTGCCATCCAACGGTCAAGCCAATTCCAATCCGGACTATTCCGGTCTAGCCTTTGATGTTTGCCGGAGAATGGCTGCTTATTCACCCTCCGATTTGGACTCGCACACGATCTTGTCTGCTGCACAAGTTATGCACATTCATCACAGTTGGAAATTGGACCAAACTAAAGAAATTGGTCTCTACATTACCTGGTTTAATGCAGAATATGCTATTGCTCTCTCCCTCTTGATTGCACCCTCTTGCCTCATTTGTTGCTTCGCTTTTAGTTCTTCCAAAGTTCCGGCGCTGTCGCACCACCCTTTCTGAAAATCGTATTTCGGTAATGTTATTATACAGATAAAGAGTATAATCGTAATTCGTAAATGCAAGTATAATGGATCATGTTTAACCTCAGCTTGTTTTGCTGGATCAATCTGGACATGGTATTCATTCGGCATAGATTGTTCTTCACAAGGTACGGCGCATTGCGCTCTCACTCGAGCTTGGACTCGAACAAGAGCTTGCATACACCTCAATGTCACGGCAGCTTGCTTTCGGACTTGACGACCTCGGAATAAAGCTTGAATCCTTACTACCGCTTTCAAGGCCCTTAGAGCTCGTCTTGCCTGAGAGCATTTCATCATGTTGTTAACTAAATTATAATCTCCACCATGAAAATAAAATGAAGAAATTTTCACCAAATTGTACTTAAGAAATAGCAATTTGCAAAAGAGCGTGTACCAACAAGGCTCGAAACGCAGCCTGGATTCGAACGGCGGCCCATTCTCGCTTCACAGCTCTGAAATCTTTGGGCGGAGCACGAGCGAGGGTAGCCATAGCTGAAGCGAGCACATCATCCGCCATGGAAGATGAAACGGAGGCCTCTGATGAAGCAGCCGCTTGACACATCTTGAGACCCTTGGATCCCAAGCCTTCCGATGAGCTCCGCCACAGCCTCCATTTCTTCTTCGTCTTGTCTCCCACCTTCTCCTACAAACCCAATCATAAATAAAGCCAAGAAAAAAGAAAAGTAGAAAATGGGTTTAGGGAAATTACTTGGCTAGAGGGATCTTGAGGTGGTTTGAAAGTTATAAGCGATTTAAACCATTTTCCAGAGGCACCCATTGAAGAAAAAGCTTGAATTTGCAGGGAAAATAAGAGGAAAAACAGAGCAGAGGATGAAGATGGAGATTTTGGAGGTTTAGGAACCGTTGGGGGTTTTATTGGGAAAGATCAAAGGGTTTTGAATTTTCGAAATTCGAAAACATAATAAATTTGTCTTTACTAAATCATTTAAATCATTAACGGATACATTTGACTTTAGGCTTTTTGATTTGATCCGAAAGCGCGCCCCCTTCTTAAATTTCGTAGCTTCTACTATTTGTATGCCATTAATAATCGCCCAAATCTAATTTTGAAAATTAAAAAAATATATTAAATGCATTTGTTTCATGATTTTTTTTCATTAAATTAAATATATTATATTTAAAATAACGTTTATTTTTTAAAATATTTTAAATAACATTATTTTAATATATATATATTTTTTGATGGAAAAAAATTATCTCAATAAGCTTCGTTAAAATTTTCTCTAATTTAAATAAAAGAAAAGAATACCCAAGCTAGTCGACACATCGATCAACATTATACAGCTCAATCAACTTCACCGGATAATATTTTTTTAATATTACCGAACATATACAAGTATATTTTAATAATATATAATAAGATGTTCTTATTTTAATAATGAATTATTAATATCTATTCAAGAAAATAATGAATTATTAGTATAATAAATAGTGTTTATTACTTAATTAAAATATTTTTGTTTAATACTTTTCAAAGAATGTAAAATTATTTTTATTTAATGGGTAAACTACTGCAGGGGTCACTCTCGTTTAGCGTTTGTACAGAGTTAGTCACCACTTTTGAAAAGTGCCAATTAGTAGTCCTCTACGTTTTCGATGTGTAAATACTTGGTCACTCCGACGTTATACTCAGTTAGTCCCCTAACAGATTGCTGATGTGGCAGAATTAAAATAAGGATAAATTACTGCAATAGCCATTAAAATCTATCTTATGTACATTTTTTCTCCTCAATTTAAAAAAGTAAACATTATAGTCACTAATAAAAATGTTTCTTTATAATTTCACCCTTAAATTTTTAAAAATTCATTTTCAATCCTAAAACTTTACAATCAATTAGTACAATAATATTATAAATGCTTAGATGAAAAATAGGTGCCCAAAGTATATCCTTTGAAACTTAGGTGCCCAAATTGCTCCTATTTAATAACTCAAACTTAAAAATTTAGTCCACTAACTACTAAAAAATTTGAGTTATTGGAATTTCTATTTTATAATTCAAACTTTATTTTGAATTTTTGAGTCGAGTTTATGAAATTATGAGTCGAGTATTTCACATCAAACCAAAAAATTTAATTTTTTCGAGTCAAGTCGAATTATTAGAATTTCTATTTTATAATTCAAACTTTATTTTGAATTTTTGAGTCGAGTTTATGAAATTATGAGTCGAGTATTTTCACATCAAACCTAAAAATTTAATTTTTTCGAATCAAACCTAAACTTACTGCAAAGAAACCTCCTGCACCATTTCCTGCATCGACAACAATGTGGAATCCCTCAAGTGGCTTCTCTAATAGTTGATAACACCAAACAGGGATTAGTGAGGTAAAGTTAAGACACTTATTAGTTGAGATAAATATAATTAAGCGACATTTAGGAAGCTATTACCTATATTCGAAAAATTAAATTTTTAGGTTTGATATGAAAATACTCGACTCATAATTTCATAAACTCGACTTAAAAATTCAAAATAAAGTTTGAGTCGAGTTTATAAAATTATGAGTCAAGTATTTTCACATCAAACCTAAAAATTTAATTTTTTCGAATCAAGTCGAGTGTTGCACTTCCCTACATATAATTTTTAATTTTAATCCGTGTTTGTCCAAAGCATGAAAAAGTAAATCACAACCAAATTTTAAGCTTGAAATATTAAATTCTAATTCTTACTAACACTGAGCAAAACATTTGGTTACCAAATGAAAAGTCGAACACGGGACACCGGTGTTAGACACGAGTACTTGAATCCAATTATACAACCTTTAATGCATCGCCCAAGGAATTAGAATTTAAAAAGCTGACGCATAATTTCATGCTTGAGACAAACACGGATTAAAATTAAAAATTATATGTAGGGAAGTGCAACACTCGACTTGATTCGAAAAAATTAAATTTTTAGGTTTGATGTGAAAATAATCGACTCATAATTTCATAAACTCGACTCAAAAATTCAAAATAAAGTTTGAATTATAAAATAGAAATTTCAATAACTCGACTTGATTCGAAAAAATTAAATTTTTAGGTTTGATGTGAAAATACTCGACTCATAATTTCATAAACTCGACTCAAAAATTCAAAATAAAGTTTGAATTATAAAATAGAAATTCCAATAACTCGACTTGACTCGAAAAAATTAAATTTTTTGGTTTGATGTGAAAATACTCGACTCATAATTTCATAAACTCGACTCAAAAATTCAAAATAAAGTTTGAATTATAAAATAGAAATTCCAATAACTCGAATTTTTTAGTAGTTAGTGGACTAAATTTTTAAGTTTGAGTTATTAAATAGGAGCAATTTGGGCACCTAGGTTTCAAAGGGTATAGTTTGGGCACCTATTTTTCATCTAAGCATTTATAATATTATTGTGTTAATTGATTGTAAAGTTTTAGGATTGAAAAATGAATTTTTAAAAATTTAAGGGTGAAATTATAAAGAAACATTTTTATTAGTGACTATAATGTTTACTTTTTTAAATTGAGGAGAAAAAATGTACATGAAATAAATTTTAATGGCTATTGCAGTAATTTATCCTTATTTTAATTCTGCCACATCAGCAATCCGTTAGGGGACTAACGGAGTATAACGTTGGAGTGACCAAGTATTTACACATCGAAAACGTAGAGGACTACTAATTGACACTTTTCAAAAGTGGTGACTAACTCTGTACAAACGCTAAACGAGAGTGACCCCTGCAGTAGTTTACCCTTATTTAATAGTAAATACTATTCTTAATATTTCTATTTAAAACATTATAAAATTTTAAAAAAATTATACTGATATAAATATTATTAACTAAAATTGTTTTTATTTTAATAAGATATTAATTAATATTATACTATTTTTATTTAGGCTTAAAGAGTAATTTGGTTCATGTAGTAATATTGAATGAATAATGATATCTCTCCTTTTTAATTGTATCAATTTAATCCATGTAATTAAGTACGTGGTTATGATTCTTTAAGTGGGAAGAATGGTAGGTTAGTTTGCCGAGCTAAGAAATGAAAATTGGGGAAGAAGATGATAGGTGGATGAAGAATAGGTGTTATAGGTATTTTGGGGAATACAATTAAATTAATAAATATTTTAATATATTTATTTTAATTTAATTTTTTAAAAAAAGAAAATGACGTGACACGTTCTGATTGGTCAAGACAATTTTTTTAACGATAGAGGACAATATGGGTAACAACAAAAACGTTAGGGGCAAAAGTAATCAAAATTAACTTTAGGGGATAAGTTGCGAAAACATGTAAAATTTAAGGGAATAAAGTGTATTAATCCTTTTTTTTTACAATAAACGAGAGTCGATTTATCAGTTAATTGATCTGAATTAAGTATTAAGAGTTTCATTATAAGATAAAATTTTCAACTAAATTTATTACATGATGATCGAAAATCCTTAACATTGTTCAAAATCGGTTATGAGCTATGACAATTGGTTCACAATGTTTTCTTATTTTTCATTTTATGAATTATTTGTTTAGGAATGAAGAAAGAGACTTCTGAAATTTATTTGCATTAATAAGTTAATACACAAAATATTCGTAAGGAGACTCACCCATAAAAAATAGATGTGCAGCGCGAGTCAATCAAAATTAAACGAAGGTAAAATTTTAAAAAATCGGGAGAATAACAAAATTGATTACTCCCATATTGGAAGTACAAATAGAACACTAACCCAAAACAATCTCTGCAAGGAAAAAAAATCAACTAAAATACAAAAGAAATTGAGTTATTCCTGCTAAACAACACAAAAAGCCTATGTAGAAAACAACTAAAATAAATACATCAATTAACAACAAGTGTTGGGTGCATTAGTAAGGCACAATGTGAGTTCGAATTTTAGAGATAGAATTGTTGGGAATGACAACTTTACACCCCGAACACGGACAAAAAAAAACATAAATTAATTAGCAGCCGGAACCCGGACCCTAGGGCTAACGAGTCCGAGGTAGGCAAGCCTAGGAGACAAATGAAGCTTTGGACTCGGTCTGGGAGAAGGAACGGGACCAGCACAAGGGAACCCCGGCTTGAGCCTTGGTGACAAATTAACATGTTCAAGTGCCTTGAATTGCAGCTGTGCCGGGTAATCTCGCACACAACCAATGCGAGGACCCACGCCTGTGCTCCATTTGTATCTCATTTCCTTAACTCCCCTGCTTCTGTCTTCGCCACTTTCTTCCTTTGCAATGAAACTCGTCTCCTTCTCTTTCTCCGGTTGTTTTGGTTCCTTGTGAGTTAATTTAATGTCCCTCGGGATATCGTCGTCTATCGGATATTTCTGCGGACCAATGAATAACACAACGATATCATCATCATCAACAACAACAACAGCAGCAGCAGCAGCAGCAGCAGCAGCTTTTTATGATCGCATTGGATTCGAGGCCGAGTTTACTAGTTTACCTTAACGTTGGTCAAGTCGACATGACGTTCCTCCAAGAACCTGCATAGTTCGATGAAATTCTCTTGCGTCGGCCGATAATGACCACTGTAGGCCCACACTGCCTGAAAAACACCAACAAAACAAGTCATTCAGACAGGAAAAACCTTTTCACATATATACATGTTGGAAAGAATCAGAACATACGTGGAGAGTTCCATGGTGAACAACCAATCTGCCGGATGCAATGGTGGCTCCCCCGGCCAAGAAACTCGAGTGCTGAAACAGACCTTTCACTTTCTCACCTACGTACAGGATCCCACATGTACTGAGTACAAATATCCATTTGCTTCCTTCTCTCGTGTTTACAGCTTCTTTGCTTTGTTTGTATATCAGCTTCCCTTTCTCCAATATAACCTCGTATGCTTCCCTTTCTTTCTGCAAAACCAAAATCTTATTGTTAGCATTGCAGAATGCAGATTTCGATGTCGAGTACGAGTGTCGATGACAAGTATATTACCGGTCCGAGATATTTGATGCACTGACATTGTAAAACGACTCTCGGGCATTTATCGAGGCTAACTGCTTTGCCATCTCCAACATCCAACCTTCATTGTCATGGAAATGGAACTGATTGATTAATATGAAACTAAAAGGAAAAATTAGACTGGTGATTTTAATTGATTCCTGTTTACCAGTAGAAGAAGGGCTGAGAACTCGCACTCTGAAACCAAACATCGTAGTAAAAATGTAGATTGTGACCGTAACGATGGCGTGGATCAATCTGTACAAAAAAGTGGCAGACGAATTTTATTCCTTGATTAGGACGTAAAGCTTAATATATATATATTAACTTGGAATTTACTTAATTAAAGGTTGACTTACAGCTTCAAGCCAGTGACGTAAAGCCAACTGCTGACCTTTAACGGCCTTTGACAGCCCTTTCCCTACCTATACACAGAAATTTCAAAGGAAAAAAAAATAGTCATGGACTTTGAACATATATATCAATAGGTCAAGTTATTAAGTTAACAAACGCATACCTTGGCGGCCCTTGTCCGAGCTCGTGCCCATCGAGAAACAGCCGTTTCCGATTTGTTAGAATTAAAGAAGGATACAGAGCTCCGTCTAAGAGCTGCAAATTCTAAAGCCTTCCACCTGAACCAATATGAATCATTGTAGTATGTTGGTTAACCATAATGAGATTAACGCATTATTTTTAGACATTATCATCTAATTACCGTAAGAACATAACCTACATTAATGCAGACGAAAAAAGAATAAAGTGAGTGAACAAACCAGAGCTCCTCAACAACAACAGCACAATCTGCAAGGTTTCTTCGAGTCCGGTAACTCCTGTAAAACTTCTGCAGCTTAGTTGCAGCTGCATTAAGCTCTGCCTCTGCCGACAAACATACGATTGAATCACCGACATTATCCGGTGCCGGAACAGTCATTTTAAGCTCTAACTTCACGGGTTTCTTTTTCCGGAAACTGCTGCTGGATGTCATCAAAACCATCCCCCGCCTTCTGCAAAAAACCAATTAGCCTGCTTACCAGAATCAATGTTGTTGTGTTAAGATGAGTGAGTTAACTTAGGGCGGGGTTCCTTTATATATATGAAGATGGCTGGGAAATAAATGAAGTTGAATTGAATAAAACATGCATGGCATGCACCTTCAAATACGTAGGAGAAAATGAGGGCCGTTTTTGAAAATCTTTGTCCCCACTCCCCATCAAAGCTGGTGGTTTGAATAGAAAAAAATACATATCACGAGTTGTTTGAAAAACAAGACTTCAAACTTTCCCCCATCACCTGATATTTACTTGTTTTGGACAACAACGACGATGACCGGAACAATAATAAACTTGTGGACCATTTGTTAAGAACTAGTTAGATGTTTTTCTGTGTGTGAAAGTGAAACGGGGATAGAAATAGTCAAATAGCCTGCTGGATCGTTTCCATTACGGAAGACTGCGTTTTCATTTCCACAAATTGAACACTAGCTCCCGCCTTCGGATGGTGTACCTACTTATGCCCTACGCTTAAAATTAGGTTAGAGTTTATAGTTAAGGTTTAGTGAAGTTAGGGTATGGTGTATTTTGTAAGGTATAAAGTGTAGTGTTTAGGATTTAAAATTTAGGGTTAAGGCTTGAAATTCAATTTTGTAGTAATTTTTAGTATTGAGACATAAATAGGGGATAAAAACCGCCTACCCCTAACTATACCCCATTGGTGCCTCCATTTTAGTATAGCATGTTTAAGGTTTGAGGTTTAAGGTTGGGGTTTAGGGTTAGGGTGTAAGAAATTAGGGGTATGATGTATTTTTTAAGGTTTAGAATACGAAAATTAGGGTTATAGCTTAAAATTTAATTTTTAGTAGGGACATATAAAGAAGCATAGCTAGGAGCAAGAAGTTTTTTACTCATAAATAGGGGTACTGAAAATAAGGTGAAATTTTTTATCCTCCGCCTTCCGGTATGAAACCTTGTCATAGACTGCATATCGATTGAACATAAAGCTTTGTCTCACTGCAAATTTTGTTGATGATTTACACAAAAAGTGCAAATTTTGAAAAGCAAATTGAATACACTTTGAGTCGGAGACGGAGGGACGCCGGACGTGGGCTCTTGCGTGCGTGGGATAGAAACTTTTTGCCCTTTTTTGGTGCTCTTATTTTGCGATGTTTAGATTTTAGGATTTAGAGTTTAAGGTTATGGTTAATAGTTAAGGTTTAAGGAATTTAGAGTATGATGTATTTTTTAGAGTATAGGGTGTAAGGTTTAGGATTTAGAATTTAGAGCTAGGGTTTGAAATTTAATTTTTTAATATTTTTTTAGTGTTGGAGCATATATAGGGGCATCGAAAAGGCGCAGAGAATTTTTATACTCGCGGGATGTGCCCCCAATTTTTTTACTAAAAAATTAGGGTAAACTACACGGGTGGTCACCCAACTATCACTTTTTTTCCTGTTTTGATCAACCAAACTATTTTTTTTACTAAAATCGTCACTAACGTTTCGTTATCATTTCGATCATCGGCTGTTAAAAAATTAATGAAAATAATGACGCGTCATGAGATAATAGTACTTTTAGTCTTAAAATTTGTACATTCTATTAATTAGGTTCTAATTCAAAATAACTCATCAAAAATATACGTCAAACCTCAATTTTTTTATTTTCTTTCTTCTTCCTATGCAACAACACTTCTATTTCTTTTTTTTCCCCTCATTTTCGTTAATTACTCGGATTAGAGCTCTATGGCCATGTGTTGCTTGGAGAGTGATGACTGTAATATGAAAAATGGGAGCTGAGAAACTGTATTTATAAAAAGGTGAAGCCTTCCCTTTAGGGCTTTGTGAGTTTTTAGGTGATTAGTTAATTAGTGCAATTTATATCTTAATACTTTTAAAAACTAATTAATGATTCAATCCGTAAGTTTTATTATAAAATTAAAATTTTTATTATAAAACATACAGCGCGTCAAAACAGGATTTTTCATTCGGTACTTGATTGTTAAGATTTTTATATGTTGAGAATTGAGATGGGAATGAGTACTTAATGTGGCCTTACGCTCTAATTCGAGTTCGCCTCTATTTATTTAATAATCTAAATCTTGTTTAGCATTATTTTAGGAAAGAAGAAAATAAAGAGAAGTGTTTTTGCGGAGGAAGCAAAAAGAAAATAAGAAATTTGGGGTTTGACTCATATATTTGATGAGTTATTTTGAATTATGACCTAATTGATAGAATGTACAAATTTTAAGACTAAAAGTATTATTATCACATGACACATCACCATCTCCGTTAATTTTTTAACGGCCGGTGAGCAAAATAATAACAAAATAATAACTAAACGTTAGTGACGATTTTGACGATAAAATTAGTTAGGTGACCACAACAGAAAAAAATAATAGTTGGGTGACCACCCGTGTAGTTTACCCAAAATTAGAGTTTTTTTTATATATATGTTTAGACACAAATTTCAATTTATTTGATATTTACCTCTCTTATTTTTGTGACTAATTATACCTCACTCTTCTGATATTGATTCACGATTCTGTCCCTATTTTGAGTGAATAGAAATCGAGAGAAAATGAGAAAATTGGTAGGGATGTTTAAATTCGGGTATCAGATATTCTGGTACCCGGATCGTCGGGTAGTACTATTTTGGCCTATGTTTCGATCTGGTTATTGTGGGTATCCGTTAGTCGGGTACCTGAAAATTGCTGGTGCTCGAAAAATTGGGTATTTGGGTATCCGAAAATTTAATATATATATATATATTTAAATATAAAAATATTTTATTGGTTTAATATAAAAAAATAAAAATATATATTTATTAGTTTCAAATAAAAATATGTATTTGTTAAATATAAAATATATAAAAAACTAATATTTTTTATTTTAATATATATATATATATATTGAATATAAAAAGTATTAATTTTAAATATATCCGGGTACCCGAAAAAATCAGGTACACGAAAATTCATAATATTTTGACCCGGGCCCAACCCGAACAAAAAGAATATGGGTAAATACCTGGTTATTTGTGTTCGGATAGTCGGGTCGGATAATTTAAATCGAGTATTTTTACACACCCCTAAAGATCAGGGATGGATAGGGGACTTGAGGAGAGGTTGTTCCCTGCAAATTTGAAATTCATATATAATTTATAAAATTTAAAAAAAAAATTAGGTATTTAATATTGAAAATCTATTTTCACCCCCTCTGACTTGAAGTCTCGTGTTCGTCCATGGAGAAGATAATAAGTAAAAAACAAGGGAAACTAACGAAGGAGCACCGACCAACGGATAAAAATCATATGCCCCTTTTCGGTGCTCCTTTCTATACCCTAACATTAAAAACACTAATAAATTAAATTTTAAACCCTAATCTTAAATTTTAAATTTTAAACTCTACCCCTATACCTTAAAAAATATACTCAACCCTAAATTCCCTAAAACCTAAATACAACCCTTAATCTTAAACCTTAAATTCTAAATTTAATTTTTAATATAGGACATTAAAAAGATATAAAATTTCTATTCACCGAGCAACTACCACTATTCCACAAAGTCAAACACTTGGAGGGAGAAAAATTGAGGAGTAGAAGATGTCGTGGTCAAATATAAATAACCTTAGTCATTATTCATGCATGTGGGGGCATGCCTTAGTCCTTGGGGAACCATAAAAAATGCTTATCATGACCACAGAAGATTTTGTTCTCTCTCATTAATTATTATTCTTTCCGTCCCATTTATGATGTTTTTTTTTATGTTTTAAAATTGTACCACTTAAATTATCCCATTAAAAAAAATCAACAACTTTTATAAGATTTATTTCCCTTGCTACCATTTTTTTAGTTTTTCAACAAAATAAAATTCAACTTTTTAAGGATAAAATTATCATTTTAATTAATTTACATCACATCTTTTATACAAAAATTTTCTTCTTAAAACTGCATGAAAAGTGAACAATGGACACATTAGGTGAGACGGAGGGAGTATATTTTATAATTCCTCTTTTAAGTACTTTCAATATAAATATTATATTTGGTACATAAACCTTCAATATATATTGGCGTGCGTGTAAAGAGAGAAGAAAATGACCTTGAAGTCCGAAGATGACTTGCTTCTACAACCAGCAGCAGGGAAAAGATTTAATCACCATGTGTGATTCACAGAAAACCTTCGATATATTGTGATGTGGTGTAGATTACACCTTTAAAGGCGTACATGACGGTAGAAAACCTTGAGGTTTTATTGGGGTTTCTCAATTTTTATGAATTAATAATTCGTTCGACGCTGCTTTTTCACCTAATTTTTGAAAAAACTCTGCCCGAACATTCAATTTTTGTGCATTTTCACTTAACTTTTGTGTCAGATCTGGTCTCAAACGCAACTTCTTCTCTCCAAAAACAATTTCAACAGCTCTATCGAACGGAGCCTAAGTATGATTGTATCAATTATATTTAGACTTTCTCGGAAAAAAATATACATGAATTCAAAAAGATTATACACCGATGGCTATAACATTTGTGTCGGAAAAAAATTGGGCTAAATTTGATAACCTATTGAAAAATTCATTCAATTAAGTTTAAAGGTTAAATAAAATTTTAGGGACTAAAATAAATAATAATAATATTTATTAAAAATATTAGATTAAATTATAAAAAAGACAA
Source organism: Hibiscus trionum (assembly GCA_030270665.1). Taxonomy (NCBI): domain Eukaryota; kingdom Viridiplantae; phylum Streptophyta; class Magnoliopsida; order Malvales; family Malvaceae; genus Hibiscus; species Hibiscus trionum. The sequence goes on along the minus strand of BSYR01000021.1, from coordinate 1,592,642 downwards.
AATGACAAAAGATGCCCCTAACGTTTGCATGTTTTGTCATTTGCCCCCCTAATCTTTTTTTGGGTCCAAATATGCCCTCAACGTTTGCTTGTTTTGTCATTTGACCCCTTATTTTTTCTTTTGGTCCAAATATGCCCCCAATGTTTCATTCGTAGTCCAAATATGCCGTCAACGTTTCAATTTGGTCCAAATATGCCCCCGTTAGATGGAAACTGTCAGTCAACTGACGTTCAACAGCTGGTGCTGACTGGACTTGCCACGTATTAAGATCTGCTGATGCCACGTCAAATTTTTTTATAAGCCGTTGAACGTCAGTTGATTGACAGTTTACATCCAACGGGGGCATATTGGACTATGAATGAAACGTTGGGAGCATATTTGGACCAAAAGAAAGAATAGGGGGGCAAACGACAAAACAAGCAAACATTGGGGGCATATTTGGACCAAAAAAAAGAATAGGGGGCCAAATGACAAAACATGCAAACATTGGGGGCATCTTTTGTCATTTTGCCTATAAAAAATATAAAAATATATGAGTTGATTCGCAAACATTACGGGTACGACGTAATTTAAGATAAGATTACAACTTACAAGCAAGTTGTAATGCAGAATGCAATCTCATAACACACAATTCAATCAGTAATCTAAAATTACAAGCATAATCTTATATTTTGGTCCAATTTACTTTTCATTTTTATCATTTTAATCAAATATGTTACAAGCATTATTAAAAAGCATTATGTGAGTAACATTTTAAGTTTCGTGTTTTTTAACATTTAGATTCTATCATTTTTAGCCGTAAATGTCACATTTGATTCACAAGGATCACCTTCCCTGATTGTGCAAATGGAGGGTCATGATTTGATCAAGCATACATTAACCTGTGTGGTGCAGTGCAGGTGCTCCCCAGCAACCAACCTTTGGAAAGTTGACCCTACTCCCAGCCACTGGTGACAGACGTGAAAAAGCAAAGCTACCATTTCTTGTGATTTATAATAAACCCAAAAGAGGCTGATGTTGTGAGCCACCTCAAAGATTGGACCATATTGATTTCTTCAAACACTGGTTAACTTGTGCGCAGAAGCAACACTGAGACGGGTGATGGCTCAATACTCGAGAGGCCAGGCCAGACCAGTCTCCAGGCTCCAATGGATTACACAGAGAAGAACAACTGAACAGATGAATCAAAAAAGGGTTTCAAGTTTTGTTGTCCAATGGGGTGACTCAAGTTGCTGCCTTGCATGTTAAGCAAACATATCTCCACTGCCAAATCAAGATTTCTTAAGAATTCCCAGGCTTTTCAGTTTTCCCACCACCTTATATTCACCCTCATAAATCATAATTACTCAATCAACACCACCATTCCAGGCTTTGAACAAATGGAGGCAAGGTTGTTTTGTTTCCTGTTAGCTCTTCAAATGGTAAGCTGGAGTACTTGTGCAGCAACAAGCAGGCCTTTAGCACCAAATGAACCAGGTTAGCTGCTAGCTGCCCTTTTCTCCTCTTCTTACTTATCCACCATCACCAAAAGGATCGATCCTTATTTAGTTCATCATCATGTCATCACAGGGCGGAGACCAGAGTCTTTACAAGTTCCATCGAGTCCGAGTTCGAGCTCAAAAGAAATGGGTGGTGGTGCAGCCATGAACAAAGCGTATGCCGAAGTGGGGGTAGGCTCGAGTCCTCCGAGATGTGAAAACAAATGCTACGGGTGCATGCCGTGTGAAGCCATTCAAGTGCCGACCACTGCTACAAGCAAGCGCGGCCATGTGGGTCTGCAGTATACAAACTATGAGCCTGAGAGTTGGAAATGCAAGGTGTGGTCCTTCCTTGTATAGCCCATGAACTAAACCACAGTTGCCTTGAGCTCACCAAATTCCCTCTATTAGTTTGATTTAAACAATTTCCCATCGTCCATTTGTACAAAAACTAATTACTTCTTGTTGCATTGCTCTAGTTGGTGTATGGAAAATCTTAAATGCGTGAAAATTTAGATTATGGTACGGACAACCGAGGGAATAATGGTAAAAGGATTATGGAAAGTGAAACAAGGTTTTCAAACAATAATAAGATGGCACATCATCCTCAATCATATTAAAATAATATAGTGGACTCAATATTAATGATTTAATATTAAATATATTAAATAAACTCATTATATGTCCCATGGAAAAGCGGATGATATTCTTCCTAAGAGATACAAGTTTAAATCGCTTTGCTTATAAGGTGTATGCGCATTGTCTAGAGGTTAAGAATATGTATAAACAGATACTACATTGTAATCATCTTTAAACCATTAAAAAAATATTACATATATTAAGTGATACAAAGTCAAAACATATCAATTTTTCAAAAAAAAAGCCGGCGAATAATTTTTTTTTTACCTTTTTCGGTGACCCTTTTTACGACACTAAAAATTAAGTTTAAAGTTTAGGGTTATAGTTTAAGGAATTAGGAGTAAGATGTATTTTTAGGGTTTAGAATTTAAAATTTAGAGTTATGACTTATAATTTAATTTTTTTATTGTTGTGCCACACCTGGGAAGAAGCGAGGACAATAATCTCACATCAGAAAGAAAAAAGAAAGGTGTTGAGATATATAAACCGTAACGTTGCACTTCTTATCAAACATATCTTTTAGGGAGAGGATAATAACCTCGTGACAATTGAGACGGATTCCAGCTGAGTATAGATATTAACTCTTAGATATCTATTATCAGAATTTATTTTATTTTTGTGGATAATAAATTCATAGTAAAAATTCCCTAAATTTTCTAGGATTAAATAAATAAACAACTAAACAAAGTTGGGTAATTAATAAATCCTAATTATAAACATAATTAAGATTTAAACTTTATTTTCCATCAATAGATCAACAAAATGTATGGTAATGGGTAGAAAGGCAGAGACGAGGAGGAGACACGTAGGACAAAACAGGGCCCCACAAACAAGAAAACAACAAACGTTAGAAAGGACTGGTGGAGGTTTGGCTACTCCATATTTATATAAAAACAAAACACATTCTGCATTACGTAGGAAACCTGACCATTAAGGAATATGGTTTCCCCTCAAATTCACAGAAACCAAACGAACCCTTCAGATTCTCAAAACAATAGGAGTTTATAAGCATTTACGTATAGGCATAGCGGCAGGCCGGGAAAATCCTGTCGTTGCTTCAAGGAAACAGGGGGTGGGGAGAAGCCTTAAAACTTAAACCCCTGGCTCTTCTATCTCTCTGTTTCTCTCTTTTTCTCCAGATTTTCTCCTTTAATCCACATTAACCAAAAGCTATAACATTCTCTACGTTCTGCATTTCAATCATTTTCCCTAAAGGTTTGTTTTTTTGGTATTGGAGATGAACCAGCCTCCGGTTTCAAGGTACCTCTGTTTTTGTTTCTTCATTTTCTTGTTTTGGTTAAAATTTTGAAATTTCTGGGTATTTGGGTTATTTTGTTTTGGGTCAAGTATCAATAATCTGTTCATTTTTTTTATAAAAATCCAAACTTTCAGCTGAGCATTGTCTCTTTTGTCCATCCCCTCTTTTGACATTTGAATGTGGAGCTTTATTTGTTGTAAGCTGTAGTTTCTTAATATTAGTTATATCCTTATGTTTAATTTCCATTTGGTTTTTTCGAAAATCAGGGACTAAAGCAAGGAAGCAGTATTACGAGTGGAGCATCTCTTTTGTTTAACAGTTGTGTGCATTTTTGTTTTTTGTAAAAAGGAAAGAAAAATTTAAGTAAAGCTTGATTCTGAGAAGATGGCAAAGGGTAGGATAAGAAGAAAGCTCCGAAAGAGCCATCTTTATACCTTCTGTCTATATCAAGGTCCAAATGGAAAGGGAGGACAGGCCGTGGGAGGGCCTGGATTCTCAAGAATTGTGCATTGCAATGTACCTGTGCAAAGCGAAAGACCTTTTAAATATCGATCGAATGACATATCGACGACCAAGTATAGTTTTATCACTTTCTTACCAAAAGCTTTGTATGAACAATTCAACCGAGTTGCGAATTTGTACTTCCTCGGATGCGCAATTGCTTCCGTTACACCCCTTTCGCCGTTTTCTGCCTTGAGCATGATTGCACCATTGGCCTTTGTCGTAGGGCTAAGCATGGCGAAGGAAGCTTTGGAGGATTGGAAAAGGTTTATGCAAGATATGGAGGTTAATAGTCGGAAAGTTAAGGTTCATACGGGGGAAGGCGCTTTTGGTAAAACGGCATGGGAGAAGGTTCAGGTCGGAGATGTGGTGAGAGTGGAGAAGGATCAGTTCTTTCCTGCTGATCTGATGCTAGTGTCATCGAATTATGAGGATGGAATCTGTTATGTGGAGACCATGAATTTAGATGGTGAAACAAACTTGAAGGCAAAGAGAGCTTTGGAGGTGACCTTGGATTTGGATGAGGATGAGGATTTCAAGAACTTCAAAGGAATGATTAAATGTGAAGATCCAAATCCTAGCCTTTACACCTTTGTTGGTAACCTTGAATATAATGACCAAGTTTATGCTCTTGACCCTAGCCAAATTCTCCTTAGAGATTCGAAACTGCGGAATACAGCATACATCTATGGGATTGTGATTTTCACTGGCCATGATAGCAAAGTCATGATGAACTCCACCAAGTCACCTTCCAAGAGGAGCAGAATAGAAAAGAAAATGGATTATATAATATATGTTCTTTTCAGCGTCCTTCTGGTGATCTCATTGATCAGCTCTTTTGGCTTTGCCGTGGAAATAAAGTACAGTATGCCAGAGTGGTGGTTTTTGCAACCCCAGGAAGCAGACGACTTCTATAATCCCGGAGAGCCTGTAACATCAGGGATTAGCCATATGGTGACTGCCCTCATGCTTTATGGATATTTGCTACCTATTTCTCTTTATGTTTCAATTGAGGTGGTGAAGGTTTTGCAAGCATCCTTTATTAATCAAGACATACACATGTATGATGAAGAAACCGGGATTCCTGCTCAAGCTCGAACATCAAATTTGAATGAGGAGTTGGGACAAGTAGATACAATCCTTTCAGATAAAACTGGCACTTTGACATGCAATCAGATGGATTTTCTAAAATGTTCCATTGCTGGTATTGCATATGGTTTGAGCACTAATGCTGTTGAACTTGCTGCTGAAAAACAGATGGCTAATGACCTGGAGGGTAAAGTTGAACTTGATACTGTTGTCAGTTATAGTGAAAAGGATCTTCAATCTTCCATAAAAGGGTTTAATTTTGAGGACAGCCGCCTCATGAACGGGAAATGGTTGAAAGAGCCTACAGTAGAAAGCATCGTGTTATTTTTTCGAATATTAGCTGTTTGTCACACTGCCATCCCTGAGCTGAATGAAGACACCGGCATTTATACATATGAAGCAGAGTCACCCGATGAAGGAAGCTTTCTGGTTGCAGCCAGAGAATTTGGTTTTGAGTTTTTTCAAAGAACTCAATCAAGCGTGCTTGTTCGCGAAAAATATACAGCTTCTGGAAAACCAATTGACAGGTTGGAATACCAAATGCACATTGTTTGTTCTCCTTACTAAGCCCTCCTGAATTTCCTTTGTTTCGAGTATCTTAATGGTCCGGTGTGCATCTTGTAGGGAATACAAAATTCTGAATGTGTTGGAATTTACCAGCAAAAGAAAGCGGATGACAGTTATCGTAAGGGATGAAGATGGGCAGATTCTTCTCATGTGTAAAGGTGCTGACAGGTTAGTCTCTCTGTTGTACCTTGAGCTCACCAGGGTGTGCACAAGGTAGCCTACACCTGTGTTTGCAGTCAATGGCCTGATGATATGTGTTCGATTTGCTGTTTCTCCTTTTGTCACAGCATTATCTTCGATCGGTTGGCAAAGGATGGAAGATTTTACCAGGGAGATACCACTAAGCATTTGAATGAGTACGGAGAAGCTGGATTGCGTACGTTGGCACTGGCTTATAAAAAGCTCGAGGAGTCCGAGTATTCTGATTGGAACACTGAATTTCAGAAAGCAAAAACATCCATTGGGGCTGATAGAGATATAATGCTTGAAAAGGCTGCGGAGATGATGGAGCGGGATTTGATTCTCATTGGTGCTACTGCTGTGGAGGACAAACTGCAGAAGGGGGTATGTCTTATCCTTTCCCGCTTTCTCTAAGAAACTTCTCTTCGGTTTAGTTCAACCTGCTTTAAGTTCTCTTCATATCAGGTACCCAAATGTATCGATAAACTTGCACAAGCCGGTCTGAAGCTATGGGTTCTGACAGGGGATAAGATGGAGACTGCTATAAATATAGGGTCTGTCTCTTGTTGTTTCTCATCGTTATTTCCTCTACTAATGGAAACCTGAAAGGCCTAAAGTTTCTCTTTGTGATGCAGATTTTCTTGCAGTCTGCTAAGACAAGGCATGAAGCAGATATGTATTACAGTGATCGATTCAGATGACAGAGCGGTACGCCTTTCTCTGTAAAGGAGGGCATGACTTTTTCTTTAGGAAATTGATAGCATTTGATGTTAGACTTGTGCTGCTTTTTTGTTACTGATCAGGAAGTTAAGGGGGCCATATTGAAGCAACTTAACAATGGTTCACAAATGATCAAAGAAGAAAAAGATCCACATGCTGCATTTGCATTAATCATTGATGGAAAGACTCTTGCATATGCCTTGGAAGATGATATGAAACAACATTTCTTAGACTTAGGAGTTCAGTGTGCATCTGTCATATGCTGTCGTGTGTCTCCCAAGCAGAAGGCACTAGTAAGATTTCTTTTCTACCACTCCTATAATTTTCTAACTTCCTAATGGATTACGTCAGGTGGTATTCCTGGGTGTGTATTCTATGTATTTAGCAAATCTTTTTTGGCACCAGGTAACAAGATTAGTAAAGCAAGGAACTGGGAAGACAACCTTAGCAATTGGCGATGGTGCAAATGACGTTGGAATGATTCAAGAAGCCGATATCGGAGTTGGCATCAGTGGTGTGGAAGGTATGCAGGTTGGTAACTCACTCCTACAGTTGCAATACATTCCTCTAATTATAGTTGCAAACGAATCTTTTGTTTAGTTTTATATTTCAGGCTTTATCTGTACTATCTCAACTGCTGCTATTTCCCTTTTGCAGGCTGTAATGGCTAGTGACTTCTCTGTTGCCCAGTTTCGTTTCTTGGAAAGGCTTCTTGTTGTCCATGGACATTGGTGTTATAAGAGGATTGCACAGATGGTAATAAAGAGGGATTGTGTGCATTAATGTTTCACTTTCTTGCTTTTTTAATGCTTGGTATTTTGGATTCAGATTTGCTATTTCTTCTACAAGAATATAGCATTCGGCCTCACCCTCTTCTACTTCGAGGCATTCACGGGCTTCTCCGGACAATCAATTTACGATGACTGGTACATGTTGTTGTTCAACGTTGTTCTTACCGCATTGCCTGTGATCTCACTTGGAGTTCTTGAGCAGGATGTTTCTTCTGAGGTCTGCTTAGAGGTTAGTTTGTAAATGCTTCTTTCAACATCAATTCAACAATGTTACGGTTTAGGCTTCACTTGTAAGATTTTGCCTCCACATTTCTGTTGCAGTTCCCTGCAATATATCAACAAGGACCTAGGAATTTGTTTTTCGACTGGTATAGGATACTCGGGTGGATGGGAAATGGTCTATTGGCATCTCTCATCATTTTCATCCTCAACATTGTCATCTTCTATAACCAAGCTTACCGTGTCGGAGGCCAGACCGCCGATATGGCAGCCTTGGGTGCAACAATGTTCACTTGCATCATTTGGTCTGTCAACATCCAGATTGCGCTCACAATGAGCCACTTCACATGGATCCAACATACCACGATATGGGGTAGCATTATCGCTTGGTACCTATTTCTCGCAATTTACGGCATGCTACCTCCTGGTATCTCTGGAGATGCCTACAAAATTCTAGTGGAAGCCCTTGCTCCGGCACCCATGTATTGGACAACCACCCTCTTGGTTGCAATCACTTGTAACCTCCCTTACATGGTTCATATAGCTTACCAAAGATGTTTCGAGCCGATGGATCATCACATCATCCAAGAGATCAAATGCTATAGGAAAGACGTCGAGGATCAACACATGTGGACGAGGGAACGATCGAAGGCGAGACAGAAAACCAAGATCGGGTTCACCGCACGTGTAGAGGCAAAGATCAGGCAAATTCGAGCCATGATGCATAAAAAACAATAGCCTTTTTTTTGAAGATTTTTAGGGGTCCTTTTTTTCTATTACTATCCATTTATTGATCTCTTTAGATTATGAATCTCATTGGTTTTACTGGGGCTATTGTACTGAATGTACACTACTTCACACGTAAAAACAAATCCTTAGCCTGTGGAAAATAGTCTGTGTAACTCTAAGAATGTACAATGTTGAAAAACTGTTGATGTAAGAAGAACAAAGAGGATATGAAGCAAACCATCTTCCTCGTTTTAAACCACCAGTCACTTGTTTCATGTTTTCTTCTTGTACCTCTAAATCTTTATTATTTTATTAAACATACTTTTTATATATACTTTTAATTCATGGCAGTATTTTTTCACAGCAAGATGATGATAAATGTGTGTTTTTGATAGTATTCTACATCTTTTTACTTTTAGCTTGGTGATGGTTAACCAAACTACTACTACGGTTCGTAGGTTATGTTCCGAGTGTAATTAGACACATTATATTTAGACTTTCTCGTCTAATTACACTAAAAACATAACTTACTGATGAACCGTACTAATATTTTGGTTAACCATGAACACAGTTAGATAAGCACATAGCTATACATAAGATTCAGAAAATTTTCTTATTCAAGAATTTTGGGGAAAGGGAAAAAAATCCCAAACCCCAAGTCCTTGTCAGCATCATTGACATAGTAAAAACACAGACCACAGGAAAAGAAAAAGAGTAGGGAAGTATCAGGTCCAACCATAGAAAACTTGGGTGTAAGTGTCCTTGATCCACCTGAAGCTCTTCCTTAGAGACCCTTTCATCTTGCCTGGGACTGCATAAACCTTGTAGCCAGCAACCCTTTTCTTCCTCTGCAACTCAGGGTCATTAAAGCTCCAACTTTTTGAAGAAGAATATGAGGCAAGAGAGCTTTTGGTTTTCTTGATCTTGACCTCTTTGGCAAGCTGATTGGGTTGGACATGAACAGAACTGGCATAGCTTGCACTGTAACACCTCAAGTCTTGCATGTTGGTAGGCCCTCCTCTTCCTCCTCCTCCTCCATGGTAACTCTCCATCTGCATCCCCCCATCTCTGCATGATTTGGATCTGAAATCCTCCATCCAATTGCGGAGGGAATATGTGGCGGTGGTGAAGGAGAGGACTGAGGAGTAGATATTGGTTTTATTTGTGGAGTTGTTGAATTTTGGTGATGATGCTATTGGTGTATGCCCTGATTAATCTGGACCGATTTAGTATTTGTGGGTGAGTCTCTTAACAGTATACAAGGACTCGAATTCGAGACATGCTTAAATAATATAGACTGCTTACCACTAGGACCAACTCCGTTGGTATAGTTCTTTATTTTTTTCATATGCAGTATACATATGTCATTCAAAGTTGAAGGACTTGACTCGGACTTGAAAATAGATCTACTAATTAGTTATTTGAATTTTCATTTTATAACTTAAACTTAATTTTTTTTAATCGAATCGAATTTTATCCGAGAGTGATAAGAGACGTGACATTTTCTACTTTGGATATACAAGTTACATGACATGGCCATGGGGTAGCTACTTCTGAATGTGATGCCCAACTTCCATGTGATGATGCTTCATGTTTGACAAGTAAACGGTTTCAATAACCCAAACGGATTTCCTTTTATACCGGAGAAATCAGATGCATTTGATCTTGAAATTTGATTGGGAATTGATAGATTGTCCAAATTTTACAGCATTTTTAATTGCAGTTGATGTATGCTGAGAAATTTTCCGATGACAAAAGACGAGATTGATACAATTTTACAGACGTTAAGTATTTAATGATATGGTATTAGACATGACAAAAGATGAAATTAATACAATTTAAAAGTTTTTTGATGAGATTAAAAAGAATACACAAATTTTGTAAATAGATAATTTTTTTTAAAAAAACAATCCCAGAAACCATATACAAAGGTTTTTGATAAAAAAAAAACCATATACAAAGGTTTTGGGTAGTTCTGCTGTGAGGCGGTTAATATACGGCTAATATACGAAGTGACCGATTAAATAGGTGACCGGTTAAACATAACAAAATAGGTAAAATTACCTATTTTGTTGATAAGAGTATCAATATATCCAGTAAAATTACTTATTTTGTTGATAAGAGTATCAACATATCAAGTAAAATTACCTATTTTGTTGATACTTTCGAAAGTATCTATACTTTTCTAAAAGTATCGATACTTTTTTTAAAAAACAATGTAACCGGTTGCAATGTGGCTCGAAAGTATCGATACTTTTAAAAAAGTATCAACAAAAAGTATCGATACTTTAATACTACATAATATGTTGATACTCTTATCAACAAAATAAGTAAATTTTTACCTATTTTGTTATACTATACTTTTTTAAAAAAGTATGAATACTTTTAAAAAAGTATAGATACTTTCGAAAGCCTCACCAGCTTAAACTTTAATAACAAAATAGGTAAAACGCTATCGAATATGTTGATACTCTTATCAACAAAATAAGTAAAATTTTACATATTTTGTTATACTATACTTTTTTTAAAAAAATGATACTTTTAAAAAAGTATAGATACTTTCGAAGGCCCCATCAGCTTAAACTTTAATAACAAAATAGGTAAAGCGCTACCGAATATGTTATACTCTTATCAACAAAATAAATAATTTTACCGATTTTGTTATCGTGGGATTTCCAAGGCCCCATCAGCTTAAACTTTAATACTACCTAATATGTTGATACTCTTATCAACAAAATAAGTAAAATTTTACCTATTTTGTTATTCCTACCGATAACTTAAGTTTGTCAGTTACTAATTTTTTTTAATATTTTTTAATTTTTCTACCGGATACATTATTTTAAATCAACATATCCGGTAGCGCTTTACCTATTTTGTTATTTATCTTACAATTTTTCGGTAATACCGTTTCTTAGCCGTATATTAGTCCGCCTTACATTAGAAGCTCCCTTTTATAACCCTTTTCTACTACAACTTTGCAACTATTTCCACCTTTTTCTTTTGGTATAGCTTTAAATTTCATCCCTCAACTTTATAAGAAGTAAGAAATTAGTCCTTCTATTTCAGTGCGTCAGAATATGGTCTTGTACTATATAAAATTTGAGAAATTACTCCAATTAGGTTACCTAATTAGGTAATAATAATATTGTTAAAACATGCCAATAAATCATTGATCTCAAAATTAATAGGCCATATTTGGCAATTAGCGGATAGCGGAATATATTAGCTGGATAGCATTAGCTGATTTAATTAGCGGATTGGATTAGTTGATTGTATAAAAGTGTTTGATAAAATTAACTGATAGGTGATAGCTGTTTGATTATTTGAACAAGAAAAATGACATAAAGACACAGTTATATTCAATACTTGTTTGAATAATTTATTAGTTATTATTATTTTGTGTCAATTAATATTAATTATATTATGAAAAATAATTTTTTAATGTCATTACTAAACATATATGAAAGATGTATATATTGTTTTAATTTGTGAAATTATATTTTTAATATAATTTTAATAATTATTAAATTTTGATGTATATATTAATTTCTTATTTATAAAATTATAATTCAAATATAATTTTATTAATTATTAAATTTATATGTATATATATATTAATTTATTATGAAATCAATTTTTAATTTTATTAGTTATTCAAATTTATGTTATATAAAAAGTTATAATTATCAAGGACAAAAGAGTCTTTACAAGTCTTTTACTCAAACCTCTAACTCAAAAAGCTCTTAAAGTGAGCTTTTTCAAAATGAGAGGTTTCACCACATCTCGCTATTACAATTATCTATTTACCAAACATCTAAGTTAGCGGATTTGACTGGTCAAACCTTTAAAAATGCTTCAAACATCTAAATTTAACAATTTATATAAAAAATTAATAATTCACCAATTCAAATGTACCTCAAATTTGTTTTCATGCATGGAATGATGGAAATGATATGTTAAAAGTGAATGGGGCTAAAAAACAACCTAGCAACATTTTAAATTTGCTCTTTGTAGCACGCTATTTTTTTCTCTCTGTAGCACGTTGTTTTTCTGCCTTTGTGGCACGCTGTGTTTCTTGGTGTAGTTGTTTTTCTGCTCTTGTGGCACGTTGTCTTCTTTTTTCGGTTATCTGGTTCTTGTTCATCTTTTAGATCTCTTTCTGTTTTCTCTGGTCACGGCAGATGTGGAGGTTGACTTGGCACGATTGGCTTTGGACTCTAGGGAGGAGGAAGTTTTGTCCCTTGATCAGGACTGCCAAGATCTGTCGCCAACGTATGTCTTTTGCTTCGTGGGATCTTTCCTAACGAATAATGTCATCCATTTTGTATCCATGCGCTCAACATTAGCAAATCTCTGGCATCCGGTGGGGCGCATTTCGATATCAGATCTAGGAGAGGGTCGTTTTCTTTTCCGGCTGTATACGGCTATGAATACGGACATATAAGAGGCTGGTGGTCCGTGGAACTTTAATTCTCACTTGATAATCCTGCATCGATTACTTCCGGGCGAAGATCCCACTTTGGTCCCTCTCAATTCGGTGAATTTCTGGATCTTGGTTCATAACGTCCCGCATGGTTTCGTCTCGGAACGGGTTGCATCATCGATTGGTAATTTTTTAGGCTCTTTCCTTGAATAAGACTCGCTGGATATTTCTCTCGGGTACAAGGGCATCATGCGGATTCGGGTAAAGATGGATATTCGAATCCCATTGAAGCGCAGGAAAAAGCTTAGGCTCATGAATGGCATGGATCATTACGTCTGTTTTGAATACGAACGTTTAACTCTCTTTTGCTTCATATGTGGTTTACTGGGACATGGCGAGAGTTTTTGTCCACTACGAACAGTAAAAGAGCCATCTGAGATAGTATTCGGTTGGGATATTTCTTTACGGGCAACTCCCCGTCGGCGTCAACAACCGGAGAGTAGATGGTTGCGCGAGGAATGCGCGCTCGCACCTCATCTAAGCATCAATTCAGGTGATTCTAATAAAGAGAACGCAATTTCAGGCACCCCTACAGTAACGTGTAATCCGGCAGGTATTTTGCTGTCTGCTAATTATGGGAAAAAATTATCTCCTAGACCAGCTGGGTCTCCCCCGGGCTCCTTGTTTCAAAGGCTCATACTAGAACCCATTGTGGGCGGGTTACAGCCTGGAATGGATACCCAAATGTTCCTGGCAGATGAGAATTGCCCTTTGGAAAATTTGGACAGTGCTAAACGTCCTCGTGTCCTAAATTCTACACCAAGTGTTTCTGCTCTAGCTGATTCTAGTGGTGTCTCTTCCTCTACATCGGCTGACCTGTCGACTCAGGTTCGCCGGTCATCATGAAACTTATAAGCTGGAACGTTCGGGGTTTGGGCAAACCTCGAACAGTGGGGCGTCTCCGGCAGAAGTTGTGAGACGAGAACCCTGTTTTATTTTTTCTTATTGAAACTAAAGTTCAAGAATCAAAGATGGCTGGTATTAGAAGGAAGTGTGGTTTCCCTAATGGCATCGATGTAAGTGCAGTAGGACGAAGTTGAGGTCTATCGATGGGATGGAAGAACTGTTGCACTGTTTCTCTCCGATCTTATTCTGCTAGACACATTGACGTGTTGATAAATGACGACTCGGAGGGCAATCAGTGGCGTTGTACTGGCTTTTATGGACATCCAGAGGAACAACATCGGGGGGAGTCGTGGGATCTGCTTAGGACATTGGATGATATGCCACAAACTCCTTGGGTGGTCATTGGTGATTTTAAGGAGATCGTTTTGTCGTCAGAAAAGCAAGGGGGGCGAGATCGGCCGGCGCGCCAAATGGAAAATTTTCGTCCTGCATTAAGTGATTGTGGCCTTGATGACTTAGGTTTCACGGGTTCCTGGTTTACATGGGAGAAAGGGAGGTTTTCGGCAACCAATATAAGGGAGAGTTTAGATAGAGGCGTTGTGAATCCTGCTTGGTGGGAGATGTTCCCGGATTTTCAGCTTGCTCATCTAGCGCACTCTTTCTCTGACCACTGCCCAATTTTGCTCAATACTGGTTTTGGCAGTGCGTCACATGAACGTACTTGGCAGTTTCGCTTTGAAGCAGCATGGTTGTTGGAGGATTCATGTGAACCAGAGGTTCAAAGGTTATGGTTATCATCCACGGGAGACTTTCTTGAACGGTTGCAGCATGTTAAAAATGGTCTTGACCGGTGGTTCAAAAGGGTGAGGAGGGACAAGGGCCTAACGATTGCAGACCTGAAGGTGAAACTTGAAAGCTTAAATGAGCAAGTCCCCTCGGATGAGGTGTTGGGTGAGATTGTTGAAACCAAGCTGGCAATGAATTTAGAGTTGGATAAAGAAGAGCTCTATTGGAAGCAACGCGCCCGATCCAATTGGTTAAAGCATGGCGATAGGAACACGTTTTTCTTTCATAGACGTGCCTCTCAACATAAATGGAAAAATAAGGTTAAATCACTGGAGGCTGCGGACGGTGAAATCTTCTCTGGTGATGATGAAATGCTTTCTGTGGCCACAAACTACTTTAGCGAATTATTTACTTCAAATGGAGTGGGGGATTGTTCAAGAATTCTGAATGGGATTAATTCCAGTGTGACTGATTTAATGAATACCAGCCTCTCTAAGGGCTACACTGTTGAGGAAATTTGGGAAGCGGTCAAATCAATGAATCCGCTCAAAGCTGCAGGTGAGGACGGTCTAGGGGCTTTGTTTTATCAGAGGTTTTGGCACATTGTTGGGCAAGACACTACCAGTTTTTGCATATCGGTTTTGAAACGTGATTGCCCGATGTCTGCTATCAATCAGACTAGAATTGTCCTCGTTCCAAAGGTTGATAATCCATCGGGTATGTCAAACTTTCGCCCTATAAGCCTTTGCAATGTTTTATTCAAAATTGTCTCGAAAGTGTTGGCAAATAGACTACAGAATGTTCTTCCTTATTGCATTGATGAATCTCAGAGCGCATTTGTACCAGGGCGCCTTATTACTGATAATGTTTTGGCGGCTTATGAGATTATGCATTATATGCGCACGAAGAAGGGTGGTAAGAAAGGCTATTTCGCTACGAAACTGGATATGTCCAAGGCGTATGACCGTGTTGAATGGCAGTTTTTACAGAAGGTGATGACTAAAATGGGCTTCGATGAGGATTAGATTTCCCTTTTGCTGGATTGCATATCTCCCGTCTCCTATTCCGTGATTCTAAATGTTAAGGTTGGAGGAGTCTTTCATCCTACGAGAGGGTTGAGACAGGGGGATCCGATTAGCCCTTATCTCTTCCTTATTTGTGGCGAGGGTCTCTCTTCCCTCCTTAGACAACATCCCTCCGATATAGGTTATAAAATAGCACGAGGAGCTCCTTCCGTCTCCCACTTGTTTTTTGCTGATGACAACATTATTTTTGGCGAAGCTTCAATTCTGTGTGCATCTACTTTGAGGGATATTTTTATGTTTTATGAGAATAGCTCGGGACAGTGTATTAATTACGACAAATCAGGCATCTTTTTCAGCGCGAACGTGATAGAGGAGAACAAACAAGATGTGTGTCGCATTTTGAGGATTCGAAATGCTATATGCCCTGAGAAATACTTGGGCCTGCCAATTGTTGTTGGTAGGAACAAGAAGAAGGCTTTCCTTGCATTACGGGACAGGTTAATAGCTTGTATTAATTCTTGGAGCTCCCGGGTTCTATCGCAAGGGGGTAAGGAAGTTTTTATAAAGTCAATACTCCAAGCAATCCCTACATATATTATGAGTTGTTTCCTCCTTCCTAAGACTTTTTGTAGAGGAATAGAGTCAATTTTGGCACGTTTCTGGTGGCAGAACTCTAAAGACAAGCGAGGAATTCACTGGTGCTCTTGGTCTGAGCTATGTTCTCTCAAGGAAGACGGCGGGATGGGGTTCCGAGACATGAGTAAATTTAATGTGGCATTGTTAGCCAAGCAAGGATGGCGTTTGATAAACAATCCTATGTCCCTTATAGCGCGTCTGTTTCAAGCCAAATACCATCCATCTTCTACCTTTCTTAACTCGAATATTGGCTCAAATCCCTCATATACATGGAAAAGTATATGGTGTGCAAGGGGTTTGTTGGAGAAAGGGTTGCGTTTCAAAATATAATTTATAATTTTAACCGATTCGTACCTGATGAAAGCCGGGTTCACGAGTCAAGCCAATACCAAGCTCTGTCAAGCAAGAGTAGACCCTGGAATCCCTTCCATAGAGATGAGGATAGCGTTTTGTACAGGAATCGAAACCTTTTTGCCAAAGCTTCTAGAGGATAACTTATAGCAAAACTTGCTCCACCAAATGCCATTCAGAATCTGAAATCCTGTTCTGCTCATAAATCTCCTTGTAAGAGATAGAGGTGGTCGGAGTCATACCCACCAAAGAAGTGACCGAAACAAGGACATTGTGGGATAAAAGTGAGGTTGAGAGAGCTCAAGGGTCAAATTAATATTTTGTTTAAAGTTTAGGGATCAAATTAGAAATTAACCCTTTTGATTAACGTCCCACGTCATCAAACTAACCCCGTTAACAGCACAATGACCAAAATAAAACAGATCGAAAACGTAAGTGGCAAGAATAACCTTTTTTTTTCAAAATGAGTGACCAAAATAGAACACGGCCCAAACAAAAAGGACCTCTCGTAAAGTTTATGTTTGTGTGATAATGTATGCATGTTGTATGTCTTTGGGTGAAAATCATGTTTGGATGATTAAATGAGGCTAAAGGTTCAAGTCATAAAATCTGCTCAGAAACGAATTTATGTATGAGCATCAAGTTTGAAAATTCGCCATAAATTCCATAAAAATAATTAGGATGTGAGGTATACATCGTTAGAAACGTGAGTTTGTCTAATTTCTTTTAGAACAAACGAAAAATGATTTTGATTTGTATTTTAAAAGATATGTGTGTTTTTTAGTCTTAAAAGGTTAGAAAATCTAGTAGCAGAATTTTTACAAAACTGTTTAGCACAAGCTAAATCAGAAAGTAAACCTTATATTTTTTATAACCGTGCGGAAGTTTAGTTTCTTTTAAAACAAACAGTGCTCGATTTCGAATTATATATTAAGAGATATTAATTTTTGAATGAGCGAAGATCAGAATGCAAGGTAATAGTCTGTCTTCGAAAAACAGACGTGAGTGCGACTTCAAAAATACACCATAAATCGTACGAGTTAAATTATGAGGTGAAATTTATATGGTTGAAAAGATTATCGAGTCTAATTTCTTCTAGATCAAACGAAATATTATTTGGACCTGTGAATTGTTAGTTACGTATTTTTCTTTAAAGGTAACACAAGATGCCATATTTCCATTATCAATATTTTAGTCATTTTTAAGGTTAATTAGAGGTTAAAAATCTCTTAACAATATTAGAAGTTTGAAAAGATTAAAAGGGTTTTATAAAGTTTAAATGACTAAGATATTCGATCAAGCATAATACACACTCTATTAAGTAAGTTAAAACGAGTATGAGACTTGAATGTCATTGTTAGATATATGTGATTATATGTTTGATTGGTATTTGTGATTATATAATTGATGTTATGTTTGTGCGCAGCCTTCGGGCTTTAACTGGCAGTCATGTGTAGCGTTTGGGAAAATACTTCGGACACCCGAGATTACTAATTAGCGGCTATGTGTGGCGCTCTAGAAAATACTTCGGACACCTGAAATCATTTGACTAGCAGTCATGAGTGATGCGGGACTATCCGGATACCCGATATTTGAGCACTGTGCAATTTGATAAGTTTGACAATTTGACAAGTCTAGCAAATTTGATATGCAAGTGATTTGATTATAGTAATTGTGATGACTCATAATTTAATTATTCAATACTCATGCCATTCTTCTATGTATACATTTTATTTGCATGCTTATATTTATGAGCATCATCGACGAATGACTTTCAGTATCTTATGTATAGAGTACAACATTTTATGTGTACAACCTTACTTGTGTTTTAAGGGTCTATAACTCAGTTACCATTTTGATTATTTTAACTATTTTAATATACGATGGCATTAGAGCTCCACCTATTTTGAACAACTACTTTTATTATTGTTTTAATGTAAATTATTTAATAACATTTTTCGTATTTAAAAATATATTTTATCGGTTTAAAAATATTTAAAAATTTATTGGGTTGCTACAGTGACATGATGTAGCACATTTATCTTCGGATACTCTATATTGAAGATTAAGGTGTTTCAGCCTGACAATGACTACTACTTGTATTTTTTAATTATATATATAATTTTTAAAATTTAAATATTTATTACTGTAGTCCACAATCTCTAATTAAAAAATTTATTTAATCTAAACATTAACGAGACTTAATGTCATAATTGAGATTTTAATGATAGTTTAGTTTTTTTAATATTTGTTACTAAGGGTTCATTTTTCAATACTTGTTGTTTGTGACTCATTTTTTTCAATACTTGTGATCAGAGGTTTAAAATTTTCTCAATATTTGTTAATAGGGGTCTACTCTTAAAATTCATTTTTTAATATTTGTTATTAGGTCCAATTTTTCAATACTTGTTATTTAATGCCTATTTTTTTCAATAATTTTTATTAGAGGCTCATTTTTTCCTGATATGTGTTATTATGACCTACCTTAAAATTCTTTTATTCAATATTTGTTATTAGGGGATTGCTCTTAATTTTTTTTTTCAATATTTATTATTATGGGTCTAAATTGTTCAATACTCGTTATTTTTTGTCCAAATATTTTTAATACTTGTTATTTCAGGTTCAAAATTTTTAATACTTGTCATTAGAGACACATTTTTTCGAATATTTATTATTAGAGGCATAGGGACTACTCTTAAAATTCAATTTTTTCAATATTTTTTTGGGCCAAATTTTTTCAATAATTGTTATTAGAGGCCCAATTTTTTAATATTTATTATTAGAAGCTTATTCTTAAAATTCATTTTTTTAAAATATTTATTATTATTGGCGTGCTCTTAAATTTATTAGTTTTTAATATTTATTATTAGAGAATACTCTTAGAAAATATTTTTTTCAATATTCGTTATTAAGGGTATATTTTTTCAGTTTGCCCTAGGCCTCCAAATTATAAGGATTGGTCCTGATTCTATATATCAAACTGGAAGGGCTTGCTTCTTAATGTTTGTAAAACAGAGTTATGAAATTCATACCTATAATTCTTTATTTCTCGAGAAACATTCAAATGAAACAGAGAACACATGAATGATAACTTGATTTGAAGCAAAGAAAAAAAAAACATGAAAAATATACATTAAAATATGGATTATTATCATATACACTGGTGGTGAAAATTAAAAGTTTTTATAAGCACCTTAGTTTTAGGGTTTAAGGTTTTAGTTTAGGGTGTAGGTTTTAGGGGTTTAGGTGTAGGGGTTTAGAATTTAAGGATAGTGGTTAACATTTATGGTTTAGGGTTATAATTCAGGGTTTATAAGTTAAAGCCTAAACCCTAACCATATTACCCTAAAAACTAAACTCCAACCTCTAAACCTTAAATTCTAACCAATATCCTTAAATTCTAAACCCCTACACCTAAACTCCTAAACCTTAAACTGACCCTAAACCTTAAAACTAAGGCGCTTGTGAAAATTTTCCGTTTCAACCGACTTAGATATAAATCCTTAAAATATTAGGGGAAAAAAGAGAGAGAATGAAGCATAATAGCTTCAAAAGAAAACCAACACAAAAAAATTCTCAAATAACGACGTTTGATTAAATTTAAAAATAAATCTTAAATGCTCATTCCCTTGTGTCCTGGTGACAAAAGTAGATGTTTATTATTTTTTGGGACCCGAATTTGAGTAAGTATGTTTGAATTGTGTAATTCAGACTTTTTAGTTGTATTTGAATTGTTTTAAATTGTATAATTTTGTAAAAAAAAATACAAATTTGTCTCGAGTACCTAGTTATTACGGGTCGGGACACGAGCCAACTTTTTAACTACCCAAAGATTTAGGTACCCGGTTGTGAACACCCCAACATGTCACGTCATCAAACAATCGAGAATTAACGATTTAATGACCAAAATATAACAAATTAATAACGTAAGTGACCAAAACATTACTTTTTAAAACCAATGAGCAAAAATAAAAACTTATAAAACAAAAGTGATCATTATGTTAATTACTAGATATTTTTAGTCTGAAAAATTAATTGTATAAGAGCTTAGATTTAGGATTTATAGATTTAGTGGATGAGTTTTGAATTTAAGAGGTGTGGTTAAAATTTAGAGTTTAGGATTATACTTTATGATTTAGAGGTTAAAACCTAAATCTCTAATTGTATCACCCTAGAAACTAAACTCTAAATTCTAACACTAAACTTTAAATTCTAATCGTAAACCATAAATCCTAAACCCATACTCTTAAATCATTAAATCTTAAACCGAATTCTTAACAATTAAGGCGATTTGTGCATAAATATTTTCTCATTTTTTTGAATATGCTGGTGTGATACAATATAATATCTATTCAATTTTTTTAGTTTTTTTTTAATAAGGCATACACATAGTACAAAACTGATGCTCAAACCTAAATCACTTGGATGAATTACATTATCTTTTACTATTGGTAAAAAAAGGAGCGAGCAGATATTTTCTCATTTTATATACCCACTTTTGAGCTAAAAATACTTTTAACTTCAAAATCCAACCTTTTTTTTGAAAAACACTACCGCACCGCACATGGTCCGAGTTGTTGTTACAGTTAGTTAACTGCTTCGCAAAATTATCCAAATTTCAGTTTTATTTTATGGAGTTTAGATCAAATTAGCAGAGCAAAGTGAAGAAAGTGCAGAAGCGGGATAACGCCGACAAGACTATTGAACCACCGGCAATAGCAGTTAATCCCAGCTATTGTCGCTGGACGCAATCAATCTCCACCGTTCATCAGCAATGCCACCGATGTTTTCCTCCGATAGCCATTCAAGCCGGGCGCAAATACCCGAATTTGGATGAGTACTACCAGAAAACGCCGGCAAGTTCTGGGACAAATCTACAAACGCCATAAAAACAGGGTCTTTGCCTTCTCTTTTCTTTTTTCGAGCGTGTTCGGAAAACCCTTTTCTGAAATTCTGTTTTGATACAACATTTTCTGGGAAAATTTACTATGAAAGGTTTTTGTCCGTTCCAATTTGTTTCGTTTCAAAAGGATACGTATATTACATGGTTTTTGAGTTTGATTGTTATGTTGTGTTTTACAGGTACACTTTATGCTTCATTGTTTCTAAAGTAATGTTATATTACTTGTTAGTTCAAATTTAATATGGTTTCATTTCATTTTCATGGTGCTTAATTGCAAGGTTATTCGCTAATTTATGTAATTGAATGACCATCGTCTTCCGGTCGGTTGGATGCGGAGCTGGTAATGCAATATTTTTGCTTGTTGCAGCATACCCCAAACTTTATGTTCAAGCTTGTGATATCTCACCTCATGCAGTCGCGCTTGTTAAGGTTTACAACCTTTGCTTACCATGAATACTCGGAACATAGTTTCTATTTTGCTTATTTAAGAAGTTCAAATATCTGTTTGTGGCCTCATCGAACATTTCTGGCTTAGTACAGCAGATTTCTTGCTTGTATGCTTAGTAATGTTGATAACATTATTAGTCACAGTAATTGTTAAGTTTACAATAGTGTTCAGCATGTGAAGAGGAACAGGTATGCATTGTTTCTTAGATGGTTAGGAAGGAATAGATTTTGCTGTAAAAAATGCAGTCACGTGTAGAGTTCAAAGCCGATGTTTCAGTTGACAGTCTTCTTGAAAGGATTAAATCTTCTTCAGTTGATGTAGTTGCCTTGGTAAGGGTACTGGAAATCTCCAATTATGATGTTTCTGGTCCTGCATCTAGTTGCCATCAGTGATTTGTAGGGTCTGAACTGAAGTAATGGCCTGCTAATTCTTTTCTGATCACTTTAAGGGTGCTGTTCATGTCTTCATTTATCAAGGACAGCATATGTATGATAACTAACATGTTAAGCAGCTTTTCATCTTGCCTGCAGTGTCTCCATATAGAATGCCCTGGATACTACAAAATATCAAAAGACTGAAAGAGTACTAAAGGTATATCTAAGATATTACTTGTAGAGATGGTATGGATTTATTGTTCAATCTGAAAGAGATGGGTGCTTTTATCTGCCTGCAGCCGGATGCTTATGTTCTCTTGCAAGATTACGCTTTTGGAGATTTTGCACAAGTTGGGTTTGTTGTGTACGATAATCAAACATCTTCTCCAGTTCAGTTCAGTTTCTAGAGTTACGATGCATATTGTTCGTGCCACATAATTCATTCTTTCGTCCCCAGTTCCCACCATGTATGCCATTGAAATGTTTCTTCTGGTTTGCATGAATAGGAGCCTTTTGAGATGAATAATTTCTTTTTTGTTCGAGTTACAGATGGTACATGATATAGAGGAATTGATCACGTCTCAATCTGTTGTCTCCTGTTTTACTTGGTTGGAACCTTGAGTTAGTTCTGGGCTATACTTAGTTTTTTGACACCCTTTTCTACATCCAAGATGATATTTTAATTCAGATGTCATGGATCTTTCTTCTTTTGTTGCATGTTCTCACTTTATAAGGTGAAGCTGGAAAACAAGCATCTTATTGTCTGATTTGCTATGTTTGTCAAACTCTTTTCTGTAGTGTTCATCTTACTTCTCTGAAGGCTTCCTGTTAACCTTATTTTTTCCAAGCTGGCTTCAAAACTGTAGATATCAGCACATGCTGCAAGCAAATCAAGAATTGTCATAAGAATATAACAGTGGATTGGTATGTTTTGTAGTTGATTATTGTTTAAAACTTAAAACTTATCTATTCTTGTTCTTGTTATCTATACTATTTTTCTGAACCATAAGTACAGTTGCATTTGTATTATTACTTTTCCCAAGATGTTCCCGAATCTTCAGTACTATAGTGCTCTATTACCAAGATTATCTCGAAAGTGTATGTTTGCATGTGTTCACTAGCACCTGTGAACTTTCCAATGTGTCGCTAACTCCTTGGATTAGATCTTCAACTCTCATATCAGACATTATAATGCACGGTACCGTCCGTCAGCTGTGGACTTTGTGCTGTGATTCGGTGTACACCGTTTACTTGAATACATATTGTTTGCAAGACTACAGAGAACAACAAAGATTGCTATAGATGTCCTGATTTAGCAAAGGAAAATGGTTTGACTGGAAAAGGTGAAAGGAAATGCATGAGAGATTTGATAATAAACTACTTAGGTTTTTGAATTAAATTCTTATCACATGATCTGTTTGAACTTGCTATTTGCTATGCGCTAAAAGAGGCAAACTAGTTCCATTTATTTTTCTTTCCTTGCGGTTCTTTTTGCGTGCCTTTTAGTTTCTTCAATTCTGAAGGTGATATTAATTGCCAGATTTTATTGTGTGAGCCAGATGACCCTACTGTGATTCATATTGAGTGCTCATCAATCAACCAGGTTTGGCTGTTTTTTTTTTTGGCAGGGTTACATAGTCCCAATATTTTTTCGCTTCAAATGTTCTATACTTGAATCTTGACCATCCCTGATGTGAATGTCCACATGGGACCTCTGTTCGAATTTCATTGACCCAAAATTAGCTGCCTTCCATTACAGTTTACGATATAGTTTTGATTTTTTTTAATTGAAATTAACAAGGAGCAAAGGTTTTTGTTTACCTTGTTCCTTTTTGTGTTAGATTATTGATATTTTTGCATTTATGATGCTAATTTTAATGATTCAAGAATTAAATAAAGTATTAATTACTCTTTTTATCTTAAATATGATATTAATCAGTGCCACTATGTACTAACTAAAATTTTGAAATTAATATTTATGGAGATAAATCATTAAAAAAATAGTCACTGGGCACATTTAAAGTCATCAAGTTGTTCAGACAATGTGCAGCAACTAATTAGATTGGGGTATAATACATTGGAGAGAATGGAAAATAGAAGTTTGAACTAGTGCTACTCCATAGGAAAAAAAATTATCCTCTACGTTGAAAATGACTTGGATCCTTGCAACTGCTGAGGTGTTTCGGTACAATTTTTGAACGACGAACAGCTTGGTTCACCAGGCTTCCTGTTCGACTCTCCAGCAGGTCCCCTGTTGGATGGAAGGATGCTGGACTTCCACACTCTGGTCCTCGGCTTTAACTGTTGCCATGAGCTTCTTTTAGTGATCTATGTTTGAATTGCATTTCTACATTAGGATTGTTTGTCATTTCTTCTTGATAATGCATAACGTAAAATAGACTAGTGACTGCAATACTCATGCATTGACAAACCTGAATTTCTAATGATCTATTCTCTGGAACTGAATTATGAAGGAGTGCCTCAGAAGCCACTTTTTTGCTGTTGTTGACTTCAGGTTGAATCTCACCGTTGTTGCCTTGATGTTGAATCTCACTGTTGTTGGATTCATGTTCAAGCTCAAGATCCCTGAGGCGATTCAGCTCTGGTAACACAACTGAATTAAGGTCTGGTCTATCCCTTTTCCTTAGCTCACAGCACTGTAAAGCCAGTTTTGCTAATGATAAGGCCTCTTCAACTGGCCAATCTGGTACAGCTGGATCAAGAATTTCTGCTAAGGTACCTTTCTCGACTGCCTCCTGAACATGGGCACACAGTCCTACTGGTGGCTTTGCCGTTATCAGCTGTAATAGTACCACACCAAATGAATATAAATCCGATTTTACACCTAGAATTCCTGTTTGCTGATACTCTGGGTCGATGTAACAAAATGTTCCCCGAGCTTGTGTTAAGCGATCTTGAGTGGCATCATCTTCTGCAGGGACCATTCGGGACAAGCCAACATCACTAATCTTGCTCACATAATTCCGGTCTAAGAGAATGTTTGCAGGCTTGAGGTCACGATGTACCAGTGGTTCTGGCTTTGTTTGGTGAAGGAACAGAATGCCCGTGGCAATTTCAGCAGCTATTCTAAACCGGGTTTTCCATGGTATCGGGGGAGTGTTGTCTTTACGAAAGAGCCGGTCTTCTAAGCTGCCGTTTTCCATGTATTCATAAACTAGACATCCGTTCTCAGGGCAGGCACCCATGAGCAGAACCAGGTGTGGGTGTCTCATGCAGCTTAGAACCTCAACCTACATTAAAATTTTATTCAATATAAATGAAAAAGGAACATATACGAGTCTACCGCCATAAATACATTTGGCTAGAGAAATTGCCTGGCTGAGAATTTGTGGATAACATATCGTTGGTTTCCGAGTTGGCCGTTTTTAACGGCTTTTATAAGTCATCAGCATCATAAACTATAAGACTATGAACAAGTTTAAAAGAAGCTGTAAAAGGAGCATTTCTATAAGTGTAAAAGGAGAATTAACAAGCATCGTTACCTCTTGTTGGAATTGCTTCTGTCCTTGTGAAATATCTTGCCTTAAGACCTTGATGGCAACAGCAGTGTGATCAAGGGTGCCTTTGAAAACCGTTCCATATCCTCCTTCACCAATCTTATGCTCGCCGGAAAAGTAATCCGTTGCAGCTTCAACGTCATCAATGGTGTATTTTCTATAAGCAGGTTTATTGTTAACCAACTTATCTAGTGCTCTCTTTTTCTCTTCTTCCTCACGATTGGCTTTCGATTCAGCGAGTTTTCTCTTACGTGCCTCCATTTCTGCTAAACGTTGTGCCACCTGTGCTGCTTCCACAGCAGCCTTGGCTTTTTCCCTCTCTGCCTTGGCCAAAGCCACTGCTGCCTCCTCGGCAAGCCTGGCTTCCTCCAGTTTGCGCTCTTCCACTGCTTTCCATTCCTGAAGCGTCCTCAACTAGGAAAACAAAAGGTTCAGTCAAGAAAACTGGCAACAGACTGCATAAGCTTGTTTGATAAGATCGCTTATGATTCATAAGCATCTGATCTTACCTTTTCTTTCGCTGCACCGGCTTCTTTGCTAACTGATTTAAGCATTTCCATGGATATCTCGATTTCTTTTCGAAGTCTCCTCAACTCGAACTCCAAGGTTCGCTATGTAGCCCATGCAAAGGATGAACTAAGTCTCAGTAACATGGTAATGGACTAATGAAATAAAGAATTTGAAGATCTGTTTAGGTCATAGGAACCAACCAGCATACTTGAACCAACTAGTTATGTCATGATGTTATTGTATGCTTTTATGTTTGACCAAACAGAATTCCCTAATGAATTTATTACAACATACTCACAGGAGTCAAGCAGGTGAAAGAGCTGGAACTGTAATCTGTACTGTCTGAATCGTCAGCAGATGAGTCGTCGGTTGACCGGCTATTTGGTGTCCCTAAAAGAATAGTGCTCTCTGGTATGGAAATTCTATGAAGGGATTCTAGTCTTTTACATCTCTTTGAAGCTTTAGGTGATGCAAATTGTTTATTTGTGTTCAATTTGTCACATGGTTTTACTTGAAAGTGATCACTGGTTCTATCAGAAGTTATTCTGTAGTTTCTTCCTGTACCGCCTGAAACACTTCTGTAGGTGCCAGCATCGAAATGGTCGGGGGATCTGCATCAATGCTAGTGGTGTGAGTGTGAGTAATTATCTCTAGAATTTTAGCAAGATTCATCTTCACTCATGTCATCCTAGTTTCTTGCTGCCATCTCATTAACATTGGTTGATAATTCTAATTTACTTTCAGCAATGACATGAACAAGGAGAATCCCGAAGTGACGTTTTTCAAGATCGAAATCGTTGAGATTCTATTGCCTCTAATCATGGAAGAAAATTATGCAATGTCACAGGCCATGTTAAGAAATCATGGTTAGTTCTGATACTGAAGTTTGGGAGATGTTAGTTTTGGCTTGGCACCTATTAATTGAGAATCACCAAGAAGTAATGGTCTGGTTTATTTCATATTACCTGCCACTGCTTAAGTCTTCAATCTCTGACTTCTCAAGTGCACGTTTAGACAGAAGTGCTTCCAGATATCGTGAATAACTCGAATGCGAGCTTGTGCTGTCGTGAGATGACCGAGACCTACTCGCTAATCGGGAAGCCTGAACTTTTCCTTTTGATATGACATATACTCCGCACGATTCTGGTGCAAATTTGAGCAAGCTGCTTGGGACATCTGGATTTTTGAGTTTCCTGCAAAGGCAATTTCAAGATCATGTTAGGAAAATTATAAGCAGGGAACATATCTAGTACCACTGTATCAGTAATTGCAGAAAATATAATATACTTGAGAGAGGGAGAGGGAGAAGAAGACCTTGTAAGAACATTTCGGGTGGAAGCGCCGACAACGATGTTTCTGATGTTGTTGTTGTTGACATAATCTAGCAGGGCAGTTGGGACATCAACGCCATGGAGGATCACCTCATGTGATTCAATCTGAAAAATGCCCCGGTGTTCATGAAAATCAGCTTCGTTTAAACGGAAATGGAACATGACAAGAAAATTTCAGACCGAATCTGCAAACGATAACTCACCCCTTTTCGAGCGCAGTATCCTCGGTAAGAAAGGAAGTATAATTGCATCTCGGTTTCAGATGGTGGCCGACCTTCTATAGGTGTAGCTTCAATGTCTGTTGTGAAAAAACAAAACAGAACAACACATGAATTCAACAAGAAATGGAAGTAATGATATGAATGATCATTCATGATGAAAGAGAGGGATGCCTACATGAATGCATGGTCTTGTTTATAACATGAACGAGGAAGCATTTGGAGCCGGGGTGCAACAGGTTATCCACCGTCCACTTCACGGCAAGTTGGCTACTCCTGTTCCTGTCGACGGCAACGACTGTTAATCCGGATGTTTCTTCCATTTGCCAATGATTCTACCACAATCCGAGCCGGAGGCAGGTCTCTGTGTTCGGGGTTAACGAGGTAATGCATGATAGAACATATATCTTTGATTGATCTTTGTTTTGTTTTCTCTTGGCAAAATTTAGTTGTGGGTTGATTCCATATTTACAGGCAACAAAAAACAAAACTCCTGCCTACCAACTTTGTAGCTACTAAGGATTCCCTGTTGGGGAACCAGTTTTGCTGAGTTTTAAACCAGAAAATTGGGTAATTTTCATTCATTAACTTCCTTTTTTTACATTTTGCCATTTATTTGTTTTACAACAATTTTAACATGAACTGTTCTCTTCACCAATGCTAGCCTGTTTAGAAGGCTTTCATTCTGGACACCATAACGACATCTTTTCTGGTTTCCATTTTTCCAACATAAACTGAAACGAACATCGGTTATATCCAATCTAAGTCAAAATTTTAAATTAGTCTCATGTTTCAAATCGTTATGATTAAGTCCTAAAAATGTTAATATCATATCATTATGCATAAATGTAGTCGTGAAATATGCTAGAACTCATGACATAAGGGGATATAAGAAAACAAAGATAAGTAGCTTGGCCAACGGGCCAAATATGCTTGTTCAATATGAGAAATATTCTAAACGTATGGATAAAAATTTAGATATGGTCATACGGACAATTTAGATTTACTGTGCTAAAAAGATTAACCGTATCATTAAAATTAAGATAACCATATTAAGCTTTTAGAACATAACGTATAAAATTTGATTAATGCGTTTTCAGTAGATTTCATGTAGTAAAATACTTACATTTCAGTTGACACTTTGTGGGTTCAAAATTCATTAGGAGTAAATTCTCTCTCCCTCCTTTTACGTAGAAATTACTCAAAAAAATGATGCTATTTGATGTCTAAATTGACTAACAAAAAGAGGATAAATTTGGAGAATAATCCAAATGAAAGTAAATATTTAGAATGTATGGGATGTTGAAGAATATTTGAGGATATAGGCCATTTTTACGGTATACGAGGGACATCGCTATGTGCAGATGGTGAGGTTTAATTTTTTAATATTTTTTTTTCTCAATTCTCGTCATATGTAAGTGGCGAGGTCTAATTTTTTAATACTTTTTTCTCAAACTTTGTCATGTGCATGTGGCGAGATCTCGTGTACTATAGAAAATGGTCTATATCCTTAAATATTTTCCAACATCTTCTATATTTTAAATATTAACTTTTATTTGGCCTAAAAATTTAACGGAGCGAAAAAAAAGATCTAAGTGGTAAATGTTAGTAGAATGTATCATGAATTCAAATCTATGTCGAACCTAGAGTAACCAAAAGTCAAATTTGAAAACCCAAACCCTAGTATAAGGTCAAAATCCTTAATTCCAAACAAAGAAATCTTATTCATTCAGAACCATGAAAAGGCGGGGCTGTCACTCACCAGTAGTCGGAAACGATTGCTTTCCATTACGAAAGTCGTTTGCCGTTGAAAAATAGGTTTAGATCCGGGTGCGGCAGGTTTAGGGTGTGGTTAAAGTAAATTTTGAAATTTGTTCAAAAATTTAAAATGTTAGATTTTTTGATAACATTTTAGGTTAAATATTTTATGTTTTTTTACGAGTTTCGATATTTAATTTTTTTATTATAACATTTTAAGTTTTTGGAAAGTATCAATACTTACAAAATAAATTTTGATACTCGTCAAAAAAATAAAAAAAAATCAACTTAAAATATTATAAAAAGTCTAACATTTTATATTTTTAAATAAATATCAAAACTAACCGTCATTTACATATTGTACGTTAGACTTATCCTTCGAACCACCTTGGATACCCAAAAGAAAATTATAACCAAAATTACAAGTGATTCAAATCCAGGCTATAAACCCAGATCCCTTATAATCTAAAATCAACGGTACAAGGCCAATATTCTCAGTACTAATCAGAAATTTAAATTGTAGTTGCGACTGCATTTTCTGTTGCAATATTTTATTACGATTGCGAATAACAATAAATGTATTGTGGTCATTGCGGATCGTTATATTTCACAATAATAGTTTCGGACGATGCCGTAACATACTGTTATTTAAATATTTAATCCTAACCGATTAAGAACCTATAAGAAAGTGTGGTTGCCACTCATCATCAGCGGAAAACGACCACTTTCAATCACAGAAGTCATTTCTCGACAAGAGAATAGATTTATAACCACCATAGATGCTGGCAAAAAAATGAGGAAGACTCGTTAATCAAGCTAATATACACAATAAAACTCCCAAGAACAGTATGTTGATCACAGTATTGTCACCTCCTAAGAACGGTTGCATTGTCGACCATAATGTTTAATTACAGAAGCGAACATAACGGATAATATTGCAGTCATTATAGACCGTTATTTTTTACAACAATAATTTCAAACAATATTACTACAGTTACATAACAGATGTTATTACGATAACGACCACTATTTGAATCCTTGACTTACACAACAAAATTGACAACAATTCACAAAGCAGGGGAATAGAAAATAACAAAGAAAAAGCATAGAAATTTAGAGAAGCACCAGAGAAGAGTTAGGAGGCGAGGTAGAGAAAACTTGAAACAATTTCATTAATTCATCAGAAATGTAAATCTTAAAATGGGGTTTTTAACCCGCCAAACAAAACCACGGAGTACAAATTTACTAACAAATGGACCCATATCAAATACTCTCTCACTCGAAAAATGTTCGTTCGTTTAAATTTATTCACATATGTATTTTTATGTTCGTTCGTTTATGTCCGTTTGTCATTTTAACGAACGAACACGAATAAGTTACATTCTTTAACAAACGAACACGGACAAGAAATATTGTTCGTTTAGTTGTTCGTGTTCGTTTATTTGTTTGGTTAAAATTAAACAAACGAACATGAATATAACTTCGTTTATATTCGTTCGGTTCGTTTACGGGCCTACAAACTAACCTTAATTGTCTATCCTTACCACAAATAGCTCAAAACTATCTGGCTTTCACGCGTACAACGATTAAGATTATCACAAAGCAAGATTTTATATCTAATAAACACAAACAATGATCTCAAATCAATTGATAAAAAAAATGAGACTTGATCCTAAAATATGTTCATTATTTTCCAAAAGTTTAATTTATGAACTTCACATTTTTGAAGAAAAAAAATATCTAAACCGACTAATTGAATAACATTTAATTATTAAATATAATAAGAAAAAGTAGTATTGTATAATTTAGGTGGCTTATTTTTCTAGTTTAGGTAACTGCCAAATTCAAAGCGTATGGAGAATAATAAGCCAGATAAATAAATAAATAAATAAATAAATAATACAGCTATAAATAGAGTGGTATTTGCATGCAAGTTGAAGTTGCAATATGCACAACCGGAAATCCTTCCCAAAAACATTCAAATCTAACCAAATTAATTTGCATGAATCCAACCTCCCCCATTATTCCTGCCGTAAGAAATAGAAAACCCCCCAAATAATAATAAAAAAAACATATGTTTTTGTTGCTGTAAGAAGCAAAACTTAAACCCTTTGACTATTTCGAGGAACTTGAGTTATAATTAATCGGCATCTAAAAAATAACTCTAAATTAAACTTATATTTTTTAAAATTAAAAAATAGGATGCGAATGCACCCTATCAGGACTGGGTTCATCCGCCACTGCTAGCTGCAGTTATAAATAATCGGCATATAGAAATAAAAACGTGATTAGGTCTTGCCTGACTAATAAATCTACCCCACCTAAAATCTAGAATTTCAAGCCCTCGTTTCTTGCTTTTTGTTAACATATTCATTTAGTTAGCTTGTTGATTTTGATCCGAACTAAATAAATATATTTCGATCGATTCGATTTGATTATAAAAGTTAATAATTCGAACTTAGAATTAATCCGATCGAAATCGATACGAGACAGATAATTTGTTTTGCATATTGCAGTGTATTTGCATGCACCAGCTCCCTCCTTTCGTTTTACTCGTTGCTTGCATTATCTGTTTCCTTACTATTACAAGTTATAGGCGACGCACGTCACTCTTTTAATTAATTTGGTTTTGCTAATAATTAGTTGGCATACGCGGCGGATTGACTCTTATAATTTTCTTAAATACGTATTAAAACTCTATTAATTTACTTGAAGAGATTTTGCCTATTATATCATATGTTACCAAATTTATTTAAATGAAATTTGTTAAATGCATATAGATTTTTTTAAAATTCTTAATATAATCCTATGGTAATATTTATTTGTCAATACTTTAAAATTTTACACGCATTTTATAAATAAAATTATTTGAACACAAAATTCTAAAAAAAATCGTTTTCACTTGAACTATTCCTTAAACTCTAAACATATATAGATTTAACATACATTAAGTGGATTGCATGTCTCAATTAATTATAATATGCAAAATGAAAATTAGGAACTATTAAAAGTTATAAGAGTGCAATCGACAATCAGTTGATCTAGTGAGATAATGTACTAGATCTTTTAAACAAAACTAAGAGTTCAGATCACGACATTGTAAATAAAGTAATTGGGTTAAAGTAATTACCCTTATAATAGATATTTACAGTATCCGATTCATATTAATATGTACAGTTTGTAGCCATTGTAGTCCCATCAATATTGTATGTGTAGAGGAGTGATTGACGGACCAACTTTCAATTGAGGAAAACCATCAATAATACCTATGCTTGGTTTTTCGCTGTCATTCTTATAAGGACAGCCGCAGCATGTGCACTGTGAACAAAGCCATCTCTATACACATTATTATTATTGTTGTTGTAATTACTTATCACTTTTATTCTTAATTGAAGAAGTAATTATTAGTATAAATGATAATACTAATAATTACTCCCCATTTTCAGAATAAAAATAATAAAAAAATCAAATTTTTTAGTTGGTTTAGTGGTTTGGTCTAAACCTTTTATTTTAAAGGTCTTGTTTCAATTCTCCTCAAATGCAGTGTTTACCGACAAGTATTTGTGCATTGGTAAGGCACATTTAGATCTAACAAACTTGATCCGAGACTCGAACCGATTTACCCGAGCCGAACCCAAAACTGAACCGAACATGATGACCCGAAACCCGAAACCGAACCGAAAATGAACAAATTTTTAGTTGAACCGAAATGAACCCGAACCGAATAGACCCGAACCGAAGACAATCCGAAATAAATAAAAGAAATTAATAGAAATAAAAAAAGATGAGATATGAACAACCACACAACACACCAAAAAGTCAAATATATTGGCTTTATAAAGCCATATAAAGGGTGTAAAAAACTGACCAACCTAAAAACTTGATTAAAATCGACCGATATCTCGTGGACCCGAACCGAACCAAACCAAAAATTAATCGAACCGAAAATCAACTGACCCGAAATGACCCGAAGCACAATAGAACCGAACTGAACCGAATCGAACCGAATGACATCAGACCCGAAATAACCGAAACCGAAATGACTCGAACTGAACACGAACCGATTGACCCGTTTGCCACCTCTAGGCACATTGCACTCCTAAGATGAGGACGTGAATTCGAATCTTTGAAAACGACATTGTTAAAAAGAATAGCCTCACACTCCGAACATGAACCATAAGATAGACATGCATATTATAAAAAAATAATTAAAATATCTTATCTTATTAAATACTACATCCAACCATATATATATATATAGCATTGGCATAATCAAAACTAAAAGCAAATACCAAAACCCTCAAAAAGAAAAAACATGGAGGAAGGTGATGACATGACGCCATTTTGGCTCCAAACCTCCGACAACCGCCGCCGCCGATCTTCATCTTTCTTCTCAACCACCGGTATCCTTATCATCCTCTTGTTGCTCGTCGCATTGGCTTTCGTCTTCTTCATCGTCCCTTCGTTTCTGTCTTTGACCTCCAAACTCAAGCCTCAGCTCGTTAAAAAATCCTGGGATTCACTCAATCTGGTCCTCGTGCTTTTCGCCATAATCTGTGGATTCTTAAGCAATGCCGGTAGCAAGAGCAACAACGATAACAATACTCCCAAACATGTCCCGGCAGAATCAAATTCAAACCCTTCAACTTCAGCCCCAGCTCAATGGTATGAATATGAATATGATCAGTACTCTTCGTCGTCGGACCGGAGTCGGACGGCGTTACAGAGGTTGAAAAGTAGCAGCTCGTATCCGGATCTACGCCGAGACTCTTCTTGGATGATGAACGGTGATGATCGGTGGAGGTTTTATGATGATACTCATTTGTATAAATATTACCCTAGTGGTAGGTCAAGGCGAAAGAATGATGAAGAGCGAGTTTATGCTAAGGATACAAAGGATATAGCTGTTGATACTGGTCGGACGTCTCCGCCGCCACCTCAGTCGTCTCCGCCGCAGCTTCCTAGGGTAGTTAGAAGAAAACCTAAGCGGACTAATTATGAAGATGTTAAAGCCAAGGTGAGAGGTGAACAAAAGGAAGTTATATTGAATGAGATGAAAATCAAGCATTCTCTTCCACCGGCTCGGTCGCCGCCTTCGAAACCACCACCTCCTCCGCCTCCACCACCAACAGGTCGGCAGGAAAAGAGAAGTTCCAAGGATGAGAAAAAGACAGGTGGGGGGACTAAAGAATTCTTAGTTTCCTTGAGAAGAAAGAAGAAGAAGAAGGAAAGGCAAAGAAGCGTTGAAAACCTTGAAGAATTCTTTAGAATTTCAACGCTCCCATCGCCGCCGCCGCCGCCGCCACCTCCACCAGCACCATTGCCTCCATTCTACCAGAGCATCTTTCATTCCAAGAAGAGCAAAGGGAGAAAGCACCATTCAATCCCTCCATCGCCGCCATCTTCACTGGCGGTAAAACCCCAGAAGCCTCCGTTGTCAGTCAAGATAAACGACACGAACAACGTAGAAGAGAGCATGGAAAGTGGTAACGAATCACCGATAAATCCAATCCCTCCACCGCCACCTCCCCCGCCGTTTAAACTGCGGCCGTGGAAGTTCGAAGTGCAGGGTGATTTTGTTAGATTAAAAAGCATCAACATTTCACGGAGCGATTCACCGGATTCGGATGACACACTAAGCGGTGAAGCGAGCCCGTCGGACGGCAATAAAAAGGGTGAAATGGCCGGAGCAATGTTTTGTGCAAGTCCCGATGTGGATACCAAGGCCGATAATTTCATAGCACGGTTCAGGGCCGGGTTGACCCTGGAAAAAATCAACTCGGTCCGAGGGAGGTCTAATCTAGGCCCAGACCCCGGCCCAACCATTTTGTAATGTGTCTTTTAACTAATCTATTATTTATTTATTTATTCGGAGGGAAATTTGTTGGTTTGAGTTGCTCTTGCATTTGCATATGCAAGAAATTAAATTATAGATAACACCATGTACGGAGCTAAAGTTTAGGGTTTGAGGACAAATTTAAATATTAAAAAAGTGAAGGGATGTACAAATAATCTATTTTTTATAAAAAAAAAATATTATTTTTGAGTTGTGGGTAGGGATGGGCACGGATTGGATAAGGTCAGATTTTTGGCCTACTCGGACCTGACCCGAAAATAAACACCTTAAACTCGCACCTGATCCGACTCGAACATATTCTTTAAAAAACTCGATCCGACCCGACCCGAAAATAAATTTATTAAATTCAACCCCGACCTGACCTATATAAAATAAATTAAATTTAGGGACCTAATTGTAAAAAATAATAATTTTAGAGGACTTTATTGTTAAAAATTATAATTTAAAGGACTAAATTATAAATAAAATTTTAATTTTAAGGACTTAATTATAAAAAATATATATAAAGAGGGGTATTATTATAAATATCCCTAAAATTTTAAGGGAAAATTACACTACTACTCCCGGGTCGAGTCAGATATTTTCCACCCTAAACCCGAACCTGACCCGACTTGAATTTAGCATTAACAAAAACCTAATCCTATCCAACCTGAACCCGATTTTTTTATTAAAAAGTTTGACCCGATCGACCCAGATCGGATCTAAGTAAAATGCCCATCCCTAATTGTGGGGGCATGGGCCCCTCATATCCCTCCGTCCTTGGATAACACATGGTTTTATTTTCTTGGTTAAACATCATTCGATTTGAACGTGCAATGTACGAGGTAATGTATTTGCATTTGAGAATTTTTTTATGTACATAATGATATAAACTCTCCACCATGTTTCATGGTCGGCATATAACAACTTACAATATTTGTATACCAAATAAGTGGCGTGCCACAACTCAGAATCTTTATATTTTTAACTATTTTTTTAATGACACCAACAGAGTTATTGATCAATGAAATCCTAGAAAAATTTGTAGCAATTCATATTCGATTGAAAAAAATTTAAACTCGAATATTAATGAAAGGTTCAAATTTTAATAAGAGACTAGTCGAATATAGACTTTAACATTATCTTATCGTATCCAATTCATATTCCAGTCTAAAATATAAGAGCCTCAATTGTTTTTGAAAGTTATAATCTTTCCCTAAGAACTATTTAGTTATATATAAAAGGCAACATTGTTGCCCTATCTTCTTCAAATATTGATCTCTTATTTTAATATTGTGGTTGGCCGGAATTGACATTTCAAGATAAAGGCAGACAATCTCCAATCTTATTCATCTTTTCTTCTTATTCTTTTAGAAAAGGGTAAACTACTGCAGGGGTCACTTTCGTTTCCCGTTTGTACAGATTTAGTCACCACTTTTGAAAAGTGCCAATAAGTGGTCATCTACGTTTTCGATGTGTAAAGACTTGGTCACTCCGACGTTATAGTCCGTTAGTCCCCTAACGGATTGCTGATGTGGTGGAATTAAAATAAGGATAAATTACTGCAATAGCCATTAAAATTTATCTCATGTACATTTTTTCTCCTCAATTTAAAAAAGTAAACATTATAGTCACTAATAAAAATGTTTCTTTATAATTTCACCCTTAAATTTTTAAAAATTCATTTTTCAATCCTAAAACTTTACAATCAATTAGTACAATAATATTATAAATGCTTAGATGAAAAATAAGTGCCCAAAGTATACCCTTTGAAACTTAGGTGCCCAAATTGCTCATATTTAATAACTCAAACTTAAAAATTTAGTCCACTAACTACTAAAAAATTCGAGTTATTGGAATTTCTATTTTATAATTCAAACTTTATTTTGAATTTTTGAGTCGAGTTTATGAAATTATGAGTCGAGTATTTTCACATCAAACCAAAAAATTTAATTTTTTCGAGTCAAGTCGAGTTATTGGAATTTCTATTTTATAATTCAAACTTTATTTTGAATTTTTGAGTCGAGTTTATGAAATTATGAGTCGAGTATTTTCACATCAAACCTAAAAATTTAATTTTTTCGAATCAAGTCGAGTGTTGCACTTCCCTACATATAATTTTTAAACCAAAGTCGGTCGAACTCGCGTTACTCCGACAGGCCTTTATCGGCGTTGATCGGTCGATTGCCCAGTTGGGAATTCTTTTAATTTTTTCGAATCAAGTCGAGTGTTGCACTTCCCTACATATAATTTTTTGCAAGGAGACGCGCCAACTCTCCAAAAGGGGCTATCATCGTCCATTCAACTCCGATTCTCTATCTCTTTCCCCAAATATCCCCGACTACTGACTCAACACAGATCACGACTTTCAACCCCAAATCAACCAAGGGTGAACTGTTTGATTCAACGGCCAATTATGGTTCTTTTGGCTATCGGCTCGTCTAACAACAAGTGAACCACTAATCGTCAACTTCACATTTTCTACCGACCACTGCCTCCACCTTCCTGTTTGGTATCGCCTAAAATAAGTAAAGAAATGAAATTTTAATCTTAACTATACATTAATTTTCAATCGAAGATTAGAAAAAAAATGCAAAACATTAATTTCGTATTGATGTAATGATTCCAATCCAAATTCTAATAATATTGTTCCTAATTAAGTAACAAATTGAACA
This sequence comes from Hibiscus trionum, assembly GCA_030270665.1. Taxonomy (NCBI): domain Eukaryota; kingdom Viridiplantae; phylum Streptophyta; class Magnoliopsida; order Malvales; family Malvaceae; genus Hibiscus; species Hibiscus trionum. Next base: position 1,554,773 of record BSYR01000021.1, on the reverse strand, counting down.
GATTAAACTCTAGGCTCCAAATCTAATTTGGACCCAAAATTAATTATGGGCCTAAATAGTTTCACCATGCTTGGTCCTACATATCTTAAAAAAATCTGATGAAATAATTTGTGTAAACAAACAAACCAAGACCAGAATTGGAGGGGGAAACGACAGGAAACATGATAACACAACTGTCTGCCATTATATAAAAAAAAAAGTAGATTGATTTTACAAGATTATGATCAAAAAGCAAAAACCACAACAAGATACGAATCACCATCACCTTTTTTTCTATCTCATCATACTCTAAATTATTCATACCGAAAGAAACATAATCTGTGGGCCTAGTACAGATGAAGTGGGAGCCTAGGCTCTGCCACAGTTTCCAGCGGGTACTTTTTCGGGGTAGACAGACCAAAGATTTCCTCCATGTTCAGATCTTCTATCTTCATGTTACTTGGCAATTTCCATGTAAATCCGTGCAAAAGATTAGCCAAACTTGCTTGAATGACCTTGATCCCGAGGGGATATCCGGGGCACATCCTTCTTCCGGCCCCGAACGGCAACAGCTCGAAATCGTGACCTTTTACGTCGATGGCCTTCCCAATGAATCTGTCGGGGCAAAATTCATTGGGGTTGTCCCAAATTGTAGGGTCTCTCCCAATGGTCCAGACATTCACAAGGGCTCTAGAGCCCTTGCGAATGTCGTAACCTGCTACTCGACAGTCTTCGCGGGTCATGCGAGGCACAAGCATGGGTGCCACAGGGTGTAAACGCATGGTCTCTTTGGCAATTGATTCGATGTAGGGTAGGTTGACAATGTCTTTCTCTTCTACCCATCTTTCCCTGCCGATTACCCTGTCTAGTTCTTCCGTGGCCTTGGAAAAGATCTCCGGCTTTTTCAGCATCTCCGAAATCGCCCATTCCACGGTCACTGCCGAGCTCTCGGTTCCTCCGGCTATCAGGTCCTGAAACATCATTGAACATCATCTGGTAGGTATAAAGTCATTTGTCCATAGCTAAAATTAGTCAGAAAAAAACAAAGGAGTAATGAATTATTACCTGACTAAATGCCTTAACTCCATGCCTTTCCAGCTTGACATCAAGATTGGGATCCTCTGCAAGCTGCAAAAGCACATCCACCATGTCCTTGGCAACATAATCTTTGGTCTCTCTTCTCCTAGCATTATGTTCATCCAAAACATGTTCCAAGAACCTGTCGAACTTCTTGCTCAACGCCTTCATTCTCTTGATATTGCCTTGCAAATCAAGGAACCTTAGCCAGGGGATCGAGTCCCCGATGTCCAGCACCCCGTTCAACAAGAACAACTCGTCGAGCATCTCCTTGAACTCCTTCGGGGTCACGATCTCATTTTCGCCCGTCCCGTCCGTGTACTTTTTCCCCAACACCATCCTACTTATCACGTTAAGGCTCAAATCAGAAAGATTGTCTTTCAAAACAATCGGCTTACCGGATGATTCATACAACCCTTTCAGCAACAATTCCATTTCTTCCCTCCGGATGTACTCGTACGATTCCAAGCGTTTCGCACTAAAAAGTTCGGTCAAGCACATTTTTCGTGCTTGACGCCAGTACGGCCCGTATGGTGACCAAGTAATATCGGAGTAATTGTAAGTAGTGTATTCTCCCGCCGCGATCTTAGGCCGATCGGCAAAGGTAACATCATTGGTCTTAAGGAAGGCTTTGGCCATATCAACGGACGAGGCCACGACAACGGGGAATGACCCGAATTTGAGATGCATAATGGGGCCATACTTTTGGGAAAGAGCATGAATGGACCGATGAGGAAGCGAACCGATGAGGTTAAGGTTGCCAATTATGGGCCAGGCTTTTGGGCCGGGCGGCAAGTGGAGCTTTTGACGGCGGCGGAGACGGAGGGAGAGGAGGATGAGTGCTAGAGTGGCCAGCCATGCTGTGAAGTAAGGAGTCCAAGATGGAGTTTCCATTTGATATGGAGATGGTAGAGGTGAATGATTGTGGAGAGTGGGAACAAGAGAGTTGTATTTATAGACAAATGATGTGGGATGAAATGTGTGGTTTTAATTCCAACAAATTCATCGAATTCAAAAGTGTTCATGGCCCACGTATGTGTTATTCTTTCTGCGAAATTAAATCAATTTCATGTTCTCTCCTTTTCTGGTTTCAACATTGGACAAGGTAGATTTTTTAAGTGAAGATTTAATCAAATTTATACTAACAAATTAAGGTTAGAACCCCAAGAATTTTTTTCACTTTAATTCAATTATATTATGGCGTCTTAGTCTGATTTCAAATTTGAATAAATTCAAACACACTTACAAGTTATAGTTCTCAAACTTGAATCATCTGGGAAGAATAACGGTATCTTTTGTTACTAGAATCATTTAGAGTTTTAAAATCTAATTTTCTTATTATATTATTAGTTCAAGATATTATTAAAAAGCCTTAGATGACATCTCTCATCTCCCTTAAGTCGTGGGTTCATTATTAATTAGGAGTAAATTTTTCTTCCCCTCCCATAAATAAGAATTGTTTTAAAAAAATTAATCTTAAAGTAAAATATAAAAATATTGAAATACTTTTAAATTAAAATTTATTTTCTTTAATTTTTTTTCAATTGAGTTTATTTCATGTTATTTTGTGAGACGAATTCAATTAATCAATTTATAAAATTAATATAAACATAAATATTTTTTTTGAAAAGCGAATTTTGTTATAATGGGTACTGTAACCATAACCTAAGTGGACGAACTAATAACCTAACACATTTTTGAATATACAAATTACAAGGTTTAAATTATTCATAACTCGAGTCTACGATTTTATTGAATAGTCTAAAGATAATTATAAGATAGTATATGTTCATATATATTCTTAATCTTTTGACGATATATACACTCATTATAGGTAGAACGATTGAACTCAAATCTCTTAAGATAAATATTATCTATTTGCATTCACAATTTTTTTAATATTGCAATACCAACCGTGCTAATTGAACTAGCGTTCAACCAAGTAATAACATAACATTTTTATGAATATAAAAAGAATTTATATGTAATATATTAGCCTAATGCAATTTTTTTCCGTCTATCGAACGCCGCGAGTTCTTTTTTTTCATTTTATTTAACCGGTGGTAGCACCGATTTTGATATTGGTTGCCGACCGTCGGATCTATTTTTCTTTATTTCTTTTTTAGTTTTTTAATAAAAATAATTTTGATTTTATGGCACGCTTTTTCTACCTCTGCGGCACGTTTATCTATGTCTTTTGACATGCTTTTTCTTTTTCTTCGACTCTTTGGCCGTCTTTTTTTTCAAGGTTAGATTTGACGACGCCACGACTGATCAAGATGACGCTTATTTATAATCCTGCTGATCTTCCCTGCTCAGGATCCTCAGATTGAATTTGGATATGCGGTTTGCACTCGTGGATAGTTTCTCACGACGCTCGTATCTGATTTGCGGTTCTCGGTGGTCTTTCAGTAGTTTAACGCCTTTTGTAGTTTGTTTGCCGATGCAGTCAGATTTGTTCGTGTCTATTTTACATTCGAGTCTTTTGAATGAGTTTTTAACCTTTCTCATGTATGGTCATTGTATGATTTAAAGTGGCTAGTTTTAGGAAAATGTTCAAATTATGTATTTAGTTTATGATGATAGTTATAAACTCTCACTACAATTTTAAATATTTTCTCGTTTAATAAAACTAGCAACTTCAATTTTAAAAAAAAAAGTTATTAGCCTTGTATAAACCGTATAAAACCACCAATTAAATTATTACATCATTTTTTAAATTAAAAAAATTATTAAGTGATTAAAAGAGTAAGGGTTGTTAGGTGATCACATTATATTAAATACAAATCATTTAAGAAACAAATGTTAACCTGTCATGAATTTATGACAATGTGAAGGGTGAACAAAAATCATCGACCTTTAATTATGCCTTCCTATATACAACACATTAAATTAAAAAAAAATTGTAAACTTTAACTTTAAACTTTACTTCTTAAACTTTAAATTTTACACTCTAAAAATGAATCATACTTTTAATTTTTTAAAACCTATCCATAAACTATAACCTTAAAACATAAACTTATTCCTTTAAAATTAAAGTAGAAAAAAATAATTATAATTTGAAGGCAGACAATTTCTATCGGTTGAAAGAGAAAGAAAGTGATAAAAGTCCAAGGAAATTGCCTTCAGTATTCAAAGAAGAATACAAAGTATTGACTACAACAACCCTGTGGGGAAAGCATGGGATTGGGAAGCTTTCTCATCAGCTTCCTGGAAATTTAGTTTGAATGGGAGGGTGTCGTTTTCCTGGGGGGAGACTTGACCAATAATACATTAAAAGGGGCTTTTGAATTGACCTGCTTCAACGCAGCCGATGGCCGGCTCGCTCTTCTTTTTTAGTGCCCCATTCAGACTCCTTACATCATTAACCCTTCTACTTCCTCCCATACCCTACTCTAAACTTTCGTTAGTCTGTTTAAATGTAAATGTTCGATTAAAGAGAAATTAAAAAATATTTTTTATAAAATATTCGTTCATGACTAAATTATGTAAGAAAACGCTCACTAAAAGCGTCTGAAGTAACCGTTCGGAAGCAAAGCATTGCGGAACAGACCTTAATTAGAATGATGTGAAGCATGGCATACCCCAAAACATGAAAATCATGAAAAAATACATTAGAACCTAAAGGGTGTGGAAGTTAGAAAAGCAAAGTCTTAGAAGAATTTGTATAGTCTTTGAATTAAGATTCAGTAACCATTTATTCGTCCAAAATGTTTCATGAATTATTCAATTATTTTCGTTGCAAAACTTAGCACATCGACAAACAATCACAAAAAGATATTAACATCTGAAGAGATTGTAGACCTCCTCATACAAAATAACTGCCACAATGACGGATAACATGCCACAAAAACATACTAAAACTGTTATAAAAGCATACAAAAAATTTCCGTGAAAATATACGAAAATACTAACATAAAAGTAGATAAAATATGATTTCTGTCGAAACAAAACACAAAAATAAAATAAAACTAGAAGGAAACACACAAATACTAATAAAAAATGAGATTTATTTATATATAACAAAATTAAAAATCAACCGACTGCGTGAAAGTCCCCCTAAAATAAGCACACATACTTCAAAAAAAAAATTACAGAGAAAAAATGGAATATAATAGATTTTTTTAACCCAACCATTATGCTGCATAAAGAAGTAAAGTATTAAGGTGGTCACTGAACTTTGTTAAAAATATAAAATGGTAACTAAACTTTTAAATGTTACAAAATAATAATTAAACTTTCATGTCAGGTTTGTAAGGTTTGTGTTTTGACGTGTTTTGCAGGGTAGAAGATGAAGTTGACGGGACAAAAGTGGTGAGTTGGATCAACATAGTTATTTTGTCGTCAAAGAGTTAACGAAGTTTAACGTCCTGATTATTATTTTGTTACAAAATAGTATAAAGTTTAATTGTTATTTTGTAACATTTGAAAGTTTTGTTACCGTTTTATTTTATTTTCAACAAAATTTAATGATTGTTATGATACTTTTCCCTAAAAATGGTTATGTTTTTTTTTACATAAATAGTTATGAATTTTAATTATTTGATAAAAAAAATATTATTATTCATTTACTTTATTCTTATCAAGAAAAGCCTAACATAGGCTTGAATAAAAAAACAATAAAGGAAAACAAAGGAAAGCTAAAGAAATGAATGATATATAATTTTTAGATGTTTTAGTAAGGCGCATTATACTTTAAAAAACATGATACGATACTTTAAAAATTAAAATAATTTTACCTTTATTATCCTCACACATTCCTCCATTTAAAAAATATATAACAAAGGAAAGTGAGAAATGCTCAACTAACACGGTGAAGAAAATATCAATACTAATAAATTTCCAACTCGTTTCCACTTCATACTAGTATCAATGCAGAGTAAAAAATTTCTGTCTTTTTTGTGCTCTTATTTATATCTCACACTAAAATATTAAATTTAATGTTAGAGTTTAAATTTTCTGTCTTTTTTGTGCTCTTATTTATATCTCACACTAAAATATTAAATTTAATGTTAGAGTTTAGGATTATGGTTTAGAGAATTAAGGTGAAGTATATTTTTATAGTTTATAATTTAAAATTTAAAATTTAGGGTTATGACTTAAAATTTAATTTTTTTAATATTAAGACATAAAAAAAACACTAAAAAAGAGCTGAGAATTTTTGTTCCAGTGCTGAAAGGTAATGGATAGTACTAATGAGATAATCTACTAAGGATTTGGGAGGGATTAATCTTTCAAGTATAATACAACACGTTAAAATAACTTTATGAACAACTATGAATATGAATTAATGGAATGTAAGGACATACACATCATGTCTCCACTAGGGCTGTAAATAAGACGAGGCAAAATTTGAGCTTAACTCGGTTAAAGTTTGACTCAATTGGACTTGATTCGAGCTCGAACTCGGCTCGAGTTCTTGACGAGCCGAGCCGAAATACTTAATACCTGACTTGAAAAGCTTACGAGCTACTCGAAAATATAATATATTAAATTTTTTTATTTTTTATAATTTAAATTTTAAATTCTTAAACTTAAAACTCTAAATATAAACCCTAAAATTTAAATCCTAAATTCTAAATCCAACAACCTAAACCTCTAAACCCTAACTCAAAGTTATTTTCATAGGACTTTAAATGAGACGTGACAGATGAAGAGTTATTCGAGTCAAATACGGTCAAAGATCAATCAACACTTGACTCGATTGGGCTCGAATCAAGCTCGAACTCGACTCGAGTTCTAAACAAGCCGAGTCGAGCTCAAATTTCTCAGGCTCGTTAAAAATTACTCAAGTTCGAACTCGACTCGAAATCTTAACGAGCCGAGTCGAGCTGAGCTTAGCATTACTCGAGCTCGGCTCGGCTCGTTTACACCCGTAGTCTCCACCCAATCAGGTTTGATGATTTTTCATACTTGAAATCAAACATATAATAGGGTAAGGGGAGAAGATCAAGATTGCATCAGGCCCTAACCTAGAGCGTTGGTGTGTTTTGAATTGGAATCTTACATGATATATCACAGTCATATTCTAAAATTTCAAGACTCGAATGGTTTAAGGTCAGTGGCGGATCCTTGCAGCCCCCGATTTGCAATTTTCCGATTTTTGCGGGCTTGGACACGGGTTAACATTTTTACTATTAAAAAATTTCGATATTCGAAACTACAGGTATCCAGTTATGAACATCCCTATTTTTGAATTACATCATATTCAAAACCTTCCGTCAGAGATGATGTTGTTACTATAGGTCTTTTTTTGTGTAGTCTTAAGGTGATTACAATGTAGTATCTATTCATACATATTCTTAACTTTTTGATAGTGCACATACATCTTGCAGACAAAGCGATTTGAACCCGAATTTCTTAAAATAAACATTCTCTTTTCCACTAGAACCACGTGTTGAGTTCTTGTTACTATAGATCTTATGTAGCCCGCCTTAGTTCCATTTTATATACCCCTAGCTTAAAAATAATTATACCAGCTCAAATGACTTGTGAATTATACCAAGTTTTTTTTAAAGTAAAATTGTAAAAATGATTAGACAAAATTGGATCATATTGAAACACTGTTTGGAACTCCCCTGCATGTTACCCCAGGGTCTGAGCTAGGAGCAAGCAGCTCATATGGTAACACCCCAGCTCCACACCGCACTACAAGAAAATAAATTTTTAGTGATATCAAAAATAGTCACTAAAAGTATTAAATTTAGTCACTGAAATTTACAGTGATTATTTTTCTGAGTCGTCACTTGTTGTCACTAATAACTCCGTCACTATTATATTAGTGACAACTTTTATGCATTTTGTCACAATAAGTTATATTTTTTATGACTATATTTTTTGACACAAAAGATTAATAATAGTGACTAAAATTTAGACACTAATATTATTCTTATCAGTGACAAACATTTTATCACAAATACAAATTGAAATAGTGTCTAAAATACATTGTCACTTTCAATAATAATAAAATAATTATATTTTTTAGTTGCAACCATCTTATTCAGGCCCGGATCGGGGATGTCGTACTACACTTGAAGGGTTTCATCCCAGACAAGTCAGCCTTTAATTGCGTGTCCATTATCCACGCACACTGAATATCTCTCCCGCGGGGGCGTAGCGAATGTGCTAGATACCAACCCTTGACTTCTGCGATGAGAGCGATATGAGGCACTCTGTCCCCAAACTGGTCCCTAGAAGGTCATCCACTTGGTCCCAATGGCTCATACACCAAGGTTACGTCGGCTGCTAGCCCATGGCGAGGGGGTTAATTATAGATGATGTGACATATTCATATATCAATTTTAATAAATAAATACAATGCATGGTTTCTTGGGGAATCGAACTTGGAACCTTTAGGGAGAGAGTACAATGTCTATCCACTAGGCTAGGCAAGAAATTTAATATTATTTTGAAAGTAAAATATTATTTAGGTTAAATTGTAATTGAAATTAATTTTATTTATTTTAAAAGTATGTATTAATTATAACAATAATTAATATAATAATAGTTTAATTAATTTTTATATGGTTTCCTATGCCAAATACGTTTGTTGAAGAAAATATATAAAAATAATTGAGTTGGTTTTAAAAATATAAACATATGAATATTAAGATTTACACCTAAATTATTGATAGAATTATCCTTTATGTGATAATTATTTATTATACTGACAATGCAAATTTTACCTCCACAAGAAAAGTTAAAACAAATATCAAGTGTAAAATTTTTCACAAGGTAAAATTTTGCTATCAAGTATTATGGCAAAATTACATATTAGTTTTTTTACTTTAATTTGTTCAGTTTAAATTTATGTACTTTCTATTCAAAAAATACGTACTTTTTAAATTTTGAAATTTCGATCTTGACATGAATGATAGTCTTTAAATATGTTAAGTAAAACTTTTAATTTTTATTCTTTTGTTCAATCATTTTTAGCCACTGTAATTTAATCATATTGTCGTTGTCCCGTTTGGATTAGGTTTGAAGTTTTAAAATTTTAAAAATATATAGACTAAAATTGATCAAAATAGAATGACTAAAACAACAATTTACACATAGTGTAGAGACTAATAGAATTATTTTACCTTTTGATAAACTAGTTTATGCCTTTATGATAACTTCAATTTTTTATAATTGTTATTATTACTATAATTATAAAAATAAATTTATTATTGTGACAATATATAACTTGTCATTAAGTTTATTTTTTTATTGGTGACAAAATTTATCACAACAAAAGTAAAATTTTAAGTGACAAACAATTGCATTGTCACAACAAATATCAAATTATAGTGATCACTTTATATATCGTCACTATCATGTGTCAAAGTTTTAGTGGCAATGAAATTTGTGTCACAGTTATAGACTTACAGTGAGAATTTAATTGTGAAAAATGTAATCGTCACAATTACTACTATAATAGTGACCAAATAAAAATACATCACAATTACTTATGCTAATAGTGTCGCACAAAAAATCTGTCACAAAAGTTTAATATTTGTGACAAAATTACTGTTAGTCACAGCCAATTTGTCACTAAAAGTCTATATTCTTGTAGTGCCGGTTCTTCAGCCTATGATCGCCATTCCTTTTCTCTATCTCCTTTTCTACCTGTCTGATCTCCGCCGCAAACCCGTAAAACGCTTCAACTATTGCAGCGTCACCCGACCAAGTCGATGGCTACTGTCGTTCCCCTAGGTATTCCTCGTCAGGCGAGTGCATTAATCTTATCGAGAAATGGTAGATAAAGGTCATGATAATCCAACACAAATAGCTTATTTTCTTTCAAAGCCTGAATTCAATTCACAGAATACAAGATACTAATTAACATCTTATGCAATTTAGAAAAAAGATAGTTTGGAACACCATGATTTCATCAATTTACATGTTGAACAGTCATGCCATTAAGCTGGCTCGCTATGTGCTCTTCTTTGAGTGCAGATTCCTGTGGACCATAGATTTCAGGATCCAGCTTGCTTACTGGTGGAAAAACTGTAACCCTCTCGATGTTGACACCGGCCAACGTTTGACGGGCAAATTCGTCGTCCCGCAACCAAGCATACTTGTCCCCTGCATATGTGGATCACATGTAGCTTTAGCATGTCCACATGTAAAATTTGCTATCATAATAATTAAACAACCTTGTACTCACTGGAAACAACTTTGGGAGTTTGGTATTTAAGAAGTCCTTGGCTGGATTCTTGCATCTTGGTGACCATTTTTGGAAGTGGAAGGTTCTTCTTTCCTTCATCTCGTAAACTGAATTTGAGGAGCCCTTCCTTGTAAAGGTCATCGACATCGGCAAAGGAGTTTATGTCGCGGTTATAGGCGGAGATGTCAGCTTTTAACTGCGGCAATGTTAGGGTTATGTTAATATAACGTAGAAAGGTGGTGAGTGCAGCTAGGATTGTATGTGCTGCACCACACAGGATTATTTTCACTGTAAGTTGGTTATGGCCTGTTAGGGTTGTTAGAGGCTGTGAAACTGACTTCATCAGTGCTTGCTTGTATATAACGAACTGGCTCTCATTTGAGAGTGTTACAGTTGGAAATCAATGGAAAACCGAGAGTACCGAATCTCTTTTCTCTCTGTGTAAATAACCATTTTCAGTTTCTTCCTCTATCTTCTCTAAGCTTCGTTCATGGTATCAGTCGCCATTCTTTCCTGGAGAGCTGTTGGTTGTGCGATTGCTTTCTCGTTTCTTGGATTCCAGCTGATTACTCGTTGGTCGTTGTTCTCATTTCGCAAGCATTCATTTCTCTGGTATGTGTTTCTCAGTTTTCAGATTGGATAGTGATTGTGCTGCGATCTTCGAGTTTTCTCTGGTTTCTTTGATCGAGGTTTTGCTTCAACTTGGATCTATTTCTTGGAGGTTTGTTTTGATTGCTAGCATTTTTACTCGTGGTTGATTCTTCTGTGATAGAGTAAAATAGTGATCCTTGTCAAATCTCGTAAGATCTTGAGTTGAATCTCAGTGTATTTGTTTAGATTCACTGAGATATCGCACGTTGTTGTTTCTTCCTTTTGTTCTGCGTGCTTTCTTTTCTGTGTAGCTTGGATCAGGCAATATGGTTCAGGAATCTGAAACGAATCCTTCTCGATCTGGTGATGATCGTTCTGGTGATGTTCGATCTGGAGATACTTCCAATTCTCTGGTTGTGCAACATATTCCTAAACATGATGTGGTGAAGTTAACTGAAGCGACCTATGTTCTGTGGAAGCATCAGGTAACTTTGATAATTGATGGATATGGTCTTATGGATTTTATTTCTGATGAATTTGAGTTACCTTCTCAATATATACAAAATTCGTCTGGTGCGCGTGTGGAGAATCCTCTTTTTTTGGCGTATCGAAGGCAGGACAAGTTGCTTGCGTCCTGGTTGATATCTTCTGTAAGTACTGAAGTTCTTCTTAATCTTACGAGCTGTCATACTACGAAAGCTATTTGGAACACTGCTACTCGTTTGTTTTCTGCACGTTCCACTGCTAAAATTTCTGCGTTACGCCATAGCTTACATACACAAAAGAAACTTGGTCTAACTGTCAATGAATACCTTGCAAAGATTCGTTTGATCTGTGACAATCTAGGTGCTGCTGGGTGTGTTGTCACTGAGCAGGAGCAGGTTAGTGTTGTACTTGCTGGACTTTCGATGGAATTTGAGTCAGTTATCGCCATTGCTTCACGAGAGGTTGTTAGTCTTGAGAGTCTCACTGACATGCTATTGGATTGTGAAGCACGGCAAAAGATGTTCATGCAAGAAACTTTACCTATGCATGCTAACATGGCCTTTTGTTGAACGTGGCAATCGATCGAATAAAACCAAGAGGGGGGGTGAATTGGATTTTTGAAAAATTGAGGCGGAAGCTAATTGCAAAGATAAAAATTGCAAAGCGATTTAGAGTGGTTCGACTTTCTAACCAAAGTCTACATCCACTACCTTAGCGTCCACACTAAGGATTTCCCACAAATTCACTAATTTGTCTTTCCTTTAAGGACAAGGAGTAACCTTACACACTTCAATAGACTTATACCCCAAAGTCTATTGAATCCTATCCCAAAGTTGGATACAAATGAGCAAACTAGAAAATCCTCACTAGGAAAGTGTTTGCAAAATTTAAGCTCTCTCACACACCCGAATAAACACTAGAACAAGAATTACAATGAAGAACACTCTAGTGTTTTTCAAGAAAGATTGAAAGAATTAGCTCAAAATAAACTCTTGGAAGCTTGAATGCTTGTATATGCTTTCTTGATGTTTCTTGATCTTTCTTGATTCTTCAATATTGATCCAAGGCTGTATTTATAGTGTTGTTTGAGTCTATAGCCGTTAGGAGCCTTTGGGGAGTCTTTGGAGCCGTTGGGGGTGTTTATTATTGACATTTAAAGCACCCAGACACCTACCGTTTCGGAACGGGGTAACCTGTTTCGGAACGGATTTCAAATAATATAGCCGTTAGGAGCGTCTATGAGAACCCGTTTCGAAACGCCTATGGCCGTTTCGGAACGGCTATGCCACTGCCAAAGGGGTGTTTCGAAACGGCCTAAGCCCGTTTCGGAACGCCCTATATATTTTCAAAAATCATTTAAAAGACCGTTGCCCTTGTTCATTTAAATGAAGAACAGTTTCGAAACGAGGCATATCGTTTCGAAACGCCTTGACCCGTTCCGATACCCGTTTCGGAACAGGTGCACATCGAACTGAAAGTGTTTCGAAACGCCTTGGGCCGTTTCGAAACGGGGCTTGAAAAATCACTGTTTTGACTTTAAAATACTTTAAAAAATATTTTGTAAGTCTTTGGTTTTAGCTATAAAATGGTCTTTAACAAAATATAGGGAATTTTAAGGACTTTTAAATTTGTTTTGATATTTTCATTTTAGTCCTTAGGTTTTTAGTTATATCAAAATTAAAGCATATGTTCAACAATCTCCCCCTTTTTGATATAACAAAACCAAAGTTAGAATTTTTAAGAATTTTGAAAGTTTTGAAGATATTCTAACTCCCCCTTAATTTAAGATAGGTTTTGAAATTTAAAACTTGTGACTTTTGAAATCAAGGATCAAAACCTTAAGACAAATTTAAAAATTTGAAAAATTTTAATAGTTTGAAAATTTTTGGTTTTTGGTGGCATGGCATGGCATATCTTCTCCCCCTTTTTGTTAGATCAAAAAGAAACAAGCTCATAAAGAAGATTAGTACCAATAATCAATAATAAGCAATCATAATTAATATCATAAAAATATCCAAAGCATAAACAATAAGTTCATAATCAAATCCCAAAATAAAAGATCAAAAGCATAGGTTCCAAAAAAAAAACATGAGAAAACATAAAGAAGCAAATTCAACCCTAAATGCATAGATAATATAATATGATATGATATGACTATCCTAGGCCTCGTCATCATCATCCTCATCATCATCATCGTTCTTGGCTTGAGAACGGTGATATTTTGTCCATTCTCCATAAAGAGTAGAAAAGGAAAGATCAAGGTTGTCATTGGAAGTTTCAAGGGATTGAAGACGATCCTCGACGTTCTTCAAACGATTTCCCATAGTTTCAAAGCCCGAAGAAATACGAGTTTCCATAGTGTCAAAACGAGAATTCAAGGCATTGAAACGCTCGGTAAGAAAAACCGTGAGAGCATCTTGATTTTCCATTTGAACTTGAGGTGGAGGAGCAACGGGAGGAGGAATCGCTTCTCGATCAATTCTTTGCCAAAAACCATTCAAATATGTGAATCCGGATTTTCGAAGAGAGGACTCACCAATTTTGGTCTTGCTAGGTTCCGGGGAATCATAGGTACAATCAATACCAAGATGATCGAAGAGAAAACTCAAGACAATGCCGTAGGTGAATGAAGTCAACTCATTGGTGTCAATAAGTTTGACATTATTGACGATCTCGGCAAAGATGATTTTGGGCACATTTGGGCGCTCACCTCTTCGGAAACATTCGAGCCAAAAGTGATCTTTTTCCCGGATGTGGGAGTATTTTCCTCCGGATGGTCGAATGAACCAAGAAACCATTAAATGAAGCACACGATCGTGCACATCTAAATGAAGAGCTTTTCCGGTAAAGGTGCCAAAGTGGCGTTCTTCTTCAATACCCTCATTCTTGAGTTTAAGGGCCGACTCCAAAAGAGCAATATTAATAACAAACTTTTGCCCTAGTAAAGATGACTCAATTCCTACAATCTCTGTTTTGGTTTCATCGTATAGGAAACGAGCATTAGAGTAGAAGAGAAGTACCAAGTTTTTGTAGCAAACATCCTCAATGCTCAAGAAGAAAAGAAGATCCCACTCATCCAAACGATTAAGATAGCGAAAGAGAAATCGCTCGGAATTAAGGAATTCGACATCAATAACTCTTTCTTTACGAACAGCGAGATTTTTGACGTAGGAGAAGCGAGCACGCTGCTGCGGAGTTTTTAGAGTTTTCTGAAAGAGTTGAGTAATATTTGGACGAATGCTTGATTCTCCGGTTTGAACGGCTTTACGCTTTTTGTTCGCTTGATCCGCCATCTAAAATATTAAGCAAGAGTTTTAAAATTGTATGCATTGATAATTAAAATCAATCCAATAGGAAATCCCACTTAGGTTTTTGAAAAACAAAATTAAAAAAAATACGATTAAAAAATTTTATATTCGAATCAAAATTTTGAGATTTTGAAATTTTTTTACAAGATTCGAATAACCCACAACTAAAAACATATAATGTATATAAGAATAAAATTTTTTTTATCCTATGATTCGAACATAATTTGAAAAAGAAGAAAAATAAGAAAAATTACCTTAGTTTGGGATTTTGGATGATTTGAGTGAAATCTTTGCACAAGATTGATGAAGCTTGCTTAGATATGTGTTTTAGAGCAAAACCCCTCACAATTTTGTGAAAAACAAAGGGTTTGAGAGGGTATTTATAGAAGGGGGTCGGTTAGGGTTTTTAGGGTTTTAAGAGTTTGATAAAAATTAGAATTTTGAACTTTTAAAAGCCCTAAATAGGGCTGTCCGCGAGTCCGTTTCGGAACGGGGCGGCTAGGGTTTGACCCTTCTTAAAACCTTCAACAGATCGTTTCGAAACGGGGATGACCGTTTCGAAACACGTTTGACCCGTATCGGAACGCGTTCCGATACATCCTTACATCGAACCGAAAACGTTTCGAAACGCCTGGGGCCGTTTCGAAACGCCCTTCTCTCAGGACAAATTTTAAGACACCCGTATCGGAACGGGTTAACCCGTTTCGATACACCTGGGCCTGGAAGTGCAGATGAGGCTCTAAAATGCAGAGAAAATGTTTTTCTAAGAGGCCAAACATGCATATATGATATAAATGAGCAGGAAAAACATATAGGGTCAAAAAAAATAAGCAAACATGCAAAACATAACTCCCCCTCACTAAAAGCATTCATATAACATATGGGGAACCTCAAACATGTTTCAATCAAAATGAGCATATAAATCAACATGAAAGAGACAATTTTGCATAAAAATGTTACCACTTGAACCAAGATATGTCGATTGAGCTTCTTCAAGTGTCCTTCCATTATGTGTGTCTAGAGCTTTCAAGTTTCTTCAAATTTGCATATCATGGCTCCAACACACCTACAAAAAGAAACTATGTGTGTTTTGGTACCCAAACTCTTTTGGGTCCATAGGAGTTAGTTCCTAGAATCTTAGTCCCTTTGGGTATCCATTTAGACAATAGATCAACATTTTTATTAGCAATGAGTCATTTTGGAACCCAAATGCTCCTAATCTTTTTTCGATTAGGTGATCTTTGTCTATACCCATGATAGTTCTTTCTAACATAGTTGGGTCTTGAATTTTCACATTTTTCAACTAATTTTGTCCCAACTTTGTTGAAAGAAGCTTTAAGATCATCAAGTTCCTTTTGATGATCTTCATGGACCTTTGAAAGTAAATTTTGCAAGTCTTTATTTTTCTTTTCAAAATCGTTTATTTGGACTTGCATTTCTCCAAATTTACTTTCAAATTCCTTATTAGTCTTAGAGAGAGAGTCATTTTCATTTTTCAATTTTGAAGTAATTTTTCTATTTTTCAAAATCAACTTCTCATACTCTAAGGCTAATTCATTATAAACCTCTTGTAATTCATCAAAAGTATAATCAAATGAATAAGATGAATTAGAGGTTACCATTGAGTCATCCTCGAAAGCCATAAGACACAAGTTGGCTACTTCATCCTCGTCCTCGTCGGAAGAGTCATCGCTCCAAGTAGCTACGTGAGCCTTGTGCTTCTTCCTCTCATAGCTATTTTTATTTAGTTGAGGACAATCGATCCTGATATGTCCTGGTTTGTTGCACTCATAGCAAGTTAGAGGGTCTCTCCCTTTGTTGCTTTTGAATCCCTCTTCTCTTTGGAATCTTCTTCCTTTGTTGGTCAACATGAAGTTTTTAAATCTTTTGGCAAACATTGCCATCTCTTTTTCTTCATCTTCTTCACTTGAATCATCATCCTTTTTGGATGCTTTAAGAGCAAGACCAACTTTCTTTTTCTCCACTTCGTTCTTCTTTTCTTCCTTGCCCGTTGACATCATTTCGTGAGTAAGCAAGGAACCAATAAGCTCATCTAATTTGAGAACTTTGAGGTCCTTTGCTTCTATTATGGCCGTTTTCTTTGAATCCCATGAATTGGGAAGAGAGTAGATCATCTTCCTCACAAGTTTATCTTCGGGGATTACTTCGCCATAACCTTTTAAACCATTTACGATCACGGAGAATCGATCGGACATGGTTTTGATGTCTTCCTCGGGGTCCATCTTGAAGTTCTCATAACTTAGATTGAGGAGTCCGATTTTGGTCTCCTTCACTTGATTTGTACCTTCATGTGTAACTTCAAGTTTGTCCCAAATTTCTTTTGCATTGGAACAAGATGACACCCTTCCATACTCGTCCGGGCCAAGGGCACAAAAGATGAGATGCATAGCCTTTGCATTTGTTGAGAATCCCTTGTCTTCTTCAACGCTCCATGTTTCAATATTGCCCGTTGGTGCTATGTATCCTCTCATGATGATTTTCCAAGCTTCAAGATCATAAGCTTGGATGAAGAGCTTCATGCGGTTTTTCCAATAGGCATAGTTTACTCCATTGAAGAAGGGAGGCTTGTTGGTGGGTTGAGAATCGCCCCAAGCTACAACATTGGAGGTGGATGCCATGGATGACTTTGTAGATGATTGCACACTTCTTGGATCTTTTTCAAGAGGTTGTAAGACCTTCTAATGAACCAAAGCTCTGATGCCAATTGTTGAACGTGGCAATCGATCGAATAAAACCAAGAGGGGGGGTGAATTGGATTTTTGAAAAATTGAGGCGGAAGCTAATTGCAAAGATAAAAATTGCAAAGCGATTTAGAGTGGTTCGACTTTCTAACCAAAGTCTACATCCACTACCTTAGCGTCCACACTAAGGATTTCCCACAAATTCACTAATTTGTCTTTCCTTTAAGGACAAGGAGTAACCTTACACACTTCAATAGACTTATACCCCAAAGTCTATTGAATCCTATCCCAAAGTTGGATACAAATGAGCAAACTAGAAAATCCTCACTAGGAAAGTGTTTGCAAAATTTAAGCTCTCTCACACACCCGAATAAACACTAGAACAAGAATTACAATGAAGAACACTCTAGTGTTTTTCAAGAAAGATTGAAAGAATTAGCTCAAAATAAACTCTTGGAAGCTTGAATGCTTGTATATGCTTTCTTGATGTTTCTTGATCTTTCTTGATTCTTCAATATTGATCCAAGGCTGTATTTATAGTGTTGTTTGAGTCTATAGCCGTTAGGAGCCTTTGGGGAGTCTTTGGAGCCGTTGGGGGTGTTTATTATTGACATTTAAAGCACCCAGACACCTACCGTTTCGGAACGGGGTAACCTGTTTCGGAACGGATTTCAAATAATATAGCCGTTAGGAGCGTCTATGAGAACCCGTTTCGAAATGCCTATGGCCGTTTCGGAACGGCTATGCCACTGCCAAAGGGGTGTTTCGAAACGGCCTAAGCCCGTTTCGGAACGCCCTATATATTTTCAAAAATCATTTAAAAGACCGTTGCCCTTGTTCATTTAAATGAAGAACAGTTTCGAAACGAGGCATATCGTTTCGAAACGCCTTGACCCGTTCCGATACCCGTTTCGGAACAGGTGCACATCGAACTGAAAGTGTTTCGAAACGCCTTGGGCCGTTTCGAAACGGGGCTTGAAAAATCACTGTTTTGACTTTAAAATACTTTAAAAAATATTTTGTAAGTCTTTGGTTTTAGCTATAAAATGGTCTTTAACAAAATATAGGGAATTTTAAGGACTTTTAAATTTGTTTTGATATTTTCATTTTAGTCCTTAGGTTTTTAGTTATATCAAAATTAAAGCATATGTTCAACACCTTTCATAGTGCTCGTGTTTCTAGTTTTCATCCTGGCATGCAGGTTAATGTGGCTACTTCAGCTAATGCTTCTGAGGTCAGTGATGTTGTTGCCACGACCTATTTACCTGAGAATCACTTGGCGTCACGAGGGTATCAGTCTGGTTTTCGTGGACGTGGGCGTGGTCGGAATAACTTCAACAAGCCTCAGTGTCAACTTTGTGGTAAGTTTGGTCACACGGTTCTGAAGTGCTATCGTCGGTTTGATCAAAGCTATCATGGGCCTGTTTCTACTCCTGGTGAGGCTCGAAATGATGGTTCTTCATCGTATACTTCTGAGCATCAGGGAGCTATCATCATTCAGCTGATGTGAATGCTTCTGTTGCTCCTGTTCAAGTGTTTCATCATCAACTTAACACTGGGGCCGTGTCACCTCGTCCTACGTTTGTTTCCTCACCTCAGTCGCGTGTTGTTTCTCCAACTGTGGGGTTTAATCCCAATGTTTCTTCTTATCCTGGTGGTTCTGGTCAATCTGGTGGGTCTCAGGTTACTAATTTTTTGGGTGATGTCTCTTCCAGTCACAGTGGTGCAGCTCCCTCGTTAGGTTCTCATGTGCATTCCTCGTACTTCTCTTCTGGCTCGGCTTTGCCTGCTTCCACTGAGGGTGTTTGGTACCCAGATTCGGGTGCTACTCACTATATTACGCATGATCAGTCTCATGTCCAGTCTAGTGCTCCATATACAGGTGAGAATTGTCTTCTTATGGGTGATGGTTCTACTGTTTCGATCTCTCATGTAGGGCATAGCTCTCTTCCTGTGTCTAGTAGGTCATTAGTTTTGCGTGATATTTTGCATGTGCCAAACATTCAGAAGAACCTTTTGTCAGTGTCTCAGCTTGTGCGGGACAATAATGTTATTTTTATATTTCATGCTAATGGTTGCTTGATTAAGGATCCCAGACTCAGAGGGTTCTGCTCGAAGGGAGGCTCACGCCTGAGGGCCTGTATGAGATGGTCTCTCCTGCTGGTGCTTTGGTTCGTTTGCCTACGCTGTCTGCCAACTTGTCTTGTGCTTCTTCAGCAGCTGCTGTCTCGTCTGATGATTCTTCATCGAATAATGTCACTGCTTCTTCTTCTTTGTCTTCTTCTACTATCAATACTATGGGGTTGTGGCATAACCGTCTTGGGCATCCAGCTAGTGGTGTGCTCAAGACAGTTTTGAATAAATGTAGTGTTGCGTGTGTTGATAATAAGGTTTCTAGTGTGTGCTCTGCTTGTTTACAAGGGAAGGCTCACAAGCTTCCATTTCCCCCTCTAATACTCAGCATTTGTTTCCTTTTGAACTGGTTGTCTCTGACCTCTGGGGTCCTGCCCCAGTTGCTTCTGAAGGATTTCTTTACTATGTCTCGTTTATTGATATGTATAGTCGTCATACCTGGGTGTATTTGATCAAACGAAAATCTGAAGTGGTTCAATGTTTTTTTCAATTTTCACAAATTGGTAGAGGTGCAATTTGGTGTACAGGTTAAAGCCTTTCAAACTGATGGTGGTACGGAGTATTTGCCATTGAAGAACTGGTTTCTTACTCATGGGATTCAACATCGCATCACCTGTCCATACACCTCTGAGCAGAACGGTGTTGCTGAAAGGAAGCATAGGCATGTTGTTGAGATGGGCCTTACGCTTCTTGCTCATGCTAGCTTACCATTAAAGTTCTGGAGTTTTGCCTTTGTTACAGCCATCTTTATTATCAACAGACTTCCCACTGATGTTTTGCAAGGTGCTTCTCCGTATGAGAAGCTTTTTCAGCGAGAGCCTGATTATGCCTGGTTTCGAGTATTTGGGTGTGCGTGTTACCCTCTTCTTCGTCCATATAATGCTCATAAGTTAGATTTCAGGTCACGCCCGTGTGTTTTCTTGGGTTACAGCTCTAGTCACAAGGGCTACAAGTGTCGTGATCACACAGGTCGTATCTTTGTATCAAGGCATGTTGTCTTTGATGAGAACGTGTTTCCTTATTCCATGGTTGCTGACTCGTCTGGTTCTAGTGACTCTCCTTGCTTAGTTCAACAGATGTTTCCCTTGGTGGTTGACACTCAGTTGCCCTCCTCTTCGGTGTTCTCTACTCCTACTGTGTTTCCTGTCTCCTCTCGAGTGTCCAATTTGGATTTGCCTGCTTCTTCTCCAGTAGCTTGTGCCAATACTGGTTCTCCACCAGCTGTAAGCCCAAGGAACTCGTTTAGTTGTGGGCAGGATGTGTCTTCTTCTGATGCTCTGGATGTGACTTCTCCTGGTGATCAGGCTGTGCTTTCTCCTGATGCTCAGGAGGTGCCTTCTCCTGATATTCAGGGTGCTTCTACTTCTCTTCATGCTGGTGACGGTTTAACATTGGATAATGAGGAGCCTGCTCGTGAAGAAATAGTTCATACTGATGCAGTTTTGTCACCTTCTGATGAGAATGTGGTGCCCACAACTGCAACTGATGATTTCATGTTGGATTCTCCTGTGTCATCTTTGGCACCTAGGACTGATGTTCCTGATTCGTTTACTGAAGGGGTTGTTTCTGATCAAGGGTTTCGTGTTGACGGGGTAGCTGGTTCTACCTGTGTTGAGTTCGTTGCTGGGGATAGGCTGTGTTCTACGAGTGATGTTCCTGACTTGGGTGTGGTTTCGGTTGATTCAGTACCTACCTCCACTGTGACCAATGATCATCCTATGATCACTCGTGGAAAAGAAGGTATTCGCAAGCCAAAGGTATTTCATGTCAATACTTCTTCTCCTGATGATGAACCACGAACTATTTGTGAAGCCATGAAAACTCCTCATTGGAAGGCTGCTGCTCAAGATGAATACGATGCTCTCATACGCAACAACACGTGGACCCTGGTTCCCTTACCTAGCAACAGGAGTGCCGTGAGTTGCAAATGGATTTTTAAGGTTAAACGACATCCTGATGGTACAGTGGCTCGTTACAAAGCTCGCTTGGTGGCTCGTGGGTATCTTCAAGAACCTGGTGTTGATTTTACTGAGGTTTTCAGTCCTGTTGTTAAGCCTGTTACCATTCGCACTATCTTGTCGTTGGCTGTTTCACGAGGTTGGCCGTTGCGTCAAGTTGATATAAATAACGCCTTTCTCAATGGCGCGTTGCTTGAAGAAGTCTACATGGCCCAACCACCGGGCTATGAACAACTTTCTTCTTCTGGAGACAAGCTGGTATGCAAGCTTAACAAGGCTATTTATGGGCTCAAACAGGCCCATCGGGCATGGTTTGAAACCCTCAAGAAGTTCTTGTTGTCTACAGGGTTCGTGGGCAGCAAATCTGATCCTTCTTTGTTTGTCTATGCTTCTGGTTCTGAGTGTGTTTATCTTCTCGTCTATGTCGACGATATTATTCTCACTGGGGGAGATACAGATGATGTCAATGATGTTGTTCGTAAGTTGCATGCTACCTTTTCTCTTAAGGACCTTGGTTCTCTTCGATATTTTTTAGGCATTGAGGTTCGTTATGCTTTAGATGGGAGTTTGCTTATCAACCAGAAGAAATACATTTTAGACTTGTTGGAGAAATGTGGATATGAACATGCTAATAGCCTTCCTACTCCTATGACTACTACTTGCAAGTTGTCTTTGCACGATGGTTGTCCTCTTGCTAATGTTACAGAATTCAGGAGTGTGGTTGGTGCGTTGCAGTACATTGTTCTTACGCGTCCAGAGATTGCCTTTGCTGTCAGCAAGGTGTGCCAGTTTATGCAGGCACCCACTGATGTGTATTTACAGGCAGTCAAACGTATATTACGGTACTTGCAGGGCACTGTTGACTTTGGTTTAAGGTTTTCTCCTCATGATAATCTTGGCATTACTGGCTTTGCTGATGCTAATTGGGCCACGGACAGTGATGATCGGCGTTCTACGTCTGGGTTCTGTGTTTTCTTTGGTGGGAATCCAGTGTCCTGGGAGTCTCGTAAGCAGCATGTGGTGTCTCGTTCGACTGCGGAGGCTGAATATCACAGTGTTGCCTGTGCTGCTGCTGAAATTATGTGGCTTCGGTCACTGCTCAGTGAACTTCATGTTCCGTTTGATGGTGTCCCTGTTTTGTGGTGCGACAACACGAGTGTTGTTGCTGTTTCTGCGAATCCGGTTCTTCATTCAAAGTTTAAGCATGTTGAATTGGATTTGTTCTTTGTTCAGGAACAAGTTGCAGCTGGTCGTCTTCATGTCAATGAGATACCTGCATATGAGCAAGTAGCAGATGTGTTTACCAAGCCACTTTCTGCTCCCTCTTTCTTTCGCCATCGACTCAAGCTTGCGGTGCTTCCTTTTTCTCAGCTTGCTGAGTCTGCTGCAACTTCTTCTTCACTGTAAGTATATTTCTTTTGTTTGTTCTGTGTATCTGTTTGTTGTTTTTTTTTCTGCAGGTTTCAGAAGTTTGAATTGCATGGGGAATGTTAGGGTTATGTTAATATAACGTAGAAAGGTGGTGAGTGCAGCTAGGATTGTATGTGCTGCACCACACAGGATTATTTTCACTGTAAGTTGGTTATGGCCTGTTAGGGTTGTTAGAGGCTGTGAAACTGACTTCATCAGTGCTTGCTTGTATCTAACGAACTGGCTCTCATTTGAGAGTGTTACAGTTGGAAATCAATGGAAAACCGAGAATACCGACTCTCTTTTCTCTCTGTGTAAATAACCATTTTCAGTTTCTTCCTCTATCTTCTCTAAGCTTCGTTCAGGCAACAAGTTGTGAAGCACTGCTCTAAGCCTCCCTGCGGAGAAGGCGTTCTGCTTTGACTCCTCAAATTGTTCATCTCTAGGCACATACATTGGCAATTAGGGATGTAAAAACAGGTCAACAGTTGGGTTTCAGGTCGGGCTCTGTCAGTTCGGGTTAAATCGGTTACAGGTCATTTCAGGTCGTTTTTTATTTTGACTTGATTCGGTTCGGGTTCAGGTTCATTTCGGGTCGGGTTCATTTCAGGCCGGGTTCATTTCAGGTCGGGTTCAATTCAGGTCGGGTTCATTTCGGGTCGGATTCATTTCAGGTCGGTTCATTTCAGGTCGGGCCAAAACGGTTAATTGACGGGTTAATTTCGGTTCGGGTTGATTTCAGTTCGGTTTCGTTTCAGGCCGGGTTCATTTCAGGTCGGTTTCGTTTCAGGTCGAGTTCATTTCAGGTCGGTTTCATTTCAGGTCGGGTTCATTTCAGGTCGGCTTCATTTCAGGTCGGGTTCATTTCAGGTCGGCTTCATTTCAGGTCGGGTTCATTTCAGGTCGGTTTCGTTTCAGGTCGGGTTCATTTCAGTTCGGGTAATTTCAGGTCGGTTTCATTCGGGTTTAGGGTTTATAGTGTAGGGATTAGGATTTAACATACATAATATTAATACATTATACGTACATATATATAGGAATTATGGTTTAATGTTTTAGGGGTTTAGGGTTTATACATTGGTACATACGTACATATATACTTACGTACATTATACATATATTTATATGGTTTAGGGTTTATGGTTCAGGGGGTTTAGGGTTACACATTCCCACATACATACATACATTATACACATATAGCACAAAAAGAAATTAGGGTTATAGTTTAGGGTTTAAGATTTAGGGTTTATACATACATAAATACATTTTACATACATATATAATACACTAATATATTATATATATTCTAAAATGAAACCCTAATCAAAACCTAAACCCATAACCCTAATTTGAAACAATAAACTAAAACAAAACTCTAAAATCATAAAAAAACCCTAAACGTTAGACCCATGAAAAGAAACCCTAAACACATAACATGAAAACCCAAAATAAAGTCAATAAAAATAAACCTTTAATCCCTAAGCACTAAACCATAAAGGTGAGCTTAGTTCACTAATAATGAAACCAAAACCCCAAACCCTAATTCAAAACACTAAAGTAAAACAAAAATCCTAAACCCATAAAAAGAAACCCTAAACCCTAAACCCATAAAAAGTAAACCCTTAAACCCTAACAACAAACCCTAAACATTAAACCCTAAAGGTAAGCTTAGTTCACTAATAATAAACCCTAAACCTTAATTCAAAACACTAAACTAAAACAAAACCCTAAACTAATAAAAAGAAACCCTAAACTAAAACCAATAAAATCAAAACCATAAATCAAAACACTAAACACTAAGCCATGAACCTTAAGCCCTAAACCCTAAAGATAAGCTTAGTTCACTAAAAATAAAACCTTTATTCGAAACACTAACCTTAAACCCTAAACATGTGAACCCTAAACCTAAAAATTAAATACTAAACCATAAAACCCTAAACAATTAAAACAAAACCCTAATTTAAAACCATAAACCATAAAACAAAACACTAAATAAAATCCTTAAACCCTAAAAACAAAACATATTAACAATAAATTATAAATCCTAAACTCTAGATTAAAACCTTAAACCCTAAAAATGAAACCCTAAATCAAAACCTCAAATTTTAAATCTAAAAAATAAATCACTAAATTAAATCCTAAACCCTAAAATTGAAACCCTAATAAAAACAAGAATACTTGAACATAACCCTAACCCCTAAAAATGAAATATTTAAAATTAAACATTGAAAAGAAAAACCTTAAATTATAACCACAAACCCTAAATTAAACCCAAACCCTAAACCTTAAAACTGAAATAATGACTAAATTGAAAATAAAACAAAATTGCCAGCTCAATTTCACAGAAAAAAGGACCAAAATGAAAGAACCCAAACAAAGGAGGACCTAAAGGGTGAATAACCCTTACACCTAAAAGGGCGGGCATATTCCCTCCATGCTTTCAATCAAGCGGGAACTTTAAAAAAAATTTAGCTCCCATTTGAATCAATCGCCCCTATTTTATTAAAATATTATTTATTATTAATTTAGTATTAATTTATTCATATTATTTATTGTTAACTTAAAAGATTATTTTTAATTAAAGTTATCTTTTAATTAAAGATAATTTATTACTACTTGATATTTATTCATTCAATTTATATTTTAATTAAAGTTAAGTTAGTTAATTTATTAATACTTGATATTATTACTAAATATAAAAAATTACTTATTATTTTTAATTAATTTTAAAATTTTAAATTCATTAAATATAACTTCTTCAAATGTCAGATAATTATCATTATCAACAAATCAAATAACAATATCAGTTCAAGTCAATATCAGTTCAGGTCAATATCAATTCAGGTCAAGAACAGTTCGGGTCAAGAACAGTTCAGGTCAATATCAGTTCAGGTCAAGAACATGTCGGGTTCAAAACAGGTCGGTTTCAAAACAGGTCGGGTTAAATCGGTTATCTGGCAGGTCAGTCTCGGGTTCGGGTTCGTTTCGGTCAGGTGCAGTTCGAGTTCGGTTTCTACAGTAACAGGTCAATTTCGGGTCCGGGTTCACTTCGGTCGGGTACAGTTCGGGTTCGGTTTCTACAGTAACAGGTCAAATTCGGGTTCGGATTCGTTTCGATCGGGTGCAGGTCGGGTTCGGTCATTGAATTCTCGGGTCAAACCAGGTTCTAACTCGATCGGATTTCAGGCAGGTTACCAGGTCGGGTCAGTTTTTCACACCCCTATTGGCAATGGCTTCTCCACTTGTATGTCTGCCATTTGCAAAACAGATTTTGAGTTTTTCCATGTTTACTTATTAAATTATTTATTAATTTATAAATGATATCTATATATACCTGTTTCAGTAGGTAGTCGTCCGATTCGATATCGCCTCGGATAAGGAATTTCTTTACCTCCAAGCGTTGTCCTGGCAAAATCAACTCCTCTATCTAAATTTCCTAAATCATTGTATGTATCGAAATCGTAAATTCTGTCCGAAAGCTTTTTGACTCCATTGTCATTGCCCCTGATATCCCTTAGCTCATTTTCTCTTAATGCTCTAAGACCTTTTAGTGTCTCATTTGGTAAGTAAGGCTATTTAAAATGAAGGAAAACTTTCATAATTAGGAATTATATTTAATAATTTTCATTTTTTTTTGTTAGGAGAAGAGTTGGGTAAATAAAACTCAAATCTTAATCTATAATACTAATGAACAATAATTTTATCATTTCAAGTGCACGAACCAACTTGCCTCAGTGGTTAAGGGAACGGTTGTTGTTTCTAGAGGTCACGGGTTCGAGCACCAGCAGCTGCAGCAGGGTGATTGAGCGTTCATTGTCAAATGGTTGAGAGTATATTTAGAACAGATACTACTTGTAATCACTCTAGCTTTCATCAAAAAAAAATTTATCATTTCAAGTATTAATTTGTAAGTATCTTATTATTTCTTAAGCAGGTATTTTTTTACGTAAAAAAGAAAAATTTCTATCGGACACTAAAGTTAAGTGTGTGACGCGGATATACCTGATTAGAGAAGGAAATCCTTCAATGGTGATGCTCTCCAGGAAGAACTCCTGCCGGTGCTTGTTTGTCACCGTGATTGCCCCCGGCAACCCGAAGTTCGAGTCCACCGTGAATTCCGCCGTGTAATGAACCCTCTCAGCTTTAACCTTTGCCTTCTTCGACCAGTCCTTCAACACTGCTCCTCTGCTTTTCTTTGGAGCCTTGGTTTCTGCAAAAGACACAGCTTTAATGTAGAAAAAAAAAACCCAGAAAATTACAGCAAAAACTCTAGAAGAAGTAGAGGGACTCACTAGGATCTTCCTCGGTGCTGATGAGTTCCAAAACAACATTCCTTCCAATCTTGTCGGTGAAAGCATCCCAATGTTTCATTAAAGTCTCCTTCAAATCTTCCCTGTTCTTGTTCCTGACAGTCACGGCTGCTCGGACCTTGAACTCAACACTTGTGTCGTTTATGTCGGGCTCAGCCTTGATCAAGTTTTCACTCACGGCAGCCGGAACAGGAGCCTTGGCCATAACTTCCTATCTCTCTGCTTTTGCGGAGAATAGAAATGAGAGTTTCTTTGAGAAGAGATTGATGATTTTTCTTTTTACTTGTTTTCTTCAAGAGTTGAGAAACTAATGCGAGGCAATATCAAAATTCGAACTCATTAATAATAAGCCAGTACGAGAATACTTGAGAAAGATATTGGATTATTATAAAACTTAAAAATAAAAAGTATTAATTTCGGATTAATAAAAAGTTTACGGATTAAAATGAAAAAATAAAACTTGAGATTAAATTTATTTTTTATTTAATATTATAAATAGTAGATTGAATTTTAAAAAATGGTCAATTTAATATTATAAATAATAAATAATCAAACTAGTGGGGCATAATATAAAACTATACAAGTTTGTAGGGAGGTTAGATGCTATGGGATGGAAATCATATGCCCCAAAGTATGCCCCCATTTGTGCCCCTACTTTAAAATAGTGGGTTTAGGGTTTAGAGTTTGGGGTTTAAGGTTGGGGCTTAAGGTTAGGGTGTAGGGAATTAGGGGTAGGGTGTATTTTTTTAGTGTTTAGGGTTTGAGGTTTAGGATATAAAAATTAGGGTTATGGGGCAAGATTTAATTTTTAAGTATTTTTAGGCAGGGGGCATAAAAGGAGGCATGGTTAGGGGCAGGAGATTTTTACCTAATGCTATGTGTGGCAGATAGGATGCATGATTAAACCATGCAATATAAACTTGTAACATATTAATGTAGGTGTAGTAAGAGAAATATATATTAAGGTTAATTATACCAATAGTTAGGGTTGTAAACGAACTGAATGTTCAGCAAACGTTTGTGAATCGTTTGGCGGGAAGTCTGTTTATTTATTAAATGAACGAACATGAACAAAATTTTTTGTTCGTTTAATTACATGAACGAACACGAACAAAGGGCTTGTTCGTTCATTTATGTTCGTGAACGTTCGGTAATCCGTTCGTTTATGTTCGTTTATGTTAATTTAAATTTATTCACATATGTCTAGGGGTGTTCATTATTCGGTTAAACCGAACTAACCGACCGAAACGAAATAAAATTGATTAATCTATTAGATAATTTTAGGGTTCGGCTAATGATTAAGAGTTTTTTCAAATTTCAATTATCGATTAATTCGGTTTAAAATCGGTTAATTAACTGAATTAATCGAACTAACCAAAAATATTAAATATTTAACAAATTATATATTGTCGTTTGTGTTCGTTTATGTTCGTTTACCATTTAAACGAATGAACACGAACAAGCTACATTCCTTAATGAACGAACATGAACAAAAAAATTTATATTCGATTATGCTCGTGTTCGTTCATTTGTTCGGTTAAAATTAAACGAACGAACATGAACACACCATCATTCGTGTTCGTTCGGTTCGTTTACAAGCCTACCAATAGTCATTAAACTATGAAAAAATGAAAGTTCTATACTGTGATTTTTCAAAGTTACGGTACATGTCATTAAATTTATTAAATTGTTAAAAAATTTAATTAGACATTATAATTTAGTTATTATTTTGTACTTTTTGAAAGGTCAATGACCCAAATGATTATTCTCATAGTTTAATGATTATTTATGTATTTTACCATGTATATTAATATACTAAAGAGCAATGGCAGATCTACATATATTTTAGGATGGGCTCGAGCCCACCTTAAACTTTTCAAAGTTTATATATTTATTTTTAATTTTTATGAATTAGTCTTTAAATTTTTATAATATTCATGACTTGTGCCCACCTTGAAATTTCGAAATTTTATGTGTACTCACTCTCAAATATATTTCTGAATCCGCCACTGTTAAATACGTAGAAATAAATTTCTAGAAAGTACAAGATTAGAATATCAATACACTATATATTTTTTAAAAAATATATAATAATTTAAAATTTCTAGAAATACGACTCCTCCCCTAAAAGTCTTGATCTATTGCTGGGTTTAACCACGTAGAGAATCTATGGACTAAAACCACGTAGCCATCTGTTTTTCTCGTATAAATGGATATATAAAATTCAACTACCCAACATGTTATTTAATATGTTAATAATATTATTTAGTATATTAGTGATGAGTGATAGATTTGTGTTGAATAAATTTCTTTTACTTTTTTTCCCGATATTTTCATATTAAAATTTAGATTTATAGTTAAGGTTAAAGAATAAGATTTAGAAAATTAGAAATATGGTGCATTTTTTAAGATTTAAGGTTAATGACTTATGATTTAAAATTCTGAGTTGTGATTTAAGATTTAATTTTTTACTGTTGGCTATAAAAAGAATACCAAAAAGAGTTTTTAGTCCAATTTGTGTACGTTTCATTTACATCTATTCTTGTGTCGTGAGTTGAATTAGCTGGTTCTAAGGAATTGATTTGATATTTTTATTATATTGATTAAGTATATTTACTTTTTTAAATATATTTAATCAGTGGCAGATCTAAACTTCATATTAAGTAGCTTTAAGAAATTAAAGTTAAACGAACTAAGTGAGGTCAAGTGGGTTTAAAATATACTAATTTTTCTCTTTACCTTTAAATTTTTTTATTTTTACAAAGATTCTCTAGATCTCAAGTGGGGTCAGTTGACCCCACTAAACACAACTTAAATCAGCCCCTGTATTTAATAATTAATTAAATATTTTTTATTTCATTCGCAAACTGTTCACGTCCACGATTTATGTAAACATAATATATTAGATTATGTACACTCATAAAAGTGGGTGAAAGGAAAAAACATTACATGGAATATATTTTAAAAAATAAATGATAATTGTTATTTTAATATGATTTGAGATTCGAATCCAACAAGTAGCCCTAGTAGAAAAGTGGATGATGTTTATCCTAAGATACTCGGGTTCAACTGTTTTGTCTGCAAAGTGTGTGCATTGTCAAAAGGTTAAGAATATGTATGAACAAACATTACCTTGTAATCACCGATTGACATTGTCGTTAGTACAATATACATGAGGAAGCAGGATCAAGCATGCTTAAGTGCTCAATACCCTTTAAATTATGAGTGAGAAAAAATCTGAATAATATAGATATTGTACATTGAATGTTAAAGAAACCCTAAATTTAAATGAAAAATTAATGTTAGATATTAGCAGTGGCGTATCTACATTAAGGTTTGGGTGGGCCCGTGCCCACCCTGAACTTTTTAAAATTCACACATTTGGCTTCAATTTTCTTAATTTTTATGAATTGATCCTTAATTTTTTTATATTTTTATGACTTGTGCCCACCCTGAAATTTTAATATTCTATTACTTGTGCCCACCCTCATGAATATTTTGACTTGTGCCCACCCTCAAAAAATTTCTGGATCCGCCACTGGATATTATTTAATAATTTTATAAAATTTTAATTTTTTATAATTTTTCAACTAAATTGATATATGGTTAATTTTTTGTTGACAAATCCTAATTCCAACCCTAATCCTATCCAGAGAAGAGGGGAAGTGGAGACTCTAGGGGAAGAAGGGGATACTCTTAGTTGGTCTAGATATCCATAACCTGAGAAAATATAAGAAAAAAAAGATGATCAGCTTGACCAACCGACGAAATGTGCTTGTTCAAATAACTTGTAATTTAAAACTTGACTAGAGATTTAATTATTAGTATAAAGATTTAATTTAAAAAATAAAAAATAAAAGAAACTATAAAAGCATATAAAACTAAATTTATATATATTATGGTAAGCTGGTGTACCTATATTACCCATACCAATGACCATTCATGTTTGGTTGCTCTTATATATTAATATGTACCTATAACCATTGACTAACCAAATTCCAAAAGGAAATTTAATAAGAAACATCCTCGGTTTCTTGATATTCAAAAACTTTGTGTTGGTATTCTATGTTTGTTGGTCACAAAATCATCTTTTGTAGAGCACAATTGCAGCATGCAAACCAATTGGACTAATCTTTTCATTATCTTGACTAGACTTAGCTAGGCAAGTCATTTGTTTCAATTCAGCAAAAAAAAAAAAAGGAAAATTGAATCCAAATATCGAGTCAAAAATGCAAAAAACTAAAGGTCCATTTTTATGCCATTCAATAATAAAATAAGGGCCTTTTATTAATAAAATTTTCATGTCCCTTTTTTGATACCTCTATTTAGGGCACACTAAAAATTCAGGTTTAGGATTAAGATTTAAGATTGAAATTTAGGATCAGAATTTAGAGAATTTGGAATATGATGTATTTTTAGGGTTTAAACTTTGAGACTTAAAATTATGGCTTAGATTTTAATTTTTTAGTGTTGTAGCATAGAAATGAGCGATTTTTGTCCCCTTTTATTTATATAGACTTAGAGTAAATGGTTAAAGACTCTTATTGACGTCCAATTCATTCTCCTAAGCCCTGGGTTCTTGTCCCAATAGGAACAACCTCCCTTCCCCCTCCCCTAGATAGAAGTTGTCCAAAAAAATCCATGTATATATGGGGATATTTTGTAGGTGCAATTCAGTCAACCTCTTCCATGTTGAAGATTAAAAATTCTAACCAGAAATACTAACAATTATTTGGTCTAGTGAAAGGAAGTGTAAGGTCTCTTAAGCAAGGTTAGAGGCTCAAATACTTGTGTCGTGAATAAAGAAAATTGGATTGAGAGTTTCGCGATAATAGGCCTTTGCAAAACCCAATAGCAACTACAATGGTAAACACTAATAAGGACATCCAATCGGCCACTGCAACAGCAAAACTCTTTCAACATAAAAGCACCCCACCCCAAAGAACCTGGTTTCCATGATAAACTTAAGCACAGCATTCATACTGATAAACTTCCACAAAAATCTACTTTCGACACATTCACGCAGCACACATTTAGTCCCCATGCTCTGCAGGCTCAAATATCCAATTGGAACTCTGAAAAAAAATACAATGAGGACTCGAAATCAAGGTCCAACACAGCACATCGCGGATCAGACACTTGCAAATTCCAGAATTGAAGCCTTAGAGCTGAAGTTTTACATCCCTCACCAAACTTAATATTACACACAACAGGGCAATCGATCATAAGCAATGCCCCACCTCAAAGTGAAGTCACCATCACAGCCTTCCCACATAAAGAAACACGACTCAAAACTCGCAACCAAGAGCATGAAGAAATAGCATCAAAACCATGCCAATTCATCAGCTACACCCTAAAATCTTCTCGCAATCAGAGAATGATGATAATAAAAACTCAGCAAGAAAGCATATGAAGATGCCCCAGTTGTTCACCATTACATCCTATTACTGTTACAATCCCTTTTTATGGAAGAAATTTATCCTACTAAGTTATAAAGATGATTTTTCCAGCAACAAAAATAATCTCAGTTCCAGATTTTTTTTTTTATTTTTTTTTCTTGCAAGAAAATGCTTAGCACGAGCAATCAGAGGGCAAGGGTAAAAACATAAAAAGACAGAGAGTCGAAACCTGGAACTACAACGAAGCAGGGGTTCATCAAAGTTGGCAAAGAGACAAATGGCATCAGATCAGATTGTAAGACAATAAATTGTTTCCTTTAATGAAGCATCTGCAACTGATAGTCATTTCTACTATCTTCAGGCCATAACCATGAAACTAAAAAATTTGGTCGCAATTTTGTAGGTTAAGGCCACATGACAGAATCACATGTTAGAAAAGCAAGCCACAAATGAGTATCAAAGCTAAAAAGATTATGTGGTCAAAATGAGTTCAGCCTAAAAAAACTAGCACTGAGGAAATATTATTTGATAATGTAAGGATACACCAGTCATATGCAACGGGGGAAGTCCAAGATCAAGGGATACTAGACGATCAAACAAACGATTAGTGGTAGAATTTACAGATGAAGTGGTTTGAGATGTTTCCAACAAATACTAAAACCCCACAATGTATTTAATGAGTTTATATCATTTGTCTATCTAAGAAAATCTTACATTGTGGCTAGGGATACAACAGCGGCTTTCTCTGCCGTAGAAATCAGATAGCTGATTGTACTCGGAAAGTGATAACATCGATCAGGCTAATCAGTCAATCTGACCAATCTTTTCTAATATGTTGGTTTACCTGTTCCTCTAATTACCCGACAATAAAACGAATCAGCTTAAACCACCCAGTGATATATATCCCATAGCACTGCTCAACTTGAGTGAAAGAAATATCATATAGAGCATTATAAGACCCAGTCCTAATATCTTGCTAGGCTGCATGTCATTCCGAGGCAAAACTATAAGTGCCCAGATTAGTCCTGACATGAGAAAGCCCATGGTACAAAACAAGCTGCTATCTTGAGGAACCAAGTACAAGGAAGGACTCTTTGACCAAGCTCCGAGCAGCAATGAGATGCCCAAACCAACAAGTGTGTTGAACATGGGACCGGCATAGCAGCCAGAAAACGCAATTTGCACACTATCACCGCCATTCATTGCTAGTGCAACATTTGACACCAAATCACCCATTGAATTGCCCCACGCCAGGATAGTTACTCCAAGAATGGATGGATTAATTCCAAAAATCACACCAAGTGTTACCAACAGAGCAACAAGCTCATTAGCAATCATATAAAACCAGACAATGCTCATAAAAAATCCACCTAATACCCATGGAATTAAAAACCTCTGAGGTGGATGATCAGATACGGTATGCTGATATGCAAGAATACCAAGAGTGCAACCAGCTGCAACACTGATAAACCATGTTATCACCCGACTCTGGGCGCCCACATCACCTTGGCTATTCCACAGAAATGCTAACAGAACAGGAGCTAATGAAACACTAGCTACAGCATATGGTTTTGACCATGATTCCTGATTGACTAGAGGAATTGTTAGCCGCCTTGGAACTGTCAGTGGCAACTCCAGGAGTGATAACAATTTAGAGCATGAGAATGGTGAGTCATTAGTTTCCATGTCCTCTTCAGTCCAACCCCATGGAGGCCTCTCTTCAGCTAAAGGACCGGCCTTCTTGAAGTGGTTTGAATATATAGCAACATTTGTAGCCCACATCCATTGTGGCAGGGAACTAGGGAGTTGGGGTGAATCGTTTTCAGTGTCCACATCCAGCAGAGAACTATATAGGAAAGTATCCTCCTCGTTTCCTTGTGAAAACAGACTTCCTCGAACAGGAAGCAATGGTGTGACAACATCCAATTTCAACTTCCCGGCATGTTTCCGCAGAATCTCATTTGCAACCACGGAAAATGCATAAATCACATAGATCATAACAAATGCAATGGCACCCAAAATACTCACCTTACCAATTACTAATATCATTGTAAGTGACATGAGTGTAAAAAGGAAGAAACAAATATCCCTAATGAAGCATCTTTTATCAATCTGGACCCTCTTCCCTGCTACACAAAGAGAGACAGCCCCTACAACAACACAAGTAACAAAAACTGCACCACCCAACACACTATTAAGACCCACTCCCCCTGTATCTGTCCCCAAAAATGCAGCTATACTGGCAAACACATCCGGTGCCCCATTTCCCAACGGAAGGAGTGCAACCCCAGCAACAGTCGGAGGCAACATAAGCAGAAGCGAAAGCTTCTCCAACGAACAGCAAAAGTAGTCGGCTGCAGTGTTGCCCAATAGGTAAAACAAAACAGCAAGCCAAAGACCCAATACCAAATAGCCCACCATCCTAAATTCCCCACAACCACAATAGAAGAACTTAATGTAATCGAAGAACCCTTCCGAAGAACAATGTGGATTGGCTTTCAAGAACTCACACTGATTAGCAAAACCCTTATAATCCATCAATCCAGCACAGAAAGCAGGGCTGCTCGAGCTTACATTCAACTCATTCCGTTGACCACTCCTAGGAGCTAAGTTTGATAAATTGGCATCAAGTTCACTAATTTTTCGACGAATCATACCAACATGATCAAACACATCAGGGAATCCAGTTCTTTGAGTCAAATTATGATTAATAATCCCAGGCAATTGGCTAATACGAGGGTTCCTTAAGAAATCCACACGGGTGTAGAAAAAGAAAAATAGAACCAAGGTAGATAACCCATTGAAAATCCCATGAAATTTGGGATTTTTTTTAGTATAAAGAAAACCATTCCTCATAAATAATCTCATTGTCCAGACCAAAACATCAAGGTCTTCAAAATTTTCATACAAAGAGAATTAGACTAGGGTTTTCAGCTAACTGGGAAACCCCAGCCTTTAAATTCATGAAAGATAATGAATATGAGATTTAAATTACGTACCGATGATCAAAGTAGACAGATTTTAGAGGGGGAAACGAAGATTAAAGAGAGAAATTTCATGGCTTCCTTGGGGCGATTTTTCGAACGAAGAAGTTTTGTTGATAATAATTATTTTTTTATAAAAAAAAAATTATAACATAAAAAAGGGAGCGGGGTTGGTTAGAAATTTCTCGACTTGCTATTTTTATTTTTAGGATAAACTATACAAATAATCCATAATTTTTTAGGATACATATACTTTGGTCATTTAACTTTTAAAAGTTGCAATGTTGTCACTGAATTGGGTAGGTGTGGAATTGAGTTATGTTGGGGATTTGTTTGACTAGTAGTCAGTGACGGAGCTATTAAGGGGTAGAGAGGGGCAATTTACCCCACTCTTAAAAAAATTTATTTTTTTTACTTTTGTCTTTTTATACAAATTATTTTAAAAATTGGTTTATTTTTAAATTTGCTCTTTCCTAACCTTAAATTCTAGCTCCATCCTTAATAATAGTGAATTAAAAGTATAGTGATTGTATTATAAGTTTTAAAACTTCAATGATTAAAATGCAAGTGCCTCAAAAGTTTGAAGACCGTTTTTATAGCTTGCCCTAAATAAAGAAAGTAATCAGACTATGCAGAGTCAATCACAAAAACATCAAGCATGTTCTTTTATAGACAAGTACATACGATTCTAGTTAAGTTAAATAAGACTCTTTGTAAATATCAACTATTAGTTACTAACTTAAAATCATTTCTAACCCTAATTACTAAGATGACTATTTTGTTGGAATATGCCCAAAAATTAATTATGAGATGATTGTAAAAAACATACTTATTTTATTTTGTTTATTAATAAAATTATTATTATTATTTCAGTCTTATTCTGTGCATCTATAAATAAATTGAATTATAATAAAGTCCTTAGAATAATATAGTTATTCTTGAATATCCTTAGTCGATAATTATTATGGGCGTGGACAACAATAATATATTAAGACTAATATGTAGTTGATTGATAACGAATTGTTGTTATTGACATAGAGATGTCAAAATCAATACATAAGTATGTGTTAGAAAACGACATACTGGACTAACCCGCTATGAGCATGTTTCTTAGATTATTATGTGACAGTCACAACATTGTTCATGGTGATAACTAAGTGTATGATCCTTAGACTTGAGATCATCAATATTTCAATATCGAGAGTGACGTATTTTGATGCAGTCAAACGTGTGTTGTAACAGACTACACTATAAAGAATGATATTGGATATGTCACACTCTATATAGCGAAATATAGTTGGTCAAAATAGGATTTGTCCCTCATACATAATAAGAGTAATATCGTAGGCCATTTGATTGAGTGGGACTGGAAAAATGCATGGTCATGCTTAAATAAATTGATATGAGATGTCATAGTAATCCGTTTATCATAGTCTACTCAAGAAATATTAGATGGACTATGCAATTGTGACTAATCTATGACTTGTGTTCAATCTAGATATAAGGAAAAAAGGATGTAATATATAAAAGAAGTTAATCACGGAAAAAAGGTAAAGTCGAACCACGACTTCATGTAACTTAGGTAGCAATGATGTATTGCTAGATGTCACTCATTGTTTGTAATATTAGAATTGTTCTAGATATTATTACTAACGTTACATTAACCTACAAGGGTCCCACCCTATGATTGAAATGAACAAATATCGGCTAGATAGCATGTGTACAAACTTGTTGTACACGTAATAATTATTAAAAAAGAAATTATTATAATTATTGTAATTATAGATAATCTCGTTTATATATTTTTTTAATACTAAATAATTATTGAAATTATCAAATACTATTAAAATATATATCCCTAAAGAAACCTAATTAAAGTATAATCATATTCTACATATTTAATTGTATTCGGTTAAATATATTGTATATTTAATGAATCGGAATTGAATTAGAATTAAGTTTTTGAATGCTATATAAAGGCATAAGGTTTATCAGCTAAGATATGCTTTTTCGGAAAACCTCTCTAACAGTTAAAGAAGAGAAAAATAGTTCGTTTCCTTCGGGTGGACTGCGTAGAGCTCGGAGCGCTATTGTGACGACTCGGATTCGATTTGGTTTATCCTAACTCCATAAGGATATCAAGATACCAAATTTATTAAGGTAATATTCTAATCCTACTCACCCCGAATTCGTCCCTTGTACAGTTAAAGAAGAGATGTACCGGCGTTTCCCAACACTTTTGACCAATACTCGATGAGTTTCGACCCAACCCGATCTTATGGGGTCAATTTTTTTGTAAGAAAATTTCAAGTTCAGATTGGATACGGGCCTGCTTTTTTTGAGGATGAGGTCGGGTCAAGTTTGAGTTTAAGGTGAAAATACCCTACCCTACCCGACTTGAAATAATAAATTAATTTTATTCTAAATATTTAGGTATACTTGCTACAAAGCTTATATATATATATATATATTTCAATTATCTCCCTATTTTATCTAATAAAAATGAAATAATTATTATAATGATTCTTTTGTATTTGTATTTTTTTAATTAGCTTCATATTTTATTGAATAATAATAAAAATTAATAATTTCTTTTTATTTATGTCTGGTCCGGTTGAATTGGGTTCAAATTTTTTACTTTAGAATTCGGATTCAAATTTAGGTCGGGTGAAACATTATAAATATCGGGTCGGGTCAAGTCGATTCGAATTTAAATAAATATTTTAAATTTTCATGCCAGGTGCGGATCGATCAAAAACTCGATCCAAGGCCATCCCTACTAATTACACGATTACAATCTACATTGAGTTAACTTTATTTTATACAGTCTAAACGAATGAATCGTATTCTAAAGAATAAAAAAGTCTTATTCTGTATGAGTATGAGTTTTGATTTACGTTGAGAATATAATACTTTTTTATTTAATAAAAAATAATGTACGACTTTAATATAATTCAGCGGCGGAACTAAAAATTTATTTAAAAATATTATTTTTTGAATAGTATTTAAAATGAGTTAATTATTTATAAAGTGGTATCAATTATATATTTTTCTAATTTTTTATATACAATTATATAAAAAATCTTTAAAAATTGCGTTCAATTCAATAGACACCCTTAATTGTCCTAGCCACATAGATAAAATCTCCCAGGGAGTGAAATATGCAACAAATATTTGCTTTGTACAAATCAAGGATACAATCATAGAGAAGGAAGTCCTTTCTCTTCATTTGCTTTCTACCTAAGCATATACATATAACATAGGTGTGCAAAATAAACCGTAACCGTTAATCAGTATAATCATTAAATTTTATCAATTAATTAATTTATCGTTAAAGTTGAATAGATTCAGTTAACCAACGGCTAAAAATAATGGTTAATAGTTAACCTATTGGTTAACTGTTATGAAATTATTTAGAGTTTTAGGCATAAATGAAGTGTGTGATTACAATTTCTCTATTTAAATTTTTTTTTCTGAAAATTTTAATACTCAATATTTATTGGAGAAATAATTTTATTATTCTCAAAAGAATTAGTGAACGTATTAAATAACTTGTAATCGAACCGTTAAGTAACGATTAACTGTTTTTAATGGTTATGTTACGGTTTAATAATCCTATAACGGTTAATCAACTGTTTATGTTTAATGGTACAATTAACCTACCATGAACACCCCTAGCATGTAAAATTGAATTCCCCCATATGTTCACTACCATTGTCATTTATTGTAGTACAGATACAACTCTTTCAACTCGTTAACTCGAATATCTCAAAAAAAAAACTACTTCACTCGATTTGATCCAATATTCTCTCGGTAGAAAACCCTAAATCAGAAAGTTTAGACCCTACGAAATCAATTTTTTTTCTCAAAATGAAAATCTAAACAAGAAGAATAATTCATAATTCAATCTAATAAAATTTTAGGTAACAGAAAAAGAAACAGTACGTGACTTGACTTGATCAAAGAAAAAAGAAACACGTGTTAGGGAAGAGAAGTGGAGTCATCAGAACTTCAATAATTGGTTTGGAAAACAGTGCAAATCACGCGATTTTTTTGTTGATGTTTTGATATTATTTGATGCTTTTTTATTAAAGAAATAATTTATTATATTTTCATGTTAGAATTTATTTTTTTAATAAATAGAATTTGTACTTATAAGTTATATGATAGAAAAATATGAGCATCTTTAACTATCAGGTCAATTAGTGATTTGATAATATTTTAAAATCTTTTTTATAATTTTCCTTAAAAATAACTTTTAAATAAATAAAAATAAATAATAAATTTTATATATAATTTTAAGTAATTTTCGCTTTTTGAAATATAAAACATTTACTTTTTATTTCCTAAAAATAAAAACTAACTATAAATTAAATAAAAATAAAAATTATTTATAATCTTTA
This sequence comes from Hibiscus trionum, assembly GCA_030270665.1. Classification (NCBI taxonomy): domain Eukaryota; kingdom Viridiplantae; phylum Streptophyta; class Magnoliopsida; order Malvales; family Malvaceae; genus Hibiscus; species Hibiscus trionum. Next base: position 1,514,882 of record BSYR01000021.1, on the reverse strand, counting down.
AATCTATAAATCTTAAACTAAAAAATGTTACTCATATTTTTTTTTTAATTTTCTTAATTTCTTGAATCACCGTGTTATCCAATGACAGAGGTGTGTAGAGCTTGGGAGGGGCACTCCCCCCACCTCCATCCTTTTTTTAAAAAAAAAAATTATCTTTAATTTATATAAAAAATTCTAAATTTATTCCTTACTTTTTCAAATATTTAGGATTTACCTTCCGATCCCTAATTCAGGTTCTGTCCTTGGTGTTATCTATGCAGCAACCGTAACACTTATAATGGGTAGTTCGTGGGTTTAAAAGCACGCGGGCCAAACCAATAATTTAGTGCTCTAGTAGGATGAGACGTTAGATCTTTTAACCAAGATCAAATGTTTGAATTATGACGTTGGAAGTGAAAAAAATTGAATTAAGACATAAAAGAGTCGCCCTCATATTAGATTACTACGAAAATCGATTTGAATCAGTTAAATTAACAACTAGTTAGTCTAGTAGGATGAGACGTTAGTTTCTTTAACTAAGATATAGAATTCGAATCTTTAATTTAAGCATGCGGGCCAAGCTTTGGAAAGGCTAAAGAAGGCATTGACAACTACAACACTATGTATATAATATATATATAGCCTTCATATTCACTCATTCTCCATCTTTTTTTCTTTTTTTTATTCAAATGAAATCATTTTATATATTATTATGATTCTATTGGCTAAATATTTATTTTAGTCACTTTAGAATAACTAAACTACGGTTTGATACCTCACTAACTTTTTTTTGTTAATTTAGTATCCGAACTTTCATTCGGTTGTTTTTGCTAAAGAATGTTAGATGGGTATGTGTAATTAGGAGTGAACAAAATTTGACTCGATTCGATTCGTAATTTCATAAACCCAACTCGACTAAAAAATTCAAATAAAGTTTAAGTTATAAAATGAAACTCGAATAACTTGAAATTTCTAGTAATCAGTGGATCGATTTTCAAGTTTGCGTCGAGCCTACTGACTTTGCTTGGTATATGTATATCATATATGAAAAGTATGAAAATATATATGTATATCGTATATGGTTATAGAAAGTCGTTTAAATTAAAACTAATTAGTAGCATGACATTATAAATATTTACAATTAAATTTAAACAAAAACTCTCAACTATTTTTTTAAAATAAATTTTAAGTAATACAATAAGACTCGTCAACTCAATATTTTTTATTTGACTCGGTCGAATGCTCACTCTATGTGTAATAAGTATAAACAAACAATAAAGATCATTTAAAATAAGAAAATTTGAATGAAAAGATTCCTTAAAAAACCTAAAATAAGAAAATTCCTTAAAAATTATCAAATTCATAATTTATTTGATGGAACTATAACTTTACTGTAGAATTTTAACGGTTAATGGTATGTAACAACCTCCAATAAAGAAACCCACACTTCCAAAATTGGTTAATTCATAACCTTGTCCACGAAGAAGCTACTAATTTGCTGCATTAATAATAAAAAGTTTTCATCTCAAAATATATATTGTGATAATTTTTTTAATAAAAGTAGCTAGTTTTGTTAAAAAGAAAATAAATATTTAAAATTACAATAAGAGTTTATAACTATAATCATAAACTTAATAGATGATTTGTACATTTTCTTATAACTATTGACAAAAGAAATTAGCCACTTGATATCATATAAAGACCATACAAGAAAAAAAATAAAAACTCAATCAAAAAACTAGAACAAAATATAAATACTAACAGATTTGACTGCATCGACAAACGAACCACAAAAGGAGATCAAACTACTGAAAGACCACCGACAACCGCAAATCAGAGCCGAGCATCGTGAGAAAACTTTCCAAGAACGGAAACCACATATCCAAATATAATTCGAGGGTCCAAAGCATGGAAGATCAAACGTATAACAAAATAAGTGCCACCTTGATCAGTTGATGCGACGTCAAGTCCAATCCTAAAAAAAATAAAAATAAAAATACGACCAAGTGATCGTCAATGAAACCAAATACGTGCCAAAGGTAAAAGAATACATGCCCAGAAGTAGAAGAATACATGCCACAAGGTTAAAGAATATGTGCTACAAGGTAGATGAATACATCCCACAAAAGAAAAAATTATAAAAATATAATATGAGAAAAAATAAAAATTATCGACCTTTGTCAACCAGCACTATAACTAGTACTACTGCCACCGTCGGTGGTCAAATAAATAAAGTGAAGAGGAAACGGTGCTGTGAATATTGTGATAATTAAAACATGAGTTTAATTATGGTTTTATACGGTTTACTATGTTGAAATTTGAGATTTAACCTGATTTAATTTTATGTTCTCTATTTTTATAATTTTATCATTAGGTCCGCATTGATAACAAAGTTAGTTGGTATCATATTAAGTAATGACATGAGTATTTTTAAACAACCAACAATAATACATAGAAATTCAGGCAACCATATTCAATTAATTACATTTTAGTCAAATGTTTAATATTATTTTTAAAAAATTCAAAAAAAAAAACTCACTTTAGCTTATAAAAAAATCTAATGATGTTAACTAAAAGCAAAAGAAAATAATCAACAAAAAGAAACAAAAAGTCAAACGACGACATAAAAACAACGATTAAAAGTGATACCCTCGAAGAAAAAAAATTAAAAAAAAAACATCTGAAAAAAATTAGGCAGAAGTTTTAGGGTTAAAAGCTTATACCCTAAGCATAAGAACATTTGATGCATTTTCATTATTTAAGAACAAAAATCATATGTTTGTCCCTTTCTGTATCTCACACTAAAAAATATAAAAAATTAAATTTTACACTATAACTTTAAATTTTACATTTTAAACTTTAAACCCTACACTATAAAAATACACACCTGCCCCTAATTCCCTAAACCTTAACTATAAACCTTAACCTTAAACCTTAAGTCCTAAACTTAATTTTTTTAATAAAAACATTAAAAGGGACATAAGTTTGGGACGGACGATTTCCATCCATTGTTTAAGTAAGCACGGGACCAATTAATTATTGCCAAATCTATTCCTACCATTTAAAGTTGTTCCAAGCCATCACATAACTCAATTCCAATGTTGGAGTGTTATGCTTGGGACAACTAAGGAAAATTCTACAACAGGCGACGAACATTGATGAACACCACTAACGATGAACACCGATGAACACCATTAATTTTTTTTAAATTTTAAAAATCTAAAGGACTGAAATTATAATTAAAATTATCTCTTAAAAAATAAAAATCAAATTTAATAGTTACTTTACAATATTTTTTAATAAGTTAGAATCAAATATATTCAATTCTCCTAAACCCTAACAAAATCAATTTCTTAAAAAAATAGAAATCAATTTATAATCTTTTAATAAATTAGAATTAAATATACCCAATTTTACTAAACCTAAACCCTAACAAATTCAACCCAATTGATGAACCCTAATAGTTCGGTAGTTCCTAACAAATTAAATATACCCAATTGATAAACCTAAATCAATTTAATTTTCCTAACAAATTAAATATACCCAATTGATGAACCCTAATAGTTCGGTAGTTCCTTCCTCCTTAGGGCATAGAGGGAGAGTATTTTCTCCAACATGCGAGACCAAATTCTTTTGGGATAAAGTAGCGCATGTGCAGCTTAACAGGGAATTTTGTTAGGGTTGAGGCGCCGGCGGTAAATAATACGAGGGGTTAAATTTGTTAGGGTTTAGGTTTAGGAAAATTGGGTATATTTAATTTTAATTTATTAAAAATTATAAATTGATTTCTATTTTTCTAAGAAATTGATTTTGTTAGGGTTTAAGAGAATTGGGTATATTGGATTTTAACTTATTAAAAAATATTATAAAGTAACTATTAAATTTGATTTTTATTTTTTAAGAGATAATTTTAATTATAATTTTAGTCCTTTAGATTTTTAAATTTTTAAAAAAAATTAATGGTGTTCATCGGTGTTCATCGTTAGTGGTGTTCATCAATGTTCGTCGCACGTGGTAGACTCATCCGACAACTAATCATTTAGATTAGGTGAATTTGGGGTATAATCAATTATATTTGTTTATTTATTTTTGTAACGAAACCAATAAACAACATAAATATAGAAGGAAGGTAAATAAGAGAAAAATGTTTGTAATTTTTTTTGGAACTAGGAGGCCGTAGCCACTATATTAGGTACCCCTCAAACGAATGTGGGGGGGGGGGGGGGGGGGGGGTAGGAGTCTCGGAACAATGTATTAAGAAGGCCATCGGGTGGAGCATAAAAAATGATCAGAGAACCGAGAGAATCAGAGTCGAGTTTGGCTATGAAATCGGCCACCCTATTTACTTCGCGACGAACGTTCACAAATTTAACCAACCAAGTAGGCTCGAGAAGGGAAGAAATATCACGAACCAAATAGGCTCGAGAAGAAAAAAATGTTTGTATTTGCATTAATGTTTAGGATTGTTATTTGGTAATTGGTATATTGTTATTTGCATTAATGTTTATTTATTTTTTAAATTTTAAAAATGATTTAAGAACCCATATTGTAACCCCTCGTCCCGGTCTGGTCGGATGACCGGTCCAAGTGGGCCACACGGGAAAAACCGAAGCGAAACCCGTTAAGGTTTCCCCTCGGTTAACGACCCTAAAATTTTCTTTTTATTTTATCTTATCTACAGGCATGATTAAAACCTATGTGAAGCACAGCAGCGGGAGATACAAACATTGAAACATACACCGACCAACGAACACATCAAACAGCTCATTTTAATGTTCTACAACAGGCCGTTTCGAAACGCCCATAGGGTGTTCCGAAACGCCTTGACTTAGTCAACAGGCCAGGGTCAACCATAAGATGACCGTTCCGAAACAGGGGTGACCCGTATCGGAACGACCTTGACGGTCAACAGGCCAGGGTCAACCATAAGGTGACCGTTCCGAAACAGGGGTGACCCGTATCGGAACGACCTTGACAGTCAACATCTCGTGGTCAACGAGATTTGACCGTTTCGAAACTTCAAAGGCCTGTTTCGGAACGCCTTCATCTCGCCAATTTCTCAAAATTCCAGTAGCAAAAGTGTTCCGAAACGACCCTCATCCGTTTCGAAACGGCAGGCCATTTGCAAAGGGACCGTATCGGAACAGGGGGACCCGTTCCGAAACGCCCCCTGTCTGCAGACTCGTTTTGGCTGTTTTAAGGCACTAAGGTGCCCCAAAACACCACCAAAACACACTTCAACGACACAACACTTAAACTTAAGGCAACCCAACCAATTAAGCATGCTTCAACAAGATTAAGACAAGTCTAACATTAGGGTAGAACCTCACAAGACATGCATTCATTCAAACATCATTCAAACATAAAGATGACCTCTAAGGCATTTAGCTAGTATTCAAAATAAGCAATTAGGCATGAGTTATCATTCATCAAGGCAACATAAGCCACACACAAACAAGGCATCAAGGAGTCTAAACATGCTCCTAACAACCAACAACTATCCAACAAAACCATACATGTCCCATTGCTCAAGCTATTACATGTCTAACATTTAAAAATCCATACTTGATGAACTCAAGCCAAAAACCACACTTGGAGCCTTCCACTTGCGCAAGCAACCCACGAACTAAGGATCTGCAATGTTGAACAAAGAGAGCGTAAGCAATGATGCTTAGTGAGGGTAAGCTCTAAAAAGCAAACCTCAACATTGCAGGGTCCGAGCACGATCTAGCCAAGACATTTCACAAACATACCAAGGGTCCACAAGAGCCACAAGATAAGATGCATGAGCAATATATACAAGTAAATGTCATGATCAACAAGCTCTAACTTCCTCAACATAAGTAGCCACATCAAACATCCACATAAGGATCATTAAGCTCAATACATTGATACACATATCAATCAACATTGGCACCTAGTTATGACTCAAATACGCGGATAACCGTTGGAACTCACATCCAACAACACAACCATTACCTGACGGTGGGATTACACTCATCACCGGTCTCGCGGAGGGGATTCCACTCATCCTCACGCCCCGTCGATGGGATTCCACTCATCACCGACTATATTTAATTACAATTTCCGGGCGTACCCGTACTCCTCCTTGGTGACTCAACGCCACCAAGGCCACGCGCGACTTTTGACTCATGTGTACACACTAACATCCTAATGATCGATCATTTGTATTTAAGTATACTAGTGCCAATATTTTACTCATTCCACATCACTCATTTCAATCATTTCCGTGCTTAGCACGTACTCACCATGAACACAATCATGAACCATCACCATGCATGCTTTAAGCAATACAAATCATGCCTCAACTCACATGTATAATACAATATACATAAGCATTCATATCACAAGACATACGAGGCATATACATTCATACATTTAAGTTCATCCAAAGGCTCTAGATCAAGTTTAGGATTAGGCTACCACCCTAATCCTAACTCTAGGTGGGTCTACCAAGCCCAACCTAGTCCATACACTCGAACCAACCATTTTAGAACCAAGTAAAACAATTAACCACTCACCTAAGCTTCCAAGCCCAAAGACCAAGCAAGCAACAACCTTCAACTTCCCGAATTCACTTCCGATGCTTCACCGATGCCCAAACTTGACTCTAATCAATCCCAAACACAAACAAAACATCCACAATCAATATCTTGTCATTGAAACTAACCCGGATTAACATTACCAAGCATCCAACACTCAAAACAAGTCCAAAAACAGAATTTTCGAGAAGCCCTTAACACCCACTGAATTCTCCCATTTCAAACACCCAAACAAGCATCAATTACACCCAAAATGATCCTCATATATCATACTACCTACAGCCCCCAAATTCCAACATTAAACAGCCCCAAATCCCACTTTAAAACCCTCCAAAACCCCCCTTGAAACCCAATTCCGAAAATTCCCCAAAATCATTTGAAATTCACATATATCATACCATTTGACTTCTATATACCATAACTAAGCATAATAAATCAGAATATTAAGTTTAGCTACACAAAGACACCATTTTTAATCAAATCCTTTGAAAACCCCATTTCCAAAACTTCAATGAAAATGAAAATAAATGGTACTTTTAAAGAGAGGGAGTTGAGGAGAGGTCAAAAACGTTATTACCTTTCAAAAATGGAGTTGAAATGGAGGAGCTTTTGAATGGAATAGTGTTTGGGTAGAGAGCTCTTTGTTTTCCCGTTGGTGTGTTTTGAAGAAGGAAGTGAATAGTAGAAATTTGGTGTTTTTGTTTTGTTTTAAATTTAAAGGCCCAAAGACCATTTTGCCCTTAATGAAATGGGATATTCACAAGAGCATATAATCCATGGCCATTTGGGATTAAATTTCAAAACATGGTCAACACAGTTAATTAATTTGAAACCAATACTCGGAACATTATTTAGATTATAAAACCGAGCCCAAATAATATTAAAATATTATTTTCACCTAACCCCTAAACCCGGGTGTTACACATATCACCATTTTAACACCGTTTGTGAAATTAATTTTAACTAAAAATGTACTAAATAATAACTTTTGGGTTTATATTTATGTTTATGGTGTTTTTTTATTTAAGATTATAATTTATATTTAATGTAATAGATAGTTTTGTTTTTAGATTTTAACCATGCACTTTTTTTTTTGAATAAACCATGCACTTTTGTATGTGATGTTTATGTTATTTTGAATTATTTAATTCATTGCATATACTACAACAAATAATTTATTTAAAATCTTAATTTATTTTCGAAACATAACGACTACATATTCTAATAATATTCTTTTGAAACAATATATTCTAATAATAATTAAATAGAACTCCAAAGTAACTAATCATTCAAAATTATTAAAGTTAATAAATCCATGTTACGCATGACAAACAACCCATTGAAATCCCACAAGCCAAATAAAGTTTTGGTTCAAGGAAGGTAATGATATTCATATTGCATACTTTTATATAATTTTATTTTAATATCATTAATTTTTTATATAATTAACATTAAACTAAAAAATGTAATAGCTTAAAGTTTTCTAAAATAATTATTTATCCTAACAATAATCATAAATGTTAACACTTTGAAATGAGCCATTTAAAAAGGTTAACATTTTAAAAATCTTTAAAATTCTTCATATGAACGCACCCTAAATATCACCCGTTTAACATTGCTCATGAAATTTAAACTCATGATTCAGTTGGAATACACTATTTCACTCTTAAATCCATATCAAATATTTTTTTTTTGGTTAAATTTATATTGTGTTGAGTTGTTTTGGTTAATAAAAATTTTAGCCACCGGCTTGCTTTGCTTTCTCACTAGTTTTTTTTCTTTGCTTAATTGACTGTGAAACTAATTTTAATTCTGATCATCGATAGCAGGTAATTCATATTTTTCTTCGTTTTCTTATATTTAAATTATTTTTTTTCTTCGCACATTTTGTTGTATTTTTTTTCCTTTGTGACACTTTTTCTACTTTTATGGCACATCTATGCTTCATGGTACGTTTTATGATTACTTTTATGGCACGTCGATCGGATTTAAAATTTTTTTTAGGGTGGGCACAAATAAAAAAATTTTGAGGATGGGCACAAGTCATAAAAATCTCAAAATTTAAGGGTGGACACAAGTCATAAAATTTAAGGGCTAATTCATAAAGTTTACACAAGCCTTTCAATTTTAAGATTTAGGGTTTTAGGTTCAGGAGTTTAGTGTATAGGGTGTAGAATTTAAGGTTTATGATTAGAACTTAGAGTTTAGGATTTATGGTTTAAGGGTGCTAGGTTTGGGATTTAAGTTTTAAATTTAATAAAATGATTGTGTAGATTTTTTTATAAAACTTGTGTATCGAAATATAAAATATTCATAAAAATTAAAAAAAAATTAAAGTAAAATATGTAAACTTTAAACAGGGTGGACAGACCCACCCGTGCTCAAACCTGTGAGTTTTAAGAACAACAACCGTTCTCTAAACCACTGAGGCAAATTGGTTCGTGCTTATCCTAATTATTTCTAATTTTTTTTTACGAAAGCTAGAGTGATTACAAGTAGTATCTGTTCTAAATATAGTCTCAACCAATTGACAATGAACGCTCAATCACCCTGCTGCAGCTACTGGTGCTCGAACCCGTGAGCTCTAGGAACAACAACCGTTCTCTTAACCACTGAGGCAAGTTGGTTCGTGCAATTATTTCTAATTTTTTAACAATATTTTTAAAAAATAAAATTTACTATAATTATATGATGTAATGGAATGTATTTGTATGGACATCCTTTGGTAATGATCTCCGCGTGGCATGTAGAAATTTGATTAGCTTTCCGCTTAAAATATTAATTTTCTGAAAATCCCACATGTTCTAATCTCTTATAACTGCATTTTAAAAACAATTTCAGTTCACCACTTACCTCCACCTTCATTTAAAGCTCTCACCAACAGATAAAGACTTTTCCTTTTCAGCTTCTGCATACTCACCGGAGAAGAAGAAAACACCGACCACCTCATGGCCCGCGAGTTCTCGGCGTCGGTCACTTGTGGCCTCATGCTATCAAAGCGGCTCTACTATGGCAAAGGTGCTTCACCGGCGCCGGCGGTAATGTCGAGGTCGTTGTCATCGGCGACGGAGAGTTACTTACCGACGGCGGTGATGGCGTACGCGGTGGTTCCCGAGCCGGCCATGGTGGATAACCCCGATGTTCCTAGCTACCAGCCGTACGTGCACGGTCGGTGCGACCCCCCGGCGTTGATTCCGTTGCACATGTACGAGGTTTCCATGGAGGTGGACTGTTGTATGGATACCGCCTCCGTTACCTTTAGCGGCGCGTGGCGCGTTCACTGCATAATGGCCGGTCGGCGATGTGATTGCCGAATTGCTATTCCCATGGGACAGCAGGTAACTTTAAAGTAAAAAGCCATTTTATTTATTCTGAAAAATGTTTACAGCAATACTTTATGTTTATTAATAGTGTTTACTTTATAAACAAGTGGGGAGTTTGTTGCCGAAACAGTGATTATTTTAATGTTTACCAAAATGAAGTTTAAAATCTGTTTTTCAGATGACCCAAATCGAAATTTTGATTTCCCAGTGTGGGCCAAATTCGTTTATTAGCAATAATGGAAGCAAAGAAAAAATTGCCCTTTGAATTTGGTCATTTTCACCAAGAATCATACTTTAGGAAACAATATGCAGCTACTTTTTGACTGTTCCTTAATTCTTCTTGTTTAATTATGATTCTTCGAGGTCATATATATACACCAGAGAATGACAATTTTGTGTTGATTTTTTCTTCTTTCGAGAAATTTGATGTGACTTTTGTCTGTTTTATGAATTCTCAAGATAAACATGGTGTGGCTAACAGGGTTCACTTCTAGGTGTTGAGGTTAACGTCTCTGAGACTGATAGGTCCTATAACTCGACGTGGGTCACATTTTCTGATTCAAAAGAGACTGGACAAACTGCCAAATCTGGAGATGGATACTTCCTGGCACAAGATATATACACTTTCAGAATTCCACAAGTAATTCCTTTTTGTTTTTGTTTTTGTTTAATCCCTTTGTATCATAAACACTGACATTCGAATCTCAAATCCGTTGGATGCTACATCTTAATGGTGATTTTGCATTAACCAACTGAGCTAAGCCTCGAGTTTCCGTATTTCTTAGTTCAGTTAAACATGTGCTAGGTTGATGGAGGGTCTAATATATCAGTTAAAGTCAGCTGGTCACAGAAGTTATCCTACCAAAACGGTCAGTTTTGCCTTGATGTACCATTTAGTTTTCCGGCATACGTCATTCCTGCTGGGAAGAAAATCCCGAAGAGAGAAAAGATTCAATTGAATGTTAATTCTTGTACCGGAACGGAACTTTTGATCAAATGTAGTAGCCACCCTTTAAAGGTATGACAATCTCAGAATAATATGTGGCTTCTGAAATCTGGAGGAAATGACATGTTCTTATAACTTTCTAGGAGCTAAGTCGGGATGTTCGTAAATTAAGTTTCATATATGAAGCAGAAGTGCAAGCATGGTCAACTATCGACCTCAAATTTGCTTATACCGTAAGATCTTTTGAGAACTGACCATTTTATTGAAGAACTTATTTTGGACTTGACTTCTGAGGTTCATAAAGCAAGTGAGGATGCATAATTAAGTGGTCCTGCTTGACTGCTTCTGCCTTTACAGGTTTCTTCGAGTGACATTTTCGGCCAGGTTCTCCTGCAATCTCCACCGTTGCATGACTTTGATGAAAGGGAGATGTTCTTCTTCTATCTTTTCCCTGGAAATAACCAGAACAGGAAGGTTAGTTGAAACAATTACTTATCAAGTTATCAACAGTTTAAAATTCTGAAAAGTTTTTTTCTAAAGCAATGTGATTTATATTATTTCATCTATTCTTATTCCATGAGGTGAATCTGATAGGTATTCAGAAAAGAAGTGGTTTTTGTTGTTGACACAAGTGAAAGCATGCAAGGAGGCCCAATTGAGAACGTAAAGAATTCATTATTGGCAACACTCTCTAAGCTCAATCCACAAGATTCTTTTAACATTATCGCTTTCAACAGCGAGGTTCACTTGTTCTCATCAACAATGGTGCCTGCTACTCATGGATCAATCCTAAAGGCTACTCATTGGCTTAGTAGTAATTTAACCGCAGATGGCGGTACAAACATCATGCTTGCCCTTAAACAGGTACTGATTTTTATCAGCATTTCTTGAGTGACTGGTCAATTCCCAGTTAAGCATTAACAATTCTAGCTTTGATATCTGTAAATTAGTAACTGTTCAATGACTCATAGAAGAGTTTCATCATCTAATTATGTGTTATTGTAGGCAATGAAGTTATTGTCTGACACAAGTGATTCAATTCCTCTTATTTTCCTTATAACTGATGGATCTGTTGAAGATGAGAGAGAGATCTGCAATGTCATGAAAGGTTATTTGACAAGTACAGGATCAATTTCTCCTCGTATATGTACTTTTGGCATCGGTGAGTTTTTAGGTGTCCTGAAGTTCTTACAGGTTTTTCATGCGACTTAAGCATAATGTCTTCTTTCTGGAAAATCTAAATTCTTAACTTAAATTTCAGATTGTTGTGCAGTAAATTATCTTTCTCTTCTGCAAGTAGACACATAATTTGACTGCCTTAGTTTTCCTTTATGGTGTCAATACAACCGATGAATTTGTCAATAACTCTTTCAATATTTTATCAGCCTACCGCATTCTTGCAACGTTAATACTTATTTTTGTGTTTAAATCTTTCTCTAGGTTTGTATTGCAATCATTACTTCTTACAAATGCTGGCTCAAATTGGGAGAGGCCATTACGATTGCACTTATGATGCGGGTTAGTTTCTTTCTAATTCTTCCAAGCTTCTGTGAAATAAATTTAGTCTAGTTGAAGGGCGCATTAGGAAACTCAATGTTAAACTATTATGGAACAATGTGGTGTGGTAAGCTTTTGTTACTCAATCCGTAATTAGGTATAATAAGGGATTCTGGTGGTATTCGTTCTGATCTCACCTTTATTGGCCAGACAACATTGAATCTCGAATGGAGAGATTGTTTACTACAGCTTCTTCAGTTGTTCTAGCCAATATAACCTTGGACATGCCTCAACATCTTGATTCTCTTGAGGTACATCGGAGTTGTTTTCAGATTTCCCGGATCATTTTTTTTGTCAAATAAGCTGCTATATGTTTGTCTCGATTTTACCATCTATTTTACGATGAGAACTTGTCCAAATCTACTATCCTCTTAACCACATTAGCAAGATATCTTACTCCTTTTTTGGTCTTGCAGCTGTTTCCATCACATATTCCAGACCTCTCATTTGGAAGTCCTTTGATCATATCGGGCAGATACAAAGGAGAATTTCCAGATGTTATTAAAGTTAATGGAATGTTAGAAGATAGGAGCACTTTTCAAACCGACTTGAAAGTGCAAAATGCAAAAGATGTGCCTTTTGATAGAGTATATTTTCTACTCCTGGGGTTAATATCGCTGAAGTTTTGGAGTTTACACTTGACAATTTGTTCATATCTTTTTGTGTACCACAACAGTAGTTAAATTCAACACATTGTTTATCCCCCTAGAATGCACATATAGAAGTTTGGTTATTGATGCATCTACATTTCTAATTGTTGCATTGTCAGATACTCACAAGGAGGCAAATCGATATCATTACATGTCATGCTTGGTTGTCAGAGAGTAAAGAGCTTGAGGAGAAGGTAACTTTTTGAAACTTTGCTTCACCTTAACACATTGGTCCGGCTGAAGATATATTTTATCTGGCATATTCAGGTATAGTTTGGCTCAATGCCAAACTATTGTTTGGTCTGCAATCATGTCGTGGCTGGCGTATTTAGGTTTATGTTTTGCTCACATTGACACCCTTACAAATGCATGTAATTTTCTGAAATTATTAAGCTTTATTTGGTAATAATTCCTTACAAATACACTTAACCATTTTTTTTCTGTTTCTGGTGCAGGTTGCCAAAATAAGTCTACAAACTAGTTTTCCATCTGAGTATACCCACTTGGTTTTACATCAGACTGATAGTGGGAAGAAATTACCAGAATCGACCATCGTACGTGAGGTATGTATCTTTACAGGTGGTGAATTACTTGCCTAAGGCTATGCATAATCACTCTGGATGAGAATTTGAAGTTCAGTTTGGTTTTTCGAGACTTGGAAGAAACTTTCTGATAGAAGAATAGAGTAGATGATAAATTTACTGTTCTTTTTGACATTGGTTGTTATATAAGTTAAGACGAAATTGAATCTGTCTGTGCTCACTTAGTTTCTTTAAATTTAACCAGATATTTAACAAAATAAATCTGCCAACCAAGGGAGATCCAAATGGTCAGAAGACAATTATACTGGGATGCCTGGGTGTTGGCTTTGGTAACCTGATTGCCACGGCTAAGAATATCCCTCCGGGAACCGAGGAACCCAAGTCACCAGAAGGAGCAGAGATTTTGGTTAAGGCTGCTTCCAACTGCTGCAGCATGCTGCTTGATCGCTGCTGTTGCATGTGCTTCATCCAAGCTTGTTCGTATATGAATAACCAATGCGCGATTGTTTTGTCACAACTCTGCACTGCTCTAGCTTGCTTTGAGTGTGTCAATTGTTGTTATGAACTGTGCGATGGTTTCTAGAGATACGACGAAAGGTAGTTAAATTGATGAAGACGAAAACACATGGATATGAATATTACTATTGTAGTTATTGTATGTAATGATAATGCTAAGAGCAACACGTCTATTATCTTGTTACTAAGTTACTAATGCGAAGATACATATATTATTCCAATGCCATCTTAGATATAGTGAAATGTTATACAGTCATGCATGCAGGTATCTTAGTCTAGCAGATGCATCATATAATCAAACAGGCGCCTTTAGATATCTTTAGGCTGTCTGGTCTAGTTTGGTCCACTTTCGCAGTGTCCGCTGTCCGGTTCTAGCTGGGTAATGAATGCAATGGTGTCCGCACTCTGCGAAAATAGCACCAACCAGCAGCGAGTGAATTACGGGCCATAAGGGCTAAGACAATGCCGACATGTGCACATGTGCATAGGACCACTTGGTAAAGATAACTGAGGATGCAATGAATCCTGAAATACAAGAGCAACCTTGTTCGGTCGGGCTAAGCAGCGAAAGGAAAAGGTGGTTGTGATGGAGGTTGTTTAGGTGCACCTAGTGAGGCAAATGCATAATTTAATGGCCGGCAATGTCGAGTCTGTTGGTAAAAAATTGCAAAATAGACCGTTAGCACTGACATAACATTAAAAATATTCGAAGTAAAGAAAACGACAACCGTGTCGTGGAGAACCACTATCTTAGAAGTAAATTCGGCCCAACGTGCACATGTTCATCAAGAAATAAAGCATATGGTTTGTTTGAGTTTGAACATCAAGCCAAAGACCACAAATAAAGCAATTAAGCGAATGTTCACCAAGAAGGCCGGTGACTCAGTTGGAAATGTATTTGAAATCGATTTGGTATTGAGTAAGTGTAGAGGTTTGTTTGTAATCAGTAAACCCGGCCTAGACGTTATATCTAAATCTCGAGGACCACATTATTCAAATAAAATGTAGGGTAAACTACACCGGTGGTACCCTAACTATGCCTGTATTCCTACTTTGGTCCCAAAACTATGTTTTTCGGCAAAAGAGTCCCTTCCGTTACATAGTTTTCCTGTTTTGGTCCCCAGACGTTAAATAACTAACGGTTTTGCTGATATGGCATTTTTTAATATTTTTTAAGGCTGACGTGGCATTTTTAAATATTTTTTTAATCATTTCTCTCTCCTCTTATATATTATTTTTATTTAATTTTATTCACCCAATCATGTTGTGACACGTGTCACTACACTATTAGGTGAAAAAACCCCCCAAATATCCTAAAAATTGAAAGTGGTGCTACTGGGATTCGAACCCAAGACAAGCAGCCCACCAAGCATGCACTTGAACCATCTAAGCTAGGCTGGATACTTGATTCAAATCTACTAACACTTATATTTAAGCTGTACAAATTAACCCAAAAAAACCTAAAAACATAATTGGTGTCGCTGGGAATCGAACCCAAGACCACCAATGCATAAAGCATGCGCGTGAACCAACTATGCTAGGTTGGTTAACTGATTTTAAACTACTAACATTTATATTTAAGCTGTACAAATTAACCCAAAAAAACCTAAAAACATATTTATTTATTATAAAATTAATATTTATTAATAATATAAGAGGAGAGAAATAATCAAAAAATATTAAACTAATGATATTTATTAATATTAATAATTGTTAAATTTTTACTTTACTATTACTGCAAGTCTTTTTATTTATTTTATAATAATATTTATTAATAATATTTAACAATTATTAATAAATATTTAACAATTATTATTAATATTATTAATAAATATTATTATAAAAATAAATAAAAATACTTGCAGTAATAGTAAAGTAAAAATTTAACAATTATTAATATTAATAAATATCATTAGTTTAATATTTTTTGATTATTTCTCTCCTCTTATATTATTAATAAATATTAATTTTATAATAAATAAATATGTTTTTAGGTTTTTTTGGGTTAATTTGCACAGCTTAAATATAAATGTTAGTAGATTTAAATCAGTTAACCAGCCTAGCATAGTTGGTTTACGCGCATGCCTTATGCATTGGTGGTCTTGGGTTCGATTCCCAGCGGCACCAATTATGTTTTTAGGTTTTTTTGGGTTAATTTGTACAGCTTAAATATAAGTGTTAGTAGATTTGGATCAAGTATCCAGCCTAGCCTAGATGGTTCAAGCGCATGCTTGGTGGGCTGCTGGTCTTGGGTTCGAATCCCAGCAGCACCACTTTTGATTTTTAGGATATTTGGGGGGGTTTTCACCTAATAGTGTAGTGACACGTGTCACAACATGATTGGGTGAATAAAATTAAATAAAAATAATATATAAGAGGAGAGAGAAATGATTAAAAAAATATTTAAAAATGCCACGTCAGCCTTAAAAAATATTAAAAAATGCCACATCAGCAAAACTGTTAGTTATTTAACGTCTGGGGACCAAAACAGGAAAACTATGTAACGGAAGGGACTCTTTTGCCGAAAAACATAGTTTTGGGACCAAAGTAGGAATACAGGCATAGTTAGGGTACCACCGGTGTAGTTTACCCTAAAATGTATCACCTGAAAAATATCTGCATTATCAATGACATTATAAAACATTTAGAGTTAAAAGTAATTCATAATGATTATGTATTTATTATCGTTAATACGAAGATAAAGAACTTAATTTGATAGGATTATTCAAAAACTTATAGAAAAGCATACCTCGTATTATTATTAAATTGTACAATTCAAATGCATTAAACACTAAACAAATCAGGCTTTATGGAGATTCGAGCATCTTTTGTTAGGCTCGGTGGTCACAACTGAAATGCTTGCCAAATGTGGAGAAGATTAAATTTTTGGGTGTTTTTGTGGAAGCTAAAAATATAAGAGTTAAACACAATAATTTAGAGTGGTTCGACTTTCTAACTCAAAACCTATATCCACTACCTTAGCTTCCTAAGGATTTTAACCAAATTCACTATTGAATTTCGTCCCCTTTTCTCGGCTTAGGAGGAAACAATTACAACGATCAAGCTTTCTACCCAAAGCTTGATCAAACACTCTCTTACAAGAGAAATTTAAAGCAAACTAAAAATCCCTCTAATAGATATATGTTTGCAACTCTAAGCACTCACCCAAAACCTATATACTTGAGCAAATTTGACAATTAAGCTCACAAGTGTTGTCTATACAAGAAATATACAATTTAGGCCCTAAAGACAATTTGACATCATAGCGTTGTTCACAATTGAAGCATTAACCTTTTCTTGATGCTCGAAGGTCCCTTTTATACTCATAATTGAGTTTGTAGCTGTTGAGGACCGTTGGGGTTGAATTAGAGTCGTTAGAGCCTTTATTTCCCACAAAAAAATGCAGTTCTGCAGGTTGGCGTATCGATACCCTTGAATCTGTATCGATACGGTCCCGATAAAGAAATAGTCGTTGAGCACTTCAAGCTGGTGCGTATCGATACACTTAGCTAGCGTATTGGTACAGTCCTGCAATTTAAAAGACTGTTGGAAAAATATTCGTTGGGGTAGTTGGGCGTATCAGTACGCGATACAATCGTATCGGTATGCGAACTAGTCGTTGGCTATTTTAAAACATACCGTACCGATACGACAAAGCGTATCGGTACGGGTTTTGGCTACTAAAATTTTACTGTAGCTGAAACCCTAGGGTGTATCGATACAGTACCAGACCGTATCGGTACAGGTACTTGAAAAACACTGGTTTGGCTACTTTAAAAACATTTTAAGTTATTTCAAAGCCTTTTAAAAACCCTTAAACATAATTTCAAGTTATTTTGACTAAAAGTATATTTTAAATTCTTTTCAATTTAGTCCAAATCATTTTTTAATTATTATATCAAAACATTTAGTTCTACAATCTCCCCTTTTTTATATAATAAAATCAACTTGAAAAATTGTTTGGATTCTCTCCCTTAGTATTTTAAAATTTTGAATAAGAGATTAAAATTTGAATGAAATTAAAGCTCCCCTTATTCTCTTGAAAAATCAATTTTCGAACCATTTCTCCCCTTTTTGTTATATCAAAAAGAATTTAAAATGACATTAGGCTCAAAATAACTTAAGAGAAAAAAATTGACACAATTAATAATTTTGGTTTTAAAATTGGCTCCCCCTTACTCAAAGCATCAAACAATGTTAGTCCAACATATATGATTAAACTAGTTGAATTAAATGAAATAAAACTAAATAAAACTAAATTCAACTAATTTTACCACACTTGAATCCAAGGGAGGATGTGAAGCCTTCCTTCTTCAAGTGCTCTCTTTGTGTGCATGGAGCTAGGGGTGAGCGTTCGATCGAGGCGAGTCGAGTCGAGTCAAAAAATTTCGAGTTATTCGAGTTGACGAGTCATATTTTACAACTCAAACTTTATTTGAATTTTTTTTGATTCGAGTCGAGTTTAAGAAATTCGAGTCGAGTCGAGTCGAGTTTTCGAGTTTCTATAAAAATTTAATTGTAATTATTTATCATGTTATAATAGGGTTTGATTCCAATTTAAACTCATTTCTCTAATCATATAAGATATGCACATGTATATTTTTTCACATGTGACAATATTTCTTCATATTTTTATATATCAGTATGTATATATCATAAAAAATAGAGGGACTCGTCTCGAACTTAAAAATAAATCCACTAATTACTAAAAATTTCGAGTTATTTGAATTTCCATTTCACAACTCAAACTTTATTTGAAATTTTTTCGAATTATTCGAGTTTATGAAATTCCGAGTCGAGTCAAGACGAGTCGAGTATTTTTGCCTCGAGTCGAGTTATTCGTTTTTTTCGAGTCGAGTCGAGTTTTGCTCACCCCTACATGGAGCTCACCCTCAAATTTGGTCTTGTTGATCACTCTCCATCACACCTAAACAAGACAATCAAGTAATTTTTTGTATCCAAATTGCTTTGGTTCCATAGACGTTAGTTGCACGTAGTTTTGTCCCTTTAGGAATCCATTTTTCAATTTCATCTTTTTTAGTTGAAGTACTTAGTCCTTTTGGGACCCAAATACTTCTAAAAATTTTACCATTTAAAAATCTAGGGGCACTAGATTGTCTAACATAAAATTTTGATTTTCTCAAATTGTTTTTCTTTTGAAGTTCATTGAAAATTAAATCTTTTTCTTTCTTAAGATCATCAACTTCTTTTTGATGATCTTTTTTCATCGTTTGAAGCAAATTTTGTAAATTTAAAATTTTTAATTCAAAATCTTTAATTTTTGCTTCAAACTCTATATTTGTTTTGTAAAGCAAATTATTTTTCTTTTTCAAATTTGAAAGCAACTTTTTATTTTTAGAAAATGATGCCTTAAATTCCAAAAGCAAATGATCATAGGCATCTTGTAACTCATTAAAGGTATATGAATTTGAACTAGATAAGTTAAATGGTACCTCCCCTCATCGAGGGTCATGAAGCATAGGTGGGCTACCTCATCATCGGTAGAGTCTTCATCACTTCATGTCGCCACGTATGTTTTCTTTGAAGATGATCTATTTTTGTTGGACTTGTGGGAATCCTCCATCTTCTTCTTTGATTCATGCTTAGAATTCTTCAATTCACTCTTCATGAACCAGGTGAATTTCTTGAAGAGATAGGTCATCTCTTCATCTTCGCTTTCCTCCTCACTTAATTCTACATGATGGCATGTGGAGAAATTGAGAGCAACGATACTTGTTGTAGAACTAATGTTTTGATATAATAATTGAAAAATATTTTGGACTAAGTTAAAAAGAATTCAAAACTATTTCTAAAGTCCAAACAACTTGAAACTATGTTTAGGGGATGTTTTAAAAGGTTTTTACATGTTTTCAAAGCCAAATTAAACAAAACCATCCAAGTGTTTCGAAACACCCCTAGGTATTTCGATACGAGGTCTTACAGTGTCAAAGTGTTTCGAAATTGGTTTCGAAACGGCCTTTTCTGGATGAAAATTTTGCCAAGCGTTTCGATACAGACTATACAGTTTCGATACGCATACGTGGCATTGACCTCAACGGTCATAAACCCCCCAACGGCTATTTCTCTACTAACATTTAAATGTAGAGCATTTCGATACGGTGCCTAACGTTTCGATACGGGCGTTTCGATACGGCCTATGGCGTTTCGATACGGGTTCTGCAACGACTCTTTCTACTTGAAGAGTGTTTCGAAACGGGTTCGAGCGTTTCGAAACAGGAAGCTGCAGAACTGCATTTATGGTGGGAAATTAAGTCTCTAACGGCTCCAATTCAACCCCAACGGCTAGTAACGGCTACAAACTCAAAGAGGAGTATAAAAGGGACCTCCAAGCATCTAGTAATGGTTAATGCCTTAATTGTTACAACATTATGATGACAAATTGTGTCTAGAGCTTTAATTGTACATTCTTTGCTTAGACAACACTAGTGAGCTAAATATTGTTAAATTTGCTCAAGTGTTTAGGTTTTGGGTGAGAGCTTTATAGTGCAAACAATTACATATTAGAGTGATTTCTAGTTTGCTAAGTCTTTCTTGTGTAAGAGAGTGTTTGATCAAGCTTTGGATAGAAAGCTTGATCGTTGCAACGGTTTCCTCCTAAACCGAGAAAAGGGGACAAAATTTTTAGTGAATTTGTTTGGAAATCCTTAGTGGGAAGCTAAGGTAGCGGATGTAGACCTTGGTTAGAATGTTGAACCACTATAAATCATTGTGTAAATTGTCTATTTTTCCATTCCCACAAAACACCCAAATATCTCACTTCTCCACACTTGGCGAGCAAGAACGGTTGAACGAATCGAGCACCACACATCTCAACACTTGCATTGGTGCCTAGCTCCATGACATTCTTCTTCCCCATCTTTCTTATATATTCCTTCTTCTTCTCTTCTTCTTTGTTTTTCTTCATGATTTGGTGAGTGGGAAGTGACCCCATGAGTTCATCAAGCTTCAAGGTCTTGAGATTTTTGACTTCGATGATGGCAGACCTTTTTGAGTCCCATGACTCGAGAAGGGAGTAGATAAGCTTTCGGACAAGCTTTTCTTCCAGAATTGCTTCTTCATAACCTTTAAGTCCATTGGTGATGGTGGAGAATCTACCAAACATCTTCGTGATGTGTTCATCCGGTTCCATTTTGAAGTTCTCATACTCGTAGTTGAGGAGGCTGATCTTGGTCTCCTTTACTTCTTTTGTTCCCTCGTATGTGACTTCAAGCTTGTCTCATACTTCCTTGGCACTCTTACAAGAAGAGACTTGGGCATATACACCCGGGCCTAAAGCACAAAAGATGAAGTGCAAGGCTTTGCAATTAAGCTTCATCATCTTTTTGTCGTTGACATTCCACTCCGCCTTTCTTCTTGTTGGCATGAACGGTCCATCTTCAACAAGGTCCCATAGATGATAATCTTTACCCTTGATGAAGAACTTCATCCTATTCTTCCAATAGGTATAATGTTCACCGTTGAAGAATGATGGCTTGTCGATTGAGTGCGCTATTGCTTCGGTTGGTTAGATTGATGTATCGAGCTTCCTGGATCACCTTAATAGGATGTTAATCCCGATCAATTGAGCCTCGCTCTAATACCAATTGTTAGGCTCGATGGTCACAACCGAAATGCTTGCCAAGTGTGGAGAAGATTGGATTTTTGGGTGTTTTTGTGGAAGCTAAAAATATAAGAGTTAAACACAAGGATTTAGAGTGGTTCGACTTTCTAATTCAAAACCTATATCCACTACCTTAGCTCCCTACTAAGGATTTCAACCAAATTCACTATTGAATTTCGTCTCCTTTTCTCGGCTTAGGAGGAAACCGTTACAACGATCAAGCTTTCTACCCAAAGCTTGATCAAACACTCTCTTACAAGAAAAATTCAAAGCAAACTAAAAATCCCTCTAATAGGTATATGTTTGCAACTCTAAGCACTCACCCAAAACCTATACACTTGGGCAAATTTGACAATTAAGCTCACAAGTGTTGTCTATACAAGAAATATACAATTTAGGCCCTAAAGACAATTTGACATCATAATGTTGTTCACAATTGAAACATTAACCTTTCCTTGATGCTTGAAGGTCCCTTTTATACTCCTAATTGAGTTTGTATCCGTTAAGGACCGTTGGGGTTGAATTAGAGCCGTTGGAGCCTTTATTTCCTATCATAAATGCAGTTCTGCAGCTTGGCGTATCGATACCCTTGAATTCGCATCGATACGGTCCCAATAAGGAAATAGTCGTTGAGCACTTCAAGTTGGTGCGTATCGATACGCTTAACTAGCATATCGGTACAGTCCTGTAATTTAAAAGACTGTTGGAAAAATTACCGTTGGGGGTAGTTGGGCGTATCGGTACGCGAACTAGCCGTTGGCTATTTTAAAACATACCGTATCGACACGAAAAAGCGTATCGATACGGGTTTTGGCTACTGAAATTCTACTGTAGCTGAAATCCTAGGGCGTATCGATACAGTACGTACGGGTACTTGAAAAACATTGGTTTAACTACTTTAAAAGCATTTTAAGTTATTCCAAAGCCTTTTAAAAACTCTTAGACATAATTTCAAGTTGTTTTGACTAAAAACATTTATTATATCTAAACATTTAGTTCTATATCCTCACTCAACCATTTTTAAGGGTTAAAAAGTCTACTAGCAATACACCAAAATTCATTTTAATCTCTATACTGTTTAAAAAGATATTTTAGTTGTATGTTTCAAAAAGTGAATATTTCAGTCCAAAATGTATAGGCTCTGTTTAGCAATTAGTGGATAGCTGATAGTTGATAACAGATTACATTAATTGATAGCTGATTGCATTAGCTGATTTGACTAAGGGATTATATTAGCTGATTGTATAAAAGCGTTTGATAAAATTAACTGATAGCTGATATTTGTTTGATTATCTAAACAAGCAAAATAACATATAAGGACATGATTACATTCCATACTTATTTGAATAGTTTATTAGTTATCAATACTTTATATCTATTAATATTAATTAGATTATAAAAAAATAATTATTAATATAATATTACTAAGTATATTTAAAGGATCTATATATTAATTTATTATTTATATAATTATTTTTAATACAATTTAATTAATTATTTAATTTAAATACAAAGATAAATGTGTCAGAATAAAAAGAAAAAAAACAAAAGGTATTAGTTTACCGATGTCACAATATAAATACGTGAGGTTGAAGAATTAAAATACAAATGGTTAAATTTAGGTTATTTGGAGCTTTTTGATAATTGTTAAAGGTAAAATGATCTTTATAACTCTTATGTCAAAACTTCTAATTTTACAAAGCTCATATTAGCAGGTTTTTCAAAATTAGAGGTTTCACCTCAATCCTCTATTTCAATCCGCTCTTTACCAAACATCCAAATTAATGGATTTGATCGGTCAAACCTCTAATTTTGGCTCAACCTTCTTTTTACCAAATATGACCATATTCTAATCTTTTTCGAACTGGGTTTAATTGATTACATGTATGAATATGAAAGATCAAATGTATAATTCTACACATTTTCTTAACTATCATGTCCCCTTAACGGCTCAATGACGATTTTGTATTAAAAATCAAATTTTAATGACCATTTTATAACCTTTGAAAGTTAGATGATTAAAATAAATATTCTGAAATAGTTTAATGAAAACTTTACCCATAATTTTAACCTTTTTTTTGTTTAATTAGCTTAGAAAATGGCTAGGATTAGCTGTTTTAAACCGTATGCTAATCACCAGAATCCTATGTCGACTGTCGTTATTACAGTCAACGGTTAACACAACTACAAACTGAATCCATCGCCTCCCCTTCTTCTTTTCACCCGAATTTCTCTATTTTTTCCAGTCATTTTCCCGCCCCTCTTTTTTCGCGAGAAGAAAAGAAACTTCTGGTAAGTCTCTGTTACGAGAAAGAATTTAATAATCCAAAGAAATGGAAAAACATTTCTCATTTTGTTAAACGAATCAACTAATTCTTTCTCTTATCGTCTTCTTAATGATTATATCTTTTGATTCATTGTTAAAATTATTTCAAGTTAGACACTAATTTCCTCTGCTCTTTCTTTTGTTCACAATTTTTGATCGGCAAATGAAAGTTGCCATGACTCAGTTTCTCGCCAGATCTCTCTTCTTTTCGATGTTAATATTAATAGTTTTCAGGTATATCTTTATATATAATTTTTTTGGAGTAATTTTGAATGGCTGCTGTATTTTGATGGATTCTAATCCTTTCATATATTAATAGGTTTTGTTCAAGCAATGGAAGTGGCGAGAAGGAGAGAACATTAGGTATGATAAAGCCAGATGGAATCTCCGGCAACTATACTGACAGAATAAAACAAGTGATTCTGGAATCTGGTTTCGAAATCAGTAAGGAAATGGTGATTCAACTCGATGAAGAAAATGCAGCTGAATTTTATGCTGAGCACTCTTCCAGGAGCTTCTTTACTAATCTTATCAGATATATGACTAGGTTATTACTTTTGTCTTGATTAAATACTACTACTTCAGATCTCAATGCTGTTTTCGGATTACTGCGATTATGCAAATGTTCTGCATTAGGTTTTCTTGAGCTTCTTTTGTTATTTCATAGGCAACACAATGAGTGTTTTTCTCACTTTCATTCTGTCAAGATCAGTGATTTAATTTGCGGTTGCGGCCGGGTTTTCGGCTACTGCGGTCACTCGCGGTTGTGAATTTTGTTGATTGTAGATGCTATTGCGGACATAACAGTTGCGAGTATTTCGATTTCGGACAGTGCCTAAACCGCTATATAATGGCCACTATTGCCGTTGTGGACTGCTATTTAAATCCCTGGTTAAGACCTTAATCCAATTGACTATGCCCAAACTGTGTCCCAAATGGTGTCTGGACTTTTTTATTGCAAATTCTCCATAGTCCATACTTCTCTTTATGATAATTCACTTTAATTGTTTGAGTTTCAAGGCTTATTAGACCCTACTTCTATTGTTTTGAATGTTTGATAGTATTGTATGTATTTCGAATTGCAGAACCGAGATAAGTCTTGATGCAGCATATGATTTAATCTTGTTATAAATAAGACGACGATTGTTGATCTAGTATCTTTCAAATATGTTTTTATTAACTATATTGTGAATCAGGCCAATCTGAAAATTGCAGTAACATGTTAGTCAGCTGCTACATCACAAGTATTTCTGTTTCTCTCTCTCATTGACATTCATTTTTGACAGTGGTCCAGTGTTGGTTATGGTTCTGGAGAAGGAAGAT
The DNA here is from genome assembly GCA_030270665.1 of Hibiscus trionum. Lineage (NCBI taxonomy): Eukaryota > Viridiplantae > Streptophyta > Magnoliopsida > Malvales > Malvaceae > Hibiscus > Hibiscus trionum. The sequence continues at coordinate 1,489,536 of BSYR01000021.1, read as the reverse complement.
GCGGTTGCTCGTTGGCGCGACTTGATTGGACCCACTGATGCTGGCAAGGCCAAAATTTCTCATCCTCATAGGTTATACATCCTTCTTGATCTTTTGTTTTGTCACTATATTTCTATCATCTGATAGTTTTCTTGTATGATATACTTAAAATTTGGAAAATTGGATGCATGTAAAGACAAGAGTAGTTTCCTCCCATTAACTTACATGATTTTGGTCCTGGCCGACTTTATATTAAATCTTCTTTCCAAATCTTCCTCCTAGAAAATAAATAATTTTATGGTATTTTGACCTCAAGTAATCTGCCTTTTGCTGGCTGTTTCTTTTGTGTCCAGCATTAGAGCAATGTGTGGGGTAGATTTAGAAAAGAACTGTGTACATGGTTCGGATTCCCATCAATCGGCTAAACGGGAGATTGCATTCTTCTTCAAAGAGGCACCCTCAGGTTAGCTCTTGTTTGGTTGTTCCTGTTTTTCAGTCAATTTACTGATGGAAATATAACCTAGTCCAGACAGATCCATGATTTGTAACTTAGATGGGATAATATCAGGCATATAATGATATGTACCGACTACCGAGTAAGGAGAAAGAAAATATAACCTTTTTCATTTTCATATTTGAGCTTTTGCAGATGATGCAGTCGGAAAACATGATGAACTGTAACTGGTTAGCTGTATATAAAGGTTGTGGTTGGTTTCAATAACCGGGCTAGAATAAGGTAGCCTGCTATCTTCTCATAAACCATTTTATCTGTTGAAGGCACAATATTATATACATCTCCTCTCCCATTTGTTTAGCTATCTTGGAATGGACTAATTTTAAATTAGTAATCACATGTCCTGCAATTCATGGCTCGTCAACGGCAATGCGAAATTTGCCATTCTTTCTGACATGTTTCGCATCATTACTATCACAAGAATTCTTTATCTCAGGTCGTAAACTGCTTTGATTGATGACTTTGTTGCTCGTACTTGAAAATATAATTATTATGCAAATTAGTAGGGAATGCTGAAATGTGGTAGATAAAGGGGGAGGGGGGATATGAAGAACTTGAATCAAAATATGTATACTATTAGATTTTGGCAATTTATTCCGGTCATTCATCTTATTACTGCATTGCAGGAAAATCCAGATAAGTTCAGATAAGGCATCCACACCTTATAAGGGTATACGTACTCTACTCATGGAGTCTCGAATTCAGATAAATGGATCAAGTATTGATACTCAAGGTAGGATATCGATACCTGAAGTTCGGTATCGGTATCGCTATTCGCTTCTAACCCTAGGTATCGTCACCTTTCTAGGCCTCGATGTTTTGAAAAAAAATCAGGAAATAAATAGCTATAGCTACTTAGCTTGTAATATCAATACCCGAGTATGAGTAGCGACACTTAGGCTTTGTTTTTTGTTGCAGTTGCGGTGGCCAACGGCCGTTCGCCAGCAACAATAACCCTAAACACTCACCAATTTAGCTCCAAACACCTGTTTACTAATTTATTTACGCGTCTAAAAACCCGTTTCGCGGCAGCTACATTTTTAGCTTTTGGGAAACGCTCGTTTGCCCCCAAACTTAGGATGGGGACTTCAACGGCAAACGGAGTCTTAATGTCAAGTATGGACACCTACAAGTACAACCAGTTCTGAAATTTCTAGACTTTGAAATCATGCATGGTATGGGTACCTTGGGTTTATCACAGTAAAATTGTCATGATTTCAAGTTCAACGACATTAGAATTAAATTATGTAAAAATATTTAATTATGAAAAATTAATTTTAACATAATTAATTTGACTTAAAATTTAATTCAAAATAGAGCTTAACGAGTGGTTGAAAAGAGGATGTTATTCTTTTTAGGATAACCGGGTTCAATTTATTTCGTCTGCAAGGTGTGTAGCACGTTAAAGTGTTAAAAAAAGTATGAACAGATATCACCTTTTAATTACTTTAAAATTATTAAAAAATTAATTTAAAATACAAGTTTAATTAAACCTGAACCATATGACCCTAACCGATCATGAAGAATTCAATCAAGGGGTTTTAATTCCCCAACTATTACTTGTTTTTCATTCGATGTGAATCTCAAGGTAATATTTGCTCTTTTTTCTTAATTCTTAGAGAACGTACACGTCTTACAATAACTGTTTAAACCTGAATTTTGTAAAAATAACAATATTTTTTTTACTGATACCATTTAAAGGTTTCTTATCGCCATTACTTAGTCTCGAAGGATGTTGTATTTTGTTTTTTAATTACAGTTCCTAATGCTAATTAATATTTTTGCACTCACTTTATAAGTTAGTTGGCTTTTCACAATTTACACAATTCTTCCACACAAATATCATAGTTTTCTACAATAAATCTGTTAAAATTGTGAGAAAATTAATTTGCACTATTTGGTCATATCTATTTTGACCACCGAATTATATAACTCGTTAATTAGATTGTCAAATTTTTAAATTGGTCCTATTTTGACTACCGCCGTTAAAAAATTAACGGATAAGTGACATGGTAGTTAACGGAAATTTGTAAAATTACACATTTGATTCCTATTATATTTTTTTGATCTTAATTTTAATTTATTTCAATAAGGTGTGACACTGGTTAAAGGAAAAATTAAAAGGAATGGTGTGGTATGTATTGAACATAAGGCCTCTAAGAGGAACACTCTCTAAAAGTTTAGTCAGTGCACCAACCTACTCTTAGTGAAATGAGTTGCATCATTCTATATATGTAAAACCACACAAACTACTTAACTAATTCAAATAATTGTTTTAAAGATAAATATATTTAAAGAATAGTTAAAGTAATATTTAAAATAAAAATAAATTTATAATTTTTATATATTTTAAATTAAAATAAATATTTTTTCTTTCTCATGTTTATTTTAATAATTTCATATATATATGAAAAATTTTAAACACCGCTGAACACCACTAATGTTAAACACCGTTGAACACTATTAAATTATTTAATAAATATTTAAAATTTCAAGGACCTATCTTACAATTAATAATTATTTTAAAAAATCAATTAAATTATTTTTATATATTAAATTTTTTTAATAAGGGTAAACTATATATTTAGTACCTCACCTATTTTCGTATTTCTATTGAACCCTTATTATTTAAACATTATTTTAATTTGACCCTATTCTTTATAAAAAAATAATTTAACCCTTAACCCTCAACCTAAAACCCTAAACTATTAAACCTTAGACTCTTAAACATATACCCTCATTATTTAAATAATTTAACCCTTAACCCTCAACTTAAAACCTAAAACTCTTAAACATATACCCTCATTATTTAAAAAATTTAACCCTTAACCCTCAACCTAAAACCCTAAACTATTAAACATTAAACTCTTAAACTATTAACCCGCAACCTATACCCTCATTATTTAAGAAAATTATATCATTGACACTCTTTATCACATTAGTTATACTCTCTATCAATATAATAAACTACATTCTAATGTATAATTTCTTCTATTGAATTGAATCGATAGTGTTTTTCTAATTAGAATCATTGGGGAGACGGCGGTTTCCGGTAACGATTCGAAATTGATCATTGTTGATATTCCAAGAATCCTAGTGTTGGTGAATCCATCAACCATTGAAAGCAATACACTATTTTCTTTGAAATCATGGTCATGAAAGTAGACACATTAATGTTAAGTAATTAGAGTTGGAAATGGATGTTGCAGAACCTACAAAGGCAGCAATGTAGTTGGTTGGTTTCTTCGCATTTTATTCATTAAATAATTTTTAATTTAACCCTTAACCCTAATTTTCATGGTTTAAAGTTTAATAGTTTAGGGTTTTAGGTTGAGGGTTAAAGTTTAAATAATGAGGTATATGTTTAAGAGTTTAAGGGTTTAAGGTTTAATAGTTGAGGGTTTTAGGTTGAGGGTTAAAAGTTAAATTATTTTTATAAAGAATAGGGACAAATTGAAATAATATTTAAATAATAAGGGTTCAATAGAAAAACAGAAATAGGTGAGGTACTAAATATATAGTTTACCCTTATTAAAAAAATAAAATTTTAATATATATATATATAAATAATTTAATTGAATTTTTAAAGTAATTATTAATTATTTGATGGGTGCTTAAAATTTTAAATCTTTATTAATTAATTTAATGTTGTTCAACAATGTTCAGCATTAGTGGTGTTCAGCGGTGTTCGTCGCACGTGGTAGATTCATCCTATATATATAACATTGAATCAAGTTCTTTAACGTAATTGATAATTTTAATTTTTTATTAAATATTTTAATTCATTTATTATATATTAAAATATATATTTAATATAAATCACTTAATCTAATTTTTTAATATAATATATAACAAAGACCAAACATGTAATTTTATAATTTTTTGTTAACTACCACATCACTCTTTCGTTAGTTTTTTAACAGCAATGACCAAAATACAACTAATTTAAAAATTTGATGGTCTGATTGATGAATTGTATAGTTAGATGGTCAAAATAAGTATGCCTAATAATTCGGTGGTCACTTAAATAGTTCACCCTTATTTTAAATAACACAATAGGATCTTTATTGGTCGAAATATTTTAAAATTTCATTGCACAGAAAAATCATGTTCTTTTCTAATAAAATCGAGACCAATAATCGATATTTTAGCCAAATCAAGTTAAGTCATATTATTTTCGGAAAAAAAGTTAAGTGATATTTAATATTTAAATTATTGAAGTTAATCAATGATTCTAGTGAAAAAGCGGATAATATTTATCTTAGAAGATCGAGTTCAATTATTTTATGTACAAGATGTGTGCATTGTCAAAGAGTCAGGAATATGTATAAAATATGAACAGATACCAGGGAAAATATCCCATGTTGTTTCCACCAAGCGCCCTAGTTTTAGGGGTTAGAGATCCAATTTAAGGTTTAAAGTTCAGGGTTTAGAATTTACGGTTTATTATTAGAATTTAGGGTTTAAAGATTTAGGTTTATGTTTTATGGTAATATGATAGAGATTTAAGTTTTAATCTATAAAGTATAAACCATAAATTATAATTTTGCCCTAAATTTAAACACCGATCCCTAAATTCTAAGCACATATACTTAAACCCCTAAACTATAAACCCTAAATTAAATATCTAACCCCTAAAAATAGAATGCTTGTGAAAACAAAAAAGTTTCTACCGCAATTATTCAAAAAAATACTGTATAAAATATTTGTTAAGAAATGGAAACCCACGATTCAGACCAACTTCGGTTCCATTATTTTTGACGTTGGGTTCACTTTTAGTTTGGAAAATTTTAAAAAAAAACGGCCGCTTAAAAAGTGGCTAAAAAACGGTTGTACACAATTATTTACAAAAAATCGTATAATGTACACAAATATCTACTAATTTTGTAAAGATTTATGTATGTATATAAAAGTTGTAAGAATTTATGTATGTATATAAATCCTTACGATTTTTTGTAAGAATTTATGTACGCGTCTTTTTTTAGCCGCTTTTTAAGCGCCCGTTACCTACAACTTCCCTTTTAGTTTAGGACTTTAAAACCGGAATATTTGACAGTTTTTTTTAGCAATGAAACAAGTCGGATATTTATAAGTTTTGAATTATCTAAATTGGAATATGTAAATTTTATTAAAAATGGTTTTTTTTTATTTCTAAATTATCTAATTATTATTATCTAAATTCAAATTAAATATTATTATTTTCTCGATATTTGAATCCATAAAATAATTGAATCTAACAATTTTAAATCAGATGTCGAATATATGAATCTATTAAAAATTGGATGATCAATATTAGATTTCTTTAGAATCAAACATATTCTTTATTTTGTAATCCGAAGTTTGATTTGTATACTCTAATCCATAATATCCATAAACAATACAAATTCAGATAATAAATATTAAAAAATATCAATTTATATCTTCTTTGAATCAATAACGAAATAATAATTTTAACGTCAAAATTTACAAATTATTATTTTTTGAATAGCAAATTTACAAATTATTTGAATCTACGGTGTCTAAATTTACTTAGCAGTCAAATAAGTACCTAAACTATACATTTTTCAGTTAAGTGCTTAAACTTTATTTTGAGCCAAATAGGTCACCAATATTTTCAACGTTACTTAAATAGGTGCTCCGCCGTTACTATCCGTTAATTTTTACCATTAACTTTTGTTATCTAACACGTATCATCTTCTTAAAATTTTGAAATTATATTTAAAAATAAATAAGAATTAATAAAACAAAAATAACTTCAAATTTCGCAAAATAGCCCTAAAATTTAAAATCTCTAGCACCCAAAAAACTAAATATCGATTTGACTTGATTTCGCCGCCGATTGCCACACCGCCGCCCATCACATCTGTCGTCGGACCATCACGACCATTTACCCTATCACCTCGTCGCCGAAAATCGACCGACGCCGTGCGAAACGCCGAATAGTACATTCGAATGATTCGCAACAAACATCGACATGCTGGATGATGAACGATATGTGGGTCGTTCGGCGAGAGGAATCCGCTTTATTCCGTCGCTGAAAACGCGACCAACATCGATGGGAGTGGCTGAATTCGGGGGCTTAGAGATTTGGGGACTATTTTGGGATTATTTGAAAAATTTATAATATTTAAAAAAATTCTGATTCATTTTTTAAAATTCAAAAAATGTTTAATATTGCCACATGCTCGATTCTGTTTGGATAACAAAAAAATAATGTTCTTCACGGCCAAACCTTAAATGAGTCACGCAATAAAACGTTAGACACATATTTAATTCAAAATATAATTTAAACGCCTAATTAAAAAATAATAATTTAATCACTTATTTAACGGTTAAGCATTTGCAAAAATAGAAGAATATCTATAAATATTGATTATGCCATCCAAATTACCATCCTAGATTTCTCCAAAAACCGATCGAACTGAACCGAATCACCCCTCCTAGTCGTTGCTTAGAACCGAACCAGACCGTCTTTACCTCTTCCCCATGTTGTAAATAGCAATCCTCTTTTAACGGAGGTAATGCAAATTTGTTTCTCAGAACTCAGCAGTTCTGAGTTCCCAAAATCCTCCATTTCTCTTAAAAGCACACTTTTGTAAAAAGCTTAAATTTTCATGCTATAATTCTGACAGGGCATAGAAGATTTTCACATGGGTGTCTCGTTTAAGGTTTCAAAAACCGGTACTAGGTTCAAGCCGAAGCCTTGTCTTCAATTCGAGGCTTCAGTTGATGTTGTCTCTGATAATTCTAAAGAGAGCTCTCGGCATAGAAAGCTCCAGGTAAATTTCCGAGAGAAAAAATGATGGGAAATTAAAAAAAATGGAGAAATTTTGGTGGAAGGAAATTCTGGGTTTTGTTTCATTTAACATACCCTGCCAGTTTCCTTTTAAATATGTATAATTGTATCTTTATTCTATTTAAATGTAATTTTAATTATTGGTTGCCGGTGGAAGCTGGGGGAGATTGAAGTGTTGATTTTTAATGTTTCTTTTTTAAATTCAGTCAAGTTGTAAGCTAAAAAATGGCCTTGGCCTTGTTTTTAACCTATATGGTTTTGGTGTAATTGTTACTGTTGATAATGGGATTTGTTTTAGTTTTGGGTTTGCAACCTTCTTAATAACAGGTATAGGTTCTGATTTAGTGCTAGTTTCCTCTCTATTTTGATTCAGTCCATGGCTGAGAGATGGAATAGTGAAAAGAAATTAGTTTCTATTTTTCCCCCTTTCTGTGATATTGTCTGAGTATTTGGATTGTTTGTTGATCTAGGGTGATGTTGTTGATGGTGTTGAGCACGTTCCTGGTGTGTCTCAACCAAATGTTTCTGATGGAGTGCTTCCTGTTCCTTCAGGTTAGAATCAAAACCGGTATTGTGTTTTCTTTTTATTTTCCCTCTCTAGATAGTTGGCATTGTTCAATTTGCGAGTGTGTTGGTTATTTCTTGTTTTTGCAGACCATGAAGTTTCCTTCACCTTGAATCTTTATCCAGATGGATATTGTATTGGAAAACCACCAGAGGTTTGTATAAGACAATATTAATGTTACATTATTCTTTGTAAAAGTTTCACTTATAGGACAGATTCATTTGTTCTCCATCCTGTAAGTTACTTTAAAGTTAAAGCCATACTTGAATTTTCAGGAGGCTTTGCATCAGGCTACTCTTCAGGATGCTCAAAAGTTGCATCCATATGATAGGTCATCTGAAACTCTCTTCTCAGTAAGGATTTTGTCGAGTTTTTTTCTGTTTGCTTTTTTGGCTATATCAAATTAATTCTCATATTCACTGTTACTCCTGCAATGTTGTAATGTAGGGTCTCCGGTATCAAATATATTTTGGTTTTGGGTGCACATTGGGATGTTCATTATTGGATGGTAGAAAATAAAATCTTCAAATTAAATAGTTTGATTAGCAAAGGTTTGTCTCATTTTCATTGATCCTTGGTGAACAGTGGAATGGAGGGATAGGCGGATAGCATGGTTGTCTGGTATAGCACATCCTTTTCATCAATTGTGAATAAAGAGTCAATTGGCTAAGTGGCATGTCCTAGGGTCATATCTTAATGATCTGAGAAAACGATGTTCGTAATATTTCGCCATAGTTGTACATTACCTAGTAACCTAACTTAAACTTACTTTATTTGGGCTTGGGATTAGTTCATTCATAAAATTCTTCAAAGAATCAAAATATAAGAGAAGAGAACATTGTCATTTGATAAATGACTACTTGCTTGGTCGTTAATTTTGTAACTTTAAGAAACTCATTTTTGATCAAAAGAAAACAATGTTTTGTGAGAAAAAAGACTTTCATTGATATTTAACCACATAGTTCTTTGTTTACAAAGAAGTAGGATTTTGGAATTTGTTTTACATTCTAGCTATTTCTTCATTGTTAAGTAGTGTTATCTTGTATCTGTTAAGTTAGGCCTCTCATCCTGTTACTAGTTGGTACAGGGCTTCAAAATTTAGAGTCTACAATGTTCTTCCTGTATAGCCTCATGTGTGGGTGTGGCCGTATGAGCTACAAGTGATGTAGAATCTTAAGTGTTGTTATTTGAGTATTAGGTTGGTCTTATATTAAAATTAGGCCCCTTCACCTGTTGTCAATGAGTTTTAGGTTGGATGCTTGTTATGGTATCAGTTCATAGGTTTGTGTAGAAATTATGAGTTGTATTCTTCTGTATTCCAGCAATCAATTTACATGGTATATGCCTAAAATTGTCTAAATTATGAAATAAGTCAAAATCCCTAAGAATAAGCCGAATAATAAGCCTATAGCTCTGTCATTAGAGTGTTGTCTCTTAATCTACAATTAGTCTAGCTGTCACTGAGTCATAATCAACACTCCCCCTCAAGTGTCACATATGCCCGACTTGTAGACCAGAGTATGATAAGGCATGTTGCTAAGTTCTTTAGTGAGCATGTGCTTGTTGCTTGTCAAATATCATGTGAGATAGACTTAAAACACCATTAGTCGCATTTTCCTTAATATAATGTCGATTAATCTCTATGTGCTTTGTTTGATCATGTTGTACCGGGTTCTAGGTTAGACTAACGGCAGCTTTGTTGTTTCATTATAAGGATAATGTCTTTTCCTGACAAAATTAGCTCTTCTAATACCTTCAGTCACCGTAGAAGCTCACAAATACCTTGAGTCTTGACTTTGCACTCAACTTCGACACTTGATTGAGCAACTGCAACTTGCTTAGGCTTCCTCCAACGAGCCTTTTACCTGAAGGAGTGACTAGTTTCTAAGTCACATTTTTAGCAAGAGTCCTCGTTTCTTCAACCAGGGTTGCTTACTTTGTATCACTAAGAGCTTCCTTCCAATCTTGTGTAGACAAATTACATAGACAAGAAAAAGGCTCTATAGGAAGGAGACAATGAATCATAGGAAACAAAGTTAAAAATGGGATGTTTTGTACAAGACCTGAAGCTTTTTATTTGAAGAATAGGCATGTCCAAGTCATCAATAGAATTAGGGATTAAAGGTAACTCACTAGAAGAGGAAGAATCTTGGCAAAGAGTAGGTTGCAGGATGGCTTCTTGTGTCCTATTTCTCCTATTACCTCCTTAAATCTGGTCTATCCAAATACCTGATAGAGTCCCTGGAATTGTGATAGTCTCCCCTTGAACAGTACTCTCAACGACGGGTTGAACAAAACTCTTTTCTTATATAAGATCATTAATGGTAGCTGGACTAGATATCATCTTTTCTCCATTATTCTCCTCCTAAAAAGATGATTGGTCGCACCGAAGTAGGGTTCAAGTTCCCAAAAAGGAACTTTCATACTAACAAATTTAAGGGCTCGATGATCTAATTTCCTAGCATGTTGAGCACGAATGAAACAAACACATCCAAACACCTTTGGATGATATATGCACACAATTAGGCTTGTGCATTCTTGTGTATTCCTTTAATCAATTTACACGGTAATATTGTATATTTAAACATAAGAAAGTTTCCTAAATTATGAATAAAAAAAAAATCAAAGTTCCTAAGTATAATCCTAAGAATCTGTCATTGGAGTGTTGTAACTTAGTAAAAAATTAGTCAAGCTATCACTGAGTGAACATTTTGTTTCCCTGTTCTTCCTACCTAATCCCTGGTGAGGTTATCCTTGTGTAGGCCTTGCCAGCAACACTTGAGGGGGAGTGTTAGATAGTGTTATCCCACGTCTGTTAAGTATTGTTATTCCTCTGTTCTTATATTAAAGTTGGGACACTCCACATATTACTGATTGGTTTTAGGTTTGCTTCTTGACATTCATATTTAATCATCAATGGTTATGCTTTTTACTATTTAAGTTCAGTTTTAACAAAATTTAAGTAACAAAAAGAAAAAAAAAAAGTAAGTAGCAGAAGTTACACCAATTGAGCATGCGTGATTTTGATTGGTTTGTTGGAGTTAATCCACTCATGTCTTGAGACTTGGTTTGAGCAAAGAAATAATTTGGGCTTCAATGTGAATGTGTCTCAATTAATGGGGGCAATAATTTGATCTTACCTTGAAACTGTAGCTTAATTACTTTTCTTAGCATAAGCTCTACTTATAAGTTTTCTCCTCAATGAATGAATATGCTTGAAGGCAATTGAATCTGGCCGATTGCCGGGAGATATTTTGGCTGATATACCATGCAAGTATGTTGATGGGGCAATCATATGTGAGGTGCGTTATAAAATTCTCATATTTTACATTTCTTCATCTCTTATGTAATAATCGAGTTTGTTCACAGGAACACCAAAATTGCATCCTTGCATTTTGCAAACAAGTAACCTTTGACATCTTTGTTGGCGTGTCACTGAAAAACTCGGCAGTTAGAAATTTAAACTGATTTAAGTGCTTGCTCCATAACTATTAAGATTATATGAATGTGTTTTTAATTAACTCGCTTTTAGGACTTGGTGTTCTTTTTTTTATGAAGGTACGAGATTATTGTAAAGTTGCATGTCAACAGGGATCTACCATCCCATCTTTGGATGGATCCCCTATTATCAATAGAGTGCGCCTCAGGATGTCTTTGGAGAATGTAGTGAAAGATATTCCCATGAGCTCTGATAATTCATGGACTTATGGTGATTTAATGGTACATACAGACAGTTGCTCCATTTTTTGCAAACTACTGCTTTGAAAGTTTTCAGCTGTTATACATTTAATACCTTTTGACTTCAGGAAGCAGAGTCTAGGATATTGAAAGCCTTGCAACCACAACTTTGTTTAGATCCTACTCCCAAACTGGACAGGCTCTCTACAAATCCTGTTCCAACTAAGGTAATGATTTCAGAGTGTGAATTTTTTTTTCTGCTTTATGCATCCAGTTGTATTTTTCTTAACAATAACCAACTTGCAGCTCGACCTCTCTTCTTGTAGCTTGAGGAGAAAGAGATTGAGGCAGGCTCCAGAAGTTACAGTAACCTTAACTGGTAAGATCCATAGCAAGAAGGTTTGCATAGATGCAGTGCCAGAAAGCTCTAATGACAGGCTGAGAGAGGCAGGGAGCTTGATTCCGCAACTTGCTCAGGAAAATCCGACAACTCAAAATATTGGTCCAAGCAATGTGTTAGGATCGAGACCTAAAATGTTTGTGCAAGAATCCTCCGCTTCAGCACTACCCATGACATCCCAGTCACCAAGTTATCAAATCGGGGCTGTGAATGCTAGAAGCATGCAAGACCATGGGTCTAGCTCTATTGTCAATGCATCAGTTGCATTCCCTGCTGGGCAGGACATGTCAATTACATATGCTGACAGCATAAACTCCAGTGCTTCTCTTCTTGTGAAGCGGGAGAATCCTGGTGGTCCAGTGTCACCCTTAACTGGTCTTAATAAAAGAACCAGGCTGAATGCTGTTGGACCAGATGGGATTCCACAACAACAAATCGGCGCTCATATGGATGGCCTCCATGGACCAGATATGAGCTGGAAGAATATGTTACTGCCCCAGCAAGCAATGTCAAGAGGAATTCAATATGCAAATGCCAGCATGCAGAAGTATCCTCTGCAGGCTTTTGAAGGGGTTCTGAATCAGGAGGCTGGTACCATGCCATTTGCTGCTGGACAGCCAGGATTGAGATATGGTGCCAAAGAAGAGCCATTTGATCCAGACAAGTTGGATTGTGCTGAACTCAATAGGGAAAATGATACAAGCCATTTGGATCCACAGCAGACACGGGTTCAACCAAGATTACCCCATGGATATGCGAGGCCCGGTTTCCTTCAAACATCTTGGAACAATATTAATCAGCATGTTGAGAAAGAAGTGAGGGAGGAACGGTTCCAAAAAAGGAAATTAGTGCAAAGTCCACGTGTATCAGGCGGGGCGTTGCCCCAATCTCCATTATCATCAAAATCTGGGGAATTTTCAAGTGGTTCTATGGGGCCTCACTTCGGTGCTGTTGCAACAACCGCTTCACTTGGAGGAGCATCTCTAAAGGAGAAGACATCTGTTAACTCGATTCCTGCTGCTGGTGGTACCCCATCTTTGACTTCAAGTGCAAATGATTCTATTCAACGTCAACACCAGACTCAAGTTGCTGGCAAGCGAAAATCAAATTCCCTCCCCAAAACCCCAGCAATAAATGCCGTTGGATCTCCTGCAAGTGTTAGCAATTTTAGTGTTCCACTAAACGCAAGCAGTCCTGTGGGAACCCCACCTTTGGGTGATCAAACAATGCTTGAACGGTTCTCGAAGATTGAAATTGTGACTATGAGGTATGATGTGAATTGAATTACTACTGCACTGGAGTCGATGGACTTCTAGCCATTCATAAATAATTTCATGTTTCCATGCTGTATATAGTTTAAGCAACATCCTGGTCAGACTTTATAGGCTGCTAGTGCCACTTCTTTTTATGAAGCATACTCTAGGTGTTTTCTTGTGTCATGATGAGATGCTAGAACACGATGTTATTTAGGAGAATTGTTATATCAAGGCACCTGCTTGTTTATATTAGAAAAATTCATGTACTGCTGTTTCCTGTTAAAAAGATTGTATAGATGGAAAATATTCATGTTATACTTTTCATTCCAGGCATAAACTCAACATCAAAAAGAACAAGGTTGATGATTATCACATCCGTAAACCCCGCACACATTCTCCTCAACTATTGTCAAGCTGCCTAGCCAGTCTTTCCAGTAATGAGGATTTTAAAGACGACTTGAATTCACTATCAAAGTCACTTGTTAATGGAAGCATGAATTCTCACAAGACAAGAATCTTAAATTTTGTGCAGGGTGAACGTGTTGTTCAAGGTTGCTTTTCTTTATTTCTCAGATTCTTTTCACGTCAGATATTTAGTGGTTTATCTTCCTTGCATTAACTTTCTCTACCTTATCAGGGAATGTTGTTTCTCTAGTTCCTAGGGTACGAACCAGAATGGTAATGTCTGAGAAACCAACTGATGGGACTGTAGCAATGTTTTGTGGAGACATAGATGATGGTGACATTCTTGCTGCAGAGGATCACATTCCTTATCTTCCTACTCTTCCAAATACTGTAAGTTTTGTGTACTTGTTAGGTTTTCCCACTGGCTGAAAACTTCCTGGCCCCAGTTTTTTGGGTGGTAAAAGCATATTGATGCCATTACTTCATTTTAGATTTTTATTTCTCTTTATACACGCACCCTACAAAACAAAGAAACCCTTTTTAGGGAGTGCCCAAGTGTCACACTCATGGCACGTCAAAGACTAAAATTGGACATAATCAAAACATAGTCAAGACACTGCTGCACACCTGTGAGGAAGGTTTTGTGTGTTTATTTATTTACTTATTTTGCATTTCTTTCCAAAATATGGAATTAACAATGAGCAATTTGGTTCTTATGGATTTTTTAATATTCAAGTTTTAAATTCAAAAAGCTGTAAGATTTTTAAAAGCTATTTGCATAGAAGCATTTAATTGAAAAGTAGTTTTTCAACATTTTATTTGCATATAAAAAATTTCTTTTATTGCCATATCTGTGTCCAACTTTTTAGAAATTGTCGTGTAGCTATGTCCATGTCTAGTCATACCCACATTACATGTTCATGCCTGTGCTTTCTCGCACTCACGTCTTAAATTTCCATTGCAATCTTCTTGGGTTGCATACTGGTGTATCAGAAACATATGATCTTTTGTGCTTGTTCAACTGATCTTACTTCACTTTCCTGTTTCTTTGCCATATTCTTTTCAATACATGTTTTCTTTTGGACCCTACATTCGGCTGCTGAACTCAGTTTCTTATTTCAACCGTATAAGAGAGACTAGAAAGATTGAGTCCTTTGTGTTTATTAACCAAGTTTCTCTTAGGCTGTTATTTTGTGCCATCTATTCCCGGGTTTAATAATTAGGTTAAAAGAATGAATGGATAGCAATACAGCAAACATAAAAATTTGTGTTTCACTGCCGTTTGAAGTTTGAACGATTGAACCTTGTATTTTCCACTTTTCTTATCCGTGCATGAATTACTCTGTTCTGACATGTTCACATGATCAATTCCTGTGACAGCACTTGGCGGACTTGCTTGCTGGGCAGTTCTGTTCATTGGTAAGTTAAAAGTCTTGATATTCAATGTTAAGAATGTTATCACATCAATTTTTATTTTAACTTTTGCTTATGCAGATGCTGCGTGAAGGACATCACCTTGTGGAAGATGCTGTCCAAGCAAAACCTACCCGTATGCTTATGGCCTCAAGCAGTCAACCAAATTCGGCTGTGGAGATGCAGCAATATTCTGAAGCTGTTCCAGGTCAGGCAACCAATGAGGTGGCAAAGCCAAATTGCAGTAATAATATTTCTGTAAATCCATCCCAGAGTATGCTAGGGAACACTAGGATGCTGCCTCCTGGAAACCCTCAGGCCTTACAGATGTCTCAAGGGCTCTTATCTGGGGTTTCGATGCCTGCAAGGCCACCGCAGCTAGATCCACAATCACCATTTCAGGCGCAGGCGCAGTCACAGGCACAACAAGGACAGCAGCAACAGCAAAGTCAGCAACATGCGATGCTTCAACAACAGCATCAGCAGTTCCAGAGATCACAGATGATGCTTGCATCAAATCCTCTCTCACACTTGAATGCAATTGGGCAGAATTCAAACATGCAGTTGGGGAATCAAATGGTCAACAAACCTTCCGCTCTCCAACTTCAGATGATGCAGCAGCAGCAACAACAACAGTTGCAGCAGGCACAAATGCAGAGGAAAATTATGATGGGACTAGGAACAGCTGTAGGTGTGGGAAACATGGGCAGGCTTGGGGGACTTGGCAATGCCTTGGGAATCGGAGGTGGAAGGGGAATTGGTGGAACTGGAATCTCAGCTCCAATGGCACCTATTTCAGGCATGGGTAACATGAGCCAGAACAACACTAATATTAACCCAGCTTCAAATATTACCGATGCAATAAGCCAGCAGCTTCGATCGGGTCCACTAACATCAGCTCAGCAGGCTGCTTTCATTTCAAAAATGAGGATGAGCCGAGCAAGCATGTTAGGGGCTCCTCAATCAAGCATAGCTGGGATGTCTGGAGCCAGGCAGATGCAGCCAGGTTCTGCTAGTTTTTCCATGCTGGGCCAGAGTCTGAACCAGGCTAACATGAACCCGATGCAACGCATGGCTGTGGGGCCCATGGGTCCTCCAAAGATGATGCCTGGGGTGAACCAGCTCTACATGAACCACCAGCAACAGCAGCAACAGTTGCAATTGCAGCAACAACAACAGTTACAGCAGCAGCAGCAAGAAACAACCTCGCCACTGCAGGCTGTTGTCTCGCCCTCACAGGTTGGCTCTCCATCAACCATCGGAATTCCACAATTGAACCAGCAACAACAGCAGGTCCAGCAGCAGCAGACTCCCATGAGTCCTCAACAAATGAGTCAAAGGACTCCCATGAGTCCTCAACTGAGTTCAGGAGCTACCCATGCACAAAGTGCTGGTAATCAAGAGGCTTGTCCAACTAGCCCTCAATTGAGCTCGAAGACCCTTGGCTCAGTTAACAGCATTGCAAATTCTCCCGTGGAGCTCGGTGTGAACAAAAGCAACTCTGTTGGCAATACGTAGCATATTCGGAGCACTCTTTTCGTAAACTAAATTCTCCATAGATATATATGGTGAAGAATGTCTTCAGACCTATCTAATATATTCCATTGAAAAAAAAAGGTACTTATTGGAGATTCAATTGTTCAATGAAAACGATAGTAATATCTAGTAAAAGCTTCAGCCATGCAAATAATTGCCTTTCATTACAATTTGTTTTTATCACCCTAAACAAAGAAAGTGATTTTCATAGACGAAACAATAAATTTCATGGTAAAGCTGTAGCGACAGATTTCGTAGTGCTGATTTATACGGAGTTACAATTTTCTCGATTGCCTCAAATGGATCAAAAAGAGGGGAGAGTCTAAAATTAGGCAGCTTACTTTTAGGATAAAATTAGGCGATTTTTGTGTAGCTATAATTTTTTTTACCATTTTGGTAAAGATTTGTGTAAGATAGATAAAAAATTGTATAATTACATAATTATTGTATAACTATAAAAATACTTACTGTTTGTGTAATTATATAGTTATTGTGTAACTACACAAATTCTTATATGATAACCTAAATCCTTACCATTTTTATAAGAAATTGCGTAGATCGTAAGAAATTTTGTAACTATACATATCCTTACAATTTTTATAAGAAATTGTATAATTCGCGTCTAATTTTAACTTAATGGTAAGAGTGCCTAACTCTAAAAACTCCTGCAAAAGAGGTCATTCACTTTTCAATGAGTATGTTTAATCATAGCTATCTGAACAAATTTGTGAAAAGTTTATATAAAAAATAAGCTATAAAGTATGGGTACTTTATTTTAATGTCGTACCACGTACTCGATACATGTTCGTGTTAGAGACATATTAGGTACGTCTTAGGTACTCTCTAATATTTCATTTTCTTAATTTTTTTTATTCTCCCACATTTTTTTTATCATTTTCTTACTTTTTTCGACATTCTTTTGCTCACATGATTTAACTATAAATGTATAGGATGAACTACTCAAATGATCACTTAACTATAGGGTTGGTGTCAATATGACCACTATATTTTTAAACTTTTTTTACAATTTTACCATTTAATTATTTAAGTAATTTCGATCAACCGGCCTTTAAAACAGAATAAAAAAGCCAAAAATACACCATAAACTATATAGCAAAAAATAAAAGGGTAAACTACGATGGATGTCACTCAATTATGGGTAAGGTTACATTTGGGTAACTCAATTATTAAAAGTTACACTTGAGTCACTCAATTATGGGTACGGTTGCATTTGAGTCACCTAAATATTAAAAGTAACTATTGGGTCACTCAATTACGAGTAAGGTTACATTTGGGCCACCCTTCATATTTAAAAAATATATATCAAATTATATATTATATTAATTAATGATTTCAAATGAAGTATTCTAGTGTTAGCAATGGTATATAAGTGATTTGGAAGAAAAAAATGATAAAATTGATGTATTTTTTAAACATGAAGGGTGACCCAAATGTAATATTACCTATAATTGAGTGAGCCAAATGTGACCTTTAATAATTGGGTGACCCAAATGTAATATTACCTATAATTGAGTGAGCCAAATGTGACCTTTAATGATTGGGTGATCCAAATGTAATCTTAGCCATAATTTAGTGACCCAAGTGTTACTTATAATAATTAAGTAATCTAAATGTAAACTTACCCATAATTGAGTGATCTCGTTGTAGCTTACCCAAAATAAAACCAGTACGCGGCTAAGTGGATTCTCAAACCGAACGACAACGCGCGACAAATAAAAAAACACGGTTGGAACTTGGTAGGGGGGCATATAATAGGGGCAGGGGATTTGGGTTTGGAAGAAAAAAAAAATAACGATCGAGTTTGGCGCGGGTGGAGGCATATAATAGGCGCAGAGGATTCGGTTTCTAGTTTCTACTGCCAAGATCATCCATGGAGGGTTACTCATCAGCTGGATCCACCACGCCTTTTATCGCAGAGATGCAAGATGCGCCCCTCCCTCTATACGACGTCGATTCCTTGACCCCGGATGAGGTCGAGAAGATTA
Source organism: Hibiscus trionum (assembly GCA_030270665.1). Lineage (NCBI taxonomy): Eukaryota > Viridiplantae > Streptophyta > Magnoliopsida > Malvales > Malvaceae > Hibiscus > Hibiscus trionum. The sequence continues at coordinate 1,470,988 of BSYR01000021.1, read as the reverse complement.
TGATGCAGTTCAGGACTGAGTACACGGAGACCCACTCGAGTCAACTCGAAACTTCAGAAGCCTCATTCCAAACAGAAACTGGCTGTTCCAGACCTAAACTCACTCCGGCTCAAAGGAAAGAAAACAAAAGGAAAAGTGATATCAAATTTAGGCAAAAGCTCAAGGTAAAGATGTTTAAATTTCCTCCTCACTTTAAGCAAGATCTTAAATGTTGTGAATGAGAATAATTCGATTGGGAGGGTTCTGATTCGAATTAATTGACCAATAATTTTACATTATATTTGGCATTGTAGATTTGCTTTTGTCAGGTCTGATGTTAAACATTTTGCGGTGCAGAAAAAAGGAGATGAACAGACTGCTGAGATTAAACGCTTGAAAGTGGAAAATGAACGACTAAATGCTGAGAATAGGATGTTAAAAGTGCATATAAGATTGCTGCAACTTCAAGCAGCAGCTCCAGTGGGACAAGATAGTTGCATTACTCAATCAACCGACCATCAGCTTCAGCATCCAACTGTGTCTCCCCAGCCCCCACCTGTCTTATTGGTATGATATTAGTACCATTTTTGTTTTACGGTACTACCCTTTTATGACGGATCAGGGATTTAAATTGCGGTCTCCAATTTTTGTTGCGATTGTGGACAGTAGTGAACCACTATTTTCCATGCTACTTCAAAACCATTTGTTCTTCTTCTAAATGCTAATGTAATAACTAATCCATGCTATTTTTTGTGCATAAATCATACATTATAAACTGTAAAACCAGTTCTTGTTTCCTGTAAAACTCTAATGCTTAAAACTGGATTAAACCATATCAAGTTTCTTATAAATCTTGAAATTCTTGAATCTTGATTTGGTTTCTCTGCCAATTTACTGTCTCAGCCCAGCACTAAGGAAATGAATGTGTTGCAAAATCTTCAGGAAATGGTTCCCGTAAATGTAGTACCTACCGTTACCAATGACTACATGTCACAAAATCAGACGAATTCTCAACCCGGAGAATTCAACAACGGTGGTGCGGACGTTACCGACATTCTTATTAAACTCGAAGCTGATGATGAAAGCAAAGTGAACTTCTCAGACTTCGCCGGCTTAGATGGTGAGCGGATAACTCTAGGCAGATATAGTTTCCCACACTCTCTACGTCCGATCGTAACGAAAATCGTCTATGCCTATGGCGATGTTTCTACATCAAGTAAGATGAACCAAAACATTGTCGAGACGGTCTATATCATATTTTGTGCTTCCATCAAAGAGATGAGCGATCTACGGCTCGAACAAGTCACCGAGGATCGGATTTTAAAGTGGAGGGATGCGATCAAGGACGCTTTACGGATCAATTTCAAGGTAGATTTCGCCATGAAACATTTGAAGAAAATTGCTAGCGCTTACATTGGGTTAATAGAGCGTCAGAAGCTGAACAATGTGGCTTCGAGGATATCCGATTTAGAGACCGAATTGAGTGCTGAGAAACAAAAACATGCTAAAATATGTGAACGGTCCAAGGTGTTCATGGATGCTACCGAAGAGTTCAACAGTAAGCCAGTCGGCTCTGTTATGTTTCCAACTCTTCCTACATTAAAATGTTAGACTTTTTGATAATATTTTCGGTTGATTTTTTTGTGTTTTTTATTTCAAGTATCAATGCTTATTTTGTAAGTGCCGGTACTTTGTCCCGAACTAAAAATTTATCAAAAAAAATTTAAGTATCGATACTTGAAAAAAAAACTGAAACCGATCAAAAATATTATCAAGAAGTCTTAACATTTTTAATTCGTGAATAAATTTCAAAATTTGTTGTCTTTTAACTATATCATAAACATGCTGCACCCCAAATCTACCCATAAATTTTATGGTAAAACTGTAGCGACAGACTTTGTAGTGCTGATTTATTCAGAGACGCAATTTTTCGATTGCCTAATTTGCCTCAAATGGATGAAATATATAACAAAAGAGGTCATTCACTTTTCAATGAGCCAGTTTAATCTGAGCAATTATCTAAACAAATTTATGAAAAAGCTTATATTACAAATAAGTTATAGCATATGTAATTTAGTTTAATGTTGTATATTCACATATTCGATTTGTCTACGTAACAGAGATATATTGAGTACAATTTAAGTATTCTCTAATATTTTAACATATTATTTTTTTATTATTCTATTATCCCACACTTTTTCTGTCATTTTTTGTTTCTTTTTGACCTTCTATTGTTCACGCGCAGGGACAAAATTATGTAGGGCCCCGCTCCAAGAATTTCTTTTTTTACCTTTATCCCCTTATATATATATATATATATATATATATATATATATATATATATATATATATATATATATATATATATTAAAAATTTGTTTATTTATGAATTTGCCCCATCCTTACTTTTAAACATTAATGTTTTTTCTCCAACCTCAAATTCTGGCTTCATTCCTGCTCACACGATTCAACTATAAATATATAAGTATGTGTGTAACCATTTTTACATGATTTTTTATGACTTTTTATTTTTGCATTCTTTTTACAGTATTTATAAAATTTATTTTATATTTGTTGTACCCTTACCATACCGTATCCATTAATTTTAAAAATTGATGTTTTTCGTCCCCGCTTCCGTATCCGTACCTATACATGTATTCCTATCCGTATTAGTGCAACATAGCAAATAAGCACCTAAAGTATATCAATTTTTTCATGTGGGTACTTAAGTAATTTTTGGTCAAAATAGGTACTTAAAGTATATCTTTTGGGAAAACTACCTCACTGACCACCAAATAAATTGGGGATACCTATTTGGACCACCGAACTATAAAAAACGTTAATTAGACCACTGAACTTATAAAATTAACCTATTTTGACCACTGCCGTTAAAAACCTAACGGTGGAGTGACGGAACTGCCACGTGGCAATTGACGAAAAAATTTAAAAGTTACACATTTAGTCCCTGTTATTTACACATTCTTTCAATTTAGTCTTAATTTTAAATTAATAAAATAATAATTTGTTTAATTAAGCGGTGACACTTGTCAACACCTTATTGGAGGATTTTAATTATTTATATTTGATTTTATTAATTTATTTTCCCCCTCCAATCAGGTGGTGACACGTGTCACCACCAATTTAGAGGAGAAAAATAAATTTCTCTTAACCTGCACTTTGGAGGATTAAAACCTGGGTCTCAACAAGGTAAAGCCAATGGCTTTGCCACTGCACTAAGCACAATTTTTTGTTATAATTCTCCAGATATAATATATACCTTTTATTAGTTTCTACATTTATAAGCCAAAATCCCAAACCTTAAACACTAATTTCACATATATAAATCCCAAACCCTAAACTCTAACCCTAAATATTTCAAATTAATTTCATGCTGAATATTTCAAATTAAACCCTAAACCCTAAACATTTCAAATTAATTTCATGCTAAATATTTTAAATTAAACCCTAAACCCCTAAAAATTTCAAATTAATTTCACGCTAATTTTTTTTCAAATTAAACCCTAAACCCTAAATATTTCAAATTAATTTCACGCTAAATATTTCAAATTAAACCCTCAACCCTCAACCCAAACCTTAAACCCTAAAATTTTCAAATTAATTCCATGCTAAATATTTAGGGTTTAATTTGAAATATTTAGCATGAAATTAATTTGAAATATTTAGGGTTTAGTTTAAAATATTTAGCGTGGAATTAATTTGAAATTTTTAGGGTTTAAGGTTTGGGTTTGGGGTTTAATTTGAAATATTTAGTGTGAAATAAATTTGAAAGTTTTAGGGTTTGGGGTTTAATTTGAAATATTTAGCGTGCAATTAATTTGAAGTATTTAAGGTTAGAGTTTAGGGTTTGGGATCTATATATGTGAAATTGGTGTTTAGGGTTTGAGCTTTTGGCTTATAAATGTAGAAACTAATAAGAGGTATATATTATATCTGGAGAATTATAGCACAAATTTGTGCTTGGTGCAGTGGCAAAGCCATTGGCTTTACCCTATTGAGACACAGGTTCGAATCCTCTAAAGTGCAAGTGAAGAGAAATTCATTTTTCTCCTCTAAATTGGTGGTGACATGTGTCATCACCTGATTGGAGGGGGAAATAAATTAATAAAATCAAATATAAATAATTAAATTCCTCCAATATGGTGTTGACAAGTGTCATCACTTAATTAAATAAATTATTATTTTATTAAATTAAAATTAGGACTAAATTGAAAGACTGTGTAAATAACATGAACCAAATGTGTTATTTTTAAATTTTTCCATCAATTGTCACGTGGCAGTTCCGTCACTCTACCGTTAGGTTTTTAACGGCGGTGGTCAAAATAGGTTGATTTTATAAGTTCGGTGGTCCAAATAGATATTCCCAATTTGTTTGGTGGTCAGTGGGGTAGTTTTCCCATATCTTTTTGACAAAATAAGTATCTAAAGTATTTTTTAATCAATGCTCCATGTCAACTTTTAGTAATTTTGATTAAAAAAAAGCATATACTTTAGGTACCTTATTTTGACCAACAAATACTTTAAGTACTTATTTTAACTAAAAAAATACTTTAAGTACTTAAATGAAAAATCGATATAACCCTCAAACTTTGTTTTTTTCTTCTGTTTTAAGTACTTAAACTATGATTGGGGAGTCTGCAGTTTTGCACGGTTTCTTGTCTGCAGTTTTGCGCGCTTTCTTGTCCATTGTTCACGGTGTCTGGTTTGTTCATGGTCTTCTTCGACGGTCTGCAACAGTTTTTTGTCCATATCACAATGGAATCTGAACTTGCAGGACTTACGCTAGATGATGGTGAAGAGGAAATCCTGGCCCTTCCTCCAGAAATAGGACCGTTTCAGGAAGATTACGCTCTTTGTTTGGTGGGAACTTTCCATACCACAAGCATCATTCATTTCTTCTCCATGAGAAACACTCTTGCTGATATATGGCATCCATTGGGGGGCGTTTCCATCACTGATCTAGGGGATAAACGCTACTGTTTTAAATTTTACAACGAGATCGACTTACAAAGAGTTCTTTTGGGAAGCCCATGGTTTTTTAATAACCATCTCCTCCTTCTTCGCAGATTGGAAAAAGGGGAGGATCCCATGCAGGTTACACTGAATCTTGCTGTGTTTTGGGTCCAAGTGCATGATTTGCCTACTGGTCTCATGTCTGAAATCACGGCACAACAATTTGGTAACTTCATTGGCCGTTTTATCGAATATGACTCCAAATTAATCGTGTCTGGGAGAAAACTATACATGCGATTAAAGGTGTTCTTCGATGTCAACCTACCTTTGAAACGAAAAAAAGAAAATTGCACTAGATGCAACCCGGAGTACGTACGTGCGGTTCCAATATGAACGACTCCCAATTTTCTGCTTCATCTGTGGTAAGATTGGACATGGTGAAAACTTCTGCCCATTATGACTGACAATGAAACCTGATGAAATAATTTTCGGGTGGGATTCGTCCTTAAGAGCACCGTCCAGGAGAGCACCTCCAGCACCTAGCCGTTGGTTACGAGATGGTGTTTCTGGTTTATCTCTGATGGATGCAAGATGAGTTGCAACTTCTAACCTAACAACTGATACCATTCTGCATGGAGTTCCTGTTAATGCACATGTAAATCTTACTACAACTGATGGCTCTATGGAGTTAGGTTCAGACGCTGAGGACAATCCTTTGGTTTTACAGGATGGAAAGAAACGGCAACAAGTTGTAGGGGAGGTGGCATCAGTTTCTGGAATTCTGGATTCTACGTCACCAATCGAAGAACATGAGATATCGGCTGACCCTATGGTGCATGGCAGCCGGCAGCCATGAAGATCATTTCTTGGAACGTCCGTGGGTTGGGGAAACCACGGGCCGTTACTCGCCTCAAAAACACTTTACGAGGCAATAGTCCCCACATTTTGTTTCTCATTGAAACAAAATTAGGTGTTCGTAGAATGGAGAGGGTTCGTCAACGATGTGGCTTTCGGTTTGGCATAAATGTTGCTGCGATTGGATCAAAGGGAGGTTTGTCCCTTGGTTGGAAGCCGGACTGCAACGTAACTTTATCCAGTTACTCTCACCATCACATTGATGTGGTTATTAGAGAGGATGATGCTGAACCATGGAGGTTTACAGGGTTCTATGGCAACCCCATTGAAAGTGAGAGATCAAGTTTCTGGAATCTATTGCGTCGTTTAAAATCTCAGCATGACTTACCATGGTTAATTGCAGGAGACTTTAATGAAATTATGTATTCTTTTGAAAAGATGGGTAGGAGGATACGGCCAGAACGTAACATGCTACAATTCCGCGACACTTTGAATGATTGCGAACTTGGAGACCCTGGTTTCAACGGTGTGTGGTTCACTTGGGAAAGAGGTAACTTCCCACAAACAAACGTCCGCGAACGTCTTGATCGAGCATTAGCAAATCCAAGATGGTGGGACATTCATCCTTCCTACTGTGTCAAACATCTCCTCCATTCCATCTCTGACCATTGCCCGGTGCTCATTGACACATTAGGACATGCATCTAATCACAGTAGATCATCAACTACTCTTTTCAGGTTTGATGCACATTGGGTTCTCGAAGAAGAAACAGAAGGCATGGTTAAAAATGTTTGGGAGGAGCCGGGCACTGTACTGCATAAACTCTCTACCTTGGGATCCACCCTTTCACTTTGGAGCAAAGAAACTAAACTCACGAAGAGGGCAGCAAAGAAAGGTTTATTATCTAGATTGCAGGAGTTAATCTCCTCAGTTCCTGATGATGACAAATTACAGGAGCTGATTGAAGTCAAACTAGGCTTGAACATTGAAGCTGATAAAGAAGAACTCTTTTGGGAACAAAGAGCTCGTTCGAATTGGCTTACTCATGGAGATAACAACACTTCCTTCTTCCATAAGTTTGCCTCTTATCGCAAGAAAACTAATCATGTCCAGGGGCTATATGATGCTGCAGGAGGATGAATTACCTCAGAAAATGGAATGATCAGTTTGGCTACTTCTTACTTTGCTGACCTTTTCAAGACATCCTCACCTGCTGATGCTTCATTCCTTCTTGACCATGTTCAACCGAAGATCACAAGCTCTATAAATGCAAATCTGCTACAGCCGTTCACAGTGGACGAGGTATGGAATGCTATCAAAAGCATGGCCCCTTTGAAAGCCAGTGGAGTTGATGGTTACCCGGCTTTATTCTTCCAGAAATACTGGCACATCATAGGTCCAGACATATCAACTTACTGTTTATCAATACTGAATGGCAATTCGAGTGTTAGAGATATAAATGACACACTGATTGTCTTAATTCCTAAGATCAAGAAGCCTGAAAACATGTCACATTTCAGGCCAATTAGTCTTTGTAATGTCCTCTATAAAATCATAGCAAAGGTTTTGGCCAATCGGTTCTCTTCAACCTTGGACACATGTATTGATGAATGTCAGGGGGCTTTTATTCCATCTCGACAAATTTCAGACAATATATTGATAGCTTATGAAATTCTGCATTCAATGGAGATTAAAAGAGCTGGAAAACAAGGATCATTTGCCCTCAAAGCCGATCTTAACAAAGCTTATGATCGTGTCGAGTGGCCATTTTTGCAGAAAATGCTTTTGAAGTTGGGCTACAATGAACGCTGGGTGAACCTACTCATGGACTGCATTTCAATTGTATCTTACTCAGTGGGCTTTAATAGAGTTATGGGAGAGAAGTTCACTCCATCTCGTGGATTACGGCAAGGTTGTCCACTTAGTCCGTATCTGTTTTTGGTGTGTGCAGAGGGTCTCTCGCAAATGTTGAATCAAGCCATGCAAAATAGAACCCTTAGAGGTGTTACCATCGGTCGAGAAAGACTGGAAATCGGTCATTTATTTTTTGCTGATGACAGCATATGTTTTGCCAATGCATCAGAGGAAGCTGCTGTGACCCTCAAAAACATTCTAACACACTTTGGCAACATTTCAATGCAACGTGTAAACTACGATAAATCCCTACTGTTCTTCAGCACCAATGTTCCCACAACGATCCAAACTGCAATTGGCTCCATCTTGAATGTCCGTATTGCAACCAATCCCGAACGATATTTGGGATTGCCTACAATGGTAGGCAGAAATAAAAGGGAAGCTTTCAGTTATTATGTGGATAGGGTAAATAGCAAATCCAATACATACAGCACCAAATTTTTGTCTATGAGTGGTAAAGCAACCTTAATTCGAAGCGTTTTGCAAACAATTCCAGTATATGCCATGCACTGCTTCATTTTGCCTTCATCTCTATGTCATGCTATGGAGCAATCCATGGCCAAATTCTGGTGGAAAAATGCATGCACCAGCAAAGGAATTCATTGGACATCTTGGAACCAACTAGCACACTCAAAGCAAGAGGGAGGCATGAGTTTCAGAGACCTTGGTCAGTTTAATGTGGCATTACTAGCCAAACAATACTAGCGGCTTATTAAACACCCTAATTCCTTGCTGGCAAAAGTTTTGAAGGCCAGGTATTATCCCTCAACGGATTTCCTCCATGCAAATTTGTGCTCTAACCCATCATATACTTGGCGAAGTCTCTGGAGTGCAAGAGGGCTTATTGAAAAGGGTCTAATATGGAGCATTGGCAATGGTGAATCAACCAACATTTGGAATGATCCATGGATCCCAAATGAAGAAGATGGCAGACCACGAACTGATGTTATTAATATCCAGTATACTAAGGTGGCAGACCTTATTGATGTGCCTGCAAAGTGTTGGAAGTTGGATGTGTTATATAGTTTATTTCCATCCTCTTTGGTGTCCAATATTCGTGATATTCCATTGGCAAATACGCACCAACGTGATACCCTGGTTTGGAAGCATGATAATGCAGGAGTCTACACTGTGAAAAGCGGATACAAATTACTTCATAGCAACCCTACAGCAACCCCAGGTACACCTCAATTGCATTTGAAGCAATTTTACATTCACATGTGGGGTTTAAACTTACCTGAAAAATTAAAGATCACAATGTGGAGAATTGTGAACAACTATCTTCCAACCTTTGAAAACCTTCAGACTCGACGACTGCAAGTCCAAAATGGTTGTCGGTTTTGTCAATCTGTCAATGAGGGTATTGAACACTTGATACGTGAATGCTGGTACTCACAAGCCATATTTGCTGCCCTGGGAATTTCCCTACCTATATCCATTCCAAACTTACCATGGAAGGATTGGATAGTCAACGTCTACAACAACTTGAGTGACTCTGCTAAGAAGAGTTTTGTAGTATCCTGTTGGGCCATTTGGTATGCTCGAAACAAAGCTGTTCATGATAGCCATTCTACCACAGTTCAAGAAGCGGTCGCTTTCATTCAAGCCTATATTAGGGAACATGAGACTATTCATGTAGCTGTGCACCCATCGCCATGTACTCAACCGCAACAGTGGACTCCTCCACAAGGGAACCTAGTTAAAGCAAACTTTGATGCTGCCTACTGTGCTCAAACAAAACTTTCTGTTTCCGGTGTGATTTGTAGAAACAGTGCTGGCTTAATCATGGGAGCATGCACCATGAAACACTTCCACGTAGCCAATGCGTTTGTAGCGGAAGCCCTAGCTTGTAGGGATGCTGTGAACTTTGTCATCGACATGGGTTTTGACAGGGTGATCTTTGAGGGGGACTCCCTGTCTATCATTAAGAAATTAAACTCCATATCTGAAGACTTCTCGCTGCTGAGGGTACTGATCAATGATATCAAACAAGCCATTTGCAACGTACGCGAAGTTGCTTTCTGCCATGTTCGACGTGAGAGGAATATTGCCGCTCATACTCTTGCACAATATGGATGAAGTTATGACACACCGGCATTCTGGGTAGAAGAAGCTCCAGATGCAGTTAGTCTCGTTGTGGAAAGAGACAGACAACACATCCACGGCTCTCAATGATCCCCCTTCCACGGGTTATGTTGTTTCTTTCTTGCTCATTTGACGACTGAAACACCAATCGAAGTCTGCTGCTCTTTTTTTCAGTTACTTCTCGGATTACACCGTTATCTGCATTTCAGTTGATGCACTCCGAGTTTTTTCAGATCTTTGGGCTGGTTTTAATGTTTCTCTAGTTTTTATTTCTCAGTTTAAGAGAAGACTACCCTGATTGTAATACGTTTTAGAGTTTTTCTTCTCTTACTTTTATTTATCAATAAAACCAGACCTTTTAAAAAAAAAACTATGATTTGGGCAAAATAAACCTCTAAACTATCATTTCTGGTCAATTTAAGTATGATAGTTATTTAAGTCAAAAGAAAATTATTTCAACTAATAAGATGTTGACACATCATAAATTTTTTTGACAATTAGATAGTTTAGGGACTAAAAAATGACATAGTTTAGACACTTATTTTGACCAAAAAATAATTTAAGGACTTAAAGTGACCAAAAAATAGTTTAAGAGTTTATTTTGCCCAAACTAAACACTTTAAACAAAAAAAAATATTATTAAGGAGCTAATTTTTCATTTAATCCTTTATAATATAAGCCTTTACGAGAGAGGTTCTGGAGTATTTTAAAGCATGGAGTGGGGTCTCTCATGCTCGGTTCTGACACGGTTTGCCCTCATATGACACTAGGCCAGAATTATACCATCTTTTAAGAATAATATACTATAAACTATAGGAAAAGTTTACAACGGGCGACGAACATTGATGAACACCACTAACGATAAACACTAATGAACACCATTAATTTTTTTAAAATTTTAAAAATCTAAAGGACTAAAATTATATTTAAAATTATCTCTTAAAAATAAAAATCAAATTTAATAGTTATTTTATAATATTTTTTAATATGTTAAAATCAAATATATCCAATTCTCATAAACCCTAACAAAATCAATCTCTTAAAAAAATAGAAATCGGTTTATAATTTTTTAATAGATTAGAATCAATAATATGAGAATTGAGTATATTTGATTCTAATCTATTAAAAAATTATAAACTGATTTCTATTTTTTTAAAAGATTGATTTTGTTAGGGTTTAGGAGAATTGGATATATTTGATTCTAACATATTAAAAAATATTATAAAATAATTATTAAATTTGATTTTTATTTTTAAGAGATAATTTTAATTATAATTTTAGTCATTTAAATTTTTAAAATTTAAAAGAAAAAATTAATGATGTTCATCGGTGTTCATCGTTAGTGGTGTTCATCAATGATCGTCACACGTGGTAGACTCATCCTAAACTATATGCCAGAAATAAAAGAATAAACTATAATGGAGGTCACTTAATTATGGGTAAAATTATATTTGAGCCATCCAGTTATTAAAAATTATATTTGAGTTATTCAATTATGGGTAAAGTTACATTTGGGTCACCCAATTATCAAAAGTCGCACTTGAGTCATTCAATTATGAGTAAGATTACATTTGGCTCACCATTCATATTTAAAAAATATATATTAATCTATTTATTAGATTAATTAATGATTTCAAATGAAGTACTCTAGTTTTAACAATGGTATACAAGTAATTTAGACGAAAAAAAAATGATGAAATTGATGTATTTTTTTAAATATGAAGGGTGACATAAATATAACCTTATCTATAATTGAGTGACTTAAATGTAACCTTTAATAATTAGGTGATTCAAATATAATATTACTTATAATTAAGTGACCCATGTGTAACTTTTTAACAATAAGTGACCTAAATATAACCATTCCTCCGTTGTAGTTTACCTAAAATAAAATCAGCTGTTATATGCCGCTAAGTAGATTCTCAAACCGAGCGACAACGCGCGACTATCGTGCGACAAATATAAAAAAGCAAACGGAACTGTAAGGGTTGAGACGAAAGCAACAGCTGTCTCTCCGCATGCCAAGATCCTACGGTTCAGATCCCTTCCAAATAAAACACGCTTGCAAGATTTCGGACGAATTGTACTGGCAGTATGGTTGACTTGACCAGTACGTACAAGGTACGTTGGAGTGCGGGAAAAATTTGTTTTCGAACAAAAAAAATATTAGATTTCTTGGTAATATTTTCGGTTGATTTCTTTTGAGATTTTTACAAGTATTGGTATATAGTTTTTTAAAAAAAAATCGATTTGGGATAAAATATCGATACTTGCAGAAAAAACTAAAAAAATTAATTGAAAATTAAATAAGAAATTTAACATTTTTAGTTTGAGAATAAATTTGAGATAATTTTAACTGTAACATGCACATAAAAATTAAAGAAATAATAAAAAAAGCGCAACGGTCGGAGGGGGCAGGTTTTCGAACGACAAGCTTAAGGAGACATGTAAGATTCAGAGAGTTCAGCGTTGACTTATGTAGATGGAAATTGGAATCAGGTTTCAAGCAGTAAAGGAAGATTCCGGCAAGGTCTACTACATTATTACAGTATGGAAATTTGTTGAGAATTATATTATTTTTATTTTGATATCTTAACTAAAAAGATTGATGAGTTTTATTATTTTATTTGTTATTGAAAACACTTAACATTTTGCACAGAAGACCAAAAATTATTTTATTGATAATAACTATTTAATTTTATTAAAAGAAATTATTTGATTTTTTTATTAAATAACGAGGTATTATATTCTCATACCAAGATTTGAGTCTATACAAGATGAGACAATATGAACATCCTTAGCCACTAGGCCAATTAGGAACAAAAATCTTCTGCCCCTAATTATGCTTCTTTCTATATCCCACCCTAAAAAACACTAAAAATTAAATTCTAAATCCTAACTCTAAATTTTACATCCTAAACCCTATACCTAAAATACACTCAACCCATATTTTCCTAAACTTTAATCTTAAACCCTAAACTCTAAATCTAATTTTTAAAAGTAGGGCACCAAAAGAGGCATAATTTGGGGCAGGCGATTTTCATCCGCCAGGAACTCATTTTTGAATTTTAATACGTTAAAAATTTTGGATTTTATTTTTACATTTTATAAAATATCTTTCTTTATTTCTTTTAATATTTTTTTATTTATTGTTGCTTTCGGTTCGAGTTGCTTTTGATTCAGGTCCATTCGGTTCAGTTGAAAATTGATTCGGATTTATTTCGGTTCAATTTAATTCTTTTTAATTAAATTTGAATCATTATACTCGAGTCGATATCATGTCTCGAATCGGATAAATTGATTTGAGTATTTTTTTTATTAAATATTGCTCTTCAATTTTTCCCTACAATGTGGTACTATCTACTTTATTTCCAACAATGTGGTTGTTTACTGTAGCAAAATCAGAAGTTAGATTGTCTTTAATCCATCTTTGAACAGTGCCTTTTTCATGTTGAAAAAACAACAACTAAAGTCAGACTGTTTGTAATCTGACTTCAAACAGTAAAAGTGACGAACATAGTTCAAAGTCGAATTGTCTTTAATTTATCTTCAAGCTTTTTTTAAAGTCGGGTAAAAATTAATCTGACTTTGATTTGAAAAATAAATTAGCATAGATATGGAAATAATCTACTCTGAACCATATTTTGAGAGAAAAAAAAAATTCAAGGACCGTGGTGTGTGGTCATTTCCTCTATTTTCCCGGTAAGTCATTTTCGTGTAAAAGTACACAATAAGACCCAATTAGAGAGGATACACGTGGGTCATTTAGGTGAATGGGACACGGTAGGTAAGGGGGAGGCATATAATATCCATAGGGACATGAGATTGGGTAGAAATGTTTACCTCTTAATTATGTCTCATTTATGCTTCTACAATAAAATCAGGAGTTTAGGGTTTAGAGTTGTTAGAGCTTAGGGCTTAGAAAATTTAGGTTAGGGTGTATTTTTTAAAGTGTACGGTATAAGCTTACAAGGTATGGCATATCGTTCACATCTTTATAACATCATCCGGTTCGAAAACTCTAATGCTTAAAACTGGATTAAACCATATCAAGTTTCTTATAAATCTTGAAATTCTTGAATCTTGATTTGGTTTCCTGCCAATTTACTGTCTCAGCTCAGCACTATGGAAATGAATGTGTTGCAAAATCTTCAGGAAATGGTTCCCGTGAATGTAGTACCTACCGTTACCAATGACTACATGTCACAAAATCAGACGAATTATCAAGCCGGGGAATGCAACAATGGCGATGCGGACGTTACCGACATTTTTATTAAACTCGAAGCTGGCGATGAAAGCAAAGTGAACTTCTCAGACTTCGCCGGCTTAGATGGTGAGCGGATAACTCTAGGCAGATATAGTTTCCCACACTCTCTACATCCGATCGTAACGAAAACCGTCGATGCCTATGGCGATGTTTCTACATCAAGTAGGATGAACCAAAACATTGTCGAGATGGTCTATATCATATTTTGTGCTTCCATCAAAGAGATGAGCGATCTACGGCTCGAACAAGTCACCGAGGATCGGATTTTGAAGTGGAGGGATGCGATCAAGGACGCTTTACGGATCAATTTCAACGTAGATTTCGCCATGAAACATTTGAAGAAAATTGCTTGCGCTTACATTGGGTTAATAGAGCGTCAGAAGCTGAACAATGTGGCTTCGAGGATATCCGATTTAGAGACCGAGTTGAGTGCTGAGAAACAAAAACATGCTAAAATATGTGAACGGTCCAAGGTGTTCATGGGTGCTACCGAAGAGTTCAGCAGTAAGCCAGTCAGCTCTGTTATGTTTCCAACTCTTCCTACATTAATAGTGGATTGGTCGTTATTATACTGTTAAACTAAAAATCGATATTATTTTAACACTAAATTTTAGTTTGAAGGTTGAGTTTGAATTTATAGTTAAGTTATATGTAGTTTGATTCTTGTAACCATTAATTTTGATATATATTAGTTGTAACTGTCATTATAGTTGAAGGTTGTAAACTTGTAATTTTAGGAAGAAAATGATATGTTCCGCTTATAAAAGTTTTAACTTTATTTTTCTTTTTAGACAAATTCTATTTTTGTCTTTGACAACACAACAGTATATTATTGAATAAAACTAGATGATATATTATGTGTTGAATAAAAAAACAAAAGCATTAACCAAACATATACTTGGGGAAATGACATCTATATTACTTTAATTTTAACTTTTTAAATTGCAAGATATGAAGACAATACATATTTGTATAAATAATCCACACCATTTTTTAAAATGTTCATATTTAACAAAATAAAAAATGATCTTTCTTTTAAAATATTAACATTCATATCGCACATTAATCGATAGGATGAGAAATAGATTGTGCATGGGTTTTTTCTACAAGCCGTTGTTAACCTAATCAACACATCTGGTAATTCTTGTTAAATTAAAATTTAAATATGTAACCACAATCGATTGATTTAGTGAGATAAAGCATTAAATTCTTTAAATAAGATTAAATGTTTGAATCATAACATTATGAATGGAGGAATTAAGTTGGGAGTGTCGCCCTCGTAATAAGCATTTACAACACTCAATCTAGATTAGTCAATTAATCAGTTCACGAACCAATTTGCCTCAGTGGTTAAGGGAACGGTTGTTGTTCCTATAGGTCACGGGTTCGAGCACCAGCAGCTACAACAGAGTGATTGAGCATGCATTGTCAAATGGTTGAGAGTATATTCAGAACAGATACTACTTGTAATCACCTTAGCTTTAAAAAAAATTAATAAGTTGGATACCGGTGGTTATACCAACAAAATTTAAACAAATAAACTCGACTCGACTAGAAAAATTTCAAATAAAGTTTGAGTTGTAAAATGAAAATTCGAATAACTTGAGTAACTCAAAATTTTAGTAATTAGTGGATTGATTTTTAAGTTTAAGTCGAGTCCCTCAAATTTTCCTGATATATATATATATCGATATAAAAAAATGAAGAAATATATGCCACATGTGAAAAAATATGAAGAAATATATATGCATATCTTATATGATTAGAGGAAGTTGTTTAAATTAGAATGTAGTATAACATGACAAATAATTACAATTAAATATGTATAGGAACTCGAAAACTCGATTCAACTCGATTTTCATAAACTCGGCTTGAATCTAAAAAATTTCAAATAAAATTTGAATTGTAAAATATGACATGTCAACTCGAATAACTCAAAATTTTTGACTCGACTCGATCGAACGCTCACCCCTAACTACATTGGGTCACTAAAACAACCAACCAAAATTTTTAACCATTTGTCTATCCAAAATACATATATAATTCTCATAATTCATAAACCATATAATAAAAATAAACGATATTAGTATAAATCAGTTTATAAATCAGAGTTCCGAGTATAAACACCATATATCAAAATAGTATATAAAATAGAGTTACCGAGCCAAATATTGTAAAGTCTTATGAATATATAAGTTCAAGTCTAAAGCTAATGTATTAGATGAAGTGGTGCAGGGAATCCTTCTTGAACGTGAATCAACCTACTAACCTGCGAACAGAAACAATTCAAACGTTAAGCTTTATAAGTTTATTGGTATATTTCTTCTCTATTATACTTCGTGCATTTCATAAATATAAGAAAGCTTAATAGTAAAAAAGTGTTCAAATTATACATTTTTTTCTTCAGATAAGTGCTTAAAGTATTTTTCGACCCAAGATAGATGCTTAATGTTTTCACCGTTATTATTTAGGTGCTTGACCGTTAATGACCGTTTAAAAAATTTCTTTAACCAATCAAAACATGACACGTGGTTTTGATTTTAATTTTTATTTCTTTTAAGTTAAATTTAAAAAATCCCTAAATTTCTCAAAATTCACAAAATAACTCCAAACCCTTAGTTTCCCAAATCCAGTCGCTATCGTCGTCGTTATCATTTCTCCTCTCATCGCAAGATCCGCACACTGTTCGTCGTCTGATCGGCCGCCGTTTGCCGCCCATCATTTTGTTTTTTTTTCCTATCGTCGTTCGACTTTGTTTCGACGTTACGCACGCCGATCGCCGACTTTCAGCGACGAGAGGATGAAAAATATGACCATGAACGGAAGTGGTGGGCATGCCATTGGCGATCGGCGACAACGGCTGATATCAGGATTTCAGGACTATTTTTAGAGTTTTGAGAATTTTAAATATTTTTTAAATAAAATAAAATGAACCATGTCACGTGTCATGTTTTTATTGACTAACAAAATTTTTTAAACGACCATTAATGGCAAGTATAGGAAAAAGCATTATTGTGGCTCAACTATTTATGTATCTGTATCTAGGGTACACATGCTAGAATTCAAGATCAACAACACAAAACATCATCAAAGCATGACCATCATCACAAAATCATCATACATAGCACACAATGCATTATTTCATCCGAGATCACACATCAATCGAGTTTAATACAATCATACATGGGTCACATAGTAACGATTATATCTTAAAAACCACAATCAGATTACGTAGCAACGAACACGTCAGACATTACTTGGGTCACGTAGCAACGAACACGTCAGACATTACTTGGGTCACGTAGCAACGAACACGTCAGACATTACTTGAGTGGTGGACCCTAAAACCTAATTATTAATATTTTTGAATCAATGCTTCAATGTTATTTCATTTAAATAATATGTCGATATAAAAGTAAAAACCAAAACTGAAAATAAAAGGAAGAAAAAACTCCAAAACCTCTATAAAAGAGGAAACCAACCGCGCCAGATAGGGGTCGAACCTATGACCTTCTGCTTAGGAAACAGACGCTCTATCCACT
Organism: Hibiscus trionum; assembly: GCA_030270665.1. Lineage (NCBI taxonomy): Eukaryota > Viridiplantae > Streptophyta > Magnoliopsida > Malvales > Malvaceae > Hibiscus > Hibiscus trionum. Next base: position 1,453,375 of record BSYR01000021.1, on the reverse strand, counting down.
GAGCTACAGGCGCTATCGATAACGAGATCCTTAAAAGATTTTATGTTCCATCATTGATATCTTATTGGGCTTTGATCAAATGTACAGGGTTTTGCAAAATATACGAAGAAAAACAAGGTTTAATTATCAAACCAGGGTTTCCCTCGGCCTGAGAAACCCTACTTTACAGACTCAAATTCTCCTCCACTCTCACCCAGCCTCATTTGTTTCCCCATACTCGTAGCCGTCTCCTCTGTGATTAAGCAGTTAAAGAAAAGCAGAGAATGGATACCACGACAGTCCAAGCAGCCGCAAGGCAGCTATCTCCTAAAGAAGCCGACATCCAGATGATGTTGGCTGCCGAGGTCCATCTCGGTACCAAGAACTGTGATTTCCAGATGGAGCGTTACGTCTTCAAGCGTCGCAATGACGGTAAGTGTTTCTGAGATTTGGGTTGTTTTTAATTTAGTTTTATGTTTGTAAAGTTTGTTTTTTTTTTGTTTCATTTGTGTACTGGACGTGTATTTTTTTAGGAGATACGAGATCTGTTAAAGGCTTTGCTTTTAGTGTTTTATTTCAGTTCACTTGTCGAAATATAGTCCATTGAAATGTTGTGTTTATGCTTTATCCACTTGGTTTTTTAGCTTTCAGATTAAAATTAGCCTCTCTCGAGTATTATATCCTGAATTGGTCTGAAACAGGAACTTTCTAATGTAACTGAACTTTAGTTTGACAATTGAGAATTTAGACAATTGGGTGGTTTCGGAGCTATCAGTTGCTTGCAGAAGTGACATTGTTTTTTATATGCTAGGTACCTTTTAGTTGTGCGTGTTCGACGATCGGTTGAATTTACTATTGGAGACCTGATTTGATTGTGTTTACTAGACATAACTTGTTGTAGAACAATTTTATTGTTTCGTGTAAGGCATATTTGATTAGATGCAACCTAATGTTTGGATATTGGAATTATCTTTTTCTCCTCATAGGAATCTACATCATCAACCTTGGCAAGACCTGGGAGAAGCTTCGGCTAGCAGCTCGTGTAATTGTTGCTATTGAGAACCCTCAGGACATCATTGTCCAATCTGCAAGACCCTATGGTCAGAGAGCTGTCTTGAAGTTTGCTCAGTACACTGGTTGTCATGCCATTGCTGGAAGGCACACTCCTGGTACATTCACTAACCAACTGCAGACATCTTTCAGTGAGCCTCGCCTTCTTATCCTTACCGACCCTAGGACTGACCACCAGGTAAATTGCCCACCACGGATGAGTTGAGTTTTATCATGACAGTGAATTATATTTACTATACGCAATGTTTGTGGATTAGCTAACATTTGAGTATATTATCTGTAGCCTATCAAGGAAGCTGCTCTTGGAAATATTCCTACCATTGCTTTTTGTGACACTGACTCGCCGATGCGATATGTTGACATTGGTATCCCTGCTAATAACAAGGGAAAACACAGCATTGGCTGTCTTTTCTGGTTGTTAGCAAGAATGGTTCTTCAGATGCGTGGGACAATTGCTCCCGGACAGAAGTGGGATGTGATGGTAAAAGAGAAGACCATCTTTATGTTATCAATATGATTTGCTTTTATGTATTTTTCCGTGTACTCATAAAGGACATTGTATGTAGGTGGATCTATTTTTCTACAGGGAGCCCGAGGAAGCTAAAGAACAGGAAGAGGAAGATGTTGTTGCTGCCCTTGATTATGGACTCCCTGCTGCAGATTTTGGTATGGGTGCTTTAGGAGCTGACCAATGGCCTGCACAAATGGGTGGTGAGCAGTGGACTGATATGGCTCAGCCGCCTATTCCAAGTGTCCCTGCAGTTAACTGGGGTGATCAAGGTCGGATGTTTTATTTTTACCGTCTTTCAAATATAGTATTATTATTATGTTTTGAACTTGGTCATTCATATCACTTATCATTCATAATGGTTGTTTCATTGCCTAATCTATTTTCGAATTTGAAATGCAGTTGCTGTTGGTGCTGATGTTTGGGATCCTGCAAGTGCTCCAGCACCAATACCCGTCTCTGGAGCCGATGCTCCTGCTCCCACCAGTTGGGAGTGATTTTTTATTTTATTTTTATAAACGTTTTTGCTATTAAAAATGAGTTAATTGTGATCGAATTTGTGATTTCGGCACAGTTTAGTTATAGTTTTGGTAGACATGAATGGCGGGATAGAGATTTGTGTTATTTGTGTTGTGATCTTAAAAAGGATGAATCATATTATTGTTTAATTCGGCCTTCCTATTCCTAATTCTTATGGCTTTCATTCTCATTATTTCCAGTATTGCAATATGCTATTTTTTTTTTACAAATTAAAGATCCTTTGCATATCTATGGGAAATATATATTTTCTTATGATTATGGTAACATTACCAAGTATTAAATCGAGCGGAGTCAAAATTTTGAGTTAATTGAGTTGACTAGTTAATGATCCGAATCAGAATCAAAGAATCATGTCCATAAACATTGACTAGACAATGCTTCTGCTTTGCCTATCATCCATTTTCAAAACTTATAGGGTAAATTACAATGGAGGTCACTCAATTATAGGTAAGATTATGTTTGGGTCACTCAATTATTAAAAGTTATATTTGGGACACTCAATTATGGGTAAGGTTACATTTGTGCCACCCAATTATTAAAGGTTACATTTGTGCCACCCAATTATTAAAGGTTACATTTGTGCCACCCAATTATTAAAGGTTACATTTGGATCACTCAATTATGGGTAAGGTTACATTTGAGTCACCCTTCATATTAAGTTTATTAGATTAATTAATGATTTCAAATGAAGCAATCTAATGTTAACGAGGCTATACAAGTAATTTGGAAGAAAAAATGACTAAATTGATGTACATTTTTAAATATGAAGGGTGACCTAAACGTAACCTTACCCATAATTAAGTGACCCAAATGTAACATTTAATAATTAGGTGACCCAAATATAACCTTAACCATAATTGAGTGACTCAAATATAATTTTTAATAATTGGGTGACCCATAATGTAACCTTACCCATAATTGAGTGACCTCCACTGTAGTTTACCCAAACTTATAATCCTTGGATTCGGATTTCAGAACGTTGAGTAGATTTCTTTAATTTATTGCAAAGATGCTCTGATTGCACTTCAGGATATCTTTTAAAATTCATTTCAGTCCAATTCCACCTACAGTTAAATAACCAAAAAAATAAAACAAACCAATATAATTGAGGTTTTAAGTTGAAATTAAAATTCTTTTCCCATTAATTGAGGATTCAGTAGTTTTCTTATTCCAAATGTTCTTATTCCGTAGGAAAATTATACACGTTTTTTGGTGTTTGGGAATTTCAAAAAGAAAACCATCAAAAAGCAAAGATGAAATATATAAGAGATACCCATTTCTTTTAAATTGTAATGTTTTTTTATAACCATCTATATCTAGAGATGGGCACGGGTCGAGTCGGGTTTTTGGACCACCCGAACTTGACCCGACCTCATACTTGAAAAAACCCCGACTCGAAAACTATACTCAAACTCAACCCGACCCGAGCTATTAAAAACAATAAACTTTAGGGATTTAATTGTAAAAAATAAATTTTAGGGACCTAATTGTAAAAAATTAAAATTTAGGGACTTAATTGTAAAAAAAGTAATTTTAATGACCTAATTGTAAACAATATATAAAGAGTGAGCATTATTGTGAATAACCCTAAAAAATTTAAGGAAAAAATACACTATTAGTCCCGGGTCGGGTCGGAACCCGACCGGGTAAGATAAAATACCCATCCCTATCTATATCTATGTCTAGTTTTATTTATCGATTAATCCGAATTGACTATTGTAGATGTATAACTTGAGAATATGCTTTCAACTTAAAAATTAAATTGAAAAATACTAAAACTAAAATTTTTACACTTAATGAAACCACTTTAAAAACTAAATGACAGTATTAAAAAATGCCATAAAAAAATTGGCTCTATTGTTTACTCATTTCCATTTAAGATTTTTTATAGATTTTTTTTAAACATAACATCGTAATTTAAATTTTATGGTTCGTTCATGATGTCCCCACAAAATATTAAAAATAAATTTTTATAATAAATTTATTCTTAACCCCTTATATATAATTTAATATTACCCACAATTTTTTTTAAATTAATCCTTCGAAAAATAATGTCGAGTTTCGTAACTTATTATAGCCTATCAATTTCCTTGTCATACAATTAATGTATATGACTTGTGTTCCAAAAACCGTGTTTTACTTGACAAACAAGTCTTTGATGATGCAATGCATGTGATGCAAATCAAAGTTATCTACACTAAAAGGGTCAATGTTCCAAACAAATGTTCTGGAATCACCTTTTCCACCCCTCTCGTTGATGTTTTCAACTTTTGAGTCCATCAAAGTATATTTTCCCCCATAGATTTCATTTATTATTCAAAGAGCCGGATGAAATTAACGGGTTGGTCCAAGTGGTAAGCAACTTGATATCGCTTAAGCAGATTTTGAGTTTTAAGGCTTTGTGTATGCAGAAAATCTCCGTTGGAGACTTACCCATCAAAACCAGTTGTGCGACGTGGGTTGATCTGATCAGTTAGGGCAAAGCCCTGAAAAACCGGGAGGAAAACCAAAAAAAAAGTTGGATGAAAATTAGCAGGTATAATTTCACTTTAATGATATATATTCTATACACAGGCGGTGGAAACTGAAAGTTTCCACAGGTGCCTTAGTTTTAGGGTATAGATAGTTAGTTTAGGGTTTAGGAGTTTAGGTGTAGGGGGTTAGAATTTAGGGATAGTTGTTTCAATTTAAGGTTTAGGGTTTATAGGTTAAAACCTAAATCCTCATCATATTACCCTAAAAACTAAACCCTAACCTATAAACCCTATATATATAACAGTTATCTGATTAGATTTAGTATCATGGACTATTTTTAATATAATTATAATTAAAAATATTTTTAAAAAGTAGGAAAAGTTTATCTCCATAAACATCTTATTAATTAATCAGTGAATATATATATTAAAATTAAACTTTCAGAGATATAATTCCCATGTGATTATAATTACGTATCTTTCTATGCAAGTAAAAGAGTCCCTAATATTCTCCGACTCTTTCTACAACTAGGTCTTGACTACATTATCAACATCTATAAATAATATGCTTTTCTGCATTCAAGTTCTGCATAAAAAAGAAAAATAATTACTATTATATTTTCTTCAATCTTCTAAACTAAACACCCATGGCCCAGCTTTCCATCAGGATCTTTCAGCTACTCAGGTTAATATTTGTTTATTATGCACAATTTTCTTTCTTTCCCTTGTTGTTTTATTGTTACATGTTTCTTTTCATACAAGGAATTGTTATTGAGTATGTATGTTATGTGTTGTAGTAGACGATCCTATGCGGTTGTTGCAGCGGAGAACATGAAGAAGCAGGCGGCGGCATCGATTATGAGAAAGACGGTGGATTCGAGGGGGGAAGTTTCGGCAGATCACGCGGAGAAGGAGACGTTTTGGATGAGAGATCCGAAGACCGGGAACTGGATTCCGGAGAATCACTTCGACGACATTGATGTTGCAGAGCTGAGGGAGAAGCTTCTGTCCAAGAATCACAAATAAGTAGAGAATAGATGATGTAAACATAATATAATTGAAGTTGGCCTTGCAAAGACTTGTTGAATGGAGCTCTTAATAAATTTAAAATTCTAATATATTTTTTATATAAAAGGCACTATTTTTTTTATTAAATCCATAGAAAAATCATAATTACAATGCATCCAAAGAGAATGATATTTGGATTAAACAACTCAAAAAAATTTTACAACCCGAAAACACGAGACACATAAAGAAAGAAAGAGTGCTGTGCGATCCAAACTGTCAAGTAAAAAGTACTGTTACCTAGGACTGATTTCATCGGTAAACAACCATCAAATATAACTTTCCAAGTGACCACCGATAAAAACATAAATTAGAAACTAGAGTCGATTGAATCTCTGTGCGAACAACAATCAATCGCTAGGGTATGCTGAAACATGTCACAAAGACAGATGAACCAAATAAAAACAAAGACATGTCACAAAGACAAAAAAATGTGTCACAAGGACAAAGAAAGAGATTCTTATTAAAATAAAAAACAAAAAAACTAATATAGATTCACCGTATTTTATTTTTAATATAATTTAAATATTTTCTTTGTATTTTTTTATTGATGTTATAATTTTGCATCCTTTTCAATTTTGTAATTTTACTTGCTTCAAAATTTTAATATAACTTTGTACCTTTAACATAAAATCTTATGTCCGTTCCTAGTCGTTAGGTTTACAACTTCAAACAAAGTTTCAAAGTGAATGAATATTAACAACAACAAAAGAAAATAAATGTGAGTCCAATGCACTATGAATTTCTTCATTCATAATGAAATGAAAAATCAACTATCAAAATTAACGGACTTGGTCTAAGTGGTAAGTAGCTTAATATCGCTTAAGCAAGTTTCGAGTTCAATGCAAAAAATTTCCGTTAGAAAACTCATCCACCAAAATCAAGTGTACGATAAGGGTTGGTCCGATTAGTCAAGCCCATGGAGAACCCTCCCATAACCCATAATAGAACATATATAGCAGAGTGCACAATTCATATCATGTACCCACGTTAAAGGACAGAGCTTTCTCTGCCACAGGATATCGGGGCAGAACAATCATATGGTTATGAATCACCACTGTTAACAAATTCAAAAAAAATATATGAAATTTTGTCTGCATTGGGAGATTAGATATATTTAGGATCCCAGATTATTTTTGTGTATGGAAACAAAGCGTAGGCCTTTTCAGGTGTTGTTTTGATACAAAATTGCTACATGGAAAAATGGGGTTCTTTCTTTGATATCGAGAAGGAGATGCTCCTTAGCATAGTCAAGAATTTCACCATTTTATTGGTTTCTTGACAAAGAATCTCATTCTGCGTTGTGGGGGCTTTCTCTTTTTCTTTCTCTCATTTGGCTTTAGCTACTTTTCTTTTCCTTAATGTTTACGTGCGTGGCAAGAATTATTGGCTGGCTGCTTCATTCTTCAAGGGGTTAATCATCGATCGTTTGATGATGAAACTGTTGATTGGCAAATTGAGGTAAAAACTGTTGAATTGCGAAAATTTCTGTTGTATTTATCAGCAGGGAGGGGGGAAATCGATTAATTGATTGATTTATCATTGGTTGTTGTAATGAAGAAATGATATATTTTTTTCCAACATTGGATTTTGTTTAATTCACGTCTGGGATTGATTGATGAAAGATGGATTTGTGTTGGTTCATGAGAAGGGGAATTGATTTGGATCCGGTTTTAATGGAGTTGGAAGCGGTTTATTGTCTCTGATATACGATATAGTCATTCTAGGATTGAGATGAAGAAGTGAAATTTCTTCAATAGGTAGAGATTGGTGGACCTAAAAGTTCACTTAAAGAGTTTTCACATGGTGGGATTGTGTTTTCCGACCGTCTCCGTCTAGTTTACGGTTCGTTACGAGTGTCAAATGAATATAGCACAATGAATGGAGATGGTAGGGTCATAGGTAGGTGGATGATGGATGCTTCTAGCAGCATATTTTCTGAGTTAGCTGGTTTACTAAAGTCATGGCTCCCTTGGTCTTCGGAGCCTACTAATGTATCACAGGATTTTTGGATGCCCGATCATAGCTGCAGGGTATGTTATGATTGTGATGCCCAGTTCACGTTATTTAACCGTAGACACCATTGTCGACTTTGTGGACGAGTTTTCTGTGCCAAGTGTACGGCAAACTCAGTTCCTGCTCCATCTTATGACCCAAGGATCCCCCTAGAAGAGCAGGAGACGGTGCGGGTATGTGATTATTGTTTCAACCAATGGAGGTATGGCTTAATTACTAATGATGGTCGAGTGTGGGTGCCCAACCGGGATCTTTTGTCCTCAATGTTGGCCGCTAGTTTTGCCAGCACTAAATCCGGTGGCCTCAGCTCACTGCCATATCGAGCCGGACGATATCAACATTTGCAGCCTAAGTCTATTCTCAGCCATCGTTCTGCAATGAAAAAAAGCATGCGTAGGCCTAGCCAGAAAACATCAAGGTTTAACAAAGATCTTATTATGGATGCAGAAGATCCATCTTCAAGCCAATATGAGTTTTCATGGAACAGGTCAGATGATCTTGCATTATTTTTCCTTATTTGTCTTTAAAGGGAAAGGAAATAAAAATAACTAGCCATTTAAAGTTGAAAGTTGAAACCAATTGGAAGAGTTGGAGAGAAAAGGTTTTAACATGCTATTCTAGTTACTTACATGTTGCTTGATTTCCTTTCAGCATCGGGATTGATGATGAGGACGATGAGTACAGCATGTATGTGTCCGATTTCTCGGAAGATAGTGGCTACTATACGCCTCTTAGTTTCGATGAGATGAGCAATAATGATGGATCACATAAATTTCATCCTGATGGAGAAGATGTTGACTCAAAAAGTTTCGAAGGAATGCTGACTCAAAAGGTTTGGATTGATGATGAGGATGAGGAGTACTGCTTGCATCTGTCTGATTCTGAGACATTGCATTACTCTGATGACGATGGCTACTATACTCCTACCGACTTTGATGACATTAGTGATGATGGTGAGCCAGAAAAAGTCCATTCCGATGGAGAAAATATCGACTCAAAAAGTTTAAGCAGTTCTCCAGTGAACCAGGTTCCTTCACCAAGTTCGGAAGGAATATCACAGCTTGTGAAGAAAGATGAACGTGACGGTGATGAATGTGAAGCATCACCTTCTTTATATCCTGCTGAGCCAGTAGATTTTGAAAATGATGGACTTCTTTGGCTCCCTCCCGAACCAGAAGCTGAAGACGATGAGAGGGAAGCTGCTATGTTTGATGACGAGGGTGATGGGGATGGTGCAGGAGACTGGGAGCATTGGCACAAGACGAGCAGCTTCGGAAGTGGGGAATCTTGCTCTAGGGATAAACCGACTCAGGAGCAAAAGAAAGTAACAAAGAATATAGTTGATGGACATTTTAGAGCTTTGATTGCTCAGCTTTTACAGGTTGAGAACCTTCCTGTGGGTGATGAAAATAGTAAAGATAGTTGGTTGGAGATTGTCACCGCTCTTTCTTGGGAGGCTGCTTCGCTTTTGAAGCCATACACAACCAAAGGGGGAGAGATGGATCCTGGTGGATATGTTAAAGTGAAATGTATAGCTTCCGGACATCGCAGTGAGAGGTAAATGTTACATAAGATCGTAAATGTTTGAATTGTACCCTTTATCATTTTTTCTAAAGAATTTCGATATCTGAATTAGATAAATCACTGAGATGACCACTATGATTCAATTGTATAACAGATAACCCTGTATTTCATGCTAATAGTAAAATGAAGGTTTTCACAATAGTTTACTAATGAAATTAGACTATCAGTTGCACAACTTTCATTTGCTGCATTGATACATTCCAATTTAACTATTGCACTGCCCCGGTTGTCAAACTTTTAATTTTAGTTTTTGTTTTTACTATTTCTGATCTTTCTGTGGTTTCATATAGTATGGTTGTCAAAGGAGTTGTTTGCAAGAAAAACGTTGCTCATCGTCGAATGACTTCAAAACTAGAGAAACCTCAATTGATGATCCTTGGTGGAGCACTTGAATACCAGCGGGTCTCGAACCTATTGTCAAGTTTTGATACTTTGTTGCTGCAGGTGTTTCATGTTTCTTAAGTTTCTTTCAAATTTGCTTCATTGATTTTTATTTCATTGGGGTGAATTTTTTTCTTTCTAAATTCTAATTTTCGTGTTTATGTTATTGGTTTGACATCTTTAACCAGGAAATGGATCATTTGAAGATGGCTGTAGCAAAGATATATGCACATAAACCTAATATCCTTCTAGTAGAGAAATCGGTTTCTCGTTTTGCCCAGGAATATCTTCTTGAGAAAAACATATCACTTGTTCTCAACATCAAGAGGCCATTATTAGAACGCATTGCACGCTGCACAGGTGCTCAAATAATCCCTTCAATTGATCATCTGTTTTCTCAGAAGCTGGGCTACTGTGAAAAGTTTCATGTTGAGAGGTTCAGGGAAGATTTTGGCTCTGCTGGACAAGGAGGGAAGAAATTGGTGAAGACTCTAATGTATTTTGAAGGCTGCCCTAAGCCATTGGGTTGCACTGTAAGTTATTTAAACTGACCAAAAACCAATGAAAACTAAAAATTAACAGTATGTAAAGTTATATTTTACTCTTTACTTTTTGTAGACATAATATTCATGTTCTCCACAACGTTGATCTAAATCAAATTTATTGCTATTATGGATCATTTTATTAGTCTAACTGAATATATATTTGCTCCAGATACTACTTAGGGGTGCAAATGGAGACGACTTGAAGAAAGTCAAGCATGTAATTCAATATGGAATTTTTGCAGCTTATCATTTGGCTTTGGAAACATCATTTCTTGCCGATGAAGGAGCCTCTCTGTCGGAATTCCCAAACTCTCCAATGTCTGTGGCACTTCCTGATAACCCATCAACCATTGCAAGATCCATATCAACAGTTCCTGACTTTACTGTTCCTGCTCATATGAAGTCCCAGAGACCTCAACATTCTAGTGGACCGCAAAGGGCTAGTAGTGTTCCGTCAGCAATCATCAGTCGGAATATTCAGAAGATAGAGGAAACTCCAGCATCTTGTTTAAGTAAAGGTACAAGCTTGTGGTCTGTGCAACCCACTTTGAAAGAGTCAAGGGCCATTGTATCATCTACTTCTGAGAAAACCTCAGATGTGTTTTCCAAGAAAAGTGAAATGGGTACCCAAGAATCCTCAATGAGGGCAAATTTTGTGGACAAAAATAAGCCATCTTTCATGAATAATGGTGTTCATCCATCGGAATCTTTGGCACACATGAATTCAGAGAATAATAGCACAGCAGTTGAACTTCAACCAGGTTGTTCAGAGGCAAAATCTGTGCAACAAGATGCTAAAAACCAAGATAACCAATCTGAGGTGTCAAAACCATTAAAAGAAGTGTTTCCTTCTGCACCTTCTGATAATCAGAGCATTTTGGTATCTTTATCATCCCAATGTGTGAGGCAAGGGACTGTCTGCGAAAGATCCCATCTCTTTCGTATCAAGTACTATGGAAGTTTTGATAAACCTTTGGGTCGGTTTTTGCGGGATCATTTATTCGATCAGGTAAACTTTCTGTTCTTCACATTTATATATTTCTCTTTTCAGAAGCAGCAATTCCCTTGAAACTAAGGAGACTGCTGATTTTTCAGAGTTACCGGTGCCCTTCTTGTGACTTGCCCTCAGAAGCACACGTTCACTGTTATACTCATCGGCAAGGAACACTAACCATGTCTGTTAAGAAACTCCCTGAAATTTTCTTGCCTGGTGAAAAAGATGGCAAGATCTGGATGTGGCATAGATGCTTGCAATGTCCTAGGACCAATGGTTTTCCTCCGGCAACTCACAGAAGAGTTATGTCTGATGCTGCATGGGGTTTATCATTTGGGAAGTTTTTGGAGCTTAGCTTTTCAAACCATGCAGCTGCGAGCAGGGTTGCAAGCTGTGGCCATTCTTTACATAGAGATTGTCTTCGTTTCTATGGGTAATTTTCTTTCCCAATTGTTTTTTTTTTTGTTAACAAAATATCATGTGCGAGTATAAATAGTTTCCTTCAAAAAGAATGTTCTATTATCTGGTTTTGTGCAGGCTATTGACCATTATAATAATAGTTCTCCACACTGTGTCATTAAACTACTCGGTCGGATGATATTAATCATAGAATATTTTTCAGTGATCTTAGAGACTTTTTGAATGTTCTAGTTAATTGATTACATATTTGGTATATGATGTAGATCATGATCTGGCTGGTTAATTATCAGGAATTGTTAGCTGAAAATATCTTCAGACATCAAATCTTCACTCTTTCTCTTTCTCACTGTTTAAATATATGTAGATTTGGGAGAATGGTGGCTTGCTTTCGGTATGCAACAATTAATGTTCATTCGGTCTACCTCCCGCCTCCAACACTTGAGTTTTACTATGAGATTCAGGAGTGGATACAGTTAGAAGCAGATAAGGTGCAACAATAATCGTTTTGGTTTTATGAAGGATCCAATTTGGTTCTCTCGGCATTTGCATAATCTATCCTTTTCTTTTTGTTATAAACAGGTGGCTAACCAGGCAGAGCTTCTGTTTTCTAAAGTACTAAAGTCCCTAAATCAAATTGCTGAAAAACAAATCAACTCAGGGCCACCTGGTAGTAACATGAAAACACCTGATTTCAGACATCAAATTGCTGAACTAGAAGGAATATTACAAAAGGAGAAGCTGGAGTTTAAGGTGAGACTTTATGTGCTGTACTTTTTCGCTTAGTTGAGATGGATTTTATGTCTAGGCCTCATTCAATGGGGCTTATGTTTCCCTTTGGTTTAGGAATCATTGCAAAAGGCTTCGAAAAGGGAAGTGAAAAAAGGACAACCTGTTGTAGACATTCTTGAAATTAATCGGTTGCGTCGGCAATTACTTTTCCGATCTTATATGTGGGACCAACGCCTGGTTTTTGCAGCCAAATTAGAAAATGACAGCCCCCGGAACTGTTTCAGCAATTCCATTTCAGAACATGAGGAGAAATCTGTTATTGATATTGAGAAGCTCAAGGACATGGATATGTTGGAACATGGAAAAGGATCTGAATCTGGTGACTCTACTGTGGTGGATGCAAAGCTCAATGCTAATCAGTCAGTTGCAATCCATCAAGAACTAGACATGAACCGAAATTCAAGTTGCGAAAACAAAGACAATAGTAATCTTTCTGCTAGCCAAAGCATGTTTGACCAATATGACAATGAGAAACCTAAGGCAAATGTTCGAAGGGCCTTGTCTGACGGGCAGTTTCCTGTCATAGAAAATTTGTCAGATACCCTTGATGCTGCTTGGACTGGAGAAATTCAGAGAAGACCTGTATTATCTAAGAAAAATTCATTTTCACTTCCTGATATTGCTGCTGTTGATTTGGAAGACCGTTCAGGAGAAAATATTGTGCCAAAGCTTATTCGTTCTCCTTCCCCTGCAATGTTTAGTATAGGTTCTGAAAATATGGAAGAATTCGTAAGCTGGTTAAAAATGCCTTTCTTGAGCTTCTATCGTTCATCGAACAAAAACTTTTTAGGACGTTCTTCAAATCTTGATTCATTGGATGTGTATGATCGGTTCAATATTTCATCATTTCGAGAGTTGGAACTGCAAGGTGGGGCTAGGCTGCTTCTACCAGTAGGTGTTAATGACACTGTTATTCCTGTTTATGATGATGAGCTCACAAGTACCATATCATATGCTCTAGTATCACCTGAATACCATTTCCAGCTAGCTGATGATGGGGATAGACCTAAAGACTGGGGGGATTCAGTGTCCTCAATGTCCTTCTCCGAGTCGGTGAACTCTCTGTCGTTCCATTCTGTTGACTATATGCCTTTTGATCTTCATACAAGTTTTGGTTCAGCAGATGACACTACTGGAAGCCGCAGCTCCCTGATTATGGACCCACACTCTAGCATGAAGTCTTTGCATGTCCGGGTGTCATTTGGAGATGATGGATCAGATAAAGTGAAATATACGGTTACTTGTTACTACGCAAAGTTGTTTGAAACATTAAGGAGAGAATGTTGCCCATCAGAGCTAGATTTCGTACGGTCTCTGAGTCGCTGTAAGAAGTGGGGAGCACAGGGCGGCAAGAGCAATGTTTTCTTTGCAAAGACCTTGGACGAACGGTTTATCATTAAACAAGTCACAAAGACAGAGTTGGAATCATTTATAAAACTTGCACCTAAATACTTCAGGTACTTGTCTGAAGCAATTAAATCTAGAAGTCCAACGTGCCTGGCAAAGATTGTTGGTGTTTATCAGGTACTTATTCCTAGTGCTTCAGATGCTCTAATGTTACATATCACAATCAATAATCTTTTGGATAAACAAGACAAATGGCTGATTTTTTTTACTGTTTCTTGGAAGGTTATGACAAAGCAACATAAAGGTGGGAAAGAATCAAGGATAGATGTTTTGGTTATGGAGAATCTTCTGTTTAGGAGAAGTGTCACACGGCTATATGATCTCAAAGGATCTTCCGGATCTCGTTATAATCCTGATTCTAGTGGAAGCAACAAGGTTCTGCTGGATCAGAACTTGATCGAATCAATGCCGACTAACCCCATTTTCGTGGGTAATAAAGCGAAGCGTTTGTTGGAAAGAGCAGTCTGGAATGACACTGCTTTCCTTGCAGTAAGTTCTAAATCGTTGCTTTGAGTTAACATGCGTGAACATCTGTTCACATGACACACATCTGTGAGTTTATGCTAACTAAAGCGCTCATCGTCCAAATTTGCTCATTCTTTTTATCCTTTTCCACCTTGCAGTCGAACGACCTGATGGATTACTCATTACTGCTTGGAGTGGATGAAGAGAAGCATGAGTTAGTTATTGGAATCATCGATTTCTTGAGGCAGTATACCTGGGACAAGCATCTTGAAACTTGGGTGAAAGCTTCAGGCATCCTTGGCGGGCCAAAGAATGCATCGCCAACCGTAATTTCACCTGAACAATACAAGAAAAGGTTCAGGAAAGCAATGTCAACTTATTTTCTAATGATCCCAGATCAGTGGTTTCCTCCTACTGCTCCAAGCAAATCTCAGTCAGATACAGGTCAAGAGAACAGCCAACGTGGTACCTCCGCTACGTGATTCTGTGAGTCTGTCATTGAACATTCAAATTATAATTTGGGAGTTAGCTCTTCCATTCTATTTTTTCCTACTTCATATGATTCTTTCAATTCTTTTCAACGGCAGTTTTCCATTAACACCAAAAGAGATTCATAATTTTGTTGCTAGTAGATGCAAAACAAGGCTCTCTAAAGCCAGGGGAATATCTGTCAAAGATCCAACATTTCTTGATCTCAGCAGGAAATTTTGTACAAATATTCTTTGATTTAGCATTTTATCATGTAGTGTATTTTTGTCAACTTTCTTTTCTCATGTATAATTAGAAGATTCCAAAGTCTGTCCTTCATATGTTCATTATTTATGGGTTCATAGTTCATTCATAATCGAACTGCTATATGATCGTATGGGATGATAGGTTACCAACCAAAAAATAACAAGAAACCCAAAGGGGTTATTAGCTTTGATCATCATAATGAAAAGCAGTGATTACAAGAGAAAGTGATCTTATTAGCTATCTATATACAATCTCTAATACTTGACCTTTCTTGTAGAAACAATTATTTCATGAAATCTGTGGAATCTGTAAAGAGCCAAGCTTTTCTGCTAGAGAAACTTGTTAAATTCAATCCACTAGGAGTCATCTTGCACAATGCTAACACCTTTATTAGCACTGCTGAATCCGCCACCACTAACGATTTGAAGCCATCTATCTTGAAGAAGATCAAGGATCTCCACGTCGCTGGATTCAGAACATTGCCAAAAGCTTCAACTTGGAGTACACACACAGTTCAGAGTAATTTGAAAATGGCTTATAATGGAACCTGAGACAGTTCTTACCTCAGATGATACAACGTTCCCGGAATCTGTCGAGGACAACGAGGGCCTTCGTCATACCCTTCGCAAACTGTTTCTCCATTTTCATCTGTATAGCAGATCACACCCTGCGACTGGTCCTCGAAAACCTGTTTAAACAGGAAATAGACTTCAAACATCCATGACAGGTTAACAACAAGAAACATGGAACACAAAACAGGAAAAGAGAAACATTATATTGACCTTGTTGGAGAATGATCTGATCTGATTTGTGTAAGCTTTCTTCCCCGGAACTCGATCGTATTTAATCATAACGATCTTGTTGGCATGTTTGATAACTGGTTTAGATGTTGTAACTGGAACATGAAAAGGAACAGAGCTTGTTACAGACATTGATCTTATGCTACATGGAAGGAGGGGAATCAAAGCAAGAGAAGACATCACTGTGTTTATGTTCAACACTATGGAACATGACAAAGCATTGGTTATAAAGTATTCCAAACTTTATCATTTTTAAGATACAACATCCAATAGGTTTGAAGTTTGAATTGTATATAATTGTGGGGAGGTTAATTTCGTCATGGTTTTGCAACCAGAAGTTTTTATAGGTAAGGTAGGTCCCTTGTTGCGGCTGGTGAAGCCTGAGTCAGCATTGTTGTTGATTCTGCATCTTTTTTCCTATACAATTTGTTGGCCCGTTTACTCATATATTCATTCCCTTTGTTGAATTTACAAGTTTCTCTACTTCAAATCTTAAACACATATTATATATGTTATACTCACCAACTACATACCTTCAGAAATATTGTCCCCAAAATACTATTCTATCACCCTCTTTTACAAATACTGTTCTGCAACTGTAGAGCTCCAGAATTACACGGCTCCACATTGTAGGCTTTCGTCACTGCATGCCTCCAGAAGTACTGTTATCACGACTCCGCTATCACGACGGAGTCAAGAATCAAGATCACGAGACAAGGTAAAATTAACCATAAAAAATGGAAGGGTCAAGTTCAAATGAATTGGAAATTGGGGTCTAAATAGGTAAAGAAACTATTATATAATTGAAACATATCCAATCTATGTTTTGTTAAAAATTTCCCATCAAACAACCTCAACTGTTTTTTTTTTTAACTTTTTTACACGGTAAACTTCTTTTTTAATCAAGAGTCAATTTTTAATTAAACTATTGATTGTTGTAATTAAAGTAAGCATTAAGATTACATCTAAGTTCAATCATGGGGTTAATGATAAGATATTATAATAGTTGTGGGTTTATTTCATTTTCTTTTGAGGAATACTTGTGGTGTTAAATTCCTTTGGAAAGAGTCAAATAAATTAAACACTCTTTGGGCTACACCCATGCAAAGTTGAAAAATGTTTATTAGGGACTACTCTTTCCATTATCCAATCAAATGTGTAAAGCCATATTGTATTCTATTTCTATTTTTAATATTAGGCATCATTGGTGGTGATACCATTTTCTTCAACTATGTGTTAAAACTGCATTATCTTATCTATCATTATTTTGGATTCAACTGAGCTGGTGGTTGCTGTTGAACCAAATCACTGTAAACCATGAACTATGAGTAGCTTATTTTGGGTGCTTATCTACTTGCTGCAACTGTTGAAAGTGATGTCCACAAGTTATTATGGTTTTCTGAATTACAAAGAGATGCTTATTCATTCACCTAGGCCTACCAGCAAGTATTTACTGATGTTAATAGAATTCTAGTATTTGGATTTGTTTCATGTTCAAAACACTAAAACTAGTAAGGGCCATGTAAAGTCATTCAAGAGAAGGACAGGACAAGATTTTAACTATACTGTATTCACAAACTATTCGAGTTTGACTCGAGAAAAAATTCAGGAACCAACATTGAAGACTAATTCAAGCCTTTATGGAGAAAGCAAAGACAACACATTTGAAGATGCTTTCCCAGACCCACTTTGCAAGCTTAATCTCAAGTGAACTCGGTCACAATGCAAAAGGAGAGATTTACAAGCTCCTTGTACCTTGTACACCAGGTTGGCCAGTTTCCAGCTTCAGTGGTGACAACCTTGCTAAGAAAAGCATTCCATGAAAGTGGGATGATGCCGAGAAATGGTTAATCGACAGCTCTTTCCATGAGATTAAGCATAAAGATGTTGGGACAGAGATGACTCCGCTAGGAAGTTCCACAACTACTAGATTCCACACGCCAATTGAAGAGCTCTTCACCTGCACGGCATAACACACCAGCTAATAGGTCAGGTCCATTGTCATCTCCCAATTTCGATACTTCTTCTAATAGGACAGTCAACATTTCCCGGCTGCAAGAGTGTCATCTAGACGCGATACAACTCTACCACATATCGTTGGAGATCAAGGGAAGAGGAGGAGGAAGAAGTATCGAAGAGCCTTAGACATTTGAAAACAGGCAGTGCCTGCCGGAATGTGTTCCGAAATAGAGCATTATTGGGCTGGGGCTGAACGTGATGGCAAAAATAAAAGATGATGGTTCAGTGGAGGTCAGCTCGGTGAGACATGCTGGATCATAGTGGATTAGGCCTGTTATCCTCCCACTGCTAAGAGAGGAAGGTCTTCGCTGCTCTGTGAAACCAGCCTCACGCAGTACCCATCTCTCTAAGAGCCACGAGACCCACAGTTTTCACTGAAGTCCAGTAGTAGCTCAACTCTTGGCTTGGAACAGGCAAGCCATCGCAAAGCCACCTGATCCGACTCAAAGAGCGAAACCCATGTCCCATCATCTCAATGCCCCCACTCGGGTCACAAGCTTTAGTTACAAAGCTCGGCGATCAGCTCTGTGGGTAACAACTAACATAAATTACTAATATTTGCTTTTGCTTATCCATGTGGGATGTTTTCTTTAGAGGTGCTTTTTCTAATGTTCATGTCTTTTTGGATAGTCAAATTTGTTCTATTTTTACCCATGTAAACTGATTACGAGCAAAGAAAGGTAATCAGAGCTTTCAATATCAATGTTCCAGTTTTTACAAGATCTATCAAGGACTGAAAATTAACCAAGTTCATCACAAATGAAAATAAGAGAAGACATATTTAGATGCTTGCCAAAGGACCTCAAATCCTCAACATGAGACAAGGCAAGAGTTTCAGACAACATATTCTGATTTCCTGCAACTCTGTCTGCTTAATCTCTTGTTTTATTATGAACATTAGAACATGCTAAATCTTATACACAAACTAATTTTATGAGAATAAAAGAAACATCATGAATTCGTCCACCATATAAGATAGCCCTGTCTGGTCTGGTCTGGCCTGGTCAGTTTCTTCTTCTTCTTCTGAGGCAGTGCATGCTCTACATTGATGGGATGATGATCAAGAGTCCAGAGAAAATAGCTGCAACAAGATATTCAAAGGCTGGTGAATCACAGAATCAACAAGACAAAAGTTATTATTACTGCTAAACTTTATCCATTCTCCAATATTATTGCAATCCGCAACCGAAAATACGTATTCAACACATTTGATATAAGTGTACGAATATAACTCTCCAAAGACCAGACTATTTTTTAAAAGTTAAACAAATACATTCGATATAAGTGTACGAATATAACTCTCCAATCATAGGTGTGTAAAGCCATTGACTTCTATTTCTCTTTTTAATATTTGACATCATTGGTGTGTAAAACTGCATTATCTTATCTATCATTCACTTGGATTGAACTGAGCTGGTGGTTGCTGTTGAACCGAATCACTGTAAACCATGAATTATGAGCAGCAGCTTATCTGCTTGCTGCAACTATTGAAAGTGATGTCCACAAGTAATTATGGTTTTCTGAAATTACAGAGAGATGATTATTCATTCCCCTAGGCCTACCAACAAGTATTTAGAGATGTTATTAGAATCCTAGTATTTGGATTTGTTTCATGTTCAAAACACTACAACTAGTAAGGACCATGTAAAGTCATTCAAGAGAAGGACAAGACAAGATTATAACTGTACAGTACTCACAAACTACTCGAGTTTGACTCGAAAAAAAAAATTCAGAAACCAACACTGAAAACTAATTCAAGCCTTTATGGAGAAAGCAAAGACAACCCATTTGAAGATGCTTTGGAAATAAACAAATCTTTTGGGTTTCTTTTTATTGTTTTTTTGCAAAGTTCACAAGGTACCAAAAAATAAAATGATTTTTTTTAAGATGTGAACTTCCTTAAAGAACCAAATACAAGTGAGTGTTGTTTGATTTTCGTTACTCTAGAATTGAATATTAGAGTATGGGCCATGGAGTTCTAGAGTTGCTTATTCCTCATGCATTCCCACTTTATTGTTGGCTCCAATAATCTGCTAACAGATCCATGCGATCTAATGTCCAAGAATTGCATTTTTTTTTCACTCAGGTACAACACTTTGATATAAATTCATATGCAACTTTTATGTTGCTAATATTTTATTACATAATTTGCATTCACCAAGCCTACTTTGAATTAAATTCACTTTCAGTTACTTCCAACTTCTGTTTTGCAGATACTACATTGATCCCTCTTGCACATTTTGGCAATAAAATGCGAAAGCTATTGGCTCTGGCTCCGAAGGTGCAGATAGCTCTATTGATATGTTACATAACACAAATAATGACAATTGATATTTTACCTCATTACCTCGGGAAGAATTTTGTGCTTTCCTATACTTCCCATGCAGCGGCTCTCAAATCCAAAACACCGTTGAAGCTGAAAATTGGAACATTGAGATTGAAAGATCTCTTTAACATTCTTTGCTCGTTATCAGTTTAGTAGTAGTAGCATTTATGGGTGAAATAGAAAAAAATTTATTATCCAAAAAGACGTTTTCATTAGAAAAAGCACCTAGGAAGAAAATATCCCACATGGAGAAGCGAAAGCAAATATTAGTAATTTATATTTGTTGTTGCCCACAAAGCTAATCGCTGAGCTTTCTAAGGAAAGCCTATGACCCGAGTGGTGGCAATGAGATGATGGGACATGGGTTTCGCTCCTTGAGTCGGATCTCATGTGGCTTTGTGATGGCTTGCCTGTTCCAAGCCAAGAGTTAAGCTATGGGATCTTGGTTAAAGTTGTGGGTCTCGTGGCTCTTAGAGAGAAGGGTACTGCGTGAGTCTGGTTTCACAGAGCAGCGAAGTCCTTCCTCTCTTGGCAGTGGGAGGATAACATGCTTGACCCACTAATTTCCAACATATCTCACCAAGCAGACCTCCACTGAGCCATCTTATATTTTTTGCCCAATGAAAAACTTTGGAAATAAACAAATCTTTTGGGTTTCTTTTTTTTTTCTTGCAAATTTCACAAGGTACCAAAAAATAAAATGTTTTTTTAAGATGTGGACTTCCTTGATGAACCAAATACATGTGAGTGTTGTTAGATTTTCATTACTCTAGAATTGAATATTAGAGTATGGGCCATTGAGTTCTCTGTTGCTTCTTCCTTATGTATTCCCACTTTATTGTTGGCTCCAAGAATCTGCTAACAGATCCATGGGATCTAATGTCCAAGAATTGCATTTTTTTCACTCAGGTACAAAACTTTGATATAAATTCATATGCAACTTTTTGGCAATGAATTGCGAAAGCTATCGGCTCTGCCTCCGAAGGTGCAGATGGCTCTATTGATATGTTACTTAACACAAATAATGACAATTGATATTTTACCTCATTACCTCGGGAAAAATTTTGTGCTTTCCTATACCTCCCATGCAGCGGCTCTCAAATCCGAAACACCGTTCAAGCTGAAAATTGGAACATTGAGATTGAAAGAACTCATTAACTTTCTTTGCTCATTATCTGTTCAGTAGTAATAGCATTTATGGGTGAAATAGAAAAACTTTTATTATCTAAAAAGACGTTTACATTAGAAGCAGCACCTAGGAAGAAAATACCCCACATGCAGAAGCGAAAGCAAATATTAGTAATTTATATTTGTTGCTGCCCACAAAAGCAAATCGCCGAGCTTTGTAACGAAAGCCTATGACCCGAGTGGGGGCAATGAGATAATGGTACATGGTTTTTGCTCCTTGAGTCGGATCTCATGTGGTTTTGCGATTGCTTGCCCGTTCCACGCCAAGAGTTGAGCTATGGGATCTTGGTTAAAGCTGTGGGTCTCGTGGCTCTTAGATAAGGGTATTGCGTGAGGCTGGTTTCACAGAGCAGCGAAGACCTTCCTCTCTTGGCAGTGGGAGGATAACAGGCTTGACCCACTAATGTCCAACATGTCTCATCGAGCAGACCTCCACTGAACCATCTGTTAAAAGTGGCTGTGAAATGATGGCCACCGAAAGCCACCGAATATTAGGTGGAAAATGGGTGGAAAAGTTGGTGGAAAAGTGGTATGGAAAAATTAATTTTTGGTCCCTAAACTTTAGGCTATTTATAGGTTTAGTCCTTAAAGCTCAACTATAAATAGGCCTAGCATTTGCCATTTGAATTCATCCCAACATCTATCTCTCCCATTTGTTTCTCTTCTCTCATATTTGGGAATTCTTAGGAATTCCATTTGTTTGTACCATTTTGGTATTAGTGAAGTTATCATCCGGTGGTGGTGCCCGAGGAGTAGACGACATTTTTCGTCGAACCTCGTAAATTCGGTGTGTTCTCTCCATTATTTATTTCGGTTGATTATTATTGGGTTTTTCCATTAGGTTTCAATATTCAATAGTTGACGGGTTTGTCCGCTGTGCAAATTTCGGTAGTTTCGATCTCGACATTTTAGCTCAGATTTGAAGCTACGTTCGTGTGGGAAATAACCCGGTTTCCCCAACAATTGGCATCAGAGCCAGGTTAAGGCTATCCCGGTCGCTCGGTTGCTGCAAAGAAGTGTGGTGTTGTGACAGTGCATGTCTAGGAAAGTTCTGGCTAGGAAAGACTGGGTATTTAAGCGATCCGTGTGATCCACCTCTCTTTCCTGGGAACTTACCTGGTGCAGTGTTTCAATATCCAGTTCGTGCTGTTGAATATTATTCGTTGCCATGGCAAAAGACGGATCAGAAGGGACATCAAGCTCTTCCTCTAAACCGGTGAGGAGGATAATGTCAAATGCAAACTTCTCGGTGGAGTTGTTCGATGGATCCGGTCATTTCGGCATGTGGCAAGGCGAGGTGCTAGACTCTTTATTTCAACAAGGTCTAGACATTGCCATTGAGGAAGAAAAACCCGTAGATATGGTGGAGAAAGATTGGAGAACAATCAACCGTATGGCGTGCAGTACGATTCGATCTTGTCTTTCCAGGGAGCAGAAGTATGCCTACAAGAACGAGACTTCTGCAAGCAAACTGTGGAAAGCGTTGGAGGAAAAATTCCTAAAGAAAAGCTCTCAGAATCGTCTTCACATGAAGAAAAGATTGTTCAGATTTGAATATCAACCAGGCACCAATATGAATGAACACATCACTGCCTTCAATGAGTTAGTGGCAGATCTGTTAGGCATGGATGAAACTTTCAAAGATGAAGATTTGGCTTTAATGTTGTTGTCATCCCTTCCAGATGAATTTGAGCACCTTGAAACAACGTTACTTCATGGAAAGGATGAGGTGACCCTTAAAGAAGTAACTGCTGCTCTGTATAGTTACGAGCTCAGAAAGAAAACCAAGATGGAGAGCAAGTACAATGCAGCGGAGGCCATGGTGGTAAGAGGTCGCTCGAAAAGCCAAAAGCCAAAGATGAGAGGGAGATCAAAGTCAAAGTCCAGACTTGGGAAAGATGAATGTGCCTTTTGTCATGAGAAAGGTCATTGGAAGAAAGATTGCCCGAAGCTGAAGAAGAAAGGAAAAGCTGCTCCAGATGCATGTGTTGCAGAGCATGATACTAGTGACTCTGAAATATCACTGGTTGCTTCATCGTCATCATTCCGCTCAGACGAGTGGATATTGGATTCGGGTTGTACCTATCATATGTCCCCTAATCGGGAGTGGTTCTTCGATTTAGTAGAACTAAATGGAGGAGTTGTTTATATGGGCAATGACAACGCCTGTAAAACGATTGGGATAGGTTCAATCCGATTGAAGAATCAAGATGGATCAACCAGAGTTTTGACTGATGTCCGATACGTGCCTAGTTTGAAGAAAAATCTCATCTCGTTGGGAGCTTTGGAATCCAAAGGCTCGGTTGTCATTATGAGAGATGGAATTTTGAAAGTCACATCAGGCGCACTCGTGATAATGAAGGGCATCAGGAAAAATAACTTGTATTACTACCAAGGTAGTACAGTTATTGGAGCAGTAGCAGCAGCTTCCGGTGAAGACAAATTGGATTCTTCTCAGTTGTGGCACATGCGGTTGGGACACGCTGGTGAGAAATCCTTGCAAATTTTGGCAAAGCAAGGATTGTTGAAAGGTGCAAAGGCTTGCAAGTTAAATTTTTGTGAGCATTGTGTTCTGGGAAAGCAGAAGAGAGTGAAATTCGGCACCGCTATCCATAATACGAAAGGTATTTTGGATTATGTTCACTCAGATGTGTGGGGTCCTTCCAAAACAACGTCGCTGGGAGGAAAACACTATTTTGTAACTTTTGTTGATAACTTTTCTAGAAGAGTTTGGGTGTATACAATGAAGTCTAAAGATGAAGTGCTCAAAGTTTTCCTGAAGTGGAAAAATATGATTGAGAACCAGACTGGCAAGAAGATCAAACGGCTTAGGACGGACAATGGAGGGGAATATAGAAGTGATCCGCTCTTTGACGTTTGCCAGGAGCATGGTATTGTTCGACACTTCACTGTTAGACATACACCACAGCAGAATGGGGTGGCAGAGCGTATGAATCGAACACTACTTGAGAAAGTTCGATGTATGTTGTCCAATGCTGGGTTGGGCAAACCATTTTGGGCTGAGGCTGTGACATATGCTGGCCATCTCATCAATCGTCTACCGTCATCAGCGATTGGAGGAAAAACACCGTTGGAGGTATGGTCTGGAGTACCCGCTACAGATTATGATTCCTTACATGTATTTGGATCCACTGCGTATTATCATGTGAAGGAGTCAAAACTTGATCCTAGAGCAAAGAAGGCTATCTTCATGGGAATCACTCATGGAGTGAAGGGATTTCGACTTTGGTGCTTAGACACAAAGAAGATAATTTGTAGCAGAGATGTTACCTTTGATGAATCTGTCATGTTGAAGAAGGTAACAAATGGAGCTGTTCAGACAAGTAGTACTCCACAACAGGTGGAGTATACTCCAAACCAGGTGGAGTTTCAAGAGACGGTGATTAGTCCAGCAATTGATGTTACTGATTCTCCAACTCCAATGGAGGAATCAGAAGATGAAGAGGTTCAAACCCAAGAACCATTGGAGACACCAGAACCACTTGCAGTTACAAGGCCAAGGAGAGAAATTCGTAGACCTGCTAGATTTACAGATACAGTGGCCTATGCCCTTCCAGTTGTTGATGATGATATCCCTGTCACTTATCAAGAAGCAATGCAAAGCTTAGAAAGTGACAAGTGGAAAAGTGCCATGGATGAAGAAATGCAATCTCTCCAGAAGAACAACACCTGGGATTTGGCATATTTACCAGAAGGTAAAAGGGCAATTGGATGCAAGTGGGTGTTTGCAAAGAAAGACGGATCTCCCAGCAAGAAAGATGTTCGCTACAAGGCAAGGTTGGTAGCTAAAGGCTACGCTCAGAAGGAGGGAATCGACTACAACGAAGTATTTTCCCCTGTTGTGAAGCATTCCTCCATTAGAACATTGTTGGCCTTGGTAGCACAGTTGAATTTGGAGCTAGCTCAACTCGATGTAAAGACGGCTTTCTTGCACGGTGATTTGGAAGAGGAGATCTATATGACTCAGCCAGAAGGATATGTAGATGCTGGTGGTAAGAAATGGGTTTGTAAGCTGAACAAATCGCTATATGGATTGAAGCAATCTCCGAGGCAGTGGTACAAGCGATTTGATAGCTTTATGAGGAGGCAGAAGTACACAAGAAGCAAATACGACCATTGCTTGTATTTGCGAAAGCTACAAGATGGATCTTTCATTTATCTTCTCTTGTATGTTGATGATATGCTGATCGCTTCAAAGAGTCAACAAGAGATAGACAAATTGAAGGCTCAGTTGAATCAAGAGTTTGAGATGAAAGATCTAGGTGAGGCCAAGAAGATTCTCGGCATGGAGATAAGTAGAGACAGACGGAGAGGCAAGCTTTGTTTGACTCAGAAGCAATATCTGAAAAAGGTATTACAATGTTTTGGCATGAATGAAAGCACAAAACATGTAAGTACCCCACTTGCTTCTCATTTGAAACTCAGTTCTCAATTATCTCCTAAAACTGATGAAGAGCGAGAATATATGGCAAAAGTTCCATATGCTAATGCAGTAGGGAGCTTGATGTATGCGATGGTGTGTACGCGGCCTGACATTTCACAAGCAGTTGGAGTTGTGAGCAGGTACACGCATGATCCTGGAAAAGGACATTGGCAAGCTGTGAAATGGATTCTACGGTATCTCCAACAAACCGTAGATGTTGGTTTAGTGTTTGAGCAAGATGAAACACTTGGTCAGTTTGTGGTTGGATATGTTGATTCCGACTATGCTGGTGATTTGGACAAGCGTCGGTCTACTACTGGGTATTTGTTTGCTTTAGCAAAAGCCCCAGTTAGTTGGAGGTCTACTTTACAGTCAACGGTGGCTTTGTCAACTACAGAGGCAGAGTACATGGCAGTTGCAGAGGCTGTTAAGGAGGCGATTTGGCTTAACGGATTGTTGGAAGACTTGGGAGTTGTTCAAAGTCACATTAGTCTCTATTGTGACAGTTAGAGTGCTATTCATTTAGCGAAAAATCAAGTCTACCATTCAAGAACCAAGCACATCGACGTGAGGTATCACTTTGTGCGGGAGATCTTTGAAGAAGGAAAGATTCTACTTCAGAAGATTGCGACGGCAGAAAATCCTGCAGATATGTTGACCAAGGTGGTAACATCAATCAAGTTCAATCATTGTTTGAACTTGATTAACATCTTGCAAGTTTGAGCACCTTCGGGTGTATGGCGCTCGTGGGCGCATTTGGAGGCACTACAAAAGATAACGTTTGGGGAGAAGAAAATTTTGAAAAACTTGGTGAAATTTCAAGCCAAGGTGGAGATTTGTTAAAAGTGGCTGTGAAATGATGGCCACCGAAAGCCACCGAATATTAGGTGGAAAATGGGTGGAAAAGTTGGTGGAAAAGTGGTATGGAAAAATTAATTTTTGGTCCCTAAACTTTAGGCTATTTATAGGTTTAGTCCTTAAAGCTCAACTATAAATAGGCCTAGCATTTGCCATTTGAATTCATCCCAACATCTATCTCTCCCATTTGTTTCTCTTCTCTCATATTTGGGAATTCTTAGGAATTCCATTTGTTTGTACCATTTTGGTATTAGTGAAGTTATCATCCGGTGGTGGTGCCCGAGGAGTAGACGACATTTTTCGTCGAACCTCGTAAATTCGGTGTGTTCTCTCCATTATTTATTTCGGTTGATTATTATTGGGTTTTTCCATTAGGTTTCAATATTCAATAGTTGACGGGTTTGTCCGCTGTGCAAATTTCGGTAGTTTCGATCTCGACATTTTAGCTCAGATTTGAAGCTACGTTCGTGTGGGAAATAACCCGGTTTCCCCAACACCATCATCTTTTTTTGCCCAAACAAAAACATTGGAAATAAACAAATCTTTCGGGTTTCTTTTTTTTGTTGCAAAGTTCACAAAGTACCGAAAAATAAAATGTTTTTTTAAGATGTGAACTTCCTTGATGAACCAAAAAATAAACTCTGTGATGGCTTGCTCGTTCCAAGCCAAGAGTTGAGCTATGGGATCTTGGTTAAAGCTGTGGGTCTCGTGGCTCTTAGATCGAAGCGTACTGCGTGAGGCTGGTTTCACAGAGCAGCGAAAACCTTCCTCGCTTGGCAGTGTGAGGATAACAGGCTTGACCCACTAATTTCCAACATATCTCACCAAGCAGTCCTCCACTGAACCATCATATTTTTTTGCCTAATCAAAAACTTTGGAAATAAACAAATCTTTCGGGTTTCTTTTGTTTTCAAAGTTCACAAGGTACAAAAAAATAAAATGTTTTTTTAATATGTGATCTTCCTTGAATAACCAAATACATGTGTGTGATATTTGATTTTCATTACTCTAGAATTGAATATTATAGTATGGGTCATGGAGTTCTCTGTTGCTTGTTCCTCATGTATTCTCACTTTATTGTTGGCTCCAATAATCTGCTAACAAATCCATGTGATCTAATGTCCAGGAATTGCATTTTTTTCACTCAGGTACAACACTTTGATATGAATTCATATGCAACTTTTATGTTGTTGATATTTTAATACATAATTTGCATTCACCAAGTCTACTTTGAATTAAATTCACTCTCATTTACTTCCAACTTCTGTTTTACAGATACTACACTAATCCCTCTTGCACATTTTGGCAATGAAATGCGAAAGCTATTGGCTCTGGCTCCGAAGGTGCATATAGCTCTATTAATTTGTTACGTAACACAAATAATGACAATTGATATTTTACCTCTTTACCTTGGGAAGAATTTTGTGCTTTCCTATTCCTCCCATGTTGCGTCTGTCAAATCCGAAACACCGTTGAAGCTGAAAATTGGAACATTGAGATTGAAAGATCTCATTAACTTTCTTTGCTCGTTATCAGTTTAGGAGTAGCATTTATGGGTGAAATAGAAAAACTTTTATTATCCAAAAATACGTTTACATTAGAAAAAACACATCGGAAGAAAATATAAGCGAAAGTAAATATTAGTAATTTATATTTGTTGTTGACCACAAAGCTAATCGTCGAGCTTTGTAACGAAAGCCCATGACCCATTTGAGGGCAATGAGATGATGGGACATGGATTTCGCTCCTTGAGTCGGATCTCATGTGGCTTTGCGATGGCTTGCCCGTTCCAAGCCAAGAGTTGAGCTATGGGATCTTGGTTAAAGCTGTGGGTCTCGTGGCTCTTAGATAGAAGGGTATTGCGTAAGGCTGGTTTCACAGAGCAGCGAAGACCTTCCTCTCTTGACAGTGGGAGGATAACAAGCTTGGCCCACTAATGTCCAACTTGTCTCACCGAGCAGACCTCCACTGAACCATCATCTTTTTTTTGCCCAATCAAAAACTTTGGAAATAAACAAATCTTTCATGTTTTTTTTTTTGCAAAGTTCACAAGGTACCTAAAAATAAATTGGTTTTTTTTAGATGTGAAATTCCTTGATGAACCAAATACATATGAGTATTGTTTGATTTTCATTACTCTAGAATTCAATATTATATTATGAGCCATGGAGTTCTCTGTTGCTTCCTTCTTATGTATTCCCACTTTATTGTTGTCTCCAAGAATCTGTTAACAGATCCATGTGATCTAATGTCCAAGAATTGCATTTTTTTCACTCAGGTACAACACTTTGATATGAATTCATATTCAACTTTTATGTTGCTGATATTTTATTTCATAATTCGCATTCACCAAGTCTACTTTGAATTAAATTCACTCTCAGTTACTTCCAACTTTTGTTTTGCAGATACACTGATCCCTCTTGCACATTTTGGCAATGAAATGCGAAAGCTATTGGCTCTGGCTCCGAAGGTGCATATAGCTCTATTGATATGTTACATAACACAAATAATGACAATTGATATTTTAACTCATTACCTCGGGAAGAATTTTGTGCTTTCCTTTACCTCCCATGCAGCGGCTCTCAAGTTCGAAACACCGTTGAAGCTGAAAATTGGAACATTGAGATTGAAAGATCTCATTAACTTTCTTTGCTCCTTATCAGTTTAGTAGTAGTAGCATTTATGGGTGAAATAGAAAAACTTTTATTATCCAAAAAGACGTTTACTTTAGAAAAAGTACGTCGGAAGAAAATATCTCACATGGAGAAGCGAAAGCAAATATTAGTAATTTATATTTGTTGTTGCCCACAAAGCTAATCGCTGAGCTTTGTAACGAAAGCCTATGACCCAAGTGGGGGCAATGAGATGATGGGACATGGGTTTCGCTCCTTGAGTCGGATCTCATGTGGCTTTGCGATGGCTTGCCCGTTTCAAGCCAAGAGTTGAGCTATGGGATCTTGGTTAAAGCTGTGGGTCTCGTGGTTCTTAAAGAGAAGGGTACTGCGTGAGGCTGGTTTCACAGAGCAGCGAAGACCTTCCTCTCTTGGTAGTGGGAGGATAACATGCTTGACCCACTAATGTCCAACATGTCTCACCGAGCAGACATCCACTGAACCATCATCTTTTTTTTGCACAATCAAAAACTTTGGAAATAAACAAATCTTTCGGGGTTTTTTTTTCGCAAAGTTCACAAGGTACCAAAAAATAAAGTGTCTTTTTAAGATGTGAACTTCCTTGATGAACCAAATACATGTGAGTGTTGTTTGATTTTCATTACTCTAGAATTGAATATTAGAGTATATGCCATGGAGTTCTTTGTTGTTTCTTCCTTATGTATTCCTACTTTATTGTTGGCTCCAATAATCTGCTAACAGATCCATGTGATCTAATGTCCAAGAATTGCATTTTTTCACTCAGGTACAACACTTTGATATGAATTCATATGCAACTTCCTTGATGAACCAAATACCTGTGAGTGTTGTTTGATTTTCATTACTCTAGAATTGAATATTGGAGTATGGGCCATGGATTTTTCTGTTGCTTCTTCCTTATGTATTCCCACTTTATTGTTGGTTCCAATAATCTGCTAACAGATCCATGTGATCTAATGTCCAAGAATTGTATTTTTTTCACTCAGGTACAAGGCTTTGATATGAATTCATATGCAACTTCCTTGATGAACCAAATACATGTGAGTGTTGTTTGATTTTCATTACTCTAGAATTGAATATTAGAGTATGGGCCATGGAGTTTTCTGTTGCTTCTTCCTTATGTATTCCCACTTTATTGTTGGCTCCAATAATATGCTAACAGATCCATGTGATCTAATGTTCAAGAATTGCATTTTTTTCACTCAGGTACAACACTTTGATATGAATTCATATGCAACTTTTATGTTGCTGATATTTTATTACATAATTTGGATTCACCAAGTCTACTTTGAATTAAATTCACTCTTAGTTACTTCCAACTTTTGTTTTGCAGATACTACATTGATCCCTCTTGTACATTTTGGCAATGAAATGTGAAAGCTATTGGCTATGGCTCCGAAGGTGCAGATAGCTCTATTGATATGTTACATAACACAAATAATGACAATTGATATTTTACCTCATTACCTCGGGAAGAATTTTGTGCTTTCCTTTACCTCCCATGCAGCGGCTCTCAAATTCGAAACACCGTTGAAGTTGAAAATTGGAACATTGAGATTGAAAGATCTCATTAACTTTCTTTGCTCCTTATCAGTTTAGTAGTAGTAGCATTTATGGGTGAAATAGAAAAACTTTTATTATCCAAAAAGACGTTTACATTAGAAAAAGTATCTCGGAAGAAAATATCCCACATGGAGAAGCGAAAGCAAATATTAGTAATTTATATTTGTTGTTGCCCACAAAGCTAATTTCTAAGCTTTGTAACGAAAGCCTGTGACCCGAGTGGGGGCAATGAGATGATGGGACATGGTTTTCTCTCTGTGTGAGGCTGGTTTCACATAGCAGCGAAGACCTTCCTCTCTTGGAAGTGGGAGGATAACAAGCTTGATCCACCAACGATTCAACATGTCCCAACGAGCCGACCTTCAATGGACCATCATTTTTTATTTTTTTCCCAATTTAACATGTCGAGATTATTTCTTCTATTTACATGTGAATGTTGTTTGATTTTCATACTCTAGAATTGAATATCAGAATGCAGTCTCCATGGTCTGTTAAGCTGGTTTCCAAATATACTCATATGTTGCTGATAGGTTATATTACATAATTATGAGGTACAAGCTTATTACTCCTTGCTAGTTTTAGGTGGTAAAAATTTAAGAAGTTATAATTGTAACAACTATCAAGCTTAGAGAGGTGAATTAATGAATCCAAGGTTGAATTGTCGTGTATCGGTCTGCATTCACCAAGTCTACTTTGAGTTAAATTCATTCTCAGCTACTTCCAACTTCTTTTTTGCCGAAAAAGCTATTGGCTCTGGCTCTGAAGGTGCAGATAGCTCTTTGCAAGAGCAGTTCAACAAGGTGTCTCTACTTCTGCTATGTATGTCCAATTAACCAAGATTAACACGCCACATCAAAATAATAAGTTCCATTTTTTTACTCACATGTGCATGTGTTTTTGATGCCGATTAACATAATAATGGATTTTGAGGCAAGTAATGGAAGAAAAGGTAAAGCTTTTACATTGAATCTTTTCAAGTTTGAAATTGAACTGAATGCATATGTTTATTTCTACGGACAAGTTCTTGTTTATCGAACAATGTAATGTTTCAGGTGACTCCCAACAATGTCGATATTGCCAAGGTAGCACCGATGTAACCATCTATACACCCCTTCAGAGGTTGAAGCTGTCATCAGTCGCCTATGAGAAATGCTTTGTCATAAACTATCTTCTCATCATCCCATGCAACATGAGTTGCAGGAAGGCGAGAGGCTTGTGTTTGTTAAGGGGATTCAAAATGTGAAACCTTGTTTTTGGTGTGGTGCAGAACTCTTCTACTCTTCAGTTGGATATTTTAATTACTCTTAATCAGTAAAATAAGGTTTACCTACAACAAAATGTACCTTGTTACTTTTAGCATCTTCAATGATATTTTCAAGCATATCAATTCTACATATATGTTTACCTAGACCTACTAATAGCAGGATGGAAGGTATCATCCTCGGTATCACTCACTTCGCCAATGTAGTCTTGCTGGTATTTCAGCGAGCCGGATGAGATCGAATGTCCAACTCCAACACAAGTATATGATAGACATAAGTATGTTACTTTTTGAGAAATTGTATTTGGTATATCTTGCAGGTGAAAATACAAAAGATGAGATCGAACTTAGAAGAGAAATTAACGATGAGAATGGCGGTTGTTAGTGGAAAAGCCGAGGAATGGAGAGCATAAGCCCGGCAAAAACATGCTGTGAAAAATGCAAAGGGCAACCCAGCAGGCGAACCGAAGTAGCTCACATATTTCTGGCCACAGTTCATGTGGTTGCTTCCCCTGCAATAACAGCAACGATGGAAATCCTCTAAACCTTTTACGCAGAAATAAAAAATCATACTTATAACAGTAGCAATATTATTAACAGATCGAGTAAGTGTTTCGGAATGAATATGTTCAACATTTTAAAAGTTTTCTCGTATTTGAAGACTTATATTCTTACACTTATATCGAATAAGTTGAATACGTATTTTCGGTTTCAGATTGCAAAAATACTGGAGCCTGGATAACGTTTAGCAGTAGTAACTTTTGTCTTCTTGATTTCTGATTCACCAGCCTTTTAATTTCTTGTTGCAGATATCTTATATTAAGCCTTTTTCTATGAACTCTTGATCATCAACCTATCAATGTGGAGCATGTACTACCACTGAAGAAGAAGAAGAAACTGACCAGACTGTTGAAAGTCAAATGAACTTTCGGCCACTTTCGGTGCATTGAGAAAGTGGTTGAAATGTGTAATGGGTAAATTGTTTTTTTGGTCCCTAAACTTTAGGCTATTTACAAGTTTAGTCCCTAAAGCTCAACTATAAATAGCCTAGCCATTTGCCATTCTTACACATCCCAAATCATTCTAACATCCTCCCAATACTAGAGAAATTAGAGAGTTTTCATAGAGTTGTTTTCTCCTTTCTTATCAAGAGAGAATTATCATTGTTTTCTCCTTGTTAGATTGAGAGAAGTTGTAATTCCTATTTTCTCATAGTGAAATTCTTCTACCTTGTCCGTGGTTTTTACCCTATATTATTTAAGGGTTTTCCACGTAAAATCTGTGTCTCCTTTATCTTCATTGTTATTTTCTCAAATTATCAGTTGCGTTTTTGCTCTATCCGACGATCGTATTCCGCAACAATTGGTATCAGAGCCAGATTTTGGGTGCGTATATCTACTTACCGTATTCTCTGTTGGTTGCCACTGAAAAGTGGATCCTCCATCATAAGAAAGTAAGTTAGATATTACTCATTCATTGAAGGTGGTGGGCACTATTCACGTCAAAAAGGTGAAATAGTGGGAGCTATCTGAAATAGAAGCTATGGCAACGAAATTTGATATTGAAAAGTTCAATGGGAGAAATTTCTCACTGTGGAAATTGAAGATAAAGGCCATCCTAAGAAAAAACGGATGTCTAGCGGCTATCAGCGAAAGGCCGGCAGATTTTACGGATAACAAGAAATGGAATGAGATGGACGAGAATGCTATTGCAGACCTTCATTTAGCATTAGCAGATGAAGTACTATCAAGCATCGAGGAGAAGAAGACAGCCAAGGAGATTTGGGATCACCTCGCAAAATTATACGAGGTCAAATCGTTGCACAATAAAATTTTCCTTAAGAGGAAATTGTACACTCTTCGGATGTCAGAATCTACTTCAGTGACAGAGCACTTAAACACGTTGAATACTCTATTTTCTCAGCTTACATCCCTAAGCTATAAAATAGAGTCACAAGAACGTGCTGAACTTCTGCTTCAAAGTCTACCTGATTCGTATGATCAACTCATCATCAACTTGACAAACAACAATCTTACAAGTGATCTAGTCTTCGATGACGTTGCAGCTGCTGTTCTGGAAGAAGAAAATCGGCGCAAGAACAAGGAAGACAGACAAGGAAATCTGCAACAAGCAGAGGCCTTAACGGTGATGAGAGGAAGATCAACAGAACGTGGCCAAAGTAGCAGTCACAATCATGGTAGATCAAAGTTAAGGAGTAAGAAGAATTTAAAGTGCTACAACTGCGGAAAGAAGGGTCACTTGAAGAAGGATTGTTGGAGTTTACCTAAAAACTCCAATCCTCAAGGAAATATGGCAAACACTTCAGATGATGGAGATGCTCTCTGTTGTGAAGCAGCAACAGCCATGGAAGGCAGAAAAAGATTTGCAGACATATGGCTTATTGACTCGGGAGCCACATATCACATGACCTCAAGAAGAGAATGGTTCTATAATTATGAACCTATCTCAGGAGGATCTGTGTACAGCTGCAATAATCATGCCTTGGAAATTGTTGGCGTTGGAACCATCAAATTGAAGATGTATGACGGGACAACCAAAGTTGTTCGAGATGTGCGACACGTGAAAGGCTTGAAGAAAAACTTATTATCCTACGGATTTTTGGATAATAATGCAAGCAAGATTGAAACACAGAAAGGAATCATGAAGGTGTTCCATGGAGCGCTTGTGGTGATGAAAGGTGAAAAGATAGCGGCAAATTTGTACATGCTGAAGGGAGAGACTTTGCTAGAAGCTGAAGCCTCTGTTGCCTCATGTAGTTCAGATTCTACCATGTTATGGCATCGGAAACTTGGACACATGTCAGAACAGGGAATGAAAGTCCTTGTGGAGCAAAAGCTACTTCCGGGTTTAACAAAGGTAACACTTCCTTTGTGTGAACATTGTATTACAAGTAAGCAGCATCGATTAAAATTCAACACATCAAATTCTAGAGGCAAGGCTGTTCTAGAATTGGTTCATTCTGATGTATGGCAAGCACCGGTTACATCCCTAGGCGGAGCAAAGTATTTTGTCTCCTTCATTGATGACTACTCTAGGAGATGTTGGGTGTATCCTATCAAGAGGAAGGCAGATGTGTTTTCAACCTTCAAAGTTTTCAAAGCGCGGGTGGAACTTGATTCTGGAAATAAGATCAAGTGTTTCAGATCAGATAATGGAGGTGAATATACAAGTGATGAATTTGATGACTTCTGTAGAAAAGAAGGCATCAAAAGACAGTTCACAACAATATACACTCCTCAACAAAATGGAGTGGCAGAGCGGATGAACAGAACTCTGTTAGAAAGAACACGAGCAATGTTGAGAGCTGCAGGGCTAGAAAAAGCTTTCTGGGCAGAAGCAGTCAATACCGCCTGTTATTTGGTGAATCGGGCTCCATCAACTGCAATTGAGTTGAAGACACCGATGGAAATGTGGACTGGTAAACCAGTTGATTATTCAAACCTCCATATATTTGGAAGTATTGTGTACGTGATGTACAATGCCCAAGAAATTTCAAAGTTGGATCCAAAATCCAGAAAATGTAAATTCTTGGGGTATGCTGATGGAGTAAAGGGGTATCGCTTGTGGGATCCCACTGCCCGCAAAGTGATTATCAGCAAGGATGTTATCTTTGTAGAAGATAAGCTACAAAGAAAAGAAGAAGATGATAGCACTGATAAAGAAAAGCCAGAGACTACACAGATACATGTTGAAAATGAGTTTGAACAGAGAGATTGTTCTGAAGCAGAACCAGAGCTCGAGGAACCAGAACCAGAGAATTCTGAAGCTCCAACAACTCGTCAATCAGATCGTATGAGAAGACGTCCCAATTGGCACTCAGATTATGTTATAGAAGGTAATGTTGCATACTGCCTTTTAACAGAGGACGGTGAGCCATCATCATTCGAGGAGGCAATGAACAACTCAGATGCTTCACAGTGGATGGCAGCAATGCAAGAAGAAATCGAAGCCCTTCATAAAAATAATACATGGGAACTTGTGCCACTACCACAAGGAAGGAAGCCAATTGGTAACAAATGGGTCTTCAAAATCAAGAGAAATGGTGACGATCAAGTGGAGAGTATCGTGCAAGACTGGTGGTCAAAGGATATGCTCAGAAAGAAGGTATTGATTTCAATGAAAACTTTTCTCCTGTGGTTCGACTAACAACGGTTCGAGTTGTCCTGGCAATGTGTGCTACATTGAATTTACATCTAGAGCAGCTAGATGTTAAAACAGCTTTTCTTCATGGAGATCTTGAAGAAAAGATTTACATGCTCCAGCCTGAAGGTTTTGAAGAAAAAGAAAAGAAGAACTTGGTTTGTAGGTTGAACAAATCTCTGTACGGTTTAAAGCAGGCGCCGAGGTGTTGGTATAAGAGATTTGACTCCTTCATCATGAGCCTTGGATACAACAGACTTAATGCAGACCCTTGTGCTTACTTCAAGAGGTTTGGTGAAAACGACTTTGTTATATTGCTGTTGTATGTAGATGACATGTTGGTTGCAGGCCCCAACAAAGATCATATTGAAGAATTAAAGGCACGACTGGCTAGGGAATTTGAAATGAAGGACTTGGGACCAGCAAACAAGATTCTAGGGATGCAAATTCACCGAGACAGAAGTAGTAGGAAGATTTGGCTTTCACAAAAGAATTACTTGAAAAAGATCTTGTCACGATTCAGCATGCAAGATTGTAAGCCAATTTATACCCCTCTTCCTATTAACTTTAAATTATCCTCCAGTATGAGTCCTAGCAGTGAAGAAGAGAGGATGGAGATGTCTCGAGTACCGTATGCATCAGCAGTGGGAAGTTTAATGTTCGCTATGATTTGTACAAGACCAGACATTGCACAAGCAGTGGGAGTGGTTAGTCGGTACATGGCGAATCCAGGCAGAGAGCATTGGAATGCTGTGAAAAGGATCCTGAGATACATCAAAGGGACCTTAAATGTTGCATTATGTTACGGGGGATTAGACTTTCTTATCAGCGGGTATGTCGATTCTGACTATGCAGGAGATTTGGATAAAAGCAAATCTACAACAGGGTATGTGTTTACAATTGCTGGTGGAGCTGTAAGCTGGGTTTCAAAACTGCAATCAGTTGTGGCTACGTCAACAACGGAGGCAGAATATGTAGCAGCTACACAAGCCAGTAAAGAAGCAATATGGTTGAAAATGCTATTGGAGGAGCTCGGGCACAAACAAGAGAATGTCTCTTTATTTTGTGACAGTCAGAGCGCCTTGCATCTTGCAAGGAATCCTGCTTTTCACTCAAGAACAAAACACATTCGGGTCCAATACCACTTCATTCGTGAGAAAGTGGAAGAAGGGACGATAGATATGCAGAAGATCCATACCGATGACGATATAGCAGATTTCATGACAAAAGCAATCAACACTGATAAGTTTACTTGGTGTCGATCCTCTTGTGGCTTGTTAGAGACGTAAGCAACATGGAAAGTACGAGGTAGAAAGAATGGTGTGAAGATATGATTGTTCCAATCAAATCTTCAAGTGGGAGATTGTTGAAAGTCAAATGAACTTTCGGCCACTTTCGGTGCACTTTCGGTGCATTGAGAAAGTGGTTGAAATGTGTAATGGGTAAATTGTTTTTTTGGTCCCTAAACTTTAGGCTATTTACAAGTTTAGTCCCTAAAGCTCAACTATAAATAGCCTAGCCATTTGCCATTCTTACACATCCCAAATCATTCTAACATCCTCCCAATACTAGAGAAATTAGAGAGTTTTCATAGAGTTGTTTTCTCCTTTCTTATCAAGAGAGAATTATCATTGTTTTCTCCTTGTTAGATTGAGAGAAGTTGTAATTCCTATTTTCTCATAGTGAAATTCTTCTACCTTGTCCGTGGTTTTTACCCTATATTATTTAGGGGTTTTCCACGTAAAATCTGTGTCTCCTTTATCTTCATTGTTATTTTCTCAAATTATCAGTTGCGTTTTTGCTCTATCCGACGATCGTATTCCGCAACACAGACAGGGGTACCTAGGACCTAGAAACGAAGGTCCTTAATCCTTGCTCCCTAGTCTAGAGGACATATAAGCTTTTTATGTAATATTAGCGCTTACAGAACATGGCTTAAATCCTTAACATAAATGGTTATTATACAGATTTATTCGATATGGTGGACGAATCCATGATGTTTCTTTTATTCTCATAAAATTAGTTTGTGTATAAGATTTAGCATGTTCTAATGTTCATAATAAAACAAAAGATTATGCAGACAGAGTTGCAGGAAATCCGAATATGTTGTCTGAAACTCTTGCCTTGACTCATGTTGAGGATATGAGGTCCTTTGGCAAGCATCTAAATCTGTGTCTCTTTTTTTCATTTCTGATGAACTTGGTTAATTTCAGTCCTTGAAAGATCTTGTAAAAACTTGAACATTGAGATTGAAAGCTCTGATTACCTTTCTTTGCCTGTAATCAGTTTATATGGGTAAAACAATACAAATTTGATTATCCAAAAAGACATGAACATTAAAAAAAGCATCTCTTAAGAAAACATCCCACATGGAGAAGCAAAAGCAAATATTAGTAATTTATATATGTTGTCACCCACTGAGCTGATCGTCGAGCTTTGTAACGGAAGTTTGTGACCCGAGTGGGGGCATTGAGGTTATGGGACATAGGTTTCGCTCCTTGAGTTGGATCTCACGTGGCTTTGCAATGGCTTGCCCATACCAAGCTAAGGGTTGAGCTATGAGACCTCGTTGAAAACCTTCCTCTCTTGGCAGTGGGAGGATAACAGGCTTGACCTACTAAGGTCCAACATGTCTCACTGAGCCAGACCTTTACTGGACCATCATCTTTTTATTTTTTTAGCTCCTCAAGAGAAATCATCCTCTCTTGCTTTTCCTTTCCGTTTCTTCTTTTACTTAAATTTTCAGCTCCTCGATTCCAAGGTAGTTTCTCTCCTTCCATTAATACAATCTTCGCTCTAATTCGTTTTCTTTTTCTTCCGATATTGCGAATTCCTTTATTTTTGAATTTGTTGCTCGATGAATTTCTGTAATAAAAATTCTATTGATCATCAAAGTTTACAATTCACTCAATTCAGTTTATACAGATTCTTAGCAATTTCTTTATTAATT
Organism: Hibiscus trionum; assembly: GCA_030270665.1. Taxonomy (NCBI): domain Eukaryota; kingdom Viridiplantae; phylum Streptophyta; class Magnoliopsida; order Malvales; family Malvaceae; genus Hibiscus; species Hibiscus trionum. Next base: position 1,414,181 of record BSYR01000021.1, on the reverse strand, counting down.
GTTTCGTAGTGATTTTTTCCAATTGAAAATTGGGAACCTTAAGTAATCTTTGTTTTATTATTAAACCACCTGCTAATTAAAGAAATCTAAGAAAGAGAAATGTATGCTGCTTTTGTGTAGTTATTCTCGTGATTGTTGATTTCGTGCCCGTAAATTTGTTTTTGGAGTTTTTAGGTCTTGTGTCATGATCGAAGCAAAAGGGGGAAAATTTGAGGAATTAGGGCAATTGGAGGAAGGGAGCGGGAAATCTGTGGATATGTCGAACAAACAACGGGGACTTGAAATTCAGGAGAAGAACGACAACGTTCCGTCTTACCGCGGTAATGCTCACAATATGGACCACTTGGCCCAAGTGACTGAAATGGAGAATGCAGCCCAAGACAAGGAATGCAGAGGCGACCCAATACCAACGGCTAGTGAAGCAGTAATTACCAAAGGATGAATGTACTGCTCGAAATGAGCTGTAATTCTATTAGAGAGAATGTTGGAGCATAGGACACCTGTCATTAAATAATTGGAGTGTCCCTAGGTTATTACAGAGGACGTTGTAATGTTCCTATTATGCTGAAATTAATGAAAATCATCATCTTTTTCTCTCAAACTTATTCTCTCTGCTTCTGAAACCTCACTTCTTTATTACAATTCTTGACAAACCATTACAAATTGGTATCTAGAGCCTGTTGTGATCCCCCATTCAAGCTGGGTAAATCAAAGAAGATTGGCAGAAAACACAGACTTAGCTGCGATACAAAAACAACTAGCAACCATCCAGGATCGACTCAAAGAACTAGACCATGAAGATACAGTTCCCAATGGTGGACCAAGCACCAAGGCAACGTCGACCAGAGGGTGTCAAAGCTGGAGAATCGAATGGACACCACCCAGGGATACTTGGAACAGATCTTGCACGCTGTCAAAACAAAAGCAGGAGAGATTACACCCGATAAGCCCACCCCTTCTGCAACAAAACCACAACCAGGACAAGCAAGTAAGTTCCCTCCTGTAGTCACTATCTTAAATGAACATGAAAGGTATACCTTTAACCCAGAAGGACCTGGAATATTACAAAATCCCACCCACACATTTACACCTCAACAAAAGCAAAAAATGAAGGTTGAGGATACGGTTCCAGAAGGGAATAACGATGAACAACACATGCCTAATCTCAACTATCAGTCCAGGGGTAGTAATTTCAGACCAAAGATAGAACTACAAATGTTTGATGGCAATAATCCTAGAGGATGGATAAAGAAATGACAAAAGTACTTTACTTTGTTAGAGATACCTGAAGAACACAAGATGGACCTGATTTCTATGCATTTAAAAGGCAGAGCTGAAACTTGGTTTGACAGCTATATCCTGCAAAAACACAGAATTAATTGGCATGAGTTCACCTCTGATCTGTGCCATAAATTCAGTGATAGAACTTATATGGATGTTATTGAGGAGTTCAACAAACTGATTCAAAAGGGGTCTATAGAGGAATATCAAGATAGATTTGAAGAACTAAAACCCTATATCCTACAACAAAATCCCTACCAAGAAGAGAGCTACTTTGTTTCCAGTTTCCTAAGTGGTTTGAAGGAAGAAATGAGACATAGAGTCAAAATCAGTAACCCTACTACCCTGGATGAAGCATACAGATTAGCTAGACTACATGAACTAGCCCTGGAAATTGAAACAAAAAGACTCAAGCCAAAACCTTATACCTACACCCCACCAAATACCTCACAAAGAACCTGGCCTACAAACCAAAATCCACCACAGAAAACCAACACCCAGAACACACCTAAACAATCCCTATTGAACTACAGGAGAAGCCACAACTTATGTTTCAAGTGTGGGGAGAAATTTACACCTGGTCACCAATGTAAGGCTAAGCAATTCAACTCCATGGAGGAAGAAGAACCTAACTTAGAAGAGGAACAATTAAATGAAGAAGGAGAGATTGAAGAGAAACAAGAGAAGCCAGGGGAAGAGGAACTAGAAATTTCCATTAATGCCTTGACTGGTTCTGTAGGTCACAGTACACTCAGGATTCAAGGTTCTATCAAGGGAAGGCCCCTAAGCATTTTAGTGGACAGTGGAAGCACACATAGCTTCATCAATCCAGGATGGGCCAAGGAAGGATTGGAAGTGATACCTACCAACCCTTTGGTTATAACAGTAGCTAATGGAGAAAAACTGTTCAGCACTGCAAAATCTAAGCAACTACAGTGGAAGATGCAAGGCTACCAGTTTGAACATGATTTCAGAGTCTTGTGTATGGGAGGAAGTGATATGGTGCTGGGAGTGGATTGGATGAGAAGATACAGCCCTGTTAGTATGGATTTCAATGCAATGACAATGAGCTTTCTGAAAGAAGGGGAGTTGATAACATTGAGAGTGGGAGTAAAGCCTGCCAGTTTTAAACTCATTTCTGGAGAAAAATTTCAGAAACTGACTGAAAAGAATGTAGACTTGATGGGTGAAATATACTTCCTCAGTGCTGAAGAAGATGGCAGTGAAGTCAGGTCTGAGCTAAAACCAGTTTTGGAAGAATTCAAAGATGTGTTTAGTACACCACAAGGAATTCCCCCTGAAAGAATACAAGACCATGCAATTCTCCTTAAGGAAGGCACACAACCAATGAACCTTAGACCCTACAGATTTCCTTATCATCAAAAAACTGAAGTGAAAAAACAAATTGCAGAGATGTTGGCTGCCTCAATTATAAGAACTAGTAAGAGCCCTTTTGCCTCCCTTGCTTATTAGTAAAGAAGAAAGATGGTTCTTGGAGACTTTGTGTGGACTATAGGCAACTCAATGACAAAACAATCAAGAACAAGTTTCCAATTCCAGTTGTGGAAGACTTGTTAGATGAGTTAACAGGGGCCAATTTTTTTTCAAAAATTGATCTCAGATCAGGGTACTGGCAGATAAGAGTTAAAGAAGAAGACATCTATAAAACAGCATTCAGGACTCATCATGGCCACTTTGAATTCAAAGTAATGCCATTTGGCTTAACAAATGCCCCTGCTACTTTTCAGTCCCTAATGAATGCTATTTTTGAACCTTATCTCAGAAAGTTTGTATTGATTTTCTTTGATGACATTTTAATCTACAGCAAGGATCTCTCTACTCATTCACATCACTTGGAGTTAGTTCTGCAGCTACTAATAACTCACCAACTATTTGCTAAGAGATCTAAGTGCTTCTTTGGTCAGGAAAAAATTGAATACTTGGGCCACATCATTTCTGCCCAAGGTGTTGCAACTGACAGTTCTAAGATTGAAGTCATTCAAAACCGTCCTTTTCCTAAAACCCTAAAAGCCTTGAGAGGATTTCTGGGATTAACTGGCTACTACAGACGTTTCATCAGAAACTATGGCTCCATCAGCAAGCCTCTAACTACACTCTTGAAGAAGGACAATTTCCACTGGTCAACTGAGGCTGAACAGGCTTTCAAGGACTTAAAAACTGCTATGTGTTCTTCTCCAGTCCTAGCCTTACCTAATTTTCAAAAACCCTTCTACTTGGAGACTGATGCTAGCTCTAGGGGAATTGGTGCAGTGCTCTCCCAAGAGGGAAGACCTATTGCCTTCTTAAGTAAAGCCTTAGGCCCTAAGCATGCAGATATGTCAGTTTATGAAAGGGAATTCCTAGCCATCCTCATGGCTGTCACCAAGTGGAGACATTACTTGGAAAGCACTCCTTTTGTCATTAAGACTGGCCATGAAGCCTTAAAACACCTCTTGGAGCAAAAACTCACAACTACAGTACAGAAGAAATGCCTAACAAAGCTACTGGGATTGGATTACACTATTCAGTATAGAAAAGGCAGAACAAACATTGTTGTTGATGCTCTCTCTAGACAAGATCCTTCCTTATTTCAAGTTACTTCTACAAAAATTATACCTTTCTGGGTTAAGGAAGTAGGATTCAGCTATCACAATGACTCACTGGCCACTGAAAATATGACTATTGCTACTCTTCAACAACTTACAAATCAAGACTGGACTTTCTCTAAGGGCATCCTGAGGTATAAAAGAAGAGTCTATGTGGGCACTAATGGGACTCTAGGCAACAGCTACTTTTCCAATTACATGACTCTCCTATGGGGGGACATTCAGGAGTACAGGCTACTTACCAAAGGATCAAGTCTTGCTTCTATTGGCCATGGCTTAAAAAACAAGTAAAAGACTATGTACTACAATGTGACACTTGTCAGAGGGTCAATGATGAACACCTTCACAAGCCTGGACTCTTACAACCACTACCTATCCCTACACAGGCTTGGGATACTATTTCTATGGACTTCATCGAGGGTTTACCTGTAACACCCTATTATTAAAAAAAAATGGTGCTTGTAGGAGGGTTTGAACCCACGACCTCACCCTTCCTTTGTGACCTCTTGCTTAAACCGTTGAGCCAATGGCTCATTTCTGTTAAGGGTCACCTTGTTTGGCTATTTGAGTTAAGTCTGAAGGCTTGTAAATCAACTTATTAACCCAACTTTTATTCTAATGTAGGAATTTGGTTCGAATGTGGAAAAAAAAAGAATTTCAGAAAGCTCTCAAGCTTCTCATTTTCCCCACCGTTCGTCTCTCTCAGATCGGCGCCACCACTCCCCCATGACCGTTACCGCCGCCGTCGGCGGGATCGTTGTTGTGCCCTGAGCTCGATCCCGACAGCCACGCGCGTAACTGAGCCACCACCGGCGACGGAGGCTTGTTCGAAGCTTTATCGGAAACCTTGAGTTTCCAGCTTCGATTCCGGCCGCTCCTGGTGTCCGATCGTTGCGCCGATCTCGCCAACGTGCTCGGCGTGATGTGGAGACCAAAACCCAACCGGTAGATCGTCCGTTCGACACAGGTAGTAGCTTCGTCGGAGACGCCCAACGCACCCTCTGTTTTACGTGTTTTCCGGCCGTTCCCGACGTCGGCTCGCATCACTGTGGGCACCGGCGAGCTCCTCTTGTCCCGATCTACAAAACCCATGTGAGTCGCCTCTATTTTGCCGCTGTTTTGCCCATCGTCGGAGTAGCTCTATTTTTCCGGCGAGATTTGGATTTTAAGGGTACATCGGATGATTCCGGCATCCTCCGGTGAAATTCCGGTCGCCGCCGGCACATTTTCCGTTTAGGGTAATAACCCATCAACCCGACCCGTTGACCCGACCCGTCCGACCCGACTCGTCCGACCCGTCAACCCGAGTCAACTCGTCCGAGTCAACCGAGTCAACTCGTCCGAGTCAACCGAGTCAACTCGTCCGAGTCAACCGAGTCAACTCGCCCGAGTCAACTCAGTTGACTGCTGACGTCAGCGTTGACCGTTGACTTTGACCAAAAAGTCAAATTTTCCGAAAAGCCCTATTTTATGTTTTTCGACGTCCTGAGTCCGATTTTGAAGCCCGTTTTGCAAAATTCTGACCCGAAGGCCTCCGAATCTGACCTTGAACCCGAAAGTGTTTAATTTTGTTAAGAACTCTATGAATAAGAAATGAAATGTTAAATTGTGTATTTGAAGGTATGCAAGTATCTCGATACTCGAAATGTCATGAGACATCCAGTCCGGATTCGAATGCGATCGAATGTAGTATCGGGAGTCAACCAGTATAACTCGGAATTAAGGTAATACCTTACTACCCCTTGTATGCTTTATGCACATGTTAATATCCGGTTAAAGCATGCATGTTTGTGATGAAGTGTATCTGTGAACTCTGCTTAAGCTGAATTCGATACGAAAATTAAGTATCAGAATCAGTAAGATCAAAGTATTCAGACAAGAATATAAATAATATTCAGATAAGAATATTAATAGACCGGGATTATCGAAAGTGCTAATAGAAATAAATAATACCGTTAAATCTGAAACTCTATCAATGATGTCTGAGAACAAATGTCCAGATTGTAGAGTATGATGTTAGATATGAAATTTCGGAAATACTCTTAAAACATAAGTTGACTAAACTACTCCTCTGATAAAGGAAACGACCTAAAATCTGCGTTCGACACAATTATGAAATTCGTGTGTTACAAACTTGGAAAATCCCTAAACCTCTGTATAACACATGAATAAGAATTTTCTGGAAGTATTGCTGAAATTCTAAGTCGACCCTTAAAATTGTAATACGTAAATTCTGATAAGAGAGATCGTAATGACAAAAAGGATGGAGATATACCCTCAAGTTTCGTAATAAATGAATCGTCTGTATAGGGGCCGGAGAGTTAGGATGCCTTAATCTCGTTTGAATACGTGAGTGTTGGAGGTACCAATTGATAGAATTATCTCAGTCTAAAATATCTGAAATACCCTCTTGAGTTAATCAGTAACTAGGTATTTGATGAAATTCTGGACTTGTTAGTAAGACCCAAAATAACTGAAAGGCCATGATAGCTTAAATAATCAGAACATCACTGAAAATATCCGATAACTTAAAAGACGTTAATTTAGAAATTCTTGAATGTCTGGATAGAAAACTAATGAGCAAATATGATATCCGAGTTCTGTGAACCATTGCTTTCAATGTTGGTATAATTACCAAAATGTCTATGAACGTCGAAATGACCATAATGCCCTTGTATGCTTAAAGGACTAAAGTGTTCATAATATATCTGAACTTTCTAAGATCTTGAAGTATCACCTTCTGAATATCTGGGTTATACCGTTAGTATGAACTCCCGTTCAATATGTCTCATTCAGTAAATGCCAAACATCTCTAAGAAATGATCTGTCCCACCTAGTGTGTTCCATGTGTGCTACATTCTGTTTATATGGATTATATATTGATTTGATCATGAATGATATTGCGTATGTTTGCTCAGTTGTTTACTTGCTATATGGTTGCTTGACCTATGATGGTACAATCTGTTCGCATGATGAATACTGAAATGTCTGCTCTGCAATAGTATGCCTATTTATCTGTTAAAAGCATGAATTTCTGTTTCTGATACTCTGAATAAAATGTCTGTCACATATATTATGTTAACCATGTCTGGAAATCTAAACACTGATTCTGTCTGGGGTATACTGTTGGGATATGATATGAAGTCTCTTCGGCTCAGCCCTGATCCAGCTGGTAAGACCGTCCTGTTTACAGATCCTGTGCTTCGGCCAGGTCCGCCCGTTTTTACAGATCCTAGGCTTCGACCAGGTCCGCCCGTTTTTACAGATTCTAGGCTTCGGCCAGGTCCGCCCGTTTTTTTTTAGGTTCCTATGCTTCGGCAAGGGCCGCCCGTATTCTAAGGTATTCCTTAGGATGGTACCCCGCCCAATGGGCTTGGGTTAATGCCAGTTTATGATACAGTTCTGGGGGACTACATATTGGTGTGCCGGTTGGAGGGTAGTCATTAGTAAACGCATACATGCATCCGAGCATTTGCATATAATCTGTTATGTGTTCATATGATATGATGTTAAGTATTTATGTATGTTGATTTGCAACTTATTAAAACACACTAGGCTTCATGGTTTAACTTCTCCAACCTACTACTCTGTTAGCTCTCTGAACAATAAGCTCTCTCTTAATACTCAGTAACATAGAAAGAACAAACCTTATAGTCCTCAAGAATAATGCTTCACTAAATCAGCGAAACATAAATGGAGACAAGTATTGCCTGAAACATCATAAAGATGTTATGCCTACCGTATGTCTGCGTGAACTTATAGCATCTTTTGGTAGTTTTGTATTACTGAGCTTTCCCAAGCTCATGTTGTTTTTACCATCTCAGGATAAAAGATCAGACATGTTGCACCTATCAACGTCAGTATGGGAGTTTCTTCGGCTCGTCAGGGAGTATGGTATCCGTGTAACTAGGGGGCATGTGTGTCGTGTTATACAAATGAGTCTGAAACTTATTTCCGCAACTTATATCACAAATGTTTTATCGTTTTGAATGATTTCTGAAATTACATTTTTAAATCATATATTTGCTTTATGATTTTAAAGGTTTAACCTTATGTTTATTTGAAATAATTCTGTGGGTCGCTCTTGTGACCCTAATGTGACTTCCTAGGATCCGTGAAACGCATAGGCGGGTCTAGGGGGTTACATTTAGTGGTATCAGAGCTTAGAGTTGCGTCATTTTGGGATTGATCGGCCGATCGTCTGTCGTAGGGTGTCTGGTCTGTACATGCCCCTAGATTCTGACCGTACTCCACCGAGCCGAAACTCTGATGTTGAATCATTTCTCTTGAAATAACCAAATCTGAGTGTTCTGCCTTCTATAGCTCAGCATCTGCTTATAGAAAATATCTACAACGTTCGTCTGTATTTTTGAATTAAATGGTTGAATTTGAATCTGGATAAGGAACTTGAGATGGTTTATGCGTGTGAAATCGAATATCTGAGTCAGATTAAGAACAAATGTTTAATAATGCGGGATGTCCGATGTAAGATTTCATGAAAGGCTATTCGGTGATAACGACTGTGTTTGAAAATACCCTAACGGAAATGTCAAAAAAAAAACCCTATGAACTTCAGAGTGAAGTGTTTGCAATTGTGCAGAAAGTGTATAATCTGTGGTGCCTCTGTTAAACAAAAGAAATGATTGTCTGAGTATTACGTTGAAGGTAAGAGATATCCGCTAATGACCTTAGTTGTGTTCGATCAGTATGAAGAAAGACATCTTCTCCATGGTGTGGCTTGGTATATCGTTAAAAATTATCCCTGACTGAAATCTGATGTTTACACCCTAATTCTGGAGTTGTCGTTGGAGTCCGAGTGCTTATCTAAACTGTAGTTGTAGTTTTTCATCTGAAAATTTATGGTCAACCTAGTAGAGTAATTCAGATTCTGAAAGACGTACTTTCAGACTGTATGATCGATTTCAGTGGTAGCGAGGATTTTGGGTTAAATGTTAGCCCGAGTGATCGGAACGATACTAAATTGATCCGTAACTGTGTGAGCATTCTGGTCAACAAGGATACCCCGATAGATGGATTTTAGTACAAGAACGAATGAAAGATTAGTTTTGCATTTCTCTGACCATGGTAAATTTCGAGGACGAAATTTCTTTTAAGGGAGGAAGAATTGTAACACCCTATTGTTCAAAAAAAAATGGTGCTTGTAGGAGGGTTTGAACCCACGACCTCACCCTTCCTTTGTGACCTCTTGCTTAAACCGTTGAGCCAATGGCTCATTTCTGTTAAGGGTCACCTCGTTTGGCTATTTGAGTTAAGTCTGAAGGCTTGTAAATCAACTTATTAACCCAACTTTTATTCTAATGTAGGAATTTGGTTCGAATGTGGAAAAAAAAAGAATTTCAGAAAGCTCTCAAGCTTCTCATTTTCCCCACCGTTCGTCTCTCTCAGATCGGCGCCACCACTCCCCCATGACCGTCACCACCGCCGTCGGCGGGATCGTTGTTGTGCCCTGAGCTCGATCCCGACAGCCACGCGCGTAACTGAGCCACCACCGGCGACGGAGGCTTGTTCGAAGCTTTATCGGAAACCTTGAGTTTCCAGCTTCGATTCCGGCCGCTCCTGGTGTCCGATCGTTGCGCCGATCTCGCCAACGTGCTCGGCGTGATGTGGAGACCAAAACCCAACCGGTAGATCGTCCGTTCGACACAGGTAGTAGCTTCGTCGGAGACGCCCAACGCACCCTCTGTTTTACGTGTTTTCCGGCCGTTCCCGACGTCGGCTCGCATCACTGTGGGCACCGGCGAGCTCCTCTTGTCCCGATCTACAAAACCCATGTGAGTCGCCTCTATTTTGCCGCTGTTTTGCCCATCGTCGGAGTAGCTCTATTTTTTCGGCGAGATTTGGATTTTAAGGGTACATCGGATGATTCCGGCATCCTCCGGTGAAATTCCGGTCGCCGCCGGCACATTTTCCGTTTAGGGTAATAACCCATCAACCCGACCCGTTGACCCGACCCGTCCGACCCGACTTGACCCGACCCGTCCGACCCGGTCCGACCCGACTCGTCCGACCCGTCAACCCGAGTCAACTCGTCCGAGTCAACCGAGTCAACTCGTCCGAGTCAACTCAGTTGACTGCTGACGTCAGCGTTGACCGTTGACTTTGACCAAAAAGTCAAATTTTCCGAAAAGCCCTATTTTATGTTTTTCGACGTCCTGAGTCCGATTTTGAAGCCCGTTTTGCAAAATTCTGACCCGAAGGCCTCCGAATCTGACCTTGAACCCGAAAGTGTTTAATTTTGTTAAGAACTCTATGAATAAGAAATGAAATGTTAAATTGTGTATTTGAAGGTATGCAAGTATCTCGATACTCGAAATGTCATGAGACATCCAGTCCGGATTCGAATGCGATCGAATGTAGTATCGGGAGTCAACCAGTATAACTCAGAATTAAGGTAATACCTTACTACCCCTTGTATGCTTTATGCACATGTTAATATCCGGTTAAAGCATGCATGTTTGTGATGAAGTGTATCTGTGAACTCTGCTTAAGCTGAATTCAATACGAAAATTAAGTATCAGAATCAGTAAGATCAAAGTATTCAGACAAGAATATAAATAATATTCAGATAAGAATATTAATAGACCGGGATTATCGAAAGTGCTAATAGAAATAAATAATACCGTTAAATCTGAAACTCTATCAATGATGTCTGAGAACAAATGTCCAGATTGTAGAGTATGATGTTAGATATGAAATTTCGGAAATACTCTTAAAACATAAGTTGACTAAACTACTCCTCTGATAAAGGAAACGACCTAAAATCTGCGTTCGACCCAATTATGAAATTCGTGTGTTACAAACTTGGAAAATCCCTAAACCTCTGTATAACACATGAATAAGAATTTTCTGGAAGTATTGCTGAAATTCTAAGTCGACCCTTAAAATTGTAATACGTAAATTCTGATAAGAGAGATCGTAGTGACAAAAAGGATGGAGATATACCCTCAAGTTTCGTAATAAATGAATCGTCTGTATAGGGGCCGGAGAGTTAGGATGCCTTAATCTCGTTTGAGTACGTGAGTGTTGGAGGTACCAATTGATAGAATTATCTCAGTCTAAAATATCTGAAATACCCTCTTGAGTTAATCAGTAACTAGGTATTTGATGAAATTCTGGACTTGTTAGTAAGACCCAAAATAACTGAAAGGCCATGATAGCTTAAATAATCAGAACATCACTGAAAATATCCGATAACTTAAAAGACGTTAATTTAGAAATTCTTGAATGTCTGGATAGAAAACTAATGAGCAAATATGATATCCGAGTTCTGTGAACCATTGCTTTCAATGTTGGTATAATTACCAAAATGTCTATGAACGTCGAAATGACCATAATGCCCTTGTATGCTTAAAGGACTAAAGTGTTCATAATATATCTGAACTTTCTAAGATCTTGAAGTATCACCTTCTGAATATCTGGGTTATACCGTTAGTATGAACTCCCGTTCAATATGTCTCATTCAGTAAATGCCAAACATCTCCAAGAAATGATCTGTCCCACCTAGTGTGTTCTCTGTTTTGTGCTACATTTTTATGTGTTACATGATTTCGTGATTTGTATGATAAATATTGCATGACTCATTGGTATGTCATCCTGCTTTGTTATTTGATAAATAATGTGTACTCGGATATTATGATCATGTCATGTAACACATATCGGAATCGGATTATTATGTTTATGCATCTTAGTTATATAACAAGATTGCATTCGGACTTTGAAATCGGATTACATGTCATATCATTGGGTTGGTATATCGTACGGAGGAAGTTCAGCGACTTCATCCTTCGGGTTGAACTTCGCTTTGGATCAGTAGTTCCATCTTTCGAGATGAGTTCTGCTTTGGACATGGTGAGAAGGTGTAGAGTGGTTCAGGGGAACCTCACTCTTTGGATGGTGATGTAGATGGGTGCATGACATGCTATGATATTGTATGCATTGTTTGTATCATATCGTAATATTTATTAATTTTTGACTATAATAATATTGTTATATTGATTTCTGTTATGCACCTTAGAGACACACTGAGCTTTATAGCTGACTCCCCCTTAGTATCTGTTTCAGATTTCCAGACTTAGGTTTCGGTACTTGGAGGACTACATACGATCAGTATTTGATATTATCTATCAGTATGTTTCGTCTCCGGACTTATTAAATGATTTAAGTATTTTCAGTATTTGGTTGTAAACGTGGACTTTGGACATTTATTACTATTGAGATTTGATAACTATTTTGAGTATGCTTGTTTTAAAATGAAACAGTAAACGATAACTATTATAATTGAATAATAGTTTCGGTACAGTTTTTCATAAATGACCTTACTTGAGGGGAAAGTTTCCAATTCGCCAAATTCAATTTATTTCAAAACCCTAGATCAAAATTGGGGGTTACATTACCTATCTCCAAGAAATTCAACTCCATTCTAGTGGTAATTGACAAATACACTAAATATGCCCATTTCTTACCCTTGGCACACCCTTTTACAGCTGCTGATATTGCCCAAGTGTACCTAGATCACATTTTCAAGCTCCATGGAAGCCCTACTATTGCTATTTCTGACAGGGACAAGATTTTTACTAGCACATTCTGGAAAGAGCTCCTAAAGAAGCTAGGCACCACTCCCCACTTCAGCTCAGCCTACCACCCTGAATCAGATGGCCAGACTGAACGCCTGAACCAATGCCTCGAACAGTACTTGAGAGCACTGTGTTTCCTAAAACCTAAGACTTGGGCGACTTGGCTACCCCAGGCTGAGTGGTGGTACAATACCAACTTCCACACAGCTCTCGGGTTGACACCCTTCAAGGCACTCTATGGTTACAAGCCTAACATTTTACAGTGGGCAGAGGACTCTATAGTGCATGGAGTAAATGACATTTTGGCTAATCGGGAAAACACATGCAAGCTACTCCAAGACAACCTTTTAAAGGCCCAACATCGCATGAAGTATTATGCAGACAAGCAAAGGTCAGAGAGACAATTTCAGGTTGGGGATGAAGTTTACCTGAAATTACAGCCTTACCGCCAATCCTCCATTGCTCTGCGTTCCAATTTGAAGCTTGCTGCACGGTTCTATGGCCCTTACAAGGTTATCAAAAAAATAGGGTCAGTGGCATATCAATTGGCTCTCCCACCGACGGCCAAAATTCACTCCGTTTTCCACGTTAGCCTCCTCAAAAAGAAAATTGGATCCAGAACAATTACCTCTCTCAATCCTCCGGAAGTGGCCGACGACGGACAGATGAAAATCTACCCTTTACAGGTCCTCGATAAACGCATGGTGAAACGGCAGAACCGCCAGGTCACCCAACTCCTAATCGAATGGGCAAACATGGGCTCCGAAAACACCACCTGGGAAGACTTCACTGTTTTGCAATCACAGTTCCCGGATTTTGATCCTTGGGGACAAGGATCGCCTGGAGACGGGGGTATTGTCATGATCGAAGCAAAAGGGGGAAAATTGAGGAATTAGGGCAATTGGAGGAAGGGAGCGGGAAATCTGTGGATATGTCGAACAAACAACGGGGACTTGAAATTCAGGAGAAGAACGACAGCGTTCCGTCTTACCGCGGTAATGCTCACAATATGGACCACTTGGTCTAAGTGACTGAAATGGAGAATGCAACCCAAGACAAGGAATGCAGAGGCGACCCAATACCAACGGCTAGTGAAGCAGTAATTACCAAAGGATGAATGTACTGCTCGAAATGAGCTGTAATTCTGTTAGAGAGAATGTTGGAGCATAGGACACCTGTCATTAAATAATTGGAGTGTCCCTAGGTTATTACAGAGGACGTTGTAATGTTCCTATTATGCTGAAATTAATGAAAACCATCATCTTTTTCTCTCAAACTTATTCTCTCTGCTTCTGAAACCTCACTTCTTTATTACAATTCTTGACAAACCATTACATCTTGATCAGTCGATGATTTCACTGGATCGTTGTTCTTTTAATCACCTAATTTGCCTGCTTATATGGATCTTTAGGTAGAGGTTTTTAGACAAATGCTTGTGGAATTTATGGTATAGCTGTCTTCTGTCAAGTGTTTGTTCTTAGTTTACTCTCTTTTTTTGGTCAGTGAATGATTGTAATTTAAAAGTTGAAGAAACAAAAGAGTGGGTGGGATTTTCATTTTGTTGTGGCCAAGACCACTTTTAGGATTTGAGGAATGGCGGAGAATTCATGTGTTAAGCGCCTTCAGAAAGAATATAGAGCACTTTGTAAGGTATTGTTTTCTCCCTGTATTTCCTCCGGCCCCTTTTATTGCTACTGATGCTTTTTATATGAATTGGTGATTGATATGCTTTGCTGTTCTAGAAATCTCATTAATATCGTGTAGTAACCTTCCGTTTCATTGCAATTTTCTAGTAATCATGTGGCGAGCTCTTCTTTGATTCAAGAAAAACTTATCTCTGGTACACTGGTGCCACATGTATGACACTTATTTTTGCAGAGCCTGCATCAAGGGCGGACAGATTGAGAATCGTCATCTGTTTTAGTGGCTTATCAATCAGCAATTCAGCATTCTGTTTTACAAACAAATATCGAAATATTAGAAATATGATACTAGAATAAGTTGCTGGTATTATTATAACCTAATTCTATTTTCTGGGATAATTTTAACAGTTATTATATGAACTTGCAGGAACCAGTTTCTCATGTTGTTGCTCGTCCATCCCCAAATGACATTCTTGAGTGGCGTAAGTTTATTATTATTATTATTGTTGTTGTTGTTGTTGTTGTTATCTTCTTTCTTTAGATAAGGCTCTGTAATAGTCACATGATAACATATTCTAAAAAGAACTTGAAATTTTGTTTTCGTGTTGTCCAATGATTCATGGATTGAACGTTGGTTAATAATGGATACGAAAGTTAGTCGGGATGCAATAAGCTTCATTCTAGATAAGTTGAGGATTGTAAATGTGTGATAGTGTGTGGAAAAGATACCCAATCTTTTGTCAGAGTTCAACAACAAGCAGCAGCAGCAGCAGCTTGTGGCAGATCATTTATCATCAGAATCACCTCAAGGAGAAAATTCTAAACCCGAGTCCGAAAAAGTTGTGAACACATCAGGGGCAGATGTTAAAAAAGTAGGTACCCCAAGGGATATGCAAAGAAACTCAAAACAATCTTTCCTGACGTGGATGATGTTGTTGCTAGTTTCGATATTTGGTATCGTAATGGCATTGCCATTGCTTCCACTGTGATATCTAGGTGACAACATGAAGAAGAAGAAGAAAATTGCAATGGTGAGTTTCTACTTTAGGGAATCCTTTTAAATGCTCCAAATGTTTGCCGTGTACTAGAAAGAATGTATAGGGGGTTTGACTCCTTCCAAGGAGGGTCAGTAAGATCTTGACTGATGTTTCTACCGTGTTAAGTTCACGTTGGTAACCGATTGATGCTGAAACAATACATGCTTGTCACGCTGTTTGTATTTTGGCTGCTGTCCGTTGATTGATTTGGTTTTATAGAAATGGCCGCCATACTATGAGTTTGGTCGTGATTTGATCACTATATATTTTTTTGAAACAATTAGACCTTCATATTATTAAAATAGACTCAATGTGACCACCAGCCATTAGAAGCTAACAGAGGGAGTGATGTAGCAGTTAGTAAAAATTTGTATAATTATATATTTGGTTTTTATTACTTATACATTCTATCAATTTGATATTAATTTAATTTAATAAAATAAACTAAACATTCAATTATGTGGTGACACGTGTTAACACCTTATTGGAGTAATTTAATTATTTATATTTGATTTAATAAATTTATTTCTATTTAGAGGAGAAAAATAAAATCACTCAAACATGCGTTGGGTGGGACTAAAACCGGAGTAAGGTAGGGAGTGGCTTAGCCACTGCACCAAGCACAAGTTTGTGCTATAAATCACTAACTTTAACATTGTCTTATTGTTTTCTACATTAATTTTTTTTAATTTAACATATATAATCATCGAATTATTTTTAATTTAATTAAAAAATTTCAATTAAGTTATTATATATGTTAAATTATATATAATAAATTAAACATTTTAAATCATAATAAAAATTTATTTAGCAAGTCCAAAATCTCAATTAAATTATTATATGTATTTTTTAATTTTACATATACAATCATTGAATTAATAATTTTAATTTATTATATATTTTTTTAAATAAATATAAATATAACACAAATCACAAGATAAATTAGTTTAAATTATATTTATGAGTTAGATTCGCTAAATGAAATTTTAATATAACACAAATCACAAGATAAATTCATTTGAATTATGTTCGTGAGTTTGGATTCGCTAAATGAATTTTTATTATAATTTAAAATTTTTAATTTATTATATATAATTTAATGTATATAATAATTTAATTGAGATTTTTTAATTAAATTAAAAAAATAATTCGATGATTATATATGTGAAATTAAAAAATTAATGTAGAAAACAATAAGATATATATTAAAGTTAGTGATTTATAGCACAAACTTGTACTTGGTGCAGTGGCTAAGCCAATCCCTTTACCCCTACCTTACTCCGGTTTTAGTCCCACCCAACGCAAGTTTGAGTGATTTTGTTTTTCTCCTCTAAATAGAAATAAATTTATTAAATCAAATATAAATAATTAAATTCCTTCAATAAGGTGTTGACATCTGTCACCACGTAATTGAATCTTTGTTTTATTTTATTAAATTAAAATTAGGACTAAAATTATAGAATATATAAGTAAAAAGGAGCAAATATGTATATATATAAATTTTTACTAACTGCCACGTCACTTCCTCTGTTAGTCACTAACGACTAGTAATCACATGAGTCTATTTTAGTAATATAATGACCTAATTATTTAAAAAAAAATATAGTGGTCAGATAACGACCAAACTCATAGTATGGTGGTCATTTATATAGTTTACCTTTAAAAATAAGCCTACATCATCAATAATCTTTATTATCAATTAATATTCAAACCAATTATTAGAACTGAGTCTATTTCTAACCCAAAACAGACCTAGTATTCCACAAGGATTCATATCCTCCTTAAAATTCAACTTATATGAATTGATACTCGTAAATCGACTTTTAAGTTGCTTAATTGACTTGTTTTGCTTTGGCTGGTCATTCATCTTAAAATTTGATTGGTTCCTACTCTTACCACATACATGTTTTGTTGTCTGTTATGGATCATATCAAAATATGTAGTTTAATAAGATCAAGAGCATTGATCAGTAAGGTTTTAGACATGTACAATAAAAGTAACTGCATATGGCCATCAAGAAAAGGAATGTTCAAAATAAGTTTAAATTAAATATTTACTAGGAAAAACAAAAAATCAACTATGGAACAATGATAAAGAATATGAAAAAACAATAATGTTGTACTTTGTGAATTTTGAGTCTTGTTAGACTTATTTTTTATTCAAAAGTTAGTATATTACATACACAACAAGTCAATAAATATTTATTTTTTAAAAAAATGAGAGTAGCATGTTAATAAATTACACAAGACCCTTTGAATCTTTGCGTCGCTCCTGTAATCTAATATCATATGAAAACCCCCCATTTGGCCTACTGAATCCTTCACCTCATAAAAACCTAGCGTCGCCTTAACCAGAAACTAAATTTGGTTTTTCCCTCGGCGGCCAGCTGTTATTTTGGTGGTTGGCCTCCCTCTTCTCTTTTTTACCCTCTCTTTTTGCTGCAAGACGACCTTTTTTCTCCTTTTTAGTTGATTTTTGCTTCTTAAGCTTCATTTGGTTTTTTCGTTGGGTCTTTCGAGCTCCGGTCACCATGGTTCAAGTTTGAGCACCAGTTTTAGAAGAAGGGACGATCGGTCCTCTTTGTTGGCTCAAAATGGGAAAGAACAAGTGGAGGAGAGGCTCGGTCCCTCCCGTCTCTCTTAGCACTTCGTTTTTTCGTTTTTGGTTGGGTTTCTCTTCGCCTTTTGGTTTTGCAGGTTCAAAGAGTGCTGGGGGCGGTGTCTTTGGCGACTTTTCCCTCCGATGTTCCTTTTGCATGTGGCCATTTGTTCTTGGCGTTTTGTCGGGCTCTCGTGTGAAGAGGTTGACCCATTTTCATGGAACCTCATTTGCCGTCTTACTCAGCTCGGTGCTTGAATCTCATGTCGGTGTATCTAAAACATGTCGCCATGTTGTTGTTTGTCCTTTGCAGGTACTGAAATTAGGCTCTGTCTCGCTCGTGTTGGCCATTGCAACCTGCTTCTCTCTTCTCCGCTCGTTTGTGGCGGCTCTTCCCTTTTTGCTCTTGGTTTCGGGCCTGTCGGGTGCTCGTCTTTTTTTTTTTGGATGTATGTTCTTGGCTTCTTTAGCCATGATTTGTATATTTCTTTATGATCAATGAAATTTTCACTCTCCTTGATAAAAAAAAAACCTTCACCTCATAAGGAAATATTGCAGCACTCATCTTTAATTTGTTTACTGCCTCAATTTAATTGTTAAATTGTACTTTACATGTTGAACACTCCATCTCCTTTTAGAGCAAAGTTGCAACCAGAAGCAACCGTTTGAATTTATGTATGCTCTTTTATTTTTATTTTTCATTCTCAATTAATAAAGATAACTATTATTTAAACAATACCCAATGGCTTGAGATTGCTCATTTTAGGATTAGGAGTAAGAAGGAGAAGAAGAAGAAAGAAGAAGAAGAGTACAATTTACTTTGAGGGATAATTATTGTGATGTTGTTTTTTCTTACTAAAAAAGATGTATTTTATATGCTAAATTCCTTTTTTGTTTTAATTTCTTAGTGTATAAAGTATTATAAATTTATACAATTTTTTATTAATACATGTCAATAATCATTTTTTGTTGGTTTTATCGTGTTCATGTTTTCGTGTTGTATTTAATTTAATTTTTTATATCATTTTCATGTTCGTGTTATTCTTATGTGTTTAGGATATTATAAATATACTTTATAAGATAATAATTAGATTTTGTATATATTTGATGCTTCTTAAGCGTTTGTCATGTTTATGTCAATATTTTTCATGTCATATGGTGTTTTGAATAGTCTTTCATTGCAATTCAATTTAAAGAAATATATAAGCAATATCTGAGTAAGTTAGCCTGCTTAATGGGTAATGAATTTCTATTACTTTTACTTTTTTTAAAAAATAAAATAAAATTTTAAAACATCTATATACTTGTGTTTTGTTAAAGTTAGGATTGAGCAACAAAATTAAAAAATTAAAACCGATTCGAATAGTAGTGTTTGAATGGATTATAGTTTACAAATTTAAAATTATGAGAATCTAAACTGATATTGAATTTTATTTAAATTATAATTAATTTTATAATGTAAAAATAAACATTTTATACTTAAAATAGTGAAATAACATAAAATATTATTTTTATTAATTAATTATTTTTTTAAGAAACATTTATGAAAAATATGTTAAAATTTTATTAAATAATGTTTAAAAGTCGCACGAACCAATTTGCCTCAATGGTTAAGGAAACGGTTGTTGTTCTTAGAGGTGAGGGTTCGAACACCAACAATTGCAGTAGGATGATTGAGCATGCATTGTCAAATGATTGAGATCAAACCAATAAGACCAATGGTTCCCAGTCCAATTGGTTAAACAGTTTTGACCCGGTTTAATATTAATTAAAAAAACAATTTAGAAGTTGTAAAATAAAAGGGGACTAAACCCAGTTCAAAACTTTTGAACTCTGCTTGTCGCACCACTACACCTCCGATCATTTGTAGCACTTCATGTTTTTGTTCATCAGCTTGAAAAACAATAAATGTAATAGTTCAATAAATACAATCATTTTACTTATAGATAACTAATAAACTAATAAAATATATTTATTATCACTTTAACATCGTCGGCTAGTAGACACAATCTCACTAATAGATTATATACTATACTGCAGTTGAGGTATTAACCTCCTCTTTAAGAAGAACCTATGCATATAGAAGAATGGATCATGATTTGCTGGTTAAATTAAATATATCCAAAACTCTCACAAACTGCCGATGAAAGCTCCAAAAAAAGTGGGTTTTCAATCCATTTTCCAAGTCTAATTTTAGCAAAAGAAAGTAGGGAAGAAATGATCAAGTTTTGGTGAGGGGCCACGTTGATCCTGCAAAGTGGACAATTCGGACGAACTCTGAGCCACGATTCAATGCAGTGAACATGAAACCTATGGTGACATATCGGCAACGACCGAGGTTTTCCCCCCTCGGAGACCTTGCTAAGGCAGACCACGCACCGGACGCTGCTGCTTTCGGTATCTCCAAACCATTGCTTCCACCATTCGTTATAAACATGGCGACAACAGATGACGATGATGACAACGAGGAAAGCCATGGAAACCCAGATTATTGGGAGCATCATTCTTGGCTAGCTGAATATGATATGAAATGGAAGTTTATTTTAATGTGGGATATGTAATTATGGATTTATTTGGTCTGTTTTCGAGTACGGTTCTAGTTCCTGGAATGGTAAGAAAGAAAGAGCTGCTGCTGCTGCCGCCGCCCTGTGGCCAACAAGTTGAGCAAAGTGGATGGAATGGGAAGCTGAACCTGAACTGAAAAACTGCGAACACAATTTTATAGTCATCTCGAAGATTTTTAGTTTTGAATCCTGGGTTTGAGTTTGACTAGTTGAAACTTGTCTTCTATCAACAGTAGGCTAGTTGAAACTTTGTCTTCTATCACCAAATTATAATAAATGTTAGTACTAAAAACTTTATGCAGGAAACGTCTATAATTGGTAGTTAACTGTTATGATTAAGCACATTTGGTTGGTTTGGTTGGTCAAGTTGTTCATTTTTGTTCCCTCATATTCCCTTAGGTTATGGGTTCTAGACCCACTAAAAACACTACATTTTTTCCTTATAGTTCTCTTTCCATAGAATTAGAATTAAAATTTAGATTTGTTTAAAAAAATGCCCAATAAGCATGAATGAACTCATGAAATAATTATACTATGTGTTTACCACCCATTGTTATCTAATGCACTAGTAACAAAGTGTTTTAATTCCATAAACTAGATTGAAAATTGGTTGTCTTTGGTTAACATTTCAAAAAAAAAAAAAAAACCAAATGAGATATATGAAATTTCTTAATCACAATAGTAAAAATAAAAAAAAGATTTCAGCGTAAATATATCATATAATAATCTTTATATACTATTATGATGGTATCTCTCTCATGCCACTCCTTTATGGTATTCACAACAAATAATGACATTCATTTGTGTCATCTACAAAAGAGGATGGCAAAACAAGCATTCTATCAATGCAAGTAGCCAAAAGAGCCAAAGATGATTACCAAAATGGTGGTAAAATTTTTAAAGAAAAAATAGATGATAAAACTTTATATCATTTACAGATAGGTAAAAATCATATGCCCTTGATCATGTACCCTTTAATGCCACATGTTAAAAATTACTTAAAATTAAGTTTTAAATTTTAATCTTAATTTTCACCACTTAAACTCTAAATCCTATACCTTAAAAATACATTCTACTCCTAATTCCCTAAACTTCAACCACAACCCTTAACTTTAAACCTTAAACTCATTATTTTAAAGTAGAAACATAAAAGATGGCATAACAAAGGCAAACAATTTTCATCCTTCACAAATAGTAATATTTGTAATAGTAAAGTTTCTCTCTATTTTTAATAATGTATCTAATGACAAAAAAGAAATATAAAAAACGACGATTGACGAAGCCTTCTATAAAAAGCTCTCAACATTGATCTAAAATACACAATCAAATTTCGATAACTCACTCAAATCATACAATTTTTTTCTTTCTTTATAATTTGTTTTGGTTTTTCTTAGGAATCCAATAAATAGAAAATTCTATGTTCTTTTTAATGTTCTTATTTATGCATCACATTAAAAATTAGGTTTAGGGTTAGAGTTTAGAAAATTTGATATAGGGTGTATTTTTTTAAAATACAAGGTACAATATTTAAAATTTAGAAGTTAGAGTTATGACTTAAAATTAATTTTTAAAGTTTTTTTTAATTTTAGGTATAAAAAAGAACACCGAAAAAAGGTAGAATTTTTTTATCCGAAATCCAACAAGAAACACTTTTGTACAATGATTCATTGGTGGCTTATATCATTCAAAAATGGTATGATTTGTGCAATTTATTATCATAATTACTACAACAACAAATCACCTCCTGAGATTGTCCAACCATACTATCTTCAACATCACCATTTTCGCATACTTATAGATCATAATATTGTTCGACTGAGACATTCCTGTTTGGCAATTAGCGAATAGCTGATAGCGGATAGTAGATTATATTGGCTGATAGTTGATTCGACTAGCGGATTGTATTAGCTGATTGTATAAAAGTGTTTGGTAAAACTAACTGATAGCTGATAGCTGTTAGATTATTTAAACAAGTAAAATGACATATAAAGACATGATTATATTCAATACTTGTTTGAATAATTTATTAGTTATCAATATTTTGTATCTAATTAATATTAATTAGATCTATAAAATTATTTTAATATAACTTTTCTAAATATATTCGAATGATTTATATATTAATTTATTATTTATATAATTATTTTAATATAATTTAATTAATTAATAAATTTAAATACACATAAATATGTGATAATAAAAAGAAAAAAAGTAAATAGGATTAGCTTATAAATAGGATGGGAAAATATTTAATTTAGGTTATTTTGAGATTTTTGGTAACTAGTAAGGGTAAAAGAGTCTTTACAGCTCTAATATCAAACCTCTAATCTCAAAAAGCTCCTATTACAAGCTTTTTCAAAATTAGCGGTTTCAACCCAATTCGCTATTTCAATCCGCTGTTCACCAAACAACAATATTAACGGATTTGACTGGTCAAACATCTAATTATGCCTCAAACCTCTAATTTTTGCCCAAACATCTCTTTACCAAACATGGCCTAAATCTATTTATTCACCTTAACCTTTCTTTCGATCATTATATTTTAATTTTTTTCGTACGACAAATGATATTAAGATTAAGGATTTTAAAATCTAGAGAGTAATAATAATTTATTTTTAAATAAATAAATTCTAAGTTGACTATTATATAGCTCAAAATATTAAATAAGTCAGATCATCGGACAATGGTTGAGAAATCGTAGTGAAAAAAAAAATCAATGTTTATAGCTTAATGATTAAACTGAGATGTTTTAAATTTTAGAGACTAAAATAATAGTCAGAAGAAAGTTGAGTGACGAAATAATTAATTTACCCTTAGTTAAAAATAGTTAACCTGTGCGAACTGAAGCGGATGTTCGTCTCTCTCTAAGTTCACAATCGCGCCGCCTCGTCTCTGTTTTTTCTTGTTCAAGTCTCCGACTTCTCTTCTCTAAACAATCTCCACATCTCAAAGTTCTCGTCTTTTTGAACTTTTCATTGAATCAAACTTCTTGGCTGCCTCTTCATTTCTTTCCTACCAAAACCAAGTTTTGTTTTCTTCTCAATTCTTGTAAAAGGACCTTTCTTTTCTTTTTCTTAACTTTGGAATGTACGGATCCCTTCCATACCATTAACCTTCAAATTCCCATTTGAACCCAAAAAGAATCAATACCCAAAGTAGAACTCCTCACCATCACCATAAATTCATCTCCTTTTTTGCTATTCTTTTTCATATATATATTGGAGCATATATAGTTGATAATAGTACAACTGAAAGGCACCATAATCATGAGGGCTAGATTGGTGGTGTTCCCAATTAAAGGGAAAAACTGGTGCTTTAGTAGATCCATTGACCCGTCTCCATCAGAATCCTCCGCTGCTAACACACCTTCCTCCGTTAAAGAGCTTTACAAGAAGATTTCATCCAATTCCAAGCCCCTCAGTGCCAATGCTGAGCTTCTTGTCGATTTCGTTTCCAACAAGGTAAGCCCTCTTGTTTTATTATCCTTTATTTCTATGTTACAAACGTTAATCATCCCATTTTTTGCCTTTTTATTTCATGCTTTCAGTAACTTCAATGTGTATTTGGATGCTATGTTCTTTTTTAGTTTGCTTATGGTTTTTGTTGTTATAGATGAATACGGCTTGGATGGGGTTGGAAAAGGCGCCTGAGGGCAGTTTCAAAAACAAGCTGCACGGGTATTACTTGAAAGTCAAATATGTTTGGTTTAAACTGTTGGATTAGTTGGCTTTAGTTTCTGCTGATCCTTCTTTTCTTTTATTTCGGTTGAATGTATTTCCTAGGCTGGGGTTGCGGCTTTTAGCTCGAGTTAAACCATCTGAGATTTTGTTGAAATCTATAACCAAGGACGTTACTAATGTTCAGATTACATACCCCACCAGGTTCTATTCTTACCTTTTTCATTGCTGCATCTTCTATTTTGTATCTGCAAAATAGTTGTATTTCTTAATCTTGCAGTATTTATATTTAAATGTTCTCTAGAAGTCCTGTGTGTGTGGATTCTAATCTGTTTGTTTTCTAGCTTTCATAACTTTGTGATAATGTATCAGAAGGGATTTTGTAGAATTTGGTTCAAACTAGAGTAGGTCCAACCATGTTACCAGCTTACATTTTGCAAACCTTTTGTGGAAAAATAGATGTGATTGGCAATTTTAGATGCATTCATTTGCCCTTTGTCTAGATGGTTGTGCTTTTTTTCACACTCTTTTTTTTTTCCTGTATCTGTTCTTTAATCATGTTTCCTTGCATTATTCTTTCTCAATATGAAAAAAAGAACAATACCAGGCATCCTTCTATGATTTATTCCTTTGTTGAAATCTATATGCATTTTCTGCTTCTTCTATGGAAAAATGAACTTGATAGATACTTGAGAATGCCATGTTTTGGTCTAGTATACTGTATATGGGACTTTGGATGATTTGTTGAGATCTATCTGCATTTTCTGCTTCTTCTATGGAAAAAATGAACTTGATGGACACTTGAGAATGCCATATTTTTGTCTAGTATCTGGGACATTCGATAATTTGTGGGTAATATAGCCTGATGGACTAAATGGAATTTTGAATTGTGTTGGTTTTTTGCATGTTGAGGTGCTTTTAGACTCGTGGTTTGTTCCTGATACTTCTAACATATTTTGCAGTTTAAATGCACGGTTTGTGCGGCGAAGATTACGACAAATAGCTTTGAGGTAATTGTTTTACCTCTTTCTATTGCTTTCTTAATTGCTAGAGATTGGAAGATATTTCTCATGTCCAAACAGATAATAGCGGCACTCGTCCTTCAACCTGGTTTATGACATTTCTGAGGCATCATTGCTGTGTTATTGAGAATGCTCTTGTGTTTGATGTGAAAGGACAGAGTCTCTAACACAGGTTTATGCCTCGGGCAGTTTATTGATAACCATGGCTTTAAAGGCATTTAACGCCAACAGACCAATGATAGGTTTTGGAGTGTATTTGTG
Source organism: Hibiscus trionum (assembly GCA_030270665.1). Classification (NCBI taxonomy): domain Eukaryota; kingdom Viridiplantae; phylum Streptophyta; class Magnoliopsida; order Malvales; family Malvaceae; genus Hibiscus; species Hibiscus trionum. The sequence continues at coordinate 1,388,898 of BSYR01000021.1, read as the reverse complement.
TTTAATTTTATGTTTATATGTTTCTTTATATTTGTACTAGTTCCTGCAGTAAGCAGTATCATTACTAAATATGTGTTTTCAATTTTCAGGGGTACTGTTTTACACAGAAAATACTTTTATGGTTCAGTTTCATTGCTTCCACTGACTACTGCTTTTACTGTAAGTATTCGTTTTTAATTGATTCAATCATTTACTGTACAGCCTCTTTTGCGTCTTGAATTTTTCTACATTTATATTTTGTCTAATTCTCACTCAATCTACTATTCTCACAGGTTCTGCCTCTGCCTAACATCCCATTCTTTTGGGTCTTGTTTCGCACTTATTCGCATTGGCGAGCTCTCCAGGTGGATTCGATGTTCTTAGAGTTAGATACTTTTGGGTGGTTTAAAAGGGACTGTATTAGAGGGATGTGTTTACATGGATAATATTTGAAATGAACAGTTAGCATAACCTATTATAAAAGCTGCTTCTTTATAGTAAAGTTTAATTTTACAATTTCCTGCCTAACTGTGATAAGAATACAAAATCCTTTAGCGTCTTTTCACCTTGAGTTGTATATGTTACAATAATCTGTTTCAAACATGATTATATTAGCAAGATTACTTCTTTTCGCATGTGTTTACATGGCACTGCTTTCTATCATCAACCCTTTATATGTCTACGATGTGTGCATCGTCTATCATTTGCTTCCCACTTCTATTATGTTCGGCTGCATGCATGATGTTTCTTGCTTGAGGAACTGGAGAAGGTCTGTTCTGCATCTTGCTGAATTGGGGGAAAGGATCAGATGGTCGGTAGAAAGTAGTTAGTTTTTAAGCAATAGAGCATTTGATGTTACATTATGTGGATCCCTTAGTTTTTGGTGTCATTGTTGACCGTGATCATTAATTTTGAACCCCCACACTTTCTATAGTTCATTGATATACAGTATCACTTTGCAGGGAAGCGAGAAGCTCCTTCAGCTAGTCTCAGATTACTCCCAAGCTCAAAACTCAATTGTTTCAAAGAAGGGGAATGAATCTGAGCATAAAGATTCGAAATATGGAACTGATAATTTACCAGGCTTCAAATGGGTAAGCTCATATGTGCTAATCTGAAAACTATGGACATAACAGGATTATATTCTGTTACTTTGTTTATGTTTGCTTCCTTGTTCTTGCACTTCTGTTAGCATGGTTACCTCCGACTCCGAGTATGTTCTGTTTAGGTTTTCCATTTTACTTGTCATCATTTGTTAGTGTGAATAATGATATTTTCAATTAATTGGTGTTTAGCAAAGTAAAGTTGATAAACAATTAAATAATAACTCGGTTATCATGTTCTGTGCTGCGTCTTTACAAAGATTTCTCACTACCAGACACTCTTTTCTATCAAAAGAATGTCAAGACTTCATTCTTTTATTGGTTGTCAATCCAAGTAAATTTGCATACACTGTCCAATGATCCTTGAACGGTTCAGCTTGTAATTCTTCTTGGTGATGCATGGCTTAAGAGCAATGTCAATAATGTAGCCTTGATGGTAATCATTTTCGTTTTAATGTTATATTTTCAATTATCGATATAATGGAACAGGTGTTGGAGCCATCGAAGGAGTTGGAGGACCTTATTAACCGGGGACATGAAGATGGTTATCTTAGTGAACAAGCTATCTCAGATATATGCAATAGTTTTAGTTTGAACAAGAATGATGTTTTGAAGTGCAGAGATTTGGTGTAATTGACATTTCTTTCCTGTCAATAGGGGACAATACAACAATATGATGAAGAGGTACATGCACTTACCATTGAACACAGTGTAAATGCCTTTATGTTTTACGGATTATTTTTTTGGGATCGAAGATAGGAAGGATATAAATAAGGATCTAGCATGGTTAATTTTGAATACCATTTACTGTTATCATTCATATTCATATGTATAGTGCTCACTCAATTTCCATTAAGATTAACCGAGGAAGTGGATTCAGAAACAGAGCTCGCGTAGTTTTAGTCAAACGAGTATTAATTTAGTTGGCATTGTTGCTGTTTTAGACTCCTCAAGCTTGTGGATATGTAGTTTTAGGCACATAATGTTCTCTAGTGGATGCAATTATATCTCTGACAAGGAAATATTTGTGGTAATTTTCTTTTAAAGTGATATCTGCAACTTCCTGATAGGATTGATTGTCTTTTCAAAGTTCAAACTTTTTGAACAACTTTCTATAATTGTAAAGGGAACACAAAAAGTTTAACCTGTACACAATGGTGAAGGAATTTCAACTGATGGGGTTGGACTACATTGCAACATATTACAAAATGCTGGGCTGATTTGAAACTGAAGCTAAAGATACGAGAGGTGTAGTTTATTAGCTACAAAAACATTACCATAAGTTCTCGAGTCCTCGTCACTAAAACAGTCAACCTCCTACTGCATATCCATTGAAGACATGTAGTCGAGTGTTTCATCGGCGACTGCGGTATCTGTTCTCTGAGATGCACCTTGATCTGTCCCTATTGTTCTCCTACTCATGTTAGCTCGTTGTACTAGTCGGACCAGTGCTTGAACCACTTCCGACATAGGAGGTCGAAACTCAGGCTCCGGCTGTTCCAGAGAGACAATTACAAAAGATCAGTTAAATGCTACTGCAATGAAGCGTTTTACTGAGTTATTTTCTCTTTCCATATGGTTTAGAATCCGGATTTGTAAGAATAAGTTCAATCATCCATACAAATGCCACAGGCTTATTCGATATTCGATTCATTGAAGATGTAATGTAGATGAAACAAGAAAAAAGGACACAGGATGTCTGCATTCTTCAACCAAGACATTACCTGGACACAAAGCGCGATCACATCTGCAAACCGAGAGAGAGATTTAACCGGGTAAAGCCCTTTTAGCGCGGGGTCAACCATCTTAGATAGAGCATCAATATCATGCAACTGAGGTGTTGCCCATCGAACCAAAGATTGCTCTAATCTTGGCCTTGTGCTGTTAAAACACTTGCATACTGGTTAGAAATGTGATGAACAAAGTGGGATGCTAGTACATCGAAAGATGGAGTACCAAATGCTTCATAGATGATTCTTTACCTATCAAATGGCTTACGTCCGGTGAGAAGTTCCAACATAACCACTCCGAAACCATAAACATCACTCTTAAGAGAGTACTGACTAGACATTGTCACTTCGGGTGCACCGTATCCGGACATAGTAACATCATCACGATTAAATACCTGCAGACCAAATGGAGACAATTTCAGTATCAAGTCATCCTCATCCTTCGAGAAATGCCAATTAAGATGTGCAGTGCAATGCAAGAAACTGGATTAAGGACTTCCATTGGGAAAAAAGAGACAAGATGAATATAAATAGTAATATGGTGTACAAGCAGAGATAGCGGGAAAGCTCAAAAATTGACAACAAATAAAATTATTAGACGACATGGTAACGGAAAATTTACCTGATCTGCATTTGGAATAAAGGTTGCCAAGCCTGAGTCTGAGAGGTGAGGATTGAGCTCAACATCAAGTAAGATGTTTGCCGACTTGATGTTTTTATGAACAACAGACGGCGAGCAACCTTCATGCAAGTACCTGAAGAAAAACATGCAGCCATAGTTGCCCATTATCAAATTCTCGACTTAGGGGGAGGGAGAAAGGAGATGAACTGCAGATCATTTCGTTTGCAGTGATGATATAAAAATGAGATGAAATAATAGCTATTGCTGCCCATTAACAAATTATCGACTTACTCTAATGCGCGTGCAGTCCCCAGAGCAATTTTGACACGGGAGTTCCAAATCAAGGGCTTGCTGTACTCATCTGATAGATGCAGAAAGTCATGAAGTGAGCCATTTTTGTGGAACTCGTAGACAAGTAGGTGCTGTCCATGCTCTGAACAATAGCCAACCAGTTCTGTGACATTTGTGTGATGCAACTCGGAGATGTTCGAAACCATCTCTATAAAATTGTCGGACATTTCACTGGGAAGAGCTGATGAATCTATTTTCTTCACAGCAAGAACCTATGGCAGTATGAACACAAGGTACCAGCCAGGTGAGTACTGAATGGACAATTCTTAAAAATACAGCAAGTAAATGACAAACTCGGCGAAAATTTATGAACACAAAGGATGTAGCTAGAACAATAGAGGTGCATACAAGATTAAATATGATGATGAAAAGAGTATTTCTCATGATAGAGCATGTAGTAAAATTGAAGCTGCTGTACGATATTAATACACAGACCATGCTCCATTTATTTTGACATGGCTATAGATTATGCAGGAGGAAGACTCGCACCTTGTCATCATCAAATTGAGCTCGATAAACACGGCCAAAAGATCCTTCACCAAGAAAATTTTCAAAGCTGAAACTGCCTGTAGCCATCTGGAGGTCTGCTATTGAATATGATGCAACATTTTTAGGAGCTGGGACAGCTTTCTTAAAAACAATTGGCTTTTTAGAAAAATCTTCTTCATCAAATGACTTGTGATGGTCAACAGGTGGGGGTCTAAGGTTTATCGAAGGAGCTGTATCAAAGGTATTGTTGTCAACTGAAGAGGAAGGCTGCATGGAATTCATTTCTGCAACACGATTTTAAGCATGAGAGAAAAAAAAAACATAGAAGAGTATGTTTATAGCTGCAATGAAAAACAGAAAATCTCTTCATTAATAAAGATAGATTGTATGGTGGCCCTTCACCTGGCCACCATGCAGAGTTGCAGATAGACTATGAGTGTTACCTTGCACTTCATTAGAAGGAAGAGGAGAAAATTGTTGATCATCAAGCTTTTCAATATCCGAGGAACGCCTCCTGGATCTTCTCTTCACCAGAAAGAATGCTACAATAGCCCCAACAATAAGGATGGATATTACTATTCCTACTATGCCTCCACCTCCAATCCCTGATTTGCTACCCCCGCCACCAGAACCACCACCCGATGGAGAACTATTTCCGCCAGATTTGTGATTTCTATTATCTATAGGGGCAGGAGGGGTACCAGGTGGAGGCGGAGGTGCTGGCCCCAAGCTCCATAAATTACTGTCCTTCCTGTAATGAAGATTATCATATCGAAATTGCAAATAACATCAATACAAAATAGAAGTCACAGCACTTGGTAATGAAGTGAAATGCTTACTGCAAATCGATGCCTTTCAATTGATCAGGTATCCAGCCGGAAAAATGGTTATTGGAGATGTACCTGTGAGACATAGAAACGACTATCACAAAGGTCAATATTACAAGGTCATTTGTTTACAGTATAAGGAAACAAAAGACGGATATACAGGTTACCCACAGAGTGCCAAGGGGAAGATTGGCAAGGACATCGATAGTGCCCGTAAACTGGTTGTTCTGCAAGTACCTGCAAAAGGGAAAACAATATATTTATGGAAATTCCACCATATACATTTGTACCACAAAACATGTTCCCTGTTAAATACTTACATAGAGTTCATACTGGTAAGATTCTTAAAACTCCCGGGGAGATCACCGGTCAGAGAATTGAAAGAGAGATCCCTGAATCAAGGAATAAACATAACTGTTAACTTAGTCTTTCAAATAAATTAACTTAAAGGCAGGCATCTATGAAAAACAATATAATCTCAATAGTGGTAGTAAGAACATCTTACAGTGTGGAGAGGGAAGAAAGTGGTCCAAACATGTCACCCAATTGGTTCTGCAACTTGTTATGTGCAAGATTTCTGCATTACCAGAAACGGAAAAGAAAAAAGGGTGCAATAGTTAAAATGTCTACAGACCTCGTATCGGAAAATGAATATTTGGAATATTACTTACAGGTATTGAAGAGAATGCATCTGATTGATGGAATAAGGGACACTTCCGGTTAATTGATTAAATGCAAGATTTCTGCAGACAAATTAACATCATGTTCTATAAAATCCTTAAAAAGAGTAAAGAATCAGTAGACATAGGAAAGGAAGCAGATGCAAGTTCGAAACATACAATCGCTGCAAGTTCTGAGGAATGTTATATGGTATATCGCCTGCAAGATTGTTATAGCTCAAGTCCCTACAGATTTGTTCAAATATCAGTATAAAGATAACCAGATATATGTAAGAACAGAAAATAAATCCACTCTTAGAGATTAGATTTCCTACAGTTCCTTCAATGATGTCAAACTTTGAAGGCTGTAACCCATTGATCCGGAAAGTCCGAGATTTGACAGTTTACTGGAAAAAAAAGGCAAATAAAAGAATGTACTATAGTTAGCATCAGCTGGTTTAGGACAAGAATTCTTGAAAGAAGATCAGAAACAAAGAAAATTACATTTCAGTGACACGTTGGTCCGAGCAAGTAACACCTTTCCAGGACTGCCCACAAGGATCACCATTGTTAGCCATCCACCCAGTTAGCTGCGGCGGTGCGTTTAAACTGCTGAACATAACCCCTAAGGCAGAAGCTGCACATCCAACATCCCACAAGCAAGATGAGTAACACACACAAGTCTTAAATTCTTCCACTTCTCTATTCTAAACATTCACGGAAACCGATTCATCGAAATCACTCATGGTACAAGTGTGCTTCCCTGCATATGCTGTATGTTTAATAAACTTATCTTCCTAGTATTTAGATGTTTAGTAACCTTTCCAATGTTGTCATTAATGAGTAAAATGGTTGGTCAGAAATTTAGCCAAAAATACCGGAACCCCACCAAAACAGAGAAATCTGAAAACTAAATCTCAGTTTCAAGGGTCGATATTTAAGCAAAAAAGTTATGAATTTGTCCATGAATACACATCACAGAAAGCTATGAATTAAAATGACAAGTGAAATACTAAACTTTCCAATCTTATCTCCATAATCTACAAGAACCCGCCTTTAAAAAGCAAGGTGAAAACTTTATAAACAATAAAACAACACTGAAAAAGTATCCTTTTTTTTAAGAAAAAGGCAATGTAATCAAGGAAGTTCATTTCAAACCACATGCAGCTCAAAGCAGATGAACAAGAAGAAATCCAACCAAAACAGCAACACCAAAGATCACAAATAAGGCGAAAAAAGAGAGCAAAGTAACACTAACCATCTCCTTGATCTGTTGCAGCATTTGCACAATGGGGCTTAAACCCCAAAATGCAGAGTGTAAAGAGCACCAAAACCAAACCTTTTCTCCAATTCTTCACCATCTCGCTCCAAACTAGTCACTTCCCACAAACCAGAACTGATTTTGGGTTTATACTGAATTTTTTAAAAAATGAAAATTTATGGCTTTTAGCCACTAAACCAAGTAAAAGCTGGAAGACACGACTTACCAAAAGTATCCAAAACAATATTTTTACATTGCCCTTCTATGGATGTAGCATTTATTTATATATGGAAATATCAATCAAGGCACAGATTAAGTTGATATTTATAGAAAATTATGTTAATTGATGTTTTTAATTTAATAAATTTTTAATGTGTTTGTATATTTATCAATTAAATAAGCCTCTTTTTGCACACATATATATAACAAATTCCAATATTTGTAATTTGGGTTCTTTTTAATGTGATTGACAAAGTATTTATCGGTTCATAATTCTCGCGGTCTTTCAGTTTTGTGCTTAAAATTCGGTATATTAAATAAAGAAAATAAATTCGGTATAGATTCTCAAATGATGAGTAGAATGATTATGACATTTTGGAATGCGTGAGGGGCACTGCACTGTCAGGACCAAATCTGGTTTCATTTTGCACCCTACCTACCAAATTTGTTTTTGGACACAAACGCAAAATTTTATATTAAAGTTCATATATATTGTGAAACTAAAAAAATTAATGTAAAATTACGGAATTTTAAGTTTGGGATTGAATGCTCCTTTTCTAGGGAGATATGGGGGGTTGTCCTAAGGCAATTTAGAGGAGAACATAAAAATTGACTTGGCAGGCTTTTGTTTACTTTATCTGGGAAAAAAGAAATTATAGGCAATTTAGAGGAGAACATAAAAATTGTACAGATTTATTAGATTGCATTAAAACTGTTGTGTGCATTAGACTAAAGCACATGAACATTCGATCCGAAGATGTAAATAGCAGACTTTGTGTAGCTTGGGGAATTCTATAAAGAAATGGCTATTTAAGGGCATGTATAGATAGAGGTGACAAACGAGTCAATCGTTTTGGGTTCGGTTCGGGTCATTTCGGTTTTGATATTTTTGGTTCAGATTCGGTTCGGTTCAGGTTTATTGTGTTTCGGGTCATTTCGGGTCGGTTGATTTTCGGTTCGGTTGATTTCGGTTCGGTTATTTTCGGTTCAATGAGAGATTAGTCGATTTTAATCAAAATTTTTAAGTTGGTCAGATTTTTACACCCTATATATGACTTTATAAAGTCAATATATTTGACATTTTAGTGACTTGTGCGGCTGTTCATATTTTATCTTTCTTTATTTCTATTAATCGGGTCCATTCGGTTCAGGTCTATTCGATTCGAGTCCATTCGGTTCGGGTCTATTCAATTCGGGTTCATTCGGTTTAACTAAATTTGATTCAGGTTCGGTTCGGTTTATTTCGGGTTTCAGATCAAATTTCAGATCAAATTTTAGGTTGATTTTCGGTTTCGGTTCGGGTCTCGGTTAGGGTAATTCGGTTCGAGTTTTGGGTCTCGGATCAAGTTTGCCAGGTCTATATATAGATGATTTGTAGCAGCTGGTGCTTCTTAGATAAATAAAATACAATGCTTATATTAAAAAAGATAATTCAACAAAAGTATATTTTGACTAAAAACTTTGTAACCCCTAAACACAGGATAAAAATCTTTTTTCTTTTTTCGGTGACCCTATTTAGGCCTAATGATGAGTTCTCAAATATGACATATTTCATTTGTTATTTTTCTAGCTATTGGGACTTCTTGCTGCTTAATACATGCTGTTTTTGTTATATTTTGTGCAGGAACCCAATTCTGGAAATAGCAATGAAAATGGGACAATTCTGCAGTTTTTATTATAATCCTGTCATGACTGGTGTAACCCCCTAAACCCGCCTATGCGTTACGACGGATCCTAAGAAGTCACATTAGGGTCACAGGAGCGACCCACGGTAAAAGTACACATAAAACATTTTCTCTGAAAAACACATTAAATTATAACGGTAACTTTTGTGGAAAATACTCTTTCATGATATCATTTAAACTTATAACAAGATTTCAGGAAACGTTTTACAGACACTATCATGAAACGATAATGATATGCATACCCACTAACTATGTCGGTACCGTACTCCAAAAGCATCGCCGAGAGAACTCCCAACACTGATGTCAAACGTTATACCAAGATATATTCCTTTAACCTGTGATGATAAAAACAACGTGAGCTTGGAAAAGCTCAGTAATACAAAACTACCAAAAGATGTTATAAGCTCATGCAGATATATGGTATGCATAACATTTTCATGATGCTTCACGCAGTAACGGTCTTCATTTCCTTTTCGATATTTCAGGGTAACGTTATTCTTGAGAGTAACTGTACTTATTCTTTATTCAATCATCGAGAATTAGACGGTAATTATAGGCTATTAATGTACGGATGTGGAATTAGAGAGTTCGGTTCCTAGTGTGTTCCAAACGGTGTAGGTAAAACATGTACAACAACAGTATAATATACATTTTCAGTTCAAAAACATAAAGTTCAAGTAACAATACGATACGGTTTAATCTTTTATCAACCCTCATCTTAGGAACGGTACGGTACGGTATGGTAGGTATTACCCTAGCCGAAGCATAGGAACCTGTAACGGTAACGGTGAGGAATTACCCTAGCCGAAGCATAGGAACCTGTAACGGTAACGGTGAGGAATTACCCTAGCCGAAGCATAGGAACCTGTAACGGTAACGGTGAGGAATTACCCTAGCCGAAGCATAGGAACCTGTAACGGTAAAGGAATTACCAGCTGGATCAGAGCTGAACCTACGGTCACTTCATATTCTATCCCAAGTACCCCAGTAACAATTAATGCAACGGTTTGGTTAATCAATAGCTGTATTTTTAGTAATATATCATCCATATAGCATGTTGGTCATATCATGTGCATATGCATATATCAGAAATATAGTACGGTCATGTTTAATTATAAACATGTCATGTTCATGTGAGTCCAAGTATTCTATCATGTGCACATAATCGGTATTATAACATGTAACTCCGTATGCAAAAACAGTTGTGTAGACACATGGAACACACTAGGTGGAATAGTTTATTTCCTTGGAGATACTTGACATTTACGGAAGATATCATATTAACTTTTGATAGTTGTACGGATCTTTGGAACAAGGCCCCTATTAAAAGAGGGGTTTATACTAACGGTTCAAACCAGATAGTCAGGAGATGATACATCAAGATCGCTGAGAGTTTAGGCATATCATATGTGATTTAGTCATTTAAGCCTACCAGGGGCATTATGATCATTTTATCATACACAAGCATTTTGGTAATGTATACCAACAAGATGCAAACGGTAGCTCAGAAATTCTATTTACTCATCGGGTATCCAACCTAGAGGTGGAAAGCGGTCAATCGGTTCGGGTTCAGTTCGGGTCATTTCGGTTTCGGTTATTTCGGGTCTGATATTTTCGGTTCAGATTCGGTTTCGATTTTAGTTCGGTTTCGGTTCGGTTTTTTTGTTCGGGTCTATTGTGTTTCGGGTCATTTCGGGTCGGTTGATTTCGGTTCGGTTATTTTCGGTTCGGTAAACTTCAGTTCGGTTGATTTCGGTTCGGTTATTTTCGGTTCGGTAAACTTCAGTTCGGTTGATTTCGATTCGGTTATTTTCGGTTCGGTAAACTTCAGTTCGGTTGATTTCGATTCGGTTATTTTCGGTTCGGTAAACTTCAGTTTGGTTGATTTCGGTTCGGTTATTTTCGGTTCGGTAAACTTCAGTTCGGTTGATTTCGATTCGGTTATTTTCGGTTCGGTAAACTTCAGTTCGGTTGATTTCGATTCGGTTATTTTCGGTTCGGTAAACTTCAGTTCGGTTGATTTCGGTTCGGTTATTTTCGGTTCGGTAAACTTCAGTTCGGTTGATTTCGGTTCGGTTATTTTCGGTTCGGTAAACTTCAGTTCGGTTGATTTCGGTTCGGTTATTTTCGGTTCGGTAACTTCAGTTCGGTTGATTTTTCGGTGTCAGTTCGGGTATGGGTTCGGGTAATTCGGTTCGGGTTTCGGTTCTCAGGTTAAGTTTGCCAGGTCTAATCCAATCAGGCATTCAGAGATTTCTACATTATAATTTTTCACGATATCCGATACATTCGGGGCTATTTTGATTACTTTGGTCAGCGAGGGCATTTTGGGTCTTTTAACAATTATGGTTGATTCGTAATTTCCTGTCCAGGTATCTATCACATTTAAACATTTCACACTATCACTCAGAATTGGAGATTTGCTGTCACATTCGAGCATTTCGGTCTTATTTAATTTATCATACTCGTTTCTACATTTGATTTGACTTGAGCAGATTTAACAGTACTTATCATCATTTTTATGCATGCATTAACACATACCAACATGCTCATAAAGCATACAAGAGGTAGTAGTGTATTACCTTTAATCCTTGCTATATCGGTCAACCATGGTATTCCATTCGATCATTCCTGAACCCGAATGCGACGTCCTCAAAATCCCGAATACAAGGAACCTTGAATACCTTCAATCGCACAAATTAACATTTCAGTTCTTATCCGTAGAGCTCTTAACAAAATTTAACACTTTCGGGTTCAAGGTCAGATTCGGAGTCCTTCAGGTCAGAATTTTGCAAAACGGGCTTCAAAAACGGACTCAGGACGTCGAAAAACATAAAATAGGGCTTTTCAGAAAAAGTTGACTTTTTGGTCAAAGTCAACGGTCAAAGTCAACGGTCAACAGTCAAAGTCAACGGTCAAAGTCAACGATCAATGATGACGTCATGCTGACATCACTGGTTGACCGGGTCGGGTCAACGGGTCGGGTCGGGCGAACGGGTCGGTCAACCGGCTCGGTCAAACGGCTCGGCGGCTCGGTCAACCGGCTCGGTCAAACGGCTCGGCGGCTCGGTCAACCGGCTTGGTGGCTCGGTCAACCGGCTCGGTCAACCGGCTTGGTGGCTCGGTCAACCGGCTTGGTGGCTCGGTCAACCCAGACGAAGCCCACTCGCGGCCGGCGGCGCGTGGGGCGCGTGCGGTGGCTGTGGGCGGCCGTTGGCCACCAAATTTTATAGGCCGATAGTTTTCGACCTTCTGAACACGGTGGTGGCCTCGGATTTTCAAAATTCAAACTCAAAGTTCGAATACTAACCTTTTAAGTTTTCCGACGATAAACAAACACCCCCTCCAACGGTGACTCCGATGATGATGTCGTTGGTACCGGTGAACTCGACTCGACATGATGAACGAAACGATGGTGGAGGTGTCGAAAATGAACGGTCGGATCTCGGTAGATCTGAGATTGAATCTCTACCTATTTCTTTCTTTCTCACTTTCATTTTTTTCTTTCTTTTCCCCTCTGCCAACACGTTAACTTGGCAGATATATTATCCTTCAAAGAAAAAAGGTCAAATTACACTCTTAGCCATTTAATTTTTGGGGAGTTCACACTTTTGTCTTCAAACTTTATTCTGTTTTCAAATTGGTCATCAATTCCTTATAAATCAAGCTTCCCAAACCTGAATTCATTCAATTAAGTCTCAAAACTTATTATTTTGGAAATGAAAGATTAAATCTCCCAAAAATTCTTAAAATTTTACTAGCCCCATTTGAGATTGTTACAATTCTCTCCCCCTTAAAAGAAATTTCGTCCTCGAAATTTACCAGAGTTGGATCACAGCAAAACTGTAATTCCGTTTTTTTTTACCCGCTGAAACTTGTCCATCAGATTATGGTTATTCCTCGTGTCTCACAGTCGGTTATATCCTTAATCACGCGAAGTAACTTTATATTCAAATTCATCTCAGACCTGTTTATCAGAATACGGTAATTGCACCCATACGGAATCTTGTACGGTGCCAAGAAAATATTTGTCTCATAACTTTTATTTTAAACAGACTCGGTCGGGGATAGAAAACCTTTCCTACTATTACAGAGGTCACTCATACGACCCATTGCGTATTTTCTGTAATAGACATAACTCATACGAATTAACTAACGGTTTGCGGATGAACGACTGTAACTGTAGCTTAGACAAGTATTCAAGGCCCCAAAGAGAGTCTTCCAAAATCAAGATGTAAACAATAAAATTCCATAAGTATGATACACATAACGGTACATTGCGTCACTTTTCCCCAAAATGTCTTTCTTCATACTGGACAAGTATAACAAAGGTTTTAAACGAATATCTCTTACATTCATTAAAATACTCCGATAATTGTTTCCTTCGTGCATAACAGAGCCACCACATAATCTATACTTCCACCGATCTCACAGACACTTTTCTTTTAAATTCGTAATACTTTTATCAAATTTTTGTCAGAACATTCTCAATCACACTTATTATCACCGAGCTACTTTACTTGTAATCTTATATCGGTTTCCTCGTTCGATCAAACATTTATTCTTAATCTGTTTCAGATCTTCTACTTCACATGCATAAACCATCTCAGGTTCTCTATCCAGATTCAAATCCATCAATTTAATCCAATTTGTAGACAAACATTACTAATATTTCTTTCCAGTACAGATCAAGCTATTTTGGACAGAACAGTTAATTGCACTTATCACAGGAAATGATTCGACATCGGAGTCTCGGCTTGATGGAGTACGGTTAAGATCTAGGGGCATGCACAGACCAGACATCCTATGACAGACGATCGGCCGATCAACCCAGAAAGACGCAACTCTAAGCTCTGATACCACTAAATGTAACCCCCTAAACCCGCCTATGCGTTACGACGGATCCTAAGAAGTCACATTAGGGTCACAGGAGCGACCCACGGTAAAAGTACACATAAAACATTTTCTCTGAAAAACACATTAAATTATAACGGTAACTTTTGTGGAAAATACTCTTTCATGATATCATTTAAACTTATAACAAGATTTCAGGAAACGTTTTACAGACACTATCATGAAACGATAATGATATGCATACCCACTAACTATGTCGGTACCGTACTCCAAAAGCATCGCCGAGAGAACTCCCAACACTGTTGTCAAACGTTATACCAAGATATATTCCTTTAACCTGTGATGATAAAAACAACGTGAGCTTGGAAAAGCTCAGTAATACAAAACTACCAAAAGATGTTATAAGCTCATGCAGATATATGGTATGCATAACATTTTCATGATGCTTCACGCAGTAACGGTCTTCATTTCCTTTTCGATATTTCAGGGTAACGTTATTCTTGAGAGTAACTGTACTTATTCTTTATTCAATCATCGAGAATTAGACGGTAATTATAGGCTATTAATGTACGGATGTGGAATTAGAGAGTTCGGTTCCTAGTGTGTTCCAAACGGTGTAGGTAAAACATGTACAACAACAGTATAATATACATTTTCAGTTCAAAAACATAAAGTTCAAGTAACAATACGATACGGTTTAATCTTTTATCAACCCTCATCTTAGGAACGGTACGGTACGGTATGGTAGGTATTACCCTAGCCGAAGCATAGGAACCTGTAACGGTAACGGTGAGGAATTACCCTAGCCGAAGCATAGGAACCTGTAACGGTAACGGTGAGGAATTACCCTAGCCGAAGCATAGGAACCTGTAACGGTAACGGTGAGGAATTACCCTAGCCGAAGCATAGGAACCTGTAACGGTAAAGGAATTACCAGCTGGATCAGAGCTGAACCTACGGTCACTTCATATTCTATCCCAAGTACCCCAGTAACAATTAATGCAACGGTTTGGTTAATCAATAGCTGTATTTTTAGTAATATATCATCCATATAGCATGTTGGTCATATCATGTGCATATGCATATATCAGAAATATAGTACGGTCATGTTTAATTATAAACATGTCATGTTCATGTGAGTCCAAGTATTCTATCATGTGCACATAATCGGTATTATAACATGTAACTCCGTATGCAAAAACAGTTGTGTAGACACATGGAACACACTAGGTGGAATAGTTTATTTCCTTGGAGATACTTGACATTTACGGAAGATATCATATTAACTTTTGATAGTTGTACGGATCTTTGGAACAAGGCCCCTATTAAAAGAGGGGTTTATACTAACGGTTCAAACCAGATAGTCAGGAGATGATACATCAAGATCGCTGAGAGTTTAGGCATATCATATGTGATTTAGTCATTTAAGCCTACCAGGGGCATTATGATCATTTTATCATACACAAACATTTTGGTAATGTATACCAACAAGATGCAAACGGTAGCTCAGAAATTCTATTTACTCATCGGGTATCCAACCTAGAGGTGGAAAGCGGTCAATCGGTTCGGGTTCAGTTCGGGTCATTTCGGTTTCGGTTATTTCGGGTCTGATATTTTCGGTTCAGATTCGGTTTCGATTTTAGTTCGGTTTCGGTTCGGTTTTTTTGTTCGGGTCTATTGTGTTTCGGGTCATTTCGGGTCGGTTGATTTCGGTTCGGTTATTTTCGGTTCGGTAAACTTCAGTTCGGTTGATTTCGGTTCGGTTATTTTCGGTTCGGTAAACTTCAGTTCGGTTGATTTCGATTCGGTTATTTTCGGTTCGGTAAACTTCAGTTCGGTTGATTTCGATTCGGTTATTTTCGGTTCGGTAAACTTCAGTTTGGTTGATTTCGGTTCGGTTATTTTCGGTTCGGTAAACTTCAGTTCGGTTGATTTCGATTCGGTTATTTTCGGTTCGGTAAACTTCAGTTCGGTTGATTTCGATTCGGTTATTTTCGGTTCGGTAAACTTCAGTTCGGTTGATTTCGGTTCGGTTATTTTCGGTTCGGTAAACTTCAGTTCGGTTGATTTCGGTTCGGTTATTTTCGGTTCGGTAAACTTCAGTTCGGTTGATTTCGGTTCGGTTATTTTCGGTTCGGTAACTTCAGTTCGGTTGATTTTTCGGTGTCAGTTCGGGTATGGGTTCGGGTAATTCGGTTCGGGTTTCGGTTCTCAGGTTAAGTTTGCCAGGTCTAATCCAATCAGGCATTCAGAGATTTCTACATTATAATTTTTCACGATATCCGATACATTCGGGGCTATTTTGATTACTTTGGTCAGCGAGGGCATTTTGGGTCTTTTAACAATTATGGTTGATTCGTAATTTCCTGTCCAGGTATCTATCACATTTAAACATTTCACACTATCACTCAGAATTGGAGATTTGCTGTCACATTCGAGCATTTCGGTCTTATTTAATTTATCATACTCGTTTCTACATTTGATTTGACTTGAGCAGATTTAACAGTACTTATCATCATTTTTATGCATGCATTAACACATACCAACATGCTCATAAAGCATACAAGAGGTAGTAGTGTATTACCTTTAATCCTTGCTATATCGGTCAACCATGGTATTCCATTCGATCATTCCTGAACCCGAATGCGACGTCCTCAAAATCCCGAATACAAGGAACCTTGAATACCTTCAATCGCACAAATTAACATTTCAGTTCTTATCCGTAGAGCTCTTAACAAAATTTAACACTTTCGGGTTCAAGGTCAGATTCGGAGTCCTTCAGGTCAGAATTTTGCAAAACGGGCTTCAAAAACGGACTCAGGACGTCGAAAAACATAAAATAGGGCTTTTCAGAAAAAGTTGACTTTTTGGTCAAAGTCAACGGTCAAAGTCAACGGTCAACAGTCAAAGTCAACGGTCAAAGTCAACGATCAATGATGACGTCATGCTGACATCACTGGTTGACCGGGTCGGGTCAACGGGTCGGGTCGGGCGAACGGGTCGGTCAACCGGCTCGGTCAAACGGCTCGGCGGCTCGGTCAACCGGCTCGGTCAAACGGCTCGGCGGCTCGGTCAACCGGCTCGGTCAAACGGCTCGGCGGCTCGGTCAACCGGCTTGGTGGCTCGGTCAACCGGCTCGGTCAACCGGCTTGGTGGCTCGGTCAACCGGCTTGGTGGCTCGGTCAACCCAGACGAAGCCCACTCGCGGCCGGCGGCGCGTGGGGCGCGTGCGGTGGCTGTGGGCGGCCGTTGGCCACCAAATTTTATAGGCCGATAGTTTTCGACCTTCTGAACACGGTGGTGGCCTCGGATTTTCAAAATTCAAACTCAAAGTTCGAATACTAACCTTTTAAGTTTTCCGACGATAAACAAACACCCCCTCCAACGGTGACTCCGATGATGATGTCGTTGGTACCGGTGAACTCGACTCGACATGATGAACGAAACGATGGTGGAGGTGTCGAAAATGAACGGTCGGATCTCGGTAGATCTGAGATTGAATCTCTACCTATTTCTTTCTTTCTCACTTTCATTTTTTTCTTTCTTTTCCCCTCTGCCAACACGTTAACTTGGCAGATATATTATCCTTCAAAGAAAAAAGGTCAAATTACACTCTTAGCCATTTAATTTTTGGGGAGTTCACACTTTTGTCTTCAAACTTTATTCTGTTTTCAAATTGGTCATCAATTCCTTATAAATCAAGCTTCCCAAACCTGAATTCATTCAATTAAGTCTCAAAACTTATTATTTTGGAAATGAAAGATTAAATCTCCCAAAAATTCTTAAAATTTTACTAGCCCCATTTGAGATTGTTACAACTGGCATCATGGGCACGACACCGTGCACGACGCGTCTGACGTGGCAGTGACGTGGCAATGACGTGGAGACTTCTAGAAGCTTCTGGAACGTTCTGGAAGATGTTATCAGCTTATCCGATTAGATTCCTGCATTTGAATTTTAAAACATTTTGAATTGTTTTATCTTTTGTTTATTATTTTAAATTATTTCATCACTTTATCTTTGTAAATTTAAGCCTATAAATACCACCCTTGGTAAAGGCTTAGATCCATCGTTTTTACCTTTGTAAACATTTTTAGTTTTAATTCAAGTTCTTTTTCTTTATTTTCTTGTTTCATTTATTTTATGTTATTTAATTATTTTTTCAAAACCAAGTTAAGCATGATAATCAATATCATGCTTAGCTAAATTTCTTGAGCCAAGAGCTAGCTAAATCAATTCTAATCGTGAGAATTGAACATTGCCTAAATTCCTTCGGGAATACATTTTTATCTTTCGGTTTAGATAGTTTGGCAATCGGCCTTACTAAAGTTTTTAATCGTTTTTCGAATCAAAAAGAGCTCGTTGATCTGGAATCGTTTAAAAACATAGTTGGGAGGAAGGATCGGCCTGTGGCAATTTCGACTTCCTGTGAACACTCTTAGCGGCGGTCCGCTAAGGAAAGATAAAATCAGAAGCGATTCTTTTTTAAGACAATTTCTGAGTCGGGCTTTTCCTGCTTTCAAAACTAAACACTTTAACGGCGATAGACGTGGCTAATTTGTTTAAGAATCAACCTTCGAAGATAGTCTTGGGAGGATTGGTTACCCGAGAGAGAAGCAAGTTGCGACGGGTTGGGCCTCGCAGACTGTAACCGACATGATCCCCGGAGTAAAAATCTATTTCAATGATCGAAGGAATTGACAAGGCTAGCTCGAGGCTATTTCACATACTTGGTTTTCCTTATTTTTAATTTGTGCATTTTATTTCATTACTTCATCCAATATCAAATCACTCCCCCACTTTATTTAATTATTCTGCAGATATTCCTGGAAGTAGTAATCGAAGCAATCTTCAGTCAATAAATTCAGCTAATCTCCCTGCGGATCGACCCTCTCTCCCTATACTTGTTCAATTTATTTATTTATTTATTGTTGAAAGAGGATTAATTTATATTTATTTTGACCGGTTAACGACGACTTGTCACCTAACACTAAAAAATATTATAAAATTAAATTTCAAGCCCTAACCTTAAATTTTAAATCCTAAACCCTACAGCCTATACCCTAAAAAATACACTATACCCTAAATTCCATAAATCCTAACCTAAATTTCTAAATCTTAAACCTAATTTTAAGTATAGAGCATAAGTAGAGGCACCGAAAAAGGCAGAGGATTCCCATCCCTAAACAATCCCTAAATCCTAGAATTTAAGTTGAATAACATTTGCTTTGTGTTCATATATATTGTTCTAATTCAAACCCTTTGTTTATGCACTCACGTGCGGTGGTGGGTCGTTGTTCGATAAATTTCGAGTGTATTCTAGTACACACGGAAACACGCAGTAGATTTTTTCTTCGATCGGACACAAACTTCATAATAATAATAATAATAATAATAATAATAATAATAATAATAATATTAAATGAAAACCAACGAGTTGCTCCAAGTGATAAGCAATTTTGTTTTGCTTAAGCAAATATCGGGTTTGAAGCCTTATGCATACAAAATATTCTCGTTAAGAGATTTATCTACCAAAATCAAGTTTACGACACAAGTCGATTCAGATTAATCAGGATAAAAATCCGGAGAAACGTGAGAAAAAAAAATTAAACGTAGTAAAATCATGTGAACAACCTAGAATTTGATTGGCAAGATCTTTTGGGTCATAACCTATGGATTAATCAAGCTGATGTATTTGGATTTTAATCTTAGCAACTTAAACAATATTAGGTTTTCAAGTTCTTTTTGTTCTTCAATGGCAGTGTTCTCCTCCGCCGGCAACAATAAGAATATGTTGTTTGAGTGTTGTGTCAGTATGATCACCTAACTGGTTTGAGTTTCTAAGGAGTTAGAATTTCTTTGACTATTTCTTGAATTTGGGCGGTTATTTTCTAATACTTTCATGTCATACTCTTTTCCTCCAATCTTAATTTTATGGAGGTTTTTAATGAGGCGTATGTTTGTATTTTTATATAATTTTGAATAAAAATATAAACGAGAGAGAATTTAATATTAATATTTTAAATTAAAGATTGAAAAATACCAGAAAATAAAAAGATGAATGAGCTATTTAACTCAAATTTTAACTTTGTTTTGAAATATAGTTAATCGAGCCCTTAAGAATTTTAATATTTATAAAGTCGTTAAAAATTAATTATGTGCAGCAACGTATAGCGTTAATAATGTATAACAGTGTGTTCTTCATTTTAGAATTTTTCTTATACAAAATATAAAATTATTAGGATTCAACACAAACACACGTGCGGGGATTAAAATAAAAACTCATTGTAAGTAGGGGTGGGAATTGTCGGGTACCCGAGATTCGGGTACCCGGAAAATCGGGTACCCGGTTCATCCGGGTACCTCATTAAACGGCCCGTGTCCCGGCCCATTATATCCGGGTACCCGTAAAATTCGGCTACCGGGTACCCGGTTCCTTTTTTTTATTTTAAAATTAAAAAAAATCACATGTTAAACACAAAAATATTTAAAAAAAAAATAAATTTTAAAACTTAAAAGAATATAATACAAACATAGAAAAAATATAGGGATTTAAACTTAATTTTAGAGTGAAAATATTAAGAAACATAAAATAAAAATATAATTTTAAATATAAAATATATATAATAAATTTTATCGGGTCGGGTCGGGTACCCGGTAAGGGAAAATTTTTGGCCCGTGTCCCGGGAAATTTGCCGGGTCGGGTACCCGGCCCGGTCGGGTAATTTTTTTCTGGGAATTACCCGGTAATTTTGTTTCGGGTCGTCGGGTTTTCGGGTCGGGTCAATTGGGTCGGGTATTTTCTCCCACCCCTAATTGTAAGTATTAGTAAATTAAGTTTAGTCACCGCTCATCATCCCTAATTCTCTAGCTCTCTGCTACTGCTCATTTTTTTTTCACTGCCAACTGCAACTTTTCTTTTTCTTCTTTGATTGGTGGTCGACAATTAATTTTAGTATTGGCGGTTGACCACCAAATTTATTATTTTTTTTGTTTTTTTTAATTTTTTTATATTTTAATAAGAATCTCTATCTTTGTGGCACGCATTTTCTCTGTCCTTGTGACACGCGTTTCCTCTGTCCTTGTGACATGCTTTTCTTTATTTTGTGGTTCGTTTCATATGTCCTTGTGGCATGACTCAGCATACCTTAGCGGTCGTTTGTTGCTCGCACAGAGATTTTAACGGCGCTAGTTTCTAATTATAATTTTGTTGGTAGTCATGGAAAGTTAGGTCATCACTCAGTTGATAGTTTTTTGCGATGTAATCAGTCATGGGTAGCGGGACATTCTGCTTGATAGTTTGGGTCCCTCACCAATCTTTTTTCACCTGTTATGCGTCTCGATTGGATAGAGATAAGGAGATTCAGGAAATTTTCTGAATTTTGATGGTATGCTTTTTTCTATGGAAGTATTTACTTTTTTTTTTGTTTTTGGGTTGTATGAAATTTTAGTAAATTAGTCTTATTATTCTCTTTCTTAAATACATTATAATTGTGATATTTTTTATAGTTTTAATAAAAATTCAGTGAATATTATAAAAAAAAATTATTGTATATTTTATACGGTGAAAAACAAAATAAATAAACAAAGCCGGGATTCTAAAATATCAAAGCTTATTAGGGACGGGTGTATTTTACGGAAAACTATTCCGTACACATTATGGGTAGTGTTTAAGACTACATTAATCTTTTTGTTTTAAAAGTTAGAGACCTAATAGTTTAATTTGTAAAGTTTAAGTTTAAACGTTTATAGTTAGAATCTAAACTTTAAATTTTAAGGTTAGATATTTAAATTTTAAAATGTGTATACGTAATTTGTGTAATTTTTTTACACAACTATATTTAAAAAATTACCCATATTGTATACGGTGAAAAACAAAATAAATAAACAAATATGGGTTTATGCATTTTTAATTAACATTTTAACAAATGAGAGTTAAACACTTAAACTTCTAACCTTTTGGATCAATGTTCGAAAACTATATACCATTTAAACGTATACTTCTATCAAATACTTTTATATTTATGAAGTGGATTATTATCCGTTCAAAAAAATAAAGTGGATTATTATCCCATACAGTAGAAATATTTTGTTTCTACAAGCGTCTTAATTGTATGGTTAGAGTTTTAGTTTGGGGTTTAAAATTTAGGAGTTTTATTGTAGGGATTCAGAATTTAGGGTTTAAGGTTTAAGTTTAGGTTTTAGGGTAATATAATTAGAGATTTAGGTTTAAACCAATAAACCTTAAATTTTAATCCTAAACTCAAAATTCTATCAATAACCCCTAAATTCAAACCTAATACACATAAACTCATAGACCCTAAATGACATCCCTAAACCCTAAAACGAAGGCCTAACTGCTCGGACCGATTGAACTTGTAACTCGGAGACTTCACCGGTTTTGATATGGATTCGAGATTTTAATATTTCATCATAACACTTTGATTTAAATTGTAACACCTTGTTTTTTTTTCTTGGATATAAAAAAAATAAAGAAGAGGAATTAAGGTCACTGGGGTTTGAACCCGTGACCCTTGAATGGAAAGTTGGGTTTACCACTGAGCCGAAGAGTTCTTTTGGTCTAGCTTTACACCAAGTTAATTATTAGTGTGTCTAATAATAATTATTATCAGATAATAAAAATAAAGAAGTTTTCCCCTACCATTCATTTTCTTTTGTCTATTCGAGAACCATGAGCCAGAGAGTTCTAATTTTTTTTCCCCAGCCACCATCGTTCACCGTGGCGATCTAGGCCACTGTCGAGCCGTGGCATTCACCGTCACTACCGATGGCTTCCTCGTCGAACCCCGACCAAAAGCCCCTTAACCACGCGCCGGCTACCCTCCCCGATCACCGTGAATCGCCATTCAAAGTTTCGTCGGAACCTTAGGGTTCCAGCTTTGATTCCGGCCGTTCCTGGTGTCCGACCGTCGCGCCGATCTCGCCAGCGTGCTCGGCGTGATGTGGAGACCAAAACCCAACCGGTGGATCGTCCGTTCGACACCGGTAGCAGCTTCGCCGGAGAAGCCAAACGCCACCTGTTTTATGCGTTTTCCGGCCGATCCACCGCCGATCTTGGCTCACCGTGGGCACGACTGAAATCCATGTGTCCGGATCTACAAAGCCCGAGCCTGCCGCCTCCGTTCGCCGCCGATAAGCCCTTCGTCGGAGCTTCGACAGATTCGAGACCCATATTGCATTTTCGGTGAAATCGAGCAATTTCGAGCCTCCGGCGAGTTTTCCGACCACCGTCCGGCGACCAGATCTGGTTAGGGTGAGTTGACCGGTTTAACTACGTTTTGAGGGTTCGAACCGGTCTGAACCGGTCTGAACCGGTCCAACCCGGTCTGAGCCCAAGCCCAGTTTGGTCCGATCAAACCGGCCCAAGTCCAGTAGTAAACCAAGCCCATTGACCGACCCGGTTGACCGACCCGACCCGGTTGACCGACCCGACCCGGTTGACCGACCCGTCCGACCCGTCTGACCCGACCCGACCCGTCAACCCAAGTCAACTCGTCCGAGTCAGCCCGAGTCAACTCAGTTGACTGCTGACGTCATGCTGACGTCAGCATTGACCCTGACCCCGTTGACCGTTGACTTTGACTTTGACCAAAAAGTCAAATTTTCCGAAAAGCCCTATTTTATGTTTTTCGATGTCCTGAGTCCGATTTTGAAGCCCGTTTTGTAAAATTCTGACCCGAAGGCCTCCGAATTTGACCTTGAACCCGAAAGTGTTTAATTTTGTTAAGAGCTCTATGGATAAGAACTGAAATGTTAATTTGTGTATTTGAAGGTATGCAAGTATCTCGGTATTCGAAAATGTCATGGGACATCCAGTCTGGATTCTAATGCGATCGAATGTAGTATCATGAGTCAACCGGTATAACTCGGAACTAAGGTAATACATTACTACCCCTTGTATGCTTTATGTACATGTTGATACCTGGTTAAAGCATGCATGCTTATGATAAGTGTTTTGTGAAATCTGCTTAAGCTGAATTCGATACGAAAAATAAGTATGAGATGTTGGATATGAAATTACGAAAATGCCCTTGGAGCATAAGTATGACTAAACTACCCATCTGATAAAGGGAATGACCTAAAATCTGCATTCGACCTGATTATGCAATTTACACTACCCCAGATGTATGTTTTAATGGTAAGACTTCAGTATCATTATGCAATACATGTGATACAAACTCGGATAATCCCTCAAACTCTGTATAACACTTGAATGAGAATTCTCTGGAAATATTGTTGAAATTATAAGTCGATCCTTATGACAGTGATGCGTGAATTAAATGAGAATGATCGTAATGACCAAAAAGACGGTAATGCCCTCGAGCACCGTAATGTCTGATTAATTTGAATGACGTTATACCCTCAAGTTCTGTATTGAATGAATCGTCTGTAAAGGGGCGGAGAGTTATGACGACTTAGTCTCGTTTGAATATGTGAATGATGAAGGTACTGAATGGTAATTCAGAAAGAAATGGTGGATTTATTCCAATTTCCAAAATGACTGAAAGGCACTCTTGAGCTAAATATGCAGATATGCATTTGATGAAATTCTGAGATTTTAATAAGACTTTAAGGGCTAAAGCGCCCCTAAGTGTTAGGAATCACACTCACGTACGATAATCACTCCTGATATTAAAATAAGGTTGGAAGTTTTCTGCACAGAATATGAGTTCGACTACACTGCGGCAAGTCTGGTGGTGAAATACGAAAGCAACCGTTCAGATATACTTTACAGCCAGATACATTAGAAGGGTTGGTTAGAAATGCAAGGTTGAGGTATGATAGTTCGAATGATTTTGGAGGCTCGATAAACTTCTGGAAACATTAAATATTGTGAATCGTCATATCCTCATTAATGGGCTAAATTACGAAAATCATCCCTGATAGTTAAATGACCAAGATGCCCTCGTTGGCCCAAGTAATCAAAATAGCCTTCAGTGTATCCGATACCGTGAATAATCTTGACATAGAAATCTCTGAATGCCTGGTTGGAAATTTGATGAGCAAACAAAATTTCCGAGCCACTGTTTATGCCTTGTTGGTATAAATTACTAAAATTTCCGGGTATGATAAAATGACCATAATACCCTTGTAAGCCTAAATGGCTGAATCACTCAAGATATGCCAAAGCTCTGAAAGATCTTGATATATCATCTCCTGAATATTTGGGTTAAGCAGTTAGTATGAACCCCTTCTAATAGGGGCCACGTTTCAGAAATCCGTTCAAATCGTCACAAGTTCAATATGTCTTATTCCGTATATGCTAAACATCTCTGAAAAATGATCTGTTCCATCTAGTGTGTTCCATGTTTGTACTTTATTCTGTTGAATGAACTGCATGACATTCTATGCCTACTTGATAGTATGATATGTTAGCTTGATATATGATGGAACAATCTGCTTGCATAATGTATACTGAAATGTCTGCTCTGCTTAATAGTATGCCCATTTATTTGTCACATATGTTCTGTTAATCATGTCTGGAATCTGAACTCTGATTTCTGTCTGGGGTATACTGTTGGGTTATGATATGAAGTCTCTGTCGGTACAGCCCTGATCCAGCTGTTAAATCCTTATGGACTCAAGGTCTCCCCTTGAGTGGCACCTACGCCCATCGGGCCTAGGGTAAGTCCTTATGGACCTAAGGCACCCCCTTAGGTGGCACCTACGCCCATCGGGCCTAGGGTAAGTCCTTATGGACTCAAGGTCTCCCCTTGAGTGGCACCTATGCCCATCGGGCTTAGGGTAAGTCCTTATGGACCTAAGGCATCCCCTTAGGTGGCACCTACGCCCATCGGGCCTAGGGTAAGTCCTTATGGATGCAGTTCTGGGGGACTGCATATTGGTGTAAGGTTGGAGGGTATTTCTTGTAAACTTCAGTATGAACATTGGACATTTGCATTTAATCTGTTACGTGCTCATATGATATAATGTTAGATACTTATGTATGTTGAACTGTACTTATGCATGTTGATCTGTACTTATGCATGTTAATCTGTACTTATTGGAACACACTAGACGCCAAACTCTCTGATTCCTACCTCGTATATTATCAGCCTATATAATTTTCGTTTAATCCTCAAGGTCTGATTAAAGAACACATTAGGTGTTAAACTCCTTGTTCTCATCTTCTCAATCTGCAAGATTGTAATATTCTCGTCTGTTACTCGATGAGTGAATAAAGAACAAGTGTCGTTATTCTCAAGTATAACGTTACCCTGAAATAACGTAAAGAGAAAAGAGAACTGTCACTTCTTGGATCATCATGAAAATGTTATGCTTACCATATGTCTGCATGAACGTATAGCATCTTTTGGTAGTTCTGTATTACTGAGCTTTCCCAAGCTCATGGTTTTTTTTACCATCTCAGGATAAAAGATCAGACAAGTTGCACCTATCAACGTCGGTATGGGAGTTTCTTCGGCTCGTCAGGGAGTATGGTATCTGTGTAACTAGGGGTGTAACAAAAAAAAAAAAAAAATAATGATTATTTTTTTTCTCAACCACCTTATCTCCCCAACCACTCCACTAAATTTTTTTCCCCCCTCAATTATTTTCTCCACTCCTTATCTCCCCCTTGCTCCATTTCGGCAGAACCAAAAACATTTCCCCCCAAAATTCCTTGTTTAGTTTTCATTCAAGAAAACTCTCTCAATTTCATCTAAATCAATATTTGCTCTCAAACGTCAATCGTTGTTCCGTTCCGTTCACCGTGACTATCATACGAACCGTCTCGACGTTCCGGTCAGAACGCCCCTAACCACGTGTCAAACCGCCGCTCCGTTGTCGTTAATTTTGCCGTTGAAGGTTTCGAACAAATCGAGTTTTTTTTTCAAAATCGGTGATAATTCGGTAAGCTTTCGACTTAAAAATCAGTTTGGGGGGTTATATATTCGAATGGGGAAATTCTGTATTTTTTTCTGATTTTTGCTCCGCCGTCCACGGTGGCGCGTGGGCCCCACGCGCCGTCCGGAGCCGCGCGTGGGCTTCACGCGCCGTTCCCGGTCACCATATATGGTGGCAGTGGACCGGCCGGTTCAGACCGGTCTGGTCTCGAACCGAGCCGCCCTAACCGGACCGACCCAGTCAGCATGACGTCACCGACCCGACCCGACCCGTTGACCGACCCGTTGACCCGACCCGTTGACCGACCCGGTCAACAGTGACGTCAGCATGACGTCAGCGACCCGACCCGTTGACCGACCCGGTCAACAGTGACGTCAGCATGACGTCAGCGACCCGACCCGTTGACCGATCCGACCCGTTGACTGACCCGTTGACCCAAACCGGTCAACAGTGACGTCAGCATGACGTCAGCGTTGACTTTGACCGTTGACTTTGACCGTTGACCGTTGACCAAAAAGTCAAATTTTCCGAAAAGTCCTATTTTATGTTTTTCGACGTCCTGAGTCCGATTTTGAAGCCCGTTTTGCAAAATTCTGACCCGAAGGCCTCCGAATCTGACCTTAAACCCAAATCATGCTTAAGTACTTAATTTTCCATTCAGATATCAGTAAATTAATTAAGTGCCTAAACTAGTATTTTAATGGTGTAAAGGTGCCCGAGACTCGTATAACCACTCACCAGCTCAGCCTAGCTCCTCTCGACCCGCTCACCCTCACACTTCAGGGGATATCAGTATGAAATTAAATCCTGTGTATAAGAATAAGTTTAACTCTTATTCCACGTTATGACATTATTCTTTCTTGATCTAGGATCTGACCCCGTATCTGAGCGTACTGAGGCAGGTGCCCGATAGACCCTTATCCGATCAGCTTTGAGGTGTGTTCTATGTGTGCTACATTCTGTTTAAATGGATTGTATGATGATTTGATCATGAATGATATTGTGCATGTTTGCTCAGTTGTTTACATGTTATATGATTGCTTGACCTATGATAGTACATTCTGTTTGAATAATGAATACTTAAATGTCTGCTCTGCATTATTATACCCATTTATCAGTCAAAAGCATGAATTCTTCCGTTTCTGATGTTATGAATAAAATATTTGTCACATATATTCTGTTACCCATGTTTGGAAATCTGAACACTGATTCTGTCTGGGGTATACTGTTGGGTTATGATATGAAGTCTCTGCCGGTACAGTCCTGATCAAGCTGGTAAATCCTTATGGACCTAAGGTCTTCCCTTAGGTGGCTCCTATGCCCATTGGGCCTAGGGTAAGTCCTTATGGACTCAAGGTCTCCCCTTGAGTGGCACCTATGCCCATCGGGCTTAGGGTAAGTCCTTATGGACCTAAGGCATCCCCTTAGGTGGCACCTATGCCCATCGGGCCTAGGGTAAGTCCCTATGGATGCAGTTCTGGGGGACTGCATTTGGTGTAAGGTTGGAGGGTAGTCACTAGTAAGCGCATACATGCATCTAAGTATTTGTATTGATCTATTATGTGTTCTTATGATCTGAATGTTTTGTAAACATTGCCTGTTTGATCTGCACTTTTGGAACACACTGAGCTCCCTAGCTTATGTTTTTCTCTCCTCCCCCTTTCAGATACTTGATAGTCTACTCCTCTTAGACCCGGCAACTGGAGAATCGACACATTTAGCTCTAAATATTGTAATAATCTTATCTTCCAAACTGTCTATATTTTGTGTGACTATTAATTATGTTTTGATATTTTGACTATGGTAAATTACAAGGGTTTGATCTTCGGATGAGACTGCCTTGAGTAGGGTTAAACTCATAAGTGAGCCCGAATAGTTACATTTGATTTATGATTTCAAAGGTTTAACCATATGTTTATTTAAAATCTTATCGTGGGTCATTCTAGTGACCATAATGTGACTTCCTAGGATCCGTCGAAACGCATAGGCGGGTCTAGGGGGTTACATTTAGTGGTATCAGAGCCTTTGGTTTCAAAACCTCGGACTGTTAATGAGTCCATTTTACGCAATGTTTTTAAAAAAAAAAAAATCAAAAAGGTATTTTGAAATGAGATAAGTCACCCAAATTTTTGTCTGCTTAATTGTGTTCGATTCTCCATTGCTATAAACTGACCTTAAGTTTAATCCTTGTAGAAGTCTTCTGCTATGAGTACTGAAAGAGGTCGTCGACCCATTCGGAGACGCGGTAGACCTGTTCGGTTTGCCGACGCGATAGATGATCCGGTGGTCGAGCCACCTACTCCGACTCCTGTCCCTAGTCCTCCTGAGACTTCCTTACCATCTGGCCCTCCTATAGCTCCTCGGTCTGCCCCTGAGATTGATGTGTCTACTCCAGTTAGAGGAGCACCATCTTCTTCTGAGCCTCCCACATCTATTACTGACGAAGCCCTTAGTATGCAGCTTTTGCAGTTGATTTCTGGTGCGGTTAGAGCAACTGGTATTATCCCTGAAGTTCCCATCTCTCAGACCTTGATCACAAATGGGGCGAGAACTTTTGATGGCCCTACTAGTGGAGCCCCGACTGAGGCAGAGGAATGGCTTCATGATCTGGAGAGGCGTATGGATTCTTTGGGTCTTGAGTCATCCAAGAGATATGTGGGAGCCGTTTCTATGTTGTATGGGAATGCTCGTACGTGGTGGGAATCTGTGGTTAGTAGTGTTCCTGCGGCCCGTCTGTCTTGGGAGTTTTTCAAGGAGCGTTTCAAGAGTCGCTTTGTTGGTGAGCGTTACATGAGGCAGATGCAAGAAAAATTCAGAACCTTGACTCAGGGAGATCTGTCTGTATCCGAATATGAGACAGAATTCTTGAGCTTGCTCAGATTTGGGGCTAGCTTAGTGCCTACTGAGAAGGAAAAATGCCGTAAATTTGTGATGGGACTGAGATACGAGTTATGTGTACATGTTGTTGGTCATCTGGATAAGGACTTCGACACTTTAGTTGAGAAAGCTAAAGATCTGGAAGATGTAGAGCTAGCAGTTACTGGTGGAGGTAGAGCTGACCGGGAGTGGTCTAAGAGGCCTCCTAAGCCCGAATCTTCCTCACGTCAAGGAAAGAGAAATCGCACTGCTAGTCATCAGAGAGGTAATTTTGGATCCAGACCTAATGCTTCTTCGACCCCGGTTTCTAGTAGAGGTGATTCGTCTGGTTTCAACCCTATGCCCCTTTGTGTGCATTGTGACAAGCGACATGGGGGCGAGTGTAGAAGGAAGACCGGTGCATGTTTTCGATGTGGGTCCGGAGATCATTTTCTGAAGAATTGTCCTGTCCCATCTTCCGCACCTCGAGCATCTTTCCAGACCCCAACACGCTCACAGACATCTGTACAGACTCCAGCCAAGGGTCGTAGTCAGGGAAGACCTTCTTCATCTGCTGCTAGGACTGACACCAGAGCTCGATCAAATCAGAGTGGAGGACCAGCATTATCTGATGCTAGACAGCCGGCAATGATGTATGCCTCCAGACGTCGGGATGACAGAGACGAGCCAGATGTTCTTGCAGGTACCTTTACCATTTATTCTGTTCCATACTTTGCATTACTCGATAGTGGATCCACCCACTCCTATATTTCAAGATCTGTATCCCGAAACCTTCAGCTTCCTTTTGAAGCCACTGTAAGTGATGTCACAGTCATGAGCCCAGTGGGACAGTCAGTGATTGTGGACAAAGTACTTAGGAGGTGTCCTCTTGAAGTTCAAGGAGAAATTTTCCTGGCCGATCTTTTGGAACTTCCGTTAGAGGAGTTTGATCTGATTTTGGGTATGGATTGGCTATTGGAACATCGGGTCAGTTTGGATTGTGAGTCAAAAAAGGCTACCTTGAAGACTTCAGATGACCGATCCGTAATCTTAGTCGGAGAGCGTCGAGGCTACTTGTCCAATGTAGTATCCTCTCTAACTGCTGATAGGATGATCCGGAAAGGATATGAAACTTTCATTGCCTGTTTCTTGAACACGAAGGGCTCTTTATCTAAGATCGAGGACATTCGCACTGTTAGCGAGTTTCCTGATGTTTTCCCAGAAGAATTGCCCGGGCTACCACCAGACAGGGATGTTGAGTTTGAAATCGAGACTTATCCAGGGTCTGCGCCTGTGTCCATGAGTCCCTATCGTATGGCCCCTAAAGAGCTTAAAGAATTAAAAATTCAGTTACAAGAGCTTCTTGACCGAGGCTTTATCCGACCCAGCTCTTCACCTTGGGGAGCTCCTGTTCTCTTCGTGAAGAAGAAGGATGGTACACTTCGTTTGTGTATTGATTACAGAAAGCTGAATAAGTTGACTGTGAAGAACAAATACCCATTACCCAGGATTGATGACCTATTTGATCAATTTCGGGGAGAAACTGTTTTCTCGAAGATTGATCTTCGATCTGGGTATTATCAATTGAAAATAAAAGATTCTGATGTTGCTAAGACGGCCATTCGTACCAGATACGGGCATTACGAGTTTTTGGTGATGCCGTTTGGTCTGACAAATGCTCCTGCAGCTTTTATGGACATGATGAATCGTGTGTTCCAGCCCTTTATAGACCAGTTTGTTGTGGTTTTCATCGACGATATTTTGGTCTATTCACGGACAGAAACAGAGCATGTCAAGCACTTGAGGACTGTGCTACAAACCCTGAGACAGAATCGTTTGTATGCTAAGCTGAGCAAATGTGAATTTTGGCTCAAAGAAGTGACATTTCTGGGTCATGTGGTATCTGCTCGAGGCATTCAGGTTGATCCAAGTAAAATCGAAGCCATCACCGATTGGAAGCAACCTAAAAATGTCTCTGAGATCCGTAGTTTTTTGGGTTTGGCTGGCTACTACCGACGCTTTGTCGAGGGCTTCTCCATCATAGCCACTCCTCTGACAAAGTTATTAAGGAAGAATGTCCCTTATATTTGGTCTGATGCCCAGCAAGCTAGTTTTGAGAAACTCAAGGCAGCTCTGACCCAAGCCCCGGTTCTTATACAACCTGAGTCAGGAAAGGACTTCTCAGTATACAGTGATGCTTCACATTTCGGGCTTGGTTGTGTACTGATGCAGGAAGGGAAGGTTATCGCTTATGCGTCGCGTCAATTACGACCACATGAGTGTAATTATCCAACCCATGACCTCGAGTTAGCTGCTGTGATCTTTGCCTTGAAAATTTGGAGGCACTATCTTTACGGAGAAAAGTGCTATATTTACACAGATCACAAGAGTCTAAAGTACATCCTCACTCAGAAAGAACTCAATCTTAGACAACGTCGTTGGATTGAGCTTCTTAAAGACTATGACTGTGTGATTGAGTATCACCCAGGAAAGGCGAATGTGGTGGCTGATGCTTTGAGTCGTAAGGCTATAACAGATTTGAGATCCTTATTTGCCAGAATGAGTGTATACAGAGATGGCAGTCTACTAGCTGAGCTACAGGTTAAACCGACATTGGCCAAACAAATTAGGGCCAAACAGCTTCTAGACAGTTCCTTACTTCCTGTCATGCAGCAGGTTGAACAAGGATCTACTTCTACTTATGCCTTTGATCAGGATGGCGTTTTGTGCTTCAAGGGTCGATATTGTGTTCCCAATGATGTTGACCTGAAGCGGGCTATTCTCAGCGAGGCTCATAACAGCCCTTATGCTATGCATCCCGGTGGGGACAAAATGTATCAAAACCTGAGGCAGAGATATCGTTGGGAAGGTATGAAGAAGGACATTTCAGATTATGTATCGCGGTGTTTGACTTGCCAACAGGTTAAGGCAGAGCACCAGCATCCTTCGGGTTTGTTGCAGCCCATTAAGATTCCTGAGTGGAAATGGGAACGTATCACGATGGATTTCGTTACCAGGTTGCCTCTAACTCCTTCTAAAAAGGATTCTGTCTGGGTTATTGTTGATCGACTTACTAAGTCAGCTCATTTTATCCCAGATCGAGTCACTTACTCTTTGGAGAAGCTGGCAAAAACATACATCTCTGAAATCGTCAGACTACATGGGGTGCCTTTATCTATAATATCTGATCGGGATCCGCGGTTCACTTCTCGATTCTGGTTGGCCTTGCATAATGCTTTAGGTACCCGTCTGAATTTCAGTACATCCTTCCATCCACAGACAGACGGACAGTCAGAAAGAGTAATTCAGGTTCTTGAAGATATGTTGAGAGGATGCGTGATAGACTTCCGCGGTAGTTGGGAAGATTTCTTGCCCTTGGCCGAGTTTGCTTATAATAATAGCTATCAGGCTAGTATTCGCATGGCCCCTTATGAAGCTTTGTATGGTCGTAAATGCCGAACTCCTATCTGTTGGACCGAGTTGTATGATAAGAAAACTCTGGGTCCTGAGTTGGTTCAAGAGACTGTCAAACTGATTCGAAATCGTCTGAAGGAGGCTTTTGACAGACAGAAGTCTTATGCTGATCGGAGGAGAAGGGATATAGAGTTTGAGGTTGGTGACCAGGTTTTTCTAAAGGTATCACCATGGAAGAAAATTTTGAGGTTTGGGAAAAAGGGCAAGTTGAGTCCGAGATTTATTGGACCATATCGTATTGTGAAGAGAGTTGGGCCAGTTGCCTATCAGCTCGAGTTGCCATCCCAGCTTAACCGTATTCATGATGTCTTCCATGTGTCCATGTTGAGGCGATACCATCCAGATCCTAGTCATGTCATTCAAGCTCAGGATGTAGAGTTGAGATCAGACCTGTCCTACGTGGAGGAACCGATTCGAATCTTGGACTTTGATGAGAGAGTTCTGAGAAACCGACGAATTCCAATGGTTAAAGTTCAGTGGAGAAATCGGAGTCCTACTGAGGCTACTTGGGAGATTGAAGGATTCATGAGAAAACAATTTCCGCACCTTTTTAATTAAGGTAAATTTCGAGGACGAAATTTTTCTTAAGGGTGGGAGAATTGTAACAAAAAAAAAAAAAATAATGATTATTTTTTTTTTCTCAACCACCTTATCTCCCCAACCACTCCACTAAATTTTTTTCCCCCCTCAATTATTTTCTCCACTCCTTATCTCCCCCTTGCTCCATTTCGGCAGAACCAAAAACATTTCCCCCCAAAATTCCTTGTTTAGTTTTCATTCAAGAAAACTCTCTCAATTTCATCTAAATCAATATTTGCTCTCAAACGTCAATCGTTGTTCCGTTCCGTTCACCGTGACTATCATACGAACCGTCTCGACGTTCCGGTCAGAACGCCCCTAACCACGTGTCAAACCGCCGCTCCGTTGTCGTTAATTTTGCCGTTGAAGGTTTCGAACAAATCGAGTTTTTTTTCAAAATCGGTGATAATTCGGTAAGCTTTCGACTTAAAAATCAGTTTGGGGGGTTATATATTCGAATGGGGAAATTCTGTATTTTTTTCTGATTTTTGCTCCGCCGTCCACGGTGGCGCGTGGGCCCCACGCGCCGTCCGGAGCCGCGCGTGGGCTTCACGCGCCGTTCCCGGTCACCATATATGGTGGCAGTGGACCGGCCGGTTCAGACCGGTCTGGTCTCGAACCGAGCCGCCCTAACCGGACCGACCCAGTCAGCATGACGTCACCGACCCGACCCGACCCGTTGACCCGACCCGTTGACCGACCCGGTCAACAGTGACGTCAGCATGACGTCAGCGACCCGACCCGTTGACCGACCCGGTCAACAGTGACGTCAGCATGACGTCAGCGACCCGACCCGTTGACCGATCCGACCCGTTGACTGACCCGTTGACCCAAACCGGTCAACAGTGACGTCAGCATGACGTCAGCGTTGACTTTGACCGTTGACTTTGACCGTTGACCGTTGACCAAAAAGTCAAATTTTCCGAAAAGTCCTATTTTATGTTTTTCGACGTCCTGAGTCCGATTTTGAAGCCCGTTTTGCAAAATTCTGACCCGAAGGCCTCCGAATCTGACCTTAAACCCAAATCATGCTTAAGTACTTAATTTTCCATTCAGATATCAGTAAATTAATTAAGTGCCTAAACTAGTATTTTAATGGTGTAAAGGTGCCCGAGACTCGTATAACCACTCACCAGCTCAGCCTAGCTCCTCTCGACCCGCTCACCCTCACACTTCAGGGGATATCAGTATGAAATTAAATCCTGTGTATAAGAATAAGTTTAACTCTTATTCCACGTTATGACATTATTCTTTCTTGATCTAGGATCTGACCCCGTATCTGAGCGTACTGAGGCAGGTGCCCGATAGACCCTTATCCGATCAGCTTTGAGGTGTGTTCTATGTGTGCTACATTCTGTTTAAATGGATTGTATGATGATTTGATCATGAATGATATTGTGCATGTTTGCTCAGTTGTTTACATGTTATATGATTGCTTGACCTATGATAGTACATTCTGTTTGAATAATGAATACTTAAATGTCTGCTCTGCATTATTATACCCATTTATCAGTCAAAAGCATGAATTCTTCCGTTTCTGATGTTATGAATAAAATATTTGTCACATATATTCTGTTACCCATGTTTGGAAATCTGAACACTGATTCTGTCTGGGGTATACTGTTGGGTTATGATATGAAGTCTCTGCCGGTACAGTCCTGATCAAGCTGGTAAATCCTTATGGACCTAAGGTCTTCCCTTAGGTGGCTCCTATGCCCATTGGGCCTAGGGTAAGTCCTTATGGACTCAAGGTCTCCCCTTGAGTGGCACCTATGCCCATCGGGCTTAGGGTAAGTCCTTATGGACCTAAGGCATCCCCTTAGGTGGCACCTATGCCCATCGGGCCTAGGGTAAGTCCCTGTGGATGCAGTTCTGGGGGACTGCATTTGGTGTAAGGTTGGAGGGTAGTCACTAGTAAGCGCATACATGCATCTAAGTATTTGTATTGATCTATTATGTGTTCTTATGATCTGAATGTTTTGTAAACATTGCCTGTTTGATCTGCACTTTTGGAACACACTGAGCTCCCTAGCTTATGTTTTTCTCTCCTCCCCCTTTCAGATACTTGATAGTCTACTCCTCTTAGACCCGGCAACTGGAGAATCGACACATTTAGCTCTAAATATTGTAATAATCTTATCTTCCAAACTGTCTATATTTTGTGTGACTATTAATTATGTTTTGATATTTTGACTATGGTAAATTACAAGGGTTTGATCTTCGGATGAGACTGCCTTGAGTAGGGTTAAACTCATAAGTGAGCCCGAATAGTTACATTTGATTTATGATTTCAAAGGTTTAACCATATGTTTATTTAAAATCTTATCGTGGGTCATTCTAGTGACCATAATGTGACTTCCTAGGATCCGTCGAAACGCATAGGCGGGTCTAGGGGGTTACAAGGGGGCATGTGTGTTGTGTTTGTATTATACAAATGAGTCTGAAACTATTTTCTGCAACTGGTATTATGATTGTTTTATCGTTTTGAACGATTTCTGAAATTGTATTTTAAATTAGATATTTATTTTACGGTTTGAAAGGTTTAACTATATGTTTATTTGAAATTTTTCTGTGGGTCGCTCTTGTGACCCTAATGTGACTTCCTAGGATCCGTGGAACGCATAGGCGGGTCTAGGGGGTTACATAAATGGTACTATTACTTTTGATTTTTTTTTCATTTTTTATATTTAATTTATAATTTATACATATAATTTATCTAAATAAAATTATTTTCAATGTCTAAACTTAAAATCTAATCAGGGATAGATCGAGGGGTGTTATAAGACAGTTGCATTTCTGAAAATTTTAAATTCTCATATATTATAAAAAAAAAATTATATATTATATTGCTAATCCAGTCTCGCACCCTTAAATTTTCAAATACCCGTAACAAAATTTGCACCCCTGTCATAAAATTTTGGTCCTCCTTGACTATAATATGCAAGTTTCATTTAAAGTAGCCTTCTTCCCGAGTCTCAAAGTTTAATTTAGGTTATTCTCATTTAAAGTAGCCTCCTAGTCAAAATTCGCACCCCTATCATAAAATTTTGGTCCTCCTTGATTAATTAATTAATTTAAATACACATATAAATATGTGATAATAAAAAAAAGTAATAAGATTATCTTATAAATAGGGTGAGAAAATATTTAATTTAGGTTATTTTGAGATTTTTGGTAATTGGGAAGGGTAAAAGAATCTTTACAACTCTAATATCAAACCTCTAATCTCAAAAAGCTCATATTATGAGCTTTTTCAAAATTAACGGTTTCACCCCAATCTGCTCTTTCAATCCGCTATTTACCAAACAACAATATTAGCGGATTTGACTGGTCAAACTTCTAACTTTTGCCCAAACCTCTCTTTACCAAACAGAGCCATATTTATGAAGTGGATTATTATCCGTTCAAAAAAATAAAGTGGATTATTATCTCATACATAAACGGTAGAAATATTTTGTTTCCACAAGCGTCTTAATTGTAGGGTTAGAATTTTAGTTTGGGATTTAAATTTTAAGAGTTTCATTGTAGGAATTTAGAATTTAAGGTTTAAGGTTTAGGTTTAGCTTTTAGGGTAATATAATTAGAGATTTATGTTTTAACCAATAACCTTAAATTTTAATCCTAAACCTAAAATTTTATCAATAGTCCCTAAATTCAAACCTAATACACATAAACCCCTAGACCCTAAATGACATCCCTAAACCCTAAAATGAAGAGCTTGTATAAACAAAATTTCCACATGCGTTTGTGCATGGAATAATTACCCTTATAAAAATACTTAATTAACATTTAAATTCTTTTCTAATTGAAAGCCTAACTGCTCGGACCAATTGAACTTGTAACTCGGAGACTTCACCGATTTTGATATGGATTCGAGATTTTAATATTTCATCATAACACTGTGATTTAAATAGTACTATTACTTTTGATTTTTTTTTCATTTTTATATTTAATTTATAATTTATACATATAATTTATTTAAATAAAACTATTTTCAAAATCTAAACTTAAAATCTAATCAGGGATAGATCGAGGGGTATTATAGAACAATTGCATTTCTAAAAATTTTAAATTCTTATATATTTTAAATTTTTTTTTTATATATTATACTGCTAATCCAGTCTCGCACCCTTGGATGTTCAAATACCCGTAACAAAATTTGCACCTCTATCATAAAATTTTGGTCCTCCTTAATTATAATATGCAAGTTTCATTTAAAGTAGCCTTCTTCCCGAGTCTCAAAGTGAGCAGCTCCACTCGTTTCAAAATCAATTGATTTATTAGTTCAAAACGTCTACATTCTTCTGTATCTTGTATCTTACTTTGATGCATTTGCAAAACATTCAAAATCGATAAAGATTGCGAGCAGACATCTCCTGAAATCTCTAACCAGATATGCTTACTACATACTAATGCCAGGTTTTAGAACATTGAGAAAATGACACTCAATCTTATATACATGCACTGCATGTAGACGATGAACTATACAGAAAGCTACTTCTGAAGCAAGCAAGGCATTTGATTAATTAAGGACACTCTGGTTTTGTGATATACCGGAGACGAATGGTAACTGCGAAATAATGAAGAATATAATCGCAAACAAAACAAGAAAATAAATAACATTAAGATTTATATGGAACACTCAAACGGAAAAAATTATGGACAAAAGAAAAGAACTTTCACTATATCAAAAGAAGAAATTACAAAAGTACGTTGCGTGTTGCAGTATTTACGACTTAACTCAATATACCTCACACTCTCTAAAATCTTAATCCCTAAGTGTTTGTTTATCGAACACGCAAAGTAGGAAGTATAGTTCCACTCGTCTTGATTTCCTTCGTGCCGCGAATGACATTAACGGAGGCCTTAGTCGACCGAAAGACACCATCTCGGAGTCGGAGGGCACCAACAGAGAACATCAATTAGCGAAAAATATTCATTTTATCTAGAAAGAATTTGGATCACAATTCGAACGTCTGTATGCTTTTTCTTATGTGAATGTAAGAAAGAGCTTCCATTCCATGCAAGTGCAAATCCCTGAGATCAGCTTCTGAATCTGACCATGTTCACTTGCTTTCTTCATATTCCAGTTAACCTTTCTTGGATTTCGGGACTGAACGTGTATAAATACATTTCCCTCTTAACCCTCACCTCACGGCCTCAAGCCATTGAGCTTTTTTTCCCCTCTTTTTTTTTTCTCTAACGAGTCTAAGTACAACACTTTTCTCTTAGCCATGGCCGAGTTCCAGTCCCAGCAATACAGGAGTGGAGCCAAGGCCTCCGCAAAAGGAAAGGGGCATGGTTTCTCCACCAAGTGTGCTTCCTTAGTTAAGCAGCAACGTGCTCGACTCTACATCTTGCGCCGCTGTGCCACTATGCTCCTTTGCTGGTACATTCAAGGTGATGAATGACTAGCGAGCAGTACCAACTTAACCGCAACCGCGAAAGACACCGCAATCACAATTTAATACTATGAGTTTCATCATCACCATCTCGCAACTAGTTTCACATTCTCCCGTTTATCATAGGCTACGATCCGATCCGACTTCATCAATCAGGCTGAATCTCCGTTTGGTTCTATGGGGCATACGGTGTGGAAAATCAACAAAATTCTACCTAGTTTCCTTTTGTGTTTTTGACCTGATTGGGGTTTTAGGGAAACAGGAGAAGTTTATGGCCACACCCTTGCTTTTTCACCATGTTGGTATTGAGCATGATTTGGATGGAGTTGGTATTATTAATTATATCGAAAGCTGTTTGCCTGCTGCTCAGTGTTAAGGTTAAATGTAACTTTGTATGAAGGAATGGTCATATGGACCGAGGTAAATTCTTGTTTCGTATGATGACTTAACACTACAAATGTCGAGATTTAAATTAATTATAAGATAAAGTAATATACATATCGGATAAAATTTTTTTTGTCCCTTTTCGGTGCCTGTGCCCCAACACTAAAAAACATTACAAAATTAAATTTCAAGCCCTAACCCTAAATTCTAAATCCTAAACCCTACACCCTATACCTTATACTCTAAAAAATACACCTTACCCTAAATTCCCTAAACTCTAACCACAACCCCTAACTTAAAACCCTAAACTTAATTTTAAACGTGGGGCATAAATAAAAGCACCGAAAAGGAACAAGATGATTTTCATCCATAAACATCACTCCATTAATTAATAGATCTCGTAATACTATTAAAAATGAACAAAAAAAATAGATTCAATGTATTGATCAGAAATATAAAACAAAGTCCGAAGAGAACGCAAGAGGAGGAGATGTCCCCGCAACAAAATCCCACCCGTATTATACCCACATCTCCTAAACAATATTATACCCAAGCTAGTGACGGAACAGATGAACTCATCGCTTTGTAAAGAGGTATCGGAAGAGGAGATCAGGATGGGTGTGTTCAATATGGGGGCTTCGAAAGCACCAGGGTCGGACGGCTTTCCTGGTGCCTTCTACCATTCGTTCTGAGATACTATTAAAGATGATCTCTATGGTATGGTCTATTCTTTCTTTACCAATGGAGTGCTGGACCATGGCCTCAATGAAACGAACATTGTCCTAATACCGAAGAGAGCGAATTCATGTGAAGTTTCTCACTATAGACCCATAAGTCTCTGTAACTTCTCCCTTAAAGTTATCACAAAGATAATGGCCTCAAGACTTAAAGTCTTCCTTTCGGAGCTAATTCCTTATCAACAGTCAGCTTTTGTGCACGGCAGATCAATTCATGATAATATTATCCTGGCAAATGAAGCCTTTCATGCCATCAATAAAGTCAGGAAAGGTAAAAAAGGCATCATGGCCCTTAAAATTGACCTGGAAAAGGCCTACGATAAAGTGGATTGGGACGTCCTGCGATTCATTTTATCAAAAATGGGTTTCAGTGAATGGTGGGTCGACCGTGTCATGAAATGCATCTTTACCACTACCTTTTCCCTGGTCCTTAATGGTGAAAAGTTGGAATGTTTCTCTCCATCGAGAGGTTTGAGACAAGGGGACCCGCTTTCGCCATTCCTTTTTACATTCCTGTCCAGTGTTTTTACATGGATCATTGAGAAGGAAATGGCAACATCTCAGTATGAAGGCCTGAGGATGAAACAGAGATGCCCAATATTGAGCCATCTTATGTTTGCTGATGACTGTATCCTGTTCACTTCAGCTAACGAAACAAACTGCGAAGCAACTATCCGAATCTTGAACCTGCTTCAGAGCTCCACCGGACAAACAATTAATGTCCAAAAATCGACTGTCCTGTTTTCTCCAAATGTAAGCCAGAGCCTCAAACATCACCTGTCCAACTTGCTTGGCTTTCTGCCAATGGAGAAGGATAGTAGATATCTTGGTCTTCCTTCCTTCTGGGGGCGAAATAAAAAGGAAGCTCTTGCGTATATCAAAGATCGAGTTCAGAACAAACTCAAGGGGTGGAAGGCAAAATTCTTAAATCAAGCAGACAAAGAGGTTCTTATTAAGACTGTGGCTCAGGCAATCCCGACTTATGTGATGCAGTGCTTTCTCCTTCCCTCAACCTTTTGTGATGATCTCTGTTCTCTAATCGCCAATTTCTGGTGGAACAATTGTAGCCACATGGATATGAGTATTCACTGGATCAACTGGAAAAAGTTGTGTCTTCCTAAGATCAAAGGGGACATGGGATTTCGG
Source organism: Hibiscus trionum (assembly GCA_030270665.1). NCBI lineage: Eukaryota > Viridiplantae > Streptophyta > Magnoliopsida > Malvales > Malvaceae > Hibiscus > Hibiscus trionum. The sequence continues at coordinate 1,347,674 of BSYR01000021.1, read as the reverse complement.
AATCTTAGATCTTTCAACAAAGCTCTCATTGCCAAAGTCACATGGAAAATCCTTAAGAACCCGGAATCATTTTTGGCTCAAACACTTCGAGGGATTTATTTCCCAAATGGGGATTTACTTAATGCACCCCATGTCACAATCCATTATGGGCATGGAGCGGAATTAGGGAGGGGCCCAAAGTTATTAAGGATGGAACCCTTTGGAGAGTCGGGAACGGCAGAAGCATTTCAACTTGGGATGACAGATGGATCCCTAATCTTCCAGGTTTTCAGCTTTCCTCACAACCGTCATCCACCAGGCCATGCCCTTCTGTCAGCAGCCTCATGCAGCCCGATCAGAGATCATGGAATAAGGTCAAAATTGAATCTCTTCTTTCACCGGCAGAAGTTAAAGCTATATTGACCATTCCGATAGGTGGACCTTTAGTCAAGGATTCTCTTATATGGGCTGGTACAAAAGATGGATCATACACTGCTAAATCTGGGTATCATTTCATCGAAGATCATTTGATGTCTCTTCCTGATCCCACATCTAGCGATGACCCTGGGAACTCAAAATCTTTCTGGAACTCCGTCTGGGGGCTAAAAGTGCCAACCAAGATCCGCGCCTTTATGTGGAAATTAAGTCATCATATCATCCCGACAAAGGGAGCGCTTGCTGCCCGGTTCCACGGAGCCTTCCGGGATACAGATTGTTGTCCACGCTGTGGGAATCAAATTGAAACGGTTGAACACTTATTATTCTTCTGCCCTTTTGCCCAGGCTGTCTGGAGGGCACCAGGCTTTAATTATTCTCCGTCATGTTCGGGCTTTCCTGGGTTTGCAAAATGGTGGATTAAGATTAATAGGTTCAGGAAATTTGGAAACTTTGATGATGGTTGTGCTCTTATTGCTTTCTTGTTATGGGCATTATGGAAATCGCGGAATGCCTTTTTTTTGAAGGTCGAAAGAACACACCGGTGGAAGTTTGGTTAAGAGCTGAGAGTTCTTTTTTAGAGTTTTCTCTTAGCTCAAACCCCTTTATTGAGAGTGGTAGCAAACGTTCTGAGGAACCTAGAAGTTGGACATCTCCCTCTTACGGTTTCATTAAGGTGAATTGTGATGCGTCTTTCGACAGTGCTTCAGGGAAAGCTTCGATTGCAGTTTTGACGTGGGACAGCACGGGTTCCCTTATCAAAGGGGCCTCGGCGCCTATCTTGGCTTCTTTGGTTGCAGCAGCTGAAGCATCAACCATAAGGTTTGGGATTCGTGTAGAATCCCTCCAGGGTTTTTCCCGCATTATGATTCTGATTTCCTTTCAGTTATTAAAAGACTCTGCTCCGAGTCTCTCTCTGACTGGAGTTCAACAACCATTGAAGAGGACATCCTTTCCTTTGTTCCGTCTTTTGTTTCTTGTTCATTTTCCTTTGTTCCTAGAGCTTGTAACCGAGCAGCCGATTGGTTGGCTAAGTTTGCAAAGAACCTTTTGGTTTCCGCTGAATGGGGACCTGTCTTTCCCCCTGAACTCTCCCTGTACACTTAAGTTTAATGTAGTAATTACCTTTCCTTTGATAAAAAAAATCTTGGAATACAACATGCCGACACTCGACCAACCTTAAACTAGAACACTTAGGTTGCCAAAAAAAATCAACAGTAACCCCCTAGACCCGCCTATGCGTTACCACAGATCCTAAGAAGTCACATTAGAGTCACAAGAGCGACCCACAGTAAAAATTCATATAAAACATTTTTTTGTTCTTTAAAACACTTATTAAACTGTAACGTTAACTTCTGTTTAAAAATGCCCTTTCTGAAAATCATTTAAACATATAACAGTAGTTTCAGAAAACATTTTACAGACACTATCATAAAACTATACATAACGTACATGCCCACTAACTATACAATACCGTACTCTAAAAGCAACGCCGAGAGAACTCCAACCGCATATGTCGATCACTATAGCATGATAGATTTCTTCTAACCTACGATATAAAAACATGAGCTTTAGAAGCTCAGTTATACAAAACTACCAATGGATGTTGTAAGTACATGCAGGTATATAACAAGCATAACTCTATCATGATGTTCTGGGAAATAACAAGTTCCAAATTACGGCTCATTATTTGATCACCAAGTATCAGACGGGAAACCCATAAACCGGAGAATCAAAAGAGTGAATGATTAAATTAAACTAGGGAGTTTAGTGTGTCCCAACAAAGCTACATTGTATCAATGTAAACATTTTATTTCACGGGCACATAATTCAAGCAACAGTAAGGTTCATTTTTAATTCTTATTTACCCTCCGACTGTACTCCAGTATGAAATTCCGAGCTACGTCTATAAAGACTTTAACCCAAGCCCCTTGGGCGTGAGTACCATCCTAAAGGATTACCACAGGTCCCGGGCAGAATTACACTAGTCGAAGCATATTAACCTATAACGGTAACGGTAAGGATTTACCCTAGCCGAAGCATAGGAACCTGTAACGATAACGGTAAGGAATTACCATAGCTGAAGCATAGGAACCTTATACGGGTTGAATTACCCTCACCAAAGTAGAGGAACCGAATACGGGCGGGATTACCCACACCGAAGTAGAGGAACCGAATACGCTTAGACGCTTGTTTAAATCCGAGTAATGTACCTAAAAAATTTAAAACAAAAAATTATTGTAAATGAAGGAAAATAAAATAAAAAGAAAGAATAAGACATAAAGAAAAGGAAAGAAAATAAATGGGTTTCCTCCCATGTAGCGCTTTGTTTAACATCGTTTAGTTCGACGACCTGTGTTAAATTTTTGGTTCTTCAAAAATAAGTTCTTCAACTAAGCGGTGCTGTCCATCCCTCGTCGATTTTACGCCTTCCTTCGTCTTGATTTTATGCATACACGTGGATGGACTCAGCCCCTTAATGTCGGATAAGGTCCATTTGATTGCCTCTTTATTTGTGCGCAAAACAACAACTAAGCTACTATCTGCTTCTTTTGACAGCTCGTTGGAAATGAGGATTGTCAATGTACCAATTTTGCCCAATAATACGTAATTAAATTGCTCTAATTTTGGCTTTGGTGCCTGCAAAATTGAAGGAAGAGCTTTAGACTTTGAAGGCATTAATCTAAAACAAGAAGTAGAAGAAATTTCTTTAAACTCCCTTTCGTCGGGTTCCTCTATTCCTAATTCCCCGCAAGCATCAACAAACAATTCAATTTCTAAAATTTCATCGACTAATGGATCGATAATATCAATAAAATTCAAACTTGCGACCGAATCAGGATACTTCATAGCTTTATACACATCGAACTTAACTACTTCCCCATCAAATTCCATAGTTAAGATACCGTCACAGACATCGATTTTCGTATGAGTTGTTGACAAGAAAGGGCGGCCAAGAAAGATTTCTGATCCGTTGTTGCTACGGTCATTTTCCATGTCAATTATGTAAAAATCAGCAGGAAAAATAAGATCGTTTACCTTTACCAACACGTTCTCTAGTACCCATCGGGGCAGATAACTGACCGATCAGCTAACTGAACCGTCACTCGCGTTTCCTTCAACGGTTGAGTCAAAACTTTGTTGTAGACGCTCAATGGCATGACATTAAAAGATGCGCCTAGATCGCACATTGCCCTCTTCATTCAAAAGTTTCTTGAAACCTGCTTTGGAGGAGACCTACAACCAGTTTTACAGAGAAAGGAAACTATGGGAAGAGATGGGTTTCCAATACACCCAGCCTGATGGTGATTTTGGGTTGGAACTTTCCCTGTTCGAAAGAATTCATAATATGGGCTGAGACCAATTCGCATGACATCCAGAAGGGGTCAACAACAACCATGTGCGAGAGTTCTATGCCCACCGGCCTAACCCAGAGAGCCCTTTCATCTACGTCCGGGGAGAAGGTGTCAAGTTGACTGCTGACACGATCAACAGCTTTTACAGCATAGAAGTTAGCGACGACCCGCACGAAGAGCGGGAATCATATCTGACAGGGGCCGACTACAACAAGATCAAGAAGGAACTCTGTAAGCCAAACACCAAATGACTGACAAGTAAAAATAATGGGTCAGTCAACCACAAAGACTTGCTGCCAGAGGCCGCCTTTTGGAGTTACTTTGTCCAGCACCGCTTGATGCCAACCTTGCACGGATCGATAGTAAACAGGTCGTGGCTCGCCCTTATCTGCAGCATAATGAGGGGGCGGCCGATAAACGTTGGAGACGTAATAATAAAGGAGATTTACGCCCATGCAGAAAAGCCAACCGTCAAAGGCCCACTCTTCTTCCTTGCACTCATCACTGGCATGTGTGCCAATTTTGGCGTGCCGCTGCACCCAAAAGATAAAATTCTTCCTGCCAAGGAAGGATGGACAAGAAGGGTACGCCAACAAATGATGCATAGTGCAAAACCTAACACTCCTTCAACCGCCCAGCCACCGTCCCAAGCTGCCGCCACCCCAGCCGCAGTAGGCAGTACTGATTCTGCCTTCACGTCTGCCGCAATCTCCCTACTGCGCAGCCTAGTGGAAAGCTGTCAGCGGATTGAGCACAAACAAATGATCTTTACCAAATACATAGCAGACGTGCATGAGGCCTTTGTGGCCTACCTATTGGACAAATACCAGGATGCCGGACCAAAGTTGCCCGCCTTTCCAACGGAGCTAGCAGCATCCAAGCCAATCTAGATAACTCTAAGACCAATTGCTGCTCCTGTCGCCGATGACAGTGAGGGGCCGCACCGCCGCCCCAAGAGAAGAACCTTCCCAACCCCCATCTAGCCATATGACCTCACCTCCGCCTCAAAATCAAAGAAGGAAGAGGAGACAACTACTGCCTCCCCAGTAGTCAAAATGACCACTGCCAAGGACACCGGCTATTATGACATGGAGATTTTAGACTCCCTTGATGACGAACCGGCCGAGGCAGCCAAAAAGAGAAAGCGGCCAGCAGCAAATCCCCAGGGTGGAGAAGCTGAACGACAAACCAAGAAAACCACCCCAGCCGCCACGTAGCTCGAAGAAGAGCCCAGCAGAAAGACCATCTGCTACGCGCCGCCTTGTCCTGCCTGCCTCCTCAGATTCCTCCTCTGACGCGGCAACAACAGAGGGGAACTCCCTCAGTTTATAGCACCATTGTGAAACCAAAATTTGGAGAACTTGAACCACTCTAACTTCTTGTGTCACATTTTATTTTTCACCTTTATCTCCTACCAAAATTTTTATCGCCAATTCACCCCCTCTTGGCCATTTGCAATTGTGTGATCAACTCAACAACCATTTTTTTCCTTTTCTTTTTCTTTTTCTTTTTTATGTTTTATTTTATATTTTATTTTTCTGTTTGTACTTTATCTTTTTAATTTCTTTTTTGTATGTTTTGTGTTTAATTTTTTTGTAGAGGCATTGAGGACAATGCCAACCTTGAGTTTTGGGGGGAGGGGAATTAGTCCTCTTTGTTTTAGGTTCATAACATTTAGATGCATATGTAAATTCTGCCCCTAGCACTTAATGAAATAAAATCTTTAGTTCAAAACTTGGGCCTATGATAGATTAGTCGATTACTCGCACCATTCTAAAAAATTTTAAACTAACTATGGGAAAAAGCATGAAAAATACTTAGAATTTTTTTCCTTTTCGCCAATTATCTTTACACTTGTCTGTTAAATGCTGAATTTTTTCTTAAGTTCTAAGTTAATCATTGCCTGCGTTACTTAATAAAAATTTCTTGATTGAATACAGATTTGCCACCACGACAGCATAGGGCAGCACAACAAAGAAAAGAACAACCCTAGAGGTGCCCGAAACAGGCTCTAGGAAGGATCATGAGCAAAGACACTCCGATGCTATCAAAAGTCTATAAATCTAAGCCAAGTGACAGACAAATTAGCAAAGAGTGAATGAATGTCTTCACGGGATGACTCTATTCAAAAGGGTTCAGAGTGTCGTAGAATGCACCTACCTTAGCTTCAAACCCAAAAAATAGTTGTGATGAGCTGAAGCCCTTAAGCCATTATCAGAAAATAGAATAAAAGTGACCAACTGTGCTGCCAAGGTAGCAACTCGTATCCTTTCTAGTAACTTAATTATTTTAGGCATACTTTGTTAACTTGGTAACATCAACATGTTTAGTATGAACACATACCTGCACACACTGCACTAGCATTAAGAGAAATTAAATTAAGTTATTTCATGCCATTCCCTATCACTAACATTATATAGGTGCTACGGTCTTGAGGTAAGAAATCAAGTTGAAGGCTATTGTTTCTTTTAATTTTGTGCTAATGGCAATTTTACCAGTTAGGTTGCATTGCTTGTGGACAAGCAATAGTTCGAGTTTGGGGGTGTGTAGAGTGTCCATGAATTCTATATTTTTTACACATTCATGCCCTTATTATTGTTGTTCTTAAGCTCATTTAGGCATATTTAGGTGCATTGCATGCATTATAACAGTATCTTCTCTTACACCATGCTTTTTATTGAATATTTCATATTTGGTTGAGAAAAGTTATTGTTTTAGTTTAGTTTATATTTTCAGGTGATATAGCTAGGAGAGGGGAGGAAAGGAAAGGACATGACCAGACAAGAAAGTTGGAATTAAAGGAGCTGTACTGAAGCAGCTCAAGATGCCGCCAAGGACGCTGCCGAAGCTGCATTGCCGCCAAGAGCTGCCCGGGCCGGAGTTACACCGACTTAGCCAAGATGGGTTGCGATTTCAAGAGGACAATTTCCTAAGCCCAATGAGCCTAGTCTTGCAATTTCCTGAAGCCTGTAGCGGCCGGTAGAGTTAAATTCAAGTTCAATAAGTGGGAGCACTTATCCTTACTTGCAGAAGAAGGAAACGTCCAAAGAGTATGTATTTAAAGTATAAAGGAGTCTGTATTTAATGCAATTTACTTTTAGAATTCCTACTTCAAGGAGGACTCAACTTAGGTCATGAGCCATATATATACCCAATGTATGTAAGGGTATAGGGGCATGTCGTGAGGGAATCAACGACATCCGCCGATGAGAGTGTAGATGGGGGGATAGCTAGATAAGTTGGAGTGTTATGGGTTGCGGCCCAACTCTCCTAGGGTTTAGGCGCATGTATGTAAAGTAATTTGTGGAAACACTTGTATAGTTTTGAGTTGTTTTCAATAAGATTCTGAGTTTGCTTAATCCATGTTCCTTGTTCGTTCAATTAGTTTACACCAGTCAATTGAAGAGAAAATCCATTTGTCGGGCATGAAAGTGCAAGGCTCGCGAAAGGATTAAGCACGGTCACAACTCACAAAGGCGTGACTAACATGGTTCTACACTAGTCCAAAATTTTCAGCGGTTAAAAGGGATTACCAACCGAGTTGTCTAATTTGGTTCCACAATAGTCTACAGGTTAAGCAATCTCGAGCATCTTAACCTAGAAATAGGAGGGATCACTGTCGACTATCCTGCTGAACATGGAATGTCTACCAAACTTGCCGCCAGGATTTCTTTCCGTTCCACCTACCGAGACAGTACACACCCCTGCAGTGGTAGTGACCTGCTGCGGCCGCGTGACAGGGCCGTAGTTTGCCGCCCGCCATACCTGCTGAGACAACAAATCTTGGCAGCGCAAAACATACTCAAGCTTTACAACGAAGTCCACAAGCTACTAAGTTGCACTTGTCTTACCCAGCTTATCGCCCAATCTCTCTCTATCATTCCTCTCATTACTATCTTTATCTTTACTTGTGTTTTTATATTTCCACATCATGAGATTTAACGGCGCATTCACTAAATCTTTGTGCAGGAAACCATTCATAGGAGCTGCTCCAATCCCTGTGGGAGATGATATCTTTTATACGATAACTTGAAAGAGTGTGCACTTGCGCTCATAATTAGAGAACACCCAAACGCTCTACAAGTTTTTGGCGTTGTTGTCGGGGATTGGCAACAACAACTACGTTTGAATTTCTACACTACTATTTAGTTTATTTTGCACATTAAATCTCTTTTTGTTTATTTGTTTTAAAAAAAAAGCCTCTTTGTTTTCTTGGTGTATGTCCCGCCAGGGAAGCAAGGTTGGCAGCAACATCCACATGAGGAGAGGAAGGACATGCCCAAACGAATAGCCAAACACAAAGACCCTCAGGAAGTTGTTATGCTTGGGAAAAGCGCAGCCCAACATAACCTAATTATTATTTTAATTTTAATTTATTTTTATGTATTAGGATTAGATTTAATTTTTTTGTATTTATTTTATTTCAGGTTAGGTATGAAGGAAAGACCAAGAAAGATGAAAGAATAAAGAAGAGACCCAACTAGCGGCCAAGGCAGCCCAAGGCATACGAGCATAACAGCTAGTGGCTTCAAAACGGCTAGCCACAACGGCTATATTTGCCCCATTGAGCGGAACGAATATCTGTGTAATGGCTAGAATCCCGTTATTCGCGCCGCAATAATTGCCGCCCATTGATAGCGTGCCCGCCAAGGCAGTGGAGAGAAACGGCTATATAAGGCCAACTATTCTACCACCCCGTTCTTCATTTTGCTCTCTTTTTTCTCTAAATTCTTTCTACAGTCTTTGCTCCCAAGATTTCTTTGCTTTATTTTTCTTTCACGTTCTTTTTACTTCCTTTAGGAAAACAACCGTTCCACAAACTATGGCCTCATCACAACACCCCGCCGCCACCTCCAAAACTTCATTCAAAAGGTTCTTGAAACCTGCTGTCGAGGAGACCTACAACCAGTTTTACAGAGAAAGGCAACTATGGGAAGAGATGGGTTTCCAATACACCCAGCCTGATGGTGATTTTGGGTTGGAACCTTCCCTGTTCGAAAGAATTCATAATATGGGCCGGGACCAATTCGCACGACAGCCAGAAGGGATCAACAACAACCATGTGTGAGAGTTCTATGCCCACCGACCTAACCTAGAGAGCTCTTTCGCCTACGTCCGGGGAGAATGTGTTAAGTTGACTGCTGACATGATCAACACCTTTTACAGCATAGAAGTCAGCGGCGGCTCGTACGGAGAGTGGGAATCTTATCTGACAGGGGCCGACTACAACAAGATCAAGAAGGAACTTTGTAAGCCAAACACCAAATGGCTGAAAAGTAAAAATAATGGGCCAGTCAACCGTAGAGACTTGCTGAGAGGCTGCCCTTTGGAGTTACTTTGTCCAGCATCGCCTCATGCCAACCTCCCACGGATCGACAGTAAACAGGCCGTGGCTCGCATTTATCTGCAGCATAATGAGAGGGCTGCCGATAAAAATTGGCGACGTAATAATAAAGGAGATTTACGCCCATGCAGAAAACCCAACCGTCAAAGGCCCACTCTTCTTTCATGCACTCATCACTGGCATGTGTGCCAATTTTGGTGTACCGCTGCACCCAAAAGATAAAATTCTTCCTGCCAAGAAAGAATGGACAAGAAGGGTACGCCAACAAATGATGCATAGTGTAGAACCTGACACTCCTTCCACCGCCCAGCCGTCGTCCCAAGCTGCCGCCACCCCACCCGCAGCAGGCAATACTGATGTTTCCCTCACATCTGTTGCAATACCCATACTGCGCAGCCTAGTGGAAAGTTGCCAGCAGATCGAGTACAAGCAGGTGATCTTCACCAAATACGTAGCAGACGTGCAGGAGGCCTTTGTGGCCTACCTGCTGGACAAATACCAGGATGCCGGACCAAAGTTGCCCGCCTTTCCAACGGATCTAGCAGCATCCAAGTCAATCTAGATAACTCCAAGACCAGCTGCTGCTCCTGCCACCAACGACAGCGAGGGGCCGCACCGTCGCCCCAAGAGAAGAACCTCCCCAACCCCCATCCAGCCATATGACCTCACATCCTCCTCAGAATTAGAGAAGGAAGAGGAGACAACTATTGCCTCCCCAGTAGTCAAAACGACCGCTGCCAAGGACACCGGCTATTCTAACATGGAGATTTTAGACTCCCTTGATGACGAACCGGCAGAAGCAGCCAAAAAGAGAAAGCGGCCAGCAGCAGATCCCCAGGGTGGAGAAGCTAAACGACAAACCAAGAAAACCACCCCCAGCCGCATCCAGCTGCCGCGTAGCTCGAAGAAGAGCCCAACAGAAAGACCATCCGCTACGCGCCGCATTATCCTGCCTGCCTCCTCAGATTCCTTTTCTAACACAACAACAATAAAGGGGAACTCCTTCAGTTTATAGCACCATTTTTTCCTTTTCTTTTTTTTATGTTTTATTTTATTTTTTATTTTTTGATTGTACTTTATCTTTTTAATTTCTTTTTTGTATGTTTTGTGTTTGATTTTTGTTTTGTAGAGGCATTGAGGACAATGCCAACCTTGAGTTTCGGGGGAATTAGTCCTCTTTGTTTTAGGTTCATAACATTTAGATGCATATGTAAATTATGTTGGAGTATGCCCAAACACCAATCATATGATGATTGAATAGACATACTATTTTACTAGATTTATCAAGTAATAGCATTGCCGTTATTATCATTTGGTATGTTTCTGTGCATCAAACTAACCATTGGATAATAATGTCCATACAATAATACAATTATTGTTAAATAGGATCCTTAGTCGAATATTATTACGGGTATGGACAATGATAATATGACTAATATGTGGTTGATTGATAACAAGTGTTGTCATTGGCATAGAGATGTCAAAATCAACACATAAGTATTTGTTAGAGAACAACATACTGGATTGACCCGCTATGAGCATGTTTCTTGGGTAATTATGTGACAATCACAACATTGCTCATGATAAACATATATATAATCCTCAGACTTGAGATCAACATGATTTCAACATAAAGATTTACGTATTTTGACATAGTCAAACGTGTGTCGTAACTGACTATATTATAAGGACTGATGATTGGATACGTGATGACCTATGTAGTGAAATATGGTTGATCAAGAAAGGATTTGTCCCTCCTACATAATGGGAGAAATATCTTCGGCCACTTGATTGAGTGAGATTAGAAAATGCATGGCCATGCTCGAATATTATGATATGGGATATCATAGAGATTCGTTTATAATAATCTACTCAAGACATCAAGAAACACTAGATGGACAACGCAAGTGTGACTAACCCATGACTTGTGTTCATCTAAGATATAAAGGACAAAAGGATGAAATACATAAAGGAAGTTTATTCAGGAATTAGGAAAGTCAAATCATGACTTCATGCAACTTAGGTAGCAATGATGTATTGCTAGATGCCACTCATTGTTTGTAAAATTAGAACAGTTCTAATTTTGCTACTAACGTTGCATGAACCTACAAAGGGTCACACCCTTCGAATGAAACGAACAAAAAAATTGGAAACCATACTCCCTATTTTAGGGAGGTTGCCGAAAATCCCGTATGGGATAAGGGAAATCGGCAACTCCCTTAAATGAGAATAATATTGGATAAATATTGTATTTATCAAATATTATTTAGAGTATGGAAAATATTTAGAGACTTAAATATTATAGAATAAGATTCTAGAAATTTAAATATATATTTGGAATTTATATAATGTATATTTAATTCTAAGTTTATGTAGAATTAGATTCTACATAATTAAAAATATATGTTTAAATATATTTAAATCCAAGTAAAGATAGAATGAGATTCTATATAATAAATATATATTTGTATATATATATGGATTAAATATAATGTATATTTAAATCCATGTTTTATGTAGAATAAGATTCTAAATAATTAAATATATATTTCATTTAATATTATTAAATATAATGTATATTTAATATAAACCAATTTCAAGTAGAATTAGATTCTATGAATTTTGGTTGAACTTGGATTTAAGGAATTCAACTAGAATTAAGTCTCTGAATACTATTTAAAGGGACAAGTTCTAGCAACCAAATCATCCCTATTCCTCCTTGCAAATTTGGACATATCCCTGAGAATTCCCCTCTGGAATTTTCGACAAGTCCCAGATTTCTTCTGAGAAGCTGTTCGATATTTTTCTGGTGTTCCTCTTGCCCCCTGGCAAATTCCTGGCGATTTCCTAGTTCGAATCCAAGTCCTGGTAGAACCCCTAGTCGATTTCAGACTCCCTCAGGAATCCCTAGAGGGATTTCGACTTCTCCCTGGAAGGTGTTCAAACCTGTCGAAATTTATCCCTAAGTGTTAGGGAGGCGGAAACTTTGTTCGTTTTGTTCGGGTGGACTCCGTAGAGGTCGTTGCGAACCTGTGACGATTCCAGTTTTACTTGACGTGGTTATTCCGACATACCGTCGGTTTTCCAGTTTCTAGAGTTTTAAAAGGTAACTCTTCATCTTTTCACCCCGGATTCATTCCTGTACATGGATCCTGGCTGGATTAAGTCGGATTATTTTTCCGCTGCACCACGGGGCGTGCCGACGTGACCCAACAGTGGTATCAGAGCCACTTGTATCATACGAATTCGGACTTAAATTCTTGGGTGATGTTTATGTATGAGATGCATGCTGTTTGATTCGATTTAGATATTTATCGTTTATCGTATCACACCTAATAAAGACTTATTTTGATTATCACTGAATGATTAAGAGTTAATCATAACTATGTTAGGTTGCTTCAATGTTAAATGTCAACATGTTGAGACTAATAGTTACTCTAGAGAACAAGTAGTTGTTCGTAGTTTCATAGATTTATGAAATCTCTGAAAGGCCTTCTAATTTGATAAAAGTTATCAAACTATCTTTCACGGTGAATCCATAAGAGTTATGGTTAGATGTTATGAAAAATGCATGTCTAAGATTGACATCATCAAAGACCTGGTACTTAAGTGTGCCTAGTGCACCACCTCTCTTTCATGTTGACCTACCTGGTGTATTTGTTCGTTAACGCAAATGGTTTATGAAACATCGTGATCCTTCTTTGGCCCACTAACCGCAACATAGGGATAATCAGTTTAAAACTCCGTAAACACGTCGTTACTTTGTTTGCACGATGTTTGAAATGCATTTTAGATTGCACGGTGTTTGTTTTGCATGGTTATAGTCCATAGACTTTATAGTTTTGTGTTTTATAAATACGGCCTGCGTGTCGTGCATTTCTCTATCTTCTATTGTACTTCTCTTCTCATCTCACTCCCTCGCATGTAACACGAGTTTCTGAAAATTGTAAATACTCATGGAGATAAAGCAAGGACCAAGGTAGCAGCGTGGTGGGCCTTCCCTAGTGGACCAGGCGTTTCAGAAGCAGATTCTATCTTCAGTAGAATGGTCCTCCCATTGGCTTGAGACGGGTCGCCTTAGGTTAAGAAGGGCTATAATCATTGCATATTTATTTACCACTTATATTTACCTTGTATGTGATGCAATGAATGTTTTATAAGCATGATTAAACATATTTCTATTGATAGGATCAATGTTAAAATGATGAGATAATTAAGTAAATCCCTCACTATAATTCTAAGTCTGTTTTAACCATCCAATATTTACCCTCATTAAAGCTTCGATCGATTTAATGCGAGCTTTGCCAAAGCAATGTCACATTTATCTACCTTAGTTAAACGCGAAGAATAAGCTAGTGATATTCGCCGGTTGAGATATTGGTATTGACTTAGCTGGGTTGTTCTAATAGGATTAGAAAACCTAGTGGTTAAAAGTTTTGGTTAATCATAAGATGATTTAAAGAACAAGAGTTGTTCGCCAAAAGATGAGGAATTACATGAGATGTAATTAGTAAGGTGTTACTTACCTAAATAACCATTTCCTAAAAGACTGGCCAAAGCTGATTTAGGAATGGTGAAATACGGATCCTCACTCACTAGAAAAACTATCGAAACGTTTTTCTGAAATTAAAACTAGAGGGTTTTTAATTTTGAAGAAAATAGTGGGAGTAAATTTATAGTAAAGACCTATATATAAATTTTAAAATTTAGTAAAACTTATATAGCATATTTTCTTTGTTGTAGAATTAATGGCAAATAATACTCTATCTCTGCGATTTATCCTTGATAAGGATAAGCTCAATGGCATAAACTTCCTTGACTGGTTTCGCAATTTGAGAATTATTCTCAAACAGGAAAAGAAGGAATATGTCATTGAAGAACTTGTTCCTGATGAACCGGTTGCCACTGCTTCCAGAGCTGACAAAGACAAGTTTAAGAAACACATGGACGACATGCTGGATGTCGGTTGTCTTATGTTTGCCTCCATGACCCCTGAGCTTCAAAAGCAACATGAGGACATGGTAGCTTATGATATGATTCAAAATCTCAAGGAGATTTATGAAGGGCAAGCTCGTCAAGAGAGGTACGAGACCTCTAAAGCTCTGTTTCAATGCAAGATGAGTGAGGGATCTCCTGTAGGAGCTCACGTCATCAAAATGATGGGTTACATCCAAACGTTGGAGAAGCTCGGCTTTCCGCTGAAAGACGAATTAGCTACTGATTTCATCCTGCAATCGTTGCCAGATAGTTTCAATCAGTTCGTCCTTAATTTCAATATGAATGAAATTAACAAGACGCTGCCACAGTTGCTCAGCATGTTGAGAACTATTGAAATCAACTTGAAGAAGGTAGGACCTAAACCTGTTCTGATGGTTCGCAAGGGCAAGAAGAAAGGTAAATCGGAAGCAAAGTATAAAGGTGATTGTAAGACCAAAACCGATGGAAAAGAGGCATTGAAACCTAAGAAGGGAATCAAAAATGATGGAAAATGTTTCCATTGCGGCAAGACCGGACATTGGAAGAGAAGCTGCCCCACACACCTACAAGAAGTCAAGAAAGCAAAAACGAGTGAGGCATCAACCTCAGAGTACCGTCCCATATGCTTGGTGAATTCTATGTATAAATTGTTGGCTAAGTGCTTAGCGAATAGGCTTCAACTTGTGCTGGGAGGTTTAATCAGCGATTCACAATCCGCGTTTGTTAAAGGGCGACAGCTAGTAGATGGGGTTCTATTGGCCACAAAGGTGATACATTCGCTGCGGAAGAGAGGTGAAGGGGGTTTTATTTTGAAACTCGATTTCGCCAAAGCTTATGATTGTGTAAGCTAGAATTTTCTTGACTCAGTATTAGCTCGGATGGGGTTTTGCAGAATTTGGAGAGTGTGGGTTAAGGAGTGTATCAGTTCAGCTCGATTATCGGTTTTGATAAATGGAAGCGCGACTAAGGAATTTAGGATGGGGCATGGATTACGCCAAGGTTGTCCGCTTTCGCCTTTGTTATTTGTTGTAGTTGCTGAAGCACTGCACTTGATGTTGGGTAATGTCGAGTCGGCTGGTTTAGTGCGTGGGGTGGAGGTAGTGTTGGGGGTATTTTTAACCCATTTGCAGTTCGCCGACGACACTATATTATTTTTCGAGGCATCGGTAGAAGTGGCACGTAACATCAAACAGATCCTACATTGTTTTCAGGCATGTTCTGGCTTGCGGATTAATTTCGCTAAAAGTTCGCTGTATGCCATTGGAGTGGAAGAAGAGTTGGACAAATCGGTGGCCGAGTTGTTGGGGTGCAAGCAGGGGGTATTGTCGTTTACATATTTGGGTTTTCCGTTAGGGGCTAACCCGCGGACATTATCGGTTTGGGAGCCTGTCATAGCTAACTTTCACCGCAAGTTAGCCAGATGGAAGCACACATCACTGTCTTTTGTTGCACGCGTAACTTTGGTAAACTCCGTACTCTCAGCATTACCTATTTTTTATATGGGACTGTTTATGGTTCCAAAAGGGGTTATAGCACAATTGGATAAGATTCGTCGTGCATTCCTTTGGGGGGTGTTGGACTTGAACGTAAGATGAGTAGGGTGGGTTGGGAGGTTGTGTGTCGGCCACGCCATTTGGGTGGTTTGGGTGTGGCGGATTTGAGGGTGAAAAATAAGGTGTTGTTATCCAAGTGGGTGTGGCTTTATGCAAATGATCGTGACTCGTTGTGGTGTAGATTGATCATGGCAAAGTATGGTGAACATACTCAATGGTGGCGTTTTAATACGGAGAAAGTATCGGCAATGTGGGTGGTGTGGAAGCAGATTGTTCTGAATTCTTGTGATGATAGCATTGATCGACATGTGGGTATGTCGGGTTTTCAGTGGAAGATTGGGAATGGGAAGATGGTTTTATTTTGGTTCGATCCGTGGATAACGCAGCAGCCCCTAAAAGATATGTTTCTGTGATTGTACTCGTTGGCTATAAACAAATTGGCGTGGGTTTATGATTATAAAGTGGGTGGGACGTTTGAGCATGGGCAGTGGGGGTCGTTTTTTCGTCGACACTTGCGTGTTTTTGAGCTGGACTGTTTACAGGGGTTACGCGAGTTGGTGGGGGCGGTGCGTTTAGGGGAGGCTCGACAGGATACTCTAATTTGGCGACCGGATGACCATGGGGTTTTCTCGGTGAAGGCTTTATCCAAATTGTTGTTGTTGGATAAGTTTGGCGATGATGACTTTGAAGAATGTTTCGCTTGGCAAGTATTGGTTCCGCCGAAGGTTCAGGCGTTTCTTTGGTTCATATGGTTACAGAGATTACCAACAGCGGATTTTTTGTGCCACCATGGGCTACCATTGAGTGAAGAACAAGGTAGATGTTCGTAGTGCGCGACATCAGAGGAATCGATTGCACATCTTTTTTTATGAATGTCCGAGTGTGCTAAAATTTTGGGTGTGGTTGCGCAATTGGTGGAATATATCGACACCATTCCCGGTTAGTTTTGCCGACTTTTTTGTTGAACATTTGCATTGCCCGTTTACTGGTAGCATGAAACGATGGTGGGTGGCAAGTGTTAGTGCCTTGTTATGGTCACTATGGTTGGCTAGGAATGAGCTTGTGTTTCGAGGTAAATGTGTGTCGATGGAAGAATTATGCTTCTTGGTGAAGTTGAGATCGTTCTATTGGATTAAGGTTGGTGCAGAGGGAGAGTTAATGTCCGAGTCAGTTTGGTGGACATGTTCGTCCGCTCTTGTGATTAGCTCGACGGTGAAGAAGGTGAGGTGTGGGGTGTTTTGGCAGCCACCGGTTATGGGGGTTTTGAAATTCAACGTTGATGGTGCTGCGAGGGGTAAGCCGGGGCCTGCGGGCTTTGGGGGCGTGATGCGTGACGGGGAGAGTCGGATTTTGGGGCTGTTCTCGGGGCCATTGGGGGTGATGGACTCCAATGAAGCTGAAATTTAGGCTATAGCGTTCGCCTTGAGTTTGGTGGTGGATAGGAGTTGGCGACATCATTGTGTGATAATTGAGTCGGATTCACAGGTGGCTTTGAGCTGGGCTACACGATCGGCAAAAAGGCCATGGCGGTTGTGGGACATGTTTATGGTGATTGATCAAGCGTGTCAGACTTCATATGAGTTACAGTTTTTTATGTGCCTAGGGAGGCTAATGGCTTCACCGATGTATTGGCCAAGGAGGGCGTGGATCGTGTTTCATTGTTCGTTGCTTGTTTATGATAGTTTTTGGGGGTGTTTTGTTTTGTTTCTGACAAGTCATATCGTACTCTTTTCCTCCACTAGGGAGGTTTTTAACGAGGCGTATGGCTTGTCGCGCTGTATGTATTTTTTCTTCCTATTGAATAAAATCATACAGTTTGCTGATCAAAAAAAAGAGAAGGCATCAGAATAGACATGGACCTGCGAATGGAAATAAAGCAAGAGTTGCTACATCGTCCATTAGGACATGTTTTTTTTGCTTAAATAGATTTGTTTTAGTTTTTAAGATTATTATTTTGTGCCTAAGTTTTAGTTATCTTGTAAGGACAAGATATTTTAATTTTGAGATTATTTAAATAAATGTTATTCTTTTAATCTCTTATGGTACAACGAATCAATGATCTTTAAACTAATCAAATCAATAATATTTATAAGATAAATAAAACAAATGACTAATCTCAAACTCGTAAAAAGTATTAAGGTAATTTGATGAGATCAAATTCAAGAATATTTAAAGTTTGATGAACTTTCAAAGAACATGGGATTGTCCCATAATTAAATCCCACAAGTGGAACGAAAAGTCTTTGAAAGAGAATCAAATATGTTAGACATGTTTTGATTCAGAACAAGACATTTTACTTCTTTACACACTAGAAAAAAAACTCTCATACTTAATCGTTTTTTTTCTCAAACTTGGTTCGAATCGCCATATAAGATATGGACTAAGAATTGTTCTAGAATACCTTTGAATTTTTAAGGTTACTTACATGTTAAAATGTTTACAAAGTTCGAACCTTAAAAACTCCATTTGTTGTTTATCCTAACGAGAACAAAGCGTTTGTTTCTCAAACAAGAGTTTATCTTGAAAGAGATTAATTCTCACAAAGGGATATTATTTCTTCAACTTTAACGGGAACAAAATATTTGTTGCTCAAACGATAGTTTATCTCGAAAGAGAATACTTATCACTAATGGATTTCATTTTTCAACGAGAACAAAATGTTTGTTGCTCAAACGAGAGTTTCTCTCGAAAGAGATTGCCTCTCACAAAAGGAAAAAATGGAATTTGGAATTTGAAGAAATTTTAGACAACAAATTTATGAACCAAAGATTGAGAATGTTCCACAAATGATCAAGGAACATTGGAACAAAACACAACCATTGTGTTGATCCTCAAGAGAATACCATATACTTGAGAAATATGGATTTCTCACTATCCGTACATGGAAACACTCTTCTTTTCGGATCAATATAAAGACTAGGTCTTATCAGAAAGCAATGGTGAGCCCAAAATTCGAGAAATGGCTAAGAGCCATGAGAGATGAGATGAAATCCATGTCTAAAACCAAGTATAAACTTTGGTTACCTAAAAGGGTAAAACCTAAGAGGTATGGATGAGTTTTTCAAAAAGGAAAAACTGACATGGATGAGTTTTTCAAAAAGGAAAAACCGACATGGATGATAAAACATACAAAGGATGATTCGTCGCTAAAAGTTTTCGACAAACTTCATAGTATAGACTATGATAAAGCATCTTCCTTGTAGCTATGTTTAATCCATCTTAATCTCACTTGCAAGTAGTTACATACCATGATTATGGAATCAAATAAATGAATGTCAAAACCGCTTTCCTAAGGGAAAACTTGAAACAGATGTGTACATGACACATCCAGAAGGTTTTGTCACTCCAGTAAACACTTGGAAGGTATGTAAGCTACAAAGGTCTATCCGTAGACTAAGGCAAGCTTCTCGAAGTTGGGATATTCGTTTCAGAAGATACAATCAAAATGTTTGGTTTATCTAGAAACAAAGGGGAGTCTTGTTTTCAAAAGAGCTAGTGGGAGCATTGTTACTTTCCTAAGTATTGTATGTAGATGACATACTCATCAAAAGGAACTAAAGATCGCAATCCGTTTTGCATTAATAAAAGATACTGCGAGTTAGCAACATGAGACAATATCTAACTCTACAACATAGGCTGAATATATTACAATCGACATAACAATAAAGAAGGATGTTTGGAACTAAAGGGTTCACTTCTGAACTAAGGGTTGTTCCCAGCATATTAGATGCTACATAACTCTGTTATGATGGAACCTTTGCGTAAGCAAATAAAACTTAGATCTCATCAATAAATCCAAACATATTCTAAAGTGCTTACATCTTGGAGATGTGAAAGTATGCAACATACGCACAAAGTTGATAACTTTGTCAACTCTCTGACAAAGCTTTTGACACAACATAAGCATGTCAGTTACACTAAGCCATATCGTATTAGATACGAGAATGATTGGTCTTAGTGCTAGTGGGAGATTTTTGGAGTATGCCCAAAGAACAATCATATGATGATTGAATAAACATACTATTTTACTAGATTCATCAAGTAATGGCATTGTCGTTATTATCATTTTATATGTTTCTGTGCATCAAACTAACCATTGGATAATAATGTCCATACAATAATACGATTATTGTTAAATAGGATCCTTAGTCGAATATTATTACGGGTATGGACAGTGATAATATATAAAGACTAATATGTGGTTGATTGATAACAAGTGTTGTCATTGGCATAGAGATGTCAAAATCAACACATAAGTATTTGTTAGAGAACAACATACTGGATTGACCCGCTATGAGCATGTTTCTTGGGTAATTATGTGACAGTCACAACATTGCTCATGATAAACATATGTATAATCCTCAGACTTGAGATCAACATGATTTCAACATAAATATTTACGTATTTTGACATAGTCAAACGTGTGTCGTAACTGACTACATTATAAAGATTGATGATTGGATACGTGATGACCTATGTAGTGAAATATGGTTGATCAAGAAAGGATTTGTCCCTCCTACATAATGGGAGAAATATCTTCGGCCACTTGATTGAGTGAGATTAGAAAATGCATGGTCATGCTCGAATATTATGATATGAGATATCATAGAGATTCGTTTATAATAATCTACTCAAGACATCAAGAAACACTAGATGGACAACGCAAGTGTGACTAACCTATGACTTGTGTTCATCTAAGATATAAAGGACAAAAGGATGAAATACATAAAGGAAGTTTATTCATGAATTAGGAAAGTCAAATCATGACTTCATGCAACTTAGGTAGCAATGATGTATTGCTAGATGCTACTCATTGTTTGTAAAATTAGAACAGTTCTAATTTTGTTGCTAACGTTGCATGAACCTACAAAGGGCCACACCCTTCGAATGAAACGAACAAAAAATTGGAAACTATACTCCCTATTTTAGGGAGGTTGCCAAAAATCCCCTATGAGATAAGGGAAATCGGCAACTCCCTTAAATAGGAATAATATTGGATAAAAATTGTATTTATCAAATATTATTTAGAGTATAAAAAATATTTAGAGACTTAAATATTATAGAATAAGATTCTAGAAATTTAAATATATATTTGGAATTTATATAATGTATATTTAATTCCAAGTTTATGTAGAATTAGATTCTACATAATTAAAAATATATATTTAAATATATTTAAATCCAAATAAAGATAGAATGAGATTCTATATAATAAAAATATATATATGTTTGGATTAAATATAATGTATATTTAAATCAATGTTTTATGTAGAATAAGATTCTACATAATTAAATATATATATTTCATTTAATTTTATTAAATATAAGATATATTTAATATAAACCAATTTCAAGTAGAATTAGATTCTATGAATTTCGGTTGAACTTGGATTTAAGGAATTCAACTAGAATTAAGTCTCTGAATACTATTTAAAGGGACATGGGCTAGCAACCAAATCATCCCTATTCCTCCTTGCAAATTTCGACATATCCTTGGGAATTCCCCTCTGGAATTTTCGAAAAGTCCCAGATTTCTTCTGAGAAGCTGTTCGATATTTTTTTGGTGTTCCTCGTGCCCCCTGGCAAATTCCTGGCGATTTCCTAGTTCGAATCCAAGTCCTGGTAAAACCTCTAGTCGATTTCAGACTCCTTTAGGAATCCCTAGAGGGATTTTGACTTCTCCCTGGAAGGTGTTCAAACCTTTCGAAATTTATCCCTAAGTGTTAGGGAGGCAGAAACTTTGTTCGTTTTGTTCAGGTGGACTCCGTAGAGGTCGTTGCGAACCTGTGACGATTTCGGTTTTACTTGACGTGGTTATTCCGACATACCGTCGGTTTTCCAGTTTCCAGAGTTTTAAAAGGTAACTCTTCATCTTTTCACCCCGGATTCGTTCCTGTACATGGATCCTGGCTGGATTACGTCGGATTATTTTTCCGCTGCGCCACGGGGCGTGCCGACGTGACCCAACAAATTATGCCCCCAACACTTAATGAAATAGAATCTTTAGTTCAAAACTTGTGCCTATGATAGATTAGCCGATTACTCGCACCATTCTAAAAAATTTTAACCTAACTAAGGGAAAAAGCATGAAAAATACTTTGAATTTTTTTTCCTTTTAGCCAATTATCTTTACACTTGTCTGTTAAATGCTGAATTTTTGCTTAAGTTCTAAGTTTAACATTGTCTGCCTTACTTAATAAAAGTTTCTTGATTGAATACAGGTTTGCCGCCACGACAACATAGGGCAGTACAACAAAGAAAAGAACAACTCTAGAGGTGCCTGAAACAGGCTCTAGGAAGGATCATGAGCAAGGACACTCCGCTGCTATCAAAAGTCCATAAATCTAAGCCAAGTGACGGACAAATTAGCAAGAGTGAATGAAAGTCTTCAAGGGATGACTCTATTCAAAAGGGTTCAGAGTGTCGTAGAATGCACCTACCTTAGCTTCAAACCCAAAGAATAGTTGTGATGAGCTGAAGCCCTTAAGCCATGATAAAAAAAAGTGAATAAAAGTGCCCAACTGTGCTGCCAAGGCAAAAACTCGTATCCTTTCCAGTAACTTAATTATTTTAGGCATACTTTGTTAACTTGGTAACATCAGCATGTTTAGTATGAACACAGACCTGCACACACTGCACTGACATTAAGAGAAATTAAATTAAGTTATTTCGTGTCATTCCCTATCACTAACATTATATAGGTGCTATGGTCTTGAGGTAAGAAATCAAGTTGAAGGCTATTGTTTCTATTAATTTTGTGCTAAGGGCAATTTTACTAGTTAGGTTGCATTGCTTGAGGACAAGCAATAATTTGAGTTTGGGGTGTGTAGAGTGTCCATGAGTTCTATATTTTGTACATATTCATGCCCTTATTATTGTTGTTCTTAAGCTCATTTAGGCATATTTAGGTGCATTGCATGCATTATAACAGTATCTTCTCTTACACCATGTTTTTTTATTGAATATTTCATATTTGGTTGAGAAAAGTTATTGTTTTAGTTTAGTTTATATTTTCAGGTGCTATAGCTAGGAGAGGGGAGGAAAGGACAGGACCGAACAAGAAAGCTGGAATTAAAGGAGTTGTACTGAAATAGCTCAAGATGTCGCCAAGGACGCTCTGCCGAAGCAGCATTGCCGCCAAGAGCTGCCGGGGCAGGAGTTACACCGACTTATCCAAGATGGGTTGCGATTTCAAAAGGGGAATTTCCTAAGCCCAATGAGCCCAGTCTTGCAATTTCCTAAAGCCTGTAGCGGTCGGTAGAGTTAATTCAAGATTGATAAGTGGGAGCACTTATCCTTACTTGCAGAAGAAGGCAACGTCCAAAGAGTATGTATTTAAAGTATAAAGGAGTCTGTATTTAATGCAATTTACTTTTTGTATAGCGTTTGGGTGTTCTCTATTTGTGAGCGCAAGTGCACACTCTGTCAAGTTATAGTATAAAAGATATCGTCTCCACGGAGATTGGAATAGCTCCTATGAATGGTTTCCTGCATTATCTCCCGCGAGAAAAGGACAGCAAATTAGGAGTTACCGCCAAGCTTTGAAGACATTTACACGACTCAAACAATCATACGCAAGGCATCCCGCAAGGACTTTGAACAAAAAAAAAGGCATCCCGCAAGGACATTTGCTTGTTTTTGCACATGGCAGACTTGCACTTTCCCCGCTACACTCATAAGCTTATCAATTTGCACCAAAAGGGGCCACCAATGCCATGGTCGGAGAGAATAATCAATAAACCATACAAAGGCATGGTCAACACCTTTTCAAACCCCATAACCAGAAAACAAACTAAAAATCAATCCCCAAACGGCTTACGAAATCGAAAGCAATTGGAACCATACAAAGACACGACCAGACCCATAACTCCCTACCGTCAACAGACAACTCCTAGAGAACTCTAAAAAAAAAGAACAACAGGCCAAAACTAGTTAAAATACAAAACTAAAATTAGGGGTGCTTATTGAGTTGAACAGCTCGCAAACAATTCGAGTCCGACTCGGTCAAAACTTGATTAATGCTTGACTCAGATCTTAGCGAGTCAAGTCTAACAAGGTCCAATTCAACTGAATGGATCCCTCCAAAAGTTGGTTCAGTTTAGTTCAATGTGGACAGATCTTTCCATAACAACGCAGCTGGGTGTGGGGGTGTTTTAAGATCGAGTGCTGGTGATGTGAGAGCATTGCTCTATGGTCCTGGGGAAAGTTTTGAGTATTTTACTCTCTACATGAATATTATGTATCTATACTCTTTGTGTTCTCTATATTTATAGTGAATTTTGTTTCTCATCCGTATAGGTAGACAAATCCATCAATAGAGATAATTTTTTAATCGAGAATTGACCCATTCTATCATGTATCCATGCAATTATATCACAAAGATTAGGACACAGTTTGAAGTTCTCAATCACCTTCTTTAGCTCTTCCACCGTGGATTTTTCTCTATCAAGCAGCTGTCTTGAAAATAAATTATGCCACTGGATCCCCGATAAGTCTTTCCCCCACCGCAACTTTCGCAACCAGCATTCCTTTATTTCTCACTAATCTATACAGTCTCACAAAAGACTTGCAGAGAGGCTGATTTGTACACCACCAATCTTCCCAAACCAGTATAGATTTTCCAAAAATTTCTATTGCAGAACAAAAAAAATGATTGGATTGATGTTGTTGCGACATAGGTACTAGCATATACACCGATTAAGCAGTATAAAACGACCACAATTTTTTTTTGCTCAGCAAAATGAATATTTTTATTGAAAATTAGCTTGAATTGTGTGCTTCGCTAAAAACCTCCCTAAACTTAATGGGAGAAAAAAGTACAACATAACCGGGAAGAAGCCAATACAAACTCAAACTGATTGAAAATTGTTACAATCGAAACAACAAATCGCCAAATGAAGTTATTACATCCCAAAGCAAAAATCTCTCCTAACACCAGGAGACAAATGAACTAAAATCCACCTAGCACAGTGCATATTCACTCAAAGCAAGAAAAATCATAAACCTACCACCAGGCCTTAAAAGATCAACTCTCTGCATATCATTTTTAGCTAGGAATTCTGACATCAAATTGTTACGTCATCGTCATGATAAATGGCAATGAATTGCCTTGCCTCCAGCCTTAGCAGTGTCTTATGGATGGGTTGGTATAGAACATGAGAGACTATCCAGTTTGGCATTACTTTTGAAAAGTACTTTTAAAACTACTGTCAGAAAGTGATTTTAAATGTGATACTCCACAATGCTAGAAGCTTTCGCTAACTCAAAATGAGTAGCGGTGAACGCAAAGGTTGAAGCCTCCCTCCTACCACCTACATATGCCGACCTACTTAACTTCCAACAATGCTAATTTTCGCACAACCTCCTGCTCATCACCTACAACTTGAAGCCCGAGTTTTTTTTTACCTATATTTAGTGTCTAAAATGTTAGTGATTGTAAAGATTAGAAAATCAAAGGTTGTGGTGTTGGTGGTGTGATGTAATCAACGAACACAGAAGAAGATGAAAATAAATTCAGATTATGAAAACATCGAGATATCATAGCTGAACAAATGACTTGCAAAAGGTACCGGCATAGAATGGACAAATGTATGGATGAAACGAATGTACTTATAATAAATAACTACTATCTTTCGAGTTTTAATCTTTTATGAAAACAGCGTTGAAAATAATAAGTAGATAATAACATACATATCGATTTTCATTTAACGGAGAATATATTTAATATTTTTATTTTTTATTCCAAGTATATTATCCTTTAATTTTTCATATTCATCAAGTAATCATTATTAGAGATTCTTCAAATCTCCTCTCAAGCCAACAGCTTGAAGTAGTGGCTAATTTTTTGAAATTGCACTCCAGGTCCACTAGTTTCAGGTAGGAGTAGAGCTGTATACTTCAAAAAAGTGGTCTTTTACAATCTTTCGAATCAAAGGAGGGTCTTCTATCCATTCCCCATTCAACTTGGAATCTACAGGTTTTCATTTAATGAACAATCCTTCTGCTTGAAATCTACCGGTGATTGAGAAGAAATCGGTAAAAGCTTCCGACTGGTCTGCCCCTTTAGCTGGTTCCATGAAGTTCAACACTGATGGCGCAGTACAGGGACATCTGGGAGAAGCTGGAATTAGAGGCATACTAAGGAATTACTTGGGAGAGGTGGTCGGGAAATTTTCAAAATCTATTAGTGCCTCGTATCCGATTACTGCTGAACTTTTAGCCATTAAGGAAGCTATCTCGCTCTTTACAAGAATAAATTGGAGTAAAATGTCGCACCTAACAGTGGAATCAGATCCAAAGTTCCCGGAGTACATAAGCGAAATGGGTTATCCATTACTATGCATAACAGTCAAAGGAAACTCTGTCTCACTGGTCTTGTGTTCTGGGCTTGTTGCTTCGGTGTATTATGGTCTATTCATGTGTGGGTGAAGCAATTCTGCAGGGCTTGTTGCTTCAGTGTATTATGGTCTATTCGTGTGTGGGTGAAGGAATTCTGCAGGGCTTGTTGCTCCGGTGTATTATGGTCTATTCGTGAGTTGTGGAGCGATAGTTGAATGGATCGTCTTGGTAACTGAGTGCAATAGCGACTCAATTGCCTTGGCAACTGACAACAGTCGGATTACCTGGGCAAGTAATTGACTGGGCAACTGGGAATAGTGTGATTGCCTAGGTAACTGGGCGACTTCCTTCAAAGTTTTTTAAAACGTTCTCCAATGGCTTCTCGTTATCCCTAACTCGAAACACTGGTCAATTGTGCATGCCTTGGTAATACATCTCTGCGTCAACCATGGGTGAACAACAACCGATCTTGCTCTTCTCTTAGCCGTTGAAATTCGCAACTTATCCCTAAGTCAAATTAGTCTTCACCATCGATTAATAATTGAATAAAGACCATGCTCATTCGTTTCTTGAATCTAACTCTCCCGGTATTAGATAAATGGATGAATTCACGATATCTTCTCCCAATTCACTCGCAATCAAAATTAAGAACCAAGAATGAATAAACTTTGAATCAAGAACCAATTCACTTGAATTTTTATTATATAATTAGTCGTTGCAAATGTAAAGTAAAAAAGATATACTAAAAAGTAATATTCTTACCTTAAATCGAATCCTAAAAAAGTTTAGATCACAACTCTAAATTATATTTGTCGAAAATTAAAGCAAACTTATTGGATTTCCTTTCTTTGGAGCAATTAACTAACTAAATTAGATGAATCGATGCAGTCACCCAATACTCCTTTGTATAGTGAAGGTGATGGTGTAGATTGATTAAAATATAACATGTGCCTTTTAAACATAGGAACAATATAGTATGTTGCAATAAAATCTCTCTTCTGGAACAAAATTTCAATACTTGGCTTTCTCTATCTACCTCAAATTTAATATTCTTTAATAAGCTCTCTCTCTCACACACACATACATATATATATGAAATATACTTTTTACACTCTTTTTCTGTCTCTTCCCCCACCGTTTTCAAGGCGTGGTGGTAATTTAGAGTTTGATTTTGTTTTGTTTTATAGCTGCTGCAGGCTTTTGTTTCCTTTTAGTTTTGGTTTTTCAAGTTTTGTTACAGAACATTGTTACATAAAGACAGCTAAATAGAGTTTTTATTTAGAATAAAGACAAGTTACATAACCCCTTTCACACATTTAGAGGGATATACACAACATAAACACGAATACTAGAGCAAGAGCACTAAGCAGTAAGCAGTAGTGCATATTATTGCGACGAAAATAAATAAAAAGTGGATGAGAAAACCATCTATTTAGCTTACTCAATCCGATTATGCATCAAACACACAGCCCCGTTTTGATACGAGGAAACGTGAAACAGCTTCCGCTGCAGCACATAATACCATCGAAGCAAGGACCAGCGCCCGAAGGTAAACAACCATTAGCTGCGTTATCACTCTCAGTGAAGAAAATGTTGGACAAAGGGTTCCTAATGTTGGCATTAGGGATGACTGAGAAGGCCTTAACTTCGTTACGATCTGCGGTAACAGTTGGAGCCGTTGCAAATAAAAGCATAGCTGCCATTGCAACCAAAAGTAAAGCAGATTTGTTGGATTCCATTTCTTTTTGTAGCAATTACCTAATTCTTAAGAGTAGAGATGAATGTATTGTGTCACCCTATGTACTCCTTTATATAGTCAAGGGGATGGGTCTAAAATGGTTAAAATATAATATACTTCTTTTTTTTCCTTTTCTCTTCCTTCTCCCTCCCCACTAATTAGCAGCCATGTTGACCTAATAATTTTATTAGGGTATATTAGAAATATAACTGCGAAATGAAACCGTTAGCATTGACCATCGCTGTTAAAAAATTAACAAAGGGGGTGACGGTAAGGGTGAGCAACAAACCCAGAAAATCAAAAAAATCGACTCAAACAGGGTTATGCGGTTTAGTTCGGGTTTGCATATTGAGGTTCTGTCTTTTGGTTCAATTTAAAATTCAATCTTCTCAATTCGGTTCGGTTACGGGTTTTCCATATGGGACCCGTTTATTCCATATCAACCCAAATTAAAAAAAATATATATTATGACTTATATCAAATATATTTTAAAGATAGTCTTTTGAAATATTTGAATTTTTTTTAAGATAGTCTCTTGGAATATTTGGATATGTTTCAAATTAGAATATATTTTTATAATATTTACTATTCAGGGGTTGTTTTATGATGTTGAATATTTGAGTTTGGCTTTAATCAAACAATATATTAGATTAGATATTTGTGTTCTAAGTTGGTGATGAGGAATCATTGAGTAGATATTAATTGAATGAATATTTTCTATGATTTGTTTTTTAGATAGGTTGTTTGTT
This sequence comes from Hibiscus trionum, assembly GCA_030270665.1. Classification (NCBI taxonomy): domain Eukaryota; kingdom Viridiplantae; phylum Streptophyta; class Magnoliopsida; order Malvales; family Malvaceae; genus Hibiscus; species Hibiscus trionum. The sequence continues at coordinate 1,319,205 of BSYR01000021.1, read as the reverse complement.
TTGTAAACATAGTTGTTTTTTAAATCATTCTTATTTGAAATCTTAGATTTGTCAAGAGCTCAAGACATGCGTTTTCTTGTTCTTAATGGAAAAATAAATTGATATTAGAGTATATAATGGTAAATTAAAATATGTTATGTGTTTTGCTTATTTTTTGAATTTGAACCCCCCGTTAAAACCGCGGTTTTAAACCGATCTAAACCACAAAATTCGGTTTTTTGTATTTCTATTTTTTAACCATTCGGTTTTTTTTTTGTAAAAAATCGCAGACTGCGGTTCGGTTTATATTTTGCTAAAAAAACGAACCGAATCGAATACACCCCTATTATATATTGGTATAAATATATATATATAAATAATATATTTTATATACTAATATCATTTATAGTATTATTTATTTCATAAAATAATTTAAATTAATCTCAGGTAGGTTAAGATATATAATATTTGTGATAAAATATTACATAATTTTATGTTTTTTTAGTGGCTAAGGTTTAGCCTTTGTATTTGAAGGTCTTAGGTTTAAACTCCTTCAAGCGCATGTTTTTTAATATTTTTCCTCCAGCAAAACGATGCCGTTTTGGGCTAAATTAGACTTTAAAACAGTCGCACCAAAACGACACTATTTTGACTTAAGTGGCATTTTCGAGTCAAAAACTTAAGTTCAATGTTAGATTTGAAGCTTTCCGAAGTTTAGTGGCATTTTCAAATCATAGGCCATAGTTCAATGGCATCTGGTGTAGTTTATCCAAAAATCAATCTAGATTTTGTGTTCATTACTATAAAGATAAGTCTTGATTTAATGCTTATTTAATAATGTGGGCACAACTACACCTATCTTTGTCTATTATTTGTGCAAGTAAAGTTAATGGTAGGTTTGAAATAAATACATCTATAAAAATAACTTTCTTGAACAATTTCTATTTAATGGTTTTAGAACCCATAACCTAGGGAAATAGAAAAGTCTCAACTGAAAGCTTTTAACCACTTGCTTTATAGATTGTTAATATATTTATAAAAATATTAAATATTAAATTTTGAGTCTGCCTACACTTATTTATTTGTCGCCTCTATAGATTGTTGTGTACATTACTTTCTCCAAACTCTATACTGCATAAGATGAAAAGTCTAATTCTAATGGGTATTATACCCTAGTAATAAATTATATTAAAGTTTTATTTAATATATATAGATATCCACCATAAATAAATATATTCATAAAAAAATAATTATAAATTTCTTTTACATTATTGTTATTTAAAAACTTGATTAAATTATAGACATCGATTAATTGACTCCAATTTTTGTTAAAACCTTTTTTTAATTGGCAATTAATATTAACGTTGTAAGATAATTTTTATCTGTTAAAAAAGAATTAAAATTTTAATGTAAGAATCGAACACGTGATGTCATGATTCGGGATGAACAAAATTGTTTACCGCTCTGATGATAGATTATTAATTAAATTTTGATAATTCTAAGTTTTATGTAAACTGTTTTATTTTTTTACAATTTGTTTACCATTATGTTCATCTTTGTGAACCTTTCACCTTAAATATCTACCTAGCTGAGGTGGCAATAGCATGACAGCTAAAATAAATATAATTGAAGAAAAAAATCTAAAATATCTTTTTATTAATAAACAATTTTTAAGACTATAAATGCAATGCAATTAAAACACCTTTTGTTAATGAACAATTTTTAAGACTATAAAAGCAATACAATTAATACATTTTTACCAATAAAAATTTTTAAAATTATTCAATTATATAACTAATTACTACACACAAAATATTGATTATAAAATATTACTATAATTTAAAGGGTAATCTTCACTCGTGGTCCCTTTTGTTTGTAGTTTGTTCTATTTTAGTTATCTTAATTCAAAAAAGATCATTATTGCCACTTACGTTTTGAATCGTGTCTATTTTGGTCCCTTGGTCGTTAACCTTCGTTAATAAAAATAGGGTAAACTACCTGAGTGACCACCCAACTATTGAGTCTGACCTGTTTTGACTACCGAACTACAAAAATTCAAAATTTGACCACCCAACTATTTAAATGGACCTATTTTGACCACCGACCGTTAAAATCTAGTGGGAAGGTGACGTGGTAGTTAAAGTAAATTTATATAATTACACATTTGGTCCCTATTAATTACCTATTATATCAATTTAGCCTTAATTTTAATTTAATTACACATTTCTTCCCCCTCCCACCAGTTTCCCTCTTCCCTCGTTATTCAACCAAACACAATCTAACCAGCAAGCCTTGTCGGGAAGCCACCGCCGACCATCGTGTCGGCCGACCACCGCCGACTACTGTGTCGGCCGACCATCGCCGTTGATTGCCTCGAACCGCTGTATTGGCCACCATAGTGTAGTTTAATAAAAAACTCAAGAAATTTACTAGTGGTATACGAATCAATTTCAGCTCCTAATCCAATCGATTTTTAGTTTCACACTTTCAATACTTGCTAATCTCGAACCCTACCCCTTTCTTCACTCCAACTAAATTTCATTTCAGTTGATTCTTTTTCATTTATGATTTAACTCTAGTAAATGTCCTTTTCTTTTCCTTCTACATCATGCTCAGCAAATCATAGAAAGAAAAACCCGTTTCAAGAAACATATTATATGCTCATGGGACCACCCTTTTTTCTCTAATTTTTGGTCTTTTCATTTCATGTCTTCAATTAAAGTGAATCCACCCACGTATCAAAAACTTTCGTTTTGAATTTCATAGATCTCTTTTGTCTTTTCATGCCCATAATTTGGATTTTGCCTATTTTTTAGGTACTTAAAGCTGGCTTCTTGATATAAAGGTAAATGAGTTTTCAAAATGGTTGCATTGGTTGACAAAAAGATGGTGAAGATCAGGATAATGTTCGATGGAAGTAGAAGAAAGGTAGGAAATTTCAAGATATTTGGTGTTCGTAGAAGAAAGATTGATTGCTGGAATGAATTTGGTTGAATAAAGAGAGATGTTGTAAGAACACAAACTGAAGAACAAGAATTTTAATTAAGGAAGAAGATAGAACAGAGCAAAGATAAGAGAAGAAGCAGAATATTCAGAGGGAGAAACAGAAGAAAGGGGAAGACCAGATATTTTTCATTCAATTGATCGATTCCCAAAAGCCTAGCTCAATGAGGGTTTTATCCCTCAAATACAAAACGACATAGTTTTACTTAAACTACTATTAAAACGGTGAGTTTTACTCAAATATAAAATAGGCCCGTTACGGATGTTAGAAGAGAGAAAAAGAGGGGGAGAAGACGAGAATAAGAAGAAAACAAACTTGTTCAGCCATTTTATGCTTGAGAACCTTTTCTTTGTCAAGAATTTCAAGTGCCAGTGGTTCACCGGTCTCAGAATTTCTTGCTAACTTCACCTTGGAAAATGTCCCCTCCCCAATGGTTCTTCCCACCTCGTATTTACCCACATGACGCTGGTCGGTCGACACGGTGGTCGGCGGTGGTCAGTCGACATGATGGTTGACGGTGGCCTACCAACAAGGCTTGCTGGTTAGACTGCGTTTGGTTGAATAATGAGGGAAGAGAGAAAACTGGCGGGAGGGGGAAGAAATGTGTAATTAAATTAAAATTATGGCTAAATTGATATAATAGGTAATTAATATGGACCAAATGTGTAATTATATAAATTTACTTTAACTGCCACGTCACCTTCCCGTTAGATTTTAAAGGCTGGTGGTCAAAACAGGTCAGACTCAATAGTTGGGTGGTCACCCAAGTAGCTTACCCATAAAAATAATAATTTCTAATTTAACCCCCAAACATTCAAAATTTTATTTTTCGCCATCTACCCCAAAAATTATATATTTCAAATCAGCGAGTCAATAGATCTACGAAACCTCCGTAATCCCCAGTGTGAGACTCGCATTTTACTTCTCAACTCTAATTCTAAAAAGCAATGATTCAACTCCACTCACTCGATTCCTTCCTCGTCTCACTCAACTCGCTCGACGATCCATTGTAAGATCATATCTATAATTTCAACTTATCAACGTCAATTTTTGCTTAAGCTCTGCAAAGTAGACTTCGGGTTTTGAGCGATATGGGTTTTCGCTTTTGGTTGATAGATGAAGTAATCAAGTGATCACTGAGAAGTATTAAGCTCGAAGATTTTCTATTTTTGATCACTGACAATTAAATTTTGGATAGTTTTAAATTTTAATCACTTCTAAGTACTAATAGAGTAGCAATGTACGGAAAATTGACGTTTTGATGAAAATAAATCATTTATGATGCTTAAAATTCTTTAGCTTTCTAATTAGAATTAGTAATTTAATCTTTGAAGGTTTTTTTGTAGCACTTTAATATCAATAAAGTAAACTTTGTATTAGATGGCGGCACAAGGGAAGAGAGTCGACGGCGAGGGGGAAACCACTTCACAGAGGGACAAGGGTAGAGGACGGGCTTGGTCCCTGTTTGTCTATAACCTCCCGGATCAACTACATTGGAAGGGTATTTGGCAGGTTTTCGACCGCCATGGCGTGGTGGTGGATGTTTTCGTCCCCGCAAAACGATCAAAAGATGGAGCCCGATTTGGATTTGTACGGATGGAATCGGGACAGGATGCGGAGAGAGTTATAGAGCGATTCAATGGGTTTCGACTCTATGGATCGAGAATCCGGGTATCAATGGCTAGGGATGGAGGACGTGAGCAGTGGTATAAAAAGGGGACGAAAGGAAATTCGACCAATTTTAGTGACGACAACAAAGGATTTCGGCCAAAGGAGTATAAGCAGCAATCTAGGCGGATGGAGGGTTTGGGGCAGTCCTCCACGATGAAACACCAAAGCACCAATAAACAAGCTACGGGAATTGTCGATATGGATAAATGGCGAATATTACAATCATGTGCAATAGGATTATGCCGTAAACCTTGCTCAATTGAGGATTTGGCCAGGGAATTCCAACGGGAGGAACTTAAGGGGTTATCCGTGATGCGAGTTGCGGGATCGTTAGTCCTGTTGATGTTTGACAATTGCATGTTACGCGAGTCGATGATTAAATCAGGGAAACTACAACATTGGCTGGAAAGTGTTATGGAATGGGCACCTTCGATGGTGATCCCAAATCGACGAGCATGGCTTTCTTTGTGTGGACTGCCCATTCACTTATGGTCGGAGGATACATTCCGGAATATCGCAAATTTATGGGGAGGATTAGTGCTTGTGGATTCAGAAACGATTGCTCCATCGTCGTTCGAGCGAGCTAGAATCCTAATTGAAACGGACTGGATATTCAGGATTGACGAAATGGTGGAAATTAAAGAGGGGGAATCGTCTTTCTTAATTCATGTTACTGATTTTGAGGAGGGCTTCGGCATGAAGTGGGAGTGTAATTGTGACTCGGGGTCGTGTTCGGAAAAAGGGGGAGTTTTAGGGAGGGGGAAGTGGAGTGGAAATCCAATTCGGTGTTCGCACAAGATGATGATTCTGATGCAACATTTGTGCCGAACTCAATCGATAGGGAGAAGTATCAAGTTGAGACGGAAAACGGCATTAGTCGAGACAAGAGTTTTATCGATCGCATTTGGGAGGATAATGTTAGGGAGGATGATAGGGTGCGATCGATGGAGAGTGTGAGTGAAGAGGAACAGTTGGTTATGATGAATAGGGAACTAGAGGTGTCGTTGCCTTGCGAAGCAAGCTTACGTATGGATGAGATGGAGAGGGAGACAGTATCTAGGACGGCATTGCATCCACAATCGCTCATACATGATAGCGGATGTGAGGAGGAGTCGTTAGGATTAATTAATCGTGAGTTAGGGGAGCAGCCGGCCGAAGTGGAACGTTGTATCTTGGATGATACAACGCTAGGGGGAGTGAGGGATGATGTGCCGGCATTTGTCACGGCTGAAGATGGTTTGCACGATATTGTGGACCGGGTGAATGTTGGGCCCCAGGGTGGGGACAGCAGGACTTCTAAGGCTAGCGTGATAGAGGTAAATGGGGAGCTGAGAAGAGTTCGACTCCTATCGGAACTCAACCCAGCTCCTACAGTGGTTGAATCACCGTCAAAGACCAAAATTGTGAAAAGAGGACGTGGCCGTCCGAGGAAAAACAAAGAGAAAGGGAAACAACATCCGATAGAGATAGCGAACGGATCACCGTCTGATTCAGATTTTATTTGTCGCAAGCAGGTGATTATTCGCGAGGCCGCGGAAACAGCGAGAGTGGGTAATTTGATTGGGGCGGTGATAGCGGGTAGGGAAGATGAAGTGCTACAAGATATCGCGCGCTTACTGGAGGCGCGAGAGGGTTCGAAATAGCGGAGTATGAGGTTGTTGTCGTGGAATGTGCGGAGCCTAGGGGCAGCGGCGAAGCGACGTTCTATCGGACGTGTTCTACGGCAACAGCGATGTGAAATGGCTCTCTTCCAGGAGATAAAGATGGAGAGCATTTCAGAGAGGTTAGTTAGTCAATTATGGTTTTCCGATTCTTTTAAATTCTTGTTTGCTCCATCGGAGGGAAGGTCGGGAGGGGTCTTAATGGTGTGGGATCCTGCTGGTTTTCATGTTTCGGAATCGGAAGTTCGTCGGAATTTAATTATGGTCGTCGGTACTTGGATAAGGGAAGAGTGGGATTGTGGTATTATTGGGGCTTACGCGCCTTGTGGGGTAACGAAACAGGTGATTTTTTGGGAGGGAATTAAAGAGATTGTTCAACATAGGCCAATTGAATGGTGTGTGGGAGGGGATTTTAACGTTGTTAAGTGTCATGAGGAACAGAGAGGGTGTGGGAATGGCTATCCGGGTCTGGACATTTTTTGTGCATTTATTGAGCAGCTTGCGTTGATTGATGTTCCGATCAAAGGAAATTTGTTCACGTGGTTCGGTCCAGGGGGAAGGTGCAATCGCCTTGACAGATATTTGGTCTCGGATGGATGGCTACAGAGATTTGAGTCTTTAGTGGTTTTACATCTTCCGAAGGAGTTGTCGGATCACTCGCCTATTGTTTTGGTGAGTGAAGTGGAGGATAGTGGTCCAAAACCTTTCCGCTTTGTGAATGCATGGTTGAATTATCTTCCACTTTTAGAGAAGGAATGGAAGCGGTTATCTACGGGGGATGAGAGTGTATCGATTCGCTTGAAATTGAAGGGTTTAAAACAGGTTTTGAAGGGATGGAACCGTTCACAATTTGGCGACTTGGATAGGGAGTATGAGGAATTATCGAAGCAAATTGAGTGTTGTGATACCCGGTTAGGTGATAATGCTAGGACGAGGGTCGAGGAAGTGGAATACCGGAGATTACACTCTAGATTATGGAAGGTGGCTAGTTTGCGTGAATCTTTTTGGCGCCAAAAATCGAGGGCTTTATGGCTAGCTGAAGGTGACCGAAATACTTCGTTTTTTCACAAAGCGGAAAAAATTCGACAAGCTCATAACACAATTAGAGGCATTCAATTTGGTGAAGAGTGGGTGACAGAAACTAGGTGACTGAAACATTTGGTGAGAACGGCTTTCACTCAGCATTTTGGGCTGCAGCCGGGTGGTGGAAGTTTAGTGCATGAGGTCTCTTTTGCAAGCATTTCGATACAGCAACGTGATGTTTTGGAAAGGTCGTTTACCGAGGATGAAGTTAAAAAAGCGTTATGGTGTAGCGAGGGGGCTAAAGTACCGGGACTGGACGGCTTTCCTTTTGAATTTTTTCGGAAGGGGTGGGAGTTTGTGCGTGGTGATATAATGGCTTTTATGGAGGAATTCCATGGTACGGGTCGGCTGCTGAGGGGTTACAATTCGACGTTTGTTGTTTTGATAGCGAAGAAGGAGCACCCTCGTATGTTGGGGGATTTTCGTCCGATTTGCTTGTTAAACTCGGTTTACAAAATTCTGGCCAAGTGCTTAGCTCGTCGTCTACAAGAGGTGTTGCCTCATCTTATTAGTGATGTTCAGTCAGCTTTTATTAACGGGCGACAGATCTTAGATGGTATCCTGTTAGCTAACGAAGTAATTCATTCAATGAAGACTTCAGGTGATCGGATTGGTAGTTATGTGCTGAAGCTCGACTTCGCTAAGGCCTACGATTGCATCGATTGGGGCTGTTTGAAGCTTGTTCTCGCAAGAATGGGTTTTGGGGAGGCATGGTGTTGATGGATGTCTGAGTGTGTGGAAACGACGAGGCTATCGGTTTTGATTAACGGTAGTCCGACGGAGGAATTTCCTATGATGAGGGGGCTGTGACAAGGTGATCCAATTTCACCTCTTCTGTTTGTTATTGTGGCCGAGGTGCTTCACATTTATTTGGTTAATACAGAGCGAAGGGGTTTAATAGCTGGTGTTCGGGTGGTAGGGGATGCATCGGTGTCTCACTTACAATTTGCGGATGATACAGTGCTATTCATCCGGGGAGATGTAGAGATGGCTCGCAACTTGAAACGGGTGCTTACATGCTTCGAACTTACAACGGGATTAAAAATTAATTATGATAAGTCTTGTATAATTGGTGTTGGATTAGAGGATTCGGTTCTTGATAGTGTGGGAAGTGTTTTGGGTTGTTCGAGGGGGGTATTACCGTTGAAATATTTGGGTATTCCCATCGGTGTAAGTCCCAAAGGCATGGAAATATGGGACCTGTTGATTCAAAGATTTCGTCGGTGTTTGGCGGGGTGGAAACGAGACTCACTTTCTTTTGAGGGGCGCCTTGTGTTGGTTAACTCGGTGTTATCGGCTCTTCCGGTGTATTACATGGGTGTATTTATGGTACCGAAGCGTATCATTCTGAAAATTGATCGGATACGACGGAATTTCTTATGGGGAGGAAAAGAGGAGCGAGCTAAATTAAGCCGGGTTGGGTGGGAAGTTGCTTGTCGTTCGAGACATTTGGGAGGGTTAGGAGTGATAAACATACATGTTCGTAACTTAGCCTTATTGGCAAAGTGGGCATGGAAATATGCCGTTGCGAAATGGTCTCTTTGGAGGGAGATTGTGGACGCCAAGTATGGGACCGAGGTGCTAAATTGGCGGATTCACAATCAAAGTAAGAGGTCTATGTCATCCATGTGGAAACAAATTGTCGATGTTCAGCAAAATGAAGTAGTGGAACGGTTCATGAATACTTTACAATTCGTTTGGGTTGTAGGGAATGGTGAGAGCGTGCTGTTCTGGCATGATTGTTGGTGTGTGTCCGAACCGCTGAAGTTTGTTTTCCCGCGATTATATGGGTTGGCAGTGGATAAATTAGAGCGCGTCGGCGAGGTGCTGGGACGGTCATTGGCAGAATGGGGCGGTTGTTTTCGTAGGGAATTAAGGGCGTTCGAGGGGGGTATGCTGCGTGATTTGCTGACTTGTGTACAAGGTTTTGTGTTGCGACATGGGGTGGCTGATCGCTTCATTTGGATTCATGAGCCGTCGGGTGAGTTTTCGGTAAGGGCATTAAACAAATTGATGTCGTCCTTTGGAATGACGGATATGTCTGAAGTGAGTTGGCCGGGGCGACTTCCAGTGTTGCCGAAATTGCAATGCTTTATTTGGTTTATTTTACTCGATCGACTGCCAACGTTGTCGATGCTGGTAGCCCGTGGTTTACCTCTGGGGGAGACGTCCTTGTTGTGCCGATCTTGTGGGGCAGGCGAGGACACGATCGATCACATCCTGTGGCACTGTTCGACGGCATGGAATGTTTGGGACTGTTTTTTTGCTTGGTGGGGAGTGACAGTGACGCGTCCGAGACAGGTGAGGGACTTTATTTTTATGTGTTTCCACAGCTTCTTTACGGGAGACATGAGGGTATGGTGGCTTATCGGATGTACTAGTGTGTTGTGGTCTATTTGGCTAGCACGTAATGAACTAATGTTTCAAGACAAGCGGCTGTCGATTGAGGGAATTTTCTTCTTAGTTCAATTACGATCGTTCCATTGGACTCGGATTCGATTCGATAAGGTTGACATACGGGAAGCAGCATGGTGGGAATGCCCCTTACTTTGTGTAAATGATGCAACGGGAGGGCTATCGGTTAGATGTGATGTAGTGTGGTCGCCGCCTTGGAAAGGAGTGTGGAAATTTAATGTGGATGGGGCAGCTCGGGGTAAGCCGGGTTTGGCGGGGTGTGGGGGTGTGCTTCGGGATTGGGAGAGTTGAATTCGAGGTTTGTTCTCTGGGGCGATTGGAGTGGCGGACTCGAATGAGGCCGAGGTCCAGGCGATAGCGTTCGCTCTGAAGATATTGAGGGAGTTGTCGTGGGAGGGGATGCATTCGGTAATCATTGAATCTGATTCGAAGGTGGCACTTGCGTGGATTCAGGGGATTGAGCGCATACCTTGGCTTTTGTGGAGATGGTTTTTTCAGATTGACGACGCTTGTGAGTCTTTGCCGAGTGTGTGTTTCTCGCATGTGTTTCGGGAGGGCAACCAATTGGTGGATGCCCTTGCTAAGGGGGGTGTCGATAGGGTGTCTTGGCTATGGGTACAGGCTTGATTCGGTTTCGTGTTTGTTCTTTTGTTTCGACACAACTAATGGCACTCTTTTCCCCCACTTAGGATTAGGGGGGTTTTTAATGAGGCTATTAGTTGTGTGTTGTATGATTTTGCATTAATAAAATCATCTTGCTGTTCAAAAAAAAAAAATCTTTGAAGCGCATACTTTAGTAGTAGGAAATGTATTTGACGATCAGAATTCTTTTGTTTGATTCGATCAGCTTTACTATCTATTTTTGGCTCTTATTTGGTGATTAATATAGTATTACCAGGTTATTTCAAGGATTTTATGGTTCGATTTTATGTGTGAATATATCAATAGTTTATTACTTGGCTCCCATGCTATAGGACTGACTAATGGCGGAGAATATGAAACGTCCAAAACCTTTCCGATTTCCAGAATTCAAGGTCAGTGCTGTGCGAATTTTCCCCTCTTTCTTACAGCTTCGCCTGCTATTGTTGCTTTCTTTTCTTTAGTGAACAATTATGATACAATCTATCCTATTGCGATTCTTCTCTTTTTACAGAAATATTTGTCTTTTTTACCCAATTAAGTTTGATTTATATTTAAACTTCATCTACTTAATAATGTACTCCTCCAGCTATTCTTGTAAATTTTGAATCTAATTGTATTTATATCATGTTGATTCACAAAACAATTAAATTAAGGGTAATGTTCACAAACAGTTCCTTTCGTTTGGTGTTTGTTCTAGTTTGGTCACCAGATTTTAAAACAGCTTATTGTGGTCCCTTACGTTTATAATCTGTTTTATTTTAGTCACTTTGCCGTCATTCTCCGTTAGAGGAGTAACGGCCGGCTGACATGGCAATTTTAAAATTAAAAAAATTCCACGTGTATAATACACGTCATTGTCCCTCTCTTACAATAAACAGAATATCCTTCCCCTTCCACCTGTACCTCCTCTCCTCTAGGCGTCTCCGCCGCGAATCCCAGCTGAACCGCCATTGACGTCGGTATCTCTATCCTCCCCGGCCTCTTCCACTTCACCACAGATGGCGCGACATCGGCTCCCAAGTGTAGCTGTTTCTTCGGGACGCAAATCGATAACGAAGATTTCGACGGAGAAGACGGCGATTGTGGTGTCGTTATGGAGGTTGACGGGAGTTGACGAGGCGATTTCGTGGGGGAAAGCAAAATAGATAACGGAGACGACGGCACCTGAGAAGCGTTGATCCGGGGAGACGAAGAGAAAGATGAACCGTCGGATTTGCAGTATATTGAAGGGAGCTTTTTCTGCGAGAAGATGGGAGACGTCGGCATCAATAGAGACAAAGGCATTTTCCTTTGGTTTCCTTTCTTCTCTTCTGTTTGGATAGAGCGGAAAGATGAAGATAAATCGTCCAAACAACTAAATTCCAACCGAATGTGTTTTTTTGAGAATGCTTTTTCTAGTGTTTATATATACGTGAGAACTGAGAAGACGGGCGTTTTCGACTCCGTGTCTGACTAAATTCCCACTTAGAAGGCTTGCAATGACATCAATCTGCAGAATTTGCAGGAAAACAAGTTAGACTGCCTAGAAGGTTAGAAGGATTATAGTTAGAATTCACGATCGTATCATAAACTAATCGATTTAGAACAATAAGGTTTTTCTTTCTTACCCTTCTTTTGATTAACTTAGAAACTGGCAATGAAACCTGTAAAACCAGGGTAATGATTAAAACTGCTCACCAAGTAAAGCAAACATAAGATCCCAGATTCGTCGGATTGCCAAAGAATAAGAGAAGATTCGAAGACTTCGATTGAGAAAACAGCTCCAGATATAGCCCCAACAGCAGCCCCTCGAACGAACCCACTCTCCGTCTCTTGTCCTATCAAAGCCCCTAACAATGTCCCCACTGCAGACAAAATGCCAATCTCATCAGCAAAATTTTGATCATAAAAGGTTACCCTAAGCACCAAAGTATTTTTACACGTTAAATTTTAAGTAATTCAAAACTGCTTGACATGATTAGATTTGTCTTTTATTTACAACATGAACAAGCAAATCAAAGATACAAATTGGATGAACTAATAACACGAGAGAAAAAAACAAAGAAACCAGATTCAATTATTGCAAAACCCAAATCAAGATCAAGAACAAAAAAATTATAATTCCCAAAGAAGATTTGAAGGGAAAAGGAAAGGAGATGAGAAAAGAGAACCAACCTAATGCAAAGAAAAATGTTAAGACGGCAGAGAAAACGTTCCCAATGATGGCGGAAACAGCGAAACTGCAGAAAACTTTCACCTTTCCAATGAAATCTCCAAAGGAAGAAGACGATGACAAAGAAAAACGAGGTGGACGTCCGTAAAAATCCATTCTTGAAAATTTGGAATGGAAAGAAAGCTTCCGGTGCAGGGCTTTAGAATTGTCATGTATTATACACGTGGAATTTTTTAATTTTAAAATTGCCATGTCAGCCGGCCTTTTCTCCTCTAACGGAGAATGACGGCAAAGTGACTAAAATAAAACAGATTATAAACGTAAAGGACCACAATAAGCTGTTTTGAAATCTGGTGACCAAACTAGAACAAACACCAAACGAAAGGGACTGTTTGTGAACATTACCCTTAAATTAATGTTAGTTTGAATTATATCAATCTAATTGTATTTACCCAAAAGTAAAGCAGATTTGTTGGATTCCATTTCTTTTTGTAGCAAATAACTAATTCTTAAGAGTAGAGATGAACCTATTGTGTCACCCTATTTACTCCTTTATATAGTCAAGGGGATGGGTCTAAAATGGTTCAAATATAATATCTACTTTTTCTTCATTTTCTCTTCCTTCTCCCTCCCCATTAATTAGCAGGCATGTTGACTTAATAATTTTATTAGGGTAAATTAGAAATATAACTGTAAAATGAAACCGTTACTGTAATGTCGATCCTAAGCCTACCTTGAGTGTCGAGGGTGATGGAGAACGTGAGGTGAACACCAACCGTGTCTTAGGTGACATCCTTGAAATGGGATTAGGAAGCAAGACAAATGAGGTTTTTGGTGATTTGGTTCCGAGCTCAAAAGAAGTGTTGTCATGGGCAAGGAAAATGGACATGACAAATGGAAATACCGACGCATTGGGCGGTGAAAGTGAAGCTGATCACGAGCAGGAGAGCATGTTCCCTGAATTTCTGGATTACAAGTTTAGAAGGAAATACGCTTCTATCACTGAGATACAGGAAAAGGCTCTCTCAGTTAAAGAGAAAAAAAAAGAGAGATCGAGCCTTGAAAAAGTGCAAAAAGGTGAGGAAAGATAACGTTCCAAGTGAGCTGGTGGATTACTCTCCTACTGACTCGGACATTGCAAGAATGCAAATTTTAAAAAAGGAAGCAAGGGAGACTATTAAGTTAGGAAAGAATTTAGGGGTCGAATTTGTAGGTGATGAAGAGGAGGTGGTAGCCGAGCATGTTAGAATAGAGTTGGAGAGTCGGCAATAGTTGATTTATGATCTTTCTTGAGCTGTCTGGTTTTGTTCTTTCTTTGAGCCTCTTTATCACGTTGCATTTTGTGTGTTGGTGGTAGTCTTTTTCGGTTTTTGCATGCAGAAAATAGAGATATCAGTTTCTCTCGGATACTTTGCGAATCATGGAAACAGTAGAAGAAGATTGAGTGCAGCTCTGGTTTTGGACTCCGAGTAATTGCATGGGTTTTGTTGTTTGCACTTGGAGTATTAAGGTTTTTGTTTGATCTTTTTGAATGAATCACCTTTTCTTTTTGAGCGATGATGTTGAAGGGATTGAAATGAAGTTGCTTTGATGCATGGGTGTTTGATTTTATGGTTTCGCTTGTTGTTGTAGCGCGGAGGTTGATGTTGAAGGAAATGTGTGGGGTGGTTTTATGTTGATGCCTTTTGAGTATTGGTTGCAGTGGGGGTTCGAAGTGGCTGCTGGGGGGAGTGGTGAGAGAGGCGTTAGCAGCCCTTATACCAGCTTGCTTCTTGGGTTGAAGATCCAAATGCAATGTATTTGAAGGAGCTTCTTGCTAGGGTTGTTGATTTGTGGGTTGCTGATGATTGAATGAAGATGCAGAGATTTTGGAAATCAAGTTTGGGATGCTAGTTTCTTTTTTGCTACCAATTTATCCGAGGACATCAGACCTATTTAAAAGAAGAGGCACAACTTCCTCAAAATTCACAGAAGCCTTAAAGTGCATTTGTTGGTGAAAGAATGGTGTCAAAGCATTTTTTTGACGTCGTCCATTTGTTGTCTACCTCTTTAGGTAAGGTACATATAATGGCTGCTAGCTTAAGTTGTTTGGTGCTTTGTTGGCTTGAGTAGAATTGTGTGTTTTGGAACAGCTTTAAGTGTGATCACTGCTGGTTTGTAATCGTGTCTTTGATTGCATGTACTCTTTTCCTCCAACATAGGTTAGGGAAGTTTTTAACGAGGCATGTAATCAAGGCTTTTTTATTATTAAATAAATAATAAGTTTTGCAGAGCAAAAAAAAAGTATTAACTAGAAAAAATAAAACAAATTGAAAGAGATTGAACCATTTTAGGAAATCATATTTGTCAAGCAAAAACAAATTGTACTATGTACTTGTCCAACACATCTTCCACCGTTTTGGGAAATCTTGATAGAAGAAAAAAGACGTTGAAACGTGGTATATTCCTACTCCATACCTACAAAATTAGTATACGAGTAAATTATAAATGTTTTTTTACATCATATCTTTTATATATTTTTCTAAAATTATATGAAAAATCAATGAAATAATTTATTCGGGGCGCATGAGTAACTAATTTTATATATACATAATGATAATAAAATCAAGTCAATAAATGCTTTTTTTTCATGCCGATAAAAATAATAAATACTATAGGTGTAGGTGTGCCCACGCTATTAAATAATGAATTAACAACTAATATTTTTATTATTATTCTATCAATTATCACGTAATTTTGTCTCTCAACATTAACAACTCATGTGACTATTTTAATAATTTTATTTGATTAATAAGGTGGTGAAACATGATGATCTACTCACATATATAGAGCATCATTATTCAATGAGAATATGATTTTTTTAATCAATCTCCAATTGTTTTGTGTTGCGTGGTTTAAGAGTGCAACGTAAACGGTGCAAGTATACACGTCACAAGTAATAAAGTGATACGATAAGTATCGAGCATCGTCTCCACAGGGATTGGTTTGAACAACTTTGCTTTAGTTATCGTATTGTAAAAGTAAATAGAATTGATGTTGATAAATATAAACTAAAATAAAGTAAATAAAGATAAGAGAAAGGAGTGATCGATTTAATAGAGTATGGCGGATTATCGTGAGTTGTGGAGCGATAGTTGAATGGATCGTCTTGGTAATTGAGTGCAAGAGCAATTCAATTGCCTTGGCAACTAACAACAGTCGGATTGCCTGGGCAACTGGGAATGGTGTGATTGCTTGGGTAACAGGGCGACTTCCTTCAAAGTTCGGCGAAGCGTTCTTCAATGGCTTCTCGTTATCTCTAACTCGAAACTCTGGTCAATTGTGCATGCCTTGGTAATACATCCCTGCGTCAACTATGGGTGAACAACTACCGATCTTGCGCTCCTCTTAGCCGTTGAAATTCGCAACTTATCTCTAAGTCGAATTAGTCTTCACCATCGATTAATGATTGAATAAAGACCATGCTCATTCGTTTCTTGAATCTAACTCTCCCGGTATTAGATAAATGGATGAATTCACGAGATCTTCTCCCAATTCACTCGCAATCAAAATTAAGAACCAAGAATGAATAAACTTTGAATCAAGAACCAATTCACTTGAATTTTTATTATATAATTAGTCGTTGCAAATGTAAAGTAAAAAAGATATACTAAAAAGTAATATTCTTACCTTAAATCGAATCCTAAAAATGTTTAGATCACAACTCTAAATTATATTTGTCGAAAATTAAAGCAAACTTATTGGATTTCCTTTCTTTGGAGCAATTAACTAACTAAATTAGATGAATCGATGCAGTCACCCAATACTCCTTTGTATAGTGAAGGTGATGGTGTAGATTGATTAAAATATAACATGTGCCTTTTAAACATAGGAAGAATATAGTATGTTGCAATAAAATCTCTCTTTTGGAACAAAATTTCAATACTTGGCTTTCTCTATCTACCTCAAATTTAATATTCTTTAATAAGCTCTCTCTCTCACACAGAGACATACATATATATATGAAATATACTTTTTACACTATTTTTCTGTCTCTTCCCCCACCCTATGAACACTCTTAGCGGCGGTCCGCTAAGGAAAGATAAAATCAGAAGCGATTCTTTTTAGACAATTTCTGAGTCGGGCTTTTCCTGCTTTTATTCTAAATATTTTAACGGCGATAGACGTGGTTGATTTATTTAAGAACCATCTTTCGAAGATAGACTTGGGATGATTGGTTACTCGAGAGAGAAACAAGTTACGACGGGTTGGGCCTCGTAAACTGTAACCGACATGATCCCCGAAATAAAAATCTATTTCAGTGATCGAAAGAATTGAAGGAGCTGGTTCTAAGCTATTTCACATACTTGGTTTTTCTTATTCTTTTTACCTCTGCATTCAAATCTTGCTATTTCATTTTCATCTAATATCAAATCACTCCCCCCATTTTATTTAATTACTTTGCAGATATTCTGGAAGTAGTAATCGAAGCAGTCTTCAGTCAATAATTCCAGCTAATCTCCCTGCGGATCGACCCTCTTTCCCTATACCTACTCAATTTCATTATTTTATTTATTGTTGAAAGAGGTTAAATATTTATTTATTTTTGACCGGTTAAACGACGAGATATTAATGTGGTAAAAACATACATATATTATAAATGTATATTATAATAAAATGCAATATACATATAAATATATATTTAATAAAATAAGTAATGTATAAGTATATAAAACCACATCGACTAAATTACTCTCCTTTTCAAGAATGAACAAATTGTTTAATGTTAAAATTAATAATAATTATTTAAAAGAAAATATTAGAAAAATGAGACCAATTATTACTTGGATGGTGAGAATTTAAGCCTTTGTCTCCAAATGATTAGGGAGCTGCAATAACTGATAGGGTAGGATTGGATTGGATTTGTCAAGCAAATAATTGAATACTAATAATAAAGAAAAAAAGGAAGAAGAAATAAAAGTGGAAGAGACGTGTTCTAATCCTCATCACATATCATTCATCTTCATCTTCATCTATATAAAGGAGTGTTGGGTGAGAACATAGACTCGTCAATACGCTCTACACTGAGAAATAATAGCAGAAATGGAAGGCAAAAGTCAATAAATGTTTTTTTTTTCATGCCGATACAAATAATAAATAATATAGGTGTAGGTGTGCCCACGCTATTAAATAATGAATTAACAACTAATATTTTTATTATTATTCTATCAATTATCACGTAATTTTGTCTCTCAACATTAACAACTCATGTGACTATTTTAATAATTTTATTTGATTAATAAGGTGGTGAAACATGATGATCTACTCACATATATAGAGCAGCATTATTGAAAGAGAATATGATTTTTTTAATCAATCTCCAATTGTTTTGTGTTGCGTGGTTTAAGAGTGCAACGTAAACGGTGCAAGTATACATGTCACAAGTAATAAAGTGATACGATAAGTATCGAGCATCGTCTCTGCAGGGATTGGTTTAAACCACTTTGCTTTAGTTATCGTATTGTAAAAGTAATATTCTTACGTTAAATCGAATCCTAAAAAAGTTTAGATCACAACTCTAAATTATATTTGTCGAAATTTAAAGCAAACTTATTGGAATTCCTTTCTTTGGAGCAATTAACTAACTAAATTAGATGAATCGATGCAGTCACCCAATACTCCTTTGTATAGTGAAGGTGATGGTGTAGATTGATTAAAATATAACATGTGCCTTTTAAACATAGGAACAATATAGTATGTTGCAATAAAATCTCTCTTCTGGAACAAAATTTCAATACTTGGCTTTCTCTATCTACCTCAAATTTAATATTCTTTAATAAGCTCTCTCTCTCACACACACACACACACATATATATATATATATGAAATATACTTTTTACACTCTTTTTCTGTCTCTCCCCCCACCGTTTTCAAGGCGTGGTGGTAATTTAGAGTTTGATTTTGTTTTGTTTTATAGCTGCTGCAGGCTTTTGTTTCCTTTTAGTTTTGGTTTTTCAAGTTTTGCTGCAGAACATTGTTGCCTTTAATGATAATTATATAACTCTGATTTTGCGGAAAATGAATAAAATTCATAGTTTTTTAAGGCAGCTAAATAGAGTTTTTATTTAGAATAAAGACAAGTTACATAACCCCTTTCACACATTCAGAGGGACATACACAACATAAACACGAATACTAGAGCAAGAGCACTAAGCAGTAAGCAGTAGTGCATATTATTGCGACGAAAATAAATAAAAAGTGGACGAGAAAACCATCTATTTAGCTTACTCAATCCGATTATGCATCAAACACACAGCCCCGTTTTGATACGAGGAAACGTGAAACAGCTTCCGCTGCAGCACATAATACCATCGAAGCAAGGACCAGCGCCCGAAGGTAAACAACCGTTAGCTGCGTTATCACTCTCAGTGAAGAAAATTTTGGGCAAAGGGTTCCTAATGTTGACATTAGGGATGACTGAGAAGGCCCTAACTTCGTTACGATCTGCGGTAACAGTTGGAGCCGTTGCAAATAAAAGCATAGCTGCCATTGCAACCAAAAGTAAAGCAGATTTGTTGGATTCCATTTCTTTTTGTAGCAATTACCTAATTCTTAAGAGTAGAGAGGAATGTATTGTGTCACCCTATGTACTCCTTTATATAGTCAAGGGGATGGGTCTAAAATGATTCAAATATAATATACTTCTTTTTTTCCTTTTCTCTTCCTTCTCCCTCCCCACTAATTAGCAGCCATGTTGACCTAATAATTTTATTAGGGTATATTAGAAATATAACTGCGAAATGAAACCGTTAGCATTGACCATCGCTGTTAATAAATTAACAGTGGGGTGACGGTAAGGGTGAGCAACAAACCCAGAAAATCGAAAAAATCGACTCGAACAGGGTTATGCGGTTCGGTTCGGGTTTGCATATTGTGGTTCTGTCTTTTGGTTCAATTTAAAATTCAATCTTCTCAATTCGGTTCGGTTTCGGGTTTTCCATATGGGACCCGTTTATTCCATATCAACCCGAATTAAAAAAAATATTATGACTTATATCAAATATATTTTAAAGATAGTCTTTTGAAATATTTGAATTTGTTTTTTAAGATAGTCTCTTGGAATATTTGAATATGTTTCAAATTAGAATATATTTTTATAATATTTACTATTCAGGGGTTGTTTTATGATGTTGAATATTTGAGTTTGGCTTTAATCAAACAATATATTAGACTAGATATTTGTGTTCTAAGTTGGTGATGTGGAATCATTGAGTAGATATTAATTGAATGAATACTTTCTTGTCTTTGTTCTAAATAAACCATCTATTTAACTGCGTTAAATTAGATATCGAATTATAAGCCATAGTTCAATGACATCTGTGTAGTTTACCCAAAAATCAATCTAGATTTTGTGTTCATTACTATAAAGATAAGTCTTCATTAAATGCTTATTTAATGATGTGGGCACAACTATACCTATCTTTGTCGATTATTTGTGCAAGTAAAGTTAATGATAGGTTTGAAATAAATACATATATAAAAATAATTTTCTTGAACAATTTCTACCTAATGGTTCTAGAACCTTCAACCTAAGGAGATAAAAAAGTGTCAACTGAAAGCTTTTAACCATTTACTCTATAGATTGTTGATATATTTATAAAAATATTAAATATTACAAGAAAGTTAATTTTATAGATGTATTTATTTCAAACCTATCATTAACTTGCACAAATAATCGACAAAGATAGGTGTAGTTGTGCCCACATTATTAAATAAGCATTTAATCAAGACTTATCTTTATAGTAATGAACACAAAATCTAGATTGAATTTTGGGTAAACTATATTAGATGCTATTAAACTATGGCTTATGATTCGAATATGCCACTAAACTTCAAAATGCTTCAAATCTAACACTAAACTTAAATTTTTGACTAAAAAATGCCACTTAAGTCAAAATAGTGTCGTTTTGGTGCGACTATTTTGAAGTCTAATTTAGCCCAAAACAACATAGACTATAAACCCTAAACTAGGTCTCTAACCCCGAAAATTAGGGCGCTTGTGGAAACATTTTATTTCCACCGCCAGTGCGTCATATATTTTCCCTTAAAGTTTTAGACACAAAAACACAGAACACAACAAGTAGATCAAAAACTCTACATAGCTTTAAGACACTAATCTTGGTGTTATTTATTTTCTTTCTTTGTTTGTGACCACCTTCTTCTTTGTTTCACCATTATTGTTCATCGCTCTTATATCTCTTATATAACAAAATTCAATTTATTAAGATAATCCAAAATTTAATTGTCAAAGAATCTAACACTGAACTTAAAGAGTTTTACACTGTGTAAATAGATCCTATCCCATATATATAATATGAATCTTCTTTTATTTCGATGGTTATTCAACTGATGAAAAGTCCTTTTGATGTTTTTACTTACCAAAAATAGATGGCTTAAGTTGTTTTTGTTACACGGCTTCAGTTAAGAGTATAATGATACTAACCTTTACGGCTTTACCATGAAAGACGACAATATTCCCATGATTCCCATCACATTGAAACTCTACTCTCTTATATGGAGATTAATTTGTCGAGTTCGAAGACCAAGGCGAAGCCAGCAGGACAAAAATACAGTGAAGTAGCTTCTTTTTATGGAACAGAATCATGACAAGGTCATCTTTCTCTTAAGACGAGAAGGGCAAACACCTTGCTTTGAGGTAATCATTGTATGGGTTTTGAGGACTTTATTCACCGTAAAATGGTCACACGTATATTTGACTGGTCTTTTTAATTTTTACTCCTGTACAGTCAACTTCTCGTTAAAATTTAACGATAACAAACGTTCGGGTGACCACAAGTTTAGAAAACAAAAACGCAAGTGACTAAGACGTTAGTTTTTTAAAATCATTGACCAAAAGTGAACGAAGCTGAAACGAAAGTAACCATTATTATAGTTTACCTTTTATTTTTTCCCGCTGCCAAATCAGGCTCTGGTTAACATTTAAGAGCAACAAACATCCCAGTTACCATAAGTTTACATATAAAAAACGTAAGTGACCGTAACGGTCAATTTTAAAAATCTGTGACCAAAAGTGTACATTTACTAAATATAAGTGATCATTCCAGTAGTTTACCCTTCTTTATTTGACAAAGAAAATTTATAGTTTTAGTTTTTAAAATTAAAGTGTCAAATTGTTTAATCTTGGTTCCGAAAATTACTTGTTCTAGGAGAATATTCATAAAATATGAGTTGTCCGGTGAAGGTTTCAAGGGTTGAAGATGGGCATCATTGTTTCCTTTGGCTTGATTGTCGTTTGGATGCTATTCTTCTCAAAATCTTGAACGTATATTTTGATCCCTTGTACTTTTACCCTTGCTTAAGAAACCTACATATTTATACTGCACTTAAACTCTAAAAAATAATTTAAAATCTTGATTAATAATTTTTTAAACAATCTTAAAATTGTGTAGATAAGTTGTGGTTGTTATTTCTTGTCTGTTCTCTTTGCTCTAATTTTTCAGTTGAGTTGACTTTTGTAAAAAATTAATACATTCTCATGACATGGTATTAACATGAAAACCATTGGATTTTGCCGCCGCCACTACTTCCGTCGCCGTTGACCATTGTTTGCCACCGACCTTGCATAATAATTTAATGAATAAAAATTATCTGTCTCTTTTCGGTGCCCCTACTTATGCCCCAACATTAAAAAACACTACAAAATTAAATTTCAAGCCCTAACCCAAAATTTTAAATCCTAAACCCTACCCTCTATACCCTAAAAAATACACCCTACCCTAAATTTCCTAAACATAACCACAACCCCTAACCTAAAACCCTAAACCCTAAACCTAATGTTGAGCGTGAGAGCATAAGTAGGAGCAAAGGATTTCCATCCGTAATTTAATACCCATACCTCTTCTATGAAAACCAGTTTCGAAGAAATTACGAATATAATTTTAAATTTATTAAATATTTCGTTTAAATTATGTTAGATATGGTGCATATTTTTCATGTTTTCCCTTTGCTAACTGGAAACCTGTAGCAGCCGACCATTGCTTTTTAAGCAATTGTTTTGATTTTGTATATCGTATGAATTAAAATCCACCCAAAAACAATATAAAATTCTAAAGTAATAATATAAGTTGAGCAATTGTTTTGATTTTGCTAGGGTGAGATTGCACTGCATGGGAGTGTTGAGTAAGGGGGGACGGAGTTTGGTGACATGATATATTTATTATGTTAATCATAACACATAATTATAAAATAATATAAGTTGTTTATCCTCCCCATAGTTATTAGGCTCAAAATATTATTTATTAGGCTTAAAATGAAATTTAACTGCTTAATTGATAAAAATTAATTTTTTTTGCTCGGCAAAGTAATATTTAATTATATTAATGAAAATGTCCAACTTATCACCACATGTCTCATTAAAAAAAAAGAGTGCATAATAGAGATCAAGATATAAAGAGAAAACAATCACACCTACACATATCGAAGAAACTCACACCTAAGACAACACCATCACAAACATAAGCTTTCCGAATAACAAGCAAAGAAGAAACTTAATCTAAACACTCCTCGATAACCTACTAACAATTTTCCCAGCAATGCTGAAACCTATACAATCAACCAAGTAACATCAGCCAACAATGCTGAAACCTATACACTACCAATACACTCAAGCCCTCCTCGCCTCACTTAAAATGAATAGAAAAGAGAGATTGTTGATACTTCACAAGCCTTCTCGTCCCTCTGTTTCAATCTTCGGCATTTTAATGCTTTAAGTCGTTTCCTTCTCTCGGCGGTAGTCAAAACTTGGTTTTGGAAATCTAACGTTGAACCATATTTCTACCTTGACTGACAATTCTTAACCTTAGAAGAGAAGCCATCAGATGAGGAATAAACTGAAGAATTTTGTAGATACTTATCAACGATAGTCCTATTGCCAATCAAAACAATTGCATTGTTATGGTGTTCGCTATACCTCAAGAAAAAAATTTCTTAAGAAAATTTTTCTCTCAATTGAGCCTCCGTCCCTAATAAAAATCAACTAAATTATTTGGTTCACAATTTATGTTATTGATCAATTTTAACCACTAATTAGCTAACGAGCCAATGATATTACAGCATGTGACTAAACATGAAAATTATTAAAATTTATATAAATTATAAAAGCATTGAACTTGAAGCCCACAGTAGTAAAGAGTATTAAATTTGAAGTACTGAATTTTGGTTGTATTTTCTTGTAAATGTATATACGTATTAATTGTGTGGCTGAAATTCCTTGGTTCCCGTTGTCTCCTTGCTTCAAAGACAATTTCCAATCAAGAACTTGAATGTTCCAAGTATTGATGCTCGTGTGCTCAATCGGGAGGAAATATATTTTAGGCTTACAAATTAAAAAGACCCTCATAAAATAATTACAAAACTAATTGAGTTTTCGTTTGAAAAGTTTGATTAATTGAGTCCTTGTTAAATAATAATTAATTAATTAAGTCTTTGAATTTCTAGAAAAGGTTCAGATCCATGACAATCGTCAAATATGTTGCTGTATCAAGGTATCAATATTCTATTCACTAAAGTGTCATTTTACATTAATAAAAACTCCTAAAAACTTCTATAAAAATTATAGAATATTGTTCAAAATATTTAAAAAAAATAAAATTCTTAATATATAAAAAATTATAAGATAAATTACAGTACAAGTCACTTAATTATTAGTAAGATTATAAACGAGTCATCGAATTTCAAAAAGTCACAAACGAGTCATCCTATTTATCCAAAAATAAAACCAAATTTAGGTTTTGGGCTTCTTGATGATTGGGATGCTAAATTAATTACGTCTAGTTAAAATATCGCACAAATACTGACGATTCTCATTCGTTAATACATAGAGCCAATAAGGTGGTGAAACATGATGATCTACTCACATATATAGAGCAGCATTATTGAAAGAGAATATGATTTTTTTAATCAATCTCCAATTGTTTTGTGTTGCGTGATTTAAGAGTGCAACGCAAACGATGCAAGTATAAACGTCGCAAGTAATAAAGTGATACGATAAGTATCGAGTATCGTCTCTACAGGGAATGGTTTGGGCCACTTTACTTTAGTTATCGCACTGCAAAAATAAATAGAATTGATGGTGATGAATATCAACTAAAATAAAGTAAATAAAGATAAGAGAAAGGAGTGATCGATTTAATAGAGTATGACGTATTATCGTGAGTTGTGGAGCAATAGTTGAATGGATCGTCTTGGTAATTGAGTGCAAGAGCAACTCAATTGCCTTAGCAACTGGCAACAGTCAGATTGTCTGGGCAAATAATTGCCTGGGCAACTTGGAATGGTGTGATTGCTTGGGTAACCAGACGACTTCCTTCAAAGTTTGACGAAGCGTTCTTCAATGGCTTCTCGTTATCCCTAACTCGAAACATTGGTCAATTGTGCATGCCTTGGTAATACATCCCTGCGTCAACCATGGGTGAACAACAACTGATCTTGCGCTCCTCTTAGCCGTTGAAATTCGCAACTTATCCCTAAGTCGAATTAGTCTTCACCATCGATTAATGATTGAATAAAGATCATGCTCATTCGTTTTTTGAATCTAACTCTCCCGGTATTAGATAAATGGATGAATTCACGAGATCCTCTCCCAATTCACTCGCAATCAAAATTAAGAACCAAGAATGAATAAAATTTGAATCAAGAACCAACTCACTCGAATTTTTATTTTATAATTAGTCATTACAAATGTAAAGTAAACAAGATATAATATTCTTACCCTAAATCAAATCTTAAAAATATTTAGATCACAACTCTAATGGGTACAAAAGTCCCGATTGAAGTGGGCAAAGGAAGGTGATCGGAACACGAGGTTCTTTCACATTGTGGCCTCTAGCAGAAGGAACTCTAACTTCATTTCGAAAATCAATGTTGGTAATGAAAGCTACTGGAAACCGTCAGACATCAAAAGAGTTGCGAGGGAGCATTTTCAGTGCATCTACAACGAATCCAACACCCTCCCATTGAAACAGTTTGGTTGCTATCTTAATAAATTAAGTGTTGATTCAGCATCTCGGCTAGAAAAGGAGTTCACTGTTGCTGAAGTGCAGTCGGCGTTGGCTTTGTGTGACGACTCTAAAGCACCAGGTCCTGACGGATTCAATATGGGCTTCATAAAAAAAATTTGGGTTTCCCTAAAAGCGGATATCATGGCTTTCTTTGAGGCTTTTCACAAGGGAGAGCTTACTGACTTCCAGTTTAACAACTCTTTCATTGTATTGGTACCCAAGAAACAGCCCGCCTTGAATTTAGATGATTTCAGACCAATTAGTCTGGTTGGTGGCATTTATAAACTCCTTGCAAAGTGCCTTGCACTGCGTTTAAGAGAGAGTCTGGGAGAAATCATTGGGGAGAATCAGTTTGCTTTTTGCCCGGGAAAATAGATTCTCGACTGCTCTCACTCACACACACACATATATATGAAATATACTTTTGACACTCTTTTTCTGTCTCTTCGCCCACCGTTTTCAAGGCGTGGTGGTAATTTAGAGTTTGGTTTTGTTTTGTTTTATAGCTGTTGCAGGCTTTTGTTTCCTTTTAGTTTTGGTTTTTCAAGTTTTGCTAGCTGCAGAACATTGTTGCCTTTAATGATAATAATATAACTCTGATTTTGCGGAAAATGAAGAAAATTCATAGATTTTTAAGGCAGCTAAATAGAGTTTTTATTTAGAATAAAGACAAGTTACATAACCCCTTTCACACATTCAGAGGGACATACACAACATAAACACGAATACTAGAGCAAGAGCACTAAGCAGTAAGCAGTAGTGCATATTATTGCGACGAAAATAAATAAAAAGTGGACGAGAAAACCATCTATTTAGCTTACTCAATCCGATTATGCATCAAACACACAGCCCCGTTTTGATACGAGGAAACGTGAAACAGCTTCCGCTGCAGCACATAATACCATCGAAGCAATGACCAGCGCCCGAAGGTAAACAACCATTAGCTGCGTTATCACTCTCAGTGAAGAAAATGTTGGACAAAGGGTTCCTAATGTTGACATTAGGGATGACTGAGAAGGCCCTAACTTCGTTACGATCTGCGGCAACAGTTGGAGCCGTTGCAAATAAAAGCATTGCTGCCATTGCAACCAAAAGTAAAGCAGATTTGCTGGATTCCATTTCTTTTTGTAGCAATTACCTAATTCTTAAGAGTAGAGATGAATGTATTGTGTCACCCTATGTACTCCTTTATATAGTCAAGGGGATGGGTCTAAAATGGTTCAAATATAATATACTTCTTTTTTTTCCTTTTCTCTTCTTTCTCCCTCCCCACTAATTAGCAGCCATGTTGACCTAATAATTTTATTAGGGTATATTAGAAATATAATATCTACTTTTTTTTCCTTTTCTCTTCCTTCTTTCTTTTTGTGAACCTTTCACCTTAAATAATTATAATTTTTATTAATAAAAGTTATATTAATTGTATTGTATTTATAGTGTTAGAAATCTGTTATTGGTAAAAGATGCAGTAATTAATATTCGTATTTAAAATATATTTGTATTTAAAATATTTTCGTATTTTAAATATGTCCGTATTTTAAATATATTCTTATTTTAAATATATATATATATTTAATATATTAGTATTTTATATTTAAAATATATTCGTATTTTAAATATCTTTGTATTTAAATTAATTATTTGAACCGGTTAAGTGATTTGTATGGTTTTACACATCCCAAGTGATTTAGATTCGAGTCCCCTTGCAACCATTTTTTATATCTTTATTCCCTAGCATTTACTGCATTATAAGATATATATTAAATGGGGTGAGTCTGATTTTTATATCTTTACCTGATCAATTTAGCCGGCAATGGAACTTGGTTATACATACAGAGATTGTGAGTCTAATTTAATTTTTTTCAAAAAAAATTAAAGGTTTGAATTAAAAATTTTAAAAATTTAAAAGGGCACTGTTTACATTTTTTTTTCAAAACTATTGGGGTCTAAATTAAATTTTAGGGTAAAGTACACAGATGGTCACTAAACTATACCCGAAAAAACAAAATGGTAACCAACCTTTCAAAAATCACAAAATAGCAATTAAACTTTATGTTTTATAACAAAACGGTAACTAGACGTTAAATTGCGTTAAGTTTCCGTTAAAATTTTATTATAATAACACATTTAGTCCTTCAATTTTATACAGTCAATCAATTTAGTCTTAATTTAAAACAACTCACTAAATTTAGCCCTCGTTAATTACACATTCTTTCAATTTGGTCATTAAAGCAAAATTTCAAAGTATGGTAACATGATAAATAATTACAATTAAATTTTTATTGGAACTCGAAAACTCGACTCGACTTGGCTCGAATCGAAAAAATTTCAAATAAAATTTGAGTTGTAAAATATGACATGTCAACTCGAATAACTCAAAATTTTTTTACTCGACTCAATCGAACGCTCATCTCTATCTTAAGATATGACGTCTCAAATCGAATAACTCGAAATATTCGAATATTTTAAATCAATTTTTCTTTTAAATCGAATATTTTTTTAAAAATAAAGCATTTAATGTTTCATATTTAAATCACATTGAATATTTAATACCTACTTTAAATATTCGATTTACTTTAAAAATATTCAATTTAAAATAAAAAAATTGATTTGAAGTTTTCATTGGCATTCGCCTCGAACGACAGTTCGGGTTTGGTACATCACCTTCCGGTTCAAATTTATCATGTTCTCCCTTCAAAAATGTGTGATGTTAGATTTTCAGATGTTACAATGAGCTGATATACAAATTTAAAACATGGCAGTGCAGATTGGAATTCTCTATGTCGTGTCTGGATTCGGTGGAAGTGCACTCTCTTCTTTATTTATCCGAAACAACATCTCTGTTGGTGCATCCGGTGCTCTTTTTCAGATATTCGAATATTTTAAATTAATTTTTTTTAAATCGAATATTTTTAAATTAAATCGAATATTTAAAGTAGTTATTAAATATTCAATGTGATTTAAATATGAAACATTAAATGCTCTATTTAAAAAAAAATATTTGATTTAAAAGAAAAATTGATTTAAAATTTTCGAATTTTTCGAGTTATTCGAGTTGACACGTCATATCTTAAGATAGAGGTGAGCGTTCGATCGAGTCGAGTAAAAAAATTTTGAGTTATTCGAGTTGACATGTCATATTTTACAACTCAAATTTTATTTGAATTTTTTTCGATTCGAGCCAAGTCGAGTTTTCGAGTTCCAATAAAAATTTAATTGTAATTATTTATCATGTTACCATACTTTGAAATTTTGCTTTAATAACCAAATTGAAAGAATGTGTAATTAACGAGGGCTAAATTTAGTGAATTGTTTTAAATTAAGACTAAATTGATTGACTGTATAAAATTGAAGGACTAAATGTGTTATTATAATAAAGTTCTAACGGAAACTTAACGCAATTTAACGTCTAGTTACCGTTTTGTTATAAAACATAAAGTTTAATTGCTATTTTGTGATTTTTGAAAGGTTGATTACCATTTTGTTTTTTCGAGTATAGTTTAGTGACCATCTGTGTACTTTACCCTAAATTTTATGAAAATTTTAAGTGTCAACATCAAAAAAATTCAAATTTGAGTAGAAGCCGTATACCCCACAGCCCTCATTGTGTTACGCCCTTAAATTTAGCATCCCATAAATGCATGATTTAGCATTCCAAAGGACAATCGTTCTATAAATGTATTATTTAGCATTCCAAGGTTATTAATATCTTAACAAGACGTGATTAATTTGGAAAATGCTACATTTACCCACTCGGTTATCTACCCAGCTAAGATAACAATGACATGACAGCTAAAAATGTATGATTGAAAAAAATTTAAAATATCTTTCAATAATAAACAATTTTCAAGATTATAAATGCAATGCAATTAATACATCATTTATTAATGAACAATTTTTAAGATTATAAAAGCAATACAATTAATACATTTTTAGAAGGCACACTCTTAGCGGCGGTCCGCTAAGGAAAGATAAAATCAGAAGCGATTCTTTTTAGACAATTTCTGAGTCGGGTTTTTCCTGCTTTTATTCTAATTATTTTAACGGCGATAAACGTGGTTGATTTATTTAAGAACCATCTTTCGAAGATAGACTTGGGAGGATTGGTTACTCGAGAGAGAAACAAGTTACGACGGGTTGGGCCTCGTAGACTGTAACCGACATGATCCCCAAAATAAAAATCTATTTCAGTGATCGAAAGAATTGAAGGAGCTGGTTCGAGGCTATTTCACATACTTGGTTTTTCTTATTCTTTTTACCTCTGCATTCAAATCTTGCTATTTCATTTTCATCCAATATCAAATCACTCCCCCCCCCATTTTATTTAATTACTTTACAGATATTCTTGGAAGTAGTAATCGAAGCAGTCTTCAGTCAATAATTCCAGCTAATCTCCCTGCGGATCGACCCTCTTTCCCTATACCTACTCAATTTCTTTATTTTATTTATTGTTGAAAGAGGTTAAATATTTATTTATTTTTGACCGGTTAAACGACGAGATATTAATGTGGTAAAAACATACATATATTATAAAGGTATATTATAATAAAATGCAATATACATATAAATATATATTTAATAAAATAAGTAAAGTATAAGTATATAAAACCACATCGACTAAATTACTCTCCTTTTCAAGAATGAACAAATTGTTTAATGTTAAAATTAATAATAATTATTACTTGGATGGTGAGAATTTAAGCTTTTGTCTCCAAATGATTAGGGAGCTGCAATAAATGATAGGGTAGGATTGGATTGGATTTGTCAAGCAAATAATTGAATACTAATAATAAAGAAAAAAAGGAAGAAGAAATAAAAGTGGAAGAGACGTGTTCTAATCCTCATCACATATCATTCATCTTCATCTTCATCTTCATCTATATAAAGGAGTGTTGGGTGAGAACATAGACTCGTCAATAAGCTCTACACTGAGAAATAATAGCAGAAATGGAAGGCAAAAGTCAATAAATGTTTTTTTTTTCATGCCGATACAAATAATAAATAATATAGGTGTAGGTGTGCCCACGCTATTAAATAATGAATTAACAACTAATATTTTTATTATTATTCTATCAATTATCACGTAATTTTGTCTCTCAACATTAACAACTCATGTGACTATTTTAATAATTTTATTTGATTAATAAGGTGGTGAAACATGATGATCTACTCACATATATAGAGCAGCATTATTGAAAGAGAATATGATTTTTTTAATCAATCTCCAATTGTTTTGTGTTGCGTGGTTTAAGAGTGCAACGTAAACGGTGCAAGTATACATGTCACAAGTAATAAAGTGGTACGATAAGTATCGAGCATCGTCTCTGCAGGGATTGGTTTAAACCACTTTACTTTAGTTATCGTATTGTAAAAGTAATATTCTTACGTTAAATCGAATCCTAAAAAAGTTTAGATCACAACTCTAAATTATATTTGTCGAAATTTAAAGCAAACTTATTGGATTTCCTTTCTTTGGAGCAATTAACTAACTAAATTAGATGAATCGATGCAGTCACCCAATACTCCTTTGTATAGTGAAGGTGATGGTGTAGATTGATTAAAATATAACATGTGCCTTTTAAACATAGGAACAATATAGTATGTTGCAATAAAATCTCTCTTCTGGAACAAAATTTCAATACTTGGCTTTCTCTATCTACCTCAAATTTAATATTCTTTAATAAGCTCTCTCTCACACACACACACACATATATGAAATATACTTTTTACACTCTTTTTCTGTCTCTCCCCCCACCGTTTTCAAGGCGTGGTGGTAATTTAGAGTTTGATTTTGTTTTGTTTTATAGCTGCTGCAGGCTTTTGTTTCCTTTTAGTTTTGGTTTTTCAAGTTTTGCTGCAGAACATTGTTGCCTTTAATGATAATTATATAACTCTGATTTTGCGGAAAATGAAGAAAATTCATAGTTTTTTAAGGCAGCTAAATAGAGTTTTTATTTAGAATAAAGACAAGTTACATAACCCCTTTCACACATTCAGAGGGACATACACAACATAAACACGAATACTAGAGCAAGAGCACTAAGCAGTAAGCAGTAGTGCATATTATTGCGACGAAAATAAATAAAAAGTGGACGAGAAAACCATCTATTTAGCTTACTCAATCCGATTATGCATCAAACACACAGCCCCGTTTTGATACGAGGAAACGTGAAACAGCTTCCGCTGCAGCACATAATACCATCGAAGCAAGGACCAGCGCCCGAAGGTAAACAACCATTAGCTGCGTTATCACTCTCAGTGAAGAAAATGTTGGACAAAGGGTTCCTAATGTTGACATTAGGGATGACTGAGAAGGCCCTAACTTCGTTACGATCTGCGGCAACAGTTGGAGCCGTTGCAAATAAAAGCATTGCTGCCATTGCAACCAAAAGTAAAGCAGATTTGCTGGATTCCATTTCTTTTTGTAGCAATTACCTAATTCTTAAGAGTAGAGATGAATGTATTGTGTCACCCTATGTACTCCTTTATATAGTCAAGGGGATGGGTCTAAAATGGTTCAAATATAATATACTTCTTTTTTTTCCTTTTCTCTTCTTTCTCCCTCCCCACTAATTAGCAGCCATGTTGACCTAATAATTTTATTAGGGTATATTAGAAATATAATATCTACTTTTTTTTCCTTTTCTCTTCCTTCTTTCTTTTTGTGAACCTTTCACCTTAAATAATTATAATTTTTATTAATAAAAGTTATATTAATTGTATTGTATTTATAGTGTTAGAAATCTGTTATTGGTAAAAGATGCAGTAATTAATATTCGTATTTTAAATATATTTGTATTTAAAATATTTTCGTATTTTAAATATGTCCGTATTTTAAATATATTCTTATTTTAAATATATATATATATTTAATATATTAGTATTTTATATTTAAAATATATTCGTATTTTAAATATCTTTGTATTTAAATTAATTATTTGAACCGGTTAAGTGATTTGTATGGTTTTACACATCCCAAGTGATTTAGATTCGAGTCCCCTTGCAACCATTTTTTATATCTTTATTCCCTAGCATTTACTGCATTATAAGATATATATTAAATGGGGTGAGTCTAATTTTTATATCTTTACCTGATCAATTTAGCCGGCAGTGGAACTTGGTTATACATACAGAGATTGTGAGTCTAATTTAATTTTTTTCAAAATAAAAATAAAAATTTGAATTAAAAATTTTAAAAATTTAAAAGGGCACTGTTTACATTTTTTTTTCAAAACTATTGCGGTCTAAATTAAATTTTATGAAAATTTTAAGTGTCAACATCAAAAAATTTCAAATTTGAGTAGAAGCCGTATACCCCACAGCCCTCATTGTGTTACACCCTTAAATTTAGCATCCCATAAATGCATGATTTAGCATTCCAAAGGACAATCGTTCTATAAATGTATTATTTAGCATTCCAAGGTCATTAATATCTTAACAAGACGTGATTAATTTGAAAAATGCTACATTTACCCACTCGGTTATCTACCCAGCTAAAATAACAATGACATGACAGCTAAAAAATGTATGATTGAAAAAAAAAATTAAAATATATTTCATTAATAAACAATTTTTAAGATTATAAATGCAATGCAATTAATACATCATTTATTAATGAACAATTTTTAAGATTATAAAAACAATACAATTAATACATTTTTACCAATAAACAATTTTTAAAATTATTCAATTATATAACTAATTACAACACACAAAATATTGTTGAGTCGAAATGGGCTGATCGTCCGCTTATTGTTGAGTCGGATTTCAAGGTGGCTATTGGATGGGTATTGCAGGTGGAACGCCGGCCATGGCGGTTATGGGAGTTCTTCCGAGCGATCGACCGCGATTCTTTGTCGTTAGGAACTGTGTGTTTTTCTCATATTTATCGGGAGGCGAATGGTTTGGCTGATGCGTTAGCAAAGGAAGGGGTGTCTCGTGTCTCTCTTTTTCATGCCTCGGTCTGATTTGTACGGGGAGGGTCCTTGTTTTAGTCGACATGTCGTACTCTTTTCCTCCGTTAGGTTTAGGGAGGTTTTTAACGAGGCGCATGTTTCGACTTGCTTTGTATATTCTCTCTTTAATAATATGCATCGCTTGCTGATAAAAAAAAACAAAATATTGATTATAAAATTGTAACCCCCTAGACCCGCCTATGCGTTATGACAGATCTTAGGAAGCCACATTAGGGTCACAGGAGCGACCCACGGTAAAAATACACATAAAACATTTTCTCTGAAAAATACATATTAGATTATAACAGTAACTTTAGTTGAAAATACTCTTTCATGAAAGCATTTAAACATATAACAGTATTTCAGAAAACATTTTACAGACACTATCATGAAACAAAAATGTTATGCATGCCCACTAACTATGTCGGTACCGTACTCCAAAAGCAACGCCGAGAGAACTCCCAACACTGATGTCAAACGTTATACCAAGATATATTCCTTTAACCTGTGATGATAAAAACAACGTGAGCTTGGAAAAGCTCAGTAATACAAAACTACCAAAAGATGCTATAAGCTCATGCAGATATATGGTAGGCATAACATTTTCATGATGCTTTACGCAGTAACGGTCTTCATTTCTTTTTCGATATTTCAGATAACGTTATACTTGAGGATAACGGTACTTGTTCTTTATTCAATCATCAAGAATTAGACGGTAATTATAGGCTATTAATGTACGGAGGTGGAATTAGAGAGTTCGGTTCCTAGTGTGTTCCAACAGTATAAGTAAAACATGGACAACAACAGTATAATATACATTTTCAGTTTAAAACATACAGTTCAAGTAACAATACGGTACGGTTTGATCTTTTATCAACCCTCCAACCACACTCCAAGAGGCAGTTCCCCAAAACTGCGTCAAAGGCGTTAACCAGTGCCCATTGGACATAGGTGCCATCCTAAGGGATTACCTTAGGAACGGTACGGTACGGTATGGTAGGAATTACCCTAGCCGAAGCATAGGAACCTGTAACGGTAACGGTAAGGAATTACCCTAGCCGAAGCATAAGAACCTGTAACGGTAACGGTATTACCAGCTAGATCAGAGCTGAACCTACGGTCACTTCATATTCTATCCCAAGTATCCCAGTATCAATCTATGTAACGGTTCGGTGATCAATAACAACTGAAATTTCGGTAGATATAAAATAGACATGTATTTTCCATATAACGGTACTCAGAAGCATATTGTTCAATCAAAACTATGATGTATCACCCATATAATATAATCATGCTTTCGTCATGTAAAACAATATTAAAACGGTTATATAGCACACAAGGAACACACTAGGTGGAATCGTTTATTTCCTTGGAGATACTTGACATTTACGGAAGAGAACATATTAACTTTTGACGGTTGAACGGATCTTTGAAACAAGACCCCTATTAAAAGAGGGGTTTGAACTAACAATTTAATCCGGATAGTCAGGAGATGATACATCAAAATCTTGAGAGTTTAGGCATTTCATGAGTGATTTAGCCATTTACTTATAAGGCATTATGGTCATTTTATCATATGCGGGCATTTTGGTAATTTATACCAACAAGACGTAAACGGTAGCTCAGGAATTCTATTTGCTCATCGGGTATCCAACCTAGAGGTGGCAAACGGGTCAATTGGTTCGGGTTCGGTTCAGGTCATTTCGGTTTCGGTTATTTCGGATCTGATATTTTCGGTTCAGATTCGGTTTCGGTTTTGGTTCGGTTTCGATTATTTCGGGTCTGATATTTTCGGTTCAGATTCGGTTTCGGTTTTGGTTCGGTTTCGGTTCGGTTTTTGTTCGGGTCTATTGTGTTTCAGGTCATTTCGGGTCGGTTGATTTCGGTTCGGTTATTTTCGGTTCGGTTAATTTCGGTTCGGTTGATTTCGGTTCGGTTATTTTCGGTTAAATGAGAGATCAGTCGTTTTTAATCAAATTCTTAGGTTGGTCAGATTTTTACACCCTATATATGACTTTATAAAGTCAATATATTTGGCATTTTTGTGATTTGTGCTGCTGTTCATATTTTATCTTTCTTTATTTCTATTAATCGGGTCCATTCGGTTCGGGTCTATTCGGTTCGGGTCCATTCAGTTCAACTAAATTCGGTTCAGTTTCGGTTCGGTTTATTTCGGGTTTCAGATCAAATTTCGGATCAGATTTCGGGTCAATTTCGGGTTGATTTTCGGTGTCGGTTCGGGTCTGGGTTCGGGTAATTCGGTTCGGGTTTTGGTTCTCGGGTCAAGTTTGCCAGGTCTAATCCAACCAGGCATTCAGAGATTTGTACATTAAGATTTTTCACGATATCTGATACATTCGGGGCTATTTTGATTACTTTGGTCAACGAGGGCATTTTGGGTCTTTTAACAATTATGGGTGATTCGTAATTTCCTGTCCATGTATCTTTCACATTTAAACATCTCACACTAATGCTCAGAATTGGAGATTAGCTGCCTCATTCGAGCATTTCGGTCTTATTTAATTTATCATACTCGTTTCTACATTCGATTTAACTTGAGCAGATTTAACAGTACTTATCATCATTTTTATGCATGCATTAACACATACCAACATGCTCATAAAGCATACAAGAGGTAGTAGTGTATTACCTTTAATCCTTGCTATATCGGTCAACCATGGTACTCCATTCGATCATTCCCGAACCCGAATGCGACGTCCTTAACATCCCGAATACAAGGAACCTTGAATACCTTCAATCGTACAAATCCCAATTTCAGTCCTTATTCATATTGCTCATAATTGATTATTAAAATACATAAGCAACCTCAAGTTCAAGGTCCAATTCGGAGGCTTTCGGGTTAGAATTTCACAAAACGGGCTTCAAAATCGGACTCAGGACGTCGAAAAACATAAAATAGGGCTTTTTGGAAAAATTGACTTTTTGGTCAAAGTCAAAGTCAACGGTCAACGCTGACGTCAGCGGTCAAAGTCAACGCTGACGTCATGCTGACATCATACTGACGTCACTGTCGGGTCAGGTCGGTCAACGGGTCGGGTTGGGTCGGTCAACGGGTCGGGTCGGGTCGGTCAACGGGTCGGGTCAGCGGGTCGGGTCGAGTCGGTCAACGGGTCGGGTCGGGTCGGTCAACGGGTCGGGTCAGCGGGTCGGGTCGGGTCGGTCAACGGGTCGGGTCAGCGGGTCGAGTCGGGTCGGTCAATGGGTCGGGTCAGCGGGTCGGGTCGGGTCGGTCAACGGGTCGGGTCAGCGGGTCGAGTCGGGTCGGTCAATGGGTCGGGTCAGCGGGTCGGGTTGGACACGGTTTGGGCTTGGACTCACCGGGTGCGGCTAAAGGCCATTGGGCCTTAACAAGCCGGCCCACCTTTATAATTAAAAGGCTAACCCAGTTATTGGGCCGGACCGGTTCTATTCATACCGGTTTAATCTATACCGGTCCGAACCGGTTCACTTACCCAAAATAACTAGCTATCGGACGGTCGTCGGGGAGTTGATCGGACGGTCACCGGAATATCACCGGAAAGTCCATTTCGCGTCATTTTCTGCCGGAAAACATAGATCATTAGACCATAATTCCAACCCATATATTTTTAATCCGAAACAGGCCTGAAAACTCACCGGATCTTACCTTTAAAATTCAAAATGATCGGAAAGTTCGAAGCTCCGATGGAAGCCTCGCCGGCGTCGGACGGACGATTTGACGGTAGGGTTTTGCTCGCCTCCAAGCCGTGAGCACAGATCTAGCGTTCTTTTCTTGAACGAACGGCGTATGCGCTCGAAATCAGACGAAAATATGGACGATTTCCGGCAGCTACGATCGTGATTCCACGGCGATGGGGCAACGGGACGACGCGTGGTTAAGGGGCTTTTGGTCGGGGCTCGACGAGGAAGCCAACGGTGGTGGCGGTGAATGCCACGGAGCGGCGGTGATGGAGATGAGACGGTGGCTGCTTGTAATTTGTGTTGAGAGAAAAAAAATAAAAAAATATAAAACCCAAATGTTGAATGGGTTTCTGCCGTGGGAAAGCCAAATGGGGGGAAAATTAATTTGGGTTCAATCATAGAAGCCACTTGGTTGGAGTAGGTAGGATATTTACCTTATTTTAATATTTTTTTTGTAGTGTTACAATTCTCCCCCTCTTAAAGGAAATTTCGTCCTCGAAATTTACCATGGTCAGAGAAATGCAGAACTAATCTTTCATTCGTTTTTGTACTGAAAATTCCATCTATCGGGGTATCCTTGTTTCCCAGAACGCTCATACAGTTACGGATCAATTTGGTATCGTTCCGGTCACTCGGGCTAACATTTAACCCAAAATCCTCGCATGATGCATGTCCACTCAATTGATTAAATGCAGTACATAAATCATTACAGAACTTTATACGGAGTCGCACAAACTCTTGTCTTATAGCTGTTGTTATTATAGCATACTCAGTCAAGACTACAAATTATCCTCGCCACTACAAAAGTTGATCATACAGTTTGAAAGTACGTCTTTCAGAATCTGAATTACTCTACTTGGTTGACCAATTAATCATCTCATCATACATTTTGGACCAATTAATCAGGATATAACATTTGAATTCACACCGAACTTCATATGATACAAAACAAACATTTGTCTTATAACTTTTATTATAAACGGTCCCAGTCAGGGATATGAGACATTCCGATCTTCCACAGAAGTTAATCATACCACTCAAAGGAGTATTTTTCAGAGTTCGAATTACTCTTCTAAGTTTACCATAATTTTCAGATGAAAAATTGTAACTACAGTTCGAACAAGCAATCTAAGACTCCAACAGCGACTCCCAGAATCAGGATGTAAACACCAAATTTCAGTCATGGATGATATTTAACGATATACCAAACCACTCCATGAAGGAGATGCCCTTCCTCATACTGATCGAACACAACTAAGGTCATTAGCGGATATCACTTACCTTCAACGTAATATTCAGATAACTATTTCTTTCGTGTTTAACAGAGGTACCATAGATTATACACTTTTGGCACAATCACAAACACTTCTCTCTGAAGTTCATAGAATTTTTTTTTTTTAATCACATTTCCAGTAGGGTATTATCAGACACAATCATTATCACCGAATAGCCTTTCATGAAATCTTATATCAGTTACCTCATATGATCAAACCTTCATTCTCTATCAAATTCATATCTTCAATTGCACACACATTAACCATCTCAATTTCTTTATCTGGATTCAAATCGATCAATTTAATCCAATTCGTAGACAGACATTACCAATATTTCTTTCCAGTACAGATCAAGCTATTATGGACAGAACGGTTAATTGCACTTATCACAAGAAATGATTTGACATCGGAGTCTCGGCTTGATGGAGTACGGTTATGATCTAGGGGCATACACAGACCAGACATCCTATGATAGACGATCAGCCGATCTACCCAGAATGACGCAACTCTAAGCTCTGATACCACTAAATGTAACCCCCTAGACCCGCCTATGCGTTATGACAGATCTTAGGAAGCCACATTAGGGTCACAGGAGCGACCCACGGTAAAAATACACATAAAACATTTTCTCTGAAAAATACATATTAGATTATAACAGTAACTTTAGTTGAAAATACTCTTTCATGAAAGCATTTAAACATATAACAGTATTTCAGAAAACATTTTACAGACACTATCATGAAACAAAAATGTTATGCATGCCCACTAACTATGTCGGTACCGTACTCCAAAAGCAACGCCGAGAGAACTCCCAACACTGATGTCAAACGTTATACCAAGATATATTCCTTTAACCTGTGATGATAAAAACAACGTGAGCTTGGAAAAGCTCAGTAATACAAAACTACCAAAAGATGCTATAAGCTCATGCAGATATATGGTAGGCATAACATTTTCATGATGCTTTACGCAGTAACGGTCTTCATTTCTTTTTCGATATTTCAGATAACGTTATACTTGAGGATAACGGTACTTGTTCTTTATTCAATCATCAAGAATTAGACGGTAATTATAGGCTATTAATGTACGGAGGTGGAATTAGAGAGTTCGGTTCCTAGTGTGTTCCAACAGTATAAGTAAAACATGGACAACAACAGTATAATATACATTTTCAGTTTAAAACATACAGTTCAAGTAACAATACGGTACGGTTTGATCTTTTATCAACCCTCCAACCACACTCCAAGAGGCAGTTCCCCAAAACTGCGTCAAAGGCGTTAACCAGTGCCCATTGGACATAGGTGCCATCCTAAGGGATTACCTTAGGAACGGTACGGTACGGTATGGTAGGAATTACCCTAGCCGAAGCATAGGAACCTGTAACGGTAACGGTAAGGAATTACCCTAGCCGAAGCATAAGAACCTGTAACGGTAACGGTATTACCAGCTAGATCAGAGCTGAACCTACGGTCACTTCATATTCTATCCCAAGTATCCCAGTATCAATCTATGTAACGGTTCGGTGATCAATAACAACTGAAATTTCGGTAGATATAAAATAGACATGTATTTTCCATATAACGGTACTCAGAAGCATATTGTTCAATCAAAACTATGATGTATCACCCATATAATATAATCATGCTTTCGTCATGTAAAACAATATTAAAACGGTTATATAGCACACAAGGAACACACTAGGTGGAATCGTTTATTTCCTTGGAGATACTTGACATTTACGGAAGAGAACATATTAACTTTTGACGGTTGAACGGATCTTTGAAACAAGACCCCTATTAAAAGAGGGGTTTGAACTAACAATTTAATCCGGATAGTCAGGAGATGATACATCAAAATCTTGAGAGTTTAGGCATTTCATGAGTGATTTAGCCATTTACTTATAAGGCATTATGGTCATTTTATCATATGCGGGCATTTTGGTAATTTATACCAACAAGACGTAAACGGTAGCTCAGAAATTCTATTTGCTCATCGGGTATCCAACCTAGAGGTGGCAAACGGGTCAATTGGTTCGGGTTCGGTTCAGGTCATTTCGGTTTCGGTTATTTCGGATCTGATATTTTCGGTTCAGATTCGGTTTCGGTTTTGGTTCGGTTTCGATTATTTCGGGTCTGATATTTTCGGTTCAGATTCGGTTTCGGTTTTGGTTCGGTTTCGGTTCGGTTTTTGTTCGGGTCTATTGTGTTTCAGGTCATTTCGGGTCGGTTGATTTCGGTTCGGTTATTTTCGGTTCGGTTAATTTCGGTTCGGTTGATTTCGGTTCGGTTATTTTCGGTTAAATGAGAGATCAGTCGTTTTTAATCAAATTCTTAGGTTGGTCAGATTTTTACACCCTATATATGACTTTATAAAGTCAATATATTTGGCATTTTTGTGATTTGTGCTGCTGTTCATATTTTATCTTTCTTTATTTCTATTAATCGGGTCCATTCGGTTCGGGTCTATTCGGTTCGGGTCCATTCAGTTCAACTAAATTCGGTTCAGTTTCGGTTCGGTTTATTTCGGGTTTCAGATCAAATTTCGGATCAGATTTCGGGTCAATTTCGGGTTGATTTTCGGTGTCGGTTCGGGTCTGGGTTCGGGTAATTCGGTTCGGGTTTTGGTTCTCGGGTCAAGTTTGCCAGGTCTAATCCAACCAGGCATTCAGAGATTTGTACATTAAGATTTTTCACGATATCTGATACATTCGGGGCTATTTTGATTACTTTGGTCAACGAGGGCATTTTGGGTCTTTTAACAATTATGGGTGATTCGTAATTTCCTGTCCATGTATCTTTCACATTTAAACATCTCACACTAATGCTCAGAATTGGAGATTAGCTGCCTCATTCGAGCATTTCGGTCTTATTTAATTTATCATACTCGTTTCTACATTCGATTTAACTTGAGCAGATTTAACAGTACTTATCATCATTTTTATGCATGCATTAACACATACCAACATGCTCATAAAGCATACAAGAGGTAGTAGTGTATTACCTTTAATCCTTGCTATATCGGTCAACCATGGTACTCCATTCGATCATTCCCGAACCCGAATGCGACGTCCTTAACATCCCGAATACAAGGAACCTTGAATACCTTCAATCGTACAAATCCCAATTTCAGTCCTTATTCATATTGCTCATAATTGATTATTAAAATACA
This sequence comes from Hibiscus trionum, assembly GCA_030270665.1. Taxonomy (NCBI): domain Eukaryota; kingdom Viridiplantae; phylum Streptophyta; class Magnoliopsida; order Malvales; family Malvaceae; genus Hibiscus; species Hibiscus trionum. The sequence goes on along the minus strand of BSYR01000021.1, from coordinate 1,277,462 downwards.
TAAGCAACCTCAAGTTCAAGGTCCAATTCGGAGGCTTTCGGGTTAGAATTTCACAAAACGGGCTTCAAAATCGGACTCAGGACGTCGAAAAACATAAAATAGGGCTTTTTGGAAAAATTGACTTTTTGGTCAAAGTCAAAGTCAACGGTCAACGCTGACGTCAGCGGTCAAAGTCAACGCTGACGTCATGCTGACATCATACTGACGTCACTGTCGGGTCAGGTCGGTCAACGGGTCGGGTTGGGTCGGTCAACGGGTCGGGTCGGGTCGGTCAACGGGTCGGGTCAGCGGGTCGGGTCGAGTCGGTCAGCGGGTCGGGTCGGGTCGGTCAACGGGTCGGGTCAGCGGGTCGGGTCGGGTCGGTCAACGGGTCGGGTCAGCGGGTCGAGTCGGGTCGGTCAATGGGTCGGGTCAGCGGGTCGGGTCGGTCAACGGGTCGGGTCAGCGGGTCGAGTCGGGTCGGTCAATGGGTCGGGTCAGCGGGTCGGGTTGGACACGGTTTGGGCTTGGACTCACCGGGTGCGGCTAAAGGCCATTGGGCCTTAACAAGCCGGCCCACCTTTATAATTAAAAGGCTAACCCAGTTATTGGGCCGGACCGGTTCTATTCATACCGGTTTAATCTATACCGGTCCGAACCGGTTCACTTACCCAAAATAACTAGCTATCGGACGGTCGTCGGGGAGTTGATCGGACGGTCACCGGAATATCACCGGAAAGTCCATTTCGCGTCATTTTCTGCCGGAAAACATAGATCATTAGACCATAATTCCAACCCATATATTTTTAATCCGAAACAGGCCTGAAAACTCACCGGATCTTACCTTTAAAATTCAAAATGATCGGAAAGTTCGAAGCTCCGATGGAAGCCTCGCCGGCGTCGGACGGACGATTTGACGGTAGGGTTTTGCTCGCCTCCAAGCCGTGAGCACAGATCTAGCGTTCTTTTCTTGAACGAACGGCGTATGCGCTCGAAATCAGACGAAAATATGGACGATTTCCGGCAGCTACGATCGTGATTCCACGGCGATGGGGCAACGGGACGACGCGTGGTTAAGGGGCTTTTGGTCGGGGCTCGACGAGGAAGCCAACGGTGGTGGCGGTGAATGCCACGGAGCGGCGGTGATGGAGATGAGACGGTGGCTGCTTGTAATTTGTGTTGAGAGAAAAAAAAATAAAAAAATATAAAACCCAAATGTTGAATGGGTTTCTGCCGTGGGAAAGCCAAATGGGGGGAAAATTAATTTGGGTTCAATCATAGAAGCCACTTGGTTGGAGTAGGTAGGATATTTACCTTATTTTAATATTTTTTTTGTAGTGTTACAAAAATACTAGTATAATTTAAAGGGTAATATTCACCCGTGGTCCATTTTGTTTGGTGTTTGTTCTATTCCGGTCACCTGAATTCAAAAAAGATCATTCTTGCCACTTACGTTTTAAATCGTGTCTATTTTGGTCCCTTGGCCGTTAACTTTCGTTAATAAAAATAATTTCTAATTTAACCCTCAAACATTCAAAACTTTATTTTTCACCATCTTCCCCAAAAATTATATATTTTTACTGAGCGAATCAATAGATCTACGAAACCTCCCTAATCCCTAGTGTGAGACTCGTATTTTCCTTCCCAACTCCAATTCTAAAAATCAGTGATTCAACTTCACTCACTCGATTCCTTCCTCGTCTCACTCAACTCGCTCGACGGTTCATCGTAAGATCATATCAATAATTTCAACTTATCAACGTCAATTTTTGCTTAAGCTCTGCAAAGTTGACTTTGGGTTTTGAGCGATATGGGTTTTCGCTTTTGGTTGATAGATGAAGTAATCAAGTGATCACTGACAAGTATTAAGCTTGAAGATTTTCTATAGATTCTTTGACAATTAAATTTTGGATTATCTTAATAAATTGAATTTTGTTATATAAGAGATATAAGAGCGATGAACAATAATGGTGAAACAAAGAAGAAGGTGGTCACAAACAAAGAAAGAAAATAAATAACACCAAGATTAGTGTCTTAAAGATATGTAGAGTTTTTGATATACTTGTTGTGTTTTGTGTTTTTGTGTCTAAAACTTTAAGGGAAAATATATGACGCACTGGCGGTGGAAATAAAATGTTTCCACAAGCGCCCTAATTTTAGGGGTTAGAGACCTAGTTTAGGGTTTATAGTCTATGTTGTTTTGGGCTAAATTAGACTTCAAAACAGTCGCACCAAACAACACTATTTTGACTTAAGTGGCATTTTTGAGTCAAAAATTTAAGTTTAGTGTTAGATTTGAAGCATTTTGAAGTTTAGTGGCATATTCAAATCATAAGCCATAGTTTAATAGCATCTAATATAGTTTACCCAAAATTCAATCTAAATTTTGTGTTCATTACTATAAAGATAAGTCTTGACTAAATGCTTATTTAATAATGTGGGCACAACTACACCTATCTTTGTCGATTATTTGTGCAATTAAAGTTAATGATAGGTTTGAAATAAATACATCTATAAAATTAACTTTCTTGAACAATTTTTACCTAATGGTTCTAGAACCTTCAACCTAGGGAGATAAAAAAGTGTCAACTGAAAGCTTTTAACCGTTTACTCTATAGATTGTTGATATATTTATAAAAATATTAAATATTACAAGAAAATTATTTTTATAGATGTATTTATTTCAAACCTATCATTAACTTTACTTGCACAAATAATCGACAAAGATAGGTGTAGTTGTGCCCACATTATTAAATAAGCATTTAATGAAGACTTATCTTTATAGTCATGAACACAAAATCTAGATTGATTTTTGGGTAAACTACACAGATGTCATTGAACTATGGCTTATAATTCGAAAATGTCACTAAACTTCAAAAAGCTTCAAATCTAACACTGAATTTAAGTTTTTGACTCGAAAATGCCACTTAAGTCAAAATAGTGTTGTTTTGGTGCGACTATTTTGAAGTCTAATTTATCCCAAGATTGAGTCGTTTTGCTGGAGGAAAAATATTAAAAACCATGCGCTTGAAGGAGTTTAAACTTAAGACCTTCAAATACAAAGGCTAAACCTTAGCCACTAAACAAACATAAAATTATGTAATATTTTACCACAAATATTATATATCTTAACCTACTTGAGATTAATTCAAATTATTTTATGAAATAAATAATACTATAAGCAAAATACATAACATATTTTAATTTACCATTAGATACTCTAATATCAATTTATTTTTCCATTAAGAACGATTGTTGTTCACCCATGGTGAAGACTAATTCGACTTAGGGATAAGTTGCGAATTTCAACGGCTAAGAGGAGCACAAGATCGATTGTTGTTCACCTATGGTTGACGCAAGGATGTATTACCAAGGCATGCACAATTGACCAGTGTTTCGAGTTAGGGATAACGAGAAACCATTGAAGAACGCTTCACCGAACTTTGAAGGAAGTCGCCCAGTTACCCAGGCAATCACACCATTCCCAGTTGCCCAGGCAATTACTTGCACAAGCAATCCGACTGTTGCCAGTTGCCAAGGCAATTGAGTTGCTCTTGCACTCAATTACCAAGACGATCCATTCAACTATCACTCCACAACTCACGATTATCCGTTATACTCTATTAAATCGATCACTCCTTTCTCTTATCTTTATTTACTTTATTTAATTTATTTTAGTTTATATTCATCACCATCAATTCTATTTATTTTTACAGTGCGATAACTAAAGCAATGGCTCAAACCAATCCCTGTGAAGACGATATTTGATACTTATCGTATTACTTTATTATTTGCGACGTGTATACTTGCACCGTTTGCGTTGCACTCGTAAATCATGCAACACAAAATAATTGGATTAAAAAAATCATATTCTCTTTCAATAATGTTGCTCTATATATGTGAGTAGATCATCATGTTTCACCACCTTATTAATCAAATAAAATTATTAAAATAATCACATGAGTTGTTAATGATGAGAGACAAAATTACGTGATAATTGATAGAATAATAATAAAAACATTAGTTGTTAAGGTTTATCTGGTTGCGAAGGTTGCCTACAACGAATTTCTTGTGAGTACGCGGGGTGCCATTGAGCTACGAGCAAGGCAAGTGTCCGTAGTGTGTGTCATTGGTGGTTGCGTCATTGGTGGGGTGTAACTTATCTTTATTCTAAATAAAAACTCTATTTAGCTGCCTTAAAAAAAACTATGAATTTTCTTCATTTTCCGCAAAATCAGAGTTATATTATTATCATTAAAGGCAACAATGTTCTGCAGCAAAACTTGAAAAACCAAAACTAATAGGAAACAAAAGCCTGCAGCAGCTATAAAATAAAACAAAATCAAACTCTAAATTACCACCACGCCTTGAAAACGGTGGGGGAAGAGACAGAAAAAGAGTGTAAAAAGTATATTTCATATATATATATATGTATGTGTGTGACAAGTCGTCGTTTACTCGTCAAAATAAATAAATAAATTAACCTCTTTCGACTAACAATAAAATAAAGAAATTAAGTAGATATAGGGAAAGAGGGTCGATCCGCAGGGAGATTAGCTGGAATTATTGACTGAAGTCTGCTTCGATTAGTACTTCCAGGAATATCTGCAAAGTAATTAAATAAAATGGGGGGAGTGATTTGATTTTGAGTGAAGTAATAAAATAAAATGCAAGAATTAAAAATAATAAGAAAAACCAAGTATTCAAATTAGCCTCGAACCAGCTCCTTCAATTCTTTCGATCACTGAAATATATTTTTATTTCGGGGATCATGTCGGTTACAGTCTACGAGGCCCAACCCGTCGTAACTTGTTTCTCTCTCGAGTAACCAATCCTCCCAAGTCTATCTTCGAAAGATGGTTCTTAAATAAATCAACCACGTCTATCGCCGTTAAAATATTTAGAATAAAAGCAGGAAAAACCCGACTCAGAAATTGTCTAAAATAGAATCGCTTCTGATTTTATCTTTCCTTAGAGGACCGCCGCTAAGAGTGTTCACAGGAAGTCGAAATTTGCCACAGGCCGATCCTTCCTCCCAACTATGTTTTTAAACGATTCCAGACCAACGAGCTCTTTCTGATTTGAAAAACGGTTAAAAACCTTTAGTAAGGCCGATTGCCAAACTATCTAAGCAGAAAGATAAAAATGATTTCCCAAAAGAATTTAAGCAAAGTTCAATTCTCACGAATCGAATTGACTTGGCTGGTTCTTGGCTTAAAAGACTTAGCGAAGCATGATATTAATTATCATACTTAACTTGGTTTTTAGAAAAGTAATTAAATAACATAAAATAAATGGAACAAGGAAAAATAAAGGAAAATAACTTTTATTAAAGCTAAAAACTATTTACAAAGGAAAAGCTAAAAAAATACTCAAAGCTAAGAGATCATCACTAAAAAATGATTGATGATCTAAGCCTTTACCAAGGGGTGGTATTTATAGGCTTAGATTTACAAAGATAAGGTGATGAGATAATTTAAAATAATAAACAAAAGATAAAACAATTCAAATGTTTTGAAATTTAAATGCAGGAAATTTAAACGGATAAGCTGATAAGATCTCTCAGAACGTTCCAGAAGCTTCTAGAAGTCGCCACGTCATTGTCACGTCACTGCCACGTCAGACGCGTCGTGCCCGGTGTCGTGCCCATGATGCCAGTCATGACAGAATTATAATAAAAACTACAGAAATGTCTCATTTTCACTACTATTTCCAGAATTGGATCCCTGCACAAAATATAACGAAAACAACATGTATTAAGCAGCAAGAAGTCCAAATAACTAGAAAAATATCAAATGAAATATGTCATATTTGAGAACTCATCAGTGTGTGTGTGAGAGAGAGAGAGAGAGAGAGCTTATTAAAGAATATTAAATTTGAGGTAGATAGAGAAAGCCAAGTATTGAAATTTTGTTCCAGAAGAGAGATTTTATTGCAACATACTATATTGTTCCTATGTTTAAAAGGCACATGTTATATTTTAATCAATCTACACCATCACCTTCCCTATACAAAGGAGTATTGGGTGACTGCATCGATTCATCTAATTTAGTTAGTTAATTGCTCCAAAGAAAGTAAATCCAATAAGTTTGCTTTAATTTTCGACAAATATAATTTAGAGTTGTGATCTATAGGATTCGATTTAAGGTAAGAATATTACTTTTTAGTATATCTTTTTTACTTTACATTTGCAACGACTAATTATAAAATAAAAATTCGAGTGAATTGGTTCTTGATTCAAAGTTTATTCATTCTTGGTTCTTAATTTTGATTGCGAGTGAATTGGGAGAAGATCTCATGAATTCATCCATTTATCTAATACCGGGAGAGTTAGATTCAAGAAACGAATGAGCATGGTCTTTATTCAATCATTAATCGATGGTGAAGATGTAACGCCCGGGTTTAGGGGTCGGGTGAAAATAATATTTTAACATTATTTCGGGCTCGGTTTTGCAATTTAAATAATAAAATATTTTTATGGGCCTCGGGATTTCAAAATGTTTAAGGCTATGTTGGGCCTATCTCTTAAGTCTAAATTCATGGGCTTTAAGAGATGTGGGTTTGGCTATTCATTAATGGCATTTGTGTAATATTTGGTCTTTACAAATATAACCCATTTAAAAATATTATATTATAATTCAAATAAACCCAAAGCTTCATATTCTTCTTCTTCAAAGCACAAAATCAACGACAATGGGAGCCTTTCTCTCCATTTCACTATTTCATCCCATTTCTCCCTCATTTTGGCTCGGTTTTGAAAGGTAAATATATTTTTGACTTGGTCTTGTCTTCCTCTTCATGTTGGTACCAATATTTCTCATTATTGTTCATGATTTTGAAATTGAAAGTTTTAGGGTTTTGTTTAAAAATGAGAACTTTATGGGTTTTTACTAAAGCTTTTGATTTGTTATTGTTAGATATGATATCTATGAAACAAATGGTCCAATATATGTAATTTTTAAAGTGTTTTCTAAGGATTTCCGAAATTGGGTTTTGGTGGGGTTTTAGGAAGGTTTTTAGTTGAGTTTTGGATATGGTTTGTGTTGGAAATTGAGGGTGGATGTTAGGGTAATGGTTGGGGGCTGTTTTGGGAGCATTTAGATGTGTTAAAAAGGTTGAAATCATGAGTTTTGGTTGGGACTTGAGGGCTGCTCGGGGGCTAGTGTTTTGGAGGTTGTACATAGCTTGAATTAATGTGCTTGTTGCTTGAATTGTATTTCGGGTTGGTCTTTTGATGTTGGGCTGATTTGAGGATTATTTGAATTGTGTTTGAGGTTGTATAGAAGCGGAAATTTGTGTTGGGGAAGCTTCGGGAAGAAATCCAGAAATTTGAGGGAGGTTGCTTGCTTGGCTTGGAGCTTGGAAGCTTAGGTGAGTGGTTAAATGTTTTTGAAATGGTTTTGAGTATTTGGTTCAAGCATGTGAACCTAGGATGGGCTTGGTAAACCCACCTAGAGTTGGGATTAGAGTGGTAGCATAATCCCAAGCTTTGATTAGAGACTTTGGTTGCACTCTTTAATGATTGTATATGCCTCGTGTTAAATTGTGATGATGTTGATTATGTATATGTTGTATACATGTATGTTGAGGCATGTTGGATGCGTTGTTATATGCATGTTAATGATAGATATGATATGTTTATACACATGTGCAAAATATGATGTGATATGGTTGTTAATGATATACATGAGGTGTTGTCATGTGAAATGAGATTATGAGGTGATTGCTTGATCCGAGGATCATGGTGAATACATGCTAGGCATGGAAATGTGGTTTGTGCATGATAGTAAGTCATGGTGAGTACGTGCTAAGCACGGAAGTTGTTAATAAATGGTATTGTGGAATGTATTAGTATTGGCACTAGTATGCTTGGGTACAAATGATCGATCATTAGGATGTTAGTGTGTACACATGAGTCAAAAGTCGCGCGTGGCCTTGGTGGCGTTGAGTCACCAAGGAGGAGTACGGGTACGCCCGGAAATTGTATTTACATTAGTCGGTGATGAGTGGAATCCCATCGACGGGCGTGAGGATGAGTGGAATCCCCTCCGCGTGAAATGAGGCGTGAGGATGAGTGGAATCCCCTCCGCGTGAACGGTGATGAGTGGAATCCCACCGCCAGGTAATGGTTGTGTTGTTGGATGTGAGTTCCAACGGTTATCCGTGTATTCGAGTCATAGCTAGGTGCCAATACGGATTGTAGTTTATGTTGCCAATATGTGGTTAATTGTGAACCAATGTGATTTGGGATGTGTTGCTAACATGGTTTAATATATGCGATATCATATGTTGTGGGTTTAAACATGTTGAGCATGGCATGATATTGATTATATGTTCATGCATTATTTAGAATTATGGCTCGTGTGGACCGGAGGTAAGAACATGCATTTTATCTTGGTTGTAGCTCGTGCTTGGACCCTGCATTGTCGAGGTTTGTTTTTAAAGAGCTCACCCTCACTAAGCTTTTATGCTTACGCTCTCTTTTGTTCGACAATGCAGATTTATAGCTTGTGGGTGGAAAAGGCAAGGGAAGGTCTCCAAGTGTTGCTTTTGGTGAGCTCAATGTATGAATTTTAAGTAATGGAATGTAATAGTTAAGCAATGGGATAGGAATTGTTGATTCGAGTCTTGATGTATGTCTATGGTTGACTTGATTTGTAAGCATGATATATCTTGCCAAATGCTAGTACGATGGATGTCTTATGAGTGCTTAGGTTGCTTGAATGGCATGTGGACTCACTTGATATGTGTGATGCTTATTGGTTCTTTTTAAATGTCTTCAAGCATGCTTGTATGAAAGGCTCTTAATGTGTAATTTTGCCATGTTAGAAAGATTGTCCAAATCCATGCTTGTATGTGTTTGAGTATGTTAAATCTAGGATGTATGCCTCTAGACCTTGTTTGATGGTTTTGTGTGCCTTTAGGGGGTCCTATGGGACCTTTAGACTTGTCAAAACACCCCTAAATCTGTATTTCAAAGGTTACAGACTGCCGGCGTTTCGAAACGGGAGGGATCGTTTCGGAACGGGTAGGCTTCAGGGACCCCGTATCGGAACGCGTTTCGATACGGTATGGCCTTTGGAACCCCTGTTTCGAAACGCGTATCGGAACGTTTTGGCTACTGGAATTCTGAGAAATTCACGAGATGAGAGTGTTTCGAAACGGGTGTGAAGGTTTCGAAACGGTCAAAATCTCGTTGACCACGAGATATTGACCGTCGTGGGCGTTTCGAAACGGTTGACCCCCGTTTCGATACGGCCCCTTGTAAAGGCTCTGGGTCAGTTGACCTGGTCAAGGCGTTTCGATACGCCTCAAGGGCGTTTCGAAACGGCATGTTTAAAAGATTAAAAGTGGGCTGTTTAATTGCTGTTTTGGGTTCGAATGCTTGTCTCATGTAATCTTGTTCCGCTGTTTGACAACATAGGGTTTAATATCCATCTAGACAAGATTTTAAAATGAAAAAAAAAATAGGGTTGCTAACCGAGGGGAAACTTTAACGGGTTTCGCTTCGGTTTTCCCCGTGTGGCCCACTCGGACCGGTCAACCGGCCAGACCGGGACGAGGGGGTTACAGAAGACTAATTCGACTTAGGGATAAGTTGCGAATTTCAACGGCTAAGAGGAGCGCAAGATCGGTAGTTGTTCATCCATAGTTGACGCAGGGATGTATTACCAAGGCATGCACAATTGACCAGTGTTTCGAGTTAGAGATAACGAGAAGTCATTGAAGAACACTTCGCCGAACTTTGAAGGAAGTCGCCCGGTTACCCAAGCAATCACACCATTCCCAGTTGCCCAGGCAATCCGACTGTTGTTAGTTGCCAAGGCACTTGAGTTGCTCTTGCACTCAATTACCAAGACGATCCATTCAACTATCGCTCCACAACTCACGATAATCCGCCACACTCTATTAAATCGATCACTCCTTTCTCTTATCTTTATTTAGTTTATTTTAGTTTATATTCATCACCATCAATTCTATTGACTTTTACAATACGATAACTAAAGCAAAGTGGTTCAAACCAATCCCTGTAGAGACGATGCTCGATACTTATCGTATCACTTTATTACTTGTGACATGTATACTTGCACCGTTTACGTTGCACTCTTAAACCACGCAACACAAAACAATCGGAGATTGATTAAAAAAATCATATTCTCTTTCAATAATGCTGCTCTATATATGTGAGTAGATCATCATGTTTCACCACCTTATTAATCAAATAAAATTATTAAAATAGTCACATGAGTTGTTAATGTTGAGAGACAAAATTACGTGATAATTGATAGAATAATAATAAAAATATTAGTTGTTAATTCATTATTTAATAGCGTGGGCACACCTACACCTATATTATTTATTATTTGTATCGGCATGAAAAAAAAAAACATTTATTGACTTTTGCCTTCCATTTCTGCTATTATTTCTCAGTGTAGAGCGTATTGACGAGTCTATGTTCTCACCCAACACTCCTTTATATAGATGAAGATGAAGATGAAGATGAATGATATGTGATGAGGATTAGAACACGTCTCTTCCACTTTTATTTCTTCTTCCTTTTTTTTCTTTATTATTAGTATTCAATTATTTGCTTGACAAATCCAATCCAATCCTACCCTATCAGTTATTGCAGCTCCCTAATCATTTGGAGACAAAGGCTTAAATTCTCACCATCCAAGTAATAATTGGTCTCATTTTTCTAATATTTTCTTTTAAATAATTATTATTAATTTTAACATTAAACAATTTGTTCATTCTTGAAAAGGAGAGTAATTTAGTCGATGTGGTTTTATATACTTATACATTACTTATTTTATTAAATATATATTTATGTGTATATTGCATTTTATTATAATATACCTTTATAATATATGTATGTTTTTACCACATTAATATCTCGTCATGCGTTTGTTGGATACCCAAAATGCTTCGCCTAAGTTCAGTCGCTTTTGCTGCAGGGAAATACCTGTCAAGGAAAACACGAGAAAGATCAGCCCATGTATTAATAAAATTCGGAGGTAAATAAAATAACCATTCTTTAGCCATTCCGGCTAAAGAAAAAGGAAATGCCCTTAGTTTTATCTGATCCTCCGAAACTCCTTGCGGTTTCATGCTGCTACACACCATGTGAAATTCGGCAAGGTGTTTATGTGGGCTTTCAGTAGGGAGGCCATTAAAGGTGGGTAATAGGTGAATTAGGCCCGTTTTGAGTTGGAAAGGGGTATCGCCGTGAGGAAAGGTGATACAAAGGGGTTGTTGTTCAGCGGGGGCGGTGTTGAGCTGTCTAATGGTTTGGTTAGCCATCGGGTTGGGTGTAGGTATAGATATCGGACTTGTGCTTTCTTCGGTTTGGTCGTGTGGTGGTTCAGATATGGATTCCGAATGGGATTGTTGTTGGTTTTGCTTTTGTACTTGTTTCTTTCGCCGAAGTGTTTTGCCGTGAGTTCTACGAGCGCTTGCTTCGATTTCCGGGTTGTATGGAGCTAAAGTACCCGGGTTTTTCCTGGTCATAAAAATAAAACAAAATCAGTCAAAAATACCGAAAGTAAATCTCCCTGGCAACGACGCCAATTTTGACAAGTCGTCGTTTAACCGGTCAAAAATAAATAAATATTTAACCTCTTTCAACAATAAATAAAATAAAGAAATTGAGTAGGTATAGAGAAAGAGGGTCGATCTGCAGGGAGATTAGATGAAATTATTGACTGAAGACTACTTTGATTACTACTTCTAGGAATATCTGCAAAGTAATTAAATAAAATGGGGGGAGTGATTTGATATTGGATGAAAATGAAATAGCAAGATTTGAATGCAGAGGTAAAAAGAATAAGAAAAACCAAGTATGTGAAATAGCCTCGAACCAGCTCCTTCAATTCTTTCGATCACTGAAATAGATTTTTATTTCGGGGATCATGTCGGTTACAGTCTACGAGGCCCAACCCGTCGTAACTTGTTTCTCTCTCGAGTAACCAATCCTCCCAAGTCTATCTTCAAAAGATGGTTCTTAAATAAATCAACCACATCTATCGCCGTTAAAATATTTAGAATAAAAGCAGGAAAAACCCGACTCAGAAATTGTCTAAAAAGAATCGCTTCTGATTTTATCTTTCCTTAGCGGACCGCCGCTAAGAGTGTTCATAGGAAGTCGAAATTGCCACAGGCCGATCCTTCCTCCCAACTGTGTTTTTAAGCGATTTCAGACCAACGGGCCCTTTTTGATTTGAAAATCGGTTAAAAACTTTTAGTAAGGCCGATTGTCAAACTATCTAAGCAGAAAGATAAAAATGATTTCCCAAAAGAATTTAAGCAAAGTTCAATTCTCACGAATCGAATTGACTTGGCTGGTTCTTGGCTTAAAAGATTTAGCTAAGCATGATATTAATTATCATACTTAACTTATTTTTAGAAAAGTAATTTAAATAGCATAAAATAAATGGAACAAGGAAATAAAAAAAGAACTTGAATTAAAGCTAGAAAATGTTTACAAAGGTAGAAATAAAAATACTCAAAGCTAAGAGATGATCTTAAGCCTTCACCAAAGGTTGATATTTATAGGCTTAGATTACAAGAATAAGAGATCAAAATAACAATTCAAATTCAAATGTTTTTTTAAATTCAAAATGAAACCAAATGGATAGAACTGATAATCTGATCGGATCTTCTCTCGGAACATTCCAGGATCTTCTCTCGGAACATTCCAGGATCTTCTAGAGGTTGCCACGTCACTGCTACGTCAGACGCGTCGTGCCCACGATGCCAGTCATGACAGAATTATAATAAAAACTGCAGAAATACCCCTTTTTTACTGCTATTTCCAAAATTAGGTCCCTGCACAAAATATAACAAAAACAACATGTATTAAGCAGCAAGAAGTCCTAATAACTAGAAAAATACCAAATAAAGTATGTCACATTTGAGAACTTATCAATCTTTATAAAAAAATCTCTTTATATATATTTATATACATGCTTTAATCTTTGGTTATATATTTTTACTATATGTAAAGGTTTTAAATCAGTATTGTAATCCCTAAACCCGGCCTAAAAGAAATAGGTTGAATTTAGAAAGTCGCAATTGAAAATTTGTCCCTCGAGTTATAAATCTTAAGATTTAATACTTTAAGATACAAAATTGTTATTATTGTAAATAAACTCAATAACATTTTATTATTATAAATATAGTTGTTTAAACATTATTCCGATAGTATGATTAAATATCCGAAAATATCTTTATAAGTACACGCATCCAATAAAATTCAAATTATAAACAGTCCGAATTAAATAAATGTCCCAAAAATATTAGTCTGAAAGATTATGTGGTGTAAGCTAAAGAGCTTAGTGTGTCTCTAAAGTGCATGTATTTATGGTCAATTACGAAAAGCTAACGTGACACATTAAAGTCTTCTTCTAAAAATCCTAAAGTCTTTTATGGTGTTTGATCGTGCCTTATTTCATCGTCTTTTTTTTCGTCGTTTATTGGGTTTTCGTGTGAAAAAGATCATCGAACTCTTCTTCTTCTTCTTCTTCTTCTTCTTCACTTGTTAGAAAACTTTCCAATTTCGGGTAAGAGTCGTCACTCTATATTCTTGTAATCTTCGATGAGGTCTTTATGGGTTTCTGGCGATTAGGAGTAGATGTTTGAAGCTTTTAATTTGATATGTTATTTCTTTTTTTTTGGAAAAGAATGTTACTGAGACTTATTGGCAGGCTGCAGCAGAAGAGCTTGGTTGTGTACCAGATATAGCTTGCTTTGTGAAGCCCATGACGGGGGCACCATCCCTCTAGCTGCCACATTAGCAATCGATGTCGTTTTCGATTCATTTACCGGAGCTTGGTTTGTCATCGAAGAAACTGTTGAGCAAAGGATTCTTATTAATGTTGGCATCGAATGGCAGAAATCCATTACGAGCAGCCGTAACAGTTGGAGGCCCTGCTAAAATCAGGACTGCCATTGCACCCAAAAGTAACGCAAACTTCTTGCCTTCCATTTCTGCTGCCAATTAACTGATTATGTTATTTCTCAATGCAGAGAGTATTGATGAGCCTATGTTCTCACCCAACACTCCTTTATATAGATGAAGATGAAGATGAAGATGAAGATGAAGATGAATGATATGTGATGAGGATTAGAACACGTGCTCTTCCTCTGTTATTTCTTCTACCTTTCCATTTTTTAATAATAATAATAATAATAATAATAATAATAATTATTATTATTATTATTATTATTATTATTATTATTATTATTAAACCCCAGGGTTAATTAAAAATAAAGAAAGATGATAAGAAATCCCCATGGTTAAAGAAATCAAATTGCATGGCTTCCTTTGCCCAAATGTTTTCTTTGTATCTCCGATAAGTTTTACCATCAAACTAATCAGATCAGTTAATATAATTCGTTTTCAGATCTTAGTTAATATAATCTATTATCTATTATCAATTATCCTTTATATAAATGAAGAATGACATGTGATGAGGATTAGAACACGTGCTCTTCCTCTTTTATTTCTTGGGTAAATTACAAATTTCATCACTTAACTTTACTCTTACTCCTATTTGTCTCATTCACGAGGCAAGGGTTTAAAATCATGCATACCATTAAGTCTTGGTTTAATCACTTTATTGGTCCCTCGAATCTTTAATAAACTTTACGTCCAAGTACACGACTTTCAAATAATAATAGTATTTTTTTCTTCGTGTTAAAGTCTTATGAAGTCTCTATACTAGTCCTAAAAGTTTACTTTAGCTCATCTACTATTTTTTTTGCTCTGCAAAACTTATTATTTATCTAATAATAAAAAAGCCTTGATTACATGCCTCGTTAAAAACCTCCCTAACTTATGTTGGAGGAAAGGAGTACATGTAATCAAAGACACGATTACAAACCAACAGTGATCACACTTATAGCTGTTCCAAAACACAATTCCACTCAAGCCAACAAAGCACCAAACAACTTTAGCAAGCAGACATTGTATGAACCTTACCTAAAGAGATAGACAACAAATGGACGACATCAAAAAAATGTTCTGACTCCATTCTTTCACCAACTATTTTTGGTGCCATCATTGCAAAATGTAGGCATCACTTTAAAGCTTCTGTGAATTTTGAGGAAGTTGTGCCTCTTCTTTTAAGTAGGTCCGATGTCCTCAGATAAATTGGTAGCAAAAAAGAAACTAGAATCCCAAACTTATTTTTAAATCTCTGCATCTTCATTTCATCATCAGCAACCCAGAAATCAACAACTCTAGCAAGAAGCTCCTTCAAATAGATTCCATTTGGATCATCAACCCAACAAGCAAGCTTGTATAAAGGCTGCTAACGCCTCTCTCACCACGCCCCCATGCAGCCACTCCGAACCCCCACTGCAGCCAATACTCAAAAGGCAAAAATATAAAACCACCCCTATACTCCACAGAAATAGTTAAAACATCCCCACACATTTCCTTCAGCATCAACCCCCGCGCTACAAAAACAAGCGAAACCATAAAAACAAACACCCATGCAACTCATTTCATTCTCTTCAACATCATCGCTCAAAAAGAATAAGTGATTCCTTCAAAAAGATCAAACAAAAACCTTAATACTCCAAGTGCAGACAACAAAACCCATGCAATTACTCAGAGTCCAAAACCAGAACTGCACTCAATCTTCCTCTGCTGTTTCCATGATTCGCAAAGTATCAGAGCGAAACTGATATCTCCATTTCCTGTATGCAAACATCGAAAAAGACTACCACCAACACACAAAATGCAACATGATAAGAGGCTCAAAGAAAGAACAAAACCAGATAGTTCAAGAAAGATCAAAAATCAAACTATTGCCGACTCTCCAACTCTATTCTAACAAGATCGGCTTCCACCTCCTCTTCATCACCTACAAATTCAACCCCTAAATTCTTTCCCAACTTAATAGTCTCCCTTGCTTCTTTTTTTAAAATTTGCATTCTTGCAATGTCTGAGTCAGTAGGAGAGTAATCCATCAGCTCACTTGGAACGTTATCTTTCCCCACCTTTTTGCACTTTTTCAAGGCTCCATACCCTAAACCCTAAACCTAGCTCATCTACTATAAAAAGATTATTTTAATTCATTGTAGGTTTTAGTCATTGTACATTTGAATATTTTTACTTTATTATAATAGTATTTTTCTCCTCGTGTTAAAGTGAACTTTTAGATATTCTTTTTAATATAAAAAGAAATATTTTAATCATTGTACGTTTGAATATTTTGGTCTACACACCCTTTAGGTCTATGTTAATTTTGAATTTTAGAAAATTTGTACTTCTCGGAAGAAAAAAAGAGAGTAATTTACGGTGAGAACTGGTCCAAATGTAATAACTATGATAGAGAGACTTATCTGCATTTACAAAAAAATTACAACCAGGTACAATTATGAATACAAGATGCCGACAGTCCACCAATCTTAGAATACAAGGGTGACCCATAGAATAGTGTTACATTAAACCAAAAAAAGCGCATGAGAAGCACGCGCCCCCAAAAAATTCTCTCGTCTCGAAACCTAGGAGCCTCAGATGTCCGATTTGCTTTTACCGGCTCCAGCATTGTTTGAGTGGTCGTTCTGATTAGGTGGCTTCATCCCCTTTAGTGGTCCACCGACTACCGAATTCCGCTGTGGACGATGGTGCCTGCAGGTTTGCTCCAGGGAGATCGTGTGGCTGGGTTTTTTGTGGGTGGTGTCTCCTGGAGTTTCTCACCACCATTCTTGTGGTCGGATTGCTTTTCTGTGAAGACCAGTATCAGCTCCCTGGCCTTGTTGGTTCAAACGGATGCTGGGATGGGCCGTTATTGAAGAATGTTGAAGCTGCTGAGGCTCCTATGCGTTTTTGTGGACTATCCAGGTTTTCTCTGAGTTTATCGCTTGCCCGTGAATGATCTTTTGAACCGTTTATGGTGACTTGTTCCCCTTCTCCGGTGAGACAAAGCGTTTATTTGAGGAGTAGCGTCGGTTAAGGATTTGGCTGTCAACAACGTCACTAACCACCCCCAGGCTGTCCGAGAAAGCCTCGATTGCCAGTGGTGATCATCTGTTGCCACCTCCCAGGTTTCCCGTCATTTTCCCCCTCTGTGATGTTCCCCTTTCTGGTTGCTATCCCCCTCTGATTTCCCCTACATCTGGTGACTGCTTCCCTTCTCCTTGGACTGAAATTCTGGTTGTGGTCGTTTGACCTTTCTTTCTCTGTGCATTGTGCTTGTTTGGTTGGATTACTCTCTGTTACCTTGGTTTTTTGTTTGTCTATTGGTTTCTTGGCTTCTTTTGGCGTTTTGGTTTCCTCTTGTCCGTCCGACGTGAGTGTTCTGGTTGTTTTGGAGCTACCTCTACTACTGTTTTGTCTCTGGTTGGTTTTCTTGAAGGCTGCTTGAGGCTTTAATCAAATTTTGTTTGAGTCAAGCTTGGTTGTTCTTGGGTGAGTGCTCTCTGGGAGGAATGTCCATTTTAGCATGGAACGTCAGAGGCCTGGGAATAAAGAAACGGTCAGGGCTCTCCAGAACTCCATTCACAAGCACAAACCGTCCTTAATTTTCATGTGTGAAACCAAGCAAAAGAAGAAATATTTGGAGAAAGTCAAGACAGAGATGAAGATGGATTATTCATTCTACGTTGAACCCCAAGGCAGTGCTGGGGGACTTGCCTTATGGTGGACGACTTATGCGAACATATCTATCCTAAGTTCGGGTAAATATTTTATAGACTCCAAAATAGAGTTTCACGGAGGTTCAGAATGGTTCGACACTTTCATCTACGGACCCCTATACCGTGAGGAGAAAGAAACTTTCTAGAGGGATATGGCGAAGCTTAGGAGATCCCTTAATGTTAAATGACTCGTAATTGGTGACACAAACATGGTTACAAGCCAAGAGGAAAAAGAAGGTGGGGCCCCTTTCAATCCCTCGGAAGCTAGATGTTTTAGGGACTTCATTGATTCTACTGGCCTTATGGAGCTGCCCATCAAAGGAGGTCGTTTCTCCTGGTTCAACCAAAGGAGCGGGGCTAGCTCCATTCTGGAAAAACTTGATCGAGCCCTCTGCTCCACTGAGTGGAGTACTCTCTTCCCAAAAGCGGTGGGCATGTGGGAGGTTGCTATGGCTTCGGACCACTCACCCATCCTTCTTCTTCCTCAAGGCCTCTCCAAAAAATACAAAAAAAGAATTCAAGTTTGAAACCAAATGGCTTTTAGAGCATGATTGCCCGGAAGAGGTGAGTAAAGCTTGGGACCCTTCTTCTTCAGTAAGACCCTCTCACAAATTCGGTCTTAAAATTAGAAATACTAGACGAGCTTTAGTGAAATGGAGCAGGAAGAAATCCAAGCTAAAGAACGAGAAAAAACATTCCCTGCTAACTCAAATCACAGCCTTACAAGGGAGGAAACTTAGTGCTACGGAACTGGTGGATCTCAAGTGTCTGAAAAAGAAGCTAGACGCAGAGTGGGAAAGCGAGGAGAGGCACTGGCATCAACGCTCTCGAATCAATTGGCTTCAGTCGGGGGATAGAAATACAAAGTTCTTCCATGCCACTACGATTCAACGTAAAAGGGCTAACTCCATACTTAGAATAAAAAGGGACAACGGAGAGTGGTTGGATAAACCGGAATCCATTGTTGCTTTTCTAACACAACACTTTCAGAAAATATTTGAAAAGGACCATTCAATTACTCCACATCTCCTAAACAATATTATACCCAAGCTAGTGACGGAACAGATGAACTCATCACTTTGTAAAGAGGTATCAGAAGAGGAGATCAGGATGGCTGTGTTCAGTATGGGGGCTTCGAAAGCGCCAGGGTCAGACGGCTTTCCTGGTGCCTTCTACCATTCGTTCTGGGATACTATTAAAGATGATCTCTGTGGTATGGTCTATTCTTTCTTTACCAATGGAGTGTTGGACCATGGCCTCAATGAAACGAACATTGTCCTAATACCGAAGAGAGCGAATCCATGTGAAGTTTTTCACTATAGACCCATCAGTCTCTGTAACTTCTCCCTTAAAGTTATCACAAAGCTAATGGTCTCAAGACTTAAAGTCTTCCTTCCGGAGCTAATTCCTTATCAACAGTCAGCTTTTGTGTACGGCAAATCAATTCATGATAATATTATCCTGGAAAATGAAGCCTTTCATGCCATCAATAAAGTCAGGAAAGGTAAAAAGGGGCATCATGGCCCTTAAAATTGACCTGGAAAAGGCCTACGATAAAGTGGATTGGGACATCCTGCGATTCATTTTATCAAAAATGGGTTTCAGTGAATGGTGGGTCGACCGTGTCATAAAATGCATCTCTACCACTACCTTTTCCCTGGTCCTTAATGGTGAAAAGTTGGAATGCTTCTCTCCATCGAGAGGTTTGAGACAAGGGGACCCGCTTTCGCCATTCCTTTTTACATTCATGTCCAGTGTTTTTACATGGATAATTGAGAATGAAATGGCAACATCTCAGTATGAAGGCCTGAGGATTAAACGGAGATGCCCAATATTGAGCCATCTTATGTTTGCTGAAGACTGTATCATGTTCACTTCAGCTAACGAAACAAACTGCGAAACAACTATCCGAATCTTGAACCTGCTTCAGAGCTCCACCGGACAAACAGTTAATGTCCAAAAATCGACTGTCCTGTTTTCTCCAAATGTAAGCCAGAGCCTCAAACATCACATGTCCAACTTGCTTGGCTTTCTACCAATGAAGAAGGATAGTAGATATCTTGGTCTTCCTTCCTTCTAGGGGCGAAATAATAAGGAAGCTCTTGCGTATATCAAAGATCGAGTTCAGAACAAACTCAAGGGGTGGAAGGCAAAATTCTTAAATCAAGTAGGCAAAGAGGTTCTTATTAAGGCTGTGGCTCAGGCAATCCCGATTTATGTGATGCAGTGCTTTCTCCTTCCCTCAACCTTTTGTGATGATCTCTGTTCTCTAATCGCCAATTTCTGGTGGAACAATTGTAGCCACAAGGATAGGAGTATTCACTGGATCAACTGGAAAAAGTTGTGTCTTCCTAAGATCAAAGGGGGCATGGGATTTCGGAATCTTAGATCTTTCAACAAAGCTCTCATTGCCAAAGTCACATGGAAAATCCTTAAGAACCCGAAATCATTTTTGGCTCAAACACTTCGAGGGATTTATTTCCCAAATGGGGATTTACTTAATGCACCCCCATGTCACAATCCATCATGGGCATGGAGCGGAATTAGGGAGGGGGCCAAAGTTATTAAGGATGGAACCCTTTGGAGAGTCGGGAACGGCAGAAGCATTTCAACTTGGGATGACAAATGGATCCCTAATCTTCCAGGTTTTCAGCTTTCCTCACAACCGTCACCCACCAAGCCATGCCCTTCTGTCAGCAGCCTCATGCAGCCCGATCAGAGATCGTGGAATAAGGTCAAAATCGAATCTCTTCTTTCACCGGCAGAAGTTAAAGCTATATTGACCATTCCGATAGGTGGACCTTCAGTCAAGGATTCTCTTATATGGGCTGGTACAAAAGATGGATCATACACTGCTAAATCTAGGTATCATTTCATCGAAGATCATTTAATGTCTCTTCCTGATCCCACATCTAGCGATGACCCAGGGAACTCAAAATCTTTCTAGAACTCCATCTGGGGGCTAAAAGTGCCAACCAAGATCCGCGCCTTTCTGTGGAAATTACGTCATCATATCATCCCGACAAAGGGAGTGCTTGCTGCCCGGTTCCACGGAGCCTTCCGGGATACAGATTGTTGTCCACGCTGTGGGAATCAAATTGAAACGGTTGAACACTTATTATTCTTATGCCCTTTTGCCCAGGCTGTCTGGAGGGCATCAGGCTTTAATTATTCTCCGTCATTTTCGGGATTTCCTGGGTTTGCAAAATGGTGGATTAAGATTAATGGGTTCAGGAAACTGGGAAACTTTGATGATGGTTGTGCTCTTATTGCTTTCTTGTTATGGGCATTATGGAAATCGTAGAATGCCTTTGTTTTTTAAGGTCGAAATGACTCACCGGTGGAAGTTTGGTTAAGAGCTGAGAGTTCTTTTGCAGAGTTTTCTCTTAGCTCAAACTCCCTTATTGAGAGTGGTAGCAAACGTTCTGAGGAACCTAGAAGTTGGACACCTCCCTCTTACGATTTCATTAAGGTGAATTGTGATGCGTCTTTCGACAGTGCTTCAGGGAAAGCTTCGATTGCAGTTTTGGTGCGGGACAGCACGGGTTCCCTTATCAAAGGGGCCTCAGCGCCTATCTTGGCTTCTTCGGTTGCAGCAGCTGAAGCATCATCCATAAGGCTTAGGATTCGTGTAGAATCCCTCCAGGGTTTCTCCCGCATTATGATTGAGTCTGACTGCCTTTCAGTTATTAAAAGACTCTGCTCCGAGTCTCTCTCTGACTGGAGTTCAGCAGCCATTGAAGAGGACATCCTTTCCTTTGTTCCGTCTTTTGTTTCTTGTTCGTTTTCGTTTGTTCATAGAGCTTGTAACCGAGCAGCCGATTGGCTGGCTAAGTTTGCGAAGAACCTTTTGGTTCCCACTGAATAGGGACCTGTCTTTCCTCTTGAACTCTCTTTGTACACTTAAGTTTAATGTAGTAATTACCTTTCCTTTGATCAAAAAAAAATCTTGGAATACAACATGCCGACACTCGACCAACCTTAAACTAGAACACTTAGGTTGCCAAAAAAAATCAACAGTAACCCCCTAGACCCACCTATGCGTTACCACGGATCCTAAGAAGTCACATTAGAGTCACAAGAGCGACCCACAGTAAAAATTCATATAAAACATTTTTTTGTTCTTTAAAACACTTATTAAACTGTAACGTTAACTTCTGTTTAAAAATGCCCTTTCTAAAAATCATTTAAACATATAACAGTAGTTTCAGAAAATGTTTTACAGACACTATCATAAAACTATACATAACGCACATGCCCACTAACTATACAATACCGTACTCTAAAAGCAACGCCGAGAGAACTCCAACCGCATATGTTGATCACTATACCATGATAGATTTCTTCTAACCTACGATAAAAAAACATGAGCTTTGGAAGCTCAGTTATACAAAACTACCAATGGATGTTGTAAGTACATGCAGGTATATAACAAGCATAACTCTATCATGATGTTCCGGGAAATAACAAGTTCCAAATTACGGCTCATTATTTGATCACCAAGTATCAGACGAGAAACCCATAAACCGGAGAATCAAAAGAGTGAATGATTAAATTAAACTAGGGAGTTTAGTGTGTCCCAACAATGCTAAATTGTATCAATGTAAACATTTTATTTCACGGGCACATAATTCAAGCAACAATAAGGTTCATTTTTAATTCTTATTTACCCTCCGACTGTACTCCAGTATGAAATTCCGAGCTACGTCTATAAAGACTTTAACCCAAGCCCCTTGGGCGTGAGTACCATCTTAAAGGATTACCATAGGTTCCGGGCAGAATTACACTAGTCGAAGCATATGAACCTATAACGGTAACGGTAAGGATTTACCCTAGCCGAAGCATAGAAATCTGTAACGATAACGGTAAGGAATTATCATAGCTGAAGCATAGGAACCTTATACGGGTTGAATTACCCTCACCAAAGTAGAGGAACCGAATACGGGCGAGATTACCCTCACTGAAGTAGAGGAACCGAATACGGGTGGGATTACCAGTTTTAAATCAGTAAAGTAAGAAGAGAAGGGTTTAGAGATAAGTTTAGAGTTATGTGGACGAGAGAGAATTTAATACTAATATTTTAAATTAAAGATTGAAAAATACCAGAAAATAAAAAGATGAATGAGTTATTCAACTCAAATTTTAACTTTGTTTTAAAATATATTTAATTGCATGTCGAGCCCTTAAGAATTTTAATATTTATAAAGTCTTTAAAAATTAATTATGTGCAGCAACGTATATCGTTAATGGTGTGTAACAGTGTGTTCTTTATTTTAGAATTTTCCTTACACAAAATATAAGATTATTAGGATTCAACACAAACACACGCGTGAGAATTAAAACGAAATCTCATTATAAGTATTAGTAAATTAGGTTTAGCCGTCGTTCATCATCCCTAATTCTCTAATTTTTTGTTGCCGCTCATTCTTTTCTCACTGCCGACTGTAACTTTTTTTTCCTTTGATTGGTGGTCGGCAACTAATTTTAGTATTGATTGTCTACCACAGGATTTATTATTTTTCTTTTTTTTTTTTACTTTTTTAATATTTTAATAAGAATCTCTTCCTTTGTGACAATCGTTTTCTCTGTCCTTGTGACATGTTTTTCTTTATTTTGTGGTTCATTTCATATGTCATTGTGGCATGATTCAGCATATTCTAGCAGTCGTTTGTTGCTCGCACAGAGATTTTAACGGCGCTAGTTTCTGATTATAATTTTGTTGGTAGTCATAGAAAGATAGATCCCCACTCGGTTGATGGTTTTTTGCGATGTAATCAGTCTTGGGTAGCGGAACATTCTGCTTGAAAGTTTGGGTCGCTCACCACTCTTTTTTCGCCTATTATGCGTCTCGATTGGATAGAGACAAGGAAATTCAGGAAAGCTTCTGGGTTTTGATGGTATGTTTCTCTCTATGAAAGTATCTACTTTTCTTTATTTTTGGGTTGTAAGAAATTTTAGTGGATTAGTCTCATTATTTTCCTTTTTAGATGCGTTGTAATTGTGATATTTTCTATAGTTTTAATAAAAATTCAGTTGATATTATAAAAAAAAAACTCATTGTATATTTTAGACTGTGAAAAACAAAATAAATAAACAAAGCTGGGATTCTAAAATATCAAAGCTTATTAGGGACGGGTGTATTTTACGGAAAACTATTCCGTACACATTATGGGTAGTGTTTAAGACTACATTAATCTTTTTGTTTTAAAAGTTAGAGGCGTAAGAGTTTAATTTGTAAAGTTTAAATTTTTAAATTTATAGTTAGAATTTAAAGTTTAAATGTTAAGGTTAAAGATTTGAATTTTAAAATGTATATATGTAGGTTTGTGTAATTTTTTCTACAAAACATATGTTTGAAAAATTATTCATATTTTATACGGTGAAAAAAATAAATAAACAAATATAGGTTTATGCATTTTTAATTAACATTTTAACAAATGAGAGTTAAACACTTAAACTTCTAACTTTTTGGATCAATGTTCGAAAACTATGTACCATTTAAACGTATATTTCTATCAAATACTTTTATATTTATAAAGTGGGTTATTATCTGCTCAAAAAATAATAAAGTGGATTATTGTCTCATACATAAACGGTACAAACAATTTATTTCCACAAACGCCTTAATTGTAAGGTTAGAGTTTTAATTTGAGGTTTAGAATTTAGGAGTTTCATTGTAAGGGTTCATAATTTAGTGTTTAGGGTTTAGATTTTAGGGTAATATAATTAGAGATTTAGGTTTTAACCAATAAATCCTAAATTTTAATCATAAACCCAAAATTCTATTAATAGCTCCTAAATTCAAACCTAATACACATAAACCCCTAGACCCTAAATGACGTCCCTAAACCCTAAAACGAAGGCGCTTGTATAAACAATTTTTTTTTCAAACACTTGTATAAACAAAGATTCTACAAGCGATTGTGCATGTAATACTTAGCCTTATAAAATTACTTAATTAACATTTAAATTCTTTTCTAATTGAAAGCATAACTGCTCAGACCAATTGAACTTGTAACTCGAAGACTTCACCAATTTTGATCTGGATTCGAGCTTTTAATATTTGATCATAATAACACTTTGATTTAAATAGTACTATTACTTTTGATTTTTTTTCTTTTTATATTTAATTTATAATTCATACATATAATTTATCTTAATAAAATTATTTTCAAAATTTAGACTTAAAATCTAATCAGGAATAGATCGAGGGGTATTATGAGACAGTTTCATTCATCTCTGACCATTTTAAATTCTCATATATTTTAAAAAAATTCTTTATATATTTTATTGGTAATCCAGTCTCGCACCCTTGAATGTTCAAATACCCGTACTAAAATTCGCACCCCTATCATAAAATTTTGGTCCTCTTTGATTATAATATGCAAGTTTTATTTAAAGTAGCCTTCTTCCCGAGTCTCAAAGTGAGCAGCTCCACTCGTTTCAAAATCAATTGATTTATTAGTTCAAAACGTCTACATTCTTCTGTATCTTGTATCCTACTTTGATGCATTTGCAAGTTGTAGCAAAACATTCAAAATCGATAAAGATTGCGGGCAGACATCTCATGAAATCTCTAACCAGATATGCTTACTACATACTAATGCCAGGTTTTAGAACATTGAGAAAATGACAGCTTTGAATCCACTCAATCTTATACATGCACTGCATGTAGACGATGAACTATACAGAAAGCTACTTCTGAAGCAAGCAAGGCATTTGATTAATTAAGGACGCTCTGGTTTTGTGATATACCGGAGACGAATGGTGACTGCGAAATAATGAAGAATATAATCGCAAACAAAACAAGAAAATAGAATTGCATGGTTATAGAAACATATAGCCTTTGTTTCGGTTAAATGGATTGAAAATTTCAAGAGCTATCCCTCAATATAATTTGATACAGGACCGACCGACCCCGGGTCGTTTTTGCCGTGAGACCATCGGCCGTCAAAGATACTTCCAACTTCCAAGGAACCATTATTTTACAGGTCAGGTTTTGTTTCAGTTTTAATATCAAAGAAAATGGGCCGGAACAGTGAATCACACACAGGCAGCAGATCGGTGCAACGAGACCAGGAAAATCAGCAAGTTTGGACTCTATTCATCGGAGGTCTCTCTCGGACAATCCACTGGAAAGGATTGTGGCAAGTGTGTGATAGACATGGGGTTGTCAAAGATGCATTCATACCGAACAAAAGGGCCAGGGATGGACAGCGGTTTGGGTTCGTTAGAATGGCGTCGAAAGAAGATGCAAACAGGGTGATAGAGAGATTAAACGGTAAATGGATCTACGGTGGCCGATTGAGAGTTTCCATGGCGTGGAAGGGCAAAACGGTGTGGTACCGTAAGAGAGAGGGGAACTCAGAACAAGATGAGAAGAAGGAAAATGAGGAATCAAGAAAATCAGAAACGTCGATAGGGAGAGAAGAGGCGAAACAAAACAGAACGAAAGTACCAGGGATAGTGGATGAAGACAAATGGGCAATATTACAATGGTGTGCGGTGGGCTGGTGCCTGAATCCATGCAGCATAAAGACTCTAGCGGAACGATTGGAGGTCGACAAACAAGATGGATTCTCTATCATGCGACTATCCGGTTCAATGATCTTGCTAATGTGTACATCGGCAACCATACGTGATAAAATCATGCAACTTGAACGTGTGAAAGAATGTTTCGCGAAGGTAGAAAAATGGTCTCCAGCGATCAAAGTGGAATCGCGACGGGTATGGATGTCGATAATCGGTCTTCCGATACACTTATGGCACAAGAGGACTTTCATGAACATTGCAAATATATGGGGTGTTTTCATTCGAATGGATGATGCAACGGAAACACCATCTTCATTCGATAGCGGTAGAATTATGGTAGAAACATCCATATTCAATCGGATAGAAGAACACATTGAAGTTCAATTTGGGGGAGAATCATATATTATCCGCGTGTCCGAGATGGATGGCACATCCCCCGCTGTGGAATGTGATTGCGGGGAATTAGATTCGTCGGACGAAGAAGGAAGTAGCGATCACAATACATCACCGCCTAAGATAGTGGAAAACGTAGAAGATACAACAAAAATAAAAGAAACTCCAAATTCGGTGTTATGGCTCGCGAATGAAGCTTGGGAAGGACAACAGGGTGATCCGTCCGAAGAAACCAATGAAGAACAACATTGTGACCGGAATTGCAATGAAGAACAAGGGGCTTCAAACAAATCCACTCGATCGCCGGACAGGCCATCGGCGAGTCTGCCGGCACAGACAATGGAGGTGACGGAAAGAAGTCTGAGCGGGGAGAAGGACTGTTGTGATAGGAGTCCTACAGAGATAGGAGACTTTCAAAATTGCAAGAGTTCGGATATAGCAGGGATTGCTAACTCTAAATCTAGTGATTCCAAAGAACAAGAGTCTAATCATGCTGTGGATAATTCAGAATTTAATTCTAAAATAAACTCTGAATTAAATTATATTCCTCCTATTTTTTCGACAATTGCACAGTCAGACTTGGGCAAAACCGAAATAATTCAGGTGGGTCAGGCTTATTGCAAAATCAGACGGATATTAGGTGGAAATTTGGAAGGTTGTCGGTTTTATAGAAAAAAGAAGAACAGCCGATTGAATAATGTCAGCCAAGAAATATCAAATACGGGAAGGGTGGACGACGGTCAAGCAACAAACAATATAGAAATAGAAGCAATAGAAACGGTGAAGCTGGGTTCATTGATTGGGGTTAATTCCAACGGCCGGGAAGAAGAGATTATTCGAGACATATCAAGAGTGATTACCGGCGATCGTCGGGGTTTGTGACTCATGAAATTGCTATCGTGGAATGTTAGGGGCTTGGGAGGGAGTGCTAAACGCCGGTTTGTTCGAGATGTGTTAAGGAAGAATGCTGCGGATATGGCAATGTTGCAAGAAACAAAGTTGGAGGAGTGTCCGAATTTGTGGCTAGCAAGTCTATGGGGAACCGATAGTTTCAAATCAGTGATCGCGCCATCAATTGGTGCTTCGGGCGGCATTTTAGTGATATGGGAGGTAAGTAAATTTCAATTAGATGTTGTCGAGATAGAACGAAATTTCATTGTGATGAGAGGTAGATGGTTGCATGATGATTTATATTGCGGTCTAGTCGTGGTATATGCCCCATCCGACTTGGAAGGGCAGCAAGCTGTATGGGCAGCGATTTTGAGTAAATTTAGCAATCAAGAGGGTCCGTGGTGCATAGCGGGTGATTTTAATGCCATACTTCTTGAGTCGGATAGAATTGGCACATCGGACAGGAATATGGAGATGGAAGCTTTTGGCGATTTTGTGTTACAAGCAGAGTTGATGGATTTACCACTTTCGGGGAAACGTTATACATGGTTTGGCCCAAAGAACAGATGTAGCAGAATCGATAGATTCTTGATATCGACAAGCTGGTTGGATGCTTTCAGCTCAATTTTTGGTAATTGATCAGGCTTGTCAAGTCATATATGATATACAATTCTGCTACGTGCCGAGGGAAGCGAATGGATTTGCGGATGCATTGGCAAAAGAGGGAGTAGATAGACGTTCGACGTTTGTGGCATGTTTGTGACTTGGACTTATGTGATTTTATTTTTCATTTGTAATCGACGGATCGTATCGTACTCTTTTCCTCCAATAGGTTTAGGGAGGTTTTTAACGAGGCGTGCGATTTCGTCAAGCTGTATGTTTTTCTATTATTCAATAAAAACATACGGTTGCCGATAAAAAAAAAACAAAACAAGAAAATAAAGAACATCAAGATTTATATGGAAGACTCAAAACAGAAAAAATTATGGACAAAAGAAAAGAACTTTTACTATATCAAAAGAAGAAATTACAAAAGTAAGTTGCGCATTGTAGTATTTACGACTTAACTCAATATACCTCACACTCTCTAAAATCTTAATCCCTATGTGTTTGTTTATCGAACATGCAAAGTAGGAAGTATAGTTCCACTCGTCTTGATTTCCTTCGTGCCGCGGATGACATTAACGGAGGCCTTAGTCGACCAAAAGAACTATCTCGGAGTCGGACGGCACCAACAGAGAACATCAATTAGCGAAAAATATTCATTTTATTTAGAAAGAATTTGGATCACAATTCTAACGTCTGTATGCTTTTTCTTATGTGAATGTAAGAAAGAGCTTCCATTCCATGCAAATGCAAATCCCTGAGATCAGTTTCTGAATCTGACCATGTTCACTTGCTTTCTTCATATTCCAGTTAACCTTTCTTGGATTTCGGGAGTGAACGTGTATAAATACATTTCCCCCTTAACCCTCACCTCACGCCTCAAGCCATTGAGCTTTTTTTCCCCTCTTTTTTTCTCTAACGAGTCTAAGTACAACACTTTTCTCTTAGCCATGGCCGAGTTCCAGTCCCAGCAATACAGGAGTGGAGCCAAGGCCTCCGCAAAAGGAAAGGGGCATGGTTTCTCCACCAAGTGTGCTTCCTTAGTTAAGCAGCAATGTGCTCGGCTCTACATCTTGCGCCGCTGTGCCACTATGCTCCTTTGCTGGTACATTCAAGGTGATGAATGACTAGCGAGCAGTACCAACTTAACCGCAACCACAATTTAATACTATGAGTTTTATCACTTTCATCATCACCATCTCGCAACTAGTTTCACATTCTCCGTATTTATCGTAGGCTACGATCCGATCCGACTTCATCAATCAGGCTGAATCTCCTTTTGGTTCTATGGGGCATAGGGTGTGGAAAATCAACAAAATTCTACCTAGTTTCCTTTTGTGTTTTTGACCTGATTGGGGTTTTAGGGAAACAGGAGAAGTTTATGGCCACACCATTGCTTTTTCACCATGTTGGTATTGAGCATGATCTGGATGGAGTTGGTATTATTAATTATATCGAAAGCTGTTTGCCTGCTGCTCAGTGTTAAGGTTAAATGTAACTTTGTATGAAGGAATGGTCATATGGACCGAGGTAAATTCTTGTTTCGTATGATGACTTTTAAAGGAATAACAATACAAATATCGAGATTTAAATTCATATAAGATAAAGTAACATAAACATTATTTTGTTAATTAATAGATCTCATAATACTATTAAAAATGAACAAAAAAATAGATTCGATGTATTGATCAGAAATATAAAACAAAGTCCGAAGAGAACACAAGAGGAGGAGATGTCCCCGCAACAAAATCAATAAGCTCAGGTTCTGCTACACAATTTGCCTCTCTTAAAGTATGTGCTTAAATGAATATGAAACACTCCTAGTCAAACCTGAGATCTTGATTGCAGGTTATTTAATTGTGAAAGTTTTAGTCCCATGTTTATAAAAGACTTAACTACAAAATAAGTGTCTAAATTATGTCTTTTTTTTGTAATAGATACCTAAAGTATTTTTTGGCTGAAATAGACGCTTGAAGTTTCATTTTTTGCTGAAATATGTGCCTAAATTTTTATTTTTGGTTGAAATAGGTGCCAAAATTGACTTAAAAATAAGCCAAAAAATAGTTTAGGCACCTATTTCAGCCAAAATGAAAGTTTAGGCACCGATTTCAACCAAAAAATACTTTAAGCACCTGTTACAAAAAAGAGATAATTTGGGTACTTATTCTATAGTTTAGCTTTTATAAAACATTAATATATCTTTTATACCAACAACTAATTAGTCTAGTGGATGAAGCATTAGATCCATTAAGTATAATTAAGAGTTTGAATCTTGGTGTTGTGAATAGACTTGAATGTATATCAAGATTACATTCATTTTTTTTCATTGGAAATCAAGATTGCTCATGAACTTCAATCTAAATGTATATTGTGAAATGTAAATTAGACCTAAAGCGAGAATATATACATGAAAATTTAATATTAATTTATGAGTGAATATTTAATACATTGTCAGCGTAAAGCAAATTTACACAAACATGTTTATTTTCAAACTAAAATTTAAATTTTTAACCTTAAACTCTAAAACTCTAACTCAAACCTTTAACCCTAAATTTCATCTATAAACCCTCAATTCTAAACCCTACCACATAAACCCTAAATCTTTAAATAACACGTCTATAAAAACTTTATTTTCTACCGTCAGTGTATATGATTATACTTTTTAATTTATTTTTATAAATGACGATGATTGTTATTGATATTACATTTTTTACTATTACTTTTTACGTTCTCAAACAATTGGGTAAATTGTAATAATATTGTTGTTGGGATTTTTATTTCAAGATTTGGGGTGCTTTATTACAGTACTGAGGGAAGTCACCGATATTATCTGCACTTTTAATTTAGTGACATGTTTGTAACTTCACTAATAATTGGGTGATCCGTTTGTTATTTGACGACAACAATTTTAATGTCCGTTTACGTTTAAACGGGAGAATTGACTCAATTATAACTAAACATTAATTGAGTGATCCATTTATAATTTTTAATAATTAGATGATGAAAATGTAACATTACTACTAATAGAGTAAGTGACCTCCACTGTAGTTTACCCAAGTTTTTAAGGTTTACTTGTCAACGAAGTAGTCAATAACGAGCGTGAGAACTTCACTAAAGTTACTTGACAAGCCATGCCACTTCCTCCTCCATCTTGTTAAAAGGATGAAATCTTTCCTCCATCTGACCAAAACTATGCTGAAGAGTTACATTTTCAGGAGGCTCTCATGGCATCTTCTGTCTCCTCAAAAATTTCCAGCACCATTTCTAGTCCTTTCATCAGCCGTGTTTCACCCTCAATCTTAATCCAAGCCATGCCTCACCCGGCATTGATAGAGATGGAAACTGCTGAGTCTGCTGGTGGTGGTGGTGGTGAATCCTCGTTAAGCTTCTGTGAGATTTTGTGTTGAAAGGAAATAAAGTCGAGACATGTTCACCACCGGGTTGGTTGCAGTGGCGGAACATCACGGGGGCCACAGGGGATGTGGTCCCCGCCAACTTCTTAATTTTTTTAAGAAAAAAAGGTAAAATTAGTGTATTAATCCTT
This sequence comes from Hibiscus trionum, assembly GCA_030270665.1. NCBI lineage: Eukaryota > Viridiplantae > Streptophyta > Magnoliopsida > Malvales > Malvaceae > Hibiscus > Hibiscus trionum. The sequence continues at coordinate 1,245,868 of BSYR01000021.1, read as the reverse complement.
CAATTTTTATAAAATTTTATTTTAGCCCCCCTCAAAACTTTTAGTCTCATTTTGATCCCCTCCTTTACAAATTTCTAGTTCCGTCCCTGGTTGGTTGCCAAGATTTCCAGAGGCTTAATGAGGATGAAAGAGGGAGATGGTGAGGAAACTTGCCAGGGAAAATAAATGGGGTAGGTGCCCCAACTGCAAATACTATGTCGAAAGAACAGAAGGCTATCCACATATGACTTGCAGGTCATGTTGGGAAAGAAACCGAATAATCGAGACAAAGCGGAAGTACAACCAGTGTTCTTTTTCTTTTTGAAATGATTGTTGATAATTATGCGAAACAAAACAACTGTAACCCCCTAGACCGGCCTATGCGGAATGACCAAGTCTAGTAAGGCACATCAAAAACTAAAACTCAAGTGGAAAATCCGTTATCAAATTAAGTATTTATTTCGACAGCATAACGACAGGACTTAAGGGAAAACCATCAAATGAAATGAACCTGTTTAATACGTCAAACAGTAATATTCTTCAAAGTCACTCACAACATAGCTATCATAAATAATACAGGCAGCCATGATTACTTAAATAAACTCATCATATGATGGTTACAAAATATGTATCAGTTAGCATATCAAAATACTTATAGTTTAGTACCATACATAACAAAATATAGGCACATGTCACCCTGAAAATACAAACGGTGGATAGAAACATTACATTCAATAAGAATACCAAATGTGTCGATCCTCCAAGTGTCGGCTACGGGGTGGCCTATCCAAAATATCTGAAAGGGGAAAGAATTTGGGGCGTGAGCTAGAAAGCTCAGTGTGTTCCAACAGTGCAAGTAAAACATGTACAACAACAGTATAATATACATTTCTAGTTCAAAAACATTAAGTTCAAGTAACAATACGGTTCGGTTTAATCTTTTATCTACCCTCCAACCATACTCCAAGAGGCAATTCCCCAAAACTGCGTCAAAGGCATTAACCAGTGCCTATTGGGCATAGGTGCCAACCTAAGGGAATACCTTAGGAACGGTACGGTACGGTAGGAATTACCCTAGCCGAAGCATAGGAACCTGTAACGGTAAGGAATTACCAGCTGGATCAGGGCTGAACCTGCGGTCACTTCATATTCTATCCCCAAGTACCCCAGTAATAACCTATGTCATAGTTCGATTATCTATAACAACTGTAATTTCGGTACATGTAAAATAGACATGTATTTTCCATAAAACAGTAATCAGATAGCATATTGTTCAATCAAACTACGATGTATCACACATATGATATAATCATGCTTATCTTAGAAATCATATCACAATCATACAAAAACACTTTATCAATCATGAACATGTGTTTAGTTTAATAACATACTTTCATCATGTAAAACAATATTAAAACGGTTATATAGCACACAAGGAACACACCTCAAAAGATGAGATCGGTCAGAAGATCTATCGAGCACCAAGATCACACTCCGCTACAGTACTGGAACCTAAATAGACAGGGATTATGGTTACTAAAAGACTTACACCTTAATCATAATAAAATACTAAGTTTTAGGGTCGTACGAGTGACGATAGGATCACGAGGCGGTACAGATCGGGAGGAACTGGGCTGGGTGTAGACACGGTCGGGAGATCCACGAGTACCTATTAAATCAGAAAATCACTATCAGTCCTCAATCATCAATTTCTCTTGAAAGACAATACTTATACATATGCATGTTCGGGTTTAACGTCTAATTTAGAGGCTTTCGGGTTAGAATTTCGCAAAACGGGCTTCAAAATCGGACTCAGAACATCGAGAAACATAGAATAGGGCTTTTCGGAAAAAGTTGACTTTTTGGTCAAAGTCAACGTTGACGTCAGCAGTCAAAGTCAACGCTGACGTCAGCGGTCAAAGTCAACGCTGACGTCATGCTGACGTCACTGGTCTAAGGTTGACTCACTGGGTTGACTCGGGCGAGTTGACTCGGGCGAGTTGACTCACTGAGTTAACTCGGACGGGTCGGGTCAACGGGTCAACGGGTCGGGTCAGGTCGGTCAACGGGTCGGGTCGGTCAACGGGTCTAACCGAGTTGACCGGTTCAACCGGTTCAGACCGGTTCGGTCTACACGAACCGGCTCTTACCTTTAAAGAACCGAAGGTCGCCGGACGGTCACCGGAACATCGCCGGAAAGCTCCTTTCGCGTCGATTCTGCCGGAAAAACTTAGATTTTTAGATAAGCAGCTTAACACACACGATTAAACATGAAAACGAAGCCGGAAATCGAAGAAATCTTACCTTTAAGCTTCGATATCGCCGGAAAATTCGTAACTCCGACCAAACTCTTTTCGGCGCCGATAGGACGAAATATTTTAGAGGTTTTGCTCAGCTCGAAACGAGGAACCCAATGACGGTGGTGGTGTGGCGAAACGACGCCAACAACGGCCGTAATCGGCAAAAAACCGATCAGCCTCAAACCCCGGGATTCGTCGAACGTTCAACGAGTGATTGCCGGCGATTGTGGCTACGGTTGCGCGAGTGACCTTAGGGTTTTTGATCGGGACGTCGAGGTGGTTCGTATGGCGGTGGCGGTGGGAAGCACGGCGCGGTGGTGACGATGAACGGACGGCGGCGGTTCGTTTAGGGTAAGGGCAATAGGGACGACGGTAAAGGGGAAAGGGGTTCTCGAATTTTCTTTCTTGGGAACACATGCTTAATTAATTCACACTGAAATGGTAGGTAGGATAATTTGATTTTAATATTATTTTATTTCCAAAAGATATGGTTTAAAAGAACTATGGGGGAAGATTAGAGCCAAGAGCTCACTTAGCTCAATGGCTGGGCACCCGGCTTAAATCCCTTGAGGTTGTGGGTTCGATTCCCACAACCCTCACTTCCTCCCTTTTTTTACATTATCCTTTATTTTATTTTATATTATTTTCTGGGTGTTACAATTCTCCCCCCCCTAAAAAAAATTTCGGCCTCGAAATTTACCTGAGTGGAATAAGTGCGGAAACTGCTCTTTCATCGACTCCAGAGTCTCCCAGGTAGCTTCTTCAGGACCTCGATTACTCCACTGTACTTTGACCATTGGAATACGTCGATTCCTTAAAACTCTCTCGTCTTGATCCAAGATCTGAACAGGTTTCTCCTCATAAGACAAATCTGGTCTCAACTCCACATCCTGTACCTGAATAACATGGCTCGGATCTGGGTGGTACTGCCTCAACATAGATACATGGAACACATCATGAATACGGCTAAGCTGAGGAGGTAACTCAAGCTGATAAGCAACAGGCCCGACTCTTTTCCGAATACGGTACGGTCCGATAAATCTTGGACTCAATTTGCCTTTGCACCCAAATCTCATAACTTTCTTCCATGGAGACACCTTCAGAAAAACCTGATCACCAACCTCAAACTCAATGTCTTTCCTCCTCCGATCAGCATAGGACTTCTGCCTATCAAAAGCTTCTTTCAGACGGCCGCGGATCAATCTGACAGTCTCCTCGGTCTCTCGAACCAGCTCTGGGCCCAAAGTCTTCTTCTCGTACAACTCTGTCCAACAGATGGGAGTACGACACTTACGGCCATACAAAGCCTCATACGGTGCCATACGGATACTAGCCTGATAGCTGTTATTGTATGCAAACTCAGCCAAGGGTAAGAAATCCTCCCAACTACCACGGAAATCTATCACACATCCCCGTAACATGTCCTCAAGAATCTGAATCACCCTCTCCGATTGTCCATCTGTCTGCGGATGGGAGGATGTACTGAAATTTAGACGGGTACCCAAAGCACTGTGCAAGGCCAACCAGAATCGGGAGGTAAATCTCGGATCCCGATCAGAGATGATAGATAAAGGTACCCCATGAAGTCTGACGATCTCAGAGATGTACAGTTTAGCCAGCTTCTCCAAAGAGTAGGTGACTCGAACTGGAATAAAATGAGCTGACTTGGTGAGTCGGTCAACAATCACCCAGACCGAATCCTTTTTAGAAGGTGTCAGAGGAAGCCCTGTAACGAAATCCATCGTGACACGTTCTCATTTCCACTCGGGGATCTTAATAGGCTGCAACAAACCAGAAGGATGATGGTGTTCTGCCTTAACCTGCTGGCAAGTCAAACACCGAGATACATAATCTGAAATGTCCTTCTTCATACCCTCCCAACGATATCTCTGCCTCAGGTTTTGATACATCTTGTCTCCACCGGGATGCATAGCATAAGGGCTGTTATGAGCCTCACTAAGAATAGCCCGCTTTAACTCGGCATCATCTAGTACACAATAACGACCCTTGAAGCACAAGACTCCATCCTGATCAAAGGCATAGATAGAAGTAGATCACTGTTCAACCTGCTGCATGACAGGGAGTAAGGAACTGTCTAAAAGCTGTTTGGCCTTAATTTCCTCGGCCAATGTCGGTTTAACTTGCAGCTCGGCTAGTAAACTGCCATCACTGTATATACTCATCCTGGCAAACAAGGATCTCAAGTCTGATATAGCCTTACGACTCAAAGCATCAGCAACAACATTAGCCTTCCCCGGGTGGTACTCAATCACGCAATCATAGTCCTTAAGAAGCTCAATCCAACGGCGTTGTCTCAGATTAAGCTCTCTCTGTGTAAGGATGTACTTTAGGCTCTTGTGATCTGTGTAGATATAACATTTCTCTCCGTAGAGATAGTGTCTCCAAATCTTCAGGGCAAAAACCACAGCGGCCAGCTCTAGATCATGGGTAGGATAATTACACTCATGCGGTCTCAACTGACGAGACACATAAGCTATTACTCTGCCATCCTGCATCAAAACACATCCAAGCCCAGAGCGTGATGCATCACTATAAACTGCAAAATCCTTCCCAGATTCGGGCTGCGTCAAGACTGGAGCTTGTGTTAGAGCTGTCTTCAACTTCTCAAAACTATCCTGCTGAGCATCTGTCCAGATGAATGGAACATCCTTCCTCAACAGCTTCGTCAAGGGAGCGGCAATGATGGAAAATCCCTCGACGAAACGCCTGTAATACCCAGCTAAACCCAAGAAACTACGGATCTCAGAAACATTATTGGGTTGCTTCCAACTCACAATGGCCTCTATCTTGCTCGGATCAACCTGAATACCCCGAGCCGATACCATATGCCCCAGAAATGTCACCTCGTTGAGCCAAAATTCACACTTGCTCAACTTGGCATACAGTTTGTGTTCTCTAAGAGTCTGCAGAACAATCCTCAAATGCTCAACATGTTCTGCTTCAGTCCGGGAGTAAACTAGGATGTCATCAATGAACACCACCACAAACTGATCCAAATAAGGCCGAAACACACGGTTCATCAGATCCATAAAAGCGGCAGGAGCATTAGTCAGACCAAACGGCATCACTAAAAACTCGTAGTGCCCATATCTGGTGCGAATGGTTGTCTTTGCTACATCAGACCCCTTTATCTTTAGCTGATAGTACCCAGAACGAAGATCAATCTTCGAGAAAACTGTGGCTCCTCGAAACTGATCAAACAAGTCATCGATCCTGGGTAGAGGATACTTGTTCTTTACTGTAGCTTGTTCAGCTTACGGTAATCGATACACAACCGAAGGGAACCATCCTTCTTTTTCACAAACAAGACCGGAGCTCCCCAAGGTGAAGAGCTAGGTCGGATAAAGCCTCGATCGATGAGCTCTTGCAACTGAATCTTTAGCTCCTTAAGCTCCTTAGGAGCCATACGGTAAGGGTTCATAGAGACTGGTGCAGAGCCCGGATAAGTTTCAATCTCAAACTCGACATCCCTATCCGGAGGTAATCCAGATAATTCCTCAGGAAAGACATCAGGGAACTCGCTAACCGTGCGAATCTCTTCAATCTTTGACAAAGATCCCTTGGTATTCAAGAAACAGGCGATGAAAGTCTGATAGCCCTTCCGGATCATCCTGTCGGCAGCCAAAGAAGATATCACATTGGACAGATACCCTCGGCGCTCACCCACAAGAACCACTGTACGATCATCAGAAGTCTTCAAAACTGCTCTCTTGGACTCACAATCTAAGTTAACCCGGTGTTCAGTCAACCAATCCATGCCAAGAATCAAATCAAACTCTTCTAATGGTAGTTCCATAAGGTCAGCTAGAAAGATTTCCCCTTGCATCTCGAGGGGACATCGCCTGAAAACCTTATTCACAACCACAGACTGGCCCACTGGACTCATAACGGTAACTGTATTCTCGGTGATCTCATCAGAAATCTGGAGGTCTCGGGACACGGATCTCGATACATATGAATGGGTAGAACCATTGTCGAGCAATGCAAAGTATGGAACAGAAAACATAGTAAATGTACCTGCAATGACGTCTGGCTCATCTCTGTCATCTCGACGTCTGGTGGCATAAACAAGTGCAGGCTGTCTAGCCTCAGTCATAGCTAGTCCCCCACTCTGATAGGATCAGCCTCTACTCTCAGATCTAACAGCAGACCCAGAAGCTCTACCCTGATTACGGCCTCTAGCCGGAGTCTGAACAGATGTCTGTGAACGAGCAGGTGTCTGAGTACGGGCAGGAGTCTGAGTGGACGCCCCCGTGGAAGGTGAACGTGGGCAATCCTTAAGGAAATGATCCCTAGACCCACACCGGAAGCAAGCACCAATCATCTTCCAACACTCTCCTCCGTGTTTCCTACCACAGTGCTCACATGCAGGCATAGATGAAAAACCCAAAGAATCACCTCGACTGGCAGCTGGGACAAAAGGCGCTAAAGGCCTAGAACTCGTATTACTCTTCTGAGAGTCAGCGGTGCGGGTTCTCTTATCTGGACGTCCGTAGGACTCACCCTGACTAGGTCTCCTAGATCGATCCCAATCTCGGCCTCGATCTCGACCCCGATCTAGGTCTCTATCCCTGCCACCCTGACTAGCTGTCAAAATCTCCATCTGCTCTGCAGTCTTAGCCCGATCTACTAAATTCTCAAATACCTCATTGTGATGTGTAGCCACTATGTCACGTATCCCAATACGGAGGCCCTCTAAGAACTTTTCGCATCTGTCCTTCTCGGTAGGAACCAAACTAGGACCATACTTTTGTAGCTCCAGAAACTGTATCTCGTACTCGGCCACTGTCATAGAACCCTGCACCAAGTCCTTGAATGCCTGACGTCTCTCCCTCAAGAACCGCTCGCCCAGATAACGGTTCCTAAAACGCTCCTTAAAGAAATCTCATGTCAACCGATCAGAGGGAACGCTACTCATAATAGACTCCCACCAGGTGCGGGCATTCCCGTTCAGCATAGATACAGCACCCAAGTATTTCTTGGGTGACTCAAAACCCATCTCTGTCATACGTCGCTCGATATCATACAACCACTCCTCAGCCTCGGTCGGTGATCCACTGAGAGATCCAGAGAAAGTCTTAATCCCGTTAGCAAACAAAGTCTGGGAGATAGGGACTTCTGGAACGACACTCGATGCTCTAACTACACCCTAAATCAGCTGAAGAAACTGTCTACTCAAACCCTCATCAGTAAACCCAGTCGTAGGCTCAGGCCCAGAAATCGTCGCTCCTCTAACCGGAGTAGCCACGTCAACATCAGGAGCAGATGACGGAGCAGACGGGACAGATGTCGGAGCAGTCGGGGTGGTCGAAACTGAAGGACCACGAGGGGCAGAAGGCTCGGTAGAAGGTGGAGGATCTACGGGGGCAGGAGCATCAACATGAGTAGATGGAGCAATCACTGGATCGTCCATCGAGTCTGCAAATCTAACGGGTCGACCTCGCCTACGAGCGGGTCGACGACCCCTGCTGGTGCTCATCTCAGAGAATCTCTACAAAGATAAAATTTAGGATCAGTTTATGACACTGGAGAATCGAACACAATTAAACAGGTAAAATTGGGTGACATGGCCTCTTTTCACAATACTTTGAAAAAAAACGTTTTTAAAACAGTACATTATAAGGGCTTTTCCACAGTCCGAGGGTTTAAAACCAAAAGCTCTGATACCAACTAAATGTAACCCCCTAGATCGGCCTATGCGGAATGACCAAGTCTAGTAAGGCACATCAAAAACTAAAACTCAAGTGGAAAATCCGTTATCAAATTAAGTATTTATTTCGACAGCATAACGACAGGACTTAGGGAAAACCATCAAATGAAATGAACCTGTTTAATACGTCAAACAGTAATATTCTTCAAAGTCACTCACAACATAGCTATCATAAATAATACAGGCAGCCATGATTACTTAAATAAACTCATCATATGATGGTTACAAAATATGTATCAGTTAGCATATCAAAATACTTATAGTTTAGTACCATACATAACAAAATATAGGCACATGTCACCCTGAAAATACAAACGGTGGATAGAAACATTACATTCAATAAGAATACCAAATGTGTCGATCCTCCAAGTGTCGGCTACGGGGTGGCCTATCCAAAATATCTGAAAGGGGAAAGAATTTGGGGCGTGAGCTAGAAAGCTCAGTGTGTTCCAACAGTGCAAGTAAAACATGTACAACAATAGTATAATATACATTTCTAGTTCAAAAACATTAAGTTCAAGTAACAATACGGTTCGGTTTAATCTTTTATCTACCCTCCAACCATACTCCAAGAGGCAGTTCCCCAAAACTGCGTCAAAGGCATTAACCAGTGCCCATTGGGCATAGGTGCCAACCTAAGGGAATACCTTAGGAACGGTACGGTACGGTAGGAATTACCCTAGCCGAAGCATAGGAACCTGTAACGGTAAGGAATTACCAGCTGGATCAGGGCTAAACCTGCGGTCACTTCATATTCTATCCCCAAGTACCCCAGTAATAACCTATGTCATAGTTCGATTATCTATAACAACTGTAATTTCGGTACATGTAAAATAGACATGTATTTTCCATAAAATAGTAATCAGATAGCATATTGTTCAATCAAACTACGATGTATCACACATATGATATAATCATGCTTATCTTAGAAATCATATCACAATCATACAAAAACACTTTATCAATCATGAACATGTGTTTAGTTTAATAACATACTTTCATCATGTAAAACAATATTAAAACGGTTATATAGCACACAAGGAACACACCTCAAAAGATGAGATCGGTCAGAAGATCTATCGAGCACCAAGATCACGCTCCGCTACAGTACTGGAACCTAAATAGACAGGGATTATGGTTACTAAAAGACTTACACCTTAATCATAATAAAATACTAAGTTTTAGGGTCGTACGAGTGACGATAGGATCATGAGGCGGTACAGATCGGGAGGAGTTGGGCTGGGCGTAGACACGGTCGGGAGATCCACGAGTACCTATTAAATCAGAAAATCACTATCAGTCCTCAATCATCAATTTCTCTTGAAAGACAATACTTATACATATGCATGTTCAGGTTCAATGTCTAATTTAGAGGCTTTCGGGTTAGAATTTCGCGAAACGGGCTTCAAAATCGGACTCAGAACGTCGAGTAACATAAAATAGGGCTTTTCGGAAAAAGTTGACTTTTTGGTCAAAGTCAACGCTGACGTCAGCAGTCAAAGTCAACGCTGACGTCATGCTGACTTCAGTGGTCAAAGTCAACGCTGACGTCATGCTGACGTCACTGGTCTAAGGTTGACTCACTGGGTTGACTCGGGCGAGTTGACTCACTGAGTTGACTCGGGCGAGTTGACTCACTGAGTTAACTCGGACGGGTCGGGTCAACGGGTCAACGGGTCAGGTCGGGTCGGTCAACGGGTCGGGTCGGTCAACGGGTCTAACCGAGTTGATCGGTTCAACCGGTTCAGACCGGTTCGGTCTACACGAACCGGCTCTTACCTTTAAAGAACCGAAGGTCGCCGGACGGTCACCGGAACATCGCCGGAAAGCTCCTTTCGCGTCGATTCTGCCGGAAAAACTTAGATTTTTAGATAAGCAGCTTAACACACACGATTAAACATGGAAACGAAGCCAGAAATCGAAGAAATCTTACCTTTAAGCTTCGATATCGCCGGAAAATTCGTAACTCCGACCAAACTCTTTCCGGCGCCGATAGGACGAAATATTTTAGAGGTTTTGCTCAGCTCGAAACGAGGAACCCAATGACGGTGGTGGTGTGGCGAAACGACGCCAACAACGGCCGTAATCGGCAGAAAACCGATCGGCCTCAAACCCCGGGATTCGTCGAACGTTCAACGAGTGATTGCCGGCGATTGTGGCTACGGTTGCGCGAGTGACCTTAGGGGTTTTGATCGGGACGTCGAGGTGGTTCGTATGGCGGTGGCGGTGGGAAGCACGGCGCGGCGGTGACGATGAACGGACGGCGGCGGTTCGTTTAGGGTAAGGGCAATAGGGACGATGGTAAAGGGGAAATGGGTTCTCGAATTTTCTTTCTTGGGAACACATGCTTAATTAATTCACACTGAAATGGTAGGTAGGATAATTTGATTTTAATATTATTTTATTTCCAAAAGATATGGTTTAAAAGAACTATGGGGGAAGATTAGAGCCAAGAGCTCACTTAGCTCAATGGTTGGGCACCCGGCTTAAATCCCTTGAGGTTGTGGGTTTGATTCCCACAACCCTCACTTCCTCACTTTTTTTTTACATTATCCTTTATTTTATTTTATATTATTTTCTGGGTGTTACAACAACATTAAATATGTTCTCTAACACTTCTAACCAATCTCAAACATCAACCAAGCCAACCACAACAATAATAAATCGAGACACCGAAATTTTTACGAGAAAAACCCCTTTAAATCGAGGGTAAAAACCACGGGACTTTAGAGTCCGATCAAAAGTTCCACTATTAACAAATGTTCAAGTACAAGACTACAATATTCAACCTACAACAAGCATATAGCTCCAACAAGGCTAATAACAAGTAGTCTTCAACAAAAAGAGAAAAATGAGAGAACATCACCAAAATGTAGCCTGTTGAAAATGGGTATTTCCAACGCTACAAGACTTGGATGAAAAATCTGACCGTACACAATCAAGAACACCTTGTCACCTAGCTGATGTCCAAAAATTAGCTCAATCGAACCACGGATGGACCTCTGATCGAAGAGTTGATCATTGTTGCACCAAACTTGAAATATATGTTTTCTCCTCTGTTTTTCTCTCAAAAACATGAAACCCCTTTTTGAAAATAACAAATCTGATAACCTTTTGCTATTGCCCACACATTTTATCACAAAATCTAAAGGTAACTTTTCACCAAAAGTCAAAGGACAAAAAACAATAAATGCATGGCAAAAAACTTCTCCAAAAAAACAAGCAAACTTGTTTTATGGTTGCCATTCAAGTTGCAACTTGTTTTCTCAAGTTGCTTCACATTTTAAGTTGTAACTACTTTTGCATCACATTTCAAATTACACTATTTTTGCACCACATTTTAAGTTGTAACCTATTATCAAGTTGCAATCCGTTTTTAAGGTGATGGGTTCCTCACATAGTGGAACCCACACCCAACAGGTTAGTTGATGTTCTTAGAGCAAATCTAATTGTGATATACATCAGAATATGAATTGTCAATCGATAAGGTATTGTCACTTTTTTTAACACTTTGCGAAAAGAATTGATAAGAGAAATGTTGTATGATTGTGGTTGCGGATGTAACTTCCAGTTTTGCTATGGATGCGAGGAAGAATGGACTTCCAGTCACGGTGGCTGCCAGACGAACTAACAAGAACCACAACAGTAAATAAATATTATATGTATGTGTATTGTGTTGTTTAAGCTGGTTTTTTAAGGTCAAGAACGAATGTACTGAGGTTTTAGACCACTAGTTGTTGTTCAACTTAAGACTGAAAACTGAAGTGTGTGAAAGATATATGTTGATTAGCAATTCATTTTGGGGATTTTGGCAATATTAGGTGTGTTTTTTTAACACTTTGCGGAAATGATTGATGAAGAGCAATGCCAGTCAGGGATTTAAACTGCGGTCGTGATCGTATTTGCGATTGTGATATTTTATCGTTGTTGCAGACAATAGCGGACAAATTGCGATTATAATGAACCGTTATTTTTCACAATAACGATTTCAGTTTGTACCATTATTTTTATATAACGACCGCTATTACAGTCGTAGATCGTTATTTAAATCTCTGATACCATTATTTTACTAAAGCAAGTGGAGTACCCTTTGTAACATTGCTCAACGGAGGATTTTAACCGGCATTCATTGTGAATTATTTACTTAAAAACCATTTTTTAAAATTTAGAACTCTCGGTATAGAATTATTTAACACTATACTTAATTGTAAATGGATAAATTATTTATATAGTCACTTAATTATGGGATGGTTAGAACCATTAATTTTATCAATAAAGTTATTTAACTATTTTAATGGTATCAATCAAGCCACCTAACGTTAAAAGTTAACGAAAATACTGACGTGAAAGTTAAATAAATTTGTATGATTACACATTCTATCAATTTAGCTTAATTTTAATTTAATCCTCCAATTAGATATAAAGGAAGATAAAAGAAATGGTAAAAGTTTTAAGCAGTTGAGTTGTGGTAATGCCTTTGTAAGCGAGCACTCATTTTTATATGTATTTTTAAGTTCATGTTGATGGTGTTAATTTTTGCCGCCGACAATTAAGGGTGAAAATTGAGTGGAGAATATCTGAAAATCGTGGGGATCTGAACCGACAGGCATGAAGAATAACCAAAATCTTTACCTAGGGGGACGGGGACGAGGAAGTTTTATTACCGAAGCTCAAATGGGGATGAAGACGAAGATTGTTATATCCAAACGGCCGTGGCGATAACCAAATTGTAACCGTATAGATAATCATGGGGATCTCAAAAAATATCCGTAAGGATCTCAATATTTTACAAAATTTTTAAAAATATATATGTATAATTATTTATTCATATACCCTAATATATATCTTAACAAAAAAATCATAATTAACTATATTGTTATCATTTAACTTTCTCTTAAACCTACCCACACTCAAGTTTCTCAATAAGTTTCTATCTTAGTTTTAAGATATAAGCTAAAACCCTTGTCTAAATCTTCCCCAACACAATACCCTTTCAATCTTTATCATCTCGTAACTGCTTCCAATCGAAGTATCTAAACTTTATATTTTAAACTGAATTGGTCATTTATTTTTGTCAGTAAAATAGTAATTTTGTTTAATATTTTTGGGCATGGAATTCCCTGAAAACTGTGGGGATTCACATGAGGAGAGTACGAGGACGAAAAAATCTCTAAAACATTTAATGGGATTCTCCGAAACCGTAACAACATGTGTTGGGGACGGAGTGGGAAGGTAAAACCGTTCATGCCCTACCCAATTTCCACCCCTACTAACAATAATATTTGTTTGTATCTATAATTTGTTCGAGTCATTTAATTAAATTTTTAACATTCTCCTTATTTGGTTCTATATTTTTATAATACAAAAATCAAAGCTAGCTAGCTATCTAAATGTTGTTCACTGTGCACCAAAGCAACCAGGACAACAAGAGGTTCAGCAAAGGTTTCTTCCTGTTTGGTTTTATTTTATTTTAGGTATCAGTTTATGTACTTGAAATTTTAGGTAGCTAGAAGACAGAATATTATTCTGGATCGAAGTTTAAGGGATTGAGAGTTCCATAAGGTTTAGAATTTACTATATTTAGAAAGTCAAGTCACCAAAACTGAAATCCCACTTATTAGGTCGAAATAAACTCAAAACTTACAAATATAGGGTTGAATTGGTATCCACATGTTTTTGTATATAAACCCTTGCTTGTACCCTAGTCTGACACACCACCAACTTCACATTTCTCATTTCTCAAATAACAAAGAAATAATGTTTCCCATGTCTTCTCCGGCTGTTGCATTTTTCTTTACCTTCTCGTTTCTCTTATCAGCTGCTGCTGATGCTGCTGCTTTTGACATCGGCAAGATCCTCAGCAACTTCTCCGACTTCTCCGATTTCAGCGACATGTTGAAGGAAACGGGTGTCGCCGACGATCTTAACAACAGGGAAACCGTCACTGTTCTTGCTGTCACTAATGGAAACCTGGGTGCACTGTCCGGCCAATCCGCGGAAGCAAAGAAGATGGTGATGAGAGTGCATGTGGTACTCGATTATTATGACGAAGCCAAGCTCAACAAATCGCATTCCAAGACGGCAAAGATTCTGACCACACTCTACCAACAAAGCGGGATGGCTCGGAACCAGCTAGGTTTCTTGAACATGACGAACACGGGCAATGGTCCGGTGGTTTTTTCATCTGCCTCTCCAAACTTTCACCTTGAAGCTCAACTCGTTAAAGAAGTTACTTCAAAACCTTATGACATTTCAGTGCTGCAAGTCAGTAATCTTATAAATATTGCCTCGATTTCACCTGCTCCATCTCTCGCTCCCGTTGCTGCTCCCCCGCCGAGGAAGGTTCTAGGACCGGCACCGGGACCGGCATTGGCTTCTACACCTAGTGTTGAAGAAGAGGAGGACGCTAAGTCTCCGGGTACATCCAAGACTAAACCAAGCAGTGCATTGCCGCCGGTTGCTGATGCTCCTGCTAGTGAGGAAGAAAAGTCTGCTGTTTCTGTACCTTCTGGGGATTATCTGGCCTCTACCGTTCTTATGGTTTTCACTTGCGCTTGGTTACTGCTTACGATGATTTGAGGGGGAAGTTTGGGTTCATTTGATATTTGAAATTTTGGTTTGTTTTAACCCTGAAATGGGAGGCTGTAATTCCATTTTTTCAAAATGCTAATAAATTCAGGCTTTTTGGTTTTAGCTGCAATCTGCTTATAATTTTTATTAGGAATCCTCGAAACAAGAAGATAGAGAAGGAAGAAAAGCATTTCATTTTTATTGAATTTACATGCATTACATACACCAGCAAGGGTGTCTTTTTATACACAAAGTTCACAAGCTCCTAACTGTATAATCATCACCTAACAGACTAGGTTAACGTTCACCAGCTTTGTAACCTCCTAACAAACTCAGATACGAACTGTATGAGATGCAGCTGCATGATCCACAGTGCTGCTGCTGCATGTAGCTTCATTGCACGCTGAGCTTCATTCAACATGCTCCCTGCTCTTTCCAACTTCTTCAATAGACAACACACCAAGCTTTCGACGAAACTCAGTGAAGTATTCTTTTGACAGTGGCTTTGTAAATCCATCTGCAACTTGATAAGCAGCAGGAACATAATTCACCACCAGTTTGCGATCAGCCACTTTCTCCCTAACAAAATGAACATCGAGTTCCACGTGCTTAGTTTTAGAGTGATAAATAGGGTTGGCACTCATAGCAATGGCTCATGTGTTGTCACTCCAGACTACAGGAACAGACTCCATTGAAATCTTCATATCCGCAAGTAAGGCTTGCAGCCAAGTAACCTCAAATGCAACATCGGCAAGGCCACGATATTCAGCCTCAGTGGTCGACCTAGACATCGTCTTCTGCTTTTTGGAATTCCACAGTAGCAAGTTGTTGCCAAAAAAGACACAATTGCCCGAGACCGATCGTCGATCATCAAGATTCCCTCCCCAGTCAACATCGGTGAAGGCTACAAGTTGACATGGGCCTAGCTGAGGAGTGAACACAAGTCCAAAATCAAGTGTACCGTTGAGATAACACAGCACCCTCTTAACAGCTACCATATGCTGCTCACAGGGCATATGCATAAATTGTGCTAATTTGTTGACACTGTAAACTATACCAGGCCGTGTGTGGCATGCATACAATAACGCACCCCACCAGACTTCGATATTCAGTTGCATTCTTTAGAGGGCTTCCAGCATTATCTTGACTTAGCTTAGGAGTTGTAACCATGGGCGTTGGTGTGGCTGTTGCATTCTGCATCCCAGATTTAACCAACAACTCTATAATATACTTACGTTGACTGAGCATTAATACAACACCTTCACGTCTGACCTCAATGCCCAGAAAGAAGTTAAGATCCCCAAGGTCCTTGAGAGAAAATTTGTCACTCAACTGTCGAACCACCTCCTCAATCGCATCTGTGGAAGGACCAGTGACAATTAGTCATCCACATAAACTAGCACATATGTAGTCTCACCTTGATTGTCACGAGTGAATAGAGAGGCATCAGCCCTGGACCCTCGAAACCCAATGCAAACAAGATGATCTTTAAGTTTAGAAAACCAATTCCTGGGAGCTTGTCGAAGACCATACAAAGCCTTCTTCAGACGACACACCAGTTTGGTTCCATCATCAGCAAACCGTTCGAACCCCGGTGGCTGATCCATAAAGACTTCCTCATGAAGATCGCCATGCAAAAACGCATTGTTAACATCAACCTGACGCAAATTCCATTTGTTTGAGACAACAAGAGAGAGTATGACATTAACTGTAGCTGGTTTGATAACGGGACTGAAAGTATCCCTGAAATCTTGGCCAGGAATTTGAGAATAGCCCTTGGCTACGAGACGTGCCTTATAACGTTGAATGGACCCATCAACATTCCTTTTGATTCGAAAAATCCATTTGCAGACTACAGTGGATCGCCCTGCAGGTAAGAAAACCACCTCCCAAGTGTCATTCTTTTCAAGAGCATTATATTCAGCTAGGACTGCTTGTGTCCAATTATCAGACTGCAATGCTTGGTGAATTGTACAAGGCTCAGCTTCTTCCTCAGAGTGCATGGCCACATAGACTTTGGGCTTAAAAATTCCATGTTTGCTCCTAGTCGTCATGGGGTGAAAGCCTAGTGTAGGCATAGAAGAAACAGGAACAATTTCTCCTATGTCCTCTGAAGATGGCACCACGGGTTCAACTAATACATGTGTAGGTATTTGAGATTCTGAGATCACAGTGTCAACCAAATCTGAGGATTGTATGTTTGCAGGATCCAACCCTAATGCTTCATGCTCATCACTCGTAACTTCTCGAGCCAAAGGTGTGATGGGACGAGAAATATCTTCATGCATGGAGTTATTTGACATTTCATGCAGAGACGTACCATGCAAGTTGTCAGTTGAAGTATTACTAACATCAGGACCTGGGGCAGATTAGGTTGTAGGAGGCACACTAGGAAAATGAAGAGTAGAAGAGCCATCACTTGTACCACATCATACTTTATCTGCACCAGGAACAACAGACAACTTCCCAGGTGTAGGGTTCCAACACTTCTGCGTGACACGACCTTGTTGTTGAAAACCATCTGCAAAAGGAAAACACTCCTCATCAAAGATGACATGCCTGGAAATAAAGATACAACCATCAGAGGATAAACATTGATAGCCTTTGTGATGACTACTGTAGCCAAGAAAAACACATAGCTGAGAATGATAGTCCAGCTTGTGATTGTTATAGGCTCGCAAATGAGGGAAGCACCAACTGCCAAATATTTTCATAGCTCGATAATCTGGGACCTTGTTGTACAACATCTCAAACGGTGACTTATTATCTAGCACTGAAGTGGGCAATCTGTTGATCAAGAATATCGCAGTAGTTACTGCAAACGACCAGAAACGAAACAGCAAGGAGGCTTGAGCCATAAGAACAAGGGCTGACTCAATTATGTGACGGTGTTTTCTCTCCACAACACCGTTCTGTTGCGACGTATGAGGGCAAGACAGTCGATGCTTAATGCCATTGACCTGTAAAAAAGTTGAGAGCCCCATGTACTCTCCTCCACAATCACTCTGAAACTCTTTAATGGTAGCATTGAACTGATTTTTAACCAGTGCTTGAAACAACTGAAAAGCATGGAAAGCTTGATCTTTGGACTTGAGCATGTACAACCAACAAAATCGAGTCTTGGCATCAACAAAGGATATATAATATCAAAAACCATCAACAGATGCTATGTGAGAGGGTCCCCACAAATCAGAGAATACAAGTTGAAATGGTGTAGTGTATATTGTTGTAGAATCAGAGAAAGGTAAGTTATGGCTTTTGCCCACACGACATGGTACACAAACAGAAGAGCATTCTTTATTATTTCCAGAAGAAATTACAATATCAGCAGTTTTACAGGCTTGCATTAAAGATTTGTGAGTAGGATGGCCAAGTCTCCTGTGCCACAAGTCATAAGCAGTAGTGTCCTGCTGTTTGCTGGCTAAATTGACTTGAACACAAGAAGTTGAAAGCTGACATTGCCTCGAACCATCAAATTCATACAACCCACCAACCTCTTTGCCTTCTAACAGCACTGCACCACTTCCTTCTTCACGAACCAGGCACTTGGAAGCATGAAACTCGAAGTATACAAAGTTATCTCTAGCAAACTTGGAGACAGAAAGCAAATTCTTAGTCAAAGAGGGGACATGAAATAAATCTTTAACCATAAATGTACAAGAAGAAGTATTGAAAGAGAAATGACCAATTTTAGCAATGTTTAGACTATCACCATTTCCCACAACCAGCTTACCAGGGCCATTATAATCCGTCCCATGTACAACCTTGCTTGCATTCGGTGTAACATGATTGGTTGCCCCAGAATCAATCACCCAATTATCAGAAGTGTCAGTTCCATTCGAGTTTGCAAGATGAGGATGAGAGCCCCTGCAACACGTGAAACAAGAGGGATTCTCAAGAGAACTAACATGAGCACTAAACTGCTCTTCACGACCATTGTTATGCCCATTGTCAGCAAGAACCCCAGGAAAATTCTGATTAAACCTTTGCCAACAACGGTCTACCGAGTGACCATTCTTACCACACAATTGACATTGTAAACGCACACGTCCACGCCCTCGACCACTAGAATGACCTCCAAATTGTTGAGAGCCATGAGCATAATGTTGCTGCCCATGACTATAATTTTGGACAAAGTGCAAAGACTGATTACGCACCTTATCATCATATGTGGAATCTTTGCCTTCTTTATGCTCCTGGGCAACATTAGCAAGTAAGGGCAACTGTGTTTGAGCTTGAAAACCCCTGAACTGAGCTTCAGCATCGATAAGCACCCTTTTTACCCCATCCAACGTAAACGGATCTTTGCTCGTCGTGCTAACTGCCATGAATGGCTGATATTCAGCTGGCAAACCATTCAAGATTGTCACAATCTGCTCAATATTGGATACAGAGCTCCCACACGCAGCTAATGCATCACATACTTCTTTGATTTTGGTAAGATAAACCCTCATAGTATCTTCTCCTTTGCGAAATGCTCGAAGTTTACAGTGGAGACTCATTGCAGTCGTTGTAGATTTGTTTGCAAAGAATTGCAACATCGTACTCCATACTGAAGCATCCGTTTCAGCACCAACAAACTCTGGCAAGAGATTGGAACTAATCGTGGACAACAACCAAGACACTAACACACTATCTTGAGCAACAAATGTCTCATAGTCATCGTTGGACACCATCTGACCATCAGTGCCAGCAACTGTTTCTGAAGGGGGTTTAAGAGCACCCGTGAGAAGCTTCTCCAGCTTATGGCTACGAACAGTTAGCAACACTTGTTGCTTTCACAACAAGAAATTCATTTTATCCAAAACAACATTAATTTGTTTATTGGTGAACATTTTGGCACCAGTGGACAAATCGTCAGAATTGGCTTCAGGCATTGAAATCTTGACCAAGAATCAAACAAACAGAAAAGAAAGAGAACAAATGAAGAACAGAAGAACTAGCGGAAGAAAGGCTCTAAGATCTATGGCGAATGATACCATATTAGGATCCTCGAAACAAGAAGATGGAGAAGGAAGAAAAGCATTTCATTTTTATTGAATTTACATGCATTACATACACCAGCAAGGGTGTCTTTTTATACACAAAGTTCACAAGCTCCTAACTGTATAACCTTCACCTAACAGACTAGGTTAACGTTCACCAGTTTGTAACCTCCTAACAAACTCAGATACGAATTGTATGAGATGCAACTGCATGATCCACAGTGCTGTTGCTGCATGTAGCTTCATTGCACGCTGAGCCTCATTCAACAATTTTTTTATTGAGTAAAAAAGGTATTACATAGGCAAATGCAAGAATTCGAACTCACATAAAATAAAAATAACATGAATATCTTTAACCATTAACTTGAATTAGCTCGGAAAATTATAAGGCCAAGAATTCAATAAAAGTGGTGCTCTGAACATGAAGGTTTACTTCTAAAAGTGGTGCTCTGAAAAATAATTCAATAAAATAATATTTCTACTATGTGCTTCCACCAAGAACATGAAGGTTTGCTTCTAAAAGTGGTGCTCTCAAAAATAAAGAGGATGTTTGAAGGAAGAGAAAGCAACGGAAGAGTAATCACCTTGTTCGTCAATAATCTTCCTCCAAAACTCCATTGGAGTGGACTAAGACAAATATTTGGAAGGCATGGTGATTTGGTGGACTCATTCATTGCGAAAAAAGGGGACAGGGCTGGGAGAAGATTTGGTTTTGTCAAATTTGCAACCAGGGAAGACGCAAGTAGAGCCATTGAAAGATCGAATGGTTTCAGATTATATGGCTCTCGACTGACAGTTTCAATTGCTAGATACAATGGGAGAAACTCCTACTAGAGGAAAGTGAGCAAAACCAGAACGGAAGCACAGACAACAGAATTGCAGCATGCCCGAAGATACAAGGAGCAACACACAGGAGGGAAACAGGAACACCTGGGTAAAAGTGGCGCAAACAGCATGTAACTCCCTCGTCCCGGTCTAGCCAACAGACCGGTCTGAATGGGTTACACGGGGAAAACCGAAGCGAGACCCGCTAAGGCCTCACTCCGATTAGCAACCCTATTTTTTTCATTTATTATCTTGACTAAATATCACAATTAACCCTATGTGATTAGATGACAGCGAATATAGATACGAACGAGCAGAGAGCACACATTAAATTAAACTTACCATATAATTATTAGTCAAATTGCATGCCTACGGGACAAGACCATCATAACAGATACATATAGACTCAACAAGGAAGCATACAAGCTCTAGGGACTAAATTATAACATTCGGAAACCTTCGAAGATGCCATTTAAGTGATTTAACTGCCTGCGTTTCGGAACAGGCTTGCTCGTTCCAAAACGCGGGCTCCGTTTTAAAAATGAGACCAGGTCGTTCCGAAACGGTCCCACCTTGTTTCGGAACGTGTTTTGGAACAGAGGCTTCCAAAGACAAACTATATCGGAACGGGTTCCGAAACGGGTGCTCACAGTGTTGAAACGTATCGAAACGTCCAAACGTCCAAATCACAACCATAGCAACATAACATAGCACTTTGACACCTCCAAACGTCCAAACGTCCAAACGTATCGAAACGTCCAAACGTCCAAACGCAGATAGGCCCGAAATAGTACTTTGACACCTCCAAACGTCCCCAAACTTATCTCGAATCATCAAAAACCATAAAGCAACATAACATACATACATTCTAGATACAAGGAGTCCTAATCACAACATCAGACATGCATTCAAACAACAATTTGGATTTCAAGCCCTAAGCTCACATGAACTCTTAGATCCAAAAACACCAACAAGTCAATATGCATAGCAATTTATACAAGGTCACATCAAGTCTCAATTTAACATAGCACCAACATTTAAAACATGCTAGAAGCATAAACAAGCAAGTATAGGAGTTTGAACACCACTCCTTACATACAAATCTAGTCATTCCCATTGTCTAAAAGCTATTACAAAACATAAACCATACTTTGAGCTACCTGAGAACTCCGAGAAACTCCTCCCTTGCCCACTTACCTCCCAAGCCACTAACGATCTGCAATGTTGGAAAAGAAGAGAGCGTAAGCTTAAAGCTTAGTGAGCGGGGCTCTAAAACACAACAACAATGTAGTTTTCAAAACATAAATCTTAGATTTTAGCAAAACCATTTAAGGAATGACGTAATGAAACACAATCATCGTAATACATAGTATGCACATGCATAACCATAACCCGGTGGAACTACACATCATCGTTTAACTAGTAGTTTTCCGATGGGACTACACATCACCGTACTCTTCTACTAGTCACTACCGGTGGGACTATACATCACCGTAGTAAAGAAAACCATCACGTGAGGCTCGACACCAACAACGATTACACAACAACATTAGACGGAGAGTAAAAATAATCCAAAAACATTACCACAACACACATGTTCACGAAAGCCGAAAATCAACCAAACAAACGAGATTAGATGAACTTACTCTTGGGTCTAGGTTAGTCTCTAAGACTCCACCCAAACCCCAAAACTTTCATCGAACATAATTAAGAGATCAAAATAGTTTCCACTCATCGATGAAACCCAACACAAGCCGAAAATGTCGATCAAGCCTCCAAGTTCCCCGGAATTGAGCCCGAAGCTTCTCCAATGTTTTCCCTTGCTTCTAATCAACCAAAAACAGTGCATTACACATCAAAACATCCACAAAAATCACTGCCACAAATCAGATTACAACCCAAGACAATTTCGCTACATTTCCAAGCCAAGAACTAACCTGTAGAACTAATGTTTTGATATAATAATTGAAAAATGTTTTGGACTAATTTGAAAAGAATTTAAAACTTGTTTTTAAGTCCAAACAACTTGAAATTATGTTTGAGGTATTTTAAGAGGTTTTTGACAAAGATTTTTCATGTTTTAATAAGCCAAACTTAACTTTTCACGTCACCAGTATCGATACGGTGGTACCCGTACCGATACCATTTTGCCCTGGTTTGGCCACTGTCAAAACCCGTATCGATACGAGGGTTTA
Source organism: Hibiscus trionum (assembly GCA_030270665.1). Taxonomy (NCBI): domain Eukaryota; kingdom Viridiplantae; phylum Streptophyta; class Magnoliopsida; order Malvales; family Malvaceae; genus Hibiscus; species Hibiscus trionum. Next base: position 1,223,283 of record BSYR01000021.1, on the reverse strand, counting down.
GTGTATCGATACGGAGGGGGTCGTTTCGATACGCCACGTCAGCGTACCGATCCCAGTTTAACTACCCCAACGGCTATTTTCCCAACGGCCATTTAAATGTCAAAGGGTACCGATACGCTCTCAAGCGTATCGATACGCCCATGCAGGCAAGAGCCCAACGGCTAGTTCCTATGAAGGTCGTATCGATACCGTTCCACGTGTATCGATACCGTTAGCTGCAGAACAACATTTATGAAGGGAAATTATGTCCTCAACGGCTCCAATTCATCCCCAACGGCTAGTAACGGCTACAAACTCATTTGGGAGTATAAAAGGGACCTCCAAGCATCAAGAGAAGACTAATGCTATTATTGTCAAACATCAAATGATCAAGAAATTGTCTTAGTGCTTTATTTGTCAATTCTTGTATAGACAAACACTAGTGAGCCAAAATTGTCAAATTTGCTCAAGTGTTTTAGGTTTTGGGTGAGAGCTTAATTGTGCAAACAAACACCTATTAGAGGGATTTGTGTTTGCTTTCTTATCTCTTTGTAAAAGAGGGTTTGATCAAGGCTTTGGGTAGAAAGTTTGATCGGTTGTAAGGGTTTCCTCCTAATCCTAGAAAAGGGGACGAATCAATAGTGGATTGATTGTGAAATCCTTAGTGGGGAAGCTAAGGTAGTGGATGTAGACCTTGGTTAGAAGGTTGAACCACTATAAATCATTGTGTTTTTATTCTTTCTAGCTTCCTAAACCCGTCCACCCAAAAATCCACCTCTCCACCACTTGGTGAGCATAATCGGTTGAACGAATCGAGCACCTCACAACTCAACAATTGGTATCAGAGCTTGGCTCAATCGAAGAGGATTAACATCCTATTGAGAAGATCCGGCAAGCTCGATCACTAGTTCATCAACCGGATCAAATGGCGCAATCCATAGACAAACCGCCTTTCTTCGACGGAACCTTCTATGCCCATTGGAAGATAAAGATGAAATTCTTCTTGAAGTCAAGAGATTACAAGCTATGGGACATAGTCGAAGATGGTCCGTTCGTGCCTCAAGGAAGCAAAGCGGAATGGAGTGCCGACGATCGCAAGAAGATGGAGCTTAATTGCAAAGCCTTGCACATGCTCTTTTGTGCTTTTGGCCCAACATCTATGAGAAGATGTCTTCTTGTGAGAGTGCCAAGGAGGTATGGGACAAGCTTGAAGTCACATACGAGGGAATCGATGAAGTCAAGGAGACCAAGATTGGGCTCCTAACCTTGGAGTATGAGAACTTCAAAATGGATCCGGAAGAGAACATTGAGAAAATGTTCGATAGATTCTCCACCATCACCAATGGTCTCAAAGGGTATGGAGAACCCATTCCGGAAGAAAAGCTTTTTCGAAAGCTCATCTACTCACTTCCCGAGTCGTGGGACTCAAAGAGGACCGCCATCATTGAAGCTAAAAATTTAAAGACCTTGAAGCTTGATGAACTCATGGGGTCACTCCTTACTCATCAAATCATGAAGAAGAATAAAGAGGATGAGAAGAAGAGGGAAGATATTAGAGCTATGGGAGAGAAGAAGATCAAAGGGCTTGGCATCAATGCTAGTGCCATGGCTCTCAAGTCCTCCACTTGCCATCACGTAGATTCTAGTGAGAAGGATAGTGAAGATGAAGAGATGGCCTATCTCTTCAACAAGTTCGCCCGGTTCATGAAGAGCAAAATGGAAAAATCCAAGCTTGAATCGGTGAAGAAGATGAAGGATTCCCGTAAATCCAAATTGAAGGGATCATCTTCAAAACAAGCATATGTGGCCACATGGAGTGATGAAGACTCCACCGATGATGAAGTAGCCCACCTATGCTTGATGGCCCTCAATGAGGGGGAGATAACTTCTAACTCATCTATTTCAAATTCTTATACATTTGATGAGTTACAAGATGCCTATGATGATTTGCTTTTGGAATTCAAGGCATCATTTTCCAAAAACAAAAAGTTAATTTCAAAAATAAAAATTGAAAATGATTTGCTTTCCAAAACAAATCTTGAACTTGAAGCAAAGTTGAAAGATTTTGAACAAAAATGTTTTGATTTACAAAATTTGCTTCTTGAAGTTCAAAAAGAAAAGGATTTGATTTCCAATGAACTTGAAAAGAAAAATAGTTTTGGAAAATCAAACTTTTATGTGAGACAATCTAGTGCCCCTAGATTTAAAAATGGTAAATGTTTTAAAAGTGTTTGGGTCCCAAAAGGACTAACCACTTCAATTAAAAATGATGACATTGAAAAATGGATTCCTAAGGGGTCAAAAATTTGTGCTACTAACGTTCATGGATCCAAAGCAATTTGGATACCAAAAATTACTTGATTGTCTATTGTTAGGTGTGATGGAGATGTTCAACAAGTCAAACATTGAGGGGGAGCTCCATGCACACAAGAAGGAACACTTGAAGAAGGAAGACTTCACATCCTCCCTTGGGTTCAAGTGTTGGTAAAAATCTAGTTGTTTTAGCATTTATTTATTTTATTTTTATTCAACTAGATGATCATAAATGATGGACTAACAATTTCAATGATGCTTTGAGTAAGGGGGAGCAAATTTTAAACCAAAAATTTTTAAGTGTGTCAAAATGTTTTTGCCTCCTATGTTATCTTGAACTTAAATGTCTTTTAAATTCTTTTTGATATAACAAAAAGGGGGAGAAATTGTTTGAAAAATTGAATTTTCAAATGAATAAGGGGGAGCTTAATTTGATTTCATATCTTTAATCTCTTATTCACATTTTTAAAGTTAAAGGGGGAGAATCCCAAACAATTTTTTAAGTTAGTTTTATTATATCAAAAAGGGGGAGATTGTAGAACTAATGTTTTGATATAATAATTGAAAAATGTTTTGGACTAATTTGAAAAGAATTTAAAACTTGTTTTTAAGTCCAAACAACTTGAAATTATGTTTGAGGTTTTTTAAGAGGTTTTTGACAAAGATTTTTCATGTTTTAATAAGCCAAACTTAACTTTTCACGTCACCAGTATCGATACGGTGGTACCCGTACCGATACCATTTTGCCCTGGTTTGGCCACTGTCAAAACCCGTATCGATACGAGGGTTTAGTGTATCGATACGGAGGGGGTCGTTTCGATACGCCACGTCAGCGTACCGATCCCAGTTTAACTACCCCAACGGCTATTTTCCCAACGGCCATTTAAATGTCAAAGGGTACCGATACGCTCTCAAGCGTATCGATACGCCCATGCAGGCAAGAGCCCAACGGCTAGTTCCTATGAAGGCCGTATCGATACCGTTCCACGTGTATCGATACCGTTAGCTGCAGAACAGCATTTATGAAGGGAAATTATGTCCTCAACGGCTCCAATTCATCCTCAACGGCTAGTAACGGCTACAAACTCATTTGGGAGTATAAAAGGGACCTCCAAGCATCAAGAGAAGACTAATGCTATTATTGTCAAACATCAAATGATCAAGAAATTGTCTTAGTGCTTTATTTGTCAATTCTTGTATAGACAAACACTAGTGAGCCAAAATTGTCAAATTTGCTCAAGTGTTTTAGGTTTTGGGTGAGAGCTTAATTGTGCAAACAAACACCTATTAGAGGGATTTGTGTTTGCTTTCTTATCTCTTTGTAAAAGAGGGTTTGATCAAGGCTTTGGGTAGAAAGTTTGATCGGTTGTAAGGGTTTCCTCCTAATCCTAGAAAAGGGGACGAATCAATAGTGGATTGATTGTGAAATCCTTAGTGGGGAAGTTAAGGTAGTGGATGTAGACCTTGGTTAGAAGGTTGAACCACTATAAATCATTGTGTTTTTATTCTTTCTAGCTTCCTAAACCCGTCCACCCAAAAATCCACCTCTCCACCACTTGGTGAGCATAATCGGTTGAACGAATCGAGCACCTCACAACTCAACATAACCTAAACTCTTCATTTTCGAACCCGAACACAACCCAGCAGTTACCCATCAATTTCATCATTCAAATCATCACTACACATGTTCAAAACAGCCCCCAAGTGAAACCATACCATCAGCCCAACTTTCCCCCCACATAACTACCCCAAAACTCAAGATTTTTACTTCAAAACTCACCCACCAATACCCATTTCGGGATTTCATTAAAACTTCACCATTTTAACATATGTTAAGCTTAAAAGCAAGTTTATAACCTACATGAGCTTTACCAATCAAGAACTCAAAGAAAAACCAAGAAAGTTTCCACCTTTAATTTAAAACCTTGAACACTTGAAACAACTCAAAAATGGGTTTTATGGAAATCCAAAACCATGAAAATATTGAGGATGAAGAGGAGAAGTCAAAAACATTATTACCTTGATAAAATCTCTTGAAATCGTTGAAGAAGATGATGGAACAGTGTTTGGGTTGGGAGGAGGGGTTTAGGTCGTGGTTTTTGTTTTTGAAGGAGAAGATGATAGTTTTCTTTTTAATTTGAAAAGTGAGATAAAAACCTTTTTCAATTTTTCATTAATGGTATTTTCGTAATTAGAGGTGATTTTTATAAGATCGTCATTTTAATTCTAATTCTAACCCGGACTAATCCTAGATTAACATTGATAAACTCTTAGGCCCTAAACCGGGGTGTTACACAACAACAGTTCGCATAAGAGTTGCAAAGGAATAATGGGGCATGTAGACGATGAAGCTCTACTCAAGCTGCACAAATGTGTTATATGAACTACTGCAACCGTTTGCTCATTAGAGCAAGTTATTGACAAGCTGCATAACTGGGGACTGGGTGAATTATCGGTAAAAAGTATGGGCGGCCAGAAGTTTCTTATCCAAATCAACGACGGAGAGCTTTTCAATCTTCTAGAGGAGCAACATTGGTCTCTTCTGAAAGAAGTTTTCACAGATGTTGAAAAGTGGACTAAATCCTTTAGGCTTGCAAAAAGGACAAGCTAGGTGGAAGTTCAAGGAATCCCGCTTCATGCCTGGAATCATGAAACCTTCAAACGTATAGCGTGTTCCTGGGGAGACTAGTGGCTATGGGGGAAAATGCAACTCACTTCTATGGTGGTGACAAGCTAACGTTACTAATATCAACCAATCAAACGCAAAGAATTGAAGAGGTTATTGAACTTGAAGTTGGAAGGGATATCTTTCTAATTCGCATTTCAGAAATTGGAGCAAGAATTGTGCTACCGGAAAAGAAGAAAGATCAGACTACAAGATTCTCTCCGCTCTCGATAGAATCTTCAGAAATTGACTCCTCATCAGAATCGACCGGCAACCTAGACGGAAGGAAGAATCCAGAAGGTATAGGGGACAAATGCTTCGATGCAATGGAAACAATTAATGGGGATATCATTGAAATAATTTCCAATATTTATGATAGTCGCCAAATCAGGGAGGCTTCCAGGTTTATTAGGGAACAAGAGATGCTTGGTGATCTGCACGTGAAACACATTAGCATCGCAATTAATGAAAAAGAAAAAAATGATCTTGGAAGTGGACAAAAATTATCCCAAACTCTAGCCATGGGCTCAGACGCAAAAATAAACATAGTCATGAATGAAGACCCAAACCGGTCAAGAGTTATAGAAGACATGAACCTCATGGGCCTAAACAAAAATGATATGGCCTCCTTGAATAAAAAATCCACTGAACCAGACGTGGAAATGTCCCAGAGATCTAGCCCCATTTACAAACTCTATTACTGGGCTGCCAGAGTTAACTCCCTTAACAATCCAGGAGACAAAAGCTCTGATTTAGAAGAAGAAGAAAGAGAGGAAGATTTGGGAAGAGACGCGATCAGCAGTAAGTATTCTCAACTCCCTCAACCATCAAAAAAGGCTCTTTTCCTTAGGGGCAAAAGATATGCTTCTCTGCGAGGGATACAAGATCAAGTCTTAACTGAAGCTGAGAAGAAGCGTGACCGTGTGAAAAAGAGATACAAAAAGTCCGGAAAGCAACCGGATGAAACGGTTCTAGAAGGAAGGTCACTCTCGAACTCTGACCTACAAACCAGAAGAGACAATCTCCTCAAAAAAGCGAAAAAGACTCTTGAAACGGGCATAGACTTGGGTATTGAAGTAATAGGAGATGAACGTGAAGCAGTGATTGAATTAGCTAGGCTTGAAGAAATTGACTATCTGCAGAAACAAAACTAGCAAGAAAAACATAACAGTCAAAATGAGGATACTTTCATGGAACATAAGAGGATTGGGCTCCAAGCTGAAGGTGTCAAGGGTGAGAAAGATTCTGCAGATCAACAAGGTGGAGATGGTGTTTCTACAGGAAACGAAGAAGGAGAAATTCAGTGTAAATGAGATTAAAAGTCTTTGGTATGACAATGATTTTGACTATGTATACTCTGAGGCAATTGATAGATCAGGAGGTCTACTAACAATTTGGGACAAGAACAAGTTTGTGGTTGAGAAAAATCAAACGACCAGTAGGTATATTCTTGTCTTTGGTAAATGGGTGGATGAACATTCTAGTTTTATATGTATCAACGTTTATGCCCCATGTACAAAATCAGACAAGCAAATGTTGTGGAGTGATATTGAGGCTCTCAGGCGTAATTGGCGGCACCCCTGGATTGTAGGGGGAGATTTCAATGCAATTAGAAGCAGAAAGAAAAGATGTGGGGCTGGCATTCGATATCCAAGAATCGAAGAATTCAACAATTTCATTGATAATTGTAAGCTCATTGAGATCCCTCTCATTGGTAGGAGGTTTACTTGGAAACAAAAGAAGCAAGCTTGACAGGTTCTTGGTGGAAGAAGACTGGTATACTAAAAACAAAGATATCCCAGTTCACGGCCTCCCTCGATCGATAAATAGCTTCCTCATATTCCGCTTCTGATGGCTAGAGATCTGATAAATTGGGGTCCAAGACCATTTAAACTCTTTAACGCGTGCCTTTCAAATATTGACTGTCTCAGAATGATCAAGGCAACACTGAAAAGCTTAAAAGAAACAGACATGAATCTGCCAAGCAAGATGAGGAAGCTAAAAGAAACAATTAAACAGTGGGATCCATCTCAGGAGAATATAAACAATAAAGTGCTTTTCCTGGAAAAACAAATCAACAAGCTAGAACACCTTGGCGATTCACAAACATTAGATCCGCAGCAACAAAAGACGCTCAGGCAGTTGAAGTTAGACTTGTGGGACAATCTAAAAGTACAAGAAGATATATGGAGGCAAAAAGCAAGAGCTAGCTGGTTGCGCCTTGGTGATCTAAACACCAATTTTTTTCACAAATCAGTGAAGATATTTGCAAAGAGAAATGTTATAAAGGGTCCGAACATTGGTGAACATGAAGAAGCAAATCCAGTCGAGCTGAAACAAAAAGTCTTTGCCCACTTCCAAAAACAATTTAGCTGCTCTAGTAGAAACTGGTTAGCGGCTTTCAACCTAAACTTCTCCAAGATATCAGCAGAAGAAGCTTAAGCATTGGAAATACGTTTTACAGAGGAGGAAATAAAAGAAGCAATATGGAGCTGCGAGTCATATATTATTCTTTGGACCTACTGAGCTGCTATGTTCTGATTTTTCTGAGCTTATTGCTATTGAGGCAGCCCTGTCCATTTTCGTTGAAGCGGGTTGGAAGCGAAAGGCTAAGCTGATCATAGAATCTGACTCGCAAACGGTGCTGAATTGGATTGGGAATAGAGTCATCTGGCCTTGGCGTTGGTGGACTTTGTTCGATAAAATTGACAAATTATGCTCCCTCATCCAACATGTATCAAAACTGCACCGCTGTTCAACTGGCAAAAGATGGAATGTTTAGGACACAGATGTTCAAAGCATGGTGGTAGAATGTTGATCTGATTGCTACAGCGTTTTAAGGTTTTATTTTGTTCAACGTTGATTTATGAACTGCATGCTTTATACTTTCTTAGTCGTGTCGTAGTGCACTCTTTTTCCTCAACTTAGGCTTAAGGATGTTTTTTAACGAGGCACTCAACTCCGACAACTATTAATAAAAATCTTATTGCTTAGCAAAAAAAAAATTATAAGGCCAGTTGCCCAAAAAACTATCTTAACAGGCTTGAAGAGAATCTGACAAATATTACTTGAAAGTCATATTTTTTTTTTGTAGTTTTCTTCTCTTCATTTTACAAACACAAAATATGATTTATTGTTGTAGGCATTGATTTAATCCTTGTTAATATATTTGAATTTTGCAGTGTTTAGGCTTTGAATTGGTCGAAATTTTTGGTGTTTGAGCTTTGCATTGAATTGACTTTTTAATTTAAATTTTAGTTCAAATTGAACTTTAATTTAGTTTTAGGGTTAAATTGAGATTTTATTTAAATTAGGGACAAATTGAATTTTCTGAATTAAGATGATTAAATTTAAATTTTATTCTAAAGTAAGATTATGAGTTTTGTTTCAAATTTGGAGCAATCTTGATTGAAAATAGGGATGATAAAAAATATGTACCCGGAAAGTTTAGACTTGATTTGATAATGTTATATTTTTAATGAAATTTAAATTTTAAGTTTAGACCTCATTTAAATAAATTCGTATTTTATGCGATTATTTTTATATTGACAAAAAATATGTGAAAAATAAAAAATTATATTAAATTGAATGTCGGAGTCGACTTTCTAATTAAATTTTCGGATTTTAATAGGATCATTCAGGTTTGGATCAACCAAAAACCCACCTTTTTCTATCATTAATTCAGAAGTCTGTTTTAATTATATTGAATGTACGTTGGTGAAAATTTAGATATCAACATTTAAGCTTGTCTAAATGCTCAAATAAGGATCTAATCTTTTATGGATGGTTTATATAAGGGATTAAACTAGCTAAAATTTTCAAATATGCTTAAATAAAGGTACGGCATTTTAAAAGTTCGAATAAGGGTCTAAAAGTAATTATCAGGTCATGTAGTATATGTTCAAACATATTTTTAACCTTTTGACAAAGCATATACATCGTACAGACAAAGCGATTGAATCTAGATCTCTTAAGATGAACATCATTCGCTTTTTCACAGAAGACCACTTGTTTGATTCACCTCTGATTTAGTCTATATTGCTTGCTCCTGCAAATTGCTTATGTATCGATTAGGGGTGGCCGGGTGAGCAAGACCGGGTACCCGATCAGTTTACCTAGAATTGGTCTCGGTCCCGGTAGCCACCAGTTCTTGAAAACTGAAACCAGTTTCAATCAGACCGGGTCTCAAATTCTAGGAACTGATCCTGGTACTAGTAGGAACCGGTACCAGTACCGGGTACCTGATCGATTGGTCTACTATTAAGAAAATTTGAGCAGCAAGGGAAAATTTTCGACCACAGATAATAATATTAAATAACAAAGTCAAAATATTGTAGACTTGAATGTTGAAGTCTTAAAACAAGTCATACTCATAATATTCATATATAAAGAGAAAAAATAAACTAAAGAATTCCAAGTCTACATACGGATGGAAATCATCTACCCCTTTTCGGTGCCCCTACTTATGCCCCACACTTAAAATTAAGTTTAGGGTTTTAGGTTAGGGGTTATGGTTAGAGTTTAGGGAATTTAGGGTAGGGTGTATTAATTTTTAGGGTATAGGGTGTAGGGTTTAGGATTTAGAATTTAGGGTTAGGGCTTGAAATTTAATTTTATTGTGTTTTTTAGTGTTGGGGCATAAGTAGGGCACCGAAAAAGGCAGAAGATTTTTATCCGTCTATATACATGATACACCAAAACATCAGCTAAAGTGGTCCTAACAGACCAGTACCGGATACATGGTACGAATCTCAATTCCATTGGATATTCACCGAATATTGGGTCTAAAAAATCAGAATCCAGACACAATCGTAATCATGACCTAAATTTTAGATTTGGTCTCGATCTTACCAAAATTAGTTCCGAATAAAGATCTATCAGGTTTGATCGGGACCAGATAACTGAGTTTTTCCCCCTAGTGTCGATTATAGCTTATTGTGCTTAATTCTATTTAATCACTGTTATTTTCTTGGTTCAGGATTATTGGCGCTATCCAAATGAGGGGGGAAATATCGTTTGCAAGAGTGTCGGCTGTGAAGTTACCCTCCGAGGAGCAAACTGAAAAGTCCACGAGCAATCCCCTACAGAACCGTCTGCAAAGCCATATACTATTATTTTTATCTGGATATTTTATTAATTTTTAATTTTCTAATATTTAAAAAATAAAAAAAATAGATGATGACATGTAAATAATGCGTAAATAATGAGAATTAAATATGGGTGTAAATGAATCGAGCTTAAACGAATAAGATTATGTTCGTGTTCGTTTGTTTATTTTTAAAGGTGTACATGTTCGGTTTATGTTCCTTTAAAATTTTAATAGTGTAATCATGTCCGTTTATTCATTCACGAACATGTTCGTTTATATGTTCAAAATGTTATCTAAATTAACAATAAATAAATAAATAAACAAAATAAAACTCAACGTGAACTTATATAACATCCTTAGCAACAACAAAAAGTAGTATTTAGATACATCTACAAGTATTTTTTATTCTATTAACGAGCCTATAAACAAGCTTGTTCGTGAACATAAACGAACCGAATACACATCTGCTTGTGTTTATAACATAAACAGTTCACCAACGGTTCGTCGAACACTCTGTTCATTTACACCATTAAAATTAAATATCTATTTATACAAATTTTCTCTCTTTATTTTTCTGCAATTCCAGTTTTTGTACCAGAGCCCACTGGTGTGTTTTGTTGGCAAAAACCGAACTTCTAGTGAAGGTTGCAATTGATTAATTTTACCTGAACTCAGATGGACTTGTGGAATGGAATGATGATGACTAATCAGACATTCATCTCTTCAATTTGCAACTCAAAATAGAAACAGAAAGATTGATTTTATGAGCATTTTGAAAAGAATGGTACAAACCAAAAATCCAAATATTAAAAGAACCCAAACTTTCTCCTCTTATTTCATCCTAGCCAAATCATAGGAAGAAGAAACCAAGCCCAAGTGAAACCGTAAGAATGGTGGAGCCAAGACAATCCCCATAACCTACAGATGCTTCAGAAGGAGCAGGAGCCGGAGCCGGGGCCGGGGCCGGAGCACTAGCCGGAGACTTCTCAAGACTAGGACCTGCTGCTGGTGCTAGGACCTTCCTCGGAGAAGAAGCAACAGGAAGGGGAGCCGGGGAAGCTGAATTTGAAGGATGGATAATATTGCTGATTTGTAGTACAGAAACCCGGTCGGGAAGAGTAGTAATTTGTTTAACAAAGATGGTATCAAGCTTAGAACCAGGAACTGCCGATCCAAAAGCCACTTCACCATTGCCCCCATCTTTCATTCTCAAGAAACCTTGCTGGTTTTGGGCCTTCCCACTTATCTGGTAAAGCGTGGTGAGAAGCAATGGTTTTTTTGAATGCATTGTTTTCAGCTTCGCTTCATCGTAATAGTCGAGCACCACATGGAGGCTCAAGGTGTTCTTCACCGCATCCGGCGGTAGGCTTGAAAGTTCAGACATATGAGCATTGTCGACGACAAGAACCGTGCAACTCGGCTGCTGGTTGATTTCATTGGCAACACCGGTTTCCGACAGCAACTTGTTGAAGTCTGAGAAATCCGGGTAGGGGACGAGGATCTTGTTGATATCGATCTTTATAACATTAGTAGCACCAGCAGCTGATAAGAGAAGTAGAAAGCTAAAGGAAAGTGCAGCAGCTGGAGAAGCGGTCATGGGAGACATAATAATTAAAGAAATATGAAGCTGCTATTTACTTTGTTATTTTTTGTTTTGTTTTTTTATTTTTATATTTTTTCAGAAGCTGTTAGTACTTAGAACGAAGGTGTAACAAAGGATTTATATGAAAACATGGAGTCTATATTTGTAGGTTTGAGTTTGTTTCGGTCTGAGGAAACAAAGAGTGCAAATAATCATGAACATGTGGATTCTGTAACTTGACTTTCTAAATATATAACTTCTAAAACTATTGGCTGCAAAATCAGACCCTATCTTTTGGCTGTAAAATCTCTCACCTCTCTATTCAATAAAATTTGGAGAAAATATCTCAGACACCGATGGTGAAAACTTTTTATTTTCATTAAAATATAATTTTAAAGTTAGAGAATTTAGTTTAGGGGTTTAAAATTTAGATATTATGATTTAGGGTTTAGAGTCTTGGGTTTAGGTTTTAAGATAATATGTTAGGAATTTAGGTTTTAATCTACAAACTCTAAATTCTAATCCTAATCTATAAATTCAAACCACAGTACCTAAATTCTAAACACATGAATCTAAACTCTAAACTATAAACTATAAACTGGATCTCTAACCCCTAAAACTAGGATGCTTGTGGAAACAAAAAAAATTCACCGCTAATGCATAATATAATTGGAAAAAATTTTGATACACATGTTATGTAAACTTTAGTTCACATGTGCATTTTAGTTTTAGGGGTTAAGGTTTTAGTTTAGTGTTTTAAAGTTCTAAGGTTTAAGTTGTTGGGTTTATAATTTAGTGTAACACCCCTAAAATATATGCTTATAATTTCGGGAAAAAAAAAGAATGAAAACAATATGGAAATGAAAGAGGTGAAAGTAGAAAAAAAAAGAATATGGGAAAGGGTGCAACCATGGGGTGTTGAACCCATAACCTATGCTTGGCAAGCCTAAGCCTTAACCTTTCAGGCAAGAGCATTTATTGGTGTTGTTTTGCACTCTTGTAATTTTAAATCATAATTTATGCTATGTATCAATAATTATTTTAGCCAATTAATCTATCTACCCAAAATTAATGCCCCATATTGGATCTGGAAATATCAAGATATTTCCTAGTTTTTCTCCTCTCACCTAGACGTTTCACCTACTTAAACTCCGACCGACCGCCAATCTGCCTCAACCGTTGCGCCGTGGCCGTCACCGCCACCGGCAACGTCACCATCGCCTCACACCGAGCTTGCCCAAAGCCTTCACTCGCATCGAGAGGCCACCGTTTGCCGTTAATCGTTGGTTGAAAGCTCGACGAGAACTCCAACAGTTTCCCCTTTTCCAGCCTCGGTTGCCGTCCGTTCGCGACACGGACACCAGATCCGGGCTCTTGACGTAACGGCGAGCAAAATCCAACCGCCCGACCACTCGTCCGATGCCGGTAAGGGCTTCATCGGAGTTACGCGGTAATCCGACCATTTCGTACGGATTTGGGTAAGTTCGGTGAGTTTTGGTTTATTTTTTGGGGGTTTTTGGTTGAGATATGTTAGATTTAGGTTGTTTTCGGCGTTTTATGTATTGTCCGGCGTGTTTTCCGACCGGGAAAGGCCGCGCGTGGGCTTCACGCGCCGTTCAAGGCGATTTTCGACCCCTTGGACGGTGGCTGTCGAACCGGCCGGCTCAGACCCGGTCTAGCCGTGAACTGAGCCACCCGAACCGGTCCAAGCCCAGTGGTAAACCAAGCCCGTTGACCGACCCGACCCGTTGACCGACCCGACCCGTTGACCGACCCGACCCGAGTTTGACCCGTTGACCGAGTCAACCCAATGAGTCAACTTGTCCGAGTCAACTCAGTGAGTCAACTCGCCCGAGTCAACCCAGTGAGTCAACTCACCGAGTCAGCCGTTGGACCGCTGACGTCAGCGTTGACTTTGACCAAAAAGTCAATTTTTCCCAAAAAGCTCTATTTTATGTTTTTCGATGTCCTGAGTCCGTTTTTGAAGCTCGTTTCGTGAAATTCTAACCCAAAAGCCTCTGAATTGGACCTTGAACTCGAGTCTGCTTATGTATTTTAATAATCAATTATGAGCAATGTGAATAAGGACTGAAATTGGAATTTGTGCGATTGAAGGTATTCGCAGTTTCTCGTATTCGAGATGTTGGAGACGTCGCATTCGGGTTCGAGAGTGATCGAACGGAGTATCATGGTTGACCGATGTAGCAAGTATTAAAGGTAATACTCTACTACCTCTAGTATGCTTTATGAACATGTTGGTATTCGGTTAATGCATGCATGAATATGATAAAGAGTGTTGTTAACCCTGCTTAAGCCAAATCTGATATGAAATTGAGTATGATAACCAAGAAGAGATCGAAATGTTCGAATGAGAAAGTTAATAAATGTAAGGATCTGGAGTTCAATAAATTAATTAATAAGGCGGCTAATCCTTAAACCTGATTATTAATGTCAAGTGATTAAATGCTAAAAATATTTGGATATGAAATTACGAAAATGCCCTTTAAGGTATGAGAATGACTAAATTACCCTTGGAATTGGAAGCGAACTAGAAATCTATACTGGATATGGTAAAACGGCCCGATTCATCTGAAAACCTCGATCTACTTGGAAAGTTATGGTAACAAGATTTAAACCTTCGAGGTTGTAAGGTGTTAGGTTTCCTTGAATTTGGAACGAATCTCCGAGTATAGATTTACGGGAAACTATCCATACCTCTGAATAAATCAAGTGGCTCAAAATACTGAATTGATTGTAATGACTAATAGTATTGGAAATATTGTTATGGTCAAATTAATCGGAATGATCGTAGTGACCAAGAAGGATGAAGTATCTTCGGACACCCAAGTTTGTAAATTAACTGGAAGGATGGACAAACCCTTGAGTCTGAAATGAATGAAGTGGTTGGAGGGTATCGTAATTTCTTGAATGGCTGAAACACCCACGAGTACTTAAATGATTGAAATACTATAAATGGTTTAATTGACAAGAATGATGGATATCCCGAGCTTTAGAATGACTGAAATACCCCCTTGTCTGGAATAAGTAAATTGTCTTTGATGAAATTCTAGAAATGCCATTAAAGCTAAAAATGACTAAAATGCCCCTAAGGGTTGGAGCATGACTCATGTACGTCAATCACTCTTGATATTAATATAAGGATGGAAGTTTTCCGCACAGAGTATTAGTTCGACTAATCCGTGGCAAGTCTTGTGGTGAAACATGAAGGCAACCTTTCATATATACGATACAAACAGTATATGGAAATGATACCCGTGAAATGCTTACATCAGAAGGTTTGGTTAGTACTGTAAGGTTGGGACATGTTAGTTCGACTGGTTTTAGAGGCTCGATAAACTTCTGGAAATCTTAAATATTGTAAATCGTCATCTTATCACTATTGGGCTAAATTACAAAATCACCCCTGATAGTTAAAAGACCAAAATGCCCTCATTGGCCAAAGTAATCAAAATAGCCCCGAATGTATCTGATATCGTGAAAGATCTTGACGTAAAAATCTCTGAATGCCTTATTGGAAACTTGATGAGCAAATAGAATTTTTGAGCCACTGTTTACGCCCTGTTGGTATAAATTACCAAAATGCATGTGTATAATAAAATGACCATAATGCCCCTGGTAGGCTTAAATGGCTAAATCACTCATGATATGCCTAAACTCTCAAAGATCTTGATGTATCATCTCTTGAATATCTGGTTTGAACCGTTGGTACGAACCCCTCCTTTATTAGGGGCCTCGTTTTAAAAATCCGTTCAAATTGTAAAAAGTCTAATGTGTTCTCTTTCGTAAATGCCAAGTATCTCCAAGAAACAAACTGTTCCACCTAGTGTGTTCCATGTGTGCCACACGACTATTTTGCATACTGATTTACATGTTATAATACCGATCACGTGCACTTGATTGGCATACTTGAACTCACATGACATGTTTTATAATTAAGCATGACCGTACTATATTTCTGGTATATGCATATGCACCCGATATGACAAACATGCTATATGGATAATGTGTTACTAAAAATACAGTTATTGATTAATGAACTATTGATGATCTGATTCACTGGGGTACTTGGGACATGATATGAAGTTGCTGTCGGCTCAGCCCTGATCCAGCTGGTAAGTCCGCCTGTATTCGGATCCTAAGCTTCGGCTAGGTACGCCCGTATTCGGATCCTACGCTTTGGCTAGGTCCGCCCATTTTCGGATCCTAGGCTTCGGTCAGGTCCGCCCGTTTTCGGTTCCTATGCTTCGGCAAGGGCCGCCCGTATTCTAAGGTATATCCTTAGGATGGTACCCACGCCCAATGGGCTCGGGTTAATGCATGTACATGATACCGCACTAGGGAAACTAAATACTGGAGTATGGTTGGAGGGTAAATAAAGAATTAAAATGAACTTTACTGCTACTTGAAACAAATGTATTTGAAATAAAAAGGTTTACTGCATTATTACATTTCATACATTAACGTTGCACCGTTGGAACACACTAGACACCAAACTCTCTTATTCCTACCTCGTATGTTACCAGCCTATATAATTCCCGTCTAATTCTCGAGGTCTGATTAAAGAACAAATATTGTTATTCTCGAGTATGATGTAACCTCGAAATAGTAGAACAGAAATAGAGACCGTTACTGCGCGGAACATCATGAAAATGTTATGCTTACCATATATCTGCATGAGCTTATAGCATCTTTTGGTAGTTCTGTATTACTGAGCTTTTTCAAGCTCACGTTGTTTTTACCATCGCAGGTTAAAAGAACATATCATGGTATAATGGTTTCCAGCAGTATTCAGAGTTCTCTCGGCGTTACTTTTGGAGTACGGTACTGTATAGTTAGTGGGCATGTATGTCATGTATTGTTTTATGACCGAGTCTGTAAAGCACTTTCTGAAATTTTTGTTATGTGCTTAAATGACTTCCCGAAATGGCATTTTAAACAGAAGTTGATTTTATAGTTTAATAAGTGTTTGAAAAAAAAATGTTTTTATGTGTATTTTTACTGTGGGTCGCTCTTGTGACCCTAATGTAACTTTCTAGGATCTGTTGTAACGCATAGGCGGGTCTGGGGGTTACATTTAGGGTATAAGGTTTAATGTTTAGGGTTTAGTTTTTTAGGGTTATGGTTAGGAATTTAAGATTTGAGTTTTATATGTAAATATGCAGGCTTGTGTAAAACTAATTTTACACGGCCTATGTATTAAAATTTTACCTCGTATAAGTACTCAAAATATAATTAGATCATATTCATTATATTTACCCAAAACCACAGTTCCTAAATTCTAAGCACATAAACCTAAGCCCTAAACTATAAACCTTAAGCTAAATCTCTAACCCCTAAAATTAGGACGCTTGTGGAAACAAAAAAAAATCACCGCTAGTACATAGTATAATTACCCAAAATATAATTAGATCATGTTCATTATATTTACCATTACCACTTGATTTAATCTAGCAGGATGAGACACGAAATCAATCTACAACATTATCATCAAATTCTACCATGATCAAATTTTAAAAGCTCCATTAGCCTCTAGAGAGTAACCTCCAATTACGTCTAAGAACAAAGTTTGAAAGCTAATAACATTCTTGAAATTAGCAGCTTCTACATCAACTTAATGTTTTAATGGGTTCAAATACTTGATGGATTAAGCAAATTCCTTTAGCACCATCTTTGACTTTGACCACCTATTTTTCTGCCAACACATCAAGTATTTGCATGGGAAATTAAACACGTAAAACCTGCAATCCATGCAAGACAATTTGTTTGCTGCAATATTTCATAAACTTAGTAAGCTTAATTTTGTCAAAATATGCCACATGAAATTTGTGCCAACTATGGGTAAAGAAAGTTTTGCTTTTAATGGGAAATAAGATAATAGACTACATAATCTAAATTAATCGATCAATAAATCTGATACTGATAATTATAAAAAAAATAATAGACTATACCTGTAGGCTGTAGGGCTCTATTCATTTCAAAACTTCCTTATTATTCAAATTCATAATCAAATTCTTTGTTTGACGAGTAGAATTAAAGTTGACAATAGTCATTATCGTTTTTATATTTCACTAACTGAGTTAGTGTTCGGTTAACTCGCGACACCAATTCATTCGATCATCCATTTTAAAAACACTATACATATAGATTATTCCGGATAACACGATAACTAGATAATAAACCTTAGTGTTCGGACTTCGGAACTTATTGCAGACATCAGCTAAAAGGGAAAACATAAGTCCCCCAGAAATCATTTTCAGTGGCATTGCTAAAAATTTGAAGTGAAAAGGAAAATAAGACACATCTATAACAAATCAAGGAGTACATTTACTACTTTTACAACTTATATGCAAATCATATCTAGAAAAATAAAATATATATAACAGTAATGTACAAGTTGGGGGCTTCTAGAAAAGTAAAATTTCTTTTCAGCCAATCAAGTATGAAACAAACTAGATTTGGTCATATTTGTTAATGCCAGTTTCTCTTGTTGGCTTCTGTTACTTAGAATCATCATATGTTTTAAGACATAGGTTCTACTTCCATCCCAGCTTCATTACACCCGGAATTCGAAGGTTAATCGGCGGTGGAAACAGATGAGCAAAGTATTTCAAGAACTAACCTCTGCATTCTCTGTTTTATATTTTTGCAGTTCTTCTTGGGCACATATAAGCCTACGTATATGGCAAACCACCAAGGTTTAAGTCAAGTTTTTGTCAATTCGGATGGTGAACTTAGGAAGAAAAAAACAAATGGAATTGAAATACCTCCATTGTAACTCGGTTATTTCGTGGCGTAACTCCTTCTCCCGATCATGAGCTTCTTCCAACTGCAATTCAAAAAATATGGTTCCTCCATTAATTGTGTGAAATACTAAATTCAGGAGCATTCATCATTCATTCAAGCTGCCAACCATGCATTTAACCCGACATTACTATCAGTCTTCGCCTTCCACTTTTACCAAAATATTCGTCTGTTCCGCTTGTTTCAGTTCAGTAACATTCACAAACTTACATGGTATGAGACACTGTTTGGAGATTATCTTAGCTGACTTTTAATGGTGGAGAGCCCTTGACGACTTACCAATGGTTTCTCTGTGACAGCCTCTTTAGTTGGCGCGCATACTCCCTCGAATGAACAGTTGGCTAAGTAATGAAGAAAAAATATATATGAGATCATCTGATTTTAATTTATAAAAGAGGGGAATAGAAGGTGCACATTTTGAAGCATTAGTTTTAGCACCTATGGAGTCTCCAGCACAAATGTGCTTCATCACATTGAGAATGTTCTCCTGTTGACATGAAAGATGCCAAGTAAAGAGACATTAGCTGACAGATATATATATATATAAGTTGCAAAATATATGAGGCTAACCTACCCTTTGAAGAGTGTTCGTCCGCAAAACGGACTGCAACAGTGGAAAAAGAGTAGTAACAGCAGAATTTGATGATGTGGCAGCAGAAGTTGATGGTGCAGCACCAGTAGTAGATGACAAAGCAGCGGTAGGATTTGGTGGTACGCTAACAGGAGTTAACGGCAAGACAGCAGATGAAGGTCCTAGTGAAAACATAGGATTTGGAGCGAGAACCTGCATAACCAATGACTTTGATATTACATAAATTATAAGCAATAAAATAAGAGTTTGGAGATGTTCTTTTTTCCAGGAACATGATGTATTGGTTGTTTACTTAGATAATTTAAACGGTATATACTTTCTTTTCTCTGAGATGGCCAGTTTCGGCTTTGAGATTACTTTAGTAAAAACAGACAATATTGGTCTCAATTAAACAGCTATAGCTAACTATAATTCTACTTTAAAGATTCAAAATTTTCCAAGCATTATATGCCAAAATCTTAAGAGATCCTATCAGGGGAATTAATAGTAAGTTATGCTACTCCGGAGAAAGAGTTCATCATCTACTTGTTGATGCTGAATAAGGCACAAGCCAGTTACATAATGATTCAGAATGGGCTGCAAGTTTTCGGCATATGACGATATAACTTCTTTTACTAATACTTGTTACTGTGACACAAAACCTTATGAGGAAGGCAAGTCAATCTCTTATAAATCAAGTCGAATACGTAATCGTGCATTTACTAGAGAACTATAAAGTGGGGTGCTACGATTGGGTCGGATAGGCAATTAGGCACACATGTGCTAACCTCCAAAGTACGAACCTGCATGCTGTGACTCTTTTGAAGTGCAGGAGATCCAACAACCTGAAAAGAGAAGTTGAGTTCATATCTTTTATGAACAAGAGAAGCAACCACCAGACCAGAAAGATCTAAATCACCTTTTCCAAATGAACATTCTCCGATGTAACTTTAAAACGTCCTCTTTGCTGAACAACAGGTGGCTTTACTTTCTCATCAAAATCATGACTGCTCACTGCTGCAATGACACTTTATTATTGGGGAAGTGATTCGAATTGAAATGGCAGGAGAGCAAAATAATTAATTATCAACAAAATCAAGAAACTTGGAGACTGTTTTCACACGAAAGAAGTAAGAGAGTGAATAATTAACACTTGCCTGATGATTTAGATGCCTTAGAAGAAAGCTCTGAAACAGTATCCTCTCCGGCAGGAATCGGCGCACCATCACCAGTGGAACTATTGATGGTCTGGTTTTGCTTATTACTGGATGACAATATTATAAAATACTATTACAGGTCATATGTGAAAAACACAGTGGATGGAATGATAGTTTAATACTTTACTAGATATATGTTGGTTTAAAACATGTTCGGATTTATGTTTTCCTGATATCCGAATATGGCACCTTGTCCAAACATTCTATAGCTTTTTGATTCACAAAGCTCAAAAATTGCACTGGTTTACAACCGGAAAAAAATTGAGTTTGTAGAACAAATCCATGGTAGATAAAGTTTACAAAATGATAAATAAAATAAGTTGCCCCACTATTGATGTAACATAGAAGAAGCATTGGAAACAAGTAAAGTGCGAGAAATTAACCTTTCTTTAATTAGAACATTGGTTTCCGGTATATTGATGCTCCCTGAAAATGTTCCTGTCCTTTGATGAGAAAATTTGGTCATATTATCAGAAGTTTTTACATTGAACTCAAAAACAGGCTTTTCACCCAGATTGCTTTCAGAACGGCCATCATGACAAGACGAAATCGTATTTGGTTCAAGAGAAGTAGTTGCACTTGATTCATCGTCGGATCTTTCCGATCTAACTCTGGAAGATCAAACACAAACATAATTATTAACATTACCTCCATTAAATGAAATCTTATTCAAATTATGAGACCTAATGTGACACATATGAGAATCTACTGAAAATTTTCTATAGTAGGAGTATGACTAAAGCATATTCTCATAACTTCCTTTGGCCGGAAGTGATTGAAAAGAGATAGAGGTAAAAATGTAACATGAATGACAGTCAAATATCTAAAATAACATACTTGGTAATATTTACTGCTGGTTTAACTGCTGCAGAAGGGGCTGGTTGATTCTGAACCAGATCATTATCTTCCTGTGGAAGCCAGACCGTCATGAACTACCCAAAATAGATCTTGGAGAAGAAAAAAGAAGAAGAAAATACCAATAAACCATATAACAACAGATCTTATAAAGACCACTTTCCTACAACAACCCTGCCGGAAGACGAATATACTTAAATACCTTATCTGTAGCTTGAGAAGACGTCTGAAATTCCGGTTTTTTGTTTTGTCCATCAAGTGTAGACAAAGAAATTGAGCTCCCTCCTTGGCTAGTGTCAGTTACAAGGTCCTCATCCTGAATCTAATGAAGATAGAAAGCATAGGATGATTTGTAGAAGTACTAAAAAAAGAATAAAGAATTTATACATAATGCATGCATTTCACTCTTTAAATCTATATAGCAAATGAAATCCAAATTGCGATTTTCAAATCCATGTTTCCAAACAATAACATAAAATGTTTATCAAAAGGAAAAGGATGGTAACCATTAGAATACCAGGGAAGCCTGAGCTTTCATATCTTCAAGATTGAAATTCCATCCGCTTATCCCACGTTTATATTCATTCTGCTCATGATTAAAAAAGAACAGACCATTCATGAACTTAGATCTTGAAAATCTCAGCCACTGGACATGGTTGTACAAGAAATTACACCGGCAAAAATCATGACCACGAGAGCGTTATAAAGGTAACTTTTGAAAGTTCTAACCTGTGATAATTCTTCCTTTTGACCATCAGGCATTTTCTTTTGTGCAAGCATATCTTCTTCCTTTCTCTAGTTTCCAAAATGATAGTAGTTGTAAGTCTAAGAAACTGAAACATAATGCAAGGCTTACTGATACAAATTAAGAGTGATAAGCTTGAAAGTAAAATGTTAACCTTCAATTCCTGGATACGGTCACCGAGAGGGGGCAATCCATCTAAAACCGTCCGTGCTATATAATCATTTGACCTTGCTTGCTTAAAAAAAGAATGTTTTAGCAACTGCTTTGCCGAAGGTCGTTTTGAAGGATCTTTCACCAAGCAGCTAGCTATCATTTGCTTGAAAGACTGAAGGAGAAGAGAAACATGAGATGAACACATCACAATATCTAAAGTTAGATCCAACTACTAAGAATGTTGGATTTGTTAAGCCTACCTTAGAAAACTTCCCATCTCTTTCGTAATCCAGGCCTGGTGGTGCATTTTGCAAGGTCATAAGCAGTACCTAAGAACAAGAGATGTTCTTTAAATCAGAATAACTTTAGGTGTCCAGTAAATGATTGTGCTTGTATCAAGGTGGGGTTAGAAAAGCAATCCAACCTTCATTGGGGGATATTTCGAGAAAGGAGCATGGCCATGAGCTAGCTCGAGTGCAGTTATGCCAAATGACCAGATATCTGCCCTGCAGGGATTTTTACAAATAAACATCAAAATGATACCATCTAAGGAGCCTAAATCAAAGATGCATTTTTGAGAAAACAATAGACCGACTTGAAATCATAACCACGCCATTGCTCCATAACCTCAGGTGCCATCCTGCAAATGATGGAGAGAAAATTAGCTCATAAAAGATATGAAACATTAAACCTACACTCTTACAGAACATTGCATACAATCATTTATGTCCATTGAGATATATCTTCAAAACTAAGATGCTTTATGAATAGAATTGGGCTGATTATTCTGCCATCTAGAATTTTTGTTGATTAATAAATATATAGTTAGCCTGAGTGGGATCACATAATTATTTGGTACTCAGGATTCCTATCTAAGAACTACTAACTGAATGGAATGCAGACATACCAGCAAGGTGTCCCCACAAATGTATTCCTCATGCGTTGCCTATCACCAGAATCAAACATGCAAGCCGAAACACCAAAGTCTCCCAACTTGATTGCACCACGTGAGTCGATTAGAATATTCCCGGCCTAATGGAAAAGATCATTAAGGAACTAAGAACCAAAGTAGTTCACTTTTACATGAGAAACAACTATGCAAGCTTTTATGAAAATTACTGGAGTTCATAACCCAGTGATCAAGATCTCTTATTCTAGTTGCAATACTAAATAACCAACTCAAATATATATATATAGCAGAAACCAGAACCTATGTTTTAGCGGAAATATTATCTTCTCTGGCCTTACTGATTTTCGGTATGTAATTCTTACCTCGCAAAATTAAAGTTATCAATTATATAGAATTCAGATGAAATGAACCCAATTGTTGAGAGCTCAATTTAAATAGACAAGGATTGCAAGTGTTGAGTACATATTATGCAACAAACTGTAACAATTACTAGAAGTAATAAGGGCACTCGTAGCAGCTCTAGATCATGATGAAGATTGAAGACCAAGTACTTACTTTAACATCTCGATGTATGTGCCCATGATGATGAAGATACTCTAAACCTTTCAACACTTCGCGAAGTATTGTTGCTATAACTACCTCCTCAAAACCATCAGGATATGCAACCTTCAGTATATTAAGACAAGATCCCCCAGCCGTGTATGGCATGACAACCCATAGATAATTATCACTGACAAAGGAGCAATGTGATTTAAGAACATTTGGATGTTCAACCAAGATCATCGTTTGTGCCTCACGAGAAACGTTGTTCTGCAAACGCCCATCAGGAGAGTAATATCAAAAGAACTAGTTGTTATTATAGGCAGAAGCCAAACAGGAAGGGAAAAAAACAAAAGACCTTTAAAGAAAAGGCAGAACTAGTATTAAGACTTTTTTTTAATATTCTGGTGTGATTACAAGGTAGTATATGTTCTTTACATTAAAATAGTATGTAATATTTGCTCTAGCACTAATCCTATAAATATGATGGACCTATATCTCTTTCATCAACCCTATAAAAAGTTCAACAAATCGATTGAATTTGAAATGACCAATCGCAACGTCATTTACACCATCTTGAAGGAGAGGTCTTATAGCTACATTAACATCAATCTGTGATTCTGTATCCATAGAAAACCTACCTATATATGCTGCACACCAGATATTAACAATCGGTAACTACCTAATCAAGAAGAAAATGCCAAACATTCAATCGAGCTCAAGTAGGCAATGAATATCATTTGAACACGCCATTGAGAAGAAAATGTTAATGAACCATGTGTTGTATGGACCATGAGAAAACACTTACCACAATCAGATAACAAAATGGAAACATCAAAATGCATATAGATGAAGATGAACCAAAATTTAACCCCCCCCCCCCCAATAAAGAATAACTCTTTAGACATAAAAGCAATGGAAGAATTAGGATGAAGGATTTACCAGATCACAGTTATCACGTTCAAAGTCGAGAATTTTGATTGCAACAACCTCGTCGAAGGGTAAGCAGACGGCACGGTGCACTGTGGCACTAACACCCTGTCCAATCTCCTCATGCAGTGCATAAAACTCTGGCCCAATTGGATACTTCTTCTTCTCCATTATAATTTAGACCTCTCCTTCACTATCATAGAACCCCACACAAAAAGAACAACTTTCAATCTTAAAAAGAAAAACTTGGCAGGTGTTCTCAAAAGGGAATAAGATAAAATTCAAAACAAAGCAATATTAATCTTAAAAAAAAACAAATTGCAGCTTATTAGAAACTAACATGTATGTTTATTAATAGATAAGATAACCTCAATTTCTCTTAAACAGCAAGCAAAGGTGGTTCAGGTATCTGGAAAGAGATCCCAAAAGGAATACCATTTTTTTAACATATCCAATTGAATAAAAAAATACCATTTAAATACAATAATGCATATATATCTGATTATATATCATATAACATAATCCAAGCTGCCCCAACCCTGTAAAAAGAAAAAAGAAAACCAATAAACCAACCAACCTGAAGTCTATTGAAACAGGGGGAAATGTAGCAGCTGATTAGAACCCACATCCTGTAATCAAAAATAAAATTGTTCTGCATAAAAGAAACAAGGAAACATGAGGCATAATATTGTTAGAAAAGAATTATATGTGTTTGAAAAGACGTTTACAGGGAGCAATATTTGAATATCCATGAAAGCAAAAGGTTGAAAGGTTGATTAAGGAGCAAAGTATAGACATTGAGGCATTGAATAGAGGGAGAGCATGTTTTTGTTTGCGTTCTTGTGGAAGAAAGAGACAGCGAGGCTATCGGATCGCCGCTCAAACTGGTACATAAATAAAATAATAACGTTTGCATGCAAAAATGAGAGTACCCCCGTTTGGAATTATGGATTTATCATACAACTGTCAAAAAAATTGTTACTTATTTCGCTCATTCTCTTGTGTCCTGGTGGCAAAAGTAGATGTTCATTATTTTTTGGACCCGAATTCGAGCACCAGTAATGCATGTTGTGTGTGCCGTCTTTGAAAAGACTAAGAAAGTTGAACAGATGTTACCCCTGCAACCCTTGTATTACACCAGCATATTCAAAAAAAAATTAGGATTTTTAAATTTTAACTCAGGTTCGAATCCTTGTTATTTTTTTAAAATTTTGATTTATTTTCATATTTTATTTATCTATTATTATTCTATTTTATAACTATATTTTATTTCAATTATTTAATAATTGTTTTTTTTTCATTTTTATTTTGAAAAGCTATATACAAACACGTTCTCACTATTTAATAACTTTCTATCTTTATTAACCAAACATGTTTTCTAGTTTTTAAAAAATTAAAAATGATAAGTATTTTTTGAAAATGAAAACAGAAAACAAGATTAGAAAATGTTTTATGTTTTCATTTTTAAAAAATAAATTTTATTTTTAATTTTCTAAAAATTAGAAAACATGTTAGGTTAATAGAGATGAAAAGTTATTTTCAAAAATAAAAATAGTGAAAATGTCTTTGGTATATAGCTTTTCAAAAATAAAAATAAAAAAATAGTTATTAAATAATTGAAAAATATAGTTATAAAATATAATAATAAAAGTAATAAATAAAATATAAATAAATAAATTAAAGTTTTAAAAAATGTATTAGAAGGATTCCAACCTAAGTTAAAAATTAAAAAACCTTCGTTTTCATATTTTTCATTTTTCTAAACATTTTTAATGAAAATATTTTTTATGTTTTCAAATTTTCACTTATTTTTGTTTTCATTTTCTAAGAATCATTTTCTATTTTCACAACCAAACATGTTTTCTTCGTCGTTTTCCATTTTTTAAGAAAATGAAAATAAAAATAGCCTCCATTCTCTAGAACCAAACGCACCCTTAGTCTACAAGTCTATTTTATAACTCAATTTTTATTTGAATTTTTTTTCAATCACATTAAGAGTCGAGTTGTTCGACTTTCTATTCAAATTTAATTGTAAATATTTATAATGTTATAGTACTAATTTGTTCTTATTTAAACAACTTTCTATAATCATATACAATATACATATAATTTTTTTTCATATGTGATATTTATATGTCGGACAGAGTTGAGGTACTCGACTCGAACTTAAAACTTGTTTCATTAATTACTAAAATTTCAAGTTATTTAAAATTTCCTTTTATAACTCAAAATTTATTTGAATTTTTTTAATTCGAGCCGAGTTTATGAAATTACGATTTGAGTTGAAATTTTTCAATTCCATTTTAAACTACATAAATAATTACCGAAGTTTTAGAGTGCTTGTATTTTGGTCATCAAACTTTTAAAATTTGTAATACAACACTGGAGTTTTAATTCGCTTTCATTATAGTCATTGTCGTTAATAATAGCTGACGTGGCACGTTAGACTCGTCTTATCCAAAAAAAAAAAAAACCTAAGCTATTTTCCAAACAAGGGCGGACCTATAAGCAAAGTTTAGGGTACAATTGACCCCACTAAAAAATACCCACTATATAAAAGTATTAAAATTTCATTAGAAATTTTTACAGTAAATATTAAAATTGGCCTCGCTTGATTTATTGGGATATAAGGTCAACAATAGTACTTATTGTAGTAGCATTAGAATTTTCCATACCATATACTCGACCCTAACCCCCAACATGTCAAAATCCTGGCTCCGCCATTATTTCCAAACTAATCTTTGTTCCAAAAAAAATAGTGACCAAAATGCAAAATTGCAAACTTCGCTTTTATTCTGATTCTCTCTGCATCCCCATAAAAGTATAAAACCCTCTTTCCAGGATTCTCTCTTTCGTCGTGAACTGTGATTCAAGCCTCCACTCTGAAACGCCGCGGTTCCATTTTGCTGAAATGAAGCTCACCGTTAAAACCCTCAAGGGTAGCCACTTTGAAATCAGGGTTCAGCCCCACGACACGGTACTCCCTTCTCCTTTCTTCTCAATTCCTATCTTCTTCTTTTGGTTGGGTTAAAATTGGGATCGAAATTTCAATCTTTTTTTTTTTATTTGGTGTTTTGTTAGGTTATGGCTGTGAAGAAAAACATTGAGGATATACAAGGGAAAGGCAATTATCCTTGCGGGCAACAACTTTTGATTCATAATGGGAAAGTTCTGAAAGATGAAACTACATTAGCTGATAATGAAGTCTCCGAGCATGGTTTTCTTGTTGTCATGCTTAGCAAGGTATTTTTTTTTTCTTTTTAAATGATTGCTTTTTCACTATGTTGGCAAATCTTTTCATCATGTATAATTATTCTTTTTTCGTGTTGCATTTTCTACTTGTATGATCTGCAAGATGAGAATTGAATGAAAAGGTGTTTCGAGTATTGTAATGTTTAGAATTAGATACCAAGATATTATTTATGGTTTAGCATGATACATGTACTTGTAGTTTTGTTACTTACTTTCAATTGTTTGGATGTTCTTAAAGAGCAAGTCTTCGAGTTCAGCCGGGGCCTCATCTGCTCAGGTAATCCTATTCTTTTGATTTGTTTCGATTAGGTAGAGCATTATGTTCCTGTTCCTGTTCCAGTTCCACTTCTAGTTTCATATCAGAATATAAACAACTTTACCCTTGTCTTACCTGACAGCCTGCTTCATCAACACCATCTACGACTGCACCTGTTTCTAATCCTACCCCTACCCCAGAAGCTTCAGCACAAGCACCGTAAACTCATTCTACTATTTTTCTCCTGCCCACAAAACATGCCCTCTTCTATGTCCAGCCACGTTTATCTTATTGCACATCGTGATTTTTTTATTGTAGGACTTCAAAGGGCACCACATCTACTTCCGATGCTGCAACAGCTAAGTATGTGGTGTCTATCTTCTAAATACCTGTTTATTAGGTCAATAGATGCATGAAATTATGTGCATGGATCTCACAACATTACTTGTCATGATAAGCAAGAGTTTAGAACCACTTATGATTGGCTTTTACGGAGGAAAGAAGAGAATAAAATAGGAGATGTTTGATAGTACTTTGATTTCCATTTGGTTGATATTTCCAAGTTCCAACTGTTTATAAAAAATAAAATAAAAATATCAGCTTGGCCGGTGAGGAAGCAGAATAGCACTTATTATTTGCATTTTGCAGTGCCCTTCATACCCCTTTTTGTTTGTATTGAACATACCTAACACTTACGTAAGAAGTTTCAGTCATGAATTACTTCCGTGTGCATATTTTTTTTGCTGTGAAGGTCACATTATTTCAACCAGGCTGGCTCTATAAGAGAAGTTTTTATAAACTGAATTCTACCTTTCAAAAGATTTTATAGAACTCAGCAGTACAACTGTCAACAGAAAGATAATCACTTCATTTTCTGTTTGCTTTACCGATTGGAATTGTTCGAATCAGTTGCTTTGTCGCTGTAGTAAGCAGGTCTATGTTTCATCTGAGATTGTATCTGTTGATAATGCTAGGAATATTTTCCTCTCACTCTAGACATTGAGAAACTGCCAGGTGTTATCTGATTAATCTTTCCTTTTGTAATTTGTTTATTGCTGCGTTTTCCCTCTACCACACCTCTTGTATCTTCTTAATGTTGTGGAAGTAATGAGGAAAATATATTCTTGATGCAGTCCAGGTACAAATACCTATAGCCAAGCTGCTTCCAATTTAGTCGCCGGAACTAATCTTGAACAAACTATCCAACAATTGATGGATATGGGTGGTGGCAACTGGGACAAAGAATCAGTAACTCGTGCACTTCAAGCTGCTTATAACAATCCTGAAAGAGCAGTGGATTATCTATATTCAGTATGTCTGAAACTTTATGATTGAATCAAAGCTAGAATTCTAACATTAAACTACTACATTTGTTTGGATGTGGTTCTGATGCTATTTTATCTTCAGGGG
Source organism: Hibiscus trionum (assembly GCA_030270665.1). Lineage (NCBI taxonomy): Eukaryota > Viridiplantae > Streptophyta > Magnoliopsida > Malvales > Malvaceae > Hibiscus > Hibiscus trionum. The sequence goes on along the minus strand of BSYR01000021.1, from coordinate 1,193,994 downwards.
ATTCCTGAATCAGCAGAAGTGGCTGTGCCGATGGCTCGTTTTCCTACAAGTCAGACTACTGAAACTGGTGCAGCTCCTGTTGCTCCTGTTTCAGGGGCTCCTAATTCATCGCCTTTTAATATGTTTCCTACGGTAAAACCTTAGAGGCTTGAACTTTTGAAGTACTTAAGTCGTAAACACAACTGATTGTTCCTTATTGTGTGTGCTGGTTTTTGTTTCTCATTCCTAACATGCTGAAATGATACTAGGAAACGCTTACCGGTGCCGGTGCTTGTGGGCTTGAATCCTTGGATTTCCTCAGAAACAACCAACAGGTATAGTCCTGTTAAATCATTTGCTTTTCTCTTTAACTCTGGAAGTTTTTTACTTCTCTGACACATGAAATACTAAGTGCATCTTTTGTTTGTATTTTAGTTCCAAGCATTGCGTACAATGGTACAATCAAACCCACAAATTCTACAGGTTTGTATTTCTATGTTTTTCAGTATCTAAATCACAGCATTTTATTGTTCTGGAATTGATCTATTTCTGTTACAGCCCATGCTACAGGAGCTTGGGAAGCAGAACCCCCAGCTTTTAAGACAAATCCAGGAGCACCATGCAGAATTTCTTCAGCTAATAAACGAGCCTCTCGAAGGTTCCGAAGGGTGAGTGTGTATAGAATATCTCAGCAGGCTATATGGTTCGAATCATTGACTTAGCATCAGGCAATAAATATCAACTCAAATTTGTGTTTCAGGGATATATTTGATCAAGCTGAACAAGACATGCCTCATGCTATCAATGTCACACCAGCGGAACAGGAGGCTATCCAACGGGTATGCGAATCAGTTGCTGTTATGCATTCTTATTTTATTTGGATCCTCTCTATCCTCTTAAGTAGGCATTTATCAATGTATTTTTTTGGCTTGAAGCTTGAAGCAATGGGGTTCGAGAGATCCCTCGTCATTGAAGCCTTCTTGGCTTGTGACCGCAACGAGGAATTGGCAGCAAATTATTTGTTGGAGAATGCAGGAGATTTTGAGGATTGATTAGTTCGTTTTGTTCATAGTTTTGGTCGACTTGGACGGATATGAGTTTTTGTTAGACATGTTTACGTACCGTTTGGGATTAAACATTGATATATTGATCTGAGTGCTGTATAAAGAATTTTTTAACACAACTCGTTTTTATTTTGTCTTCACTGAACATATCATGCAGTCCACTGTCTGCATTTGCATATCTACAACCTTCATCAGGAACTAATTGGTGCTTCGGATTTGGATGTTTGTGAACGATCAACATTATTTATCTTTACGAGCCCTCGGTAGTGTATGAACAAAAATCATCTTTCAGATGAGAGGGTGTTCAAACTTCTTTCTTCTTAAAACTAGTGATAATTACACAATGATAATACTATCAAGAAGGTTCTTAGCATTTCAGAGGGAGTATAATTCAATCACATGTACAGACCACATTTACTGCAACAATAAATATCCAACATTTTGTCAAGACTTGGAATTGTTCCGGTCACACACACACACAGAGTAAACTTATTCTATTGATGTCCTAAACTTATCTTTTGGAGATTTAGAACTCCCTGTCTGGGAACAGAATAGGAGCAAGGAGAGACCACATGTAGAGAGCTGCAGTTACCCACCCGGTTAGAATCCGGACCCAAACAGATGGCCACCCCACATCTACCAACTTCCCGCTCTCCCCAACTGAGGTCGACCATCCTGTCAAAAGCATTGCCGAGTACATACTTGCCAGAGAAAATATGATGTGGAAGAAGGCGTACGAGTATGTCACTGGCCTATTCTCTTTCTCCTCTTCTCGCTCATCTGCCTTGTCCAGCGGAAGTAAAGGCTTTCCACCACCTTCATGCATTCGAACAGAATGTTAAACTCTACCCTTGACATATGATAGTTCTTTTCTTGTTTACCATCAAACTAGATTCAGAGAATTTATATGAAATGTAAGGAACAGATATGTTCTTTTACTAGTAAAAACAAATAGGATTGTTGCTTTTTGCTTTTTAACTACCTAATTTCAATCCTTATCCCAGATCCATCAAACTTAGAGACAACTTTGAACCCAAACTTTAAGAAAGAAAATCATATAACCATAAACAGTTTTTTAATGGTATATCGTGTATAAAGATTGAATATTTTCATTAACAATACCTGCACGAGGCGAACTTGGTGGGGAGAGCAGAGTTGTAGAAGACCCGGCACGAACAGCAGAATAAACAACAGAAAGGATAGTGGTAAGCAGACCAACTGTCACAGTGCCAGTAGATATTGCTTTAGCATGCTTGTGAAGACCATTGCATTCATAATCTCTTGGTTCACTTGCAAGTCCACTGTAGCAGATGTACATGCAGTACAGTGATATAACTGACGCTGGCAAAATGCTACCCCCAACCTGTAACATGGCAAGATAATAAGACAAGAAATCACCAAGATATATGTATTAGTCTATTAAGAATACAAAAGAAGCATCTCTATAGATTGTAATAACTAACAGGTGACAAATTGTAGTCATTATTTTTTATGCATCAACTTTACTCCGATTAATGTATTAACTAAGGCGATTCACAAAAACACAAATTGATTGAGTAGATGATGGGAATTATAATTATAAAGAACCAAAAGTAAAGACTTACTGCAGGATGCAGTGCAACTATGGCAAACAAAATAACAAGAATCAAGGTCATCACGATAAAGAAGGTATTGAGTCCACAATCGTATCCAGATGGAGTGAACCAGTGGAAAAGAAGTCCCGAAAAGCCAAATGTCGCCAAATAGCAAACAAGTGAAACAACTAACAGAGCAACGTACCTATACATATACAACAAGCAGGTCACGAATTAGAAGAATACATTGAAGAAATGACATAAAACATCAAAAAGCAAAACTAACCAGAACTGCTCATCATATCCAACCCATTTGTCATTCCATCCATGAACAAAGTCAAGTAGAAGCACAACTTGAACCAAAAGAAACAGTCCTGAGCCGAACTTTGAAATAGTCTCTGCAAATGCGACATTTAAGTTTCAGATTATGTCATGGCAGAAGTGACGTTAGATAATTTATTATTTCCTCTAATCATTTGCAAATGCTGTCAGAAATTATCTCCTATAGCATGTAAATATTTTCAAAATAATGACTTTTTTAAAATCAAAATAATGACATTCTTAATTTAGTATAATAATACACAAGCAGTGTAGCTTACCATAAAAGCTGATAATTTCATTAGGAACAAAAAACATCAAAATAACTAAAATGAACCAACAGATAATTTTCATCATCCATCCACCATGGTGCAATCCATCGCGGGGATCTCTCTGATTTTTCACACCAATCATTAAAAATGAAAGGATGGTGAAAAACAGAAAATTTCCCAAGCTGACCCTGAGCACGGCATCTGTTTCAAACCATTCCCTGTTGGGTGTTTTGTGAAAATGGTTGATCCCTGTATCAATAACAATATTAAATTAACTAAATCGGCAAATTAGGTATATGCAAGACACATGCAACAAGTTCACTTGTTTCCTCGAGAAACATGTAAAATGCATATATGAAATGTGCCCCATGTATACATAATGACAATTTAATACGGGACAGCATGGTACAGGAGAAGTGAGGTATGGGTAACAGTTATCCAGCAACCGAAGAAAAATGTACAAAAGAACAAGCTCACAATTCATCCAGGAAACCGTTTTGATTCAATACACTAAAATCAAAGCAATAAACATGGCAAAGCAGTATATGTCCCGATTCACATGGAAAACGGAGCATTCTTCAGATTTGCTAAAAGACCTGACACATTAGGAGAGTATGTTTAAAATGCATTTACCCCGTGAAATACGATGCTAATGAAAAAGAAGATAAATAATTTGACTTCTCCGCCCACTGAATACATTATTGCTTGGATATTATTTACTATTTTGCAGCAACATTCTCGATCAGTGTAACAGGTAACCAAGATATTGTTGGAAAGTTATAATTAACAAAGTATGCTCCAAACAATTAATAATACAAAGAAATCAAACAAAATTAGCAATAACCAAAATAAAATGAAATAAAAAGAGGCAAAACTGAACGAAGCTTACAAGGAAGATTCTCCATGAGAGGAGCGGCAACCTCACGGAGTATCCATGAAACAAACAGAGAAAGGGCAAATAGTCCACAATAGGCGATCCTTGCAGACCTCCGGCTAATCCCCGAAACCACCGTGCGGCACGCATCGCAGGCGCACGCCGCACAACACGATGCAAGGCAGGAAGCAGCCCACATCTTCTTCTTCAACCACAACAAAATAGATTAAACCGCCCAACCACCAAAACCCTAACGAACAACAAATAACAAAACAAAATTAAAATTAAATAAACAATTGAATTCTGTACGAGACCCTAACCGTTGACGATTGAACCAGAAAAACACTCAAAAATCCGTTCCGGATTAGGATTAGGATTAGGATTAAAATTAAGTAATTGTTTCTTACCTGAGAAATTAAAGGAGAGAAAGCTACGAGAAGACGATGAATGATGTGGGCAGGAAGATTATAGAAAAAGCAATCGAAATACAAACCAAAAAGAGGGGAATCAGAATTGCTTTCTCAGTCAAACTCCAAAAGCTAAATCATATACGGCTGCTAGAGCAGATTTTGTTGCAGTTCAATAATATAGTAATATTTAAAAAAAATATTATTAAGATAAATAAAATTAAAAGCATGTTTTAATTATAAATCAATAAGATAAAAAATATTATAATAGTAAAAGGACTGTTTATTTTTTTTCAATTGTGCCTTTAATTTTCTCATACTCAAAATTAACCGTTTATATAATTATATTGTCTTTTGGTTTAGGTAATATTTTCCTGTTAAGCTACTCAAATTAGGATTAACTATTTGATTACGTCAAAAAAATTTAAGTATGTTGAATTGACGAGTTTTATTTTATGATTTTAATTTTATTTAAATTTTTTTGAGTGGTGTCAAATTTATGAAATTTGAGTTGAATTGAATTGTTCGAGTTGTTCTTCTTCTATTGTAATCATTTATAATCTTATTATACAATTGGATTCCAATTTAAATATAATATATATTTATATTCTTTTTCACATGTGTAAATAAATTTTATAATATTATTTAATAAAATCAAATATCATTTAAAATTATAAAACTATATTTATAATGTTATTTTTAAAAGAGATAACTTTGGGACTTATCGATAACAGCCTCCAGAGGTGGAGACCGACACGGTGACCAAATTTTGAAAAAAGATTTTTATAGGTATCTAAATTGATATATTATTTAGTTTAAATTTGATTTTTATAGGGATTTAAAACGATTTTTTTATATAAATTATGACATTTGATTTTTATTTTTTTACATAAATAATTCAAAAGTTAAGTGATTAAATTATTATTTTAAATATTAATGACCAAAATAAAAATGAGAGAAAAGTTGGGTGATGAAATAAGTAAATACCCTAAACTTTAGTATCTTTTCTATCATATGATTCATATCGTCTCTTGCAGCGTGAGCCTGTGAGACAAGGGAGAGAACAACAAGAAATACGCCCATCGTTTGTTTCTTCCCTTTGATCTAACCTTGATTTTCTCACGTGTAAGTTTTTGCCTCTTTTTTTACTATTTGATTCATTTGCAGATCTGGGTTTTGTTTAGCTTTTAAGAACGGAGATGGGTTTTGAATTTTATGTTCGTTTGATAGAAATATGCTTTGATTATCCACGTTGTTAATGGTTTCTGATAAGATTTGCTTTTCGTGTAGGTTTACCATGTTATTCTGGCTTTCTATTTTTGGGTTTCTAGGGATCTGAGTTGGTAGCATGTTTTTAATTAAAGCATAAATCGTTTTCGGGTGATAGGGAAATTGAAGATTTGTTCTTTATGATATAACAATCGAACATTGGTGAAGCGAATTCATGAGTTGTTATATGTTTTATTTGGCAATCATGGTTTTCCTACTTGTTGAGACATTTTGAAGGTTTAAAATGTTATGATCTTCAAGCTCAGATTGAATCTGTAGAAAAATGTTTTGCAAAATTTTGTAGTGCTGTTGAGTGTTGACAGGAAAATCAAATTTTGATTTTCCTGTCAGGGTTGTTCAATCTTTCAGATATTCGTATGTGTTTCAGCGGATGTGTTAGGTGTATATGTTTCGATTTCAAGTTTTGGTTGACATAGGTCCCGAGTTGATACGTTCGTTCGGCGAACCCTTCTCTCCCTTTATCGAAAGGGAAAAGAAAATGTTATGAGGCTGTCTTAAAAAGCATTTTTTTCCCAGTGAATAATAGTGTCAATATTCACACACGCACGCGCAGACACATATACGAAGTTAATACGAGGTTCGGCCTGCTGCATGAAAGCAGGGTTTGTTGGTCTTTTTCCTTTTGTGAAATTAGAAATTATGGGCGTTGCCTTTCATTACCTATGGTGATTTAGTGTGCTTTAGCATGACATTCTTCTCATCTTGTCCTATGTAGTAATGAAATGACTCGAATTGGCTACATGATTTCAGGTTACATTGACAAAGGACTCTTAGTCTCTAAGCTATGGTTCTCGACAGCATTGTATCATCTCCCCATCGGAGGTCGGGATCAATGAGGAGACAATTCCCGAAAGATGAGTTGGGTAGCTGGTCAACACTTGTTCAGAGGCATAGGTTCCTCTTAACAGCTTTGGGACTCTTAGCATTTCTATGTACTATCTACCTTTACTTTGCTGTTACATTAGGGGCAACAACAGACACATGTTCCGGCTTGACAGGAACGCGGAAAGCAACGTGTAAACTGCAGCATGCGAGGTCGACTCTATCCCATGGAAAACTGAAATTCTTTTAGCACGTTTATGAGAAATCACACTAGCTGCTTTTGTTATAATAGTATTCGTTTTTAGGCGATTCGAGGATATTTAAACTTGGAAAAATAAACACAATTCATTCATAGGTGATTAGTTTGTGTTGGAGTGCTTGTTGGTGTTTTGTATACTGGGGAAATTGTTCTGCAAAACCTATTTTAATGAATTAATCTTATGAAGAGGCTGTAGCATCTCTGGATATAGATAGACATGCCTAAGGTTTTGTTGGTTTCTATTATAATCTTGGGTTGTAAAGACTTAGGGTTTGAATTATTTCAGATGATCGTTTCGAGTTTGAATCGTTTTGGATCGGCATAATTAGATCGAAAATATGTTTATTTCAACTTGTTCATAATTTCTTTTGGTTTTTTATTTCTACCTTTCGGGTATTTTAGGTTCGATCAAATTATTTAATTAAATTAGTCTCTCAGCAGCTTGGTATCGCTTAAGCAGGTCTAAGTCGAAATTGACATTTATTAGTTACTAAACAGATGTGCAACTGATAGTTAATGATGCAGACTTCTTTGATTACTATTGTCAAAAGAAATATAATAGTTACAAGGGTTAATATATTTGACTCTGAACAGTATATGTAGTTTTACTATTTATCTTTCAGAATTGATTATTTAAAATTTTATTTATGATTATACAATAATTGAATATCATATCAATATTATGAAAAATATATACTAGTAAACATTTTCCCTTTTTTATTTTGGAAAGATGAAAATCCAAATGTAAACTTTGACCTTAACATCCTAACCAAGACCTGACTGGTGGTTGCAAATTAAATTATTATAATATTGAGAAAGGGTGAAATGGTCAAGCAATTTATTTTTTTTAAATATTAGTTTTTAAAGTTATTTATTGAATTACACTCCTTTCAAATTATTTAAGCTTAAAGGTCAAATTGGCCCCAACGAAAAATTAAAAAACTAATTAAGTCATTATGAAAAAATTTCACCTAATTTAACCCTCGTGATTTAAATTACACCCGATTTGGCCTTTCTGTTAGTTTGACTGTGTTGACCGTCAATATCCTCTAACGGTCAAAATATAGACGGACACGTCATCAAAATTATTTTTTTATAAAAAAATTATTAAAAATCTACAAAATTATAAAAATTCATTAAAAATTGTAAAAATTAAAAATGTAAAAATATTAAATTAATTTAATACTTTCTTACTTTCCTTTATTTTTTTATAAAAATATAAAACAATATTTTTTCTAAAAAAACCCAAAGTTTTATTTCTTTCAAAAAAAACCTCATAAATCCTTAAATCAATCATTAGCACCGATTTAACTACCGGCCACTCTCCGTCGTAGGAAACTTTCGTTCTCTCTCAATATTTCTTCTCATCAGCATCGTCGTTTGCCACAGTACCAACAACTTTCACCGTCAATTAAACTGATTTGAGGAAATATGAATGTAGGGTTATGGTTTATGGTTAGGGATTTAAAAATTTTAGGCATTTTGAAAATTTTGAAATTTTGGGATTTTATATTTAAGAATATTTTTTTAAAAGTATACAAATTTTAAATATTATTTTATTATAAATAGTTATATATATTAAAAAATATTACAATTATTTATATTTTTTTATTTTAAGTAAAAAATATTCTTTATGATTTTATACATAATTTTAATTTTTTATACATTTAGATATTTTTTAGATTTTTAAATAACTTTTTATATTTTTAATTTTAATTTTTTTAGAATTTTAAATTTTTTTCAGATTTTTTAATAATTTTTTTAATTTTAAATATATTATTTTATAATTTTAAATATTTTTTTAAAAAAATTTAAATGATTATTTACGGTTTTGATGATATGGCACGTCTAGAGTGGGCTACGTGTCACCATCGTAATAATTACTTTTGAGTTAACGATTAACTTAACAGAATGGCTAAATTGATTGTAATTTGAATTTTGAGGGTCTGGTTGATCGTAATTTGAATTTTAAGGGCTTGATTGATCGTAATTTAAATTTTGAGGGCTCAATTGAGTGCAAAATTTTTATAAAGGCTTAATTAATTTTTTTAAATTTTTTTGTTGATGACTAATTTAACCTTTAAGCGAATTATTTATGAATGTGATGTATATTTTTTTTACATGTAAGACAAATACGAGGATGATTAGGCATGTCTTTTGCAAGTGTAGATGAATATGATTAGACACGTCATTGTCCTACGTGATAGACGAAGGTATAGCAATAAGGAATATGAGGATAACATGGCACACCTTTTCAAAATGTCTTTTACGTGGCATGTCTTCGACCTACTTGGCATGACAACTTGCATTACATTGAAGGACCAAAAAGGAAAAAAAAAAGTAACAAAAGAAAAGGAGAAATTATACAAATGTTGTCCCAAAAGAAAAGGCATGTGTAATATGTGTTGAAGACACATGTTAGTATGGGTTAGAAAACGGCTGTGTTGGAAACCCGACGAACCCAACGCACTACTATCGAGGACCTAAGATTGATCATTACTATTGCATCAATTCTCTAAGTCGGTTAGTCTTTATATTATCTGATTTCTTAGTGAACAACTTAAGCGGCAGTGTCGACTATATATTATTTAGGCGGTAGAACCGACCATATACTATTCAGGCGGCATCGTCGACCATATCATTCGGGCGACAAGGCCGACCATATGGTAACCAACTCAAGTGCACTAAGAAATATATAAATTAAGACTCAACCAGGAATTACAACAAAAAAATAACACTTTTATTAATACACCAAATATTATACACATACATACCTCACGTTGTTGGGTTTTATGTTGCTCGAATTCCTTCAACCGAAATGTTCGCCAAGTGGTAGAGAAGTGGAAAGTTGGGTGATGATGGTGGAAGCAAAAAGATAGAAGTTTTGCACAATGATTTAGACTGGTTCGACTTTCTAACCAAAGCCTACATCCACTACCTTAGCTTCCTACCAAGGATTTCAAACAAATTCACTATGAATTTCGTCCCATTTTCTAGGCTTAGGAGGCAACATTTACAACCCTCAAAGCTTTCTACCCAAAGCTTGAGTAAACACTCTTTACAAAGAGAAATTCAAAGCAAACAAGAAATCTCTCTAATATGTATATGTTTGCACTATTTAGCTCTCACCCAAAACCTAAACACTTAAGCAAATTTAAGAATATTTAGCTCACTAGTGTTGTCTATACAAGAAATGGACAATTAGGCACTAAGACATTTTTGATCATATGATGTTTGACAATTGAAGCATTAGTCTTCTCTTGATGCTTGGAGGTCCCTTTTATACTCCCAAATGAGTTTGTAGTCGTTACTAGTCGTTGGGGTTGAATTGGAGCCGTTGAAGACTTTATTTCCCACATTAATTGCAGTTTTAGAGCCTTCCGTATCGGTACACGGGAAACCGTATCAGTACGCCCTTCTTCAGAACTAGCCGTTGGGCTCTTGCCAGCCTAAGCGCATCGATACGCTAGGGAGCGTATATATGTTAGTGTATATATGTTTCAATGTTGTTAAGTTGTTATCATGGTTAAATACTTTAAATCTCATTCTCTTTGTGGACTTGTATAATATAAAAAATATACTATAGTTACTTGCATACTTCAAAAATAAATATGATCTTTTTCAAACGGGTTTTCATATGTTATTTTTCAAAACTTAAAAATAAATAAAAATAACTTGAGGAAAACAACAAACCGAGCTCGAGCCTCAAGCCTCGAGCCGAGCTCAAACTATTCAATTCAAATTCGAGCCTAAAATTTCAAACTCGACAAACTTCAAGTCTGAATCGAATTCAATAATACTATTTCCAAGCCTAGTCATTCCTAAATTTCAGTCAAAGAATACCATTTCATTAAATGATTTTGTTTGGATGTCATTTCAATGAAATATTAAAAAAATTATTTTAATAGAATACCTAACTTCTGTGGCACGTGCAAAGGGGTAGGACAAGAATTGAAATGAGTTGAACCACCACCCCACAACCACAACGGGAAAGGCTTTTTCATTGGCTGATTCATTAAAATGGGAACATGGGGGTCGGGGGATGGGTTGAGCTAAATAACAGTTAGTGGGGCAGATCTTTTAGCCTGCCTGTCTGCCCACTCTTGTGCCACGTGCTGCAATTAATCATACTCCCAAATACTATAAAATATATTTACACACAGCTTCACCTTCGTACTACGGAACGACCTCTCAACCGTACGGAATACATTAACTTCAACGCTTTGTTTTAATTGTTTCACTTCATTTTATTTATTTTATACAGCTAAGAAATTGTATACAGCGACATAGTCAAAATTTGAGGTTAGGAAGGTAAACTATAAATATTTAAAAGTGTAGGGACAAATTTATAAATAAACTAATTTTTAAAAAAATTTAAATAAAGGGGTAAAGGTGAAAAAATTCTTCGGTGTAAATTCGTCCCTGATTGTATAGTTTATAAAACTTATGTTGTTCGAGCTTGAGTCGCATTCAATCGAGTCGAGTGTTGACCGAGTCGGACTCGAGTAGCTCGTGATCTGTCTCGTCCATTTAAAGCCCTATTAGGAAAAAATTGATACACGAGTTTAGAGTGTTAGTTTATGGTTTAGAGGTTTAGGTTGTTGGGTTTAGAATTTAGGATTTAGATTTTAGGGTTTAGGACTTATGTTTAGGATTTTAGGTTTAGGAATTTAGATTTTAAATTTTTAAAAAATATTTTATTATATTTTCGAGTAGCTCGCGAGCTTTTCGAGTCGAGTATCGAGTAGCTCAACTCGGCTCGTTAAAAACTCGAGCCGAGTTCGAACTTGAGTCGAGTCCAATCGAATCGAATGTTGCCTAAGCTTTGACCGAGTCGAGCTCGAGTAATTCGCGACTTGTCTCGTCTCATTTACGGCCATACATGAGACCATATTAATAATGTCTCAAATATTTAAAAGTCTGAATGTTGATTTTCCAAGATTTTAGGAGGGCGAGACCCGTTACAATCTGCCCTTGAGCCCATGCTCGAGGTTTGCGATTGCTTATCTCAACAATATTATTTTTAAAGTTAGAATCTAATTTTTCTTCTCAAAAGTACACTCTTTCTTACTATTGTCTTTAAAGTTGTCAATGTATTTAATACAAGGCTAACGCCTAACGGGTAGATTATTAGAAGCACCTAATTAGGACGTTTGGTGTAATTAAACCTAAAGACTTATGGTTACAAATGTGATTACTGTTACGATTAGGGGTGAGCGTTCGATCGAGTCGAGTCGAGTCAAAAAATTTCGAGTTATTCGAGTTGACGAGTTATATTTTGCAACTCAAACTTTATTTGAAATTTTTTCGATTCGAGTCGAGTTTAAGAAATTCGAGTCGAGTCGAGTTTTCGAGTTCCTATAAAAATTTAACTGTAATTATTTATCATGTTATAGTAGGGTTTGATTCCAATTTAAACTCATTTCTCTAATCATATAAGATATGCACATATATATTTTTTCACATGTGACAATATTTCTTCATATTTTTATATATCAGTATGTATATATCATAAAAAATAGAGGGACTCGTCTCGAACTTAAAAATAAATCCACTAATTACTAAAAATTTCGAGTTATTCGAGTTATTCGAATTTCCATTTTACAACTCAAACTTTATTTGAAATTTTTTCGAGTTATTCGAGTTTATGAAATTTCGAGTCGAGTCAAGACGAGTCGAGTATTTTTGCCTCGAGTCGAGTCGAGTTATTCGATTTTTTCGAGTCGAGTCGAGTTTTGCTCACCCCTATTTACGATTACCCTAAATGGTAAAGAGGGATTGGTAGAATACTTTTAATGAAACTAGAGTTTTTATTTGGCTACGCCCGGAAATTTAAAAATGAACTCAAATAAATCTCATTAAATAGTTATTATTTAATTTGAATTATTTTAAAATTACACTTAAACATATTAAAATTGAGATCAATGGAGATGCAATAAAATACATGGAAATTTTAAATACGACATAACATGAGAATATGAAAATGATATATATATATATAATTAAATAAATATTCGGTTTTGAATTCAATCATAATTAATTTATTCCTCTCATTGTTAGTAAAAGAGAGTTGATTTTTTATAGATCGTAATTCTAATTCTACTTAAAGAGGAGGGAAAGGAGAGTATTACTAGTCGGTCTAGAACCCATAATATACAAAAATATGAAGAATAAAAATAAACAATTTGACCAACCGGCCAAATGTGGTTGCTCAAAAAGAGAGTTTGTTTGTTGTGAACTTTCACACCTTTTAATAAATACCAACAAGCATTTGCTTAAAAAATGTATAGAATTTCAAATAAAAATATAAATAATTATTTAAATAATTTTAAATGTCAATTTTCTCCTTGGTTGATCAAGTATGGATCCCAAATCAAATCAAATCAATGTCCAACAAAAAAAACTTTTAAAATAAATATGATTATATATTAAATTAAAAAACAATAAATTAATTGCCTAATATATTTCTTTAAATTCAGTTAATAAAAATGTTTAAATAATTTAAAACCATAACATTATGGACCACAAACACAAATACAAATATCAGTGACACATTAAAGTATAGTAAACAAATACTTAAATAATTAACTAAAATATAATAATAGTAATAACAATAGTTATCAAATTATAGATTTAAACCCCTTTGGTTTTCACAGTTTTTTAAACAAGTCCTATTTTTTTATAGAATCAAAGCCTGCTTTTCCTTGCTCACACAGATCACAATATACACAAACGACAAGAAGTAAAGTTAGACAAGTTCATCAAGGCTTAAAGGTTGTTGGCCTTGCCTGAGAGATTCAACGACGCGTTCAAAGGCGACGGCGTTAATCGGAATCCTCAGCACTCCTCTTTGCTCGTACCCGTACTCTTGGGCCGATCTGTTCAGCAACTCCACGAAGATCGGTTGCCGCAGCATCTCAGCGCTGACGATGAACCTCCGCGTCGGCGCCGTCTGATCAATCCCTACGTAAACCGGGAAATGCCCCTGCGGTACGTCCGATCCTTGCTTGGCGGGTCCCAACCGGGGATCGGGCGGTTCAGATCGGAGCATTGAGTATTGAGTTGAGTGAGTCACCTGGACTCGGGACAGCCTGCGCATCAGTTTCTTCATAACCCTTGCAAAAATATGAAGAAGAAGAAGAAGAAGAAAGGTTAGGAAAAAGAAAGAGTGTTGTTAAGAGAGAATAATAAAAGAGACTTATTGTACAAATAAGAGTACTTGAAAAGTACATAAAAGAGAAATGGAAAAGGAATCAAATTTATTTAGGGTTGGTCTATGCGTTGTTTTTAAGAGAAAGCGATGGATGGCCACATATGACATTATCCCACATTAAGGATATCAATTGGGCGGGTGAAAGCTCCCTCCACCCTTATTTTTTCGAAATTTTTTTTATTCATATCTTTTTTACGATCTATTGCGGATATAAAATTCAAAATTATTTTCATTCCGCAATTCGTAAGACTAGAATCATCTCTATCTCACGACTTACGTGGGTTCCAAGACGATTCTAATCTTTGTTATACTCGTTCTATATTCAAGTTCATATAATATATTTATAAGTTTCAATTAAATAAATATAATTTTTTCATAAAAAATATAAAATACATGTCCTCCAAACTCTTACCACATCTGTTTGTTACAATTAGGTGAAAATTAAGAAACTGTAACTCCGTTACTGTGAGTCTGTGGACTGTGAGTGCTCTCCTAAAAAATATAGCAATGAATGCGAGTTGAGTGTTATCAAAATTAATTTTTTAAATGTTTTATTTTTAAATATGCTTATTATGTATATTGGGCAGACGAAGATGAAACGAGTACAAGATTATCCACACATATCCCACCATCTACGATAGGTCTGATTTTTGCCCTCAACCTCGCCCCACTACCCACAAATCTTGTATACCTATCTTTTTTTTCCAATTGAGTGTGAAGTAGATCGGATCCCTACAAAACTCGCCCCACTGACATCCGTATCTCACCTACTTGATTTCAATTTTGAAAAATATGAAATTAGAGTGTCGTTTGATAAACTATTTTTTTTCAAAAGAATTAAATGTTGAAAAAATTAAATAATGAATTTAAGTTATAAGATCTGTTTGGCATATTACATAAAGTATTAAGTATTAGAAATGATTGGATTTTTAATAAGAAAAATTATTCAATATACGTGATGTTTAGTTTTTAAACTACATATTTTTTTATTCGAATTAAAAATTTAGTTTAAAGTTTTAGGGTTTAGAATATTGCTCACTAAGAATTTCTGACCACATATAATTCCATCTCTTGTTGCAATCTAACCATCTGTGTAGCCAAGTTAAGATATGATGAAATTGCATTTCAACTCTTTAAAAACTTATAATTATGTGGAAACAGCAACTGAATCAATGACCTTCCTTGGAGCAAAATTCGATCAATCGATAACATTATTAATTTCAAATTGATTAATAGAATTTCAATTATTGTGTAATTAATAACCGATAAATCAGAATGATTAAACCGTCGAACCAAAAATCGTGAATCTATCATATCACTATGTTTTTGAAAAAAATATAATCATTGTTCCTTAAACTTGACAATCCGATCCATTTTGATACATAATATTATTTTTTATCCACATCACTCCCGATTTTTAATAATTTTCTCAATTTGGTCCTAGAACTTGGGTTTTTAATTCTTTTGATGATGTGACAAACACTCTAAGATCATGTCATGCGTGTTATTTGTTTAAAAAGACGAAAACCCCCAAATTCAACGACCAAGTTAAAAAGTGTTGCCAAGTTCAATGGCCAAATTTTGCATTAGCCCTTTTTGTTTTTTTTTTCTTTTGATTTGTTTGAATTGAATGCAGTTTCGGAAATGGGGAAGTTTGAGTTGTAGGCACTTAGCTACGAAAAGGGATATAATTAAGAGCATAGCTATTAATACCCGGTTAGGTATATATCTTAATCTCTCAAGGGATATTTAAAAAGACACATTTTCAACATTACATTTGATTGGTTTAAAGATCATTTTCAATTGTTTTCGTGAAATTTTGGAGATTGTTATAACAATATTATAGATTTTGTTGTTAGGTGCAAATGATATTGTTTGCTTTTCATTTCTTATAATTTATTGTTTGGTATTATAATAATTCAAAATAAAGAAGTGAAATTGTGTTGTTTTGCTTGAGTCAGTTTTAGTTTAATTTTTAGTTCACTTCAGTAGTAACTCACGTTTAATGAAACGGTGAGTATTAAAGTATGTAAGTAAGGTCGAAAAGGTGTCGTTCTTTTGTGTTAAGGTTTAAAGGCTGAAAGTTCAGCTAAGAGGAATGTCGATTGAATGAATGAAAAACTCAGTATTTCCCAAATTTCTTCTCTCTTTCTTTGATCTATTTCGCTTATTTTCTTTGCTCTGTTGAAAATTATAAAATTCGTTTCGAACTGTTACAGATATATTATCAATAAAAAAAAATCATAAACAATGTTCAAATGATATCAAATATAACTTTTAGTAAATTTTAAAAAATCTATAAAATAAATAACGAGACTGACATTTTACATCATCTTAATATTATTTGTAAAACTATTTTCTCATTAATAATGTATCATTTGATAATTCTTTCTCCTAAAACTAACTATCTTTTCTTTTTTAGTTTTCCCAATCAATTAATTCATAACATTATTCTTTTAATTATATTCAAAGCTAAAAGCTAAAAAGATAACATCAAGACACTATCTTGTGATTACATTAAATAATTCAAAAAACAAAACAACATAACACAATGTTGTACTCGTACTTCTAAAAAAATTATTCCACTACTAACATATAAAATAATTGTTTTAAAAATATTTAATAACTCTAAATTCAAATTTAATATCTACATATCTTTTTATTATATATAATTATTTGACACATAGATTGCATAACCTATATATTTAAACACTAAATCATTATCTTAAAACATTAAATCATAAATTTTAAACTCTAAATATAACACGAAAATTATTTGACCACTCTTAAGTGCTTGAGTTCTTTAGTCGTCAGTCTCTTAGGATACAAGATCGGATGATCTTCAACAGCTGCACTACTGAAGAGATTACAAACAGTACTCGTGCCTTTGATTATCACCGGAAAAACAACGACAAATTAACTGATAGCTGATAGCGACATATAAGGACATGATTATATTCAATACTTGTTTGAATAGTTTATTAGTTATAAATATTTTGTATCTAATTATTATTAATTAGATCTATAAAATTATTTTTAATATAATTTTTAAACATATTCAAATGATTTATATATTAATTTATTATTTATATAATTATTTTAATATAATTTAATTAATTAATAAATTTAAATACATATAAATATGTGATAATAAAAAGAAAAAAAAGTAAATAGGATTAGCTTATAAATAGGACGAGAAAATATTAATTTATGTTATTTTGAGATTTTTTATAACTAGTAAGGGTAAAAGAGTCTTTACAACTCTAATAACAAACCTCTAATCTCAAAAAGCTCATATTATGAGCTTTTTCAAAATTAGCGGTTTCACTCCAATCCGCTCTTTCAATTCGCTATTCACCAAACAATAATATTAGCAGATTTGACTGGTCAAACCTCTAATTATGCTTCAAACCTCTAATTTTTGTCCAAACCTCTCTTTACCAAACAAGACCAATGCAATTTGAGAGAAGAAAGCTTTTCGAATTGTATTTTAAAACTAGAGGGAGGCCATGTATTTATAGGGAAAATTGGGTTAAACGTGAGGATCAAAATATTCCGAAAATATCCTTCATTTGATTTATTTCGAATATTTTGTGTGAATAGCAACCATTATCTCTTTAATGTTTAAAAATATTATCGTTTAATATTTGAATTTAAGGGAACCGAATATTATCCCTTTAAATTCGGATATTCACAAAAGATATACTATCTTAAAGAAAAAAAAATAATTCAAAATAGTAAAATATCCACAAGCACAAAAAATCCAATTTATTTGAACATTTGTGTTGCACACCGCACATGAGGCATAGTTTCTATTTAAATTATTCATTAACCACAAATTAGGCAGGTGTATATAAATACTTCTCATTCGATTTATCTCATCTATGTGAGATATAGGGGTTTCATTTTCTTTTACTCAATTCACAACTTCCTTACTTTGAGCATCAATTTATCATTCAATACTCAACCATTTTGAGCATATGAGATATCGTTGGTCTCATGGAGTAGTATAAGACCCAAAAGAATCCTTATTCGAAATTCTACCTTTACCCATTCGAAATATGGCTCAAAGTAACTATTTTTCTCATGTTTTTCCAACAAACAAAGGTTATATTTTGATATGCAACACATGTAAAAAAACTACACAACCCTTCCTAATCCCTAACCTTAAATCCCTAAAATCTAAACTCTAAACATTAAATCTAACCATAAATCCTAAATTTTATAACATAAACCTTAAACTAACCTCATAATTGTGTAAACTTTAGTTTACACAATTTGTGTATTAAAGTTTCTCTTCAAATAAATAGGGTTGTGTAAAATAAAATTTTCTCGTCTAAGTTGATTTAGTGGGACGAGACATTAGACTCTTAAGTAACGATTGGTATTAAAATATTGATGTTGTGAATAGACCATATTGGCTTGGGAGAGTCTCCCCATAATAAACTTCTCGATTCGATAATCAATCAATAAATTAAATACCAATATTTACAAAAAAAAATAATTTTCTTTTTACAATTCTCCAACTATAACAGACTCTATGCAATAAATAAATAAATAAAGCAAGTATGCCTGTCTCTATCCGAAAAGTTGAAAACATACTTTAACTGAAAAGTGCCTTGAAATTCTTTCTTTGTATAATAGAATATAATCTCCACACAATCATTCGCCCGAAATTTAATTTATCATAAAAACAATAATATCCTATTATTTTAAATAGTTTGCAACTTTAGTAAATATAAGCTGAAAAGTGCCTTGAAATTCTTTCTTCGTATAATAGAATACTACACTTTCGAAAGGAAAATCGAACCAAACTAATCATAAACTTGCTTGTTAGGAAGAAACTTAGATTAAGATCATTTTTGGTGTAATGATTATTTAGAAACTACATCAAGTTTTGATGAACGACGGTGTGTACTTTCCTTGATTTATTTCTTATGTTTTATAAAGAATTTCTGAACACTACATCACCAATCCATTGTCGTCCAGTGGTTAGGATATCTGGCTTTCACCCAGGAGACCCGGGTTCAATTCCCGGCAATGGAAAATATTTTCTTTTCGTTAATCGGTAAAACACCAGCTTATCCCCAGTTCCCCGCCTTTGTTGCATCTCACTTTAACTACAAACTCTTCTCCAGCTTCACTTCCCGACAACAATGACACCATTTCAAAAGTTAAAAGCCGCCTCCGGTTTGGTACCAGGTTGCCTGGCCCATTTAAAGATACACGTGTGCAGCTAATATACGGCGTGATCGGTTAAAAATAATAAAATCGGTAAAATTATCTATTTTATTGATTCGAGTATCAACATTTTCGGTAGTGCCTAATTTGTTGATAATTTTGAGCTGATGGGGCTTTGGAAAATCCTACGATAACAAAATCGGTAAAATTACCTATTTTGTTGATATGAGTATCAACATATTCGGTAGCGCCTAATTTGTTGATAATTTTGAGTAAATTACTTATTTTGTTGATAATTTCGAAAGTATCTATACTTTTTGAAAAGTATGGATATTTTTTTAAAAGCAATGTAACCGGTTGAAAAAAGTATCGAAAATATCGATACTTTGTGCACAATATTTTGTAATGAATTTAAAAAAGTATCGAAAAAACAGATACTTTTGTAACTCTTTATACAATTTTATCGATACCAAGGGATCGAAAGTATCGATTCTGTTTCCACAGTACTAATAAAAAGTGTCTATCCTTTAGAAGCTAATTTGACATTAACGGAAAAAAAGGTCAAACCGGTTACATTATTAATACAAACAATGTAACAGGTAAATTGTTACCATATTGTTTGTTTGGTGTCGATACTTTTGTAAGAACATGTGCAAAAGAATCGGTACAATAGAAAAAATTAGACATAACCGGTTACATTATTAATGCATATAATGTAACCAGTAAATCGTTACCGGATTGTTTGTTTGATGTTGATACTTTTTTAAGAACATGTCAAAAGAATCGGTAAAATAGAAGCAAATTTGACATAACCGGTTACATTATTAATACATATAATGTAACAGGTAACTCGTTGCCGTATTGTTTGTTTGGTGTCGATACATTTGTAAGAACATGTACGAAAGAATCGGTACATTAGTAATTTAAAAAGATTTTGAAACAGAAAAGGGGTCGAAAGAATCGACACAATTTAAAAAAAATATTGAAACTTGGGGAATTGCATCGATTAAATATAATTGATATAACCGGTTAAAAAGTATCTACTCTAATACAATCTTTGTATTGCTTGCATTTACAGAAAACCTAAGAGAGTATTTGAAATCGAACCGATTTTGGTTGCTGCGAAATAGATGTGAGACGTTTTTGAAGTCGTGGTGTATCAGAATCGAAATGAAATGTTTTGGGTTTAGGGATTTTGTAGTATTCGGAAATTGGGGTTGAGGTTTTGGGTGTAGGGATTTTGAAGTAAAATAGGATTTCGGATCGATTATAGGTCCAAATTGTAATTATAGTTAGAAAATAAATATCAGTACTTTGTTCAGAGAACTTATAGGTAAAAATTGATATTGTCGGTAGAAAATGAATATCGATACTTTTTTCAGAGAACTCAAGCGGTTACTATAAGATGGGTGCAAAGGATCATGAAGATGTTGTTCGTGAAGATGACACTGAAATGGCTCATAGAAATGTTGTTCGTGAAGAGACACCATTGAAATGGTTGAAATGGAGCCGGAGAGTATCGAAAGTGAGAAAAATCGAAAGCAACCAAAGGGTGGATATATGTACTTCTAGTAAGTATCAATGTATTTGTGTACTTGTTTTTTAAATGGTAATTGGATTAAAGTATTTTAAGAACATTTAAACTTTCCTATCATGACAGTATGAATGAAGAGCAAAGTATGGATACTTTCGAGCCACAATTAAACCAGTTCTAATGTTTTTATTAAAATACCGATACTTTTGTAATCACGTATCGATACTTATTCGCTATCTATTACGTTACACTAGTAACCGATTTGTTTAAAGTTATAATATTAATGTAAACGATAAAATAATAACAAATTAGGCGCTATCGAATATGTTGATACTCATATCAACAAAATAGGTAATTTTACCGATTTTGTTATCGTGGGATTTTCTAAGGCCCCATCAGCCAAAATTATCAACAAATTAGGCGCTACCGAATATGTTGATACTCAAATCAACAAAATAGGTAACTTTATCGATTTTGTTATCGTGATATTTTCCAAGGCACCATCAGCCAAAATTATCAACAAATTAGGCGCTATCGAATATGTTGATACTCATATCAACAAAATAGGTAATTTTACCGACTTTGTTATCGTGAGATTTTCCAAGGCCGCATCAGCTCAAAATTATCAACAATTTAGGCGCTACCGAATATGTTTATACTCTTATCAACAACATAAGTAATTTTACCGATTTTGTTATGTTTGTATCTTAACTACGATAACTTAAATTTTCCGGTTACCAATTTTTTATTATTTTTTTCATGTTTTCTACCGGATACATTATCTCATATTAACATATCCGGTAGCGCTTTACCTATTTTGTTATTTATCTTATAATGTTTCCGGTAATGTTGTTTTTTAGCCGTATATTAGTCCGCCTTTCATTAGAATTGTCCCTTGGTTCAATATAATATCCATAGATAAATAATTTAGTTGGATTTCATCAAAAATAATAATCTAGTTGGAAGAAAATATTAAAAATTTATTTAAAGATTATTGATTTTATAATAATTATTGGAGTTATTATGTGCTTATAATATTGTAGAAGTTGTTATTTTTTTGTTTTAATTTTTAAATTATACAAAATTGTCAATGTATATTAAGATAAAAATGAAAAAAATAATAAATTAAAGAGACTATAACATTCAACAACATCAAGTTTAAAAATATTCTTGAGATAACTACTTAACAAAGGAAAGCATAGAATTGCAAGCATTCAACAACAACTAGCCTGCCTACTTTATTTTTCGCTACTGCTAATTAAAAGGCAAATAAAATCAAATATAACTTGAACTTGGATAAATCTATTAGAACCTGAATTATGGAGGCTTATTAATTATTCTTTGTCATTAAAATCATTCATTAATTTTGAAGTCCGGTTTTAAACTTTATTTGAAAAACATTTGCATTTGATTTTTTTCATAACAATCGATATTCAATCTATTTTGGAGTTAGTGATTGGAGTTTGCTGGAAGCTCAAACTAAGTTATTGTTGCATGATTTTGTCGGCGTCTGTCTTAAAACTTAACCTCCAAATCTTAGCATAAAAGCAAAGAACATTCTGGGAAAATATTTGGTTCAACTCAAGTTAGAATATTTGGTTCAAAAGTTGCTCTACTGCGAAGAATTTTCTTACACAACGGTTCTTCTCTTGTTCATACTAGCAGAAAAAACGTAAAAGTAAACTAGTGATATTCTCAAATGAAGAAGACACTATAATGGTAGCATGAGAGATAATGCTCACAAGGTATATCACATCCCTACTTATCAGCTTCAGACGAACATAAGATCTATCAGCGGTCTCAAGCTCTTTAGGACATTTAAGCTTTCTGATGCTCTGCATCATTCAACCAGATTGTGGTATTTAGAAACATATCAACTATTTAACTCGTATAAAAATGAGTAGAATCTACAGTTTACCTCTAAGAAAAGTGAATTTTCAGGATCACTGAATCTCTTCTGGGGGCCATTGTTTAGACTGAACCCATTGGTCCAGAAAAAGAGCAATCTTCCCAGAGTAATCTTCCCTTTGAGCTTGATGACGGATTATGTAAATTGAGAGGTGGCTCAGCTGCTCCCGGTTGTTGATCAGGCATGCCGCTGCAAAACTAAACAAAGCTTAACATACATAGGTAACAGTTTCGTCAAATAAAAAATATAACATAAATTCATCGAAAGTAATAATTGAACATGATATGCAAATTCTAATAATGATAATAATTAATAATGAGGCGAGAGAAGAGAGGACCTTTTTGATTCTTGCTTGTCGAACACAATGGGCACCATGGGTTTCATTGGGGAATCCTTTTCCTTACATTCTATCTTCTCTAAGAAAACAACCGTTGATATCGTCAATGCACAGGTATAGTAATCAAAAAAGGTGTGATTGAACACACAACGTCTTCCTAGCACCACGTAATTTCCTTTCCAGTTTTAATCGTTACACACTAAAAATTTGAGGGTTAAATCATGCCATAAGTTGTCTAAGGTAATCCAACAAGCAATGTCGATGATAAGGATGCCCGAGGCATATGCAATATAAGAAGTGTCTAAGTAGGAGAGCTTTTTCCCCGACCAGAACTCGCTCTGATACAATTTCCCTGAACAACTCTCGCTCTGATACCATTTTCCCGAACAACACTCGCTATGATACCACTTGTCATAGGGCAAGACTTCTGCCAGCCAAACCGCGCGACTTTAGTTGTCTTTTCGGCTGAATGCTATGACTAAGTCACCTCGAATCCCTCGTTACGGTGCTAGAGTCCTGCTAGCTGGACCGTACGGCCTTAGGCAAAGCTCTCCTGACAAACGCCTAAGTCAACTCGGATTCACACTCCGAAAGATCAAACACTTTCAAAGCCCTCGAACGTAAGATCATTCTAAGCAGAAACGATTTAAAAAACTCAGAAAGCGATAGACAACAAGAACACTTAAGAACAACGAAGAATACTCAGAGAGTTGCCTCTTGTATTACTCAAGTGAATGAATGAGTGAGTGATGAAGTGATTACAACTGACCTGGGGAACCTATATTTATAGTTGAACTCCCTCAGATCCAACATTACATTTTAAATTACATCGACGGACGAGATCTACTCTATCTCTAGTTTAAATCTCTAATTATCACAAACATTATCTCCAAGATAATTATAAATAATATAAGTGATAACTATGATGGCTTATCACATTTACCATCCAAATTACCATGCTGAGCTTGCGGGCTTTTTAGCATTCTCCAAGTGTCAGGCCAAGTCTGATGGTCTTGGCGAGCCCGTTATTACGCGCACAACATCTCTGCTTGATGTTTGCGCCAATGCTTTAGCCTCAAGATTTTGGTCTGTGACACATAAGTTGTCTAAGGCAATCCAACAAGCGATAGAGATGATAAGGACGCCCGAGGCATATGCAATATAAGAAGTGTCTGAGTAAGAGCGCTTTTTCCCAGTACATAGAACGTAGGACGAATGGGTTGAGTACAAAATTGCAAAGAATATAAGGACAAGAACCAGCAGCGCAATCCATTCCCTTCAGGCGGTATAAAGTTTCAATCAAAGTTCACGATATTCCCCTATTCTTTTGAAAGCTATAATTTTGTAAAAAAAACTAAAAAAACTACATTATAAGAAATTAAAATTATTTTAAACTAAATTTAAAAATAAACTAATTACCTTACTCCTACGATGCATGATGCATATCTCCTTTCTGGTGTTCTCCTTTATCATTTGCTTTTACGTGTTCTCCTTTATCATTCGTTTTGCGTGTTCTCCTACTTCTACATCCTTTATTTGTACATCCGAGTATTTTGCTTCAGTGGCAACATACTCGATTTCTTGATCGTGTATATCAACCTTGTTCATGCATTAAACAAATAAATTAGGGAGTAAATTAAATTAGAAACAAACTTCAATTCTGATTTTTCATTGATAAAGTGGCCAAAATGAATGATACTTTAGAGTGTATATACAGAAGTCCAAAATGAAAAAAAAGAAGACAAGGTGCTTATTTATCATATTAGTACCTAAAGTATAGTAACTTTTTCATTTTGGTACTTAAAATATTTTTTGGTCAAAATAAGTACCTAAAGTATACTTTTTGGTTAAACTAGGTACCTAAAGTATAATTTTTGGTCAAAATAGGTGCTTAATGTATTTTTTCTTCAAAGTATCTAAAGTATATTTTTTTGGTCAAAATAGGTATCTAAAGTATTTTTAGGTCAAAATAGGTACTTAAAGTATACATATTTTTTATATAGGTTCCTAAAAATTTTCATGTGATATTAATTGAAAGGATTATTATCTTATACACTGGCGGTGGAAACTTTTTGTTTTCACAAGCGTCTCAATTATAGAGTTTAGTGTTTAGTTGGGTTCATGGTTAGAATTTACGTTTTAGGGTAATATGGGTAGGGATTTAGGTTTTAACCTACAAATCCTAAATTTTAATCCTAAAACCCAAATTATATCAACAACCACTAAATTCAAAACTACTACACTTAAACCCCTAAACTTTAAAACTTAAACAAAATCTCTAACCCCTAAAATTAAGACACTTGTGTA
The DNA here is from genome assembly GCA_030270665.1 of Hibiscus trionum. Lineage (NCBI taxonomy): Eukaryota > Viridiplantae > Streptophyta > Magnoliopsida > Malvales > Malvaceae > Hibiscus > Hibiscus trionum. The sequence goes on along the minus strand of BSYR01000021.1, from coordinate 1,168,654 downwards.
AAAAAGTTTCCATAAATGCTTATGTATAGAATAATTAACCTCATTAAAAAATACATTATGTGCCTATTTTAACAAAAAAAAATATTTTAGGTACTTATTTTGACCGAAAAATATACTTTAGGTACTTACTCTGACGGAAAAAAACTTTAAGTACCTATTTTGACCAAAAAGTATATTTTAAGTACCTAATTTAACCAAAAAATATATTTTAAATACTTATTTTGACCAAAAAAATATTTTAAGTACCAAAATGAAAGAAAATCATATACTCTAGGTACTAATATAATATTTAAGCCTAATAAATAACATGTATGGATTAATTTGAATATGATTCAACAGAGTGAAGTATTCGTTTCTAATGGCCATAAGGTTTGAACCTCTTAATTACAAAATCTAGGGTTATGATTTAAAATTTAGGGTTTAATTTTATAAAATTAAAGTTAAAAATTTAAAATTTAAATTTTATAGTGTAATTATACATGCTTATGTAAAATTAATTTTACACTTATCAAAATTTTACATTTTCCTTATATCATTAAAGAAAATCAAAGATGGGCTCTACTTTCCAAGCCCCTATTTGAAGCCCATAAACTTTTCCAAATTTAGCCTTAAAGGGCCGATGATCATATAAAAGGAAGGCGGTCTAATGCTCAAGGCCACATTCGTAATTTTCTACTCCTACGGGCCTACTATATAATGAAAACGGAACGCGTGATTTCAACGTTTCAAAAAAGAAAGAGAGCGAATGTGTTCTGGCGTTTAAAACTCGATCCGTCAAGGGTTAACTTTCGCTTACTTCTTCAGAAAGTCGGAGGCCGCCATTGTTGTTTTCTCTGTTTAAGGCAAGCAAGCAAGCAAGCATGAAACCATAATATTTTATTCCTTTTTTCTGGCATTATTATAATTTATTTTTGGTTTTAGTAAATTCCTTTTGTTGAGAAGTTTTTGATTTATTTGTTGATTAAAATACTCTCAGATGGAGAGAAACAGGAAACGTAAGTCGCGTTCTAAATCTGCTGCCGACGATTTTTCTGATATCAATGACGCCGAGGTACGTACATCGCGATTTTGTTCTTTTAAATATATATTTCTTTTAATTTTTAGTTAATGCTAAGTGTTTTGTAGATTAATGGATACCTTAACGACAAAACGGGGATGCTTTTCAAGAAGTTGATGTGGGAAGCTATGAATAAATGTTATGCAAAGGTATTTCAGTTCTCCTCTCTTTTTAATTGTAGTTATATCAATGACTTTTGAGTTTATATTACATTTTCTTAGAGCTCAAAAACAGTAAGGAATGGAGTGATAGAGAGAAAAAATGAAATTGATTACTTGTTTGCATACTTGGACTTGGAGTGTAGGGGATGAGATAAATCTAGTTTTCAATGTTGGATTGTTTTAAGCAATAAGTTCGCAGAGTGAGCCGAAAAGGCAGCTGGTGAATCTTGTCAGCAGTGTGCTGAAGGTATTTATTGTTATCCCTTAATGGTTTGATTGTTCGCGAAGTGAACTATGAACTACTGGAGTTTTATAAATTGGCTTGATTCTGAATTTGTTACTGCAATTTTTCATATAACTATATTCTAAATTGGTTATCAGATCACTGAATATGTCGATTAATTTAGAACTTCAATTTAGCTTTATATGCCCTTTCTATCCTCTAACTGTACTACTGTAGTTGCTGTTTTAGCATGAGATGCCTATGGATATAAAGGTTAATTAAGTCTAGAAGATATGCAACAAGGGATAAATGATAAGAGAAAATTTTGAGTTCTATCTGTCTTTGAGTGTTGCCATTGGGAGAAATAGAATACTTACGTTCTAAAATGCACAAAACTGATGGAGTCCAACGTTAAAACTTCTTAATTGGTGTTTTCATATTTGTCTAACATTCATATTACCACGTCCAGATGCTTTTTATCCATCATATCTCTATTAACATTCCAGACTAATATTTGTCCATGCGTTTTGTTTGTACTTTTATCATGTATCACTTTCTCAAAGTGCTACTAAACCAAGCATTTGGTTTTTCTTCCATTGAATTTGTAACCAAGGTGTACGAATCTATGCGTAAATTATAGCTTGAACTGTTCAATCACTTGAATGGCACTTCATCAAATGCTGGAAACCCATGTCACAAGTTTCGCTTTTTACATTCTTTATTATATCCTTTGCTCTTTTGATATTCATGTGGTTAATCTCATTTATTTAAGCCTAATGATGTATTTCACAATTGGATTATCTACTGACTCTATATTTGCTCAACTTATTCAAATTCACATTTATCTTGTATGGATATTTTCCTTGCAGAAGAAACAAATAATGTCTGCTACAGAGAAGAAATCTTCTGCTAAGAAAGCGGTTGCTGGCAGGATGGAAAATGTAAATGAAAAGGAACCTGAGAAGAAAAAGGTAAGCATATGGAAAGCTATTGGCTATATCAACTGCCCCATCAGATGTAAAATATTCCTTGTTGAAGCAGTGGCGGATCCAAAAAAAAAAAATTTGAGGGTGGGCACATATATATTACGCATTAATAAGAAACTTTTTTGTTCGTAAATGGGTACAAATGAAGTTTTAGGGTGGACACACTCGGTAAAATAGATAACCAATAAAGGAAATTCAGATTTGCATGGTGGGCACTATAAAATTTCAGGGTGGACACATTCAGTAAAATAGATAACTAGTAAATGAAATTCATATTTTCAGGGTAGGCACGTGCCCACCCTCAACACAACCTACGTCGGCTACTTTGTTTGTATCATTTATTTCGGACTAGTCCCAAGTAATATTGTTGCATGCCTCCTTCAGAACATACAAGAAAATTCTACTATTTACCCCGAATCATTTTCATTTCATGTCTTTGCCTTGTTGAGACTCTTCTTTATATTTACAGTTATATCTGGGTTTTCGTTTAAGTTTTTAGGTTCTATTTGCCTCGGCATAATGATGTGTTTTTTCCCTCTCTTTTTTTTGGTAGAGACTGAGTTCGAAAATCAATTATGATGCATTGGAGAAGCTAACCGACGAAATACCAGTACACTCCGACTCTCTCTTAATATATGCTATGTTGTTTTGGATCTATGGACCAACTGTCAGTTATTATTTACTTTCACCTTTGGGTTTGATTTCTTGTAGGGGGAAGTTACTGAAAAGCCTAAGGAGGGAGGTACGGGCTCGAACAGTGACAAGGAAATTGAAAGGGAGCACTCCAAAGGAACATCAAGTTCTGAAGTTTGTGGTTTTGAGGAAGACAACTATAGTGATGAGTTTGAGTCCGAGAATGCTAATCTATACTCCTGCGGCGTAGACGAGGAAGAGGAGTCTGATTATAGAGAAGATTATGATGAATATGAAGAATTTTGATGCTAAAATTGATTTTTTTGATGATTTTATCCTGCTGTTAAGTTTCGAGGCATCCTATGAGAACAAAATTTGCATATAGCTGCAATGGTTTTGACCTTGTTCAAACACTCAAGGTAACTTTTTTGCTCAAGAAATGAGGAGATTTTGCAATTTGTTACTTTTATTAATGAGGAATGATATGCAGAGATGAGTATTCAATCGAATCGTGTGATTTGTTATTAATGTAGGCATGTTATGAGGTCGGGATCAAAATTTGCATATAAGCTGCAACGTTTTTACCTTGTTTAAACACGAGGCAACTATTTTTCTTAGGATAATTTGACCATTCTTGCAGTTTGTTATTTGGTTAATGTAGGTCTTGATATATAGAGATGGGTATTTGATAAAGTTGAATTTAGTGGAAAAATATAGAGTCGAAGAGGTTTATTTATTCAATCAAATTTGATTTTTTTTCATTTAATTGAAATCAAGGTGAGTAAATTTAATTTGAGTTCAAATAAACATCTAATTATATTTAAAGGTGATAAAGTGTTTTTTAAAAGGATTTATAGCTAATACATTTGCGTTAGAAACTTTTAGTTTCTACAAGTGCCTTAATTTTAGGGTTTAGGGACTTAGTTTAGGTGTATGTGTTTAAAATTTAGGGGTTAGGGTTAGGGTTTAAGTTTTAGGATAATATGTTGAGAATTTAGGTTTTAACCTATAAACTCTAAATACTAAATTTTATTCACAATCCCTAAATTTTAAACTACTAAATCTAAATCCCTAAATCCTACACCTTAAACTAAGTCCCTAAAGCTAAGACGTTTGTGCAAACTAAAAATTTCTACCGCTAGTGTATCAAATAATTATACTTTTTAAAATTTTATACTTTTTAGATGAGAGGAAAATATCGGTGGAAATTTTTTGTTTCCACAAGCGTTTTAGTTTTAGGATTTAAAGTTTTGGTTTATGGTTTAGAATTTATGAGTTTAGGGTTAATGGTTAAATTTTAGGGATTAGAGGTTAGAGTTTAGGTTTTAGGGTAATATGTTTAGGGATTTAGGTTTTAATCTATGAACTTTAAATTCTAACCCTATTCCCTAAATTCTTTCAATATCCCATCAATTCAAAACTACTACACTTAAACCAAATATGAAATCCATACACCCTAAAAGTAAGGCGGTTGTGCAAACAACGTTTTCAAAAGCGTTTGTGCATAGAATAATTACTCTTTAGATAAAGTGTTTTTATTTTATTTTATACTTATTTAGATAAGGGAAAACATCCCATGCACAGGTTGTGGAATGTTTTTGTTTCCACAAATGTCTTAGTTTTAGGGTTGGAGATTTCAATTTAAGATTTAGAGTTTAGGGGTTTTAGTGTAAGGGTTTAGAAATTAGGGTCCATAATTAATATCCATGGACTAGAGGTTTAGTGTTTAGGGTTTAACTTATAAACTCCTAAACCATAAACGAAATCTCTAAACCCAAAATTGAGACACTTTTGCAAATATAATTTTTATCAGCACTTGTGCATGGAATAATTATCTTTTAGATAAAACATTAATAATTTTAGACATAACATTGTAAGATTTTGTAACAAAATATCATTTCTCCCATAAAATAACTATTTAGTCATTCAATTAAAATCCTGTGATAAACATGTCACTTTTTTCTAAAAATAATAATTTAGTCACTTAAAAAAGATTTTGCGACAAACAAGTCACTTTGTCGTATAAAAGTGATATTTTAATATAATAGCACTTTTACTCTTAAAAATTATACATTATATTAATAATTTAATATAGTTTGAGATAATTCAATAAATTTAATCATTCATATTTGAAAGTTTCATTGGTGAAGTGATTGTGTTTATTAGCAGGTGATGGAAGTTAAGGTCATAATAAGCATGTTCCATTAATCTACTAGTTGTCAAGCAGTGAAGTGGTTGTGTCTGTCGAGCTATCATGTCTATCTATTATCAAGCAAAAGGACAATAGCATAGAGTGGGACAAGTAGTCGGAGGGTGCATATACCGTGCAATGACGAAATTTCTAATTGCGAGAGATTAATTTTATTGAATTGTTTTTAAATTAGGACTAAATTAATAAAATATATAAATTTTAAGGACTAAAATGTTATTATACCAAATCATGTTTCAATTTTACCGATAGAGTGACTATTTATCACAAAATTTTAAATGAATGATCAAATTATTATCTTTAAAAGAAACTTAACATATTTAACCCTAAATTTATAATTAAATAATTCCTGATATATTTTACTCAATATTTAATATTTATTATGAATGAATATACACAACGGAAGTACTCAATGGAGATCGTTGGGACCATGCCCTAATTTTAAAAATTAAATATTTTTAAATTGACATAACGATAAAATTATATTTTGATCTGTTAAAAATATATATTTTATATTATCGTCCTTTAAATTTAATAAAAATTTAAATATATTTTTTAATAAATAACGTTGAATTTCGACATTAATTATACAATATTTTGTATACTTCAACAAGTACATAAATAACTATTTATAACCATATAATATAATCCGTATATTTATCTCACGTGTCCAACACCTTTCGTCGTACATAATTTATCTCACAATTCACATCCAAGGACAGAACCCTCAAATTAATTCATGTTACTTTGAATATATATATATATATATATAATTAATTTTATCTTTTAATTTTAGAATTAAATACTTGTTAAATTTATATTAATTTCAAAGTTAGATTCCTAATCTTGATTTTGTGTTTAATAACTGAGGTAGTTTAACTTTTAAAGTATAAACTTACAAAGTATAAACCTCAAAATCTCTTAGCGTAGTTCGGCTCTTTAGCAGAAATATATATATAAAAAAGGAAAAAAGAAGAAGAAAAGATACTGAGTGAGCATTGAGTGAGCAGTCTCGACCTCCGGCTCCAGGTTTCTTTCTCCTTTTATTCTCATTCTTTCTTCAATTTGTTAGATTTATAGTCTTTGCTTACTCTTCTCTTTTTCCTTAATAGAAACGATAATTATTGGTAGATTTTTTAGTTCAGTCGTGTGAAGTAAAGCTGTTTTGGATCTAATTGTCGAGGAATTTTAAGTTCCCAACCGTTCTTAATCCAAATTTGATGATTCTGAAACTCCAATCCACCTAATTGATTCTCCTTCCAGTGGGTTCGTCCTGACCTAGATTTTTCGATTACGGTGTTCGTTCTTTTTTGCGAGCCTTTACTTTTCATTAGAATTTCATTGCATGTATGTACGTTTTTTCCCCTTCTTGTTGGTAATATTTCTTTTTTTTTCCCCAGAAGTTCACAGCAGTAGTTTTAGTTGCTTTAATAATTTTATTGATGGTTTATGTATTGTTATAGGTTTCTAGAATTTATTCTTATAAAAAGGTTGATTAGTCTTTCCAAATCATGTTCTCATGCTATTCTGAGCTATTGGGTATATGACTATATGTCTAACAAGTTTCACTACTCATGGTGTTCTCTTTATTGTTCCTAGCACCTAATTTTTGGTTTCTTTTTTCAAGTGTGTCAAATGAAGTATATAAGAATAATGGGGTTAAAGAATTAACTTCATTCTGTTACCTAAGTGTTGAAGAATGGGGGGGGGGGGGTTGATTTTGGTAAAGAATGTCATTGAAAAGGTTGGGTTGTGCTCAGAATGTCATTGCAGATTTTCTGCAGGGTTTTTTTTCCCGGACAAGTTCTGTAGTTGAACATGTTACGTAATTGGTCATTTGTTTATTGTTTTCATTGTTTGCTTATTAAACTTTATTCAGTTTTGCTTTTAAAATTATCTCTTACACTGTTTTTACTTTTTATCTTTGATCAGAATAGTACTAAGGCTGATATGAAGAAGTAAAGTCTTGCTCCTCTTATAGGAGGTTGTCTATTTTGTTTGGTTTCATAGAGTTGGGAGATATATACAATATGGCGGGAATGTTACCTGGGGATTCCTCACATCATTCAACCTCTGACAGCGGGCCTTCTAGAAGTTCTCAAGAAAAGCAAGAGGAAGTAGGTCGGTGGTATTTTTCAAGAAAAGAAATAGAAGAAAGTTCCCCATCAAGAAGGGATGGTGTTGACTTGAAGAAAGAGACTTACTTACGCAAGTCATACTGTACATTTTTGCAGGATTTAGGCATGAGGCTGAAAGTGTAAGTTCGTGCTTTACATTTGGCTGCAATGTTTTTCTGTTTAGTTTATGTAATTATGCTGATTTGTCATGGTGAACCTGAATATTTGGTTTTATTAGTAGCCATTCTTATCATGAAGCATCTGCATCACTGTAATGTAAATAGAAAGTTAATGTAATTTGTGCTTGGTTTGTGTGCGCGAATGCGTGTCTGTCCCATCTGTGATCAATTTATGGCTTCAATTTCACAATAAAGTTTATAGCATGAAAATTGGAAGTAGCTTCTAATATTTATTTTAGGTAGAAAGTTCGTAAGTTATTCTATCAATTTATGTATTCAATGTCACAATAACGTTTATAGCATGAATTAGAAGTGATTTTTATTATTTATTTGAGGTGGGAAATTCTCAAACTTGTGTACTTGACGATGTTATATTTTAATGTTCTGATTACACTAAGAATGATTTATTGCAACTCCCTAATTGTGTCAGTGCTGGTATCTGCATGGAAAATGCAGAACTTGAAATTGCTTTATCATAATTTTATAAGTGAAAGAAATGGTCTAAAAATGCTAGCAGTATGCTTTTGAAAATATATTTTTCATTTTTGTGTCAATAGTGCTCATAGCTGCTATGAGTGATCATTTTAAGCAATATTTCCTGGTTTTGATAGGATGCCTTTTGGTAAGTTGTCCTTCAATCTCTGTGGCCTGTTATGGACTTATGGTGAAAGAATTCAATGGATATTTTTTTAAACTATTGAGCCATCTGTAATCACTTTATAAATTCAATTCTCTCCAACAGTTTGAAAATTGTACTGATGCAGGAGATTGTCTTGTATGTGCACATCGGTGCTCATTAACGTGTGTTGTCTGTCAGTCATTCTATGATTATTTGCCTTATTCATGCTCATTCGTTACTCAGCAAAAGCCATTGCTAATAAATTTTAGCATGTTGTCTGTGTCTTATGTGTGAACATCTGTCATGCTTTTGTTGGTTTGGCATTATCTTTCTGCAAAAGTATTCTACATGAACAAACAATAGGTGATAGTCCAGCAGTGCTTTTCATTTGTGACTAGGTCTGATGTATCATCATCATCGATGTTTGGGTGGAGTTGTTTAGAGTTTAGACATTCTTTTTTATGATCACACAGAGATCTCTTCTGAGTGACATTGAGTGTATTTATAAGCATGCCAATATTTGTTGGTTCTGATTGAATGAATTTGACTGATGTTATTATCTGATACAGGCCCCAGGTGACAATAGCCACAGCAATAATATTTTGTCATCGGTTCTTCATTCGACAATCACATGCGAAGAATGATAGAAGAGTGAGTTACTATTTTCAGTCTGGTGAATCTTGTCAAAACTGCATATAAGATAAATATTTCTCTACTGAAATATAGGCAGCCATTGTATTCTAATTCCATTTCATTATGAATTTTTTCAGTTAGCATTTCTTTTGGATGAGATAATGTTGGCCTTCATAATTGAATGGTTTAGGGTTGAAAACTGTTATAATAGAGGCTGTAAACATGATTGTTTTTGTTAACTTTACCTATCATTTATTTCTGATGGAAAATTTTGCCAGCACTGTTTTGGAACGTTCTTCTGCTCATTATGTGCTCAACTTCATTTCCTTGCTTGACAGACTATTGCTACTGTGTGTATGTTCCTTGCTGGGAAGGTTGAAGAGACACCTCGTCCGTTAAAGGATGTTATTCTTGTTTCCTATGAGATAATAAACAAAAAAGATCCCGCTGCAGCCCAGAAGATCAAACAGAAGGTATTCTTTGAATTAACTGCGGTTTCACCGGTTTATTTGCTTTCCTTATTCTTATGCTTGAGTTGCCACTTGTCCTCCTTATCATGTTTCTTGCCTCGAGTTGTGAGATTGTTCCCTGATCTACTCGCACTTGCTGTTCCATTTGTATAATCTTTCTAATTTTCTTTGCTGTCGTGTTTATCTAGTTATCATTTTCACTTGATTTCTTATTCTTCTGGCATATAAGACTGGCACCACTAGTAATTCATTGCCAATGAGTGGAGAATACTTGTTAGAATTCGCTTGATTTATTCTTCTGTTTCTCTTGAATTTAAAATTCTTGCTTAGAATCCGCTTTTATTCTCCAACAGCTGTGCTACTGCCTCACTTTTTCTTTAAATTTCGTCAAAATACAACATTCTTATTATCCTAGCTATTTTAGTTTTTAAACTTTTTCTTCTTTATTTAAATTTTTTGTTTGCACAACTGTGGTTACAGAGTTGCTCATAAACTTTTATATATCTTGCAGGAAGTGTATGAGCAACAAAAGGAGCTAATTTTAATCGGAGAGAGGGTTGTACTTGCCACATTAGGTTTTGACCTCAACCTTCATCATCCGTATAAACCTCTTGTAGAGGCTATTAAGAAATTCAAGGTCGCACAGAATGCTCTTGCTCAAGTTGCGTGGAATTTTGTTAATGATGGGTATGTTTGAGTGGTGTTTCTTCAAGTATTTAAAATGATCTCTACCTTCTGTTCTCTTCTGACACACTGCAAAGCGGCTTGCAGGCTGAGGACGTCGCTCTGCCTGCAATTTAAGCCCCATCATATTGCGGCAGGTGCCATTTTCCTTGCTGCCAAGTTCCTTAAAGTGAAGCTTCCATCGGATGGTGAGAAGGTTTGGTGGCAAGAATTTGATGTCACCCCTCGCCAATTAGAGGGTTGGTGTCCTCTCCAAATCTTTGTAAAAGATATTATGAATACAATTGGACATTTACTGGAGGTCCCCAATGGAGCTGGTGTTGCTTGCTTATAGCATTTGCAAGATGATGCTTCTTTTAAACTGACTCATTAATGCATGATGATAACTATGTGTTTCATATAATTGTCTTGGTTTCGGTAGGCAGCCTGCTTATTGACATGTTGTGTGGAATGCAATCGATGTGCTAATCACTGTCTCGTTCTTTTTTCTTTTTCCACTTACCAACTGTGGTTATCTACTTATCTTGCAGAGGTTAGCAATCAAATGCTGGAGCTTTATGAGCAAAACAGAGTACCCCCTTCTCAAGGTAGTGAAGTAGAAGTAAGCGCTGGCGGTGGTACATCTCATAGAGGTCCCGCAAAACATCCTTCTGGAAGTGAAGAAAAACAATCACGGTCAACAGCTGACTACTCATCTGCTGACAACCATGGAATGCCATCAAGAACCGCTCAAAATCAAAGTAATGATAATGGGAGCGGGGAGATGGGCAGTGTCATTACGGATCACAGAATGGATATGGAAAACAAGGACGGTCAACATCATGAGCAGTTGCCCCTCAAGGATAACACAAGGGAAGTTTCGAATAAATCTAGGTCTGGAATGGAGCGAATTAGTGGGGAAGACCAGGAAAGAAGTGGTGGTAGAAACGAAATTGCAGAAACAGGTGAGTGGGGGGATGATGGAACATCACGTAAGGCTAGCAGTGTGGTTGGGCGAAACTTGGACATTAGGGAAGGCCCAATTGGGCAGTCCCCCCAAGAAACTATTAAAATTGACAAAGATAAGCTGAAGGCTGCACTCGAGAAAAGGAGGAAGTCTCGTGGGGAAACAGCAAAGAAAAAGGATGTAATGGATGAAGATGATCTGATTGAGAGGGAGTTAGAGGATGGGGTTGAATTGGCCGTGGAAGACGAGAAAATCAAGCGAGAACATCGACAAAGCTGGTCCAGGAATGAGAATCAAGACCATTGGGAAATGAGAAAAGGGAGCCACTTTGTTACAAAGGGGCAGTCATCTAAGGGGATCGAAACAGCGGTTGCTGAAGAAGGTGAAATGCTGGATGATGCTTCTCCCATGGTGAATGGGCGGAAGAGAAAAGGTGGAAGCCCATCAGGCAGGCAGGCCGAAGGGAAGAAGCGTCACGAGTACACGTCAAGAGCGTAGAAGATGGGAAAATAATGGGACGGAGTAATTATGCAGAGAAGGAGCATAGTAGAAGGCATGCTTTGTGAGGCAGTAAACATGGTGGGCTTGCATCATGCAATATGATCTTTAAATGCCCGATGTCTGATGTTGAAATGATCTCTTTGGAAACTCAAACATTGGCTGAAATGTATTTTTAATCTAGTTTTGACTTCGATTGCCTACCATGGCCGCATGTCTTGGCTGTAATGTTCAGATTTCCCAAAAAAAGAAAAGAAAAGAAGGAAAAATGATATTGAGCCTACACAATCTCAGACTCTGAAAATCCCATTTCCCTGAAGCATAAGAGGTCTAACTTGTTTCTATATTTTAAATTTCTGGAAGACATTGAACGTTTAAATATAGAGAATCTGAAGCTCAGAACAGAACATCGTTGGAATCCATTAACAGCCATCCGACTCAGCTTTCTTACAATCCCATTTTCTTAACTACGGGAAATACGGGCTGCTGTGTGGCTCCGACGGGTTGCCTCATCTGATAGTGAGTGGTGACCAAAGGCACTGGGGTGAGTTCATCACGCCGGGGCTGTTGTTCCTGTACATCGCTGGGTGGGTGGGGAGGAGCTACCTGATTGCTATAAGCAATGAAGGAGATCATCATCGACGTGCCTTTGGCCACCGGTCTTATCTTTAGAGGCTTTATTTGGCCTGTCGCTGCTTACAGAGAGCTCGTCAATGGCGACCTCGTTGTCAAGGACGTTTAATCTCATTGGAAGGATTGGAACTCCATGGGATAGCTAGGGAAGAAGATGGGAGTGCTGTCGTGGAAATGAGGCTTCATGGAAAATTTCTTGTACTTAATGTAATCATAATGTTAAAAACATTTAAATTAACTTATTTTTTTTTACGATTACTTCTATTGATTGCACTTGTCCGGAACTACTATCGCTAATTAATATATTCACATGAATACAATTAGTTGATTATATGTATATATAAAACTCAATTCATTAGCAGCAGAGCACCATTCTTATACAACCCCTACATACCCAAACCTTGTATTTGTTACATGATTATACAGAAAGCAGGAGAGAATGCATGTTTGGCAACATCAACCACCCTAAACTGGAATGTAAATCATCTTCCTTTATGCCTCTACGCTTAAAATTAAGTTTAGGGTTTTAAGTTAGAATTTATGGTTAGATTGTACTTTTTAGGGTATAGAGTGTAGAATTTAGTATTTAGAATTTAAGGTTAGAGTTTGAAATTTAATTTTATAGTATTTTTTAGTGGTGGGGCAGAAGTAGGGACACCGAAAAGGGACAGAGAATTTTTATCTCTAAACTGCAGACATTTTGGGATGGAAATACTCTGCCCCTTTTCGGTGCCCCTACTTATGCCTTCATGCTCAAAATTAGGTTTAGGGTTTAGAGTTTTAGGTTAGAGTTTATGGTTAGAGTTTAGGGAATTTAAGGTAGAGTGTATTTTTTAGGGTATATGACATAGAGTTTAGGATTTAAAATTTAGGGTCAGAGCCTGAAATTTAATTTTGTAGTGTTTTTTTAGTGTTAGACATAAATAGGGTACCGAAAAAGGGTAGATGATTTTTATCCGAAATTTTGGTACATATAGCTTCCATGTGTTGAACAAAGGTTCATCATCATGGGTTTGATCAATGCTTTATGTTGGAAAACCGACAGAATTAATGTCGCAAAAAGGAACCTAGTTTCACAATCTGAATTATACATGTAACATGCATGCCACAAATCAATGTACATGTGTGCACCTGGAAGGGCGAGTCTTGTCTTACAAGTAAAACAATGTGATGGGAAAGTCAATTAGGTTATCGGTGGATAAAAATCTTCTGCCCCTTTCGGTGCCCCTATATATGCCCTAACACTAAAAAACATTATAAAATTAAATTCCAAGCTTTAACCCTAAATTCTAAATCCTAAACACCCCTAATACCCAAAAAATACATTATACCCTAAATCCCATAAACCCTAACTATAAGATCTAACCTAAATTCTTAAACCCTAAACCTCATTTTAAGCACGTGGACATAAGTAGGGGCACCGAAAAGGTGCAGGAAATTTCCATCCGTTATTAGTGCAATTAATCTCAAGTTTTCAGTTGACGTTAGTTTCGAGTTTTGAATAACATTAATTTTTAAGTTTAATATTAAACTAAGTGTTTAAATTATCTCGTTTTTTATGTAATTATTTTTTGGTCATTTTTAGGTGCTTAAACCATCATTTTTTTGGTGGAGTACTTTTTAAAATGGGCGAAAAAAGTTTAAGCACATAAAAAAAGTAGAATAGTTTGAATATTTATTTTAATATTAAGCCTAATTTTTAATAATGTGTTTTTTGTTAAGATAATTTTTAGTCTAGCACTATTTAAAAATCCGTAGTATGAAATATAATTTCGATGTAAACCAACACCATCAAAGTATTAAGCCAATAGAAATGGAGAAATTCATACGCTAGCTGCAGTCCATCATATAAATTGATTATATATGTACATTATACTGTTAATGACCAAAGACTCTTGAAACCAAAACAAGCTAAATGACCTCGACCACCACTCTAGCCGCCGCAGCGCCACCGCTGTAGCCACCACCTCTCTTTTTTCTCTACTTATAAATTGCTGTATGTGAAAAGGATTTAGGGACTATATTAAGAGGGGAATTCAGCATAGGATGACAAAAATGTAACCTAAGAGACATACATATTGTATGATTAATTAAGCTAGTATGACCACATGGGCTCTCCCAGGCTAGCCTGGTCCATTACCATATCCATGTCGAAAATGGGCATGGCTTGTGAACCCATGAGCTTCGATGGGGGTGACCCACTATTACTTGGGCTTGTCGGACCGAACCCGTGCGGGTAGGACGCAGTCTGCCTCACCCGGAGGTGCACCACCTCTGCTTGTGCCAAGGCGAGTTGGGTTTGAAGGGTGTCTATCTGCTGCTGTAGTGATGATATGGCTCCGACACAGCCGTAAACCGGGTCACGTACCCTGGCGTTGGCCTCATAGACGATGCTGCTAACGGCGTCGCCTCGTTGGTGGACCGGTAACTCCTGCGATTTCGATAGCTTATGTGTTAGCTTGGACGGCCCAAAAGGGAAAGAAAGGAACAGTAATGGTTAAGGTATTGGGCGAGCTAAGGCTAATATGAACTCATGGGTGACATCATTTTTATGTCTTCGGCTTGCAGTATTTTTCAAAAATAAATATTCAATTGAATTTGTCAATAACACTCCAAAAGTATACAATTTAAAAAAAATAAAAAAATATTTATTAAGAAATTATAAAAAGATATAGACTACACATAATTCCGAGGGGCGCCGACTTCTTATTTGTATTTTACTGGACGTCTTTATCAATGCGGCACCAAGCAGAGCTTGTTGGTACCTCAATCCTCTATTATTACTTATATCAAAAGACAATTTAATAGTATATGCGGATTGAGTTTCAGTTCAGTTAATATTAATTTATTATAAATTTTAATACTCACTTTTAAAAATATTTATATTGTTTTATTTTGTATGAATTTGAATATCGATATGTATTTTAAGAAAGTAATAACTTGTTATATAATAAAATATGTTTAATATATATTATTGTATTTTCATTTAGACTTTTAAGCTTATAGTATACTTAATATTTGCATAGATAATGTATCTTGACAAAAAAGGAGTTGGTCAAACAAATATTGTGCCATTCTCATGGAAAAAGCAACTAGGAAACATTTGCACGTGATAGCACTCAAAAATTGAAAAAATTATTATATGAACACGGCTTACCACGTTATTTATGGTTCAATCCACTAAAATTTAATTATTTCTTCTCTTTTTTTCTCATGCCATTTTTTTAAAAACGAATCTTCACGTTTTTTTGCCATATAATTGGGAGTGAGTAGTTACTTAAGAATTAATTATGAGTGGATTAGTGACATGAGAAAAAGGAGGTGAGGTGTTTAAATTTTAGTGGATAAGACCATAGATGACGTGATGAGTCGGGTCATATAATAATTTCTATGAAATTAAAGAAAAAATGAGGGAAAAAAAGAAAAACAAATGATAGAATGTTTTAACTTATGTGAAATGTTTCTGGAAAAAGGTACAAAGAAAAAACCAAACAGCTGAACAAATGTTTGTGTGAGTTTTGTCCTGGCAAATCTAGAGAAACAAGTCACCTAGAGGTTGTATACTGGGACAAGCAACAACTGAAGAGTTTTGTTTTCATCTTTACTAATTGAGTGCCAAAATTTCAGACCATTAACAGGAAAACATGTTTGTTTTACACTATTAGATGCTGAATTACGCAGTATATAGTAAAGTTAATGGCTTTGTGGAAGCTCACCTGAAGCATCTTGTTGACATTGCTAGCACCGAACACCTTGTGGACGTTGGCGAACTTTTGGGGCTCATCGGCAGGGAAATAAGGAGCAAAAACACAGTCTTGGGCGCACCTTCTCCTTAGGAGCTTGCATGCTGCACACGGTGCGGCTGCCCCCTGCTTCCTCCCACTACTCTCCTTCATGTGTCCTAGCTAAGGGCACCCAATAAACAAGCACACAAACGAAAGAGCTCTGCCCACTTGGAGCTGATGTATGTAGTTCAGAAGAAGATGAAGAGAAGTGGCAAAAGAACATGAAGATTGAGAGTGAATGAGAGGGGGAGAAGTGGGGTGTTGTTAAATAAGCAAAAGTTCAATACCATCTGAGATGGACCCCATTTAGGAACCCCGGCCCCCCTTTAGATTTTGCTAAACAAAAGACATCTCCAAGTGCTTCAAAAAAAAAAAAAACATCTACAATGTAATAATATTAACTAGTTGGTCTTAAGAGTTTATAATCTAAATTTTGTATTGGTTTGATTTGAAAAGTTAACGATCCGATCATATTGATGAAGGATGGAAATCCTCTACCCATTTTCGGTGCTTCTACTTATGTCCTCACACTTAAAATTAGGTTTATAGTTTAAGGTTTTAGGTTAGGGTTTATGGAATTTAAAGTAAGGTGTATTTTTAGGGTATAGGTGTAGGGTTTAGGATTTAAAATTTAGGGTTAGGGCTTAGAATTTAATTTTGTTGTGTTTTTTAGTGTTGGGCATAAGTAGGGGCACCGAAAAGGGGCATAAGATTTTTATCCGGTTGATGAAGTAAAACTAAGATAAAAAATAGAGATCTATAGTAAACGTTAGGATAAAAAAAATGGGTTTTATTTTGATGCACAAGCTGTGTAAATTTTATTTACACAATCCTTTTATAAAATTTAAAATCTAAATCACAAACCCTAGCAACCTAAAACCTAAACCCTAAGCCCTAAACCCTAACCATAAACCTTAAATTATATACCCTACATACTAAACCCCTAAACCTTAACATAAAACCCTAAACCCTAAACCCTAAAATTAAAGGGCTTGTGTAAACTAAAGTTTACACAAGCTTGTGCATCAAAGTATTTTCCAAAAAAAATTTGCCCCTTTTTCCATGTCTCTTTTTATACTTCAATACTAAAGAAAATTAAATTCTAAGCCTTAACCCTAAATTATAAATTGTAAACTCTGAAAAATACACTATACCCCTAATTCTCTAAATCCTAACACTAAACACTAACCTCAAACTTTAATTTTAAACCCTAAATTCAATTTTATAGTGTGAAGGTATAAACAGGAGCACCGAAAAGGAGCCTGAGATTTTTATTCAAAAATATACTTCTAAATTTTTAGCTACACAAAATTTCCCTTGTAAATAGATAAGACAAACACTCTTTTTAAGTTTGTAATATGGCTTGTTAGATCTCTTTTAAGTTTGAAGTAGTGTGAAAATGGTGCATGTGCATGCATAGGAGTAGGAGCACAACATGCTAATTAATGGATATTTTCAACAACAATCATTGTAAATATTATTTTTAGTCCATATTTGTGGATCCAATGCGTTTATAGAAAAGTTTTCACTTTTGTTATCTTCATGTTCATGTGTTAGTGTGAACTCATGTATATTGGTTTGTAAATTGGAATTCAGGGAAGTAACTGAATATTCTAGAATAATTATTATTTAGTTTTATTTTATACTATTTCATCTTCATAAGACAAACAATTGACATGGAAGATAAGACTTTTAGAAACAAGAGATTTTGCATACTAATTCACATTATTTTATGCCAAAAGAAATAATAAACATTAAACAATGAAGGTAGGATGGTTTTAAGTGAGGAATATATTTATAAAGTTATATTAAAAATTTAGGAGGTATGAAATTACAAAATTTTAGGAATGTGAAATCAGACCGTCGCTTATTTAAATTATAAGAGAATTTGAAATTTTTAGAGTGTGATCACCCTCCGATACTCCTCGATCCATCTCTGATTCTCACCTAACATGTTATGGAATGTATTTTAAGGATTATTATCTCATAAACATGTGGTGAATTTTTTTTGTTTCTACAATCATTTCAATTTTAGGGTTTAGGGTTTTAGTGTAGGGGTTTAGGATTATAATTTAGGGTTTAGAGTTAGTGTTTATATTTTAGGGTAATATAGTTAGAGATTTAGGTTTAACCTATAAACCTTAAATTTTAACATAAACCTAAAATTCTATGAACGGTCGTTGAATTCAAAATGCTACATCTAAACCCCTAAATCTTAAATCCTAAACGGAGTCTATAAACCTTAAAACTATGGAAAGTTTCCACAAGCGCTTGTGCATGGAATAATTATCCATATTTTAATTCAATTCATTTTACCATCTAAATATATATATATATATATATATATATATAGGGTAATTGTTCTATACACAAGCGCTTGTGGATTTTTTTTACACAAGCGTCTTAGTTTTAGGGGTTAGGGACTCCGTTTAGGGTTTAAAATTTAGGGGTATAAGTGTAGTAGTTTTGAATTTAGGGATTGTTGATGGAATTTTGGGTTTAGGGTTAAAATTTAGGGTTTATAGGTTAAAACCTAAATCCCTACCCATATTACCCTAAAACTAAACCCTAACCCTAAACCCTAAATTCTAACCCTAAATCCTAAATTCTAAACATGAACCCTAAATTCTAAACCTTTACACTAAAAACCCTAAACTTTAAACCCTAAATCCTAACCCTAAACCCTATAATTGAGGCGCTTGTGGAAACAAAAAATTTCCACCGCCAGTGTATAGGATATTAATCCATATATATATTCAGGGACGAACACAGGATTTTACGATAAGGGGCGAACTTATAAAATTTTAGGGGACAAATTTATAAAATTTTAGGGGAGGCGAAAATAGATTTTCAATAAAAGACATAAAAAATTCTAATTTTTTTCTTTAAATCATATACCAATTTTAAATTTTCAGGGGACAAATGCCCTTTAGCCCCTCGGTCCATTCCTATATATATATATTATTCAAAACTTGTATGCTCTCAAGTTGAAATTATTGACTTTTTTGGTTTATTTGTTTGTTTACATCTTGAAATATACGGCTCGAGTCGTGTGAATATGGCCTGAACGTGCGTATGTTTGTACCAAAACGGATGATGAGTTCAAAAGCCTAAGAGAGAGAGATGAGAAACACAGGTGAGACAAGTCTAATTGTATGTTTCAACTTTCAAAGAATAACCTTAATTAACTGCCTAATTGCTTTCTTAACCATCTTAATCACATCATAATCTTTTAAACAATAGCATCACCATGTTGGCAGCCCTAATGTACATGTTTCTTTTACATTATTATCATCCACACTATATTTAAGAATTATGATTTGATATATTAATTCTGAAGTATTTTTTTCTTCATTGTTACATATCCTTAATTATTTATTTAAATGTTAATTAATGAAGTTATTATACAATACATTATCGGAGAAAAAGTTATTCCACGAGCAGTAGTGGGGGGTTTTGGACATGTCCCAAAAAAGAGAGGCTCTAAATGAGTTGAATTAAATGTTTATAGGAAGAAAATAAAAGATTTTGGTTTAATAAATTACAAGTAAAAAATAAAAAAAATAACTTTAAAGAGAGCCCCATAATATATATTTTTTACTGAGATAAAATATCTTTAAAAAACTTTATATATTTTTTGACTTATAAATTAAAGTTCATTATTTTAATAAACTATACAAAACTCTGTAAACTTTTGAACCGCCCCTTGCGAGCAGTGTTTAGATGATAACAAATGCCAAACTATTATCATTAATGTAATAATGGGTCAGAGCAAATTGCAGTATTTAGTGTTAAACACTATAATTAAACCAACAAAATCATGGGTATCTACTAATTATCCCCTGATGTATATGTTTGTGAATGGATAAGATCGTATTTTATTATATTCACCACTTCAATTAGTAAATGTGAATAATATATGGACTTTTCACTCATGCGGAGCACAAATCAGGTGGATTTTATACATGTAAAATATTTTTCGATATAATATTTGATCTGAATTAATTAATTAATAAATTGAATATCGATGATTAAAAAAATTATACATAACTTTCGTGAAATGTATAATCTTATATATAAACTTTAATTTTATGTAATTGTATACGTAAAAATTTTATTTGATTCAATTTTTACAAATTCATTTCACAATTATCAACGTAACATCATTTTTACGATTATATATTGCAAATGCAAATGATTATATCAATCCAATATTAAAATAGATGGGTGTATATATTACATTGTAAATCGTTTTTTTATTTTCATGTTTGATAAATGTAATTATTTTTAAATGTAATATAAACGTAAAATAAAATAGTGTTAAATCAATAATAGTGTTAGTTTTTTAAGCTAAGCAATGTTAGTCGTTTACGGTATCGAAGTTTAAATATCATATTGTGTTTTGGACTAAAATCCAGGTGTCCTTTGAGTTTTATCCCGATGATCTAATATTTATAATTTTAAATAAGCAAGGGTTAAATCAAAAAATTTGTAAAAGTTAGCTAATTTTTGACAAATTTAAAAGAAATTTAACCGGCCAAATGAGGAAAGAAAAAATACCCAATCATAAATATAAAAATATTTTGTAACATTCAATCCAAATCCATTGATTAATAAATTAAATATATATATGTGTGTGTGTTTATCACTTCCACCATTAATGTCCTTTGAGGCGATAACAAAATCTTTATATACTGATATTGAGTTATAAATAGGGATCGTCAATACTTAATTTGAAACCGATTTGGTGTATTTCGGTCCAACTCGATCAGATTTTTAGTTTTAAATTTCGGGGATCTGGGCATGGCGGGTTCGGGTATATGCTAGAAGTTTTTCGCCCCAGTATATATATATATATATATATATATATATATATATATATATATATATATAAATAAAAGCACTTTTATGGTTTTTAAGCTATTTTTTTTGTTTATGCTTGTCGTAAAAAAATTAGACATTGTTCAAGTTTTAACATATCTGATTCTGACGGTCAATGATTCAAGTTTATTTTATAAATATGTAATTTTTCATGTGGGTAATTTAAATTTAGTTTTTATTTTATTTTTATATGGGCTTAAAGTCTTTTAAAACTAAATTTTGTGGTTGTAATGGTGGATTGATCGGGTCTAACCTTTATCGTCATCAGAGATTAATTTATTTTTTTTCAATTTTTCGGGTTAAGCCGGTTCGAGTTTAGGGGCTTATAGATCGGGGCGGCCAAAAAACCGCCCCGCCCCGTGCCCATCCCTAGTTATAAACACAAAGGCAGGACGAAACTATTCAAGGGATGGGGGTTGTTGTCCCTCTCAATTTTTTTTGGGTATAATAGTTTTTTAAATTCTTTTTTGTTTAAATATTAATCAAATGGGTCTTTTACTCCTTTTAATTATTAAATTTAAAGGCTTAATAGACTCTTACGGCTCTTAATGTTTAATTCTAACTCCGATCCTGATGACAAGGATAATATTAACCACGTTCAATGAACTATATATGTATTTTATCTCCCATGATTAATGTCATGACAATTGACAAACCAAGCTAACATGAACATGCTCCTTCCATGTTGCTCTTGAGCACGTGCATATGTTAGCTATGGTCTTTTTTTTCTTTTAAGTATTTTTTTTAAAATTCGAATTTTATGGTATTAAAGTTATATATTTATATTCGACATGTGTATAAGAATTTACATTTCCTTGAAATTACAACTTTTAACTATGATATATCATCGGTTAAAAAAATAATTTCACAATCAATTTTCAGATGATGTCAAATACATTTTTAAGTATATTTAAAATTAAAAAAAATAAATAATAAAACA
Source organism: Hibiscus trionum (assembly GCA_030270665.1). Classification (NCBI taxonomy): domain Eukaryota; kingdom Viridiplantae; phylum Streptophyta; class Magnoliopsida; order Malvales; family Malvaceae; genus Hibiscus; species Hibiscus trionum. Next base: position 1,147,000 of record BSYR01000021.1, on the reverse strand, counting down.
CTTAAAATCATTTGAATACGTCTTATAAAATTATTTTTTACTAATAATATATAAAATAATTATTCTAATTATAAATAGTTTATTTCAAAAGTTATTTCATCAAAAAAAAAAATTATAAGGTGGTACTCGAACGTTAAACCTAATATTTTAAATCCTAATAAGGTTGGTCGGCAGTTGAGTTGTGGGTTGGTACTGTCGGCAGAGAAGATTTGTTCTAAAACTTAATTTAATTTGTTCATCATTCAATCTCCTTACGTTTCAATTTATTTTCCATTATTATTTTTAATAAATTCGTCACTGTCATTGATATGACATATATGAATGATCCACTCATTTATGAAAAGATATTTATAATTAATATTAAGCATGAGAGAGTCAAATATGTTTTTTTTGTTGTTTTTTTATGTAAAAAACAATGATGTAACTTTATTATAATTCGATTATTAAATCAAATGTAAGTCTATCAATATATAAAATATCAATAAAAATGGTTCTAAATTTAATACATAAGCTTGTGTATAAGATATTTACACAGTCCTTCTGATTTTAATTCTAAGATTAAATTTTAAACTTTAAATTAGATCTCAAACTCTGAAATAGATATATTTGTATAAACTTATGTATCAAATAATATTTTATTAAAAATATCATAAAGTTTATATTGAAATTTAAAGTGCAAAATACACTTTAATTCACTCGGACATGTCACCTTTTTAAAAGTTACAATTTAATTACTTAATTAAAATTTTGTTACAAATTAATTGTTCTACCATTAAAATTAAAATATGACCCAGTATAATAATAATGTTAGTTTTAAAAAATTATATGTTTTATAAATTTGTTCTTACTTTAAAATAATTTAATAAATACTTAAAATTAAATACATAATTAAGTGACCTGACTTAAATTTAAAATACTTATAATAAGAAAAAAATATATCATGGTTCCTTTGAGCTGTGGTATAATTTCTCCATAATAGCACTAACTAACTTGACTCAGTGGTTAAGGGAACGGTTGTTGCTCCTAGAAGTCACGGGTTCGAGCACCAGCAACTGCAGCAGGGTGATTGAGCGTTAATTGTCAAATGGTTGAGAGTATATTTAGAACAGATACTACTTGTAATCACTTTAGCTTTCATCAAAAAAAAATTTCTCCATAATAAGAGTAAAATAAAATATTTAAAATATTGGTCCTTGAGTCTTTATTGGGCACCATTTAGCATGAATATTATTGGCTGTTGTATTCTTTTTGCTTCTTTTTCCTTATTTTTTTAAGAATGACAAAGATTTGCTACTGTGCCGACACGGAACTTTATTATTTCATACGTAGCAACAAAAAATTGTGTTGTTTTGTCTTTTTTATTTATCATTTATTTTATATTTAAAATAGTCTGAATCTAATATTTTTTTTTTAAAATATAACCGTTGGAAATTTTGAATACAACTGAATTCAACGAGCAGTTTCAGTGAAAAAAATAATATTCATCTCAAGAGATTTGGGTTCAACCAGCTTTGCTGCAAGCTGCGTGTGCCTTTTCAAAAAAATTAGATAAAAATATAGAAAGATATTACCTTATAAAAACCGTAAGGCTATTAGAAAATAAGTGTCACTAATTCTTGAATGTGAATCTCTATAATCATAACTTCTAGAAATACTTTTAAGAATTGCAAAAAGCAAGATTATTAAACAAAAGTAAGGGAAGACATGCATCAATTGCAACATTGAGCAACTTTGGGGTGCATGCCCTTATCATTTATGCCACCAAAAGAGAAAGGGGTGATCAGTGGCATAGCCAAAGTCATTAAATAATTGAATCCATATAAACTAAGTATTGTGGTCAAGGTCAACCAGTGACGGATGCACCAGCTTTGGTGGGGTGCATTTGTATCCCATTTTTGATTTTTTAAATATAATTTTAATTTAATGTTATTTTTTAAAAAAATTATTTTTACATACTATTCGAGAAAAAAAATATTTTGAACCTCTATTTTTAAATTTTTACCTCCGCCACTGTGGTCAACTCTAGTTTTATACCATTGGGTCAATGGAATTGTGATTTAAAGATCACCCAGGAGGGCTCCACTACCCTAGAAAAAGAAAATCCAACCTTCATGACAGTTGAAATTTGTGTAAAGTCCATGGAAATTGGGACCATTTATTTTGGTAGTTGAATCTAGTTAGGACCATTTTATTTATTATATTCGCATTTGGTATAATGTCATTTCTCTCTCTTAGAGTTTGAGTGGTTTAAACTTTAACTTAGACCTTGAATTTAATTATTACATGTTGCTGCGGTTTAGACTTTGTTGCCGTCAAACTAAAGCCATTTTTCTCATGACGGTAGGATTTTTTTAATATGGTGGACTTCTAATTCTTGATTTTATATATCTATAAATATAAGTTACGTAGAACTTATACTTTCAAATCACAAATATTTGAATGTAATCTGTTCTAAATCTTAAACATTATAATCTAAATTATAAATTATAAATTTTATACTATACATCTTATTTGCTAATGTTGTTAATTTAAGACTAGTCAAAACACGGTTAATTTAGAATGAAATTAGAGACCAAAAAACTAGAGTTGCTTGGCACAACATTGTATGGTTTTCCCTTCATATACCGAAGCACGCCATCATCACTTGAATGGCAATACTTGATTGACTATCCACCAAAAACAGACTACAGCGAATGAGAATTATTATTGATGAGCCATGTCGAATGTGTGGAGCTAGTTTCGAGTCACGTAACCACTTATTCTTCAAATATTCTTTATCAAAAAAATACGAGAATTTATTCTCTTGTTTTTTTTTTGAAATATCTATTCTCTTATTATGTGGAGTACACATGATGGTTACCGCCTGGGATGACGAACTGCGTTGGGTATTAGAAATCTAAAAGGTAAGTTTCTGATTGTTCGTATACTTAAAATTGATTGGAGAGCCTACATCTACGTTATTTGGACTGAGAGGAATCTCCGGTAATTAGAGGATTAACTCGTAATGCAGATGTAATTTTTAACTGTATAAAAATATAGTTCGAATTCGATTACATAGACGTCAGATAGATGGTATAAATATTGTAAAGAGGAAATTTTGTATATATTAGAGAATCATATTTAATTATCTTGTAAAAACTTCTAATTTTTGTAGCAGCTATCTGCTTTCTTAGATAATAACACATTAATTATCTAAAAAATAGTTTTTTTAAAAGAAAATCTATCATGTCAGATGATGGGTCACTAAAAATAAATTCATACATTGACGATTAAAAATAATTTTCATAAGTGAATTAAATTTAGGGTTTATGGTTTAGTTTAGTGGTTAAGATTTAGAGTAATAGTGTTAGGGATTTAGATTTTAACTTTGAATCTTAAATTCTACCATAAATCCTAAATTTTAACCACAAATATTAATTATATACCCTTAAACATAAACTTTTAAACCCTAAATTAAATTTTAAATCTTTAAAATTAATCCTCTTGTAAAAAAATCACCACTTGTGCATAAAATTAGTTTATTTAAATATAGATAAACTAATCATTAGTCAGCAAATTATTATTCATTTTCTACTTTGGTATCCGATTATTTTCCCACAAATTTGTTCAGTAATGTAAATTTTTTCAATTTGGTCACAAATCGTCAAAAAATTATAATGGAGAGATTGACGTGACTTGGTAGAATAATATTTTTAATATTTAAAAACGCCAAAATACATGAATATTGTCTTTAAATTTTTTTCTCACAATATAATACATGTCAGATTATTTCTCAGAATATTGTGATTTGTACGGTGAAAAGTAAAGTTGGATGGATTACAATCCGATTTTAAACAGTAAACTTCATTAATGATTAAAGAATTGAAGTCGGGTGGATTGCAGTCCGACTTTAAACAATATTTTATACTGAAGTCAAAATATTTTCTCACCATTTCAACATTTTTTAATTAAAAAATAGGGATAAAAAGTGAAGCCGGATCCTTTTTCTACCGACTCTACTTTTATTGTAACAAATGCTATAAATTTAGAATTAATCTGACAAATATAATATTTAAAAAAAACTGTTGCCATATTTAAGTAAAGTTGCCATTTAAAAGCATATAATTCTATATAAAAAAATGGGCCTCTTTTTCTTCTTTTATTCTCTTATTTTTATTCCTTTAAAACAAAATACTGAAACCATCTTCTCCTGTTGAGAACTGGATCGCTACAATCCGCCTTCATTGTTGTCTTCTCCTACGAGATTTTTCGATCATCTTTCAAACAAAAATAATTTTCTTTTTGCCCTATTTTGAATTAACACTTCAGATTTTTATAAACTTATTTTAAACTCACGATATTTCAAACAAAGTCGAAAGAAGAGCAACTCCAATATGCTTACAATAATAACTTATCAATCCTTTTCTTCTTCTTCTTCTTCTTCTTCTTTATCATCGTCACGGCTCTTAACTTTCACCGTTCGTTTGATTTAGTTAACAAAATAAAATATCATTTTTCTTTTATTTAACACTTAATTTGCCTTTCGACCGAATGATGGTTTCACCTGAGAAAGTGTCGTAGACACCATCAGACGGTGACTGAAGACGGCTACAACAAGGCTAGGGTTTGGGTTGGAGATATAAATTTTAAATATTGAAGGTTAAATTTATTGAATTATTTCAAATTAGGATTAAATTGATATAATGTATAAATTTTATAGACTAAAATTGTTGTAATACCCTGTCACATCACCATCTTCTTAAGTTAATAGTCAAAATTAAGGGCTGGTGACCAAAATAGATAAAAATGTAACGTTGGTGACCAAATTTATAGAAAAATAATTCGGTGACCAAAATAAAAAAAAATAGTTGGTGGCTAATGATGCAGTTTATCCTTAAATATAATATTAATATTGTTAACATAAATGCAAAACTATACTTGTTGCTCACTGTTAGCGTCTAAACGAAATAAGTGTCTAAAGTTTTATTTCAGGAATTTTAGGCGTACAGTTACTTTTTTTATGTTTTAATTTTTTTAACAATTTTCTTTATTTTTTAACTTAATTTTAATATATAAAAAACTAAATTTCATAAAATTTACAAAATAACCCACAAATTCCTAACCCAAATCCCTAAAATTACGGTTGTTGTCACAGTCGATAGTCTCATCGGGCCCACCACTATCACCGCCGGATGTCGCAATTCATTTATCTTAACCACCCATCGCCGGTAGATGTGTCGATCGGCTTCATAACGTCGAAAGAAGTCAAACTCGCAAAAAAAACCAATCAGCACACCTACCGTCGGTTACTGGTGATGGGCGGTTGCGGGAAATAGATGGCGACATACGAAGACGGTAGTGGTGACTTTCGGCGAGGCAGAGAATGGTGGCAGCTGTGGCAATTTAGAGATTTTGGGTTAGGAATTTGGTAGTATTTTCTAAAAGTTTTAAACTGTTAATATTTTTTAAAAAAAATAAAGAAATAATAATAAAAAACATGTCATGTGTCATGTTTTGATTGGATAACGAATTTTTTAATTGTTGTTAATCACCAAGCATCTAAAATTACCGAAATATAATTTTAAACACCTATTTCGAACTAAAAACAACTTACACACTAAAAATGAGCAGCATGTATAGTTTAGGTACTTATTTTACTATTAAGCGTAACGTAAATGTATTGTTTAGGCACCAAAAAGGCGTTGGGTGTGAAACAAAGATGGTACCTAACATCCAAGTTAAGGTTAAAAATTGTATTTCACCTCCCAACTCGAGGGGAGTGTAAAGTTAGGTAGTTGTTATCACTAGGGGTGTAAACGAGATGAGTCGAGTTCGAGTAGTACTAAACTCGATTCAGCTTTTTAAAATTTTGAGTTGAGTTTGTGTTGAGATGTGAGGGGCTCGATTCGATCAACCGTTCTTGCTCGCCAAGAGTGAAGAAGTTGGATAATTGGGTGTTTTAGTGGGAGGTGAAAATTTGGCAATTTGACACAAGGATTTATAGTGGTTCAACCTTCTAACCAAGGTCTACATCCACTACCTTAGCTCCCCACTAAGGATTTCCAAACAAATTCACTAAGAATTTCGTCCCCTTTTCTCGGCTTAGGAGGAAACCGTTACAACGATCAAGCTTTCTACCCAAAGCTTGATCAACCACTCTCTTACAAAAGAAAGACTTAGCAAACTAGAAATCCCTCTAATAGGTATATGTTTGCAATGCTAAGCACTCACCCAAAACCTAAACACTTGAGCAAATTTAACAATGTTAAGCTCACAAGTGTTGTCTAAGCAAGAAATGTACAATTAAAGCTCTAGACAAATTTTGACATCATAATGTTGTAACAATTGAAGCATTAACCATTATAAGATGCTTTGAGGTCCCTTTTATACTCCTTGATGAGTTTGTAGCCGTTACTAGCCGTTGGGATTGAATTGGAGCCGTTGGAGCATTTATTTCCCACCATAAATGCAGTTCTGCAGCTGGGCGTATCGATACTCGTCAAATCGTATCGATATGGTCTCAATGAGGAATTAGCCGTTGGGCTTCTTCAGCTGATGCGTATCGATACGCTTACCTCGCGTATCAGTATGGTCCTGCAATTAAAAGACCGTTGTGAAAATGACCGTTGGGGAAGTTAGGCGTATCGGTACGCGACTAGCCGTTGGGCTATTTCAAAACACACCGTATCGATACGGCTTGGCGTATCGGTACGAGTTTTGGCTACTGGAAAAATTAGGTAGTTGAAACCCTAAGGCGTATCAGTACGGTCCAAGACCGTATCGGTACGGGCACTTGAAAAGGCTGGTTTTGACTACTTTAAATGTACTTTAAAATCATTCCAAAGCCTTTAAAAACTCTTAAACATATTTCAAGTTGTTTTTGACTAAAAACATATTTTAAATTCTTTTCAATTTAGACCAAAACATTTTTCAAATATTATATCAAAACATTAGTTCTACAATCTCCCCCTTTTTGATATAATAAAACCAACTTGAAAAATTGTTTGGGATTACCCCCTTTAACTTTAAAATTGTGAATAAGAGATTAAAGATATGAAATCAAATAAAACTCCCCCTTATTCATTTGAAAATTCAATTTTTCAAACAATTTCTCCCCTTTTTGTTATATCAAAAAGAATTTAAAATGACATTGAGCTCAAAATAACATAGGAGGCAAAAAAAATTTACACACTTAAAATTTTGGTTTAAAATTGGCTCCTCCTTACTCAAAGCATCATAAGAATGTTAGTTCAACATATATGATTATCTAGTTGACATAAATGAAAATGAATCAAATAAAAACAAACACAACTAGATTTTACCACACTTGAACACAAAGGAGGATGTGAAGCCTTCCTTCTTCAAGTGTTCTTCCTTTGTGTGCATGGAGCTCCCCCTCAATTTTTGACTTGTTGATCACACTCCATCACACCTAGCATGTAACATCCCAAAAATTAGCCTAGAAGATTAGAGGTCAAATTAAATGATGAAGTGAATAATTAGATTGATTTTTCCAAACTTTCGAATTTAAAATTTGGTTCATTAATGACCAAACTGAATAAGTTGGAAAAGTTGAGGATTTGCATGCTAAAATGGAAATACATGTATTTACATTATTAATAGGATAAAATCATTGTATAATTATAGGATATATATATATATATGATTTATTAAGTTTTAGTGGTGTTATTAAAATGAGTAATTATTGGAGATTTGACATAAAGCCATATCCCAATTAGTTTTGCCCCCCATTTTCACACTACATAGCCGGCTATCACCACCCAAATTACTCATTCCATTTGCTTTTTCACACCAATAATACAACCTAGAAAACTTGAGAGAAAGTTGAGAGCTTGAGGAAGAAGAAGAAGAGCATGTATGGTGGTGAAAAACACTTAGAAAAATCAAGGAAAAATCGGAAGTAAGTAGATCATCCTCTTCTCAATTCGATTATGGTAAAAGGTTTATTAAATCATGTGTTCTAAGGTGTCTAGAAATTCATAAATCTGATGTTCTTGAGTATGGTTGCTGGAAAATGTAAAGATCCATATGAATCCTTAAGGATTAAGAGTCATAAAACATTAATAACATACATACAAAGTGTGTTGACAGATTTGTTAAGATTCATAACATGCACCTTTGAAAAATTTTAGAAAATGTTATGATAGAAGTTTGGATCTGAATTTTTGATATGTTTCACTTTAATATGTCTAGAATCATAGAAAAATAATAAAACAAGGTTTTAAAGGCTGTGTTAAAATCTGGAAGTGTGAAATGGAGTAACATGTAAAACTGTCCATCAATGCTTCTAGCTGGACAGTGAACTTTGAAAAATTATAGAAAATTAATTAATAGGAAATTCGTGATGAATTTTTGATATGTACTACTTTGACATGTATAAAGTGGTATAAAAATTATAAATCTGAGTTTTGATCATTTTAGTGAAATCTGGAAGCTTAATACGAACAACATGTAAAACTGTCCTGCACTGTTCTTAGATGGACAGTGAACTTTAGAAAATTGTAGAAAATTCACTAGTAAGAGTTTAGTGATGAAATTTTGAAATGTTCTACCTTGACATGTCTAAAATGGTAGAAAAATTGTAAAAAGGAGTTTTGATGACTGTGGTAAAATCTGGAAACCCATTTCGAACAGCATGCAAAACTGTCCAGTAATGCTCCTAGCTGGACAGTGAACTTTGTAAAATTGTATAAAATAATCTACTAGGTTTTTCGACCTGAATTTTTGATATGTTAAAATTGGGTATGTTAATTGAATTTAGGAACAAACGGTGTTCGATTTGGAGTTGTGTACAGGAAATAAGAAATTAATTAAATTAGGTGGTCAGAAATGTGTATAAATGAAAAGAAGAAAAATTAAGAATTTGTGAATTATTAAAGATGTAAAATTTGATTAAATGGAGTGTTAATAAATTGATTAACAATCTGTAGGATGTGAAATCCACCAATTTTAATGATCAATTTGAAAGTTTAAGTGATTAATTAAAGAAATTAGGAAAATAGAAATTAGTCTTATCGAACCGTAGAAGTATAGGGACTGTTTTGAATAAAAATGCAAAATTCAGTCTCTAATTGCATAAATTAAATTCTGAAAAATTGTTATTTGCTTGGCTTGAATGCCTTAGATCCTAGAAGCGAAAGGGTAGAAGAAGAAATTGCACCGGGATCGGCTTCGGATCGAGCGAAGGGTGTTCGGATCTAAAACTAGCTCGGCGAACTGTGAGTGAAACGATTTTTAGAGTTGGGATTAGAGTCCCAACTGCCTTAATTTGATCTTTAAGTTATGATAAGCATGCAATTTGGACTAAATAATTATTCGATTTTAGTAAGGGAAGAAGGAATAATGGAATTCGGATTTTATGCTTGTGTTATGCGATTTTGTTGCATATGTGATTGAAATTAAATTGATGATTGATATGTTTGATTTCGAATCTGATTTTTGGTTAATCTTACTGTTTTGGATGAATTAATCATGCTGATTATTGGAAAATTATTGTGATATTGATTTCTTGTGGAAACAATGAAGTTGTGATATAGTATGTGAGTATGCAATGCTCTTACATGTTATAATTATGTTTGACAAGTTCAATTGAGTATTGAACTATGAAATGTGATTCTGATTTATATGATATGAATTTGGATTTGTATGAAAGTTGATCTGAAAAATGCGAATTGAGCATGTAAATTATTATATGACCATGTGTGATAACATGTTATTGGAATTGGAATTATAAGCAATTAATCGAAAGGAATAATTAAGGATTTCTGAAAATTTGATTGATTAAGTATCTGATTAAATTAAAGATTTAAATGCAAAGCCCTTGGTGTGTACAGTCTGTTTAGGTAGTACGGCTAGCCTAGAGTCTGAGCTCAATAAGAAAATCGGTACGTTAGTGTACTCGATATTGTGGTACGTAAGTGTACCTTCTTGCTTAATGTCTGCGGACATTATGATATGTTATATGTGATACGATTTGGTACGTGGTACCTATTACATGGTGAATTTTGATTCACAACCTCTGTTATACGTGACTTGATTACCTATCATACTATACTATCCAAGGCATTGCTAAATAAATTAAATGAACAATTTAAGGAATGAAATTTGAAGATTTAAAGTAAATTCATGAAATTGGTTGTTGGATCATTAGAATGAAATATTGAATTTCATGATTTGCTATTCTTGATATGCTATGAAACTTTAATTGTGATAATTGATAATTGGAAGTTAATTCAAGTTTCATAGCTTGTATGTGTATTCATGATATGAATGATATGTAATCACTTGCATGTATTAGAATAGAATTACATGACTCCTTGGTGTATATATTCGAATGATTTCTATGGTGCACTATTAATTGTGGATTGATTATATTGCTTGAATCATTCGAATGAGCTAATGTGCAAAGTGAAATTAAATTGTTTGATCATAATGTTTAATTTGGAAACCGAATAGAATAGGGTTTCCTCACTAAGTACGAGAAGTACTTACCACTCGAACCTTCCTTTCTTCCCCTAAATTTCAGGTTCTAGCATCGTTGACCTCTATCCGTATTCTTCTCGTACGAAGCTTAAGTATGATCTTCACTGTCTTTGTCGTACTCATGATAGGTGGCCTAGTGTTCAGCATATTAGATCAATTTGGCATAATGGTTATGTTCATGAACTATTTCTTTACTATTGTATAAACTTATAAGAAGTTACCTTACATCTTGATATGTAATTAAGGGAAACTAAAACACTATGGATGATATTATAGGATATGATATATATATATATGTATATGATGAAGTATGTCCATGGGATAATCGAATGTGATAAGAAATTAAAATATATTGTATTCGAAAAAAAAATGTTACACGAAAAATTGTTAACCCGCTTCCGCCGCTGCCTAATACGATTCCGTCACATGTTAACAAAATGCTCCTTGCCCCTAATCCGGGGTGAGGGGTGTTATATAAAGTGGTATCAGAGCTTTTTAGGTTAAGTCCTAAAAATTTTAATCGAGTCTATATGCATCTGCATTGTTTAGGTATGCCACCCATGTATTGTATGATAAGATATCTATACTGAGCTTTCTGATCTTCTGTTATTTGACTGAATGATAGAATATGACGGACCCAAAAGACCCAAAGAATGGGAGCTCGCACGAATCTTCGAGCGAAGGTGAAAGTGTGAGATTGGGTGATAATTCTCCTGCTCAAACTGAAACTCCGAGAAATGAGAGAAACAAAGAGCATGCTCAGACTTCCGAGCAAATTCCCAAAAAGCATGTTCAAGTCACTGAACGGATCCCTACAGAGCATGTTCAGAACACAGAACAACTTCCACCTGAAAATCCTATGGTTCAGTCTGCCCAAAGGGAATGTCTCCTCAGCATGAAGGAGATGTTCAATCAACTTCTGACAAATCTGAAACAAGAGCAACCTGCTGTTTCTGTCCCTAATGCACCTAGCAGAGCTCCGATAGATAAGCTTTCTCAGCATCGAGCCTACACTTTTACTGGTACTAATGAAGAAAGACCAGAAGATGCAGAGTACTGGCTTGAAAACACCACCAAGGTGGTAACCAGACAATTACAGTGCTCCGATGACCACAAATTGGAGTGTGTTGTGGCTCTGTTAGCTGATGAGGCTATGAATTGGTGGGAAACCACTACTCTCACTGTTCCGAATGAATTGGTGACATGGGAATTCTTCCTCGAAGAGTTCAAAAAGAAGTACATCAGTGAACAGTACTTAGCTGAAAGAAGAAAGAGATTCTTGCACCTTAAACAAGCCAACCGTCCTATTGAGCAGTACGTTGCAGACTTTTGTAAGTATTGCAAATATGGTGCAGAATACATCAAAACTGAAGCTGATAAATGCCGAATGTTCATTGAAGGCATGAATGATGAACTGAGTCCAATCTTCACTGCTTTGGGAATCAATAATTTCCAGAATCTTGTTAATCGGGCTATTGCAACCGAAGCTAGAATGAAAGCTGCTGAAAAGCGAAAAGGGGGCAATAGACCTGACAAAAAGCAGAAACGAGATGACAAGTCTCAATGGCAGTTCAAGAAGCCCAAATTTCAGAAAGAAGGGTCTTCTAATTTCACTTCTGCTCCGAGGAGCAATTATACTTCTAAACCAGCCACAATGATCAGATCCTCAGTACCTACAATGTCTGTTAATAGTTCGGGAAATTCTGAAAAGATTCCTCTTTGCAAGTTCTGTCAGAAACCACATCGAGGTCAGTGCAGACTTCAGGCAAATCTCTGTTATGCTTGTGGTGGTGATGATCACTACATCAAAGATTGTCCTCAAAAGCATGAATCTATGCCAGCTCGTAACACTGCAGTTCCTAGTCCGACATCCTCTAATCGGATTAGGAATGCCAAGTCAGCCCAGCCGAGTTATCAGAAGAAAGGCAAGGGAACTTATTCCAATGCTACTACTCATCAGGAATCTCGAGCACCTGCTAGAGTTTACCACATTCGTGGTAGAGATGATGAAGAGTCTCCTGAAGTGATTGCAGGTACCGTTGAGCTAAACTCACATCATGTTTATGCTTTAATAGATTCGGGATCCACTCATTCATTCACATGTCTATCTGTTGTAAAAAGGTTGAAATTAGAACCTGAAAATGTGAAAACAAGTTTGATAGTCTCAAACCCTTTAGGAGGAACTTCGAACATAAACCTAATATGTAGAAATTGTTCATTGCATATTAGCAATTTGCCATTCCTTATTGATCTCTACATATTACCCTCCTGTGAGTTCGATCTAATTCTGGGTTTAGATTGGTTAAGTAAACATGAGGCTTGGGTAGACTGTCAAAATAAAAGACTGTATCTTCAGGGTTTAGGAAAGGAATCCATACTCCTAATTGATAAAAAGCCCACTTCCATTTTTGCATCCATGGTCTTACGAGATCAAATTGAATTTGGAATGTCTGAAATACCTGTTGTTTCTGAATTCATTGATGTATTTCCCGAGGAACTACCTGGTCTCCCTCCGACTAGAGAAGTTGAATTCGGGATTGATGTACAGCCTGGCTCAAATCCGGTGTCTATCACTCCGTACAGGATGACACCTCTTGAGTTAAAAGAATTGCAAAAACAACTTCAAGAACTTCAGGACAAGGGTTTCATTCGACCCAGCACTTCTCCTTGGGGTGCACCTGTTCTATTTGTAAAGAAAAAGGATGGAACAATGCGTCTTTGCATTGACTACCGTCAATTGAACAAGATCACAATCAAGAACCGATATCCGCTCCTAAGAATAGAAGATCTGTTTGATCAACTTAGGGATGCTTCAGTATTCTCAAAGATCGACCTGCGATCTGGATACTATCAAATGAGAGTCAAAGAGGAGGATGTATCAAAAACAGCCTTCCGAACTCGTTATGGCCACTATGAATTTCTGGTAATGCCTTTCGGATTAACAAATGCTCCGGCGGCATTCATGGATCTTATGAACAGAGTATTCAAGCCATATCTTGATAAATTTGTAGTTGTCTTCATTGATGACATTCTCATTTATTCTCGCAACAAAGAAGAACATGCTGATCATCTCCGTATTGTTTTGCAAACTCTCCGGGAACGCCAGTTATTCGCAAAATTTTCCAAGTGCGAGTTCTGGTTATCGGAAGTCTCTTTCCTTGGACATGTAATTTCTGCAGAAGGAATTAAAGTTGATCCGAAGAAAATTCAGTCAATCATGGATTGGCGACCTCCCAGAAATGTCAGTGAAATACGAAGTTTCCTTGGTCTTGCTGGTTATTACAGAAGGTTTGTCAAAGGGTTTTCCTCTATAGCCTTACCTTTGACTAAACTTCTTCGTAAAGAACAACCATTTGAATGGTCTGACAAGCAACAGAGAAGCTTTGACCAACTCAAAACAGCCTTGACTCATGCCCCAGTTTTGATCCAACCAGAACCGGGCAAAGATTATATTGTATACAGTGATGCTTCACATGCGGGTCTTGGATGTGTTTTAATGCAGGATGATAATGTGATAGCTTATGCTTCACGCCAACTGAAATCTCATGAATTGAACTATCTAACGCATGATCTCGAGCTTGCTGCAATCGTGTTTGCTCTCAAAATATGGAGACACTACTTGTACGGTGAGAAATGTTATCTGTTCACCGATCACAAGAGCCTAAAGTATCTCCTGACTCAGAAAGATCTGAATTTGAGACAACGCAGATGGATGGAGTTATTGAAAGACTATGATTTAGTCATTGACTATCATCCAGGAAAAGCCAATGTGGTTGCAGATGCCTTAAGTCGTAAACCGACATTGGGTAAAATCTCTAATCTCTGAATCTTAAAAAAAATATAAATAATAATGTGTCTATAATAAGAGTTTTGATTAAAAAGTGGTATTTATTCTTGTAGCTCCAACTGCTATCAATGCTCATCTTCGAGTATATCAGAAGCAAGGATTTCTGTCCGAACTTCAAATTCAATCCAGTCTAATCTCAAGGATTGAAAATCTTCAGAAAGCTGATCCAGAACTTCAGGATATTATTTCCAAACTGGATACAAAGTCTGGTGAAGGATTCCGTATTCATACAAACGGTCTCCTTTACTTCAAAGATAGAATCTGTGTTCCAAATGATGAAAGTTTGAAAAGAGATCTTCTGGAAGAAGCACACCAGAGTTCTTTCTCGGTCCACCCTGGATCGGTTAAGATGTATAAAGATCTCAAATCTTTGTATTGGTGGTCTGGTATGAAAGCGGCTATCAATGATTTCGTATCCAAATGTCTAAACTGTCAGAAAGTCAAAGCTGAACATAGAGTTCCCACCGGACTACTCCAACCACTTGTACTACCACAGTGGAAATGGGAACGAATTACTATAGATTTCGTGACTGGTCTTCCTTGTTCTCCCAGAAAATATGATGCTATTTGGGTGATTGTTGACCGATTCACCAAATCGGCACATTTTATTCCTATTCGTATCAATTACAGTTTGGAGACCTTGGCCAATCTGTATATTCAAGAAATAATCCGGCTACATGGAATTCCTATCTCCATTGTCTCTGATCGTGATCCAAGATTTACTTCTAGATTTTGGAAAACATTACAGAGAGCTATGGGAACGAAATTGAATCTAAGCACAGCTTTCCATCCGCAAACTGATGGTCAGTCTGAACGAGTAATTCAGATTCTCGAAGACATGCTTAGAGCTTGCATAATTGACTTTGGGAAGAATTGGGAGAAATCCCTACCCTTAGTTGAATTTGCCTACAATAATAGCTATCAGTCGTCTATTCAGATGGCTCCTTTTGAAGCATTGTATGGCAGAAAATGCAGAACACCTCTGTGTTGGTCCGAACTTGGTGAAAATAAGGTTTTGGGACCACAACTGCTCAGAGAAACAGAAGAGAAAGTTCAAATCATCCATTCTCGTTTAAAACAAGCCTTTGATAGACAGAAAGCCTATGCTGATCTGAAACGAAGAGATATTCAGCATAATGTGGGAGACAAAGTCTTTCTTAAGGTCTCTTCATGGAAGAAAGTATTTCGGTTCGGAAAGAGAGGAAAGCTTAGTCCTCGCTTTATTGGACCTTTTGAAATCACTGAAAGAATTGGCCCAGTGGCTTATCGACTTGCACTCCCTAGTGAGTTCGATAAAATCCACAATGTCTTCCATGTGTCAATGCTTAGAAAGTATAGATCCGATCCTTCTCACATCTTAGAGCCGGAAGGAGTAGAACTGAATCCTGATTTGTCCTATGAAGAGGAACCAGTTCAGATACTAGATAAGGAAATTAAAAGACTCCGGAACAAAAATGTTGCACTAGTTAAAGTCTTGTGGAGAAATCACAAGATGGAAGAGGCAACATGGGAACCCGAGGAAACGATGCGAAACCAATATCCTCAATTGTTCGATTCAGGTAAGAATTCGGGGACGAATTCTTTCTTTAAGGGGGGAGAAATGTAACATCCCAAAAATTAGCCTAGAAGATTAGAGGTCAAATTAAATGATGAAGTGAATAATTAGATTGATTTTTCCAAACTTTCGAATTTAAAATTTGGTTCATTAATGACCAAACTGAATAAGTTGGAAAAGTTGAGGATTTGCATGCTAAAATGGAAATACATGTATTTACATTATTAATAGGATAAAATCATTGTATAATTATAGGATATATATATATATGATTTATTAAGTTTTAGTGGTGTTATTAAAATGAGTAATTATTGGAGATTTGACATAAAGCCATATCCCAATTAGTTTTGCCCCCCATTTTCACACTACATAGCCGGCTATCACCACCCAAATTACTCATTCCATTTGCTTTTTCACACCAATAATACAACCTAGAAAACTTGAGAGAAAGTTGAGAGCTTGAGGAAGAAGAAGAAGAGCATATATGGTGGTGAAAAACACTTAGAAAAATCAAGGAAAAATCGGAAGTAAGTAGATCATCCTCTTCTCAATTCGATTATGGTAAAAGGTTTATTAAATCATGTGTTCTAAGGTGTCTAGAAATTCATAAATCTGATGTTCTTGAGTATGGTTGCTGGAAAATGTAAAGATCCATATGAATCCTTAAGGATTAAGAGTCATAAAACATTAATAACATACATACAAAGTGTGTTGACAGATTTGTTAAGATTCATAACATGCACCTTTGAAAAATTTTAGAAAATGTTATGATAGAAGTTTGGATCTGAATTTTTGATATGTTTCACTTTAATATGTCTAGAATCATAGAAAAATAATAAAACAAGGTTTTAAAGGCTGTGTTAAAATCTGGAAGTGTGAAATGGAGTAACATGTAAAACTGTCCAGCAATGCTTCTAGCTGGACAGTGAACTTTGAAAAATTATAGAAAATTAATTAATAGGAAATTCGTGATGAATTTTTGATATGTACTACTTTGACATGTATAAAGTGGTATAAAAATTATAAATCTGAGTTTTGATCATTTTAGTGAAATCTGGAAGCTTAATACGAACAACATGTAAAACTGTCCTGCACTGTTCTTAGATGGACAGTGAACTTTAGAAAATTGTATAAAATTCACTAGTAAGAGTTTAGTGATGAAATTTTGAAATGTTCTACCTTGACATGTCTAAAATGGTAGAAAAATTGTAAAAAGGAGTTTTGATGACTGTGGTAAAATCTGGAAACCCATTTCGAACAGCATGCAAAACTGTCCAGTAATGCTCCTAGCTGGACAGTGAACTTTGTAAAATTGTATAAAATAATCTACTAGGTTTTTCGACCTGAATTTTTGATATGTTAAAATTGGGTATGTTAATTGAATTTAGGAACAAACGGTGTTCGATTTGGAGTTGTGTACAGGAAATAAGAAATTAATTAAATTAGGTGGTCAGAAATGTGTATAAATGAAAAGAAGAAAAATTAAGAATTTGTGAATTATTAAAGATGTAAAATTTGATTAAATGGAGTGTTAATAAATTGATTAACAATCTGTAGGATGTGAAATCCACCAATTTTAATGATCAATTTGAAAGTTTAAGTGATTAATTAAAGAAATTAGGAAAATAGAAATTAGTCTTATCGAACCGTAAAAGTATAGGGACTGTTTTGAATAAAAATGCAAAATTCAGTCTCTAATTGCATAAATTAAATTCTGAAAAATTGTTATTTGCTTGGCTTGAATGCCTTAGATCCTAGAAGCGAAAGGGTAGAAGAAGAAATTGCACCGGGATCGGCTTCGGATCGAGCGAAGGGTGTTCGGATCTAAAACTAGCTCGGCGAACTGTGAGTGAAACGATTTTTAGAGTTGGGATTAGAGTCCCAACTGCCTTAATTTGATCTTTAAGTTATGATAAGCATGCAATTTGGACTAAATAATTATTCTATTTTAGTAAGGGAAGAAGGAATAATGGAATTCGGATTTTATGCTTGTGTTATGCGATTTTGTTGCATATGTGATTGAAATTAAATTGATGATTGATATGTTTGATTTCGAATCTGATTTTTGGTTAATCTTACTGTTTTGGATGAATTAATCATGCTGATTATTGGAAAATTATTGTGATATTGATTTCTTGTGGAAACAATGAAGTTGTGATATAGTATGTGAGTATGCAATGCTCTTACATGTTATAATTATGTTTGACAAGTTCAATTGAGTATTGAACTATGAAATGTGATTCTGATTTATATGATATGAATTTGGATTTGTATGAAAGTTGATCTGAAAAATGCGAATTGAGCATGTAAATTATTATATGACCATGTGTGATAACATGTTATTGGAATTGGAATTATAAGCAATTAATCGAAAGGAATAATTAAGGATTTCTGAAAATTTGATTGATTAAGTATCTGATTAAATTAAAGATTTAAATGCAAAGCCCTTGGTGTGTACAGTCTGTTTAGGTAGTACGGCTAGCCTAGAGTCTGAGCTCAATAAGAAAATCGGTACGTTAGTGTACTCGATATTGTGGTACGTAAGTGTACCTTCTTGCTTAATGTCTGCGGACATTATGATATGTTATATGTGATACGATTTGGTACGTGGTACCTATTACATGGTGAATTTTGATTCACAACCTCTGTTATACGTGACTTGATTACCTATCATACTATACTATCCAAGGCATTGCTAAATAAATTAAATGAACAATTTAAGGAATGAAATTTGAAGATTTAAAGTAAATTCATGAAATTGGTTGTTGGATCATTAGAATGAAATATTGAATTTCATGATTTGCTATTCTTGATATGCTATGAAACTTTAATTGTGATAATTGATAATTGGAAGTTAATTCAAGTTTCATAGCTTGTATGTGTATTCATGATATGAATGATATGTAATCACTTGCATGTATTAGAATAAAATTACATGACTCCTTGGTGTATATATTCGAATGATTTCTATGGTGCACTATTAATTGTGGATTGATTATATTGCTTGAATCATTCGAATGAGCTAATGTGCAAAGTAAAATTAAATTGTTTGATCATAATGTTTAATTTGGAAACCGAATAGAATAGGGTTTCCTCACTAAGTACGAGAAGTACTTACCACTCGAACCTTCCTTTCTTCCCCTAAATTTCAGGTTCTAGCATCGTTGACCTCTATCCGTATTCTTCTCGTACGAAGCTTAAGTATGATCTTCACTGTCTTTGTCGTACTCATGATGGGTGGCCTAGTGTTCAGCATATTAGATCAATTTGGCATAATGGTTATGTTCATGAACTATTTCTTTACTATTGTATAAACTTATAAGAAGTTACCTTACATCTTGATATGTAATTAAGGGAAACTAAAACACTATGGATGATATTATAGGATATGATATATATATATATGTATATGATGAAGTATGTCCATGGGATAATCGAATGTGATAAGAAATTAAAATATATTGTATTCGAAAAAAAAAATGTTACACGAAAAATTGTTAACCCGCTTCCGCCGCTGCCTAATACGATTCCGTCACATGTTAACAAAATGCTCCTTGCCCCTAATCCGGGGTGAGGGGTGTTATATAGCACAAGACAATCAAGTAATTTTTGGTATCCAAATTGCTTTGGATCCATAGACATTAGTAGCACAAAATTTAGTCCCCTTAGGAATCCATTTTTCAATTTCATCCTTTTTAGTTGAAGTGATTAGTCCTTTTGGGACCCAAATACTTCTAAAATATTTTCCATTCACAAATCTAGGGGCACTAGATTGCCTTACAACGATCAAACTTTCTACCCAAAGCTTGATCAACCACTCTCTTACAAGAGAAAGACTTAGCAAACTAGAAATCCCTCTAATAGGTATATGTTTGCAATGCTAAGCACTCACCCAAAACCTAAACACTTGAGCAAATTTAACAATGTTAAGCTCACAAGTGTTGTCTAAGCAAGAAATGTACAATTAAAGCTCTAGACAAATATTGACATCATAATGTTGTAACAATTGAAGCATTAACCATTACAAGATGTTTGGAGGTCCCTTTTATACTCCTTGATGAGTTTGTAGCCGTTACTAGCCATTGGGATTGAATTGGAGCCGTTGGAGCCTTTATTTCCCACCATAAATGCAGTTCTGCAGTTGGGCGTATCGATACTCATCAAACCGTATCGATACGGTCTCAATGAGGAATTAGCCGTTGGGCTTCTTCAGCTGATGTGTATCGATACGCTTACCTCGCGTATCGGTACGGTCCTGCAATTAAAAGACCGTTGGGAAAATGACCGTTAGGGAAGTTAGGCGTATCGGTACGCGATACACCCGTATCGGTACGCGACTAGCCGTTGGGCTATTTCAAAACACACCGTATCGATACGGCTTGTCGTATCGGTACGAGTTTTGGCTACTGGAAAAATCAGGTAGTTGAAACCCTAAGGCGTATCGGTACGGTCCAAGACCGTATCGGTACGGGCACTTGAAAAGGCTGGTTTTGACTACTTTAAATGTACTTTAAAATCATTCCAAAGCCTTTAAAAACCCTTAAACATATTTTCAAGTTGTTTTTGACTAAAAACATATTTTAAATTCTTTTCAATTTAGTCCAAAACATTTTTCAAATATCATATCAAAACATTAGTTCTACAGTTTGAATTTGAATAATTTTTAATGAGTCTGAATAATCTGAGCTCAACTCGGCTCGTTAAGAACTCGAGTCGAGTTCGAGTAGTGCTAAACTCGATTAAGCTCTTTAAGATTTCGAATCGAGTTTGAACTTGAATAATTTTTAATGAGTCTGAATAACCTGAGCTCGGCTCGGCTCGTTAAGAACTCGAGTCGAGTTCGAGCTTGATTCGAGTTCAATCGAGTCGAGTATTGGTCAAGCTTTGACCGAGCCAAACTCAAGTAGCTTGCGATCTGTCTCGTCCGTTTAAAGCCCTATTAGGAAAAAAAAAGTTTGATACTGTCACATCCCAAAAACCGGTCTAGTCGAAATTAAGATCTGGTGACCGAGTATTTTAAAACGATTGTATAATTTATTCGATCTTATTTTGAGTATTCGAATTAATTTATGATAATTATTATTATTATTATAAATTAATTAAATAAAATAAACCCACTACACCCACTACACCCACTACAACCACTACAACCACTGCAACCACTAAAATACCACTAATAAATGGATATACCACTAATAGAGATAAATGAATAAAAAAAAGAAAAGGGGTGGGGGTGTTTGACGGCAACATTAGTATAAATAGGGGTGGGTTTTCATGAAGAATGCACAGCAAAAAAATTAAGGATTATAAGGAGAGAAAGCAAGAAATGATTCAGTGTTCGATTGGTGATTCGATAAATTTGATATAATAATATCGAATTTCTGTCGACGTCGGGGTAAGCTCAAATCTCTAGTTAGTTTAAGTTTCGGTATCGAGTTTGATTAATATTTTTATATATTCGATACTGTCTTATTATTTTAATTAATTTTTATCGTAGTACACGAGGTCGATTCAGATCAACTTTCAAGCCCAATAAATAAAAATAAAGCACCGGTCTGTCAAGGTGAGTGTAGATGCATTTGTCTCGGGTGACACGGTGTCATTCCGATCTCTGTTTCTTTGTTCTGATATATGAGTATAGTCGTGTCAGGGGTAGGCTCGGTGCCTTCCTATTGCATTAATTATGAATTTATTTGCATTTGGTAAGTACCCTGCATTATTTTGATATACTTAAAAATGATTATAATATGCTATATGTATATGAAAATAATATGAAATATTATCTGATATGGAGCTACGGCTCATCTTGCTATTTGATATGATATGATCTGAAAATCATGGACTATGTGAAATTATGTGTATTTATGGACGTTGGATACAATTGGCATGCCATAGGAATATTCGAGCTCACTATGTAAGGGAGGACTACGGTCCAGGGCTACGGCCTATATGTGGGAGATAAAAGGATGGAAGTGTAAGGGATACATGGAGCTACGGCTCAGGGCTACGGCTCAATTATGATACATGATATGGTGTACAGGGAATCCGCGTATCCAATGGTACCAATATAATATGTGTTCGATATGTTATACTATGACATGTTTATGATAAGATATATGATTATATTATATTATGTCAGTAATATGGATATCTGATCATGTTATGCTTATACTGTTATAGAAGCATGCAAATAAGTTAGATTAATTTATATTTAATCATGACACTCATATTATTGTTAATTCACTATCATGACTACCTCACTGGGCTATGTAAGCCTAATATACGTGTCTCATGCATTTTCAGGACCCTGATAGATTTCCAACCTTTGATCGTGTGGTGCAGTTGCAAGTCACATCTCTACCTTATATGTATGATATCTTTCATGAACTCCTAGTAAAGTGGCATATGATCCAACTTTTGTATAAATTGTGTTTTGTAATTTAATAATATGGGTTTATTTTAGTAATCTAGAAAAGTCATATTAAATAAATATTGGAATAATAATAATGATAGATACGAATAATTGTCTAATAAAAATGATTAGAAAGGTCTCTAAGATTTTTGTAAGTTGTTAGGCTCATTTAAATATGTAAAGAATTTTAGTAAGATAATAAAAAGAAATAGATTTGAATATTTTACAAAATAGTCACTAAATATTGCATCGTCTAATCAGGTAGATAAATGACCTCCGATAGTAATGAGGTTTTACAGGCTAATAATTAGTAAGTTTATTTTTAGTATATTTTCACGAATTTCAGATAAAGACCTTTAATTTGTGAAAATTACAACTTAGTCCCTAAGTTTGAAAAAGTTTGAAATTGACCCCAATTTGAGTAAGTTGTTAATAAGTTAAGTGTTAAGTCTTAAAAGAGATTAATAAAATGTTATGAAATGATTTTTGAACTTTGAATTTATGTCTCCGATCACCGCATTGTTTTCCGGTAGCGCTCTCCGACCCGGTTCTCTACCAGGCCGGGTAGGGGGTGTTACATTTGTGGTATCAGAGCTAGAGTTTAGTCGATTCTAGGACTAACCAAGCATTCGTTAACGAGTCTATGTCTCATATGCCACTTAGGAGTTGATTAAATATGTATTTTGTGACTTGCAACTTACACGATTTAATTCTTATGTGTGTCTAGACCCAAAATGACTGCTCCTACTATTAGGAAAGAAACAAATGAGCCCGATCATGATTCCTCTTCCACTCGAGGGGAAAATGTGAGGCCAGAACCAAGTACCGAACAAGTGGCTCAGAATGATCCACCTCATCTTCCACCTATGTTGTCGGCTCAACAAGACTATTTGATGTCTATGGCCGACATGATAAAACAAGTAGTGGTGTCTCTTCGACAAGAAGCACCTTCCTCATCTGCTGAAGCTGCTCAGCAGATCTCTCGAGCTCCAATAGATAAGCTAAAACGTTATCAAGTTTATACATTTACTGGCCAAGATCTGGATAATCCTGAAATCGCAGAATATTGGCTAGAAAATACTTTGAAAGTAATCAACAAGCAACTAAAGTGCCCCGAGGAGCATAAGTTGGAGTGTGCCTTAGCCCTGATTGCAGATGAAGCACAAAGCTGGTGGCACACTGTAACTCTCACTGTACCCGAACATAAAGTAACCTGGGAATTTTTCCTCCAGGAATTTCGTAAAAAGTATATTAGTGAGCATTACCTCGCTGAAAGACGTAAAAAGTTCCTCCATTTGAAGCAAGGGGGAAGGCCAGTGGAGCAGTACATTCATGATTTCTGCAAGTACGCTAGATATGGTACTGATATCATCCACACTGAAAAAGAAAAATGTAGAATGTTCATAGATGGCCTCTGCGATGAATTACGTCCTCTTTTTGTTGCTCTGGAAATCGAGGATTTTCAAATTCTGGTGAATCGAGCCATTGCAACTGAAGCTTCTCAAAGAGCCTCGGAAAGAAGGAAGGGAAACCAAGTTCGGCCTGATAAAAGATTCCGAGAAGATTCTAAACCTCCTCTATCTCAAAAAAGAGGAAGACAGTGGGACCAAAGGTCATCTGCCAATCAACAGCTACCTAACTCTAATTATGTCTCTCAATTTCCATCTGGTGGGACCACTGTTACGCGTACGACCTCAATAAACAGTACAGGAGGCTCTGCCAAAAGTTCTCAGATCCCTCTGTGTAATTTTTGTCAAAAGAGACATTTGGGACAGTGCCGTAAACAGTCAGGTTCTTGTTACCTGTGCGGAGAATCTGGTCATTTCATCCGACAATGCCCCCAAAATCCACAAGCCCCTACCTCTATAGCCTCTCATAACGTTCCAGTAAAAGGGAGGGGATTAAATCAAGCACCGTCTGGTTCTTCCGGAAGGCCCCATAACAATAATGCTCCTTCAGGAAGCCGAAATCCAAAGACCTCAGCCCAGATGTACCACGTTCGAGGCCGCGAACAAGAAGACGACCCTGATGTTGTTGCAGGTATGGTGGAGTTAGGTTCTGAATTTGTTTATGCTTTGATAGATCCAGGCTCCACGCATTCCTTTATTAGTGAACTTTTGATTGAAAAATATGCCTTAAAATATGATCATGTTGCTTCCGAAATACTTGTGTCAAACCCATTAGGAGATAGTGTAGCAATCCAAAAGATCTGTAAATCTTGTCCCCTAAAAATCCAAGGAATTCCTTTTCCGGCCAATTTGATGGTCTTACCCTTTAATGAGTTCGACCTTATCCTTGGCCTAGATTGGCTAGCTGAACATCAAGCATGGGTAGATTGTTCTAAAAAGAAATTATATCTTCGTGGACTAGGTAGAGAAAGCATCACCTTAATGAAATCTAAATGTCAGAGTAGTCTTATGTGTGCCTTAGAATCTACGAAGGAACTAAAGCCTGAAGATATACCTATAATAAGAGATTTTCCTGACGTATTCCCTGAAGAACTTCCGGGACTTCCTCCTGTACGTGAAGTTGAGTTTGGGATAGAAGTTCAACCTGGAACTACTCCAATTTCTATCGCTCCATACAGAATGGCTCCAATGGAGTTAAAGGAATTGAAGGCCCAAATCCAAGACCTTGAAAGTAAGGGGTTTATTCGACCGAGTTCCTCACCCTAGGGAGCACCGGTTTTGTTTGTGAAAAAGAAAGATGGATCGATGCGCTTATGCATCGACTATCGACAACTGAATAAAGTAACAATAAAAAATAAGTACCCACTTCCTAGAATAGACGACCTATTTGATCAACTAAAGGGTGCTTCTGTCTTTTCTAAGATAGACCTCCGATCTGGTTACTATCAAATGCTCGTGAAAGAACCAGATGTTTCAAAAACAGCCTTCCGAACCAGATATGGTCATTACGAATTCTTGGTGATGCCTTTTGGGCTCACTAATGCTCCTGCAGCCTTCATGGATTTGATGAACCGAATATTTCGACCTTATCTTGATAAATTTGTCGTTGTCTTCATAGACGACATTTTGATCTATTCGAAAGATTCTGTTACTCACGAAGAACATCTTCGGATTGTACTCCAAACCCTCCGTGAAAAACAACTCTATGCCAAATTTAGCAAATGCGAGTTTTGGCTGACCGAAGTATCTTTTCTCGGTCATATGATATCTTCCGCGGGAATTCAAGTGGACCCAAAGAAGATTCAAGCCATTCTCGAATGGATACCCCCGAAGAACGTAGGAGAAATTCGTAGTTTCCTGGGCCTTGCAGGATACTACCGAAGGTTCGTTAAGGGGTTCTCCTTGATTGCTTCACCCCTAACGAAGCTTCTCCGAAAAGACGTTCCTTTCAGGTGGACAGTGGACCAACAACGGAGTTTTGATCAACTTAAACAAGTCCTCACCCACGCTCCTGTTCTAGTGCAGCCGGAGTCAGGAAAAGATTTCACAGTATACAGCGATGCATCCCATCAAGGACTGGGCTGTGTCTTGATGCAAGAAGGTAAAGTTATAGCCTATGCCTCACGTCAACTCAAACCGCATGAACTTAATTATCCAACTCATGACCTTGAGCTAGCTGCGGTTGTGTTCGCACTAAAGATCTGGCGACATTACCTCTATGGTGAAAAGTGTTATCTTTTTACTGACCACAAAAGCCTGAAATACCTTTTGACCCAAAAAGAATTAAACCTTCGTCAGCGTCGTTGGATGGAGCTTTTAAAAGATTATGATTTGGTAATTGATTACCATCCCGGTAAAGCAAATGTGGTGGCGGACGCTCTTAGCCGGAAGCCCACTTCTTCTCCTAGATGTTTAAATGCTCACTTTCGACTCATGAAGCGTGGCAAGTTATTAGCCGAGCTCAGGGTACAATCGACCATTGTGTCCCTGATTAAAGCACTTCAAGAAGATGATGAGGAGTTGCAACCTATTTTAGCCCGAATCAAGGATGAACCAGACCCTGATTTTGCCATAAATTCTGACGGCTTGTTATGCTTTCGTAATCGTATATGTGTTCCAAACAATGATGATCTTCGGAACCAGATCCTGCGTGAAGCACATGCTAGCCTTTTTTCTATTCACCCCGGAGCTGTTAAGATGTACAAGGATCTAAAAGAGATCTACTGGTGGTCCGGTATGAAAAGTAAAATCACAGATTTCGTAGCAAGGTGTTTGACTTGTCAACGAGTTAAAGCTGAACATAAAGTACCGACGGGACTCCTTCAACCCATTGAGCTGCCACAGTGGAAGTGGGAACGTATCACTATGGACTTTGTAAGCGGATTACCTCCGACTCCAAAGAAAAACAACGCAATCTGGGTCATCGTAGATCGATTTACCAAGTCAGCTCACTTTCTTCCTGTAAGAATGGACTTCAGTTTATCCAAGCTAGCAGAGTTGTATATCAACGAAGTCATACGCTTGCACGGAGTTCCAACATCAATAATTTCTGATCGAGACCCACGGTTTGCATCCCGATTTTGGAGAACCTTACAGGAGGCATTGGGAACTAGAGTACATCTCAGTACTGCATTCCATCCTCAAACCGATGGCCAATCTGAAAGGGTTATTCAGGTAACCTCGTTATTGTCTTTCTTTAAACATAAGCTAGGTATCCTATATCAATTACGATCTTCCTTGTAGATTCTGGAAGATATGCTCCGAGCCTGCATTATTGATTTTGGGAAAAATTGGGAGAAATCCCTACCCTTAGTGGAATTTTCCTACAACAATAGCTATCAGTCATCTATTCAGATGGCTCCTTTTGAAGCATTGTATGGCAGAAAATGTAGAACTCCTCTGTGTTGGTCCGAACTTGGTGAAAACAAGGTGTTGGGACCACAACTGCTCAGAGAAACAGAAGAGAAAGTTCAAATCATCCACTCTCGATTAAAACAAGCTTTTGATAGACAGAAAGCTTACGCTGATCTGAAACGAAGAGACATTCAGCATAATGTGGGAGACAAAGTCTTTCTTAAAGTCTCTCCATGGAAGAAAGTATTTCGGTTTGGAAAGAGGGGAAAGCTCAGTCCTCGCTTCATTGGACCTTTTGAAATTACTGAAAGAATTGGCCCAGTGACTTATCGACTTGCACTTCCTAGCGAGTTCGATAAAATCCACAATGTCTTCCACGTGTCAATGCTCAGAAAGTATAGATCCGATCCATCTCATATCTTAGAGCCGGAAGAATTAGAGCTAAATCCTGACTTGTCTTACGAAGAGGAACCAATTCAGATTCTGGATAGAGAAATCAAAAGACTCAGAAACAAAAATGTTGCATTGGTTAAAGTCTTGTGGAGAAATCACAAGAGGGAAGAGGCAACATGGGAACCTGAGGACACGATAAAAAAGCAATATCCTCATCTATTTGATTCAGGTAAAAATTCGAGGACGAATTTTCTTAAGGGGGGGTGAGTTGTCACATCCCAAAAACCGGTCTAGTCGAAATTAAGATCTGGTGACCGAGTATTTTAAAACGATTGTATAATTTATTCGATCTTATTTTGAGTATTCGAATTAATTTATGATAATTATTATTATTATTATAAATTAATTAAATAAAATAAACCCACTACACCCACTACACCCACTACAACCACTACAACCACTGCAACCACTAAAATACCACTAATAAATGGATATACCACTAATAGAGATAAATGAATAAAAAAAAGAAAAGGGGTGGGGGTGTTTGACGGCAACATTAGTATAAATAGGGGTGGGTTTTCATGAAGAATGCACAGCAAAAAAATTAAGGATTATAAGGAGAGAAAGCAAGAAATGATTCAGTGTTCGATTGGTGATTCGATAAATTTGATATAATAATATCGAATTTCTGTCGACGTCGGGGTAAGCTCAAATCTCTAGTTAGTTTAAGTTTCGGTATCGAGTTTGATTAATATTTTTATATATTCGATACTGTCTTATTATTTTAATTAATTTTTATCGTAGTACACGAGGTCGATTCAGATCAACTTTCAAGCCCAATAAATAAAAATAAAGCACCGGTCTGTCAAGGTGAGTGTAGATGCATTTGTCTCGGGTGACACGGTGTCATTCCGATCTCTGTTTCTTTGTTCTGATATATGAGTATAGTCGTGTCAGGGGTAGGCTCGGTGCCTTCCTATTGCATTAATTATGAATTTATTTGCATTTGGTAAGTACCCTGCATTATTTTGATATACTTAAAAATGATTATAATATGCTATATGTATATGAAAATAATATGAAATATTATCTGATATGGAGCTACGGCTCATCTTGCTATTTGATATGATATGATCTGAAAATCATGGACTATGTGAAATTATGTGTATTTATGGACGTTGGATACAATTGGCATGCCATAGGAATATTCGAGCTCACTATGTAAGGGAGGACTACGGTCCAGGGCTACGGCCTATATGTGGGAGATAAAAGGATGGAAGTGTAAGGGATACATGGAGCTACGGCTCAGGGCTACGGCTCAATTATGATACATGATATGGTGTACAGGGAATCCGCGTATCCAATGGTACCAATATAATATGTGTTCGATATGTTATACTATGACATGTTTATGATAAGATATATGATTATATTATATTATGTCAGTAATATGGATATCTGATCATGTTATGCTTATACTGTTATAGAAGCATGCAAATAAGTTAGATTAATTTATATTTAATCATGACACTCATATTATTGTTAATTCACTATCATGACTACCTCACTGGGCTATGTAAGCCTAATATACGTGTCTCATGCATTTTCAGGACCCTGATAGATTTCCAACCTTTGATCGTGTGGTGCAGTTGCAAGTCACATCTCTACCTTATATGTATGATATCTTTCATGAACTCCTAGTAAAGTGGCATATGATCCAACTTTTGTATAAATTGTGTTTTGTAATTTAATAATATGGGTTTATTTTAGTAATCTAGAAAAGTCATATTAAATAAATATTGGAATAATAATAATGATAGATACGAATAATTGTCTAATAAAAATGATTAGAAAGGTCTCTAAGATTTTTGTAAGTTGTTAGGCTCATTTAAATATGTAAAGAATTTTAGTAAGATAATAAAAAGAAATAGATTTGAATATTTTACAAAATAGTCACTAAATATTGCATCGTCTAATCAGGTAGATAAATGACCTCCGATAGTAATGAGGTTTTACAGGCTAATAATTAGTAAGTTTATTTTTAGTATATTTTCACGAATTTCAGATAAAGACCTTTAATTTGTGAAAATTACAACTTAGTCCCTAAGTTTGAAAAAGTTTGAAATTGACCCCAATTTGAGTAAGTTGTTAATAAGTTAAGTGTTAAGTCTTAAAAGAGATTAATAAAATGTTATGAAATGATTTTTGAACTTTGAATTTATGTCTCCGATCACCGCATTGTTTTCCGGTAGCGCTCTCCGACCCGGTTCTCTACCAGGCCGGGTAGGGGGTGTTACAGATACACAATTTTTATGGTGTTAGTTTATAGTTTAGAGGTTTATGTTGTTGGGTTTAGAATTTGAGATTTATATTTTAGGGTTTAAGACTTATCTATAGGGTTTATGTTTTAAGATTTAGGTTTAGGAATTTAGATTTTAAATTTAAAAAATTAAAAAAAAAATTAGTATATTATATGTTCGAGTAGCTCGCGAGCTTTTCGAGTCGGGTATCGAGTAGCTCGACTCGGCTGGTTAAGAACTCGAGCCGAGTCCAATCGAGTCGAATGTTAACCGATATTTGACCGAGTCGAGCTCGAGTATCTCGCGATCTGTCTCATCTCATTTACGTCCCTAGTTATCACTATGTTATGGTAGTTAGAAAGGGATAAAATTCGTCTGCCCCTTTTCGGTGCCCCTACATATGCCCCAACACTAAAAAACACTACAAAATTAAATTCTAAGCCCTAACCCTAAATTCTAAATCCTAAACCCTATACCCTAAAAAATACACCCTACCCTAAATTCCCTAAACTCTAACCATAACCCCTAACCTAAAACCCTAAACCCTAAACCTTAAAGTTAATTTTGAGCATGGGGGCATATGTAGGGGCACCGAAAAGGGGTAGAGGATTTCCATCCGTTAGAAAGCTAACAGTATAAGGTTAGTTAGTAAGTTAATGATATATGTATTTCACTTTCCATAACAGTTCGTTTTTTTATAGGATTCCCTTGTAATTAAAACCAAGATCAAACTTTATCCTTGCAAATCAAGCTACTGTCGATTCTTTTGTAAGAATTCGACAGCGTACAATCGAATATCCAATTTCATGTCAACGTCAATGGTTTAGATCCATAAACTCCCTTATTTGATTTTACAGCCACCTAGGCTATTTCCCTTTATCTTTATTCCCTTTGCCTGCTACTATTTCCAGTCCTAATCTGTTTCGGTTTCTGCTCTTGTACCAACCAGTTTCCGATGAAGTGATTTGATGCCACATCTGTCTGCTCAAACAATGTTTCCCGAACCAGATATCGAAAGATTTTGATGTGTTCGAATCCCATATGTTCATTGAATTCGTTCATTTTCACTCTTTGGTTTTAACCAGAGTTGTAAAAATACATGACACCAAGTGTGGGCTGCATGATTCCACAACACCTAACACAATGATTCTACCTACAGATTATGCATGCTTTTATTGGATTTTTACAGCTTCATTGGGTTTAAGTTTAACCACCAACTATGTGATGGTTTGGTTTTAAAAACAGTTGAACTTTTAGCTTCAATTTTTTTTTTTATGGAATTAAGAGTTAGGTTTCCTAAAAGCATTCTTAGACGTGGAAAATCTTCTGCTATATTTTTCTCGTAGTGAAAAGCGAGGGCCAACACCTTTCCACTCCGTTCATTGATTTTATTTTTGTGGAATAAATTATGGTGCTTTGCTGGGGCAGGTCAATAATATTAATCGATTCAATTCGTCAGATTTTGAATCGAGTATTGTAAAATTCTATTACGAGGGCAAACCTTTCAATCTAGTTTACTCCGGATGAAAATCGTTTGCTCCCTTAGCATGCCTTTAGTTATGCCCCACACTAAAATTAGTGATTAGGGTTTAGAATTTAAGGTATAGAGTATAGGGAATTTAAGATAGGGTATATGTTTTTTTAAGTGTTTTTTTTAAAAGGAGCATGCTTATGGGCATAGGATTTTTGTTCATTTACTCCATTCACAAAGTTCAAACTTTTGACTTTGCTTAAGAGGAACAAAAATCCTCTACATTTTTCAGTGACCTTCTCTTTACACAACACTAAAAGAAAATTAAATTCTAAGCCTTAAACCCTAAAAAATATACCTTATCCCAATTCTCTAAACTCTAATTCTAAACACTAACTCTAAATTATAAATCTTAACCATAAACTATAAACCTTATTTTTTAATGTGAGGGCATAAATATGGACACACAAAAAAGACAGAAGATTTATATTCACTTAAGAGGCCTGACACCATTTCTCACTAGACCAACTGGTAGTTGGTTCAAACAACACATTCGGGCAGTTGGTTCGATAATATACACTCTTTGACATAATCGATTAAGTGTTCATTAATATTTTAATAAATATCAAGATTCGAATCTTATCAATAATTGAATTAATACAAGGGAAAAATTAAATTAAGAATGATGAAAGCAAGACTTCATTTTCACTAATATAATTTGTTAATGGAAAAAGATATGATCTTGATTACAATGGTAAGATCCTGCCTGAAGCTTGAGACGGAACAAAATCAGAAAAATGATTTGATGACATTGACATTTTGAAGGCTCTTTAGCAACACAAAACCCCCATGGTCATAAGGCCATGCATTCATACAAATAATTAAAGATTCATTCTCAAAGTTGGAAACTTTCTCTTTTTTTGTTGTTGTTGATGATGATGATGATGATTTCAGATGGTCACATGGGATGGGAGGGAATAATTTTGATTGGGGGAGAGTGTGGATGCCTTGATGCTTAAGCAAAATCCTTTTAGGTCCAACGTCCATTTTATCCACTAATCTAAAGTGATTAGTGGGGTGGGGTCTCATTTTTTTATGTTCTTAGCCGACACAATGTTTTTAATCCCTATGATACGATAAGATTCTCTCACATATACATATCTTCCAATATTACTTTTTAACTTGTTGTTGACTCCATGTATTATGTATATATATCAAAAAAAAAAATATTAGTATACCACTTATAATTGGTCTAGCATAATGAAATGTTAAGTAATGTAAGATATTCGAATCTTGACATTATCAATTGAATAAATTAGGCTGAAAAAATCGTTTTCATAATGAACTTTTATAGTACCCTATCTAGATTAGTCGATTAATAGAATATTAGTGATTATACTTTATCTCATAAGTTTTGTATTGCTTTCAAATTAATAACATAATTAATATAGGTGGTTTTGGACATGAACAATAGGAGTGACGACACATGTCCCTCGTAAAAAGAGAGACCTAAAATGAGTTAAGTCAAATGCTTACGAGGGTAAAACACGAATAGAAATCTTCTACTCCTTTTCGGTGTCCCTATTTATTTTATTGTAGTAAAAATTAGATTTAGGGTTTAGGATTTAAGGTATGGATTTTGGGATTTTGGGGCAGAGTGTTTTCAAAGGTGTATGGTGTAGAGTTTAGGATTTAAAATTTAGGGTTACGACTTGAAATTTAATTTTTTTAATATTTTTTAGTGTTGAGCATAGAAAGGGGCACCGAAAAGGGGTAGAACATTTTTATAAGGTAAAACGCACACAAAAAAAACAAAATGTTCTTGTATTTCATAGATTTTGAGTCTTCTTATACTCATTTTTTATTCAAAAACCAGCATACAACACACACTAAAATAAAATTTTTCGTTTTGATAAATTATACAATACCCTAAATCCTTAAACCACGCCTATAACCAATAAACTTTTCTTATACCTTATCTCATAAGATCCGTGTAGCTTGTTTTTAAATGTGTTCTTTGAGACCATTTTGTGGTGTATTTTAATTTGTATTGGGAAGTAATTTTCAAAGGTAGAAAGGGTGAAATTAAGAAATAATAGTGTTGTATTGAGAGTGAGGGGGACAAAGGGGACCTATCTTAATCATTTCTTATGAACCCTAATCACCCTTTTCCGGTTACTACTTTAATGTTCATATGCACACATATCATATATCCAAGCATGGGAGCAAGTGAGGTGATGGTCCATCTTTGATATAATGCCATGATGAGTTTGACTTATCATCATACAAATTTTCAACTATTTAGTGCATTTAAATACATCTTTCAGAAGAAATTAGTATTATTTAATAAATAAATATTTTTTATCTTTCAGGTTCATTTTATAATTCACATTTGAAGTCTGTGTTTATTTTCTTTTCAAGAAATATCATTTTTAAATTCGAATTTGAGTCTCTTCTTGAAAATGTAATATATTTTGTCGATGCATTCTTCACTTCTTAAAAGTACTTTTTAATATAAAAATTTGGGTAAACTACACTGGCAGTCACCCAACTATCGTTTTATTCCTATTTTGATCACCGAACTATTTTTTTTTGGCAAAAACGTCACTAACGTTTACTTTTGCTCCTAATTTGGTCACCCTCCGTTAAATAATTAACGAATATGCTGAGTTGGAATTAACGGCTATATTTTAAAAATTCCACGTTATTTTTTTTCCATGTCAGCACACACACGTGAATTCTCATTCACGGTCGTCTCTCTCCATGCTTCCTCCAACACTGTCCCTGGTAAAACCAAAACCCCACCTTCATCGGCTATCAACACGTGACTGGAGTGGTCAAAACGTTACTGTTAGTTTCACTTCCCGCCATTCTTCTTCACCAGCGACGATGCCGATTCTGAGATCCCGCGACATCCCTCCGGCCCCGCCTAAGCCTCCAAAAGCCCGGTCCAACGTTGACCCACCCGCCACTCCCACTCAAGCCCGCGAACAGCCACTGCCAGCCGCTCGTCTTTCATCTCCGCATTCGCTCCCTCCCTCCCCTAAAACCGCCGGTTCAGTCTCTGGTTCTGCACCCTCCTCACTTCGGTGGAGCCTTCGTCTTTCTTCGAAAGGTTCCTCAAATGCCGGCGATCAGGTTGGTCTTCCCGAGGCGGAGAAATGCATCAAAAGTCGAAACGGGGACGTTTCGAAGAAGCGGAAGTTGAGTGTGGATGTTGGTGGTGATTTTGAGAGCGGCGGGAGTAGAGTATTGAGTTTGCGGTCGAGGGAAAAGGTTATTAAGAGGAGTCCATTGGGTGACGGCGACGCCGACGGCGGCGGCGGATGCGATGAAGTGGTTGAAAGTAACAAGAAAGGCAAAAGCGTAGTTGAGAGCGAGTATATTGAAAAATCGGAAAGGAACAATGAGAAAGAAAGTGTGGACAGAAAAAGGAGATTTAGTAGAGAAGAAAAAGGAAAGGGGAAATTGGTTGTCAAAACTGATTTGGAATCTAAAGATGAGAATTTAGTCGGCGGTTCAGTTCCCGACGTTGAACTTCCGGCGGAGGAAGTGAAATCGCCAGATGAACAGCCAAGTAAAAGGAGTAATGGGAGAACTAATGGGGGGAGAATGGAGCGATTTCGAGATACGGCTAGGCGAAATGCTTTTCGATTTGCGTATTTCAACGCCCAGGAGGAGGAGGACGAAGAAGATAATAACAATTTATCAATAGCCGATGAAGGTGGGGTTTTGGTTTTACCAAGGACAGTGTTGGAGGAAGCATGGAGAGAGACGACCGTGAAGGAGAATTCACGTGTGTGTGCTGACATGGAAAAAAAAATAACGTGGAATTTTTAAAATATAGCCGTTAATTCCAACTCAGCATATCCGTTAATTATTTAACGGAGGGTGACCAAATTAGGAGCAAAAGTAAACGTTAGTGACGTTTTTGCCAAAAAAAATAGTTCGGTGATCAAAATAGGAATAAAACGATAGTTGGGTGACTGCCAGTGTAGTTTACCCTAAAAATTTATATATAAACACTACAATTAGATTGGACTCGTTCAAAGGTCAGATAACCCATTTAGCCTGGACAAAATTTGAACAAAACAATTATCCTTAAACCCAACCAAAGCACTATTTAAATAATAAAAATATTTTTAATTTAAATTTTACAAAATATATTTAGTTTTTTTTGTCAAGAAATTTTCCTTATAAAAATGTGTTTTTTACAAGAAATTAGAAGGGACGTATGGAGTGGTGAAGGGCCACAAATCCATCACAATTGTTTATTGGAGGAAGCAAAAGATTATGTGTAGGAAGAAAGAAGAAAAGACATCTCTTACATTACAATAAATTTTTATAAGATACTGAAAACATAGGGGACCAATTTGTCAAAAAGAAAAACATAGGGGCCCCTCTCCTACCCTTATTGTCTTTCTACTACAATAAAAACAACAAGCATGCCCAACACCAAATATCATGCTCTGTTCTTCTCTCTCACTATGCAAACGTTATCACACTCACGTTTTCATACTTATAATACATATAAAGGAGTTATAGTTGATGTTAACATTTATAATTCTATACACCGTCCATTAATTTTATAGTGATATGTCATAAATAAATTCATTTAATTTATATATCAAAAAAATTCATTTAATTTAATTTTCAATTACATAACATCATTTGTTTTTGTTAGAGTGTCTAAAATTACAACATTGTCCATACTAAATATTGAATCATAAATAAATCATACATGTAGGGACGGTGCGGGTTTTTGGCCGCCCCGACCTCGACCCGAAATTTAAACCATCCTCCCAGCTCCTATCCGCTTCGATTTTAATATATTGTACATTGCTCTGACCCGCCCCAAAATAATAAAAAGTATAAATCGACTCCAACCCGACTTTGATATTTTAATAAAAATCTCGACTAAACCTGATTCGCCCTAAAAAATTAATAAAATATTAAATATAGTATATAAAAATATAATAAATATATATAAATATATTGGGTCGGATAACTTTCACCTTAAAACACACGAACCCGCCCCGTCCACTTTATTTTTTCATAACCCGACCCGCCCGAACCCAATTTTTTAATTAAAAAACCGTCCCTATCAGGTCGGATCGGGACCCGTCGGGGACGAGTTATTTTGCCATCCCAATGTAGGGATGGCTATTTGACCTATACCTGATGGGTTCCGACCTGACCCGACTCTATCTTATAGGGTCGAATTTTTTAAAGAAAATTTTGGGTTCGTGTCTGATTTTTTAGGATAAGGTCGGGTCGAGTCGGGTTTGAGTTTATGGTGAAAAATACCATACCCTACCCTCCCCAAAATAATAGTTTAATTTTATTCTAAATATTTAGGTATAATTGTTACATGGACCCTCTCTTTCTATATATATTTTAATTATCTCATTATTTTATCTAATAAAAATAGAATAATTATTATAATACTTTCTCTTTATTTATATTTTTTTCAATTAACTCTCTATTTTATCGAATAATAATAAAAATGGTATTTTTTATTTATGTCAGGTTGGGTTGAATTCAAATTTACTCTAGAATTTGAGTTTGGGCTCGAGTCAGATGAAACATCACAAAATATCAAATTTTGTGTGGATCGATAAAAACTCAACCCATGTGCGTCCCTACATACATGTTGTATTTTTTTGACATAGTGAAGTTCTTCGCCCTCATTTTTTTTTAATTATTTTAGTTTTCAATTTTTTACCTCTTTTGGTTTTCAATTTTTTTTATTAAATTGAACCAACCGAAAAAAAAAAACTCAAACCTGTGAACATCAATTTTGTATGTTTACCAATGATGATGTTATTGTTTTACTCATTTTGCAGAAAAAAATTAAAAATTATAAAAATATATTTGAATTATTAAAATTGTAAAAAAAAGAGAAAATTAAAAAAAAAAAACTAGTTGATCTTTTGTCAATTTATTCGACAAAAAAGAAGACTGAGAGTCGAAAAAATTAAAAACTAAAATATTTTTTTAAATAAGGATAAGAAATGTCACCAGACTTTTTTTTGTATTCTCTAATGCACTTCAATGACCTTACTTAAATACTGTAAGACCTTGTAGTTTTTGTTTTAAATATTTGTTCCATTAACAAAATTCATTATTGAACTGGTGTCATACTGATTAAGAGTAAATTTTATTAAGAAATAACTAAAACGCATTTACGTTAAATGATAATTAATATAATTATAAATAGAGTTTCGTCTTCTATATTTGTACATAATCTTTAAATTAATCAACTAAAAATCTTTGCTTAAGAATTCTAATTTGTGTTTAATAAGATTCATATATAAACATTTTACTACACCAGTTAGGATTCTAACTGTTTCTACTTTGCATTTTATTAACCATGAAAGATATGTAGGATTCTTCAGTAGTGGTACTAAAAACTGGGGTAACACTGCATGAAAGAAAAAAAATACATGTACCAAATTGACTACATTCTGTATCAAACTGAGAATCAGATCAAATGAGTAACCCGAAAGATATGTTGTTTTTCCCGAATGAATCACTCGCTATACACTATTCGATAATCAACTATATTTCACTACAAGTGAATGCAGATGGTAGATAATAATCATCTGAGGGGATAAAAAGAAAGAAATTCGTATAAGAATGTTACCGAATCCCGTCAGTACTGACATGTATTGTTATAATCTCCTACAGCTACCCTTCTGTTTCCTCTTCTCCTTCATCTATTGCTTTGTGTCTCTTACGACTAATTAAGTCGTCTTTTCCACGCAGTCTATGCCGACCAAAAGAAGAAGAAAGAAATCAAGAAATAGAAAAAATGATTACTAGACTTCATAGGAAATCATAATTCGAATGGATAATCTTTAACATACCTTTTAATAAATTCCTTCCTTGTTGTAAATGCAATACATTTATTTACCTCTTCAATGCTCATCACCTCATCAAGCTTACATTTTAGTAAATTGGAAGAATCAAGAAACACAGCAGACTCGTCCATCCCAGGAATAAGCGACAAGTCATTAACCTTTTCTTTCAGACATTCCATCAAAACGAAGCCTGAAAGTAATTAAAATTGAAATCATAACTTAAGAATCAAGTTCAACTATACCATTCTAATGAAACAATATACAAAAACCGGCGCTTGATGGAATTGATTCATAACACAGGACAAAGGAACTTCATGTGTTAAGAGCCTAATAGAAAACAGATACGACACGGAAAAAATAGGAAGTTTTAGCATCAAACCTCCTATGTACTCACCAAACCACTAAGATATATCATTCAAAAACAAGGTAGGGAAAAAAAAGCATATATCCAAATGTTGGTTCAAACCATAAACCACCTCAGGCAGAGTACTTATCTATACTAGGGTGTTTTTTCACAGAAACTCAAATTGTATTCGAAACAATTTTCACAGAAACAAAAAGGGGTTGGTAGCATGATAACAAAGAATGTATCGAATTGAGTTTTATCCTATGGTCAGGGACGGAGCCATTAATACAATGGGAGGGGTTGTGCCCCATCCACTAATTTTTTTTGGTACAATAGCAATTTAGGTCCTTTTTAGTTTAAATAATGTCTTTGCCCCTTCCGATTTTTAGATTTAAATACTGAATAGACCCTTGCCCCTCCCAATGTTTGATCCTAGCTCCGTCCCAGCGTAAATTTCCTAAATCCAATATTCTCAAAACATCTTCGGAAAAACACAGAAACAAGACCGACCCATCAAAACAAAACACCAAATCATTGCAAGCATGAAAGCACCCAAAAACGTAAGGAAATAAACAAAAAAATTACCAAGGGCTCGAAGCATCTTCAAATCGAACTTTTTCGCCAATTGGACATGCCCAATCGCACTGGCACGTTTCAAGGCTAGCTTCTTTATGCTAATCAATAAATCCTGCAAATTTGGTTCAATTTGAATTAGATTTTCTCAACTAATTCAAAGATTTAAATTTAGAATGAAAAAAAAACTGAATACAAAAAGATGGCTTACAAGTTCGGATTCGGAGAGTGAACAAAGCCAACTGACATCTTCAATGTTATTATTTCCTAAATCTTCTTCCTTTTCCTTCCCCATGTAAATGCAACTGATAAATTATCTCTGTTTTTCAATGGCAATCTAAAATTTTGGGAAAGCTCCACGGAGGTTTTTGCCCTAAGAACCTCTGTGAAGCTTAAAATAAACAGAATCGAAGAATTCTAGGGTTTATGTAATGTCAAATAGTTTTATCAGTTTGGGCTCAAAGCCCAGTACCATTTTGTTTGGGATTCATATATATTAAGGCTGAGCAACAAAAACAAATTAATTAGAAACGGATCCCGTATCGTATTAATGTTTAATGATTTAGGGTTAATGGTCTAGAAGCCCTTGAGCTTTTGAAAAAAATCAATTAAGTCTCTAAACTTATTTTGCATTCAATTAAGCCATTAAACCAAGAAATTGAATCAATTAAACCCTTGACTATTTTTTCTTTAGATATTACTGGCATATGATACACTACAGTTATATCATGTTGTATTTACAGATTTTTTTTTCAAAAAAATATTGTTTTATATTTCTTTTAACTTTTAAATAATTTTTTAAATAAAATAATTCTTTTGAAAATGTCAAGTGGAAACATTG
Source organism: Hibiscus trionum (assembly GCA_030270665.1). Classification (NCBI taxonomy): domain Eukaryota; kingdom Viridiplantae; phylum Streptophyta; class Magnoliopsida; order Malvales; family Malvaceae; genus Hibiscus; species Hibiscus trionum. The sequence goes on along the minus strand of BSYR01000021.1, from coordinate 1,107,154 downwards.
TGACACAACGCACTGCACCAACAAATCCAAAAAATGTTATGGTTTAATGGTCAAAATTGGTCAAAGGGCTTAATTGATTCATTTTCTTGGTTCAATGGTATAATTGATTCAATTTCCTTGTTCAAGAATTTAATTGGGTGCAAATAAAAATTCAGGGGCTTAATTGATTGTTTTTCAAAAGTTTAAAGGCATTTTACGCTCTTAAGCCGATTTATAATTCTTAAGTTAAAAAAGTAATAACTCGAATTGAATTTATAAATAATTTTAATTATTTTATAATGTAAAAAGTATTTTATAGTTATAATCAATGGACTAGCTTAAATATATTATATATAAATTATTATTTTTTGTTTTTTTAAACAATTTTTATTTAAGGAGAGGGAGAAGAGGAAATCTGCTCCTATTGGGTCTAAAACCCACGAACTAAAAAGAAAAGAGATATTAACTAAGAGCTTTTAACCACTTGCTATAGAGGTTGTTGACTAGTTTTATTTACTTGAAAGAAACAGTTTTTTTAAAAAAATATTGAGGAGAAACTTTAAATTCATCAATAATATTTAAAAGTGGTACATACTGTTTTTTTATCAAAATAAAGCACAAAATCTCAAAACCAAGGGTAATATGAAAAAAATCGAAAATCGAAAATAATCGAATAAAAAATCAGTAGATTATTAATTTTTATTTAAAAAAACGAATTAAACCGAACCATATATACCTTTACTCATATACCCTATGCATTCTGTTTTTGGTAAGTATAACTTGTTAGTATTCTCCGGTAACAACATGAACTATAAGTAATCAAAACTGGGTAGCCATGACAATAAAAAAAATTTGTCCTTTTTTGGTGCACCTATTTATATCACAACACTAAAAAGCACAACAAAATTAAATTCTAAGTTTTAACCCTAAATTTTAAATTTTAAACTCTACACTATATACCTTAAAAATACACCATATCCTAAAATTACAGCAAAAGAAAAAAACTACAGAAAAAGAAGAAGAAAAGGCAAAGAACATCTCCCGACATTCGATTCTGGCTCCGCCCCTGCAAGAGGGCGAGAACCATATCAGCTAGCAACACCAACACAAGTAGTTGCTCGGCCATGGCAAGTAAACAGTATATATTCCTGCTGCAATTTAATACCAAGAACAGTCTTCATCTAGTTTACTACACCAGAAAAACATGAGCATCCATCGATTACCGTATATTTCTCAAGGATCCGAGTACTAAATCCGATGACATAAACCGCCGACGATAACATATACATCCCTCAACATTTACCAATCACTATATAGCAGTGATGTGCCTAAGGTATAGTCAACCACTGGCCTAAGCTCATCCCAGTTGTGTTGTCCCAAGTATTCATCGGAATTCGAGTTAGAAAAGCTTAAGTATGATGGAAATTCTTGATTTGTTCCTGCAAGGAAATGATCATTCCCAAGCTTCCTTTCCATTTCCTTGTCATCTAATTCTGCACTGCTTGTTCTGGAGCTGGTATCAGTTTCAGTAAAAGTATTGGAAAGATTAGTCTTCTTGTTTCTCCAATCTGATGCAACAAGTTTCCTACACGAAACATCCCGTTTAAAGATTCTGCAAAGTGTCCAAACTTCCTGCAAATGATGAAATAAACCAAAATAAACATCTCTGAACAAGGTTTTGAAGTGAGATTAAGCTCGGTTAATTAAGGAAATGGATGCTTAGTTGCTTACAGCTTCTGGCAAGTTGTCCTTCTTGGTATTACTATTAGTAGGAACTTGAGTGGATGGAAGTCGAAATTCATGCATCATCCAATCCGTTTTAGTGCCTTTCCCTGCACTTCCCTTGTAATAAACCAATGATTTCTTGAGGCCTACGCAACCATGGACGGCGTATATCGGCTTGTCGATCCCGGTTGCTTTCCAGAATCCGGACCCTGTAACCCTGTTAGGCCTTATGCTGTTCCTGTATTTTCTCCCTCTCCTGCAAAAGAAGTACCATTCCTTCTCTGCAACACTGTTGAGTTTACTAACTTCTGCAACATATTCCACAGTAATTTAGTTAGCATCAACTGTAAAAAAAAAAAGTTCAGAAACTGTAAAATCAAGAAGAAAGAATCATACTTGGAAGATCCCATGGATCATATTTGTAGATATCAACCTGTTTGATTATGTCAATACTGAATAATTTCTTCTCCACTTTCCTTGTAAGGTAAAAACCAACAAGCTCTTCATCAGTGGGATGAAATCGAAAACCCGGGAGCAGAACATCATCTTGATCATCAATGTTAACTGAAGAGATCATCTTCTCCATTCCTCCACCCTTGTTTTTACCACTTTGAGGTTAATGTAAAGAGACTTTATATTATGTTTTTGTTGGTCAAAGTCATGGTGTTTGATTGGAAATATGAGATTGCTTGCTTCATGTTTGAAGACTTTATAGCTTGATAGAGATTTTGCTGGTTTGTCACCAAAGGAAAAGACAATTAAAATCTTTTTATTTGAAAAATATGTATTGTTTGGTCCTCAAACTGCAAACAAGAGAAAGAAAAGTAAGAGCAAAATTTTTTTTGGGCCCTAATCATGTCTCAATTTATATTTTATGTTAAAAAAAATACTTAAAAATTAAATTAGGAATTTTAACCCTAAATTCCGAATTTTAAACCCTACACCCCATAGGCGGAGTCATTAAGGCCACCCAAATTTTTTTAAAAATCGTATTTTTCTATTTAATTTGTATATGAAACAATTGAAAAATATATAATTGACACGCATTTATAATAAAATGACACCCTTAATAAATAAAATGACACATCTTTATAAATAATCAATCCCTCTTAAATACCGTTCAAATAAATGATATCCCTTAAAAAAGTTTCTGGCTCCGCCCTTGCTACACCCTAAAAAATATACTCTATCCTAAATTTCCTATACCTTAATTTTAAGTTTTAACTCTAAACTTTAAACCCTAAACGTCTAATTTAAACTTTAAACCCTAAACCTCTAATTTTATTGTGGAAGCATAAAGGGAGAAATGAGGCTGAAAATTTCCACCTGAAAAGTCATTAGAACAAATGAACAATTAGTTTGACTAAAAGGTTTTCCATTTCACAATGAAATTTGGTGTTTACTTATTGGTTTCATTACCATTCATTTTATGTTGATTCATGTACTTCATAGTGTTCTAAATGAATCTTTTAAAAGAGTAATATTATATCAATTAAATACTTTCATAAATTTAGTTGTCAATTTAAATATTAGGTGTCAGTTTAAATCTGACATAAAAATTATTTAAAATACATGAGTCTGTATCTTTCTTGTTCTGGTAACTGAACTAATTTTTTTTGAAAAAACTATCACTAATATTACATTTCGTTATTGTTTGATCAACCGGCCGTTAAAAAGAAATGGTGATGCGATGTGGGTTTTTTTTTTAATTTTCACATAATTTTTCTTTCTTTATAATCACCTTAAGACTTTTAAAAAAGTCTTATTTTTTAATTTTCAATTTTAGAAATTGTTTAGAGAAAACAATTTTTTTATTGTTTTTCATTTTCAATATTTTTTCGAAATTCATTTTTAAAAATTTCAACCAAACATGTTTTCTTTACGATTTTTTTCTTTTTCTTCAGACTTATTTTCACATATTTTTATTTTCTAAAAAACTATTTAAATTTTTTTAACCAATCGCATTTTCTAAATTGTATTTCATTTTGTAAGAAAATAAAGAATGATATATATTTTCTGAAACTAAATACAGATTCATAAAATGATACAAATATAAAAGTTATATAACAGATGGAAAAGGTTTATCCTTCCATTTCTTCTTTTTTTTTTTTGAAAATAAGCCACTAGTTTTATTAATGAAAAAATACCTAAAATTACAATAAGGGTTTACAAACTATCATTGTAAACTAAATACATAATTTGGACTTCCTCCTAAAACTAGCCACTTTAGATCAGATATGAACCATACATGAAAAGGTTATAAACCCATCCAAATACTCGATCGAAAATAGATACGAAACCTGACTGCATCGGCAAAACGAACCACAAAAGGGGATGAAGCTATTGATAGACCACTGAGAAAACGCAGATCAGAGCCGAGCACCTGAAAACTCATCACAAGCGCAAACCGCATATCCAAATTCAAACCGAATGTCCATAGCAGGGAAGATCAACATGATTACAAATAATCGCCATCTTGATCAGTCGTGGCGTCGTCAAATCAACCCTCATAGATAACAAAAAATGGAAAACGTGCCAAGAGACAGAAAAACATGCTAAAAAGCAGAAAAACGTACCAAACGGTAGAGAAAAGCGTGTCATAAAGACAGATTTATTGAATTAAAAAGATTAAAAATCAAAAGAACGAAACAAATAAATAAAAGAGGGTGACCGGCGGTCGACAAATAGCCCGAAAGCTATTGCCGCCGCCGGCCTAAGTTCGAACCAAAGAGAAGGAGAGCGGCGGCACTGAGAAAAAAAAAAGTAAAAAACCCTAAGCGTTGTGATAAAAATAAACGTTATCCTTCCCTTTCTTCTAAAAATGGTTTAGAGTTTGGTCCAAAATATACAACAGTGATGGCTTTTTTTTGGAATATAATTGAATTTTAATTTGCATGGCATGCCTTTTCAACGCATGGACTTTATTTAAGGGAGATGAATAAATTAAAAATACTTTGTCGTAAATATTTATATGTATTTTTTGGAATATAATTGAATTTTAATTTGCACGGCATGCTTTTTCAACGCATGGACTTTATTTAAGGGAGATGAATAAATTAAAAATACTTTGTCGTATATATTTATTATTTATTTATATGTATTTTAATATAATTATCTATATTTAATTTATTGACTAATTAATTTAGTTAGTATACTGCAAAAAAAATTACAAAGGACCAACAAAACCCTCTTACTTTTTCTCATGCCAAGAAATAAAGTGTATATTCTTTTTATTACTACTCTATTAATAATTAATGTTTATTTAAAAATAATTACAAATTAAAATGGATAAATATTTTATACATGCGGTGGAAACTGAAAGTTTTCACAAGCGTCTTAGTTTTAGGGTACATGGAGTTAGTTTAGGGTATAGAGTTTAGGGATTTAGGTGTAGGGGTTATAATTTAGGGATAGTTGTTTCAATTTAAGGTTTAGGGTTAGAATTTAGGGATAACTGTTTCAATTTAAGATTTAGGGTTAGAATTTAGGGTTTATATGTTAAAACCTAAATCCTCACCATATTACCCTAAAAATTAAACCCTAACCTATAAACCCTAAATTATAACCTTAAACCTTAAATTGAAACAACTATCTCTAAATTCTAACCCCTAAACCCTATACCCTAAACTAAATCCATATACCCTAAAACTAAGGCGCTTATAAAATTTTTCAATTTTCACCGTCAGTGTATAAGATATTAATCTAATTAAAATTCCCCTTTACATATTTTTATGGGTAAACTACATAAATGGTCCACCGACTATACTCTAATTATCTTTTGCATCCCCTGACTATCAGAAGATACAAATTGATCCCTTAACTAATTGTTACATACAAACTAGTCCCTTTCCGTTAAAAATTTGACGGATATCTTAGTTGGACGTTAACCTGCTGACTGGGTTTAGATTATACTATTTTTTTATTACACTATATTTCCATGTCATTAAAGGTCAATAAAAATAAAATGAAAAATTCATTTAAAACCCTAATCAGTGGACCAAATGCCATAAACTCCTCTTCTTCTAGATTTCATCTTCATATTTCCCAAATGCCACAAAATCCATTCTTTTTTGTGATGTTTTTCTTTCAAATTGTTGTTCCTCAGATTCTTTCTCTCAGTAAGCACTCTTTAAATTTAAAGGAACAAAAAAGAAGAAAAATCATGATGTCCCTGATCCAAATTTTTGTTTTTTTATATGTTCTTCTTTACATTCTTTTAGTCGTCATTATTTTCATCACTTTTTTTGTCACCACCGTCCCTGGCGGCAACCCAGTTCTATATTTGGTCTCTCCACCCAAAACCCACCAAAGTTTCCCTTCCAAGCTGTTGTTTTTATCGCTGCATGATGACGATTCACTCCTCTGAGTTGCTTCCCGAGTCGACTCGCAACTCCCTCTTGGCTCACCCAAAAAGGTTGCGTTTTTATTCCTTACTATTTCGTGGTCTCCTTTTGCTCTACTTCGAGAGTTTTTTTTTAATCGGACCCCTCAAAATCTCTTCAATGTTTACGTCTATGTCGACCCGAGTTAGAAGAAGAAGAAGAAGAAGACAATTTGTGGCATTTGGTCCTCTGATTAGGGCTTTAAAGGGATTTTTTTGTTTTTATTTTTATTGAACATTAATGACATGGAAATATAGTATAACAAAAAAAAATAGTATAATTTAAACCCAGTCAGCAGGTTAACGTCCAGCTAAGGCGTCCGTTAATTTTTTAACGGAATGGGACCCGTTTGTATGTAACGACTAGACAAAGGATCAATTTGTATCTTCTGATAGTCAGGGGACGTAAAAGATAATTGGAGCATAGTTAGGGGATCATTTATGTAGTTTACCCTATTTTTATTTGTCCACCCGTATCATAGAACTAGGATATAGAATATAATTATTCCTTTTCGAGGAGCATCTGTTACACACGATTTTTTTTTTAAATATATTATTAAAGTAGTTTGCAACACTAGCATGCAACATGTTGTCTTTTAAACTTTATAATATATATCACTTGTTTGGTAAATAGAGGTCTGGGCAAAAATCAGAGGTTTGAAGTATAATTAGAGGTTTGACCAGTCAAATTCACTAATATTGTTGTTTGGTGAACATCGGATTGAAAGAGCGGATTGAGGTGAAACTGCTAATTTTAAAAAAGCTCAGGAGCATTTTTGAGATTAGAGGTTTGATATTATAATTGTAAAGACTCTTTTACTCTTACCATGTACCAAAAATCTCAAAATAACATAAATTAAATATTTTATCACCCTATTTATAAGCTAATCTTATTTATTTATTTTTTTCTTTTTATTATCACATATTTATATGTGTATTTAAATTTATTAATTAATTAAATTATATTAAAATAATTATATAAATATTAAATTAATATATAAATCATTCAAATATGTTTAGAAAAGTTATATTAAAAATAATTTTATAGATCTAATTAATATTAATTAGATACAAAATATTGATAACTAATAATTCTATAAAATTACACTATTTAATTTATTGTTGTTTGCTTCTTAAAATTTAAATCTAGTTATATTTCATCTCTAACTTTCCTTATTGCATCCAAAAATTCTGGTGTTGTGTTCTCATACTGCAACATTCAATTTAATTTAGTCACATTATACATAAATATCATTCAATTAGTCAATAAAATATATATATTTTATTTATGAAAAATAATGTAGGTTAGAGTAAAAAAACCTACTTTTCCTTTCAAAATAACCAAAACTACTGCCTGCAACTTTTTTCATTTTTGAGTTAGCCGACGATCGACAATCATCTAGATGTTGGTTGTCGATCGTCGGTGTTCATTATTTCTTTTAGTTGTTATGTTTTTTTAGTTTTTTAATAAAGAATTTCTGCTCTTGTGGTATTTTTTTCTCTGCCTTTGTGGCACTTTTATTTTTATTTTTGTGGTTTCGTTTCATATGTCGTTTTGGCATGATTTCATCATACTTTAGTAGTTGTTTGGCGCTCGCACAGAGATCTTCACAACGCTAGTTTTTTATTATGATTTTGTCAGTAGTCATAAAAAGATAGATCCCCACTCAGTTGATGATTGTTTGCCGATGTAATCAGTCCTCGTAGCGGAACAATCTGCCTAATAGTTTGGCTCGCTCACCACTCCTTTTTTATCCCTTAATGCGTCTCGTTTGGATAAAGATAAAAAAAATTCAGGAAGGCTTCTGAATTTTAACGGTATGCTAATCTCTATGAAAATATTTACTTTTCTTTGTTCTTTTGATTTTTTTGTATGGAATTTTGGTGGATTAGTCCCTATAATATTCATTTTGGATGCGTTGTATTTATAATATCTTCCATTATTTTTTAATAAAATTCAGTTACCATTGTAAAGAAAATAATGTAAAAAAATGTAGGTTCATTAAATAAAAAAAATATTCTCTTCAAATTAATAAATTATTAATTTATCGATTAATTAATACCACTTTAAATTAATAAAACTAGGGTTTTATTTTGATGCACAAGCTGTGTAATTTTTTTTACACAATCCTTTTATAAAATTTAAAATCTAAATCACAAACCCTAGCAACGTAAGCCCCAAACCCTAAGCCCTAAACTCTAAACTCTAAATTTTAACCATAAACCTTAAATTATATACCCTACATACTAAACCCCTAAACCCTAACATAAAACCCTAAACCCTAAACCCTAAAATTAAAGGGCTTGTATAAACTAAAGTTTACACAGCTTGTGCATCAAAGTATTTTCCATAAAACTATGTGGTCATAACATTATTAATTTATAGAAATTTTACTGTATTTTTTTTTCTATTCCTACTGGAATCGTATGTGCTTTCGAACGCATACAAATTCACGCAACAAGTCAATTACGATCAAATTCGGCCTCGTTTATTCTTTTTTAATATTATAAAAATTAATTAAATAATAAGAAGATAATACATGAACTTAACTGCAATAACTTTACACATTTTATGATTTGACATGTAAAAAATTGACAATCAGATTCATCCAAAGCGAATCAGATAATTTTCTGCCAGAAAAATCCAGGGCAGCCACCTGGGAAGAAAATATATTTTATTGATATAAATTTTTGAGAAAATGTAAAACAAAAAGCTCCTGCCAACTTTAGATAGCAACACAGTCATACTCCATATATTATAACTCAATTTTTTCACTTGAAAGAAATTTTGTTGGAAATGGGAGTAACTTATAACCTATTTTGGTATACATTTTACATGGGAAGACTCAAGTTTTTTATTAAGAAACCTGTGCTTCTTGAATTTTTGTACTTCTTCTGTGTGTTAAGTTAGGGCTCGAGTACTCGATACCGCCATCAGATGTTGGAATGTTGGATGATACAGAGGACTCTGGAACTGAGCTTGTTGGATTTATAGGACTCTGATTCTTGAAAGTTTGGAAAGCCAGTGGCGATTGTTGCCTGGGGCCATCAGGAGTTTGATGGCCTTGAGCCTCTTCAGCGAGTCGCTTTAGAAGATTCATGACGGTTGGAAGAAACCTCGATGAGATAGAGATTAGCCCGGTCAGCTGATAAGAAGGCAAATGAAGAAACTGGATCAGATTGAAACATGGTTATTCTAATTTAGGCAAGGCAACTAGAAAATAGTTCCTGATAATCTTCAGTCTCACTGGCCAAAGAACGGTAAAACTTTCCAACGGGGAAAAAAATAAACTTTGAGGACATGAATCAACGGTAAATTTGATGAGTGTATTCCAATCCGAAAATGCCAAGTGCAAATTCAACTTTGACACGGTAAACCACAAGTAAAAAAATCAAGAACAGTAGGCAAAGGTAGAGAGCAGTTTCTCTTTCATACTCACAGTGCCATGTTGAAACTGCCCTGGGATATCCATCTGGACCCACATGGCTTTGGAGAGTAAATATGCAACAAATAGAACCATGAGATAGAGAGGATTCCTGTTTTGGAGAAGCATTATGAGCATAATGATAAACATGATAGTAGAAAGTAAACCATGAAGGAAAACCCATGCTAGTATTTTTGAACTGTGTTGGGCATCAGATTTTAGATATATCAATGCTAAACCTATGACCCGGGCCGGTAGGTTCACCCACTGCCTTTGCGGATGGTGATCCCCCAGGACTAGGGTTCTAAACCCAGCTCCTGTTAAAAAACAGAACTAAAATAGGAGGGGATAAGAAGAGATGAACTATGGACTATAGATTAGATTAAGTTACCTTAAAAGGAGCATAAATTCATTAAATCCAAGGACAACCATTGCCAGAATTGCCCATGGGGGAGGTAACCAGTTGTTACTTTGCTTGTAAGCCTCCTAAGAAAAGAAGCAAAATCATTAGAGAGAGTGCCTAAAGAATGTCCTCATTGATATGTCATCTTCCTCCACAAGTAGCATGAGTAGCAACCAACCGAGCCTTAGATAACATACCTGTGCTGAAATAGCTTGAGTAACTGTATACTCGGTCTCTGCTTTAAACTGTCTCCACAATGACTTGCATTGAACTGGTGTAATCAGGATATTTTTTGGAGAAACCTGATGCATAAGTGACTTTTAAATTAGTAACTTCAGTTCGATAAGTAACATATTATATTAGGGATAATATCACATTTGGCACCTGTACTTTAACAAAATGTCTAATATGGTGCCTATACTTTGTCAAAATGTCCAATACGGTAACAAAACTATCATTATGTGTATTATTATGGTACTTGGGTTAAAACCATTAGTAAATGCCATACTTGAACTATTATTTCCTATCTTATTATAGTACATGGGTTAATATTGTCAAGTGCCAAATCAGTAAAAGAAAACTCACATGTACTATAATAATACACATAATGATAGCTCAAGTACCACATCGGATATTTTATCAAAGTACAACTGTACAAGTACCACATTAGACATTTTATCAAAGTACAAGTATCACATTAGACATTTTAAACGTACAAGTAGCATGTTAGACATTTTGTCAAAGTAAAAGTGCCGCATTAGACATTTTAAAAGTACATGTACTATATAGACATTTTGTCAAAGTACAAGTACCAAATGTGACATTATCCCATTATATTATAAAAGTAACCAATCAAACCATTACCTCCTCCCAGGAACTAGAGGCAAGAGGGTCTGAAGATGTTATACTTCTGTCTACTGAAGATGCAGCAGTCATGGTTCCTTCCATAAGGGATGAAAACAGTGTGTTTTCGATTTCATCCGGTTTCTCATCCAAACGTATGGCAGCCATCACGGATAACAACCTCAGAGACTGCATATGTAACAATAGTAAAAAAGTCTCAGATTGCCAATGCAGCATGCAAAATGATGATAGACTGAAAGTAGCAATCATGAAATAATCCAGAAAAATACCGCAGCACGAGCATCCTTAGTAATTGTCTTAATGTCTTCTTTTCCAGTCCAAACTCTTGGCATTGAATCATTGTCATGACTGAAGAGAGTTGAGAACCTGAAACATGCAATAAAGCCATAAATACAACAGATTATTCTAATCAATACTAGCAATAATAAGCAACATGAAAATTAAGGTTCTCCTACCTATCCTTCATGCGAATCAGAACATTTCCAGCTTCTTCTCTTGCTTTCTTCTCCACCAAATTTCTCGCATAATCCCTCAAATCTTGCAGCATTTTCTCAACTGTCGATTGGTCTAACTCAAAATCAGAAATGGCAGCTGAAAACTCTGATACAGCAATCTCAGTCTCACGTGTAAGAAGCTTTCTTATTGAAGCCCAGGTGTCTCTTCCAGCAGCATCAAATAGAGACTCCACTGGTTCAGATAGTGATTTACTAAGTTGTTTCTGAATAACAATAAAATGTCAACATTTTGCTTATTCAATAAAACAATGCTGAACAGTAGATGGAATACCGGTCAATGAAAATTGGTCATAGAACATTGAAATGATAAGTAAAATGACTAATTACGTTTTTACTTCAAAATATTAGGGAGTTTTTTTCTTTTAGTCCTAAATGTTTGAAATTTGCTATCTCAGTCCTCAATGTTATCAAATCATAACACTATCAGTTTTAATATTAAATGTCAAACGGTTTGATAACCAAGAGCTAACATGCATTAACTGTGAACATGTAGACATGAAAAAGAAAAAAAAAATGAATGGTCAAAGTCCAAAGAGAGAAATAAAATACCATTATTTGTCACCAATGTGCCATTAATGCCAAGTCAGTTTCTGTTGCTTTTCTTATGGAAATTAACTTTAGGACTAACAGTGTTGAAAATTGATAACACTTAGGACTAAGATAGCAATGTTTAAAAGTTCAGGATTGAAAGTGAAAATTTCACAAACATTTGATACTAGAGTCTAGAATAGTAATTAAACCTAAATATAATCACCTCATAGCTAACCATCAATTCAGACAATTTTGCATCTCGTACAGATAATGTGTGGGCATCAATATCACGGCAAAGTTTTTCCTTTACTTTAGAAGCATCCTAATTAGCCTGTCTGATGGCAGCATCTATATAAGAGGAGAAAATGGATTGTTAGATCAGATAAACAAATTGAAAATAAAACTAAAAGCAGTACTTCAATAGGGTACAGGTGTATGATAAGTTTCTATTATATTACCTGCACATCCTTGGTCAAATTCAAGCATACAAGACTGGGTACACGTACGAGCAGAAACAGCAAATCCTTCTCCTTTATTCAGCATTTGATCCAATCTTGACTTGAAATCTTCAAGTGCTTTGAAGCGTAAATGTCCCAACAGGTTAAGATAAGCAGGACGCACAAACTGCTCAATTCAGAAGAGTACAGCAATCAGAGGGGATTTCTGTACAATATTAGAACTCCCAACGAGTTTACTTTTATGACACATACAGTAAAGCATTTGAAACCCCCTACACACATGAAAAGAATCCTAAAGCTAAAGGAGCAACAACTGGAAAATTCTAACTCAAATCAACCTTAAACAGAATAGCCAGCAACGATATTATATTAAATCGTCAACGCGTATGAGGTCTTATAATGCTTACATGTCAAAACTTCGAAAACATTAAGTTTAATTGTTAATGAATGTATGGGTCTTATAATGCTTTAAATTCTACAAGACCTTGGACATGCATGAGGCCTTACAATCACACCATGTCTTGGACAGAACCGATTATAGTAGCCGGAAATTGTTACACATCCATCCTCAAATGAAAATTTAAAATTGCAATGAATGGTACTAGGAAATCCAGTTTCATTGCCCAAATCAAGATAGCTTCAGCCACCTCCAGTGACAAACAAAATCCCATTGGTGAATGCCACAAACTGCTCAGAATTAAATATTAAAAGCTTCAATTTGAACTAGACGCATAAGCTACTTTTTCAAAAATAAAATAAATAAAAGACCATAAAGATAGAATGTTGTACTTACATCTAAAGCTTTTGATTCTAGTTGTTTCCGTTTTGCGTTTCTTACCCCTTGATCAAAGTATAATGTCTCCGTATCATATCTATCACAAAACAATTTTGAAGTTTACGTGAAATATTAGGACTAGCAGGAAAAAAAGTTCAATATGAATAATAAACTAACTAAACATTAATTCCTTAAACAACTACAAACTGCCCAAGGAAGTCTGTGGAGGGAAGATCAAAGTGTGGTAGCATAATGTGTACACCTAAAGCCATCACTACAGATCTGATTTCAACTCAGAAGATTATCCTTTGCATACTGTTAAGTAGTGCATCTGTTAATTATTAGGTTTCTCATGGCCTTGTATTAAAGTTGGGCCCCTCAACCTATAATCAATTGGTTTCATTTCACGTAGGATGCTTAACATGGTACCAAAGGCCAAATTCTATTATGTTTTCCTTCCTACATAATCCCATATGAAGATGACAAGTACTGGTGAGGTTGTTATTGTTAGATCCTTTGACTACATATGAGTAGAGCGATAACCGGTGTTATCCACATCTGTTAAAAATTTCATGGTCTTGGATTAAATTTGAGCTCTCCACCTATGAACAATTGGTTTTCGGTTGGATGCTTGACACAAGATTCAAAAACATCAAACAATAATACATTACTCAACATACCAAAAATAGTCATAAAACTTACTCTGCAAAGTAGGCTTCTAGGATAGAGCTCAGCTTGCTCCCAAAACCAGATATTGGTCCACACTGAACAGCTTCTTCCAATGCTAACCAATCCTACTCAAAATTTACTAGTGCCATTACTCTAAAGGAACACTCAATCAGCCAAGGTAACACCTAAGAGAAAGATAGTTGCAAATGTACCTCATTAGAGGCTAAGTGATGGAGTTTCTCATCTGCAATCTCTTCGCAACGAACTGTGGCTACCATTACCTTATACATGGTGGAAAGACATTACTTATATTAAAAAGAAAGAAATGCTATTTGGATATAAAGATAAGGATAACAAGGAAACCTTGTGAGCGGGAAGATCCAGATCCTTGTTCTCTTTTATAACTTTCCATATCTGTTGTGCACTAAAAGAGAATCCAGATGCAGGGACAACACCCTGTCTATCACCAGCAAGTCCTCCCGGAGAAATAGAATTGAAAAAGCGCTGCCTTAGTTCAGCAACCTGTGTAAGAATATATCAGATGGACTGCAAGGCTCTAAAATCCTTTTTCTCCTTATCAATCGAAGACAAATTAATGACAGTTTCTACTCACTCTGCCCCCTCCCCCTCCTCTTCATGGCTTCTCCAACATACCAAAATGATAAAAAAGGGATCATGATGCCCAAACCCCAATTATTTGGTTAAACAAAGCAGCACAGAAGGATTTATCAATGGTCTCTAAAAGTCAATCATATCTAAAATTCTGAAGCATGATAAAACTTCATTAACAATAGAGTTAGAGGTTACCTGCTCTTTGAACAGATCCTCTTTTTCTTCAAAGCTTGATAAAGCAGTAACCTCCACCTTCACAGCAAAGATCAAATGTGAAGCATTGCTTATAACTATAAATAATATACAAGCAAAATGCAAAGGAGACCAGGAAACTGGAAAATGGATATCTTCTTACATTAAAAAATTCACTGAGGGGAGTATCTTTATGGGACTCAGGCTTACTAACAGCATTCCATATCTGCAGTAATCCTCACCAATTAAAATTTTTAAAAAAAGATAGATAGAAAGTGACAGAGCAACTGGCGTGGAAAGGAACAGAATAGAGAAATGTATACATGATGTTACCTTTTGAATATCTTCCCTTAGGATAGGCTCTAAATATTCAAGAGGGGTCTACAAAAAAAGGAAAATAAGAATATCCCAAAGGTTTCAGCACGAAGCCAGAAAGAACCACAAATTTGTATAGAAGAAAATGAAATGCCGTTAGTCCACTCCGAACCTTTGTTTTATCACGTACAACAAACAGCAGAGTTGTTTTCCGGGGGCTAAATAATCTCATCATAACCTAGATTAGGACAACAACAAGACCATTAAGCACAATAAACAAAGCAGAAATCCAAACAGCAACAGAATTAAGAACACACTAGGATACCTGAAAAACTGTTTTCAAAAGTGGTTTGTTGGCAGCCTGCTCCCGACCAATATCATGACACCACCTATATCAATATCCTATATCTGATTAATACCAAAGTTTACTTCTAGGATTCTCTAAAAAATACATCAGATGTCATAAAAGCCAAACCCACACATGACCAATGAAAAACACCAAAAGGAAATTAAAAATGGAATTGATTAAACTTTAGAAATTAAGACATATTCCAAATTTTTCTAAAGACAACATATCATAACATTATTCCTGATTCAAGTTTATTTGTGATCTTTAACAGAAAGAGGATAAAAAACATCACCAGAGCCATTAGAGAGGAATGGTTGCAACACATCCTGCCATACAGATAAGCATTCATTCTACTGCTATCATTTGGAAAACCCACTCAGGCCAATCAATTTATGTTTGGGTACGCATGGGATTGAAAATTTTAACATTTGCTTTGACACATCCTTGGTGAAAGTTTTAAAAAAGTCCATGTGTTTTCATCCAATTGCTATTCGGATACCAATAGATCCTCAACAAAATGAAAGGCAAAAATAGAATAATTGGATATGTAGTGTTCAAATAAAATCCTGAAAAATGAGCAGTGCAACTGAGTATTTCACTTTTGAGACAACAGACCTTTTATTCTTTTCATTCACTAGACATTCTAATGGTGGCTCATTGCTGAAATTTCTCCAGATTACATGATTTGAGCCGTGTAAGCTCCAATATAATGCACATACCCATCAAATGCATGAGACATTAAAGCTTCTATATAGTAAATTACATGTTAATTAGCACAATATCTGCAATGGCCAAGGCAAAAAGGGCACTTTGTTTCTCAAATGTTGTGTCATCCTGAAAATAAAATAAAATAAAAATCAGTGAACAAATAGTGACAAAGAAATGTGATTAATCAATGAAACAGAAATGAACAGAACTACACATGAAATTAATTAATTGGCATTTTATATGTAACCATGCACATTGAGGTGTCCATTAATAAAAATCAAAATTCCTATATGCTTCCAAGTCAGTATTTGTTCGCGTGTATTGGTAGGTGGGAGGGTAAGATATACATTCAGTTAATGCTCCAAGCCAGTGGATATTTAGATGAACATATCTTGCCAAAATAAAACAAATTCTGAGGATTTAATTTAACTCCATCAGTTTGATGAAAACTACTACCTTTTTCCAGATAGAGCCTCCCCCCCCCCCCCCCCCCCCATGGAACATCTATAAATCCTGCTTTATTATCATAAATACTTTTACCTTCGAACAACCAAAAACATTTTAAAAAGGCTACTTACCTCGCCTCTTTCTCTTCCATCAGTACCTTCCAAATCCATGGCAACCGTTAAAGGCTCTATGCCAACACAGTTTGCAATCCAAATACCCTTTGTAGTTTGACTCCTGCAACGAAAGTATATCTGTAAACATGTCTATCACAAGATCAAGAACACAAAGGCAGAGAAAGTACATGAAAAAAAAAGCAGCAAGATAATTGTAAATATTTATTCCTTTGAAGCCATAATCTTTGAAAAAAAAAAGAGAGCAAACCTTCCTCTGAATGCATCCATCTCCCTAAAATTTGTCTGGAAAAGATGATTTAACAGGGTGCTCTTCCCTATCAACAAAAGACAAAGCCTTTTCAGTCTACAAGACACATAGACGGTGATAGAGCTAGACTAACACGCAGGCATCTCTAAAAGAAATATTAAACCACAAGTGTAATCAATCTAATGGGATTAGCAATGAAACTAAACTTACAGAAGACTGAAGAATCTAACAATTATGTATAAAATAAATTATAATGGAAAGATAAATGATAATAATCACTAGTCACTACATTAGCATTCAAGCATCAACCTTTCAAAGCTAACATGATGAAGAAAAAAAACTTGGACAGAAATTTCCTTCAGAAATCCATAAAATTTTGCGGCAAAGTTCAGTGTTTATATTAGACATCGTGATAAACTCCCACATAGATTTATTTTACACAAGAACCGAATTCAAGTAAACAAGGCCAATCCATTTCACTTAAAATTCAGAGTCAATTTACTACTAACAGAAGAGAACCCAGTACTGTAGAGAACTCGATTTGCTTGCCTAAATGAAGTGATCGATTAGCTGAACATTAAAGTAAAATAAACATTGAAAAAACATATTTTTACTAGAATATAAACAATAACTAATCCCAGAAACCTCAGGGATTTAAAAATCGAGATGCAGGAATCAGAGAAACGAGACGAAGTAACAAAAAGGCGACGCACCGCTACTTTGGGGGCCCATGATAGCTACGACGGCATAAGAGAGGCCGCAGTTAGAGAGCTTGGTGGTTCGAATGAAGCTGTCGAGTCCAACCACATTGAACTCTCCATCTCCGTCAATCAACTGAGTGGAGCAACAACGGTCTGTTTCCGCCATCTCCGAGACCGGATCAACGATTCCCCGAAAGAGAAGAATCAAAGATGGATAGATCTCTAAACACGGAATGAAAAGAAGCAAATTGGGTTTAGTTTAGTTTATTGAACAGAGATATAGTACAAGGAGATGATGGATCCAAAGAGAAACAACGGTAGTGTGTGTGAGGGAGCAGAGACTGTTGTTTCTCGGTTTCCCAGATTTTCTTTTTGTTTTCTTCTTATTGTCTTTATTTTTCTTTTCTAATAATTGAAATCTTAATTGGTTTATTTATTTGGTGCATTTAATGGCTACGTGATTGATTGGATCGGGCCAAGAATTTGATGAACTATATTATATTAGGGATAAAGCTTTATTTGTCCTTGATTTTGGTTTTTTTTTTTTACATTAGTGCTTATTTTTCTAAAAAAATTATCCGTTTTAGTCTCTAAATTAAAAATTAGATCAAATAATTTTCTTGGTTATATAACAGTTAATATCTCACGGCTCCACTTTAGGCCGCTCCACATTGTCAAAATTCTTTTAACTCTAATCGCTTTTTATTTTGATCAATCTCTTTGATTGGTGATCGACAACTAATTTTAAAATTAATTGTCAACCACCGAATTTATTAGTTTTTTTGCTTTTATTTTAATAATAATCTATTTTTATGTCATTGTGATATGTTTTTTTTTCTGTCCTTGTAACATGTCTTTGTTTTGTGGTTTGGTTCATCTGTCTCTGTGGCATGTTTCAACATACCCTAGCGATCGATTGTTGTTCGCACAGAGATTCAATTGGTGCTAGTTTTTTATTTATGTTTTTGTTGGTCGTCACTTGAAAAGTTATATCCTCACTCGATTGATGGTTGTTTGCCGATGAAACCAGTCCCGGGTAGATGTACTTTTTGCTTGATAGTTTGGATCGCGCACCACTCTTTCTTTCTTTATGCGTCTCGTTTGGACAGAGACAATGAGATTCAGGAGTCTGCTAAATTTTCTTGGTATACTTATCTCCATAGAAATTTTCATTTTTCTTTGTTTTGGAGTTGTAAGGATTTTTTTGGTTGTTTAATCCAAATATTCTTTTTTTAGATGCATTGTAATTGTGTTTTTTCTATGAATTTAATAAAAATTTAGTGTCTTTTATAAAAAAAATCAAATAAATAATAATTTATTATAATTAATAATTAAATGTGTTAACTAATTAATAACTTAACCAATTAATAATTACCGCAAACGACGTAGTATCTCTAAGGCTTTATTATAAAATAAGTGTTCAATTATATTTTTTATTTTAAGTGTAAAGTTTTTTTGTAAAAGTAAGTGTCTAATGTTTTGTTTCATCTTAAGGTCGATCCGTTAAAAAAATCATCATTCGATCATTGTTTTGACACATGATTTCATTTTAATTTCTTTTTATTTTTATATAAAAACTACAAAATAATTACTGAATAAACCACCAAATTTCCTCTCTCTTTTTTTCAAAATAAAAACCTAAATCCATAATTCTTTGTCATTGTTGAACACTATGTTGTCGTTGTCTCGGTAATGAAAGCTCCTCCCCTCAACGCAAAGCATAGTTCACTCGTCCGTCAGGTTCACTGTTCATGGTACCCTTTTGGCTTCAGCGTTTACTTGACATCTCGTTCGTTAATTTGCAATGACAGAAGAGTGTAGTATTTAGTAGTGAGATTCGAAGACGAAAGGGTGGGCAGTGAAGTTGATTCTGCAGTGGTAGATGAGGGATTTAAAGGTTTAGGGATTTGGAATTTTTTTGAAAATGAAAATTTTGGGGTATTTTGTGAAAAACTAAAGATTTTATGATTTTAAAAATAAAATAAAATTGAGAACTATGCCTCTTATTATGCATTCGTTGGATGAAGGAATTTTTTTGTTAACGAGATAGACACCTAAAATATATTGAAATAAAACGTTAAATAACTACTTTGACAAAAAAAAAGGCAATTTATAATAAGAGTCGGTCTTTAACCACAAACAGTGATAGCAATTGCATGAAATTAGATAATGGATGATAAATTGAGTGGAAAAAAACTTAAGAGACTAATATAGGAAAATAGTCGAATGCAGATACTAATGTTGACAAAAAAAAAACAAATTTAAGGACAAATGTTGATAAAAAAATCAGGGACTAATGTGGAAAAAACAGCTAAACTCAGTGTCTAAATGAATATTTACCCCATTATATTTTTTAATAGTCTTACTAGTTACTTGAATGATGCATTTAAATTTCAATTATCAACATTCTTACTTGGTAGAATACAATCTGTTCATTGCTTTAAGCCAAATCAAAGGTTCTAATCATGTAATTATTTAATATATTTAAATTTATTAAAAAATACTTGATTCTTTTCTAAGTTAAAAAAAATATATCTTTTATAATGCCTAAATCCCTGCATTGATCTGCCTCAAATTCCGACCTTGCTAGAAGACCGAGCAATCTTTGTTTAATTAGATTCAACACATTCCGTTTGATCAGACCACCATAATAACCATAACGCAAACATCAATTGAAATTCTTCGCAAACTCTTCATGATACTTGTAAACGACACGATAAATTATTTCATCGTCGACTTCACCATTAGAAATTTTTCTCAAAAGCATATAGAAAAAGTAGCAAATAGATGATCAGCATTCTCAGTACAACTAGAGCACCACCGTCGAAATTGTGCCATTGACCGATGATGATATACCGTTGTAAGTTTTTGCACACATGGATAGCAAAAGAGAATGAAATCAATGTTAGAAGTATAACAATCTTAGATTGATGAAATTGGAATAATGAAAAATACATAAACGATATAGAAATATGAAACTAAAAGAAATAAATATCTGGATGAAACGAGTTGAGTAATGTAGATATTCTAAAATTAAGGTCATTTATATTTTGATTAAAATAAGTATTTGTTCATTAAAAATATTTATTTTGATTGTAATAATAAATATTTATATCTCAAATCAAACAATCTAATTTTTTTTTTAAAATACTTGTCACCGTACCTTTAAAAGCAATGACAAATTTACTCAAAAAAAATTTTATGAATCTTTTTCTATGTATTGATTTTACCTATCAATGAAATTCATTTTCGATAAAAAAAATTTATATAAAATGTTATTAAAAGCAAAGAAAGTGACATGTTTGTTATAAAACATACGCTTAATATATAATTTGCCTCCTAATGTTTACTACTTTCTCTATATTTATATCTAACGTATTTTTTGGGCTCATGTGCCCCTAACGTTTGTACCGTTATTTATTTTGCTTCAAGCCATTATTTTTGTCGTTAAAAGAAATTTCAGCCAGCAACATCGCGTCACGTCATCTCCCATTTGACTAAGTT
Organism: Hibiscus trionum; assembly: GCA_030270665.1. NCBI lineage: Eukaryota > Viridiplantae > Streptophyta > Magnoliopsida > Malvales > Malvaceae > Hibiscus > Hibiscus trionum. Next base: position 1,086,220 of record BSYR01000021.1, on the reverse strand, counting down.
AACCTGCATGGTTTTATTTAAAGGGTAAATATCATGTCAAGTGTGTCAGATTTGTTTTTTGTTTTTGTTCAATTTAGTCACTGTATAGTTTATTTTTACCTAAAATTTACTCTTAATTGTTTCTAAATTTTATAATTTAGTCCAATATTTGTTACTATTGATAATATTGTTTTATTTAAATGTTAATATTTATTAAAAATAATTTAAATCACTTAAAATTGACCCCCAACAATTACTTTTTTATCGGCAAAGTAATATGATTTTATTGATAGAGCATCATACATACTATATCATAATCATGTGCCTCATTAAAAACCTCCCTAATTCTAAATGGAGGAAAAGAGTACAACATGATCATGAAACAGAGAAAAATAACGCCTAAAAACAAAACAAGACACCACGAAATAACTCGAAAATTTACTTATTCAAATTATATTCTATTTTTAAGAAAAAATCGAATCTTCTCCTAAAATTTCCTTCATTTCCTCCAAAAATCTTTCCTCCTAAAATTTATATTCGTTAAAAATTTAAGATATTATTTATTATTTAGAGATTTTAAAAGTTTGAATTGATACAAATTTAATTCATACTTAATAATAAAAAAAATTTATTTAAATTTAATTATAAAATATTTGATATTTATGTGTACAATGGGCAAATGTTGTTATTATAATGAAAAAATATATAATTTTGATCTAAATTTGATAAGTTCGAATTTTCTCCTAAAATTGTTATGATAATTTAGTTTGGACAGATACGATTTCTGATTTTATAAAAATTTAAGAAAAAATCAACATTAAAAAGTGAAAAAAAAGCTGTAGGACAAAAATATAGACCATGTTTGGTAAAGAGAAATTTGGACAAAAATTAGAGATTTGAGGCATAATTAGAGGTTTGATTAGTCAAATCCGCTAATATTGTTGTTTGGTAAACAGCGGAATGGGGTGAAACCGCTAATTTTGAAAAAGCTCATAATATGAGCTTTTTGAGTTTAGATGTTTGATATTAGAGTTATAAAGACTCTTTTACCCTTATCAATTACCAAAAATCGCAAAACAACATAAATTAAATATTTTCTCACCCTATTTATTAGCTAATCATATTTACTTTTTATTATCACATATTTATATGTGTATTTAATTTATTAATTAATTAAATTATATTAAAATAATTATATAAATAATAAATTAATATATAAATCATTTGAATATGTTTAGAAAAGTTATATTAAAAATAATTTTATAGATCTAATTAATATTAATTAGATACAAAATATTGATAACTAATAAACTATTCAAACAAGTATTGAATATAATCATGTCCTTATATATCATTTTGCTTGTTTAAATAATCTAACAGCTATCAACTATCAGCTAATTTTACCAAATACTTTTATAAAATCAGCTAATACAATTCGCTAGTCAAATCAGCTAATGCAATCAGCTATCAGCTAATGTAATTTGCTATCAGTTATCCGCTAATTACCAAACAAGGTCATAATTAGAAATTAAACTTTAATTTTTAGAAAAAAAAAATAATTCGAGTAGTAATTATTTGGGTAAATTTTAGGTAATTTAATTTATCTAAAAAATTAATAAATTAATATTAAATATTTAATTTAACAATAACAGTTAAATAAAAAATATTATTAATAATAACAAATATTTGACTAAATTATAAAATTTAGAAACAAATAGGATTCAATTTTAGGTAAAAATAGACTTTTCTGTGACTAGTTGAACAAAAAACAAAAATGACATGACATTTATACTTTAAATAAAACCAGGCGGGTTGAGTTAGTCAAAAATGAGATGACGTGACACTATGTCATTGGCTGAATTTTTTTAACGGCATGAGACAAAATAGGTAATGGTGCAAACATTAGGGCCACATATAAAACTGAGATGACGTGGCACTATGTCATTGGCTGAATTTTCTTAACGGTATGAGACAAAATAGGTAATGGTGCAAACATTAGGGGCACATGAGCTCAAAAAAATATGTTAGGTAACAAGAATACAAGAGGAAAAAAGTGATAAACGTTAGGGGATAAATTGTGCATTAAGCCTAAAACATATAATTAAGTGGCATTGTTTGTAGTTTACCCTAAAATGTTATATATCAAATATTTAAAAAAGTTGGAAATCAGTTAGAAATTTTAGTATTTAATTATATATTTTAGGATGAAAAATGAATTTTATAAAGATAAAATTACATGCACCAAAATACCTAATGATATACTCTTAAAAGTAAAGGTGAGCATTTGATCAAATTGTGTCGATTTTTTTGAATTAATTAAATTGATGAGTTTTATTTTATAACTCAAATTTTATTAATTATTTTTCGAATTAAGTTAAATTTATAAAATCCGAGTTTATGTTAAAACTTTATTTCAACCCTTTAAGTTAAAAGATTGTGCTATAGTGAACACTGAACATCTACCTAACTTTTTTGTTTTTGAGCGCACAGCAGACATGATGAACGAAGTGTTTAGCTTTAAACTTTGACCTAAGAACAGTGCCGCAGCAATGGCATTTCTGTAGATTTATTCAACCATGGCATCTTTCAGGTCAGGGTCAGACGGTTCAGTTCAGAGATCCTTTGACTGGTCCCCTTTGACCGAGCCAAGTTCATATATGAGTATACAAGTATATACATTGTTAAGGTCTCGAGCCGAGAGCTCGAGTCGAGCTTTGACCGAGCCAAGTTCAAGTAGCTTGTAAGACGGTCATGCTCATTATCACCCCTTCCACCATGGTTTTAAATAGAGGTTTGCAGACGTAACAACAGTCGTTATATAATAATTTTGATACCGTTTAAAATTGCAATGTTCGTAACTGATATGTCTGCAATAGTGTCTGTTCTTTAAAAAATTTACGACCACAATTTCTGTCGTGATCGCAATAGCATTCCTTATATCCGCAACCACGATAAACACAACGCAATCGTAAACTTGCTTGCTTGAAGTAACTTGTGTTTTGAACAAGAAGGATTAGGGTTTTGGCATCCCCATATCTGTCATGACTCATGAGAACAAAGTCTTCAACAAATGAATAAAAAGTTTACATTATCTGATCAACAGGTGAATTACCCAGTACTGCATATTTGCCATACACGGGCATGGCAGTATGCTTAATTTCCTTGAAGATAAACCCAAATGCACACCAATTTGCTTATATTCAACTATTTTCTAGTATTACAACCAACAACCAACCCTTTTTAAGACATGGGAGTTTAATTAATCACTTTGGAGCTGACTGGTTTTTATGTGAAGCTAAAGCAATAATGGAATTGGCAAGCTTGTTAATGGCATCAACCAGGCCATGAATGCCACTTCTGTTGATCTCTGTCTTAGATTCCTCAATCTGCAGCCTTCTCTCATGTAAACCAACAAGGTCTCTATGTCTTCTCTCCTCATTTTCCTCACAACCCCGGATGGCTTCTGCTATAATGGAAGCACTTTTACAGATTGCAGTCCCCACTTCATTTGAGTTGCTTGGACTAGCAGTGCCGCCGCTGGTGCCTTCCCCATCACCTCCTGATCTTCTTCTTCTCTTTGCTACTGAGTCTGAATGCTCACTTGTATCAGAATCTGAGCTATCCCGCACATCTCCAAAACATAAAAATTACATGGAACCAATAAAATCAGTGCACCACCATGGTCTGTAAGTCTGCAAATTGAAATGCATGTGAGGGGGGAGTACCTACTGTGGGAAATGGTTGAGCATACAAAAGAGGTGGTTGTAGTTGTACTTGTAGTAGTGGCGCAGCCGCAGGAGCAGGCGGCGGCGGTGCTGTTAGAGGCAATGGAATTGCAGCCGCAGGAGCAGTACTAGCCACCACAGTTTGGCCTCCTTTCTTCTCCACCACCTCCTCCAAAAGCTCATATATCTGGCGCAACATGTTAGTCGGCAAGTTCTTTTCTTTCCTTTCGTTCTTCTCCATCTCCCAATAATTACTACCATTCCCTCTCCTCTGATAATCTCTCACTTTCTTGTAGTCCCGCATGAGATTATCCCACTTGTCATTGCACTGATTCTGGCTCCTCAAACACCCTCTCCTCCAACAGTAATTCTCCACCCATTTCCATCTCAGCTCGGTTGGTTTGCCCTCACTTTTCTTCATTCTTCTCTCATCATCCATCTTCTTCGCCTCGATCAATACCATTGTTTCATTAACAGTCCAGTTCCCTTTCCTGTATTCTCTCATTACAATACCATCACCACCTTGATCAGCCATCATCTAAAACAACCCTTTTTTCACAAGAGAGAATTATATATTCTGATTCTTATAATATGTAAAAGAAAATGAGAGAAACCCAACAAAAGCCATTAAAATCATGAAAAGAATCTTCAAAGTTTAAAGTTGAAATCTAAAACTACTTATTCAAACCACAGCCTGAGAGAGAGAGTGTATGTGTTATCAAACTATCATTATAAGAAAATGCCAAGCAAAATCCACTAAAACTGACACAACAACAAACCCCAAAAATTTCCAGAGAAAGTAGAGAGAGAAAAGGAGTTCTTTTTCTAGGAAAGGGTAGATAATTAGGGATGGAGGTAAAAGATTTAGGGTTGGATATAGTAAGGGGGAGTGTCACCATGAAAGCACACTGCCACAAGTGGCTAAGCCACCAATCATCACTCAAACTTTTCAACTACATCTACAGACTACAGCTTTCTTCACTAAAACTTAAAATAATGATAAATTAAACACACATTTCAACAGACTTTGTAAACTTTCTCAGACAACACGTACTTACATGCTAAAGTAATGTAACTTCCATGTGGCATTTGACTTTAAACCTCACTGAAAAGTAAATTCCAGCACAATATTTGACTTGGATCATGCTCGTCTACTTTCATTAAAAAAACAAAGTAAAGTTTACATGAAAAAGCTGCAGCATTAACAAGATCAAACAAGAGAAAACTGGACATGCAATTTATTTATGTGGTTTGGACATGCAATTCATTAGCAGAAGTTGTCACATGGTAACGTTGGGGGGGTTATTAATAAATTATTACATAAAAGACCCTTCAACGGTTGGTGGTTTGGACATGCAATTTATTTATGTGGCGAAGAGTACAGTTTTGTTCTTTTGGGGATAGCACAGATGTGGATTTCGTCTTTTAAGGCAAGACATGCAAAGGCTTCAGTGCCACGTCGGCTAGCTTTTCTTTGCTTTTTATCTTTCTGCAAGTTAGGCCCAGGAAAAAAGTGGTACAAAAACTTCTGCTACCGGGGTCACTTTGACTAGGTTTGACCAACCATGGGGTCTCATGACTAGTCTTTTCGTTCCAAGTTTTTGGACTGTAGCTTGCACTTTTCGGTTCACTTTTTAGCTGCACATATCCAACCTATATAATAAAACACTTCGTATTCTAAGTTTGCACATTCAAATAATTTATTCTTAATTTAAATATTTAAATATTTGATATATTTGATATATATTTTATCTATATTTTAAATATTTAAATATTCGAATATTTTTTTCTTTATATACTTGATTTAATATATTTGATATATATTTTATCTATACTTTAAATATGTTATAATGCATTAAATCGAATATTTAAATACTTTAAAATCAAGTATATAAAGAAAAAAATATTCGAATATTTAAATATTTAAATTAAAACGAGTATTTAAAGTATGAAAAAGAAAAAAAAATATTTGATTTAAAATATTTAAATAAGTATTCGAATTAATTTAAATATAAAAAAATATTCGAATATTTTAAATCGAACGTTTGTGTGATACACATCCCAAGTGGTCTAGGTTCGAATCCCCTTTCAATCATTTTTACTTTTTTCCCTCAACATTTACTGCATTATAACATATATATTAAATAGCACAACTTATATCATTAACAGAGGTTTGGAGCAGTGGTCAAGGGGAGGGTTTGGAATCCACAAGATGCAGGTTTGATCCACCCCACCCCCACTCTTCAATATTTGCTTAATTTTCATTCAACCAATAAGGTGTTGACACATGTCATCACTTAATTAAATAATTAATTTATTTTATTAATTTAAAATTAGGACTAAATTGAAAGAATGTATAAATAGCAAGGATCAAATGTGTAATTTTATAAAAGTTTGTTAACTGCCACGTCATCACTCCGTCAGTCCTCTGTTAATTTTTTAACGGCGGTGGCCAAAATAGGTTAATTTAATAAGTTCGATGGTTTGATTGACGAGTTCGTTAGTTCGGTGGTCAAAATAGGAATCCCCAATTAGTTCGGTGGTCAATGGTATAATTTACCCTTTAAAAAATAATAAATTTAACTCACACAATTTACACATTATTTCAATTTGGCCTTAAACACTTTGATTTTATTGGTTTTTCTTTCCTTCCTCGAATTTGTAATTCTACAGCTGACTGGGTTGCAAAAAAAACACGAGACTTGGATCATGTCTTACTAATTGGGTGTCTTCACCACCCACTGATCTTCATAATCTTCTTTGAGATTATTGTTTAATGAAAAGTTATTTGCGTTAAAAAAAAACTTATTCATACGAATAATTGAAAATGTGGCATTCACCTATATATCTAAAATCTAAATCTCCACATCCACCACTCATCTTATATTCTCAAGCATAACTATAAATATGTATTTAGGGATTTTACCCGGCCGGATCCGACGGGTTCGAGCTGACCCGGCCCGATCGGGTCAAAAATTTTAATGAAAAAATCTGGTTCAAGTCGGATCAGGTTTTTGTTAAATGTATACTCAAGTCGGGTCGGGTTCGGGTTTAGAGAGAGCCGAGCTTAGATCGACTCGACTTGTTAAGGTTTCGAGCCGAGCACGAGCTCGAGTCGAGCTTTGACCGAGCCAAGCCCAAGTAGCTTGCGAGCCGGTCATGCTGATTATCACCCCTCCCACCATGGTCTTAAATAGAGGTTTGTAACAGCAATAACCGTCGTTATATAAGGATTTTGATCAGTGGCGGAACTTGGTGATAGAGTTTGGGGGGGCCAACGTAATTTTTAAAAAAATTTAAAGCTTTAGATTAAAATTTTCAATAATTTTTGAAGGATTCAATTTACTTTTTTTCTAAAAGTTTAGAGTCTAACTAAAATTTTTGAATTTTTAAGAGACTTAATGAGACTTTTAATAATTATGGTAAAGATTTAATTAAAAACATTCAAAAAATTTGAAGCTTAATCTAAATTTTTAAAAAAGTTGTGGGGGCCAAATTGATATTTTTTGAAAATTGTAAGGATCTAAATTTAAATTTTTTAAAATTTGAGGGGGCCGTGGCCCCCACATGCCCCTCTTGTGTTTCGCCCCTGATTTTGATACCGTTCAAAATTGTAATGTTCGTAACTGTTATGTTTGCAATAGTGTCTGTTTTTTTTAAAAATTTACGACCACAATTTCTGCCGTGATCGCAATAGCATTCCTTATGTCCGCAACTGCGATAAACGCAACACGATCGTAAATGTAGGGACAACCCCAATTTAAATTCATGCTCCCTATTATGGCATCTGTGATTCACACTCCAAAATCTGTGTATCAGAACTAAATATATTATTATACCAAATAATTTAACGGTTGTTAACATCTATAAACGAGTGAGTGGTAACATTAAAGCAAAATATAAAGTTTAATGGTAGCATTGAAGCAATTGTAAGTATGGTTACCGAATTGAATAATGAACCAAAATTCAATTACCATAACTTTACCCTTATTTAAAAAAAATGCGGTGGAAAAATATTTTTTAAAATTAATTTTAAGAAGTGTTTTTGGATTATTTAGTTTAAGATTTGAGTGTTTAGTATTGATGTCACCATTTTAGCCATGTTGTTGTAAATTTTAAAAATATATATTTAAAAAAATTCAAATTCTTTAATGTTATAATATATAAAATTTAAAATAATTTTATTTAAAATATTGTCGAGAAATAATATAAAATTTTTAAACCAATAATTAATTAATTAATCATATAATTATGTCTTGGTAAAAAAGAATTATAAGTTTATAAATTATAAAATAAACACATCGTAAGATATCAATTGAAGGTTAAAATTGTAATTTGGCTCTAAAAGCACTTTTTCAAACGCAAAAGCTAAAATTTCCAGCTTTTGTGTTTGAGTTGAAACACAATTTTTTCTCAAAAAATTACATGTTTAACATTGTTTATAGCTCCAAAAGTGCTTTTGGCCTCAAAGTGCTTTCAATAAGCAATGGTGAACGGGACATTATTTTTCAAAAGTAGGGTGAATTTTTTTTTGAAAAAAATAATTTTCGAAATGTATTAGTGTATTAGGTGGTTTAATTATAAATGTTTGGTATTGTTGTCAAAAAGTACTTTTAAGTATATGAATGTTTATTTTAGACATTATTTTTTTAATATAAAATAATTGATGATACAAACGGGAATAAATAAGTAATTATACTCATAAGTATTTTTAGAAAAACTAAAAATCGAAAATTTCAACTTTTGAAGAAAAAAACTTTTCAAACATAAGCTGACAAACACTTTATGGCATAAAAAACTACATGTTTTGTATTGCTTTTGACCCTAAAAGCACTTTTAACTCTGATAAGTTTAACATTACTCTTGAGAAGTGTGGCGAAAAATAGTTTTAATTTTATGTATAGTTTAAAAATATAAAAGATTTGGTGATATAAACTTTTGCCTAAAAGTTACCCAGTTTACATTGTTTTTGACCTAAAATCACTTCTAAAAAAAATATTATGTCTTACAAAATTTATGATTTGAAATGGGTTCGATATTTAAGTTAATATTTTTTATGCTTTTATTTAAAAAAAACTAATTATTAGTTTTTATTTTCTGTAGTTAAGGGAACAGTTGTTGTTCCTAGAGGTCACGGGTTCGAGCACCAGCAGCTGCAGTAGGGTGACTGAATGCATTGTCAAATGATTGCGAGTATATTCAGAACATATACTACTTGTAATCACCTTAGCTTTCAAAAAAAATTCTATTTTCTAGAAATTATAAAATATGATTGGTACATAGAAATACAAATTATATAAAAAACATGTTTGGTTATTTATTTTATCACAATATAAATATAATATAATATATGTAACACCCGGGTTTAGGGGTCGGATGAAAATAATATTTTAATATTATTTGGGCTCGGGTTTATAATTAAAATAATCCTTTACGTTTCGGGTTTCAAAAATAAATATTTGAAATGGGACCAAATTGGTTAAATTGCAAATGGAAGAGCTTTTAATGAAGAAAGGGGATAGTCATTCATTAATGGCTTTTTGGTAATTTGCCCATCTTTTGATTTAAAACCCCCTTTCCTATCTTCTATTTACTATTCATTCTCTTCCTCAAAACCAAACTAACGTGAAATGCCCCTTTTCTCTCCAAATTTCTATTTCATCATCTCCTTTGATTTTGTTGGTGGTTTTTGCAAGGTAATGACATTTTTGACTTGGTCTTGTCTTCCTCTTCATGTTGGTACCAATATTTCTCATTATTGTTCATGATTTTGAACCTTGAAGTTTTAGGGTTTTGTTTAAATATGAGAGCTTTATGGGTTTTTACTCAAGCCTTTGATTTGTTATTGTTAGATGTGATGTTTATGAATCAAATGGTCCAAAATATATAATTTTTAAAGTGTTTTCTAAGGATTTCCGAAATTGGGTTTTGGTGGGGTTTTAGGAAGGTTTTTAGTTGAGTTTTGGGTATGGTTTGTGTTGGAAATTGAGGGTGGATGTTAGGGTAATGGTTGGGGGCTGTTTTGGGAGCATTTAGATGTGTTAAAAAGGTTGAAATCATGAGTTTTGGTTGGGATTTGAGGGCTGCTCGGGTCTAGTGTTTTAGGGGTTGTACATGGCTTGAATTAATGTGCTTGTTGCTTGAATTGTATTCCGGGTTGGTCTTTTGATGTTGGGCTGATTTGAGGATTATTTGAATTGTGTTTGAGGTTGTATAGAAGCGGAAATTTGTGTTGGAGAAGCTTCGGGAAGAAATCCGGAAACTTGAAGGTGATGCTTGCTTGGTAGTTGAGCTTGGAAGCTTAGGTGAGTGGTTGAAATGTTTTTAAATGGTTTTTGGAGTAATTGGTCCAAGTATGTGAACCTAGGTTGGGATTGGTAGACCCACCTAGAGTTGGGATTAGAGTGGTAGCCTAATCCCAAGCTTCGATTAGAGACTTTGGTTGCACTCTTTAATGGTTGTATATGCCTCGTGTTAAATTGTAATGGTGTTGATTATGTATATGTTGTATACATGTATGTTGAGGCATGTTGGATGCATTGCTATATGTATGTTGATGATAGATATGATATGATTATACACATGTCCAAAATATGATGTGATATGGTTGTTAATGATGTACATGTGGTGTTGTCATGTGAAATGAGATTATGAGGTGACTGCTTGATCCGAGGATCATGGTGATTACATGCTAGGCATGGAAATGTGGTTTGTGCATGACGGTAAGTCATGGTGAGTACGTGCTAAGCACGGAAGTTGTTAATAAATGGTATTGTGGAATGTGTTAGTATTGGCACTAGTATGCTTGGGTACAAATGATCGATCATTAGGATGTCTAGTGTGCACACGTGAGTCGAAATGCGCGCGTGGTCTTGATGATGGTAGTCATCAAGATGGAGTACGGGTTCACCCGGAAATTTTCATATATATATATATATATTAGTCGGTGATGAGTAGAATCCCATCGACGGGCGTGAGGATGAGTGGAATCCCCTCCGCGTGAAATGAGGCGTGAGGATGAGTGGAATCCCCTCCGCGTGAACGGTGATGAGTGTAATCCCACCGTCAGGTAATGGTTGAGTTGTTGGATGTGAGTTCCAACGGTTATCCGCGTATTCGAGTCATAGCTAGGTGCCAATACAGATTGTGGTTTATGTTGCCAATATGTGATTAATTGTGAACCAATGTGATTTGGGATGTGTTGTTAACATGGTTAAATATATGTGATTTCATATGTTGTAGATTTAAACATGTTGAGCATGACATGATATTGAATATATGTTCAAGCATCATTTATAATTATGGCTCGTGTGGATCGGAGGTAAGATCATGCATTTTATCTTGGTTGTAGCTCGTGCTTGGACCCTGCATTGTTGAAGGTTTGTTTTATGAGCTTACCCTCACTAAGCTTTTATGTTTACGCTCTCTTTTGTTCGACAATGCAGATCAATAGCTCGAGGGTGGCAAGGGCAAGGAAAGGTCTCCAAGTGTTGCTTTGGTGAGCTCAATGTATGAATTTTAAGTGATAAAATGTAATAGTTAAGCAATGGGATAGGTATTGTTGTTTGAGTTTGGGTGTATGTTGATGTTTTGATTTGGCATTGGTTTGTAAAACATGTTATGCTTTGATGTATGCTTGTGTGTGGTGGCATGTCTATAGACGTTTAGGTTGCCTTGTTATAGTGCAAACCTCTTTATGCTTATCATGTGCCTCTTAAGGCCTTTGAGCACCACGTATGACCTTAAATGTTGAAATGCCTTTTGTTGGAATGCTATGCTTGAAAGCTTATGTTGCTTGTATGGTTTGTGTATCATCATGGGTTGGATTGTGCTTTTGATTTCATGTTAAAGCATGCTTTTATGTTTGATTTGCCTTAGGATTGATGTTAGTGTGTTGGTTGGGGTTTTAGAGGGATTTAAGGGCCTCCTTGTGCCTTAAATCAGCTCAAACCTGCAAGTTCGTAGCAGGGGTATCGATACGGTTGGTACGGTATCGATACCACCTTCTTGTTTCAGGCCTCGGGTATCGATACACTTGAGGGGTGTATCGATACCATTTTGGTCACTGGAGCTACTGTCCATTTCGGTATCAATACCGGCCTCTAGTGTATCGATACCATCATCTTAGCGTTGACCGTGGGAAGTCAACCGTTGGGGAGGGTATCGATACACTCCTTGGGTGTATCGATACGGTCTCTACGAGTTGACTTTGACCAGTTGACCTAGTCAAGGGGGTATCGATACACCCCTTAAGGGTATCGATACCGCCTGCAGTTAAAGCTTAAACCTGGTCAAGGGGTATCGATACACCCCTTAAGGGTATCGATACCGCCTGTAGTTAAAGCTTAAAATTGGGCTGCAAGATGTTGGGCTGAGTTCGTTTGTTTGCCTCGTGAATGTTGTTCCGCTGTATGATCACATAGGATTAAATACTCATCTAGACAAGATTTAAAATGAAAAAAATAGGGTTGCTAACCGAGGGGGAATTCCTTAGGGAGTTTTCACTCGATTTTCCCCGTGTGGCCCACTCGGACCGGTCATCCGGCAAGACCGGGACGAGGGGGTTACAATATAATAAAAAATTATTATAATTATATATATTCAAATCAATATATAAATAAAGGTATTATTGTAAAATATCTCTAAAAAATATAAGTAAAAATTACATTATTAGTCTCAAGTCGAGTTAGATTTTTTTTACCATAAACTCAAATTCGACCTAAACTCACTCTCAAGAAAAATCCAACTCAATCTGAACAAAAATAACACCGACCTAATTGTACTGAGTCGAGTCGAAATCCATCAGATATGGGTGAAATGTCCATCCTACCAACAAGTCAACTATCATGATCAATGTTATCAATCTTCATCCAACTCCATTCTCATAATTGTGGATTGTAATTTGTATGGGACTCCTCACCCATGTCTACCATCCGGCAAACTACAATATTCCCTTTCACGCTCATTTATTACTTTCATAATCTCCTTCCATCCCCTATCCATGATGTTTCTGGGTTCAATTATTTTGGGCAAGCTTGCAGAGACATAAACGAAACTAGATTCACCATGCTCCAACTTCTTTAGACTTTTCAATGGAGCTTGCTTAACCTTGGCTTCAGTAGGCACGAAGTCAAGATTTGGAGTTAAGAAGCAAACTATAAATATTTGAAAATGAGGGGACAAATTCATAAATAAACCAATTTTTAAAGAAATTTAAATAAGGGGACAAAAGTGAAGAAAAAAAATTCTTCGAAGATGGGGGGCGATCAGTGACGGATCTATGTTGAGGGTGGAGGGGCAAATGCCCCCCTCAACTTTGATGGTCTAATTATATTTTAGGCCCTTGATAGTTTTGGAACCATTTCAATTAAGTCCTTGCCCCTCCCAAAATTGACTGGTATAATTTGTTTTTAGGACCTTATCAATTTTAAAATTAATTAAATTAAGCATTGACCCCAAATTTTTATGGTTTAATTGCTTTTAAAACCTTTTAATTTTAAAATTAGTGAAATTAAATTATATCTCCTTTAATTTTTTATGCTTTAGTTACTTTTTAAAATCTTGTTCATTACAAAGTTAAACATCTTGCCCCCCCTCATGATTCAATCTTAGCTCCGTCCCTGGGGGCGATTGTCCCTCCCCACCCTCATGTAGTTCCGTCTCTGGGCTTCAGCCTCTACATGTTCCCCAACTATATGTTTCAATTAGTAAAACATGAAATAGTACTACTATGTTTTATTAGCAAAACCTACCACGTTCATATTAAGCTACGCATTATTCTTAGCATTCAAAATTGTTAGGTTACTCAATTTTGTAGTGTAAAAACACGGTTGACAAGACGTGCTTTTGCTTCCGTGACAGTTAAAGGTGCGACTGATAAGATGTACTTTCGTTTACGTGACAGTTAAATGTGCAACTGACAGGACATGCTTTCACTTACATGGCACGATCTTGGGAATACGTGACAGACGAAGCAAGCTTTTGCTATGTTTTAAGTAAATTGACATGATTTAGGACTAAAATGAAAAAAAAAGAAAAGTAAGGGGAAAAGGAAGAAAAAATTAAATGAATTTTGTTTTACCAAATCCCACGTTGCTTAGATGAGAGCGACCACACAAGAAAACAAAACAAAAAATTATTAAAATAAGTTAAGTTGAATAATTAGAAGAGAAAAAAAAAGATTAGTGGAAAAACACTCGAGGAAAAGTGAATTGTTATTGTACATTATGTTAAACTCTTTTTGTTCGAAAGATAATTTATCTCGCACGCAAGTAAATAACTTTTAATTTTTTAAAAGAATTTCATTTTAATAAATTGGTTGTGACCTCTTAAATATTTTTATTAAATATAGCAGTGAGCTGGTGAGGGAGGAAAACCTAAGAAAAAGTAATGGACCAGCCATTGCCACGTGGATTTTTATTTAATAAAAATAAAAATAAAAATAAAAAAAGGACAAAAGAAAATTCCAATGAAGAAAGAGAAAATAACAATAAAAAAAGCAATCGCTGTCGTGTTTGGGTTGAAGAGTCTTTCGTTAGAGAGAACAATTTTGCTTAAGAGGGTTGAGAAGGATCTTTCACTTTGCTTTTACCCTTCTGATTTAGCTTCCCTTCTCTTTTCTTCTTCGTCAACGCATCCAAGAAGCTTCAATTCTCAATCTTTTCCATTACCCCATAAGTTTTTTTTTGATTTTTTTTGATTTTTTTATTAATCTGATCATAGAGGATTTCATTCTCATGGCCACCACTGGAAACAAGAACATCAATGCTAAATTAGTCAGTCTCTCTCTTTCTCTTGTGATCTTAAACCCTCCTTTGGTTCTATAAGATTTCATTTTTTTTGTTATTGTTAGTATTTGATGCTTTGGGTCTGATTTAGATGCTGAATTCTGATCTGGGTCTTGATGAATTGTTGATCTTGCTTGTTTTTTATATGAACTGTGATATGGGTTTAGTTTATGTTTGTAAAAAAAATAGTGCTTTGATTTTGTTGGTTTGTTTTAGAGTTGATCAAATCCCGTCTGAGTTCTGCTTACATCCTTGAGCTTATTACACCTGATTTAGGCTGATTGAATTTTGTTGTTCAGATTGTGGGTATTATTTTGATATCTTTACCGATTTTTTGTTGCGTGTATTTGTTATTAATATGTATTTTGTTCTTCAGGTTCTACTTGGGGATGTTGGAGCTGGGAAGTCCAGCCTTGTGTTGCGCTTTGTTAAAGGGCAATTTGTTGAATTTCAGGTTGTTGGTGTTCTTGAGTTTTTTAAGATAGAAAATACATTAATTTAAAAAATCGGTTGGAAAATTATAATTTGACATTTATCTTGTTATTATGTAGGAATCAACAATAGGTGCAGCTTTCTTTTCCCAGACATTGGCTGTGAATGATGCGACTGTGAAGTTTGAGATTTGGGATACGGCTGGTCAAGAGAGGTACCATAGCTTAGCACCAATGTACTACAGAGGAGCTGCAGCTGCGATCATTGTGTATGATACAACAAATCAAGTAAGTGCATTCGTTGTGTGGCTTTGT
The DNA here is from genome assembly GCA_030270665.1 of Hibiscus trionum. Classification (NCBI taxonomy): domain Eukaryota; kingdom Viridiplantae; phylum Streptophyta; class Magnoliopsida; order Malvales; family Malvaceae; genus Hibiscus; species Hibiscus trionum. Next base: position 1,070,983 of record BSYR01000021.1, on the reverse strand, counting down.
CATCGAGCCACTTAACTGTCTATTACTTTAAATGTGACATTGGAAGATGAAGTATTAAAACTTTGGGAGCATGTAATCTAGGTCATGCTTCGTTCAATTCCTTGTTGATATGTTTTCTTGGTGCTTTTGCTTTCTGCCGTTTGCCCCCTTTGTAGGTTCTTTTTGCATTTACTGCTTCACTTCTTTTTTATCCAAAAAAGGTGAAAAGTGTTAACCAGACATAGCCTAAGCATTACTAGTATGAGGGCAAACTTTTATGAATATAATTTTGTGATTTTTGCAACTGTATGTTATTTTTGTCTGGTTTTATGCCTTGATCACTATTGTTGGTATCTTCTCCAAAATCATATTACGAATTCGTTTCAAGGAATCTCAAACCTGATGGTTGTTATTTGAAGGAAAACAAAGGTTCTCTTCAGATTGCTGTTCTCTCTTCTTTCCTCTTTAATTATTTTATTTGATAATTTTTCTTTTTTGTATGTAAAGTTGCTTGTTTTCCCCCCTTAAAGAATGAGTGTAGGGAGTGAAAGGGGTTTATATTTGAGGCATTTTTAGTGCATTATTCTATTCAGTATTACAATTGTCACCGCATTAAAGTTTACATTTGCAAGGATTTTAAAAACTTGGTGAACTTTTGTTTTAGTTTGAAATGTAAAACAGTAAAATCACCTATGGTGAATTTTAGTTGGATATAGAGATGTGGAATGGCTTTCAGTACCCAAAGAATGGTAATAACATTATTCTTATTTTATAGGCATCATTTGAGAGAGCCAGAAAATGGGTCCAGGAGCTTCAAGCCCAAGGTAGTATTTTGCTTTTATTCCTCGACGATATCCTTCTTGATTGTCAATATATATGTTTTTGTCCTTGTGAAATGTTTAATTTTAAGGACTCTTGAGTGATTGAATTCTAAGTCTTTGTTTTTTTGTTCATTCCTTTCCCTGTGAAGGCAATCCTAATATGGTAATGGCGCTTGCTGGGAACAAAGCTGATTTACTAGATGCAAGGAAGGTGGAACCAGAGGCAAGTTATCAATTCTTTAGTTCACATCACCTTTTTCCTTTAAAATGTAAACATATATTACTTGTAACCATTAATTATGAGCATATTCTGGATTTCTCTACTTCCAATTTTTTTGACACTCGAAGATGGTAAAAGGTCAATTGGTCAATGGATTCATGGTCCAATTTTGTATTGACTTCAACCTACATGCAAATCTCTATTTGACTTCTTATTCTCCTTGGTGATTCAGGAGGCACAAACGTATGCTCAGGAGAACGGCCTTTTCTTCATGGAAACTTCTGCAAAGACCGCATCCAATGTCAATGAAATGTTCTATGAAATAGGTGATTTATATGTCGTTTTGTTGAGTTTCCTAAAAGCATGCAGTATTTGTTTTGTGAAGTGGAAATTGACTTGTTTTTATTTCACGCAGCTAAAAGGTTACCTCGAGTGCAACCAGCACAGAATCCTTCTGGAATGGTTCTCATGGATAGACCTGCAGAACAGGCCGCAAGAGCATCTTGTTGCTCTTAGACGATCGTTGTTTCTCGCATGTATCTTCTAAATAGCTCCTGTAATGCTCTCTGGCTCTGCAATCAGAGTTTTATCTTTCTTTTACCCTGTTTGACTATTCATTCAGAGCTGTACATGCATGTTGTCTAGAGGCATTGATATCAACCCGTTTATTACGTTAAAGATTGTTTTTTATTTTCATGTAATTGAAAGTCTTGTAATATGTTTCACATCCATAGTACAATCTGCATGTTCAAATAAATATGCCATTGCTTGTGTTGATTTGGCTGCTTGTTTACAACTCCTGTTTATTACTCTTTTCGATCACATTTTACTTGTTAGGGCTCTCTTCGCGGCCACTGAAATTAATAGGAATGGTTCGATCCGAGACCAACCGACTTACGTCGACTTTGAAATTCAATGTGACTATTGAATATAGTATGTTTTAGACCAAAAACAGATTAGTTTGTGGCTTTGTACTGATCACATTATCGTCCGAAGCATAGAAGCTATCAGAAACAAAACAATGATCTGAAACTGTAATAAAGTTGGTCCACCATGTTTATATTCTTTGTAGCTAAACGATAAGAATAAAACCAGCTTGTTTTTCTTAATAAATCCAAAACCAAAGCGTTACAGCCTCAAAATCTAGTTTGCACGTTAACTTTAACGAGTACAAACTAGCTTCCTTAAAATAAGAAAAGTTACAACTCATTATTCAAATCTACAAACTAGCTTCATTTCTTATGAAGTCCCTGAGATGCTGCGGCTGCTGCACAGTCCATCGGTTGAAATCCAATTCTCTCTTTCTCCAAATCATAAACAACTTTGACATTTTGCTGTTGGAAGTTCCCGAATACGGCCGCCGGTCCGTAGTTGCTATCATCCATGCTTTGGAACAACAGGCATTTCACCCCAGTTGAATTACTTGGAGCACTCATGGCGTAGAAGTAATTAGCTTGGGGTAGAACTAGGCTCACATTGTTCAAGAAATGAAAAGTGATGGAAGGGAAAGGGTCATTTGTGAATCTGTTATTCGGACATGGGACCCTATAACAGAGATCGAATCCGGTTCGCGTCTCGACATCTGTGGCCCGAGGATAAGTTATTGCTGATTGGAGCACCGAGAGAAGTCGAGAATAGAATGGCTCAGGGAGGTGAGTGTAAGTGGTGCCTGAATCAATCAACATTCCCCCGTTACCTTGAGAATCAAACTCTCTCAAGTTTAAAGGAGCTTGAGCAGAGCTAACATCGCCTACTGTTATGGCCTCTAAACCAATGTAATAGTAGTTGGGGAACATGGGACTCTTCAACATAGGGGTGAACTGCAAATTGTCATTGGAAGATACAGCAACATCTCCCATGAACAACGGGCTCGAAATATTCGGATTGTTGGCATACTTGAAGGCTAAGAAGCAATGGGAAAAGCCTTTTTGGAGGAACCCTAACTGTGAAGGTAGAGAAAGTACACCCCTACCAAACCCTGCAATGCCAATAGGCTCTCTATAAGTAGAGCCAACACAACCAAAAGAAAACCTGGGAAGATCCTTAGTGATATCAGGGCTACTCCCATGGACCCTAATGTTATCCCTTGTTAGTGTCCCTGTGACTAACCCTCCTTCACCATAGGAATAGGCAAAGGAAGGACAAGGCCTAGAACAGGTGGCTTTGAGAAGGGCACTTAACGAACATCCGGCCTCGATGCATGTATCGAAAGAGTTATCAGAGCTATGGATGTCTATGCAAAAAGAGCTACCGCAGGTGTCCCTAAAAGATGATGAAGAATGTGAAGGGGAGAAAGTACCTATCAACTTATCGTTCCTAGAGTCACCACAATCCAGGCAATCAAAGGACAGATTACCACAAGGAACCCAAGTCAGGTCACTCCCAGTATCCATGTAAACCTGAATGACCTGTCCTGGTGTTCCTATATTCAAACTCAGCAAGTATCCATCTCTTACTTCCCTCAACGGCTCAATCATATCCGAAACTTGTGAAAGTCTCTTTCTTGAGTATTTGGAAGGTTTAAGTATAGGAAAGGTAGTGCTAGAACGTGTTAGACCAAGAACAACTGAATTAGGGTTTCTGTTCCCAGCTTGGGTTTGATTGAAACTGATGAAGAAAGCAAAGAGGAGGAGTAAAAGAATGGTGGTGGCGGTGGAGTAAGATGCTGCCATTGGACAGTACTTTCTATCTGATATGAATTTGCAGCTGCTGAAACAAGGTATTTATAGCAGAAACTAGGCTACGTACAAACAGATGTTGCATGAATGTTACAATGTGAGCCGTATTGTCATTGTGAACGTGGAGTGCGCGTGATCCGCATTCATCCCCACCACCATTACACTAAAAAAGAGAAAATGGAGAGAATCAAGTGAAAGAAGGAACACTCGTTTTATTTCATTCGATGTATTATTTTTATCTTTGAAAGCTATAAGGTGATTACAAGTAGTATCTGTTTTGAATATACTCACAATGCATGCTCGATCATCCTGCTGCAGCTGCTGGTGCTCGAACTTGTGACCTCTAGGAACAACAACCATTCGATGTATTATTTAAAAACAAGCCTACAACTTCTTTATATAGGCAAAGTTCATGATACGTTTGCCATTACATTAATAACCAGACAATTAAAGCTAAAACTAAAATCTCAACCCATTAATGAACTATAACATAAATTTAATTAAACATTAATTACTTGGTGTTATATTTCAACACATTTCCATGAATTATGATAAAAAAAGGGGTTTGTATTTGTTTATTCAGTTCTTTGCATGGATGTTAGCTGAAGTAGAAATGGAAGGCAAGCGGCGGTCTCTGAATGGATTGGCTAACGAAATCGGCATAGAAGCTAGTTGAAGTGCGCATGCGAAATTTTATATAAGGGATGGGAGTCTTTTTGTTCATCTGGTTCAAGCAAAACAAAGAGGAACCCACGTTTGAGTCTCATGTGAAGCAGGAGCTTCCATGGAATATTATAATGGCATTGGCATCAAACTCACCACTGATTATAGTGGCGAGCACGTATCACAGTCACTTATATTGTACTTTGTTGATCAATGAAACAACAGCTGCTAGCTCTTTAGAGGAAAATATTTTCTTTTCACATCAGTTAAGTTGTTCTAAAACTAGGATGGAAATCCCCTTTGTCGTCGGCGCCCCTACTTATGCCCCACGTTCAAAATTAGGTTTAGAGTTTAGGGTTTTAGGTTAGGGTTTAAAGGATTTAAGGTAGAGTATATTTTTAGGGTATATAGTGTAGGTTTTAGGATTTAGAATTTAGGGTTAAGGCTTGGAATTTAATTTTTAACGTTTTTTTAGTGTTGGAGCATAAGTAAAGACACCGAAAAGAGTCAGAGGATTTTTTATCCCTAAAATTAAGGGCGGAATATAAGAGGGGAGTTTAAGAATATTGTAGGGCAGAATATATAAATATGGATAAATATTCTATACACAGGCGGTGGAAACTGAAAGTTTTCGCAAGCGCCTTAGTTTTAGGGTATATGGAGTTAGTTTAGGGTATAGGGTTTAGGTGTAGGGGGTTAGAATTTACCATAGTTGTTTCAATTTAAAGTTTAGGGTTATAATTTAGGGTTTATAGGTTAAAACCTAAATCCTCACCATATTACCCTAAAAACTGTTGGAAGCGTCGGTGGACACTCGATACAACTTTATAACTCAAATAATATTATTACATGAGAAATCAAAGAAAAATAAATATAAATGTGCTGCTGCACTTTCTTTACACCAAGAAAAACACTTTGTGTGTTTTTTTCTTCTTTTTCTACCTTATTACAAGCTTTGTCTAACTCCTATTTATAGTGTTCCTAAAACACCTAAGGAGAGTTCAATTTGCTTTCCGCCATTAGACTTGCTTAATTGCTAAGTATTTTCCTAAGAAGAGTTCAATTTGCTTGCCTCCATTAGACTTGCTTAATTGCTAAGTATTTTCCTAAGAAGAGTTCAATTTGCTTGCCTCCATTAGACTTGCTTAATTGCTAAGTAATTTTGTCAAGCTTGCCACGTTCATACTCTTTATTGTCAAACTAAGAATTCAAATCAAGTTTGAATTCTAACACTCCCCCTCAAACTTGATTTTTCATGCCGAGCTTTTCTTTGAGTTGATGAAATACATCTGCTTTCAACGGCTTTGTAAAAATATCTGCTATTTGATCTTCTGTCTTGCAATAGACTAGCTTTACATTTTTGTTCTTCACCTGCTCTCGTATGAAGTGATACTTCGTATCGATATGCTTGCTTCGACCATGGGAGACAGGATTCTTTGAAAGAGATATAGTGGATTTGTTGTCGATATAAATTGTAGTTGGTTCTTCTTGTATAAAATTTAGCTCGTCTAAAATATTTTTCAACCAGATTGCTTGACAGGTGCATGCTGCAGCAGCTATGTATTCTGCTTCACATGTCGAGAGAGCTACTGTTTGTTGCTTCTTTGATGACCATGAAAATGCTGCGGAGCCGATATGAAATAGATATCCAGAAGTACTCTTTCGATCATCTATGTCTCCCCCGTAATCACTGTCGGAATATCCAACTAATTTCGAATTTGGTGAATGTTTGTAGAATAATCCATGATCCGACGTACCTTTGACATATCTCAAAATTCTCTTTGCTGCAATCCAATGATCTTGTTTTGGCTTCTCCATGAATCTGCTTACCAATCCCACAGCGTATGTTATGTCCGGTCGTGTGATAGTTAGATATCTTAAACTTCCAACGAGGCTTTTAAACAACGTTGGATTCACCGGCTCTCTTGTTGAATCAACACTTAGTCTCGTGCCCGTTTCAGCTGGAGTGGCTACCGGTTTGCAATCCTTCATTCTGAATTTACTTAAGGTTTCCTCCGCGTACTTCTTTTGGGATAAGAAAATTCCTTCCACCATTTGCTTTACCTCGACTCCAAGAAAGTATGACATCTCGCCAATATCTGTCATTTCAAATTCTTTAGTCATAGCTTTCTTGAAATCTTGAAACATACCTGGGTTATTTCCAGTGAAGATCATGTCGTCCACATATAAGCACACAATCATGATATCACCATCTTCATTTTTCTTTGTATATAAGGTATGTTCATACGGACTTTTTATGAACCCATTCGCCTGAAAATATTCATCTATTCTTGTGTTCCATGCTCTCGGTGCTTGCTTCAATCCATATAAGGCTTTCTTCAAGCGGTAGACCTTATTTTTATGTCCTTGTTTACTGTACCCAGGTGGTTGCTCGATATAAACTTCTTCTTCTAGGTAGCCATTTAGAAATGCCGACTTCACATCCATTTGATAAATCTTCCATTTGTTTTGTGCTGCAACTGCTGTGAGAAGTCTGATAGTGTCGATCCTTGCTACTGGAGCGAATACTTCATCATAGTCTATTCCTTGTCTTTGTTTGTAGCCTTTGGCAACTAGTCTCGCCTTGTATTTCTCTACTTGTCCTTCTTTATTGGTCTTCGTCTTGTACACCCACTTGACTCCAATAGGATTATGTCCTTTTGGTAGACTTGTGAGCTCCCATGTATCATTTCTTTCTATCGATGCAATTTCTTCATTCATGGCATTCTTCCACTTGTCATCTTCAATTGCTTCTTCATATTTTATTGGATCACTGCTTGCAAGTAAACAGAAAAGTGAAATATTTTGAGTTTCGTAATCCTTGTACCTTTCTGGAACTCTTCTCTCTCTTGTAGATCTTCGAACTTCAGTCGGTTGTATTTCAGAATTCTCTGTTCTGTTATTGTTTGATGAGGATGACTCAGTTGGATTTTGTTGAGGACTTTGATCATCACCTTGTTCATCTTGGTTGATGAAGTCGTCATCATCTTGTTCTTCGTTAAAAAATAGTCCTTCAACTTTCTTTTCTTCTAAGTTCCATCTCCAGTGTTCTGCTTCATCGAACTCAACATCTCTTGAGATTATCAACTTTTTGGTTAAAGGATTATAGAGTCTGTAAGCCTTACTTCGTTCATCATAGCCAATAAAGATACACTTCTCTCCTCTGTCATCAAGCTTCTTTCTGATCTGCTCAGGTACATGGGCATATGCGATGCATCCAAAAATCTTAAGGTTCCCAATTCCTGGTTTTTTACCGCTCCATGCTTCGTCCGGCGTCATGTTCCTTACACTCTTTGTTGGGCAACGATTTAACAGATAAACTGCACATCGAACTGCTTCGGCCCAAAAATTTCTTGGTAGATGCTTACCTTTTATCATGCTCCTCGCCATGTCGAGAATGGTGCGATTCTTTCTTTCTGCAACTCCATTTTGTTGTGGCGTGTATCTAACTGTCAACTGGTGAATTATGCCATGCTCCTTGCAGAAGTCTTCAAATAACTTTACTGTATACTCACCTCCTCTATCAGATCTGAGTATCTTTAAGTATTGACCGCTTTGTTTTTCCGCCATTGCTTTAAATTCTTTGAACTTATCCAGTGCTTCCGACTTTTGTTTAAGAACATAAACCCAACACTTTCTGCTATAATCATCAATAAAGGTTAGGTAATACCTATTTCCTCCAAGTGATGGTATATCAAATGGGCCGGCTATGTCAGTGTGGACGATCTCCAATGGTCTTCTGGCTCTCCATGATTTGCCAACTTCAAAGCTTTGTCTGTGTTGTTTTCCTTTGATACAGGCCTCGCACAATTGATTTGGAGGTTTGATTTCTGGCAATCCATTCACCATTTTTGCTTTTGATAATAACTTCAAGCCAGAAAATCCAATATGTCCGTACCTCAAGTGCCACAGCCACGAATCATCCTTGATTGAAGTCTTCATACACTTTACTTCTCCTGACTCGATGTCAATAGTAAAGAGACGATTCCGCGTCATATTGACTTGGGCAACCAATTCTCCATTTCTATTCTTGATTGAAAGTGAGCGGTTCTTCATCTGCACTTCATATCCTTTTTCTAGAAGCTGACCAAGACTGATGATGTTGCTTTTCATAGCTGGTACATAGTAAACGTCTGATATGTATTTCTTTTCTCCATTTTTCTGAGTAATCATGACTTTGCCCTTGCCTTTAACCTCTGCGTGCGAGTCGTCACCAAAAATTACTCATCCACGGATCGTTTCGTCCAACGCCACAAAAAACTCTTTTCGACCACACATATGATTACTGGCACAATTATCGAGATACCAAATATTTTCCTTTGATTCTTCATTTTCTTTATAAGTGAGGAATACATGAGATTCTTCGGCGTTTTCTTCTTCAGCTGTTGCTACATTAATTCTTTCTTCGTACTTTGGAGTTGATCTACACTCGTAACTATAATGACCATACTTATTACAATTATAACATTGTACCTGAGATTTATCTCCTTGTTGATATCGGCCTCTTCCTCGACCTCTATATCCTCGTCCACGACTTGGTGATCGGTAATTTACATTTGCTTGGTTGCTAACATATGAACGATCGCCACGTCCACGATATCCACCATAGTTTCCTCTGCCTCGTGTGTAGCTGCTGCTAGCTCTGCCTTCGTTGACGTGCAACTTGCTTTGAAGGACTTGCTCCAGATTTTCATTTTCTTCATTTAGCTTCATTTTCTGCTCATGGGCTTGGAGTGATCCCACAAGCTCATCGATCGTCATTTGAGTTAAATCTTTTGATTCCTCAATTGCCACGACCACATAATCAAATTTTCGTATCAATGATCGTAGGATTTTCTCCATCACTCTGACCTCACCGAGTGCTTCGTCATTTCTTTTCATTTCATTTGCTACGGCTTTCACACGGCTAACATAGTCATCTATGCTTTCCGTGGTTTTCATTTTTAGCATCTCAAACTCGGTTCTAAGTGATTGAAGACGTACCTTTTTTGCTCTCTCAACTCCTTGGAGTGATTTTTGCAGAGTTTCCCATGCTTGCTTTGCGGTTGTTGCTTCTGCAATTTTTTCAAAGTTAGACTCATCTACTGCTTGGAAAATGTAATATAACGCCCTTTGGTCTCTTTTAAGAGCATCCCTTAGTGCTTTCTTCTCTTCGTTGGTTAGAGCCGCTTCTGCTGTTGCATTTTCTGGCTCCACATATCCTTTTACGACCATGTCTCAACAATCTTGCGAACCGAGTAGCGCCTTCATTTGAATACTCCAGTTGCCATAATTTGTCTTTGTTAATCTCGGGATTTGTGGCTGGATCATGTGCTCCATCTTCTCGTGGCGTGAAATTCGAACTCGAACTTGGCTCTGATACCACTTGTTGGAAGCGTCGGTGGACACTCGATATAACTTTATAACTCAAATAATATTATTACATGAGAAATCAAAGAAAAATAAATATAAATGTGCTGCTGCACTTTCTTTACACCAAGAAAAACACTTTGTGTGTTTTTTTCTTCTTTTTCTACCTTATTACAAGCTTTGTCTAACTCCTATTTATAGTGTTCCTAAAACACCTAAGGAGAGTTCAATTTGCTTTCCGCCATTAGACTTGCTTAATTGCTAAGTATTTTCCTAAGAAGAGTTCAATTTGCTTGCCTCCATTAGACTTGCTTAATTGCTAAGTATTTTCCTAAGAAGAGTTCAATTTGCTTGCCTCCATTAGACTTGCTTAATTGCTAAGTAATTTTGTCAAGCTTGCCACGTTCATACTCTTTATTGTCAAACTAAGAATTCAAATCAAGTTTGAATTCTAACAAAAACTAAACCCTAACCTATAAACCCTAAATTATAACCATAAACCTTAAATTGAAACAATTATCCCTAAATTCTAAATCCCTACACCTAAACCCCTAAACCATATACCCTAAACTAACTCCCTATATCCTAAAACTAAGGCGCTTGTGGAAACTTTCAGTTTCCACCGCCAGTGTATAGGATATTAATCCTATAAATATTTAACCAAAAATTAGTTGTTTGAATAATTTGATTCTATTGAAATAACTTGGATATATATATATATATATATATATATATATATATATATATATATATATATATATTTGCTTCATAACTAATTTCTTCCTCTACTTAGTCCTGTACTAAGGCAAAATGATAGTGTCTTTTTTATCTTAACAAATGGTTGAGGATTTTTTTTAATATAATTATAAAGTAGTATATGTTCATACTTTTTTTAACTCTTTGATAACAGATTTTACAGACATGGCTGCTCAAACCACAATCTTCTAGGATGAACATTATCTTTGTTTCCATTAAGACTACTCCTTGGGTTCGAGGGTTTGATATTCCTCGTTCTAAGCATAATTTTTTTAAGATTTGTAGCCAATGTATAGTAGGGATGGCAAACGGGCGGGGCGGGTGCAGACACCCCCTCCTCCATCTCCATTCTCACCTAAAATTTTCATATCCACCACCCACGGCGGGTACAATTTTCAAATCTACACCCGCCTATGCGGGTACATTCTTAAATCCATCCTCACACCCACTACCCAATTGGACATCCACCACCCAACCTGTACCACTTACAAGCAACCACTAATATCGAATTATGTAAAAAATAAACTATATAATTTTGTAAAGAAGAGTACAATTTCGCATACTTTATTGATTGATCAAGTGTATATATATAATATATTTACACCAGTATAAATTTAACTACATCTAGCTAGCTAGCTAACTAACTAACTAACTAACGATTGCTAACTTAACTAAATCACATTTTCACCGGTATAGGTTCCACTTAACTACAACTAACTAATTAACTATATCCAACTTAACTAAAGCATACTTACACATGTATAAATTCTACTTAACCACACATATTACAAATTTACAACCTAATTAATTCAACCTTTATTTTTGGTTGTAATATGAACGGGTTGTATTAATTATTTATTAATATATTATGAGTACTTTTTTTCCTTTTATTTAGGTTTAGATGAGGTTTTTAATGAGACCCAACTTTCCTTAAAAAAAACTAAATAATTAAGTTCAAAGTCTACAAACTTAAGGATTAACACATATTTTAAAATAAACCAAAATCTTAGTACATAAAACATCATAATAAAAGGCATAATTAAAGTTTACAAACATAAATAGTCCAAAATTCATACGTGGGGTAGTTAGTGGGCAGGCGGATGTGGGTGGATACGGTGCGAGTAAGGTCTCAAACCCATCACCTACCCGCTACCTACGATGGGTATGACTTTTTAGATCCACACCTGCTCACTACCCACCAAACTCATACTCATCCCCACTCCAACTGGGGCATGTGCAGAATCCGGAAAACTATACCTGTTTGCCATCCCTAAATACTCATATGGGTAAAAATTCCCTGCATTTTTTCGGTATGCATTTTTATACCCAACACTAAAAAGGTAAATTCTAAACCTTAGACCCTAAAAATACACCCTACCCATAATTTCCTAAACACTAACCTTAAATCTAATTTTTTAGTGTGAGATGTAAAAAGAGACACCAAAAAGTGACAAATAATTTCTATTCATACTCAAAAAAAATTAGCTCATAGTTTGAATGAAGACAAGCTGAAATCAAGGCTGCGTTGCCTTAATTTAACATTTTAAGTTTGTACTTGGTACTTACAGAATCAAAGGAGATAGTGGCTTGAATGCGGCCTTGGGAATTAAATAAATAACAACATTCTTTATCTTTGGACCAAATTCCTTCTTTTCTGCAGGCAATGATATGGATATGACGCGAACATCCACAAACTTCACCACCTTTATAATATTAACCACAAACTGACGATCAACCGTCGCACAAACACTTAATCATCAGATGCTTTTTACTTCATTTAGCAATGTCGTGTCTCTAAATTTTGTCCTACTAATAATGTCGGATTACAATATCAGACCACTTTCTAAAACATCTGTTATGCTTTAGTTTTTTTCTAAACCCTAAAAAACTACAACTCATGTATTGTACTTGCTAGATTATTATAACAGGTTACTTTGTTCTCAAATGTTTTTAATGTAAAAGCAGTGGCCCTGCATTCTGCAGAAAACCTCATACTTTTTAATGATATTGCAAGGATCTTAACTGTTTTCACTTGTTTTAGGTTGTCTTTAATTTATTCACCTTTTTAGTGGGATTCGTATGGTAAAGTAATGCATTCGGGGATGATAAATTTTGAATCGATTGATAAACTTTAAACCGATTAATTTCGAATGCGGATTTATTTATTTATTTTTGATCGGGACAAAGTCGCTTCTAAGATAATGGTTTACGACGACATAGTTGTATGTTCTTTGCTTGCTATTTTTTTTTATTATTGTCTTGTCAGTGCTAACACCCCGATTTAGAGTAATATTTTTACCAACAATATTGGGACAAGGTATGTTGGGTAAGAATGTATCCCAACATCTATAAAGATGATGATGGTATTCAAATTTGAACATATACGTACCGTGAAGAAGGATAAGGGTCGGGACAAAGCATGCTAACAATGGAGTACTAGTGAATTTGACAACATCCGTCCCAGCCTCGTTCCATTACCATCCCTAAATGTAATAAAACTTTAAATTAAATATCTTTTTTTGCTCGGCAAATATGATTTTATTGATCTTAAAAGGTCATAAAAACCTTCGACCTAAGTTGTGAGCCTCATTAAGAACCCCTAATCTTAAGTGGAGGAAAAGAGTACACCACAATTAGGTAAAAAAACAACAACAAAAACAACACTACATAGCACATCACTAAAATGATCGCAATACTCCTTCCCACCAGGACAAGAAACGCCTATATATTTTTGGTACCCAACAACTTGACTTGTTCGAAACTAGTTACCACCAAGCTTTGAACATCTCATGTTGAAATTGATCTAATAAGGGTGAAGAAGGGGGAAAAACTAAAAAAATAAAGACAAAACAGAAAGAATAAAAAGGTTGGGATGCCAGCTGAGTTATTGTACCAAAACATTATAGGAACAAAACGATGTTCAAGATTTGTCCTAACGCATTTTGTGCATCAACAAGCATTAAAGAGAGAGTAGGTAATATATAGCATAGGGGCATAATCTTAACGAATGGAAATCATCTGCCCCCAAAGTATGCCTCCATTTGTGCCCCCACTTTAAAATAGTAGGTTTAGGGTTTGGGGTTTAAGGTTGGGGCTTAGGGTTAGGGTGTAGGGAATTAGAGGTAGGGTGTATTTTTTAGGGTTTAGGGTTTGGGATTTAGGATATGAAAATTAGGGTTATAGGGCAAGATTTAATTTTTAAGTATTTTTAGGCATTTAGCATAGTAGGAGGCATGGTTAGGGGCAGGAGATTTTTACTCAATCTTAACGGACTGTGGAAATAATTTAAGGTTGCTTTTTTGCATACAATAATTGTTAAAACTAACTTTTGGGTCTTTGATGGGCAATTCTCTGCTGTGATATGTGCTTAATGAGTAATCCAGCGAATCTCTGGCAACCCTAATCTGGATTATAGAAGAAACTTGGGGAACAATAATGGCCAAATATATAAATTAATTGGTCCTAGAAATAAATTCTTATTTTCATTTATAATTTAACTTCATTTTTCAAGGATAAAAAATAAACAAAACTGCAAACCAACAACCGGTTTGTCTAGTGGAATGAAGCTATAGATTTTTTAAAGTAAAGTTAAGGGTTCAAATCTCGACGTTGTGAATGTAAAAAACTGAATTGGAAGGTCGCTTTCATATTGAGCTTCTGCAAAACTCAATCTAAATAAATCGATTAATGAATTAGATACCGATAGTTAAATCAAAAAATTGTATTTAATATATATATATATATATATATATATATATATTTGTCTTACTAATTAATCATAATTTTCGAACTTTTGATTTATCCAAAAAAAAAAATTCACTTTTGAAATTAATTGGATCGTCTCATGTTAACTGAAATTAACTTTCTAGACAGTATTAAATTAACCGATAACTATCATACAACCATCACGGACTTAAGTTGGTGTTTATCTTAATTAGGTTTGGATAATTATTCAACAACATCGCTAGAGTCAAATCTCGTATATATCTTCTCTAGAATTATCAGAGTTGATTATCAATTTGGTCATTAATTTCCTTGTTTCTTCGATCATTCCTTCGTTTTAAGTTTATTTTTATTAAATTTGAATCACATGCTCCTCACTATTATAGAATATATATGTAACTTTAATTTCTCCTACAGTAATAAAAGATGATGTATTTCATCCAGGTGACCCGAGTTCGAGCACCATGCGTGCACGGTACGTGCGCGCGTTATTAATGAGCTAAGAAAGTTGAACATATACTATATTGTAATTACACCAGCATATTAAAAAAACAAACAAATTTTTATTTTTTTAATTTAGTCCCTCAACTTTACATAATTTCTTTGATTCTTAAATTCCTCCTTCGATTTAAGCCTAATTTGATCAAATTTGAACACATGCTCCTCAATCACTGTAGAATACATATGCAACTTTAATTTTTATTTTTAAAAACAATTATTTTTTTTTTCAATTTAATCACTCAACTTTTTATTTTATTCAATTTAATTCTCCGACAGCAACTCTTTGCAAATTAGTACTTCTCATCAGTTTAGCTCATGAATAAATGAAAAGATTGCTTGACCCTTTCCGAGCCTACTTTTCCCTTGGATGAAACTAAAACAACCAATAAAACTTCCCAAATGTTACTCATATAAAGTTAGGAATGTTGTAATTTATAGGTCAAATTATGTTTTTTGTCCCTATACTATTTTCAACATGAGGTTATTATTAATGTTGTTTCTTAGTACAAATCACTAACACCATTAAAAAATCATATTTATTAACTAATTGTTTACCTTGTTTGGATTTTAGACTAAGACATGACATTCATAATAGTTGTAGAATCATGTTAAATTTGTATATAAACTCAAACAACTCGACTCAAAATTTTTAAATAAAATTTAATTAATAAAATAGGATTCATCAAATCGACTAACTCAATTTTTTTAACTCAACTCAACTCAATCAAATACTAACCCTTACTTAACTTCACTCAGGTTAGCAATATAATTACAAATTGTATTGTGACATGCAATATATGAATTAATATTTGATACACTGTCAGTGTAAAAAAAGTTTACACAAGCATGCCTATTTTCAAGCCTAAATTTAAATCCTAAAATTATAACCTTAAAACCCTAAAAATCTAACCCCAACCCCTAAACCTCAAACCCTAAATTATAGACATAAATCCTAAATTCTAAATCATACAACCTAAACCCCTAACCTTTAAACCCTAAACTAAACCCCTAAACCCCTAAATAAACCCGCTTGTGGAAACTTTATTTTCCACCGCTAGTGTATAAGATATTAATCCGCAATATATTTGTACTGTGAAGTGAAGTTTTTTGGGTTTTGGAAGTGCATTTTGACTGTGTTTGTTTTACTGATGTGGGGCGAGAATTGTATGCATTCTTAATGAGAGGCGGTGGTGTGTTCATGCTTGTTATTTCTGATTTGTGGATGTCATGGGTGACATCGTCTTTATTTTTAATGGGGGCAATCTCTTATACTTTGCTTGGTTGGGTAAAAAATTAAAAGGTTAACGAAGGTAGAGAAAAAGTGAAAAGAACACATTTGAATATGAGTGATGTGAAGTAAAAATGAAGAGAAAGAAAAATGAGAAGGGGGATTATTTTCCTATAAAAATAAATCACTCCAATTTATAAAGAAAAATGGAAAGAAAATAAGAAAAATATGAATTACTTCAAAATATGTTTTTGGGCATATGCGTACATAGCTTCCCAAGAAGTTTTTGAACTTAAAAGAGACCGCCAAGTCCGGTCCTGAGTTTTTGGAAGCCCGGGGCGAACTTAAAAAATGGGCCTTAAATTGAGAATTTAAATTGTAATTATAGTTACAGTCATATTTTCGGTTGTTTTGTGTTTATCATGATTGTGGATATAATAGATGTTATTTTGTTTATTGCGAGTATCGCGGTTATGAAATTTTTTTAGTAACATATGCTATTGTGGACATAATGGTTTCATATATCACGGTTTTAGATGATGCCACTACCGTCATATAACGATCGTTGTTGTGGTTGCATGCCGCTATTTAAATATTTGTCCCTAATAACAAGTAATGAAAGAAATTAAATTTTAAGAGTTGGTCCATCGTAACAAGTATTGAATAAATTGGTCCCCTAATAACAAGTATTGAAAAAATTAAATTGTAAAACTATTAAAAAATCTTTGATACACATGCCGTATAAACTTTAGTTTACACGTGCCTTTTAGTTTTAGGGGTTAGGGTTTTAGTTTAGGGTTTAAAGTGTATGGGTTTATGTTGTAGGGTTTAGAATTTAAGATTATTGTTGAGAATTTAGGGTATATGGTTTAAGGTTTATGGTTTAGTTTTTAGGGTTAGGGTTAGAATTTAGGATTTGAGTTTTATAATGTAAATATGCAGGCTTGTGTAAAATTAGTTTTACCGGCATGTATATCAAAATTTTACCTTAAAACCATGCCCATAATAACAAATATTGGAAAAAACTGGAGCTAGTAAAAAATACTAGAAAAAAATTGAATATTAAGAGTCCCTAATAATAAATATCGGAAAAAATTCAGCCACTAATAACAAGTATTAAAAAATGGGCCCTTAATAACAAGTATTAGAAAAGAAATTGAATATTAAGAGTAAACCCCTACTAATAAATATTGAAAAATACTCAGCCTCTAATAACAAATATAAAAAAATAGGCCCCTAATAACAAGTATTAGAAAAGAAAAAAAATATTAAGAGTAGATCTTTAATAATAAATGTTGGAAAAATCTTAACCCCTATTAACAAATATTAAAAAAATAGGCCCTAATAACAAATATTAAAACAAACTAAATCTTTAAATATAATTCGAAAATATACAATATTAAATTTTCCTGAGCGATGGGCCCTGGGCAGACGCTCTTGCTGCCCCTGCCCAGGGCCAGCCCTGGAGACCGCCAAATTTAAACTGATGCATGAAGAATTCTAAAAGACCCACACATTAAGACCTATGTGAATACACCGTGTGAACATGAGATAATATTCTTTCCAGATTGTATCTTAGGGAATATTCATATTCATACCATTTGTGGTTGGTGGGTTTAAATATTGGCCGTCAATGTAAATCATTTGTAACCGTTAGATGTAAGGGGATTCAATTATAAAAAGAGGTCATCTCCACCTTATTTGTATCATCCACAATTTAAATAATTAAAATATTTTTATAAAAATATGTTTTCACTCGACTTTATGTCTTTCATCTCAAACAAATTTACCATGAATTATCCTTTAGGTAATTGAAGAACACTAAATATGTTCTTTTCACTATCATAGCTGGTTATCAAAAATAAAAACGGAGAGTTATTAGTGAAGTATTTTATTCAAATATTGGATAATACTAGCTTAGATAGTTTAGTAAGATAGCTAGTCCTGGAAGACTCCATTGCTCTGAATTTAACATTATAGTATCTTATGGTATTCTCAAAATTGAAGTTTACATAAAAATGAATGACATTAAGCCTAACAGTCTGACAATGATATATGTAATAATGATGTAAAAATCAGTTGATTTGTACTATGATCATATTATATTTAGTATAACTTCTGGTAATAATGCAGAAGCTAACTAGTTTGTAACATACATCACAACAATATTAGTAAGGGTTTGTATATTTTTTTATCAACGTTATATAAATTTTGTCACATTAAATCCTTCCTTTATTTGTAAAAAAAAAACTCATTCATTTATTATATCAATTGAAAAAATAATAATAAATTGTAGAGTGAATAAATTTTACCATAAATATTTTATATGATTTATTTCAAATCTTTTACTGCATTTATTCATATATAGAATTATATACAGAAAAATATTTTGATACACAAGTTTGTGTACCAAACCCCTAAACCCTATAATTAAAGTTTACACAAGCTTGTGCATCAATATATATATATATATATGTGTGTGTGTGTGTGTGTTATATTTAGATACACAAGTTATGTAAAAAAAATTACACAACCCTTCATAATTAAACTATAAAATCTAAAACCTAAATCCCTAACCTTAACACCCAAAATCCTAAACTCTAAATTTTAATCATAAATTTTAAATTCTACACCCTACAATCTAAACTCCTAAATCTTAAACTCTAACATAAATCCCTAAACCCTAAAATTGAAAGAGTTGTGTAAATTTTAATAATGACAATGATAAAACATTAAGTTACCTTTCATATTGATTGAAATAATAATGATAAAACAGTTCATCAAGTAGTTTCAATTAAAAAGAATTTTTGTGATCTTAAGTAGCTCGAGTTTAAACAATATTTTTTGTACGATAAGTGCGCTATTAAAGGACTATAATAATAATAATAATAATAGTAATAATAATAATAATAATAAGAGAGGGATTATCATATCTAAAAATTTCTATACCTATGTGAAATTAGAATGAACTTAGTCTAAGCATTAAATATTTTTTCTATGTATTTTTAAATAACTACATTTTTATACGTTTACCTTTTATAATGATTTATACTTAGTTAATGCTCCTAAAAGCATTTGAAAGATTTTTCTTCAATATTCACTTAGATATATTTTTTAATTAAAATCTAATTATACAAATATAATCATATAAAGGAAGATGTTAAAAATCTCAATTAAACAAATTGAACAATATGAGCATATTTAGCCACTAGGCCAATTAGTGGATTTCCAAAAAAAATCATGACATATATTTAGAATAATTACAAACAATCATTAACGACAAAGATGACAATAAAATTATCTCATTTTTTTTTTTGCAATTATCGTACTAAAAACTGTATAATACAAGAATATCCACCATTTATATAATAAGAGGAAAAAGGCTTAAAAAAGAAAAAGAGAAAGAAAAAAAATGAAAAGAGGATTAGAGAGAAATAGAAGAGACTATCTATATGGCAAATAAAACAGTGGATCAATTTGGCCTTGAGGTTATAAGTTATACTTACCATATTGGTATCCTTAATACATTGGAATTCACAGTTAGATATTTCTAGGAAGTTTCATTATTATATAATTCTTGCATTAAATTTTGCATTGGGATCTAATATAGAAGCTAATATGAACTAATTCAGGCAAAAATGCCAGCCCCATATGAAGATTGGAACATGTCAACAAGGAGTGGGAACTGTAAGAAGGCAAATAAAGTAACTGGAATACAAGCAATCAAGGCAGCTGGGACTGCAATCCATGCCAGTCTTTGACTAAGCACAATGAAAAAGGTTGCACCAAATGCTACAAGCATGGCTGCTATGGACAAGAAAAGGGTAGCAAGACCAACAATCAGTCTCTGGGGGAGCAACCGGAGGAAATCTTCTTCGGCGTACCGCGAAGTGAGGATAGACAAGAACATTAATATCGAGGTGACCGAAGAGAACAATGCAAATGCATCTGCTACAGCGAAAACTATGAAGGATTTAGCTTCTAGAAATATGGGAGTTCCTTTGTCATTGTCATTGCCTCCTGGTACAGTAAAGATAGCTGCAAACATTACGGTCGTGATTAGTGTAGCAACGAGCATGCACGACGAAGCTGTACTTTTCATCCACTTCTCTCCTTCCTTGATCAATTTCGCATGTTCTTCCGCAAACAACATTCGTGGCGTCTTGCCGTTGACGTCTCTCATTTCCTTGTATAATGGTTGCACATTCTTCCCTACTTCCTGTGATGCAAAAAACAACTCAAATTACAAAATATTCATAATTAGTACAGAAATGGAGTTAATCTGACCTTAAACCACAATAGTTCTCTTTGCATTTGAAGAGCTGCACCAGATACAATATTAAGTCTATTTGGTGGAGCTATCTTTGCAGCCAAATGCAGTATGCAATGATTGTTTTTGTCTTTGTAAGCAACAATCATATCCTTATGTGCCCCTATATCATGGATATATCTAAAGATCTTTTCTTGCCGATGAATGACCGCGACATGAAAAATGCTGCGGCTATGCTCATCAACTCTCCATATCAGATCCGGATACGACTGAATAAGTTCGGTTATGAGCTCCACAACTCCAAATTCTGTTGCAACAAATAGTACTCGTGAAGGGATTCTTAGTATGTCTGTAATTTGTGAGTCTTCTAGTAATAAAATTTGATCCCATAACAGCTTCACAAGGACAACGGCTTGCATATGCAGTAACTTTTTCTCATAAACTTCTTTATGCCCTGGGACTAGAATTAAACACAAATTAGATATTGGATTCTTTAAAAGAAAAAAACAACAACAAAAATGTGAATTTCATATCAGCACCTACTTGTTTTCACTAGTGCATTCCAAAGTTTTCCAGCTAAGCCAACTAACACTGCAGATATTCCAAATAAACAGGTTAAAGTTGAAGTGTTGATCAACCTGGAATACCATAACACTTGATCATTTGTACATGTGATTCATGATTTCACATTTGAACTGGTAAAAGAGGAATTGGAATTTGATTTATTACTCTCAGAAACCTTGATTTGTATCGCGGCAGCAGTGCTTTGACATGTCCAAGGAGCAACTACTTTTTACTATTGGTTCAACATAGATCCCTGCAGGAGTGTACAAGTATTTATTACTATGATCACAAGACAGATTCCACAATCTGCATTTTCCCTAAGCAATAAATATGCTAATGCCTCGAAACGCTTGACGGTAATAGGTTGATGCTCTTGCATCAAGTATTTAAGGCTACTGCATTCCCAATGACTCGAAAACGCTTGACGGTAATAGGTTAACTAGTTTGAATGGAGTTAATCTTCTCCCTAGTTCCCTATTTAATCTCAAATTAAAACTACTGGTTGAAAGTGATTTTCAGTGAAGATGTTCTGTTTGTTCTCTGTTTCTCGGCCTTAGATGCTGCAACTATTGATCAAAACTTAACAATTTTGATAATTTTACTGAATTTCCTATGCTTCCAATGCAGCTAATTAAACATTAAAAATAAAACTAAAAGAAAAGAACTATAAAACTTACATGGGTAGATAAATTTCTGCCAAGTTCCAAGTTCACTTTTGCTGGCAAAGGCTGAAGGCTTTCGAGCTAAGACATGAAGTGCTGTCTCCCCATTCGAATCACGCAGAACAGCCAATTCTGGATTGTGCTGAATTAAGCATAGAGCTACATCTAAGTAGAAAAGGAGAATGATTAGCTATTTGTGAAGGAGAGTTGGTTCTTCCTATAAATAGTCCATATTTGGTATGGACCTAATGGCACTAACCCTTGCTACAAGCAAAGAGAAATTCACTTCATTGTTCATACCAAATAAATCAGTGGTGATGGTTGCTATAAGTAACCCGACGTAATCCTCCTGAGTAAGATCCTGAGCAGAAGTCACGTTGTAAAGATACCAAACCATGTCTCGGTCGCCAACTGCTGCAGCAATGTAGAGTGGTGTGACTCCCTTGCTCCCCCTTAACATTGGCAACAGTTTGTTCTTTTTCACCATCACTTCTGCAATTCGAGTAACACCCGAAGCAGCGGCAACGCAGAGCGCGGTGTTGTTGTACTTGTTCCTACGTTCTAAATCCGAAACGCTCATCAATTTGACAACCTCCTCCACGAATCCAACATGCTTGGCCCCTACAGCAATGTGAAGAGCTGTTTCCCATCCCTTGGTTATCCTCACATTCACAGCACCCGGATGCATGTTTAGGAACTCCTTAGCTTTTCCCCAATCACCTTTCAACGCAGCTTGAAATAAAGGCGCATACAAGGTAAGCCGCGTCGAAATCCTATTACTATTCCCTGCCATTACATCGAATCTTAGAATTCGACAAACAAACTCGAAATATCATCCAAACTCTACTAAATGGAAAGCAATTAGCCTGCCACTTACCAACAGTTGGAAGTGTGCTTGGCACTATAGAGGGCTGGGGATCTGCAATAGAAGGGTCCGGTATGTATTTGTCAACTACTTGAACAGGTGTTGCAGAACTAACATGAACATCCACGTTGTTGACATGAGCCTGCTGCGAGAACCGTAGAGCGCTCGCATGTTCTTCCGGGAGCGGAAGCGGGAGTGGATGTGGGATTGGGAGTTTAAAGGAACTATTATGAACAAGGCCAGCAACCGAGGGTGGCGTTTGTGCATGTGTCAAACTCAAAGGCTTATGGCTGCTCTGTCCACTGTCGTCGAGGCTCGAGGTAGAGGATCTCACCGGGAAACATGACCTGATGGAAGGATTCCTACCTAACATGTTCTTCAGTTTTAGACTTTGCTCTACTTGTAATTGCTATAGCCTATAGGCAAGCCAGTCGCCATATTTATGCATCCAAGCAATGGCAAAGACCATAAAAGTCAATAACATGAGCCAAAATCTCTTACAAAAGTTCAAGTGACGGGAAATGGGAAATGGGAAATGGGAAAAGGGAAATTTCCTAAATCTTTCTTTGCAATTCGTGACACAGATTCTTTGCACGAGGAATCAAAATTTCAAACATTTTATCAATATATTATACATACATGGTAGTGGTACAAGGAAAAAATGCTAACTCATTAGCCCGTTAACTTCAAGGCAGCCCCATGAGTGGGACAAGAGGTAAGGTAAAGTTAGCGCGTTGGCAGTTTGACTTTAAGAAGGAAGGTGGGGCGATCGGGGTAAATGAATAGAGCAGTCGACTAATTGTTCAATGTTTGTTTATTAAACTAATTAAAAGAGTATGAATAAATTTTTTTATGTTTATTTAATAAACGAACGAATACGAACATAAGTGTGTTTGATTCGTTTATATTCATGAACAAGCTCGTTTATAATCTCATTTACTTAGTTCTCCTTTTCCTTTCTTTTACATTTAAATGTTGGTGAAGATAGGGATTAAATTGAACATGTGATAAACTTTGGAGTTTAAAATGTGAAGCCTACGGAGTTTAAGGACTAGTGGTGTAATTTCACCATTTTAACGAACATATAAACAAACATCTTTGTGAAGGTTAAATGAATATGTTCGCGAACGTTAAACGAATATGTTCGTGAATGCTAAACAAATGAATACAAACACCTTTAAAAGTAAATAAACGAACACAAACACGATATTAAAATTTTAACTATTATGAACGAAATATTAACACATTTAAAAATAAATAAACGAACACTCGGTTCAGTTACACCCTACCGCTATGGATCGAAATGGATAAACTTGTTAGATATTTTGAATGTATCACCATAGAGGGCTTTCAAAGGAAACCCAATGTAATCTCGAATCGCAATCTCCTTGAGCCCAGCCCATTGTAAATCTTTCTCAATTTGAGATAAACTTCAAACTTGAGCATGTTTTAATTTTCATGGCTGATAAGGCGAGAGGAAGATGAAAATGTGGAGAGAACTGTAGCTGGAGGGTAGGTAGGATTGCTGAATTTGAACAAATTTCATATCTTTTTTTGACGAAGATGGATTCTTTTGAAACGCTTGGTCCTTCAAGTAAGCTGGTACTTTTTCATTTCGCTTGAATTTTTTCCCCAAGATCAACTGTTAATATTTATCTGAAAACTTGCTCGCTATCTGTTTGATACAATGGCGCAAAGAAGAAAGATCCCATTTTTTCATACTATCCTCGATTGGGTTTTGTTTTTTTTACCTGGCTTCTGCATATCTATTCCGAGTATATAAAGCATGTTACTTTATTTTTATTGTCATCAAGGTATATGGCTGATTTGTTTTCTGATACTAATGTAGTATATCTTGAACATGTTTTTTGTTCTATTTTTTCAACATAGTTTTATGCTAGAATCTGAGGATTTCATGGTGATTGTAAACATTTACTAGTTAAATAGTATAACTCCTGCAAAATTTATATTGAGGTGTATCTGATTTCTTTGTTTCTAATCAATAGAAAGTGTATGAAGTTTGGTGGCATTAACTCTGCCTTAAGACAACTCCATAAAAGCCAAAATACTGTGATTTTTGCAGTATACGGTATTATTGCACTGCCTATAACAGTTGTCTATACTGGAAGCAGGAAAATGTATCAGATGACATAAATAATAGGGTGGATGAGCTCTATGAAGAAGCAGGAACTACATTGTTGGAAGAACAAGATTCCAGTATGGCGTTCATGAATATGCACGGAGAGGATGAAGATCACATAAGAAAGATGAAGGAATTTCAGGATTACCTTGAAATGGTGTATATATTTTTCCACTTGCCTCTTCACTTTTTCATCCTTTGAAAACATTGGTTTGTGAAAATCTGTTAGTTCTCGGTTCGTGTCTTGTTGGTAATTGGGTGTCTTACAAATATGAATTCCACCTTTCATTTATAGTGCCCGTGAGATAAAAAATGAAATATGCATAGGCCCAACTGACGGGCAGAAAGAAGATTTGTGTGGCTGAATCTGATCACCATTCATTAGGTTTACTGGCTTCTTTAGTTTAAGTACGGACTATGGATATTTTCAGCTCCGAAGTGTGTTTACTTGCTAATGGGTCCAGAGCCTGACTGATTCATGCTCTTTAAACTCGATAGCTACGTTTCTGTCTATTGAGAAGGCTTAGTTATCCGATTGCGATATTCTGATTATTACAGGATGATCATATTTATTTATGTTTTTTAAATATTAGATTGTATCTAGTTTTGATCCCTGTGAGAATGCATAATCAAACTGTGTAAATTGCAAACCTACTTTTAAATAAATCTAACCCTGAGCCCTGAGGTTAACCTGGAGCTTGGCATGTCGCAGGTGAAGAGAATGGTTAAACCGGGTTGTTCACAAGAGGTTTTAAAGGTGGCGTTGAATTCCATGTCCTCGCTAGTAAGCATACTTACCTACATGTCCTCTCCAAATCACCGTTCCTCATTGTGAACAAGAATTAACCCGAATGCCACAATCTCAAGGAACAATCTTCTGGCTTTTCCTTTAGATGAAAATGCATGTTGCAGATTTTTCATGCCTGTATCTCTGTATATTAAACTTTATGTTCCACCATTTGTCATTACCTAGTTGTCTGGACCTGCTTTTATTCAAATATATCCAAGAAGCAAAGATATGTTCAGAGATGGTTAGCTTCATCCAAGAACATGGGACTGCTCTTGCCTGTAAGTTGTCAGCACGCAACATTATGTATTCTTTCGATTTGGATATTTGTATGTCTATGTCTTAACTTGTATTTTTCTTTAGCAATCATTAAATGGGTCGAGATCTTAAACGCAAGTATTATTTGTATGTGATGTTTTAATTGTGTCAATGATGTTTAGTAAGAGTGTTGTTTTAATCGTGTCGATCATGTTTACTCCATTATTTTTCATGCTTATTTTAAAGTCCTATGTTTTTGTATGGTGTCCAAGTTTTTCGGATACTATTCTCTCTTGTCCAAATATTTATTCTCATCACCACTGCAACGGCAACACCTCAGGGTATGACGATATAGCCTGCTTGCTTCAAAGAAGCATAAAGCATCCACACTCAAAGGTGGAGAAGGTTCACAGTCTGTTGTCAACCTCAGCAAAGGCCTTGGCGTCATACCCTTCAAGAAAGCTGCTGCAGATCCGGTTGATCCGGAGCTGTCAATGCTTCTGCCAACTTTAATGCTCGCCTATCTCTGATGTTAAATCCAGGATTCGTCCGAGAGCTGGGAATGACTGTCGAAGCCGGTTATTTGTGGTTGGATACACAAGCCAACCCCACTATCTGCTACTATACGATCAATATGGAAGATTTCAGGTCTGTCATTCTTTATTGAATGGATGACTATTTACCTGAGAAGATTCTTGATAGTGGATTGATGGATGGCTGTGTACTTGAAAAGGATGAACAAAGCGTGAAGGCCGAACCCGAACCACTGAAGAATTGGGATACCCTTCAAGTCCGCCGGTGCTCGTGTCAAAGCTGGGAATCCATGGTGGTGATATAAGGTTGAAATGCACAACAAGCATTTTGCTATGCACTGCACATTTCCAGGAAGCAACCATACCGAGCACTCTGCTGCCGTGGCTTCGATGTTCATCTTGAAGACTGGTGCTGAGAACTGTACACTCCTAAGCAATTTGATCAGTGTAAATGTATCCTCTACCCACAGTTGACAATAGGGACCATAGTTGAATTATAATCTTTTGAGTCCTCGGAATACAATTTTACCATCTGTTTGACATAGTAACAGAACCAAGGTTCTTTTGGCAAGAGGAGAAAAAAAGGAAAACTGAAGGTGGGCCATTACTCCAAAAATTAAGAGGCAGGGAAGATTGCCCAAAGCTAAAGGGGTCCCTCATCCCCCCCAACATCTGATTTTGGAGGCATACAATTATAGGGCACTGCCTAGAAAATTGAGCCATGTAGGATTAAGCTTTTAGTAGGACATGCCCCTGACTGCCCCTAAACACCAAAAGACACTGAGCCAAAACCGAAGCACATGAGGCAGAGTGAGATTCGGATGTGTCAGTTATCATCCGGAAAATACCCAACAAGTGAACAGTTCAGATAGGGACACCCATCGTTTTCAATTTCAATACTGAGTGATTTTTTTTCCAGATATTTGTAGGAAAATTATTTCATATGTGAGGACATTGAATAATAATTTAAGTAGAATTAAAATTTTTATAATTGGATAAGAATTTATGTAATTATATAATAATATTTATAGTTTGTGAAACAATAAAATAATCGCCCCAAATCATGAAAAGAAAAATTCACATAATATTCGAGGAGTGGATAAAATGTCCTTTTATGTGTTCCTTTTTAGGGCACAAAATAATAGATTCCATTGTCTAAAGCATTTTCTCTTTTTACCACAACCCTATAAAAAGATAGGACATCGTTGTGCCTGTCACTCCCCCAATTATCATTTTCATATTTCTACACCATCATCTTTTTAATATTTTTACACGACGAAATTATTCTTCTTATCAGGGGCGTTCAAACGTTTACGAGATTCTGTACAATTTATTAAGACGAAGCTCTTTAATTTATAATTTTAAAAATATATAAGATTTTTAGAGAATTTTTTTATCTTAGTAAAAACTATATTATGTGGCCCTCTTTAAAGATATTTTTTTATTTTTTTGTGATTTATTAAACTAAAACCTTTTGTTTTCTTCCTATAAACATTTAATTCAACTCATTTAGGACTCTCTTTTCTTGGGAGCCTTGTGCGGTTGCTCACCTCACACATGTCCAAAACCCCCACGGCTTGTTATAGTGATTAGTATCAGTAATAGGCTTAATACCAAAATAAATTCATAAACTATTTCGTTTTTCTTTTTAGGTGCTTAAACTATTTTTTGTCCCTTTTAGGTGCCTAAACTATTTTGTTTTTCTTTTTAGGTGCCTAAACTTTTTTTGCCCCTTTTAAATGCCTACACTATTATTTTTTGATCAAAATAGGTACCCAAACGATTATTTTTTGGGTTAAAGTAAGTGCCTCGGTTTGCCCTTAAAAGGAGAAAAAATGATAGTTTAGGCACCTAAAAAAAACCAAGATAATTTAAGCACCTAAAAAAATAATTTAGACACTTAAAAAATAAAAATACGATGGTTTATACCCTTATTTTAACATTAAGCCTTTGTAATATAAAGAAGCAATTTTCCCTTCAGTGATTAGATATTATACTCGTACACGTATTTTCGTCCACCCATGATGTATACGCAATATATTTCTTTTTGGGCCAATCAATTTAATATTTATCAGATTTAAAGGACAAAATCATATTTAATTCTTTTATAATTTCTCTAGGGATTTATATTCAATAACGGGTGGTAAAAATTAAAAGTTTCTACTAGCGCAGGGTTTAGGGATCTATTTCAGGGTGTATGATTTAAGTGTAAGGGTTTAGAATTTAGGGATAGTGGTTAAAATTTAGGGTTTATAGGTTAGGATTTAATTTTTAGGGTAATATGGTGAGAATTAAGGTTTGAACCTATAAACCCTAAATTCTAACCATAATCCCTAAATTTTAACAATCGTTCCTAAAATCTAAAACCCTAAACCTTAAAAATGAATCCATAAACTCTAAAACTAAAGCAATTGTAAAAACTCACTTTTCACCGCCAGTGTATTCAGTAATTACTCATTTTTCTAATTGTATTTGTTTCACCAAACTCCCAAGTAATAGGCTTTAAAATAAAAAACAAAATGAATTGAATATTGTTTGTGATGTTCTTTTGGTTTGCGAAGCACGAGTACTTGGATTTAGTGTTGTACCACATATTCTATGCATTCTCGTATTGGGGACATATTGAATATAGCTTAAATGCTCGTAAGTATTTTGTTTCTCTATTTTTTTCTTTTTTTTATTCTCTCATCCCATTTTTATTATTTTTTTTCTTTTTTTCGACTTTCTCCTGCTTACATAATTCAATTATAATTATATAAGTATGTGTGATTTCATACTCACGTGATGTTTTTTTATTTTTTATTCTTATATTTTTAAAATATAATTATATTTACCGTAACAGTACAATGTAATTTTAAAATTTATTATTTTTTCGTATCTATTTTCGTACCCGTACAGTGGCGGATCTACTTAGGAGCTGGGTGGGCCCAGTCCCACCCTGAACTTTCGAAAGTTCACAGATTTGGCTTCAATTTTTTTAATTTTTATGAATTAGTCATTATTTTTTTAATTTTTGCCCACCCTGAAATTTTAAAATTTGTATGACTTGTGCCCACTCTAAAAATACATTTTAACTTGTACTCACCTGAAAATAATTTCTGAATCCGCTATTGTACCCGTGCCCATATCCATATCCGTTTCCGTGCAACCTAACTTTTGGTGCTGTTAGCTAGGGGTGGGAGAAAATACCCGACCCGAACTACCCGACCCGACTACCCGAATACAAATAACCGGGTAATTACCCGGAATTTTTTTTTTACCCGGGTCGGGTACCCGGCCCGCCATTTCCCGGGTCGGGCCCGGGTCACAAAAGTAGAAAATTTCGGGTACCCGGTTCCTAATTTTTTTTTATTTTTTATTTTAAATATAATTATATTTTTTAAACAAAATATCCTTATATTCACTATATTTTCAAATCAAACAACCTAATTTTTAAATCTCGATCCCTCAAATGTTCTCCCTTCACAATTCGTACTAGTCTTCTCTCTCAATTTCACCGCACTCCATATATATATAATTCGAATATTATATATATTACAGTATATGTATATACAATATATTTAATTTTATGTTGGAATATAAATTGTAATTATTGACTCTAATGTTATTTGGGTTTGATATTTCGAATACTAAACTTTATGTTGGATTATATAATTCGAATTTTTCTTTTTTTTAGGTATATTTAAATCATTCGAATTAAAAAAAAAAAAAACTGGCGGGTACCCGGTACCCGATTAGACGGGTACCCGGGTGTGTCGGGTACCCGAATCTCGGGTACCCGGAAAAGGCGGGCCGGGACACGGGCCTTTATTTGAGGTACCCGGATGAACCGGGTACCCGAAAAACCGGGTACCCGAAACCCGGGTACCCGACAATTCCCACCCCTACTGTTAGCGGATAAGACAGTTAAAGTGCAATTCATATTTTTCCTCGGCCTGCAAAAACTGCTCTCTTCTGACTCCTTTGCACTTTCATTCGTTTTCAGTATTTCTGTTTGCTATTTTCCCACAACATCATCCCCCTAGATTCCCATCCTCTTTCCGCACATTTATTATTATTATTATTATTATTCCTCAATTCATTCATTTATTCATTCTTTGTTTATAATTATTTATTCCTGAATCTAATACAAAGAAAATGAACATATGATGGTGATGGCCATGGCTTGTTTCATGTGAATTCAATCTTTTCTGAAATTTCTTTCTCATACATGGTCATCACTCACTCTCTCTTTCTTTAAATTTTCTTGTCCTTTTTCAATCCTGGGTCTTGCTGGGAATTCAAGTTTCTTTGGTTGCTACCAGGAAAATTGCAGATTACAAACCAAGGTAAAATCTTTCAGCCAATTTCATAATCCTTGGATTATCTGTTGTTTTTTTAATCTTTTATATGGTAGACTTGGTCTTGGATTATGATGATAATTTCTTCTGTGAATTATGCAGTTTGTGATAATCTGTTGTTAAATTCTCCTAGGGGCTCTTTGCTAATGAGAAGGCTTTAAAAGTTTGTGAATTTTAAATGGATTTGTCCTCAAACTGTAAGCTTTGGAGGCTATTCGGATGCCATTTCACTTCTTTAACATGCAAATGTTGTCTTGCTTTGGTCACCATTGCTTTATTTTTCAGAGCTATTTTCCACCATTCATTTCCTGGCTATGGTGTGATTGAATGGGATAACCTAGACTTGATTTTAAGCCCTTCTTTATTGTTGGAATCCGATGATGGGGTTCGTAGAGATAAGTTCTTGGAAGTTCCTCAAATTGTGTGGGGACTAAATAATCAGAAGATAGCATTTGCAAGAGCTTGTCTAACTGCTAGAATGCTGAACCGAACACTTTTGATGCCTAGCTTAAGTGCTTCACTTTTCTACAAGGAAGTCGATCGATTGCAGCCTATTTCGTTCGATAAAGTCTTCCAATTCGAAAGGTTTAATTCACTTTGTAATGGGTTTGTGCGGTTAGGTCGGTACTCGGATCTTAGGAATCAAACGGGCATACATGATCTTCAAAAGGGGAGTGGAAGAAAGTGGACAGTTGAGAGAGACTTGGAGCAGCTGAAGCAGAGTAGCCGAGGTTTTGTCGATAAGTACGAAGTGATTAGAATGGTTGGAAAGAATCCGTTTCTTTGGCATGATCATTGGCCTGTTAAGGACTATGCGAGGGTCTTTGAGTGCCTTGTTTTGGTCGATGAGATTGCCAAAGAAGCGGATAAAGTCGTGTCCAAGATTAGGCGGATCGGGAGAAAGCTTAGGAGCAAAACCGAGACGGTAGAAAACAATTCCGATGCAGAGGGTTCTTCACTGCAACACACTCCTTATGTAGCAATCCATATGAGGGTAGAAATAGATTGGATGATTCATTGTAAGAACTTAGAGCAAAGATCAGGGATAAACCAAATTTGCAGTAGCAAGCAGGAGATTATACAAAGAGTGGGGAACATTGTGAGCTTAGAATCTCCCATTGTTGCTTATCTTGCTGTTGCCGATAGCCTCCTTAATGATTCTTCGATATTGGATGGCTGGAAGAAAGGATTGCTTCCTTTCGAGAAAAAGAAATTAAAGGTCGACAAAATTTACAAGAAGCATCCGTATCTGATTCAGTCAGCAATCGACTATGAGGTGTGCTCAAGAGCTGATATATTTGTAGGCAACAGTTTCTCCACATTTTCTAGCCTCATTGTTCTTGAGAGAACACAAAGGATGATCAGCATGGGCATCACAAGCTCATGCGGCATCGATGTTCAATGGCCATCTTATGCATATAATATACCGGAGGAATCGAATGGTCCTCGGAAATGGATGACTAATATGTCTGATTCAAGTCTCAAAGCAATTAGTTATGGTTCTAATGCTATCTCATGTCGAAGTTTCTAAATAAAATTCATCCTGCAGGGTGCATATACAGTTGGATACATTCTATCCCATGTTCATAGACTATATAGTATATACATTAAACTCACAAAAGATTATATGTGGTTACATTGTTATTTCTATTGGAAAATGAAATGGAATGAATAGAGTTTCAGGTCTCACCTACTCTTGTTGCAGGATTTCTTCCATGTTAATGCTATGTATGGTCTTAAAACACTCAATTACTTTAGTGTTGATGTTTTGCAAACCAAATGATCTTCACCCCAACTAATAGACAAGAATCATGAATATTTTGGGGTCATTTGCTTTAGTTTGATTGCTGTTTATTCCTTTTGTTTTTTTTCCCTCCAATAATGGACAGATAAAGTGAATCACCACCCTTTATTGCCTTCACTTACAGCCAAAGAATTACGTGTTCTTTATGTTAATGTAGGTCCAACATTGGCGGCGCTATTCAATTATGAAATATGATGGGATGAGTTGTAATAAAATGACTAAACAAGTAGGATTCCCATGCTTTCTTCCTTTTCTTTTTTGTTAATGTCTTGTCCAAATCATTAACCAAGATCGATCAAGGACTGAATATTAACCAAGTTCATCAGAAATGAAAAAAAAAGAGACAGATTTAGATGCTTGCCAAAGGACCTTATATGATCAACATGAGTCAAGGCAAGAGTTTCAGACAACATATTCTGATTTCCTGCAACTCTGTCTGCTTAATCTTTTGTTTTATTATGAACATTAGAACATGCTAAATCTGAAGAACTAAAATCGAAATAACCAGGATAACTATTTTACTCTTTTATATCTTTTCTACTCATTCCACATCTCAAATGAAATCAACAAGGCCTTTATATAGACACTAGGCACTTGTTATGTTAAAAAAAAAACTTAAACACAATAAATTATATTAAAAACCATAAAGACCACTAACTCCTATATCACCCTTTGGCCTTTCATCTACTAAGACTCTTGACCTTTTATTTTCCACATAACTTCTAAATTTAAGACTCACTAAAAGCAACATTTAAAGTTTATTCAACAAAATCTTATACACAAACTAATTTTATGAGAATAAAAGAACTATCATGGATTCGTCCAACGTATCGAATAAATCTGTATAATAACCATTTCTGTTATGGATTTAAACCATGTTCTGTATGTGCTAATATTACACAAAAAGCTTCTATGTCCTAGATAACCCTGTATGGTCTGGTCTGGTCAGTTTCTTCTTCTTCTTCTGTGGCAGTGCTTGCTCCACTTTGATGGGTTGATGATCAAGAATCCATAGAAAAAAAAGGCTTCTGTGAGATATCTGCAACAAGAAATTAAAAGGCTGCTGAATCAGGAATCAGCAAGACAAAAGTTACTACTGCTATACTTTATCCAGGCTCCAGTATTATTGCAATCCGAAACCGAAAAAACGTATTCAACACATTCGATACAAGTGTAAGAATATAACTCTTCAAAGACCAGAAAACTTTTAAAAAGTTGAACATATACATTCCAAAACGCTCACTCCACATGTTACAAGTAGCATAGTTTTCAAACAAGAAATGGTGGTTTTTTTAATACAAGATCCCATCTGTTGATAGTATTGCTACTGTTAATGATAGCTTAAACCACATTGTGATTACATGTTACCTTGTGAATTTGTTGTGTTATTCTTTCTTCAATTTTGGGTATTCTGCTTTACTGTTGGTTGGCTACTTTCGAAGTTTTCAATCGACAAGGCCGGAGCCTGGATGTTGGTTGCCCCATTACGAGCCTGTGTAAATTGTGATTTACCAGTGTTTGTCTATCTGGTCCCAATTCAAACATTTTAAAAAGCCTGCAACTGATATACTACCATACTACCTAAATTAGAATTTCAAATTGACTAGGTATTGGTGTTTCCTAGGAAAACTGTTGAAAGTTTGTAGAGATATCAAAATGGACAGAGCTTAAAGGAGTAATTGATTAAAAAAGGCCTAAAGACAGGGAATAAATTCATTTCCTGCAGTGTAACATGTTGGCTGGTTTTATAGTTTAGGCTTCCTAGACAAAATGTTACGCATTAGATCATGTGCTTGAATAGTTGAAGTCAATTCCGGGAATCCAGTTCCTTTGCAAAGGACATAGGGTTCACTAACTCAGCTGGTGCAGCAAAGCACCAAGCAGTGGCCATGCGATCCAGTTCCGATCGCTCAGTGTTCTACCGCTGTGCATTTGATGCATACCAGTACACTCTCTACGCCCATTCCAGTCGTCAGTTTTACCGGGAGTGTGACATTTTGGACACGATTGACTTCATTTTCGGGAATGCAGCAGTTGTTTTCCAGAGCTGCAACATCCTGCCAAGGCAACCTTTGCCTAACCAGTTCATCACCATCACAGCACAAGACAAAAAAGACCCTCACCAAAACACTGACATTTCTATCCAGAAATGTGCATTAACTGCATTAGACAACCTTACTGCAAGAACTTAGCTTGGCAGGCCCTGGAAAGAGTTCTCCACAACAACATTCACAAGTTAAATTGGGCAAAAACAAAAAAGATGATGGTCCAGAGAAGGCAGGCTCGCTGAGACATGTTGGATCGCAGTGGATCAAGCCTGTAATCCTCCCACTGCCAAGAGAAGAAGGTCATCGCTGCTCTGTGAAACCAGCCTCACGCAGTACCCTTCCCTCTAAGAGCCCACGAGACCCACAATTTTCACTGAAGTCCCGCAGCCCAACTCTTGGCTTGGAACGGGCAAGCCATAACAAGGCCACCTAAGATCCGACTCAAGGAGCGAAACCCATGTCCTATCATCTTAATGCCCCCACTCGGGTTACAAGCTTCCGTAACAAAGCTCGGCGATCAGTTTTGTGGGTAACAATGAATATAAATGACTTATATTTGATTTGGCTTCTCCATGTGGGATGTTTTCTTCAGAGGTGCTTTTTTCTAATGTTCATGTCTTTTTGGATAGTCAAATTTGTTCCATTTTACCAATATATGCTACTTCTGCAAACTGGGAAATGATTTGTTCCATCTTAAACCCATGTCTTTTTGGAAATGATTTGACAAACTCAGATGTCTACTTGAGATTAAGCTTGCAAACTGGGTCTGGGAAAGCATCTTCAAATGGGTTGTCTTTGCTTTCTCCATAAAGGCTTGAATTAGTTTTCAGTGCTGGTTCCTGAATTTTTTTTTTTTCGTGTCAAACTCGAGTAGTTTGTGAATACTGTACAGTTAAAATCTTGTCTTGTCCTTCTCTTGAATGACTTTACATGGTCCTAACTAGTTGTAGAGTTTTTTTTTACCTATTTAGACCCCAATTTTCACTTCATTTGAACCTTGACCCTTCCATTTTTTATGGTTAATTTTACCTGTCTCATGATCTTGATTCTTGACTCCGTCGTGATAGCAGAGTCTTGCAATGTAGGCTTGTAGTATCATAACAGTACTTCTGGAGGCATGCAGTGACGAATGCCTACAATGTGGAGCCGTGTAATTCTGGAGCTCTGCAGTTGCAGAACAGTATTTGTAAAAGAGGGTGATAGAATAGTATTTTGGGAACAATATTTCTGAAGGTGTTTAAGATTTGAAGTAAAGAAACTTGTAAATTCAACAAAGGGAATGAATATATGATGAATAGACGGGCCAACAAATTGTATAGAAAAAAATGATGCAGAATCAACAACAATGCTGACTCAGGCTTCACCAGCCGCAACAAGTTCAGGCAAGAACTGTCTCAGGTTCCATTATAAGCCATTTTCAAATTACTCTGAACTGTGCGTGTACTCCAAGTTGAAGCTTTTGGCAATGTTCACGCATAAACTCACAGATGCGTGTCATGTGAACATATGTTCAGGCATGTTAACTCGAAGGAACAATTTAGAACTTACTGCAAGGAAAGCAGTGTCATTCCAGACTGCTCTTTCCAACAAACGCTTCGCTTTATTACCCACGAAAATGGGGTTAGTCGGCATTGATTTCATCAAGTTCTATTTCACCCACAAATGCTACTACTACTAAACTGATAACGAGCACAGAAAGCTAATGAGAGTTTTCAATCTCAATGTTCCAGTTTTCAGCTTCAACGGTGTTTCGGGTTCGAGAGCAGCTGCATGGAAGGAATAGGAAAGCACAAAATTCTTCCCGAGGTAATGAGGTAAAATATCAATTGTCATTATTTGTGTTACGTAACATATCAATAGAACTATATGCACCTTCAGAGCCAGAGCCAATAGCTTTTGCATTGCATTGCCAAAATGTGCAAGAGGGATCAGTATAGTATCTGCAAAACAGAAGTTGGAAGTAACTGAGAATAAATTTAATTCAAAGTAGACTTGGTGAATGCAAATTATGTAATAAAATATCAGCAGCGAATGAGTATATTTGGAAACTAACTTAACAGACCATGGAGACTGCATCGATTCTAGTAGATAGCATTCTTCATGGCAGATCCATTTCTAATTTTTAACCAATCACAATAGAGATATGCAGGTGTAGCATCGATTCTTCATCTCCTTCACCAAATAGAAGGGCTAGATCACAAAGAGCTTGTGTTGTGGACTCAACAGTCAACACCATATGAGAATCTGTGGTTCTGTGTGAATGTAACATAAAAGTTACATATGAATTCATATCAAAGTGTTAACAACAGTAATAAGTATTGTACCTGAGTCTCAACTGGTGCATGTTCAACATGTGTATGGGCAAAAACAAAAAGATGATGGTTCAGTGAAGGTAGGCTCGGTGAGACATGTTGGATCATAGTGGATCAGGCCTGTTATCCTCCCACTGCCAGGAGAGTAAGGTCTTCGCTGCTCTGTGAAACCAGCCTCACGCATTACCCTTCTCTCTAAGAGCCACAACACCCACAGTTTTCACCAAGGTCCCATAGCCCAACTCTTGGCTTGGAACGGGCAAGCCATTGCATTGCCACATAAGATCCGACTCACGGAGCGAAACCCATGTCCAATCATCTCATTGCCCCCACTAAGGTCACAAGCTTCCGTTACAAAGCTCGGCGATCAGTTTGGTGGGTAACAATGAATATAAATGACTTATATTTGCTTTCGCATCTTCATGTGGGATGTTTTCTGAAGAGGTTATTTTTCTAATGTTCATGTCTTTTTGGATTGTCAAATTTGTTCCATTTTACCCATATAAACTGATTACGAGCAACAGAAAAGAAAGGTAATAAGAGCTTTCAATATCAATGTTCCAATTTTTACAAGATCTATCAAGGACTGTAAATTAACCAAGTTCATCAGAAATGAAAAGGAGAGGCAGATTTAGATGTTTGCCAAAGGACCTCATATCCTCAACATGAGTCAAGGCAAGAGTTTCAGACACCATATTCTGATTTCCTGCAACTGTCTGTTTAATCTCTTGTTGTATGATGAACTATAGAACATGCTAAATCTTATACTCGAACTAATTTTATGAGAATAAAAGAAATATCATGGATCTAAAGAGAGGGAATAAATCCATTTCCCGCAGTGTAACATGTTGGCTGGTTTTATGCACTGTAGTTTAGGCTTCCTAGAGAAAATGTTAGGCATTAGATCATGTGGTTGAATAGTTGAAGTCAATTACTGATAGTTCTTGTGTGAATTACCAGCTTTGGCAGGGAAAGGATTCATTGCAAAGGACATAGGGTTCACTAACTCGGCTGGTGCAGCGAAGCAGTTCCGACCGCTCAATGTTCTACCGCTGTGCTTCCTATGCATTTGATGCATACCAGGACACTCTAACCCATTCCAATCATCAGTTTTACCGAGAATGCGACATTTTAGGCACGATTGACTTCTAATGTTCGGGAATGCAGCAGTTGTTTTTCCAGAGTTGCAACATCCTAGCTCGAAAAACAAAACAGTGGACCTGGATCGAGTGTGGAAACGCTTATACAAGGCCATGATTGGCTTCTCGATGCCACTGTCACATATGAACTTGCTTTATAATATGAGATATGTGGAATTAAGCAACAGAGAACTCCATTGCCCGATATTCGATTCTAGAGTAATGAAGATCAAACCGTATTCACATGTATTTAATTGAAGAGTGTTAAAAGAGACTCCAATAAGACCCCCAGCTAACTATCGGTCGGTTCTTCAAGGAAGTTCACATCTTAAAAAGAACAAGGCAAGTAAATAGCAGAAATAATTTACAGGTTTTAAATTGGGCAAAAAAACAAAAGATAATGGTCCTGTAGGAATGGGCAAGCCATTACAAGGCCACGTAAGAACCGACTGAAGGAGCGAAACCCATGTCGCATAATCTTAATGCCCCCACTCGGGTCACACGCTAACGTTACAAAGCTCGGCGATCTGTTTCATGGGTAACAACGAATATAAATAACTTATATTTGATTTCGCTTCTCCATGTGGGATGTTTTCTTCAGAGGTGCTTTTTCTAATGTTCACGTCTTTTTGGATAGTCAAATTTGTTCAGTTTCACCCATATAAACTGATTACGAGCAAGCAAAGAAAGCTAATGAGGGGTTTCAATCGAGAAAATATGAAAAATTGTTAAAAATATACAAATTATTAAAAACCATTATTTCTCGTGGAACTATTTAATTTGACAAAAAATATAAATTAAAAATTGAAAAAAGATAAAATTAAAATTAAAACAATTATTATAAAAGTGACGATAAAAAATATCATTAGACAACTATAGAGTGAATCATAATATTAATGTTTTTGTCATTTCACTGGAAGTAGATTTTGTTGACATTTGAACAAATATTGATGGACGGTTGGTTAGAGTTACTCACTGCTTTATTCTCTTTCCCCTTACGTTTTGAGTTCAAGACTCATTAGAAGCATTTTTTTTTAGAGTCTCCCCCTTTATGTAGAAATAGATAATCTTTGTCGGAAAAAAAAAAGATTTCGCTGACATTTTTCATGGCATTAAAACCATTCTCAACTGTCAATTAAAAGTGTTCATTTGTAAGGTTGTAAATGAACTGAACGTTCAACGAACTATTCGTAATAATTCAGCAAAAAATTATTTACTTTTATCTGTAAACATTTTAGTAATCTGTTTGTTTTTTTATATATATTTTTTAAATTATTCACGTATGTTCATTTACAGGCCTAACCAGAGGCTAATCAAGGGTCGTTACACTTACACTTTCCCAAAAGGCAAGGAAAAGGGACCATTAATTTAAAGCCGATTAAATAGCAATCAAATGGGATATTAATTATGATTTTGCACAATTTAATGCCAATTTCAAATATTATAATTGATTATTTTTGTGTTTCTTCCTTGACCTTCTTTTTTATTTGATTATTACAACTTCATTACTCAACTGGTTTTTTTTCACATGAATTAAATTCCCTCCCCTTAACTTATTCCTTCAAATTCAATGTAGGCTTAATAATGTTAAACTCTTAGACACATCAAGATAAAAAATTTATCAAATCATTCGATTTGAAAGGTTAACTTACAAATGTGTTTATTTATAGTGCTTAACTACCCAACTAACTGCACGAACCAACTTGACCCAGTGGTTAAGGGAACGGTTGTTGTTCTTAGAGGTCACGGATTCGAGCACCAGCAGCTGCAGCAGGGTGATTGAGCGGTCACTGTCAAATGGTTGAGAGTATATTTAGAACAGATACTACTTGTAATCACTTTAGCTTTCATAAAAAAAAAACTACCCAACTAACTAAAATTAATTCGTAACTAAATCTCAACAACTCAATGACTAATCAAACTAATTTATTCACCCTCCAGTTGAAAAATATTTTTAACTCCGAACTTGTACATGAATAATCATGTTATTGAGTTCTATGAGTCAAAGTCATAAAATGTTGGGTACTAAATAGATAATTTACCCTAAAAATAAATAGAAAGAATAAAATGTTGAATAATCATGGATTTTTGGCTCGGTAATGTTTACTTCTCTAAATGCAAATCATTAATTTTTGGCACGATGAGATTCACATTGTAGTTGATAATTTTGCTTGAACTATAGTCTGAGTTAGAAACCTGAATCAGGTATATTTCAGTTTAAGATCTGAGTTTTTGGTGATATTTCATTAGAATTAAAATCTCCATAAGTAGAGGGTTGCCGTTAATGGTGAGAAAGGGGTAGGGTGAGGGTTGTCGTTGAAGGTGAGGTGAGGTGAGAGAACAAATAGTTTTTATTTAATAATTAAGTGTATTAATATATATCTATAGTATTTACACGTCATAACAATGTTAGAGATTTAATGATGGAGTGATCAAAATAGGTAAATATTTAAAGTTTAATGCTAAAATTGAGATTTTTGAAAATTAAGTGACCAAAATAGGTCACATACAAAAATTGAGTGATGATTTAAGTATTTTACCCAATAAATTTAAAGAAGGTTGCTTCAATTTAGTAATTTTTTGGATAAACTATCTATTTGGTACTCCACCTATTCATGTGTTTTTGTTTTGCTCACTTAACTATTTTTTGACAAATTAATGTCTAACGTTATGTTTTATTTTAATTTTAGTACCTTCGCTGTTAAAAATTAACAACAAAACTAACTTTACATATTTACAAGGAGAGAACAAACAAAATGATAATAAAAATAATAAATATCACATCAATTTTACCGTTAATTTTTACAAAAAGTTAACTAAAACAGAATAAAAATATAATTTCAAATATTATTTTGTACAAAAGAAAAATAGTTAAATGACTAAAACAAAACACAAGAATAAATGAAATACCAAATAAGTATTTTAGCCTAATTTTTTCCCTCCCCTAATCCCTCCCTTTTTCCTCTGTAAAGACAAAAAAAGCCGTGGAACTATCTCATCCTTCCGTCTCCTCCAAACAATTTCCTTTCCCTTAAAAACAACCAGTCCAGATCTATCCCCAACAGATAATTGAATTCCCCTCCCCTCAAGAAGAGAACAGCGGGGGGAAAATGTCGTCGGTTCGTTCAGATCCGGTCCACCCGCAACCAATCGATCACTTCGACCGCCTTCCCGACTCTCTTCTTCTTTTAATCTTCAACAAGATCGGCGACGTTAAAGCCCTCGGCCGCTGCTGCGTTGTCTCGCGTCGTTTCCATTCCCTCGTCCCTCAGGTCGAAAACGTCGTCGTTCGTGTCGATTGTGTCATCTCCGACGACGATTGTTCTCCGTCTTCTTCCTCCGACAAATCGCGTGCCGCCGGTCCTTTCTCGAACCTCTTCCGTCTCGTTTTTGGAGGCATTGTTAAGCCCCTTCAAGCTTTGGGTCAATTCCTCGGCCCGAAACGGTCCATTCTCAACGGGAACCTTAACGGCCATTCGTCTTCTTCTCTATCCGTTGGTTCCGGCGGTGGTGATGATGGGGAAATGGACCAGGGTGGGGTTACCCACCATTCCCCTACACAAGTACTTAGAAATTTCAACGAGATTCGTTTCCTCCGAATCGAATTGCCCAGCGGCGAGTTAGGGATTGATGACGGGGTTCTTTTGAAATGGAGAGCAGATTTTGGATCCACCCTTGATAACTGCGTCATCCTCGGAGCTGCCTCCGTTATTAACAACGTGCATTTGCAAGTATCGGAATTCGGCAATGATGGGATTTGCAACCACAGTAACATTTCTGGTGGTTCAAATGTTGGAATCGGTGATGATAATGGGAGTATTCCGGAGTCGTTTTATACTAACGGAGGCTTGAAATTAAGGGTTGTTTGGACGATTAGTTCGTTAATCGCAGCATCGGCTAGGCATTATTTGCTTCAACCGATAATTGCGGAGCATAAGACACTGGATAGCTTGGTTTTAACCGATGCTGATGGACAAGGGGTGCTTCGTATGAACAGGGATCAGCTCGAGGAGTTGAGAGTAAAGCCATTATCGGCTTCCTCGGCTTCGAAAAGGACGCAGGTTCCGGCATTGAATATGAGGCTTTGGTATGCTCCTCATTTGGAATTGCCTAATGGGGTTGTTTTAAAAGGTGCTACTTTGGTTGCTATTAGGCCTAGTGAGCAATCTACTTCGAAAAAAGAGGTCTCGGATGCATCTTGGTTATCAACGGCTTTCGAAGAGCCTTATGGGACGGCGGCGAAGATGCTGATCAAGAGAAGGACGTACTGCTTGGAGATGAACTCCTTTTGATGCCCGCTTCCTCAATTGCAATGGTAAAAATCTCCAATGCTGGAAGTACTGGTTTATCATTTATGTTGATTAATTTGCCTCATATGGATTGATTAGTTTAAAATGATTGAGCATGTATGTTGTTTGTGAGCATATTGATGTCTTTAGGTAATGCATGTATAGTAGCTGAAATTAACTTTTAATTTGTTGTGAAAATTAGAGGGGAGAACAAGCATGATTATACATGGTAATGGTTGGTTTAGAGTTCAATTTTCATTTGGAAAGCCTTTTGCTTGAAATTAAGCATGCCGGCTTTCATTCCGTTTTTAGTTTTTGATTTGCTTACATACCTTTTACTTGTTTCTGCTGAAATTAAAGTTCATTTTTGCATTATTCAGGGAGATGAGTCGAGCACAATGATCAAGGGTAAGAAGGGATAGCATGCTTTGCAAAGCTGATGATCAAACAACAATTTTGTTTTGTGTTGTAGCATAATCTCGGTACCGTGTCCTTTGAAAGCAAAACCTTGCTCGGGACCGCCAGTGAAAGCAATACATGAATGTCGATAAGATAATGCACTCCAAGCTATTCGGCTTTCGGGCTTCAACTGTTAGCCAAATGCACCTGCTGGTTGTTTTTATTTCAGGCATATGCTTGTAACTTGTAAGAGTGCACACCTATGACTAGATTGATGTTGTAAGAGCTTTGAATTTGTAGTCCTTGAAACTATAATCCCTCTTATATGTGAATATTGTAGGTATGAAGATATCATGCTTTTATGTTATTTACTCATCAAGAAATGTAGTTTGTGCTTATCATTTAGTTTTTATTCGATAAATCGACTACAGTTTTTTTGCTAGATGTTGCGGATACAAGGTCGAGGTTGAAACTTGGAATTCGTTATTCCTCGACCATGTATGACACTCATGTTTGACACATGAATACGACTTCTAGGATTCTTCTAATATTTGAGAAATCTTAGAAAAATGTTGTGCTTATGTCGGATACATACATGTGTATGATATTCACACTCGAATCCGAGCAACATAGGTTGTGATACATATGAAATGTGAAATGTGCATTTTGATACAGTTGCAGTTCACTGACCATTGATGTTCCAACTAAGCTTATGGCATTAGGAGTGGGCAAAAAACCCGGTCTTGGTCTCGGTCCCCCGGACCTGGTCCACTCGGTGGATCTTTACCTAGAATTGTTTTCGGTCCAAATTTAGGTTTTGGTTGCGACCGGGATCAAAACTAGATCTTGATTTTCTGGACCCGATACCCGGTGGGTACTCGGTACTGGTATGTTAGGACCATTTTAGCTGATGTCTTGGTGGATGTAGACTTAGAGTTCTTTAGTTTATTCTTTCTCTTTATGTATGAATATTATGAGTATGACTCGTTTTAAGACTTTAATCTTTAAGCCTACAATATTCTGACTTTGTTATTTAATATTATTATAGTAGACCAATTGACTAGGTACCCGGTACCGGCATCGGTTCCCATTAATACTGAGATCGATTCTTAGAATTTGAGACTTAGTCTGACCGAGACCGGGATTGCTTTCAGTTTTTAAAAATTGGTGACTATCGGAATCGAGACTAATTTTAGACAAATTGATCGGGTACCCGATCGTGTTAGTACACACTTAAATGGCATCATGGCCTATGTGATTAAAGATTGATACATTTAATATGGTTTTGGAAACAACCAGTAGGGTTCCTCATTTCAATTCCCTTTATGTCAACCATGAGAGAGGGAGACAGAGACATATGAATCATTTTCTGTGTTCACAATTATTATTCATATTTATTTCATACTGTTAGGGAGAGACATTTGGCAATAAAAAGATTGTGGGGGTCTGCCTGAGGCTGTACCAATATTATGAGTAGCCATTTTCACCACTTGTTTCTAAATAAATAATATTATTAATTAGCTGGCTCTGCTTCTTCCTTTTATCACATGACCTTTCATTCATGCATAAAAACAGTCCACGTGAATCCACAGCCTCAAATACCCACCCACTTTGTTTTTATTATTATTTATTCAAAAAAATTATGTTAACATAATCATTTAAATTAAGTAATTCATACATGAAGAAGAGGAGTTAAAGTTTAGTGGGAAAGTTGCAATATGAAGAAACCCCACATGCTTATATTGAAGCCGGCAACGGTTGTGATTTATTTCAAAAGTAGATGGAAATTGGAAATCATCATTATTCATGTAATAAAAACACTAAAGAAATTCCCTTTTTTCTAGTGATATCTAGAGTGAGCTTCACTTTTAATCGAAAAATTATATTATGGGTGATTCCCACCACGTCATCTATGGACCAACCAATGAAAACCACCCATTTCACCATGATTTTTCCATGTTATTTTTTCCAACCAATGAATTTTCACTAAAATTTAAATAATGATGAAGTGGGTGGTTTTCATTGGTTGTCCCATGGATGACGTGGTGGGAATCACCCATAATATAATTTCTCCTTTTAATCATTGTTTCTCGCTAAATTAGAGGCGGGATCTTATTAATTATTATTAAAATTTTTAATTAGTATAATTAGACAATAAACTCAATAAGTGTTCCAGTAAAAAAATGGATGGTATTTATTTTAAGAGACACGAGTTTAAATCGCTATTACTACAAACTATATACGCAAAATCAAAGAGTTAATAATATGTATGAATAATATATATATATATATATATATATATATATATATATATATGCAATTTTTACATAAAATATTAATTAATAAATACTTATAACCATTATTTTTAGGGTAAACTACATAAATG
Organism: Hibiscus trionum; assembly: GCA_030270665.1. Classification (NCBI taxonomy): domain Eukaryota; kingdom Viridiplantae; phylum Streptophyta; class Magnoliopsida; order Malvales; family Malvaceae; genus Hibiscus; species Hibiscus trionum. The sequence continues at coordinate 1,026,269 of BSYR01000021.1, read as the reverse complement.
ACCACTATACTATCGGAAAAGTTACGATTTGACCACCATACTTTTTTTCGAAGCAATTAAACCACCAAACTATTAAATTGGTTGCAATGTGACCATCTGCCGTCAGAACTTAACGGTAGGAGTGATGTGGCAGTTAGTAAAATCTGTATAATTACACATTTAATCCTCGTTACTTATACATTCTATCAATTCGGTCCTAATTTTAATTTAATAAATTAATTTAAACATTCAATAAGGTGATGACACGTGTCACCACCTTATTGGAGGCCTTTAACTATTATATTTGATTTAATAATTTTATTTCCTCCTCCAATCAAGTACTGACACGTGTCACCACCTATGAAGGAAGAAAATAAAATAAATTAAAGGCTTTCCCACACTAGGGTTCGAACCTGGGCGATAAGGGAGTAATTGCAGTAGGCTTACCATTGCAACAAACTCACTTTTTTGTTGTATTCTTCAAAATACAATACATGTCTTAATATGTCCGATAACCAGATGGCTGCATAATTCAACAACTAATATCAAGGGAAGATGAGAAAGAATAATGGATAAATTTCCTTCCTTTGTTTGCTGATAACATCAGTTACGTTAATATAACTACTATGAAGTGCAAATAGATTGAAAGCAAGCAACTTTTAACCGCAATCAAAAGGGTTATACTTTGTCTTAAGGTTCATACTATTTTCCTCCCCACAGCTGGTATAAGTAGAACATTACATGTATACACATACAAGTACATATAAACATGAGATGGAGACTGCCATCTTCTCAGCTTAACTAAAAACGACTGACATGAAAATTGATAGTAAAACTAGAAGTTGATACCATTTCCTCGACACAGCTTGTATTAATATAGCAACAAACACATGTAAACAGCTAGCAACAACAACTACCAACTCTTCAGCTTGAATTAAAAGTGTTACATGCTCTGCCGGTCTGCTTAATGCTGGTGGAACATATGAGTTAGCTGAAACACCAGAACCTGATAGTATTTCTTTAAGTATACCACTGATCCCAAGCAGAAGTAAAGTTTTTGCTCCCAGAGGAGACCCACTTGCACAAGTTGAAAGCAGACGAATTAAGCCCTGAATTTAAAAATCTAATTATCATGATGTTGCATATAGAATGCATTCAAATAGATAAAGAAAAGAGCATCGTCAATTCACCGTATATGTAGGTGTGCTCAACAATGCCTGTCCACCTCCAGAATTACTGGTGAAAATGAGAGATGCAGCTTGTGTAACCAATCCATGATTGCATAGATCATCTGATTTATCCGGTGAAGATGCAAAGGCTTCAGCAATGCGAGTTAAACAAACAGAAGCGTGCTCCAACACCTAGAAAAGTAATGAAATGTACAAGATGAAGAAGAAACATAATTTACAACAAATGAATTGTCATTAATATGATGTTCAGATTACCTTTGAATCATGATACTGCAAAAGATTAGTTAACAGTGGTACAACTTCCCTTTCATGACATAATCAGCTGCATCTGAAGGGAGTTTTTTGCACATGTTTGCAGCAGTAGATAGTGCCACTCGCTGGAGCGTAGAATCAAACATAAGAAACAAACTCAATAAGAATCTACATAGCAAGAAAGTTTTATTCACTCCATATATCATCAACACATGTTTACAAATTAATTACATGAACCCCAGTGAAGAAGAAATCCAAGTATGAAAGCACTGCCATGAGAGCACCTGCTCGCAGACAGGCAGTAGGGTGTTCTTGAGATATCTTCTTCAAAGCTTGCAGAGACTGTTAGAGTAACTGCAGCCATCTAGTTATCAGACATATTAAGATATGTATTGTATTTTGAAGTATGTGACACAAAAGTGAGTTTGGTGTAGTGGTTAACCCATTGCAATTACTCCCTTATTGCCCAGGTTCGAACCCTTGTGTGGGAAAGCCTTTAATTTATTTTATTTTCTTCCTCCAAAGGTGGTGACACATGTCAGTACTTGATTGCAGGAGGAAAATAAAATTATTAAATCAAATATAATAGTTAAAGGCCTCCAATAAGGTGTCACAAGGTGGTGACACGTGTCATCACCTTATTGAATGTTTAAATTAATTTATTAAATTAAAATTAGGACCAAATTGATAGAATGTATAAGTAACGAGGATTAAATGTGTAATTATACATATTTTACTAACTGCCACGTCACACCTGCCGTTAAGTTCTAACGGCAGATGGTCACATTGCAACCAATTTAATAGTTTGGTGGTTTAATTGCTTCGAAAAAAGTATGGTGATCAAATCGCAATTTTTCCGATAGTATGGTGGTCATTTATGTAGTTTACCCTTATTTTTATTGTGGATCAAATATTCTGTCATGTTTTTCACTTTTGCTTTTCTTCACTTATGGTGTCACTCTGTTTTAGAGAAAGTTTGATTGAAATAATAAAACATATTTTTAAGAATAAAATTATTTAACCAAATATTAAGAATGCTATATTATTTTTATTTAGTTAATTTGACCGGATGTATGATAATGACGTTTCCTATGAGTAGGTGGCGTATTGAGTTGAGCAGCTCGCAAACAGCTTGAGATCGACTCGGTTAAAATTCGATTAATGTTCGATTTTAGTTGACTCGATTCGAACTCGAGCTCGACTCGAGATCTTAATGAGTTGAATTGAGCAGGGTTTAGCTCGACTCGATAAGTTTGCGAGCAACTCGTTATATTTTTTAATAAAATTTTAATGATTTTTGTGCTACCTTAAAAAATTATGTTCCAAGAAGTTTAAATGCTAGCTGAAAACTCTAAAAAAAATTAGCGACTTGCTAAGTAATTTACAAATAAAATATTTGATTTCAATTTTTCAAAACATTTTGTATTTTTTTCAAAAATTTCAAAAGTTAATTAGTGTCAATAAAAAATCAAATTATATTAATTAGTATTTCCTTTTTTTTATTAAAGTATTTTTATGATATTATTTTATGTATAAAAATTGAAAAGAGAAAAAAAATCTTTAGTTTTCATACAAAAAATACGATTGAAATTAAAAACACCAAAAATCCTAAGGTATTCTCTCCTCTTCAGTTCATCGAAGATTGTTGAGAAATTAAAAAGAGTTTCACACTCGAATATCGACTTCATCTCTAACTCAGTCATGACATGTTTTTTTATATGTCTTCTCAGTCCTCACGAGTTTTTTTCTTCTGAATTTATATGTTTATATTAAACTCTAATAGCATCATTAGAATTTACCTATATTTTAAAAAAATAAGGTAAAAATTTTGGTGAGTTTAACGAGCAACGAGTCGAGTCGAGCAACGCGATTTTTTAACGAGCACGAGTCGAGCAAAATTTTAGCGAGCTTAACGAGCAACGAGTTGAGTCGAGCAACAATTTTTTTAACGAGTACAAGTTGAGTATTACTCAACTCGCGATCGACTCGCTCGATAAGCACCCCTACCTATAAGCACAAAAGGATTCACGAATTAAAAAATGAAGGTCTAAAATATTTTTTTTTGAATATGTAAATTTTTTCTATATATATTGAATTTTTTTTTAAATACATACTAAATTAGACTTGCATCCCAAAAAGTTGGGTACTATTGCTTTCTATGGTGATGGTGGTGGCGGTGGCAACCACAACAAAAGAAAAATATATAGATTGAGTTTATTAGGGTCTATGATATTAAGAAGATTTTAATATATTTAATTTTAACATATCAATTAAAAATACTATAAAATATATAAAATTTATTAAATCTAATTTCTATTTTTCTTTTAAAATAATTTTAATTATAATTCGAGTCCTTTAAATTTCTAATCTTTATTAAAAAAATTAATAGCGTTCAGTGGTATATTACGTTAGTAGTGTTCAGCGATGTGCAACGTCGTAAAATTTTCTCAAAAAACGACTGACCTTCTTTTAAGAAAAAAGAAAAAGAAAAGAACACTACTTACCAACCAAAGAAAAGGGAAAAAGAAATACTAAAAACATTGTATATATAACAAAAAACTAGTTAGTCTAATGGGATGAGACGCCGATAAAATTTTTTTACCTTATTTTTGTGCCCCTACTTATGCCCCAACACTGAAAAATACCACAAAATTAAATTATAAGCCCTAACCCTAAATTCTAAATCCTAAACCATATACCATATATCTTAAAAAATACACCATACCCTAAATTTCCTAAACTCTAACCATAAACCCTAAAACCTAATTTTGAGCATGGAGCATAAGTAGGAGCACCGAAAAAGGGCAGATGATTTTTATCCATGAGACGCTAGGTCTTTCAAGTAAGGTCAAAATTTCAAGTCATGATTTCGTGAATGAAGAAAATTAAGTTTTACAAGTTGATCTGAATTAGTCGAACAATAAATCATATACCAATAATTAAACTATAAAATAATATATACATATAACGTGAAGAGTTAAAACCAATTACTTTTACACTTTTTTTAGCCTATGAAATTAGATTATTAATAAAAAATACAAAAAAAATATATAAAATATAAGATAATTTAAAAGTTTTAGAGAGTATAGTTGTCTCATCACCCCTGTGTCCGTCCCCGTCAAGTTTTCCGTGTCAATTTCCTACAAATTAAGGTTGACCATCAGTCTTTTTGAATCTGCCTTCTTCCATTCTTCATCCTTTCCATGTTCATATTGATCAACAAATGCCCACATTGTCTCCCTAATCAACCTCTCATGGCTAATAATGGACGATGCAGATTTGCAGAAGCCAGAAGAACTTCCTTCACTCATATCACCTACAAACTCTTCATTAAATATTGCTGACCCCGAACCCGAACAAGATGAACACCGCTACACAAGCTTGAAAAACCTTATTCTCGGTTCATCGTCGTTTTCGATGACTCAAGATGATTTTTATTCTTCCAAGATCTTAATTAGGAACCAATTGGTCAAGTCCGCCGCCTCGCTTACCTCCAATCGGCGGCGATTCTTATTAACCCGAGACCAGAGTAGGTTTTTGAACTTGTGGGGAAAGCTAAAGAACAGCGTCGGAACATCGTGTTCATGTAGTGCTATCAACTGTATGCCTCATGAAATTTTCAACATCATACTCTGGATGGATGTGGTTTCTAATACTATTAATTTGTTGGCCTACATTGACAACTCATTATAATAGTTTTATTGTTTAGATTTTACAAATAGATTGATATAATGGTAATTATTTTTTTAATATTTATTTGATTAAAATAATAATGTAATATCGATATATAACTCATTAGGGTTAGGGTAATAAATTTAAGATTTGAATTTTATAGTGTAAATATACATATTTGTGTAAAATTATTTTTTCACAGTGTTGAAAATTGGCTTGAAAGGTTTCAACAAAGGCTGCACCGAAAAGTGGGTGAAAGGTAGGCAGCAGCAAAGGTTGAAAAAGACCAATGGGGAAATTACTTTTTTGGTCCCTAAAGTTTAGGCTATTTACAAGTTTAGTCCTTAAAGTTCAACTATAAATAGGCCTAGCATTTGTCATTTGAAATCATCCCAACATTCATCTCTCCCATTTGTTTCTCTTCTCTCATATTTGGGAATTCTTAGGAATTCCATTTGTTTGTACCATTTTGGTATTAGTGAAGTTATCATCCGGTGGTGGTGCCCGAGGAGTAGACGACATTTTCGTCGAACCTCGTAAATTTGGTGTGTTCTCTCCATTATTTATTTCGCTTGCTTATTATTGGGTTTTTCCATTGGGTTTCAATATTCAACAGTTGACGGGTTTGTCCGCTGTGCAAATTTCGGTAGTTTCGATCTCGACATTTCAGCTCAGATTTGAAGCTACGTTCGTGTGGGAAATAACCCGGTTTCCCCAACACACAGTATGTGTATCAATATTTTACCTTTTTTATTGTTTCAGAAAAATCATTAATCATTTAATTTAGAGTTTTTTTGGACATTTGCTCTTGATTTTAGGTAAAATGTCAAAAATAGTCCTCAACGTTTTACCGTTTGATCATTTTAGCTTTTTTTGTGTGCAAACAACCACCTAACATTTTATTTTTCGTTCAAATTTCACTCTTGTTGGATGAAAACCGTTAATCAACTAACGGTTAACGCCTGAGACTGATGTGACATGTTTGCAGAGCATGGGGAGACGACGTGGCACTATCGCGCGTCATTTTTGCTGACATGACATTTTTAAAAATTAAAAATTAATTAATTATTTTTTAAAAAATATTTTTTTAAATATTTTTAACCAATCACCATGTCAGCAAAAAATATCATGTGGCAGTGTTACGTCATCTCCCCATGCCCTACAGACATGTCACGTCATTCTTAGGCGTTGACCGTTAGTTGATTAACGGTCAATGTACTATTCAGCGAAGCATCGAGAACACCAAAGGAAAAGATTTGTTGCACCTTTAAGAAAACAGATTCACCCACAATATGCCAATTCTTCTGATAGAACGCAGCATGCAAGCCATCAATCCCAAGAACCTTAAGAGAGCTTATGGAGAACACAATAGATGAGAGCTACTGAAATGTTATTGGCCGTGTCATCCAAGCCCTCTCCAGAAGTGTAAGAGGGCAAAAACGACCAGCAATAGGTCAATTATGTAAATCGTCTCCCATAAAGTGAACAACTTATGAAAGAAAGCAACTGCTAGTCCACGCAACTCATCTTGATCCGTGCTCCAAGTTCCATTGGGAAGTTGCAAAGTGGATATAAAATTCCTCCGTCGCCTACTTATCGTGCAAGCATGAAAGAATTTTGTATTCCTATCGCCCTGAGAGACCTACTATGTACGTGCTCGCTGAAACCAAAGAGCCTTGAAGTCTTGTTGTGATCCAACACGCACGGTTGATGACAACATTGTGGAGTTTACATCTAAAGTTACGGAAACGAAGAAAAGAAATCTGATGGCTCACATCAAGGGGATAGATCAGAAACTGGGATATTGTAATTTGCAGTCACTTCACAAGCTCCGGAAGAGACTAGTTTCACAGTTAGATTTGGTTCTTGAACAAGAGGAGGCTCTTTGGTTTCAGCGAGCCCTTGATTTTATTATATGCTTTTTAAGCATTTCAAATCATCCCAAACAATTACATCAGTTTAAATACACCTTGCTCTCTCTATTCTGGAGAGATTGTGTTAGTCTCGAGGGTGTTGTCCAAAGCAGTGATTACATCAATCGAGGTAAATTTACTTCTAAAGTAGTAGTTTACTACAACACACTATATAAATTTTTTGTTCGATTAATTGTTTATATCTGTCATGTCAGTGTTAACGTCTCAATTTATAGTATTTTTACTAAAACAAAGTATACCAATTATCAAACGATCATTTCACCCCTAATTTAGCAAGTTAATTAAAAGTACAATGACTGAAATAATCCATCTCGACAAGCCAAGTGACCTAAAAATAATTTTTAGGTTCAATGACAAAAATGTAATTTAACTAATAGTCAAGTGATTGTGGATGTAATTTGGGTAAAAATCCTCGACCCCTAATCATGTCCCCTTCTATGCCCCACACTAAAACTCACTTATAAATTAAATTCTAAACCCTAACCCTAATTTCCACATCTTAAACCCTACACCCTAAAAAATACACACTACCTTTAATTCCCTAAATTCTAATCATAACCCTAAACTATAAACCGTAAAACCACTATTTTAAAGTGATAAAAGGGGGCATGATAAGGGTAGACGATTTCCATGTAATTTACTCTTAAAATAATCAAAGAACAAGAGTTTGTGTTCACACCTATTTAGGCTTAAATTGAAGATGAGCCCTTAAACTGTTTAATTTTTATGCTTTAAGTACATAAATTATTATTTTTTTGTCAAAATAAGACTAAATTATTATATGTGACCGCTTTAAGTGCCTAAATTATTTTTTGATCAAGTCCTTAAAATATTTTTAAGTTAAAACAAGAACCTAAATTTTTGTGGCGTATCAACGTCTTATTAATCTAAAGAAATTTTCTAACTGAAAAAATGACATAAATCAAAATAGTTATATATAATAGTTTAGAGACTTATTGTTCTAATTTACATTTATTTAATTATATACAAGTAATAAAAAACAATGATCACGATCTTAAAAATATTTAAATCTAATAAAAATTTTAAATAAAAACCAAAACAAGATTGGATAAACTCACACGAATAATAAATATAACTTGTTATTAATATACAAAATAAATAAACATCATTAGTTAGACGATAAATTGATGGAAGGAAATCAAGAGTCAAGGCCGTTGACCCTTCGTAGATTGTTTCCTAACATACTTTGAAGTCTCCTTCCAGAAGTTAAAGGGAATCAAAAGAGCAATAAAGTAAGACTTTTGGGTTTCTTTTTTTAACAGCATCAGTGTTCATAATGTTGAACAAAACTGTGTTCATCTCTTGAACAAATAACCCTAGCCTTTTCAATGGCCACAAGGACCAGCTTTTTCAAGATTTTAATCTTCGACTTCCATACACGTCTGGTAATTTCCCATCCTTATCATATCTACTATCTTCTTTTCCTTCTGTCTCCTATGTAGATTAGGGTTTTTTTTCATTCAAAACATATATATATATATATATATATATATATATATATATATATATATGTATGAAAAAACTTTGATACAACTGTGTAAGCTTATGTTTATACAAGTCTTTTAGTTTTACGGGTTAGGGGTTTAGTTTAGGGTTTAAAGTGTAGATGTTTAGGTTTTAAGGTTTAGAACTTAGGATATATAATGTAGACTTTAGTTTTTTAGGGTTAGTAAATTAGTATTTGAGTTTTATAGTATAAGTACGCAGGCTTGTATAATATATATATATTGTTTTGGAGGATCTGTAAACATTTGTTCTTATACTGTTTTGTTTTGGACCACAACTTACTGTTTAAGTATTTTATGTTCTGATTAAACCTGGTGATTTTGTTTGATAGCGAATCCCACCAGCGTTTATAAAGAACTTGGAGAAGAATGTCCTTGAGAAATTACCTCAGCAGTCCATACTCGAAACCGATGATGGGAGATTTTGGCATGTTGATGTTGAAAAGATTGATAACAATTTATGTTTCAAGAAGGGTTGGAAGAAATTCGTGCAACAAAACTCTTTAAAGATGGGGGACCTCATAGTTTTCAGCTACCATGGGAATTTCAGATTCAAGCTCGAAATTTATGGCAGAAATTGTTGTAGAAGAAGGGTAGAAACGTTGAGAAAGCATGGTAGGAAAACAATAGCAGGCAAGTCAATGCCGGTATATCAACCGAGACCGATCCGTACCGTTCGGAGAAAGAATCACGGGAAGTTAAATTATGTGCAGAGAAGAGGTGGAGGGAGATCTAAATGTTCAAGTGGTAAAGTTGGTGAAGTTGTTTATATAGAAATATCTGATAGTGATGATGAAACTGATGATGGGGAAAGGTTGTTTGGTCAAAGGGAAAATCCGAAGAAAACCAGTGGTCTTGAAACTGCCCAGAATTACAGCTCCGGATATCCATCTTTCAAAGTTACCATGACAAGTTCTTACCTGCACAACTCTTATGTGGTAAGTTTATATGTCTCTCTGTGTGTAATTAGTTTAATTTGTCTGTCCATTGAAAACACTTTTTCTTTATAAATGCAGAATGTACCGAAAAGATTAATGAGGGCCAACGGTTTGAAACGTGTAACCACGAACATAAAACTCGTGGTTTCAGATAGAACATGGCTTATGAAGATGTTCAATCGTCCAAAATATACTAGATTTTGCTCCGGTTGGACCGATTTTGTGAAGGATAATCGCTTGCAAGAACAGGATGTTTGCCTGTTTGAATTGATCGATAGTAATGATGTAAGTTTTCGAGTTACCATCTTCCGAAACATCGCCTGAGACAGATCGATCTATGAACTTTTGGTCTTTGTCGACTTTACCTGCAACTTTCCTTGTCAAAACACTATTACGTGAGATCTGTCTTTTTCCCCTGCATGTATGATTTATATTAATAACTTGACATTGAAATAGGAGCAATTTAGAACTTAAACTAGGAACGTTCGAAACAAATTATGATCTACTTATGTTAACATAAAATACAGAACATTGCTGGAAACAAGAAATCTGGATTGGCCACTGTTGTTTTTGGCATCTGTAGAGAACACATCATGTATAAGATTAGGCTTGAATCTTACCATTACCGTATGCGTAGCGAGACTTCTTCAATCGCTTTGGAGGCCTCGTTCTCTCTTTCTTCGTATCATCAGGAGTTTTAACATAGAAAAATGGCTGCAAAGCAGAGAGAAACTGATAACTGTTAAGGGAATACTATAATTACCAAAAACATATAGCCATGGAAGTCCTTGGATCCTATGTTATGTAGATTTGGGTGGGATTATGATTTCTAAGATAAAATTTCCTCCCAAAGTTCTAAAGGGCCAACACCAACTAGCACTTCTTCATAGTCTGAATTTGTTTAAGCATGTATCAAACATTTTGCTTGCACCACAAGCAACATATAGCAAAATGTAAAGAAGCACAATGTGAGGTTTCATATAACAGATTCATCATAAGTAAAGGAAGAGGGAAAAAAATACTATATATTCACCTAGGAGAAACAAACTGCAATTAGATCAAGTATTTGTAGTAAGGTCACGAGCACGCTCGATATCGAAACAGATGAGCTGCAAGTGCTACGCAGAAGGTACGTAAATGATAATACCTTGTCTCACTTTTTCTGAAGCTCCAGAAGTTCTTGACAGTAAGCAAGGCATTCTGCATGGTAGACAGCAGCTAACTCTTTCATTAAGGCCTTCCTCTTGGTGATGCCAACCACTGCGTAAAACATATGAACATTTATCGAGCGATTGCGGAACGGGAGGTTTGTAACCCCTCTTCTTAGCAACACCATAATAGCCATAACCACTTGAACATTGAAGTAATTGAAATGCTTATAATTTTCTAGTAAGAATTAATCAATTACTAATCATGTATAGGCAGAAACAGATTAATATGTAGGTTAAAGCAATTGAATTGAGTCAATTTAGATAGCAGTATGACACCAATAATCCCAGCTATTGAAGTACTATAAGCACACTTCACAATTGATTTCTTTGCATTTTGAACTCAAAATTCTAAAACTTTGCCAAGGCATCCGCCCCAAAACCTCGCCATATCTTCCATCAGAATTGAAAACCAAACTATACCCATTAAAAATCACATCTTTTTAGTCCAAACTCATAAACAGAGGGAAAACAAAAAAACACCCAACAATAGGAAACAAAACCCTTAATCGAAAAAAATAAAAGAAAGAAAACCCAGAAAGCATAACAGAGATAAAAAGAGTTACTTCGAGTGGGATTGAATGTAGGAGAAGGCTGATCAGGTTGAGAAGCAGGAGCAGGAGAATGTTGTTTTTGTTCTTGGCTCATGCCTTGGACTTTAACATACAAAACGAACATGTTCGCGAACACTAAACAAACGAACATGAATCGAACATAAACACCTTCAAAACGCGTTGAAACTTGAAAAGGTTAGTAATAAATTTCAAACCGTGTTGAACCTTCTTATATTTGTTGGGTCCATAATCCTTGATGAATAAATTAATCATATAATTAATATGATTTGATGATGGATGGAATGATCTATTGACTATAACAACGCAATTCAAGGAAATTTTAAAAATATTCTAGAATTGCTGCACCTAAGAATACATCTAAATCTAGCTGAAAGGTGTTCGAGAAAACCTGGAATTGGTCTAAACTTGCCAACCAACTTGCAGTTTTTTTAGTTCACCTTTCCTTACTTTAAGCATTCCTAAGTCTGACACTAGCTCATCTTCCTCCTATATAAATCCTCCTTATTTACTCAACAATTCATTGAATCACCAAAACCCAATCTTGATAATCTTTTTTCGAAGTTTTAAAGATGATGAACGAGGTGGAATACAAGCAAAACTGGGGTGCAGTGGCGCCGTCCCCTCTCAATAGCACCAGAAAATCTTCAAGTTTTCCAAGGCTAGACACAATTGTGGAAGAAGAGTGCGAGAATCATGCAGATTTTATGCAGAAATTATTGGTTTTTCTTCCCCTGGTGTTGTCTACGGCTGTCTATTTCTTGCTAAACAAGGATGTGGCTCTCTGTGCTTGAAAACAGTGGGATTTGTGTAATCACTAATTTTGTCCGGACCTTGAACCCATTTAGTTTGTGTTGTTAGTGACTTATTGGGCTGTTAGGTATTTAAATTTGAAAAAAACGAAAAAAAAATATATATATATATAAGTGTTACTATCATTATATCATTATTACTCTTTTAGTATCATTACTTTTATATATTCATTATATTATTATGTCATCCATTTCACAAAAACCCCTAAATATTACTTTTATATTATATTATTATTATTAATAATTATTATTAGGTTTTTAGTGTGTTAAGTGATATTGTTTAGTTACTTACATATTATATTGCTATTATTATCATGTGTACATATTATAATTAAGTATTATTGCTAGGTGTGTTATTACTATTGTGTTTGTTTTGTTTTATTTTTGCTATTATTAATATGTCTTTATTATTATTATTTTTTTTTATTATTATACGCTATTATTATTATTATACTTATTATTATTATCGGAATAAAAATAAGCAAAGCTTGAGATAAACAAAAGCCCATTCTGATTAAAAAATATTAAGAGTCCAAAATATTAATAACAAGAGTCCAAATACATGCTCAAAATAAGTAAGCAGCCCAATTTGAAAGCCCGAATTACAAAAAAACCTAAACTAACCTAAACCTATTTTGTTCACCAGGTGCAGCCGCCGCCCCAATTCCTGGCCGTCAGATCCACATCAGATCTGACGGTCCAGATCATCCCTCCAAGACCAAACCCTAGAGAGCCCTATCAGGTTTGAAGCGCCGCACTCTTTCCCACCGTCGGATCACGCAAAGGGCCAACGGTTCATATCAGCTCCAGAAACCCTAAGGACGGAACCCTAGCTGCCCATATCTCATCCGCGCCGCACGACATTGACCGTTAGATCGAGCCAATCTAACGGTCCCAGGTGAAGGACGATAAAGCTTCCGGATCTCCCACGCCGTCTGCCGAGACAGACCAGTGCCTCCCCCCATTCGGGCAAAACCGACAACATACACAGAAAAAAACAGCGGCCAGGGACCCAAAAAAAGAAACATAAAAAACAGAGGCAATCAAAGCAGAGACAAACCAAGGACAAGGAGAAGTCAACTATTTTTGTCGATTCTCTCTGTTGTAATTCGGGGATATAAACCGAACCAAAAACCATTGTAAAGATGGGGGGAAAATTTAGAGAGAGAGCAAAAAAGATTGTAAAAACGAGAACTTTGAAATCAATAAAAACACAAAAACCTTCTGAGGTATCCTATCTTTTTTCTTATCTTCAATTTTATTGCATGCAAACAAAAATCAATCCCCAAAAGAGTTTTTTTTTCGATTTTACCTTTTCGGGAACCGGTTCCCTCTTTTCTTTTGCTTCGGATCTTGCCGGCAATAAACTCTTGGCTTCCGTCGGGAAGCTCATCGGGGTGAGCCGTCGGGATCTCAACCGGGAAATCTTTTAGGGTTCCGCTTAGGGTTTTAAAAAAGGGGTTAGGAGTTTTTGGTTTCGCAAAACAAAGGTTTTTGTTTTGGGTTTTCGGGGAAGTAAAAAAAAAACCTTTTTTTTAGGGTTCCGGCGCCGGCAACGGCGACCGGAACCCTTGCGGCGCCGGATTTTACAGAAAGGAGAGGGAGAGGCTCGGTTTTTAGGGTTACAAAAGTGGCAAAAGGGATATAAAGGTTTTTAGGGCCTTTTTATAGAGTTTCAATCTTTTAAAAATGGGCTAATCCCCCTCTGCCCCCCCCCCCCCCCCCGCGTTTTGAAAATATCCCCGTGAGGGTCTCCGCTTTTCAAAACCCTTCCCGTGGTCCCTGCTACTTTTCCAACCTTTTTAATTTGGTCACCGTTTTCATTCTGATCGATGGTCGGATGAGTTAATCCCCGTCCTGGTCCCTGGAACTTTCGGCGAGCTTTAATTTTAACCCCCGTTTTGACGACTTGACCCCCTTTTTACGGTTTATTCCTTTAATCAGTCCCTGGAAACAGTTCCGAATTAATTTTTAGCCACTTTCAGATTCACTTTTATTTTGTATATCTTTGTTCATGCATTTAAATGCCTTTGTTCATATGCTTTTTTATGCAATATCTATTTCATGCATTTATTTTGTATATTTGTTCATGCATTTAAATACCTTTGTTTATATGCTTGTTTTTTTTATGCTACATTTATTTCATGCTACACTTATGTCTACTTATTCTTGATATATATGTGGTCATATGTTTTGCTAAGTTGCATTTCGGTTTATAAATTGCAATGCGAGCGTCTTTTTATTCGGGAACGAACGAGGCCAGTACCAGTCGTAGTGGTGGTGGTTCGGACGTTCTTTCTCGAATATTAAGACCTTTAAAATTCACTCGCTCGTATAACCAAACTTCGATACGATTCGTCACCTTAATTCGCAAAATTTAATATTAATTAAGCGGTAATGTTTTTGGTACCGATTTTCGGGCACGACGGGGGTGCTAATCCTTCCTCGCGTGTAACCGACTCCCGAACCCTTTTTAAATCTCTGGTTTTATTTCGGTGTCCGGTCTACCATTTTTAAATGGCCGGTGGCGACTCCTCTATTTTTTTTACAAATTCGACTAAAATTTTCGAAACCATTTAAAACCCGGTTCGTCCGAGCGATATCCGAGGTACTTGTATTTTTTTAAAAAAAAATTAGTCGCAACAGATGGCGACTCCACTGGGGATTAATTTTTGTTTTCAAAAACAAAAAGAGAGTCAAGCCAAAAAAAAACTTTAACGCTCAATTAATATTGGAAGTTGCAAATTAAAGTGGCCGAGTCGATCGATATTTGTTTATAAGTGCGAGTTTATTTTAAACGCATTTAAAATTGGCATTTAAACTCGTTCGTTTAAGTGGGGGGAAAACGCTAGTCTTTCATGGGGATATTGTTCCTCCGTGTAGGCCTAGTAAGTACCTTCGGGGCTCGAATACCCTATATCTTCGTGAGAATATCGTTTCTCCGTGCAGATATAGCTAAAGGGTCCCCTCGAATTGAACTCGATTGAGAGGAGCCTATAATGGGTGATGATTGGGGGCCTTGCTACCCTTAGAAGGGGACAGCGAGGACAGTTCGAGTACCTCCTAGAACCAAAACTGCATGTAGAGAACTAGATTGCCCACCCTTTTTAGAGCCATGCGGACAACCTAGGTTTGTTAGACGGGATAAATAGGGTTGCTTGCCTTCATGCTTGCCTTATTTCTTTTATCATATGTTGACCGCGTTTATCCGGCACTAACACATTTCTTTTATGACTTTTTGCATCTACTTTTCGTGCATGCATTTCATGAGTCAAGGTGGTTCTACCCATTTTTGGGGCTATCATTGTGGACGGGAGGTTGCTAGAAAGGATAATGTCAATTAGCAAGTCTGACATCGGACAGATGGATAAAGGGGCAGTTTACCGAGCGAAAGCACAGTGTCAGGTCATTTAATGCCCACCACCGAAGAAGGCACATCTCTTCTCCATCCCGAGGAAGTCAAGCGAGATCGGATCTACTCCAAACATCCTGAGCCGCAAAATTTCGAACCGTCTATCGGATCAACATCTTTGGATCACAAGCGGAAGCATATTTGTAGGACTTTGCTATGACTGTCTCGTAACAAGGAACCTCCTTCACGTTCGAATGATAGTTGACCTAAGGGGAATCACCTATAGGACCAACACATTTCATCCGCATACACATGCGTACATATTTCATTGCATCATATGTTCATACATCATGACATGCATTGACCAACTAAATAACGAATTAATATTGAAAAAATATTGTTACAGTGGTGAAGTTTCTAATCTACAACCATTCCGCGTTCGTACGATACCCGTTCTCAGTCACGAGCAATGGAAGAAAGGATGGCCAGGGTTGAACAAGGTCAGAAGGACCTCGAGGGCCGATTGGATGGAATCGAGCAAAACATTAAGGATCTGATTGCGCAATCACAAACCACCATCATCGCTCAGATGACCGAACTGCTTGAGAAGAAGTTCAGTAAAGAAGGGGGATCAGGGGGCAATTCGAATGAGAGGGGAGTGGGTGAGACTACATCGCATATCCAACTAGGAGCGCCAACCACCGGGAAGAGAGTGCATATCAACCTCGAGGGAACGCTCGCTAATCGTCCTACGGAAACACCAGCTAGACGTCACTTGGACCAACTTGTTGAGTTAGGGGAAGATCTCGAGGTTAAAGTACCGGATCTAAACCTGTTGAATGAGGCAGAAGAAAATATTAGGGCTGAGATGGAAAAGAAGTACGAAGAGAGGTTTCGTCTCTTAGAGGAAAAGTTCAAGGACTTGCAAGGAGTTGACAAGCAAGGGAACGATGCTAGTGATTTGAGCCTTGTAGCGGATTTAGTTTTACCTCCGAAATTCAAAGCCCCCGACTTTGATAAGTACGACGAGACTACTTGTCCTTCAGCTCACATCACCGTGTATTGCCGAAAGATGGCGGCTTTTATAAAAGACGAGAAGCTACTTATCCATTGTTTTCAGGACAGTTTAACTGGTTCTGCAACCCGATGGTATACTCAACTTAGACGAGTCGATATCAAGTCATGGAGCGATCTTTCGAAGGCTTTCGTGGGTCAATACAAGCATGTAACTGATATGACTCCGAATCGGCTCATGCTACAAGGGATGGAACAAAAGCACGGTGAGAGTATC
Organism: Hibiscus trionum; assembly: GCA_030270665.1. Lineage (NCBI taxonomy): Eukaryota > Viridiplantae > Streptophyta > Magnoliopsida > Malvales > Malvaceae > Hibiscus > Hibiscus trionum. The sequence continues at coordinate 1,009,543 of BSYR01000021.1, read as the reverse complement.
CGTGAGTATGCCCGGTGTTGGAGAGACGTAGCAGCTCAAGTGCAGCCCCCACTTTTGGAAGGTGAAATCATTCCCTTGTTTGTGGATACCCTTAAAGGAGTCTTGTACGATCGCTTGATAAGCCAGCAGCTTTGCGGACATGGTTTTGACGGGAGAACGTATCGAGGACGCCATCAAGAAAGGGAAGATAGTAGATCTTTATGGCGTAACCACCCACAAGGGGCACGGGTCCCAAGTTCACATGGTGGGTTCTCACTCGAACAACCAGTCTTCTGGCCGCTACCATAATCAAGCATCCCGGTCTGCAAAGCCTCAAAAGGACCTTCATCCAGTTCCTATGTCGTACACCGATTTGCTCCCAATGCTTATTGAGAAGAAGCTTCTAACTCCGGTTCAGTCCAAACCAAAGGATCCTTCCTATCCCGAAGGCTATGATGTCAATGTCGTTTGTGACTACCATATGGGAAGCACGGGTCACACCACGGAGAATTGTGGGGCACTGAAAAACAAGGTGCAGGCTCTGATCGAGAACGGTCACTTGACATTCTGAAAGGAAATATCGGGATTGTGACTTTTGGGGTGTGCTAATGCCCGACCATCTTTAGGAGTCTTGTATGTTGCATTTTTCTCTCGAAGTAATGCATGGAACAAACATTGCTATCCTTTGCCCGAAGATAGCAATGACTTTTTTTAGGGCGCTTGTTATGTTTACAATTTGACGTTCTAATGAAATGCACTTCTTTTTAACATACAATGACCTTTAAATCATGTATATGCATATATCTCTCCATACCTCCGTAGGTCCTCGGATATCATATGCATGATGTGGCATTGATTCTACTCAAAGAGATCGAATGTTGTGAAAACGATGAAGTATGATGTCCCGCTCCGTCCGCTCTGGTCGGTAAAACGAGAGAAGCAATATTACTTTTCCTTCGATGATGTTCGAATCTCCTAAGAAAGCCCAAGAAAAGTTACTCGAATGTGCAAAAAAATAAGTAAAAAATAAAAGGGAAAGAGAAATGAAAGAAAAAATATATACTGTTTCAAAACAAAATAAAATTCCAGAGCCTGGTAATAGGCATTAACCAAAAAGCACTCCAATGTTCGAAACCTGGTAATAGGCATTTTCGGATACGAGTGTGGAATTCTTGGGGCACTCTGCTGAAGCCTGAAACCCTTCGCTTCATGAGTGATGGTAATATTTTCAAGTCGTGACTATGCCGAGTAACTCGGGGTATTGTTGTATGCTCCATCAGTATCCTCAAGACAAAGGACTGTGACGATTTGAATTCCCCTAGGAAAAAGAAACGAATGAGCAAACTGAATAAGTCTCGGATGTGAATCCTTGAGGACACTAACACAATACTAATTGTAATCAGAAGCACATGCTTACATTTAAAATTCTGGGAGTGACATTTTCTATTCAATGGGCTAAATTTTTTTTGAAAGCATACGGAGAAACATTATGAGAACTAGAAGGAATAGTAATCGAGCCAATTAAGCAAATACCATAATCATGAGGATGAACCGAGCGATTCGGAAAAGGTTTCACAACTTCGCATATCGCCACAACATTCAGAGTCTCCATTGACTCAAGCTGATCATCAGAAAGTAGGATCTAAGACGCTCTTGCATTTGATATCCGGGGCATCCTATTCTATTTTTTCTTTTAATTAGAGTTTTGACTTCAAGGTTCTATATGGTAATCAAAAAGAGCATTCTTCATTAGAATGACAATCCATAAACTGGTACTTTTTAAACCAAGAGATCTATCTGTATTACTTCGGAGATAAATGCATCAGCAAGGCCCAAAGTTTGAGGGGCATGACATGAGGAGGAATGACAAAGAGCCAGGTGAGGCTAAATTTCCATGATGGGGGCACCATTGTCCGTGGGGAAACTAAGATTTTCACGTAAAAAGGTTCAAACCGAAGTATAGGAAAGATAGCGCAAGGCCATAAAGGATTTAGAATGCGACCAAAGTCACTCAACTCGGATTTTAGAACGAAGAACGAGCGGCAGAAGTTTAGGGGGTAGATTTCTCAAGACACAAGATTGATGGATGGTTGTAGTCCCAAGACGACGACCGCTAACCCTAAGAAACGAAGACAAACTAAATCCATGCATCTTTGCACATGCATCTTTGCATCCGGAAATATGCTCATGCATCATCGATAGCTAGATGTCACCCATACTAGGAGCATACTAAATCATATCATATCATTTTGTTTTCTCTAAACAGATATTTGAAGATTGGTAAAAGAACAGATCTACAGCTTCACGAGAGGAGAAGCGGATCTCACAAGAATCAAGAATCCTTCGACTTGCGTAATTCGGGTTTCTAAAATCCTTCCAACCCCCAGTTTTAATCTTCCTTGAAGATTGTTTTTCTTAAAACTCAAAATTTCTCAATTTTTATCCTTCCAAAAGGACGTTTTCCTCAAAACTCGAAATTTTTCAATTCATATCCTTTTAAAAGGTCGTTTTTCTCAAAACTCAATTTCTCAATTTTATCCTTCCAAAAGGACGTTTTCCTCAAAACTGAAATTTCTCAATTTTTATCCTTCCAAAAGGATGTTTTTCTTAAAACTCAAATTTCTCAATTTTTATACTTCCAAAAGGTCGTTTTTCTCAAAACTCAAAACTCCTTAATTTTTATCCTTCTAAAAGGATGTTTTCCTCAAAACTCAATTTCTCAATTTCATCATTCTCAAAGGATATCTTTCTTAAAATTCAAAATTTCTCAATTTTATCCTTCCAAAAGGATGTTTTCCTCAAAACTCAATTTCTCAATTTCATCCTTCTCAAAGGATATTTTTCTGAAAAAAAAAAGATCAAATTTCTTAATTTTATCCCTTTACACAGATTTTTGAAAGACAACTTGAATACCTCTCGGGACGAAGGGAAAACGATAAAGTGAGAACTAAAAGGATTTCAGGCGAAGCCTTTCAAGCCGCCGCTCCAGAATGTCAGGCGAAGTCTTCATATTCGCCGCTCAAGGATTTCAAATGAAAGCTTTGAACTTACCAACAGATTTCAAGATAAAGGATCCTACAGAGAAAGGGTCCAAACAAGATCTATATAGAAGGAACTTGCAACTTCAGGATCTCGAAAGTGGAAGGTCCTACGAAGAGGGGACTTGTAGATTCTTGATTTCAGAAAAGAGTTCCATAGAGAAGGAACTACTACTCGAAGAGTTACGCTAAGGAAGATGGGTTTAGTGGAGAAAAAACTCAGAATCCTAAGGCTTCAAGATCTCGAAAGCGGAGGGTCCTACAAAGAGAGGACTTGGAGATATTTAATTGCAAAATACGAGGACGAGAGTCATATATAGGAAGAACTGCCACTCGAGGAATACGCCAAGAAAATGAGCTCTATAGAGAGAGAACTCATATTCTCAAAGCTTCAGAGAGAAAATACTCGGTTTAGCGTGTTGCAACTCCGGGAGAGTAAATCGTCCAACAGAGAAGTTGGACAGATTTAGTTATGACCGGTTTGCTTTTAGACCGCGAAGGGAAGGCAAAGTTGTTTGGATGACTGGCTTGTTCTTACGGAAAAGAGAAGACAAAGATATTTGGAATCTGCTCATCTATTCGGGCATTTGGAGAATAGAACTCGCCTATCCGTTCGGGCACTTGGAGAATGGAAACCTTAAAAAAAACTCTCTGCCTACTTGTTTGGGGCATCCGGAGGGAGAACTCACGATTGGAAGACATCGGGAAGAGGAGTTGCTTGGAATCGCGTGGCTGCGTCGGGAGTAAACCGACCAACAGGGAAGTAGGACAAAATTAGTGTTCATGGTCTTTGCTTTATTCTTGTTCCACAAGTATAAGCAAAGAGGGGCAGCTGTAATCACTAATTTTGTCCGGACCTTGAACCCATTTAGTTTGTGTTGTTAGTGGGCTTATTGGGCTGTTAGGTATTTAAAAGGAAAAAAACGAAATATATATATATATATATATAAGTGTTACTATCATTATATCATTATTACTCTTTTAGTATCATTACTTTTATATATTCATTATATTATTATGTCATCCATTTCACAAAAACCCCTAAATATTACTTATATATTATATTATTATTATTAATAATTATTATTAGGTTTTTAGTGTGTTAAGTGATATTGTTTAGTTACTTACATATTATATTGCTATTATTATCATGTGTACATATTATAATTAAGTATTATTGCTAGGTGTGTTATTACTATTGTGTTTGTTTTGTTTTATTTTTGCTATTATTAATATGTCTTTATTATTATTATTATTTATTATTATACGCTAATATTATTATTATACTTATTATTATTATCAGAATAAAAATAAGCAAAGCTTGAAATAAACAAAAGCCCATTCTGATTAAAAAATATTAAGAGTCCAAAATATTAATAACAAGAGTCCAAATACATGCCCAAAATAAGTAAGCAGCCCAATTTGAAAGCCCGAATTACAAAAAAACCTAAGCTAACCTAAACCTATTTTGTTCACCAGGTGCAGCCGCCGCCCCAATTCCTGGCCGTCAGATCCACATCAGATCTGACGGTCCAGATCATCCCTCCAAGACCAAACCCTAGAGAGCCCTATTAGGTTTGAAGCGCCGCACTCTTTCCCACCGTCGGATCACGCAAAGGGCCAACGGTTCAGATCAGCTCCAGAAACCCTAGGGACGGAACCCTAGCTGCCCATATCTCATCCGCGCCGCACGACATTGACCGTTAGATCGAGCCGATCTAACGGTCCCAGGTGAAGGACGATAAAGGTTCCGGATCTCCCACGCCGTCTGCCGAGACAGACCAGTGCCTCCCCCCATTCGGGCAAAACCGACAACATACACAGAAAAAAAACAGCAGTCAGGGACCCAAAAACAGCAAAAAAAGAAACATAAAAAACAGAGGCAATCAAAGCAGAGACAGACCAAGGACAAGGAGAAGTCAACTATTTTTGTCGATTCTCTCTGTTGTAATTCGGGGATATAAACCGAACCAAAAACCATTGTAAAGATGGGGGGAAAATTTAGAGAGAGAGCAAAAAAGATTGTAAAAACGAGAACTTTGAAATCAATAAAAACACAAAAACCTTCTGAGGTATCCTATCTTTTTTCTTATCTTCAATTTTATTGCATGCAAACAAAAATCAATCCCAAAAAGAGTTTTTTTTTCGATTTTACCTTTTCGGGAACCGGTTCCCTCTTTTCTTTTGCTTCGGATCTTGCCGGCAATAAACTCTTGGCTTCCGTCGGGAAGCTCATCGGGGTGAGCCGTCGGGATCTCAACCGGGAAATCTTTTAGGGTTCCGCTTAGGGTTTTAAAAAAGGGGTGAGGAGTTTTTGGTTTTTGGTTTTGCAAAACAAAGGTTTTTGTTTTGGGTTTTCGGGGAAGTAAAAAAAAAACCTTTTTTTAGGGTTCCGGCGCCGGCAACGGCGACCGAAACCCTTGCGGCGCCGGATTTTACATAAAGGAGAGGGAGAGGCTCGGTTTTTAGGGTTACAAAAGTGGCAAAAGGGATATAAAGGTTTTTTAGGGCCTTTTTATAGAGTTTCAATCTTTTAAAAATGGGCTAATCCCCCTCTGCCCCCCCCTCCCCGCGTTTTGAAAATATCCCCGTGAGGGTCTCCGCTTTTCAAAACCCTTCCCGTGGTCCCTGCTACTTTTCCAACCTTTTTAATTTGGTCACCGTTTTCATTCTGATCGATGGTCGGATGGGTTAATCCCCATCCTTGTCCCTGGAACTTTCGGCGAGCTTTAATTTTAACCCCCGTTTTGACGACTTGACCCCCTTTTTACGGTTTATTCCTTTAATCAGTCCCTGGAAACAGTTCCGAATTAATTTTTAGCCACTTTCAGATTCACTTTTATTTTGTATATATTTGATCATGCATTTAAATGCCTTTGTTCAGATGCTTTTTTTTATGCAATATCTATTTCATGCATTTATTTTGTATATTTGTTCATGCATTTAAATACCTTTGTTTATATACTTGTTTTTTTATGCTACATTTATTTCATGCTACACTTATGTCTACTTATTCTTGATATATATGTGGTCATATGTTTTGCTAAGTTGCATTTCGGTTTATAAATTGCAATGCGAGCGTCTTTTTATTCGGGAACGAACGAGGCCAGTACCAGTCGTAGTGGTGGTGGTTCGGACGTTCTTTCTCGAATATTAAGACCTTTAAAATTCACTCGCTCGTATAACCAAACTTCGATACGATTCGTCACCTTAATTCGCAAAATTTAATATTAATTAAGCGGTGATGTTTTTGGTACCGATTTTCGGGCACGACGGGGGTGCTAATCCTTCCTCGCGTGTAACCGACTCCCGAACCCTTTTTAAATCTCTGGTTTTATTTCGGTGTCCGGTCTACCATTTTTAAATGGCCGGTGGCGACTCCTCTATTTTTTTTACAAATTCGACTAAAATTTTCGAAACCATTTAAAACCCGGTTCGTCCGAGCGACATCCGAGGTACTTGTATTTTTTAAAAAAAATTTAGTCGCAACAATTTGTGAGCATGATCCTTCAATGTTATGGCTTTCTTTGCTTGGAGAAGAAGCCTGGAAAAGATGGAACTGAAGAAAAGAGATTAATGTTCAATAAGTTTATGGCATTGTAATATGTGAGAAACCGAGTGGATGGGGCATGTATTTTTGGGTAAATGCTCTCTGCAGTGTTGAAGTTTTGTAAATCATGTTTTATCATATCAATCCAACATCTCCCAGTCTCTCTGGTTTCTGTTTACCAAATTTATGAGTATTCTTTCGTAACTAACCTAAAACGATTGGTTGTGACTCTGCTTTTAAAAGTGTATTTTTTAAGATTCAAAATATTCGAGCCACCTAAAAATTGGGGTTGGTTTGAAAATATCTCTGATGTTATGAATATTTATTTATGTGGATTAGAACTTTATCTAAAGAGTTTGATTTATTTATTATTAGGAATATTATCTCTATTAATTAGAGTTTAATGTATTATGTACTTCTTATGCCTATAAATAGATGATTCATTGAAGGCATTGAATACACAAGTCTATATTTGAGAATAATATAAATCTCCCTCTTTCTCACATCTCTTTATTCTTTTATACTTGTTCGTTGTTCTTTATTATTTTGTTCACAACACGTTATCAGCACGACTCGCTCAAGAGCAATAAGTTCTTTGCATCGAGGATCATATTCATCAACCATGATTTTTCATTCGAGATCTAGACGATAAAAGATATAATTTTTAATCAGGTCAATTCACCATAATTTCATATAAATATTTTTTTTATGTTAGTCGATTGTTTTTTTTTAATTATGATATGTGAATAATTTCATACCATGAATTACTTATTTTGATCGATAATATGTTAGTACATTTTTTTTATAAATAAATCATGACTACTCGTAATCCTTATATATGTACTATTATATGACTTCAATAAATGTTAAACAAATCGAAGAAAGTAAGGAACTGGTTCTGGTATTCATGTTTGACAACATCTTTAATAATGATATTATAATATTATTGATAATATTGTTAGTTACATATGTTAATTTGGTAGATTTGGTTATTTTTTTATACCAATATTTTATTCTAATGACGAGATTTAATATTTTTAACTGTGTTTTGAGTTTTACATGTCTTTAAATGAGTTGGAAAGTAGCATGATATAAAGAGATTATGAGAAGCTATCTTAACTGTTCGCTATGTCTCCATCGTCCTCAAGAGGAAACACAATATTGGTAAACTCTATTTTTTTATCCTTTAAAATATGGTTTTAAAGTGCGATATGATTTTGAATTTACAAAAAAAAATTATTATAAAGTCTATATTTGCTCAAAAGCAATATTTCTTCTTCGTCGAAAAACTCGACCATAGACTTCTCCCAATTTCAAGTTACAAAAATTCGTCTTGATCCAAAAAGTTTTATGGGAGGCATTCCCTGAAGTGAATGCAAAACATGATGTTTATTCCATGCGATTATCAATGATGGGGCATTCCCTGAAGTGAATGCAAGCATGATGTTTATTCCATGCAATTATTGGAACTGTTTCATTCCCTGAAGTGAATGCAAACATGGTAAATCATTATTCAATTAGAGATATATTCTCGATATAATCCAAGTATATTGGTTGGACATCCCGTTCTGCGAGGCTACTGGTCTCAAAGAAAATTTTAAAGGACCTTGTGGACATATTTAACAATGCCGCGTACGAGGATTAAATCTGTGTTCTCTGTGATAAGGATATGTGAAAAAGGTTTTAAAGGCCCACTGACTCTACTCCATTCCCTGAAGTGAATGTGAGATTATATTATGGAAGGAATAAAAACCACATTAGAAGTTGTGGTTGTGGTCGTGGTCGAGGCTATGAATATAAACATGAAAAATATGGTCATTTTAAGAATACTTCTACCCACCGGTGGTGAGGATATAAGGATGACAAGAGTGATAAAGATCATTCTATTGAAGTAAAACTCTTCTTATTACCAATGCGATGTTATAAACCATTGGTCTCGTACGTGTTGTACGTTGAAAAATTAAGAATCATTGAATGATAAAGGAAAGAAAATAGAAGCAAATTTTGTTTGCGAAACATGAAGAAGATGATACTGGTCTAACTTTATTTGGACATTGTTGGTCTAACTCTTTTGGACGTTGTTGATTTTCTTATAACCCTCGAAAGGAATAAATCATCTTCTAATTATTCTCATAACTTTGAAGATAATTATTTATTTGTTTTTATTTATTTTACTTTACGTTTATTTATTTTACACACATTAATTATTTACGTTTTATATTTATATTTATATATTATGATATTTATTTATTTTGTTTAACATGATTACTTGTCAAATACAATCTATGGTGACGATTTATGCTCAACATAAGCATAAGATATATTTTCCTATTTAAATGCAAGGGAATAATGTGAGTACTATATCTCAAAGTACTGAAAATATTGATGCTCTAGAAAAGCAATAAATTCTTGAGAGAAAGCACATTATGAAAAGTGCAGAATTGCGAATATTGCAATAATTACCACTAATGGTAATAATATCGTCACCACTATAAGTAGAAATTTTAAGAGAGTAATATGAGTTAGCAAACTATCCCTTTGGGAATTATAGATAACATATGTTATCAATTGACATTTGAAATAAGCCAATATGGATATAAGTTTTGGTAGCTAAAAAGTCAGTTGAAAGCTCTAGAAGAGCTGTATATTGCTACCAAAAGATAATTTCAATTGAAAGCTTCGAAAAAGTTAAATATATTCCTATTTAAAGGAACAATTTTGATGGCCGTACTAGACATGTACGAGTGAGATTGAATTACATGTTATGGTAAACAAGGAGTTTACAAATTCAGAGATATATACACACACATATATAGTTGGCATGATCAGTTAGACCATCCTGATCAATAATGGTGCAGAAATTATTGAGATTTACATGCACATGTATTAAAAGAACATGTAGTTCTTGTGGTGCTTATTCTCAAAAGAATAGATTAAATTTCACTTATTAAAGAACATGAAGTTCTTGTGTTGCTTAAAGGAATTGATTAAATTTCACTTACTAAAAGAACCTGAAGTTCTTGTGTTGTTTGTTCTCAAAGGATATAGATGATCCCACTTATCAAAAGAATTAGAACTTAAAGTTTTTGTACTGAAGTTGAGACTGTATGTCTTGCATATCTGAACGAAATATGGGCCCATATATCCACAAATGTGGAAAGTTTTATATAATTTTAGTAGATGCATCTACATTGTTTTATCGACTTACAACCAGAAGTTTGTGAGATTGATTCTAAAAAGATTCAGATTATGCAATTAGACTATTCGTCTTGAAAAGCTAGTGGGTTTATATTTTAGACTATATCGGTTGTTACAAAGCCTATTGATTATGAAAAATACGGTTTAACAAATTTTTAATTGGATGCCTCTTATTTAATAGTTAAACTGTGAGAACAAAACATCTATTATTTATATGGTATTTCCATATAGCAACACTTATACGCATCAAGCCAACGAGTTATAATAAACTCCCCATTATGATTTGACTTTTGGTCAGAAGTCATATTTCCCATTTTTGAATTTTTGAATGTGCGATATATAGTTGAATTGCTCCACCATAACGCACAAAATGGGCAAGTAAAAAGGGTTGAGAATATATATTGAGTACGAGTCTTCTTTTATGTTTAGATTCTAAACATTAATTGGAGAATCATTTATTAGATGATTTTTCTCAACATTAGGGGAGAGAATAATCAGCTGGATAAAGAAGGAAATGAATTATCATTATTTAGATCCTCGAATATGAACTAAAAGTTCATAAGATAATTCATGTTATTTCATGTCAACTGCCAGACATATTTACTGACCCAATGAGAGTAATGAAGTCTCGTATACCAGCTGAAATGCTCTAAGTTTAAATTACATGTTAGAGCAAGTGGATGTAAATCAGGCTTGAAGCATGATAGTTGAAATGGTTCCAATGATCAAAATTCTCGTAAATGAAAAGTATTATGAGATGGTCATATATTGGAGGCGGGTGCTCCTGAAGAGACCCAAGGCATAACTAATAATAAAACTCTTGAAGAGTTTCAGGTACCTGAAATAAAGATTGAAATCTTGAAGAGATCTTGATGAGTTATGTCATTACGAGAGTGAAACCAAAAAACTGGAAAGTTGTCGACAACGATTTTACAAACAATTTTACATAAAATACTTCTATAGAAGTAAAGAAAGAAATCGAGGATCTTGTATAAAATCTATCCAGAAGTATAGATATTGAATTGGTCTATGTTGAAAGACGCTTTGAACTTCTAAAATAGAAGTATTTGGACCAGCAGTCCAAACACCTAAAGGTGTAATGCAAGTGAGGCACAAATAAGTAGTCGTAAATACGACTTGAACTATGATTTATGAAAAGTTTTAATTACTTCATGGTGGATGCAATTACTTTGGCAGTTATGAAAGATTTTGCATGCGTCTAATTATTTGTGGATCCATATTTATCCTTGAAGGATTTAAAATGCTAGAAGCATTTGGAAATTTCCGAGGAAATTTATTTAGACATGTCTCATGAATATTTTGGCGCATTTGGTATAATCGCCTTAGTGAATACTAATTGAGAAAATACTATAAGAATGATCAGATTTCCTTATGTATTTTATAAAGGAGTTTGGATCAAGATCCATTATGATAATTTTAGAACTCCTAAAGAGCTTCAAATTGAAAACTCGTGAAGTACTTTCAATACAAGTACTTGAATCTTGACATCAAGTTTATCTCGACCTGAAGATCGAACATTTTTATATATTTCTTTTTGTCTATGAATAGACATAAACTGAAAGAATCTTAAAGAAGATTCAATATGAATAGAGCATATCTATTGAGTATCCCAATAGTTGTAAGATTGTTGGATGTGAATAAAGATAATTATATCTTTTCTTGGTTTTAAAGCACCATATATTAGTTGGTCAAGCAATATCCATGGATATACAAAGATCATTACATTTAGATCTTCAAACATTCGTTGATGCCTTCTCAAATGTCGTAGAAATAATTGTTATGCACGAGGCAAGCCAAAAATGTGTTTGGCTAAGATCATTGACCCAACATATCCAAAAGATATGTGGATTTACTTTTATAAAATATGATAAAAGCTACCTTGTGTGAAGATAATGCAAGATGTATATCTCAGTTTAAAAGTGGATACATCATGGAACATATTGCTCCAAAGTTTCATCCCTCACGATCTTTAGAAAAATAATATTCAAGATTAAATTATGAAGATTCAAAGATCTTCTGTGATGTTTTCATGAGGGGAGTAAATACGCGTTGCACTCTTTTTCCCTTAACCAAGGTTTTGTCCCAATGAGTTTTCCTGATAAGGTTTTTAATGAGGCAACATGTTATGCGTATTAAAGATGTGTGTACTATTTTTTCTTCACTAATGAATTTTTTTTCCCACTGGGTTTTTATCTTAGTAAGGTTTTAACGAGACACATTATCTTCATAGACATCCAATGGGGAGTGTTATGAATATTTATCTATGTATATGTCTATCATGATTAGAACTTTATCTAAGGAGTTTGATTTATTTATTATTAGGAATATTAACTCTATTAATTAGAGTTTAATGTATTATGTACTTCTTATGCCTATAAATAGATGATTCATTGAAGGCATTGTATACACAAGTCTATATTTGAGAATAATACAAATATTCCTCTTTCTCTCATCTCTTTATTCTTTTATACTTGTTCGTTGTTCTTCATTATTTTGTTCACAACATCTGATTAATAAATAAATCATATAGAATATGATTTGATGAGGTATGGGATGATCTATGACTCTTACCCATATAATATATAATTTTAGGTTAACTAATATTTGTCTCTAAACTTGTATCTCATTATCATTTTTATACCTAAAGAATATTCTTTTCAATTTTCTCATGAACTTTCTAACTATCATACATGTTCCTCTCAATTTGTTTTCTTTATTAAAAAAATCTTTAAAAACTTGAAAAAGTTTTTCGTTCAGTTTTTTCCATAAACATTCATAGAGTCTCACATGATTTTTTTCCCGATGGAAAAATAGATTAAATTAGCATAGATTACAATTAAAAATTCAATTTGATTAATTCAAAATTTTTTGAGTTCATTCGACTCGATTAGATACCTACCCCTAAGTACAACTATTACCAGGACGGATGAATGATCCTTCATGTTGCCTCTTCCTTAGGAAAATGTCCTTATCTTGTCCACCCATATTAACTGAGTATACTACAACAAAATAGATTTTTAGCGGTATTTTTTTAACGTTGTGAAGAATGAGAGAAATCCTTCATGCTTAGCGTTTTTCACAAATGCCACTATATGTTATTTTTTAACGGTGTTTTATTCACAAACGCCGCATTTGTCGTTTTGTGACGATTGTTCTGTTAACGTCGTGATAGGTTTAATATTTGCGGCGTTTGATCTAAAAACGCCACAAAAGCACCGTTATATACCAAGTCTATTGTAGTGATAGGATCTTGATAAAGAGGTTGTTGAACTCGGTCTGCTTCGGTTTAATCTTAATTATTATTTATATAACAAAAATAATTCTTTATTCAAATTTAGTTATAAAAATATAGGAAAATATCACGTGTGATGCTGGAAACATTTTGTTTCCACAAGTACTGTAATTTTAAGGGCTAGCGATCTAGTTTATGGTCCATAGTTTAGGGGTTTAGAATTTAGAGTATGTGATTAAAATTTAGGATTTAGGAGTTAAGATTTAGAGGTTGAGGTTAGGATTTAGGTTTTAGGGTAATATGTTAGGGATTTAGGTTTGTACCTATAACCCCTAAATCGTAACCGTAAACTCTAAATTCAAATCACAATCCCTAAATTCTAAGCATATAAACTTAAACCTCTAAACTATGAACCTTAAGTTGAATCTTTTATCCCTAAAATACTACTAATATTTAATGATTCATGCTTATGAACCGGTATGAGGCTAGTTATCTAGAAATTCACACACGAAATTATCTCGAGGATCTTTGACCAACAAAATATTTTTAAAACAGAACCCAAAAAAAAGGAGAGGAAATCTTCTTGAAGGATGGCAACGTATATTCGTAGTGAGGTCCTATTTGAAAAGATATCTGGGGGAAAAGAGGATGATCCTTCAATGCTATGGCTTTCTTTGCTTGAGAGATGCCAACATAATATTTGAAAGTCCGAAATCAATGAATTTAATAAATAAAGTAGACAACATAATATTTGTGGTAGCAAGCTCTAGCTAAGCTATTTCTTTAACAACTGAATTTAAGCATTGATGTAGCTATGTAACATAACAAGGGCAAAGAAAACAAAAGAGGAACGAGGACGAAGACGAAGACGAAGACCGTCTTCGAGAAGCCTGCACCGTCACATTCCTCTTCGGCAATGGTCTCCAATGTCGGGCGTCTTGAATGTTTCCGGTGAGATATCAAAAGGGTTGGTGCCACTTCGCCCCAGTTTTGCATGTATTTCACCATTTTTTTTTCTTCCTCTGTTTGTTTGTAATGCAACGAAAGAGTTTTTCGAGTACTCTTTCACCGGAAGGCTTTCGGAGATTGCGGAGAAGTTGAAATTTTAATGCTTACAAATCCCTGAGGAAACCATTTGTGAAAAGCTTTGAGATATATAGAGTTTCATGGAGGGATTTGAAAATAGAAAGTGGTTGGTAACAATGTTAGGTTGATCTATAATGAGCCAAAGACCAGATATGCTATGTCTAGAAACAGTTAAATTCAGACCTAGTGCTAAATTTAGAACCATTAACTAAATGAGTTAGAATGGGAATGAATCCCTAAAGTTAAAACATGAGGTTTAACCAAACCCTATGGTCAGGGTGGGCACTAGAATTCGAATTTTTTCTTATTATTTATTTATTTTATTGATGTTGCTCATCCTAAAATTTTATTTGTACCCCGCTTAAATTTTATGAAATTTTATTTATCCCACTCACATATAAATTATACTAATAAAATACTAACTAAAGATGTTCATAAGTAATAACTCATTCTTTCTTAGGAGTTTCTTAGGAGTACACAAACAATTTATTTGAGCTTAGTTCATTTACAGTCCTACATAAAAGCTCAAAAATTAATAATCATTCATAAGAGAAGAAGAAGCTCACTAAAAAAAATCAGTTCTACAACTTATACTTTTGACGTTTTTTCTTCCTCGAACATAAAATTCTTAATTTTTTAAGTTTAAGACTCTTAAATCTCTTAAAGCTGAAAGTATGAAACTTATTATTTTTAAACTCTTCATTTATCAAATATATAGATGTATATTTCAATTATTATTTAAATTTTGTTTTACAAGATTTTAAGAGTTTAAAACTTTTTTGTTCTTTATCTTACAATTGTAGCAATACAAATAAGGATATGATAATTAAATATTTAATTAATCTCATTATTTTTTATGTCATATTTTTATCAGGTGAATTTTCATTTGGTAAAAACTATTTTTAAAATTGATTTACAATAAATATGAGCGAAGATTTATTCGGTAAAAAATATGACCTGAAAAAAAATAATTTCCGGAGAACAACCGAAGGAACATTCCGTTTGTAGATTGATAGACTCAAACAAGCGTATTAACATTAATCAGTCAAAATTTATACGTCCATTTCGGTAAGGCTTTACTAGTTTCAAATTCCGTTTATATTATTAGCATGGATTTAAAAATTGTTGTTTGATCGTATTTTCGGCCGTCTTCTAACATAATGGACGTATTACAGTTGCTATACATCGCGATCGTATATTTTTTTAATAATAATTACGGATATATTGTTTCGGACGATATCGCTATTAAAATTCCTGATTAATAATGAATAAAATATTTTATTTAAAAAACACAAAAGGGGGGAATTTTGTAATAAATTCCAAAATCAAGCAACGTCTGTGCACAACAAGATATAAGAGAGAATAGAAAGAGAAAGAGGAAGCAGAAGACAAAACAGAGTGCTCTGTTCAAGCTCAAACGTTAACTGAGAAGTTTCTTCGAGAATGGTCTCTAATCTGGGACAAGTGGATGTCTTCCTGTTCCTGTGAGAAATAACAAGGGCTGGTGCCTTCTCATAGCTACTCTGCAAGTATTTCATACTCTTCATCTTCCTCCAACAAATCAATCAAAACCTTCTGAATTTGTATTTTTTAAACTTGTAGAAGAACAGAGTGGCCAATGGTGGAAACAGAGGATGGAGAGATGGAGAAGCTTTGGGTATTGGGTGGAGAAGCAGTTGGATTATATAGGGGGAGGAATGAAGGGAAATTTGGTTGCAAAATGGGTTGTTGACAGCAAAACCATGTGAGAAACGTTTGAAAATGTCAAAAAAACCAAAACACAGGGTTTCAGGAAAAAGTTTAGTTCTTTTTCTGGGCCATTTTAAACAGTTTTACACGGCTAAATGTTGACCCTTTTTGCCTAAATTTAAATTTAATACCCTTTCTTTGTTGTCATAATTTTGACTGAAAGTGATAATCGCCGCGTTTCTCACAGTTTCAGGGTCAATGGAAAAGAATAAAAAAACCACTTTTCAAATTTTGGATACTTTTTTTCTCTTCCCTTGTTTTCCATAGAAGCATCTAATTCTATTAAAAAGATGAATTATTTAAAATTAGAATGAAGAATAAAGTAGACATATAATTCAAACATATTTCTATAATCATTAAAACAAATCTTTGATCAACTTTTGATAAAAAGATTAGTTAAAGATTTTATATTTGAAAAATTAAATCAATTAACTTATCAAATCGATTGGATTAATATTCTACCTATATATTATATATATTACTATTATCACATATATTTTTACATGCAACCTTATTTTATTAAAGAGTAAATTGTATCATTGATTCTTTTGTTTTTGGACCGTTTGATTTTCGTCACCGGTTAAAAGAAACAGTTATGTTTTTTGTCATTTAAGTTGTCAATTTAGGTCTGTCTTTTGACACGTTTTCTCTGTCTGTCTTTTGACACGTTTTGTCTCTTTTGCTTTCTTGAATCTCTCTATGGCGGCTGTTGAAAACCATCTGGCGAATCTGGCTATTGACGACAAAGAAGATGATGTGCTGCAGGTTGATGTCGATAACCCATCTGGCCCTATTTCCTTTCTTCACTACTTTGTCGGAATGTTTCTGACCTCTAGTATCATCCACTTCGATTCTATCAGAAATACCCTTGCCAATGTTTGGAGACCTTTGGGAGGAATTTCGATTACAGATCTGGGGGAGTGTCGTTTTCTGTTCCGGTTATATCACGCTGTTGATGCGGAAAGAATCGATAATGGCAGTTCGTGGTTTTTCAATACTCATCTTCTGATATTACATCGTATCCAGGACAGCGAAGACCCTCTGGTTGTTCCTTTGCACTTTCTGAAGATTTGGATTCATGTTCTTGATCTTCCTTTTGGTTTTATGTCAGAAGGGGTTGCCAAATTACTTGAAAACTTTGTAGGACAGTTCTTGGAATATGACACAAAGATTTCTCCGTTCAATCAGTCATGTGTTATGCGAATCAGAGTCTGTCTTGATACACGCTTGCCCTTGAAGCGCCAGAAGAAGATTGCTTTAAGAAATGGATCCCAAGTCTATGTGCGTTTTCAGTATGAACGAATTCAAACTTTCTGTTTCTTGTGTGGACGGTTAGGCCATAGTGAAAGTTTATGCCCTGTTCGATTGAGCTTGGATCCAAAGGATGTTGTTTTCAACTGGGACATTACGCTTCGGGCACTACCGCGCCGGTCGGCGCCGAGCAGTATCTGGTTACGTGAAGACCCTGATTTGAATTCCCCTAATTCAGGAAATTCTGCAGGTGTATCTAAGGGAATAATTTCGCATGATTTGTGCAGTCCTCAACGGGTGGATTTGGTGGGATCGAATCAAATTAATTTGGGCCTAGTTCCAGGTGAAAATCGTGGAAAGGAATCTGGTTTACCCTTATCCTCTTTTGCTATTCTGGATGGTATGGAATCAGGATCAATGCCTTTAATGGATATTCAGATGGGCCTGGAGACTGAGGAGAGCCCAATTGAACAACTGGATGGGAACAAGAGGCCAAGGAAGTCTTCGGGTATCGCTAATGGCACTGTTTCATCAGCTTCTAATGTGGAAAATATGGGTCTGGCTGTTGGTCCCTCTAATACTGTATCGGCCGACCTGTTGGATCAGGTCCGCCGGGCCCAATGAAGTTGCTTAGTTGGAATGTCAGGGGCTTAGGGAAGCCTCAGACAGTTCGTCGTCTCCAGCATATGCTGAGAGACTTAAAACCCAATGTATTTTTCTTTATTGAGACGAAACTTAATACAAATAAAATGGCGAATATACGACGAAGTTGGGGTTATCCTTATGGTATTGAAGTTAGCTCTATTGGTAGAAGTGGTGGCTTAGTCCTTGGTTGGAAAGCCAACTGTACAGTTTCTTTACGCTCTTTTTCAGCTCGACACATTGACTTTATTCTTGATGACGACTCGGATGGGTTTTCATGGCATTGTACCGGCTTTTATGGTGCTCCTGAGGAATCTAATAGATTGGAATCTTGGAATTTTCTGCGAAGTCTCAATGACTGCCCAGAGATCCCTTGGGTGGTTATCGGCGATTTCAACGAGATCATGTATGTCTTTGAGAAGCAGGGGGCCGAATTAGAAGCGATAGACAGATGAATAATTTCCGAGCCATGCTCGAGGACTGCTCCTTATCGGACTTGGGGTATTCTGGGGCTTGGTACACCTGGCAGAAAAGCCGTCTTTCAGAAAAAAAATGTTAGGGAAGGGTTGGATAGAGGTGTTGCTAATGCCTTGTGGTGGGATCTTTTCCCTCATTTCAAGTTGTCTCACCTTACCCACTCTTTCTCGGATCATTGCCCACTTCTGTTGGAAACCAGTGTGCAATCGTCGAGTATTTCCGATCAGTGGGTGTTTCGTTTTGAAGCTAGTTGGTTGCTTGAAATTACGTGTGAAGATGAGGTCAAGCGTCTATGGGAGGCCTCTTCTGGGCACCTACTGACGCGACTGGATTCTGTTAAAAATGGCTTGTGGAAGTGGGCCGCCTCGCTTAAACGTGATCCAAATCAAATGAAGCTGCATTAAGACAGCGCCTTCAGGAATTATCGGATCTGTTTCCCAACGATGATGTTCTTCACGAGATACTCGATGTTCAACTGGCTCTCAATATTGAAATGGATAAAGAAGAACTCTATTGGGAACAAAGGGCTCGCGCAAACTGGCTGAGAAATGGGGATCGAAACACCTCCTTTTTCCATAAACATGCTTCTGAGAGACGAAGGCAAAAGAGGGTTTCTAAGCTTATTGATGGGGATGGACGAGTGGTTGAGGATGATGAGGCCATGAGTATTACAGCTCGTACTTATTTTGAAGAACTCTTTACTTCAAAAGGTTCAGCAAGTGTAGATCGAATTCTTGACGGCATATCACCTCGTATAACTCCTGTGATGAATGCTGAGTTGGATAGGGATTTTGACGGTGAGGAAATACTGTGTGCGGTTAAATCGATGAGCCCTCTCAAGGCTTCTGGTGAGGATGGTTTGGGTGCGGTTTTTTATCAACGATTCTGGCACATTGTTGGTAAGGAGGTATCAAGCTTTTGCATAGCGGTTTTAAGAGTGGATGAAATTTTGTCTTCTATCAACCATACTTTAATTGTGCTAATACCAAAAACAAAAAACCCAAATTCAATGACCCAATTTAGACCAATTAGTCTATGTAATGTTTTATACAAAATTATTGCAAAGGTTTTGGCTAACAGGTTTCAAAGCGTCCTAAATGTATGTGTTGATGAGGCTCAAAGTGCGTTTATTCCCGGGAGATTGATTACTGACAATATTATTGGGGCTTATGAGATCCTACATTCTCTCAAGATGAAGCGGTCGGGTAAGAAAGGCTCCTTTGCTTTAAAGCTCGACATGAGCAAGGCTTATGATTGTGTATAATGGAATTTTTTAGAAGCTGTTATGTCACGTCTGGGTTTCTCGAGCCTATGGATTAGTCGTTTGTTAAATTGCATCACTACAGTATCCTACTCGGTTCTTGTAAATAATAGCCGCGGTAATAGATTTTTTCCATCTAGAGGTCTCCGACAAGGTGATCCTTTGAGTCCGTACCTTTTTCTATTATGTGGCGAGAGGCTATCATCTCTTCTTCGTGTTGCAGCCTCGGAAGGTAGATTGACTGGCGTGCGTATTGCCCGGAATGCACCCTGTGTCACCCACCTTCTCTTTGCAGACGATTGCCTTATTTTTGGGGATGCAACGGCGGAAAGTGCTGCCACTATCAAATCTGTTTTAGATATTTTTTCTATGACATCGAGGCAGGTAGTCAACTATGAGAAGTCAGATATTTTCTTCTCCTCCAATGTGATTGCATATAATAGAGAGGATGTTCAGAGAATTTTGGTAGTCACTAGCACAGCAAACCCCAAAAAGTATTTAGGCTTACCAACTATTGTTGGTCGGAATAAAAAAGAAGCTTTCTCCGGTATGCATGACCGTTTCAACAATTGTACGGAGAACTGGAATACTCGTTTCCTCTCTGCAGGGGGCAAGGAGGTGTTCATCAAATCGGTTCTCCAGGCTCTTCCCATGTACGCCATGTCTTGCTTTTTGCTGCCTAAGTCATTTTGCAAAGAGTTAGAGTCTTTTGAAACACGGTTTTGGTGGAAGAAATCTCAAGGAAGACATGGGATTCATTGGTGTGAATGGTCTTTTATGTGCCAGCCAAAAGAAGTAGGGGGTTTGGGCTTTCGAGACTTCTCTAAGTTCAACATCGCTCTTTTAACTAAGCAAGCTTGGAGGATCTTTGCTAATCCCTCATCTTTAGTAGCTCGGCTTCTTAAAGCTAAATATTTCAGGGATACCTCTTTCTTAGATTCGAGATTAGGTTCTTGTACATCGCTCATATGGAGAAGTATTTGGAGCTCGAAGGGTTTGCTCTTTTCGGGTTTAATATGGAGAGTGGGCTCGGGAGTGAATATTTCAGTGTGGAGTGATTTTTTGCTTCTGGGGTCGACAAGGCACCGAGTTAGCTCTCCACAGGTTCCCATTATCCATCGTGTTTCGGATCTGATCAAAGCCGACTCTAATCAGTGGGATGTTGACCTCATTAAGGCTAGCTTTAATAATACGGATGCTGATGCTATCCTGGGGATCCCGTTGCCGGCATCCCCATGTCCTGATGTGCAGGCATGGGCAGGGGAGCGTTCTGGAGTATACTCAGTTAGGAGTGGTTACAAGCTACTGACCTCCCCTAACCTTTCTACTACAGTTGACCAATCTATATTCACTCATTTATGGCAAATACCTTGCCCTACGAAGATAAAAATTATCATATGGAAATTCATCCATAATTTCGTGCCGACAAAACTAAATTTGTGTTTTAGGAGAGTAGCCCAAGATCTTATGTGTTTCAGATGTAACAGTTCTGTGGAATCCTCAATTCATGTTGTGGGAGATTGTCCTTATGCGGGTGCTCTATGGTGTAACCTAAGTATCAAATGGCCTAACGTTGCTAGCAATTTTGATTTTAAAGAGTGGCTCGCTTGGTTATTTGATAATTATCCAGTATGCAAAAGACGAATTATAGTTATAGTCATCTGAGCTTTATGGTATTCTAGAAACAAGTTGCTTCACGAGGGCAAAGTACAAACTGTCCACGATATTTTTACCTTTGTAGGTGGCTACTGCAGAGAACTCGAAATGTTGGGCCCAATCCGCTCTTCTCCTTCCCCGGATAGAATTAGCTCTTGGACTCCTCCGGCTGCTCCGTATGTAAAAGTAAACTTCTATGCAGGTTTTAAAAAAAGTGAAAACAAGTCATGTTCTAGAATAGTTATTAGAAATGAAGATGGGCATATTTTAGGGGCATGTTACCGTGTTCATTTTCAGGTGGCTTCCCCTTCGCGGCGGAGGCTTTAGCAGCGGTGTCGGGCTTGCAGTTCGCAGCCGACCTCGGTTTCTCCTCAGTTGTTCTCGAGGGAGATGCCCAGTCTATAATCACCAAACTTCAGGCAACCGGACTAGACTTGTCGGAAATCAGTCCCTACATCAGTAACGAAAAGGTGTTATCCCAGAAATTTCTCAGATGTACCTTCTGTTTCACGCACAGATCAGCAAATAAGGCAGCACATGGTATGGCGAAGGAAGGCTTACCGCTTTCGGAGGACCGTTTTTGGGTTGAAGACGCACCACCGTCGGTTCTAGCAATTGTCGAAGATGAATCTAGGGTTTTCGATCCGCCGTGAAGGCTTGTTTTCTCGCTAATCGGAACGGGGGGGTTTTTCTCTGTGCTTTCCCCATCTTTTTGACAGCTCCAGCTTCACCGTTTTCCCCAACCTCAGTGAGTCGATCGAAGCTTTGTCTGCCGGACTGAGACCATCCCACTTTCCTTCTTTTCTTTTGTTGTCTTTTGTTTCCTTAAGAGACGCCTTGTATTCCAGGGCCTTATGTTTAGTGGGCTTTTGTTTTTGGATCAGTTTATGAATAAAACCAGTCGGCTTTTCATCAAAAAAAAAAAGTTATCAATTTATGACACTTTGATCAATGAGCCGTTAACTCCCACTAGTACGATGATGTGACACGTTAAGTAAAAAGATTTATTTTTTATTTGACCTTTGAAATTTAGATAAAATATCAATTTAACCCCTAAACTTTAGATAAAATATAAATTTAACCCCTAAACTTTAGTTAAATCTCTCACTGCCGATCGTCTCTCACCCTACTGTCGCCGGCCACCGTCGGCAACGACTATTAGACCTAAATTTTTCAATTCACCTACTTTTAAACCTTATAAATGCGAATTCAGTGTTCGTTTCACCGGAAAATAACTAGAACTTTACAAATCTATCTAGATTCATCAAGTCTAAAAATAGTTACCAATATATTTTAATTTAATATTAAATTTAATCGATGAAATACATGTACAAATATATAAATAAATACATGTTACTAGAATGAGAAGTTGCAAACTATTTGATGTCGATAATCTTTCCACAATAAGTTGGAGGACATCATTCTTCACTAGAACACCAGTAGCGAAATTTGAAACGCTTGAGAGATACAGAACGAGCAAATTTATAAAATTTTAAGGAAGTGAATTTATAAAATTGTAAAGTCGATAAAAATATATAAAAAAATCTATATCATATACAAATTTCAAATTTTCAGGAGGGTGACTGTCCCTTTCAGCTACTTCAGTGGCCAGCTCCTTATCCCTGGATTTGAGAGGCAACTTTTAAGTGCGTCGAAAGTCATACTACATTTCAACTAGGAATGGACGCAAGATTTTATGTTAAAAGAGTGAACCTATAAAATTGTAAGGTGCAAACTTATAAAATTTTAAGGGGCGAAAATATGTGGAAGGATTAAATGTCTTGGTCGAGTATCTATTCATGTATTTGCACATGTATTTCATCAACTCAATTTAATATTAAGCTAAAATATAGTGATAATTGTTTTGAATTTGATAAATTTAGATGGATTTGTGGAGATAAGAGCATTTTAGTGAAACAAGCACCGTATTTGCATTTAGGAGGTCAAGAATAGGTAAAGTGAAAATTTTGAGTCCAATAGTCGTTGTCGACAGTGGTCGATGGTGTTGGTGAACGGCAGCTAACGGTGGGTGAATTGCGGCTTGCGGTAAGAGATTTAGCTAAAGTTTATAGATCAAATTAACATTTATCTAAAGTTTATAGGCATGATATTTTATCTAAACTTTAGGTGTCAATTTAATATTTTATCTAAATTTTATATGTTAAATTAAAAAATATTTTAAATAACGTGTCACATCATCATACTAATAAAAATTAACAGTTCAATAATCAATATATTATAAAACAATATAACAATTGACCAAAATGTAACTTATTCAAATCAGGGACAAAATCAAGTAGACTGAAAATCCAACCATGTAGTTTATCCATAATTTACTTATACTCGTATATTTTATGTTAATAGTCTGTGTTTTTATGGTATTTCATGGTATATGCGTATATTTTGACTATATAGTTTTGCAATTTTTTATAACCATCAATATCATATTTATTGACCGGTTAATTTAAATCTATTATTTATGAGCACGAACCAACTTGTCTCAGTGGTTAAGGGAACGGTTGTTGTTCTTAGAGATCACGAGTTCGAGCACTAGCAGCTACAGCAGGGCGATTGAGCATGCATTGTCAAATAGTTGAGACTATCAATCTTAGTATTGGTTGTCGACTACCGGATTTATTATGTTTCATGTCTTTTTTTTTGTTTTTTATATTTTAATAAGAATCTATGCATTTGTGGCACGCGTTTTCTCTGTCTTTGTGACACATTTTTTCATTGTTTTGTGATTCGTTTCATCTGTCCTTGTGGCAAGATTCTAGCATACATTGTCGGCCGGTTGGCACTTGTACAGAGATCTTCACAGCGCTAATCTCTGATTTTAATTCTGTCGGTGATCTTAGAAAGATGAATCCCCACTCGGTTGATGGTTGGTTGCCGATGTAATCAGACCTGAGTAGCGGAGCAAAATATGCATGATAATTTGGTTCGCTCACCACTCCTTTTACACCATTTTAAAGCGTCTCGTTTGGATAGAGACAATGAGATTCAAGAAGGTTTTTGGATTTTGGTATGCTAACCTCGATGGAAGTGTATGCTTTTTTTTTGCACCATTGTAAGAAACTTTTAGTGAATTTGCCTTCTTATTTTTCTTGTTGATGTATTGGATTGTATTATCTTCTATGGTGATTAATAAAATTCGGATGCCATTGCTTAAAATAATTGCTCTATTCACAACGTCAAAATTCAAACTTTTAATATTATTTAAGGAATCTAGTGTCTCATCTCACTAGCCCAACTGGTTGTTGGTATATAATTTTTTTAGTGTTTATAAATTATAATTATATTTGTATATATTTTTTTATAAACATATTATATTTAACCCTAATATTTTTATATATCTAAATATATTGTTTTCCCTTAAGTGAGACAATGTTCTTTTGTGAGACCGTTCCGTGAAATAGTTTCTTAAATCGCGAAAATATAACTTGGAAGATCATTCGAACAAAAAGAATATCGTTTTCAATAAACTTAATTATTAAACATAGATATTTTAAAATGAACCCTCGTGTGTGTGTATATATATATATATATATGATTCAGTTACACAGTGTAAGAATTTTTAACTTTTACACGTTTTTTTATCGTTAGATAGATGAAATAGATGTCTAAGATTAACAGTGGATTATGTAAAAATTATCGCTCGGGAAAAAGTAAGGAGTCAATCTCAGCCATTCATGTCACCCATCCAACAATCCACAAAACTTGTAAAACTATGAGTTTTACATTCTATGTAAATGGATCATATCCTTATATATATATATATATGTGTGTGTGAGGGGGGGGTTATGATCCACTTACATTGTGTAAAACTCAATTACTTTTACACATTTTTTGAACTGTTGGATGATGGTAATAAATGGCTAAGGTTATTTCTTTATTTTTTTTTCAAGTGATAATCTTCACACTTTCTATTGTTAATCTCATTCATACATTTACATTCATCCAACGATTCAAAAAAAGATGTAAAACTTTTAAATTTTACATAGTGTAAAAAGATTTTATTTTGTACTTCCGTATTTTGATATTTTACCATTCTTGCACAAAATAGGATCCTCTTTCACTCTCAATTATTTTCTAAATGTTAATCTAAAATTACCGGAACGTGATCTTCATTAACTTTTCAAAATATGACATTCTTTCTAAAGTCAAGTGAACAAAGTCGTTTAAAAGAGGAACGAACTTCATTTTTAAATAAAGTTCACTCTTTTTAAGTAAATTTTCATTCATAAGTGATCGTACTCTAAAGTTAAACATTAAATTATTAACTTCTGACAACGTTTAATCAATTGGGTATTAATTTTAGGTGTCGTTAGAGTGTTAATCATTTTCACATGTAATCGACTCCCGAATCTATTCTATGGTTTTAAGCACATACTTTAAAATTATTTTATAAAAATAATTTTATAGTTGTCTAGACACACATAGCCTCAAAAGGCCGGTGACGACTCCATTTCCATTCTAAAATTTGAGTTTTCAATAAAATCAAAAAGCGGATGCTTTTAAAAAGAATCCAAAATTGATGATAGACATGAAAGGTTTTAAAGATCAAGAGAAGATATCAAATACATGTTCATCTAGCTATGATCATCTCTAAGCACACTTGCAATTATGACTAAACCATGACAAGGGCTTCTTCACTTGGAAGAAACAAGGGGACAATAAGGTTGATGATGGTGATGAACCGACTTCTTCTTCGTTTTCTTCTTCATGAATGGTTTCCAACGTTACGAGCGAGTTGTTGAGCCTAGGGACGGCGGTAAAACGAGGCGGCACGACGGCAGAGAAAGGAGTGAGTGCTGGAGTATCAGCCTTGGGAGGGCAGAGTATTTCTTGGAGAGTGGTGACTAAGAAGATAGCAGCCATGCTATTTTTTTTTAATGGAAGCTTTGCGTATGAACTAATTTGTAGTGTGGTGAGGGAATTAATGCGACCAAATGTGGAATTCTACGGTCGAATTATATAGAAATTGTAATTGTTACATGCCCCTAGCTTTTTGGATAATAACATCAAAGCCATTTTAAAGTTCTAAGGTGTTGGTTTTTCAAAAATGAGCTGGTTGCAAGTTGTAGATTTAGTGACAATAACATGCGTAACATTATGTTATATTGACGTAAGATTCGACCATTGTGATATATGCATAAATATTGTACACGAGACGAAAAAAATGATATTTAATGTAGTTCGATTTTCTAGGAATATATTCACAATCATATACGATAAAATATTATTGGGTAAACTACACTGGTAGTCACTGAACTTTTAGGGTGCTTTCAATAAGGTCACCGAACTTTTAAAATTTTCATTACAGTCACCCAACTTTTAATTCGCTTTCAATAAGGTCACTGCCGTCAACCACCGTTAAAAAATTGACGTGGCATGTTAAATTTAAGCTTAAAATACACTATTAGTCACTGAACTTTTAAGAGGCTTTCAATATGGTCACCGAACTTTTAAAACTTTCATTACAGGCCCGGGACTAATAGTGTAATGTTCCCTAAATTTTTTGGAATATTTATAATAATACCCCTCTTTATATATATTTTATAATTAAGTCCTTTAAAGTATAATTTTTTTACAATTAAGTCTTTTAAATTATAATTTTTTTAACAATTAAGTCTTTTAAAATTATTTTTTTATAATTAAGTCCCTAAAATTATTTTATTTTATATAATTCGAGTCGGAGTCGGTTTTAATATATTTATTTTCGAGTCGGGTCAGGTTTTTTTATAAAAAAAGTTTAGGTCGGATCGGGTGCGAGTTTAGGGTACCTATTTTCATATCAGGTTCGGGTGGGCCAAAAAACCGACCCGACCCGTGCCATCACTACTTAAGAAAGGGTCGTCGGCAATTAAAAAGAAGAAAATTGGAGTACTTGCTTTCTGAATTGAATGCAGATTTTGGAACTATGCACTTTTTGTTTTCATGTTTATTTCAGTCCTTTTTGGCAATTCTCGAGGGTTGCTTTCTTTCATTATTTCCGGTTGTTTTCACTTTTCATTGCCTGCCCTGCTACACACGCTGCTACACATGTTATACTTTACATAATTTTATTTTTATAATTTATGAGTGAGATCTTGTTTGAGTTGATAAAAACAGAAATCTCGAATATTTGAACATCTTAGTTTAAGTGTCTTTGTACATAAATATCATGTGTAAATTTTCAATCATATTGATTTTAGTTTTAAATTCATTTTATATTGGTCTCGTTTAAATATGCTTTAATTTTTAAAAAGACTTTGAAATCATTTTTTTAAGTTTGGGGCTAAGGCCGCGCTGAACAAAAATTTTATGTCTTTTTTGGTGTCCCTATATATGTTTAATAATAAAAAATTAAACCCTACACTATAATTTTACACCCTAAATCAATTTTTAATATCAAGACATACATAAGACACCATAAAAAGATAAATAATTTCTACTCGACCACAATGCTTTCACCCCTCTTGAGAGTACATCCGACGTCCTTTTCGTTGATTGTCGTCGGAGATGAAAGTACTACTAGGGTAGGGGATGAGACCCATTATTTTCTTTACATGTATAATGAAAAAATTACATAAATAAACTCTTGATTTTCAATTCATTTGAATGTTGTCTCTTTTATTTTTGTGATTAATTATATTTTATTTTCGTGATCTTAATATCTAACTTTGTCACTATTATCGCCAAAGCTCATGACTAAAATTTTCGTTAAAAAGATGGTGCTGTATCGGTGACCTCCGGTAAAGGAGCAGTGGGTGGAGTGCTTCGCGACGAGTCGGGGCGTTGGATTTCAGGCTTCCAAAAGCTGGTTGGGGTTTGTCAACCATTACAAGCTGAGCTTTGGGGAATTTATCTTGGACTACAGTTTGCATGGAGCCAGGGAATCGAGTTGTTAAATGTCCAATCCGATTGCGCCGAGGCTATTAGGTTAATTGGATCTTCGAACGCTGCAAACTGCACCATTTTTCTGGTGCGTGCTATCGCTAATATTCGCTGTAAGAACTGGATCACTGAGATTGCATGGGTGCCTCGCGAGACGAACAGGGTGGCTGATGAGCTCGCCAAAACTGCGGATGCGGATGCTATTGATCTACTGCTTCTCCAGCAACCGCCTGAGAGGGTTGTTCCGCTGCTCCAACACGACGCGCCAGCGTTGGGTATCACAGTTTCTTTGTCCACCTAGTTTAGGTGTTCTTTCAGTTCAAAAAAAAAATTCCGTTAAAAATATCTCTCATCAATTATTTTCCGACTCTCTCAGTTGAAGAAGTCAATTAATTCTTGAAATAAACCTTATTATTATAAAACCCAAAAAACTTACATGTCTCTCTATATAAAATAAACTTAGGTTAATATTTAATGGATTTGACGACAGATAATTTTATATGAATTAGTTGATGTTAAATTACTAAAAGTTAAAATTAATTTAATTTAAAAACGATAGTATGAGATCAGTCAATTCATTAATTATTACTCCTTTTGTAATACTAAATTCATTTTTAATTTTAAAATTATCAAACTTAAATTGTCACTTAGAAAATTTAATAACTTTTAAATCTATATTTATATTTTTTAACTTTTTAGTTCCTTACACTAAATAAAGTTTAACTTTTTCAAGTATTAAATTGCCATAAAATAATTTTTTACATCACATTTCTTAAAAAAAAATCTTCCTAAAACTACTTAAAGATCAACTAAGAATACTTTAATTGAGACGCAAGGAATATATAAAATTATATATTATAAATACACACGTATGTGTATATATACATATACATGAGAAAATATTATATGTACTGACGGTAGAAAGCTTATTTTTCATAAGGCTTTATTTTTAGGGTTTAGATGTTATGGTTTAGGATTTAGCATTAGAGTTTCAATGTTTGAGGTTTGTTTTTAAGGTTTGAAAATAGATTTTATAGCTTAAAGTTTAGGTGTTGTGGTTTAAAATTTAGATATTAGGGTTTAGAAGCCTTGAAATGGACATGTGACAACTCTAAAAATTCGCTCGTATAAAAAATTGTCCACCAATAGCACATCAAATAATTACCATATATATGTATATGTATATATATATTGTGCATCACAACTTCATCGGCAATATTGAGGGAATATTCTTTTTTTGGGTATTAATTGAAAAAGTACCCTATTAATGGTTATGTAGAAAAATAATCTTTTGGTCCACGTAAGACAAATTCGCTTTTGGCTTAGTGCGAGTTTGAAATTTGCTTTTGGCTAAACGCGAGTTATGTATTTATGGGTAGGTAAGAAATAAAAAATAATAATTTACCAAATTATTTTACACATAACTCACTTTTAACTAAATACAAATTTAAAATTTACTATTTAAATAAACATAAATTTATCTTACGTAGACTTAGACTGAAAAAGAATATTTTTCTGTATAAACATTAATAGGAGTAGTTTTCCAATTAATTTCCAAAAGAAAGTATTCCCTCAATATAGCCAGCTTCATCATTATCATCAATTTTGTGCAAAGTTTGGCGTGAATTAATTCAAGACACGTTAAAGCCACGCTTTACTGTTTTGACCCCTTTTTTTTTTCAAACTGATGAGAGATGGAGGACTTGCTTTCTGAATTAAGTGCATGCATATGCTTCCAGAATAAGTATGTATGTATCCAGGGGCGAAGTCAAAAATTTATTTAAGGAGTGTCATTTTTTTAACAATATTTAAAGAGGATTAATTATTTATAAAGGGGTATCGTTTTATTTATAAATGTGTGTCATTTTATTCATAAAAGGGGTTCATTTGTCTATATTTTTAATTTTTTATAAACAAATTATATAGAAAAATAAATTTCTAAAAAATTTTGGGTAGCTCCGCCCATGTATGTATGTGATCCTTTACACCATAAATTTTTTTAAAATTTATATTTTTAGGCCATTGAACGAGGGTAATTAGATGGTTAAGATCAGTGACGAAATTTGAAGTAAGAACTTAAATTTTTTATAAAAAATTGGAGGCTTAAATGAAAATTTTCAAAAAAAAAGGGTTTAACTAAAAATTTTAATAATTTTGAGATATTTAATCAAAATTTTTAAAATTTTTGAGAGAAAATTTAATTAAAAATATTCAAAATTTGAAGCTTAATATGAATTTTTTTAAATCTTGAGGGGGCAAATTAAAATTTTTAAAAATTTTAGAGGTAAAATTCAAATTTTTCAAAAAAAAAAAAAGAAGAGGGGGGCCATGACCTCATAGTGCCTTAAAGGTTCCGCCCCTAGCTGAGATTAACGGTAAAAGATAGAAATTTTATATGAAGAAAAAAAAAAGAAAGGATAATCTCAATCATCCATTTATCATTATCCAATGATCAAAAAAGTTAAACTAAATGAGTTTTACATGATTTAAACGAATCCTAAACTTACATTAACAATTTTGGATTTCATAATTTTTTATATCTTATATTTTATCCAATTATTGTAGTGTTTAAAATATCTTTTATCTATATAAATTTTGATATATTTTTTTATGTTATTAAAACTTGACCCTAATCTTGAAAATTAAGAATCCAAACACCATTAACATTTGTAAAAAAAATTGTTAACGGTTTATATGGTTGTTGATATAAACTTTAATGTTTAAATAGTTAAAATTTGATGTTATTATTTTTTTTTGAATAAAAAATTTCAAGTTATTAAACTTGTTATTCTAGTGATTAAGGAACATCGATCTAACTTTATTTTTTTCTCTCTCTATTATTATATATAATTAAAATTTCATAATTTTTTAAAATATTTTTAACTTTGATCAGGTTAACCGTTTCTTAATGGTTAGATTATGACCGATTAACCAACCGTTTATACTAAATGGTACGGTTTAGAAATGTTTACTTCGTTATATTTTGAAATGTTTAAAAGAGCTTCCAAGTGGATTTAATTGGTAGAAACAAAAGCCAGCAGACTGTTCATCAGCATGAGTAGAAGGCTAACTTGGCAATACATTTAGACATTTATTAAGGAGATAAATGGCTTCATTCTCAAATCAAAATCATTCATGTTTCTTGTATTTACAGCAACATGTGAACTTTTTGGACCACTGCTTTCCTGGGGATCTCTTTCTATTGGTGTTCGGATAACGATCGGACATGTCAGGCGCTTTGCATTCTGTGGTAGTGGTTACCGCAATGGATACGGCAAATGTGCGGCGGTGGCTGCCCTGCCCTGCACTACAAGAACAAGCAGCGGCTGAACAGAAGAACGAGTTCCGAAACTTATCACCTATGGCCGTGTTATACATGTTCATGTGCACCGGAATCTGTGAAGAGAATCAGAGTGGAGGCCTGTACAAATACAAACAATAATCCGGGAACATGTAAAAAAGTCTAACCATATATAGCCATTTTCGACACTCGTGTTCAACACATGAATACGAGGATATGACGTCCAAGGATCCTCTAAACATAAGGGAACATTTAGAAAAGTATAACTATAGACATGTTAGATACATACTCATGTCGGACACTTATACCTTAGTCCAAGTAACATCAGAGTACTTGAGTAGTGCCGATTCTGTTGAAAATCAAACAAAGTATGAGCAGCCAAAATTGAAAATGGAAAAATTCAATGGTAGGTGCAGCCAAAGTAGAAAATGTGAAATGGGCAAATTATTTTTTGGTCCCTAAACTTTAGGTTATTTATAAGTTAGTCCCTAAAACTCAACTATAAATAGCCTAGCCATTTGCCATTCTAACACATCCCAAATCATTCTAACCTCCTCCCAATACTAGAGAAATTAGAGAGTTTTCATAGAGTTGTTTTCTCCTTTTTATCAAGAGAGAATTGTCATTGTTTTCTCCTTGTTAGACTGAGAGAAGTTGTAATTCCTATTTTCTTATAGTGAAATTCTTCTACCTTTGTCCGTGGTTTTTACCCTATATTATTTAGGGGTTTTCCACGTAAAATCTGTGTCTCATTTATCTTCATTGTTATTTTCTCAAATTATCAGTTGCGTTTTTGCTCTATCCGACGATCGTATTCCGCAACAATTGGCATCAGAGCCAGATTTGGGTGCGTATATCTACTTACCGTATTCTCTGTTGGTTGCCACTGAAAAGTGGATCCTCCATCATAAGAAAGTAAGTTAGATATTACTCATTCATTGAAGGTGGTGGGCACTATTCACGTCAAAAAGGTGAAATAGTGGGAGCTATCTGAAATAGAAGCTATGGCAACGAAATTTGATATTGAAAAGTTCAATGGGAGAAATTTCTCACTGTGGAAATTGAAGATAAAGGCCATCCTAAGAAAAAACGGATGTCTAGCGGCTATCAGCGAAAGGCCGACAGATTTTACGGATAACAAGAAATGGAATGAGATGGACGAGAATGCTATTGCAGACCTTCATTTAGCATTAGCAGATGAAGTACTATCAAGCATCGAGGAGAAGAAGACAGCCAAGGAGATTTGGGATCACCTCGCAAAATTATACGAGGTCAAATCGTTGCACAATAAAATTTTCCTTAAGAGGAAATTGTACACTCTTCGGATGTCAGAATCTACTTCAGTGACAGAGCACTTAAACACGTTGAATACTCTATTTTCTCAGCTTACATCCCTAAGCTATAAAATAGAGTCACAAGAACGTGCTGAACTTCTACTTCAAAGTCTACCTGATTCGTATGATCAACTCATCATCAACTTGACAAACAGCAACCTTACAAGTGATCTAGTCTTCGATGACGTTGCAGCTGCTGTTCTAGAAGAAGAAAATCGGCGCAAGAACAAGGAAGACAGACAAGGAAATCTGCAACAAGCAGAGGCCTTAACGGTGATGAGAGGAAGATCAACAGAACGTGGCCAAAGTAGCAGTCACAATCATGGTAGATCAAAGTCAAGGAGTAAGAAGAATTTAAAGTGCTACAACTGTGGAAAGAAGGGTCACATGAAGAAGGATTGTTGGAGTTTACCTAAAAACTCCAATCCTCAAGGAAATATGGCAAACACTTCAGATGATGGAGATGCTCTCTGTTGTGAAGCAGCAACAGCCATGGAAGGCAGAAAAAGATTTGCAGACATATGGCTTATTGACTCGGGAGCCACATATCACATGACCTCAAGAAGAGAATGGTTCTATAATTATGAACCTATCTCAGGAGGATCTGTGTACAGCTGCAATAATCATGCCTTGGAAATTGTTGGCGTTGGAACCATCAAATTGAAGATGTATGACGGGACAACCAAAGTTGTTCGAGATGTGCGACACGTGAAAGGCTTGAAGAAAAACTTATTATCCTACGGATTGTTGGATAATAATGCAAGCAAGATTGAAACACGGAAATGAATCATGAAGGTGTTTCATGGAGCGCTTGTGGTAATGAAAGGTGAAAAGATAGCTGCAAATTTGTACATGTTGAAGGGAGAGACCTTGCTAGAGGCTGAAGCCTCTGTTGCCTCATGTAGTTCAGATTCTACCATGTTATGGCATCAGAAACTTGGACACATGTCAGAACAGGGAATGAAAGTTCTTGTGGAGCAAAAGCTACTTCCGGGTTTAACAAAGGTATCACTTCCTTTGTGTGAACATTGTATTACAAGTAAGCAGCATCGATTAAAATTCAACACATCAAATTCTAGAGGCAAGGCTGCTCTAGAATTGGTTCATTCTGATGTATGGCAAGCACCAGTTACATCCCTAGGCGGAGCAAAGTATTTTGTCTCCTTCATTGATGACTACTCTAGGAGATGTTGGGTGTATCCTATCAAGAGGAAGGCAGATGTGTTTTCAACCTTCAAAGTTTTCAAAGCGCGGGTGGAACTTGATTCTGGAAATAAGATCAAGTGTTTCAGATCAGATAATGGAGGTGAATATACAAGTGATGAATTTGATGACTTCTGCAGAAAAGAAGGCATCAAAAGATAGTTCACAACAGTATACACTCCTCAACAAAATGGAGTGGCAGAGCGGATGAACAGAACTCTGTTAGAAAGAACACGAGTAATGTTGAGAGCTGCAGGGCTAGAAAAAACTTTCTGGGCAAAAGCAGTCAATACCGCCTGTTATTTGGTGAATCGGGCTCCATCAACTGCAGTTGAGTTGAAGACACCGATGGAAATGTGGACTGGTAAACCAGTTGATTATTCAAACCTCCATATATTTGGAAGTATTGTGTACGTGATGTACAATGCCCAAGAAATTTCAAAGTTGGATCCAAAATCCAGAAAATGTAAATTCTTGGGGTATGCTGATGGAGTAAAGGGGTATCGCTTGTGGGATCCCACTGCCCGCAAAGTGATTATCAGCAGGGATGTTATTTTTGTAGAAGATAAGCTACAAAGAAAAGAAGAAGATGATAGCACTGATAAAGAAAAGCCAGAGACTACACAGATACATGTTGAAAATGAGTTTGAAAAGAGAGATTGTTCTGAAGCAGAACCAGAGCTCGAGGAATCAGAACCAGAGAATTCTGAAGCTCCAACAACTCGTCAATCAGATCGTGTGAGAAGACGCCCCAATTGGCACTCAGATTATGTTATAGAAGGTAATGTTGCATACTGCCTTTTAACGGAGGACGGTGAGCCATCATCATTCGAGGAGGCAATGAACAACTCAGATGCTTCGCAGTGGATGGCGGCAATGCAAGAAGAAATCGAAGCCCTTCATAAAAATAATACATGGGAACTTGTGCCACTACCACAAGGAAGGAAGCCAATTGGTAACAAATGAGTCTTCAAAATCAAGAGAAATGGTGACGATCAAGTGGAGAGGTATCGTGCAAGACTGGTGGTCAAAGGATATGCTCAGAAAGAAGGTATTGATTTCAATGAAATCTTTTCTCCTGTGGTTAGACTAACAACGGTTCGAGTTGTCCTGGCAATGTGTGCTACATTGAATTTACATCTAGAGCAGCTAGATGTTAAAACAGCTTTTCTTCATGGAGATCTTGAAGAAGAGATTTACATGCTCCAGCCTTAAGGTTTTGAAGAAAAAGAAAAGAAGAACTTGGTTTGTAGGTTGAACAAATCTCTGTACGGTTTAAAGCAGGCGCCGAGGTGTTGGTACAAGAGATTTGACTCCTTCATCATGAGCCTTGGATACAACAGACTTAATGCAGACCCTTGTGCTTACTTCAAGAGGTTTGGTGAAAACGAATTTGTTATATTGCTGTTGTATGTAGATGACATGTTGGTTGCAGGCCCCAACAAAGATCATATTGAAGAATTAAAGGCACGACTGGCTAGAGAATTTGAAATGAAGGACTTGGGACCAGCAAACAAGATTCTAGGGATGCAAATTCACCGAGACAGAAGTAGTAGGAAGATTTGGCTTTCACAAAAGAATTACTTGAAAAAGATCTTGTCACGATTCAGCATGCAAGATTGTAAGCCAATTTCTACCCCTCTTCCTATTAACTTTAAATTATCCTCCAGTATGAGTCCTAGCAGTGAAGAAGAGAGGATGGAGATGTCTCGAGTACCGTATGCATCAGCAGTGGGAAGTTTAATGTTCGCTATGATTTGTACAAGACCAGACATTGCACAAGCAGTGGGAGTGGTTAGTCGGTACATGGCGAATCCAGGCAGAGAGCATTGGAATGCTGTGAAAAGGATCCTGAGATACATCAAAGGGACCTTAAATGTTGCATTATGTTACGGAGGATCAGACTTTCTTATCAGCGGGTATGTCGATTCTGACTATGCAGGAGATTTGGATAAAAGCAAATCTACAACAGGGTATGTGTTTACACTTGCTGGTGGAGCTGTAAGCTGGGTTTCAAAACTGCAATCGGTTGTGGCTACGTCAACAACGGAGGCAGAATATGTAGCAGCTACACAAGCCAGTAAAGAAGCAATATGGTTGAAAATGCTATTGGAGGAGCTCGGGCACAAACAAGAGAATGTCTCTTTGTTTTGTGACAGTCAGAGCGCCTTGCATCTTGCAAGGAATCCTGCTTTTCACTCAAGAACAAAACACATTCGGGTCCAATACCACTTCATTCGTGAGAAAGTGGAAGAAGGGACGATAGATATGCAGAAGATCCATACCGATGACAACATAGCAGATTTCATGACAAAAGCAATCAACACTGATAAGTTTACTTGGTGTCGATCCTCTTGTGGCTTGTTAGAGACGTAAGCAACATGGAAAGTATGAGGTAGAAAGAATGGTGTGAAGATATGATTGTTCTAATCAAATCTTCAAGTGGGAGATTGTTGAAAATCAAACAAAGTATGAGCAGCCAAAATTGAAAATGAAAAAATTCAATGGTAGGTGCAGCCAAAGTAGAAAATGTGAAATGGGCAAATTATTTTTTGGTCCCTAAACTTTAGGTTATTTATAAGTTAGTCCTTAAAACTCAACTATAAATAGCCTAGCCATTTGCCATTCTAACACATCCCAAATCATTCTAACCTCCTTCCAATACTAGAGAAATTAGAGAGTTTTCATAGAGTTGGTTTCTCCTTTTTATCAAGAGAGAATTGTCATTGTTTTCTCCTTGTTAGACTGAGAGAAGTTGTAATTCCTATTTTCTCATAGTGAAATTCTTCTACCTTTGTCCGTGGTTTTTACCCTATATTATTTAGGGGTTTTCCACGTAAAATCTGTGTCTCCTTTATCTTCATTTTTATTTTTTCAAATTATCAGTTGCGTTTTTGCTCTATCCGACGATCGTATTCCGCAACAGATTCTCCACCAAAATGAGCCTCTTTTATTGATTTTCGGATAAATCAGACAAAAGCAAATATATGTATATCAGAGCAGCTAACGTAAAGGCAAATATATTAATTAAAAAAGCCAGGGCAGTTGAAAAGTTTATGAGGTCGTGTGTAATTTATTAAAATGTAGACTTTAATTTATAATCCTAAATATATATATATAGTTTTTTAAGAACATTTTTATCTTAGTAAAAAATATATTATGAGGCTCCTTTTTAAAGTCATTTTTTTGTAATTTACTAAACTCAAGTCTTTTGTTTTCCCTATAAACATTTAATTTAACTCATTTGGAGCCTCTCTTTTCTCGGTGTCCTGTGCGATCGCTTATCTCATACATGTCCAAAATCCCCACTGTCAATATGAGTTTTTTTTTTCAGAACCCTCGAAACATTAGATAAATACAGTAGGCAATATTACCTGGATGAGCAGACTGAGTATGCATCCCCTCTGGCCCAAGGTCGTCTCGGAGATTTTCGGGGCCCTGAGCGAAAACTAGAAAATTGACCTCTATATAACAAAAGCATATCTTGTAAGTTTGAACAATCAAACAATATTTTTTAAGTCTTAACTACAAAATAAGTGTCCAAACTATACACGTTTTTTTTGCTTTAGGTGCCTAAAGTTTATTTCGTTATCATTTTGAGGTATCGATCATTATTTTTTATATAAAAAATGAAACTTTAGACACCTAAAACAAAAAAAGACATGATTTGGGCACTAATTTTTTAAAAAATAGACACCTAAAACAAAAGGTGGCATAAATTGAGCACTTGTTTTTATTTTTTTAACGGTCATTATCTAGAAATGACCACAGAATAAACTTCATACACTTATTTTGACCCAAAAAAACATTTTAGTGTCTAAAAATAAAAAAGAGTATAGTTTGTACACTTATTTTGTAGTTAAGCCTTTCTTTAATAAATCATAAAAATATGATTAAATTTTTATCAAACACATTATTTTCATTGTTAGATTAATTAATTTATTTATCTAGAAAAAAATTATTACCTGGATGAGCAGACTGAGTATGCATCCCCTCTGGCCACTGGTGATTCTTTCTGCATACAAAAATGGATACAAATGTAAATATAGAGAAATAACTTGCGAAATATTGATCATAAATAAATTAGAAAACCTAATTTTTTTTCCAAAACAAGATAATATGCAGAATGCCCTTAGGCAAAGAGATTAACTCCCACAATAATTATGGAACAGAAATCCTACCAAGATAAAAACAAAGTTCTTGACATTCCAAAGAACATGATTTCTACTTTTAACGTATTGTCATCAATAAAAGACTTAAACTCACACCAGCATATTTCGAATATTTTAATGTAGATAATAATAATTTAATATTTTATTATAATCACACCAGCATTATAAAAAAACCGTACAAAAATTATTAACTATAATCATACTTTTGATAATTAATTATAAAACCTTTTATTGGCCGTTTAACTTTTTTATTAAGTAAAATAATTTATATTTCAAATGACAAATGTCAAAACTTAAACTCATACAAGATAAAATAATATGAACATCCGCAACCATACGATCAATTATAGATATGATTGGTCGCTTAAAATTTTAATGACAAGATGAAATTCTAATTGGAGGTAAACGTGTCATTAAATAGAACTATTTACATAAGCACATACTTTATATAGGATTTAAAATCTAAACTTAAATAATTAAGCTTAAAATAGTATTTTACACTAAAAAATGGAGCAACTCATGTATATGATTATCAAAATCAAAAATCATGAATTTAAAATTTTCTTTTAAAATCTAGGGTCGTCCGTCAATCAAAGTTGAAAACAAAAATTGTGTTTTTCTATAACACCCGGTATGAAATTATTAGTGAGACGTATAAAGAGGAAAATGAATTCTATTCTAAAGTTTGCGATAAAATCAGACCTAAAAATCAGGTCATGGTCGAAAATTAATGACTAGAATTCGATCATACTTGAGCAAGCGTTGATGACCGGTTGGTCAGAGCTGCTCACCTGCTCTCTTCCCCTTCTTCTAAGTCATGGGTTCAAGACCCAACATGAACATTCCTTCCCCTAAAATCTTCCCCTTCCCCATCTAGGTAGAAGTAGAAGTAGTATTTGTCTAAAGAATTCTATCATACTTAACCTTAAATAAACCCGAAGAGTTTCCAGCCAAGTATTGTGGACCGTGGTTCGAATATGAAGACAAATTCGGACAAGAATTCTATCATACTTAACCTAAAACCCTAGCTACGTCCTAAAAAACATACCCTATATTCAATACTCTAAACTATAACCCTAAATTATAATCTTAAATCATAAACTTAATTTTCTTCAATAAGTATGACATAAATAAGAACACCGGAACAGACTATTTCTACCCAACAATTAGCTCGAGAAATTTCTTGGGCTAACAGGCAACATGTGAGTTTATATCAGCCTTAGATAAAACCAGTTTGCCCTTGGATCAACGGAGACACATGGCAGACACCAGGTGATGCCGGTTGAGATCGGGAAAAGTGAGAATTTGGAAGCTTTGGATCCCAACAAAATGCATATCTCCTTCTCCATTCAATCCTCGACACATAGCCATGGAAACGTACCCCACACTGCTACACTTATCTCTTGGCGGCACTAGGAGTTAATGTTTGATTAAGAACGAACCACCACTCTCAATCTAAGCCTAAACCGTTTCCTTATAAATCTTATCCAAAACCCTCGTGTTTTCATATACAACTCTTGTTCTTCTTAGGGTTTCCATGTTTCAGCCATTTCCTTCTTCATTAGCTCCTAAACATGGCGAGTTCGCGTCTCCCGAGGTTGTTCATGGAGGTTGCTCCACCGCAGTTCGTGACCGTCATGAGGCGTAGAACGAGAAAGGTGTTGGACACTATCAAAGAAGAGGAAAGAGATTGCATCAACGATGAAAAATCTCTTTCTCCCATGTCCAAGAGCTCACTGACAACCGTCACGACACCTTTCGTGACGACTGCAGCGACTTATTCATCGACTACGGTGGCGACGGCAAGCTCCAAGTATTTTGTGAAAGGAGCGTCGAGTTTTTCGATTTTCAATGACTAGATTGACATGTTTCTTGTGGTACGTATTGAACTTGAAGTTGTATTATTTTCTAACAGAGTCCGGGAGATTGGCCTGATTGACCAAGACTTTTCAGTGACTTCTTAAGGTCTCTATGTATCTGTAATATAACCAATATCAACGTTGGGTCGAATAAAATATGGTTGTTTTGCTCTTTCAATTACCATCAAATAGTCTGTGCTAGGACATTTTTTAGGTATGGATCCGATTTAGACTTTATTTGATACGAAGATTAAAAAAATTAATCAATCAAATGATTAAGATTTATAACCGAATCACAATGCGAAGGTTGTTTAGTCAAAATTATACCAAGAGGAAAAAGGAAGAGCATGAAGTGGGCTTATTTCTTCTATATATAATTAATTAGTTAAAACATTTAAGAAATATATGTCAGATGATATTTAATAAAATTTAAAATATAATATTATTAAAATTATATAAATAATTTATCAATATATATATATAAATAAGTATCTATACACTCGTAGGTTTTTGTTTTGGGTGTTTATTTCCGTTTTCTAAAAAATAAGTATTTTTTTTTGAAAACGGTACCGTCTGGTTTTATTCATTTAAAGGAAAGCTGAAATAAAGTCTAAAGCTTACAATGAAAGACTCAAGGAAAACAAAGCGTCAAAAAACAAAACAAAGCTCCGAAGAGCATTCCAGACGATCCTAAGCCACTTAGCATCGAAGAAGAAACGGCGAAAGCTCAAGCCAAGTCAGGCAGAAAAATGGGGAGAAGATGAGTGAAGGAACCCCGATCATGAAATATCCGAGCGGATACTTTCCTTTCTGAAAGAATGATGTTTAAGGAGGTTCGAGAAACCTCCTATCAGCGTCTATCACCACCAGGACCGACGGCGGCGCGTCTTCGACCCAGAATCGATCCTCTGCTGCAGCACGACCGCAGGCCGCCATTGCATGCGCCGCTTGGTTACCCATCCGACCGACGAAGGAGAACTGACAAACCCTAAAATTTAGGGCAAAATTCTTTGCATCACCGATCAGCGGCCGGACCACAGATTGGTCATCCAGCGGAGAGCGGACTTTTTGGATGATGGTGTGACAGTCGCCCTCGACGACGATGAACTGGAAACCCAAATCCGCCGCGAACTGCAACCCCTGAACACATGCAAGCGCCTCCGCTTCAAACGCCGTTGTGACCCCTAAATTGATGCGGTAAGCCGTTCCTACACAATAACCCTCATGGTCTCTGATAACGATTCCTGACCATGATGTCTTCCTTCTCAAACAGAAACCCGCGTCGAAGTTCACCTTAACCTTGCCGGATATCGGAGGAGACCAATAGACCGGAGTGCGGGCTTGTGGATGAGATAACTGGGCGTCAAGGAATTTGAGTTATGTGCAATAGCTGCGGACAAAGGTAACAACCTCATTTGCCGGTTGCCTAATCCCTTCATGTTGTAGCTTATTTCTAGAAAACCATAAACTCCATATTGCTATTACGATTTCCAGAAGTTTTGTTGTATTGTA
Organism: Hibiscus trionum; assembly: GCA_030270665.1. Lineage (NCBI taxonomy): Eukaryota > Viridiplantae > Streptophyta > Magnoliopsida > Malvales > Malvaceae > Hibiscus > Hibiscus trionum. The sequence goes on along the minus strand of BSYR01000021.1, from coordinate 968,143 downwards.
ATTCTGAAAAATCCACTCGATCCAACTGAAAAAATCTGTGAAACTGGGGGTTATAGACCAATCGTAATTTAGGCTTGTCCAAACGTTTTGAGCAAAGACGCAATTACAGGACACGTGAAAACCATCTTCAATATCTGAGTTGCATCTTGGACACACACTGCTGTTAGCTATTCGTTTAATAAATAAATTGTGTAGCGTAGGAATATAGTTCATAGCAAACTTCCAGATGGTTATTTTAATCTTAGACGGACATTGTAAGTGCCATAGTTGCTTAAATAAAGTACCTGAATAACGATCCTCAGGATTGCCACTTATGAGAATACGATAGGCACTGCGGACGGTGAAAACTCCTGTAGATTCACCTCCCCAAACACGAACATCGTCTTGGCCTGAAACCGAGAGTCGAATCGAAAGAATCTTCCTAGCTTCCTCACTGGAAAAATTGGACTGTATTAAATCCTACCTCCAACTTCTAGTAATAGGGTCAATTAGATCAGCTACAAATTCCAAGCCTTGCACCCTAGGGGACTGTATCAAGCTAGAGGGCGTAGAGGGTAACCAGAAATCATTCCAGATAGATACCGCAGTACCCGAATCCACCTTCCAAACCAGGCCCAAGTCCAAAGTGCGTTTAGCAGCCCAAATGCTTCTCCATATATATGATGGATTGTGCCCAACAACAGAATGAAGGAAGTCATTAGTGGGAAAGTACTTAGCCTTCAAAAGCCTACCAACCAGTGAAGTAGGATTAGAGAAGATCCTCCAACCCTGTTTTGCTAGTAGAGATATATTGAATTTCCTCATATCCCTGAACCCCATGCCCCCTTCATCTTTAGGAAGACATAGATTACTCCAACGGCACCAATGGATGCCTCATTTTTCTGTGCTCTTCTGCCACCAATACCTTGTATATTTAGCCTCCAAGTCCTTGCATAAAGTTAAAGGAAGGAGAAAGACAGACATCGCGTATAAAGGAAGAGCTTGAAGAACAGATTTAATATAGACCTCCTTACCTCCCATAGATAGCAATCTAGGGGACCAAGAAAGAAGACACTTGGTACACTTATCCATTAGAAACATTAAGGACTACTTCTTATTTCGCCCTATAACAGAAGGTAACCCCAAATACTTCTCAGGACTAGATTGACTAGAAACCGCAAGAATTCTACAAACATCACTTCGATTATCATCAATCACGTTAGTACTAAAAAAGATACTGGATTTGGAGAAATTAACATGCTGACCCGAACAAGATGAATAGATTTCCAAGAGTTCCTTTAGCTTTAATGCCCCAGTAGCCGTTGCATCTCCGAAGATAATACTATCGTCGGCAAATAGAAGATGAGAGATCAGGGGAGCCCCACATGCTATTCTTGCTCCCTGTAGCAATCCATCGGACATAGCACTCCTCAATAAAGAAGACAAACCCTCGCTGCAGATTAAGAACAAGTAGGGACTAAGTGGGTCACCTTGACTTAGTCCTCTTGTTGGAGAAAAACTATCACTCACAAAGCCATTGACTGCAACGGAATACTTAACCGAGCTGATACACTTAGAAATAATAGAAATCCACTCTGAACAAAAACCCATTCTTCTCATCATAGCCAAAAGAAAAGGCCACTCAACCATATCGTACGCTTTAGTCATGTCTAGTTTAAGAGCGAAGGAGCCCTTCTTTCCTGACCGTTTAATCTTAAAACTGTGAAGGATCTCATACGCAGCTATGATATTGTCGGAGATAAGACGCCCCGGCAAAAAAGCACACTAGGCCTCGTCAATGCAGAAAGGCAAAATATGTTGCATACGGTTCGCCAACATTTTTGCAATTATCTTATAAATAATGTTGCAAAGACTTATCGGACGATACTGCGACATGCTGATAGGATCACTGACCTTTGGAATCAGTACGATGTGAGTCGAGTTAATGTCTGATAAGGAAAGGTCTCCCTTCAAAACTGCAATACAATATGCCGACACATCCGAGCCCACAACATGCCAAAAGCGTTGAAAAAATACGGCCCCAATCCCATCTTCCCCGGACGCTTTTAGAGGACCCATTGAGCGAACGGCAGTGAGTACATCCTCAGTCTTAAAATCAGCCAATAAGGAATTATTCATCATATCCGTAACGCTATGCTCAACCCCACTAAGAATTCGTGAAGGATCAGCAACACCTCCGGATGTGTAAACCTCCTTAAAAAACTTCATTGCTGTAAGCAAAATCTCCTCATCAGACTCGAAAATATCATCATTATTCCCCTTCAATTTTCTTATACGATTATGTCTTTTACGTTGTGAAGCAAATCTATAAAAGAAACCAGTGTTACGATCTCCATTCCGAAGCCAGTTAGCCCTTGCTCTCTGCTCCCAGTAGATTTCTTCACGATCGGCCTCAAGGTTAATCGCAACCTTAGTGTCTAGGATATCACCCAAAATTGGGTCGGTAGGCTGCAAAGTATTGAGCTCATTTAACCGTTTCTTCAAAGACGCCATGGACACCCTTTTGGCCTTTCGAAGTTCCGAGAACCAAGAGCTGAGTCCCATCCCGACCTATTTCAAACGTTCTGGTACTGATCCGACCGACAAATTCCATAGACGGACAACCTCTCGCTCACAGGACTCTTCAACTAACCAGGCGGCTTCAAACCGAAAGTGGCACATACGTTGTCGAGGAATTGTAGAACAATGTGTATTGAGAAGAAGGGGGCAGTGATCCGAAAAGGAGTGAGGGAGATGTTCTAAATCAAAATTTGGAAACATACTCCACCAAAACGAGGTTGCGACACCACGATCCAACCTCTCCCTAATATTATTCGCTTCGAAGCAACCCCATTCCCAAGTAAACCAGACACCTCTGTATCCAATATCCTCAAGAGAGCAATCGTCTAGAGCAGAACGGAACCCCTCCATTTGCTGTGTACTGCGCAACCGACCACTTGATTTTTCCGATGCAACCAAAAGTTCGTTGAAATCCCCTATCACAAGCCACGGAACCTCAGGGAGATCATTGAGTTGTCTAAGCAAATTCCATGATTCTTCCCTATTTTCAACTTCCGGGGCACCATAAAACCCCGTCATCCTCCACGAGTAACCATCACTGTCCTCCTCAAAAAGAACGTCAATGTGGCGAGCAGAATAGGAACGGAGAGAAACTTTGCAGGAGTTTTTCCAAGCTAAACAAAGGCCGCCACTACGGCCCGACGAACACACATCAATACCACACGAAAAACCACAACTTTTCCTAATCTTTTCCATACGGGAGCCCTGTAATTTTGTTTCAATCAAAAAAATTACAGATGGATTAACGTCTCGTAAAGCATTCTTGAGACGCCTAATCGTCCGAGACTGCCCCAGGCCTCAGACATTCCAACTAAGAATCTTCATTGATCCCGGCAGGCCCTGTCCATTGGGCCGGCCGATATAGTTGATGGGGCACCATTTGAATCATCAACAGAAACAACTGATGCTTGCTGCACGACACGTTGTCGTTTGGATACTTCGGATAAGGTTTCAGATCTGTCCTCGTCAGCTACGGTCATTTGAACATCCCCGAAATTTGTTATCCCCTCAGATTGAATCGCGGAAAGGATAGGGTATGAAGGGCCAGACTGCGGATTTTGAGGGAATAATTGCGCAGAATTAATAGCACCCAATCGGCTAGAATCAGGCGAAGTTGAAATCTTTCCTTTATTCTGAATATGGAAATTGCTGGAAGATGGGGCCTGTGATTTTGCCATTTGATTTGTAGAATCGCGTCCAAAGTAACTGTCATCCGGAGCCAGCGACTAGGGAGAGACGCGTACGAGCGCCGACCGGCAGCCTTCAAACTGAGATCCCAGCCGAAAACAATGTTTTCTTGTGAGACAGTTAAGCGAACAGGGCAGAAGCTCTCCCCGTGGCCCATTTTACCACAGATAAAACAGAATAAGGGTAGCTTCTCAAACTCAAAACGAATGTAATGTGATCCACCAGATTTCAAAACAAACTTTTTCCGGCGCTTCAAAGGTTTCCTTGTATCCACACATACTCGAAAGCGTAAAATTCCTCGATAACCCAGACCAACCGCCTGACAATCATATTCAACAAAAACACCCACAAAATTACCTAACTGTTGTGCAACCTTCTCGGAAACATAGCCATGAGGAACGTCATGTGCTAGAACCCAAAAATTGCAGAAAAAGAGTGGGACTTTCTGCGGATCTTCACCATCTTTCAAACGATGAAAAACCAGGAGATGGGAATTGAAGGTCCAGGGACTACCCGCTTCGATGCGATCGATATCAACAGGGTGATAAAACCGGAAAAGGAAACGATCATTACCCAGATCGGTAATCGAAATACCCCCTAGAGGACGCCACAGATTTGCCAATGTAGTCCTCATAGAGTTAAAATGGACAACACTGGTCATCAAAAACCTTCCAACCAGGCAGAGATCATAAGAAATACTAGAGATCTGCTCTTCTGGTTCGAGAGGAACCTCCAAATCTTCATCATCATCAATGGTGAGGCCAGCCAAATCCTCTTCAACGGGAACAACCATGACGCGCAGCGAAAGAGAAGCAAAAGGTGGGAAAAAACCGTGCCAACAGGCAGACAAGACGTGCTAAGAAGCAGAGAGAAGACGTGCTAAGAAGCAGATTTGTCCGTTGGTTGATAAAAAAAAGTATCTATACATAAAGAATTGGTGTGCTATATTTATATCATACATATAAACGGTAAGAACTAATATTCTTATTGAGATTCAAACTTGTAGGGAAGAAAATAGATATATGGATGGAGTCAAATATGTAATAGCTACAAACAAAACTATTCGGCTATCGGTCAAAAATCAATATACTTTTAAAGTCGAATCAGAATCAACTAAGAATATAGGAATAAAATATTGGGTCGAACTTTTCTTTAGTGGTAGGTAATAGCTATGAATAGTCATCGTCTCCCTAAAAAGAGTAGAAGAATGAGACCTATTACGAGACATACAATGCATTACAGACGTATGATCACTACGCTTCAATCAGATTATTCTATTCCACCTCTTAGAATGAAAGGAATTTAATTAAATCAAAATACTTAATAACAGGACGATACATTTATATAAAATTCTACATATGGCACACACAATAAAACTGTAAACAATCAAGTGAAATACAATTCATAAAATAATTTAATCTATGAACAACATCGTGGTGGCAAAAATCGTAATACCAAAAGAAACTTGATAGTAAGACATAGAGGGAAGGAAGGTCATAAACATTGCAATTTTATTTATTTCATTTGAAAATTGGATGATAAATCGAACATTTTAAACCTTTTAAATTTTTTAATTTTATATTAATTATTTTTAAGTAGAAAGGTCTGCATTTAGGGTAGGTAAGTAAAACGGTCAACACGAAACATAGAGGAATATTCGGAAGAATAAGCTTAAAAGGTTGAAAGGTATGCGGTAGACTTCTAATAACATATACATGCCTGATTTTAACTTTTTATGTAAAGAACAATAATACGTTGATTCTCTCGGAAAATAATATAATATATTATTTAGTTTTTAAATAATTATAAATATTTGACCTATTGATCGAATAATTAAGATCACGGGTGAACCTATACAACCTAATTTGAAAAGGTCTATTTAAAAATTTTAAAATTAGAAGCCTATATTAAGATTTTTGTAAAAAATTGAAGATTTAATTTAAAATTTTCATAAAAATTTTAGAATTTAATAAAATTTTCGAAAACATAGACTTAATGTAATTTTTATAAATGTTAATTTAATTAAAAATTTAAAATATAATAATAATTTTTAAAATTTTTAAAGAACCCAATTATTTTTTTAAAATTTTTAAAAGACTAAATGCGAAATTCCCAAATTTGGGGGCCAAGCCCCACCGGCTTCCATTATGGTATGCCCGTGATTGAGATTATATAATGTAGATGTTCATTACGATGATAATTTTTTCAACTCAATTTACTTTATATACAATGTCGAGAATTGAACATTAAACATTGTTTAAGTGATCTAATATTTCATCCTACTGATTTTTTTGTAATTAATTAATTCTTAATTACTTTGCTTACATACATATAATTTATTATCCGCTTTCATCTTCTGTGCATTTGAAACCTAACATCTGTATTGGAAAATATAAATATCACTACATTGTATTTGTACCAAAAATGTAATTAGAAGTTAACTATATTTTTCAATTCAGGCAAATGTTTAATTTTTATTTTTTAAATTAAAACCATTCAAGAAATTATAAACTTATAATTATAATCAATTACTCCCTCCGTCCCACTTAAAATGTCTCTTTTGTGTTTTAAAATTGTCCCACTTAAAATGTCTCATTGAAAAAATCAACTACTTTTACAAGGTGCATTTCCTTTTATATCCTTTCTTTTAGTTTTCCAACAAAACAAACTTTAACTTTTAAGGGTAAAATTGTCTTTTTAATTAATTTATATCACATTTCTTACATAAATTTTTTCTTCTTAAAACTGCGTGAAAAGTCAACAATGGACATCTTAAATGGGACGGAGGGAGTATTACATTTGATTCTCAATGAAAGTACCTAAGTTTAAACTTTAAAAAGACATTATTCAAAAGAAAAGTTATGAATCTCAAATATACACAGTAAAATAAACATGAACTATATTCAAAAAAATTATTGTATTTGTTTATCACTGAATAATTAACCGAGCTTGGTGTATAATGTCAAATATATTTATTATTATGATTTTTTTAAACAAGTTATTACAAAAATATTAATTGAGTTTGGTATTATAAGTTAAGTGACATGAATTCAATCTAAAGAACCAAACAAGTGTCTCAGTAAAAGAACGAATGATATTCATATTAGGAAATATTGGTTCAAATCGCTTTGTCTACAAGATGTATGCGCATTGTCAACGGGCTAAAAATATGTATAAACAGATGCTACCTTGTAATCACCTCTAGACTATTTAAAAAAAAACTTTAAATTATTTTAATAAATATACTTAAAAGTTAAAAGTGACAAACCTTTTTCAAATTAAAATAGATGTAGTTGAATTTATATTTTCTTAGATATTATATTAACAACGATACTAATTACCGAGTAAGTTGAGATTCAATTCACGCCTCTACTCTATTTTTTAATCTTTTTTATTCATAAAAAATCACCCATATAATAATCATGCCAAATTCAGATGTTGTTAGCTGTTATAACGGGTTGACTAAATTCAATAACCAAATTAAAGTTACAATGTAAATTTTAATAAATATCATTTGTGTATTATTAATGAGATTTTGATTTAAATAAAGAAACGATTTTATAAATTGAGCTCACATGTAGATTTGATTCAGATTTATTTATTTTTAACTGTAATCGAATATCAAGTGAGTCATCTCCTCTAATTATAAATTAAATAAATCATTATCTAAACAAGAGTTAATTACCTCATATATATATATATATATGAAGTATATCAAATTTTCACTTTCATACAAAAACGTTTAAAATTTTCAATTTCGTACATGATATCTTCTGTCGTTAACTTGTTCACCCACTTCCGTCACGAAAAGTGATGTGAAATCTTATGACTACTAACAAAATAACATGCGGCACTTTAAAAAATATTTTTATTTTAAAAAAATAAAACTCATTTCACCCTATTTTTACGTCATCCCCCCAACCAGTTCGAAACCAACCCAGAAAATTTCAGACTTTTCTTTCCCCAATCACCTATGTCTGCATCATCGATCTACACCACCGTTGGTCGGTGACTGTCACCGCTCTCGCCATCTAAACCGACACCCTGGCCACCACTCGTGCAGTAGCTTTGCCGTCCGTCGTGAAAAATGGTTCGAACGTCCGTTAGAAACCAAAGGTGCCGGTTTAGATGGCGAGTAAACAATGTTAGTCGTTCAAGTTTTTTATCGCCGATCTCAGCCACCGCTTGCCGTTGGTCGTCACCGCCATCACTGGAGGAGCGTTGTCACATTTCGACCCAGCTCCGTGAGCTACTCGCGCCCTTTCACCACCGGCCGCCGTGAAAATCGGATTCTAGGCTCGTCAGAAACCCAAAAGTTTCACCCTTGTCGTTAATACTTGGTCGAACCGGAAAATGGGTTTTATCTTTTAAAATATTAAAAAATATTTAATTTTTTTAAATAAATATATATTAAAATTCCACATGTCATTTTGTTAGTGGTTATAGAGTTCTATGTCACTTTTCGTGACGAAAGTAGGTGAACCAATTAACGACAAAAAACATCATGTATGAAACTGAAAATTTTAAAACGTTTTGTATAAATATGAGAATTTGGTATAATTTATATATAAATTAGGTAATTAACCTTTAAACAATCATAATTACATGAATTTTTATTTGAAAATCATGAATTTGAAGATTTAGAATTAAATTTTAAAGATCTATAAAATCTAGTTTGATTGCAGTTTCAATTTTAAATTTTTTAATTTAATTATCGATATTTAATTTATTAATCAATTAATTTAAATTAAATTTATAAATATTAAATATAATAACGAAAAGACATACTTAATTTTTGAATACAAACAAAAACAAAAAGGATCTTAATTGCAAGACCTAACCTCCACCATTATTTGGCAATTTTAAATTAATATTTTTTTATTATTTAATTAGAAGAATGACCCATCTAAGATTATTTGGAAAAATGACCTCAAATCGTTCATGTAAGTTAAACTCGTATTTTACAGGACGCGAGTTCAAAACACGCTTTTTATAAAACGCAAGTTTCGTGTTGAACAAGTTGATAAAAAAAAATTACCGCATTTTTTAAATAGACTCGCTTTTTATAAGAAGCGAGTTTAAAACTCAGATGGAAATAGGGTCAATTTTTTTAAATAATCCTAGATAAGATTATTTTCTTAATTAATTAAATAAAAGGATATATTCATTTAAAATTGCCCTATTATTTGATAAAAAAAAAAAACCTCCTCCATTATTTTCTTTTATTTAATTTTATTGTTCGACTAATCCTCGGACATCCGTGAGTCAACTGTTGTACGCCATTTCCCTTCAAATTTCCTGCAAATCGAGCTCTTGGGGAAAAATTCCCTTTTTGAAGTGAAAATTTGCTAACGCGCAGATCAAAAGATTTATTTAAAATCTCTAACTTCTTGAGCCGATTCTCAGCTGATGATTAATCCAAAACGTTCCATTAATCCCATGTTTGATTCCTCGCCCACTGCTTCTACTTTCTTTCTCTCCAACATTTCCCCCTTAATAATCGAGTTGTGAATCGTTTCCGGTTTTGATCTTTATAAATAGGAGTTTGTTTTCTTTAATTCGTTTAATTAGAGAGGAAAAAAATGAGGGTGACGAAGTCTCGGGTATGGCAACCATGCAAGAAGAAGAGGTGCTTGATTAATTGCAAGCTTTAGGAGAATCAGAGAAAAAGTTGTGTTTTTCCCCCGAAAAAAGAAGAAATTTAAGAGAAATAAAAGAAAAAGAATACCAGAGAAAGAGATGGCGAATCGCACGAGTGCAGCGAGCAAGACACGTGTGGGGAAGTACGAACTAGGGAGGACGCTGGGAGAAGGATCATTCGCGAAGGTGAAGTTCGCGAGGAATCTTGAGACCGAAGAGAATGTGGCAATCAAAATTGTTGATAAAGAGAAGGTTATGAAGCATAAGATGATCGGTCAGGTACTTTTTTCTTTTGCAAAAGTGAATATTACTACCCTAATTGACTGTCGATTTGATTTGTGAACTTTTTCTTTATACGGAATCTTAATTTCATGTTGATCTGAATCCTCTTTTGTTAATATTTAACTGTTTGGTTGATTTCTTGTACAGAATCATATGATTTGACTTTGTGATTTCATTTTTTGACATATTTTCTTATGATTCAATTAAGAATTGTGAGAATAATATGATTTAGTGATCTGTTCATGATTTAGCAAACAAAAAATGGGTATGTCGAAAAATATGAGTCAAATCTAATTTGTCAATAAGAAATAATCTTAATAGTTTCTCATTGACTAACTTTGGTCCTGTATAGTTTTTTAGAATAAAAAAGATGATCCTGTGTTTTAAAATCTGCAATTTTTCTATATTTATGGGGGTTAGGAAATAGCTTGTAAAAGAAGGTACAGTTCAACTTATAAGTCAAAGAAAGATGGTTGGTATTTTTTTACAGTGTTTCAAGCTCCAGGTTTTCAAAATTATACATGTAAAAAAATATTTTTGAATTGTTACACTCCCCTTGATTTTTCTCCTTATTCGGTTTGACACTCGGATGGCAATCTTTTCTTCCCCCCTCTGAATCTCATTTCTGTTTTCCTTGCATGTGCTGCATCGTTTCTTTTTCTTTGTCGTTTGCAGATTAAACGTGAAATCTCAACAATGAAACTCATTAGACACCCGAATGTCATCCGTATGTATGAGGTTTGTTGCAAAGCTTTTCTCTGGGTATCTTAATCTAGTTGTTTAATTTATCTCTTGCATTTCTTCCTTGTATCTTGTATTTGCTCACTTTGAATCTTGACTGTTTGGAAGAAGAGGACTCTACTTGGCTTTGTAACTAATATAAGTATGGTATGTCTATACTTTTTGTTAACTTCTAGCAAAGTTCTTGGTGCAGGTGATGGCTAGCAAGACAAAGATATACATTGTCCTGGAATTCGTAACCGGTGGTGAACTTTTTGACAAAATTGTAAGATCATGAATGCATAGTCAACTAGGAATAAAACCTCAGTTGTTCAACAGCATTTGAATACCATAGTAATCTGGCATTGTGTCCCGCTTATCCTCTTGTGCCAGGCTAGCAAAGGGAGGCTTAAGGAAGATGAGGCTAGAAAGTACTTTCAACAGCTTATTAATGCTGTGGATTATTGCCATAGCAGAGGTGTTTACCATCGAGACCTGAAGGTGTGGGATATTTTTTGTGCTCATTGCCACATTGCCTAAAACAGTTAAATGTGTAAATTTATACGGCAGAGCTGTGTTTTATAATTTACAGCCAGAGAATTTGCTGCTGGATGCTAATGGAATTCTTAAAGTTTCAGACTTTGGTTTGAGTGCTTTACCTCAACAAGTCGGGGTGAGTGTGCTGCTTTATGTGTTATGATCCCTCTCTCTCAATGATAATATTCTCCCAAGATTTTATATTCATTGTGAAGTACTTTTATGGCTGCTTGCTCTTTTTTGAATTATACTGCAGTTTGTGAATTTGCATGTGTGTGATTTTCTGCTTGTTTGAGTGCTAGAAATTTGTGGTCAGCAAAAGATGACAGACCCCAAAAGTGCATTATAGTTGGTTTTTCCATTGCGTACCACATTGGTGGATGGCTATTTATCATGCATCTTTTTGTAATATACTGATAAGATTCAAAACTATCTTATCCTTTTCATATAGGATGATGGGTTACTTCACACAACGTGCGGAACACCAAATTATGTTGCCCCAGAGGTATATCTGCATTTTTTTGCAAACAAAGTTCTGTTTCTTTACACTCCACTAGCTTTTCTTTATTGTTTTTTGCTATCACTCTTTAGGTGATCAACAATAAAGGCTATAATGGAGCTCAGGCTGATCTTTGGTCATGTGGTGTGATACTCTTTGTCTTAATGGCTGGCTACTTGCCTTTTGAGGACCCCAATTTAATGGGTTTATACAAGAAGGTGTTTGTTCTCTCAATTTCTTTCAAATTTATTTTTATTTTACTTCAAAGTAAACAATTTTGCTAAACTACTGTCTTATAAAATCACCATTGACATTAAATTAATTGTAGAATCAAATGATGTGATATTCTGGAAATGATCATTTTCTCCCAGCAAATATTTATCTGGACCCTATATTCCTATTGTTAGCCAGTGTCCATCAACATTATTACTTTTAAAGAACAAAATGAATTTTTTTAAGAAATATTGAAAGTCTTGGTTATCTGTGGTAGTTGGCTTGGCAAACCTTCACTTCTCCATGGAGGTATTTCTAACTCTTTGCCAGGTAGGACAGTACCTGGGAAACATCAATAGTAAAAGTTCATGTGCATACAAATAAGCTCAGAAAAACAGATATCTGCCGTGTTTGTATCTATGCTCAACATGCTGTCATATTGTTGATCAACCATCTTGCACTTGATTAATGATTTTGTCGTGTGTGTTTAAAATGATTTCTCTTAAGGAGTTTATTTTGTGGCTGCAGATATTTAAGGCCGAATTCAGTTGTCCTCCATGGTTATCCTCAAGTGCAAAGAAATTAATCAAGAGAATTCTAGACCCTAATCCATTGACCGTAAGTTCTTGTCTCTTGCCCTTTGCCCATTCTTTCTTTCTCCTTTTTCCATTTTTTTGTTTTCTGGTGGTATTCCTTAATTCAATTTGCGCAAAGGTTGCTAGCCTTGATGTTCTCTTTAATTTTGTTTCTGGATGTGATTTTCACTCCTTGTTACATGTGATTGAACCAGAGGATAACTGTTGCTGAGATTATTGAGAATGAGTGGTTTAAGAAAGGATATATGCCACCTATGTTTGAGCAAGCTGATGTTAGTCTTGATGATGTAGATGCCATTTTCAATGAATTAGGGGTAAGAGTTGTGATTTTTCACATATCGGACATGTTTGTGGTGTTGATGCAATGAATGAGGGGTAAGAGTCTGTTTACATGATCTATGTTGTAGGATTCTCAAAACCTTGTAGTCGAACGGCGTGAAGAAGGGTCTGTTGTACCTGCTACTATGAATGCATTTGAACTTATCTCAACATCGCAGGGCCTCAACCTCAGTAGTCTGTTTGAGAAGCAAATGGTATGTTAGCCAGTTATTGTTACTTAGCATGTGATATATCAGATAACTATTTTGAAACAATGTATCGATAATTCACCTGTATAAATTGTTTTAACCGTTTTGAAGCATGTCATTGATAATTTACCTGTTACATCCCATCATTTAGTGGTCCTTTTTTTGCTGAAAATGAAATATTAGTGCTTGATGTAGCATAGTCGAATATTCACTGATACAATCATACAAAAAGACTGTAAACTCTAATAGACTATGCTTCATTCTATTGCTAGTCCTGGGATCTTATGTATTAACCAGTGAAATGCATATCCTTGTAAGTTAAAGTGGTTGCAATTTCCTCTGACTACAGGGACTTGTTAAACGGGAAACAAGATTTACATCAAAATGTCCCGCTAATGAGATAATCTCAAAAATAGAAGCAGCTGCGATGCCCATGGGTTTTGGTGTGAAGAAAAATAACCACAAGGTTTAGTCTCTTCGTAGCCTCTTCATTTTGACTGTTTTTTTATCTTCTCAAGAAATTTGATGGATCAATTTGGTGCTGATCTCCATGCTTGCTTATCATGATATTTTATCATTTATTAGCAACTTAATTTGGTAAAGATTGTATTGGTATCGAGTTCTTTCTAGTAGAACAGAAGTGTTGCATATCTCCATTGAGAACTTTAACTGTATAATCAGTGATCAAATGTTAATCAATTTATCATTTATGATGAATTCCCTTCTTTTACCCCCACCATCTCAGATGAAGCTTCTGGGAGAAAAAATCGGACGCAAGGGGCATTTGGCTGTTACAACAGAGGTACCCCTGTTTCAATCTTAATCTTTTGAGCATAATTTCAGTTTCACCTTATCAAAAGTTGTTTGAACATGGTTTACGATCTGATCTATCTTTCCGTTTCCAGATTTTTGAGGTGGCTCCTTCACTGTGCATGGTTGAACTTCGAAAGTCCGGAGGAGATACCCTGGAATTTCACACGGTATATAGTCCTATTGTCAGTGCTGCACTGTTAATACAGTGGACACGTTCATTTACTAATTTGTTGATAACCACGATCGGTTTATCATGTAAACCTTTTTATTTTATTTACTTGCCTTTATATTGCCTTGAATTAACACTCCGCGGTCTTGAATTTACAGTTCTATAATAATCTCTCTACTGGGCTAAAAGATATTGTTTGGAAAACGACAGACGTAGGAAAAGTGGAAGGAAAAGACGGTTAGTATATCGAACCATTTAGATTCAACACATATTTGCAGGACTGAAGGCTGAAGCTCGTAGACGTCAATTCCACTAGCTAAGTGACTGTCCTTGAATGATTGCAGGGTCCGCTGCTGGGCCTTCCCCACCCTGATGACCGGCGTTCTCAATCAGAAACCGGCTACTCCGAAGGAGTATTACATCAATGGACTTTGTAGTCTAAATAAAAGCACTGTATGCATGTATCAGCTCTATACATTTGAATCAATTGGGGATACCTTTATCAAGGCTTTGATGTTAGAATTTTAGTTTTTCATATTTAAAATAATATTTGGTTGTTGAGAAAATTTCATATTTGGGTGAGAAATGTGGGAAATTTTGGAAAATTGTTTGATTGTTGAAAAATTCAAGGCGGATTAGGTTGGAGTGGATTTGTATCCTAAAATTTGAGACAGGTGAAATAGTACAAGAGTCGAGGTCGGGTATATACTTTTGATTCTCGGGTCAGGTCGACTGAAAATTCGCCCCGTTATCATCTCTATGTCTAAATGATTGTGTATTTGTCAAAAGTATTTTTTGACAATAATATTAAACACTTAAATATCAAATCAAAAAATTTAAATGTACTTTTCAAAAGTATTTTTTCACAATGTTAAATTAACCGACTTTGTTTGTAGAGTATAATTTTTTTTAAAATGATTGAAAAAATAAAGACGTAAAAAAGTAGTGTGTTGGAATTTTCCCCATATCAATGCTTTATGAAAATTAAACTCGACACATATATAGGGATGGTGGTTAGCGGGGCAAATCTATAAAAATTTAATTTTAAGAGGGCGAAAATAAATTTTCAATTGGTAGTATATAGAAATTTTTTTAAAAAATTAATTATATAAAAATTTTAAACTTTTAGAGGGCGACCGACTCTTCCAATCTCCCTCTTCGTCCATATATCGATGAAAATTTAGCTAAATAAAATTTTGAACTTTTAAAAAAACATTAATCAAGTCTATGAACTTCTTTTACACTCACTTAAACCATTGAAGCAAAAAATTAAATTAGTTAAATTTTTTAACAAAAAAATAAATCAATTAAGTTTTTTTAACCATTTTTATCATTAAATCTTGATGAATTAAACCTAATTAAAGAACCTTCATTATTACAAAACCAATTAGTAGATCTCTAAATGTCGTTTATCTTTTATAAAGCAAAAAAATGTCTGAACAAGTGTGACGTGGCGAAGTAGTGAAAACTGAAAAGGCCGGAGCCGTTAAAATTCGCAGGCGGCTTCCTCCCACCACTATCCGTAAAATCCCCTCCTCCTCCTCCCTGTTTAGCCTTCTAAGCTCTAATTTCCAAAATTAAAGTTAAAATGGAGAACCAGAATCCGGTCCAAAATGGCAACATTCTTGACGGTAATTCACTAGCAGCCGTTAATGGTGATGGATCGGCTCTGATCTTCCTTGGAACCGGATGCTCCAGTGCCGTCCCAAATGTTAGGTGCTTGATTCAGCCCTCTGATCCTCCCTGCCCCGTCTGCTCTCAATCCCTCTCCATCCCTCCCGATCGCAACCCTAATTACAGGTCTCCTCCTTTTCCTCTTTTTAATTTAATTGTCCATATACAATTTCTTCAATGTAGCAGATCTGAACTTTTACGTGCATTTGTTGTTCACCAAAATAAAATTAGTAGCGCAATTAGTTGGATAAAAAGGCATTCCATAGTAAATTAATTTCTATTTTTGAATAAATCTTTATGTAAAAAATTAGATATTGTTGAAATGGCAATTTAAAAATATATTTGACAATCATGTTAGTTTTTGTAAAGTTCAAGTGATACTCCACATCTGTGCTTTCTATATGCCATGATTTGTGGTTATAGTTTCTTAAAAGATTTAGGGTTTTCTAACTTTGATTTTGAAGCTTTTTTTTTCAGGTGTAATACATCTTTGCTTATAGATTATTGTTCCGTCAACGGTGTACACAACTATATTATCATTGATGTTGGCAAGACATTTAGGGAGCAAGTTCTTCGATGGTTTACTTTCCATAAGATTCCTCGTATAGATTCTGTGAGTTTAAATCTTAGCATAGTATATGCCATTTATATTTGGCATATGGACTAGTGAAATTCTAAAGTAGTACCAATTTTATTTATTTATTTTTGTGAACTGCAGATTATTTTGACTCATGAACATGCGGATGCAATTCTTGGTTTGGATGATATACGTGCCGTGCAACCATATAGTCCTACTAATAATATTGATCCCACTGCCATATACCTAACTCAATATGCAATGGATAGGTAATTGCTTTAATATGTAGCCGTGCAACCACATAGTCCTACTAATAACACTTTTTTAGCCCTAGTTATGAAGATACATTATCAATACATATTAGTTCATATATTTTATAATGTGAAAGAGATAATTGCTTTAATATGTAGCCGAGTCAAAAGTTTTGTTTCAAGAAATTAGAATTGGAGCTTATTGCCCAAACAAGCTGTCAATGGTAGAAAGGATGTGTAATGTTTTATGCTGTCCTATACCTGGCAAACTTTGGCTGATGTTTTCCTTTTATGTCTCCAAACAGTGTTGCCACAAAATTTCCATACTTGGTTCAGAAGAAACTTAGAGAAGGCCAAGAAGTAAGGCGGGTGGCACAACTTGACTGGAAGATAATTGAGGAGCACTATGAAAAACCATTTGTTGCATCAGGACTAAAATTCTTTCCATTGCCTGTCAGTCTCCTGTCTCTTAAGATAATATAACATCTCTGCCCTCTCTAATTCATTCTAAGTGTTTGATTATACTTTTTTTTATTTAGGTGATGCATGGAGAAGATTATCTATGTTTAGGTTATCTTTTTGGCGAAAAGTGTAAAGTGGCTTATATATCTGATGTCTCACGTTTTCCTTCAAACACAGAGTATGGTATGTGTTGCATATGCATTTGCTCCTTTTCTTGGGAGCACACATGCTTTTACACCTTTAAACATTTCTATTTTACTGGTGATGTTAAATGTGGAGATGAGACTTGTACCCGCTACTTTGTCATCTTTAGGAGCTTGTAAATGTTAGCATTGTAGGAATATATGTATGTTGGATTTTCGTCGTGTTAACAATCTCAGGAAATAAATAGATTGATGTAAAGCTAGCATTACACATCAGTACATCCTTCAGTCTTTTATTATTATTATTATTATTATTATTATTATTATTATTATTATTATTATTATTATTATTATTATTATACAAATGATAGGTTGTAATCTTAGTGAGACCACCGTCCAACAAGAGTCACAAACAGGAAACATTTTTCGTGCTTGACCTAAAATGAAGATAAGATGCTTAGAGATCATCCTTCTACCGAGTGTTCTGGTCTTCTTTATGTTGAGAGGGACTTGGTGAAAGGAAAGCACATGTTCTCTCTTCTAAGTTTTTGGTGTCCTAACTCGTTTGACGTTTTCTATTTATCTGAATGGTTTGCTTTTGAATTGATTTTTCATGGTAAATAAAGTTTGGCATAAATTGTATTTGTTCAGTTATTTCCAAAAATGGCGCTGGGCAATTGGATATTTTGATATTGGATTGTTTATACAAGGTAGGTTACTCTCCTGGTTCTTTCATTTTGATATTGTTGACTACCTGCTGTCATTTTGTGTTGGTGATCAAGCATAACTTAAGAAATCTTTGGCAGAATTTGATCTATGCTGATTCTTTCATAACCTATATCTGTCTATATCTCTGTGTCGCAGTGCATCTTACGTTCTTTCATATTAGTTTGGTACCATAGATGATTGTTCAAATATAGTTGACATGTCAAGTAATGTGAGATTCACTTCTGGGTTACCAATGGTGGCCTGTTGATTTGTAAGAATTTGGAAAGAGGGCATGTTGAAAGGGTAATTTATTGGTAACAACTGGTATATAGTAAAAACTTTATTATAGAGCTATAATGTATATAAAAAACAATCACATGGTTTGATGTAACAAAATTTTGAGAATTAACTATATATTTTACCTTAACCTAACCCTTGAAGAAATTATGGTTCTCGTGTTTTTCTCCCTAATCAAGAGGATAATTGAGATCCTTATATCCAATATATTCTAGTGCATTTGAAGTTTGAATTTCTCTGCCCAGTCTGATCATGGCCTAGTCATGGATTTCTTTCTAAATTCATTTGAAGAACTTGTCTAGTGCAATTGCAAATTAATCTTTCACAATTAATTATTGTATATTTAACCATCTATGATTGTCCTTTCAATGGTATCTTGCTAGCTACGTATATTCTTTTCTGAGCTAATGTTTTCTGTTCTCTGCACACCAGACAGGATCTTTTAATGTTCACTTATGCTTACCTCAGGTTTGTTCAACATTTTCCATTAATTCCTCTTCATTTTAGTTTCTGATGGTCACAGTTGCTCATATTCTATCAACTTATTTTTGTAGACTCTTGAGGCTCTAAAGAGGATATGTCCAAAACGAGCTCTATTAATCGGAATGACACATGAGTTTGATCACCACAAGGACAATGAGTTTCTGAGGGAATGGTCTGAGAGGTACCTTTTTTTCCCAATTGCTTTATAGATTTTCCGGTATAGTTTATGCGAATTTCTCTGAAAAATAAGTACAAAAAAGAACTAGGAAAAAACTGATATAAGATATTCTGTAGGGAAGGAATCCATGTGCAACTCGCACATGATGGTCTGAGGGTTCCCATTGACCTATAATTAGGAAGGGCATGTCCTCGGAAAGTCGTCTTAATGCCAGATGAGAATATCCTACTCACTCTTAATCTATTAATTCTTCCCCTTTTTTTTTTCTTTTTTGAGTATCGGATTTCTTTGAATTGTGTTAGGCATGCGAAATACAGTATGAAGCTTTTCCTGTGTGATTGATAGTAAACTTGATAACTACGTTTAAGCTGTTTGCTTGAACTTTGTTTGCATCTTCAAGTCCTACATAAGAAAACAGAAAACTTTTCTTTTTTATGCCATTTTAAGATGGTGGATCCTAGAGGTGAGCGTTCGATCGAGTCGAGTCGAGTCAAAAAATTTCGAGTTATTCGAGTTGACGAGTCATATTTTACAACTCAAACTTTATTTGAAATTTTTTCGATTCGAGTCGAGTTTAAGAATTTCGAGTCGAGTCGAGTCGAGTTTTCGAGTTCCTATAAAAATTTAACTGTAATTATTTATCATGTTATAGTAGGGTTTGATTCCAATTTAAACTCATTTCTCTAATCATATAAGATATGCACATATATATTTTTTCACATGTGACAATATTTCTTCATATTTTTATAAATCAGTATGTATATATCATAAAAATAGAGGGACTCGTCTCGAACTTAAAAATAAATCCACTAATTACTAAAAATTTCGAGTTATTCGAATTTCCATTTTACAACACAAACTTTATTTGAAATTTTTTCGAGTTATTCGAGTTTATGAAATTTCGAGTCGAGTCAAGACGAGTTGAGTATTTTTGTCTCGAGTCGAGTCGAGTTATTCAGTTTTTTCGAGTCGAGTTTTGCTCACCCTAGTGGATCCGTTACTTGTAAAATATTCTTGGGTTTCCCACCCCCTTTGCCGGGGAAAAGGACAATCATATTGTGGTTCAAAATGAGCATAATCTATGCTACTCAGACTAGAGCAGGAAGAAGTCAGGATTGAATTACGAGGGGCTAATTGATTAACTTTGAATTTAATAGGGTTTAAAAAGTAATTAAAGCATAAAAATTAAAGAAGTTAATGTTTACTTTCACTAATTTTTTAAATCCTAAATTATAATTTAGGTTTTAACCTATAAATCTTAAATTATAACCTTAAACCTTAAATTGAAACAACTATCATTAAATTCTAACCTCCTACACCTAAAACCCTAAGCCTTATACCCTAAATTAACTCCGTGTACCCTAAAATTAAGGCGCTTGTGGAAATTTTCAGTTTTCACCGCCTGCGTATAGGATATTAATCCTTTTTTAAAACTGAAAGGTTTTTAAAAATAATTAAACAAGAAAAATGAGGGTCAAGTTTTAATTTTAACCGACGGGTCTTAAAATAGAAAAGTAGAAAAGTATGGGAGGAATAAGGGTTTAATTGTAATGATTTCAAAACTACCAGTTACGTGTATGTTTAATCCGTTTTAAGTTTTTCCACGTAGTTGGAGTATCTTGTTTCCATATTGATGACCTGATAATATTATTATTATTATATGTTAAAATAATTATATTAAGATTTTCATATATTATAAATAATTAAAATTGAATTCTAATAAAAATATTTTTATTATTTAATTTGAATTCGAGTTAAGTCGAGTCGATCTTAAATTAAAAAAAAAATCTTATTTCAGGCCTGCCTGACATGACTCTTGTGGATCATGCATATCAGGTCAGATGGGCTACCTACCCATTTACAGATCTATTTACAAGTTACAACTATAAAAGTATAAAACAATATGATTAAAGTTAAGGGTAATTATACCATGCACCAGCTGTGTAAACATTTTGTTTCCTTTAATTTTAGGGGTTAAGGATTTTAGTTTGTGGTTCATATTTTAGGGGTTTAGATTTGTGCTTAGAATTTAAGGACTATGATTTGAATTTAGAGTTTAGAGTTAGAATTTAGGGGTTGTATAGGTAAAAACTTAAATCCTTAACATATTACTTTAAACCCTAACATCTAAACCCTAAAATGTAACCTTAAACCATAAATTTTAATTACATGCCCTAAATTCTAAACCCTTAAACTTAAAACCTTAAAATGAATCTTCAGCCCGCGCTTGTGGTGCATCGTATATTTTCCTTAAAAGTTAAAGCTTGAACTTGGTTTTGGGATATTGTAAAAAGTTATGAATCAATGAACGTTTTAACCCAGCTTTGGTTCAGTGCGGGCTGGGTTTCCTGAAAAGCAAATAAAAACAAAACCTTATGGTAGGTGAGATTTCTATAATTCTTGTCTATGTCCTCACATCTCTACCATTAATTTGCATGACCCACATGTTATGTACATAACTCCATTTCATTTTTCCATGATTGGATCTTAAAGCTGAACAAACCATACATTAATGTCCGAGACATTTGAACCGAGAAGACAGATTTAGAAACCAAAGGTTTCAAAGATTAAGGGACCCATAGGTGGAAGATTATTGGCCATTTTCAGTCGAACGCCAAACACTCAACTTTTTCTAGGGATAGTCACGGGTCGGGTTTTTGTCCGCTCGAAGTCTCGACCCAAAAATAATTACCCTAAACTTAGACCCGACTCAACCTAAAAATAAATACCTTAAACTTTACCTCGACTTATAGAAAAAAAATCAATTTTAGGGGCCTAATTATAAAAAAATAATTTTAGTGGACTTAGTTGTTAAAAACAATAATTTTAAAGACTAAATTATAAATAAAAATTTAATTTTAAAGGCCTAATTATAAAAGATATAAAGAGAGGGAATTATTACAAGTATCCCTAAAAAGTTTAGGAGAAAATTGCACTACTAGTTCCGGATCGGATCGAATATTTTTCGCCCTAAACCCGAACCCGATTTCATCCTTAACAAAATTCCACCAGAACCCGATTTTTTTATTAAAAAATCTGACCCGATCAAATCGTGTCGAGTAAAATGCTCATCCCTAACCTTTTCATTTATTAATTTGCTTTAAACAAGTCCAACTCAGTATTCCCTCCACCACATTCTATGGAGTTTCCATGCCAAAATCAAGTTTTAAATAAGAGCTGTTGGCACATGCAAGTCCGGATAGTTCTAAAACTTCATCAATTAATTGTGCAAGTTTGGAGGGTGAGTATGCAGCGGCCTTAAAAAACAACATCACCGAAATGTTATAGTATAAGTAACAACATAGGTTGCAATTAAAATATTAGAAAATGCATAATTAAAATATTATCTACAAAATCAAAATGTTATATTTTTTAATAATATTTTTAGAGTATAACATTTTGGTTGCAACCTAAATGTTATCTCACGACGCAACGAAAAATGTTATCTCATGCACAATAGACAATGTTATACCATTTAATAATATTTGGATTATATCGTTTTTTAACAGTTTTTATTTTTTAACCCTGCGGTTTTGTATTTTTCCCAATAGTTTTCATGATGAATTGAATGGAATTAGGTGGGAATAGGGACAAATGTCTTTTTGGATATGCCATGAGGGAATTTTGGACTGTCTGCCAAAATTTAATTACAGGTTTGACCATCTTTTTCAGCCATTTCTAAAAGAAATCAACCATCTGTTCAAAGATTATTATTATTATTATTATTATTATTATTATTATTATTATTATTATTATTATTATTATTATTAATTCAATCCTTCCACAGACAGTTCCGGTTGATCGATGCACTTTCCGGTCTTCCAATAGAACTTTTAAGATGAATTTGTTTGAATATAAACCATAAAATAATAGAAAAAAAAAATCTGTTAATAAATGCAATAACAAAGTTTATTGTTACAAATTTGGAACTTACCAAAAAGTATAGATATAAAGTCACACAGAATCTGCAATAATAACATAAAGAAATTTCAATTTTTTTTGGCTAAAACAATAAAACTAAGGGCCGTTCGACTGAGTTGGTAAAACCCTGGTTTGTATTGAGAAGCAGCGTTTGGAAAGAAGCTCAAATTTCGAGCTTTTCCAAAAAACAACGTTTGAGACCAAAATCGATACAAAAATTTAGTGACGAAGGATAAAAATTGAATGTTCGGCAGAGCTTCTTTAAAAATTGAGTAGAGAAACAATTCTGAATGAAGCCTAATAAAAAAAATTAAGTCGAGTTTGTGTTGATTAAGGGTGAACATTTGATTTAATTGAGTTGAGTCATAAAAAATTTAAGTTAGTTTAAGTTATTTTACTTCTTAAACTTTATTTGAATTTTTTTTAGTCGAGTCAAGTCGTGTCGAGTTTCTGTTCTAATTTAATTGTAAACAATTATCATGTTATGGTATTTTTTTGTTCAAATTTAAACAATTTTTTATAACCATATATGATATACATAGATATATTTATTCATATGTATTTTTAGCTTCATATTTTTCATATGTGATATTCATATATCGGGCAGAGTTGAGAGACTCCACTCGAACTTAAAAATTGATCCACTAATTAATAAAAAAATTGACTTATTCGAATTTCTATTTTATAACTCGAACTTTATTTGAAATTTTTTCGTGTCAAGTTGAGTTTATGAAATTACGACTCGAATCACGTCGACTCGATTTTTTTTACGTCGAGTCAAGTCGAAAATTTTAATTTGTTTGGGTCTAAAAAAGACGGCCTAATCTAAGGCTAGAAAACGACACAGCCGAAATGTTAAAAAATAAGAAACCTAAAGTGTTACCACACAACCTAAAATGTTATACTTTCCGATAATATTTTAGGTTGGTAATTTTATAACTGTCCAGGCCCGGATCGTCATGTCGTGCGGCACTTGAAAGGGAACACATCCCAGACAAGTCAGCCTTACTCGAGTCCAATTTCAAGGACATTACTCGGAAGCGTCGTCTCATGATCCATCAGGCTACACGCTTATCCAATATCGTATCCCGCAGGGCCTAGCGAATGCTAGGAGCCAACCCCTGGGTTCCGTGTCGAGCGCGATATAGGGCCCTTTGGCCCCTAAATCGTCCCTAGGGCATCACCCTAGAGAGACATTGTGCCTTCCTCTTGGCCCCAATGCCCATACACTTAGGTCTCATTCGAGCTTAGGATAAGGTCACTTACACCAAGGCCGCTCAGCTGTTAGCACATCCGCTCGACTGCTAAAAAACGACACAACCGAAATGTTAAAAAATAAGAAACCTAAAGTGTTACCACACAACCTAAAATGTTATATTTTCTGATAATATTTTAAGTTAGTAATTTTATAACAAATTTCAAAACTTAATTTATAATTTTATGACAACTTTCGAAACTTGTTATAACTGTAATAGTGCCCTCCAAATATTGGTGTACTCCGCTGATATCCTATGCTAATATAATCTGCCGTACGAAAAAATTTAAGTCGTGTGAAACTCTATAAATAGGAAACTACTATACTAAGAGTAGTATATGCGTCAATAAAAATAACTACGCCCGTGGATAGTGAGAAATTATATCATGAGTCATTTCTGCTACATTATTTATGTGATTAATCGATAAAAATTATTTATTTTATTATTTTTTATCATTTTATCTTTTTACCGAGTAATTTTTACTTATATTTGCTATGGCTTTGCTTGGTAAATAGAGGTTTGGGCAAAAATTAGAGGTTTGAGGTATAATTAGAGGTTTGACCAGTCAAATCTGCTAACATTGTTGTTTGGTGAACAACGGATTGAAAGAGCGGATTGGGGTGAAACCACTAATTTTGAAAAAGCTTTTATTTTGAGATTAGAGGTTTGATATTAGAGTTGTAAAGACTCTTTTACCCTTACCAGTTACCAAAAATCTCAAAATAACCTAAATTAAATATTTTCTCACCCTATTTATAAGCTAATCTTATTTATTTTTTTCTTTTTTTATTATCACATATTTATATTTGTATTTAAATTTATTAATTAATTAAATTATATTATATTAAAATAATTATATAAATCATAAATTAATATATAAATCATTTGAATATGTTTAGAAAAGTTATATTAAAAATAATTTTATATATCTAACTAATATTAATTAGATACAAAATATTGATAACTAATAAACTATTCAAACAAGTATTGAATATAATCATGTCCTTATATGTCATTTTGCTTGTTTAAATAATCTAACAGCTATCAACTATTAGTTAATTTTACCAAACACTTTTATATAATCAGCTAATACAATCCGCTAGTAAAATCAGCTAATGCAATCAACTATTAGCTATCAGCCAATGTAATCCGCTATTTGCTATCAGCTATCTGCTATTTGTCAAACAGGGCCTATAAATCAAATTTAAAAACAATTTTTACCAAGTGAAGATTCACTTAGTAAAAAAGATGACATGAAAAAAATAATAAAATGAATAATTTTTATTAGTTGATCTCATGAATAACGTAACGAGAATGACCCATAATATAATTTCTCAGTGAATAATACACAATAATAATGTAATGAATAATTTGCACCTGTTTTTAGTTCTTTCTAGAAATAGGCAATTCTTCGGGGTAATATTGTGTTCAAAGCAATGGCTGGAAACTTTAGAGGCTAGTCTAAAATAAGATATGGTGCGATGTGGTTATTGGACGGTACAAACTCAAAATATTATAAGATATAGAACACAGAACTGAAATTGTTATATTTTCTGATAATATTTTAGATTGGTGGTTAAGTATCAAATTTAGCTCGAGCATCGAACTTATCGCTTTTGATAACATTTTAAGTTTTTGTACGTATCAAAATTTGTCTCTAAGCATCGATACTGTCGCGAGACACCAACCTAAAATATTATCAAAAAGTGTAATATTTTCGGTTCGTATTTTATAACATTTTCGGTTTGTGTCGTACCGCGACTATACCGCACCGTATACCTACCCTTTAGCTTTAGAATAACACCGACCATAGTCCAACAGTTTGACCCACCCTGATACCGTCACGTCAGATGGACTCCAATGAGATGGCCACGTGGCCAGATCAGGAGTGGGGAACATATAGAAGGCTGTAATTTGGAATGGAGAAGATAGGACTATATGTTTGAACAATAATAGTCAGAGACATAGACAAAGTTCCACTGTTGGAGAAAAGAAGAAAACTGGAAATTTAATTTCTATTTTTGAACATCTTCTTTGAGCTTTTCTATGTTAATGGGGGAGTCTTGAATCTTGATGTTTTGGTTTATGAACTGTTAATTTGTTTATATACATGGGGCATGAGCTTATTAGAATGACTGACTACAAAGGGAAGTTTGTAAATTTAATTTCTTTTCTCCATTTGAAATTCTAGTGTAAATCAAGGTTTGCTACTTTCTCTCATTTCTTCATTATTACTGGCAGTTAAATATCTGTAAAAAGTTAATCCGGGGTAAAAATATACTACTTCTGAAGCTCCCATGGCCTGCAACTTGGATATAGTTATTAGTTAGCATTTCTTTTGAACCTGGTTTAGGGTTTCATCTAAATCTGTAGGCTGCCTTGCATATAATATTCAATTGGATTGCAGTTCCCAGTTTAAATGTTGCACCGGTTAAAGTATCCGATGGGGCGATGTTGGATTCCGGCTTAAATGGTCAAGTTTGTAGCCAAACAATGGAGCCATTGCCGAGGGAAAATATCGATGCAGGTCATGCTAAATTGCTGCAATTCTCGAAGACTGATAACGGTAACTCGAGTGCAATTCATCCGGTGAGGTCTTTCGAAGATGAAAATCTTGATTATGATAGCAATGCTAGTTCATCAAGCTTTGAGTTTCATAAAGGGGACAGAGTGGTACACAGTTCCATGACAAGGTTGTACTCGAGACCTATGTCGTCGAAGTGGAATGATGCAGAGAAATGGTTAATGAATGGACAAAACATGCAAGCCTCTTATGCTAAAAAGTCGAAACATACGGCAAGGTTCCGATACGATTCAATACTCTACGAACTATACGCTCGTAAAGCAGAGATGCGAAGAATCGAGGTATGGAAAATCCCATTTTTCATCATATTATTAACATTTAAACATGATTCGATCGAAATAAGCTCTGAATTATGGTTGCTTTTAGGTTGAGTTCATGCTTTAAATGGGAATGTATTTGACACAAAATGACCATATATGTATGCTGAGCAATAAGCACTGGGAACAATTATGTCCAACTTTTTTTCAGGCAAAAGTAGAGCAAATGAGAGCACAAGCTGAAGCAAAGATGGTAAAGAAGATTGCTATGGCTAAGCAAAGATCAGAAGAGAAACGAGCAGCGGCCGAATCTAGAAAACACCGAGAAGCGGAAAGAACTTATGCGCAAGCGGAGTACATTCGCCGAACCGGAAGAATGCCATCATCCCGTTACATTTGCTGCGGATGGTTGTCATAATATGGTAATCTGTTAAAGATTTTAGCGTCTCATCCCGCTAGACCAACATATTATTGGTATCTCATCTAATTTTTAATTAAAAAATCAACCCCAAACTGTCGGGGTTGTTTAAGGGCTACCTAACAATCACATGCCCCACCATATCAGCAACTTGCAAATTGATGAAGTCTTAAATGAAGGCAAGTTTGATTGCAAATTGGGTTCAAACATGATTCCACTTGCATATACCTAAGAGTTTGAATTTGTGGTTCAAATCTAATATTTATTAGGTTTAAAAATTATAATGTTATTAAGAGATTCAAATCGAAAACAAAAGCGAATAACTGATAATAAATTATATTAACTGATAACTGATAGTTAATTAAATTAATTGATTGTATAAAAAATAAATTATTTAAATTATATATGAGAATATGTGTGACTTCAAAAGCATACTAAATTATTTAAATTTAGTTTATTTGGAGAATCTCATTGTAATTGTATGGGAAAAAACTTTTTACAATCTTTATATCTAATATCTTAAACCCAAAACGATGCTCTTTATGATTTTTTCAGTTTTAGAAGATTCATTTCAATTCATTGTAACAATCTTTATTTATCAAACAATTAAATTAGTAAATTTAGGGTAGTTTGTTTATGTTCATTTATTTATTAAACGAACGAATATGAATAAATTTTTTTGTTTGTTTAATTAAATGAACGAGCACGAAATAAGAAGGGAAAAAATTAAATAATAATCAATGTTCGTTTGTGTTCTTTTATCATGAACGAATACGAACAAATTATATTCCTTTAACGAACGAACACGAACAAATAATTATTTTTGTTTAATTGTTCACGTTTATTCATTTATTTAATAAAAATTAAACGAGCAGATGTAAATATATTTTTATTCGAATTCGTTGGGTTGGTTTGGAGGCATAAGACGGAAATGAAGAGTATTGTCCCAAAGTGGTTGCCTACTTGCCTTGATGCAAAGTGTCATAATTTGCCTACTCAATAACTTCTACACGTGTTTGCTACGAATTTTAAATGGTTGGGTGGGAATTGAAGCACCACACAAATAGAAGTATAGAACCAAGGGTCCAAATGCAGCCAAAAGTGTACCCCACCTATATGGAATTTTGGTTTCACATTGACATTGTATACTCCAAGTGGTCTTACTTCAAATAAAAGGGAAAGGAAGGTTTGATAATTTTTTGGGCACGTTTCAATGTTTCAATCATGGATGGTCATGGAAGAAGCAAAAGAGTGTCACCCTTCCAGCATTTCATTAGGGATGACAACGGGACGGATCGGAGTGAATTTTTGGTCAACCCAATTCCGACATGAAAAATAATTATCTACACTCGACTCGAATTATTTTAATATTTTACCCGTCTCGTACTCACCCCGAGTTTTATAGTGAAAATTCGCCCCAATCCACCCCGCCCCGAAAGGCCGAAACTCACATTTTCTCATCAATGCTCCAGTTTTCTTATCAACCAAACAACATGACTGGAAAATATATGAAATAACAAAACTCAAATCTAAACAAAACCATATTGCACATACAAATTTAAACTGAAAAACGATGAAATAAAAAAATAAAAATAAAAATAAAACAATAAAAGTTTCAAATTAAAAAAAACACAGCAGATTGAACATGCAAAGAAAATTTCATAAAAAAATTTAAAAAATTAAAATAAGGAGAATAACAAAATCCAAACAAAAATATATTGAACATGATAATCTAAAATGAAAAAAAATAAAAGTGTAACCAAAACATGTAAAAAACGAAAATGATTTTAAACAAAAACATGTAACAAAAATGAAAAAAAAATGTATATAAAAAAATTGCAGATGTTGGATGAAAAACGAAACTGGAGAAACAAATTAAAGGGAAAAAATGAAAAAAGTTAAATAAAATTAGAATACATCTAATTATTAAAAGAAAATAAGAAGAAATTGAAAGGATATTATGATGCTGAAGAAAAAGATATGGAAAAAGAAGGAAAAGAAATGAAAGGCAGAAAGGGTGAGAAATGGGTAGCGATTAGGGCCGTAAACGAACCGAACGTTCAGCGAACCGTTTGTGAACTGTTCGGCGGGAAGTTCGTTTATGTTCGTTTATTTATTAAACGAACGAATATGAACAAGATTTTTTGTTCGTCTAATTAAATGAACGAACACGAACAAAAGGCTTGTTCGTTCATTTATGTTCGTGAACGTTCGGTAATTCGTTCATTTATGTTCATTTATGTTCGTTCGTTTATGTTCATTTATGTTCGTTCGTTTATGTTCATTTATGTTCGTTCAATTATGTTCGTGTAAATTTATTTACATATGTCTAGGGGTGCTCATTATTCGGTTAAACTGAACTTACCGACCGAACCAAAACAAAATTGGTTAATCTATTAGATAATTTTAGGTTTCGACTAATAATTAAGAGTTTTTTCAAATTTTAATTATCGATTAATTCGGTTTAAAAATCGATTAATTAACTGAATTAATCGAACTAACCAAAAATATTAAATATTTAACAAATTATATATGTTTGTTCATGTTCGTTTGTGTTCTTTAGTGTTCGTTTATGTTCATTTACCATTTAAACGAACGAACATGAACGAACACGAACAAGCTACATTCCTTAATGAACGAACACGAACAAAAAATTTTGTGTTCGTTTATGTTCGTGTTCGTTCATTTGTTCGGTTAAAGTTAAACGAACGAACATAAACACACCCTCGTTCGTGTTCGTTCGGTTCGTTTACAACCCTAGTAGCGACCGAAGAGAAGTAGGAGGGGGAAATGAAAACCTAATATAATGGTAATTTCGTAATAGTTTAAAGAATACTAATAATTTTTAATTATATAGTGCATTCAATCTAACTTTATTGTTTATTTTAATTTTTTTATTACAAAATGATGAAGATAAATCATTTTACACAGAAAATATTATTCAAAGTTGTGTATTTCTATCATCTTTAATTTTTTTAATTTTAAAATACCAAAACACTGTTCAAAGTCGATGAGTATTTTTATCATCTTCACTTTCACAGTAACAAATACAATATTTGTAAAAATAACCTAGCTTGTGTCATATCCGTTGAAAAAAATTAAGTGCAATATTTGTGTAATTTAGCCTTAAAATTTGGATGAAGAATTATGGGAACATATTTAATATATCATTTTTATATTTTATATTATTAAAATTATATATATTTATAATTATAATAATATTCATATTGTATATTTTTATCCTATTTATTTAATTTTATTTTTTAAACTTATAAAATTCTAATAATTTAAAATTTATTAAAAACAAATATTTATAAATATCACTCCTTCAAAATCATAAGATTCTTGTTCAAACACACCCCAAAAGTTTTCGGTTCCACCTCTCCCTCTTCACTCAGTGCACGAAAGTCATTAAAATTAACATCAATGTCGGCACCGCATAGATCTAGCCACGTCTTCAACATTGTCCACGCGTCACTTGTTAAGTTTCATACAGAGACGACAACTGTTGGAGATAGAAAATTTATTAGATGAATCTGGTTCACTACGTTATTTATGATTCATCCAATAATATATCATAAAAAATGACATAAAAAATATTATTGTATAAAAAAATAGATGATGTGGTGAGTCGGATACATCTAATAATTTTTCGGGCACAGAGAGAGTGATATGGCACGTGTAAGTATGGTGGGGAGAGTGGGTTTCGTGTGAAGTTGGGCTTATTAATTTCATTTCGGATAAAATGTTTGATTTCATTCTACAAACATGTCGGGAAGTGGGGACCAAAATTTCAAAGTGACGTGGGACTTTCTGTGCCACAGATTTCTCTTTGATTGATTGATTGATTTTCTTCACTTTATTTATGATGAGAAAGGACGCAACACGACTTTATATAACAGTAATAGATTTCATTTCCAAAAAAAAAAAAACAGTAGTAATAGATTTCTATACTATTTTGTTTAAATTAATCAAAAATTAAATATTAATAGTAATTATAAAAATAAGATTTTTTAATTTAAATATTTTATATAATTAAATTGTATAAAAAATATATTTTAAAACTACTTGATTAAAGATTTATAAAATATATTCTTTCTTATTTTATCAATAATAATTTTTAATAATATTGAGTTAAAATTAAACAAATTTGACAAGAAATCGATAAAGATCAAATTTAATAAGCCAAAAAGAGTATTAATTAACTTAAAAAATTACTTTTAATCAGTTAACTTTTAAAAGATAAAAATATTATTAAATTTTTTATTTGATTATATAATAATCATTACTCTTATATTATTAATTATTTTAAAAGTATTGACGTGACATATTAAATCAGTAGATAATGTTCAGCGTCTCTTAATATATTAACATTATTACTTAAAAATATTGTAAAAAATATAAAGTAAAAGTGATTACAAGTAGTATCTGTTTCGAATATACTCTCAACTATTTGATAATGCATGTTCAATCACCCTACTACAGTTGTTGGTGCTCGAACTCGTGACCTCTAAAAACAACAATTATTCTCTTAACCACGGAATTAAGTTATTTCGTGCATCAATTCATAATTTTTAAAGATTCACCAGATTATATTTGATTAAATAAAAAACACTGCTATTCCGAATAAATTTATTTATAAATCAGTCATTAAACTGCATGAATCAATCAATGTCAAATTATATATTTATTCTTGATAAAAAAAATTATTTCTTTATTTTGTTATAAATACTCTTCTCTTTCCTTTTTAATTTTTTCCAACAGTTTACTTCATAACCATTTTAACGGCTACTACTTCTAGACTCTACATCTCCTTCACCTCTTGAGTTCAGAAAACACAAGCTTAATCCAGGAAAGAAGGTGTTTGTAAAGGTTATAGGCGAAAACCCAGATGGAATTCAGCTCCTTTTTGACGTCCTTAGGGACATCTTTTGTAATATTCATAGTTCTGATGCTGCTGTTTGCTTGGCTTTCCACAAAGCCAGGGAACGCGGTGGTGTACTACCCCAATCGGATCTTGAAAGGTTTGGAACCATGTGAAGGCGGTTCAAGGACACGAAACCCTTTCGCTTGGATAAGGGAAGCCTTCTCTTCCACCGAACAAGATGTTATCAACATGTCCGGGGTTGACACTGCCGTCTACTTCGTCTTCTTGAGCACAGGTCCTTTTTCCTCTTTTCTCCTTTCAGATTTTTGAATCTTATGTTCTGATCTTGCTGTTGTTGCTGTTGTTGTTGTTGTCTTCTTCAGCTTGAGATCTGTTTCTCTTATGATGTTTAGTTCAGTAGCTTTTTTCTGGGGTTTTTATGTTGATTGATTGCTTGGCTTTGAAGATTAGTTCTATTTCCTGGTTTTGATTTTGGTTTTGAATCAGGGTTAGATTTTGTGCTGTGTTGAGGGATCTTCATACTTAAAAGTGTTTTGGGTACAATCGATATTACGTATTTGTAACGTAGATTATTCGTTTCTCTCATCCGTGGAGATAGGCAAGGAGTAAAATTTTGAGGGTAAAAGCAGAGAATTCTGAATTTTGTGCTTTTGAAATTGTTTCAGTATTGGGAATATTGGTATTGTCTGGCATTGTGCTGCTTCCAGTTCTTTTACCGGTTGCTTCAACTGATGATGGTTTAAGGAAAAACGGGAATACTACAACAAGCAAAGGGACTTTCAATGACCTTGACAAGTTGTCAATGGCCAATATCGAAGTAAGCTATAACTCGAAAGTCGAAATAACTCTGCTTCGATTTCTCATTTCATTCACATTCCTAAAAACAAAGATTTCCATTTACTGATAAGCTTCATTTTGATGTGTGCAGGAAAAGAGTCCAAAGTTGTGGGCATTTTTGATAGCTGTGTACTGGGTCTCTGTTGTTACCTATGTCCTCTCATGGAAGGCTTATAAACATGTTTCTGCACTAAGAGCTAATGCTTTAATGTCTCCTGAAGTGAGACCTGAGCAATTTGCTGTTCTTGTTAGAGACTTGCCCGAAGTCGCTCCAGGTCAAACTCGTAAGGACCAGGTCGATTCGTATTTTAGATCTATCTACCCTGATACATTCTACAGATCATTGGTGGTTACAAACAACAAAAAGGTTGACAAAATATGGGGTGAATTGGAAGGATACAAAAAGAAGCTTGCGCGAGCTGAAGCAATATCTGAAGGCAGCTCGACGAGACCGACCAACAAAACGGGCTTCCTTGGTCTCTGTGGTAAACAGGTAGACAGCATTGAGTACTACAATGAAAAGATCAAAGAGCTGACAAAGAAATTGGAAGCTGAACAAAAGGTGACCCTCCGAGAAAAGCAGCTCGGGTCTGCTTTGGTTTTCTTTACCAACAGGGTAACTGCAACCTTGGCTGCTCAAAGCCTACATGCTCAAATGGTTAATAAATGGATGGTAACAGAAGCTCCCGAACCACGTCAACTTGTATGGAGCAATCTGACTATCAAGTTTTTCGAGCGGATAGTTCGACAATACATCATTTACTTCGTTGTGTTTCTTACTATAGTTTTTTATATAATTCCGATTGGTTTTATTTCTGCAATCACAACCCTTGAGAATCTGAGGAAACTTTTGCCATTCTTGAAGCCGATTATTGATCGGGCTGAAATTAAGACGGTATTGGAGGCATATCTTCCTCAGCTTGCACTCATCGTATTTTTGGCTTTACTGCCTATGTTTCTTTTGTTTCTATCCAAGATGGAGGGAATTCCTTCCGGGAGCCATGTAATACGGGCTGCGTCTGGAAAATATTTTTATTTTAGTGTGTTGAATGTTTTCATCGGTGTTACTATTGGTGGAACTTTGTTTAGGACAATGAAGAGCATTGAGGAAGATCCGAACTCCCTTGTTCCTTTACTGGCAAAAAGCCTCCCTGTCAATGCAACTTTCTTCCTCACATTTGTGGCTCTAAAGTAAGCATAATTGCCTTTGTGCATTTTGTGATCTCTGGATTTTTGAGTTGTAGTCATTAACATTTTGGTTCACAGGTTTTTTGTCGGTTACGGACTCGAGCTTTCCCGAATAGTTCCTCTAATCATATATCATCTGAAGAGGAAATATCTGTGCAAGACTGAAGCCGAGATTAGAGAAGCTTGGTGTCCTGGAGATATTAGCTATGCCACTAGAGTTCCTAATGACATGCTTGTCATCACCATTGTTCTCTGCTACTCGGTCATAGCTCCTGTGATCATCCCATTCGGAGTGCTTTACTTTGCCTTGGGTTGGCTTGTTCTTCGGAATCAGGTAACATTCTCACTTTCTAACTTTTCGAGCTAAATGCAACAAGGAAGAACACTGAAGAAAAAGTTGTATGAACCTTGAATAACAGGCACTCAAAGTTTATGTTCCGGCGTACGAGAGCTATGGAAGAATGTGGCCTCACATGCATAACCGGATTATGGGTTCCCTGCTGTTATACCAAGTTACTATGTTTGGTTACTTTGGGGTGTCTCAGTTCTCCTATACCCCCATCCTGATTCTGCTGCCGATACTGTCTCTGATATTCTCCTATGTCTGTAGAAAGAAGTTCTATAATGCATTTTGTCACACGGCTCTCGAAGTTGCCAGCCAAGAGTTGAAGCAAACTCCAAACATGGAACAAATATTCAGATCGTATGTCCCACCGAGCTTGATTTCCGAGAAGCAAGAAGAAGATGGACAGTTTGAAGATGCGTTATCTCGTGTTTCGAGAACAGGGTCATCTGTTTGATGTGCATTTTTTGTGTCACAAATCACAAGTCGTGAGAACTTGGATTGTCTGTTTATAACATGCTCTAGGGAACCATTCTGTTTGGTTGCTTGTATGTAACACAGCATTTCTCCTCTGGATTTCTTTATTAGCTCCGAGTTTGAACTATGATTTAGTCTAGGGTATATATAATCAGCATTCCTCGATCAGACGGACCGATCCAATTTTCCGACTACTCTTTTTTTCTTTTAAATGATTCAGTACTGAGTTCTAGCATGAGCAATGCTATTCTATTCAAAAGCATTAAAGCATGGACCTTAAAGTAAAATAACTGAAACACTAATTCAAAGGGAAACCCAGTTGCTATAAGGTGGCAGAAGATTATCAACAGGTAGCTACCATTTCCATTTTTCTACTTCATAATTGCAGTTCATAGTTGCCACTTTTGGAGTGCTTTATTATGGTACACCAATTCCACACAATAACAGGAATCAAAGAAATATTTTGCATAGCTACCTCCCTAACCATCTTTTTCTACAGAGTCCGAGACCGTATCACACAGTTCCTATACCAAAAGATTTGAGAGGAGGAATGATAATAACTCCCCCAGCAGCCTCAATAATGTTTTGAAGCAATAACAGATAATTGTCTGACCTGATTGTTTCTGATAACAAGTTATCTCCAAGCAATTGGCCTTGATCGGTGAAAGTCTTTCACTTCGAGTCGTTGATGCTACACAAGGAATCCGAATATTTTCTTCTCTTTGCTTCAGGTTCGCCTAACCGAAGTGAAACATAAATCTCCTCATCCGACCCATTTCTTAATACTGAAAGACTTTTGGATTCCGGGTTTTCCTGTCTGTTATTATCATGAACCAAAGACTTCATGTTGAAACACGGAATAAACCGGTGTTCCACATTCGGAGCTGCTTCAACCCTACCAGCAGCTTGATACTTCGTACACATGATCGGTATTACATGTCCTTGCCGGGGCTCACATTCAACTTGCTGGATATTTAAATTAATAGGCTCAAAGTTCTCAATTTTATCTTTGGATGGCACCTGGACCATGAGAGAAGAGTCCCCAACCGTAGAAATGATCCCCGCCGCGGCAGAAGCACTTCTTTGATCTTGTACAGCATCTATGTCAATAACAACGACAAATAGAGAGTGTAAAAGCCAAATTAAAGAGACCAAACGCAAAGGATATTAACCACAAAGATCCTATTTCGACTTTCTTCCTTTATCGAAACTTGTATCGCTTGATAGATACTCCACCTAAAATATTGCATTTTAGGTGACTTCAGAACATAAATAATGAATGATGGAAAAATTAGGGGGGAAAAGGCACACCAAACTCCAGAGTCGAGACTGAAATGTAAACATTTTCACTAAATCATCACTTGAGCAATATCATCTATTTATGCATCATCCTTCAGTGAGTGTTCTATTGCATTTATTCATTTTTTTTCTTTTTAACTTGCAACGCAGGGTAGTAGGTATTTCTATCAAACAGATACTGGCCTATCTCTTTTAGTCAAATAAGTATTCATAAGCACAGATGATAAGAACCGACATGAGAGCTACAAACTGGGGAAAGATAATAATAATAATAATAATGATTGTCTTGGGAATACATACCTTGAAGCCCTTCATTGGTTGTGATGAGATCGAGTTCAAGGAGGTCTAGAAGACGCCCAAGATCAACTCCACTAGTCCAATTTTCTGGGGGTTGGCCAACTTTGAGTTTCAACCGACCCCTGTTGGCAGTCCCACCCCAAATTATCCCAACAGGCTGTGGCTTTTCCCCATTCTGACCTGTTAAAAGTATGAGGCTTCCGCTATCACCTTCAAGGTCAAAAGTCTGCTCATTCTCGCCAACAACAAGAAAATCGGTAAAGAAACATATCCCTTTCTCATCATTGTACTCTAAAGCATACGCCATTATCGTCCCAGTGGTCAAGCCAGAGCTTCTTCCCACTTTGACGACTTGCCTTCCAATGAGACTGCTAATTGGAGACTGCAAGTCTATGATATGAACATCACCGATCTGACCGACTCCTTTTACAGTTGTAGTTACATTGTTGATATTAAAATCATCAGCAAACAGAATAAAAGCCCCATCTGCTCGCACAAACGTTTCTGCAGGAGGACCAAAACCGTGATGATGTGACATGTAATGGAGTCAGGAGGCAATGGATTTCCCCGCAGATGATTTGAAGGCAAACAAATAAACTGGAATTTCATTACCTGGATTTATACCAGCAAAGATTCCATACCAAAGGTCATCCGTGATAAATGAGGTTGCCCTCTCTACAGCACCAAGGTACACACCAGGCCCAAGGCTAGGTGGTAAAGGATGAAACATCTTCTGACTTGGGTAGTCCAAGTCAACTGCAACATGCCGATTTGTGAGGAAACCTACCTGACGATTTCCAGTTCGGCTCTTTACAATAGCACCCAATGTTCCATAGGTCTCTTGGCTGGCAACCTACACGTCCCAGGAAGTAGCTGAATGGTTTAAATGGTAAAATCTGGGATTCATTTCTCAAAAAGTTCAGGACAAAGTATGAGAGGGAAAGCTTGTTTTTCTCAAAAGACACGAGTTACTCAGACGAAGTCCTTTTACCAGCACTTTTACAATAAATTTTGCAAGTCTTAACACTCTCCTAGAAGGATTAGGAAGCGAGTTTGAAAATAAGCTGAACATATGATGTAAGAAAAGAAACAGTTCTAGAATGAAGAACTCAAGCCTGAAGGGATCGAAATGTATGTACATATATGATGATTCAGTCACAGTTGTAGCATGTATAAAAGCATAACAGCTTCCTTACTTCACTAATACTTGCAATTCAAACTGCTTATTGTATAATCAAAATTCTAGCAAATGTTGTAAAAAAGAACTGACAGTTAATCTTTCCACATACCATCATGTGTATTAGCAACTTCAAAATACTTATCCACTGGCCAAACAAATTAAGCTTCGGATGATTATACAGAACGTCTAATAGGGAAACAGATTATAGAATCAGTAAAACAGAGAGAGAGACTTTTTTATTTTAGGAATGAACATCCTCTCCCCACACTGATAATAGGTCAGCAACACATCATACCACAAACTAGAGTACGAGATGGCATGGCATAAAAGAACTTTAACAAGTGGTTGAAAAAATGAACCACTTAAACAGGATTCTCTATCAATGTATAATTAGTACCAAATGATGGTGCAGGTGATATGGATGGCACAATTATTGCTACATGAATGCAATGAATAATGGTTGTTTGTGTGTGATCGGTGGTTAGGGATTTGTTGTTTGAAGAAGGATATTTTCCAGAGAGAACAATGTGTTTCTCTGTATTTTCTTATTATTCTTAATTAATTAAATGTATACAGAGTAAGCCTTTAAATAGGCTGATATAGAGTTCTAATATAACTAAAACTATACTTTTATTTCTAATTTAAATAATATTTGTCCCTAATTTAAATAAGACTTCTAGTAAATCTAAACTACTGACTTGAGAATAAACTCTAATTATAGATTAAATAAAACTCTACCACTTCTCTGATAACTTACACTCTCCCTCAAACTCTAACACTTCTCGGATAACTTACACCCCCCCTCAAGCTGGTGAGCAAACGTAGTAGAGCACCAGCTTGGATCTTGGATGTGATGCCCACTCATTTCTTCTATTGTTTCTTAGAGAAAAGAAAATCTCCCTTTTCCGGGAGCCATTGAGTTATGTCTTCCAGCTTTCCTCTGTTAGTGATGATCTTTTTCTGGTTTTTGCATCTTCTTCTGAGATGACTTCCAGCTTTTTCTGCCATTCACGGACTAAGTAGCTGCTTCCATTCAATAACGATCACAGGAATCTACACTCCCCTCAAGCTGGTAGTTACACGTACTAGAGTCCCAACTTGGATTTTTGATGTAGAATCCTTGAAAAATAATATAGTTTTTCTTTAAGGCTAAACTAAAACCGTTTCTCCTATCTTTTTTAGGACGGATGGCTAAGATAGAACCAAATAGTTTTTTTTAAGGCTAAACTATAACCTTTTCGACAAAACAACAAAAAATAAATGAGCAGAAATTTCACCAGAGATGTAAGATTCAAACGAAGGAGAAGCCAAGGAACGAGCGTGGCCTAATGATAGCAGCGGGAAAAAAAGTGTGCATATGAAAAGAAAAGAAAAATCAGATCAGAGATGGCAGCAGTGGTGACGACATCAAGACCGATGTTGGCTCATGATACCATGTGAGAAAGGGGCCATGGTGGCCGGGGATGCAATGAATAATGGTTGTTTGTGTGTGATCGGTGGTTAGGGATTTGTTGTTTGAAGAAGGATATTTTCCAGAGAGAACAATGTGTTTCTCTGTATTTTCTTATTATTCTTAATTAATTAAATGTATACAAAGTAAGCCTTTAAATAGACTGATATAGAGTTCTAATATAACTAAAACTATACTTTTATCTCTAATTTAAATAATATTTGTCTCTAATTTAAATAAGACTTCTAGTAAATCTAAACTACTGACTTGAGAATAAACTCTAATTATAGATTAAATAAAACTCTACCACTTCTCTGATAACTTACACTCCCCCTCAAACTCTAACACTTCTCGGATAACTTACATTGCTACATGAATGCAATTCACATTCAGTTACGGGGGAAGAGTGTGTGTGTATGCATGGCAAACATGTCCAAGAAACAAAAACAATGCTTGCAAGCAGAATGTCACAAGATTGTTCAACCCATAAGGAAACATTGTTAGCCACAAATCCCCTTTTCATTTAGCCTTTCATCAATCCATAAATTTTATGCATTGAATGTCTATGCATGAGCATCAAACACCGATTTTTACACACTTTAAAAAGATCAATTACCTGTGAACCAGAACCAATGATTGGATCACTTCCCCTCAAGCCATCTACAAGCTCGGTGTATAATTGTTCTTTGGGAGCAGCTGCAGGTGCACCATAATATGAGAATTCTACAACATCTACATCACACCACACGCCTCCTGGACCCTGACCAGTATTTAATAAAAAATTTAACTTTCCAAACAAGATAAGTTAATTCGAAAAATGTTACCCTTACATTTCAAAATTTCTTGCTTAGATCCAATATACTTGTTTAGGAACTTCCAAAACAATCAACAACTCATTACATTTTTTAGTCGAATCTGAAATGAATTTGAAGACTTCTTGAAAACATTCTAACATCACGTTAGCAGCTATGGCTAATATGAAAACCAACAAATTTAATATAGCTTTAGAACAAGAACAACCCTTTCCTGCAGGCTGCAACAACCTCCCATTAAAGCAAGCAAAGACCAAAAAAGGAAAACTTAAAGAAAGAAACCATAGCGGTTAAGTAAATACGACTAAGCCAGAAACACCAAACTTACCTCAAGAGCAGTAGGTAAACATTGAAAGTGGCTAAGCCATTGCCTATGAACTTTACGAGCAACAAAGACAAGAATAGCTGGTATATCTGTCAAAACACCCCGTCGGATACGGAACCCAATTGCTGTGCCAAGACTAGACCTACGCAGTTGTTTACCATGAAATGCTCTAATGGTCATCAACTCAAGTAAGGTGGTTGCTTGCTGTCCTGATGGCAACTGTCCAAGAGTTTCTGGCAAGACCCCTTTCTCTAGGTTTCCGAAATAGTTTGCTCTATCTTCTGCCGCATCAATTAATCGACTTGAAGTAGGCCATGAGAAGTAAGCAGCATTGCTCTCAGAATGCTGAGCACCAGATGCCAAGGGCTGAAGAGGTGAATGACTTGATGAAGGAAGATTACGATGATTGCAGAAATCTCTTTCCCAATCTAAAGCAGATTCCACTGATTCTGTTGATCCAGAGTGATGAAACCTTAAGTCCAATCTGGCCCTTTCCATCTTTCAGCTCCCCTAAATAATAGTTCAATTTGACTCAAAACTAAATGAATAGTTTAGCCACAAAAAGCAAACCACAGTACAAACTACAAACGTGATGAACATATACAATACTTATTCCTGATTACATCCAACACTGAATTTAGAATACCGAAAGAATATAATGTTGAGATCACTAAAATAGATAAACAGGTATAAGTAAATCATACTAACTCTGTTAATTCCATAAAGGCCGAGTAAGTACGAGTGTAGCTAAATGGCAAACCAGACTAACTGCAAATAGAAAAAGATCAAACCATAAACACAAATTCATGAAATGTCAATCCTAGCCAACAAATTATTTTATTAAACATTGATAGAACAGGTAGATATATTGAAATACATCAAGAATGCAATAAAAAGGAACATTAATAGAATAAAAAACAGGACATGGTTATATTTAACGTCCAATGGCCATAGAGGAAAGAAAATTCTTCCAAGGGTATTTTCAAAATATAAGAGCAAAAGAAAATATGACTAATAGGGTGCTAGCTTAGATAGCTGTAGAGAGAGAAAACCAACAACCAAATTAAATACCCTTTTCCAGGAGGAAATCGAGAAAAGTGCTGCAAAAATTGAACCTTTGGAACATGGGTATTTTAGGAGCTGAATGATGGTAGTAATTGACTAATCCGAACCCAGAAAGCTAAAAAGCACCAATTCAACATATTAAACCCCCAAAAGAGCTCAAAAGAATAGATAAAATATTTGGAGTAAAATCTAGAAGGAAACCCAAATAAAGATATGACCTTTCATGAGAATCCAGAGCATATATTAAGGTAAAACTCACCTCCTATATAAACAATGGTGGAGCTGGGATGGATGACTCAAAGTCAATCCCTTCTGGGAGTTTCATGCCCTACTGATTATTGCCCCTCCACCATTGTTTTCCTGGTGTTATTCTATTCAGAGAGAGAAAGTGAGAAGGCCACAAAACAAAATCTACAAGCTGAATAGCTGATAGCCTGATACTGGCATCCTGCTCTGCTATATTGTAATTGCAGAAAGACAAATAAAAGTGCAAGCATGGCAAGAGAAAATATAACTGAAAAATAAATTTTAAATTATTTTTAAAAGTTTTTTTTTATTTAAATATGTGTCTATATTTTATTTGCTTAGATATTTATATTATGACCATTTAAAATTTTGGTTAAAAAGTGTAAAAAAAAATTAACTACTAGAATTGTCACTTATGTTTCTTTCTGGTACAGCGTTGGTCACCAATTGTGAAAAGCGACCAATAAGGCCACTTATGTTTTCGGGGCGTAAACTTTTGGTCATTCAGTCGTTTGTTGTCATTAAACGTTAACGGTTTACTAATCTGGCAGCGAAAATAATAAGGGTAAACTACTGCAATGGCCACTTACATTTATCCATGTACAATTTTTTGGTCTTCAATT
Source organism: Hibiscus trionum (assembly GCA_030270665.1). NCBI lineage: Eukaryota > Viridiplantae > Streptophyta > Magnoliopsida > Malvales > Malvaceae > Hibiscus > Hibiscus trionum. The sequence goes on along the minus strand of BSYR01000021.1, from coordinate 926,161 downwards.
TTAAAAATTTAACGTTATGGTCACTACTAAATAGGTTTATTTCTAATTCTAACTTTGAATTTTAAAAAATTATTTTTGCAGCCAATTGGTTTGGTATCTCGCCAATTCCGTTCGCCGAAAGGGTATTGTCGTCGAGAGAGAGAACTTTGAAGATGAAATCGAAGAATCTCGAAGTAGTTTCGAGCTCCGGGTCGAAAAAGATCCCACCAAAAATGGTCTAATTTCGATCATTGATTCGAAAAAAACCCAATACACTTCAACAACTGAATCGTCGAAACTTCGTCGGCTTTTAAAATTTTCTCATCGAATTTACTCAAAACCCGAGCCCTCGTAAAAGCAATAAGCAGCTTATCAAAAATGAATCCAATGGGGTTTCCAAGGGACAAAAGGAAGTCTGAAAAATGGCGCAAAAGGATCGACGACTGTGTGGAAATCACCGTCCTGGTGAACTTTTGCGCCAATGTAAAACTTCTGGAGATTCAAATCACCGTAATTTAATAGGTTTTGAGCTTCTGAGTAGGCAGAGATGAAGATTTGGAAGCTACGGTCTAAGAGAAAGTCGTCGACGACATCGGTTCGAACGCGATCACTGATCCCATCGGAGGCATCCAAGAAGAGAAAAAGGATGTTATCGAAGTTGAGACGGGTGGCGGCGACAAGGCCGACCCCGACTACGATGACAGGTGTTGTTTTGGCGACAGACTGAAGGTTGGGGGCGAGTTGGGTGGAGGTGCGGGGAATGGTGAAGAAACGATATTTCAAGGCCATTGCCTTATCGATTTCATATTTTTTAGCATTTCATTGAGTCGAGTAAAAAAATCAAGTTTATAAATTTGATGAGTTTTATTTTATAATTTAATTTTTATTTATAAAATTTTTGGAGTCGGTGAAATTGTTTGAATTTCTGTTCAAATTTTATTGTAAATATTTATAATATTATGGTACTAATTGATTGCAAAGTTTTAGGGTTGAATTTTTTTAAAAAAAAAATCAAGGGTGAAATTAGAAATAAACCTTTTTTAGTAGTGAACATAATGTTTATTTTTTAAAATTAGGGACTATAAATGTACATGGGATAAACGTAAGTGGTCATTGCAGTAGTTTATCTCTTTGTTTCGCTCCCAGGTCAGCAAGCCGTCAACGTTTAACAGCAACAAACGATTGAGTGACCAAAAGTTTACGCCCCAAAAACATAAGTGACCTTACTGGTCGATTTTCAGAATCGGTGACTAAGGAAAACATAACTGAAAAATAAATGTTTAAATTTTTTTTTAAATTTTTTTTATTTAAATATGTGTCTGATATTTTATTTGCTTAGATATTTATATTGTGACCATATAAAAAAATTAGTTAAAAAGTGTCAAAAAATTGGTTAAAAACATTTTAGTCAATGAATGTCGATTGTGTGTTGTTATAAAATTAATTAGTGATGATTTATATTTTAAAATAAAAAATATTTTTTTTCACTCTTCGTTATTGTTGTTGATTATAGAAAGGGAGAAAGAGATGTAATGTTTTTTTAAGTGATTTTAGAGTTAAAAGTATTTGTGGGATCAGAAGTAGGGATGACTATTTGATCTAGACTCGACGGATTTTGACCCGACTCGATGTTATAAGGTTAAATTTTTTTAAAAGAAAATTTCAGTTCATGTTAGGTTCGGATATAATTTTATGAGGATGAGGTCGAGTTTGAGTTTAAGGTGAAAAATACCTTACCCGACCCGGAATAATAATTTAATTTTATTCTAAATATTTATGTATGATTCCTAGAATGTCCCTCTTTACATATATTTTTCAATTATCTCTCTGTTTTGTCTAATAAAAAAATAATTATTATAATGCTCCTCTTTTTATTTGTATTTTTTTAATTAACTCCATATTTTATTGAATAATAATAAAATAATAATAATTTTTATTTATGTCGGGTCAGATTATGTTCGAATTTTTACTCTAGAATTCGAGTCGGTTTGGGCCGGGTCGGGTTTGGATAGAGGTGTTAAATTTTTTGGTCGAGCACGAATTGACCAAAAACTCAACCCATAACCATCCCTAACCAGAAATAATATTTAATAATTGTTTTTACAAATGAACTTTTAAAGTTGTCAGATATATTTTTAGATCCTAAATCATAAATTTTAGAATTTAAACCATAAAATTTGTTTTTAAACTTTACTCCATATAACCACAAATATTAAAGTCATAACCTTTTGTAAGGCGTCGTATTTATTAATGTCGGTGTATAAATATTTATATATATATATATTAGGGTAAATTATGTCAGGTACCATTAAATTATTGGATGTGACTCTTTTATACTATTGTGTCGTGTCATTGACTCCTTAACGCCGTGATGACCTGGATGCTAGACTAAAACGACGTTGTTTTGGTGCCGCTATTTTGATACTAAATTTCCCAAAACGACGTCGTTTTGCTAAAAGTAAATATGAAAAACGATGCACTCAATGGGATTGGAACTTGCAACCTTTAGAATAAAAGTCAACCTCCTAACCACTAAGCAAACTTAATACCTCTAATTTGCTTCTAGCACAAACAATATATATTTTAAACCGCAATTGAGATTAATTCAATTTATTTTTTTATTAGTCCATATAAATAATATAAATATATTATAAACAATATTAATATACATATAATAATATATTAATATATATAACTAATAAATAAAATATTTATATTAAATAAAAAATTATATTACAAATATTATTAAATATATAAATAAATAATATATTATTATAAAAACTAAAATACTAACTTTTAAAATTTACAAAAAAACCCTAGAATCCACAAAAAACATTAAATTCTCACCTATAAACCCTAAAACCTTAAATTATAAATCCTAAACTTTAAAACTATAAACCCATTAGCAACCAAAATGGATGGATTTGGGGTTTAAGCTTTAGACTTTGGTGAATTTTTGGGTTTTTTATTGTTGTAAATTTTTGATTTTTTAGATTTTTAAAATTAATTTTTAGTTTTTATAATAATATAATATTTATTTATATTTTTAATATTATTTGTTTGCGAATAAAATTTTAGGGTTTAAGGTTTATAGTTTAGTGTTAGGGATTAAGCTTTTGTTGGATTTTGGACTTTTTGAAAATTTTAGGTTTTGAAAATTAATCTTTTAGTTTTTAAAATAATATATTTATATATTTAATAGTATTTATAATATAAAAATATTTTTATATTTTTATTTTATTTATTATTTTTATATTAATATAATAATATTATTTATATGATAAACTGTAGTTTGGAATATATATTATTTATGCTGAAAACAAAACACATATGTTAAGTTAGCTTAGTGGTTAAGAAATTGCCTTTGGTTCTAAAGGTTGTAGGTTTAAATCTCATTTAGTGCATGATTTTCTTTATTTTCCTCTAGCAAAACAATGTCGTTTTGAGCATTTACTATCAAAATAGCTACACCAAAACGACGTTGTTTTGGTCTAACATTCGCGTCATCACGGTATTAAAGAGTTAGTACATAGTATAATTTACCCTATTTTTAATTTTCTATAGAGATACCTTGAAAGATTTTTGGGCAATGATTCAAAATATGACTCGTATTTATAAGATAAAAATAGGCGTGGGGACAGGTGGACTAATTTGGAGCAGAGATATAAGTCCTCAAAATCCCCTTTTAAATATAATCATAGCCACTTTTACTTTTCTCTTTTTAATGGGTTTGATCTAAATAGTGAATTTGTTGCCTTTTTTGTTCTCTCTCCCATTATGATGTGCCATTTTCCATTATATTTGGCTATCAAAACAGTAATATTAACCATTTTTGGTAAAGAAGATAGCGTTTCTAGAAGTTTAAACCAAGTCTTCTCTCCCTCTCCACTTGCCACATCTTATCTTCCCTTTCACATTTCAATGACCTACACTAACCAAGTGAATTGTATCTATGAATCATAAATCAATTCTCACTTTTATGCTAATTAGTAATTATGTATTAGAATTGAATAATCAATCGGATCTGTGATATAATGATAAAAAAAAATCATAATATTATATTTTTGTGTTCAGGGACGGAGTTATTTTTGTAGTGGGAGGAGTTGTGACTTGTGAGTTGTGTCCTTCATTTTTTTTATATAATGATATTTTAGGTCTTTTTAGTTAAATGTTGGTCAAATAAAATCTTTGTCCCTCTTTATAACCGATTTTATTTTTTGAAACTATTTTATAATTTTTTTAAAAAATCTACTCCATTTCTAGGGTTTTTCTTCAAACCCTCTTTGACATATATTTGATGTAAGCTTATAATTTAGCATTGGTATAACAAGTTATATAGACCTGTTTGACAATTAGCTGATAGCTGATAGCGGATTATATTAGTTGATAGCTTCTAGCATTAGCTGATTTGACTAGTTGATTATATTAGCCGATTGTATAAAAGTGTTTAGTAAAATTAATTGATAGTTAATAGTTGTTTGATTATTTAAACAAGCAAAATGACATATAAGGATATGATTATATTCGATAATTGTTTGAATAGTTTATTAGTTATCAATATTTGTATCTATTAAGTATTAATATTAATTAGATTATGAAAAATAATTTTTTTAATTGGGTAAACTACAACGGATGTCACTCAATTATGGGTAAGATTATATTTGGGTCACTCAACTATTAAAAATTATATTTCGGTCACTCAATTATGGGTAAGGTTACATTTGGGTCACCAAATTATTAAATGTTACATTTGGATCACTCAATCATGGGTAAGGTTACATTTGGGTCACCCTTCATATTTAGAAAACATATCAATTTGTGTATTAGATTAATTAATGATTTCAATTGAAAATATGAAGGGTGACCCAAACGTAACTTTACCCATAATTAAGTGACTCATATGTAACCTTTAATAATTGGGTGACCCAAATGTAATCTTATCTATAATTGAGTGACCCAAATGTAACTTTTAATAATTGAGTGACCCAAATGTAACCTTACCCATAATTGAGTGACATCTATTGCAGTTTGCCCTTTTTTAATATAACATTACTTGAATGATTTATATATTATTTTATTATTTATATAATTATTTTTAATACAATTTAATTAATTATTAAATTTAAATACAAATATAAATGTGTGAGAATAAAAAAAAGAAGTATTAGTTTACAAATGTCACAATGTAAATACGTGAGGGTGGAGAATTAAAATAGAAAATGTTAAATTTAGTTTATTTGGAATTTTTTTTAAAGGTAAAAGGGTCTTTATAACTCTTATGTCAAAACTTCTAATTTCAAAAAAAAAAACTCGTATTAGAAGCTTTTTCAAAAATAGAGGTTTTACCTAAATCCGCTATTCACCAACATTCAAATTAGCGAATTTGACCGGTTAAACCTCTAATTTTAACTAAAACCGCTATTTACCGAACATAGCCATAATATAAAAAGTATAAAATGCGTGAGAGTGAAGGAAGAGAATTATAAACTAACAAGGGTCGGACATAATGACAAAGCATATTATTTTTTTAGTGAAAAAATTTAATTTCAAATTTTAAAGACAACATAATTAGAAGATAGAGTTACGAATCTTGAACGTGATTATAAATTATATATGATCTATTAAAAATGGAAAAAGTGAACTCAAGGATGTAATTATTGAATCAATGTAATAAAAAGAGAGAGAATGGTTGATTTGATGAGAGCACTCAATCAATGTTGGATTTACTAAATTTCAATAAATTACAATTTATGCACTATTTTTTTCATCCTATTCTGATTTTTTTTTCCTATTTCTATTTTTGTTTGGCATTATGAAAGATGTGTAATGAGTGCAATCAAAGCAGTTGAACATTAAAAGAAAAGAGCAAGGCTTAATCACAGTTTTTTTTTTTGCATTCAAACTTAAAGAAAAAAACTTATTTTAATCTTTTTTTCATTTGTTTTGGGTTTTAATTTTTTTTGTCAAACTAACTATCCTTTTGTCAATACCGACTTTATTTATTTTACTATCATTTTGCCAAAAAAATGTTTCTTTTAAAAAATATATTTAAAGCTTATAAAAATATTTAAAATTATAAAATATTAAAAAAAGCATTTAAGTTCATTAAAAATGTACAAAAATAGAAAATATATAGAATTTGTAAAATAAGTATAAAAGTTGTAAAAGAAGCATAAAAATTATTAAAGATGAGATGTTAGATCTTTTAAGCAAGGTCAGATAATCAAATTTCGGTGTTGCGAATTGAATAAAATAAATTGCGAGCATCACCTCATATTAGACATCTACAATACCTAATTTAAATTAGTCGCATGTGATTATACAAAAATATTACTATAAGGCATGCTATTTCTTTTCTGTCATTTAGTTCATTTTAATAAATATTCAAAATTTTGAGAGTAAAAATGTCGCCAAATAGAGAAATAAAGGGTAAAGTAGTAAAGTGGTAACTAAACTTTGTTTAAAAATACAAAATGATAATTAAACTTTCAAAAGTTACAAAATGTCAATTAAATTTTATGTTTTGTTACAAAATGGTAACTCGGTCGTACTTAATGTGGCTGTTATTAAACTTTGTATAATAACACATTTAATCCTCTATATTTACACATTCAATCAATTTAATCCTAATTCAAAAAAAATCACTAAATTTAGCCCTAATTATTTACACATTCTTTCAATTTGGTCTTTAAAGCAAAATTCTAAAGTTGTTCCACTACATTCCCAGCCACGCAACTTGCAAATTAACGACCGTCATTTTGGATCTTGTTCAACAAGCTGCTAACCAGTGGCGGAACATAAGAGGGGTTTAAGGGGTTTGGTCCCGCCAACTTTTTTTCATTAGAAATATGATATATTTTTTTAGAAAGAAAGGTAAAATTACTTCTATAATCCCTTCAAAGTTTGTAAAATTTTTGTATGACCCTCTAATTTTATTTTAGCCCCCTTTATAAATTTTTAATTTTTTAATTTTATTTTGGTCCCCTATAAATTTCTAGCTTCGCCCCTGCTGCTAACTATAAATCAGCTAAAAAAGGGAGCCAACGAAGGTTTGGAACAATGCCTACTTTTCATTTTTTGTAATTTTTGTAATTTCTAATATGAGTTTTCTTCATTTTGTTGGGATTCAGCTACTAAGACCTTGAACCGAGGTATCTCGGAGTTCGTTTTCATGGCTGCTGATACTGATCCCCTTGAGATTCTGTTGCATCTTCCTTTGCTTGCTGAAGATAAGATAAATTTAGTTTCTAGAATTTTTTCCTGATATTTTCGTTGGTTTTATTTTCATTTTCTCGTGCATGAACGGAAGTTTGTTTGTAAATAACGAGGGTGTTGGAATTTTGCTTTAAAGACCAAATTGAAAGAATATGTAAATAACGAAGGTTAAATTTAGTAAAAAAAAATTCTGAATTAGGACTAAATTGATTGAATGCGTAAATATAGAGAATTAAATGTACTATTATACAAAGTTTAATAACAGCCACGTTAAGTACTTAACGGCCGAGTTACCATTTTGTAACAAAAATAAAGTTTAATTGTAATTTTGTAACTTTTGAAAGTTTGGTTACCATTTTGTACTTTTAAACAAAGTTTACCTATCATTTTGGTATTTTACCCAAAAACAAATTACGCATTCTTCCACCTTACTTGGAATTATAGTTTTCTTTTTTAATTTGAATTGTTTTTAGATCTTCAAACTCTAATTTAGATTGAATTTTGTACTAAAAAATTTATAATTCGTAGCATATTGACAAGGCAAATTTATGCAAAGTACCTAGTGAAAGATTTCACATATAAATTACCATGACAAGGCTTTTGTTATACACAATTTAAAAAAACAATAAAATCAAAATGTATTGCAATTAAGTAATACAATTTGATAACATAAGTATCCACCAAATAAAAAAACTTTAATTATAAAATAAGCATTAAAATAATTATCATAACATAAAAAGAATTAGTCGTTACTCGTTAGTGGAGTGTTGGAGTCAGAAACGGACGCAAGACTTTATGTTGAGAGTCAGGAAAAGATTAATGTGGAATGTAATGCAATAGTTTGTAGAAAAATACCACCTAAACTTCATTACAAGTATGAAGTATTGATGTTGAAAAAGGGTGAGATAAGCACGAGGATTGATGATGAGGAGCTCAATGCATACATACATACAGGGACGGTGCTACATGTTGAATGGGAGGGGCTGTGGCCCCCCGGTAGGGGAATTTCTTTTTTTACCCACTGATTCTTTATATTTTTCTTGAAAAAATTAGGATAATTATGAATTTGCCCCCCCCCCCTTCAAAATTTATGTTTTGCCTCAAACTTTAAATTCTGGCTCCGTCCCTGTATACATACATACATACATACATACATACACACATACATACACACATACATACATACATACATACACACACACACACACACACACACATACATACATACATACATACATACACACACACATACATACACACATACATACATACATACATACACACACACACATACACACACATACATACATACATACATACATACATACATACATACATATCAATCTGGTCCCCTAACAGTATGTAATAGAGGCAAAGAGGCTACCAAATCACATGTTAACAAAGAAGCTGCAATTGTTGATGGTGCTGATACATCACTATCAAAATGTTAATGCATTGCCCGATTAACAACGTTGTCTTGTCTTGCGTAATGGGATTTTGTTTTACTTGTTGATTCTGGGTGTACAACCAGGGAAAGTCATGAAGATTTGTCATATGAATTTGACATCTGACAGGAAGATTTGTGCATGTGGCTTCATGTGCAAGTAATATATACATAATTGCAGAAAGTATTAATTGTATATGTGTGAAAGCAGTAAAGAAATAGAGACTAGGTTAAGCAAATTACATAACCTTAAGAGACTGCAATTTCTCAGCAAATCATCCAGGGAAAAGAAATTCATCAAATAACAGGAAATTAAAAGGTATTACTTGTGGGAGAAAAATCTGTAAATGTCCATAACCAGCTGGAAAGTTAATTTTGTTGGTGAGTGAGTGATTGAAGCTGCAAGATGACCTGATGCTAATTCCCTGGAAAACTGAACCCCTTGAAAACTGGACAATACAATTGTCCTGGAAAGTCTTTCAGAACATACACAGAAGGAAACAAAGAAAACGAGTGAACTCTAGATTCATTACCAGATCATGCTGGCAGCTTCAACCTCTCAAACCAACATGCCAGAAAAAAAAAGCAACAAATGAAGAGTTTTCTTTTGCCTTTGCTAGGAAGGGAAAATAGGAAAGATTGAAAAAGAAGAAGAATTTGTTTTTCCTCTTCCATAGACATGCATGTTTTAAGGTACCAAATCACTCGTGACTTGCATCAACTATCTATATAATTTAAGGGAAAATTATACCACTAACCACCAAACAAATTGGGGATACCTATTTGAACCACCGAACTATAAAAAACGTCAATCACACCACCGAACTTATAAAATCAACCTATTTTGACCACCGTCGTTAAAAACCTAACGGTAGAGTGACGGAACTGCCACGTGGCAATTGATGAGTATATATAAAAATTACACATTTGGTCTCTGTTATTTACACATTATTTCAATTTAGTCCTAATTTTAAATTAATAAAATAATAAATTATTTAATTTAGTGGTGACACGTGTCAAGAGCTTATTGGAGGATTTTAATTATTTATATTCAATTTTATTAATTTATTTCCCCCCTCCAATCATGTGGTGACACGTGTCACCACCAATTTAGAGGAGAAAAATAAATTTGTCTTCACCTGCACTAGGGTGGATTCAAACCTGGATCTCTCAGGGGTAAAGCCAATAACTTTGCCACTACACCAAGCACAACTTTGTGTTATAATACTCCAGATATAATATATATCTCTTATTAGTTTCTACATTTATAAGCCAAAAGCTCAAACCCTAAACACTAATTTCATATATATAAACCCTAACCCTAAACTCTAACCCTAAATATTTCAAATTAATTTCACGCTAAATATTTTAAATTAAACCCCAAACCCTAAAAATTTCGAATTAATTTCACACTAAATATTTCAAATTAATCCTTAAACCCTAAACCCTAAATATTTCAAATTAATTTCATGCTAAATATTTCAAAATAAACCCCAAACCTCAAATCCTAACCTTAAACCTAAAAATTTCAAATTAATTACATGCTAAATATTTAGGGTTTAATTTGAAATATTTAGTGTGAAATTAATTTGAAATATTTAGGTTTTAGGGTTTAAATTAAAATAGTTAGCATGTAATTAATTTGAAATTTTTAGGGTTTAATGTTTTGGGGTTAGGGTTTAATTTGAAATATTTAGCGTGAAATTAATTTGAAATTTATAGGGTTTGGGGTTTAATTTGAAATTTTTAGGGTTTGAGGTTTAATTTGAAATATTTAGCGTGGGATTAATTTGAAATATTTAGGGTTAGAGTTTAGGGTTTAGGATTTATATATGTGAAATTAGTGTTTAGGAGTTGAGCTTTTGGCTTATAAATGTAGAAACTAATAAGAGAAATATATTATATCTGGAGAATTATAGCACAAAGTTGTGCTTGGTGCAGTGGCAAAGCCATTGGTTTTACCCCTGGGAGACCCAGGTTTGAATCCACCCTAGCGCAGGTGAAGAAAAATTTATTTTTCTCCTCTAAATTGGTGGTGACACGTGTAAGCACTTAATTAAATGATTTATTATTTTATTAACTTAAAATTAAGACTAAATTGAAAGAATGTGTAAATAACAGGGACCAAATGTGTAATTTTTAAATATACCCATTAATTGCCACGTGGCAGTTCCGTCACTCCACCGTTAGGTTTTTAATGGCGGTGGTCAAATAGGTTGATTTTATAAGTTCGGTAGTCTGATTGACGATTTTTATAGTTCGGTGGTTCAAATAGGTATCCCCAATTTGTTTAGTGGTAAGTGGTGTAGTTTTCCCATAATTTAATGCATCTTTGGTCCTTCCTTACAGCTATTGACACTGACTTGTTGCCCCTTAAACAAGTTAGAATAACATAGTTAAAACTCATATTAGCATAGGTTAATCCTTGTTTACTGCTCAATGAATCTGAATATAATGAAATGGTCGACTCTACTGATGATTCATCCTCACCTACCTAATTAATTTTCATTAAATCAATCAAAAGTTATTATGATGACAGAACACAGCACGGTCTAAATCATGACATCAACTGACATGGAATCCTATATATATACAAAGGTGTAAAAACTAAGGACACCCTTTTCTGCAAGTAATTTGGTTAATACATGTTAAGCTATGATTGGTCCAAGAAGAGTAGTGGTTAGAACTCAGAAGGCTAGAAACTTGTGTGTTGCTTTCAAGGTGCCTTATGTTTGTTCCAGACATGAGTTTATCAGAATTTTTATTCAAAAGATGATGATTGAAAGGGTTCCCTTATTCATATGTGCAACTTGCAGACAATAAGTGAGCCTTTTGCTCTAGGGTATTTTCCTATTTTTTCCAAATCTGTAACACTTTAAAGCTTGAAAACTACTTTCTAAGTTACCAAAATTAAATGTTGTAGCTGTCAAGTTTCCAAATTTACCTTCAACCTTGTCTGTAAAACAAGTTTTCTTCATTGGGAAATGGATTTGTAGGTTGTCCTATATGCCTCAGCCTCACTGCATGTGTCTCTATCTTTCTTTGCCCTTACAGAATCTTTTCTTTTTCCAAAAAAAAAAAAAACCCCACTCCCTTAATTCCTGTGTTTTCTTTTTGAAAATCCCTTAATTCCCGTGTTACAAAGTATGAGAAGTTAAAAGCACATATTTACCTAAAAAATCTTTACTTTTCTTTAAACTTTTAAATGTGCTAATTTTATCCATAAACTATATTCTTTGTTTTAAATTGATCTTCAAATTATAACTCTCATTCTATATTGATTCATAAACATTTTAATTTCTCCAAACTATAACTCTCACTTACTTATATATGAGGTTTTTTTGTTTAATAAGTCTTTCCTTTTTTTTCTCTAAAAAATGGTGATTTTTTTCGTTCTTGTGTCATGTTTTAATATTGCTTTTTGCAAGTTTTTTTTTAAAGGTTAGACTTGTTGTCACCTTTCATGGTTAGTGATTATTGCAAGAAAAATATTTGGTTAAATCAAAAAAAAGTTGGAAAAAATACTTGCTTGAGGGAGTGCACTAAACATTATCCTTAAAAGATATTTCGTGGTGAAGCGTACCCTCCTGAATTTAACAAGCACTTCTGTCGAATCAAGCAACCGAAAGAGCAAAGAACCAATGAATAATAAACTTCAAAATGTGTTTAAAATGAGAGAGAAGAAAAGAAAGTAAGTAAATTCTACTTTCGGATAATTTTTGAAGGCATATGTACATGAATAGAAATCCCCTGCCTCTTTTCAGTGCTTGTATTTATGTTCTCACACTAAAAATTAGGTTTAGGGTTTAAGGTTAGGTTTTGTGGTTAGGATTTAAGGAATTTAGGGTATGGTGTATTTTTTAGGGTGTAGGATTTAGAGTTAAGGCTTGGAATTTAATTTTTTTTTGGTGTTTTTTAGTGTTGGAGCATAAAAAAGGGCACCGAAAAATGGTAGAACATTCTTATCTATATGTGCATGGCATTTAATATTTATAGTATCATACATGCCTAAAAGTTATCTAAAAATAGCCATTAGTCAAAGGCAAACCAGTTTAAAAAATGAGTGGTTAAAATTAATTAAAAAATGGTTGAAAATAAATTTTAATAATAATAACAATAAATCGAGCCTCTAGTTCATGCAAATGGGGAAATCAATCGATTTCAACTGAATTGGACTTTTGGACCAAACTTCATGCGTGCACGACCACCATCATATTTACTCTTACAAGTTTAATATCAAACCTTTATATTTAAACCCAAAACAAATAATATAAAAGAGAGATGTGAGATTCTTTGAAACATACTAAATAATTTAATACTTTTACAACAATTATACAATTATCTTGTTGATCTACCCTACTTTAGACACTAGGTTGATTATTTTTCAAGGTTGGATTTGTTGTTGCATCTCCAATTGGTGGTTATTAGGTTATTTACCCTTGCTTTAGACCCTAGGTTGATTCTCTCATCTCGACAGGTGCTTGTAATCACCCCGAATATATTGTGTTTGAGTTGTGATAAAATCGGTTGTCAATATGTTGTCATGTTCTATTACTATGTTAACAATGCTTATCTTTTATCGCTAACAATGATGTTTGTTTGTATCTATTATTTTCTTGAATTGTTTGGTTGGATTTTTTTAACTTTTTTCAAGTATAGTATTGTTATTAAGGTAAAAACACTCGTGATTAATGGAAGTATTAATAGTTTTTTATAATTATTAATACTCGACTTATTTATCGACTAATCTAAATAAGATACCACATAGACTCTCTATAGGGAGAACCTTCCAACTAGTTTGTTCCATTAATAACGCTAAAATTCAAACCTTATACATTATTAAAGAACCCAACCTATCATTTTACTAGACCTGTTGATTATTAATAGTACTATCATTTTACCAGCCATATTAAAACTTTTCACACCTTGTAGATAAAGTGATTGAACTTAAATTTTTTAAAATAAAAATTATCGATTTTTTCACTGGACCACTTATTGATTTCATGATAATAATATTTTATTCATTGATGCATCTAACTAGATATATCTGCATTATGAGCTTCCAATTGAACATTAGTATTATGAAATTTTATCTCACACATTATTAAATGAAATGCTACTTAACTCGATATATCATTTATATAATATTTAAACTATTCACACCACCCCAATTTTTGAAATAAATAATGGACAGTTAAATGCGTTTGAATTCATATTCTCTTAAATAGTATCACAATAATCATGTCAGCTAAATTAAAACTCAATCGACTTAATAGATTTTAAAAACTTAATTGATCAAATATAAGACTATGCTTAATCAAATGCCGACCCTGGCTATGGTTTGATTTCAGTCCTTTAACATGAATGAATCTAATTGATCTGCCATTTTAAAACCTTTGTCCTTCCCAATGGTTAGAGCCAAAACAAGAAATCAGTCCCCATTGCTTGCTACATTTGGCCACCCTTGATCAGCCTGCAACTTCACAAACTCAGCCAGGAGCCTGATTTCGTCATCCGTCAAGCGAGGACCGAATGTGCATTGTCCCCTCGGTGTGCAACTCTCGCCAAAGCCCTTCAAACAAATCATCGGAGAAAATAGATCAGAGCGGCGAGTTCGTGATTACTAATAAGCAATGATATCAATCAAATCTCTATGCTGATTCTTACAGGCATTCTTCCCTTGCCATAGTATGTGACGCGGTATATATCGTCTTCGGTAACAACCCCATTTCTGTAACACAATCATCCAATTAAATAATAGTGATGCCTAAAAGTATACTCACACCAAAATGTTGCAGATTGCAGGTTTTTGTGTTAATTTACACAATCTAATTCAAGAGCCTATGCCTATGTATGCTGCTGATTATTGACATAGACATTGGCCTGAATTACCTTTCAAGGTCCTTTGTAAAGAGTGTTGCACCCTAAAATGAACAAGGAACAGTGGATTAGAGAGGAAATTAAAGGGAAAAAATGACCATATCTGTAGTTGGGGAAACAGAAAACGAATCTCACCGGTTGAATTATGTTCCCACCTGCGTCATGACATCCGATACAAGCTTGTCGAAACAATGTGGTCCCTCTCTGTATATCAACGGTCTGTGCAAGAGCTGCATCCATGAAAAAAATAAAAAGGCCAAGAAATATATGATTGATTCTGCATTTTTATCATCACATTTCGAAGCGAAAATTGTCCTCAACATTGAGAAATCTAAGGGCTAATTGCAGTTCAAGTGACATAAGATGATGAAGCAAACAATTGTATGCAGAGACGGACACGTGATTTTCTGTCGGGTGATGTAACTTTAGGGAATGCGAACTTAAAATAACCAGCACGCCTGGGTCCATCCCTGATTGTGTGGTATTAGGTACCTGGGGTGCTGCAGATGGGGGATAAGGCGACGACTGCAGCAACTAGAGGTGGAACCAAGTTGTTGAAATGCAGTTTTTTGACTGGTTCGACATGTTTCAGCTTCGAGGGAGCTTGATTTGCAATGCCCTTTGAAAACCCTCATATTTTTTATTTGTTCATTTTAATCAGTTAGCAGGAAAGAACTTACATGATATACACACAGATAAAAATGGACAAGAAATCACCTTTACAAGGAGAGAAGGGGAGATGTTGCTGCAACAGGACACGGTAGAAAGAATCTCCATTTTCTGTGTTTTAGTTGTCTGAGACAGAAATGGAACTGCCACGCCTCATGGAAGCTAAGCTAAGCTAAGCTAAGCAGTTCGAAGGCAAATAATACAGACCAAGCAATTTGGCCCCAACCATTGTTATCCTTCGACTTGCTTTGTCAGACTTCTTTATTGGGCTGTATTGGCCTCAACCAAACATCAAAATCCACACTAAAAAAAACCTATTTATATGTTGTTAATGGAAATTTTCTGCCCCTTTTCGGTGCTTTTACTTATGGTCTCGTGCTTAAAATTAGGTTTAGAGTTTAATATTTTAAGTTAGGGTTTAGGGTTAAGATTCATAGAATTCAGGGTAGTATGTATTTTTAAGGGTATAGGGTGTATGATTTAGGATTAGGGTTTGGAATTTAATTTTATAGTATTTTTTAATGTTAGGGCATAAATAGAGGCACCGAAAAAGACTTTTATCAGAGCGGAGCTAGAAATTTTAAATTACAGTGTCAGAATTTGGATGTTAACGGATAGTCAAATACTGTGATCATTTTTCTTTAAATAGTCGTAATTATTTTTTAAACCGATTTCATTTTCTTTGTAGAATGATATTAATTTTATTATATATATATTTTATATAAAATACATAAAAAAGTTTTTTTTTTTTTAATTTTTGGCCTTCATCTAACACCATTCCCTCACTTGCCTCCGCCCATAGCTTTGGGTGCCATTTTCGAACATGTTTTGGCCTTGATTCTTTGGTATTCTAACTATTTCTGCTTCATAATTTTATTATTATTAAATATATTCTTCTAGAAAAGATAATTATATACCAAAGGTCTAATTATGATTTTAATCCCTTACTATGTTGCTGAGATTTAAAATTTTGCCAAGATAAGAAAAATTGAGATTTTTTTTGTTTGAGCCAAGGTATCTACCGCCAATAGCAGTGACTAATCCCCTCGCCGCGGATGCTCTCACTAAGAGGTAAACAGCTGGTCATAAAAGAAAAATTAAGATTTAATCATTCTACTTTAACACAACATAATTTAGTACTTTACTTTTATAAGGTTATTAGTATGTTCAAATAATTGGTAGCATTAAAGTAATTATTTACATTTGCATAAAAGAAAAAAAAGTTATGATGTAAACTTTAGAAAATTAAGCATTCATTGATCTATATTTTTGTTGTTTGTTGAATATGATTTCTTAAATTTTCACAAGTATAACAATATGATCCCTTAACAACAAAGAATTCACTTCATCAACCAGCAGTGTAATGGCAAGACATGTTGTTCTAACTTAAATTCGATTATTGAAAATATATTGTTAGGAAGGAGAGCTAATTTTGAACATGAATAATAACCTAAACATATACTTTAATACTTTATCATAAAAAAGAATTCAATTTACCACTTTAATGATATTATTAATTTAGACCTGCAAAGGTTTAAAATACGTAAAAGAAGAAGTATAAGGATTGAACATTAAATTTAAGCATAATAAAAGGCGAAAACCACGATTAAACATAATATACTACAATTGTATAGAATAAATAAATACAAATTGGAAGATGTACCAACCTTGCCGTCTTAGCTCAGCCGGTAGAGCGCGTGGCTTTTAATCACGTGGTCGTGGGTTCGATTCCCACAGACGGCGTTAAAATAAGTTTTTTGTGAACCCCACCATTCCACTCTCCATTTCCTACACCCATAATATGGTTTTCATTGTCCATCAATATCTATTTCCACTTTGATTCATTCTTGTAATACCCTTTCCTACACAATTCTATTAATATTTTATATAACAGTGGCAAAAGGTTTGTACATAACACCTTTTACTATGGGTTCAAATCTCAAATAATAATTTTATTATTCTATTTAAATATGATAGAAATGTAAAAATATTCCTACAATAATGTTTATTATATCATCGTCGATACTCTTTTTCTCTAATTAAATTTAGGGGTTGATGTTTGCAAGGTCATATTATTATTTTGTTTGTTGTTTTTAATGTTTGGTTTGACGTATTGGTTCTTTTGGATAGTTTTTTTTCTCTAAGTTTAAGGAAATTTTTAACGAGATCCATGATGCTATTTATATATAATTTTTCATTAATAAAATCTCACTTGCTAATAAAGAGAACAATATTAATTATACTTTGTGAAAGTATATTAATGTTTTTTACTGAGTTAGTGTCGAATTGACTTGAGACTATAGATGAAGCTACAAGGGCGCCTGCAGAAGTTTGACCCATGCGACCCATTTTTTTAATTTGATCTGAAAGAATTTTAGGTAATAATTTTACTTGTTCTATTATTATAAAATATTTAATTGCACCACATGTCCCTAAACTATGACACTCATTTTAAATTGGTCCCTAACCAATTTCACCCTCAATCTATGATCTTCATTCTAAATTGGTCCCCAAACTTTTGAGCATTCCAGTTTCATCCTCAAACTTTGGCTCTCATTCTAAATTGGTCCTCAAACTTTTTGAACGTTCTAATTTCATCCTCAAATTGTCGTTTATATCACATCATATTATTATATAATACACATCAGTGTTTCATGAAAATTAACAATTTTTGTAACGATTTTATTAACATAAGATATGATTAGCATATGTTAATAATTTGGGGATGAAATTAGAATGTTCAAAAATTTTAAGGACAGATTTAGAATGAAAGTCAAAGTTTGAGGATGAAACTGGAATGCTTAAAAGTTTGGGGACCAATTTAGAATGAAGGTCATAGTTTAAGGATAAAATTGAAATGTTTTAAAGTTTAAGAACCAATTTAAAATGAGTAGCATAATTTGAGAATGTGTGGTGCAATTAACTCATTATAAAATGATTCTTAGTGGTAAAGTGAGTAAGCAAAAGTAAGCTTGTTTTACTTGATGCTAACAAATGAATTAATGATAATATATACTTTTGGACATTTGAGATTATATTTGTACACTTATTTTCCTATTAAACCAATAAATAATGATAATATGCTTTAGGACATTTAAAATTCAAAAAACATAAACAAACCGTGTGATATTCACATGCGACAACTCCTCTTGGTCTAGTGGATGCATAAATTTTTAAATAATTATACAATTTACTCAAGGGGTGCCTGGGTTCGAGTCCCAGGGCCAACAAAAATATATATTTCCAGAGAAAAAGGCCAGTTTTTTACTGAACCTTCTTTCTCCTCCGATACACCAGAGTCTGTTTCGCCTTCGATTTCTTATGCTCAACCTCTGGTTCTTCATCTACACTTTGGCTAAACAAATTATTCCCACTAAATCTATTCAAATTCTCTCTTTTATCTCCCTTAATCCAGAATTTCACTTTCCTTCTCTCCTTTGACAATTTCCCACCATTATTACCATCTCTTTTCTCCTCAAATTCTCCAGTTTGATGTCCCAGAACGGAATTGGAATTTTCCCACGAAGTTTCCCCGTTGATTCTTTTAATGGATTGTTCTTTATTGCCTAAATCAGGGAATTCTGGTAACCATTCCGGGATATGGCGACCCCTCTGCAAATTCCCTCCTGGGGAAGGTTTTAAACCTTCTGTTTCTCTTTCTTTTGTTCTCCCAATGGGTTTGGCGAAGGGTATTTCGTCCGTTGAGCTGACAAAACCGGACAGATCTTCCAGCACGGCCGACTTCAACAAGCAATCGTCGCCGTACAGTGTGTCTGCGCCTTTGAAACCCACATGCAGGGACGTGTCGTGGAGGGCATTGATGAGATCTAAAAGGTTGGGCTGAGCGCGATTGGCGGCGCCGGAGAATGATGTGGCCGACCTGGCGAGGGTTTCCAGGTATTTGGTGGCGACTAGGGTTAGGGTGTTGAGTGCTGTGACCCGGCTACGCCCGAACCCGACCGATTTGCAGATCTGAGCCACGGCTACTCTGGTTATGTTGAACGAGAAATCGCTTGGATTTGATGGTTCCGGCTCGTGGTGGCTATGGCTGTTTGATTTTCTCCTGGATTTTAGCTTCTTCTTCTTCATCCTCAAGCGAGTTCAGTTTCTAATTGCAAAGAGAAGGAACAACTCCAAAACCCTAAGTTTTACTTTTATTTTTTATTTTTTAAATGTGTTTTGACTAATGACACCCTTAGACCCAAATGATTTGGGCCATATCATTAAATAGACGTGGAGGCCTATTTGGGTATTTTACTTCCTCCCAATGGTAGGTGTTTGTTTCTGAGTGTAACAAGTAAAACCGAATTCAAACCCTATAAGAACTAAGAGAACGAATTCCGTTCAGTTATTTTTTTTTTTTTGAAAAATCCATTTCTTCATCCATAAAAAATAAAACCCGGAAAATATTAATGGTTTTAATTGGTTTTAGGATTTTATTGGGATTCCGGATTCTTTAAAACAATTAGTATATTTATTATAAATGATTTGGGTTGGAATCCAGTGAGTGATTTACTCTTAATGGTAAAATATGATGTTATTAAAATTTTTAGAAGGTTTAAATAAAATATAAGTGCTCAAACTATACAACTTTTAAACTTTAGATGCTTAAAGTATTTTTTTTTGTAAAAATAGGTGTTTAAAATTTCAACCGTTAAATTTTTAAGTGCTCGACCATCAATGACGCTTTAAAAAAATCAATTCAAACCAGGCAAGAATATTGTTTTTTAAAAACTTTTTGAAAAAAACTTTAAAATTTTAAATTTTTAAAAAATCTCGAAATTTTTAAAAACCTTCAAATCAGTCTTTAAATCCCTAAAATTGTCACCTCTGCCGCTGTCGATCGCCATCACCGACCTCACCCTTTTGGTCGTTGAACCTAGCTGGTCATTTCTCTTAAAATACCGTCGTCGAAAACTAGAGAAAAGTGTGGCAATCGAACAATTTTTTAACATTTTTCGTTCAATGTTCGACTGGCAAACCGTTCGTCAGTTTCCGACGACGACACATTGAGAGAAATAGCCGCCTGAGTCCGACGACCGAAAGAGTGAGGTCGGCGGTGACAAAGGTGATGATTTGGGGATTTGAGGACTAATTTCAAGATTTTTTTAAAATTTAAATTATTAAAAATAAAAAATAATTAAAAGAAATTATAAACTAAAATATGACATGTATCAAATTTTCATTGGTTAATGAAATTTTTAACGGTAATTAAGTACTAGGACCTAAAATTATAACGGTTGAAATTTTAAGCACATATTTTTACAAAAAAAAATTCTAAGCACCTAAAGTTTAAAAATGATATAATTTAAGCACTTATTTTTCATTTAAGTCTTTTTAGAATGTGATGAAATTGACAATTTGTAAATGATGTTATTATTTTAAATCAAGACTAAAATGACACCATGAGTAAATTTCAAAGATTAAATTTGTTGTTTTTCCAATTTAAGCAACGGCCTCATAAGTGGATCTAAAAATAAAACAAATTAAGACTCGAATGACCATTTTATAACATTTATAGTATGATGGCCAAAACAAAAAACACACTAATAGTTGGATGATTATTTATATAGTTTGCCATATATATTTTTTAAATTGTTAATAGGCTTGACCAGGTCTAAAGGTCCAAATAATTTGGGCCAAGCCATTGAAATAATTTGCTTTATACAAAAATAAAGATCGATAATTTAACCTATTTTAAACGAGAATCAGAATTACAAAATTGATTTAAGTTGGTTGATATGAATTGATTAATCGACTTAAATGAAAAGAAATAATGTTACTGGATTAATTAGGTTAAATTTTGGTTGGTTTTTAATTTTGAATAATAGGATTGTATTTGAGTCCAGGAATATTATAAAGGATTAGGGTTTACGAGTTTGGCTGGGTTGAAGTTTTTAATAATGAGTATATTCAGTTAGGTTAGGGTAATATTATAATGGATTCGAGTTTTAGAATTTTGGTCGGGCTTAGTGTTTGAATAATGGGCGTAGTTTTTTGAGTTTGGGAAACATTACAAAGGATTTATGTTTGAAAAATCAATTTTAAAAGTACACATGTAATAGAACTCAACGGATGGTCCGGGTGGAAAAGAATATGACACTCATCTTAGGAGATTCGGATTCGAGCAATTTTACTTACAAGGTGAGTGTGCGTTATTAAAGAGTTAAGAAAAAATATGAAAATATACTACTTTATAATCACTTAAGACTATTAAAAAAATACACATGTAATATATTTAGGATTTATAAAATCGATAATTTAATCATTTATCTAACATGTTTTAACTGATTCTCTCATCAAATTAGTTAAATTGTTTTGGTTCAACCGATTTAGTTTTAGACTAATCTATGATCATTGGATTAATTGAGTTAGTGATTTTAATCTCTATAATTTTTTTAATAATCTTAAAGTGATTACAATGTAATATTTGTTCATAATTTTTCTTAACTCTTTGGTAAGACACAAACCATATAGAGAAAACCGCTCGGACATGAACCTTCTGAAATGAACATTATCATTTTTCCCACTAAAACCGGTTCAACTTTTATAAGTTATAAGAAATGAATGGTAAGCTTGATTATTGCCTCAACTTCTAAGAAATGAAAACCCCATTATTAAAAGACTTCAAAGGAAAGGAAATATATAGATGGATGAGCCCATAATTGCATATCAGAAATAGGTTAGAAAACATGAGCAATGACACCATGACTCGCAAAATGTAGCTCGAATAATTGATGGGTGAAAAGCAATCACTATCAGTTTAATTTTTGGTTGCCCTCTCGGTTCTTCAAGGCTTTGCCCTGATTAATTCGAACCGACCCGCGTAGCACACCTAATTTTGGTGGGTGAGTCTTCCAGCAGAGAATTTCTGCATACACAAGATCTCAAACTCGAGACCTACTTATTTATCCAAAAAAAAAGAGAACTTAAGACCTACTTACACGATAGAAATCTGCTTGCCACTTAAGCCAATCTCATTAGTCACTATCAATTTAATTGATTTTTTAAGAGAGAGATATAATCGATTTCGCTCGAATTTTTTTGTGCACGACAATGTGGAAAGTGGTATATGACATAAAGTTTTTGGGACCAACTTTCTTCTTTTTGGCATACATTGCTATTTGCTGCACGCCAAAAGCCAAAAATTAAGTGCAATATTGTCGCTGGCATTCAATGTTTCTTCAATACGTTTACGTTTGTACCATTTGGGAGAATTGTATGAAACTGATACATCTGCCAGGTTGTGATGAATTGATATTTGCTTGAAAAATTAGGTTTTTGTAATGATATTGCATGCTCAAACAAAGGGTTTTTCAGATAAGTTGTTTGTACAATCCAAAACTTTAATATTTGCAATCATCTCATTTTACTAGAAATTAATTTTTTTTTTTAGATAAATAGAACTTTATTCATCCAAGAACCATCAAAAACCAATACAAAGAGAACCCTATACAATGAAAAACCAAATTACTCTAGGCCCCAAGAGTTTGCTATACAGTCACCATAAAATTTAAATCTAGTGCTAGCGCTAAATTTCGCCTGTACATCTCTCAAAATGACATTAAAAATTTCCGAACCAGACTTAGGATTCAATCCATGCAGTCTACGATTCCTTTCCTGCCAAATATAGTAATTAAAGTATCTCCAAGCAAAACAAATAATTGCAGCCTTCAGCGTTTTGCTCTTGCCAGCACGAAGAACTCAGTTGAGCAAGGAACTCCAATCACTATGAACCAGCCTCACTCGACATGCCTGCAAAATCAAGTTCAGAAGCTGCTGTGCAAACCAGCACATCCCAAAAAGGTGATCGCGAGTCTCCACTCCATCCCCGCAAAGCAAACACAACGTATTAACATGATAGTCCCACTTCCCCATTCGATCCATGGTTGGCAGACGATTCAGTACGACAAGCCAAATAATGAAAGAGTGCCGAGGGACAACGAAGCCACTCCAAACAGCACGGTGCCAAGGGACATTGTCCAGTTTATGCCTAAGGCTTTCCTACACAACCTTAGTCACAAACTGACCACAGAGACCTCCCACATTCCTGTATGCGTCACGAAGCTTAAGGAGCTTTCTCCAAGCCCAACTATGGCCTGCTTTCTCCTGAACTTGCCAGATCGACAACCCTTTCAACAGATAACTTTGAACCCAGGCAACCCAAATAGAACCTGCCTGAGCAAGCAAAAGCCACAGACAATGCATCAAACATGCCTTATTCCACGCAACAGTATCTTTAATCCCCAAGCCTCCTTCCCTTTTAGGATGACAGACAGTGCTCCAGCTGACTCTAGCACCCTTAGCACTCCCATCAACCCCTTTCCACAAAAAGGCAGTAAAAATTAATCTTCACTTATTCATCAATTCAATAACGTGTCCTAACTCCCTTCGGGATATTCTGAATTTACTTCAGATAGATTGTCTTAGTTGAAGGTGTTTATTTTGTTTTTATTTTGACGAGTTTATTTCGGAGTTTGTTTATGTAATATATATATTACCGTGTGTACTATTTTCTTCCAAAAAATAATGTGTCCTAACTCGCAAAAAAGATGACTAACAAACTATATAATATAAGTATGAACAAGATTCGTCTGTGCCTTTTATATGTTTTACCAATAATTTTATGTCACATGTATTAATAATTATTTTTTATTATTTTATTAATAATATACGTAACATAAAATCATTGCTAGAACATATAAAGAAGCACAATAAAAATTTTAACGATGTCTATAAGTATACCCAACTCCTTTCTGTAAAAAAAAAAATCACAATAAAAGATATGCCCACCATTGTGGCAAAAAGTAAGGGAATTAGCTGCCGAAAATATGCATTTGGTCTCTTTCAACAAATAATGTCCTTAAAAATTCTACAAACACTAAGAATAAAAATGTAAGAAATGCATTACAGAAAAACATTAACTTTTACTTTTTTTCCCTTCGACAATTGTGGGGATGTGATTTTATGTTTTTTTTTCTTAGTTAATATTTTTAAGAAATATGTTCAAAATTTTGCTTAACTTTTAAAGGAACACAAATTTTAGAAATAACAAGCAAGAATCAAGTTTATTTTAACAAGAAAAATATGTTAGATTGAATTTAAAGTGAAAAAGATTATAAAAGGATCACAACACAACCAATTTAATGTGAAAATAAATACAGTAAATTTCTGAGGATGTGAAAGACATGAGAATCAAGTTAAAACAGAACAGGATGAATGTATCTAATAAATATGGATGTAATAGTAGTTTTCAAGATTACATATCCTATAGATACAATTTTTAAATCTAAAAAGACTTGAAAGAAATAGAAACAAATTAAAAAAATTATTCATAAAATATGGGTTACAATCTAAAAATAAACCTTTAATTCTTATCTACGAAAGAGCTTCGACTCAATGGTTGTCTAGACTTGATCTTGGTGTTGGTAATGCAAAGAATCCCACGTTGGATATAGATTTAGTTTAAATGTCTAACCATTATAAATTGTTGTGCAAAATTTTAATTTTTAGTTTTTTTCTACCAATTATCTTTAAAAGTAAATTCACTCTCTTTTAGCGGTTTTCAGTTGATCATATCGAATCCATCTAAATTCGTTGTCCCTTTTAACCTCTTTAAAATAATATTTTTTAGGCTTAAGGGTTCAATAAGCCCTTAAACTTTTTTAAAGAAATCAATTAAACTCTTAATTTTTTTTGCACTCAATTAAGCCCTCAAACTCAAGAAAAAAAAATCTATGTAGCCCTTTGACTAACGTTGACCGTTAACTTTAACGATAATCACAACACACGTCTCTGATAAGGAAATGTCAACAGTCTCACATGGTTAGATCCCTTTCTATGGTATTTTGTTGGTGGTTTCAGAACTATTAGCGGAGCAATATGTAAAATTGATTTTATTAATCACTTCTCCCACATTACTACTTAAGCGTCTAGTTGGATAAACACAAAGAAATTTATTTGCTGAAATTTTATGGATGATGAAAGACATAATCAATAAAAGATTTTAGTTTTTTTCTTTTTCTTTTCATGTCTTTTGAATTTTCATTTTTTTGTATGAGATTCTTTTGTAAACATATTCACCAAATTTCCATTCGTGTTTTGTGTTAGTGCTTTGTTGTATATATTCTTATCTTAAAAACCTAATTTTTTATTAAAAACTATTGAAATATTAAAAATATTTAAATAACTTTCTACATATAGACTGAATTTGTGGAATGGAAGAATAATCTCATTTGAAAAATATTTTTTTTCTAGGAAAAAAAGGAAAATTTATTTATTCAAAGACAAGGAGAATCCTCAAGGCAAGGCAGGGTTTTTTTTTTCCGTATTAGATATATAAATTAGTTAAATATAGTTTTGAAATATGTAGTTGTAGGGCTCGCAATAATTATTTTTTAATAGCCTAAAGGTAATTAAAATATATTGTTTGTTCATACATATTTTTAACTTTTTGATAATACGTATGTACTTTATAGATAAAAGTGATTCGAATTTGTGTCTCATAGGATAAATATTATCTGTTTTTCTACTGTAACACTTGTTAGAATCCCTCGCAATAATGGTTGAATCAAAAGGTTTTTGGTTGAATATATGTTTACTTTGGACACAATTCTAGATTTTGGTTTGGATGTGTTACAATGTTGTTGGTGCTGAATAACTAAAATTACTAAATTTTGGTTGTTTCTTAGGTGTGACGGTCCAAAAAGGACAAACGGGTTTTCTAAGAAAAACCATTATTATTAAATCAATGAAAATCGAAGTTTTTTTTTAAAGATATTTTCCAAAGCTCTAATGTAACATTTTATTTTTAAATACAAAAATCGAAATATCAAAATTAGTGATACTTGAAAGAGAAATTTTATATTGTTAAAAGTAAAGCAAAACATGTTGCCAAAACTCAATTGTCAACATAATTGTAGGTAAGTAATTATTCAGTTCAGTTGGCAAAGCAAATTTCTCAGGTGAAACCAATGGCCACTTTATCTTTGATTAGGGAAATGTTTATTAATATCATATATAAAAAAACTATATATTTAGTTCTTCAACTATGCTCGTGTTACTGGTTTGGTGCTTCAACTATATTTTTGGCAAAATGATATTTAAGGTTATGTTTTTGTTATGTTTTGATACCCCGACCGTTAAAAACTAACAGAGATGATGATGTGGCTTGGTTTAATCACAATTTTAGTCTAAAACACTTATATATATATTATCAATTCGGTCCAAAATCCATCAATATAAAACATCATCTTAATTTTGTAAAGTTTTGATCCCATTTTGTCCCTCCTTTCCCACCTCTCGTATTTTCGCCGGTATTCCGATCGTGGAGCTTGGGTCCTCCAATGGACCCCCGCAGTATCCCCATTGATGCCCAAATCCTAAAGTTTTGATTGTCCCTAGCGTGTTTTTAAACCCAAAACCCAAACAAATGTTCGATTGGAAGAAGAAGAAAAGTGAAGAATTTACAATTTTAATATAAAAATTAAAATAAAATTTAAATTGATAAAATTTTATACTAAATTGATAGATTGTATAAGTTTTTGGACTAAATTGTTATTAACCCAAGTCACATCACTAATTCTATTAATTTTAAACGGCGGAAATACCGAAATAGAACAAAAAACGTAATATTAGATATTATTTTACCAAAATTAATAGTTGAGGTATCAAAACAATAACACGAGGATAATTGAGATATTAAATATGTAAGAAAACATACTAAGGTGGTGTCAAATCATGTTGGTCTTAAATGACAAACCTAATCTTACTCGAATATTTGTTTATTTTAGTTCAAAAATCCCAACTCAGTTGCACATGTCCTTAAATTAGGGTTTTTGGAGGGACCCCATTTTTGCCCTCTCTTCTGCCTTACTAGAAAAGCATAAACACTTTATCTGTGAATTTTTTTTCACTTCAAAAGGCTCTCACCATTGGTGGCTCCCACATAGAAGAGCTTTTTGAATCATCCTTGTGGTTGGCCTCTGTAATTTTAGTGAGTTTAAGGTGCGATGCCTTAATTTAAAACTAAATAATAATCTAATTAAAGTTAAAAATATATAATTTAAAATATTACTATCACTGTATTTTTTATTATTTTAATTATATCGATTATAGTCATAAATTAGACTATTGTATAACAGACTCACTATAAATTTAAAACTTTAAACCTACCTTTGAATATATAAAAGAGAAAGTAAATTAATAAATAGTGGTTTCCTGATGAAGCTTTTTGTTGCTACAAGCCTATAACCCTACAAACCCAACTTTTAAAAGTGAAAGTCTGGGATTTGTAGGAATCCCACTGAACCTTTCTAGGAAATCTGCATAAGGAATTCAATATTCCATCAACTCTGGCATTTCTTTTTAGGTAATGCAAATACTTCCGATTTAATTAAATGCATTTTCTTAAAATATTTTTTTTAAATAGGTATGCAAATTTCTATTTTTTTTCTCATTTATACACTAAATTAATTTTTTAAAGAAAAATTTAACACTAAACTAAAATGTTCTCCCCCAAAATGGGTGTGTAATTGCACCCTTCCAAGTCCACGTCCATCCGCCCCTGTTTGATGGAGTTGTCTTGATGATGTATTATATGTTTTTTTTACCATATTTAAATATTTAGACTTCTAAATCGAAGGAAATTATACTTTATGATTATAATGATTGATTTACATTGAAATATACAACTATTACCTATATATATATATGGTTATGGTAAAATTGATAAACATTTGATAGGGCCAATGATGAATTTAGGTGATCATTTATGTTTACTTAATAAATAAATATTTATATTTAGGTAAACAGTCACATCGAATAAGAAAACAATTGTTTTGGAAATGAGTAATCTCTTTAAGGACAAATATCATACGCTCTTTTCAGTGTATTTTTTTATGTCCAATATTGAAAAAATTGAATTTTAAATTTTAATCCTAAAATTTAAATTTTAAACTTAAAATTTTAAATCTTAAAAAATACAGCCTGCTTTTAATTTCTAAAATCATAATGTCTAAATTTAATCATTAACCCTAAACCCTAAACATAATTTTTTTAACTTGGGGCATATATATAGAAGTACCAAAAAGGAGTAAAAAATTTCTATTCTCTCTTTTATACTCTATGCAACTATTACATCTGTGTTGCAAAAATAAGTATTGTAGGAACGTTGATAGAGTACGAACTCTTCGTGATATCTATATTTCTAATGTATTATTTATTTTTCTCATTTATAGAGATTAACAAATCAAATCATATTAAATCTCGTCTATTATACATTACGGAAGCAAAGCAATAATAAAAGTATATGAGAGGGGTGGTGGGGTGTGGGAATCCATCTCCATATGTCTACATTTATTTGCAATCCATCTTTCTTGGCGGTCCCAACTCCTTTTCTTTTCTTTTTCTCTTTGGTTTTGGGGAATAAAATTTTGCCCACTTTTCCTTTTCAATGTGCTTGCTTGCAAGGGAATGATCAACAAGGGGATGTTAGATTGTCTCGGACATCGGTGGGACTGGGTGCCCCATCATTGCTCTACCCCTCCTTCCTTTTTTGGTCCAATAGCCTCTCATGGTGGTTGCGAATCTTGCCCATCATTTCGATTTATTGTGGGGAAAAAAACCAAGGGGAGACCAAAATTTGGTTGTTGGGGCCATTTAGATTCATCAATATTTTGACTCGTCTTTTCTTTTGTATTATGTATCTTTATATTGTATGTACTAGTGTTAATTCAATCATATTCCTATTCAAATATTTGATTTTAAAGTTTAATCTGACTCGACTTCGAATCAATAAAGATTTAATTTAGTGCTTTAATATAGAGAACTAAAGTAAAACAAGTATATTTAGTCGGTTGGCTAAGCTGCTTGTCTTTGTTCTTCCGTATTTCCTTAGGTCATGGGTTCTAGACTCATTATAAACACTCCTCTTCCTTCCTCTAAAGTCTCTTTCCTCTCCCCTCCAAGTAGGATTATGATTTTTTTTTGTTCGGCAAAGTATTTTATTATTGCTAACCCGAAGTTGTATGCCTCGTTAAAAACTTCCCTAAATCTAGAGTGAAGGAAAAGAATACATACAACTACGGGGAGGATCACAACAACAATGGATAAAGCACCCTGAACACAAAACAAAAACTTGCTGTCAAGTAGGATTATGATTAGATTTAAGTTTTGTAAATATATACTCTTAGCTAATCAAGTATAAAATACCCATCCAATGCGATTCATGCATGTTTTACCTTCCAAAATTAAAGAAAGAACACGAAATTCAAATGAAATTAAAGGCCTAGTATGGCACCGACAGATTTGAGCTGTTTGGACTGCAAGAAAAACCATTATCCATGCATATGATATGATAGCTACATGGATTCATCATTTCAGCTAATAATTAAAAGGTACCCATAGAAAAGAAAGTAAACATTAATGTGACAAGCAATGTAGCAAGTTGGAAATAATTTTCTTTTCTTTTTTGTAATAAATTCCTTATCTGAATCCACAACCTCCAAAAACCCCACCTTTGATATCAACTTTCACTCTCAAAATGCATTTAAAACTTTCTTTTTTTGTTCTTTTTTCCCTTTAAAAAAGAACAATAAAAAGCATGTGGAATACATCACCTACACTTATCTTGATCTTATGAAGAGTTCATTAGAGATAAAGCATTGGATTTAATTATATTGAAACTCAAGTTTACCAAACATTTGATAATTAATTTGATAGGATTATTTTCACCGGTGATTAGGGATCAATTCTGGTTATGGATACAAAACTACTTTAAAATTTATGCTCAAAGTTTACCCATATATGGACCACATAACCTAATAATTAATCATTGGACTTGTTCCGGTGAATACCTTTTGAGAAATAAAAAAAAATTATTTTGAATAAAATATTGTATTATTTACCCAAAGAAGCAGCAAACTGCTACAAATTACATAACCACCCTAACAAAGGGTCAAGCTTGTGTGTTATTACTTTGATGTTTGGTTTTGTTATTTTGTTTGGTGTTTGTCCTCTTAATATTAGGGTGATGTACTCTTTTTTTCCAATATAAATTTAAAGTTGTTTTTAATAAGGCGCACGATAATAGTCATGTGTACGAATTTTACGTTAATACATGTGAAAAATGAATAAGATTGGAACCTGTTATTTTCAATTATTATCAGTAATATATGGATAAAACGAAACAAAGTGTTGTTGACAATAAGTGTGGAAAAGGAAAATGTGGTGGAGAAAAGTAATCTGTTGTTGGAAGAGATAAAAAGATGGGAAAGCTCTCTCTTAGGAAAAAAATATTAAACGAGTCTGATTCATCATGTTATTTATAGTCTTATCTAATAAGATTTTTTAATCTCATTTTTCTAAAAATAAATCTTTATTTCTTTCCTGCATGTAACTAAAAAGTGAGTAGTTACTTGAAATTACACTGAAATAGATGAATATTATTGGATGGACTATAAATACCGTGGTGAACCAGTCCATCTAATAATTTCTCGTCGGTTAGGGCAACCTTGGATCAGTTTCTTGAGGGAAACATAAGTAATCCTTAGTCTAAACCGTGGCACTTAAATAAAAATTCATAAATTCTTTTTTTTAGTATTTTAATTTAATTACAAAATAATAATTTGATTTGATTTTAAAGTCAAATAAAATTTTGGGTTGGACGGATAAAGGGTAGGTAAAACTCGACTCGAAAAAATCATTTTTTCAAATTCGAGTTATTCGAGTTTTTTAATTCAAATAACTTGAAAAAAATTGAGTTTGAGTTTTCCCAACCCGAAAAATTAAATTTTACAGTTTTACGATTTATCCCTATTTTCCTTTCTTCTTCAATTCTTCATTCATTTTAAGTTAATTTTTGATCAAATTTGAACCGCATGTTCCTAAACTACTGTAGATTACATATTTAGCTCCAATTCATATTTTTAAAAATAAATGTCCACATTTTACAATTTAATCCCTCAACTTTATATGATTTTCTCATTTCTTTAGTTCCTCATTCGTTTTAAGTCCATTTTTAACTAAATTTGAATTACACGCTCCTAAAACAATTTAGAATACTATTTAGATTTGATTCATATTTTTGAAAATAAATTTTATATTTTGCAATTTATCCCCTCAATTTTGCATGATTTCCTCATTTCTTCAATTCCTCCTTTTTAAGTCTATTTTTGACCAAAATATTTTTGCAATTTAATCTCTTAACTTTGCATTTTATTCAATTTAATCCTTCAACTGTATTTTATTTTTTAAAATTCTTTCTTCTCATCAATTTTTTGACTTCTTTATACTCTCATCAATATTTTATCCTCAAAAGTTCTTTCCTTAAAAATAACATTATAAATATATTTTAGAATTTTAGATATATTTTTTATTAAATAGTAACATTACAAATCTTACTCGTACATGTTAAGGATGGCAATAGATCGGACTTGGATCAGACTTTATAAAGTCCAAGTCCAATCCAATTAATAATCGGACCTAAAAAAATACAAGTCCGATTACATAAATCTAAGTACGATCCAATAAGATATCTAAAATCCAAAGCCAATTAATTTTTTTCTTTTTTAAAGTAATAACTCAAACAAATATCTTTAAATAAAAAATAATTTTCATCAAACAAATATATTTAAACTAATAGCACAAACAAATCTCAACAAATATTACAATCCAATATAAAATAAATTAAAGTAACAACTCAAACTTCAACTAAAAAAACTCAACAACAAATAAATTATCCTTACATAAACTACTATTGTCTTACTAGTCTACTAACATAACTACTTTCCAAATCACAATTATAAAATGTCTAATAAATATTACAATCCAAGATGAAAGTTTAAAATATAATCAAAATGTAGCCAACAACTCAATTTTTTCCAAGCTTGTCCCAATTTTTACAATGCACGACTTACTGAAGTTAATACTTAAGCCCGAGCATACTTCAAAGCTTCTCCGAATTCTCTTTACATTTAGTATATTTTCCTCATCTTGTTTCAAAAATTTTAATTAACGGACTGACCGGAGGTTTAGCGAAGACAGGGTCAACCAGAGCAGAAACCTCTAAAGCCTTGTGGTAACTTGTTGTTTACTTTTGGTTAATCTGTTTCTGTAGGAAGGTGGCGAAACTGTGTATTGTATTACCAGCTTCTGTTTTTTTTATTTTTGTTTTGGGAGAACATTAGTTTGTATTCCGGCTTATGTGTACTCTTTCCCTCCACTTAGGATTAGGGAGGTTTTGAATGAGGCACATAATGCATGGTAGACTTATATGAAATTAATAAAATTACATTTACCAAGCAAAAAAATCTCAATTCAACTTAATTAGGATTTCAATATATATCTATATTTTTTAAAATCTAAGAGTTTTAAATATTTTTATTCGGATTCATATATGGATCGGATCATGGCAATGTCCATATCCGATCCACCTCCTATTAGGCCTTGGACATTTTTTTCCGAATCGGATTCGAACTTTTTTCGATCAGATTTGGATTGGATTTTTTTTCTTCGGATCGAATTCGGATTATATTGCCATCTCTAGTCCATGTGAAAAATAATATGAATATATACATGTATATCTTGTATGATTAGAGAAAGTCGTTTAAATTAGAACCAATACGTATTATAACATTATAAATAATTACAATTAAATTTGTATAGAAACCCAACAACTCGACTCGAATTGAAAAAAATTCAAATAAAGTTCGAATCATAAAATAGAACTTGTTAACTTAAATAACTCAAATTTTTTTGACTCGACTCGATCGAGTGCCCACCCAGACACAATGGATGAATATTGAAATTCCAACAAAAATACAGAGAAATCCAACAAAAGTTAAAGAAGAAAGAAAGATAAATATGTGGAAACGTAATACAAGGAACAAAATCTGCCACTCCATGTTTTACTAATTTGCAAACAAATTTTGTGTGCAATAAATAACTACCACATTCCCTCTTTCTTATCCCTTGTTGTTTTTCTACACCCTCTTTCCATAAAAACCAAACAAATCTATATAAATGTTTCCCAGCTGATGTATATTCTCGTTCTTCTCTCATCCTTTAAAACTCCAAAACAACTACACATCAAAGCAAAGCAAAATCAAAATTCAAAACCAATGGCAGTTAAAGCCCGGCATATGAATATTTTCCCTCCCCAGTTAATCACCAACAGGTGTTTCTTGTTCTACGTGTGTTTTAATTCCATTTTCAAGTTTCTTTCTTTGTCTTTTTTAACATGATTTTCTTCTTCTTCTTCTTTGTGTAGCAGAGATTTTTGTGTTCCTCTGGTTGATCCAAATATCTCAGCCAAAACTTCAATCAACAAAACCGACAGTGGTCTTACTTACAACATGAATGTCCCAGTTTCGGCTCCAAGAAAAAGGTCTAGAGATTATTTCAACAATGGCTTCCACTTCGATTCATGCTCGGTCCCTCAAAAGAACAAGCTTTCTGGTGTTTCCTCGGTTATTCTTGATAACCATGTCTTTTCCCAGATTCAACAACAAGAACAAGAAGAAGAAGATATTGACCGTTTTGTTTATGATCATGTAAGTTCCTTGAAAAATATTTTCTTTTCTTATTATAGTTAACATAGAATTTATTGTTTTTTGCATGAATTACAGACGGAAAAACTGAGGTTGGGGGTTGAAGAGAGAAGAAAGAGGGAATCAAGAATGTTGATTACAGCAATCCAAGAAGGGGTGATGAAGAAACTGAAGGAGAAAGACGAGGAGATACAAAGAATCGGGAAACTAAACTGGGTTCTTCAAGAAAGGGTTAAAAGCCTGTACGTAGAGAACCAGCTGTGGCGAGACTTGGCGCAGACAAACGAAGCGGCGGCCAATTCCCTACGCATCAATTTAGAACAAGTCCTGGCAAACGTGGGCGAGGAACGCCGTGTCAGCGGGGGAGGTGCCGCTGCTTTGGAAGATGACGCGGAGTCTAGCTGTGGCAGCAGCGACGAGGGGTGGCGCAAGGTGGTGGGGGTGGCGGAGGATAAGGCGGCTGCGGTTGTTGGGAGGAAGTGCAGAAAGTGTGGGGAGAAAGAGTCAAGTGTACTGTTGCTGCCATGCAGACATGTATGTCTATGTACAATGTGCGGGTCCACCATGGTAGTCAGTACTTGCCCTGTTTGTCTTTCTGTTGCCAATGCCAGTGTTCATGTTAACATTTCATGAACAATTTTCTTACTTTCTTTCTTCAAAAAGGGAAATGCAAATATCTTTTCACATAGATTTCATTCACTTTAGTTTCTTTTATTCGTCCCTTAATTAGTGGGGTTAACAACAACCCCATTAATTTGTACCAAATCACTCTAATCCAAACATATTTGAACAAATAATATCCGTCTTCCACTCAGTTTGATATTATATTTAGAAAGTGCGGTGAAGAAGTGTTTTTGAAAAATAATTTTGAAAAGTGTTTTTGGATTGTTTTATTTAGAACAAGAGTGTATGTTGTTGCTGTCAAAAAGTACTTTTAAGTAGATAAAACGTCAGGATTAGTAATATAAATGAAGATATATGAATAATTTTACTCAAGTACTTTTGCAAAAGCTAAAATTTAGCTTTTGAAAAACACTTTTTCAAATCCAGTTGAAAAAATACTTTTGACCCGAAAAAGTACTTTTGGCCTGCATTGCTTTTCGTCGTAATAGTTGATAACGAATTGTATTAGTGGATTTGACTAGCTAATAACGAATTGTATTAGTGTAACCCCCTAGACCTGCCTATGCGTTATGACAGATCTTAGGAAGCCACATTAGGGTCACAGGAGCGACCCACGGTAAAAATACACATAAAACATTTTCTCTGAAAAATACATATTAGATTATAACAGTAACTTTAGTTGAAAATACTCCTTCATGAAATCATTTAAACATATAACAGTATTTCAGAAAACATTTTACAGACACTATCATGAAACAAAAATGTTATGCATGCCCACTAACTATGTCGGTACCGTACTCCAAAAGCAACGCCGAGAGAACTCCCAACACTGATGTCAAACGTTATACCAAGATATATTCCTTTAACCTGTGATGATAAAAACAACGTGAGCTTGGAAAAGCTCAGTAATACAAAACTACCAAAAGATGCTATAAGCTCATGCAGATATATGGTAGGCATAACATTTTCATGATGCTTTACGCAGTAACGGTCTTCATTTCTTTTTCGATATTTCAGATAACGTTATACTTGAGGATAACGGTACTTGTTCTTTATTCAATCATCAAGAATTAGACGGTAATTATAGGCTATTAATGTACGGAGGTGGAATTAGAGAGTTCGGTTCCTAGTGTGTTCCAACAGTATAAGTAAAACATGGACAACAACAGTATAATATACATTTTCAGTTTAAAACATACAGTTCAAGTAACAATACGGTACGGTTTGATCTTTTATCAACCCTCCAACCACACTCCAAGAGGCAGTTCCCCAAAACTGCGTCAAAGGCGTTAACCAGTGCCCATTGGACATAGGTGCCATCCTAAGGGATTACCTTAGGAACGGTACGGTACGGTATGGTAGGTATTACCCTAGCCGAAGCATAGGAACCTGTAACGGTAACGGTAAGGAATTACCCTAGCCGAAGCATAAGAACCTATAACGGTAACGGTAAGGAATTACCCTAGCCGAAGCATAGGAACCTGTAACGGTAACGGTAACGGTAACGGTAAAGGAATTACCAGCTGGATCAGAGCTGAACCTACGGTCACTTCATACTCTATCCCAAGTATCCCAGTATCAATCTATGTAACGGTTCGGTGATCAATAACAACTGAAATTTCGGTAGATATAAAATAGACATGTATTTTCCATATAACGGTACTCAGAAGCATATTGTTCAATCAAAACTATGATGTATCACCCATATAATATAATCATGCTTTCGTCATGTAACACAATATTAAAACGGTTATATAGCACACAAGGAACACACTAGGTGGAATCGTTTATTTCCTTGGAGATACTTGACATTTACGGAAGAGAACATATTAACTTTTGACGGTTGAACGGATCTTTGAAACAAGACCCCTATTAAAAGAGGGGTTTGAACTAACAATTTAATCCGGATAGTCAGGAGATGATACATCAAAATCTTGAGAGTTTAGGCATTTCATGAGTGATTTAGCCATTTACTTATAAGGCATTATGGTCATTTTATCATATGCGGGCATTTTGGTAATTTATACCAACAAGACGTAAACGGTAGCTCAGAAATTCTATTTGCTCATCGGGTATCCAACCTAGAGGTGGCAAACGGGTCAATTGGTTCGGGTTCGGTTCAGGTCATTTCGGTTTCGGTTATTTCGGATCTGATATTTTCGGTTCAGATTCGGTTTCGGTTTTGGTTCGGTTTCGATTATTTCGGGTCTGATATTTTCGGTTCAGATTCGGTTTCGGTTTTGGTTCGGTTTCGGTTCGGTTTTTGTTCGGGTCTATTGTGTTTCAGGTCATTTCGGGTCGGTTGATTTCGGTTCGGTTATTTTCGGTTCGGTTAATTTCGGTTCGGTTGATTTCGGTTCGGTTATTTTCGGTTAAATGAGAGATCAGTCGTTTTTAATCAAATTCTTAGGTTGGTCAGATTTTTACACCCTATATATGACTTTATAAAGTCAATATATTTGGCATTTTTGTGATTTGTGCTGCTGTTCATATTTTATCTTTCTTTATTTCTATTAATCGGGTCCATTCGGTTCGGGTCTATTCGGTTCGGGTCCATTCAGTTCAACTAAATTCGGTTCAGTTTCGGTTCGGTTTATTTCGGGTTTCGGATAAAATTTCGGATCAGATTTCGGGTAAATTTCAGGTTGATTTTCGGTTTCGGTTCGGGTCTGGGTTCGGGTAATTCGGTTCGGGTTTTGGTTCTCGGGTCAAGTTTGCCAGGTCTAATCCAACCAGGCATTCAGAGATTTGTACATTAAGATTTTTCACGATATCTGATACATTCGGGGCTATTTTGATTACTTTGGTCAACGAGGGCATTTTGGGTCTTTTAACAATTATGGGTGATTCGTAATTTCCTGTCCATGTATCTTTCACATTTAAACATCTCACACTAATGCTCAGAATTGGAGATTAGCTGCCTCATTCGAGCATTTCGGTCTTATTTAATTTATCATACTCGTTTCTACATTCGATTTAACTTGAGCAGATTTAACAGTACTTATCATCATTTTTATGCATGCATTAACACATACCAACATGCTCATAAAGCATACAAGAGGTAGTAGAGTATTACCTTTAATACTTGCTATATCAGTCAATCCTGATACTCCGTTCGATCACTCTCGAACTCGAATGCGACGTCCTCAACATCCCGTAAATAAGGAACTTGAATACCTTCATCAAAAATATTCCACATTCAGTCTTTACTCCTCTTACTCTTAATTGATTATTAAATTACATAAGTGGACTCGAGTTCAAGGTCCAATTCGGAGGCTTTCGGGTTAGAATTTCACAAAACGGGCTTCAAAATCGGACTCAGGACGTCGAAAAACATAAAATAGGGCTTTTCGGAAAATTTGACTTTTTGGTCAAAGTCAACGGTCAACGGTCAAAGTCAACGGTCAACGGTCAAAGTCAACGGTCAGGTCAATGCTGACGTCAGCAGTCAACGCTGACGTCACTGGTTTGACTCGGTCAGCGGGTCGGGTCAACGGGTCGGTC
This sequence comes from Hibiscus trionum, assembly GCA_030270665.1. Lineage (NCBI taxonomy): Eukaryota > Viridiplantae > Streptophyta > Magnoliopsida > Malvales > Malvaceae > Hibiscus > Hibiscus trionum. The sequence continues at coordinate 888,298 of BSYR01000021.1, read as the reverse complement.
AACGGTCAACGGGTCAGGTCGGTCAACGGGTCAATGGGTCGGGTCGGTCAACGGGTCAACAGGTCGGGTCGGTCAACGGGTCAACAGGTCGGGTCGGTCAATGGGTCAATGGGTCGGGTCAGTCAACGGGTCGGGTCAGTCAACGGGTCGGGTCAGTCAACGGGTCAACGGGTCGGGTCGGTCAACGGGTCAATGGGTCGGGTCAGTCAACGAGTCGGGTTGGTTTACTGTTGGACTGGGCCGGTTTAGATTGGACCGGCTCACGGGTAGACCGGGTCTTAACCGGCCGGTCAACGGCCACTGTCCAGGGCGGCCGGAAATCGCCCCGGACGGCGCGTGAGGCCCACGCGCGGCCTAAAATGGCTCGAAAATGCACCAAAATGTATATTTTTAATTCGATTCATCCCACCATCAAGTCTTTTACCCAAAAATCAAATCGAAAACTTACCAAACTTACCCAAAATGAATCCGAGGTTGCCGGATTCGACGAAGCTCCGATGAAGGGCTTGCCGGCGTCGAACACGCGATCAGTCGGTTGGGTTTTGCTCGCCTTGCTACGGGGAATCCAACGTCGGTGAGAACGCAGCGAACGGACGCCGATCTACCCCGGAAACGATGAACGGAGGTAGTGCGGGTTTGGGGTTGCAGTCGCACCTTTCGACTGCTCTCCACGGCGCACGACGTCGATCCAGGGCGAGTGGCGGCCGTAGCTAAACTGGTGGTGCTACGGAGAACACGTCGACGGCAGCGGTGTCTACCACTGCTAAGCGGTGCCGGAGATCGAGGCGGACGGTGGAAAGGGGAACGGTTGAACGAGAATGGGAAGGGTCTCCAAAATTTTAGATCTGATTTCTTTTTTTTTTTTTTTTTTATCTGATGCACCTTTAATTCGGGGAAAAAGGGGGTGGTTGGGATATTTTTGAACTTATTATTATTATATTCGGTTCAAGAATTTAAGGTATCACATAAATATAAATTAATGCAGGTTATAACCATCAATAGCTTTAGCCCAGTTGGTTAAGGCTTAAGCATAATAAGCTAAGGTCACGGGTTCAATTCTCTCAAACACCACTTTCCTCCTTTTTTTTTTTTTAACCACATTACATGGGTGTTACAATTCTCTCCCCCTTAAAAGAAATTTCGTCCTCGAAATTTATCAGAGTTGGGGAAATACAGAAACTACTCTTTCATCCATTCTTGTGCTGCAACTTATCCATCAGAACATACTTGTTTCTCGGGGATCTTAGACGGTCACAGATCAATCTGGTAGTGTCCTCAAACACTTAGGCTGTTTTGGACCCAAAGCCATCACATCATACATCTCATGCGAACTAATCATATTACAGTATTTAAATCCATGCAGAACTTTGTACGAAGTCAAACGAACAATTGTCTTGCAGCTTTTTATTATATGCGGTCTCAGTCAGGGATGCAAAACCTTTCCAAAAATCACAGAATAATCATACCTCCTAGAAGCATCTCCTCTAGGATATGAGTTAATCTACTAAGTCAACCATCAATTTACAGATGAGAATCTGTACCTGAAATCCAAGCTTCCAACAGAGCCTTCCCAAGTTAAGACGTAACACCTAATTTCAGTCAAGCATGATATGTATAACTATACACCATGCCACATTATCGTAGAAATAACTTTCTCCTTGGAAATCAAACATAATCATTATCACCGAGCTACCTTACATGAAATCTTATATCAGTTACCTTATATGATCAAACCTTTATTCTATATCAAATTCATATCTTTAATTCCACACGCATTAACCATCTCAGTTTCTTTATCTGGATTCAAATCCATCAATTTAATCCAATTCGTAGACAGACATTACCAATATTCCTTTCCAGTACAGATCAAGCTATTATGGACAGAACGATTAATTGCACTTATCACAGGAAATGATTCGACATCGGAGTCTCGGCTTGATGGAGTACGGTTATGATATAGGGGCATGCACAAACCAAACAATCCTATGACAGACGATCGACCGATCTACCCAGAAAGACGCAACTCTAAGCTCTGATACCACTAAATGTAACCCCCTAGACCTGCCTATGCGTTATGACAGATCTTAGGAAGCCACATTAGGGTCACAGGAGCGACCCACGGTAAAAATACACATAAAACATTTTCTCTGAAAAATACATATTAGATTATAACAGTAACTTTAGTTGAAAATACTCCTTCATGAAATCATTTAAACATATAACAGTATTTCAGAAAACATTTTACAGACACTATCATGAAACAAAAATGTTATGCATGCCCACTAACTATGTCGGTACCGTACTCCAAAAGCAACGCCGAGAGAACTCCCAACACTGATGTCAAACGTTATACCAAGATATATTCCTTTAACCTGTGATGATAAAAACAACGTGAGCTTGGAAAAGCTCAGTAATACAAAACTACCAAAAGATGCTATAAGCTCATGCAGATATATGGTAGGCATAACATTTTCATGATGCTTTACGCAGTAACGGTCTTCATTTCTTTTTCGATATTTCAGATAACGTTATACTTGAGGATAACGGTACTTGTTCTTTATTCAATCATCAAGAATTAGACGGTAATTATAGGCTATTAATGTACGGAGGTGGAATTAGAGAGTTCGGTTCCTAGTGTGTTCCAACAGTATAAGTAAAACATGGACAACAACAGTATAATATACATTTTCAGTTTAAAACATACAGTTCAAGTAACAATACGGTACGGTTTGATCTTTTATCAACCCTCCAACCACACTCCAAGAGGCAGTTCCCCAAAACTGCGTCAAAGGCGTTAACCAGTGCCCATTGGACATAGGTGCCATCCTAAGGGATTACCTTAGGAACGGTACGGTACGGTATGGTAGGTATTACCCTAGCCGAAGCATAGGAACCTGTAACGGTAACGGTAAGGAATTACCCTAGCCGAAGCATAAGAACCTATAACGGTAACGGTAAGGAATTACCCTAGCCGAAGCATAGGAACCTGTAACGGTAACGGTAACGGTAACGGTAAAGGAATTACCAGCTGGATCAGAGCTGAACCTACGGTCACTTCATACTCTATCCCAAGTATCCCAGTATCAATCTATGTAACGGTTCGGTGATCAATAACAACTGAAATTTCGGTAGATATAAAATAGACATGTATTTTCCATATAACGGTACTCAGAAGCATATTGTTCAATCAAAACTATGATGTATCACCCATATAATATAATCATGCTTTCGTCATGTAACACAATATTAAAACGGTTATATAGCACACAAGGAACACACTAGGTGGAATCGTTTATTTCCTTGGAGATACTTGACATTTACGGAAGAGAACATATTAACTTTTGACGGTTGAACGGATCTTTGAAACAAGACCCCTATTAAAAGAGGGGTTTGAACTAACAATTTAATCCGGATAGTCAGGAGATGATACATCAAAATCTTGAGAGTTTAGGCATTTCATGAGTGATTTAGCCATTTACTTATAAGGCATTATGGTCATTTTATCATATGCGGGCATTTTGGTAATTTATACCAACAAGACGTAAACGGTAGCTCAGAAATTCTATTTGCTCATCGGGTATCCAACCTAGAGGTGGCAAACGGGTCAATTGGTTCGGGTTCGGTTCAGGTCATTTCGGTTTCGGTTATTTCGGATCTGATATTTTCGGTTCAGATTCGGTTTCGGTTTTGGTTCGGTTTCGATTATTTCGGGTCTGATATTTTCGGTTCAGATTCGGTTTCGGTTTTGGTTCGGTTTCGGTTCGGTTTTTGTTCGGGTCTATTGTGTTTCAGGTCATTTCGGGTCGGTTGATTTCGGTTCGGTTATTTTCGGTTCGGTTAATTTCGGTTCGGTTGATTTCGGTTCGGTTATTTTCGGTTAAATGAGAGATCAGTCGTTTTTAATCAAATTCTTAGGTTGGTCAGATTTTTACACCCTATATATGACTTTATAAAGTCAATATATTTGGCATTTTTGTGATTTGTGCTGCTGTTCATATTTTATCTTTCTTTATTTCTATTAATCGGGTCCATTCGGTTCGGGTCTATTCGGTTCGGGTCCATTCAGTTCAACTAAATTCGGTTCAGTTTCGGTTCGGTTTATTTCGGGTTTCGGATAAAATTTCGGATCAGATTTCGGGTAAATTTCAGGTTGATTTTCGGTTTCGGTTCGGGTCTGGGTTCGGGTAATTCGGTTCGGGTTTTGGTTCTCGGGTCAAGTTTGCCAGGTCTAATCCAACCAGGCATTCAGAGATTTGTACATTAAGATTTTTCACGATATCTGATACATTCGGGGCTATTTTGATTACTTTGGTCAACGAGGGCATTTTGGGTCTTTTAACAATTATGGGTGATTCGTAATTTCCTGTCCATGTATCTTTCACATTTAAACATCTCACACTAATGCTCAGAATTGGAGATTAGCTGCCTCATTCGAGCATTTCGGTCTTATTTAATTTATCATACTCGTTTCTACATTCGATTTAACTTGAGCAGATTTAACAGTACTTATCATCATTTTTATGCATGCATTAACACATACCAACATGCTCATAAAGCATACAAGAGGTAGTAGAGTATTACCTTTAATACTTGCTATATCAGTCAATCCTGATACTCCGTTCGATCACTCTCGAACTCGAATGCGACGTCCTCAACATCCCGTAAATAAGGAACTTGAATACCTTCATCAAAAATATTCCACATTCAGTCTTTACTCCTCTTACTCTTAATTGATTATTAAATTACATAAGTGGACTCGAGTTCAAGGTCCAATTCGGAGGCTTTCGGGTTAGAATTTCACAAAACGGGCTTCAAAATCGGACTCAGGACGTCGAAAAACATAAAATAGGGCTTTTCGGAAAATTTGACTTTTTGGTCAAAGTCAACGGTCAACGGTCAAAGTCAACGGTCAACGGTCAAAGTCAACGGTCAGGTCAATGCTGACGTCAGCAGTCAACGCTGACGTCACTGGTTTGACTCGGTCAGCGGGTCGGGTCAACGGGTCGGTCAACGGTCAACGGGTCAGGTCGGTCAACGGGTCAATGGGTCGGGTCGGTCAACGGGTCAACAGGTCGGGTCGGTCAACGGGTCAACAGGTCGGGTCGGTCAATGGGTCAATGGGTCGGGTCAGTCAACGGGTCGGGTCAGTCAACGGGTCGGGTCAGTCAACGGGTCAACGGGTCGGGTCGGTCAACGGGTCAATGGGTCGGGTCAGTCAACGAGTCGGGTTGGTTTACTGTTGGACTGGGCCGGTTTAGATTGGACCGGCTCACGGGTAGACCGGGTCTTAACCGGCCGGTCAACGGCCACCGTCCAGGGCGGCCGGAAATCGCCCCGGACGGCGCGTGAGGCCCACGCGCGGCCTAAAATGGCTCGAAAATGCACCAAAATGTATATTTTTAATTCGATTCATCCCACCATCAAGTCTTTTACCCAAAAATCAAATCGAAAACTTACCAAACTTACCCAAAATGAATCCGAGGTTGCCGGATTCGACGAAGCTCCGATGAAGGGCTTGCCGGCGTCGAACACGCGATCAGTCGGTTGGGTTTTGCTCGCCTTGCTACGGGGAATCCAACGTCGGTGAGAACGCAGCGAACGGACGCCGATCTACCCCGGAAACGATGAACGGAGGTAGTGCGGGTTTGGGGTTGCAGTCGCACCTTTCGACTGCTCTCCACGGCGCACGACGTCGATCCAGGGCGAGTGGCGGCCGTAGCTAAACTGGTGGTGCTACGGAGAACACGTCGACGGCAGCGGTGTCTACCACTGCTAAGCGGTGCCGGAGATCGAGGCGGACGGTGGAAAGGGGAACGGTTGAACGAGAATGGGAAGGGTCTCCAAAATTTTAGATCTGATTTCTTTTTTTTTTTTTTTTTTATCTGATGCACCTTTAATTCGGGGAAAAAGGGGGTGGTTGGGATATTTTTGAACTTATTATTATTATATTCGGTTCAAGAATTTAAGGTATCACATAAATATAAATTAATGCAGGTTATAACCATCAATAGCTTTAGCCCAGTTGGTTAAGGCTTAAGCATAATAAGCTAAGGTCACGGGTTCAATTCTCTCAAACACCACTTTCCTCCTTTTTTTTTTTTTTTAACCACATTACATGGGTGTTACAATTAGCTAATTTGACTAGCTGCTAGTGTAATTGTGTTTAATAAAATTAACTAATAGTTGATAGTTGTTTTCTTTTTTTGATTAAAAGGGGGGGGGGAGAATACTATGGCGAGCCTCGTTAAAAACCTCCCTAACCTAGATGGAGGAAAAGAGTACTCACCATAGCATTACATCAAACAAAAACTTCGACACATAGACAAAAAAAACTAGCTCGAACTAGGCAATTCATCATGCAACAAACCCAGTACCGCATCAGGCGGATAACAATAATATGTCGCCTCATAACCCTGCCAAGGCCCCAACTTAGCAAGAACATCCGCAACCCGGTTAGCCTCTCGAAGAACATGATGAAACTCACAGGTCCTGAATCGTAGTATCAAGCTACGGATCGCACTCAACAAAGAAGACTGACCAACCTTACCATCGCCTTTCTGCAACATGCGGATCACCTCAAAGCAATCAGATTCCACGGTTACTACATCAATATTGCGATGCAAAGCATAGATCAACCCCTCATGAACTGCCCAAAGTTCCGCTTCAAACACACTACAACGTCCTATGAATTTCGAAAAACCACCACCCCACGTACCTCCAACGTCTCGGATAACACCTCCACATATCGCCAAACCTAACCCTTTATCGCAAGCACCGTCGACATTAATTTTCCAAGCCGTAGTCGTCGGTGGCAACCAATGCCGATGATGCTGCCGGCTGGCCGCTCCTTAACACGACATTGCCCGGCGATTCAACAAGGCTCGTGTCGCCTCCTGTACAAGCCGCCTACTTCGCGCCAAAATCTCATCATCCCCCTAGCCATATCCATGAAGATGAGACTGTTCCTAGCTAACCACAACTGCCAAATAACTGAACCAAACAGGATATCCCATCGATCATCCCCTCCCCATGCAGCGTTAGCATGCCGCAAATTAGTGGCAATCCACTCTATCGTTGAACCGCTAAAAAAGCTCAGCCGATGCGCAGACGGCACCAATCGCAGCCAAACTGATTTCGCCATTGAGCATTGACGCAAAAGATGACCAGCGTCCTCTTCACTCGCCCCACACACCAAGCACGCTGCCGACTCCGCCAAATGTCTTCGAACGCGCTCACTATTTGTTAAAATCCTACCCTTGCACACTAACCACATAAATAACTTGATACGTTGCGGACCCTGGAAACGCTGCAACAAACGCCAAACCCCATTCCCATGATCTTCACCTTGCGGATGTTTCATGAAATAAGCCGATTTCACCGTAAATGACAATTTGTCATTCCACCTCCATCTAGGCGAGTCAACCACATCACTGTCTCCCGAAGCTTTAACGGCCACAATTCGGTCGACAACATCCATAGCAAACGCATGTTGAAACCGACCCATGTCCCACCTACCATCACTCGTGCTCATCTCCTTTAGAGGAGTAAAGTAAGTCGAAATCAACTCTGGAGCTGTAGCAACCAACTCGAGGGGACCTACATCACGCACCCAATCGTCGCGCCAAAAATCAATACATTCCCCATTACCAACTCTCCAAATAATATCAACACGAATATCTTGCCAAATCGCCGATACACCACGCCACAAGTGAGAACTATTACTACTAAAAATAGATATCGGCATAATCTCCATACACTTATATTTTGCACGTAAGAAACGCACCCAGAGCTGCCCCCGCTTATCAATTAAATTAAACGCAATTTTCATTAGAAACGCATCGTTTTGCACTCTTAGCTTTTTGAAACCCAACCCACCTAAATCAACAGGCTTGCATAACTCTTCCCAATTCACCAAATGAACACCTCTCTTATCACCACCATTCCCCCAAACAAAATTGCGTATCAAGCGTTCAATTTCATCGCACACACTAATGGGTAACTTGGTAGATTGCATGGCATAATATGGAATAGCAGACAATACTGCCTTCGCAAGAGTTACTCGACCCACAAAAGACAAGTATTTAGCTTTTCAGCCTGACAGTCGGTCACGTACCTTCTGTATTAAATAAGAATAAGTCGATCTAAAGACTCTTCGGTGTAACATGGGAACTCCTAGATAACGCCCAAGATCAGTCACTTCAGAAAAACCCACCACCGTGCTCAACGAGTTACGCATCTCACGAGATACATTCTTAGAGAAAAAAATACTTGACTTTTGCACATTCACTTTTAGACTCGAAAACCTGCAAAAGTCAATCAGGACCTCCCGAATCACATCCAGCTGTTTCATAGAGGCCTCCGCAAAGAGAACCATATCATCCGCAAACATCAAATGGGATACAACCGGACTGCGCCCAGGTGTGCAAAACCCTTTCCACTGACCCGATGCCACTTTCTGGTTTATCGCCTGGCTAAGCCTTTCCATACAGAGCACGAATAAATAAGGTGAAATGGGGTCACCTTGTCAGATACCTCGAGAAGGCGAAAAGGAATCTGTCAATGAATCATTCCAACCAATCTGGGTCGAAACACTAGAGACACATTGTAAAATCAGCTCACGGATACCGTCAGGAAAACCAATATCACAAAGAGTGTCGTCGATAAAACCCCACTCCAATCTATCATACGCTTTCTCCAAGTCGATCTTCAACGCCTTCCACCCGCGTTTTCCTATTTTCCGATTCATAGAGTGATCAATCTCTTGGGCAATGATGATATTATCTGAAATGGCACGCCCGAGGACAAAGCTAGTTTGGCTCTCCGAGATCCAATCTGAAAGAAAGGGCTTTATCCGATTAACTACTACCTTAGTAACAGCTTTATAAAGAAAGGGCTTTATCCGATTCATAGTTGTTTTCTTTGAACAAGTAAAATGACACATAAAATAAAATCAAATTTAATAATTGTTTGAATAGTTTATTAGTTATCGATATTTGATATTTATATATGTGTTAGATTATGTAAATAATTATTTTTTAATATAACATTACTAAGTATATCGGAAAGATGTATATATTAATATTTTATTAATAAAATTATCTTTTTAATATAATTTTATTAACTATTAAATTTAAATAATATTTAAAGTATATGTATAACCTCATCCATTTGAAGGGAAAATTATTTAAATTATATGTGAGAATTTAGGTTATTAATCTCATATATATATATATATATATTATGTAAATAATTAGTTTTACTGTAATATGTGATTTATTTAAGTTTAGGTTATTTAAAGAACCGTCAATGACAAAAGAGTCTTTAAAATTTTTATATTCAATCCACTAAACTCAAAAATTCCTTCTACCAACTTTTTTTCCAATTTAAAGAATTCTCTATTGTTACAATCTTTTGTTTAACAAACAAACAAATTAACGGATTTGACTGATAATTCTCTAAAAGTCGTTTTATTCTCTAATTTTAACTCAAAACTCTGTTCATCAAATAAAATTTTACTATTTCTTAAAAAAATCTCAAACTCGAATTTTGGGATAAAAACTAAAAATATTTGCATTCAGAATAAATTCAATCCAACTCAACTTCGAAATTAATCAAACTTGTGACCATCATACATTGAAAATTCTTAAAAATAAATAAATTATGGGACTCCCTGCAAGGAATTAGAGCTAACCATCATTTTTAGGCAACCAAGTGTTAGTTGCCTTTCCTTTCCATTATGATTAAATTGGTCCTAGAAAAAAAGTCTGTCAGCTCACCTTTTTCTTTGAATGAGTGAGTATTTAATACTATTCAATTGCTTAGCTAAGGTTTGCCTTAGCTTTCTTTGTTACTTTTAGTTGTTAGACTATCCAACTATCTAAGAGGGGTTTGCTTATTGTTGTCATTATTTTGATTAAGAAATTATAATTGTACTTTATTGTTACATTACTTAGATCATCTCTTTTATTACTTAAGACTTATAGGATAGGGTTTTGTTTGAATTCTAATACACTCCTTTCCCAACAAGTTAAAGATGTCATTAATGGAACCTAACGAGTGACTTCAGTTTGAAAAAGAAAATGATATTCATCTTAGAAGATTTGGATTCGAACACCTGAGTGTGTGCAAAGTGTGTGTCTTGTTAAAGAGTTAAGAAAAAAATATTAACAAATAGTACCATATAATCACAGCAATACTGATATTTAGAAAACATAAAGATGTCAAAAATGAAGAAATATTAAAGTGATACTTCAAATCTAATGCAATGTTGGTGAGATAGTTGTGTGATTAATTGCTTGAGTAGCCCACCCTCAATGTGTAACATTACACAACCTCATTTTAAGAAAAATCATTACGTCTTTGAGTAGGGAAATAAAAAGGTTTAAAAATGCAATAAAAAAACAATACTAGTATTTTAATTTTTATCATATTAAATCTATGTACTATTTCTATCTAAAATTTTCGAAGCTTCCATTAACTATGTTCAATTTTATCATTAATTGCTAACTTGATGTTAAAAAAAGAAGAAAAGAAAAACAAAATTTTTACTCCTCAATGTTTATAAATTCTTTTTATCAACTTGACTAATTGTTCGATAAACGACGCATTATAAATTTCTCCTAAAATAAAAAGATTAATGGAGGTAATTAATTTAAAATCCGTTGATGAATAAACATGTAGGGATTAAGGCGCCACCGGGCCACCACTACAAAACTTCGACATGTACGGAAGGGAATGATATAAAGTTATGAACAATACTTGAGCAGGTTGGCAGGTTTTCTACGGGAAGAATTAAGGGTAAAATACATAGTAAGTCATCTAAGTATAAGTTTTGTGATAAATATATCACTTTTTTTAAAGTAACAATTTAATTATTTTATTAAAAAAATTTGTCAAACAAGTTACTATGCCGTTTGAATTGAAACGAACGGTTTGATATAATAACAATTTTAATCTCAAAACATATACGTTCTATTAATTTAGTTTTAATTCAAAATATTTAACCCTTCATATTTAAAAATTTCATTAGTCAAGTGGCTTTATCTAGCTACTAACAGACAACGTTAAGTTTCAATGAGTTTGTTTCATTAGTCTGTCAATTGTCTAGTAGTCAGGTGATTGTGTCTGTCGAGCTATCATATTTTGTCAATTATCGAGTTGAGGGCCAACAACATGGAGCGCGAAAAAAGGTCGAATATCAACTTGATAATCGACAAAATACGACCAAATTGACAACATGCAGCAACAAAGTAAGAGTATCAACTTATGGGGGGCATATATATATTTTTTAAATTTAGGGGTGGAATTTACAATTATCTCATAAGTTTTAACGATAAAGTGACATGTCTATCACAAAATTTAATTAAGTGGTTAAATTATTACTTTTAGAGAAAGAAATGACTTATGTGCTAACAAACCCATAATTAAGTGACTCGTGATGAATTTTACCCAAGAATTAATAGTTTATATAAAACAAAGGAAGAGTTTAGTAAAATGAGAGAGATGTTTACGGTACTCCAAAAAGGCAGAGGTTGCCAATTGCCCTTTATATTAATCAATGTTTATATATATATATATATATATCAATGTTAGAAGTAGAGATGCAAACAGGTCGGGTTCGAGTCGGGTCACTTCGGGTCGGATTGATTTTCGTTCAGGTTATTTTTGGTTTAGGACAACTCGAGTCGGATAGGGTCTGATTCGGATTTAGTTCGGGTCTATGTTATTTTAGATCGAGTCGGGTTAATATCGGATCTGTTAATTTTCATGTCGGTCAATATCGGATCTATTTACTTTTCGAGTTGGGTCAATATCGAATCAGTTGGTTTTCAGGTCGGGTCAATATCGGATTGGTCCGCTTTCAATTTGAGTCAATATATGAAGATGATATTTTAAATGAGAAAAAATGATATTAAACTACTACTAAAGGTAGTTGTAATTAGTAATATAATACAAAATGAGAATAAAACACACATATTTGAGGAAATAAAATTCGGGTTACTTTCGCTTCGGGTTGATTTTCGGTTCAGATTGCTTTCAGTCAATTGATTTTCGGTTCGAGTTCCTTTTGGTTCGGGTTGTTTTCGTTTCTATTGTTTTCAGTTTCGGTTAATTTCGATTCAGATCGATTTCCAGTTTAACTAAATTCGGGTCGATTTTAGTTCAGTTCGATTTTAGTTCAGATTTGGGTCAAGTTTAGACCATCATATTCGGGTCTATATTGGGTCTCGGGTCAAGTTTATCGAGTCTAGTTAGAAGGGTCATGTATAATTTTTTCTGTAAAAGAACAAAATGTTAGAATCAATTCATAAATTAATATGAAACTTAAAACCCAGGATCTATCATGTCAAATCATCAAGAATAATAAACTGAATGCGGAAGCGTACCTGAATTAATCGATAGATGAAAACCTTGAATCCTTTGATGAAGATCGCCTAAAAGGTGGTTGTGATCTTCCAAGAAGATAGGTTAGCCCTTGCCGTAAAAACTCTTTGACGGGGACAAGAGTAATACAAGTTAACCTATTTCTTGGGGACCACTACCTCTTTATATGGTTGATTTAATCAACTATTAAATATTTATAATTCTGCCCCTCATTGAATTATAAATATATCTTATGGTATCTACACTTTTATTTCCATGACACTTTAATACCTATGACACGCCTAACATAATTGGTCACTTGATTTTGTGTCATACTTTATAATAGCAACATACATTTTACATATGTGCCCACAATTGCGGATTTTAATCCAACAATCTCCCACTTGGGCAACATATGTTTCCTGATAAATGTACAACCTTATAAGCTCGAAGATTTGCTATTATATAATAGATATTCTATAACAATCTCGTCCATCAACTATATCCACATAGGATCAAAGCGGTCTTCGCCATATCAATCATGACTAGACCCATCAACGGTCACGTATACAAATATAGTCAAATGACATAGATCAATCATGGATGTGTAGCATGGAAAATTACATGAAATGTGAACCATACATGTCTATTTCCAACTGGTCCTCCTAAACTTTAGTGAGATCAACTTTACTGAATTCAGAGTGTACATAAACCAAAAGAACTTTATTTCTGCAGAAAATAATCTTAAATAACTTTAAACTAAAGTAACTGAAATTGTGTCTAAACCGAATGAGCATTATTTCAAAATTACAAATTCCCACTAAAACCGAATATCCGTAAATAACATTACACCCACATGAGTAGTGTGCTCATGAAAGACCTAGGGTGACAGTTTCTTAATATGCACGCAATTATGGAGTTTGTACCAACATGCTCTATAGACACACAATCACTCTAAATTTTCTTTAACAACTAGGAACTTAATATTTATGTGCTTTAAATTTGAAGTGTTCCTATTGTTTATAGAATAAATGAATGCATATTTATTGTCACAAAATAACTGAAGTGGTCTTTCTATTCAATCTATAAGTAGCAGTTCATGTGACAGAATTCTTTTGCATCAATATTCAAATAGAATCGAAGTCTGTAAACCTGATGATCTCTAACTTACCAGAACTCCGACATGTGAGCAAGTAATTTTTTTGTTCTCTAAAAATATCTCATAACCCCATTAGCTGCTATCCAATGGTCCATAATATGATTCCTCAAATATCTGTCTAACATTCCAACAATGTACACAATTTCTAAATGCATACATACTTAAGCATAAATTAGATTCTCAATAGCTTATGTATAGAGAATCTTTGGGATTTTCTAAATTTCAAGGTTACTTTTAGGGCATTGAGTAAGATAATACTTATCTTCTTTAGCAATATGAGTGTCACTTGGTTTACTCCCACTGAACTTGTAGTATATACAAGTGTCAACCAAATTTATCTCAAAACCGAATGAGATAATCAACATGAAATTTATAATTTTATTAATAAGAGTCTTACATAAGCTCATAGATAGATTTCTTTAATTTACATATCATTGACATTGTATCATAAGACACAACTCTATGATTGTATCATATAAACAGTTTCTTCAATGTCGTCATTGAAAAAAAAAACAAGCTTAACATCTATCTAATGTAGCTTAAGACTAAAACAAGCAACAAGTGAAATAATTATCTTGAAAGAGTCTTTCAATAAAAACTTGAGAGAAAGTCTCTACAAAATCAATGTCTTCTTTTAGAGTATATCCTTTAGATACAAGACGTGCTTTATACTTATCCACATTACCATTTCTATCCCTATTGGTAATGAGACAAGTTCCTAAACTTTATTGTATTGCACAAAATTATACTCTTCTTGAATGACATCAATCCACTTTTGAGAGTTAAATTTTTTATGGTCTGATAAAAAAATGATTGAACATTTTCTATCATTCTGTAACAATCTCAAATGGGGCTAGTAAAATTTTAAGAATTTTTGGGAGATTTAATCTTTCATTTCCAAAATAATAAGTTTTGAGACTTAATTGAATGAATTCAGGTTTGGGAAGCTTGATTTATAAGGAATTGATGACCAATTTGAAAACAGAATAAAGTTTGAAGACAAAAGTGTGAACTCCCCAAAAATTAAATGGCTAAGAGTGTAATTTGACCTTTTTTCTTTGAAGGATAATATATCTGCCAAGTTAACGTGTTGGCAGAGGGGAAAAGAAAGAAAAAAATGAAAGTGAGAAAGAAAGAAATAGGTAGAGATTCAATCTCAGATCTACCGAGATCCGACCGTTCATTTTCGACACCTCCACCATCGTTTCGTTCATCATGTCGAGTCGAGTTCACCGGTACCAACGACATCATCATCGGAGTCACCGTTGGAGGGGGTGTTTGTTTATCGTCGGAAAACTTAAAAGGTATTCAAGGTTCCTTGTATTCGGGATTTTGAGGACGTCGCATTCGGGTTCAGGAATGATCGAATGGAATACCATGGTTGACCGATATAGCAAGGATTAAAGGTAATACACTACTACCTCTTGTATGCTTTATGAGCATGTTGGTATGTGTTAATGCATGCATAAAAATGATGATAAGTACTGTTAAATCTGCTCAAGTCAAATCAAATGTAGAAACGAGTATGATAAATTAAATAAGACCGAAATGCTCGAATGTGACAGCAAATCTCCAATTCTGAGTGATAGTGTGAAATGTTTAAATGTGATAGATACCTGGACAGGAAATTACGAATCAACCATAATTGTTAAAAGACCCAAAATGCCCTCGCTGACCAAAGTAATCAAAATAGCCCCGAATGTATCGGATATCGTGAAAAATTATAATGTAGAAATCTCTGAATGCCTGATTGGATTAGACCTGGCAAACTTAACCTGAGAACCGAAACCCGAACCGAATTACCCGAACCCATACCCGAACTGACACCGAAAAATCAACCGAACTGAAGTTACCGAACCGAAAATAACCGAACCGAAATCAACCGAACTGAAGTTTACCGAACCGAAAATAACCGAACCGAAATCAACCGAACTGAAGTTTACCGAACCGAAAATAACCGAACCGAAATCAACCGAACTGAAGTTTACCGAACCGAAAATAACCGAATCGAAATCAACCGAACTGAAGTTTACCGAACCGAAAATAACCGAATCGAAATCAACCGAACTGAAGTTTACCGAACCGAAAATAACCGAATCGAAATCAACCGAACTGAAGTTTACCGAACCGAAAATAACCGAATCGAAATCAACCGAACTGAAGTTTACCGAACCGAAAATAACCGAACCGAAATCAACCGAACTGAAGTTTACCGAACCGAAAATAACCGAATCGAAATCAACCGAACTGAAGTTTACCGAACCGAAAATAACCGAATCGAAATCAACCGAACTGAAGTTTACCGAACCGAAAATAACCGAATCGAAATCAACCGAACTGAAGTTTACCGAACCGAAAATAACCGAATCGAAATCAACCGAACTGAAGTTTACCGAACCGAAAATAACCGAATCGAAATCAACCGAACTGAAGTTTACCGAACCGAAAATAACCGAACCGAAATCAACCGAACTGAAGTTTACCGAACCGAAAATAACCGAACCGAAATCAACCGACCCGAAATGACCCGAAACACAATAGACCCGAACAAAAAAACCGAACCGAAACCGAACTAAAATCGAAACCGAATCTGAACCGAAAATATCAGACCCGAAATAACCGAAACCGAAATGACCCGAACTGAACCCGAACCGATTGACCGCTTTCCACCTCTAGGTTGGATACCCGATGAGTAAATAGAATTTCTGAGCTACCGTTTGCATCTTGTTGGTATACATTACCAAAATGCCTGTGTATGATAAAATGATCATAATGCCCCTGGTAGGCTTAAATGACTAAATCACATATGATATGCCTAAACTCTCAGCGATCTTGATGTATCATCTCCTGACTATCTGGTTTGAACCGTTAGTATAAACCCCTCTTTTAATAGGGGCCTTGTTCCAAAGATCCGTACAACTATCAAAAGTTAATATGATATCTTCCGTAAATGTCAAGTATCTCCAAGGAAATAAACTATTCCACCTAGTGTGTTCCATGTGTCTACACAACTGTTTTTGCATACGGAGTTACATGTTATAATACCGATTATGTGCACATGATAGAATACTTGGACTCACATGAACATGACATGTTTATAATTAAACATGACCGTACTATATTTCTGATATATGCATATGCACATGATATGACCAACATGCTATATGGATGATATATTACTAAAAATACAGCTATTGATTAACCAAACCGTTGCATTAATTGTTACTGGGGTACTTGGGATAGAATATGAAGTGACCGTAGGTTCAGCTCTGATCCAGCTGGTAATTCCTTTACCGTTACAGGTTCCTATGCTTCGGCTAGGGTAATTCCTCACCGTTACCGTTACAGGTTCCTATGCTTCGGCTAGGGTAATTCCTCACCGTTACCGTTACAGGTTCCTATGCTTCGGCTAGGGTAATTCCTCACCGTTACCGTTACAGGTTCCTATGCTTCGGCTAGGGTAATACCTACCATACCGTACCGTACCGTTCCTAAGATGAGGGTTGATAAAAGATTAAACCGTATCGTATTGTTACTTGAACTTTATGTTTTTGAACTGAAAATGTATATTATACTGTTGTTGTACATGTTTTACCTACACCGTTTGGAACACACTAGGAACCGAACTCTCTAATTCCACATCCGTACATTAATAGCCTATAATTACCGTCTAATTCTCGATGATTGAATAAAGAATAAGTACAGTTACTCTCAAGAATAACGTTACCCTGAAATATCGAAAAGGAAATGAAGACCGTTACTGCGTGAAGCATCATGAAAATGTTATGCATACCATATATCTGCATGAGCTTATAACATCTTTTGGTAGTTTTGTATTACTGAGCTTTTCCAAGCTCACGTTGTTTTTATCATCACAGGTTAAAGGAATATATCTTGGTATAACGTTTGACATCAGTGTTGGGAGTTCTCTCGGCGATGCTTTTGGAGTACGGTACCGACATAGTTAGTGGGCATGCATATCATTATCGTTTCATGATAGTGTCTGTAAAACGTTTCCTGAAATCTTGTTATAAGTTTAAATGATATCATGAAAGAGTATTTTCCACAAAAGTTACCGTTATAATTTAATGTGTTTTTCAGAGAAAATGTTTTATGTGTACTTTTACCGTGGGTCGCTCCTGTGACCCTAATGTGACTTCTTAGGATCCGTCGTAACGCATAGGCGGGTTTAGGGGGTTACATTTAGTGGTATCAGAGCTTAGAGTTGCGTCTTTCTGGGTTGATCGGCCGATCGTCTGTCATAGGATGTCTGGTCTGTGCATGCCCCTAGATCTTAACCGTACTCCATCAAGCCGAGACTCCGATGTCGAATCATTTCCTGTGATAAGTGCAATTAACTGTTCTGTCCAAAATAGCTTGATCTGTACTGGAAAGAAATATTAGTAATGTTTGTCTACAAATTGGATTAAATTGATGGATTTGAATCTGGATAGAGAACCTGAGATGGTTTATGCATGTGAAGTAGAAGATCTGAAACAGATTAAGAATAAATGTTTGATCGAACGAGGAAACCGATATAAGATTACAAGTAAAGTAGCTCGGTGATAATAAGTGTGATTGAGAATGTTCTGACAAAAATTTGATAAAAGTATTACGAATTTAAAAGAAAAGTGTCTGTGAGATCGGTGGAAGTATAGATTATGTGGTGGCTCTGTTATGCACGAAGGAAACAATTATCGGAGTATTTTAATGAATGTAAGAGATATTCGTTTAAAACCTTTGTTATACTTGTCCAGTATGAAGAAAGACATTTTGGGGAAAAGTGACGCAATGTACCGTTATGTGTATCATACTTATGGAATTTTATTGTTTACATCTTGATTTTGGAAGACTCTCTTTGGGGCCTTGAATACTTGTCTAAGCTACAGTTACAGTCGTTCATCCGCAAACCGTTAGTTAATTCGTATGAGTTATGTCTATTACAGAAAATACGCAATGGGTCGTATGAGTGACCTCTGTAATAGTAGGAAAGGTTTTCTATCCCCGACCGAGTCTGTTTAAAATAAAAGTTATGAGACAAATATTTTCTTGGCACCGTACAAGATTCCGTATGGGTGCAATTACCGTATTCTGATAAACAGGTCTGAGATGAATTTGAATATAAAGTTACTTCGCGTGATTAAGGATATAACCGACTGTGAGACACGAGGAATAACCATAATCTGATGGACAAGTTTCAGCGGGTAAAAAAAAACGGAATTACAGTTTTGCTGTGATCCAACTCTGGTAAATTTCGAGGACGAAATTTCTTTTAAGGGGGAGAGAATTGTAACAATCTCAAATGGGGCTAGTAAAATTTTAAGAATTTTTGGGAGATTTAATCTTTCATTTCCAAAATAATAAGTTTTGAGACTTAATTGAATGAATTCAGGTTTGGGAAGCTTGATTTATAAGGAATTGATGACCAATTTGAAAACAGAATAAAGTTTGAAGACAAAAGTGTGAACTCCCCAAAAATTAAATGGCTAAGAGTGTAATTTGACCTTTTTTCTTTGAAGGATAATATATCTGCCAAGTTAACGTGTTGGCAGAGGGGAAAAGAAAGAAAAAAATGAAAGTGAGAAAGAAAGAAATAGGTAGAGATTCAATCTCAGATCTACCGAGATCCGACCGTTCATTTTCGACACCTCCACCATCGTTTCGTTCATCATGTCGAGTCGAGTTCACCGGTACCAACGACATCATCATCGGAGTCACCGTTGGAGGGGGTGTTTGTTTATCATCGGAAAACTTAAAAGGTATTCAAGGTTCCTTGTATTCGGGATTTTGAGGACGTCGCATTCGGGTTCAGGAATGATCGAATGGAATACCATGGTTGACCGATATAGCAAGGATTAAAGGTAATACACTACTACCTCTTGTATGCTTTATGAGCATGTTGGTATGTGTTAATGCATGCATAAAAATGATGATAAGTACTGTTAAATCTGCTCAAGTCAAATCAAATGTAGAAACGAGTATGATAAATTAAATAAGACCGAAATGCTCGAATGTGACAGCAAATCTCCAATTCTGAGTGATAGTGTGAAATGTTTAAATGTGATAGATACCTGGACAGGAAATTACGAATCAACCATAATTGTTAAAAGACCCAAAATGCCCTCGCTGACCAAAGTAATCAAAATAGCCCCGAATGTATCGGATATCGTGAAAAATTATAATGTAGAAATCTCTGAATGCCTGATTGGATTAGACCTGGCAAACTTAACCTGAGAACCGAAACCCGAACCGAATTACCCGAACCCATACCCGAACTGACACCGAAAAATCAACCGAACTGAAGTTACCGAACCGAAAATAACCGAACCGAAATCAACCGAACTGAAGTTTACCGAACCGAAAATAACCGAACCGAAATCAACCGAACTGAAGTTTACCGAACCGAAAATAACCGAACCGAAATCAACCGAACTGAAGTTTACCGAACCGAAAATAACCGAATCGAAATCAACCGAACTGAAGTTTACCGAACCGAAAATAACCGAATCGAAATCAACCGAACTGAAGTTTACCGAACCGAAAATAACCGAATCGAAATCAACCGAACTGAAGTTTACCGAACCGAAAATAACCGAATCGAAATCAACCGAACTGAAGTTTACCAAACCGAAAATAACCGAACCGAAATCAACCGAACTGAAGTTTACCGAACCGAAAATAACCGAATCGAAATCAACCGAACTGAAGTTTACCGAACCGAAAATAACCGAATCGAAATCAACCGAACTGAAGTTTACCGAACCGAAAATAACCGAATCGAAATCAACCGAACTGAAGTTTACCGAACCGAAAATAACCGAATCGAAATCAACCGAACTGAAGTTTACCGAACCGAAAATAACCGAATCGAAATCAACCGAACTGAAGTTTACCGAACCGAAAATAACCGAACCGAAATCAACCGAACTGAAGTTTACCGAACCGAAAATAACCGAACCGAAATCAACCGACCCGAAATGACCCGAAACACAATAGACCCGAACAAAAAAACCGAACCGAAACCGAACTAAAATCGAAACCGAATCTGAACCGAAAATATCAGACCCGAAATAACCGAAACCGAAATGACCCGAACTGAACCCGAACCGATTGACCGCTTTCCACCTCTAGGTTGGATACCCGATGAGTAAATAGAATTTCTGAGCTACCGTTTGCATCTTGTTGGTATACATTACCAAAATGCCTGTGTATGATAAAATGATCATAATGCCCCTGGTAGGCTTAAATGACTAAATCACATATGATATGCCTAAACTCTCAGCGATCTTGATGTATCATCTCCTGACTATCTGGTTTGAACCGTTAGTATAAACCCCTCTTTTAATAGGGGCCTTGTTCCAAAGATCCGTACAACTATCAAAAGTTAATATGATATCTTCCGTAAATGTCAAGTATCTCCAAGGAAATAAACTATTCCACCTAGTGTGTTCCATGTGTCTACACAACTGTTTTTGCATACGGAGTTACATGTTATAATACCGATTATGTGCACATGATAGAATACTTGGACTCACATGAACATGACATGTTTATAATTAAACATGACCGTACTATATTTCTGATATATGCATATGCACATGATATGACCAACATGCTATATGGATGATATATTACTAAAAATACAGCTATTGATTAACCAAACCGTTGCATTAATTGTTACTGGGGTACTTGGGATAGAATATGAAGTGACCGTAGGTTCAGCTCTGATCCAGCTGGTAATTCCTTTACCGTTACAGGTTCCTATGCTTCGGCTAGGGTAATTCCTCACCGTTACCGTTACAGGTTCCTATGCTTCGGCTAGGGTAATTCCTCACCGTTACCGTTACAGGTTCCTATGCTTCGGCTAGGGTAATTCCTCACCGTTACCGTTACAGGTTCCTATGCTTCGGCTAGGGTAATACCTACCATACCGTACCGTACCGTTCCTAAGATGAGGGTTGATAAAAGATTAAACCGTATCGTATTGTTACTTGAACTTTATGTTTTTGAACTGAAAATGTATATTATACTGTTGTTGTACATGTTTTACCTACACCGTTTGGAACACACTAGGAACCGAACTCTCTAATTCCACATCCGTACATTAATAGCCTATAATTACCGTCTAATTCTCGATGATTGAATAAAGAATAAGTACAGTTACTCTCAAGAATAACGTTACCCTGAAATATCGAAAAGGAAATGAAGACCGTTACTGCGTGAAGCATCATGAAAATGTTATGCATACCATATATCTGCATGAGCTTATAACATCTTTTGGTAGTTTTGTATTACTGAGCTTTTCCAAGCTCACGTTGTTTTTATCATCACAGGTTAAAGGAATATATCTTGGTATAACGTTTGACATCAGTGTTGGGAGTTCTCTCGGCGATGCTTTTGGAGTACGGTACCGACATAGTTAGTGGGCATGCATATCATTATCGTTTCATGATAGTGTCTGTAAAACGTTTCCTGAAATCTTGTTATAAGTTTAAATGATATCATGAAAGAGTATTTTCCACAAAAGTTACCGTTATAATTTAATGTGTTTTTCAGAGAAAATGTTTTATGTGTACTTTTACCGTGGGTCGCTCCTGTGACCCTAATGTGACTTCTTAGGATCCGTCGTAACGCATAGGCGGGTTTAGGGGGTTACACATTCCATTGTTACCTTATTTTTTTGAAGAAATACAATATAATAATCTGGAATAGTATTTCATCTTCCTCTCGTGGACCTCTTTAATGACACTTGTTTTTTTTAAGGTTGTTGAGTTTGTTCTTCTGAAACAATTACCTTATCTTGAATGAGAGTTGTCCAACATTGTTTTGTTGAGGTACTTGATTCACTTCTTGATTAATGATAGGTTGAAAACCTAAACATTGTCAAAAGTGATAGTAAGAATTAAATTATAATTCAATTCATCCTCAATAACAATGTATCTAACCTTATTTCTCCCTCCAAACTCAACATCCTAAAAAAAATTATAAATCTCTCCTTAAAATAATCTTAATTGTGGGATCATAAAATTTACAGTCCATGGATCACTCAAAATAACCGAAGTAGTTGCTCGCTTTTAAAGTTTAATTTCTTTACATGTGTCCTAACTTATACAAAAGAATCAACACTTAAAAACTTATTGACGTTTCTTTTGGCTAGAACTCTTAGTAACTTTATTTAAATATTTTCTTTATTGCCCTTATTTTTAAAGACACTAACTAAATGAGCACTAACAAAATAATTATTTTTACACTTATAATGCTTCAACCTTTCTTCCTCTTGAACACGATGAGAAATGAACCCAAATAGAGTATATTTCTCCCTTTGACAGTTGTAACTTGAATTGGTTAAATTGTATAGGAAGCGATATCAAAACCATAAGAACAAACAATTGTTAGAAAGTTCTATCTTATGTGCCTTAAATTTTGAAGCAATATAAAGAATTTTTATAATTTACTCTCTCACATTTCCTTGACCCTTATACTTCATAGACATCAAAGAAAGCATAAGTGATGTCATCTTAACCTTAATGTTTTGGGTAAAACATTTCTTAATTTCGTCAAGGAAACCCTTAGTATGAATAATCTCTTTAGATTTGTGCTCCTAAAAGCATCTAGAATGTTGTGTTTTATGATCATTAGACTCATGCGATTCAAACGATCTCACCTCTCAAAATACCTTTTATGGATGCTTACCGCAGTGAGAGGTGCAAGTTGTTCATTCCTTAGTGCAAAGTCTATGTTCATTAATCAAAATACTATATGTAAGTGTCTTTTCTATTCCTTGAAATTAGTTTCACTAAACACGAGTGTAGAATGTATTTAACAGATATTGTGACAACAAAAAAACAAATTACCTAAATATAGAACAAAAATAAGTAAATAAAATAGAAACAAGCTCACATAAATATTCATAAGTAAACAAATAAATTCAAAATAATGGCTAGTTCCCCTCAAGATACCAAGCACAACATTAATATCAAGTCTTTGGACAGTAATATTAACTGTAAGCGGTACTCTTGTTGTAGCAATCAAACATTGACAATAAACTATGTCAAACAATAGGCTAATCTTTGGACTAACGTATTGCTCACATAAAATACCTTATAATCACCACACATTTATCGCCACAGTTGTCGTTGTAATTCTGCCAAATAGTAACTTTCCTTTGGGCCAATTAATAAATGCATGAATTACAAAAACCCATAATTATCTTAATATTTTAAATAAACTAATCTACACAAAAGCGGTCACTTTGGTGACATTATGTTTCAATTAATCCATTAAAATATTAGACATCCGAAGCCAAAATATGAATTTATTTGTTTCAAAATATTTGTCTTAATTTTATCTTTCAATCAAATTAAAAGATAACCAAAATAATAATAAATTTGAATAAAGGTAAACCTCATATCAAGATATCGAACACTCTATTAATATTTCATCTTTGGACAAAATATTAACTTGTAAGTGATATCCTGGTATAGTAATCAAACATTGATAATAAGAACATGTCAAACAGAAATCTTCCTTTGGGCCGATTTATTGCGACACGTAAAACTGAATAATTATCACATGTTTATTACCACAGTTGCACATGTAATAATGTTAATTATTAACCTTCCTTTGGGCCGATTAATACTAACATAATCCGACTTACATGTACAAAACCTTCTATATTTTAAAATAAAATAATTTCTGCAATAGAGGTCACTTTGGTGACTTAATGTTTCAATTAAATTATCTTAAAATATATACTATAAATATACCGATATTCAAATTTAAAATTTTATAACAGTTAAAACAAAAATTTCTGATAACACTTGAGTTTCCAAAATAACCTAAAATAAGGGTGTCTGAATGGGGCTATCAGAACTTGAAAAAAAACTTAAATCTTTGACTGTTCCTTAAAAGAAATGTCTTAAACGTTAAACATACATTTACCAAAATCAAAATCGAATTCAAAACATTCAATCTTTAACTAAAAGTCAAAATCAGAAGTATCATATAAATAAATAATTCATATAATGATCGCATGAAACTTTAGTATATCCATAATAACCTAATGATCAAACTGAATAGGATATGAATTTCATAAAATTAATGACATGCTTTCCAAAATCAAAACCAAAACCAAGTGTATCAATATTGTATATATCGTCTGTATTATTGCAATCAGCCAAAGAATTCCCAAATCAATGTCCAACTCGTGCCATTTAACTAATATACTTTTACGAGACGTGAATTTGCTAAAAGCCAATAAAACATTTAATAATTATGTTTAATAATGAACTGATAGCAAACAATAAAAGTAGCACATACAAAATCCTAATTCTTAAACATGAATAAGCTCTGGTCCGGAAAAAAAAAACTTCAACAGTTTCAAAACCACAAGAAACCCACGACCAATATCAAGATTATACCGTAAAACAAACATAAGAATCGATTGCGATTATACAATCAATCATCAATTAGAACCCTAAGACATTGATTAAGAAAACAAGATATTCTTTAAAGTTCCAAAAAAAAGAATTACAATCTGCCAAAGGCATTAACAATGAAATCTGTAAACATTAAAACTTTTAGCGTTTCTTAAAGATATAAGATATTGAGATGGACAGAAGAAAAGTTTTCCTTGGTTTAATTCTGTCGAATAGGGGCCTTTATATAGGCTACAAGAGTTGGAATTAGACTAATAATAAAACTCCTATGTTAGGTAAAACTCTTACCAAGATAAGGCTAACTTAAAGTAGGACTCTAGGACTCCTAGTTAATCTATACAAGAGTAGAGATAAAGTTAAAGTCCTAATACAAGTAAACTATGTATATACAAATCTGCAGGAAGAAATAATTAAATATTAGAGTCTTAGAAAGAATTAAATATTAGAGTCCTAATCGACAAGTATATTCCTACACTCCCCCTCAAGCTGGCTTATATACATTGTATATGCCCAGCTTGGAAATAAACGTAGTAAATGTTGCTGGAGGCAAAGCTTTTGTGAGTAGATCAGCGAGTTGGCTAGCGGATGGTACGTATGATAGTCGAGCAGTCCCATTCTTGACTTTTTCCGCAATAAAGTGTCTATCAACTTCAACATGTTTGGTACGATCATGTTGAACTGGGTTCTTAGCAATTTTTATAGCAGATTGGTTATCACTAAGAATCTCAAAATCGCTAGCATTTCGAGGGTCCACTTCATTGAGAAGTTTAAGAAGCCAAAGGCCTTCACACATGCCTTGGGCTAGTGCTCGAAATTCAGCTTCTGCACTACTTCGAGAAATGACATGTTGTTTCTTACTCTTCCATGTCACAAGATTACCCCAAACAAATGAACAATACCCAGTTGTGGATCTTCGATCTGTCAAATTTCCAGCCCAACTCGAGTCTGTATAGATCTTAATAGATCTGTCAGTACCTTTCCGAAAAATTAAGCCATGTCCGGGCGTCTTTTTGAGATATTTGAGGACTCGATAAACTGCTGCCATATGCTCTTCAGTGGGGCTGCTCATATGCTGACTTAAAACATTAACAGAGAATGTTATATCAGGCCGAGTAAGGGATAAATAAATGAGTTTCCCAACAAGCCTCTGAAATCTTTCTTTATCTCGAAGAGGAGGAGCTGCCGAGTTGAATGAAAGATTAGCATCCATAGGAGTATCGACTGGTTTGCATCCAAGTAAACCAGCTTCTTGGAGAAGATCAAGCACATATTTCCGTTGATTAATGACTAATCCTTGCTGAGATCGAGCTACTTCCATTCCCAAGAAGTACCGAAGTTTGCCCATGTCCTTAGTCTCAAACTCCCTTTGAAGTGTTTGTTTGAGTTTAGAAATTTCTGCTTCATCATCTCCGGTGATGATAATGTCATCGACATAGACAAGTAGAAGGACCTTCTTCCCGTTCGAGCATGCTTTAAAAAAGAGTGTGTGATCGGCAAGGGATTGATTGTATCCACTTTTGAGGATAACCATAGTAAATCTTTCGAACCAGGCCCGCGGAGATTGTTTAAGGCCATATAAAGACCGATTCAATTTACACACTTTCTTTGCTCCTCCAAAAGCTTGAAGTCCGGGAGGAATCTTCATATAAACTTCTTCAGCAAGATGCCCATTGAGAAAGGCATTTTTGACATCAAGTTGATGTAGGTTCCAATCAAGATTGACAACAATGCTAAGAAGAACTCTGACAGTATTAAGTTTGGCCACCGGTGCAAAAGTCTCGGTAAAATCAATGCCATGAGTCTGTGTGAAACCTTTAGCCACTAACCGTGCCTTATATCTCTGAATACTCCCATTTGAATTATATTTGATCACAAATATCCATTTGCATCCGACAGCTTTCTTCCCGGAAGGTAAATCAGTAATCGTCCAAGTAGCAGTTTTTTCAAGTGCCGAGAGTTCTTCTTGGACAGCTCTCTTCCACCGTGGATCACTAAAAGCTTCATCAATATCTTTAGGAATTTTGTGGGCATCAAGGCTAGCTGTAAATGCTTGAAAAGAGGGCATGAGAGAAGAGTAACCAACAAACTTTTGTATATGATGCTTAGTACATGTTCGAACTCCTTTACGAATGGCAATAGGTAAATCATCTAAATTCTGTGAAGAATGCTTACTTGTCTCATTAATATGGGCTGCTGAATTCATATCCAATTCTTGGCGCGTAGTAGATTGCAAGATGGACTCAGGGATACGTTTTCGTCGGTTATAAACATGAACAATAGGTGGGACAGAAGTTGTGGACTGTTTTGTGACAATTTCGGGTGATAGATCATGCTCGGAAGAAGAAGGAGTGGGCTGTTCTGGCTGTAGTAAAGGAGGCGACAAATTTGATTTTGGGAAGGGCAAGGAAGGTGATATTACCTCGGAAAGTGGTGAGAGAGGTTGAGAAGACTCCCCCTGAGCTCTGGTAGGTTGGAAGTAAGGCTCTTGTTCAAGAAAAGTCAGGTCCATAGTGACAAAATATTTCTTGGAGGGAGGGTGAAAAACTTTATACCCTTTTTTCCTGGAGGAATACCCAACAAACACACATTTAATAGCTCGGGGTTCAAGTTTGGATTTGTTTGGTTTGTGATTGTGAATGAAAGTAGTACAACCAAACATTTTTAGAGGAAGAATAGAAGAAATAGGTTTGAAACTAGGGTAATACTTCAAGAACAAAGATTGAGGTGATTTAAAGGCAAGAACCTTACTTGGCATTCGGTTGATAAGATAAGTCGCAGTCAATAAAGCTTCACCCCAAAGATAATGAGGAACATGATTAGTAAAAAGAAGGGCTCGGGTTACCTCAAGGAGATGACGGTTTTTTCTTTCGGCAATACCATTTTGTTGAGGGGTGTCAACACAGGAACTAAGCTGAACAATCCCATGTTTGTGAAAGAATGATCCCAAGGAGTGAGCAAAATATTCCCTACCATTGTCAGAATGAAACTGTTGTATTCGGGTATGAAATTGGGTTAGAACCATATTATAGAATTGTTCAAAGATGACAAGAGTATCAGATTTTTCTCGCATAAGAAAGGTCCAAGTAAGGCGAGTATGATCATCAATAAATGTAATAAACCACTTACAATGGTTCGCATTTTGTACCCGAGAAGGTCCCCAAATATCACTATGAATCAAAGAGAAGGGATGCGAGGGTTTGTATTTAGATGGAGGATAAGGTTTCTTAGTATGTTTCGCAATAGAGCATGCATCACAATGAAATAAATTTGGTTTTGTATTAACAAACAATGAAGGCAGAAGTTTAGCAAGATAATGAAAACTGGGATGACCTAAACGATTGTGCCATAACATAACAAAATTTAAATGCGAAACAGTAACTAATGTGGGAGAACTTTGAGAGAGTACGTAGAGCCCATTTTGCAACCTAGCTGCACCAATCCTCTTCTGTGAATTCAGTGCCTGCAAAGTACAACCAGAAGCATTAAAATAGCAATTGAAATCCTTGGATAATTTGCTCACAGAAATGAGATTAAATGTGAGATTAGGAACAAGGAGAGTATCCTCAAGGATTAAGTTATCCACTTGAATGGATCCACGGCCTGTGATCTGAGAAATAGTCCCATCAGCAGTTCGAATACTCGTACCAGTTGTCGGTTGAAAGGTAGAAAAGAGACTTCGATCCCCAGTCATATGATCTGACGCACCGGAATCCAAAATCCAAAATCCAAATCGGAGTTGTTTTG
The DNA here is from genome assembly GCA_030270665.1 of Hibiscus trionum. Taxonomy (NCBI): domain Eukaryota; kingdom Viridiplantae; phylum Streptophyta; class Magnoliopsida; order Malvales; family Malvaceae; genus Hibiscus; species Hibiscus trionum. The sequence goes on along the minus strand of BSYR01000021.1, from coordinate 859,594 downwards.
GAAGTAGTAAGAGCAGGGGAGAAAGGAGTACCGTCTTGTTCTGCAACAGTTAAATGAGCCTCACGAGTTCCTTGAAATTTCTCAAACAATTTCTGGATTTCCATCATCTGGTCTTTAGTGAATCGGATACCAGAAGATGAAGATTTGGAGGGAGCCCGGCGAGAATAAACAAGGCAAGAGGAGAAGGGAAAAAATATGTCTAAAAAGGACAGAAAAAATATTCTGTCGGTTCAAGAGGAGGAGAAAATTATCGGGAGGTGAGGGAGAGAAAAAAAAATCTCAGAGAGGAAGAAAAAAAAATTCTGTCGAAAAAGGGACAAAAAAAATTTCCAGGAATGTAATTTAGGCTGATACCATGTAAGATATTGAGATGGACAAAAGAAAAGTTTTCCTTGATTTAATTCTGTCGAATAGGGGCCTTTATATAGGCTACAAGAGTTGGAATTAGACTAATAATAAAACTCCTATGTTAGGTAAAACTCTTACCAAGATAAGGCTAACTTAAAGTAGGACTCTAGGACTCCTAGTTAATCTATACAAGAGTAGAGATAAAGTTAAAGTCCTAATACAAGTAAACTATGTATATACAAATCTGCAAGAAGAAATAATTAAATATTAGAGTTTTAGAAAGAATTAAATATTAGAGTCCTAATCGACAAGTATATTCCTACAAAAGAAGTTAATAACCTTCGATGAATTGTGCAACAAGCATGGACAACAATAAAATTTCACAATAATCCATAATCATATATATACTTTACAATAAATTCAAGACGAAGGTTTTTGCACGATATCTCAGTGTAAATCCAAATAGGATTAGTATCCTGATAACTGTAATTGGGAATTTAAGGGAAAAAAATTATTGAACCCTAAACGTCCAAAAAATTAAATCCAAATTATACTAAACATCAATATCCTAAAATCTTCGTAACAAATCAATCGAGAAAATAAAAAATATTAAAAAAATTCTTAATGATTTAACATGACGAGGCTCTGATGCCACTTGTTAGAATCAATTCATAAATTAATATGAAACTTAAAATCCAGGATCTATCATGTCAAATCATCAAGAATAATAAACTGAATGCGGAAGCGTACCTGAATTAATCGATAGATGAAAACCTTGAATCCTTTGATGAAGATCGCCTAAAAGGTGGTTGTGATCTTCCAAGAAGATAGGTTAGCCCTTGCCGTAAAAACTCTCTGACGGGGACAAGAGTAATACAAGTTAACCTATTTCTTGGGGACCACTACCTCTTTATATAGTTGATTTAATCAACTATTAAATATTTATAATTCTGCCCCTCATTGAATTATAAATATATCTTATGGTATCTACACTTTTATTTCCATGACACTTTAATACCTATGACACGCCCAACATAATTGGTCACTTGATTTTGTGTCATACTTTATAATAGCAACATACATTTTACATATGTGCCCACAATTGCGAATTTTAATCCAACACAAAATTGCAATTTATATTATATTCGGTGACATCACAATCTGTTGGTACTTAACCTTTCAAACTAGCTACCTAATTAATTGTGATAATATGGTCACATTCGTTTGCAGACGCATGAAACTTAGTGGTTTGCCCCTTGCAAATCAACCAATAAACCCCAAATCTGACATTAGAACTAATTAAGTTCTTATACATCGTTTTCGAAAACGTAAGTGACATTAAATTATATAAGTTCTTTAACATATATTTGGTTTTCAATGACAAACTCAATGAAATATTTTATGACAAGTTTTGACGATGCAGTTAATAGAATAATGGAATAATTAATGTGTGGGATTTATAACCCCCAAAGTTAGGCACTTTATTAGTTTCATGACATAACCCACCATGGCCTATCACCAACAAATTTGGTCAGCTAATTATATTGATTATCCTTTCTTTCTGTTTCTTTTTTTTTAATTTGTCCAAAAGTCTACGTCAGATTCTGTCACGGAAATAGATAAATTGATCAATAACGAAAAAATTCATGTATGAAATTAAGAATAAAAAATTACTTGTATAACATTGAGGAATCGAGTATAGTTCATGTACTAAACATATATTTAACCGTGTTTAATATAAGAAAAACTTTAATACACAAGACGTATAACTAGCTTGTTAAATTTAGAGTTTAAGGATTAATTTAATGGTTTAGATTGTAGGGTTTAGAATTTATAATCTAGGAATTTCAAGATTAAGAATTAGATTTTAGATTTAAAAAAATTATCAACTAAACACCATCTTCAACAGTAACCTCAAGCCTTGCCCAAAGCCAGAATTACCAAACCAACAAACTTCATCAAGACCAGCCCCACTGGCCCAAATCAAAACCTGCAAACTAGAAATGCGTGTTAGAATCAGAATCCTAATAAATCTGAAATTAATTTAATTTAAAAATTATTAATTGTTGTGTAAACTTGATGTGCATTATGATAATTTGAGGATTAAATTAGAAAATTTAAAAGTTTGGGAGACTAATTTAGAATAATGTCATGGTTTGTGGATGCAGTTGAAATATTTAAAAATTTGAGAGTTAATTTAAAAAGAGAGTCATAGTTTGTGGATAAAATTGAAATGTTCAAAAATTTGAAACCAGTTTAGAACCAGTTTAGAATCAGCATCATAGTTTAGGACATGTGGTTCAATTTAAGTATGAAAAAAATAATTGTTTTTTCCCTCTCGATTTGAGCTGCATAAAGCAAATCTGTGTTTGCTTCTACTTATTACAACATCCAAAACATCTTAAGAGAATTACAATGAATCTTGCAAAGATTTCGAAAATGTTTTTTTATTTCATTGATGTAATTTTCATAATTTTTTGAATTTCTAGTTCTTTTATTTGAAAAAAATATATATTTCTTTTAATTCTAATTTTTTCCTGGTATATCATATAAAATAAAAAGGGGCATGGCAAAAATAATGTGGCAAAATAAAATATTATGTCACATCATCATCTTTGATTATGTAAAAAGAGATTATTTGAAACTTTGAGAAGTCTTTTGCAAGAAGGTTCAGAATAAAAATAGTGAAACGTTGAAGGTTATTTTTATCAATATACTTAATTATTTTCTGATAAGCATGTGGTGTAATGATAGAAAAAATCACAGGTTAAATTTGTCCTTGTAGTAATCCAAAATTAATAGTGTTGCCCATACTTTTTATTTTTCATAATTTTGTCATCAAAGTCAATCAATTGCAGTAATGTTGCCTTTTGACCGACGTTGACCGTTAAAGTGTTGACGTGGTAGTTAAGAGTGAAGTCATTTATGCAATTTTGCCCTCAAAGTCGTTCAATTGCAGCAATTTTGCCCTCGGTTTATTTAATTTTTGAATAAAATTGGATAAATAATTTAGTTTTTCGATTTGAACTTTTACAAATCGAATATATGAAAAATTGATTAACAAATTGGTGTAAATATCCTTTGAGTCTCTGGTAATTTTAAAAATAAGCAAAGTGATAAAATATAAACAAGATGTTCAAAAAATTATTGAAAATAAAAACTAATATAAAAATTAAAATGTATTAGAAATTATAAAATTATAAAATAAAAATTAAAAAATAAAAATTAAAAAATATTTGTAAAGTATTAAAAATTGAATAATCTCACCAATTTTTTTTCTCGCTTTTTTTACTTCAAGCTGATGTTCATTAATATTTGATAAGTTTTATTACTATTTTAATGGAAGGATGATTCCATTAAAAATATATTCAAGGAATATTAGTTGGCTTAGCATAACCAGAAACAGTCGAAGACTTTTTCAATAGTTTTTATAAATATTTTAATTTTTTTATATTTATAACTTTATATTTATGTTTTATCATTGGATGAAATTGTTATTTTTAATACTTTATAAATACTTTTAAATTTTTTATTTATATTTTTATCATTTTATAATTCCTAATATATTTTTAATTTTTATATTAATTTTTATTTTCAATAATTTTTTGAATATCTTATTTATTTTTATTAAGTTTATGATTTTTTTTAAAAAAAATTAAAAAATATTTTGATTTTTTGTGAGAGTTCTCACTTTGCTTATTTTTAAAATTATCAGGGACCCAAAGGATATTTACACCAATTTTTTAATCAATTTTTCATATATTATGTGTAAAAGTTTAACTCGAAAAACGAAATTATTTATTCAATTTTATTCAAAAATAAAATAAATCAAGGACAAAAGTGCTACAATTGAATGACTTCGAGGACAAAATTGCATGAATGACTTCACAGTTAACTACCACATCATCACTTTAACAGTCAACGTCGGTCAAAGGGCAACATTGCTGCAATTGACTAACTTTAAGGGTAAAATTACAGAAAATAAAAAGTATAGGGAATATTGTTGATTTCGGATTACTACAGATGCAAATCTGACCCTTTAGCCAAAATCACTTTAACCCCGATTAATCTTAGATTCTATTTCGAACACCCCATTATTTCATAAAACAAGTGTCATAGTAGAAAAGCGGATGATGTTCATCCTAAGAGACATGTGTTCAAATCGCTCAGTCTACAAGGTATTTGCTCATTGTTAAAAAATTAAGAACATAAATGAACAGATACTACTTTATAATATCCTTTAAACTATTCAAAAAAATATATTCTTAAATAATTTTTCAAAAATCACCTTGCATAGCAAACTGGTTTGATTCAACCGATCAATCACTCAAAATATTTCAATTGTAGGGATGAAAAATACCCCGAATCTGATGGTTTTCGATTTGATCCGATCTGGTAGGGTTGATTTTTTTTATTTTTAAATTTTCAATTTTTGGGTTGGGCCGGTTTTGGGCTTAGGGTGAAAATTCCCCGACCTGCCCCGACCGGTTTATTTATATATATTATGTTTAATATTTTTATTAATTTTCTTTAGGGCGGGTTGAGTTTAATCGAGTTTTTTTATATTAAAATTTCAGAGTCGAGTCAGAATCAGATTATACTTTTATTATATCGGGTCAAAAATAAAATATATATTAAAATCAAATCAAATCGGATCGAAACTTTAAAATTTTGAAACGACTAAAAATTCGTCTAGTTGCCATCCCTAACGAGAATCAATTGATGCTCTCTTGGTTCCTTTACTTTGTCTATTGTTAAATGCTAACTAAATTATCATAGTTTGACTTTGTGTGTAGCATGGCATCAACATTTGGAAAAACAATATTTTAATCGGTCCAAAATGGATATTATTAAGTACGTACGTACGGTCATCCAAATGCGAAGCGAATATCATCCGATTCTTTCTTATCTTTCACAGTATTATATTACAACATTAAATAGTCAACGCTTGATTGAAAAGTAAACCAACCAAAAATGAACAGACCCAATTTTGTAATTAATTAACTAAGATTATGTTAACTGGGAATGGGACCCCAATTGTTGGTGACATAATACATTTGCCGTACCATCTCTAAACTAAACTACACTTAGTTCAACTTGAGATAATTATAATTCGGAATGTTGGTTGAACAAGTCAATTAGTAATCAATTTGCACCCAAATTTATTAGGAAGGCATGGAATTGGGTGCAGCTTTCTCTCCAGCGGCATGCACCCAAAGATTTGACATTTTAAAATTATTTAAAAATAAATATTTTTATGTTTATAGGTTGAAAATCGTCTACCTTTTTATATGTTCCGATCCAAAAAATTAGGTGTAGAGTTAGGGTTTAGGAGTATGATTTAGAGAATTGGAGAATAATATATTTTTTAGAGTTTATAATTTAAGATTTAGATTTTAAAATTATGACTTATAATTTAATTGTATAGTGTTGCGGCATAAAAAATAGAAGAAATTTTTATTCATATTTTATATAGATTTGAACTCAATTTTGTTGATTAGGTTAAAAATCTTCTGTTGTTAACTTTTTCAGTTTTAGAAAATATTTTAGAAAAAATAACGAAAATAACTTCATGTTAATCTTACGACACATGTTCGGGGTGTAAGTAGGGATGTGCATTTTATCCAATCCGGTCAGATTCTGACCCGACCCGACCCGATCGGATCAGATATTTTCATAGAAAATTCGAGTTCGGGTCGGGTTTTTTTAAAGGGTAAAGTCGAGTCGGTTTGGGTTTGGGGTGGAAAAAATCCGACCCGACCCGACCCGACCCGTGACTAATAGTGTAATTTTCCCTTAAATATTTTTAGGGATATTCACAATAATGTTCACTCTTTATATATATTTTTACAATGAGGTCATTAAAATTACTGTTTTATAATTAGGTCCCTAAATTTAATTTTTTTACAATTAGGTCCTTAAATTTTAATTTTTTACAACTAAGTCTCTAAAATTTATTATTTTTTAATAGCTCGGGTAGAGTATATAGTTTTCGGGTCGGGTCCAGATTTGAAGTATATATATTTTCGGGTAGGGTTCGAGTGGGCCAAAAACCCGACTCGACCCGTGCCCATCTCTAGGTGTGAGGCTACCCCTTCCAAGAATACCGTCTTTAAAGTTTGAACTCATGTCTTCTCCTTAAGAGTACAATATGTTTTACCAATGCACCCAACCCTTATCGGTAAATCAACTTATATATTTGATGCAGTAAAAAAAAATTAAAAAGTCAACCAAACACGGTTGTTTTTTCATTTTGAAGAAAAAGAAAAAAACAAAAAATAACCTTTGTTTTTCAAAACCAAATACAACTCCAAATTTTTCTTAAGAAAAATTTCGAGAGTTCACAAAAAATTACTATAAAATAATCTTGGTGTTGAATATTTTTTCATAAATAAATATAATACTTTTTTGGTTAAATCGCTGGTATCTGATTAATTAGCTGACTAATTCGGATCGAATTTTATAAAGATCTATTATAAGACAATTCTTCTAACTCAATTTTTTTACTCACAATATCAAAATTCAAACTCATAACTTTACTTAGGGGAATTATAGCTCATCTGCTAAACCAATAAATCTAATACGTTTATATCAAAAGAAAATTAGTCCATGTTGTCAATTTTTTTTCTATATAAGACCCCAATCATACACCGTCGCCATAGCCGAACAAACAATTAATCTTGCGGGTAAGGTTACCAAGCAAGAGTCAATGGCTTCCTTTTCTTCTTCTTCTTCTTCACTTGTCAAGCTCTTCACCATCTTTTTTATTATCATTTCCCTCTTCACTCCCCATGCACTTTCAGTAGTACCAGAGGAATGCCAAACGGAAACCAACAGCTGCACCAACAAAAAGAAGGCCTTGCCCCTCAAAATCATAGCCATTTTCTCCATACTCATCACTAGTATTATAGGTGTATCTGCACCCCTGTTCACACGTTCCATCCCAGCTCTTCAACCCGACAAAAGTTTATTCGTGATCGTCAAGTGTTTCGCGGCCGGGATCATTCTGGCCACGGGCTTCATGCACGTGTTGCCGGATTCTTTCGACATGTTGTCGTCGGATTGCTTGGAAGAGAACCCGTGGCATAAGTTTCCGTTTACAGGATTCGTGGCAATGTTATCTGCAATAGTGACTTTAATGGTGGATTCCATGGCTACATCCATGTACAGCCGGAAATGCACCGCCGGAGTTATCCCGGAAACTGTGGGAGGACAACATGAAATGGCTGTTGCGAATGTCGGACAATTCCATGGCCATGGCCATCACCATCATCCAAAGGCCGCGTCTGATGCTGATCAACAATTGCTGCGTTATCGTGTCATTGCCATGGTAAGATATTTCAGCTTTAAATATTATACTATTTAAGACATATGTCGACAAGGATAATATACCAAACTACTTAATTAATATTTCGGAAAAAATTATGTTTTACCGTCGTCTATCTTGGTCAGGTGTTGGAATTGGGAATTGTAGTTCATTCAGTGGTAATAGGGATTTCACTTGGAGCCTCAAACAACACATGCAGCATCAAAGGTCTTGTGGCCGCGCTTTGCTTCCACCAAATGTTCGAAGGGATGGGCCTTGGCGGTTGCATTCTTCAGGTAATTCATTCAATTCTACAGTCCCCCATAGCTAAACTACAACTCTACAAGGCTCTCTTCTGATATATAATATATATAGGCGGAGTACAAGGCGATGAAGAAGTTTATAATGGTGTTCTTCTTCTCCGTAACGACGCCATTCGGGATCGCACTGGGGATCGCTCTGTCGAGGACATACAAAGAGAACAGTCCGACGTCGTTGATCACCGTAGGGCTGCTGAACGCTTCGTCGGCAGGGCTTTTGATATACATGGCATTGGTTGATCTTCTTTCGGCAGATTTCATGGGTCCGAAGTTGCAGTCTAGCATTAAGCTCCAACTAAAGTCTTATGCTGCGGTTCTTCTAGGTGCTGGTGGCATGTCTGTCATGGCCAAATGGGCTTAATTATCTCCGCATGCATTACTTTCTGTTTTATTTGGAATAAGCTGTGTTACCATGCATGTTTTGTATATTATGAATAGTTTTTGTGACCTTCATCATGTGTACCCACCGATCCAAGAAAATCAATTCAACTCTTTCGGTTGAGTCTTGTGCTACATTATATGAAATTAATACGCTATAGAGACCCTTTTCTTCGCCATAGATCGAATAGAATTCGTTTTCTCAAACATTAAACTAAACCTCTAAATCGTAAAATAGACAAAAGTAGATATACTTTAGTAATAATTGAACCATATCCATGATATGTTTTGTTGAAACTTTCCCATCAAACAATCTCAACAGTTTCTACTTTTTAGTTTTTACATGGGAAACTAGTAAGGACCATGGAAAGTCCTTGAAGAAAAGCTGCGGGAACAAAAGATTTGAACTTTGCAGTGCTGCTTATGAGCCATGGAATGCTCAAATCTAAACCAGATATTATAAAATCCAATAAGAAGCTTCTCATGGAATGCACCTCGGAGTCGGAGCTACGGGTGGGTGTAAAGGAGATACTAGTATTTACAAGCTCCTTGTACACCAAGTAGGTCAGTTTTCAGCTTCAAACAACTACTAGATACCACAAGCCAATTGAAGAGCTCTTCACCGGCACGGCATAACACACCAGCTAATAGGTCAGGTCCATTGGCATCCCCCAATTTTCATACTTCTTCTAATAGTACAATCAACATTTCCCTGCTGCAAGAGTGAAACATTGAGATTGAAACCCCTCATTAGCTTTCTTTGCTTGCCCGTAATCAGTTTATATGGGTGAAACAGAACAAATTTGACTATCCAAAAAGACATGAACATTAGAAAAAGCACCTCTGAAGAAAACATCCCACATAGAGAAGAAAAATCTAGTCTAAGTTATTTATATTCATTGTTACCCACAAAATTGATTGCCGAGCTTTGTTACGGAAGCTTGTGACCCGAGTGGGGGCATTAAGATGATGGGACATGGGTTTCGCTCCTTGAGTCGGATCTCACGTGGCCTTGTAATGGCTTGCCCATTCCAAGCCTAGAGTTGAGTCAGGGGACCTCAGTGAAAACTGTGGGTTTCATGGCTCTTAGAGAGAAGGGTAATGCGTGAGGCTGGTTTCACAGAGCAGTGATGACCTTCCTCTCGTGGCAGTGGAAGGATAACAGGCTTGATCCACTAAGATTCAACATGTCTCACAGAGCCGACCTACATTGGACCATTATCTTTTGTTTTATTGCCCAATTTAAAACCTGATTTCTGCTATTTTGCCTTCTTCTTTTTAAGATGTGAACTTCGTTGAAGAACCGAGCGATAGTTAGCTGGGGTCTTATTGGAGTCTCTTTTAACACTCTTCAATTAAATACATGTGAATACTGTTTGATCTTCATTACTCTAGAATCGAATATCAGGCAATGGAGTTCTCTGTTGCTTAATTCCACATTCGAGCTAGGATGTTGCTACTCTGGAAAAACAACTGCTGCATTCCTGAACATTAGAAGTCAATCGTGCCTAAAACGTCGCATTCCGGTAAAACTGATGATTGGAATGGGTTAGAGTGTCCTGGTATGCATCAAATGCACAGGAAGCACAGCGGTAGAACATTGAGCGGTCAGAACAGGATCGCATGGCCACTGCTCGGTGCTTCGCTGCACCAGCCGAGTTAGTGAACCCTATGTCCTTTGCAATGAATCCTTTCCCTGCCAAAGCTGGTAATTCACACAAGAACTATCAGAAATTAACTTCAACTATTCAACCACATGATCTAATGCGTAACATTTTCTCTAGGAAGCCTAAACTACAGTGCATAAAACCAGCCAACATGTTACACTGCGGGAAATAGATTTATTCCCTCTCTTTAGGCCTTTTCTATTCAATTACGCCTTTAGGCTCTGTCCATTTTGATATCTCTACTTTTCATGTTCACACTTTTAAACCAAAAAAGAAAGAATGGAAAACTAAATTTTGAATTGGTTTTCCAGGAATGTTTCATCAAAACTAGCATCTCCTAGATTATTTGTTTAGTTTTTTTTTTCAGGAACCTCATGGAAAACAGAAATGAAGTCCTCGTAAACCTGTTTTCCATATTGATATCAATGGTAAAAACCATTGTATGACTTTTCACCTCATATAGAAATTGTCTTTTTTAAGCTTCAATATCAGTTTTGCTAAAAAATCTACAAACTTGTTTTCCATATTCGATATGGTGGACACTGGACAGTAGGGGTGTTCAAAAATATCCGATCCGACCGATCCGATCCGATTGTCCGTTGATCCGATCCGAAAATTTGGATATCCGATCCGATTTTTATTTTCGGATCGGATATCCGATCCGATTATAGATTTTTCGGATCGGATACGGATCGCAATATTTCAAGTTTCGGATTATCCGAAAACCCGAAAATCCGAAAATCTAATATATTTTAAATATTAATCTTGTTATATTTAACAATTTGATGCTTGTTATATCCGAAAATTTAAAAAATTGAATTTTTCATAGATGTGAATCTTGTTATATTTAGCAATTTGTTGTTTGTTATATTCGAAATTCTGAAATTTTCATAAATACGACCTTCAAATTCGAAAAAATAGTTGAATCAAATTATATGTTCGGATAATCGGATATCCGAATATCCGATCCGATTATCCGGTATCCGAAAAACCGGATATCCGATTTTTTCCGGATCGGATACGGATCACTATATTGCCGATCCGAAAACCCGGATATCCGAAAAAACCGGATCGGATCCGATCCGATATCCGACAATAAACACCCCTACTGGACAGATCCATGATATTTCTTTTATTCTCATAAAATTAGTTCGAGTATAAGATTTAGCATGTTCTATAGTTCATCATACAAATAAGAGATTAAACAGACAGTTGCAGGAAATCAGAATATGCTGTCTGAAACTCTTGCCTTGACTCATGTTGAGGATATGAGGCTCTTTGGCAAACATCTAAATCTGCCTCTCTTTTTCATTTCTGATGAACTTGGTTAATTTACAGTCCTTGATAGATCTTGTAAAAACTGGAACATTGATATTGAAAGCTCTTATTACCTTTCTTTTCTGTTGCTCGTAATCAATTTATATGGGTAAAATGGAACAAATTTGACAATCCAAAAAGACATGAACATTAGAAAAAGAACCTCTTCAGAAAACATCCCACATGAAGATGCGAAAGCAAATATAAGTCATTTATATTCGTTGTTACCCACAAAACTGATCGCCGAGCTTTGTAACGGAAGCTTGTGACCTTAGTGGGGGCATTGAGATGATGGGACATGGGTTTCGCTCCTTGAGTCGGATCTCAGGTGGTAATGCAATGGCTTGCCCGTTCCAAGCTAAGAGTTGGGCTATGGTACCTTGGTGAAAACTGTGGGTGTCGTGGCTCTTAGAGAGAAGGGTACTGCGTGAGGCTGGTTTCACAGAGCAGCGAAGACCATCCTCTCCTGGCAGTGGGAGGATAACAGGCCTGATCCACTATGATCCAACATGTCTCACCGAGCCTACCTTCACTGAACCATCATCTTTTTGTTTTTGCCCATACACAAGCTCTTTGTGATCTGGCCCTTCGATTTGGTGAAGGAGATGAAGAATCGATGCTACACCTGCATATCTCTATTGTGATTGGTTATATTCCGAAACACTTACTGGACAAGTTACTGAGTAACATTGTTTTCAAACAAGAAATGATGATTTTTCATACAACATCAGGGTCTGTTGATAGTATTGCTTCTGTTATAAGTATGATTCTTTTTCTGCATACAAGGTTTAGAGGATTTGCACCGTAGCTGTTATTGCAGGGGAAGTAGCCACATGAACTGGGTTGCCCTTTGCATTTGCCCAGCATGTTGTTGCTGGGCTGATGCTCGCCATTCCTCGGATTTTCCACTAACAACCGCCATTCTCTTCATTAATTTCTCTTGTAAGTTCGATCTCATGTTTTGTATTTTCACCTGTAAGATATACCAAATACAATTTCTGAAAAAGTAACATACTTGTGTCTAGATTGAGCTTCCGCTTTTACACTTGCAAGGTTCTGCCAAGCTTGGATTTTGCTTCCTCTCTCTGATACCTGTCACCTAAATTATAGTCATTACTGATATGTTATATAACACAAATAATGACAATTGATATTTTACCTCATTACCTGAGGAAGAATTTTGCGCTTAATCTCCAATGGGATGCGTTAGAGTCGTATCGCGTCTAGATAACACTCTTGCAGCAGGAAAATGTTAGTTATTAGAATGAATATGGAAATTGGGGGATGCCAGTGGACCTGACCAATTAGCTGGTGTGTTATGCCGTGCAGGTGAAGAGCTCTTCAATTGGCGTGTGGCATCTAGTAGTTGTGGAACTTCCTAGTGGAATCATCTCTGTCCCAACATCTTTATGCTTAATCTCATGACAACAGCTGATGATTAACCATTTGCCGGCATCATCCCACTTTGATGGAAATCTTTGTAATTTATATTTGTTGTTAGCCACAGAGCTGATCACCGAGCTTTGTAACGGAAGCTTGTAACCCGAGTGGGGGCAATGAGATGATGGGACATGCGTTTGGCTCCTTGAGTCGGATCTAATGTGGCTTTGCAATTGTTTGCCCGTTCCAAGCCAAGAGTTGAGTTAAGCTATGGGACCTCGGTGAAAACTGTGGGTGTCGTGGCTCTTAGAGAGAAGCGAATTTGTGTCGCTTGCACTTTTAGGATCAGCATTTCTCTTAATCATGTCATTGGATATTAATCTTATCTCTATTGTGATTAGTTAAAACTTAGACAAACTGCCATGTAGGACCTAACTCTTCAAGAAGATGAAACAATTGCTCTGTCCATTTTAAAGCAAGTAATGGAAGAAAAGGTAAACATTGAATCTTTACAACTTTGAAATTGAACTGAATGCATATGTTTAATTTTACAGACAAATTCGGAGTTATCGAACAATGTAATCTTACAGGTGACTAGCAACAATGTCAATATTGCCATGGTAGCTCCGACTTACCATCTATACACCCCTTTCAGAGGTTGAAGTTGTCATATTATAAAGCAGGTTCCAATGAGACAGCTGCATCAGGAAGCCAATCATGACCTTGTATAAAGGTTTCCACCATGAACTTCCCGGCATCAACATCCGAGAGAGTGGACCTGTAACCAGCCATTTCACCCTTTTATCCACACTCGATCCAGGTCCACTGTTTTGATATTCTGCATAGAAAATAGAGCTAGGCAGGTCAACATTGGTAACCCATTCTTTCCAGCCCACAGGGTCCAAGAACGCCCCGATCTTCGAGTGCATGATAAAAGTGGTGGAGAACTCTTTCCAGGGCCTGCCAAGCTAAGTTCTTTCAGTAAGGTAGTCGAATGCAGTTAATGAGCATTTCTGAATAGAAATGCCAGTGTTTTGGTGAGGGTCTTTTTTGTCTTGTGCTGTGATGGTGATGAACTGGTTGGGCAAAGGTTGCCTTGGCAGGATGTTGCAAGTCTGGAAAACAACTGTTGCATTCCCGAAAATGAAGTCAATTGTGCCTAAAATGTCGCATTCCCGGTAAAACTGACGATTGGAATGGTCGTAGAGTGTCCTGGTATGCATCAAATGCACAGCGGTAGAACACTAAGCGATCGGGACAGGATCGCATGACTACTGCTTGGTGCTTTGCTACACCAGCCCAGTTAGTGAACCCTATGTCCTTTGCAATGAATCCTTTCTGTGCCACAGCTCTGTCCATTTTGATATCTCTACTTTTTTTGCATGTTCACACTTTTAAACCAAAAAAGAAAGAATGGAAAACTAAGTTTTGAATTGGTTTTCCAGGAATGTTTCATCAAAACTACCATCTCCAAGATTATTTGTTCAGTTTTTTCAGGATTCTCATGGAAAAAAGAAATGAAGTCCTCGGAAACCTGTTTTCCTTGTTATCAATCAATGATAAAAAAACCATTTTAAACATCATATGACTTTTCACCTCATATCGAAATCGCCTTGTTCAAGCTTCAAGATTATTTACACAGGCTCATAATGGGGCAACAAACGTCCAGGCTCCAGCCTTACTGGTCGATGGAAAACTTTGAAAGCAGCCTTACATGCAACCCTGACTAGTGGGAGCATCCGCATTCCCATTTTTGAGAAAATCACCATTTCTTGTATTAAAAAACCCATACTTATAACCGTAGCAATACTATCAACAAATGGGATCTTGTATAAAAGAATCACCGTTTCTTGTTTGCAAACTATGCTACTCGTAACATGTCAAGTGAGCGTTCTGGAATGTATATGTTCAACTTTTTAAAAGTTTTCTGGCCTTTGAAGAGTTATATTAAGTAATATTTGTCAGTAATCTATGTGCCTTGACTCACCAGATCTGCTCATCAGACCGAAGAAACCATTGTTTGTCACCATTGGGATTTTTCTCAAAAGGTTACAATTGCATGTAAACATAAACTGCTGCAATTGGAATAACCCTAAGTAGAGTCCTTCTCAAGTTGAACCTCATCTGAGAGGTCCACTGCAGAAGTATTGTTAATAGCAATTGATTCATTAAAATGTTGCACAAATATAAAAGCATTAAGCCTTGCACTATCAACTGGCAAACCATTGGAAGGTATAATATTTGCAGATTCAGATTCTGCACACAACCAGTTTGACTCAAGGTGCACAGATATGTGCTCATGTATCCCACTAGGTTCAGAACCTATAATATTGCCATACCCACCAGTTCTTTCAGCTTACAAGCCACTTTCCATATATTCAGACTTTCCATTCTGCAAAGCTTGTTGCATTGAGTTAATAACTGTGGCACCAATAGAAATATTGACAACCTTTGCAATATCCATAATACCAGAATAAAATAACTTCCAAACCAAGTTTTCCCATGTTATGGTCATAGCCATATCCCAAAGAATTATTTTCGGGGCCCAACTTTCTTATTATTTTTAAACCTTTTGGCCCAAACTAGCCAGAAATATTAGGTTCTAAACACTCAATCTTAAAATTCAAGATACAGAACATAAAGATTAAACATTTTCAATCCAAAATAATAAAATTCTTTAAGGCAATTGAAAATAATTTTGTGCAATCAAGGATTAATAATGCTCTTTCACCTCATCAATCCTTTAGAATAGAAAACATTTTCCCTCTTAAATAATAAATTATAGAGTTCTTATTGAACCCTAAGCCTACATGGTTTCTTGCATCATTGGCTTTATGGAGTTTAAGGAAAGAGTTTCGTGGATGATGCAAGGACACCATTCAATTATTTACCATGGAAAGAGAGCAAGAGAAAGATTACACATAATAGTAGACACTAGACAATGCCAAGAAAAACATCATAATAACAAGTGATATAAAGGACCCAAATCCATAAAGCATCGATCAACAGTTAATGTGTGACAGAGCTGAGTCTTTCCAGAACAGAACTCACCATATATATCTCAGGATAGGATCATGTCTCAATTCCACCTATTATAGAAAATGATACAAAATTTAATTAACAAGCAGAAACATCAATCAACAGTTCTTAAGTGTTAACCAGTTAAACAAGTAGACAATTGAGTGCTTAGAATCAAATTCAAACAGAACTTCACAGGCACCGAAGCACATATACCTTCAAAAATTTTATCTAGTTCACTAGACCAAGATGTTCTCTGAATTATCTCCAGCCTCTGAGCATGTAGCTGGCTAGCACTGGTGGAACCCTATGGGACCAGTTTGGGAGCTGCCAAGTACCAAGAAAGACAAGCGTACCAATTTTGAATCATTTTACAAGTGATGGTAAACATCCTCAGAAAAAGTTTAAATAAGTGTGGAAAGTGGAAACAGTCTACCAGATTCCCTTATCTTGTCAACTTTAGCTTCGCTGATTCCTTTGATCTGACGAAGACCTCACCTTGGGTGTAAGCAACAGATTCAACTGGACAAAGACCTGCATCCTTAAGCTTCTTTATGTCCAAGCATGAAATGCCGGATTCCTTCAGTTAAAGACAAAAAAATTAAGAACAATACCTAAAACTGCAAATGCCGTATAATAGTCGTCAAGCAAAAGAAAAGTAAATTAAACTTGTGTTTCAGATAATAGAATATTGAAGCTGCTTCAAACAAAATCCTCGATATGCACCAGCATAGGACACATTTCCCAAGACAGCAACACCATTCAATCCAAACCTATACAATTCAACAGTTCCATTACCTGTACTGCTTTCGGTGGAGCAGCATTGACATATTAAGGCAACCGTGTATCACCTGTCTGCTATCTGCAAGAGTCTTTGTGGCCTGAATTTCCCTACTGCATCTATGTACATTGCTTTTCCCCCTACAACCTCCTTGATCTAATGGAATCTGAAACATTAAAAAAAAAAACAGATTACAAGCCTGATATCCCAAATTGACTTAATGTGTAACATAATAAAAAATTTGCAAAACAAAAACTTAGCGGCTCTGCTATGCTATGAGCAGATATTCAGAACTAAAAATGCAGTACATTCAATGCACATGAGAAACAGTAAACTTCAAATGTATAAAACATCTGTAGTTGCCGGGAAAATGAAAAAGAAAAGCTCTTTCTTGGCATGTGACACATAATGTGTGACAGAGCTGAGTCTTTCCAGAACGAACTCACCATATATCTCAGTAATGGATCCTGTCTCAATTCCACCTATTATAGAAAATGATACAAAACTTAATTAACAAGCAGAAACATTGATCTACAGTTCTTAAGTGTTAACCAGTTAAACAACTAGACACTTTGTGCTTAGAATCTAAGTCAAACAAGACTTCACAAGCACAAGTGTACATAAACCTTACAAAATTTTATCTAGTTTACTAGACCCTCTGAGCATGGATGGAACCAAGGAAGACAAACGTACCAATTCCAAATCATTTTACAATTGATAGTAAATGTAATCAGCAAAAGTTTAAACAAGTGTGAAAACTGGAAACAATATACCGGCTTTCATTATGCTTTGATTCGAAGAATATTTTTCCTTGGCTGTAAGCAACATGTTCGACCGTGCAGAGACCAGCGTACTTAAGCTTCTTTATGTCCAAGGATATTCCTTCAACTGAATACAAAAAAATTAAGAACAATAACTAAATCTGTTAAGTCATAAACATTTATAGGGATTTCAGTAAAAAACAGGAAAATAGAAATGCCAAACAAGAGTCGCCAAGCAAAAGAAAAGTAAATGAAACTTGTATGTTAGATAATAGAATATTGAAGCTGCTTCAAAGAAAAGCCTCGATAGATGGTCAGTGTTATATGCTCTAGCATAGGCCACATTCCCCAAGACATCATCACCATTCAATCCAAACCTACACACAAAATTCAACAGTTTCATTATCAGTACTGCTTTTGGTGGAGCTGCATTGCCATATCAAGGCAACCATATATCACCTCTATGCTATCTGCAAGAGTCTTTTTGGCCTGAATGTCCCTTCTACATCTATGTACATTGCTTTTCCCACACCACCTCCAAGATCTAATGGAAGCTGAAACATAAAAAAAAAAGATTTCAAGCATGATATGCAAATTGAATTACTGTGTAACAAAATAAAAAATTTGCTATGACAAGAATTAAGGGGCTCTGCTACACGATGAGCAGATATTAAGAAGTAAAAATGCAGTACATTGAATGCACATGACAAACAGTAAACTTCAAACGTATAAAACATCTGTATTTACAGGGAAAATGCAAAAGAAAAGCTCTTACTTGGCATGTGACACATAATGTGTGACAGAGCTGAGTCTTTCTAGAACGGAACTCACCATATATCTCAGCAATGGATCCTGTCTCAATTCCACTTATTATAGAAAATGATACAAAATTTAATTATGAGACATCAGCACCATTCAATCCAAACCTACACAATTCAACAATTTCATTATCAGTACTGCTTTCGATGGAGCTGCATTGCCATATCAAGGCAACCATATATCACCTCTCTGCTATCTGTAAGAGTCTTTGTGGCCCGAGTTCGAGCACGAGTTCTACACGCTCACCCCTTGTTGTCCCAATGGTAAAGGATGATGATTCATCTAGGTGACTCGGGTTCGAGCACGAGTTCTACACGCTCACGAAAGAGTTACTTGAGCTCGAACTTGGCTAAAACAAGTCAAGCTGAACTACTTGATACCCGACTCGAAGAACTAACGAGCTACGATAGAAATCCTCTAAACCTTTTATGCAGGAAAAAAAAACATGTTTATAACAGTAGCAATACTATCAACGGATGGGATCTTGTATAAATGAATCACCGTTTCTTGTTTGCAAACTATGTTACTCGTAACGTGTCGAGTAAGTATATGTTTAGCTTTTTAGATGTTTTCTGGTCTTTGGAGAGTTATATTCTTACACTTGTATCGAATGTGTTGAATACGTATTTTCGATTTCGGAATGCAATAATGCTGGAGCCTGGATAACGTTTAGCAGTAGTAACTTTTGTCTTGTTGATTCAGGATTCACCAGCATTTTGATTTCTTTTTACATCTATCTTACATTAAGCCTTTATTTTCTATGGACTCTTGATCATCATGCACTGCCACAGAAGAAGAAGAAAAAACTGACCAGAGAGGGCTACCTAGGACCTAGAAACGAAGGCCCTTAATCCTTGCTCCCAAGTGAGTTGTAGGACATAGAAGCTTTTTATGTAATATTAGCGCATACAGAACATGATTTAAATCCATAACAGAAATGGTTATTATACAGATTTATTCGATATGGTGGACGAATCGATAATATTTTTTTTATTCTCATAAAATTAGTTTGTGTATATGATTTAGCATGTTCTTATGTTCATAATAAAACAAAAGATTAAGCAGACAGAGTTGCAGGAAATCAGAATATGTTGTCTGAAATTCTTGCCTTGCCTCATGTTGATCATATAAGGTCCTTTGGCAAGCATTTAAATCTGTCTCTCTTTAGTAATAATTGAACCATATCCATGATATGTTTTGTTGAAACTTTCCCATCAAACAATCTCAACAGTTTCTACTTTTTAGTTTTTACATGGGAAACTAGCAAGGACCATGGAAAGTCCTTCAAGAAAAACTACGGGAACAAAAGATTTGAACTTTGCAGTGCTGCTTACGAGCCATGGAATGCTCAAATCTAAACCAGATATTATAAAATCCAATAAGAAGCTTCCCATGGAATGCACCTCGGAGCTACGGGTGGGTGTAAAGGAGATACTATTATTCACAAGCTATTCGAGTTCCGCTCCAACACAGAAAACTAAATCAAGCAGTGAAACTCGGCTGCAACGCAAAAGGAGAGATTTACAAGCTCCTTGTACATCAGGTAGGTCAGTTTTCGGCTTCAATGAAGGCAACCTTGCTAAGTAAAGCTTTCCATGAAAGTGGGGTGATGCAGAGAAACGGTTAATCGGCAGCCAGCTCTTGCCATGAGATTAAGCATAAAGATGTTGGGACAGAGATGACTCCACTAGGAAGTTCCACAAATACTAGATGCCACAAGCCAATTGAAGAGCTCTTCACCTGCACGGCATAACACACCAGCTAATAGGTCAGGTCCATTGGCATCCCCCAATTTCCATACTTCTTCTAATAGGACAATCAACATTTCCCGGCTGCAAGAATGAAACATTGAGATTGAAAGCCCTCATTAGCTTTCTCTGCTTGCTCGTAATCAGTTTATATGGGTGAAACAGAACAAATTTGACTATCCAAAAAGACATGAACATTAGAAAAAGCACCTCTGAAGAAAACATCCCACATGGAGAAGCAAAATCAAATATAAGTCATTTATATTCGTTGTTAACCACAAAACTGATTGCCGAGCTTTGTAACATTAGCTTGTGACCCGAGTGGGGGCATTAAGATGATGGGACATGGGTTTCGCTTCTTGAGTCGGTTCTTACGTGGTCTTGTAATGGCTTGCCCGTTCCAAGCCAAGAGTTGAGCTGTGGGACCTTGGTGAAAACTGTGGGTGTCGTCGCTCTTAAAGAGAAGGGTAATGCGTGAGGCTGGTTTCACAGAGCAGTGAAGACCTTCCTCTCTTGGCAGTGGAAGGATAACAGGCCTAATCCACTATGATCCAACATGTCTCATCGAGCCTACCTCCATTGAACCATAATCTTTTTTGTTTTTGCCCAATTTAAACCTGTAAATTATTTCTGCTTTTTACATGTTCGCAATCGGGGATGCCTTTTGTTTTTAAGATGTGAACTTCCTTGAAGAACCGAGCAATAGTTAGGACAACTGCTTAATTCCACATATTGGAGTCGCTTTTAACACTCTTCAATTAAATACATGTGAATACTGTTTGATCTTCATTACTCTAGAATCGAATATCAGGCAATGGAGTTCTCTGTTGCTTAATTACACATATCTCATATTATAAAAGCAGGTTCATATGTGACATTCGAGCTAGGATGTTGCAACTTTTATGTTGATGTATGTTACATTCACATAGAACCACATATTCTCATATGGTGTTGACTGTTGAGTCCACAACACAAGCTCTTTGTGATCTGGCCCTTCGATTTGGTGAAGGAGATGAAGAATCGATGCTACACCTGCATATCTCTATTGTGATTGGTTAAAAATTAGAAATGGAACTGCCATGAAGAATGCTATCTACTAGAATCGATGCAGTCTCCATGGTCTGTTAAGTTAGTTTCCAAATATACTCATTTGCTGCTGATATTTTATCATATAGTGTATTTTTGTCAACTTTCTTTTCTCACGTATCAAATTAGAAGATTCCAAAGTCTGTCCTTCATATGTTCATTATTTATGGGTTCATAGTTCATTCATGATCGAACTGCTATATGATCGTATGGGATGATAGGTTACCAACCAAAAAATAACAAGAAACCCAAAGGGGTTATTAGCTTTGATCATCATAATGAAAAGCAGTGATTACAAGAGAAAGAGATCTTATAGCTATCTATATACAATCTCTAATACTTGACCTTTCTTGTAGAAACAATTATTTCATGAAATCTGTGGAATCTGGAAAGAGCCAAGCTTTTCTGCTATAGAAACTTGTTAAATTCAATCCACTAGGAGTCATCTTGCACAATGCTAACACCTTTATTAGCACTGCTGAATCCACCACCACTAACGGTTTGAAGCCATCTATCTTGAAGAAGATCAAGGATCTCCACGTCGCTGGATTCAGAACATTGCCAAAAGCTTCAACTTGGAGTACACACACAGTTCAGAGTAATTTGAAAATGGCTTATAATGGAACCTGAGACGGTTCTTACCTCAGATGATACAACGTTCCCGGAATCTGTCGAGGACAACGAGTGCCTTTGTCATACCCTTCGCAAACTGTTTCTCCATTTTCATCTGTATAGCAGATCACACCCTGCGACTGATCCTCGAAAACCGGTTTAAACAAGAAATAGACTTCAAACATCCATGACAGGTTAACAACAAGAAACATGGATCACAAAACAGGAAAAGAGAAAATTATATTGACCTTGTTGGAGAATGATCTGATCTGATTTGTGTAAGCTTTCTTCCCTGGAACTTGATCGTATTTAATCGTAACGATCTTGTTGGCATGTTTGATAACTGGCTTAGATTTTGTAACTGGAACATGAAAAGGAACAGATTGTTACAGACATTGATCTTATGCTACATGGAAGGAGGGGAATCAAAGGAAGAGAAGACATCACTGTGTTTATGTTCAACACTATGGAACATGACAAAGAATTGGTTTATACTCACCAACTACATACCTTCAGAAATGGTTTTTATGTAATATTAGCGCATACAGAACATCCAAGTCTGTAGGACATAGAAGCTTTTTATGTAACATTAGCGCATACAGAACATGGTTTAAATCCATAACAGAAATGGTTATATACAGATTTATTCGATATGGTGGACGAATCCATGATATTTCTTTTATTCTCATAAAATTAGTTTGTGTATAAGATTTAGCATGTTCTTATGTTCATAAATTCATAATAAAACAAAATATTAAGTAGACAGAGCTGTAGGAAATCCGAATATGTTGTCTGAAACTCTTGCCTTGACTCATGTTGAGGATATGAGGTCCTTTGGCAAGCATGTAAATCTGTCTCTCTTATTTTCGTTTGTGATGAACTTGGTTAATTTTCAGTCCTTGATATATCTTGTAAAAACTCGAACATTGAGATTGAAAGCTATCATTAGCTTTCTTTGATCGTAATATGTTTATAAGGATAAAATAGAACAAATTTCACTATCCAAAAAGACATGAACATAAAAAAAAAAAGCACCTCTAAAGAAAACATCCCACATTGAGCTTTGTAACCGAAGTTTGTGACCCGAGTGGGGGAATTGAGATGATGGGACATGGGTTTTGTTCCTTGAGTCAGATCTCACGTCTCTTAGAGATGGCCAGGAGTTGGTCTATAAGACCCTCTGAACAAGTTACACAAAACAACTTCTACGAGCATTTCTAGATGCAAAATCATTAATAATAGTGTCTACATCAATATGATCTAACATTCTTCTCAATACATAAAATGGCTAGACCATTCAACCTTTCTTGTGACATTGACGATCTCAAATAGGTTTTCAACAATTTTAACTTCGAAAAACTTCTTTCAGCAGATGCAACTGTCATCGGCATAATTAAGCAACTTTGACAAACTTGAGAATGTTCAATGCTGACATTAACTCATTTGGCAAAGTCACTTGCAACACTTTCAATTCTGAGAAAAGATCATCCACATCAATATCACACAAATCATTATGAGAAAAAGTAGTCCTAAAGTTGTGCAAGATTTTTTTAATTCATCATTATCTAAAGATTTTAACATTTTAGAATCAAATAAAAATTCAAAAATATTGTCAAATAACTCTAATTGTTCAAATCTATTTTTCAAAGAAGTTATAGCCAAACTAACAACCACAAGAAAATAATTGACTTTATAAAATTCTTCGGGTGATTGTGCTTCTTCTTCTTTATCATTTTTGTCAAATTATCTTCTCTTAAACACATGGCGTTTTATTGAAAGTGTTGGTTCTTTATTCATATCAAATGCAAGACTTTTAAAAATGTCCATGCAAGACTCAAACCCTTCACTTCTATATTTCACAAAGAATGATGTTACACTTTTCACTTCATTAATTGTAGTACTAATGCACATAGATTTAGATTGTAATTTCTTACTCACCTTGTTAATAGTAAATAAAATCTCATACCAAATTACTAAGCTAAGTAAGAACTCAAAACTTGTAAGAGAATTAGCTCGACTTTCCGTTTCACTTTTTGTATTGGTATCTTTGCCACTAGAATTATACAATGCCAACAAAGCTAATTTTATTTGAGGTGCTTGAAATTTAATATCTTTAACACTTCTAATTCGACTTCCCATCGAGTATTACACAAAGATTTCACTGTAAAACTTTTAACATTATCAACTAAAATCTTTCATTTTTTGGTAGACCTTGCAAATAATGTGTATATACGTTGCACAATTCCCAAAAAAAAAGAAATAGCTTTCACACAAGAATGTGCTATATCCGATATAGTGAGACTAAGCCTATGACAAGCACATGGCATATATAAAGCCCTTGGATTTATTTCAAGTAACCTCTTTTAAACCCTTGGTGTTTTTCTTTCATATTTGAACCATTGTCATAACCTTGGCCCCTAATATCATTAACATTTAAATCAAGTGACTTGCATACACCTAATAATTCATTAAAAAGGCTCAATCCAGAAGTATTATTTACATTTAAAAACTCTAAAAAAACTCATCTATTTTTATTTCATTACTTGATACCTTAACACATCGTACTATCAAACTTATTTGTTCTTGATGGCTTACATCCGGGGTACAATCAAGAATAATAGAAAAATATTTTACTTCTTTAATGATTTTTATTATGAAAGTTCTAACACCATGAGCCAAAAGATAAATCAACTCATTTTGGACTGTAGGCCCAAGATAGTGGTAATGAGTTTGTTGATTTTAGATACGTCTAACATGATCTTGCATTATTAAATCAAATTCAGCTATCATTTCAATTAAACCTAAAAAAATTATCAGTACTATCTTCGTAAAGTTTCCCACTACATCCATGAAAAGCTAAATTATTTTTGGCAAGACTATTCACAACGAATATAATTTTTATTAAAACTTGTCTCCAACGTTCCTTTTCTTTTGAAATTTTTTCTTGCAAATCTTTATCAATGCCTTTATTCTTTTCTAATCTTATTCTTTTTTTCATTCCGATTATTCATATTAGTCATATGCTCAACACTATTTTGATGTTGTTTAAGTATCTCACTCAAATGCTTCCAATTATCCATTCCATCATTTGCTAAAAGACTTTTGTTATTTTGAGAAGTGAACAATTTACAACAAAAACAATATATTTTGTTCACATGTCTAGAGTAAACTAACCATTTTCTATCAAAAGTTTTTCCATCGCTCAATTTTCTAGAATAATAATACGAGAAATGTCTAGAAAGACTATCCTTAGGAAATGTGAGATTTAATTCTCTAATGGGCCCCTTTTCAATCAAAATGTCTCTAGGTTTAGTATCAATAACACCTCAACTTCTAGAATCATAGATATCGAAAGGAAAAATTATATGCTCATCAACATTTGACTCATCAAGTACATTATTATGCTCATTATTCAAATTAATAGTATTATTATTATTTAAATTAGCATTATCGTCATTGAGACAATTATCATCACTCAAATTTTCATCATTCAAATTTTCATTACAATGTTCAATATTATCTTCATTTATGCCCAACATATCACCGTCTAAAAGTTCTTCTACTTGTTTTGGAAAAAAAATTATCTAAAGCTCCCTTTTGTGATTCTACCAATTCTTGTGTTCATTTTCTTTTTTTCCTTTTTTTCACTATCGGAAGCATGCTTTCGCGTTAACATTATACTATAAAAATTATAAAGAAAAAAGTATAGAATGATAGCATCTGATTCCTTGTTGTTGAAGCTCTGTCTCAAACTTGGTTATAGAATATCAACAGTAAAATCTCATAAACCATAATCTCCTTGAATAAATAAGTTCTTGCCTACTTGAAGTATCGAATAAAAAATTATAAATATCAAGTTTAAAATAAATTGTGAGAAAATAACATAAGAAAGAGGGAAAGTAGTGAGAAATTGAGATGTGAAGAATAAGAACAATGTAAGTGTAAATATTATTTATAGGTGTATATAAAATTAAAAAAAAATTAAAATATTATTAAATTCTTAATTATGGCCCTATAATACCCTTATACGTAGACTAATTAAATTTCATCAGCTCTATACTTAACTATGACTTCCGCTTGAATGTTTAAACAACCATTTTCTCCACTCTCACATTTTCTTTGCAACGGTTATCTTTTATTGGGAGTTTGTAAGTAGTTTTTGAGTTTTTTCAAGCCAATGGTGGCAGCTTTGGCCGTCTATCGTCGGTGATTTATTTTATTGTTTGTTTTGTTCTCTTTTGTTTCTTTGCTTTTATTCTTTTGTTCTTTTCTTTGCTTTTTTTTTTTACTTTTGTCGGTTGTTTGGCCTGCTCTTCGTCTGCCGCTTGGCACGTTCTTTGACTGCCTCTATGACATGTTGATATTGAAGACGTCTTCAACCTGGTGAATGCTACAGTTGAATCTTACCACACGATCTTGCATGAATTGGTTGTTTATGGACTTAACCAAGACGTTTTCTCCTCCTTTTGTGATTGGAGTAATTCAACGATCTGCGCTCTACCGGGAGCACTCAAAGATTTCGCTATGGCGATAGATTTAAAGAACACCAATGAAGATCTTATGAGAAGATTTAATTTTACTATTCATTGCTCTTCTACGTTTATCTTTTAGGGGTATGCTTATCTTGTACTTCTTCTCATTATCTTAATGAAGTTTAGTGTATATTCAAAAAAAACTATGATTGGTGAGCATTTTTAACGGTTTTTTTAATTTATTTCATAATATAATAATAAGAAAAATAATTAAACTCAAAAAAAATAAACTGAAGAAGCAATTTGCTGGGGGGAGGGGCCGAGATTAGTTTTCAATTTCCTAGGAAGTGATAATTATACTTTTACAATTTATAATTGTTTAACGGTAAAAAAAAAATATACATCAAATTTTAGTGAGCTCTTACCGACAATTTATAATTGTGTTAGTGGCTGGTGGGCCCTACCGCCCTGAGTCGTCGCCCTTGTTGCCCAGGCCCAGGGACGGCTATGGGAGGATAACAGGCTTCATCCGCTACAATTCAGCATGTCTCACCGAGCTGACCTTCACTGAACCATCATCTTTTGTTTTTGCCATGACCTTCACTGAGCATGGAGTTGGCTAGCACTGGTGAAATCCCATGGGACCAGTTTGAGAGCTGCCAGGGACCAAGGAAGATGAACATACCAATTTCGAATCATTTTACAAGTGATAGTAAATGTCATCAACAAAAGTTTAAACAAGTGCGGAAAGTTGAAACAGTATACCAACTTCCATTATAAGAAGATCTTTTTTAGGGTATGAGCAATAGGTTCAACCGTGCAGAGACCTGCATCTTAACCTTCCTTATGTCTAAAGATATTCCTTTAGTTGAAGACAAAAAAACATAAGAACAATAACTAAAACTGTTAAGCCAAAAACATGTATGTGGATTTTATGAAAAACAAGAAAATGCAAATGCCATACAAGAGTCATCAAGTAAAAGAAAAGTAAATTAAAATTGCATTTCAGATATAGAATATTGAAGCTGCTTCAAACAAAAGCCTCGATTAATGGTCAGTGTTATATACTCCAGCATACGCCACATTCCCCAAGACATCAGCATCATTCAATCCAAACCTACACAATTCCACAGTTTCATTATCAATATTGCTTTCGGTGGAGCAGTATTGCCATATCAAGGTAACCATGTATCGCCTTTCTGCTATCTGCAAGAATATGTGGCCTGAATGAAAAAGAAAAACTCTTACTTGGCATGTGACAGATTATGTGTGACAGAACTGAGTCTTTCCAAAGGAACTCACAATATTATCAACAATGGATCCTATCTCACTTCCACCAATTAGAGTGTTCCATTGCTTCCCTTAGAATTGAAAGCTTTTCCAGTATCAATAATACCAGTAGAATAAAATAACTTCCACCAACTTTCGTATTATTTTTAAACCATATAGTCCAAACCAACCAGAAATATTAGCTTCCAAACACTCAATTCCTAAAATTCAAGAAAGGGAATCTTTGAATTTGAGCCACTGAATCACCATAAAGATTAAACATTTTCAATCCAAAATAATAAATTTCTTTAAGGCAGTTGAAAATAATTTTGTGCAATCAAAGATTAATGTCACGGCCTAAATTTCTTGGCCCGAGACAGTGGCGCGAGCATCCGACGGAGAGGTTCCATATGGGACAACATGCTTTCTAAGACGATAGACTTGGCCCAACTCGAGACAATGGCACGAGTATCCGAAGGAGAGGTTCTATGCGGGACATCGGGCTTGCTAAGACCAGCAGACTTGGCCCAACCCGAGAGAGTGGCGCATGTATCCTCCCAAGGTGTTGAGTGCGGAGCACCGAGCTTGCCAGAGCAATCAAACTTGGCCCAACCTGGGACAGTGGCGCATGTATCCGCCCAAGTGGTCGAGTGTTGATCACCGGGCTTACCAAGATCATAAGACTTGGCCCAACACTTGGAGATTGCTATAGAGCCCGATCACATCAGCTTTTCAGAAAAGGCAAGAACAACAAGTCAAAGGAAGAATGTAGGGAATCTTGTCATATTGAGCATGATCAACTATTCAAGGATAGAAACCTACTAAATGATGTAATTAGGTAGGATTTTTTTAGGGAAAAGAGTAAAAACCATGAGCCTCATTAAAAAACCTCCCTACGCCTAATGTAGGAAAAAGAGTGCTCATGGAGTTCATTACATCCGAAAGAAACAAAGAGATCAAACACAACAAAGAGCATAAGCTCGCTTCCACTTAAGTACCTCAATCATCATGAAGGGGCGTAGCAATTTTCATAGGTGGATCAAGGAACCTATGATACGCTGTTGGTAAATCGCAAGCCAGCCGAGCAAGTTTATCTGCGACCAAATTCGCCTCACGACGAACCCACGAGAAGCGAATCTCCCACTTCTTAGAAAGCATGTCCGCAAGTGGACCACGAAGAGATGACGAAAATTCCAAGTGATTCCCCAAGGCCAAGCCATCGTAAACCTCTTTATTAGGTAGGATTTTGATATTGTTTCCTTAGATAGAGATCCTTGTAAGGATTTGGGCTAATCCTGGCCATCCATGTAAATCTATCCGGACCATTGATTGAGTGGGAGCTCAAGTATAAATAGAGAGCCTCCCACCCTCATTTGTATCGTCTAACACATTCCATTCACTCTCTCATTTGTATAAAAGTGATAAAGCTCTTGGCTTTTACTCTACTTTTTCTCTTGTTTCTTTCAGTGGTTCTTGTTCTTAGTTCTCTTTGTTCGAGTTGTCAGTGGCTAAGGGTAGCCACCTTAGTGCTTAAAGCGCTTCCGCATCCATCGAAGCTTTGAGGGCTTGTCAGAGTCGTTGTCGAGCAGGAGTAATCGTAAGGCTGGTTGAAGGTTGACTTAGACGCAAGAATCGACCAAGTAGCGTCAAGTGAGTCTAAGGCTGCACGTACCTAATGGTGTGAAACTCTAGGCGCGTGACATTAATGCTCTTTAACCTAATCATAGCCATACTCATGCCAAATAAAAGGGTAAATAAAACTCCTATTCGATTTTCAAAAATCTTGAAAAATAATTAACCATTTTTTTCATTTGATCTTTCTGTAAACGTGGACAAATTAATTAAAGAAACGCTTTTTTTCGAAAATTGGAAAAGTCCCACGGAGAAAAAACGTATTGATTTTCAAAAGATTTGAGCAAAGAAATGATTCGAGATGAAATAACAAGAAAGAAAGAAAGAAACCATTAGGCAATTCGATTCTTTTATGAAACTCAATATTGTATATCTTAGGTAAAAGAAAGGATATTGAAAAGAACTGTTGCAAAAAATAAAATGCAAAAGCTGTGAAAGTATAAAAAAAAAATTCGATACCAATTTCCTCCAAAATTTTGAAAAAGTATTTTGCTTTTTCTGCAAATGTGGAGAAATCAAGTAAAGAAACTCGTTACCCATTTACTCTTAGAGTTTTGAAAAATAAACTCAAAAAGAAAACTATACAAAATGAGAGGGAAAGAAACTTAAAATGAAAACGGAATGAGTCTGATGGTAGAAGGGAAGGAGAAGAGTTGGAAAGGATTTTAAAGGAGCGTCAATAGATTATCTGTGTTTGACTGGAATTTTGAAGATTTTATCAGCCACTTGTCATTTAAATGGGTCTTTTAGTTTGTTGCAATTTTCAAACAACTTCTTTTTCTTTTTTAACATCAAACAATTTCTTAAATATAAAATTTAATTAATAAATGGTGATGTCAAGTAATTTTTATTGATGGATCGATATATGTGAACGATTTTATTGATAAGTTTATTGCCTTATACATCATGCAAGCAAATAATTAAAAAATTGATTTTTTTTAAAGAAAAAGTTGATATTGCCCTCTATTGAGTAATTTACTCAAATATACCCTTATGATAAATTAAAATTGTTATAAATAAAATAATTATAAAACATTTACATAATATTATTTAATAAGCAATAATTTTGTTTTTTTTTAATTTTTAAGATACTTATAAAAATTGTTCATAAATTTTACTAGTTGGATACAAAAGGTCAGAAGGGTAAAAATCTTCTGCCCCTTAACCATGCCTCCTTCCATGCCCCTGCCTAAAAACTAGTTAAAAATTAAAATTTGCCACATAACCCTAATTTTCATATCCTAAACCCTAACCCCTAAACCCTAAAAAATATACCATACCCCTAATTCTCTACACCCTAACCCTAAGCCCCAACCTTAAACCCCAAATCCTAAACTCTAAACCCACTAGTTTAAATTAGAGGTGTAACACCCGTGTTTCGGGCCTAGGAGTTAACCGGGTTTACAGTTCGAGTCAAATAAAACTTAATTTAATCAATTCAACCTAAATAGTGACCTAATTGAGCTTTAATAAAGAGGGAGGGACCTATATTGCGATTTGACCAAAAACTTTCAAAAGCAAGACCACTTTATTGAAAAAGTTGTCTTCCTCCCTTTCCCCTCCCCCTTTTCACGTTGGAAACCATTTCCCCTCCCCAAACCCTCTCAAATATCAAAGTTACTATTCCATCAATTTGCCACTTGATTTCAACATCATTTTAAGAGGTAATTATGTTTTCTTAACCTCCTCTTTATCCCTTATCCAACCATTGTCTTAGATTTCAAAAATATGGGGTTTTGGAAATTAGGGTTTATGTTAAAGTTTGGGTTTTTAAAGGGGTTTTTCAATTTGTTTTGATAAATTATGTTGGGGTTTTGTTTAAGCATAATGAAATACACAATATATATTAATTTGGTTGATTTTGGATGAAAATTCGTAGTGGGTTCTTAGGGCAATTTTTGAGGTATTAAAACTTGGTTTTTGGTGGGTTTTATGTTGAAATTGAAGGGCTGATGGTCTACCTATGTTAGGAGGGTGATTTGGGATGTTTTGAAAGTCATTTGGGTGTTTGGAAATGGGTATTTCAGCCAAGGGTTATTGGAGTACGAAAATGGGGTTTTTGAGATATTATGTGGTTTGGGAAATTGTGGAAATGGGTTGTGTTTGCAAAGTGAGTTGATGGTTGAGTTAGCATTGAATTTGGAAGTAATGTATGTGTTTTGTTTGACTAGAAGCAAGAGGAAACGTTGAGGAGGCTTTGGGACCGAATCCGGGTTCGTAGGAGAATTGGTTCGAATTGCTAAGGAAG
This sequence comes from Hibiscus trionum, assembly GCA_030270665.1. Taxonomy (NCBI): domain Eukaryota; kingdom Viridiplantae; phylum Streptophyta; class Magnoliopsida; order Malvales; family Malvaceae; genus Hibiscus; species Hibiscus trionum. The sequence goes on along the minus strand of BSYR01000021.1, from coordinate 828,432 downwards.
GGCGGTGAGTGGTTTCAACTTGTTTTAAAGTTTGGTTCGAGTGTATGTGTGGGTGAAGTGTGCTTGGTAGGCCACTTCTAGTTGATTCAAGTTGTTAGCTTAGCCTTTGATATCCATATGCTATTGTGCTTACTAGCTATGCTCTTGTGTTTGTGGTTAATTGGTACATGTATATATATCATGATGAGTAGATATGTGATGAGCATGTATTGTGGTTGATGATATGTGTTGTGATAATGATAATTGGCACTAAATAATTACCGGTTGTAAATGATCGATCATTAGGATAGTGTGCACACAAATTGAGTCAAAACGTACGTGGCCTTGATGGCGTTAAGTCATCAAGGAGGAGTACATTGATGTAACATTCCACCGGAAGCTTTTTATACATTTCTACGGGATGATGAATGGAATCCCATCCGTAGGGCATGTGGCGATGAGTGGAATCCCGCACATGCAAGGTCCGGTGATGAGTGTAATCCCACCGAGGTAAAGTGTTGTTGAGGTTTAAATCCGCACAATCGGGAAATTAAAGTGGCCAATTAACTTGTTCATATATTGTGATATGTGTTGTTGATTTACGTATGTTGATATTTGATGCTTGATGCTTAGTATGAAGTAAGATGCCATACTTTGCCACTTGAAAGACTAGCTAGGTCTACTCGTTTATATGTATTTGTAGGTTGTATGCGAGATTAGGATTACATGCTTGAACCCTGCATTGTTGATGTTTTCGTTTTAGAGCACCCTCACTAAGCTTATAGCTTACGCTCTCAATGTTCAACAATGCAGATCATTAGCGTGGTGTTAGCTCGGAACAAGGCAATAAGGGTTTTCCAAGTGTGAGGCTCAAGTACGATTATTAATTTTGTAATGGTTAAGCAATGTGGCAAGAGGGTGTTTGTATGAGCTTATATGACTCATTTGTGATTTTGGATGTTTATGCTTGACTTGGTTTGTAAGCATGTCTACCTTGCCTAACGCTTTTAATGTATGACTTTTGAATGTTAACTTTGCTATGGTATGTAAACCCTTATGGGATGAATGATGCTTTTGCTTGTCAATGTTTCAAGCATGTTTTGTATGAAAGGCCTTGTGTTTTTGTCATGGTTGTATGTTTATGAATACCCATGTCTTGTGAGCGTTTGCGTATGTTAGACCTTGGTTGCATGCCTCTAGATTTGGTTTGATGGTGTTGTGTGCCTTTAGGGGGCCTTAGTGGACCTTTAGACTTGCCAAGACTCACTTAAATCGGAATTTCAAAGGTTGCAGACTGCCAGCGTTTCGAAACGGGGAGGGCAGTTTCGAAATGGGTAGGCTTTAGGGACCCCGTATCGGAACGCGTTTCGATACGGTTTGGCCTCTAGAACCCCCTGTTTCGATACACGTTTCGGAACGTTTTGGCTACTGGATTTTTGAGAAATTCACGAGATAAAGGTGTTTCGAAACGGGCCTGAAGGTTTCGAAACGGTCATAATCTCGTTGACCACGAGATGTTGACCGTCGTGGGCGTTTCGGAACGGTTGACCACCGTTGCGATACGACCCCTTGTATAGGCTCTGGGGCAGTTGACCTGGTCAAGGTGTTTCGAAACACCTCAAGGGTGTTTCGAAACGGACTGCCTTCAAGATTAAAATTTGGGCTGTTAAGTGTTGCCTTGTTTTCGATCGATTGTTTCGTGTATGTTGTTCCGCTGTTTGATCACTTAGGGTTTAATACTCCTCTAGGCAAGATTAAAATAAGAAAAAAAATAGGGTTGTTAACCGAGGGGGAACCTTAACGGGTTTCGCTTCGGTTTTCCCCGTGTGGCTCACTCGGACCGGCCAGACCGGGACGAGGGTGTTACATTTGTTGGTATCAGAGCCTGAGGTTATGTTGGGTTTTTCGACGCTCGATTCGATCAACCGATTATGCTCGCCAAGTGGTGGAGAGGTGGATTTTTGGGTGGAAGGGTTTAGGAAGCTAAAAGAATAAATACACGATGATTTATAGTGGTTCAACCTTCTAACCAAGGTCTACATCCACTACCTTAGCTTCCTACTAAGGATTTCACAATCAATCCACTAATTGATTCGTCCCCTTTTCTAGGATTAGGAGGAAACCCTTTACAACCCTCGAAGCTTTCTACCCAAAGCTTGAAGGAAAACCCTCTTTACAAAGAGAAACAATAAGCAAACTTGGAACCCTCTAAATAGGTGTTTGTTTGCACAATTACGCACTCACCCAAAACCTAAAACACTTGAGCAAATTTAACAATGTAAGCTCACTAGTGTTGTCTAAGCAAGAAATGAACGATTTAAGCTCTAGACACGTTTTTCACTCATAATGTTGTAACAATTGAAGCTCTTATCAATCTTGATGCTTGGAGGTCTTATTTATACTCCAAATTGAGTATCTAGCCGTTTATGGCCGTTGGGGATGTTTCATAGCCGTTGGGGATACAAAATAGCCGTTTATTTCCCACAAAATGCATTTCAGCAGCCTAGTGTATCGATACACTATCCCCTGTATCGATACGGTCTTGAAAGTCTGATATAGCCGTTGAGCTTTCTGCTGATGCGTATCGATACGCATGCCTGGCGTATCGGTACGGTCCTGCAAATTCAAAAGACCGTTGGGAATTGACCGTTGGCGTATCGGTACGCGATACCACCGTATCGGTACGCGACTAGCCGTTGGGCTATTTAAAAACATACCGTATCGATACGTGTAAGCGTATCGGTACGGGTTTAGACACCGTATCGATACGCATAGCCGTATCGATACGGGTTTTAGCTACTGGAATCCAAAACCCTAATGTGTATCGATACACTATCCACTGTATCGATACTGTCACTTAAAATGCTCGGTTTTGACTACTTTAAATGTACTTTAAGTCCATTCCAGAGCTTTAAAAACCCTTAAACATATTTTCAAGTTGTTTTTGACTAAAAACATATTTTAAATTCTTTTCAATTTAGTCCAAAACATTTTTCAAATATTATATCAAAACCTTAGTTCTACAATCTCCCCCTTTTTGATATAATAAAACCAACTTGAAAAATTGTTTGGGATTCTCCCCCTTTAATTTTAAAATTGTGAATAAGAGATTTAAGATATAAAATCAAAATAAAGCTCCCCCTTATTCATTTGAAAAATCAATTTTTCAAAAACCATTTCTCCCCCTTTTTGTTATATCAAAAAGAATTTAAAATGACATTTAAGTTCAAGATAACATAGGAGGCAAAAAAAAAAAATTAACACTTAAATTTTTGGTTTAAAATTGGCTCCCCCTTACTCAAGGCATCATCAAATTGTTAGTCCAACATTTATGAATATCTAGTTGAATTAAAAAAAATAAATCAAATAAAATTAAAAACAACTAGAAATTTTTACCAACACTTGAACTCAAGGGAGGATGTAAAGCCTTCCTTGTTCAAGTGTTCTTCCTTTGTGTGCATGGAGCTCCCCCTTAATGTTTGACTCGTTGAACACTCTCCATCACACCTAGCAAAAGACAATCAAGTGATTTTTGGTCTCCAAATTGCTTTGGATCCATAAACGTTAGTAGCACAAAATTTAGTCCCCTTAGGAATCCATTTTTCAATTTCATCCCTTTTTGTTGAAGTGGTTAGTCCTTTTGGGACCCAAACACTTCTAAAACATTTTCCATTTAAAAATCTAGGGGCACTAGATTGTCTTACATAAAAATTTGATTTTCCAAAATTGTTTTTCTTTTGAAGTTCATTGGAAATCAAATCTTTTTCCTTTTTGAGATCATCAACTTCTTTTTTATGATCTCTTTCCATCGTTTGAAGCAAGTTTTGTAAATTTAAAACTTTAAGTTCAAAATCTTTGATTTTTGCTTCAAACTCTAAATTGGTTTTAGAAAGCAAATCATTTTCGGTTTTCAACTTTGAAATCAATTTTTTATTTTTCGAAAATGAAGCCTTGAATTCAAAAACCAATTCATCATAGGCTTCTTGTAACTCATCAAATGTATAAGAATTTGAAATAGATGAGTTAGAAGTTACCTCCCCCTCATTGAGGGCCATCATGCATAGGTGGGCTACTTCATTATCGGTGGAGTCTTCATCACTCCAAGCGGCCACATATGCTTGTTTTGAAGATGATCCCTTCTTTTTGGATTTGTGGGAATCCTTCATCTTCTTCATCGATTCATGCTTGGATTTTTCCATTTTGCTCTTCATGAATCGTGCGAGCTTGTTGAAGAGATAGTTCATCTCTTCATCTTCACTATCCTCCTCACTTGAATCTACGTGATGATTTGTGGAGGATTTGAGAGCCATGGCATTGAAGCCAAGCCTCTTGATTTTCTTCTCTCCCATAGCTCTAATTTCTTCCCTCCTTTTCTCATCTTCTTTGTTCTTCTTCATGATTTGATGAGTAAGAAGTGACCCCATGAGTTCATCAAGCTTCAAATTTTTTAAATTTTTGGCTTCGATGATGGCGGTCCTCTTTGAGTCCCAAGACTCGGGAAGTGAGTAGATGAGCTTTCGGACAAGTTTTTCTTCCGGGATGGCTTCTCCATAACCTTTGAGACCATTGGTGATGGTGGAGAATCTATCAAACATCTTCTCGATGTTCTCTTCCGGATTCATCTTGAAGTTTTCATACTCTAAGGTGAGGAGCCCAATCTTGGTCTCCTTGACTTCATTAGTCCCCTCGTATGTGACTTCAAGCTTGTCCCATACCTCCTTGGCACTTTCACAAGAAGACATCTTCTCGTAGATGGTTGGGCCAAATGCACAAAAAAGCATGTGCAAGGCTCTACAATTTAGCTCCATCTTCTTGCGATCGTCGGCACTCCATTCCGCTTTGCTTCCTTGAAGCACGAACGGACCATCTTCAACTATGTCCCATAGCTTGTAATCTCTTGATTTCAAGAAGAATTTCATCTTTGTCTTCCAATGGGCATAGTGATCTCCGTCGAAAAAGGGCGGTATGTTGATGGATTGCGACATTTTGAGCTGGTTGGTGAAATGTTGATCGAGCTTGCCGGATCTTCTCAATAGGATGTTAATCCCCTTCAATTGAGCCAAGCTCTGATACCAATTGTTGGGTTTTTCGACGCTCGATTCGATCAACCGATTATGCTCGCCAAGTGGTGGAGAGGTGGATTTTTGGGTGGAAGGGTTTAGGAAGCTAAAAGAATAAATACACGATGATTTATAGTGGTTCAACCTTCTAACCAAGGTCTACATCCACTACCTTAGCTTCCTACTAAGGATTTCACAATCAATCCACTAATTGATTCGTCCCCTTTTCTAGGATTAGGAGGAAACCCTTTACAACCCTCGAAGCTTTCTACCCAAAGCTTGAAGGAAAACCCTCTTTACAAAGAGAAACAATAAGCAAACTTGGAACCCTCTAAATAGGTGTTTGTTTGCACAATTACGCACTCACCCAAAACCTAAAACACTTGAGCAAATTTAACAATGTAAGCTCACTAGTGTTGTCTAAGCAAGAAATGAACGATTTAAGCTCTAGACACGTTTTTCACTCATAATGTTGTAACAATTGAAGCTCTTATCAATCTTGATGCTTGGAGGTCTTATTTATACTCCAAATTGAGTATCTAGCCGTTTATGGCCGTTGGGGATGTTTCATAGCCGTTGGGGATACAAAATAGCCGTTTATTTCCCACAAAATGCATTTCAGCAGCCTAGTGTATCGATACACTATCCCCTGTATCGATACGGTCTTGAAAGTCTGATATAGCCGTTGAGCTTTCTGCTGATGCGTATCGATACGCATGCCTGGCGTATCGGTACGGTCCTGCAAATTCAAAAGACCGTTGGGAATTGACCGTTGGCGTATCGGTACGCGATACCACCGTATCGGTACGCGACTAGCCGTTGGGCTATTTAAAAACATACCGTATCGATACGTGTAAGCGTATCGGTACGGGTTTAGACACCGTATCGATACGCATAGCCGTATCGATACGGGTTTTAGCTACTGGAATCCAAAACCCTAATGTGTATCGATACACTATCCACTGTATCGATACTGTCACTTAAAATGCTCGGTTTTGACTACTTTAAATGTACTTTAAGTCCATTCCAGAGCTTTAAAAACCCTTAAACATATTTTCAAGTTGTTTTTGACTAAAAACATATTTTAAATTCTTTTCAATTTAGTCCAAAACATTTTTCAAATATTATATCAAAACCTTAGTTCTACAGGTTACCGAGACCTCAGGCAGGTAAGCTTAATGTGTTAAATGATTGTGTTGTTCGATGCATGTCTTGCCATGAATTCTTGAATAATTGACTGTTTGTATGACGTTTTGAAGCATGAATTGTCGTGTCTGGTGTGAGTGTGTGCCCATTGCTACTATTACTTAATTTAAAAAGATTTTTGGAAAGAGGAGTACTTGAGCACTATTGGACCATTGCTTTGACTAACGTAATCCTTATCTGTTTCTTGTTGTAGTTTATACCTTGCTAGTGGAACCATGAGACCACGTGGGAGGCCTAGGATGGTTCGACCGGAACCACGGGCAGAGGCTCCAGGAGTTGAGCCAGTAGTGAGAGTTGAGGCTCAAGTGGGAGAGCCTGTGGTTGGAGTTGGAGCTCCTCCACCACCTCCACCCCCACCACCTCCTCCACCGGGAGCGGGAGGTGAGGCCGGGGCCGAAGGAGAGGGACCACAGGGTGGCCAAGGTGGCCAAGGACCGACCGGAATTGATTTAGCTCCGTTGGTTCAGGCAATAGCCGGGGCATTTCAGGCTGCAGTAGTTGGAGGTCAGGCAGCACACCATCAGGGTGAGGGCACTGGTTTACCCTTAGAGAGACTTCGGGGCCTTGGGGCCGAAGAGTTCAGAGGTGCTACTCCAGTGCGATCAGAGCTATGGTTTGAGAAGACTGTTCGTATCCTTGCTCAAATGGGATGTACTGGTGAGCGCAAGTTGGGATGTGTTGAGTCTTTGCTTCAGGGTGATGCCTACACCTGGTGGGTCACCGTTACTTCGGGGATGTATGAGGCCGAGATCACTTGGGAGTTCTTCGAAACAGCATTCCGGAAGAAGTATTTGGGTCCGCGATACCTCGATGAGAGGAAGAGAGAGTTTATGACTTTGCTTTAGGGGAGTATGTCCGTGACCGATTATGAGATCCGATTTGTCAGACTGAGTCAGTATGCACCTGAGCTTGTACCTACTGAGGTGGAGCGTTGTAACCGCTTCCGTTATGGACTGAATGAAGAAATCAAGACTTATACACTAGCTTCAGACTACACTGATTTTGATGTCTTGGTCTCGAGGGCCAAGGACTTGGAGCACAGTTTGAGTTTGACCAGGCGGTCAGGTGGATCTAGTTCGGGTAAGAGGTCCAGCAACTTTGATAGAGGTGATGCCAAGAGGCATCGGGACAATAGGCATCAGTATGATCATAGGCGTGGTGGCGGTAACCACGGTAGGGGCCATCAGGGTCAGAGAGCTGGTGGGAAGTTGCCCACATGTGCTACTTGCGGGAGGAACCACACCGGTGAGTGTTGGGGAAATTTTCATTCTTGCTGGAGTTGTGGTGCTAGAGACCACATTAGGCGTGACTGTCCACATCAGGTGGGACAGGCACCAGCTCAGGCTCCTGCTAGAGCCAACGACTTTCAGAGAGGCCGCGGGCGCGGTAGAGGTAATTTCCAGCCGAGGAACGATGGTCAGAGAAATTTAGCTCATGTAGTTGCAGTCCAGCCGGAGGGCGGAGGACAGGCTAGGGTTTACGCTCAGCGCGGGGAGTAGCATGACACCGATGTGATCGCAGGTAACTTCTCGATACGGTCTTTGGGTTTGCTTTCTTTGATTGACTCTGGGTCTACACATTCCTACATATTGAGTGAGCATGCACAATCCTTGAACTTGCCTTGTGAAATGTTAGAGGTAGGAGTTAGTGTTACTAGTTCCTTTGGGGACACGGTAGTAGTTAGAAAGATGTACCGAAGGTGTCCGTTGATGGTTCAGGGGCATGTGTTTCCAGTGGATATGATGGAGCTTTTTTTTTATGGTTTTGATGTGATTTTGGGTATGGACTGGCTCACGGAGCATAGAGCTATGATAGATTTTGAAACTAAGCGGATTTCTTTGAGGCTCACAGATGACTATGAGATTGTAGTGGTGGGTTAGAACGTGAAGTTCTTATCCAATGTGGTTTCAGTGTTAGAGGCTAAGAGATTAGTTGAGTTGGGGTGTGAAGCATACTTAGCGTATGTGATGAACCCTAACATGAGTGAGGTTAGACCTCAGGACATCCGGACAGTATGTGATTTTCCTAGTGTGTTTCCGGAAGAATTGCCAGGGTTACCACCGGATAGAGAGGTAGAGTTCAGCATTGAGACTTATTCTGATTCAGCTCCTGTTTCGATTGCTCCGTATCGTATGGCACCGAAAGAATTGAAAGAGTTGAAGACTCAGTTGCAAGAATTGACAGATAGAGGTTTTATTAGGCCTAGTTCTTCACCTTGGGGTGCACCAGTTTTGTTTGTGAAGAAGAAAGATGGAAGTATGAGAATGTGCATAGATTACAGACAGTTAAATCAGTTGACAGTGAAGAACAAATATCCGTTGCCTAGAATCGATGACTTGTTTGATCAGTTGAGAGGAGCATCTGTCTTTTTAAAGATTGATTTGAGATCAGGTTACTACCAGCTAAAGGTTAGAGAGGTTGATGTACCGAAGACGACCTTTAGGACTAGATATGGGCATTACGAGTTTTTAGTCATGCCATTTGGGTTGACTAATGCACCGGCTGCATTTATGGACATGATGAATAGGATCTTTCATCAGTATTTAGATCAGTTTGTAGTTGTGTTTATTGATGATATTTTGGTGTATTCTAGAACTGAAGAAGACCATGACCGACATTTGAGACTTGTTTTGAAGACTTTGCTAGATCATCAGTTGTATGCGAAGCTCAGCAAGTGTGAGTTCTGGATCCGTGAGGTAGTCTTCTTAGGACATGTAGTGTCAGCCGATGGGATTAGAGTTGATCCGAAGAAGATTGAAGCCATTGTTGAGTGGAAGCAACCGAAGTCTGTGACAGAGGTACGTAGCTTCCTAGGCTTAGCCGGATATTATAGGAGGTTTGTAGAGGGTTTCTCTAAGTTAGCCGCTCTATTGACACAGTTACTTCAGAAGAGTGTTCAGTTTTAGTGGACAGATGCAAGACAGAGAGCCTTTGAGAAATTGAAAGAAGCTTTGACCCAAGCACCGATCTTGATTCAGCCTGAGTCCGGGAAGGACTATGTAGTCTACAGTGATGCCTCTTATGTAGGGCTAGGGTGTGTTCTTATGCAAGACAAGAGAGTAGTGGCCTATGCCTCACGACAGTTGAAGACCCATGAGCGTAACTATCCGACCCATGACATAGAGTTAGCTGCAGTTGTGTTTGCTCTGAAGATTTGGAGGCACTACTTGTACGGTGAGAAATGCACCGTGTACACCGACCACAAGAGTTTGAAATACATTATGACTCAGCAAGATTTGAATCTCCGACAGCGTAGATGGTTAGAGTTGCTAAAAGACTACGATCTTACTATTGAGTACCATCCGGGTAAGGCCAATGTAGTGACTGATGCGTTGAGTAGGAAGGTGGCCGTGGACTTGAGAGCTATGTTTGCTAGATTGAGTTTGTCCGGAGATGGTGGCTTGGTAGCCGAGCTTCAGGTTAGACCTACTCTAGGTCAGTTGATTCGAGAGAAACAGCTCTTAGATAGATCTTTGGCACCTCACGTGCAAGATATAGCCGAGGGTAGATCTTCAGATTACAGTTTCAGCACTGATGGGGTTTTGTGTTTCAAGGATAGAATAGTTGTGCCAGAAGACAGTGACTTGAGACGTACGATCTTGACTGAAGCCTACAGTAGTCCGTTTGCTATGCATCCTGGAAGTACGAAGATGTACCGTGATTTGAAGAATAAGTACTTTTGGGTTGGCTTGAAGAGAGATGTAGCCGACTTTGTGAGTAAGTACTTAGTGTGTCAGAGAGTGAAGGCGGAACATCAGGTTCCCTCAGGTTTGTTACAGCCGTTGAGAATTCCGGAATGGAAGTGGGAGAACATCACTATGGATTTTGTTTCGGGTTTACCTTTGACTCCTACGAAGAAGAACTCAGTTTGGGTGATAGTAGATCGTTTTACGAAGTGTGCTCACTTCTTGGCAGTCAACACTACATACACTTTAGATAGATTGGCCGATTTGTATATTGGTGAAATTGTTAGACTACATGGTGTGCCGAAGTCCATTGTATCATATAGAGATCTGCGGTTTACTTCTAGATTTTGGCAGTGTCTGCATACAGCCTTGGGTACCCGTTTGAACTTCAGCACTTCTTATCATCCTCAGTCAGATGGTCAGTCAGAGAGAGTTATTCAGATTTTGGAGGACATGTTGCGTTGTTGTATCATTGACTTTTAGGGTACTTGGGAGAAGCATTTGCCTCTAGTAGAGTTTGCGTACAATAATAGTTTTCAGTCGAGCATTCAGATGGCTCCGTACGAAACCTTGTATGGCCGAAAGTGTAGGACTCCGGTGTGTTGGGCCGAGGTAGGACAGAAATTGTTACCTATGCCGGATTTGCTCAAGAAGACAACCGACAAGGTAAAATTGATTTGTGAGCGTTTGAAAGCAGCTTCGGATAGGCAGAAATCCTATGCCGATTTGAAGAGGAAAGAAGTCGAGTTCTCAGTGGGTGAGAAGGTATTCTTGAAGGTATCTCCGTGGAAGAAAGTGATGAGATTTGGCCGAAAAGGAAAGTTGAGTCCGAGGTACATAGGGCCGTATGAGATCGTGAAGAGGGTTGGTCCGGTTGCTTATCAGTTGCGTTTGCCATCCGAGCTTGAGAAGATACACGATGTGTTCCATGTTTCGATGCTTCGTAAGTATAGGTCCGATCCGTCACATGTTATGCCCGTAGAAGAAATCGAATTGAATCCGGATTTGACTTACGAAGAAGAGCCCGTTGAGATCTTAGCTTCTGACAGTAAGGTGTTGAGGGGTAGATCGATTGAGTTAGTGAAGGTGCGGTGGCAACGTAGAGGTGTTGTCGAGGCCACTTGGGAGAGGAATGAGGATATGGAAAAGCAGTTTCCGTATCTCTTTCAGTCAGGTAATTTCGGGGACGAAATTCCTTAAGTGGGAGAGAGTTGTAACACCCGTGTTTCGGGCCTAGGAGTTAACCGGGTTTACAGTTCGAGTCAAATAAAACTTAATTTAATCAATTCAACCTAAATAGTGACCTAATTGAGCTTTAATAAAGAGGGAGGGGCCTATATTGCGATTTGACCAAAAACTTTCAAAAGCAAGACCACTTTATTGAAAAAGTTGTCTTCCTCCCTTTCCCCTCCCCCTTTTCACGTTGGAAACCATTTCCCCTCCCCAAACCCTATCAAATATCAAAGTTACTATTCCATCAATTTGCCACTTGATTTCAACACCATTTTAAGAGGTAATTATGTTTTCTTAACCTCCTCTTTATCCCCTATCCAACCATTGTCTTAGATTTCAAAAATATGGAGTTTTGGAAATTAGGGTTTATGTTAAAGTTTGGGTTTTTAAAGGGGTTTTTCAATTTGTTTTGATAAATTATGTTGGGGTTTTGTTTAAGCATAATGAAATACACAATATATATTAATTTGGTTGATTTTGGATGAAAATTCGTAGTGGGTTCTTAGGGCAATTTTTGAGGTATTAAAACTTGAGTTTTTGGTGGGTTTTATGTTGAAATTGAAGGGCTGATGGTCTACCTATGTTAGGAGGGTGATTTGGGATGTTTTGAAAGTCATTTGGGTGTTTGGAAATGGGTATTTCAGCCAAGGGTTATTGGAGTACGAAAATGGGGTTTTTGAGATATTATGTGGTTTGGGAAATTGTGGAAATTGGGTTGTGTTTGCAAAGTGAGTTGATGGTTGAGTTAGCATTGAATTTGGAAGTAATGTATGTGTTTTGTTTGACTAGAAGCAAGAGGAAATGTTGAGGAGGCTTTGGGACCGAATCCGGGTTCGTAGGAGAATTGGTTCGAATTGCTAAGGAAGGGCGGTGAGTGGTTTCAACTTGTTTTAAAGTTTGGTTCGAGTGTGTGTGTGGGTGAAGTGTGCTTGGTAGGCTACTTCTAGTTGATTCAAGTTGTTAGCTTAGCCTTTGATATCCATATGCTATTGTGCTTACTAGCTATGCTCTTGTGTTTGTGGTTAATTGGTACATGTATATATATCATGATGAGTAGATATGTGATGAGCATGTATTGTGGTTGATGATATGTGTTGTGATAATGATAATTGGCACTAAATAATTACCGGTTGTAAATGATCGATCATTAGGATAGTGTGCACACAAATTGAGTCAAAACGTACGTGGCCTTGATGGCGTTAAGTCATCAAGGAGGAGTACGGTGATGTAACATTCCACCGGAAGCTTTTTATACATTTCTACGGGATGATGAGTGGAATCCCATCCGTAGGGCATGTGGCGATGAGTGGAATCCCGCACATGCAAGGTCCGGTGATGAGTGTAATCCCACCGAGGTAAAGTGTTGTTGAGGTTTAAATCCGCACAATCGGGAAATTAAAGTGGCCAATTAACTTGTTCATATATTGTGATATGTGTTGTTGATTTACGTATGTTGATATTTGATGCTTGATGCTTAGTATGAAGTAAGATGCCATACTATGCCACTTGAAAGACTAGCTAGGTCTACTCGTTTATATGTATTTGTAGGTTGTATGCGAGATTAGGATTACATGCTTGAACCCTGCATTGTTGATGTTTTCGTTTTAGAGCACCCTCACTAAGCTTATAGCTTACGCTCTCAATGTTCAACAATGCAGATCATTAGCGTGGTGTTAGCTCGGAACAAGGCAAGAAGGGCTTTCCAAGTGTGAGGCTCAAGTACGGTTATTAATTTTGTAATGGTTAAGCAATGTGGCAAGAGGGTGTTTGTATGAGCTTATATGACTCATTTGTGATTTTGGATGTTTATGCTTGACTTGGTTTGTAAGCATGTCTACCTTGCCTAACGCTTTTAATGTATGACTTTTGAATGTTAACTTTGCTATGGTATGTAAACCCTTATGGGATGAATGATGCTTTTGCTTGTCAATGTTTCAAGCATGTTTTGTATGAAAGGCCTTGTGTTTTTGTCATGGTTGTATATTTATGAATACCCATGTCTTGTGAGCGTTTGCGTATGTTAGACCTTGGTTGCATGCCTCTAGATTTGGTTTGATGGTGTTGTGTGCCTTTAGGGGGCCTTAGTGGACCTTTAGACTTGCCAAGACTCACTTGAATCGGAATTTCAAAGGTTGCAGACTGCCAGCGTTTCGAAACGGGGAGGGCAGTTGTAGAACTAATGTTTTGATATAATATTTGAAAAATATTTTGGACTAATTTAAAAAGAATTTAAAAACATTTCTAAAGTCCAAACATCTTGAAATTATGTTTAGGAAGTTTTTAAATGGTTTTTAATATGTTTCAAAGGCCAAATTTCTCAAAAACCATAGGGCGTTTCGAAACACCATAGGGCGTTTCGAAACAGGGGGATTCCAGTGGCAAAACGTTTCGATACTCGTATCGAAACGGGCCAAGCGTTCCGAAACGGTATAGGCCGTTTCGATACGCCTACGTGGCAACGACCCTAACGGCTATAAACCCCAACGGCTCTTTCCCAAATAATATTCAAAATGCAGGCGTTTCGAAACAGGATTAAGGCGTTCCGATACGCGTTCCGAAACGGCTATAGGGTGTTCCGAAACGGGTACCCCGACAGGCTGCAACGGCTATATCTATAAAGAAGGCGTTCCGAAACGGGCTTCAAGCGTTCCGAAACGGGTAGCAGCTGAATTGCATTTTGGAGGAAATTAAAGTCTTCAAACGGCTATATTTTGATCCCAACGGCCATAAACGGCTACAAACTCAATTTGGAGTATAAATAAGACCTCCAAGCATCAAGATTGACAAGAGCTTCAATTGTTACAACATTATGAGTGAAAAACTTGTCTAGAGCTTAAATCGTTCATTTCTTGCTTAGACAACACTTGTGAGCTTACATTGTTAAAATTGCTCAAGTGATTTAGGTTTTGGGTGAGTGCGTAATTGTGCAAACAAACACCTATTAGAGGGTTTCAAGTTTGCTTATTGTTTCTCTTTGTAAAGAGGGTTTTCCTTCAAGCTTTGGGTAGAAAGCTTCGAGGGTTGTAAAGGGTTTCCTCCTAAGCCTAGAAAAGGGGACGAATCAATTAGTGGATTGATTGTGAAATCCTTAGTAGGAAGCTAAGGTAGTGGATGTAGACCTTGGTTAGAAGGTTGAACCACTATAAATCATCGTGTCTTTATTCTTTTAGCTTCCTAAACCCTTCCACCCAAAAATTCACCTCTCCACCACTTGGCGAGCATAATCGGTTGATCGAATCGAGCACCGAAAAACCCAACAATTGGTATCAGAGCTTGGCTCAATCGAAGGGGATTCACATCCTATTGAGAAGATCCGGCAAGCTCGATCAACATTTCACCAACCGGCTCAAATGTCGCAATCCATCAACATACCGCCTTTCTTCGACGGAGATCACTATGCCCATTGGAAGACAAAGATGAAATTCTTCTTGAAGGCAAGAGATTACAAGCTATGGGACATAGTTGAAGATGGTCCGTTCGTGCCTCAAGGAAGCAAAGCGGAATAGAGTGCCGACGATCGCAAGAAGATGGAGCTAAATTGTAGAGCCTTGCACATGCTTTTTTGTGCATTTGGCCCAACCATCTATGAGAAGATGTCTTCTTGTGAAAGTGCCAAGGAGGTATGGGACAAGCTTGAAGTCACATACGAGGGGACTAATGAAGTCAAGGAGACCAAGATTGGGCTCCTAACCTTAGAGTATGAGAACTTCAAAATGAATCCGGAGGAAAACATCGAGAAGATGTTTGATAGGTTCTCCACCATCACCAATGGTCTTAAAGGATATGGAGAAATCATTCCGGAAGAAAAACTTGTCTGAAAGCTCATCTACTCTCTTCCCGAGTCTTGGGACTCAAAAAGGACCTGTGAAACATATGCTTTAATTTTGATATAACTAAAAACCTAAGGACTAAAATGAAAATATCAAAACAAATTTTAAAGTCCTTAAAATTTCCTATATCTTGTTAAAGACCATTTCATATCTAAAACCAAAGACTTACAAAATATTTTTTTAAGTATTTTAAAGTCAAAACAGTGAATTTTCCAGCCCCGTTTCGAAACGGCCCCAGGGCGTTTCGAAACACTTTCAGTTCGATGTAAACCTGTTCCGCAACGCGCATCGGAACGGGTTAAGGGGTTTCGAAACGGTATCACTCGTTTCGAAACGGTTCTTTATTCAAACGAACATGGGCAACGGTTTTTAACTGACTTTTGAAATTAAATAGGGCATTCCGAAACGGGCTTAGGCCGTTTCGAAACACCCCTTTGACAGTGGCAAATCTGTTCCGAAACGGGCTAAGGCCGTTTCGAAACACCCCTTTGGCAGTGGCAAAACCGTTCCGAAACGGCCCCTAGGCGTTTCGAAACGGGCTCTCGTAGACGCTCCAACGGCTATAAAACGGCTATATTTTTGAATCCGTTCCGAAACAGGTTGACCCCGTTCCGAAACGGTAGGCGTCTGGGTGCTGTAAAGTCATGAGAAAAACACCCCAACGGCTCTAATCTTTAGCCCATCACCCACAACGGTTGGAAATCATCAAAAGGCTATAAATAGACCCCAAGAAGCTCCAGCAATCAACAATTAAGCTACAAGCATACATCTTATCATCAAATACAAGCATTTGTGTTCAAATCCCATTTTTATCTAGAAACCCCAATTGTATCCTTCATTTATATTTTGTTCAATTGGGTTGAGTGCTTGATATTGGGCTATCATTTGTATTGAGAGATACCTTATTAGCCACCAAATTTCTTTGTTCTTTTGTGTGAGGATTGGGTTAATTTTTGGGTAGAAAAATTAACCGAAATTGTAAAGGTTGCCTCCTTGTCCTGGAAAAAGGGGACGAACAATTTAGTGGAAATTGTTGGAAATCCTTGGTGAGACTAAGGTAGTAGATGTAGAGTTCGGTTGGTGAACTTGAACCACTCTAAATTCCCGTGTCAATATTTTTAAGTTGCAATTTCCGTTACAACATCGTTAAAATTCCAATTCACCCCCCCTCTTGGTTATTATCATTCGTGTGATCCACTCAACAATTGGTATCAGAGCTTAACTCTTTGAGGATTAACAACCACAAGAGGAGATCCTTGGAAGTAGTGTGATCATCATCAAAATATCAAGAGATGGCATCAACCTCCGCTCCCGGCATGTACGACTCACAATCCACCACAAAGCCTCCTTTCTTCAATGGTGAGAACTACTCATTTTGGAAAAATAAAATGCGTCTATTTATTAAATCAAGTGACTACCTTGTGTGGGATGTCATTGAGGATGGACCATATATTCCATTGAAGCAAGATGTTGATGGCAAGATGGTGCTTAAAAGAAGAACGGAAATGAGTGAAGAGGAAAGGAAAAAGATCCAAGTAAATGATAAAGCTCTTCACATGCTATTTTGTGCTTTCGGTCCGGACATCTACTCAAAGGTCTCATCAATTGAAAGTGCCAAAGAAGTGTGGGACACTCTTGAAACCACCTATGAAGGCACCAACGATGTCAAAGAAACTAAGATTGGAATTCTCAATCTTAGTTATGAAAATTTCAAAATGGAATTTGATGAGACGGTGTCAAAGATGTTTGATCGATTCTCCACAATTGTAAATGGTCTAAAGGGCTATGGAGAAGTTATACCGGAAGACAAGCTTGTCCGAAAGCTACTCTATTCACTTCCCGAATCTTGGGATGGGAAGAGAACCGCAATCATCGAAGCAAAGAATTTAAAAACTCTAAAGCTTGATGAACTTGTAGGCTCTCTCCTTACTCACGAGATCATGAAGCAAGGAAGAGAAGATGAAAGAAAGAAAGAAGAAAAAAGAATGGAGAAGCTTGAAGGGGAGAAAAAGAAAAAAATGGGAATAGCTCTCAAGGCTAAAACATCCCAACTTGATGAAAGTTCATCTAGTGATGAGGATGAGCTTGAAGAATTGGCTATGATAGCCAAACGATTCTCACGCCTTATGAGGTCCAACCGAGGAAGAAAAATCCAAAGGAAAATGGACTTTAAAAACAAGAACAAAGAAGAAGGAAGGGATCCAATCACTTGCTTCGAGTGCGGACAACCCGGCCACATACGTTCGGAGTGCCCTCAACTCAAGAAGAAGGGCTTTGAGAAGAAGAAAAAGCTCAAAGCCAAGCTTGCTACTTGGAGTGATGAGGAGTCATCGGAGGATGACGAACAAGAAGTGGCGAACCTCTGCCTCATGGCACTTGAGGAAGATTCCTCCTTGGTAACCTCTAACTCATCTACTTTAGATTTTTCATATGAAGAATTAAATGATGCTTATGATGAGTTACAAGAGGTATATGATGAATTAGTTGAGAAGTATAGGGAGTCGGTTATTAGGAATAGAAAAATTATTATAGAATTAAAAGAGAAAAATGACTCACTTACTCAAACTAATTCTAAAATTGAGAAAAAGATATTAGGATTAGAAGATGAACTTAAATTCTTTCAAAAAGAAAATATTGATCTTAATAATCTTTTATCTCAAAATAATTGTGAACACCAAAAGGTGTTAAGTGAGCTAAATGAGCTCAAAAAGTCTTTAAAAATTAATGGTAGTGTTAAACATGACATAGGAGAATCCTCTAGAACACACCAATATAAGAAAAAGACTAACTACTACAAACAAAATAACTATCCTAGACATAGTAAAGTTAAAAGAATTAGAAATGTATGGGTTCCTAAGGAACTTGTTAAATCTAATGATATTATTGCTATGTCACCTTGGATTCCTAAGGGAACCAAAGTTTTAGGAACTAACACACATGGACCCAAAATGATTTGGGTACCAAAAACAAAAGTTTAAATATCTTTGTTTGTAGGGGGAGCATTGCTACAAGGCCAAAGCACAAAGTCAAAACTCATGGTACCTTGATAGTGGATGCTCGAGACACATGACCGGAGACAAGAGTCGACTCATGGATCTAAAGCCAAAAAGTGGAGGAGTAGTAACATTTGGTGACAACTCCAAAGGCCACATTGAAGGTATTGGCTCCATTGGTAATCACTCTACTACTCTCATTGAAAATGTTTTATATGTCAATGGTCTTAAACATAATTTATTGAGCATAAGTCAACTATGTGATAAAGGTTTTAATGTTATATTTGATAAAACCGGTTGTAAAATTGTAGACATTAAAACTAATAATATTATGCTCATAGGTCATCGCATAGGGAATATATACATGGTGCATCTAGATGACATACATACATCTCATGCATGCTTAGTTGCTCAAAACGAAAATGATGCATGGTTGTGGCATAGGAAGCTAGGACATGCTAGCACAAGTGTTTTAGAAAAACTAGTCTCTCTAAACCTAGTTAAAGGTTTACCCAAGATAAAATTTTCAAACGATAAAATTTGTGATGCATGCTCAAAGGGTAAACAACATAGATCTTCCTTTAAATCCATTAATGACATTTCTACTAGTAGATGTTTACAACTAATCCATATGGATTTATTTGGGCCAATTAGGACTATGAGCTTGGGTGGCAAATCATATGCTTTTGTATTAGTTGATGATTTTTCTAGATTCACTTGGGTTTTCTTTTTAAGTACTAAGGATGAGGCTTTGGAAAAATTCATCACATTTTCAAAATTAATTCAAAATGATCTTGAACTTAAAATTTCACATATTAGAAGTGATCATGGAACCGAATTTCAAAATTTAGGATTTGAAGATTTTTCAAATGAAAATGGTATTAGCCATAATTTTTCAGCTCCTCGAACTCCTCAACAAAATGGGGTAGTTGAAAGGAAAAATAGAACTTTACAAGAAATGGCTAGAACTATGCTTTGTGAAAATAATTTACCAAAATATTTTTGGGCGGAAGCCACAAACACAGCTTGTTATATTATAAATCGAGTAACTATTAGGCCGATTTTAAAGAAAACACCTTATGAGATTTTAAAATCCAAAAAGCCTAATATTAGCTACTTCCACCCTTTTGGATGTAAATGTTTTGTTTTAAATAATGGAAAAGATAATTTAGGTAAATTTGATGCAAAAAGTGATGAAGCTATTTTTATAGGTTACTCTTTAACCTCTAAAGCCTATCGAGTATTTAACAAAAGAACTTTAGTTGTAGAAGAATCTATTCATGTTGTATTCGATGATAATCCCCTTCCTAGGAAGGATTCTTGTGATGATGATAATGTAGGAATCATAAATACCTTTGATGGAGGTCAAACTTCAAAGAAGGATGAGATTCAACCAAAAGAAGAAGACACACAAGATCCACCTCTTGAAGCCTTGAAGGACTTGGCTATTGAGGAAAAGGAAGTTAGCTATCCAAGGGAGTTGAACTATGTCAAAGATGGTGAAATCTTGGGTGATCCATCCAAGGGGGTAACCACTCGTTCTTCTCTTAGATTAATAAATCATATTGCATTTATCTCATGCATAGAGCCTAAAAATATCAAAGAAGCATTGAAAGATGATTTTTGGATTATGGCTATGCAAGAAGAGTTAAATCAATTTGAGAGAAGTAATGTTTGGACATTAGTTGATAGGCCTAGTAATCAATCTACAATAGGAACTAAATGGGTCTTTAGGAACAAACTAGATGAGAGTGGTAACATTGTGAGAAATAAAGCTAGACTTGTAGCACAAGGTTACACTCAAGAGGAGGGAATAGATTTTGATGAAACCTATGCACCCGTAGCTAGAATGGAAGCCATTAGGATGTTGCTTGCATATGCATGTTATCATAATTTCAAGCTTTTTCAAATGGACGTTAAAAGCGCATTTTTAAATGGTTTTATAAATGAAGAAGTGTATGTAGAACAACCACCGGGTTTTGAAGACTCAAAATTTCCAAATCATGTTTTCAAACTTACAAAAGCACTTTATGGTTTAAAACAAGCTCCTAGAGCTTGGTATGAAAGGCTTTCAAATTTTTTGATTGAAAAAGGATTTGAAAAAGGTAAGGTGGACACTACACTCTTTATAAAAATGTATAAAAATGACATTTTAGTAGTTCAAATTTATGTTGATGATATTATATTTGGATCTACTAATGAATGTCATTGTCAAGAATTTGCTAAGTTAATGCAAGGTGAATTTGAGATGAGCATGATGGGGGAGCTCTCATTCTTTTTGGGACTCCAAATCAAACAAATGAAGGATGGCACCTTCATAAATCAAGCAAAATACATAAAGGATATGCTCAACAAGTTTGGCTTGGAGAACACAAAGCCTCAAGCCACTCCTATGAGCTCATCTACAAAGCTTGACAAAGATGAAGGAGGTAAGTGTGTTGACTCTAAGCTTTATCGTTCTATGATTGGGTCTTTGCTTTACCTTACCGCAAGTAGACCGGATATCTTGTTTAGTGTTTGCTTGTGTGCTAGGTTTCAAGCTAGTCCTAGAGAGTCTCACCTTATAGCCGTTAAGAGAATCTTTAGATACCTTAGAGACACTCCTTGTTTAGGCCTTTGGTATCCTAGAGTCTCTACCTTCAACCTACATGCTTACTCGGATGCGGATTATGGGGGTTGCAAAATCGATAGGAAAAGTACTTCGGGAACTTGTCAATTCCTAGGTAGTATGCTCATATCTTGGTTCTCTAAGAAACAAAATAGTGTAGCCTTATCTACCACCGAAGCCGAGTACATATCCTTAGGGAGTTGTTGTGCTCAAGTTCTTTGGATGAAGCAACAACTCTTAGATTATGGTGTAAACATAGAAACCATACCCCTAAAATGTGATAATACTAGTGCAATATGTTTAACAAAAAATCCCATCCAACATTCTAGAACCAAACACATAGAAATAAGACATCATTTCATTAGAGATCATGTCTTTAAGAAAGATGTGGTTATAGAATATGTAGACACCTTAAATCAATTAGCAGATATTTTTACAAAACCATTAGATAAAGAGCGTTTTTGGTCCCTTAGGAGAGAGTTAGGTCTAACTAGCCTATCTTGACCTTATTGGGCCTCTTTTCAATCTTAAATATGCTTGATTTTGTGAAATATCATGTTTATATGTTTTAGACTCCCAATTTCTTCCATGCATATAGTTAGGGGGAGTATGCTTATGCCTAAATATGTTTTGCCTGCTCATTCATATCATTTATGCATGTTTGGCCTCTTAGAAAATCATTTTTCTGCATTTTAGAGCCTCATCTGCACTTCCAGGCCCAGGTGTATCGAAACGGGTTAACCCGTTCCGATACGGATGCCTTAAAATTTGTCCTGAGAGAAGGGCGTTTCGAAACGGCCCCAGGCGTTTCGAAACATTTTCGGTTCGATGTAAGGGTGTATCGGAACGCGTTCCGATACGGGTCAAACGTGTTTCGAAACGGTCATCCCCGTTTCGAAACGATCTGTCGAAGGTTTTAAGAAGGGTCAAACCCTAGCCGCCCCGTTCCGAAACGGTCATGACCGTTCCGAAACGGACTCGCGGACAGCCCTATTTAGGGCTTCTAAAAGTTCAAAAACCTAATTTTTATCAAACCCTTAAAACCCTAAAAACCCTAACCGACCCCCTTCTATAAATACCCTCATAAACTCTTTGTTTTTCACAAATTTGTGAGGGATTCTACTCTAAAACACAAAGTCTAAGCAAGCTTCATCAATTTTGTGCAAAGATTTCACTCAAATCATCCATAATCCCAAACTAAGGTAATTTATCTTATTTTTTCTTTTTCAATATTTATTTCGAATCTTAGGCTAGAAAATTATAATTTTGTATAAATTATATGTTTTTAGTTATGGGTTTCTCATATCTTGTAAAAAAAAATTCAAAATCTCAAATTTTTTTTATTCGAATATAAAATTTTTTAACCGTATTTTTATTTTTTTAATTTTGTTTTTCAAAAACCTAAGTGGGATTTCATATTGGATTGATTTTAATTATCAATGCATACACTCAATTTTAAAACTCTTGCTTAATATTTTAGATGGCGGATCAAGCGAACAAAAAGCGCAAAGCCGTTCAAACCGGAGAATCAAGCATTCGTCCAAATATTACTCAACTCTTTCAGAAAACTCTAAAAACTCCGCAGCAGCGTGCTCGCTTCTCCTACGTCAAAAATCTCGATGTTCGTAAAGAAAGAGTTATTGATGTCGAATTCCTTAATTCCGAGCGATTTCTTTTTCGCTATCTTCATCGTTTGGATGAGTGGGATCTTCTTTTCTTCTTGAGCATTGAGGATGTTTGCTACAAAAACTTGGTACTTCTCTTCTACTCTAATGCTCGTTTCCTATACGATGAAACCAAAACAGAGATTGTAGGAATTGAGTCATCTTTACTAGGGCAAAAGTTTGTTATTAATATTGCTCTTTTGGAGTCGGCCCTTAAACTCAAGAATGAGGGTATTGAAGAAGAACGCCACTTTGGCACCTTTACCGGAAAAGCTCTTCATTTAGATGTGCACGATCGTGTGCTTCATTTGATGGTTTCTTGGTTCATTCGACCATCCGGAGGAAAATACTCCCACATCCGGGAAAAAGATCACTTTTGGCTCGAATGTTTCCGAAGAGGTGAGCGCCCAAATGTGCCCAAAATCATCTTTGCCGAGATCGTCAATAATGTCAAACTTATTGACACCAATGAGTTGACTTCATTCACCTACGGCATTGTCTTGAGTTTTCTCTTCGATCATCTTGGTATTGATTGTACCTATGATTCCCCGGAACCTAGCAAGACCAAAATTGGTGAGTCCTCTCTTCGAAAATCCGGATTCACATATTTGGATGGTTATTGGCAAAGAATTGATCGAGAAGCGATTCCTCCTCCCGTTGCTCCTCCACCTCAAGTTCAAATGGAAAATCAAGATGCTCTCACGGTTTTTCTTACCGAGCGTTTCAATGCCTTGAATTCTCGTTTTGACACTATGGACACTCGTATTTCTTCGGGCTTTGAAACTATGGGAAATCGATTGAAGAACGTCGAGGATCGTCTTCAATCCCTTGAGACTTCCAATGCCAACCTTGATCTTTCATTTTCTACTCTTTATGGAGAATGGACAAAATATCACCGTTCTCAAGCCAAGAACGATGATGATGATGAGGATGATGATGACGAGGCCTAGGATACTCATATCATATCATATTATATTATCTATGCATTTAGGATTGAGTTTGCTTCTTTATGTTTTCTCATGTTTTAGGAACCTATGCTTATGATCTTTTATTTTGGGATTTGATTATGAATTTATTATTTATGCTTTGAATATTTTGATGATATTAATTATGATTGCTTATTGGTACTAATCTTCTTCATGAGCTTTCTTTGTTTCTTTTTGATCTAACAAAAAGGGGGAGAAGAAATTTAAGAGAGAATTGCCTTGCCTTGCCACCAAAACAAAAATTTCAAATTTTTCTTAAGGTTTTGTTAAACTTTACATTTTTGATTTCAAGACACAAGTTTTAAATTTCAAAACCTATCTTAAATTAAGGGGGAGTTAGAATATCTTCAAAACTTTCAAAATTCTTAAAAAAATTCTAACTTTGGTTTTGTTATATCAAAAAGGGGGAGATTGTGAAACATATGCTTTAATTTTGATATAACTAAAAACCTAAGGACTAAAATGAAAATATCAAAACAAATTTTAAAGTCCTTAAAATTTCCTATATCTTGTTAAAGACCATTTCATAGCTAAAACCAAAGACTTACAAAATATTTTTTTAAGTATTTTAAAGTCAAAACAGTGAATTTTCCAGCCCCGTTTCGAAACGGCCCCAGGGCGTTTCGAAACACTTTCAGTTCGATGTAAACCTGTTCCGCAACGCGTATCGGAACGGGTTAAGGGGTTTCGAAACGGTATCACTCGTTTCGAAACGGTTCTTTATTCAAACGAACATGGGCAACGGTTTTTAACTGACTTTTGAAATTAAATAGGGCGTTCCGAAACGGGCTTAGGCCGTTTCGAAACACCCCTTTGACAGTGGCAAATCTGTTCCGAAACGGGCTAAGGCCGTTTCGAAACACCCCTTTGGCAGTGGCAAAACCGTTCCGAAACGGCCCCTAGGCGTTTCGAAACGGGCTCTCGTAGACGCTCCAACGGCTATAAAACGGCTATATTTTTGAATCCGTTCCGAAACAGGTTGACCCCGTTCCGAAACGGTAGGCGTCTGGGTGCTGTAAAGTCATGAGAAAAACACCCCAACGGCTCTAATCTTTAGCCCATCACCCACAACGGTTGGAAATCATCAAGAGGCTATAAATAGACCCCAAGAAGCTCCAGCAATCAACAATTAAGCTACAAGCATACATCTTATCATCAAATACAAGCATTTGTGTTCAAATCCCATTTTTATCTAGAAACCCCAATTGTATCCTTCATTTATATTTTGTTCAATTGGGTTGAGTGCTTGATATTGGGCTATCATTTGTATTGAGAGATACCTTATTAGCCACCAAATTTCTTTGTTCTTTTGTGTGAGGATTGGGTTAATTTTTGGGTAGAAAAATTAACCGAAATTGTAAAGGTTGCCTCCTTGTCCTGGAAAAAGGGGACGAACAATTTAGTGGAAATTGTTGGAAATCCTTGGTGAGACTAAGGTAGTGGATGTAGAGTTCGGTTGGTGAACTTGAACCACTCTAAATTCCCGTGTCAATATTTTTAAGTTGCAATTTCCGTTACAACATCGTTAAAATTCCAATTCACCCCCCCTCTTGGTTATTATCATTCGTGTGATCCACTCAACAGGACCGCCATCATCGAAGCCAAAAATTTGAAGACTTTGAAGCTTGATGAACTCATGGGGTCACTTCTTACTCATCAAATCATGAAGAAGAACAAAGAAGATGAGAAAAGGAGGGAAGAAATTAGAGCTATGGGAGAGAAGAAACTCAAGAGTATTGGCATCAATGTAAATGCCATGGCTCTCAAATCCTCCACATGTCATCATGAAGATTCAAGTGAGGAGGATAGTGAAGATGAAGAGATGTCCTATCTCTTCAACAAATTCACCCGGTTCATGAAGAACAAAATGGAAAAATCCAAGCATGAATCGAGGAAGAAGATGAAGGATTCCCACAAATCCAAAAAGAAGGGATCATCTTCTAAACAAGCATACGTGGCCACTTGGAGTGATGAAGACTCCACCGATAATGAAGTAGCCCACCTATGCATGATGGCCCTCGATGAGGGGGAGGTAACTTCTAACTCATCTATTTCAAATTCTTATACATTTGATGAGTTACAAGAAGCCTACGATGAATTGGTTTTTGAATTCAAGGCTTCATTTTCGAAAAATAAAAAATTGATTTCAAAGTTGAAAACCGAAAATGATTTGCTTTCTAAAACCAATTTAGAGTTTGAAGCAAAAATTAAAAATTTTGAGCTTAAAGTTTTAAACCTACAAAACTTGCTTCAAACGATGGAAAGAGATCATCAAAAAGAAGTCGATGATCTCAAAAAGGAAAATGATTTGATTTCCAAAGAACTTGAAAAGAAAAACAATTTTGGAAAATCAAATTTTTATGTAAGACAATCTAGTGCCCCTAGATTTTTAAATGGAAAATGTTTTAGAAGTGTTTGGGTCCCAAAAGGACTAACCACTTCAACTAAAAAGGATGAAATTGAAAAATGGATTCCTAAGGGGACTAAATTTTGTGCTACTAACGTCTATGGATCCAAAGCAATTTGGATACCAAAAATTACTTGATTGTCTTTTGCTAGGTGTGATGGAGAATGATCAACAAGTCAAAAATTGAGGGGGAGCTCCATGCACACAAGGAAGAACACTTGAAGAAGGAAGGCTTCACATCCTCCCTTGAGTTCAAGTGTGGTAAAATCTAGTTGTTTTAGTGTTTATTGATTTATTTTATTTTATGTCAACTAGATATTCATAAATGTTGAACTAACATTTTAATGATGCTTTGAGTAAGGGGGAGCCAATTTTTTTAACCAAAATTTTAAGTGTCAAAATTTTTTTTTGCCTCCTATGTTATCTTGAACTTAAATGTCATTTTAAATTCTTTTTGATATAACAAAAAGGGGGAGAAATGGTTTGAAAAATTGAATTTTCAAACGAATAAGGGGAGCTTTATTTTATTTCATATCTTAATCTCTTATTCACAATTTTAAAGTTAAAGGGGGAGAATCCCAAACAATTTTTCAAGTTGGTTTTATTATATCAAAAAGGGGGAGATTGTAGAACTAATGTTTTGATATAATATTTGAAAAATATTTTGGACTAATTTAAAAAGAATTTAAAAACATTTCTAAAGTCCAAACATCTTGAAATTATGTTTAGGAAGTTTTTAAATGGTTTTTAATATGTTTCAAAGGCCAAATTTCTCAAAAACCATAGGGCGTTTCGAAACACCATAGGGCGTTTCGAAACAGGGGGATTCCAGTGGCAAAACGTTTCGATACTCGTATCGAAACGGGCCAAGCGTTCCGAAATGGTATAGGCCGTTTCGATACGCCTACGTGGCAACGACCCTAACGGCTATAAACCCCAACGGCTCTTTCCCAAATAATATTCAAAATGCAGGCGTTTCGAAACAGGATTAAGGCGTTCCGATACGCGTTCCGAAACGGCTATAGGGTGTTCCGAAACGGGTACCCCGACAGGCTGCAACGGCTATATCTATAAAGAAGGCGTTCCGAAACCGGCTTCAAGCGTTCCGAAACGGGTAGCAGCTGAATTGCATTTTGGAGGAAATTAAAGTCTTCAAACGACTATATTTTGATCCCAACGGCCATAAACGGCTACAAACTCAATTTGGAGTATAAATAAGACCTCCAAGCATCAAGATTGACAAGAGCTTCAATTGTTACAACATTATGAGTGAAAAACTTGTCTAGAGCTTAAATCGTTCATTTCTTGCTTAGACAACACTTGTGAGCTTACATTGTTAAAATTGCTCAAGTGATTTAGGTTTTGGGTGAGTGCGTAATTGTGCAAACAAACACCTATTAGAGGGTTTCAAGTTTGCTTATTGTTTCTCTTTGTAAAGAGGGTTTTCCTTCAAGCTTTGGGTAGAAAGCTTCGAGGGTTGTAAAGGGTTTCCTCCTAAGCCTAGAAAAGGGGACGAATCAATTAGTGGATTGATTGTGAAATCCTTAGTAGGAAGCTAAGGTAGTGGATGTAGACCTTGGTTAGAAGGTTGAACCACTATAAATCATCGTGTCTTTATTCTTTTAGCTTCCTAAACCCTTCCACCCAAAAATTCACCTCTCCACCACTTGGCGAGCATAATCGGTTGATCGAATCGAGCACCGAAAAACCCAACAGCAGTTTCGAAACGGGTAGGCTTTAGGGACCCCGTATCGGAACGCGTTTCGATACGGTTTGGCCTCTAGAACCCCCTGTTTCGATACGCGTTTTGGAACGTTTTGGCTACTGGAATTTTGAGAAATTCACGAGATAAAGGTGTTTCGAAACGGGCCTAAAGGTTTCGAAACGGTCATAATCTCGTTGACCACGAGATGTTGACCGTCGTGGGCGTTTCGGAACGGTTGACCACCGTTGCGATACGGCCCCTTGTATAGGCTCTGGGGCAGTTGACCTGGTCAAGGTGTTTCGAAACGCCTCAAGGGTGTTTCGAAACGGACTGCCTTCAAGATTAAAATTTGGGCTGTTAAGTGTTGCCTTGTTTTCGATCGATTGTTTCGTGTATGTTGTTCCGTTGTTTGATCACTTAGGGTTTAATACTCCTCTAGGCAAGATTAAAATAAGAAAAAAATAGGGTTGTTAACCGAGGGGGAACCTTAACGGGTTTCGCTTCGGTTTTCCCCGTGTGGCTCACTCGGACCGGTCATCCGGCCAGACCGGGACGAGGGGGTTACAGGAGGCACAAATGGGGGCATACTTAGGGGGCAGATGATTTCCACCCAGGTCGGGTAAAAATTTTCTGCCCCTTAACCATGCCTCCTTCCATGCCCCTGCCTAAAAACTAGTTAAAAATTAAAATTTGCCCCATAACCCTAATTTTCATATCCTAAACCCTAATCCCTAAACCCTAAAAAATATACCATACCCCTAATTCTCTACACCCTAAGCCCCAACCTTAAACCCCAAATCCTAAACTCTAAACCCACTATTTTAAATTGGAGGCACAAATAGGGGCATACTTAGGGGCAGATGATTTCCACCCAGTTCGGGTAAAAATCTTTAATATTATCAAATTAAGTCACTTAAATCTTTAATTAATTTTAATGGGGGAAATGAAATTGACAGTTTTACATAACATATTTTTCACTCACGAATAATCTATGCTCAAATGATCCATTTAGATAATGTATCGCACTTCTCTACTCACGAATCTCGGACCTCTCCCGCAATGAGGTCTCAAAGAGAATCAATCATGATAAACTCTCAAAGAGAGCACCACCAGTTCTCGATATCATCCCTCCTCCAAACCGGCGGTGGAGAAATAGTCACCGAGCTACAAGCCAAGCATTGTCTCCTACAATAACTCCTTCGTTTAATTGCTTAAGGTGACCAACCCAAACCATTTAGTACTTAGTAGTTTGAACCGAGTCGGTTCTACAAAACAATTGGAAACTTGTTGTATACATAAAACGTTTTTCAGATGTTAGCAACTCTTTTTTTCTTCTTGAGGGTATTTTTCTTGTGTTCTTATATTTAATTATTAATTTGTTCTTAACCAAAAAATAATTTAATAAATTGACAGACACAATCACTTCATTACTAGACAATTGGTAGACTAATAAAACATATCAATTATAATCTTAACATCTCATACTAGTAGACGTGCATAATCAAATTTGATACACAAACATGTGTAAAGTATGCTTGTCAAATTTAGAGGTTTATGAGTTTAAGTTGTAGGGTTTAAAGTTTAGAGTTTAGAGGTGGAATTTAGTGTTTGAGATTTAAGATTAGATTTTTAAATTTTGTAAAAGAATTGTATTGTTTTTTTACACATATTATATAGCAAAATATACCATTTTCTAAAACCAAATGAATTTTTAATTTGTTAACATATCAAACAATGCCTAAATTAAAATAGAAAAATATAAAATTAAATCACTTTGATTGATTGAAAATTTGAAATGGGTGAACTTGTCAAGTATGTATCATCAACTCAATCACTCTATGAAGCACAAAATAAAGAAATAATAATAATTGATTAATTGAACCGACGCCGCATGCGTGCATGGCCATGAGCATTCCAGGAACGTGGTGACATATGATTGGAGGATAGTGAATCACCGAAGCTATAAATCTTTAAGGAGACAACGATGATACACGTGGCAAATCCTCATTCACTGCACTTTTCTAGTCTCTACCATGGGAATGGGGATGACTTTGAAAGTTCTTATTCTATAAAATGCAAATTATTTTTATTTCCTTATGAAGAATCTTAAAAAATATCTAAACAAAAAAGAGAATGTTATTTTCTACAACAAAAAAAATTGATTCGAGCAATTTTATTTATAAAATATGCACGAAATTTGTTAAAGGTCAGAAACTGAATAAATATTATTATAAAATCAAGAAATCCCTTAACAATTAATCTCTCATCCCAAAACTTTCTAAAAGCTTATGCTATTTTGTACATAAATTTTTAATTTCAGAAATTAGAGAGCAAGATATAATACTTAAACTTGAATTAAGAGTTTGATAGACCTAATTTTTAATACCAATTATAATGATAGTGACCAAATTATAAAGGTGGAATTATTCTCTTGATGCCATCTAGATTTTGTGCAATCCATTAAACTGAATAGGTACAAGTCATGGGGTAGGGTTCAATGAAAAGCACAAGTTTTGAAAGATGATTGAAAAAGACAACTCTTTTACTAAAATCCAAACCCATTCACAACAACTTGCTTACTTCCTAAGTGGAATATAACAAAATGGGAAGATAAAAGCTCCCCATCAAAACCACATGGTCTATTTGGATTAAGACCAAACCTTTTATTAAAAGCTATATCTTTTGAACTTACGATGATTAACAACATTTTTGTATTTGGATAGACCTATAATTGCTAGTATTAATGTCTTTATGTGGAATAGATATTCTTGGCCTCTTTGCCTTTTTTGGTATAATCAATAATGTGTAAATGGGATGGAAATTCTCTGTCCCTTTTTGGTGCCCTTACTTATGCCTCACGCTCAAAATTAGGTTTAGGATTTTAGGTTAGGGTTTAGGGAAATTAGGGCAGAGTGTATTTTTTAAGGTATAGGGTGTTAGATTTATAATTTAGAATTTAGGGTTACAGTTTGAAATTTAATTTTATAGTATTTTTTAGTGTTGAGGCATAAGTAGGGGCACCAAAAAGGGCAGAAAATTTTTATCTGTGTAAAAGTAAAACAAATTAAAACAATAATACTACTACTAATAAAATCATATTAACCCTCTAAGATATATTTATTATATATGTAAATTTTAAATAAAAAGATGAGTATACATACCCTTGTATATTTTTCTTTTATTGCCCTTCATTTTTAATAATAATCTATCCAAAAAAGAAAATATTATTTTTTATTTTATTCACTAAAAATATTTTATTTTGTTCATTAATAGGATGGCGAGTTGTATATTTATTTTATATGTAAATTTCATATATCAGTCTTTTTAATATATTTCTTATTTTGAACTCAACAAGTGGTTTCATTAAAAAAAATGGTGATGTTTATCATAGGATTTAGAATTCGGATTAAAAAGATTTTTAATAAAGTATACAATTCAGATTAAGAAGTTTATGTATCTATCCATAATATCTCATAATAAAATCTTTAATTTTCACAAGTTAAAGAATTTTAATAATGTATACAATTCGGATTAAAAAAATTGTGTTGTAGTCTTTTTTTTCACTTAAGATTAAGAAGGTTTTTAATAAAGTATACAATTCGAATTAAGAAGTTTATGCATCCATCCGTAATATCTCATATTAAAATCTTTAATTTTCAAAAGTTAAAGAATTTAACGTTCATTAGATTTAAATATAGATTTGATTTACATTTTACAATTTACAGTATCTCCTTCATATTACATCTAACACCTTGAAGCCTAATCTGCGCGTTGAACTTTTGAATAAACTCTTCAACTCTCCGGTTGAGTTCCTCATCCGACATAGTCGAAAACTCGTTTTGATCTTCTGCTGTGAACGCTTTCTCTTTTCCAACCGGTTCAGTCTTCGATCTCTGCAAACTGTTCTTCCTTCCAGGACATGCAACGCTTCTCCTCATAGTTACAGGTTTGCTTCCCTGATGATCACAAGCTTCACCGTCAGCTTTCATGGGACGTTGTTTCTGCAATTTATCGTCCAATATTCTTACTGGGATTTCAGTTTTCTTTTCATCAGCTACGTCTGCTTCTTCCTTGTAAGCACCACCATGTGGCCTCCTTGCTTGTCCATGCAACGCATATTCCTCGTAAAGGTCCAGTTTCCGGTCTTTGGAGGGAGCGAAAGCGCCGGAATCAGCTGCGATGATGAGGATGAGAGTGTTGGAAATGGCGAACCAGAACTTGGGATTACTGAAAAGAGTGGAAGGAGAAAGGCTAAAGGTGTAGAAGATAGAGATGTAAATCACAAGGGAGAAAAGGAAGGCGAAGGGCATGCCTTTTGCCTTGGAAAGATGATAGCTCTTGCCATATTTCTGGCTTTTCAATGGATTTTCCATTAGTTTTGCTGATGGCATGATCATGTGGGTAGCTAGATGAGAGTGGGGAAAAAGGGTTTTTAATTGTAGTATTGGTTAGGGTTTAGATGAAATGGGTTTTATAGAAAGGAGTAGGCAAATAATTGACCGACCACAATCACAAATATCTCCACGATTTCCAAGTATTTTCGTTGTATGTCTTTATTTATTTATTTTCCAAAAACATATCGGCTATTTTATTAGAAAGTAAAACATATAAACATATTTCAAACGAAATAAAACTGTAGTAGAAAAATAACAAAATAAAAAAAATATAAAAGCTAGAAAACAAAACATCTTACTAGCAAAACACATCTAGTGAACTGCAATAATAAGGATGAGATGAAAATCAAAGAAAGGAAACAAGATATGAAACTTCTTGTCTCTATCTACCTACGCGCTTAGGGATCGGCGTTTGAGTGGTGAGCAAAACCAACAATTTTGCAAGCTACTTCGTAAAACAGATCTGATCAACAAATGACCCATAAAAGGAGATCAAAGTACTGAAGACCACCGACAACTACAAATCAGAGTCGAACGTCGTCAAAAAATTATCCACGAACACAAACCACATATCCAAATTCAATTCGAGGGTCCAAAGTAGGAAGATTAACAGGATAACAAGTATCATATTGATTAGTCGATGCGATGTCAAATTTAACCCTGAGAAAAAAAACCAAACGACTAACAAAAAAAATTAAAAACATGCCAAAAGGCAGAGGAAAATGTGTTATAGAGACATTGTTATTAAAAATTAAAAATAAAAAGCAAAGCAAAGATGTGATAGAAGAAAATAAAAATAAAAAAAAATAACGGTGATTGATGACCAAGAATTTATGCTAAAACCAATTTTCCGCCAATCAAACAAAGAGGTAAAGAAAACCTATAGGGCTAGTGCAATTTGTAAATAGTTTTAATTTGATTTGGTTATTCCTAGATAAACATAGCTCTTTATGATTTCAGAGAATTTATTGATTATTATGATTAATTTATTTGTATAAACTATAAACTCTTCTTAAAATTATAGTAATTTTTTATTTATTCAATAAAATTAATTTGTATAAAAGATGTAAAGAAACATTAATGACCAAGAATGTGTTTTGGGCATTGGAATTTCACTATCACCACAACAATTATGGTGGAATTCCATATATAGCCAAAGCAAATCGAGTTGGCAGCTTGTCAATTTATCAAATTGAAATTCACTTGTTAATCACTTAGAACAATATTTGCCACATATATCTCATCACAAAACGACATTTCATTGAAAAGCAATAACCAGAAAATCATAAAAAAAATCGAATCATAGTGATGATATATTGTAAGAAAGAGTCACAAATCTCGAACACGACCTTTATTTTTTCATATATTCACCTAAGCTACAAGTAATATCTGTTCCGAATATACTCTCAATCATTTGACAATGTATGCTCAATCACCCTGCTGTAATTGTTGGTGTTCGAACCCGTGACCTCTAGAAACAATAATCGTTTTCTTAACTACTGAGTCAAGTTGGTTAGTGCCGTTTTGTTTTACTTTTACACATTATTGATTGCACGTGTTGGTTTCCCGCGTTTGTTCCTTCCATTTAAATTAGCACAAAATATTTTGTTCGGAAATTCAAGTGGGATTAATATCTTATACACTGGCGGTAGAAACTGAAAGTTTTCACAAGCGCCTTAGTTTTATAGTATAGAGAGTTAATTTAGGGTATATGGTTTATGGGTTTAAGTGTAGGGGGTTAGAATTTAGGGATAGTTGTTTCAATTTAAGGTTTAGGGTTATAATTTAGGGTTTATATGTTAGTGTTTAGTTTTTAGGGTAATATGGTGGGGATTTAGGTTTTAACCTATAAACCCTAAATTATAACCCTAACCCTTAAATTGAAACAAATATCCCTAAATTCTAACCCTCTACACCTAAACTCCTAAACCTTATACCCTAAAACTAAGACGCTTGCAGAAACTTTCAGATTCCACAGCATGTGTATAGAATATTTATCCATTCAAGTGTTGTAAATCTGAGTTAGGGTCTCCAAAAGTTGAAGGCTCAAACTTGACAGGCACTTGAGTTAATGGTAAAAACTTGTAAACCCAAATAATTGGCCTGTTTGCAAACTCAAAAGAAGCCCATTTATCGTTCTATATGAAAAATGAGTGGCCTCAGTGTCCATGGCCGTCGAAAGAAAATGCAGTTGCAGCAAAATCTGATTCTTTTGAACAGGACTGTGTATCGGGGCATTTCTGATTTCCTTCAACAATAAGGAATACCCATGTCTTCCTTTGAAGATTTTTCGCCTGGTATGAAGCTTTCTTCATAGTTTCCTATATCATTTTCTGAACATGAAGGTGTAGTTAAGGTTTTTGATATCTTTCTTCGTTTTCCTGCAACTTATCTGTTGTTGTATCCGTCAATGGTACTTTATCAAGACAAGCTGCAATAATTCTAATTGTTGGTTTCTGAAAGAAAAAAAATTCCTGAAAGTGAACAAAAATAGGATCTTTAGTTTTCATTCTTCTTCATAGTGACACAGAAAATTAGATTTTTTAATCCAAAGTCATAAATTTATATAGGCAATGATAAATTTAAGCTACACCCTAATTAGATAAGGGAATAAACTATGGGGTATAGTTTGTTGAGGTTTTGAAGATAAGTACTAAATATGTTTTTAGCTATTTGATGTCTAAAACAATAAGCTTTTCTTATATTTGTGATATGCTGTTGATTCCCACATTCAAGAATGCAAGTAAGGTTCAAGTTATTTTTTGGTTTTGGATTAGTGCAGGTATTGTCTTGTACAAAATTCTATATCGTACATTACCTTTGCGATACATAATTTCGATGATTGTAGGTGTCGGCTATGATCAATATTTGGTTCCTCTTTTAGTGGGACTTCTGATGCCTGGGCCATCTTTATTCTGGTAAGCAAGCGACCGTGTGTATCTTACTCAAATTTTGTTGAAACTAATCAAATTCTTTAGAAGTAATATAACTTCCCGCTCTTGAATGGATATCTTCAAAATCTGCTTTGCCCATTTTGTTTTATTGCGTATCTAGTTTTACTGTTAATTCCTTCCAATCCCCACTTCATGTGGTGTGTTTGCTTCACCATCATCCAATTATTTTATAACAGATTCAAAGTAGTTGTGGCTGGTGGTACATGGGTTGCAATGCTGGATAATTATTGGATGCTCTAGTGCTGGGGACAGGAGAAAAACACTAATGTGAGAAGAATGTGATTTCAGTAATCGTTTTAGTGAGATAGACAATGGAGCCATATATATTGAAGAAATGGTGAATAATTAACAGTGAAGTGGGTAGGGTGGGGAAATGTGAATGAATCGATGTTTGGTGCTTTACAGTTAGGATTCCTCCCCATCGGGCTTGTGTAATTAGCTTCTTGAAGAAGAACACTCTTTTAACCAGTTGTTGCCTCGGGTTATGGTGATCTGTACAAGATGTCTTCCAAATGCAAACAAAGCATAGTTCACTATGTATACTTCACTTGTGGATTATAATATCTCTTGTGCAATCAATACTCAACATAAATACGCATTTTCTCTTTTGAGTGAAACATCCTCCACACTCTTTCAATACATTTTTCACTGACATTATATGTAGTCTCTAAATGGTTACTACAGAAACTGAGAAAACCTTTTTACATGCATAGTTTCCTGACTTTTTTTATTGCTATTATACTCCGTATTAACTCACTGTTAGCTGACATTCAATGTCAATCTTGATTCAAGAACATAAGATCAACATAAAAATGACCTACGATAGGAGATACTGTCTGGATTGGTTCTTTTGTTCGCTTTAACCATATTCCTTGTTTTATTTCAACTGAAGTTAATTGAAATCTTGTTAAGAGTTTGTAAATTGGGATGTTCTCTGGTGTTACTAGGGATTTTCCTAAAATATGCATGTTAAGAAGAATAGTACGATTCTGCATTTGTTGCAGAGTGAGGACCTTCAGAAGCATTGTGGAAAAAAGTCTTATAAGAATCTCATTTCGGCAATGTTAGCAATAAGGAGTGATTGTTGTTGTTTTCATTGGCTTCTCTTGGAAGCATTTAGTAGGGGGTATTCGACAATTTCTTCAGGAAAATCAATTTATTTTAAAAGAGTGTAAATTTGAAAGAAGAAATTCACAAGTCTCATGGCTCTTAGTTTACGGACTTGTTACAACAGTTTGGAACAATAAGAGGTAAAGTTCTCGTCATTTATCACCAGATTTTATGATTTTAATACATTGAGAAAGATCTTTCTGGCATTTCTTTGCTATACTCTGCTCAATACATGCACCTCTTTGACACTTACATTGAGCGTCAAATCGCTAGTACGATTTTTTTCCCGTTTTCATATTCTTGATGCTGTTAGGTACAATTAGATAAAAAATATGTAGCAAGAATGACCCGTGTTACTCCCATTCTTTGCTTTCTTTTAATTGAGTAGTGCTAAACACTCATATACCTTGAATTACATCGGTTTTTTGGTAGAAATTCCTAAATATCAAGAAAAAATGAATATGTATATATATTTGTTGAACATGAGCTTGTATCAAGTCCAGGCCATGTAGATATGACATTGACAAAGGCCTTGGATGCACTCGCTTTCCTTTTATGTTTTATTCCATATTCCAAAATTACCCCGTAACCGATACTCAAAATTAGGTGCCAGGTTGTTTCATGGCCTTGTGGAAGTTGGTGTCCTTCCTATGTGGTTTTTACATTTGTTTCGCAAGATTAGATGCTCTCTGCCATTTATGACTGCTATAAATGTGGGTTATTATTGCGGACGAGGCCTCTTTAAAGTTGCTTCAGCATGGATTTTTTATGTTAACTTTTTTCCATTTTGTGCTTTCTTTTCTTAAATGGCTTTTATTATAATTTTTCGTTTACAGAAGGAATGCTATTAGCATTCGATGTATGGACTTCATATAAACTCTATACGCTGTCATTGAACTACATGCTGCTGCATTTGCCCCTAAGTTAGAACTAACTATTAACTAGTAAGCTCGCCCCAATTATATCGCCTTAGAAATTGAATTTATGGATATTTATATCTTAAGAATCTCAAATTTTTAGTGCTCATTAATGATGTGGTAACATTTGATTCATTAACAGTGTATGAAGTTTATATACCGTCTGTCCATCAAAGATATACCCTTACATTAATTGGTGATAAGCCCTATGACCTGTTTCTTTGCCCTGAAAAAGGCTATAAAATGGCGTGAGAGCAGGGTCTTCATCTGCATCACTGTCTCCTTAAGCTTTCTAGTTTCTGTCTTTTCTGGAAAAGAATTCAATCTTGTCTGTTTTCTTAGTTTCTACCATGAATTCCCCTTTGGCTAGAGAAGATGCAGAGAAGCATGCAGGTGCCAGATCATGCTCCTACTGCAACAAAGTATTCACTAACTATAGAGCTCTAGGGGGCCACCTTAGGATCCACCAGGAGGGTAAGACATCAGGGACCTTGAATTATCTTGGTTCTTCAAGTAATTCCATAGAGACTACTGGGAATCCTCCTGCGTCCCTACCAAACAGCCAGCGGAACTCCTCGCCTGGTGTGAACAACCAAACTCCAATCTCTAGAGCAACTCCGATCTATTCAAATGAAACAAACCCTGCAAACATGACCGGATTCACCAGTGGCAACACAGGAGTTGCCCAAACTCAGATTATCATGTTTCCAATCTACTCATATACTTGTGGTAGTGCTGCAACTTCTCACCCCAGCAGTTTGGCTTCAGGGGGATCTGCTCCAACTGGTACCGATGCAGCCATGTCTCATGCTGCTTTTGCTTCGTCTAACAGTCTTGTAGGCACTGACTTTCACATAGATACTTCATTACATTTGGGTCCAAATGAAGTTTGTCAGTTCAATACTGACGAATTTCAGATTAGCCCCGATGGTTTACCACCTACTCGTGGAGATGCCTTGCAGAACGTTCAAGGTTATAATATTGGTAAGCTTCCAAATCCTACCCTTGTTGTAAGTTATAACTAACCATGACCTTGGTTTCGGGTCATATCAATTGCTGTTTGTGCCTTTTCTCAGGTCCTCCTCCCAGCTCAAGTCCGGACAAAGCTGGTCAGAATGACTGTAGATGTTTGGTTAGGTGCGAAAATGTTAAGAGGCCCTACTTAGCTGATGAATCTGGGAAGACTGATGTAACAAATGCATCGAAAAAGCCTATAATTTCCCCCAATGCTCATGCGGAACCTGAGGAGCCCATGATTGTCCGCAATGCTCATGTTGAATCTGAGAATATTGGGAAAAGAGAGCTACCGCTTTTCGTGGATTTTGATTATTCAGTTCCTGCACCGAAAGCCTGTTTTGGAGCTGAGAAAGGCCCAGAAGATGTGGATCTCTCTCTGCATCTGTAGACTTGTTCTTCTCTCCCAAATAAATAAACGAATAATAGTAGAATTGTAGAAGAATAAAGGAATGGTTTCTCTTGTCCTCCTCACCCCTTCATGAAAAGGAAGAAAAAGTTGTAATGTTTGTACCGATGAACTATACAGGTTCGTATTAGTCGGTTTGGTTAATTTTATAAAGTCAATTATCATGAAATGGATTGTTGATTTGTGGAGTTTGATTAATCTTTTCATTGCTTCACTGCATCTGTGGTAGCTGCAATTATTCAAGGCTTAGGTCGAACTTCCGTTTTTATCATCTCTGTTACTCGAATTTGGATGTGGAGATATGTCTGGCAAAGATTTATTCTTTTTGGAGCTTCATTTTCTTCTGTGAAGCTATTGAAGTCCCTACCACAATTGCATTTGCAATTGGCTGCAGAACATTCGGTCGGAATTCGACCAGCCGATTTGGTTGGTGGTTTAATGCTGCACCATAGGGATTTTATCAATCACTTGACTGATGTGATTTAAAGATTTGATGGATAAGTTTAATGAAACATCAATACTTTTAATTGTCTAGAGGAATATAAGTCTAAACAAAAGAGTGAGACATGGTAGCGTCAATGGTCTCCGATTTGGGTCAATGGGATTAGGTTAGAATTAATCCTGTTTTGCCGAACACCGTTCTTCGGAGGATTGTTGCGACCAAACCTCCTCAGTACGACATTCGTTATGATATACCGGGATGACAAACATGTATTTTTCTACAAAAAAACTGTTTATCAGATGTTAGATATAAAAGCTCGAATGAACTATAGATGTTAAAAGCTCATTTGGAGGGTGAATGTTCCCC
This sequence comes from Hibiscus trionum, assembly GCA_030270665.1. Lineage (NCBI taxonomy): Eukaryota > Viridiplantae > Streptophyta > Magnoliopsida > Malvales > Malvaceae > Hibiscus > Hibiscus trionum. Next base: position 789,469 of record BSYR01000021.1, on the reverse strand, counting down.
AACGGATCTAAGTTTTTTATGACTAACTAGTCACGAAAGGCTGTTGACAACTGAAGTAAGAGTTTGTAGGTATATGGCAAATGAGGTGTTAAACAGTTCCGGTTTAATCAGTCGTTTCCAACTGTATTAGTATGGAAATGACTGATTAAACCGGAACTGTTTCTTGATTTCATTTACATTTGGTATAATTTCTAGATGCCACATCTAACCTCCTTAGAATTCAAATAAAAAAGTTACAATTAAATAATGTAGAAAATAAGATTCATAAATGTTGGGATTTAATCTTCAAATCTATTGAATGTTATTTTCATTTTACATCGAGAAAAACTCGAGTTCAATGAGGATAAATATATTATAGCTTCCCATGAATAGGTTCATCGCAAAGTAAAAACTGAAAAGGATTCTGATGAGTTTAAAATCCTGGGAAGTTATAACTAACAATTTAGAAGGATCTTCGCAGCAGCAGCATGCCAATCATCGGATTATTTGACTGCCGTAGTCTGCATTGAACTTCTCGTAGCGATGAGCATGTAAATGTGCCGATGGTCTGGTGTTCCTCAAAGCAGTTTCTATATCGTCGGGCATAACTGGCCCGACCTTTGGCAGCTCTGCAGACCACAAACTAGTTTTAGAAGCACATATGATAATAAAAGCTGCATGCAAAACAAGGGAATAAGAAAATAAAACATGTCCATTTATTTGCAGGGAAAAGTTATAGGTCCAAGAGGGACTCTTTCCTTCCGGAGATCGTTCTTGTCTAATCTGTATTCCTATTCAGATGTCTTCTTCCAGCCAAATGATAAGATGGTAAGATTTTGACATGAAATGAGTGCAAGTCCAGATGGTGTTGGTCTTATAACTAGAAAGAACATGATTTGATTTATCTTTTCCGTTCACAGATAAGAGTTCTCGAGTTTGAATTGCCAACAGCTATAACTAAGGAAACAGAGAGGAAAATCACAGAAGTAAACTGATGAATGTGAATTGATGCCTAAGGGGATAAATGTTAAGCCACACGAAATATCGGACAAAAAATGATTTTCAAGACTCATATACATACCATCCTCGGGCACTACTTCCTGCTTATCTTCAAGGACTGTCATTAGGCGTCTCAAAGGCTGCATGGCTGCTTCTTTGCAGAGTAATCGAATATCTGAACCCGAGTACCCTTCTGACCTTTCCACTAATATATCGTAAGGAAGAGCCTCCTCACCATGCAGTTGAGGCAGAAGCTCTTCAAACATGGCTCTTCTTGCTTCTGGCTCTGGGAGAGGAACAAGGATCTAATTTTACGTGGTTAAAGGCAAATCACTTCATTACATGTCTTGAACTTCAGAAAGATTTTTTTTCATTAATTGTGTAAAAGATGCAATCCAATATAATTGCAAGTATCCAGCAATAGAACGTACATGAGACTGAATAGTTAAAGACATCATGAACACTATAAACTGGTTTACATCACAATGTAATTATGTTGGGACAAAATTAGAGCGATTAGTTTTTAGGCTTCAATCTCATTCTGGTTTTTGGATTAAATTTCTTACTCCATCCAAAATTAGAATATGTATACCATAATGTTTTAAACTAATTGTTAATATTGTTTGAAAAGATTCAGAATAAATTTAAATGTCAAAGGATACTCGCTTCTCAAGGCGACGGAGCATGGCTGCATCCAGTTCCCAAGGGAGGTTTGTTGCTGCAAGAACAAACACGAGCTCATCTGACCGTGTCAAACCATCCATCTGCAATCTAATTCTACTGATCAGTTGAAAATTAACATGATTTAATTTCTGCAACGCTATAAACAGCAGCATGTGTGGTTTAATTACTTCTATTTTCTAATTACTGCAAATAACAAACACACAAAAAAAAAAACAATGCACCACTAAATCTGCTGCAGAATCAGTTTAAGATGCCAACCATGCTCAAGGTTGAAATCACTAACACAATGAAAACACACATATCTCATTGCCTAATCTCTTTTGTAATGATATGTCACTTGATTGTAGAGTGAAAGAATTAAAAAACAATTCGGGTCAGGTCAACCTGAATTCATGAAAACATTGTCCAAGGCCGGCCTTGTTAGGTAGCCAAACCTTTGGACAAGTCTAGCTACAAGGTATCCAATTTAAAATGCAAGAATTATCAACCCAAGTTTTAATATAAACATGCACACAACCACACACAAATTTTTGTACAAAAGAATAACACATTTTTCAAGAAAGAAACATCACCTGTATAAGCAGCTCAGTTTTCAAACGCCTACTTGCTTCATGCTCACTGCGTCCTTCACCCCCACGCTGACTTATAATGGCATCAATTTCATCAAGAAAAATGGTAGACGGTGCGTGGTGCCTTGCCAGGTCAAAAAGTACTTTTATTAACTTTTCAGAATCACCTGAAATGTTATGGACTCCATAGTAAGATAACTGAGCGCAATTTCTGTTAAAAGCTATAGAAGTTATTGGGTCCAACCCTAGTAGGTCATTTGGTTAAAACTGATATCATGATCCATTTAGCTTGTCAAAGAATTTCATCAATAGTGATTCTTCTTTTTTCTACCAAGTAAAAAGCTCGAATGGAACAGAATATGTGAATAGGGTGAACTTTTATATTCACACAACCATATCCAGAGCACATTCCCACAATCCAATTAGAGAAGAATGCTTTTCCTAATAGGTTCCACATTGACTAGATTAAGGGGAAAAAAATTGCTTGGAGAGAAAATTAATGATCGGTCGATTAGTGGAAAATCTTCTAAGAATCTACATCCAAAACTCCTACCATTTTTTTCCTTTAAAAAATTTAATATATTTTCCAATAGTATCTGTCATTCTCCATTTTTAGAGACACCTTTTTATAACTTGCATACCTAGGACCAAATCCCTCTACAAATCAAATAAGATCTTGGAAAAGTTGTGTTTAGCATACCACGCCATTTGCTGACAACAGATGATGCTGAAATATTGAAAAATGTGGTATTGCATTCTGTTGCAACAGCCTTTGCCAGCATTGTCTGCAACCAGAATGGTGATTCAAATAGAAACTAGCATCATTGACAAAGAAAAACAATAAGCACTATCAAGATATATTAAACCTATGAAGATCTCTCTCTCTCTCTCTCTCTCTCTCTTTTTCCTATTTGTACAAAGGGAGCTTCCACGGGGTGGGATGCAAGCATTGGGATTAAAGCTCCCTTGCTTCGTCAATCTAAAATTTACTGTATAGTTATGAAAGACGGGTTTCCTCCATATTAACCAAATATATTGCATTTGTCAACCCCCCCCCCCCCCCCCCAAATATATTGCATATGAATATGGCATGCATAACGCAAAATTAATCTATTGGAAATAATGAAACCGAATGCACACCTTTCCTGTCCCTGGGGGGCCAAAAAGGAGAATACCCTTCCATGGTGAAAGAAGACCAGTGAAGTACCTACAAGAAATCAAATCGATTGTGAAATGAAACCCTCCCATTCCTTGATAACATATCATTGAATGTTTCATCAATTTTTTACTAAATCAAATTGACAAAATAAAAGCCCTCATGATGCTTTACAAAATATTTCCAATGATCTCAAGTGTTTGCTCCCAGAAAATGAACTCATACAATACAGCTGAGCATCCCCAGCATTCAGAAGAAAAGTTTGAAACTCTTTGTAGTATTTTCCATGCATCTTTCAGAGCACTAGCTTCTAAAATACCTAAGCTCCATAGTGACAAATCCACTTTTCTTTTCAATCAATAACCAGAAAAAAATAGAAGAATTCTTTTCAAAAGTTAAGTCTAATTTCTACTCGATCCATGCTGTACTTTGCTCCCATTAATCACATCATGTGTACAGAAGGAAACTTAAATCTGGGGGAGACAACGTAAGTGTATGTTTAAATACAATGCAGATAACTAGAATGCAAGAAAAACAGGATTTTATATATCCAGAAACATAGGATAGCAGTCAAGTGAAAAAAAATTCTTAGTCCGATTGATTTTAGTCCATTATTAATTCATATACTAATTTATTACAGTGTTCAGAGATAAGTTCTTTAGTTCATGGACAAAAAATGATGCTGATAAAAAAGCTCAATGACAATAAAAAATTTATTTCTTTGTATACAGAAACAGTATTTGTATCATCCAAGTTTATAATTTTTTTTATCAAAGACGTTAGCAATATTTTTTCCCATCACCCTCAAGATGAAAGTTCTGGCTTCACCCCTGCATTCACCCTTTTCAAGGAGTAGTGAAATGCAGTACTCAGAGTTCATGGTCTGTGTCATAGCAAGACTTACTTGGGATATTTTATAGGCATAACAACTGCTTCTTTAAGTAAGCGTTTGGCATTCTCAAGTCCTTTGATGCTTTCCCACTTAACATCTGGGTTCCCTCGAACAATGTCCCTAAATGGATATGATGGTAGACAAAAATTTCAAGAATATACTACACAAGCTTTCATATACAATAGCCAAAACTTCTTTTCTATCACCGTTGAAGTTAAAGATATTTTAATTACCTGCTTAAACTCTCTCCTAATGTGCGCATTTCCGCAGATTCAAAAGCAGGAAGCAGAGATCTTTGCCTGAAAAAGTAAAGAGAAAAGAAAACATTAATATCCTTATTTCCTAAAGAACAGGAGAGAATCATAGAACTAATCCAGCGATCTATATGGAGAAATATACATATAAAAGCCTAATTCTAAGTGAGACGGGAGAAATATATTATGATCAGGAATCAGAGAAAGGAACAAACATACGGTCTTGAATCAAATCCATTAGACACAGCACCATTTGAGTGCACCGAGTTTGTACCCTGAAAAACGAAACAAAACAACAATGAAATCACTCCAATCAAGAAACAAGCAAGCTTGACTTTAAAAAAGAAAAATTAAATATTAAAATCGCAAAAGTACCTGGTTTCGATACTGCTCGTAAATAGCCATATCAGAAGTGTTCCTGACAGAATGGTTACCATTCGAGGTGACATTGGAAGTAGTGCCGTTGGAGACAGGCGCATCAGCAGCAGGCTGACCATTTTCCGGCTCAGGCAATCTCTTCCTCCCAAACTTGGCATCATAAAACAGTTTAAAATCCTATAGAATAATAGACATAATTGCTTAAAGAAAAATGCTTAGAACTATTATTTTCCCCTTTTCCTTCTCCATTTCTTCACAAAGTTAGATCAAAATTAAACAAAAAGAATCGTCAATCCAATGCAATCTAAGCTAAAAATTAAGTGAAAAAGGCAAAAGTTCAATCGAAGCTAGAGTTCAGTTGACCGAAGAGAAATCAGAAGGAAACAATGATTTCCTGGATAATTTTGACGACCAAACAAAAGATTAGAAGAGGAAAATGAGATTACCAGAAAAGACCATCGAGTGAGAGAAGGTTCATCGGCCATTGAAAATCTGCTGAAAATAAGAGAAGAGAGACTGTAGACAGTAGAGAGCATGTGCTTTAAAACATGAGAAAATGGAACGAATATTATATTATTATTTTATGAAAGGTTTTTTTTCCCAGCTGTCTCGTGTCTTGTCAATATTATTTAGGGTAAAATATACATCAGGTCACTCAATTATATGTTTAATTACAAATGAGTCATTTCTTAAGTTATAATTTAGTCACTCAATTAAAACTTTGTTAAAATCAAGTCACTCTTTTGTTAAAATTAAAAAGGACATCTAACATGGCTGGTACAATAATAGTTTTAGTCTCCCAATTTTCTTAACAAGGTCTCTTAAAATTTACGCATTCTATCACTTTGATTATAATTCGAAGAAAAAAATCAATAAGTTTAACTATTTTATTTAAAAAATTTATTAATGAAGTGATTGTGTGCCGATAGCGTTAGATTCATATTGGGTATGTTTCATTAATTTATGAGTTGTCCATATTGAAGCGATTGTGCATGGCTTGTATAATAATAGTTAGAGTCATATTGCGTTAGAGTCACACTATTTAATTATAAAATGCTAAATTTATTGAATTAAGACGGAATTGATAAAATTTATAAGTTTTAGAATTAAATCATTGTTATACGAGATCATATTTTAATTTTAACAATTCAGTATAATCATGTTTTAATTTTATCCTAAGATTACCAACACATCTACAGCTTGCCCTCTATGATTCAAATGATTAATTTATCACCTAATTATCAATAAATTAAATATAAATTGTTATATAAAAAATATACGTGACCATGAACAGCTAAGAAAAGTTAAAGCCAATAAATTAGGAGCCCACGCCACTAAAATCAAGAGCACGTGAAACATGTTAAAAATAATAGTACCCCATGTTACTCAAATAAATATATATTTAAATTGAGTATAATTACAATCTTGAAGAAAAAACTTAAATCCAAAACATTAATTTTAATTTTGATTTTTAATTTGTTTTTTTAATAATTTTAACTTTTATTAAATATGGAGAAAGCACAATATAGCCCTAAGAATAGTGATTTTATATGAGCAGTCCCGGGCTTAAATGATAAAAAAAAATCGAAAATTATTGTACTCGAATAAAATGATAAAAAAAAACTTGAATAAAATACATTATATACTACTTAACCTGAGAATTATTGTACTCGAATAAAATGATAAAAAAAACTCGAAAATTATTGCGTTTTTCGTTTTATGACCCTGTCTTGATTTACATAAACTTGTCATGGCCATTAAGAGCTAAAGGGCGAAAACCCTCCAATGGATCCTGCAAATTCTTCCCATAAATCCTGTGCTTCATCTTTATCTAACATGGTGCAAAGAATAGCCTGTACATATCAAGGCGAAAAGAATAATTCGGATCAGAAATCAAACTAGTGCGACACCCGAATCATCGGTTCAATCAGTTCGATCGATTGAATCAAATAATCACCTTATAAAGAGTAGGCCGAACATCGGAATCTGAAATTTTTTGATCACGAGTGCTCATAAGCTCATAGGCTTCTTCGTATTTTCCCTGTTTACAAATGTTAAATCACACATTACCAAGGAAAACAAACAAAAAACACAATCTTAATCCAGATTCGGAAAATTCATGGGAAATGCAAATACCTGAGTGATTAAAATTTCCACCAGTACAATATACAAGTTATAAGCGGACTCAGGTTCCAACATATGTTTCTTGTATTCATTTTTCAACATATGGACTGCTTCTTCAGGCAGCCCTCGTTTCATTAGGCTCACAGCATCTTTCTACACAATTGAACTTCTCTAAGAATATGAATCATTGCAAACAAGGCTTGAAAAAAGTATGTAAAAATGTGGACCGACCTTGAGTTGATCGACTTGATCCTTCGATGGAGCGGAATGCCTCGGAGCAGGGAAATGTGACCCTGGACTAACATCCCTCACCCTTCTTCCGTCTTTTGAAGCTAGGCCGACCGTCACGTCCAGCAATGATTTGAGTGCCATTTTCCCCGGTGCAGCAGGGGGACCGGTTTGAGGAAAAGATGGAGATTTCTGATAAATCTGTTGCTTCGGACCAGCCATTGCTTTAATGTTCATCTTACAGCCGCAGCCGATGATGCTTAGAGCGCAAGCTAAAGCAAGAGACGCCCCGACTGCCCCTCGAACGGCTTTGGCACCGCCTTTTTCGTTTTCAGAAGGCATTGATGAATTAGACCTATGGAGTGCAAGAGGTCCCGGGCTATAGAACCGATGACATCCCCGGCGGTTCGACATGGAATCTTTCGAAACGGACACAAAAGAATGGTTGAACCCGAAATGAAGTTTTGTAATTGTGCCGGGAGGCATGCGGTGGGAAATGCTCGGCATAGGTCCATAGCCAAGATAAAGTGCAGCCTCCATGAAGAATTTGATGTTTCCTAATGTGGGGGACTGAAATCAGAAATTCAGAATAGTTTTGTTTATTGATTGAACACTTTTAGTATTAATGGAAGGCCATTGGGTTGAAGAAGAATTCCTAAATAAAGAAAACACTCAAAATTCCAATTTCCAATCTTTCAAAGTTGTCAAGGAAGGCATCATTATATTGCTTCAAAGGGAAGTGATCTTTGTTTATCGGCAAGGCATCAGGTAATATAAACTATTTCATGAGTTGGGTTTTCGGTTGATCCGCATCCGACCTAAAACTATATTACATTGATTTGAACTTGATATGACCCGACATAAATAAAAATATTTTTTTATTTTTATTCAATAAAATATGGAGTTAATTGAAGAAAAAAAATACAAATAAAAATGGCTATTATAATAATTATTCCATATTTATTAAAATAAAATTGGGAGATAATTGAAAAATATATAAAAAGAGATGTATTATATTAATTATACTTAAATATTTAGAATAAAATTAAATTATTATTTCGAGTCGGGTATTTTCACCTTAAATCCAATCCGACCCAACCCAAGCTCAACTTTTTAAAAAGAAACTTAACCGACCCGAAAAACGTCGACTCTAGATCAAATGACCATCCAATAAAGAACAATAAAATAAAAGATTTTAAGAAAAAGTTGACTAAAAAGAGGCTAAAAAGGGCGGAACACAAATCTTACAAAAATTGTAAAATTTTATGTTCCGACTCTTTTTAACATACCTTCTTTTAGAATTTCCACAATAAAATCTTTAATTGAACTTCAGTTAATTCAAAGATGATGTAGGGTATTTCCTTTGCCTACCAAGCAAGCTACAAATCGAGATAATTTGAGTATTTGACCAGCTTTAATGTCCTCAATTTTCTGCAGCTCTTTCCAAATACCCCTTTCACCTTTGATAAGCTATAATATGGCTCTATTTAGTAAAGAGAGGTTTGAACAAAAATTAGAGGTTTGAGACATAATTAGAGGTTTGACTAGTCAAATCCGTTAATATTGTTGTTTGGTAAATAACAGATTGAAAGAGCAGATTAAGGTGAAACCGTTAATTTTGAAAAAGCTCATAATATGAGCTTTTTGAGATTAGATGTTTAATATTAGAGTTTTAAAGACTCTTTTACCTTTACCAGTTACCAAAAATCTCAAAATAACCTAAATTAAATATTTTTTCACCATATTTATAAGCTAATTTTATTTATTTTTTCTTTTTATTATCACATATTTATATGTGTATTTAAATTTATTAATTAATTAAATTATATTAAAATAATTATATAAATAATAAATTAATATATAAATCATTTGAATATGTTTAAAAAAGATATTAAAAATAACTTTATAGATCTAATTAATAATAATTAGATACAAAATATGGATAACTAATAAACTATTCAAACAAGTATTGAATATAATCATGTCCTTATATGTAAGTAAACTTGACTCGATCGATTCAATATCTACTGCAAAAATAAAGAAGTAATTAATAAAACAAATTAGAGAGAAAGAAGTAAGGAACATAGCATCAAAACAAATAGAAAGCCACCGAGAAGGTGTTGAGGTCTGCAATGAAGCGGATGTTTGCCGGAAAAAAATAGACGGAATCCTCGACAAATTCCATATCCCCAAAGGGCTGATGCGTCTGACCGACCTGGTCGAGCTCGGTTACAACAAGACCGCGGGGTTCATCTGGCTGAAACAGGGAAAGGCCTCCAAGCTTTTGTTCAATGAGTTCGGGGCCACCTCCTATGGCCTCGAGATCATGGCGTTCATCGGAGATCGGGAGCTGAAGAGCTTGACGGGGGTTAAAAGCAAGGAGATGATGATATGGGTTACACTTGCTCGTGTTAGTGTGGATGGTAGTGAAAGTCCAGGCAAGATCACTTTCTCTATAACTATGGGACTATCCAAGACATATCCACTCACGACAGTTGAAGATGATTGCTAAAATGTTACCCATCCCATTCGCATCCCCATTTTTTATTTTTTTTAAATAGATTTAATTTAGTATTATTTTTTTAAAAAAATAATTTTGTTTAGTATGTTATTTTTTTTTTTTTTTTTGCATCTTCATATGAGAGAAAAAAATTATTTCAGACATTATTCTTAAATTTCTAGATATATCACTGATGAAAATGTCACATAGAAGTAGAACAATACATGGATAACGAGCATAATGTGATGAATCTTTGTGGATTTTTGTTGTTTGACAGGAATTAATAAGAACACGTATCTCATTTGGTTTGTATATTTCATATTCAATTATTTGTTAAGATTTGTATGAAAGAGATTATGCGACAATTTCCATGATTTCAAATTCAAATGTCACAGTCTTTATGCTTTCAAAGTTTTTTAGACGCTTCAGTTTTTGTTTGGCTTTTATTTTTTCAGCGTGTTTGAGAAGCTAAAGGGTTTCTTGTCCCCTATAATTATTGTTTTTATGTTTCCAATAAAAGATGCAGACTGACGTTATAATGTCAAAAAAAATAAATGTCACAGTCTTTATTTATATAATATTTGTATTTGAATAAATTAGGTAGTAGCAAACTCTGATGTGTTGTGTGTAAATATGTTAGTTAGGGGTAGGGTGTAAATGAACCGAATTTGAACGAATAAGATTATGTTCGTGTTCGTTTGTTTATTTTTGAAGGTATTTATGTTCGGTTCGTGTTCGTTTAAATTTTTAATATTGTGTTCGTTTATTTATTTTTGAAGGTGTTTGTGTTCGTTTGTTTAGTGTTCACGAACGTGTTCGTTTAAGTGTTCACAAACGTGTTCGTTTAAGTTTTCACGAACGAGTTGATTTATTCGTTCGCGAACATGTTCGTTTATATGTTCTGAAATGTTAACTAAATTAACAATAAATAAATAAATAAATAAATAAAACAAAAGCAACAAAATAAAACTTACCTGTAAACAATCTTATAAAGGAGCATTTTCGTCCACAAGCATTTTCATCCTATAAATGAGTTTATAAATGAGTCTATAAACGAGCTCATAAACGAACCCATAAACGAGCTTGTTCATGAACATAAACGAACCGAACACACCTCTGTTTGTATTCGTTCGTTTATTAAACGAACATAAAAATTTTGTTCATGCTCGTTTATTTAACTTAATAAACGAACATAAACAAACGTTATACGAACGGTTCGTTGAACGCTATGTTCATTTACACCCCTAGTTAAGGGTGGGCAAAAATACTTGATCCGGTTGACCTGACCCGACGACCCGAACCTAAAAATATCGGGTAATTCTCGGAAAAAATTATTCGACCGGGCTGGGTACCCGACCCAGCAAATTTCCCGAGACACGGGCCGGGAGTTTCCCCTTACCAGGTACCCGACCCGATAAAATTTAATATATATTTTTTATATTTAAAATTATATTTTTATTGTATGTTTCTTAATATTTTTACTCTAAAATTAAGTTTAAATCCTTAAAATTTTTATATGTTTGTATTATATTCTTTTAAGTTTTAAGTTTAATTTTTTTAAAAATATTTTTGTGTTTACCATGTGATTTTTTTTTAATTTTAGAATTAAAAAAATAGGAACCGGGTACCCGATTACCCAGGTACCCGAATTTTACGGGTACCTGAATCTTGGGTACCCGGATGTAATGGGCCGGGACACGGGCCGCTTAATGAGGTACCCGGATGAACCGGGTACCCAGTTTTTCGGGTATCCGAAAACCGAGTACCCGACAATGCCCACCCTAATGTTAGTTGTCATTAATGAAAGACATGAAAATATCACCCGAAGAATAGCCTATACAATTCAAGATCCACTAATTAATTTAATGGCTAAAAATGTTCATCTTATCTCATTTTATACGAGTTTGAATTTGGACATAAAAATATAATATCGGTATTTAATCAAAAAAGAATAGCCTATGCAATCCAACATTTAATTTTATCAATAATATATGGGAACAACAACGGAAGTGAAAGGATGGATGTTTGCAGGTTGCTTTAGGGAATGTACAGGGGAGATTGTAATTCTTGATCATTGTTGAATTATTGCCCTTCAAGACCATTGATCAAACGTGGTAAGAAATAAGAATGGATGTTTCAAGGAAGTCTCCTCCAAAACCATTCATGTTTTTAAACTTTTGGACCAAGTGTGATGCATTCTTGAGCAGTGTCTCGAATTATTGGAAAATTCATGTTTTCAAATTTTCTAATGTTTGGTACAATATAAGAAAATGGGTCAACGAATTAGCCGAGCGGAGTGAGACATTAGGTCTTTTAAGCAAGATAAGAGTTTGAATGTTAATATCGTGAATGGAATAAACGAGATTGAGAGAATCATTTTATCATAAAATATCTGCAATACTCGATCTAAATTAGCCGATTAAAAACTTTTTTTCGTCAATACAACTAATGTAATATTGAGACGCCAAAGAGAAACATAAGATTTTATCAGAAAAAAATGGCGGAAGGAGGGTTCCAGGGAGCCGGCGGCGTCAGAGGTAAGGTTCTGCATCACACAAGGGTTAACCGGTGGGTAGTGTTCTTGGATAATCTGAGTAGGAGGGTTCCAAGGAGTGCTTTATGGGAGCTGTTTAGCTATCACGGTAAAGTTCTCAAAGTCTTCATCCCCTACAGAAACGATAAACCGAAATACAAATACTGCACTTTTGCTTTTATTCACTTGGCGAGTGAAGAGGATATGGAGAGGGTTATTACAAAGATGGATAAGACGTTTATCAATGGAAGAAGAGTGAGCGCTTCCAGGGCAAAGTTCTCCCGGTTTGAACATAAATCTCCGGGTGTCAATCCCCTCAGAGATAAAACAGCGTCTCAAGGTGGCAACGTAGATGCCAACATAGGTGGTCAATCGGTTCCGAAAACCAAGAAGAAATCGTATAAGGAGGTTTTGTTAAGCAAGACACAGAAAGATCATGTTGCTTCTCCTAGGGGTCAGAGGAATACTGATGAGCATACTTGGAGGGACGATATTGTAGATTTCTCCATTAAAATTGATTACTATGCTTGGCTGGAAATGTCCAGTATTGGAATCATTAAGAAGGAATTTGATGTAGAGTTCGTGGAAAAAGCATTAGCAAGTGACGGAATTCTGGTGAAAATAGCGTCGTGGGGCAAAGCTGAGAATTCATGCATCTTCACTTTTAACTCCATCCAAGAGAAGGAAGACATATGTGATGGAAAAAAAGAGGAGTTAAGCTTCTGGTTTTCACAAGTGGAAAAAACGCTTTAGTAAAGGGACTTCCTTTCTTCTACTGTTCGATTGCTATTTATGGAGTTCCTCTTTTTTGTTGGTCCGATGATTTTTTTACTTCGATGGCGAAGAGATGGGGTTTGATGGTCTGTATTCACGAGAAGACTAAGAGGAAGGAAGACCTAACAGCGGCTAGGATGATCGTTAGAGTAGCGAGCCAGTTTGACGTCCCAGAATCCTTCAGTATAAGACTGTTGGATAAAGTTTTCTTAATTAAAATCGTGACCGGAGAAGGATTCAGTGATGAATCGATTACTAGGGAGTCGGTGGAGGAAGAGAACTTTGCTGATATCTGGCCGGAGCAAGGTTTGCCGGTAAACCAAGAGTCACGGGAGAAGCAAATGTGTGGCGGCGCGGAGCCGTTATTGAATTCGGATGTGGATGTGAGTTTTCATGGGGATGTGAGCACAAATATTAATGATTCCTCGAAAAAGCAGGTCGGTGCTGAGTTCAATGATAATGTTGCACGTGATTTAAATGGGGGCTCAGAGAATGGGACAATGGCGGCGGGTCTTTTTCAGGAAAATTTCGAAGATTTGTCGGCAGGCTTGAATGTCCAAGCCCAGGAATCAAGTCCTCTAAATGTGGGCTTGGGATTGGTTAATAAAGAGCAGGTATCCCCGTTAATAGAAGCCCATCTGATAGGTAAACCCAATGATTCTGGTGAAATTCCTTATGCTCACGGCCTGGGGAGTTTTATTAACAGAATAGTGGCAGATTCTTTAGATAACTCCATTAAAGATGAAATCCAACCGCTGGGATCGGAAGTCGTCCCGGATAGTCTTATGGAGGGTTCAAGCTCAAAAACATCCCTTTCTCTTATTCAGGTGGTCGATGGGCCTTCGAGGGAGCGTAATGCTTCTATTCCAGCTCCTCCAAATAACTCTTGTACAGAGGTGGTTAACTTTAGGGGGAATTTCTATAATTCGGAACATCGGCGTGAGATTAGAAGTATAATCAGGGACTCGCTGGAGTATATCCAAGGCGGAGGGGTGTCGGATGGTCCGGGTATGTCGCACGATTCTGTTCACCTCAGCTACATCGAAGAAGCCTTGGCCGTTTGGGGGGTTAGTAAAGTGCTGGGCATCTCTTTTTCGGGTGGTAAAGCTGCGTTATTGGAGAAGGTTGTGGAGCTGGAATCTAATTCCAAGTAAGGTCAGTACTGCCTCCTTCCGAATTTGGTAATTTTTAATTTTCATGGATCTGTCTATTATATCTTGGAATGTTAGGGGAATGGGTAGGATGGAAAAGCCTAGTGCAATTAGATTGTTTATGCAGAAATTTAAGCCGAAAATTATGTTCGTGCAAGAAACCAAATTGTTGAATCTCTCTCCGGCGGTATATCGAAGTATGGGTTGTGGTCATCGATTTCGAAAGAAATTCTCTCCAGCAGTAGGAGCTTCAGGGGGAATTATCAGTGTCTGGGGCCCTGATTACTTTGAAGTGGCCGAAGTTCGTATTGAGAGGAGATTTGTGGCGCTGATAGGGAAAATCCGGGAAAGCAATTTTGATTGTGGATTAATTAATGTTTATGGCCCTTCGGTAGAGGCGGAAAAATCAGTTTTCTTCAGGGATCTTCTAGATTATATGAACAATTTCAATGTTTCATGGTGTTTGGGGGGCAACTTTAACTCATTCATTTGTAGCGAGGAAAAACACGGTTCTTCTGTTAGTTCGTCTTCCATGGAACTGTTTAGAGCCTTCATACAGGAAGGTAAACTCATTGATTTGCCACTCAAGGGAGGAAGTTTTACTTGGTCGAATTTCAGGGAATTACCAACCTTTGTCCGCCTTGATAGGTTTTTGGTTGACGTAGACTTTCTATCGAAATTTCAGAATTTGGAGCAGCTCTTATTATCAAGATCAGTTTCGGACCACAACGCGATTTTATTAAAGAATAAAGTTTATGACTGGGGTCCTAAGCCGTTCAAACTATTTAATTATATGATAGACTTGGAGGGCTTTGAATATTTGATCAAGGAGTCTTTAAACAAACAGCCTAGAGGCAAGAACAGGTTGGGTTTGTTGAGTAAGCTGAAAAAAACCAAGACTGCCATAAAAGATTGGTCGGACAGCAACAAATTGTCTAAAACAAGTGAAGTACAGTGTTTGAAAGGAAAAATTGACGAGATTGAAAAGAAATTACATCAAGGTGAAGCGGCTGCAGCGGATAGGGAGGTTTTGGGACATCTAAGAAAGAATTTATGGAATGAAATAAGAAGAGAAGCAAGGGTTTGGCTTCAAAATTCCAGATTGAGATGGTTCAAAGAGGGGGATCGAAATACTCGATTCTTTCATCTTACAGCTTCAAATAGGAGGAGGATTAATTCGATTCCTTTTATTTCTCACAATGGCGAAATGGTATCTGATCCTATTGTTGTAAAGGCGGGAGTGTTTGATTTCTTCTATAAAGCTTACAACACTAAGAATACATTGGCAGTGGAAGAGCTTTCATTGGAATTTCGAAGTATCTCTTCACAAGAGAAGGAGGCACTCGAAGTTTCTTTTCGGGAGGAAGAAATTTGGGAAGCTATCAACTCCATGGATAGCTCAAAGTCCCCGGGTCCGGATGGATTCAATATGGGGTTTTTCAAAAAATACTGGAAATATCTTAAGGATGCTTTGCTGAAATTTTTCTTAGACTTTTACCGTGGAAAAGAGTGGGAGAGAGGAACGAATCACTCCTTCTTTACTTTGATCCCAAAAAAGTTAGGGGCAGTTTCTTTGGAGGATTTTAGGCCGATCAGTCTTGTCGGAGGATTATATAAAATCTTATCTAAAGTCCTTGCAAGACGTTTGAGAAATTGCATGGACTCAATCGTTAGCAAATCCCAATTCGCCTTCATCCCGGGTAGACAGATTTTGGATTGTTCTTTTATTGCAAATGAGGGCATCGACTACTTATCTCGGATGGGTCTGAAAGGGGCTGTTTTTAAGATCGACTTCAAGCGGGCTTATGACACTGTGGATTGGGCTTTCCTCTTTCGAGTTATGAAGGAGATGGGTTTTGGAGATAGATGGTGTGAGTGGATCTTGAAATGCGTTAACTCGGCTTCGATTTCGGTTCTTGTTAACGGTTCTCCTACAGAGTGTTTCTCTTTAGCAAGGGGTCTTCGGCAGGGATGCTCGCTTTCGCCACTTCTCTTTAATTTGGTGGGGGAAGCGCTTCACCTCATGATCGAGAAAGCTTCCGCGCATGGTCTTTTTAATGGATTCTCCATTGGAAAGAGGGAGAGTCCTTTTCTCCTTTCGCATCTTCAGTTCGCAGATGATCTGATGATTTTCTGCGGTGCATCTCAGAGAGAAGTTCTAAACGTCAAAAGGGTTCTGAGAATCTTCGAAATTGTTTCAGGTCTTCAATTAAATCTTTCCAAAAGTAGGCTATATGGAATTAACGTTGAGGAGGAGCATTTAAACCTTTGGGCAGCTAAGGCGGGTTGTTCGAAAGGATCCTTCCCCTCTGAATACCTAGGCCTACCATTGGGTGTCAAGAGGAATTCTTTGGCTATGTGGGATCCGGTGATTGAGAAGGTCTACAAACACTTGGCTGGTTGGAAAGGAAAACAGTTGTCGATAAGTGGGAGGTTAGTTCTAATTAAATCTGTTCTGTCTTCTCTTCCGACTTTTTATATGTATATGTTCAGACTTCCGGTTTCAGTTGCGCGCAAATTAAATGGAATATTTGTGAATTTTCTTTGAGGAGATACGGAGTTGAAGAAAAAAATTCATTGGGTGAACAGATATTCGGTTTGCTTGCCATTAGAGAGGGGTGGGTTAGGCATCCGCGATCTTGAGAATTTTAATAGAGCGCTACTGGGAAAATGGATCTTCAATTTTGCCAACGATAGAAAGAAAGTGTGGAGAAAAGTTATCTGCAGCAAAATCAACCTTGATCCAAATTTCATCACTGTTGAAAATTCGAAACATAGATTGGAATCTTGGGTTTGGAGAGGCATTGTCAATTCTTTTTTGAATCTGGATTCCTTCGGTGAGGCCTTCAGGAGGAATTGCCGCTTCCAAATCAGGGATGGCAAATCTTTACTCTTTTGGTCGGACAGTTGGTTAAATGAAGAACCCTTGCAAGTTAGATTTCCGAAAATCTATGCTCTCTCTAAAAACAAAAATGGCAGAATCAGTGAGTTTGGGAAATTATATAATAACAAATGGGAATCGGACATCCAGCTTATGAGGAGAATTTTTGACTGGGAAAAAAATCAATGGTCCTCGTTGATAAAGGAATTATCACTGATAAATTCAGAGGGATATGCTCATGACTGCATGGTTTGGGAAGGTAATGGAGACGGATTATACACGGTTAAAACTGGGTACCTATGCTCATTCTCTTCGGCTAGGCCGAATTTCAATTGGAAAAAATTGGTTTGGTCATGTCTCGCTCCCCCGAGGGTAGAAGTCTTTCTATGGCAAGTGGTACACGGTAAATTAGCGGTTAAATCGGAACTTGCAAAGAGGAATCCAAACGTGGATATTCCTATCTCCTACCCCTTGTGCAGGGAGAGTGCTGAAACCGTACATCATCTATTCATTTTATGTAAAAAAGTTGGGGGAATTTGGAATTGGTTCTTATCTCAGTGGAAGCTAAGGTGGGTGGTTCCTAAAGATGTGAGGTCTCTACTAAATCAATGGTCAGATTTGATTGATTGCTCCTCCCCAACTTCTATCTGGAATTTCATTCCAATCGTAGTAATGTGGTCTATATGGCTACTTCGAAATGACATGGTGTTTAAAAACAACATCTTTGATAAATCCCAATTATTGTTTTTAGTGAAATTCAGGCTAGCAACTTGGTATAAAGCCAAATTTCCGGATTCAGTGGAATCGATTGAGGACATTTCAGCGAACCCAGCTCTAACTAGTTTCGGTGGCAGAATTCTTTCGGTTGGGACTCTCCAAGTCGGCTGGCAACCTCCCCCTGTTGGATTCATCAAACTTAATACAGACGAAGCAGTGTCAAGGGTAAGGCAAGCAACTGGTATTGGTGGTCTTGTTCGAAATCACAAGGGTGAATCTGTTTTTTCTTTTTCTAAAGCTTGTGGAGCCGGTTCCCCAGTACTTGTAGAACTTCTTGCGTTGAAGGAAGGTCTGATTCAAACTTTAGAGAATAGGGAATGTAATAATTATAGGGTTATTGTGGAGAGTGATAATAAGGCAGCAATAGAATGGGTAAATAACCCAATACTTTGCCCCAGGATTTACAGGGAATTGGTCGATGAAGTTGTGGCAGTAAGTAAAGTTAGACATTGTGTGTTTAGGTCCATTCCCCGATATTGCAATATCGAAGCAGATGGATTAGCTAAAATGGGTATTGGGTAGCATAGAATTGATGGCGTTCTCCCTTCGGTAGAGTAGTTAAGATTATACCGGAGGTATGGGTGATAAACCGGTGGAGAATTTGTAATGTGTAAACTGTTTGGATTGAATGAATAATATTTATGCTGTGACACTCTTTTCCTCCTTCCGCTGTTAGCTTTTGCATTTCGATGTGAAGGCTGATATGAAGGGGGGGTTTTAACGAGGTCACCTATTTCTATAAAAAAAACTTTTTTTCGTCAAATCACATGTTCTCACTCCTAATCTACTTCACTCATCGTCTCTCGTCTCTGTGGGCTACGCCGTACATCCATTGCGTCCCACCACTGTGCATCCGTCCCCTTTCATTCAACAAGGATTGGTTGTCCACAAACATCATGCTTAAAAAGACTCAAATTTGGTTCGTGTTAGTGTTATGACCCAAATTATGTTTTGGATCAGCCGAAACATTTATAAAAAAACAGTAACGAAAGTGATCAATTTGTGCGGAACTCTATTTCACTCTTTGAATATAGAAGAGTAGTGAACTCAATTTGCATATAATTACTTTCTATGCAAGTTTTCTTTATATAACCAAACAAACTTTATAAATATATACTAGAGATCATAGTTAAAATCTCTCCCTATCTGTTCGTGATTTTTCTCGATTTGAGTTTTTCATGTTAATTTATTTAATTTTTTTTCTATTTTTATGATAGTTTATTTTTCGTCATTGCTATCTCGATAATTATAACAAATTCTTTGAAAATCAGCCTCTTCGGTAATTTTCAAAATGAAAAATAAATAAATAAATTTTTGATTAGTCACAACAGCTCAATCAAAGCTTTCCCTTAAAAAAAATATCATATTTAACTGGACGTCTTTATCATGGTTTTGACGAATGCATTAGAGATTGGTGTTTTTTTGCTCTGTTTTGATTGTTGCTTATCAAATGGTTGTTGTTTTGTGTTGCTAGAATCATTTGGAGATTAATTTGGTTCCTTCTTATCAGTTGGTTGTTTTATGCTTTCTTTTTATTTTCCCACACGTGTATTTGTGTAATTCGACTGTTCGGTTTCGAGTAGGGATGGTAATGGATCATGGACCGACCCGAATTCGTAGATCCAGATCCGTTTTATAGGGTCCAAATTTTAAAATTTTAGAGCCGCCAAATCCGGGCTGGATCTAGATGATTAAAGTACGAATTTGAGTTCGAATCTGACACTAAGATCCGGACCTAGACTCGTTTACCCGTTTATAAAAAAATCCACCTTTAGTTTTAAAATATATATAAATGACATAATATGTTTTTAAATATATATAAATATTTTATAGAGGGGATGCCACAAAAAGCGAGTTCTTATAGGGTTGATTTTTATACCCACATTCTTTAATGGCATAATGGTAATTGAATGTTCATGATCTACATTTTTTAATGTTTGTGTTGTTCAAAATACATTTGTATAATTGTGTTAGAGTTTTTTTAGACTTTAGTTCATCGTTTTTTATTCTGTTACTAGTTGTATTGAAATTAATCTTTTCTCCATTATGGATGAGATGTGAAATTAGTCAATGACAGTTTTATTACATTAAAAAATAGGTCGAATGATCTTTTTTATTAGACCCGTTTTGGACTCGGATCCGTGAGATCCGTTGGATCTGGATCTGAATCCCAATTTTCTAGACCTGCGGATCTGTGGCGGATCTGAATCCATGACCTAAAAAAGTTAAATCTTTATTGTTGAGTGGATCGAATGATCGAAATGAACCAAGATGGGGTGAATTGGATTTTTAAAGGTTTAGGTGGTGGAAATTGCAAATTAAAAAGATAGACAAGGAATTTTAGAGTGGTTCAAGTTCCAAATGAACTCTACATCCACTACCTTAGCTTCACTAAGGATTTGCAACAATTCCACTAATTGTTCCTCCCCTTTTCTAGGCTAAGGAGGTAACCCTAACACTTTTCAGTTAAATTTTCTACCCAAAATTTAACCCAATCCTCACACAAATAAAGCAAAGATTTTGTTGGCTAAGAAAGTATCTCTCAATACAAATTGTAGCCCAATTACAAGCACTCAACCCAATTGAAATGATAAGAATGAAAATTACAATTGGGGTTTCTAGACAATATTGGGATTTAGGCACAAATGCTTGGATTTGATGTTTGGATGTTTGCTTTTGGATCAATAGTTGTTGCTGGTGCTTTTAGAGGCCCCTTTTATACATTCTCATTAATTTCTAGCCGTTGTGGTTGTTGCATACATCAATAGAGCCGTTAGGGGTGTTATCTCACCTCCATAAATGCAGTCTGCAACCAACCGTTTCGAAACGCCCGACCCTGTTTCGAAACAGACCAAAATAGAAAGAGCCGTTGGGGTGCATTAAAGAGCCTGTATCGAAATGGTCTGACCCGTTTCGAAACACTTTTGCCACTGTCAAAGGTCGTATCGAAACGGCTTGAACTCGTTTCGAAACGCCTTAACGGTTTCTTAAAAATCAGTTAAAAACTTGCAACAATCATATTTTTCAAATCAAATGAAGAACCGTTTCGAAACACTGAGTATCGTTTCGATACGGTGTCTCTATGTTCTTAAGCCGTTTCGAAACTTGTTTCGAAACACAGGTTGGCAGTGTTGAAAACGTTTCGATACCCGTTTCGAAACATGGGTTGACAGTTTCAAAACTGTTTCGAAACGCCTTAGGCCGTTTCGAAACAGGGACTCGAAAATCACTGTTTTGGCTTTAAGAACACTTAGAAAATATTTGGAAAACATAGTTTTTAACTTAGGCATATTCTTTAAATCTTATAGGGATGTTTGAGGACTTAAAAATTCGTTTTCACATTTTCAATTTAGTCCTTAAGTTCTTTAGTTATATCAAAATTAAAATATCGGTTTCACATCTATGTTCATATGTATTGTTGTATATCTTGAATTGTCGACTGACTGGTTTTAAAAAATTTATAAATTAGATTTTTTTGAGTGGTTTCAGTGAAAAATTGAATGTTGTTATTTTTAAAAATTCAAGTTCGAACAACTTATCTGTAAGGTGAGTGCATTATCAAATAACTGAAAAAATAAACAAATATTATCATAAAATCACATCAAATGCTAAAAATATTTAACTAAACTAAAGAAATGCTCTACCTCTTTACTACTTGAATATGAGGAACTATGGTTCAATAAAAACAAAACTCAATTTTTTTTTGATGTTCTACCCATCTTTTTCAATAAAAAAGAGTTTGTGAAACTTCTTTGATTTATCCCAAATTTTGGTGAATTTTTTAGGTGAAATTACATAAATATTGTAGTTGAAAATTTTTATTCTAAAAATATGATTCCTAAAAATTATTTCTAACAATATAATATTTTATTGTTTAAATCAGATGCCCCATATATTGCTTCTCGTTTTTGAACAATAATTAAACAAAAAATATTTAAAAAATAAGGGCACTATTTGAAGGCACTCAACAATTGCACACTGTATGCCAAAAGGGAGAGGGCACTATTTAAAGACGGGAGAAAGCACTCCGACTTTGAATAGTGCTTTTATTTTTTAAATATTTTATATTTAATTATTGTTCAAAAACGGGAAGCAAACCATGAGGCTTCTGATTCAAACAGTAAAATACAATATTGTTAGAAATAATTTAAGGGGAACCATATTTTTGAAATAAAAATTTCTAATCACAATATTTATGTAACTCCACCAATTTTTAAGTTAAATTTGATAACACAAAAACGAGATAAAAATATCTATTTTTACTATAATCTTGCAATTAAACATTAAGGTATTCAATATTTAATAGCGAGATCAATTCATTAGCATAGTGGCTAAGAATGTTTATATTGGCCCATTTTGTATGAGTTCGAATCTTGATATGAGAATGTAATATCTCTATTTAATCAAAAAAATATTTAATAGCAAGTGTTTCAAAAAAGCAATTCAAAATTAAATTTGATTAATTTAAAATGTAATTAAATATTAGTTCGATTGATATTGATGTTATAAATTTTTAGAAGTTACTAGTTCACATAAATTTTATTATATTAATTGAAAATTTATGAGTCAATAGTTTAAATTATAACGTTGTGGATGAAATAAATTGAAGTAGGAGGGTCGCTCCACAATGAGCATCTATAATATATGATTTGAATTAATCTACCAATAAATCAAATGTAATTATTTCATACACAGGCGGTGGAAATAAAAAATTTCACAATTACCTTAGTTTTAGGGTTTATGGTTAGACTTTAGGGATTATAGGTTTATAGGTTAAAACTTAGATCCCTAACCATATTACTCTAAACTCTAAACCCTAACATATAAACCCTAAATTCTAACCATAAACTTAAAATTCTTACTACGACCCCTACATTCTAAAGATCTAAACCTAAGCTCTTAATCTATAACCCTAAATTTTAACTTTATACCTTAAAATTAAGGCGTTTGTGAAAACTTTTTATTTCCGCCCGTATTAAATATAAACCCATAAATCAGATAGGATAATTATACTAAAAAATTTAGGCTAAAACGCCATGAAATTCACGTTTTGGGCTAAAACATAGATTTAATTATGAGCCACAAATGAGTTAAATTCGGCAGGATTTTGAGTCGAGATGAGCCCAAAACCTTGATCATTTATTTGGACCGGGTATAACATTTCCACCCGACCTTAACCCATATACTACTTAACTAATTTTAGCCTGACCCGGCCCGCGTTTTCGATCTAGGGTTTTGATCTGTCAAGGTCTAGTACTATATAATCTAAAGAAAACCCTAATTTCGTCATCTCCTACCTTGAGCAGAAGAGTGAGCCAGGGCTGCCAGATTCTCCAGAAATGGTTACTTTCAGGGTAAGTGACAAACGCTTCTCTTTCCTCAGATCTTGCCCGTAAGCTTATTGGTTTCCATTTTTTAGCTTCTGAGTTCTACGATGATTACTCGTTTTGGGCTCTTTTTAAGCAGTTTATGTTTAGATTTGGTGTCGGTTTTTAATTATACTTTGTTTAGATCCATATATGCTTTTTTTCATTCCTCTTGAAATTGTTTGTAAAATGTGGGATAAAAAGCTTCATTTTCGTCTTATTAGAACCTAAAGGGTGATTAGCATAGGTTAATATATTGAAGTTTCGATTTGTTCTTGTTTATTGTTGCAGTTTCACCAGTACCAGGTTGTTGGTAGGGCTCACCCAACAGAGAGCGATGAACACCCTAAGATTTACAGGATGAAGCTTTGGGCGACCAACGAGGTTCGCGCCAAATCCAAGTTCTGGTTAGTGATTGTTTGCATTGACATCTGTGATTCTTCTGGGTTTTAATTTGAATCCCGTTTGATTGAAGTTTCTATCCTTGAATGTTAATCAGGTATTTCTTGAGGAAGCTGAAGAAGGTTAAGAAAAGCAATGGTCAAGTCCTTGCCATCAATGAGGTCTGTGCTGGATGTTATGTATTTACTGATTCACTTTATATGAAGTAATTTATTATTTGGATGTTATGTTGAAATCTGAATAGAAGTATCCTTTTGCTTGTATGTTTCGGTAATTTTCTTAGAGCTATTCATGTTGGCTGTTATGCGACATTTGCCGACATTTAGTCTATGCACTGCCTATGCAATGAATGTTGAAGTTTGTATTTGATAAGCTACATTTCTAAATTTATCCTGTAATTAACGTGGGAATTAATTGAGAAGTAACATATTATCTTAGGATTTACGGAATTTTGTTTACGCTTTTAAGAGTTCCATGCATCTTGAATATGACATATCTGGTCTTTTATGCTGTCCTAATTTCATTTTAGAAAATTATTCTTTGATAACTTGTTTTTGTCGTTCTATGGAATGTCGTTGTGTTTTATGATTAAAGATATTGAAAGCAGGAGTTCCTCGAATCCAAGTTTGTTTGGAACCTTGGATAAACTTTACTTTTTATCTCCTACTCTTATTTCTGCTTGTTGAGCATAAGTCATTCATTATTTTATATGGTGGTTCTAGTTTGAAAAGGAAAGTGAATGATAATGGTCATATTGATTACTTGGATTTTGATGCATGTATCAATTTTCTTTTTGATGCCCTTTGTCTAAAGTAAATTGTCTGCAGATTTTTGAGAAGAATCCTACCAAGATCAAGAACTATGGTATTTGGCTCCGCTACCAGAGTCGTACCGGTTATCACAATATGTACAAGGAATACCGTGATACTACTTTGAACGGAGCCGTTGAACAGATGTATACTGAGATGGCTTCTCGCCACAGAGTTAGGTTCCCTTGCATTCAGATCATCAAGACTGCAACCATCCCAGCCAAGCTATGCAAGAGAGACAACACCAAGCAGTTCCACAACTCGAAAATCAAGTTCCCCTTGGTGGTCAAGAAGGTGAGGCCACCGAGCAGGAAGCTGAAGACAACCTACAAGGCTTCAAGGCCCAACATGTTTATGTAATTTCTCTTGCATAAAGGAGAGTTTGAAGTTCAGAGTTTTTTGGTAATGAATTTTTATCAGTTTATTGGTCGGATATTGTTTTTGTTTGAGTTGAACTTAGTTGGGTTTCAGTATCTCATTTTATCTACTTATGAGTTATGGTATGTCATCATCTTGAAGCAATATTACTTGAGCTCACAGGTTGCTTGGGGACTCCAAGAAATAATTTTTTGGGTTAATTTTTTTCATCATTTGACGATGGTACTATTTAGAAACTGCTTGATATCCTTTAACATTAAATTTTCTTGACGGGTGGAATGTAGGGTAGGTAAAACTTGGCTAGAAAAAAACTGACTTATTTAACTTGAATCAATGCGAAAATATTCAGACTTGTTTTTACTTGATTTGTTATTCTATAAACTAAAAATTTAAATAATGTTTGAAGTTTTTGTAATTAGTAGATTGTTTTTTAATTTTAAGTCTAGTTTCTTAATTTGAATTGTTTAAATTAGTGGATCAAAATATGTATGTGTGTATATATATAGGGTTAGGATCAACTTACACCGTGTAAAATTCAATTACTTTTACACAATTTTTGGACCGTTGGATGATGATAATCTCATCCATCCATTTCCCTTATCCAATGGTCCTAAATTAGTGTAAAACTAAATGAGTTTTACACCATGTAACTTGATCCCATCCCATATATATATATGTGTGTGTGTGTATTGCATAGAAAATTGTTTAATTTAGAACTAATTAGTACTATAACAATAAAAATGTTTTACAATTAAATTTAAATAGAAACTCAAACAACTCGATTGACTTGTTTCTAATTTCATAAACTTGACTTGAATTTTTTAAATAAAATTTAAATTATAAAATATGATTCATCTTTTTCTTTTTTGGTTATATGTATGTTCGTCTTATGGTGTATGTTTGAAGTGCGAGACTGCCTCTCGTAACAATGTCGTCTCTAAAGTTCAAACTTGCGTACTCTCATTGGGAGTGCAATGTGCCTTACCAATAGACCAAACACTTGTTGATTATAAAATATGACTCGTTCAACTCTACTAATTAAAAAAAATAAGACTCTTCACCTCAACTAATTTAAAAAACATGACCTTTTTTATATTATAAAATACGATTCTTCAACTAATTTTAAAAAAATTTACTCAACTCTAACCAATGACCATTCGAGGTGAGAAGGCTCTATTGTAGTTCTAATGATCTCTCTGGTTTGCTTCAAAGTTCCTCTTCTGATTACAAACCTAAACCATGCCACACTCTTTTTTATTATTATTTTTAAATCAGCAGTGATTACAAAAATCATTAACAAGCACTTCACCCTCTTACCCCTTTAATCACTAACTAATTGGATTTTGTTAATTAATTAATTTCTTAATAGCTACCACTGCACATGGACAAAAGTTATATTAATCATAATCGCATCACTCAGTCCTAAACCATATACCAGTGAAACCATTCTTCTATAGTGGTAAAAAAATCAAATTAAATACTAGCCTTTTCAGAAAACCTTTTGAACAGTAAACCCAGAACTTGTTTCCCACTTTGAATTTGATATTTTGTATGCTCCATACGAACTGATTAACAACCATACAAACCTACTAGGTAGAGATTAAAATTGCAGTTGCGGCTGTATTTTCGTTTGTGGTGTTTTATTGCGATTACGGACAACCGTTATTACGAACCGCTCTTTTTTTTACAATATTAGTTTTAGACGGTACCTTCACCATTGTATAGCAGCCGTTATTACAATAACCAACCACTATTTGAAACCCTGCTACGAGGTTAAATAAATAAATAAATAAAGATGTAGCACTAAGAGTAGGAGGTTATTAATGGGCAAAAGAACAATGATGATGTTGATCGCCTACCAAATCTGTGATGATCTCCTTTGCTCTCTCCAAGAAATTGCTCTTTGAATTTTAATGCAATGCCTAATGATTACTACGACTTTGCCTAAAGATTTAATCTCATTATTTTGTTGACGGAACATCCTTTTCAAGTTTTCACTCTTTTCTCAAAACCAACACGTTATCTGAAATAGGGACGGACATATTGGTGCTGGGTAGCTACATCCTCTAAAAATTTTAAGTTCCATTATATTTTATATAATCTAATTTCGTACCCTTAAAATCTTGTAATTTTATACCTTTATATTTTTAATATAGTTTCCTGATAGTTCGCTCCCCTTACATGAAATTTTGCGTCCGTCCTTGATCTAAAACCCGTTTATTAAAAGCTTCAACTTGTGATTTTACCAACTTTTACATCTCTACTGTCCAGCTGCAAGTTCAATGATTCTGGTTTCTGGTTTTTATTTCAAACTTTTGATTTGCAACAATATTTCCAGCAATCAGCTTGTTTTGGATATTAGGGTTGATATGTGTTCACATGTGAATTAACAAGACTGGAGTATTTTTTTAGCATAATAATAAATTTAATCCTCAAAGTTTACATTCTTTGCTAATTTGACCTTATTCTATCTTTTAGTTAAATTTATGGACATTAAAAGAACCTAGGACCTACATGGCTTTGGTTTTTGTTAGTTAGTGATAGTGCTCACCCTAATGATGAATGTGTAGAAATGGCTCTCTCTTGGTGGGACAAATATTCCTTACCTTTTTCCATCACTATCTGCATCTCTCTTAACTCTTAGCCCACTTGTTCTTTTCTTTTTAATCTTTGGATTTCATCAAATTTGGTTTTTGGCCTATGGGTTTATTCTTTACAATACTATAATCTCATGATTATGGATGGAAATCTTCTACCTCTTTTCGGTGTTTTTATTTGTGTCACACGCTTAAAATTAAATTTAGAATATAGAGTTTAGGAAATTTAAGGTATGATGTATTTTTTTAGGGTTTAGGATTTAGAATTTAGGGTTAGGGCTTGGAATTTAATTTTGTAGTGGTTTTAGTGTTGGTGCATAAGTAGGGGCACCGAAAAGGAGCAGAGGATTTTTATCCCATGATTATATAAATCAGGGGCGAAACTTAGAGTAAAAGTTTGAGGGGACCAATTTAAAATTTTAAAAAATTTAGAGTATTAAACGAAAAATTTCAAAAAAATAGGGTTTAACTAATTTTTTTAATAATTTCAAGAGATTTAACAAAAAAAATTAAAAATTTTAGAGGGAATTTCATTAAAAATATTAAAAAAATTGAAGTTTAATATAGATTTTTAAAAATTTTGAGGGGCAAATTAAAAATTTTAGAACAAAATTCGTGTTTTCCAATTTTTTTGGGGTGGCCCCCACCGGTCCCTTAAAGCATCCGTCCCGACAACTTATATTCGACATGGCGAATTAGGTTGGTGTTTGTCAAAATTTTGTATTTCCTTGTTTTGGGTTGAGTATCTTTGTTTTGACAATGAACAAAAGATATTTACCAAAGTGAAGCCAAGAATATCAAACACATGCAAGGCAGACATAGTAGTAAGAAAGATGATAGGTTGAAAAGGGAAAAAGGGGAAACAATTTGTATATCCCAAATGTATTTCTAGGTACACCATTTCTCAATGCCTTTTGTTAAATGAATTTCAAACATACCAATAATTCCTCTCTTTTAATGTTCAATGACCAATTATTACTAATTAGGCCAGATCTAATATTAAGATTTAATTACTATTGATTAATGAATCTAGTAAATTTACCGAAGAAAGTTCAGTGACTAATCTTCCACGTTATGTTGGTCTATATAAAAGGTAGACACTGACCATAAGTTTTAAAGTTGCTCAATATCCAAGACAAAAATTAAACCCGAGACCCTTATCATCTTTTATCTTTTTTTGCCATCATCTGCAACCTAAAAATGCATGCAAATAGGCCAATGTCAACCCCACAATACTCAATTTCTTATTTGGTAGTGATGACTTTCAGTCACCTTTTCTATCTTATTTATAGTATTTAATAATCTTTCTCCTCCTACAAGCACCATTAGTTGTCCATGCTTTTAAAATCTTAAAACCAATACTGAATGTTAGGTTTGCACTTGCTCATCTCCCTTTTTTGCATTTCAGTAATCATAGCACATTACCTCTCTTTATCCAAAAGGAAAAGTTTAAGCTGCTTCTTGAAGAGCTGAATCATTTTATAAACCAGCTTTCCTCTCCAGTGCTCTAATGGCCACTCAGCTTACCTTCTAAACGAGTCCTTCTTTATTTCCCATAAACAAACATATGCAAAAACCCATGTTTTGAGGGGGAGGATTGGCATTTGAAGCTGCTTTCTTTTCTATTGCTTGGAAATTGATACATTGAAGATGCAAGTTTCTGATCATTTGCTAAGGTCTTTCACCATTACTGCAGTGTCTTATGTTTTGCTTTTACCTCTTGTTTCTTGCTCATCTCATGGAGAGTTTACTAATCACACCAGCATTAGAGAAAATGTGCACAAGGTATGCCGAATTTTCTTCTTTTTCTTCCAAGATCAAATTAATGATCAATATATAGTTTTATTACCAACAACCAGTTGGTCTAGCGGGATGGGACGCTAGGTCTTTTAAGCAAGGTCATGTGTTTGTATCTTAACGTTGTGAATGGAGAAAACTGGGTTGGGAGAGGCGCCCCGTATAGATTCCTTTCTTTTTTATAATAATTCAGAAGGTGATTCAACATGAAAATTGAACATGCTTGCAGATGAGTCCACAAATGACATCTTATATAGCTGTTCATGGCCTTATTCTCTGGGTTTCCATGGGGTTCTTAATGCCTGTTGGTATAATTACTATCAGAATGGCCAACAAAGAGGAAGGTGGAAGAAGGGTTAAAGTTCTATTCTATCTCCATGCCATATTGCAGGTACTAATCTCTTCCTTATTACACGTGTACGTATATACGTATATACCAATTAAGGGTCCAAATTACTTTGAAGTCATAATATTTCTTTCTTTTCCATTTGGCAGACACTGGCAGTGCTTCTTGCAACAGTTGGAGCTGTAATGTCTATAAAGAACTTCGAGAATTCATTCAACAACCACCACCAAAGGTTAGGCCTTGCCCTTTACGGTGCCATATGGTTGCAGGCTTTGGTTGGATTTTTCAGGCCTCCTAGGTAACCCATCAATCCAATCTTCCTTACTTTACAGAAAACGTTTAGCTTTTTGCACAAGTTTTCTTTCCTTTTTCTCGCAGAGGAAGTAAGAGGAGAAGTACCTGGTACTTAACACATTGGATTCTGGGAACAGCAGTATCAATGGTGGGGATCATAAACATCTACACTGGTTTAGAAGCCTACCATAGCAAGACATCGAAAAGCACCGGTGTTTGGACCGTACTTTTCACAGCTCAAGTCTCGTTCGTCGCTTTCTTTTACCTCTTCCAAGACAAATGGGAGTATGTACAAAAGCAAGGCCTGATATTACCCCACTCACAGGCTCCTCAGCAGCAAACCCTACCATCTGATCATCAAGAGAATGCAGTGATTGTTGTGGCTCAAAGGGTTAACCAAAAGGTGTTGTTGCCTGAACCATGTGGTAAAAGTAATGCACTTGGGAATTTGTTCGACTAACTTTGGATTCTTTTCATGTGTTTATCTAAGTAGTCAAAAAGTTTTCATACTCTACTTTTTGATGCTGATAGGAAAGAAAGTAAAATACACACACTCCTTGATGAATGGAGTACATATGGTTCAAAAAGTTGAGTATGATCTGCAACTTTTATCATTTTTATTTCATAGACTCTCACTTGATTGTGATGGAAATTTGGGGTTTCGGGTTTATAGGGAAAAAATAGGAAAAAGTGGTAGTGTGATTATGTTTGAGAAATGTAATTAAGGTTTGGACTGTACTTGTTAAATATGGTTGTCAAGAGATGGAAGAACTCTAGCGTAAAAAAAAGACGCAAAGGCAGCAAAACTATGTAATATCGACTCCGCTGGGGATCGAACCCAGAATCTCTGGTTCCGTAGACCAGCGCCTTATCCATTGGGCCACGGAGTCCATTATTGAATTGGTACTGTATATTATTATATGTAAACGGTGTGTTTTACAATTGAAAACAACACTAATGCTCAGTTTGCGGTTGCTTTTAAAAAGTGCGGTGAAAAAAGTGATTTTCAAACTAGCTGTTGAAAAGTAGTTTTAAAAAGCTGGTTAGTGTTTGTCATTGATGTCAAAAAGTGATTTTGAGGAGATAAAATGTCTATTTTAGACATGATATTGAAAAGTAAAAGTAAACTTGAGTGATGTTCAAATAGTTAATGTTATAATATATGAAATAAGTCAATTCTAATTATAATAAAAATTTATATTTTTATAAAATTTAATTTGAAAATACAAACTACATTCTAGATTATATACATACATATCACTTACAAATTAATAATAAATATAAAATAAATTAGAAATAAAATAATTTTATTCTCAATATAAATATTATAAAATATATATCAATTTATAATTATGTATGCATAATGTACAATAAATTATAATTAAATAATAAAAATAAAAAAATAAATTTATTTTTCAAACTAGCTTTTTCACCCAAAAAGCTATAAAATTTAATTTTTTGGTTTGGGTGAAAAAGCTAGTTTTAAAAGCAACCAAAACACCAAAAAATAAGTGAAAACACTTTAAAAAGCCCGTTTGGGTTGTCAATCGCAACCACAAACAGAGCCTAAGACTCATTTCGAATTGAATTTTGTAAATTTTTGAATGTGATATAAGATTTAATTTTTCTCCTTATGGATTTATTTAGGAGGTTTCTTCTATTATTATGTAGTATAATACTTAAATTTTAAATCTCATGTACAAGTAAATTGTCCTCCCACAATTAATGTGCATTTTTTATACTATCAAGCTTATCTAAGATTATAAAAAAATATGAAAATTCATTAAAAATTATAAAATTGTAATAAAAACCAAGTATAGTACTCTTTTAACATTTTTTTTTTCAAATCTTCGGTGTCCATTAGTTAAATGGGTTTTAATCACAATTTTACATGATAATTATATTTTGATACACAAATTGTATAAAAAAATATTATACAACCCTTCTTCAAAATATAAAATAAGAATCTTTAATTCTAACACTCAAATTATAAACCTCTAAATCCTAAAATTGATAAGAAACTAAAATTTATAACTTTATAAACAATTTTTTTTATATTTTTCATATTTTAATTTGTTTTACAATTTTTTATATTCTAGCGTAAAAAAACATGCAAAGCTAAAGTTTATAAACTTTATAATTTTTCTTTTATAATTATTTACATTTTTTTAATTTTTTTAAAGTTTTTATATTCTTTTACAATTTTTTTATTCTAGCGTAAAAAAAGATGGAAGGATAGGACCGACTCCGCTGGGGATCGAACCCAGAATCTCTGGTTCCGTAGACCAGCGCCTTATCCATTGGGCCACGGAGTCAACTGTTGATGTGTAGTTTGCAAATTACTAATTTTTCAAAATAAATATAATGAAAAGTTTCATGCTTCATCTATGGAAATGGAATTAACCATCAGCCAAGGCATAGGGTCCATATTTTGATAACGATGTAAAAGTGGCACTTTTTTCCATGAAGATCTTTCTAGGTTTTTAGGCTTCATATTATTCAATTATGTTTGTTAGGGGTGTAAATGAACTTAGCTTGAATGAAGAAGATTATGTTCGTGTTCATTTGTTTATTTTTAAAGGTGTTCATGTTCGGTTTACGTTCATGTTCGTTTAAATTTTTAATATTATGTTCGTGTTTGTTTATTTATTTTTGAAGGTGTTAGTGTTTGTTTATTTAATGTTTGTGAACATGTTCATTTAAGTGTTCGAGAACGTGCTCATTTAAGTGTTCGTGAATGTACTCATTTAAGTGTTCACAAACGCAATCGTTTAAGTGTTCACCAATGTGTTCATTTATACGTTCGAACGTGTTCGTTTAACGTTCGTTGACATGTTCGTTTATATGTTCAAAAATGTTAAATCCAAAGTTCACTTTGTGTTCAATTTAGTCTCCACCTTCATCGATATTGAAACTTTAAAGAATAAACGAGCCTATAAACGAGCTTGTTCATGAACATAAACGAACCCAATGACGGAGCCAGGATTTTCATTTAGTGGGGTTAGGAGTAAAGTATGAGGTATGAAAGATTCACATACCACTACAAATAAGTATTCTTGACCCCATACCCCAACAAATTAAGTGATGTCAAATCTAATATTTACTATGAAAAATTTATTTTACCACATTGAAAATCCCATACCCAACAAATCAAGTGGGATCAATTGTACCCCACTTTCTATGCTACATCCGCCCATGAACGAACCAAACACACATATGTTCGTGTTCCTTCGTTTATTAAACAAACATAAAACTTTTGGTTATACTTGTTTATTTAACTTAATAAACGAACGGTTTATCGAATGTTCGATTCATTTACTCCCTATGTTTTACTAGTATAATTTCCCACGGTCTCCCTTTCTTTTCTATAAAAAAGTATGAAATAAAAATACAAATAAACAAGAGATATATATATTATAGTGTAGAAAAATGTCAAAGTGCCTTCTTTTTATTCCATTATTACTGTATGAAGATGGAAAGAGGAGAAAGCAAATACATGGAAGGAATGTCAAATTTTGTATAATTCATACGTTTGTTTATACACATTCTATTCTTACCATGTCAAAATCTACATTCTATTATTTATTTATTTATTTATTTATTTGTATTTTAAGACTAAACAATATTTAATAAGTTTGATCCATAATTTCACTCACCATTCCATCTGTATCTTTTCTAACAGATGCAGAACCAAGTGACACAGACTTTCATGGCCTGAAGGCCGAGAATGCCACCACAGAGTTGTGTCCACCAAATCCGAAAGAATTCGAAATTGCTGAGAATCATAAAGAATTTGGTTAGAACTATGGGGTTATAATCCAAATTATCAACTGAAAGTAAAGTACAGATTATAAGGGATTGAAGAAACTTAAACAGGAACTTGTCATGTAGTTTTGAAAGGATCAGGAATACAGGGGGATTACCAACATTAACCTCATGCTGCTGCTTTTTGCCGGCAACAGTGTCAAACTCAACTGCAGGCTCTGGATTCTGCATTCGAAATCTCAGCACCTCGAGCATTAACAAAATGCATATAATAGAACACTTAAAAAAGGTGCATTAAACAAGCAACAAGCACGTACGAATTGATTTATCGAGGGATGCAGCCATCCTGTTGTGATGGCCTTCACAGTGGCAATGGCTTCTAAACCACCTGCAGCACCCATACAATGCCCTATCATAGACTGAAACAAGAAGCAAAGCATTTAGCCTATTGCAAAAGGGCAACATTAGAGTATGGTCACTCAAATTTTGCAAAATTAGGAAGAGAAAGAGAAGTTACCTTCGTTGCATTGATTTTGATACCGGATGTATGCTTGAATACCTTTTTAATACCATTTATCTCGGCTAGGTCGCCGACAAGAGTAGACGTCGCGTGTGCATTGATGTAGTTAACCTGGAAAGGAGGACTTGCTTAGTTTGAATATTTTTCACCTTTGAAATTATGCATTTTTCCATTATCTTAACAATTAGGCCAAATCTCTAAAGTCTAGCTTAAGTTGAAGAATCAATGTAATGGATAATATAACAGATGACAAAAGAGAAACTAAGTCGAGGTAGTTTTCGAGGAGGCTCAACTCGAAGAGTACCATCAAGTTTACCATAAAACAGAGAATTCATGAGTATATGTATCTAGAAACCAGACCAAACTTGATCAGTCCAATATATTTAAGAAAATTGGATGAAAAAGCCAAAAGAATTACCTCCTCAGGGGACACACCAGCATTTTCAAGACTTTTTTGAATGCATAAAGACACCCCAAAACCATCAGCTCTTGGATCAGTTATATGATGAGCATCACAATAAACTGCTCCACCTAAGTACTCAGCAATAATTGGTGCACCTCTTTTCGTCGCATGTTCCAAGCTTTCCATTACCTTGAAAGAACAAGAAACATTTTTTTTGGCCAGCATAAAGAAAAAAAGAACAGAGCAACCAACTAGAAAGCTAAAATCATGCACATAGAGAATTAGCAGTTTAGCATGTTATGTTAATAAATACAAGCTTACCAATACTCCAGCACCTTCACCCATTACAAAGCCATCTCGATCTTTATCCCATGGCCTTGATGCAGTTTGAGGATCATCATTTCTTTTAGACATTGCCCTACAGACACTGAAACCTCCCAGACCAATAGGAACTATTGTAGCCTCAGTTCCACCAGCAATCATCAATTCAGCCTCGCCTCGACGGATGTGGTTGGCAGCAGCATAAAAGCAATAATTGGAGGTAGCACAAGCACTTGAAATCGAATAATTCGGACCCATGAAACCAAGATCAATTGCAAGCAAGGCAGATGACATGTTTGTTATAGTATAAGGGATCAAGAATGGTGTTAGTTTTCTATAACCTCTCTCTATCATATTTTGAACGCCATCAGAGAACACTGTAAGCCCACCTATACTAGTTCCAACAAGCACTCCAGTTCGCTCCTTATTAATCTGCAACAAGCCAACAAGTACAAATTTAGCAAGTTTTTGAGCACCACAGTTGGAGAATATATAACAAATATATAAGCTTAAAATATACTATCCGACTCGGGACTAAGGGTGTAATTTCCCCATATATTTTTTGGAATATTTACAATAATACTTCTCTTCATATTTTTTGCAATTAGGTCCTTACAATTGATTTTTTATAATTGAGTCCTTAAAACTAATTTTTTTACAATTAAGTCCATAAAATTGAAATTTTTATAGATCGGGTCAGGTCGAGTTGAGGTATATAATTTTCAGGTTAGGTTTTTTAAGGATGAGATTGAGTCGGATTTGAGTTTAGGGTAATTATTTTTGGGCCATGCTCGGATCAACCAAAAACCCGACTCGTTCTCACTCCTGGGGCGCTCGACGTGAAATCGAGAATTCAAAGAGTTGTTTCGATACTATTTGTCAGGGGGCGGGGGCCATTACCCTCTTCACGAGAGACATGTTTGATAGCATGTACAACGCCATTGCTTATATATCCAAGTCATTTTTTTCCTTTCCGATGTGAGATTAATATGTCCGCATCTTCCCAAGCGTGACAATTATTGTTTGTGACACATCATGTCTAATTCACATCGTGATTTAAGTAAGGCTTAACAGTCAAATAAGTGCCCAAACTATACCCTTTTTTTCAAGTTAGGAGCCTAAACTTTCTTTTGGGTCAAATATGTGCCTTACGTTTTCAACGTTATTCAAATAGGTGCCCCGTCGTTAATGTCCGTTAATTTTCACTGTTAACTTCTGTTATCTGACACGTGTCATCTTCTTAAATTTTCAAAATTATATTAATAAAAATTAATAAAACAAAATAACCTCAAATTTCACAAAATAGCCCTAAATTTTGAAATCCCTAACACCCCAAAATCTAAATCTCGATTTGACCTGATTCCGTCGTCGATTGTCACGCCGTTCATCACATCTGTCGTCGGACTACCACGGCCATTTACTCCACGATCTCGTCGCCGGAAATCGACCGACGCCATACGAAACACCGAAATCGTCTAATGGTTCATTCGAATGATTCACGACGAACAACAGCATAACAGATGATGAACGGTGTGTGGGTCGATCGACGAGGGGAGAGCGCTTCATTCCGTCATCGAAAATGCGACCAACACCGATGAGAGTGACTGAATTTGGGGGGTTTAGGCATTTGGGTACTATTTTGGGATTATTTGAAAATTTTAGGATATTTTAAAAGTTCTTATTTATCTTTTAAAAACATAAAAATCAGAAAATGTTTAATACTGCCACGTGTACGATTTTCGTTGGATAACGAAAAAAAATTAATGTCCGTTACGGTGAGGCACCTATTTGAGTCACAGAAGAAAGTATTAGACGCTTAATCGGCCCAGAAAAAAATTTAAGCACCTATTTAAAAAAGGTATAATTTAGGCACTTATTTGAAGGTTAAACCTTAAGTAATGGGTTCATAAGAATTGACAGTGGTCCGTCACGAGGTTAGATGACTAAGAAAAAAGATGTCTTAAGATATAAGACACAATAACACTGTACATTTTATAATATATATATATATATATATATATATATATATATATATATATATATATATATATATATATATTTATTGGGAGGAAGGTAATAACCCGTGACAATATAATAGTATAAAGATTACTAAGGAAAAGGCAGGAAACGACCGGAATACACACATGCAGTGATCCCGTTGCTTAACAAAATAATGACAAAATATCTAAAAAAAAACAAAATAATGAGAAAAGTTGCACAAAGAAACACATATCGACTCAAATAACACAAAGATGTAAAAATTTGCAACAAGCAAACATGCAGCAACAAGCAGAGAAAAACATCAGGATTTGTAGGATTAAACAATAAAACACGCTAATCATCATGAAAACAAGCCGATTAATAAAACCCAGGAACCAAAAACCATTAAGGAAGAAAAAGAACAAACTTTAGATAACTTATCGCCGCCGAGATCAGCATCTTCAACAGCCTTCTTGCCAGCAACAATGCAGTACCTCAAGCAATCGTCGAGCCTCCTATCGTTCTTTCCATCAATGTAACCTTCAGAACTGAAGCCCCGGATCTGACCGGCGAACCGAGTAGGTAACTTTGAAGCATCGAAACGATCGATGAATCCGATCCCGCTCTCTCCGGCCAGCAGCTTATCATAGTAAGCATCCACATCGTTCCCGAAAACGGAAACCAGCCCCATTCCCGTAATAACGACCCGTTTCTTGGGGTCCTTCTGGCGCTTGGGAGCAGAAACGGTGGGGGATGAAGCGGTAATGGAAGAGAATCTCTTGGTAGGCCTGGGAACAAGTCTTGATACATTGGGTTTGGGGTTTAGAGGGGAAGCTCGGAGAGATGAAGGTTGAAGAGCTTGCATGATTGATGGAGAAAGCTGAAGCCGATAATACCAAAGTGAAGAGACCAACACGATACGGTCTAATACAATGAAAGTAAAAGAAATGTCGTAGCCACTGCCGCCGCCCTAGCCCCCCTCCCCCCACCCTATGCCTTGCCCTTTACGGCGCCATCTGGATGCAAGCTTTGGTTGGATTTTGCAGGCCTCCTAGGTAACCCGTCAATCCAT
Source organism: Hibiscus trionum (assembly GCA_030270665.1). Taxonomy (NCBI): domain Eukaryota; kingdom Viridiplantae; phylum Streptophyta; class Magnoliopsida; order Malvales; family Malvaceae; genus Hibiscus; species Hibiscus trionum. The sequence continues at coordinate 751,540 of BSYR01000021.1, read as the reverse complement.
TTTTCCTTAATTTACATAAAATGTTTAGCTTTTTCTTCAATTTTTCTTTCCTTTTCATGCAGACGAAGTAAGAGGGAGACTGGTATCTGGACCATACATTTTTCACAGCTCAAGTCTCGTTCATCGCTTTCTTTTACTTCTTACCGGTATCTAATGTGTTAAAAAGAAGACGATGATGAGAGCTTTTCGGGTGAGTTTAAGTTGCGACATGTTTAGGTGTGGTTAAAAGACGACAAATTTTAAAATTTGTCCTCAAACTAAAAATATTATAATGTATGATAACATTTTTGGCCGGTCTTTTTGAATTTTTTTGCTAGTATCGATACTTATAATGTTAATACTTTGTTCAAAACTGAAAATTTATCAAAAAACTGTAAGTATCGATACTTGCAAGAAAAACTCAAAAAACCAACTGAAAATGTTATCAAGAAGTGTAACATTTTTAATTCTAGAACAAGTTTCGAAACTTGCCGTCTTTTAGCCGCACCCCAAACCTACCTTTTTGGGAAGAAGATGGGTGGGTATAAACGAACCAAATGTTCAACGAACCGTTCGATGGGAAGTTCGTTTATTTATTAAACGAAAGAATATCAACAAGATTTTCTATCCGTTTATTAAATGAACGAACACAAACGAAGGGCTCGTTCGTTCATTTACGTTCGTGAACATTCAGAAATCCATTCATTTATGTTCGTTTAAATTTATTCACATATATCCATTTATATTTATTATTTTTCATAACAAAAATATTATATTTTAAAAAATAAATTTATTCACATATGTCTTTTTATGTTCGTTCGTTTATCTTTTTAATGAACAAACATGAAAGAACACGAACGAGAAATTATGTTTGTTTAGTTGTTTATGTTCGTTCATTTGTCTGGTTAAATTAAACGAATAAACTTGAACAAATCCTCGTTCGTGTTCGTTTGGTTCGTTTACAGGCCTAGATGGGTCCTTTATTTTTTTATAAATATTATAGTTAAAGAAAATAGGATAAACTACGAACAAGAGTTGAGTGCATTGGTAAGACACATTGCACTCCCAAAGTGAGGACATGAGTTCGAACCTTTTAAAGGACATTGTTGAAAGGGGCAGCCTCGCACCCCGGACATGGACCATAAGACAAACATGCATATTATCAAATGTATAATTACACATTTAGTTCTTGTTACTTATACATTCTACCAATTTAGTGCTAATTTTAATTTAAAAGTATAAATTAGTTATTCAATTAAATGGTGACACATGATGATATGTGTCACCTGATCGGAGGATGAAAATAAAAGCAAGAAGCTTAGCTATTTATAAATACTTAAATTCCTCCAATGAGATTAATGTAAGTTGAACATCGATGATGTTGTCTTATCGTATTCGAGTATTGCTTCTTGCGAGGTGTTATTCGTAATGTTAAGGGTAAATGGCTTGCTGGTTTACGTGAAAGATGATCGTTTGTTCGGTCTTAGAAGTTAAGCTTTGGAGAATACCTGAAAGATCTTCATCATACTTGGAAAATCGGTGAAAGACGCATTGCCGTTGAGGTTGATAGCATGAAAGATTTGAGGCAAATTCAGTGGGCACAACTGGAAAGAGCTCCTTTTACAATATTACATCGTATTTTCAATCTCATGTGAAGGAATTGAGTGGTTCGGCTCTAACATATGAGGCATGATGGTACAAAAGGTTGCAGCTTATTTGATAAATAAACCTAAGCGTATTAATTTAACCAGTCATATGTTTGTTGTCCTTCCTGGAATTCTATTAGATATCTTAAATGAAGATTGTAATGGCTAAGGCCTAGTTAGTTTATCTTAATTTCCCTCTCATTATTCCTATAAAACTAAACACAATTAATTGAACCGCCATAAAATTAAAAGTAATTAATTGAACAGTCATAAAATTAAAAACAATTAATAACAACATAACAACTAAAAGCCATAATCTAATTAAAAAAATAAAGTAATTAAACAACCCTATCGTCAAGTTAAAAGCAATTAATCCAATGCACCTATCATTAAAAAAATAAAATAAAATAAAAGAAAATAAAACCCTCCATGCATCCTCACTCAAAAGGTATGAAAACAAACAGAAAATTCTGAAAGCTTTCTTTTATTCTAGGGTAAACTATACCGGTGGTCCCTTTTGTTTTTGGTCTGTTCTGTTTTGGTCACCAATTTTGAAAAATGATTATTTTGGCCACTTACGTTACCTATTTGTTCCATTTTGGTCACCGAGCCGTTAACCCCCGTTATTTTGATGACGCGAAACGTTAATAAAAAAATTAATTTTAATTTTAACCCCTAAACTTTTAAAATTTTATTATTTCATCCTTTTTAGAAGAAAAAAAATACAAATTCTCCATCTTCACCCCAAAATCCAAAATCCCTCATTTCACCTTCCCAAACCCTAGCACCTTGTCCATTAGATTGTTTTTGGTACCTGTGGTGGCTGCAGCGCCAGTGTAGTTCCCGACGGCAGCTACTGCAGCCAAGATTACAACTAGTCCTGCAATAGAAACAACCGAGTGCAGCCAAGCATTTTTTGCATGTATTTTATCTTTCTCCTTCACTATGCTGGTTCCTAATTCTTTGTGGTGATGAAATCATTTCTTCTTCACAATTTGTGGTGCAACCAAGGAATCTGGAAATGAACTTGGATTAACATTATCAACTTCAAACTATTTTTGTTTATGCTTGTGACTTTGTGGGCAAGAGCTTTAGAAATTTTTTATGCAAATAAACTCCAAGACCTTGAAAAAAAATCCATAGACTCCTTGCGTGTTTGTGGCTGACAGATTACTAGCATTGTTGTTTGACTAGTGTTTATTTTGTGCTATGTCTTGTGTTTAAATACTCCTTGGTTGTTCATTATTGTTGTTGATTTGGGCGTTTTTACGTGATTTTTGTGCATGACAATAGATTATGGAAACTATGCTAAAAAGGATGATTTCTGCAAGTTTTTATTTTCCCGGATTCATGGCTGCATTAGTGGGCATGAATTGGGGCATGAATGTAACCCCCTTAGCCCGGCCTAGACGGTTGACTCGAACTACGAAGATTACACGGGGAAAACCAAAGTCAACCCGGAAGTCAACCTTGATTCACGACCCCTTTTTTATTCTTTTTAGTCTTGTACAGATGCTTGTTAACCCTAAATGAATACTCACGAGATAAGATAGAGAAAGGCACAACGAATGGACTTCAAAAAGGGACTCAATTGCACAATATACAAATTTAGGGACCATAATGTAATTTCTACAATTTTGAAGGTTTTTATTGATTTTAAGGTTACCAATGTGAGCTTAGTCACGTTACATGCTTCTCTGCCAAATTTCATCTTAATTGGACATCTCAAGCTCAAGCAATTGCAATCTCAACATTTAGGACTAAATTGTAAAACATGCAGACATCAGATCAATTCAAATTTGTGCCCAACGGTCACCTGTTTCGAAACACTTACCTGCCGTATCGAAACGCTAGAGCAAGACACTCTCCCGTTTCGAAACTTGTTCCGAAACACGGCACTCCAGTAGCCAAAACGTTCCGAAACAGCCTCCAATCGTTTCGAAACATGAAGGCCATTACAGGCCCCCATTTCGAAACGCCAGTGGGTGTTTCGATACGGTTTGCCCAGAAACTGCAGCAATTGCTGGTTTTTCATGCATAAACTCATCAAACACATCCCAAAGACTCTCCAACCATACCAACAAGTCAACAAACATATAAGGTACATATTTAGAACTCCTAAACACATTCATATCATCAAACATGAAATCTCACAAGTCTAGAGGCATGCTTCCTATTATCAAATCACAAGTAGGCAATCCAACCTCAAAACAAGTAATTAAGACCATTTACAATTCAAACCAACCAAGGCAAACATGCCACAACCTTAGGGAGTTTAACACATCTCCCAAACATATCTTGGTTTCCCATTGCCAATTTATCAAAACTAATAGTGTATGAAAACTTCACCATACGTGAGCTTGGATTTCCTTGGATGAACTTAGCTTCCTTGATACCCGAAAACACCTTAATTATCTGCATTATTGGTAAAAGAGAGCGTAAGCACAAATGCTTAGTGAGGCATGCTCTAAAGAAAACCAACACAATAATGCACATTTAGAAAACACTTTCATCAAAGCTTTAAACCACATGCTCATCTCTTTCCCATGTTTGGAAAACTTTCAAAGCAACACTCATTGAAACCACATGTACCTTCATTCTATCTCATGCATTAAACCAATGCAAAACTCATGGCAAGGCCATTCACATGCTTGAATTGTCAAACATTTCTAAATAAATCTCATATGCATAACTCTTAGCATAAATCACTTCATCAAAGGTACATGTGTAACAAAAACCATTCCATCATTTATATTGGCATTTAACATCTCATTAATACTCGGATATGCAGACACATTTCTACACTAGACTCTTCCGGTGGAATCTCGCATCACCGTACTCACTTGTCTAGCAACATGGCTTCCGGTGGAATCTCTCATCACCGTACTCACATGGCGGAATCTCTCATCGCCACAAAGCTTGGGTATTTCACCAAGTCCTACCCGATGGAATGCCCATCATTGGAATATCTCCCTTTGGCTTAACCAAAGAGCACGTACGAATTTTTAGTTTATAGTGAACTCTCATCCTATTGATCGATCAATTATATCCGGTAAGTTTCTCAACAATTATGCCAATATAATGTGTTAAAACATCATCACACCTACTGTTTTTCATGCAATAAAACTCAAAGGTTTTCTCACCACATTTCAAATCATAAATTATACTTTGCTTCAAACCAAAAGCTCAAATCTATTCAATGCAACATGCCATCTCATGACATCTCTACAAGCATAATCTCATGCTCTAAATCATGCATAAAAACAGTAGGAATTTATCAATCTCAAACCATGAGCATGTAAAAGCATTATAGGGGCAAACACCACTTTAGAGAGACCAAAACAAACCATACTTACTTCTGGATTTAGGAAGGTGTTTAAAACCTCTCCCAAATCCTCAAACCTTGTATTTTTGTCCTCATGGACTTCTAAACCAATCGCACTCACCGATTTCGTTTCGCTTGCTTGCCGAAACGCCAATTAAGCTTCCGGATCAACTCCAAAAGTGTCCGAAGATGCCTCCCCTGTTTTAGACACATAAAAGCAGAGGATTAATGCATCATCATGCATTGAAATCTTCAGCCAACACTCTTAAACTCGCTACTCTATCCAAACACAACATTTCGGCTACCAAACACAACCGAAATCACCTCCAAACTCTTCCAAAACTTAACCCAGCCAAGATCCACCACTTCTAAACATCTCTAAACATCAATCAACATCAAAAACAACCCTAAACTCGTCCTTATACCTCCAGCTATAACAGAACACCAAAAACACCCCAAAAACCACCATTTTCACAAGCAAAAACTTAGGAAAAACAACCTATTCGGGATTGGATTGATAAAACCTCATTTCTAACATCATTTAACATCCAAAATACATTAGAAAACTATCTCAAAACAGAGCCCAATCAATTACAACGAAAATCTTCAAGATCCCTTCCAAAATCTTGAGTTTTAAGCCAAAATCTTGTTTCTAACATTAAAACCATTCATAAATCTTTAATAAAGGATTGACAACTTGAGAATTTCAGTAAAGAACTGAGTATTTAGAGGAGAAGAACAATCTTACCTCTAAAAGATGATTTCTCCTTGATTTGGGCAAATTTCCATGAAAATACAATGTAGAAATCAATGGATTTGTTGCAAGATTGATTAAAAATCAATGAGTGATGGAAATCTCATCAAATGAAGTGGAAATCAAAGTGAATTTTGCTGAAGAAATAGTGTTTGGTTGTTAGGATTTTGAGAGAAAAAGAATTGAGAGAAAATTTGAGAAAAGTAGTTATGAAAGTCAAAAGTAGTTTAACACCTTTCTTTTATTTAATTAAATCATTAATTAAATCACCCAAATTAAGGAAAAAATCTGATGAAAACATTTTTGGTAAATTAGCTCCTTAAAGATTCAAAGTTTCAATCCTTTACAAAATAGTCACTACTAAACTTTGCAAAAAACGCAATTTGGTCACTACACCGAAATGTAGTATTTCCAAACCTTATTTTGAAAAATTGATTTCACCACTCTCTTACATATATTAAATGAGGATTTTTAGATATTTTCTATATTTTTAAAGTATCCCGAACTAGGCTTTCCTAAAACTCCCTTTTATATTCGAACCGTTTCTCAGACCAGTCCGGTTCAGACCCTAAACTTCTAAGCCCAAAATTAGGGTGTTACAACTCTCCCCCTCTTAAGAAATTTCGTCCTCGAAATTTATCTGGAGGAAAAAGATAAGGAAACTGCTTCTTCATGTCATCTTTCCTTTCCCACGTGGCTTCCTCAACACCACGATGCCTCCACAACACCTTAACCAACTCAATGGTTTTACCTCGAAGAACTTTACTGTCCGAATCCAGAATCTCAACCGGCTCCTCATCATAGGTCAAATCTGGATTCAACTCAACTTCCTCCACAAGCATAACATGCGAAGGATCCGATCGATACCTCCGAAGCATGGATACATGAAACACATCATGTATCTTTTCCAACTCTTGTGGTAACCTCAGCTTATAAGCAACAGGACCCACACGTTCAATCACCTCGTATGGTCCAATATACCTAGGGCTCAACTTACCCTTCCGGCCAAATCTCATCACCTTCTTCCAAGGCGAAACCTTCAAGAACACACGGTCACCCACCGCAAACTCAATCTCCTTACGCCTCAAATCTGCGTAAGACTTATGTCGATCAGAAGTTGCCTTCAACCGCTCACAAATGAGCTTCACCTTCTCGGTGGTTCCCTTCAGCAAAGCCGGCATTGAGACCAACTTCTGACCTGCTTCAGCCCAGCAAAGAGGAGTTCTGCACTTCCTCCCATACAAGGCTTCATAAGGTGCCATTTGAATACTTGCCTGGTAACTATTATTATAAGCAAACTCCACCAAAGGCAAATGCTTCTCCCAAGAGCCTTGAAACTCAATCACGCAACACCTCAACATATCCTCAAGCACTTGGATAACACGCTCAGACTGTCCATCCGACTGTGGATGATAAGAAGTACTGAAATTCAGCCGCGTACCCAAATCTTGATGCAAACACTCCCAAAATCGCGATGTAAACCTCGGATCTCTATCCGCCACTATAGACTTTGGTACACCATGCAAACGCACAATCTCAACAATGTACAACTCTGCAAGCTTATCCAAGGTATACGTGGTATGCACAGGTAGGAAATGCGCACACTTCGTAAGGCGATCCACAATCACCCACACCGAATTCTTCTTCGACGTCGACAAAGGTAAACCAGACACAAAGTCTATGGTGATTCTTTCCCACTTCCATTCAGGTATCCTAAACGGTTGCAACAACCCTGAAGGGAACTGATGCTCAGCTTTAACCCGCTGGCAAACCATACACTTACCCACATACTCTGCAACATCTTTCTTCAAACCCACCTAATAGTACTCATCCTTCAGATCACGATACATCTTTGTACTACCAGGGTGCATAGCAAAAGGACTACTATAAGCTTCGGTCAGAATAGTACGCCTCAACTCCATATCATTCGGCACTACTATCCGTCTTCCGAAACATAGAACTCCATCATCATTAAAACAAAAATCCGATGGTCTATCCTCAGCAATATCCTGAACATGTGGCACCAAAGAATCATCGAACAACTGCTTATCCTTTATCAACTGAACCAAAGATGGTTTCACTTGTAATTCAGCCACAAGACCTCCATCTCGCGAAATACTCAAGCTAGCAAACATAGCCCTTAACTCAACCGCCACCTTCCTGCTCAAGGCATCCGCCACAACATTAGCTTTTCCCGGATGGTACTCGATCGTTAGATCGTAATCCTTAAGCAACTCCACCCAACATCGTTTCCTAAGATTTAACTCTTTCTGAGACATCAAATACTTCAAACTCTTGTGATCAGTGTACACAGTACACTTCTCACCATAAAGATAATGTCTCCAGATCTTCAAAACAAAAACCACCGCAGCTAATTCAATATCATGCGTAGGGTAATTGCGCTCATGCACCTTCAACTGTCGCGATGCATAAGCCACCACCTTACCCTCCTGCATTAGCACACACCCCAAACCAACGTAGGATGCGTCGCTATACACCACAAACTCTTTTCCTGATTCAGATTGAACCAAAATAGGAGCTTGCGTCAAAGCTGCCTTGAGCTTCTCAAAAGCTTGTTGTCTTGCTTCCGTCCACTCATACTTAACATCTTTTTGCAACAACTTCGTCAAAGGGGCATCAATCTTTTAAAATCCATCAACAAACCTCCGGTAATATCCCGCTAACCCAAGGAAACTACGGACTTCATGAACAGACTTAGGGGGCTTCCAATTCATCACCGCCTCAACCTTCTGAGGATCAACACGAATCCCCTCAGCTGAAACCACATGACCAAGGAACACAACTTCCTTTAACCAAAACTCGCACTTGCTCAACTTAGCATAAAGCTGATTTTCCAGAAGCGCTTGCAAGACAACCCTCAAATGACCTTCATGCTCCTCCTCAGTACGAGAGTACACAAGGATATCGTCGATGAACACCATAGCAAACTTGTCCAAGTATTCATGGAACACTCTATTCATCATGTCCATAAAAGCTGCAGGAGCATTCGTCAAGCCAAACGGCATTACAAGGAACTCATAATGCCCATACCTCGTTCTAAAGGTTGTTTTTGGCACATCCACATCCTTCACCTTAAGCTCATAGTATCCTGACCTTAAGTCAATCTTGGAGAACACAACCGCTCCCCGAAACTGATCAAAAAGATCATCAATCCTCGGCAAAGGATACCTATTCTTGATAGTCAACTTGTTCAGCTGACGATAATCGATGCACATTCTCATAGTGCCATCCTTCTTCTTTACAAACAAGACCGGTGCACCCCAAGGTGACACACTTGGCCGAATGAAACCACGATCAAGCAACTCCTGAAGTTGCGTCTTCAACTCCTTCAGCTCCTTAGGCGCCATGCGATACGGAGCAATGTACACCGGAGTTGTGTTTTCATACAGCTCAATCCCAAACTCCACCTCTCGACTAGGCAGCAATCCAGGTAACTCCCCCGGAAACACTCCAGGGAACTCACGTACCGTTCTTATATCCTGAACGCGCAACTCCTTTGAACTAGGATTCATCACAAAGGCCAGGTAAGCCTCGCAACCTTGCCTCAGCATTCGGCTCGCTTCTAATGTAGACACCACATTGGCAAGAAACTTCACATTCTCACCTACCACCACCACTTCATAATCATCCGCAAGTTTTAATGAAACTCGCTTACTCTCAAAATCCACTACAGCTAGATGCTCAACAAGCCAATCCATACCAAGGATTACATCAAAACCATAGAATGACAATTCCATGAGATCAACAAGAAAAACATGATTTTGCACTTTCAAGGGACATCTCCTATACAACTTCTGTGTTACAACCGTCTCACCAAAGGAACTAGTCACACGCATACCCACATCCAAAGACTCAACAGGTAAACCAAGCATTTGAGCATGTTCATGCAATATGTATGAGTGTGTAGATCCAGAATCAATCAAAGAAAGTAATGATAAGGATTGCAAAGTGAATGTACCTGCGATCACATCCGTATCATTCCTTCCCTCACGATGGGCATACACTCGAGCCTGACCGCCACCCTCAGGTTGAACGGCCACAACATGTGCTACATTCCTGCCACCATCATCTCTGCGCTGAAAATTACTACGGCCGCGCCTACGACCTCTCTGTGGCTCAGCTGCTCTCACCGGAGCCTATCCCTCTCTCAGAGGCTGAGGACAATCTTTCTTCAAATGTCCACGGTTCCTACAATTCCAGCACGTGCCAAGGTTTCCCCAACATTCGCCACCATGTCGTCTACCACAACGGTTACACTCAGGAGTCCTCTGAACAACATTAGGTCCTTGCTGACCTCTACCAGGGTTACCACCCCCACGCCTAGCATCATAATGCGGCCTCCGATCCTTATGCCTCTTGTTGCAATCTCTACCATAATCGCGTTCAGCCGCTCGCTTACCCGAGCTAGATCCACCCGCTCGACTAGTCAGACCAAGATTTGACTCAATGTCCTTAGCTCTAGTGACCAAGACATCGAAGTCTGTATAATCAGCCGCTAGCATAAAAGTCTTCACATCCGTTACCAACCCATAGCGGAATCGTTCGCACCTCTCCCGCTCATTAGGGATTAGCTCAGGTGCATACTGACTAAGGCGGACAAACTGAATTTCATACTCAGCTACAGACATGCTACCTTGCATAAGAGACATAAATTCTCTTTTCTTCTCATCTAGGTAACGCACACCCAGATACTTCCGCTTGAACGCATTCACAAAGAACGTCCAAGTCAATTCATCATCCTCCAACCCAGAAATAGTCGTCGTCCACCAGGTATAAGCATCACCATGCAGCAGTGATACAACACAACCCAGTTTCTGCACATTATTGCAGTTCATCTGCCCCAAAATCCGCTTAGTGCTTTCCAACCAAGACTCAGATCCTTCCGGAGATAAACCTATGAACTTAGTCCCTCCCAGACTGCGAAGACGTTCCAAGGGCAACCTCCCATTGGCATCATCCTGATGCACATCTCCATGAGCTCCAGTTACTGCTGCCTGGAAAGCTCCAACAATAGCCTGAATCAACATGGTCATGTCAGGAGCAGCTTGCCCTTGCGCACCCTCAGGTCCAGCGACCCCAGCACCAGCACCATCATTACCAGCTCCAGTACCATCACCACCGGGTGGTCCACCACCAGGAGGAGGAGGTAGATTCTCAGCATTCTCCTCATTTTCATTCTGAGCCATAGCTCTTGTATTCATCCTCATCTCTCTACGTGGCCCCATTAACGGAAAACAATGCACTGAACAAAAATGCAATAACACCATTAGGCACAATAAGGTAAGTAATCCAAGTACTCAAGCTCACTTTCGAAAACAATTCCTTTCATTAGTTTTGACTTGGCAATGGGATCCCCTACCACACTCTATACATAGCATAATATCACAAAATCATCACAAATGAAACCATACATCACTATTCACACAACATTCTTTCACCCAGAGGGCACATCACGCAATTACACACGCATCATCCACATAACAAACCCTAATTATACGAGAACCAAGCTCTGATACCACCAAATGTAACCCCCTTAGCCCGGCCTAGACGGTTGACCCGAACTACGAAGATTACACGGGGAAAACCAAAGTCAACCCAGAAGTCAACCTTGATTCACGACCCCTTTTTTATTCTTTTTAGTCTTGTCTAGATGCTTGTTAACCCTAAATGAATACTCACAAGATACGTGTAACACCCGTGTTTTGGGGTTAGGAGTTAGACGCGTGAGTTGGTTCGAGTCGTTAAAATCAATTTTAATTAAATTGACCTTAGCCTTGATTTAATTGAGATTTAAAATAAAAGGGGTGGCAATTTTGTAAATAAGGGGAAAAGAGGAAGACCATCTTTTTGAATCAGAAAGGAACAAAAAAAAAGGCTTCATCTTCCCCCTTCCCCTAATCTCACGTGAAATTCAACCAAACCACTAAAAACACTATTCCATTTGATTTCTTCATCAATTCAAGGGCATTTTCAAAGGTAATTTCATTTCTCAACTCTCCTCAGCATCCTCTTCATTTTCATGGTCTTAGATTTCAAAACTATCCATGTTTGCATTTTTCAAGTTTGATGAAAGTTTGGATTTTTAATGGGTTTTTCATTTGATTTTGATTTGTTGAGTTGGGTTTTGGTTTAATCTCACCTAAATACACTTAATATCTTAAAATGGTTGGATTTGGGAGAAATCCCGAAGTGGGTCTTTGGGGCAATTTTTAAAGTGTCAAAAGTTGAGTTTTTGGTGTGTTTTAGTGTTGGGTTGAAGGGCTGATGGTATAGGGTTGTTAGGGAAGTGTTTTGGAAGCTCTTAGATGTCATTTGGGTGTTAGAAATCATAGTTTTCAGCTGGGTATTTGAGGAGCATGAAAATGGAAGTTTTGTGGATTGTTTGGGTTTGAATTTGTGAAGCTTTGACATGTGTTTGTGAGTTGGGTTTGTGACTGAGTATAGCATGGAATTTGGTGAGTAATACTTGTGTTTTGATTGGGTTAGAAGCTAGAGGAAACATCGGAGAAGCATCGGGATCGAATCCGAGAATTGAGGAGGCTTGACTTGCTTGCTTGGGTTGCTAAGGAAGGGTGGTGAGTAAAACTTTAAATTTGTTTTAAAGTTGGTTCAAGTGTGTGTGTGGTGGAAGTATTGGAATGAGTTTGGTAGACCATCCCAAGGTAGAAGTTAAATTGGTAGTTTGACTTCTTGTTTTGTTGATGAGCTTTGATTTTCCTATGCCTATCTTGATCTTGCAAAGTATGAATTGGCTTTGTATGTGTATACGTTGTTGTGTATGATGATGGTTGAATGATATGAATGATGGTTAATGTGATGTGGTTTAAAGAAATTTGCACTAGTTAACTTACCGGGTGTAAATGATCGATCATTAGGATTAGTGTGCACACGTTTGTGTTAAAACGCGCGTGGCCTTGATGGCGTTGAGTCATCAAGGAGGAGTACGGTGATGTAATATTCCACCGGAAATTTATTTATATATACGTGATGATGAGTGAAATCCCTTCCGTAGGGCATGTGGGGATGAGTGGAATCTCGCCCATGCAAGGTCCGGTGATAAGTGTAATCCCACCGAGGTAATATTGTTGTTGAGAGTAAATCCGCACATCCGAGTAAACTAATAGTGGCCAATGCACTTGCTCTTATGATTATGATGTTGTGAAATATGATTTATGTTGTTGAGCTTAATATGATGTAAGATGCCATATTTGTGACTCTTGAAAAACTAGCTAGGTTGCCTTGATGTTGCCTATGTATGTTGTGTGATGTTAAGGATTGCATGCTTGAACCCTGCATTGTTGTTGTTTTTGGTTTTAGAGCATCCTCACTAAGCTTCTAGCTTACGCTCTTATTTTCAACAATGCAGATCATTAGCGTGGTGTTAGCAAGGAGCGAGGCGAATGAGGCTTTCCAAGTTGTAGTTGCTCAAGTATGACTTAGTAATTAATGTGGTAGTTTAGCAATGGGGCATTTATGTGTTTTGTATGAGCGTTGTATGACTCATAGACGTTGCCTTGTTCATGTTTTGCTTGGATTTGTAAACCTTGCTAAGCCTTGTTGAATGCTTGTTGGGGATACTATGCTTTGGATGTTTGTGTTGCTTTTTGTTGAACATGTAAACCTCTATGTGACAGCATGTGCCTTTGGCATCTAAGTTTATAAGTATGCCATGAGTGATCATTGGAATGTTTGTCTCATCTCATGACTTGTGTTAAGTATGTATGTTTGTAATAGGGAGCATGCCTCTAGAGTGTAATTGTTTGTTAAGTATGCTTCTTGGAGTCGTTGAGGGCTGTTGGAATCATTTGGAGTTGCCTAAAACTGATTTTAGAAAATTGCAGATAGCAGGTGTTTCGAAACGGTTGAAGCTGTTTCGAAACGGGTTTGGTTCCAGGCCCCCGTATCGAAACTCGTTTCGGTACGGTTTGGCTACTGTGAGCCCCTGTTTCGAAACAAGTATCGAAACACTTTGGCTACTGTCCATGCCTGTTTCGAAACAAGTTTCGAAACTCCAAGGCCAAATCTTGACCCTGTTTCGAAACGGGGTGGAGGCGTTTCGGTACGGGTGTCTTGCTTTTTACCTGGATCCTGTGTTTCAAAACGGGTAACACCTGTTTCGAAATACAGGCCTGAAAATGGGTTTTTGGGTTTCTAAAGGGTCTCAATGTTTGGGGTTAGGCCCGGTTGCTGTAGGGCTTCTCGAGAGTTTTGTTTCCGCTGTAGTGATCACTTAAGGAACAATTATGCCTTTAGTTAAGATGTAATTTAAATGAAAAAAAAATTAGGGTCGCTAACCGAGGGGGAACCTTCACGGGTTTCGCTTTGGTTTTCCCCATGTAGCCTACTCAGACCGGTCAGTCGGCCAGACCGGGGCGAGGGGGTTACATTTGTTGGTATCAGAGCCTGAGGTTACCGAGACCTCGGGCAGGTAAGTGAGGTAAGCTTGATGTGTTAAGTAATTGTATTGTTCCGGTGTGTGCTATGCCAAGTATTCTTGTTGTATGATTGTTCATATGGTGTGTGGAAGCATGATCGTTGCGTTTGGTGTAATGTCTAGTGCCCATTGCTACTATTACTTAATTTGAAAAGGTTTTGTAAAGGAAAGTACTTGAGCACAGTTGGACCCTTGCCTTTGCTAACTTAATCCTTATCTGTTGTTTGTTGTAGTTACTATCTTGCTAGCTGTATCATGAGACCACGTGGGAGGCCTAGGATGGTTCAGCCGGAACCAAGGGCACAAGCTCCGGGAGTTGAGCAGATTGGTGGGGCGCAGGCTTCTCAACCTCCTCTTTCTCCTCCTCACCCAGCGGGAGGTAAGGCGGGAGCCGAGGGTGTAGGACCTCAAGTGGGCCAAGGACCGGCCGGAATTGATTTAGCTCCCTTAGTTCAGGCGATAGCCGGGGCTTTCCAGGCTGCAGTGGCTGGGGGTCAGGCAGCGGCACAACCCCAAGGAGAGGTTACTGGTTTTCCATTGGAGAGACTCCGCAGTTTGGGAGGTGAAGAGTTCAGGGGGTCGACACCGGAGAGGTCTGAGATGTGGTTAGAGAAGACCGTCCGTATCTTGTCTCAGATGGGATGCACCGGAGGATGCAAGTTAGGGTGTGTTGAGTCCTTGCTTCAGCGTGATACCTACACTTGGTGGGTCACCATCACCACGGGTATGGAAGAGGCTGAGATCACTTGGGAGTTCTTTCAGTCAGCATTCCGTAAGAAATATCTGGGTCCTCGATATCTCGATGAGAAGAAGAGGGAATTTATGGCTTTGCTTCAGGGGAGTATGTTTGTGACCGACTATGAGATTCGATTTGTTAGGCTGAGTCAGTATGCATCTGAGCTTGTTCCTACTGAAGTGGAACGTTGCAACCGCTTCCGTTATGGGTTGAATGAAGAAATCAAGAGGTACACTCTAGCTTCGGACTACGTGGATTTTGATGTCTTGGTCGCTAGGGCCAAGGACTTGGAGCACAGTTTGGGCTTGACCAAACGATCTGGTGGTTCTAGATCTAGTAAGAAATCTAGTGATTTTGATAGAGGTGATGCCAAGAGGCATCAGGACAACCGGCATCACTATAACCATAGACGTGGTGGAGGTAACCACGGTAGGGGCCAACAGGGCCAGAGGGCTGGTGGGAAGTTGCCCACATGTGCTACTTGCGAGAGGAACCACACCGGTGAGTGTTGGGGGAATTTCCACTCGTGTTGGAGTTGTGGAGCTAGGGATCATATTAGGCGTGACTGTCCACATCAGGTGGGGCAGGCACCAGTTCAGGCTCCTGCTAGAGCCAATGATTTTCAGAGAGGCCGCGGGCGCGGTAGAGGTAACTTCCAGCTGAGAAATGACGGCCAGAGGAACATAGCACATGTAGTTGCAGTCCAGCCAGAGGGCGGAGGCCAGGCCAGAGTTTACACTCAGCGTGGAGATCAGCATGACACATATGTGATCTCAGGTAACTTCTCGATACAGTCTTTGGGTTTGCTTTCTTTGATTGACTCCGGGTCTACACATTCATATATTCTGAGTGAGCATGCACATTCGTTGAATTTGCCTTGTGAAATGTTAGAGGTAGGAGTTAGTGTTACTAGTTCCTTTGGGGACACGGTAGTAGTTAGAAAAATGTACAGAAGGTGTCCGTTGATGGTTCAGGGACATGTATTTCCAGTGGATATGATGGAGCTACCATTTTATGGCTTTGATGTAATTCTGGGTATGGACTGGCTCACTGAGCATAGAGCTAGGATAGACTTTGAAACTAAGAGGATTTCTTTGAGACTCACAGATGATTATGAGATAGTGGTGGTGGGTGAGAACGTGAAGTTCTTATCCAATGTAGTTTCAGTTCTAGAGGCTAAGAGATTAGTTGAGATGGGTTGCGAAGCATATTTGGCCTATGTGATGAATCCAAACATGAGTGAGGTTAGACCTCAAGACATCCCTACAGTGTGTGACTTTCCTAGTGTGTTTCCAGAAGAGTTGCCGGGATTACCACCTGATAGAGAGGTAGAGTTTGCTATAGAGACTTACTCAGGTTCAGCTCCTGTTTCGATTGCTCCGTATCGTATGGCACCGAAAGAACTGAAAGAGTTGAAGACTCAGTTGCAAGAGTTAACAGATAGAGGCTTTATTCGACCTAGTTCTTCGCCTTGGGGCGCTCCCGTTTTGTTTGTAAAGAAGAAAGATGGAAGCATGAGAATGTGTATAGATTACAGACAGTTGAATCAGTTAACAGTGAAGAATAAGTATCCTTTGCCGAGAATTGATGATTTGTTTGACCAGTTGAGAGGGGCATCAGTCTTTTCGAAGATTGACTTGAGATCCGGCTACTACCAGCTAAAGGTAAGAGAGGTTGATGTACCGAAGACGGTCTTTAGGACTAGATATGGTCACTATGAGTTTTTAGTCATGCCTTTTGGGTTGACTAATGCACCGGCTGCTTTTATGGATATGATGAATAGGATTTTTCATCAGTACCTAGATTAGTTTGTAGTTGTCTTCATAGATGACATCTTAGTGTATTCGCGTACCGAGGAAGACCACGACTGACACTTAAGGTTAGTTTTGAAGACTTTGTTAGATAATCAGTTGTATGCGAAGTTGAGCAAGTGTGAGTTCCGGATCCGAGAGGTAGTCTTCCTAGGGCATGTAGTGTCTGCCGATGGGATTAGAGTTGATGCAAAGAAAATAGAGGCCATTGTTGAGTGGAAGCAACCGAAGTTAGTAACAGAAGTTCGTAGCTTTCTAGGCTTAGCTGGATATTATAGGAGATTTGTAGAAGGTTTCTCGAAGCTAGTCACTCCTTTGACACAGTTACTTCAGAAGAGTGTTCAGTTTGAGTGAACAGATGCAAGACAGAGAGCCTTTGAGAAGTTGAAAGAAGCTTTGACCCAAGCACCGATCTTTATTCAGCCTGAGTCTGGGAAAGACTATGTAGTTTACAGTGACGCTTCCTATGTAGGCCTAGGTTGTGTACTCATGCAAGACAAGAGAGTAGTAGCTTATGCCTCAAGACAGTTGAAGATTCACGAGCGTAACTATCTGACCTATGACATAGAGTTAGCTGCAGTTGTGTTTGCTCTGAAGATTTGGAGACATTATTTGTACGGTGAGAAATGCACAGTGTACACAGATCACAAGAGTTTGAAGTACATCATGACTCAGCGAGATTTGAATCTCAGACAGCGTAGGTGGTTAGAGTTGCTAAAAGACTATGACCTTACGATTGAGTACCATCCGGGTAAGGCCAATGTAGTGGCCGATGCTTTGAGTAGAAAGGTAGCTATAGATTTGAGAGCCATGTTTGCTAGATTGAGCTTGTTCGGAGATGGTGGCTTGGTAGCCGAGCTTCAGGTTAGACCTACTCTAGGTCAGTTGATTAGGGAGAAGCAGCTCTTAGATAGATCTTTGGCACCTCACGTGCAAGAAGTGGCCGAGGGTAGACCTTCAGACTACAGTTTCAGTACCGATGGAGTCTTGTGTTTCAAAAATAGGATAGTTGTGCCATAAGATAGTGACTTGAGACGCACGATCTTGACTGAAGCGCACAATAGTCCGTTTGCTATGCATCCTGGAAGTACGAAGATGTACCGCGATTTGAAGAATGAGTACTTTTGGGTTGGTTTGAAGAGAGATGTGGCCGACTTCGTGAGTAAGTGTATGGTGTGTCAGAGAGTAAAGGCGGAACATCAGGTTCCCTCAGGTTTGGTGCAACCGTTGAGGATTCCGGAATGGAAATGGCCATGGATTTTGTTTCGGGTTTGCCTTTGACTCCTACGAAGAAGAACTCGGTTTGGGTTATAGTAGATCGTTTCACGAAGTGTGCTCACTTCTTAGCAGTTAATACGACTTATACTTTAGATAGATTGGCCGATCTGTACATTGGTGAGATTGTTAGGCTGCATGGTGTGCCAAAGTCTATTGTGTCCGATAGAGATCCGAGGTTTACAGCTCGATTTTGGGAGTGTCTGCATACAGCCTTGGGTACCCGTTTGAATTTCAGCACGTCTTATCATCCTCAGTCAGATGGTCAGTCAGAGAGAGTTATACAGATCTTAGAGGATATGTTGCGTTGTTGCATCATTGATTTTCAGGGTACATGGGAGAAGCATTTGCCTCTAGTCGAGTTTGCTTACAATAATAGTTTTCAGTCGAGCATTCAGATGGCTCCGTATGAGGCCTTGTATGGTAGAAAGTGTAGAACTCCAGTTTGTTGGGCTGAAGTGGGACAGAAATTGTTACCTATGCCGGATATGCTCAAGGGGACAACCGACAAAGTGAAATTGATTTGCGATCGCTTGAAGGTTGCTTCGGATAGGCAGAAGTCCTATGCCGACTTGAAGAGGAAGGAAGTTGAGTTCTCAGTGGGTGAGAAGGTGTTCTTGAAGGTGTCTCCGTGGAAGAAAGTAATGAGATTTGGCCGAAAGGGGAAGTTGAGTCCGAGGTACAAAGGACCGTATGAGATTGTGAAGAGGGTTGGTCCAGTTGCTTATCAGTTACGTTTGCCATCCGAGCTAGAGAAGATACACGATGTATTTCACGTTTCGATGCTCCGTAAGTACAAGTCAGACCCATCGCATGTTATGCCGGTAGAAGAGATCGAATTGAATCCGGATTTGACTTATGAGGAAGAACCAGTTGAGATCCTAGCTTCTGACAGTAAGGTGTTGCGGGGTAGATCGATTGAGTTAGTGAAAGTGCGGTGGCAACATCGAGGGGTGGACGAGGCCACTTGGGAGAGGAAGGAGGATATGGAAAGGCATTTTCCTTATCTCTTTCAGTCAGGTAATTTCGGGGACGAAATTCTTTAAGTGGGAGAGAGTTGTAACACCCGTGTTTTGGGGTTAGGAGTTAGACGCGTGAGTTGGTTCGAGTCGTTAAAATCAATTTTAATTAAATTGACCTTAGCCTTGATTTAATTGAGATTTAAAATAAAAGGGGTGGCAATTTTGTAAATAAGGGGAAAAGAGGAAGACCATCTTTTTGAATCAAAAAGGAACAAAAAAGGCTTCATCTTCCCCCTTTCCCCCAATCTCACGTGAAACTCAACCAAACCCCTCCCAAACCCCTAAAAACACTATTCCATTTGATTTCTTCATCAATTCAATGGCATTTTCAAAGGTAATTCCATTTCTCAACTCTCCTCATCATCCTCTTCATTTCCATAGTCTTAGATTTCAAAACTATCCATGTTTGCATTTTTCAAGTTTGATGAAAGTTTGGATTTTTAATGGGTTTTTCATTTGATTTTGATTTGTTGAGTTGGGTTTTGGTTTATCTCACCTAAATACACTTAATATCTTAAAATGGTTGGATTTGGGAGAAATCCCGAAGTGGGTCTTTGGGGCAATTTTTAAAGTGTCAAAAGTTGAGTTTTTTGTGTGTTTTAGTGTTGGGTTGAAGGGCTGATGGTATAGGGTTGTTAGGGAAGTGTTTTGGAAGCTTTTAGATGTCATTTGGGTGCTAGAAATCATAGTTTTCAGCTGGGTATTTGAGGAGCACGAAAATGGAAGTTTTGTGGATTGTTTGGGTTTGAATTTGTGAAGCTTTGACATGTGTTTGTGAGTTGGGTTTGTGACTGAGTATAGCATGGAATTTGGTGAGTAATACTTGTGTTTTGATTTGGTTAGAAGCTAGAGGAAACATCGGAGAAGCATCGGGATCGAATCCGGGAATTGAGGAGGCTTGACTTGCTTGCTTGGGTTGCTAAGGAAGGGTGGTGAGTAAAACTTTAAATTTGTTTTAAAGTTGGTTCAAGTGTGTGTGTGGTGGAAGTATTGGAATGAGTTTGGTAGACCATCCCAAGGTAGAAGTTAAATTGGTAGTTTGACTTCTTGTTTTGTTGATGAGCTTTGATTTTCCTATGCCTATCTTGATCTTGCAAAGTATGAATTGGCTTTGTATGTGTATACGTTGTTGTGTATGATGATGGTTGAATGATATGAATGATGGTTAATGTGATGTGGTTTAAAGAAATTAGCACTAGTTAACTTACCGGGTGTAAATGATCGATCATTAGGATTAGTGTGCACACGTTTGAGTCAAAACGCGCGTGGCCTTGATGGCGTTGAGTCATCAAGGAGGAGTACGGTGATGTAATATTCCACCGGAAATTTATTTATATATACGTGATGATGAGTGGAATCCCATCCGTAGGGCATGTGGTGATGAGTGGAATCCCGCCCAAGCAAGGTCCGGTGATGAGTGTAATCCCACCGAGGTAATGTTGTTGTTGAGAGTAAATCCGCACATCCGAGTAAACTAATAGTGGCCAATGCACTTGCTCTTATGATTATGATGTTGTGAAATATGATTTATGTTGTTGAGCTTAATATGATGTAAGATGCCATATTTGTGACTCTTGAAAAACTAGCTAGGTTGCCTTGATGTTGCCTATGTATGTTGTGTGATGTTAAGGATTGCATGCTTGAACCCTGCATTGTTGTTGTTTTTGGTTTTAGAGCATCCTCACTAAGCTTCTAGCTTACGCTCTCATTTTCAACAATGCAGATCATTAGCGTGGTGTTAGCAAGGAGCGAGGCGAATGAGGCTTTCCAAGTTGTAGTTGCTCAAGTATGACTTAGTAATTAATGTGGTAGTTTAGCAATGGGGCATTTATGTGTTTTGTATGAGCGTTGTATGACTCATAGACGTTGCCTTGTTCATGTTTTGCTTGGATTTGTAAACCTTGCTAAGCCTTGTTGAATGCTTGTTGGGGATACTATTCTTTGGATGTTTGTTTTGCTTTTGGTTGAACATGTAAACCTCTATGTGACAGCATGTGCCTTTGGCATCTAAGTTTATAAGTATGCCATGAGTGATCCTAGGAATGTTTGTCTCATCTCATGACTTGTGTTAAGTATGTATGTTTGTAATAGGGAGCATGCCTCTAGAGTGTAATTGTTTGTTAAGTATGCTTCTTGGAGTCGTTGAGGGCTGTTGGAATCATTTGGAGTTGCCTAAAACTGATTTTATAAAATTGCAGACAACAGGTGTTTCGAAACGGTTGAAGCTGTTTCGAAATGGGTTTGGTTCCAGCCCCCCCGTATCGAAACTCGTTTCGGTACGGTTTGGCTACTGTGAGCCCCTGTTTCGAAACAAGTATCGAAACACTTTGGCTACTGTCCATGCCTGTTTCGAAACAAGTTTCGAAACGCCAAGGCCAAATCGTGACCCTGTTCCGAAACGGGGTGGAGGCGTTTCGGTACGGGTGTCTTGCTTTTTACCTGGATCCCGTGTTTCGAAACGGGTAACACTTATTTCGAAACACAGGCCTGAAAATGGGTTTTTGGGCTTTCTAAAGGGTCCCAATGTTTATGGTTAGGCCCGGTTGCTGTAGGGCTTCTCGAGAGTTTTGTTTCCGCTGTAGTGATCACTTAAGGAACAATTATGCCTATAGTTAAGATGTAATTTAAATGAAAAAAAATTTAGGGTCGCTAACCGAGGGGGAACCTTCACGGATTTCGCTTCAGTTTTCTCCGTGTAGCCTACTCGGACCGGTCAGTCGGCTAGACCGGGGCGAGGGGGTTACAATACGATAGAGAAAGGCACAGCGAATGGACTTCAAAAAGGGACTCAATTGCACAATATACAAATTTAGGGACCACAATGTAATTTCTGCAAATTTGAAGGTCTTTATTGATTTTAAGGTTACCAATGTGAGCTTAGTCACGTTACATGCTTCTCTGCCAAATTTCATCTTAATTGGACATCTCAAGCTCAAGCAATTGCAATCTCAACATTTAGGACTAAAATATAAAACATGCAGACATCAGATCAATTCAAATTTGTGCCCAACGGTCACCTGTTTCGAAACACTTACCTGCCGTATTGAAACGCTAGAGCAAGACACTCTCCCGTTTCGAAACTTGTTCTGAAACACGGCACTCCAGTAGCCAAAACGTTCCGAAACAGCCTCCAATCGTTTCGAAACACGAAGGCCATTATAGGCCCCCGTTTCGAAACGCCAGTGGGTGTTTCGATACGGTTTGCCCAGAAACTGCAGCAATTGCTGGTTTTTCATGCATAAACTCATTCAAACACATCCCAAAGACTCTCCAACCATACCAACAAGTCAACAAACATATAAGGTACATATTTAGAACTCCTAAACACATTCATATCATCAAACATGAAATCTCACAAGTCTAGAGGCATGCTTCCTATTATCAAATCACAAGTAGGCAATCCAACCTCAAAACAAGTAATTAAGGCCATTTACAATTCAAACCAACCAAGGCAAACATGCCACAACCTTAGGGAGTTTAACACATCTCCCAAACATATCTTGGTTTCCCATTGCCAATTTATCAAAACTAATAGTGTATGAAAACTTCACCATACGTGAGCTTGGATTTCATTGGATGAACTTAGCTTCCTTGATGCCCGAAAACACCTCAATTATCTGCATTATTGGTAAAAGAGAGCGTAAGCACAAATGCTTAGTGAGGCATGCTCTAAAGAAAACCAACACAATAATGCACATTTAGAAAACACTTTCATCAAAGCTTTTAAACCACATGCTCATCTCTTTCTCATGCTTGGAAAACTTTCAAAGCAACACTCATTGAAACCACATGTACCTTCATTCTATCTCATGCGTTAAACCAATGCAAAACTCATGGCAAGGCCATTCACATGCTTGAATTGTCAAACATTTCTAAATAAATCTCATATGCATAACTCTTAGCATAAATCACTTCATCAAAGGTACATGTGTAACAAAAACCATTCCATCATTTATATTAGCATTTAACATCTCATTAATACTCGGATATGCGGACACATTTCTACACTAGACTCTTCCGGTGGAATCTCGCATCACCATACTCACTTGTCTAGCTATATGGCTTCCGGTGGAATCTCTTATCACCGTACTCACATGGCGGAATCTCTCATCGCCACAAAGCTTGGGTATTTCACCAAGTCCTACCTGATGGAATGCCCATCATCGGAATATCTCCCTTTGGTTTAACCAAAGAGCACGTACGAATTTTTAGTTTATAGTGCACTCTCATCCTATTGATCGATCAATTATATCCGGTAAGTTTCTCAACATCTATGCCAATATAATGTGTTAAAACATCATCACACCTACTGTTTTTCATGCAATAAAACTCAAAGGTTTTCTCACCACATTTCAAATCATAAATCATACTTTGCTTCAAACCAAAAGCTCAAATCTATTCAATGCAACATGCCATCTCATGACATCTCTACAAGCATAATCTCATGCTCTAAATCATGCATAAAACAGTAGGAATTTATCAATCTCAAACCATGAGCATGTAAAAGCATTATAGGGGCAAACACCACTTTAGAGAGACCAAAACAAACCATACTTACTTCAGGATTTAGGAAGGTGTTTCAAACCTCTCCTAAATCCCCAAACCTTGTATTTTTTTCCTCATGGACTTCTAAACCAATCGTACTCACCGATTTCGTTTCGCTTGCTTGCCGAAACGCCAATTAAGCTTCCGGATCAACTCCAAAAGTGTCCGAAGATGCCTCCCCTATTTTAGACACATAAAAAGCAGAGGATTAATGCATCATCATGCATTGAAATCTTCGACCAACACTCTTAAACTCGCTGCTCTATCCAAACACAATATTTCGGCTACCAAACACAACCGAAATCACCTCCAAACTCTTCCAAAACTTAACCCAGCCAAGATCCACCACTTCTAAACATCTCTAAACATCAATCAACATCAAAAACAGCCCTAAACTCGTCCTTATACCTCCAGCTATAACAGAACACCAAAAACACCCCAAAACCCACCATTTTCACAAGCAAAAACTTAGGAAAAACAACCTATTCGGGATTGGATTGATAAAACCTCATTTATAACATCATTTAACATCCAAAATACATTAGAAAACTATCTCAAAACAGAGCCCAATCAATTACAACGAAAATCTTCAAGATCTCTTCCAAAATCTTGAGTTTTAAGCCAAAATCTTGTTTCTAACATTAAAACCATTCATAAATCTTTAATAAAGGATTGACAACTTGGGAATTTCAGTAAAGAACTGAGTATTTAGAGGAGAAGAACAATCTTACCTCTAAAAGATGATTTCTCCTTGATTTGGGCAAATTTCCATGAAAATACAATGTAGAAATCAATGGATTTGTTGCAAGATTGATTAAAAATCAATGAGTGATGGAAATCTCATCAAATGAAGTGGAAATCAAAGTGAATTTTGCTGGAGAAATAGTGTTTGGTTGTTAGGATTTTGAGAGAAAAAGAATTGAGAGAAAATTTGAGAAAAGTAGTTATGAAAGTTAAAAGTAGTTTAACACCTTTCTTTTATTTAATTAAATCATTAATTAAATCACCCAAATTAAGGAAAAAATATGATGAAAACATTTTTGGTAAATTAGCTCCTTAAAGATTCAAAGTTTCAATCCTTTACAAAATAGTCACTACTAAACTTTGCAAAAATCGCAATTTGGTCACTACACCGAAATGTAGTATTTCCAAACCTTATTTTGAAAAATTGATTTCACCACTTTCTTACATATATTAAATGAGGATTTTTAGATATTTTTCTATATTTTTAAAGTATCCCGAACTAGGCTTTCCTAAAACTCCCTTTTATATTCGAACTGTTTCTCAGACCGGTCCGGTTCAGACCCTAAACTTCTAAGCCCAAAATTAGGGTGTTACAATGAAAGTGGCAACTGGATGACACGTCAGCAGATGATGTCATCATTTACAGAGGATGACGTCAGCAACAACATAATGGGAGGATGACGTCAGCAGCGGCGGTGATAGCTTATCAAGTCCTTTCTGATAGCTTATCATCAAGATTTAAATTTTAAACTTGGTATTTATCTTTTGTATTTATTTTGAATATTTTATCTTTTATCTCTTATCATTTAGGTTAATTTTAGGGTTTGGGGTGAACTTAAAATCATCTCTTGTTCTTAGTTTTTATTTGTTCTTAGGAAATTTTACTTTAATAAAGTTTTATTTTTCCATAGCCAAAGGCTAAAGCGATGACTCGATTCCAACGTGAGGAATGAAAAGTACTTAAATAACTTCAGGTTTTTTTCTCTCAGTTTTCTAAGCTTAATTTCAAAAATCAAAACGATTTCAAAACTAAAGATTGACTTTGGTCAAGATGTTATTTTGGTTAAATATGTGGGAGGAAGGACCAGCTATTGAAGCACATTCGACTTCTTGGAAACACACTTATAAATTGATTACTAAGCGAAAATTAAGATCGAAACCGTTGTTAATGAAACAACACAATCTGAGTCGGGTTTTTTCTAGAAATTAAAAACTGTTTATTTTTAACAGCGATAGCCGCGGTTAATCTAACCAGAAAACTGGAATCTAAAAATTGATTTTAGATTATCGGTTTACCGGAGAGAAAAAAACAAGTCTCAAGGTTTGATCCTTGTAGGCAAGTAACCGACGCGAATCCTGAAGTAAAAACCTTTTCCGATGATCTGAGGAAATTGAGTCAAAGCAAAAGCCCGAAGCTTGTCTTTATTATATTGAATTCACTTCTTTTTAATATTCTCTAAAATTTTTATTTTTACTTAAATTCTACAAATTACCCCATTTTCTACTTAAACATCATTCAACTCTCTTCTTGGCTCACCGATCAAGCGAACATAAATCAGGAAGTTTTCTGAGCCCCTGTGGGATCGAGCTTTACTTCTCTTTTACTGCGTATTATTTCCTTTATTTATTATCAGGGAAAAAGGAATTATTTTTGACGCGTAAACGACCCGTGTCAAATTTGATGAGTAGCTAGTTTGGTCAATATTCTCATGCTAATTATACTTAATTGGTTGCTTTGTGATGAAAAATTGTGGCTCATTACGTGATTTACTGTGCAGGACCTCGTTGCTGCGAAATATTACGAAAAAGGCCGAAATCTGTAATTTTTCTGAATTCATGGCCGGATTAGTGGGCATGAATTGGGGCATGAATGCACTGACTCGGCGACACGTCAGCGGATGACGTCAGCAGCACGGGAGGATGACGTCAGTAACAATGATGATCAGATGATGACGTGGCGGTAGAAGTGAAAGCTTATCAAGATATTCCGATAGCTTATCGAATTCGGGATGATAGCTTATCGACCAAGATTTAGGATTTATCTCTTTTATTTAATTTAAATATTTTTTAGGATTTATCTTTTGTAATTTGAATTTATTATCTTATCTCTTATCTCTTAGTATTTTTAGGGTTTTTGAGGACTATAAATACCCAATTGGGGTAAGCCTCAAAGCATCTCATCATTTGTTTTCACTTGTTTTTACTTGGGTTTTTATAAAATTTCTTTTCTTTTTCAGTTTTTATTTTCTTTACTTTATTCTCTTTTGAAAATGATGCTAAGCATGGTTAATTCAATAATCATGTAAAGCTAAATTTTCCATAGCCAAAGGCAGTAGCAATGACTCGGTTTCAACGTGAGGAATGAAAAGCGCTTAAACAACTTCGGGTTTTACTTGTCTCTATTTTCAAAAGCTAAACTTCAAACCAAAACGATTTTCGAAACAAAAGATTGACTTTATTCGAAATATGGTTTTCGGTTAATATGTGGGAGGAAGGATCGGCTATTGAAGCACATTTGACTTCCTGGGAACACACTTAGTAAATTGATTACTAAGGGAAAATTGAGATCGAAACCGTTATTATTGAAATAACACATCCGAGTCGGTTTTTATTGGGCTTAAAACGAACTTGGTCTGCAACATTGTTGTTGATTAAGATCAAGTTCGGATATCGATATCAAAGATAGAACTTGGGTATTCGGTATACAAAGTGAAGTCTCAAGGATTGAACCTTATGGACAAGTAACCGACGTAAATCCTAAAGTGAAAATCTTTTTCCAATGATCCAAAGAAATTGAGTCAAAGAGAAAGCCTAATGCTAGTTTTTAGATATTAAATTTATTTACAACTATTTCAACCACTATTTTATTTATTACCTTTCTTAAAATCAACCCCCCTTTTTCACTTTGATAATACTCAATTCACTTCTGCGCTTAGAGATCAAACGAATATAATCAGGAAGTTTCTTAGTCCCTATGGGATCGACCCTTACTTCTCTTTTACTACATTTAAATTAAATTCCTTTATTTATTTATTATTTGAGCAGAAGGAATTATTTTTGACGCGTAAACGACGCGTGTCAAATTGGCGCCGTTGCCGGGAACTTCTGCATAATTATTTATTAAAGTTTGTTTTGATCTATGACCAGGTCGTCAAGCTAAACGACGTTAAATAAAGCGCTTAATGGGAGGCAACCCGTTTATTTTCTTTTATTTTTAGTATATTTTTCTTTATTTTTCGATTGGATTAATTCCTTTCACATTATTTTATTTTATTTTCCTTAATTTTATTTGTTTTATTTGTTTTATTATTTTGTTTTTGATAATCCCTTGCTGATCGAGCTTTTGATTCAATATGTGCAGGAATATAAAACACGGTGGCAGAATCCATAGGACCATGGCTTATCATCTTATCCCGATTCTATAAATCATCATCCATTAACACTTTGTTTTTAAAAACCAAAACCCCCCTTTTCTATCATGCTAGGATTTAGTCTTTCACCCATTTTTTTTATAAAAAAATTGATTTATTTAAAATTCCCCTTTATCCCCTAGTCAAAAGTGATAACCCCTTCCCTTTTTAAAAATATTATGTGGACTCTACCCTTTTTTTTTAAATCAGATTCAATTTTCAATTTCCCATTAAAACCAATCACCTCCCCCTTACCTGCTGTTTTTATCACCAATCACATCCCTGTTGCGTGTAAAAGTGTCTATCGCAATGTAGTGCAAGTGTACACGACGCAAGTAGTAAAGTGATATTGAAGTATCGGATATCGTCTCCACGGGGACTGGGCTAATAGCTTCACCTTGGATTACTGCACGAGAGAGGAAAAGAATAGTTTAAATTGTTTGTCACGAAATAATAACGAGAACTTAAATAAAAGAGTAATGGAATCAAGATAGAGAGAATGGGCCGGTATTGAATTGCTCAGTAGTGTAGGTGTTGCAAAGTCTAGGAAACTCTGTTCTGTCGTCGTGCCTGCTGCGGCAGCACCTGTCGCGGCAGCGGTCTGTTGGTTATCGCGGCAGCGATTACTCAACTAAGTACTTCAAGCTTGGCAAGAATCCCTGCTGTGCCTTGGCCTATCCCTAGGTCCAAGTATGTCGATGAACACGTCTTTGATGATACCTCCCGGCGTGAATCGAAGGATGAACACCGAAGTTGTTGAATTCTTCCTTAGCCACTTAACCTCGTCCTATCCCTAGGTCCGAGATAGTTCAACTATAAACTAGAGAACCCGCACTTATTCCTTTCGTATACTTAACTCTCCCGATATTAAGTAAATAGATAACCTCACAAT
The DNA here is from genome assembly GCA_030270665.1 of Hibiscus trionum. Lineage (NCBI taxonomy): Eukaryota > Viridiplantae > Streptophyta > Magnoliopsida > Malvales > Malvaceae > Hibiscus > Hibiscus trionum. The sequence continues at coordinate 722,946 of BSYR01000021.1, read as the reverse complement.
GCTCTCCCGATGCTCTTGCAAGATGTTAATAACCAGAATAAGAGAACTTGAAGTTTATTTTATTGAACATAAATTTCCTAAAACAAAAGCAACCCTTGCAACTACTTTACAAATCAACCCGTGGCCCTAGGGGGAATTTAGAACATGTTGAGAAGGGGAAAACGGCTAGGGTTTTGGGAAGAAGGCTAGAGATAGGTGATGTCCTCTCCTAGGTCGAATTACATGCCTTTATATAGGTCTTGGGTTCAAGTTTTCTAATTTGGCAAGAATACAAGTTTAAATTAAAGTACAACTCTAATAAAGACTAAATCTTTAGAACAGCTGTCTTTAATTCGTCCTTCCTTCTTGCTTGAGATTTCTTCCTTGAACCTTGGGCTTGGCCTTCATTCTGATCTAGGGCTCGGAAAAATATAAGGGTATTCCACAACAGACGGGCTTAATTTTCTCTTTCTGTCGAGGCCCACTTTGCTTCTTCTCCTCAAAACTGCTGTCGTCCTTGGCTGTCACGGCGGCAACCATGGCAGCATCGTCCTCCTCGTCTGCATATCCAGTTCCAGCTCTACTGCATCCTGCCCAGCACCTGCTTCTCCATCTGCTTCAACAGCAACCTACAAAAATAACCAATTTCAGTAGAAACTGTGCCATTTAATATATTTGTGATGTGTAACTGTAAACTAACCTAAATGCAATGAATTATGCTTGAATGCAGCAGAAATATGGGCTAAATAGGGGGTAAATAATAGAACTTTTACACACTCAACACACCCCCAAACTCAAGTTTTTGCTTGCCCTCAAGCAATTCAGACCTAAAAGAAAAATAAATATTTTTGTTTTGGCTTAAACAGTGAACTTTCCCTTACCCTCCATTCGTTCTCTATTGATAGCAGCACCTTGTCGGATAATTTAGGATTCGCCCAGAATCTTGCTATAGTCCTCGTGCAGTGTGTGCATGCTTGTGAACAGTTATATGCCAAGACTCCCTTAGTTTCACTAGAATATTTCAGCTTCTAACTTGAATTTTTATGCCAAAGTTTATCCTTTTGAAAGTACTTCTTATGCTTCTTTTATTTTTCATTTCAAGCTTAAGTTTGACTAGAGCCGGTTTCGGGCACCTCTAGGTATTGAGTCTATTTTGCTAAACTTCTTTTCCTAGAGCCAGTATTAGGCACCTCTAGGGGCTATTCAAGTGCTAAGCTTCCTATTCTAGTTAACTAGTAGAGTTCTAGGCAGTATAAGAGTCACAATGGTGTTTAAGTTTCAGAACTATAGTAAGGCTCTAGACTGCTCCTAAAACTATCCTAAAGGCACTGCCACGACAGAGCTGTCACGACAGGTAAGTTCAGTTCAACAGACTTAAGCCAATTTTTTTAAGAGAAAAATAAATTAAGTAAAAGACACAAATTTTAAACTAAAACAAGACTCCATTAATGGAGGGTTGCCACCCCCAAACTCGAGGGTTGCATTGCCCTCAATGCAAATGACATGAAAAGAAAAATAAACAGTACATCACAAAATATAACATGGCAGACATCATATTAAGGTAAGAAACTCAAATTTTATGCGCTGTTGTCACTGCTGCTGGTGACTCGGATCTGTCGGCGGACAGTGGCCTTCTTAACTGGCTGGCGGATGGGGGAGGCAGATGTGTTCTTTGTTTTGGCCTCCCTCGGAGGTTGAATTCTGGTAGGGGAGATGTGAGGGGGTTTCTCCACTACCTGTACATCTGAGTTGCTGCTGCTGCTGCCCTTATCCATTTTGCTCTTATCTGCCACTGTCTTCTGCCGCTTGACCGGTGTGAACTCCTTGGATAGATTCCTCTTAATAGAGGGTTCATTGTCGCTTTCCTCCCAAATAGAAGAGGAAGAAAAACCGGCGATGAATGCGTCAAGTTCTTCCGAGGTCATTCGTCTCTTGGTTCCACAGGCAGAGGTATCAACTGCACGGTTGCTGCCGACAGCTGTCGTGGCAGGGGTTGGTGTGGATGCTGCAGATGGTGTCTTGGGTGTGGCAGCATGTGTAGGGGTATGGGCAGGGGTGGTAGCAGCAAAATAATGGGAAGGGAAGGTAGGAAATACAACATCAGGGAAATTTAAAGAAGTTTGGATGAATTGTATCGTAGCTGTGGTGAAATCCCTGATGAAGCACATAAGACCTAGCTGTCGTTCCTCCATCTTCTGTATGGCAGCAAGAATCTGGGAGGAGGTATCAGCTGGAGTTGCTGCTGTTGTGTAATGCCTGGCTTCTGTGGCAGTAGGTTCAGTGTCTGTCGGTTTTGTCGTCTCTGCTTTCGTGGCAGTGGGGTCGAAAGATGACAGCGGGGTGGCAGCATTCAATTCCATTAAGCTGAGTATGTTTTTGTCGGTCCATCCCTTCCCTTAGACTCTTAGATCGGTGGCAGCTTCAGGCACATTATGGCCGCGGCAAAGGGCTGTGATGAGGTAGGGGAGGTAGAGTGGTCATGTCGGCCGGTGTGCATACTCCAAAATGCTTTCCCGGATGAAGCTGCCCACATTAATAGGCCTCTCATGCAAAATGGAATGAATGAGAGCTAACCTGGGTTGATCGACAGTGGTATTGTGCGAGGTTGGCATGATTCACTTTTTGATGAAAGCGTTCCACAGTTTGGCCTCCGGCACGAGTTGAGTTCTCTTTACCGTCCTCGGGTTCTTAGGATTTGTGTTCCACTGAGTCCATTCATCCGTGAGCTCTGCCATGACAGCATCGTAGGCAGCAGGGTCTAAGCTGTTCAGAAATTGTTGGTGACCATCCTCGTTGCTGCCCACGTAAAATCCATAGATCGTGTTGATGTATTCTGGCTCAAAGGGCACCTCTCTCCCTCTCACGGTGACTGCTATTGCGGTTCTGCTGTTGATGGCAGCATAGAAATCGCAAACCAAAGAGACGTTCATCTCTTCTGGTTGTTCTGCAAAGATCTGCCATTGTAGGGCCCTGATTTTTCTAACAATGAACGGCTGCAGGCCCAAATTCCCCTCCTTGGAAGTGTAAATAAATCCATTTTCCTCCCACATGTCTCGTATCTAGAAAGATCATGGGGTGGATGCTGTCGGGGTGGAGCCTGAGGCAGCACTCCTGCGGGTGTTTCTGGAAGACATGGTTGCAAGGGTTGTAAGAAAAAAATGAAAGCAAATAAAATTTCTAGAGAAAGCAAGTAAGAAGAGTGGAAGTGAGTGAAAAATGAATAGTGAAACGGGGTTTATATAGAGAAGAGTTTGCTGCCCGTTGGAGCTGTAACGGCAGGCGCGAATAACAGGGACAGCTGTTACGCGGTTTCTAACGCGTCTGTCACGCGTTTCCGTATCTGCTGCGCGTCTGTTACGCGTTTGCGTGTGTGTCGCGACAGCATGTCGACAGCCTGTATTTTCCGCGTCTGTCGCGGCAGCTGTAACGACGGGCTCCAAAATTTGGGCTTTTTGGGCTGATGAAAGGATGTTGGGCTGAATTCACTTCTTCTTTTCTTCTTGTCTCCTTTATTTCCTAAAAAACAATAAAAACATTATTTCTTAAAAATAAAATAAATCTAATTTCCTAATATATAATTAATAGATAATAAAAATAATAAAATTTAGGTTAAATTAGGGATGCCAGGTGGGGCATCTCCTAAAGTAACTACTTCCTGCATTCTTGGGGCTTCAGTCCCCTGATAATGCTTCAATCGCTGTCCATTGACTTTGAATTGGTGCCCGTATTTTAGAGATCTGATCGTGATGGCACCATGGGGAAAAACCTGTACCACTTGGAATGGGCCAGACCATCTAGATTTCAGCTTCCCTGGGAAGAGCTTCAACCTAGAGTTAAAAAGCAACAGAAGTTGCCCTGGGCAGAACTGTCGTGGCAGCAACTTTTTGTCATGCCACTTCTTGGTTTTGTCTTTGTAGATTCTTGCGTTGTAATAGGCCATTGTCCGAATTTCTTCAATTTCGTTAAGATCAAATAGCCTTTTCTGCCCTGCCTTTTCCAAGTCCATATTAACTGCCTTGATTGCCCAGTATGCTCTGTGCTCTATCTCGACAGGTAAATGACACATTTTCCCGTAAATCAGCCGATAAGGAGACATTCCCAATGGAGTTTTGAATGATGTCCTGTAAGCCCATAACGCATCATTGAGGTGTAGAGACCAGTCTTTCCGAGTTGGTTTAACCATCTTTTCGAGAATGTTCTTGACCTCTCTGTTGGATATTTCAGCCTGTCCATTGGTCTGAGGGTGGTATGTTGTTGCAATCCGATGCTTGACACCATACTTTTTCAAGGCAGCAGCTATAACCATATTGTCAAAATGCCTCCCTTCATCACTGATAATCGCCTTAGGGATGCCGAATCTGGAAAAAAATGTTTTTATGTAAAAACCTTTGAACTGTCTTGGCATCATTCTTTTGAGTGGCGATAGCTTCAACCCACTTGGACACATAATCTACTGCCAGGAGGATGTATAAATTTCCACATGAAGATGGGAATGGTCCCATAAAATCGATCCCCCATACGTCGAAGATCTCGACTTCAAGAATGTTCTACAGCGGCATCTCGTGCCTTCTTGAGATGTTTCCCGTCCGTTGACACTTGTCACAATTCTTGTAGAAGATTTGAGCATCTTTATACATTGACGGCCAATAGAATCCTGACTGCAGAACCTTGGCAGCAGTTTTGTTGCCTCCTAAGTGTCCTCCATATTGTGAAGCATGACAGTGATGAAGTATATCTTCTTGTTCATCCTATGGTACACATCTCCTTATAACCTGATCTGCACAGATTTTGAAAAGAAGAGGTTCGTCCCAATAATAATGTTTAACATTATTTTGGAACCTCTTCCTAGCTTGATAATTAAGGTCAGGAGGAGTTATTCCGCTAACTAAGAAATTAACGAAATCTGCATACCAAGGGAGTTCAGAATACTTACCTGCCACCATTGTTGTCGCGACAGTGATTGTGGCAGCAAACAGCTGCTCATCAGGGAAGGTCTCCAATATGTTTGTCTCATCTACCGGTAGACTATTTCCCTTCTCCAATCTTGACAAGTGATCTGCCACTTGATTCTCTGTCCCCTTTTTGTCCTTGATTTCAAGGTCGAATTCTTGCAGTAGTAGAATCCAACGTATCAGTCGAGGCTTTGCATCCTTCTTTGTGAACAGATACTTCAATGCAGAGTGGTCTGTATGGACTATGACCTTCGTTCCAAGTAAATAAGAACGAAACTTGTCAATGGAGAATACCACAGCTAATAGTTCCTTCTCTGTGGTGGTGTAATTCACTTGGGCATCGTTCAGTGTTTTGCTGGCATAATATATAACATGAAAAAGTTTGTCTCTTCGATGCCCAAGTGCTGCCCCGATAGCATAGTCACTAGCATCACACATGATCTCAAACGGCAGTGTCCAATCTGGTGGTTGTACTATTGGGGCTGTTACCAGCTTTTCTTTCAGAACCTTGAATGCCTCAGTACATTCAGTGTTAAAGTTGAAGGGTCGGTTATGCTCCAGAAGATGGCATAGGGGCTTGGTGATCTTTGAAAAGTTCGCAATGAACCTTCGATAAAAACCAGCATGTCCTAAGAAACTTCTGATTCCCTTGACTGTGGTGGGCGGCGGCAGCTTTTCGATCACTTCGATCTTAGCTCTGTCGACTTCTATGCCACGGCAGCTAATCTTATGGCCAAGGACAATCCCTTCATCTACCATGAAGTGACACTTTTCCCAGTTCAAAACCAAGTTTGCTTTTTCACATCTCTCGAGCACCTTCTGTAGGTTGCCTAGGCAGCTTTCAAAGTTGTCTCCAAAGACTGAAAAATCATCCATAAAGATTTCTAGGAAATCCTCCACCATATCGGAGAATATTGCCATCATGCACCTTTAGAAGGTGGCTGGTGCATTACAGAGTCCAAAAGGCATTCTCCTAAAAGCATATGTTCCGTACGGGCATGTGATCATCCTCTAGGAGGATTTTATGCATGCATAGTGCCAGACTGATGCCTTGGATATCAGCTATCGTCCATCCAATCGCCTTTTCGTGCTGCTGCAGCATCCCTATTAGCTGTTGTTCCTGTTCCTGCATCAACTTGGAAGAGATGATTACGGGCAACGTATCATTTAAACCAAGGAAAGCATATTTTAACTGCCCTGGCAGGGGCTTAAGATCTAGAACATGGGGCTCAACAGTTGATGGCTTTTGAATTATATGGTTATCCGAGGTATAATTTAAAGGCTCCAATAACTTACCTGGACGATTGCCTATCCAGTTTACCTCCTCCTGATCTTCAGTATCAGATGTATCGGATTCGGAGGAGCTGCTGTCGTCGGTGCTGTCGTGACAGTCTTCTAAGTGGCTGCCGAGGCAGTGACCGATTTTGAAGTCGTGGCAGCCCGACCTGATGCAGGGTTGGTCAAAGGTAATTGCTGTGATGGCATTGCACTGTTCTTCTACATCAGCATGTTTCATTGCTTGGAGAACGTTCAGCTTGATCTCTTGATCGCTCACTCTCATAGTGAGTTCTCCTTTTTCCACATCAATTAGTGATCTTCCTGTGGCTAAGAAGGGTCGCCCCAGGATGATTGGTGCGTTCTCATCTACTTCACAATCTAAGACAAGAAAGTCAGCAGGAAAAATAAACTTATCCACTCTTACCAGAATATCTTCAATTTTTCCTTCTAGGTGAACGTAAGAGCGGTCTGCCAGCTGCAGTACTACTGTTGTGGGCCAAGCTTTTCCAATACCTAATTTCTGGAAAAACAGATTTGGGCATTAAATTTATACTAGCACCAAGATCACAAAGTGCCTTACCCACAAATTTGTCTCCGATTACGCACGGTATGATGAAACTCCCAGGATCCTTCTTCTTCTGAGATGGATACTTGTGCAGAATACTCATGCATCCACGTGTCATGTTAACCGTTTCAAATTCCCCAAGTCTGGACTTCTTCGACATGGCATCCTTGAGAAATTTGGCATAACCCGGTATTTCCCTCACAGCATCTAACAACGGAATGTTGATATGAACCTGCTTAAAAATATCATAAATCTTTTTAAGCTGTGATTCCTGTTTCAATTTCTGTAGTCGCTGAGGAAAAGGAGGTGGGGGACGATAATCAGCAATACGTCCTTCCCACTGCATACGGATCTGAGGAGGTTTAGGTTCATCATCTTTCTCCTCTGTCCCTTCTGCTGTCGTGACAGGTTCATCGGCAGCAGGCTGTTCATTACCTGTCGGGGCAGCTTCTTGGACAGGAGATTCCAAGGCTAGTTTCTTAACTGTTTCAGCTTCCTTCTCTGGCCCTGGTAATTTCTTCTCACTCCTAGTAGTGATGGCTTTACACTGCTCATGTGTGGGATGTCTAGCATTTTCAGTATTGCTAGGAAATCCGCCATTCTGCCTTGGTTTAACATGCGGGGAAATCTGACCCATCTGTGTCTCCAATGATTTCAGAGTAGCTTCATTATTGGTCATCCGCATCTCTGTTTTATCCATGAATGTTTCCGTCTTCTTGACAAAGTGGTTCATGTTCTCAATGTAGGTACCTGTTTGAGACATAAATGTAGCCAAAGTCTGTTCCAGTATACTATTTGAGGCAGCTGGTGGCTGTTGTTGCTACTGCTGCGGTTGCTGCCGAGTCAGCAATCTAGGTCCTCCATGGTTCTGATTATTCTGTGCTTGAGGATTCAGAGCATTATTAGGATTGCTCCAAGAGAACTTGGGATCCTTTCTCCAGTTGGGATTATAGTTGTTGGAATTATAATTCTGCTTAGTGTAGTTTCCAACATACTTTCCCTCTTCTAACTGTATTGGACATTCCTCCGAACTGTGATTTCCTTCACAAATTTCGCATACCTCTTCAGCAGCGTATACAGGCTGTGAATCTTCGTTCAAGAGCTTTTTCATTGCCTTAGTGAGATATGCCACCTGTGATTTCATTGTGCTGTCGACCTCATAATCCTTTACAGCTAGAACCCGTTTACCCCCTCTTCTTGCTGTCGAAAACTGCTCCTCATTCTTCGCCAGATTTTTCAATACTGCCATTGCCTCATCTGGGTCTTTGTCCAACAGTAATCCGTTTGCTGCCGAATCAATTCTGATACAAGTTTGTAAGTTAGCAGCATTATAAAATTTTGTTACCTGGTTCCAAACGGGGAATCCATGTATTGGGCAGTTCCGTAGAAGAGTGGTAAATCTGTCCCAGGACTCGTGCATTGGTTCGTCTTCTTCATGTTGAAAAGTAGCAATTTCGTTACGTAATCGCTCAGATAAGTGTGAAGGATTAAAACGAGATAAGAATTCACGAGTTAAATCTGCCTAAGTTCTAATTGAACCCGACGTAAGTTTATTCCACCAAGTCTTTGTCCTGACCCTCAATGAATGAGGAAATAACCGAAGCCTCAGTATCTCCGGATTAACTCCTAGTAGTCTAAACGAACCACAGATTTCCTGGAACGTTTTCAGATGCTCCCTAGCATCCTCAGTAGTAGCACCACTAAATTGGCCAGTATTGTTGATCATGCTGAACATAACATGTTTCAGCTCAAAGTGGTCAACGTCTACATCTGGCAGGGTGGTTTCTAGTTCTACATGATCATTGAGCATGTAGTCTCGGCATGACCGGCGTGCGGCAGCGACAGGAGGATCGGCGACAGGTGGATCGATCCCTCCATCTCCGACAGGATTGTTATTATCCTGGAGATTCCCTTGGTTGTCCCTTCTTTCTTCATGTCTTTCGTTCACCATTGCTTCGAGTTGTTCCTCTAGATATTCGTTCCTTTCAACGAGGTAACAGACTCTTTTCTTGAGATTGAATGTTCGTTCGAGTTCAGGATCTAACTGGTACTCCGGTTCCTTCCCCCGTTGAGATCTGCGTATATGAAAACAAAAAGACCTTGTGAAAGGTATAGGTTGAACAATCCAAGTAAAATAGAAAAATGAAACAAATGCAGTAAAAGGTAGGGTAAAGTTATGTTGCTAGTCCCCGGCAACGGCGCTAAAAACTAGTTGCGTGTAAAAGTGTCTATCGCAATGTAGTGCAAGTGTACACGACGCAAGTAGTAAAGTGATACTGAAGTATCGGATATCGTCTCCACAGGGACTGGGCTAATAGCTTCACCTTGGATTACTGCACGAGAGAGGAAAAGAATAGTTTAAATTGTTTGTCACGAAATAATAAAGAGAACTTAAATAAAAGAGTAATGGAATCAAGATAGAGAGAATGGGCCGGTATTGAATTGCTCAGTAGTGTAGGTGTTGCAAAGTCTAGGAAACTCTGTTCTGTCGTCGTGCCTGCTGCGCCAGCACCTGTCGCGGCAGCGGTCTGTTGGTTATCGCGGCAGCGATTACTCAACTCAGTACTTCAAGCTTGGCAAGAATCCCTGTTGTGCCTTGGCATATCCCTAGGTCCAAGTATGTCGATGAACACGTCTTTGATGATACCTCCCGGCGTGAATCGAAGGATGAACACCGAAGTTGTTGAATTCTTCCTTAGTCACTTAACCTCGTCCTATCCCTAGGTCCGAGATAGTTCAACTATAAACTAGAGCACCCGCACTTATTCCTTTCGTATACTTAACTCTCCCGATATTAAGTAAATAGATAACCTCACAATGCTCTCCTGATGCTCTTGCAAGATGTTAATAACCAGAATAAGAGAACTTGAAGTTTATTTTATTGAACATAAATTTCCTAAAACAAAAGCAACCCTTGCAACTACTTTACAAATCAACCCGTGGCCCTAGGGGGAATTTAGAACATGTTGAGAAGGGGAAAACGGCTAGGGTTTTGGGAAGAAGGCTAGAGATAGGTGATGTCCTCTCCTAGGTCGAATTACATGCCTTTATATAGGCCTTGGGTTCAAGTTTTCTAATTTGGCAAGAATACAAGTTTAAATTAAAGTACAACTCTAATAAAGACTAAATCTTCAGAACAGCTGTCTTTAATTCGTCCTTCCTTCTTGCTTGAGATTTCTTCCTTGAACCTTGGGCTTGGCCTTCATTCTGATCTAGGGCTCGGAAAAATATAAGGGTATTCCACGACAGATGGGCTTAATTTTCTCTTTCTGTCGAGGCCCACTTTGCTTCTTCTCCTAAAAACTGTTGTCGTCCTTGGCTGTCACGGCGGCAACCATGGTAGCATCGTCCTCCTCGTCTGCATATCCAGTTCCAGCTCTGCTGCATCCTGCCCAGCGCCTGCTTCTCCATCTGCTACAACAACAACCTGCAAAAATAACCAATTTCAGTAGAAACTGTGCCATTTAATATATTTGTGATGTGTAACTGTAAACTAACCTAAATGCAATGAATTATGCTTGAATGCAGCAAAAATATGGGCTAAATAGGGGGTAAATAAAAGAACTTTTACACACTCAACAATCCCTTCTCTTCTTCTTTTTTTTATTTTCATTAAAATATAACCCCCACACATATTCCAGTCGCATCTCTAGTCATCTTCAACCTAGCCTTCACCTTCACAACTTACTCCACCATCGACCAACTTTCGTCAACCTTCAAACCGCCGCCATGGTCCGAACTCGGGAGCAAGCTCACCGCCGCCCCAACCAGCCGGAACCGCTTGTCCTAGGAGGCCATCGCCGCATGCAGCCGCTGGAGTTTGTGGCTTTCCCAAGCGATTCGAAGTCCTTCCAAGCAGCACCACTGTCACCGCCAATCTCTCTTTTTGCACCGCGGCCGACATTAATCGGGGAGTATTTTCACCCTCTCTCTTTTGCATTTTATTTTATGTTCATTTTGGGGCAAAATGACTTAAGTGAGGGGGAGTAAGAATTTGGGTCAAATTCTTTTTCTTGCTTATCCGTTTGGTTATTCTCTTGATTTTATTTAATTTAAGTTACTTGTTTAAATCCTTAGTTTGGCCTTGTCTCATTGTTTCCGTATGATTTTGTATCTCTCTTGTTAGAAATTTTAGGTTGCATGGTAGATTTTGGCATGATTAGTTTTTCCATAAAATCCTTTTTATGACATTCCTTACTTTATTAATTGACATGATGCTTACCTAAGTACACAAGACAATTTTTGTGAGTTTTTTTACCCTAATGAGCATGCATTATTTTTTTCTCTTTGTTTCTTTGAGTGTGCCTAGCTAATTAGTTGCATTCTAGAACTTGTGGTTTAAATTCTTTTTGAGATTACATTATTTGAGTATGATGCTTAAATGTGATTGAGGCACTAGGTCTTAACCCTTTCTCTTCCCAAATTTTTTTTGCCTACCCTTTGATTATTTTCCCTTAGATTGCCAATTTTGAGCATTGGCCTTTTTCTTGAGATTCACCAAATTTTAGTCTAATCCGTTTTTTTATTTCCATTATTTTTGTCCCTTTTTCAAGACAAAATTGTCTTAAAAAAACAGATTCGGATCATGCAGTCCAGCAGAGCAGAAAATATGCAGTGCAGAAAAGAAAAGAAAAACTATGCAGAAAATTATTCGAATCTGCAGTAAAAAAGAGCAGAAAAAATAGCAGTGCAGTTCAAAAAAATACTGCAGAACAGTTTTGATTCGAATGGAAAAAAGTGAAAAAAAGAAGAAAAAAATAGTTTCGAATAAAATTTTTTGGGATGATTTTTGTCTTGAATTTTAACCCCTATTTTTCGGCCTTTATCCTACCCGAACCTTAGCCCTGTTACAACCCTTTTAAGACCTCTTGATTTTTGCATCATATTCATACTTAGTAGTGGAGATTAGATTTAACCACAAGCTCATGATAATGCTCTAATTAGTTTTGGCTCGAGTGATTTTCTCTACCCTTAAACACTTTAAGTGACATGAGCGATTCCTTGTGAGGGTACTTGGTTTGCATCATTGTTGTTAACAGGGTATTGGAATGTCGTTTTTGCTTAAATTATTTCTAAGTCTTGTCATTTCTCTATTGCTCCTTATTTTCTTTCATGTTTAGATACTTAGTCATACCGGAAACTTTGATACTTCGTGAAATTAAGGATGACAACTTGAACTTAGATTTGTTTAATTTTGAGATACTTGAGGACAAGCATCGGATAAGTGAGGGGGAATTTGATGAGTAGCTAGTTTGGTCAATATTCTCATGCTAATTATGCTTAATTGGTTGCTTTGTGATGAAGAATTGTGGCTCATTACGTGATTTACTGTGCAGGACCTCGCTGCTGCGAAATATTACAAAAAAGGCTGAAATCTGTAATTTTTCTAGATTCATGGCCGGATTAGTGGGCATGAATTGGGGTATGAATGCACTGACTCGGCGACACGTCAGTGGATGACGTCATCAGCACGAGAGGATTACGTCAACAACAGTGATGATCGGATGATGACGTGGTGGCAGAAGTGAAAGCTTATCAGGATATTCCGATAGCTTATCGAATTCGGGATGATAGCTTATCGACTAGGATTTGGGATTTATCTCTTTTATTTAATTTAAATATTTTTGAGGAATTATCTCTTAGGATTTATCTTTTGTAATTTGAATTTATTATCCTATCTCTTATCTCTTAGTATTTTTAGGGGTTTTGAGGACTATAAATACCCCATTGGGGTAAGCCTCAAAGCATCTCATCATTTGTTCTTCACTTATTTTTACTTGGGTTTTTATAAAATTTCTTTTCTCTTTCAGTTTTTATTTTCTTTACTTTATTCTCTTTTGAAAATGATGCTAAGCATGGTTAATTCAATAATCATGCAAAGCTAAATTTTCCATAGCCAAAGGCAGTAGCAATGACTCGGTTTCAACGTGAGGAATGAAAAGCGCTTAAACAACTTCGGGTTTTACTTGTCTCTATTTTCAAAAGCTAAACTTCAAACCAAAACGATTTTCGAAACAAAAGATTGACTTTATTCGAAATATGGTTTTCGGTTAATATGTGGGAGGAAGGATCGGCTATTGAAGCACATTCGACTTCCTGGGAACACACTTAGTAAATTGATTACTAAGGGAAAATTGAGATCGAAACCGTTATTATTGAAATAACACATTCGAGTCGGTTTTTATTGGGCTTAAAACGAACTTGGTCTACGACATTGTTGTTGATTAAGATCAATTTCGGATATCGATATCAAGGATTGATTAAGATAGAACTTGGGTATTCGGTATACAAAGTGAAGTCTCAAGGATTGAACCTTGTGGACAAGTAACCGACGTAAATCCTAAAGTGAAAATCTTTTTCCAATGATCCAAAGAAATTGAGTCAAAGCGAAAGCCTAAGGCTAGTTTTTAGATATTAAATTTATTTACAACTATTTCAACCACTATTTTATTTATTACCTTTCTTAAAATCAACCCCCCTTTTCACTTTGATAATAATCAATTCACTTCTGCGCTTAGAGATCAAACGAATATAATCAGAAAGTTTATTAGTCCCTGTGGGATCGACCCTTACTTCTCTTTTACTACATTTAAATTAAAATCCTTTATTAATTTATTATTTGAGAAGAAAGAATTATTTTTTACGCGTAAAGGACGCGTGTCACTGTTGTTGTTTCTGCTTTCAGGTCATCACCCTCTTCCAACAAAGAACCACTCTCCCAAGTCGAGAAAAACTCAATTTCCATTTTCATCTTTAGATTTCTGTTTTATTGAATTCTCTGTTGGTTTGAAATTAACCAAACGAGAAAATTTTCTAGGGTTTGGGAAGGTGAAAAGGGAGGATTTTGGGTTTTGGGGTGAAGATGTAGAATTTGGATTTTTTTCTTCTAAAATGGATGAAAAAATAAAATTTTAAAAGTTCATGGGTTAAAATTAAAATTATTATTTTTATTAACGTTCCACATCATCAAAATAACTGGGTTAACGGCCCAGTGACCAAAATAGAACGAATCAATAACGTAAGTGACCAAAACAATCTTTTTTCATAATCGATGATCAAAACAGAATAATGTGAAAACAAAAGGGACTATCAGTATAGATTACCCTTTATTCTAAATGAACTTTCATGGTTTGAAGGCCGAAAATGCCACCACAGAGTTGTGTCCACCAGATCCGAAAGAATTCGAAATGGCTGAGAATCATAAAGAACTTGGTTAGTACTATGGGGTTCTGGTCCAAATCAACTGAAGTTAAAGTAAAGATTATAAAGGCTTGAAGAAACTTAAACAGGAATTTGCTACTTCTCATGTAGTTTTGAAAGGATCAGGAGTTCGGGGGCTTACCAACATTAACCTCGTGCTGCTGCTTTTCGTTGGCAACGGTGTCAAACTCAACTGAGGACTCTGGATTCTGCGAACGAAATTTCAGCACCACAATCATTAACAAAATACATACAATAGATCACCAAAAAATCATGGCTGGGATTAGGAGGCTTTTAAAGATGGAGAGGAAACAAAAGTAAAATTATAAACAAGCAACGAGCACGTACAAATTGATTGATCGTGGGATGCAGCCATCCTGTTGTGATGGCCTTCACAGTGGCAATGGCTTCTAAACCACCTGCTGCACCCATGCAATGCCCTATCATAGACTGAAACAAGAAGCAAAGCAATTAGCCTATTGCAAGAGGGCAACATTAGAGTATGGTCATCTCAATTTTTGCAAAACTAGGGAGAGAAAGAGAAGTTACCTTTGTTGCATTGATTTTGATGTCGGATGTATTCTTGAATACCATTTTAATAGCATTTATCTCGGCTAGGTCACCAGCAAGAGTAGATGTCGCGTGTGCATTGATGTAGTTAACCTGCAAAGGAGGACTTGCTTAGTTTAAATATGTTTCACCTTTGAATCTATGTATAAATTTTAGAAAATAATTACAACCTGAACCCCTATTATTTGCAATTTTACATCTGCAGTAGACAACAACAGCACTAACCAGTCATTACATTGACTTAGTATATTAACAGGTGATGTAAACATCTAGAAACTAGACCAAACTTGATTAAACCAATATATAAAAGAGAATTGGATGAAAAATCCAAAAGAATTACCTCCTCAGGGGACACACCAGCATCTTCAAGACTTTTCTGAATGCATAAAGACACCCCAAAACCATCAGCTCTTGGATCAGTTATATGATGAGCATCACAATTAACTGCTCCACCTAAGTACTCCGCAATAATCGGTGCACCTCTTTTTGTCGCATGTTCCAAGCTTTCCATTACCTTGAAAGAAAAAGAAACATTTTTTTGGCCAACATAAAGAAAAAAGAGAACAGAGCAACCAACAAGAAAACTAAAATCATGCACATAGAGGATTAGCAGTTTAACATGTTATGTTAATAAATGCAAGCTTACCAATACACCAGCACCTTCACCCAATACAAAGCCATCTCTATTTTTATCCCATGGCCTTGATGCAGTTCGAGGATCATCATTTCTTTGAGATAATGCCCTACTGGCAACGAAACCTCCCAGACCAATAGGAATTATTGCAGCCTCAGTTCCACCAGCAATCATCAATTCAGCCTCACCTCGACGGATGTGGTTGGCAGCAGCATAAAAACAATAATTGGAGGTAGCACAAGCACTTGAAATCGAATAATTCGGACCCATGAAACCAAGATCAATTGCAAGCAAGGCAGATGACATGTTTGTTATAGCATAAGGGATTAAGAATGGTGTTAGTTTTCTATAACCTCTCTCTATCAGATTTTGAATGCCATCAGAGAACAATGTAATCACACCCATACCACTTCCAACAAGCACTCCAGTTCGCTCCTTATTAATCTGCAACAAGCCAACAAGTACAAATTTAACAAGTTCTTGAGCACCACAGGAGAATATATAGCAAATATATAAGCTTAAAACACACCATTCGACTCAGGACTAATGGTGTAATTTTCCCATTATTCTTTTAGGGATATTTACAATAATACTTATCTTTATATTTTTTTGCAATTAGGTCCTTACAATTGATTTTTACAATTGAATGCTTAAAATTATTTTTTTATAGATCGAGTTAGGTTAGGTTAAGGTATATAACTTTTCGGGTTAGGTCGGGTTTACGGTAATTATTTTCGAGCCATGCTCGGATCAACCAAAAACCCGATTCGTTCTCACTTCTGGGGCGCTCAGCGTGAAATCAAGAATTCAAAGAGTTGCTTCGGTACTATTTCTTAGGGGCCCATTACCCTCCTCACAAGAGACATGTCTGAGAGGATGTACAACGCCATCGCTTATATATCTCAAGACCTCCTTTTTTTCCTTTTCGATGTGAGATTAACATGTCCGCCAAGCGTGACAATATTGTTTGTGACTCGTCATGTCTAATTCATAACGTGATTTAAGTAAGGCTTAACAGTCAAATAAGTGCCCAAACTATACATTTTTTTAGTTAGGAGCCTAAACTTTGTTTTAGGCCAAATGTGCCTAATGTTTTCAACGCTACTCAAATAGTGCTCTGCCGTTACTGTCCGTCAATTTTTACTGTTAAATTTTTTTATTTGACACGTGTCATCTTCTTAAATTTTCGAAATTATATTTAATAAAAATTAATAAAACAAAAAAAACTCCTTAAATTTTACAAAATACCCCCAAATTTTGAAATCCACAACACTTCAAAATCTAAATCCTGATTTGACCTGATTTCACTGTCGATTGCCACGCCACTATCCATCACATTCCTCGCCGGACTATCACGACCATTTACTCACCACCTCATCGCCAAAAATTGACCAACGCCATGCGAAACGCCGAATGGTTCATTCAAATGATTCGTGACAAACGGCGGCATAACGGACGATAAACAGTGCGTGGGTCGTTCGACGAGGGGAGTGTGCTTCATCCTGTCGATGGAAATGCGACCAACGCCGGTGGGAGTGGCCAAAATTGGGGGTTTTGAGGACTATTTTGGGATTGTTTGAAAATTTTAAAATATTTTAAAAATTCTAATTTATTTTTTAAAAACAAAAAAAATTAGAAAATGTTTAATACTGTCACATGTACGATTTTCATTGGATAACGTCAAAAAATTAACGTCCGTTACAGTGAGACACATATTTGAATCACGGAAGAAAACGTTAGGCACCTAATCGGCCCAAAACAAAGTTTTGGCACCTATTTGAAAAAATTGTATAATTTAGGCACTTATTTTAGGGTTAAGCCTTAAGTAAAGAGTTCATAAGAATTGACGGTAGTCCATCACGTGGTTAGATGACTAAAAGAGATGTCCTGAGACATAAAACACGACGACATTGTACATTTTATTAGAAATATCTTTTGGGAAGAATGTAATAACCCGTGACAATATAATACAACAAATCATAAAAATCATCTGCCTTTTTCGGTGTCTCTATGCCCAACAATAAAAAACACTACAAAATTAAATTTCGAGCCCTAATCCTAAATTTTAAATCCTAAACCCTACACCTTATACCCTAAAAATACACCATATTTTAAATTCCCTAATCTATAACCATAAACTCTAAACCTAATTTTGAGCGTGAGGGCATAATTAGGAGCACCAAAAAGGGGCAGAGGATTTTCATCCTACAACAAAGATTACTAAGGAAAAGGCAAGAAACGACCAAAATACGGATAAAAATCATTTGCCCCTTTTCGGTGCCCTCTATGCCTCAACACTAAAAAACACTAAAAAAATTTCAAGCCATAACCCGAAATTCTAAACCCTACACCCTATACTCTAAAAAATACACTTTATCTTAATTTTCCTAAACCCTAACCTTAAACATTAGACTTTAAACCCTAAACCTAATTTTTAGTATAGAGGCATAAATAGGGGCACCAAAAAAGGGCAAACGATTTTTATTCCCGGAATACACATACAATGATGGATGGAAATCGTCTACCCCTAACTATGCCCCATATTGGTGCCTCCACTTTAAAATAGCAGATTTAGGGTTTAAGGTTTGGACTTAGAGTTAGTGTAAGGAATTAAGTGTAGGCTGTATTTTTTAGGGTTTAGAGTTTAAGATATAAAAATTTAAAGTTATGGCTTAGAATTTAATTTTTATGTGTTTTTTGGTACGGGGCATATAAGGAAACAACGGTTGGGGGCCAAAAATTTTACTCTACATTGATCCCGTTGCTTAACAAAATAATGACAAAATTTCAACCAAAAAAACAAAATAATGACAAAAGTTGCACAAAGAAACACATATCGACTCAAATAACACAATAATGTAAAATTTTGCAGCAAGCAAACATGCAGCAACAGGCAGAGAAAAACATCAGGATTTGTAGGATTAAACAATAAAACACGCAAATCACCATGAAAACAAGAACTACCCATTTCTTAGTAACCAAAAACCATTGAAGAAAGAAAAAACGAACTAACTTTAGATAACTTATCGCCGCCGAGATCAGCATCTTCAACAGCCTTCTTGCCAGCAACAATGCAGTACCTCAAGCAATCGTCGAGCCTCCGATCGTTCTTTCCATCAATGTAACCTTCAGAACTGAAGCCCCGGATCTGACCGGCGAACCGAGTAGGAAACTTTGAAGCATCGAAACGATCGATGAGTCCGATCCCGCTCTCTCCAGCCAGCAGCTTATCATAGTAAGCATCCACTTCGTTTCCGAAAACGGAAACCAGCCCCATGCCCGTAATAACGACCCGTTTCTTGGGGTCCTTCTGGCGCTTGGGGGCAGAAACGGTGGGGGATGAAGCGGTAATGGAAGAGAATGTCTTGGTAGGCATGGGAACAAGTCTTGATACATTGGGTTTGGGGTTTTTGAGAGGGTTTAGAGGGAAAGCTCGGAGAGGTGAAGGTTGAAGAGCTTGCATGATTGATGGGGGAAGCTGAAGCCGATAATACCAAAGTGAAGAGACCAACACGATACGGTCTAAGACAATGAAAGTAAAAGAAATGCCGTAGCCACTGCCGCCGCCCTAGTCACCCCCTCCCCCCACTCTATGCCTTGACCTTTACGGTGCCATCTGGATGCAAGCTTTGGTTGGATTTTGCAGGTCTAGGTAACCTGTCAATCCATTTTTCCTTAATTTACAGAAAATGTTTAGCTTTTTTCTTTCCTTCTCATGCAGAGGAAGTAAGAGGACTGGTATTTAGACCATACTTTTTTCACAGCTCAAGTCTCGTTCGTCGCTTTCTTTTACTTCTTACAAGACAAATGGGAGTATATACGAAAGCAAGGCCTCGTATTGATGTTCCCTGAATCCAATGTGTTAAGAAGACGACGATGATGAGAGCTTTTGAGAAGATGGGTGCCCGTAAACTAACCAAATGTGCGAATCTTTTGTGAATTATTTGGCTGAAGTTCGTTTATGTTCGTTTATTTATTGGTAATCTTCACCGCTGGTCTCTTTCGTTTAGGGTGTGTTCTATTTTGGTCATCAAAATTCAAAAAAGATTATTCTAGTCGCTTACGTTTAGAATCGTTTCTGTTTTGGTCCCTTGGCCGTTAGTCTCCGTTACTTAAAAAATTAGTTTCTAATTTGACCCCCAAACTTTTAAAATTTTATTTTTCACAATCTTTCTCAAAAATTATAAAACTAAAATCCCAGAAAAGTAATTCAAAACCCTATTTTTGTCACCAAAATTCATGATATAAGAATATAGAGCAAAAGAACTTTTTGTATGCTGGGCAAATAAGTCAAGAGCTTGAGTTGCAGCTGCCTTTTCGTCCAATACCTCAGTTCTTATACTGATATTTCTAATCTTGGTTCATCATGTGCTTCATCGTCCAATGAGACTTCACCAAAACCATTAATATTCTCATCATCAGATTCATTAATGTCTACTGTAGACCCATCATCCAGATTGCAGGATGAAAATGCCAGGGGTACAACATGAGAAAGATTCTACTCACAAAATAAAACTAACATGAATATAGGTACCCAGCAAAGGACAACAAAAGTTAATTGAAACCAATGCACACCTTCACAAAGCCATCATCCATAATTTCTGCAACATTGTTGAAGAACCCATGAGTGTACTCACGCATCTCGCTGAATTCTAATCCAAAACCCTGAGGTGATAGAAAACATATTCAACAAATCTAGAATATCATATTCATCTTAAAATGCTTAGAAGAAAATGACAGTATAATTACAAATATGACAACTTCTACAAAAGCAGCTAAATTAGGCTCTATCCTTGATCTTCCAACAGACATTGCAACAATTCTGACAAGCTCAGTGGCTCTTACTCGGGCACGCAAATCTTCATCATTAGCAAGATTGCAAGAACCATGAATAATTTCATCAACTCTAGAACCCTTTCAGCATATGGAATGAAAGCTTGCTCTGCAGCAGCTGCAACGGAACCAATTGCAGACTGCACCAAGTATCAACAAATAAATATATATTACAAAATTAAGTTCTGGATTTATATCAAATAAGCTATTCAAACTTTGAAGAGTCGAATTATATAGGTAGCATTCTCTCATATCATCATATCTCCATTTGACCAGTGAACATATCTCCACTTGTATGTGCAAGTTTTTTTTTCTTCATCAGTTCAAAGAAAGAATAGAGTACATTTTCTTACCATGCATGTCTCTTGCAAATTACGTGAACTACTTTAGAGGGCAGCCAGTAGCTTTCTCATTAAAGGATCAAAAAAAGGTAGGATTTCTATGCCCATATATTAACAAAAAGCTGCCAAAGCATAATATGACTTTTCCTGCATAGAGAAGCAAGTAGTGCTTATAAATATTACAGAAAATCTTAAATATAAATAACAAACATTAAGATGGTAGCATGCAACTATGCAAATAAAATCAACTAAAAATTAATTTATACCAAAATTTTAAACTTTCTTTTTATGTCCCTTCACTTCATCATAGACATCATCTAAAGTATTGAGAATGCAGGGAAGAACACTGGTATAATGAGATATAATTTCCGGCTGCAAATGTTTTGCAAATTGGCCCAATGCAAAAGAAGCAGCCCCTCTAACCATTTGTTCAGGGTCCCTCAATGCTCCTATAACAATATGAATAACAAGCTCCAACTTATCCTTCATCGGTTCTGCACAACCCTCTGAAACAACACCTAAAGCTGTGACAAAAGCCCCCCTAAACTTTGGATTCGCATTCTGATTGCTTACAGAAGCAAACTCAAACACAAGAGAAAAGACATGCTTAGAGAGATTCAAGGCCATTGTGTCAATAACTTCTGCAGCAGCTCGATCTGAAGTAAATTTGGTTGACTCTCTCTTTGGTGACCAAAATAGGGTTTTGAATTAATTTTAGAGTTTTAGTTTTATAATTTTTGGGGAAGATGGTGAAAAATAAAATTTTGAAAGTTTGAGGGTTAAATTAAAAATTAATTTTTTTAAGTAACGGAGACACGGCCAATGGACCAAAATAGAAACGATTCTAAACGTAAGTGACCATAATAATCTTTTTTGAATTTTGGTTACCAAAATAGAACACACCCTAAACGAAAGGGACCACTGGTGAAGATTACCCTTTATTTATTAAACGAACGAATATCAACAAAAATTCTTGTTCGTTAATTAAACGAACGAAGGGCTTGTTCATCTATTTATGTTTGTGAACGTTCGATAATCCGTTCATTTATGTTTGTTTGTTTATGTTTGTTTAAATTTATTCACATATATTCATTTATATTTATTATTTTTCATAACAAAAATATTATATTTTTAAAAAATAAATTTATTCACATATGTTTGTTTATGTTCATTTAATTTCATTAACATATATTCTTTAATGTCCCTTCATTTGTTTTCGTTTATGTTCGTTTATGATTTTAACGAACAAATACGAACAAGCTATATTCATTAACAAACGAACACGAACAAGAAATTATGTTTGTTTTGTTGTTCGTGTTCGTTCATTTGTTCGGTTAAAAAGTAAACGAACGAACATGTACAAACCCTCGTTCGTGTTCGTTCAGTTCGTTTACATGTCTAGACGGGTCCTTAATTTTTTTTAAATATTATAGTTAAAGAAAATAGGATAAACTACATAAATAACAACCTAACTATGTGGTGGTTTCAGTTTGACCACTATACTTGTAATTTTATCGTTATGAACACATAACTATTTAAGTGATATCAATCAACTCACCCACCGTTAAAACCTAACAGAGAAAGTGACGCAACAATTAACAGAAATTTGTATAATTACACATTTGTTTCTCGTTACTTATACATTCTACCAATTTAGTGCAAATTTTAATTTAAAAAATAAAATAGTCATTCAATTAAGTGAGGACATGTATCATCGCCTTATTGAAAGAATTTAACGATTTATATTTAATTTAACAACTTTGTTTTTCTCCTCCAATCAAGCGATAATATGTGTCACCTAACCGGAAGATAAAAATAAAAGCAAGAAGCTTAGCTATTTATAAATAGTTAAATTCCTCCAATGAGACTAATGTAAGTTGAACATCGATGATGTTGTTCGAGTATTGCTTCTTGCCAGGTGTTATCCGTAATGTTAAGGGTAAATGGCTTGCTGGTTTACGAGAAAGATGGGTGTTTGTTCGGTCTCAGAAGTTGAGCTTTAGAGAATACCTGAAGGTCTTCATCATGCTCGGAAAATCGGTGAAAGACACATTGTCGTTGAGGTTGATAGCATGAAAGATTTACGGCAAATTCAGCGGGCACGACTGAAAAGAGCTCTTTTACAATATTGCATCGTATTTTCGATCTCATGCGATAGAATTAAATGGTTCAGCTATAACATATAAGGCGTGATGGTAACAAGGTTGCAAGCTATTTAACAAATAAAACTAAGCGTATTAATTTAGCCAGTCATATTTTTGTTGTCCCTCCTGAAATTTTATTAGATATCTTAGATGAAGATTGTAATGGCTAAGGCCTAGTTAGTTTATCTTAATTTCTCTCTCATTATTCCTATAAAAAAAATGTCACTACTATAAAACTAAACATAATTAATTGAACCGCCATAAAATTAAAAGTAATTAATTGAACCGTCATAAATTGAAAAAAACAATTAATAACAACATAACAACTAAAGGGTAATTATTCTATACACAAGCGCTTGTGGAAACTTTTTTAATTTTTACACAAGCGTCTTAGTTTTAGAGGTTAGGGATTCTGTTTAGGGTTTAAAGTTTAGGGGTATAAGTGTAGTAGTTTTGAATTTAGGGATTGTTGATAGAATTTTTGGTTTAGGGTTTATAGGTTAAAACTTAAACCCCTACCCATATTACCCTAAAATTAAATCTAAACCCTAAACCCTAAACTCTAAATCCTAAATTCTAAACATGAACCTTAAATTCTAAACATCTACACCAAAACCCCTAAACTCTAAACCCTAAACCCTAACCTTAAACCCTATAATTGAGGCGCTTGTGGAAACAAAAAAATTTCACCGCCGATGTATAAGATAATAATCCACAACTAAAAGCCATAATCTAATTAAAAATAAATAAAGTAATTAAACAACCCTATCGTCAAGTTAAAAGCAATTAATCCAATGCACTATCATTAAAAAAATAATAATAATAAAACCATCCTTGCATCCTTTTCACTCAAAAGGTATGAAAACAAACAGAAAATTCTGAAAGCTTTCTTTTATTCTAGAAGAACTATCATTTAACTAAAAAGCAAAAATGAAGCTACCGACTCTGCTGGGGATCGAACCCAGAATCTCTGGTTCCGTAGACCAGCGCCTTATCCATTGGGCCAAAGAGTCACTTTTTGGTGCGCATTCTACAAAGTATCAATTTATTATTAATTTACTAAATGAGCTCTTCTTTTTACCTATAAAATTAACAGTAAGCTAAGGCATAAGGTTCATACTTTGATAACGATGTAAAAGTGACACTTTTTTTTCATGAAGAAAATAAATTAAATATTTAATTATTTATAAAATATACTTAAAACCAATAGAAAATTTTCTTCTGTCTCAACTTCTATATTTTACCAGTATAATTTCTCCACTGTCCTTTTTTTCTATAAAAAGTATTAAATATTATATTTAATAAGTTTGATCCATTATTTCATTCATTGGTTGATTTAAAATCCACTTAATCATGAGGTTAGAAGTTCGTTTCCTACCCAAGAAAATAAATCATATTTCATGGTCAGCCGTTTACCTCTTAGTAAGAACACCTGCGGCGAAAGGATTAGTCGCTGCTATCGGCGGTGAATACCTTGGCTTAAACCCAAAATATCAAACTCAAATCGTTTATTTTTCATTTTTAATTTCTGTTTTTAAGTGATGCATTTAAAGCATTAGCACATATTTTGTGATTTAATATCCATCCGACTTGGGCTTTTTTATTGGTATATCCTAAAATCGAAGAAAATTTAGTAAAACACTCCCAAATTCGAAATTATTTAATCATTTACACCAAAAATTACAGTAGCAAACAATTTGTAGTCACATGTGAACGACTTGATTGTGAAAAATAAATTTCAACAATGGTCATGCCAACATCTTTTTTTGTGCTAACAACTAAAATAATGCAATAGAAGATGTTAATGGAAGGGGGGAATACATTTGCCTTCTAGGTTTATACATTAAATTGTGAGTTTAACTTTACTTAATAAAGTCACAATTTCAACGACTTACTGTAATTTTCTGATCAATTTCAGTAAAATCTATCTTTTTAAAATTTTAATTGAAGGTTTTGCACTATAATTAAATGTAACCCTCCTTTAATATCCTTAAAATTTTTATGACGAAATTCAATTGGTGACAATGTTAGGTTCGGTATAACTTTAAAATCTTACATTTAAACTATCTCAGTGAACACAGTCCCAACAAATGCATCAGGAAATTATCATCTAGCTTAATTTCAAAGACATGAGCACATTCAGACAAATTCTTTCCTAACAGGTGCATAACCAAGTGACACAGACTTTCATGGTTTGAAGGCCGAAAATGCCACCACAGAGTTGTGTCCACCAAATCCGAAAGAATTCGAAATGGCTGAGAATCATAAAGAACTTGGTTAG
This sequence comes from Hibiscus trionum, assembly GCA_030270665.1. Lineage (NCBI taxonomy): Eukaryota > Viridiplantae > Streptophyta > Magnoliopsida > Malvales > Malvaceae > Hibiscus > Hibiscus trionum. The sequence continues at coordinate 698,169 of BSYR01000021.1, read as the reverse complement.
TACTATGGGGGTTCTGGTCCAAATCAACTGAAGTTAAAGTACAGATTATAAAGGCTTGAAGAAACTTAAACAGGAATTTGCTACTTCTCATGTAGTTTTGAAAGGATCAAGAGTTCGGGGGATTACCAATATTAACCTCATGCTGCTGCTTTTTGCCAGCAACAGTGTCAAACTCAACTGCAGGCTCTGGATTCTGCATTCGAAATCTCAGCACCTCGAGCATTAACAAATTACATATAATAGAACACTTAAAAAGGTGCATTAAACAAGCAACGAGCACGTACAAATTGATTTATCGAGGGATGCAGCCATCCTGTTGTGATGGCCTTCACAGTGGCAATGGCTTCTAAACCACCTGCTGCACCCATGCAATGCCCTATCATAGACTGAAACAAGAAGCAAAGCAATTAGCCTATTGCAAGAGGGCAACATTAGAGTATGGTCATCTCAATTTTTGCAAAATTAGGGAGAGAGAGGAGAAGTTACCTTTGTTGCATTGATTTTGATGCCGGATGTATTCTTGAATACCTTTTTAATACCATTTATCTCGGCTAGGTCACCGGTAAGAGTAGACGTTGCGTGTGCATTGATGTAGTTAACCTAAAAAGGAGGACTTGCTTAGTCCAATATATTTAAGAAAATTGGATGAAAAAGCCAAAAGAATTACCTCCTCAGGGGACGCACCAGCATCTTCAAGACTTTTCTGAATGCATAAAGACACCCCAAAACCATCAGCTCTTGGATCAGTTATATGATGAGCATCACAATTAACTGCTCCGCCTAAGTACTCGGCAATAATTGGTGCACCTCTTTTCGTCGCATGTTCCAAGCTTTCCATTACCTTGAAAGAACAAGAAACATTTTTTTGGCCAGCATAAAGAAAAAGAGAACAGATCAACCAACAAGAAAGCTAAAATCATGCACATAGAGGATTAGCATGTTATGTTAATAAATGCAAGCTTACCAATACTCCAGCACCTTCACCCATTACAAAGCCATCTCGATCTTTATCCCATGGCCTTGATGCAGTTTGAGGATCATCATTTCTTTTAGACATTGCCCTACAGACACTGAAACCTCCCAAACCAAGAGGAACTATTGTAGCCTCAGTTCCACCAGCAATCATCAATTCAGCCTCGCCTCGACGGATGTGGTTGGCAGCAGCATAAAAGCAATAATTGGAGGTAGCACAAGCACTTGAAATCGAATAACTCAGACCCATGAAACCAAGATCAATTGCAAGCAAAGCAGATGACATATTTGTTATAACATAAGGGATTAAGAATGGTGTTAATTTTCTATAACCTCTCTCTATCATATTTTGAACGCCATCAGAGAACACTGTAACCCCACCCATACCAGTTCCAACAAGCACTCCATCTCGCTCCTTATTAATCTGCAACAAGCCAGCAAGTACAAATTTATCAAGTTTTTGAGCACCACAGTTGGAGAAAATATAACAAATATATAAGCTTAAAATATACTATCCGACCCGGGACTAATGGTGTAATTTCCCATATATTTTTTGGGATATTTACAATAATACTGCTCTTCATATTTTTTTCAATTAGGTCCTTACAATTAATTTTTTACAATTGAGTCCTTAAAATTAATTTTTTTTACAATAAAGTCCATAAAATTGAATTTTTTATAGATCAGATCAGGTCGAGTTGAGGCATATAATTTTTAGTTCAAGTTTTTTAAGGATGAGATTGAGTCGGATTTGGGTTTAGGGTAATTATTTTTTGGCCATGCTCAGATCAACCAAAAACCCGACTCGTTCTCACTCCTGGGGCGCTCGACGTGAAATCGAGAATTCAAAGAGTTGTTTCGATACTATATGTCAGGGGGCGGGGGCCATTACCCTCTTCACAAGAGACATGTTTGATAGGATGTACAACGACACTGCTTATATATCCAAGACATTTTTCCCTTTCCGATGTGAGATTAATATGTCCGCATCTTCCCAAGCGTGACAATTATTGTTTGTGACACATCATGTCTAATTCACATCGTGATTTAAGTAAGGCTTAACAGTCAAATAAGTGCCCAAACTATACCATTTTTTTCGAGTTTGGGGCCTAAACTTTGTTTTGGGACAAATATGTGCCTTACGTTTTCAACGTTACTAAAATAGGTGCCCCGTCGTTAATGTCCGTTAATTTTCACTATTAACGTCTTTTATCTGACACGTGTCATCTTCTTAAAATTTCAAAATTATATTTAATAATTAATAAAAATTAATAAAACAAAATAACCTCAAATTTCACAAAATAGCCCTAAATTTTGAAATCCCTAACACCCCAAAATCTAAATCTCGATTTGACTTGATTCCGTCGTCGATTGTCACGCCGCCGTTCATCACATCTGTCGCCGGACTACCACGACCATTTACTCCAAGATCTCGTTGCTAGAAATCGACCGACGCCATACGAAACACGACGACATTGTACATTTTATTAGAAATATCTTTTCGGGAAGAAGGTAATAACCCGCGGCAATATAATACAACAAATCATAAAAATTATATGCCCATTTTCGGTGTCCCTACGCCCAACAATAAAAAATACTACAAAATTAATTTTCGAGCCCTAACCCTAAATTCTGAATCCTAAACCGTACACCCTATACCCTAAAAATACACCCTACTCTAAATTCCCTAATCTCTAACCATAAACTCTAAGCCTAATTTTGAGCGTGAGGGCATAATTAGAGGCACCAGAAAGGGGCAGAGGATTTTCATCCTACAACAAAGATTACTAAGGAAAAGACAAGAAACGACCAAAATACAGATAAAAATCATCTGTCCCTTTTCGGTGCCCTCTATGCCTCAACACTAAAAAACACTAAAAAAATTTCAAGCCATAACCCGAAATTTTAAATCCTAAACCCTACACCCTATACTCTAAAAAATACACATTATCCCAAATTTCCTAAACCCTAACCATAAACTCCAAACTTTAAATCTTAAACCTATTTTTTAGTGTGGAGGCATAAATAGGGGCACCAAAAGAGGGCAAACGATTTTTATTCCCGGAATACACATACAATGATGGATGGAAATCGTCTACCTCCACTTTAAAATAGCGGGTTTAAGGTTTAAGGTTTGTACTTACAGTTAGGGTGTAAGGAATTAGGTGTAGGCTGTATTTTTTAAGGTTTAAGGTTTAGAGTTTAGGATATAGAAATTAGGGTTATGGCTTAAAATTTAATTTTTATGTGTTTTTTAGTAGGGATATATAAGAAGAACCACGTATCGACTCAAATAACACAATAATGTAAAATTTTGCAGCAAGCAAACGTGCAGCAACAAGCAGAGAAAAACATCAGGGTTTGTAGGATTAAACAATAAAACACGCAAATCACCGTGAAAACAAGAACTACCCATTTCTTAAAACAAGTCGATTAATAAAACCCAGTAACCAAAAACCATTGAAGAAAGAAAAAACGAACTAACTTTAGATAACTTATCGCCCCCGAGATCAGCATCTTCCACAGCCTTCTTGCCAGCAACAATGCAGTACCTCAAGCAATCGTCGAGCCTCCTATCGTTCTTTCCATCAATGTAACCTTCAGAACTGAATCCCCGGATCTGACCGGCGAACCGAGTAGGTAACTTTGAAGCATCGAAACGATCGATGAATCCGATCCCGCTCTCTCCGGCCAGCAGCTTAACATAGTAAGCATCCACATCGTTTCCGAAAACGGAAACCAGCCCCATACCCGTAATAACGACCCGTTTCTTGGGGTCCTTCTCGCGCCTGGGAGCAGAAACGGTGGGGGATGAAGCGGTAATGGAAGAGAATGTCTTGGTAGGCATGGGAACAAGTCTTGATACATTGGGTTTGGGGTTTTTGAGAGGGTTTAGAGGGGAAGCTCGGAGAGATGAAGGTTGAAGAGCTTGCATGATTGATGGGGGAAGCTGAAGGCGACGATACCAAAGTGAAGAGACCAACACGAGACGGTCTAATACAATGAAAGTAAAAGAAGCCACTGCCGCCGCCCTAACTCCCCCTCCCCCACCCTATGCCTTGCCCTTTACGGTGCCATCTGGATGCAAGCTTTGGTTGGATTTTGCAGGCCTCCTAGTCCTAGGTAACCCGTCAATCCATTTTTCCTTAATTTACATAAAATATTTAGCTTTTTGTTCAATTTCTCTTTCCTTTTCATGCAGACGAAGTAAGAGGGAGACTGGTATCTGGACCATACATTTTTCACAGCTCAAGTCTCGTTCATCGCTTTCTTTTACTTCTTACCGGTATCTAATGTGTTAAAAGAAAGACGACGATGAGAGCTTTTCCGGCAAGTTTAAGGTGCGACATGTTTAGGGTGTGGCTAAAAGACGGTAAATTTCGAAATTTGTCATCGAACTAAAAATGTTATAATGTATGATAATATTTTTGGTCGGTCTTTTTGAGTTTTTCTTTTTGCATCGGTACTTATTATGTCAATGCTTTGTCCAAAACTAAAAATTTATCAAAAAACTGTAAGTATTGATACTTGCAAGAAAAACTCAAAAAACCAACTGAAAATGTTATCAAGAAGTGTAACATTTTTAATTCGAGAACAAGTTTCGAAACTTGCCGTCTTTTAGCCGCAACCCAGACCTACCTTTTTGGGAAGAAGATGGGTGGGTATAAACGAACCAAACGTTCAGCGAACCGTTCGATGGGAAGTTCATTTATTTATTAAACGAAAGAATATCAACAAGATTTTTTATCTGTTTAATTAAATGAACGAACACGAACGAAGGGCTCGTTCGTTCATTTACGTTCGTAAACATTCGATAATCCATTCATTTATGTGAGTTTAAATTTATTCACATATATCTATTTTTAATTATTATTTTTCATAACAAAAATATTATATTTTAAAAAAATAAATTTATTCACATATGTTCGTTTAAATTTATTCACATGTCTTTTTATGTTCGTTCGTTTACGTTCATTTATCATTTTAACGAACAAACATGAAAGAACACGAACGAGAAATTATGTTTGTTTAGTTGTTCGTGTTCGTTCATTTGTCTGGTTAAATTAAACGAATAAACTGTTGGAAAAATGTGAGAAATTGGAAACTTTGAGCCATATTTACTAGTGGTAAAGGTGGATGTTCGAATGATAAATTTATTAATTTATATTCTACTCCATGAGACCTTTACAACGATATCTCATATGCTCAAAACGGTTGAGAAATGAATGAAAAATTGATGCTCAAAGTGAGGTTGTTATGAATTGTGTTAAGGAAAATATGAACCCCTTATCCCACATGGGTGGGATAACAAACATGGGAATGGTTTAAATACACCAACCCACTTGAGAGTCATTGAATGACTTGAATGAACACTATGCCTCGCGCGCAGGCGCAGGGGGGTGCAAATCGAAGCTCGTCGAACCCATTCGGGTTGGGGCTCGCACGTCGTGGGCGACGCGAATGTCCGGACCGGTCGGGTTCCACTTAGAACCTGCGGATATTTTACCCACTTCGAATTAAATTTTTTCCTTATATAACACATATCTTTTTGAATATTCCGAATTTAATAGAATAAATTGTGACTTTCATTAAATCGGATATTAAAAGGTATTAAATCAATTCATAAGGAATATATCCGTTTAAATAAGGCATTAATTGATTATTTCCGATTTTGCTCGGATATAAAGTCAATGACCTTAATTTCGGAATATTTACCTTCCATATTTTTCCTCCTCCACTCCCCTATATAAAGAATGCTTCTCTTCAGTTTCAAATCACTCCAAAAACGTTTTCTCTCTCGTTTTTCTTTAAACTGGTGATAGGCTAAGACAAGGCCCTAGTTCGAGATCTCTTCAGTTCGTGCTTCTGTCGAAGATCTTCTTCTTGTTGTATCCTGGGAGACGAACGATCAACCAATCTCAAAGCACCGCGGAGTGATCGAAATTTGTCTTAAGGAAACTGCTCTTTCGCAGGCCTCAACTTTAATCTGGTTTTAGAATTCTTTTTCTCTTTTTGATTAAAGTTATTTCCTTACTTTATTTTCTTTTATTATCGTCTTGGATTGTATACATTGTAACAATCTTAAGACAAACCTTCTTCTTCTACCTTTCTTATAATCCGAGACGATACAATCGTGATAGAGATAGCAAATAAATTGGTTTCAGGATTTATCCTGCCGTTTTAACGGATTTGCTAAAATCTCAAAGTTGGACAAATCTGTTTACAGAAATTGTCGGTAATAAACAAGAAATTAATTTTCTGTTTATTGGAATTATTTTAATTCCTCTTTGTTTCTTTTGAACAGAAACGATGACTACTGGAGATTCTGTTGACTTTACTGCTAAGGTCCTTGCACCTGCACAGACTCCGAAACAACAGATACCGAATCTGAATGCAACGGCAGTGGCAATGAGTCACAATGAGAAGCCGTCGAAATTTTGCGGACAGAATTTTAAGACATGGCAACAGAAGATGCTGTTTTATTTGACCATGCTGAATCTGGCAAAGTATCTAAAGGAAGATCCCCCAGTTGTCGCCGTAGGGGATGGAGAAGGAGAGGTGGATGATCTCACCGCCTTCAGTATCACAGAGTCTTGGAACAATGCTGATTTTCTGTGTCGAAACTACATCCTCAACGGACTGCAAGACTCTTTGTATCCAGTATATGATGTGTACAAAACAGCAAAACAGCTGTGGGCAGCACTGGATAATAAGTACAAAGCAGAGGATGCTGGGGCTAAAAAGTTTTTAGTAGCCAAATTTTTGAATTTTACTATGGTTGATTCAAAACCAGTAGTAAATCAAGTTGAAGAATTCCAACTAATTATTCATGGAATTATTGCAGAAGGGATGACTATCAGTGAATCTTTTCAAGTAGCTGCCATCACGGAAAAGCTGCCTCCCGGATGGAATGACTTCAAAAATTATTTGAAGCATAAGAGAAAGGAAATGTCAGTGGAAGAACTGATCACCAGACTTCGAATTGAAGAGGACAACAGAGGTAATGCCAGGAAACTTGCTTTCAAAGAGGCCAAGGCAAATGTTGTCGAAGTCAAGAAGGGTAAGCAAACCCAACATCACCAGGCCAAGCCAAATCTGAGGCCTAATGGCGGAGTCTCCAAAAAGGAGAAATTCAAAGGGTCGTGCTTCAACTGTGGCAAGATGGGGCACAGGTCCTTTGAATGCAGACATCCGAAAAGAGCTAGAGCTAAGGAGGCCAATGCTATGGAAGATGAAGATCTATGCGCGGTGATTTCTGAAGTCAACCTGGTTGACTCTAACCCGAGGGAATGGTGGCTTGACACTGGAGCCACTCGTCATATATGTTGTGACGAAAATTCTTTCTCTGAGCTGATACCTTGTGACAATGGGGAGAAGCTCTACATGGGAAATGCTGCGACTTCCAAGATCAAAGGGGAGGGAACAGTGGTCTTGAAGATGACTTCTGGAAAAGAACTCAAGCTGCAGAATGTATTGTACGTGCCTGACGTACGCAAAAACCTTGTTTCTGGAACACTTTTAAGTGTTCATGGTTTTAGAATGGTTTTTGAGTCCCAGAAGTTAATTCTGTCAAAGGGGGGGATGTTTGTGGGTAGGGGATATGTATTGAATGGAATGTGGAAACTCAATGCTATCTCTGTAAAATCCAAAATAATGAATAAGAATGTAGCTTCTTCTTCTGCTTACATGCTCGAATCATTTAATTTATGGCATGGTAGACTTGGACATGTTAATTATGATACCTTACGTAGGTTAATTAACTTGGAACACATCCCTTCATTTCACATTAATTATAACCATAAATGTGAAACGTGTGTAGAAGCAAAATTAACAATGTCTTCTTTTCAAACAATTGAAAGAAGTAAAGAACCACTTGATCTAATACATAGCGATGTATGTGATTTGAAATTTGTTCAAACTAAAGGAGGAAATAAATATTTTATTACCTTCATCGATGATAGCACAAAGTATTGCTATGTATATTTGCTTAAAAGCAAAGACGAAGCTATAGAGAAATTTATACTCTATAAGCAAGAAGTTGAAAACCAACTTAATAAAAAGATTAAGGTGGTAAGAAGTGATCGTGGTGGTGAATATGTTAATCCATTTGGTGAATATTGTTCACAACATGGAATTATTCATGAAGTAACACCACCATATTCTCCCCAATCTAATGGAGTAGCCGAACGTAAAAATCGGACTCTAAAAGAAATGATGAATGCTTTGTTAGGAAGCTCTGGGTTACCACAGAACATGTGGGGGGAAGCAGTTCTTTCGGCTAATTACCTTTTGAATAAGGTTCCTCGAAAGGAAAAGGATAAGACACCATATGAGTTGTGGAAAGGTCGAAAGCCTTCCTACAAACACTTGAAAATGTGGGGGTGTCTTGCCAAGGTAATGGCTCCATTACCAAAACAAATGAAAATAGGTCCAAAAACTGTGGATTGTATTTTTATTGGCTATGCTGAACATAGCAATGCTTATCGATTTCTTGTGTATGAATAAAAAAATCCTGACATTCACAAGAACACGATAATGGAATCAAAGAATGCATCATTCTTTGAAAATACATTCCCTTATAAATCTAGGGAACTTGATCAAAGTTCAACAGAACAAACTTTGGATGAAATGATTCCAAGTAATCAACAAGAGGTTGAAAATGAGATAGAGCCAAGAAGGAGCAAACGAGCAAGGGTAGAAAAATCCTTTGGATCTGATTTCTTAACCTTTATGCTGGAGGCTGAACCTCTAACGTATAGTGATGCTATACGCTCCTCTGAAGGCACCTTATGGAAAGATGCCATTAAGAGCGAAATTGATTCCATCATGCAAAACCATACATGGGAATTAGTGGACCTTCCTCCTGGAATTAAACCACTAAATTCAAAATGGATTTTTAAAAGGAAAATAAAAGCAGATGGAACAATTGATAAGTACAAGGCAAGGTTGGTAATCAAAGGATACCGACAAAAAGAAGGCCTTGAATACTTCGATACATTTTCCCCTGTATCAAGAATAACATCCATAAGGATGATACTCGCAATAGCTGCTCTGCGAAATCTAGAAGTACATCAAATGGATGTTAAAACAGCTTTCCTAAATGGAGATCTTGATGAAGAAATTTACATGGAACAACCTGAGGGTTATGTAGTTTCAGGTCAAGAAAGGAAAGTATGCAGATTGGTTAAGTCTCTTTATGGACTTAAACAAGCGCCAAAACAATGGCATGAGAAATTCGATAATGTTATGATGACTAACGGTTTCAAAATAAATGAGTGTGACAAATGTATATATGTCAAAACTATAGACATTGGATATGACATCCTATGTTTATATGTTGATGACATACTTATTGTTGGAAGCAACAATGAAATGGTAAAACGTACCAAAAACATGTTAAATTCGAAATTTGACATGAAAGATATGGGACTGGCAGATACGATTTTGGGCATCCAAATCAAAAGGTCACCGGAGGGTCTCATATTAAGTCAGTCACACTATGTGGACAAGATTCTTGAGAAATTTAATAAGGAGGATTCTGGCATAGCCTTAACTCCGTTAGATCCTTGTTCACATCTATCAAAGAATCGTGGTGAAAGTATCCACCAAGTGGAATATGCAAGAGTCATAGGCAGCTTAATGTATCTCATGAGCTGCACTAGACCAGATATCGCTTTTACTGTGAGTAGTTTAAGCAGATTCACAAGTAATCCAGGGAAAGATCACTGGAAAGCAATTGTGAGAATACTGAGATATCTAAGATATACTCAGGACTATGGACTGCATTATTCCAGAGACCCTGCTGTCTTAGAAGGATACTCTGATGCCAGTTGGATATCTGATATTCAAGATACCAAAGGCACAAGTGGATATGTATTCACTTTGGGGGGAGGAGCCGTGTCATGGAAATCCTCAAGACAAACTATTATAACCAGATCCACAATGGAATCTGAGTTTGTCGCTTTAGACAAATCTGGAGAAGAAGCAGAATGGCTTCGTCAATTCCTTGAGGATATCCCTGAATGGTCGAAACCTGTGCCCACAGTATGTATACACTGTGACAATCAAGCAACAATTGCTAGGGCACAGAGTTTCATGTATAACGGTAAGTCAAGGCATATGCGCCGTCGACATAACACCGTCAGACAACTAATCTCAAATGGAGTTATCTCTATTGACTTTGTAAGATCAAAGGATAACATTGCTGATCCACTAACCAAAGGATTGAATCGAGATCAAGTTGAGAAAACATCTAAAGGAATGAGACTAAAGCCCATGAGAATTAAAGGCACTATGTGAAGGAAAACCCTACCTAGCTGACTGGAGATCCCAAGATCTAGGTTCAAAAGGACAACCTAATTACATAGACCTGTGCGATCACTGTGGGGGATTATTCCCCAAATCCATTCCTATGATGCAAACAGTGATAAAAAGCGTTATAGGTTAAGCAAAGCTTTTAATGACCATTGTATGCTTCGGTGAGCCGAGCAACATAAGTCACCTATGTAAGAGTGAAGTGGGGCCGCTTCAAGGAGACTATTGGGCATAGTTCTTTTAAACTCTTGCAGAACCAGGCGATGTCCACGGCCACATGGACATAACCATGAGAACTAATAATCTTGTCAGAAAGATAGTTGTGTGAAGTATATCATCGTTTACACAAACAGCTGAACAGTTCAAGGACATCACGTCTACTGATTAGCTAGTAAAGTAAATATACTTTCACAAGGGAAGGTTCAAAGGAGGAAACCTACCTATCCTATGCAACTATCAATCGTAGATCCTATCACCACATTGAGTCAAAATATTTTGATAAAAACATCAATTTCATTCATGTGGGGGATTGTTGGAAAAATGTGAGAAATTGGAAACTTTGAGCCATATTTACTAGTGGTAAAGGTGGATGTTCGAATGATAAATTTATTAATTTATATTCTACTCCATGAGACCTTTACAACGATATCTCATATGCTCAAAACGGTTGAGAAATGAATGAAAAATTGATGCTCAAAGTGAGGTTGTTATGAATTGTGTTAAGGAAAATATGAACCCCTTATCCCACATGGGTGGGATAACAAACATGGGAATGGTTTAAATACACCAACCCACTTGGGAGTCATTGAATGACTTGAATGAACACTATGCCTCGCGCGCAGGCGCAGGGGGGGTACAAATCGAAGCTCGTCGAACCCATTCGGGTTGGGGCGCGCTCGCACGTCGTGGGCGACGCGAATGTCCGGACCGGTCGGGTTCCACTTAGAACCTGCGGATATTTTACCCACTTCGAATTAAATTTTTTCCTTATATAACACATATCTTTTTGAATATTCCGAATTTAATAGAATAAATTGTGACTTTCATTAAATCGGATATTAAAAGGTATTAAATCAATTCATAAGGAATATATCCGTTTAAATAAGGCATTAATTGATTATTTCCGATTTTGCTCAGATATAAAGTCAATGACCTTAATTTCGGAATATTTACCTTCCATATTTTTCCTCCTCCACTCCCCTATATAAAGAATGCTTCTCTTCAGTTTCAAATCACTCCAAAAACGTTTTCTCTCTCGTTTTTCTTTAAACTGGTGATAGGCTAAGACAAGGCCCTAGTTCGAGATCTCTTCAGTTCGTGCTTCTGTCGAAGATCTTCTTCTTGTTGTATCCTGGGAGACGAACGATCAACCAATCTCAAAGCACCGCGGAGTGATCGAAATTTGTCTTAAGGAAACTGCTCTTTCGCAGACCTCAACTTTAATCTGGTTTTAGAATTCTTCTTCTCTTTTTGATTAAAGTTATTTCCTTATTTTATTTTCTTTTATTATCGTCTTGGATTGTATACATTGTAACATAAACTTGAACAAAACCTCGTTCATGTTCGTTTGGTTCGTTTACAGGCCTAGATGGGTCCTTTATTTTTTTTAAAATATTATAGTTGAAGAAAATAGGATAAACTACGAACAAGGGTTGGGTGCATTAGTAAGACACATTACACTCCCAAGATGAGGACATGAGTTTAAATCTTAAAAAGAACATTGTTGAAAGAGATAGCCTCGCACCCCAGACATGAACCATAAGATAAACATGCATATTACCAAATAATCTTCATCATACTTGGAAAACCGGTGAAAGACGCATTGCCGTTGAGGTTGATAGCATATGATAAATAAACCTAAGCGTATTAATTTAACCAGTCATATGTTTGTTGTCCTTCCTGGAATTCTATTAGATATCTTAAATGAAGATTGTAATGGCTAAGGCCTAGCTAGTTTATCTTAATATTCCTCTCATTATTCCTATAAAACTAAACACAATTAATTGAACCGCCATAAAATTAAAAACAATTAATAACAACATAACAACTAAAAGCCATAATCTAATTAAAAATAAATAAAGTAATTAAACAACCCTATCGTCAAGTTAAAAGCAATTAATCCAATGCACTTTCATTAAAAAAATAAAATAAAATAAAACCCTCCATGCATCCTTTCACTCAAAAGGTATGAAAACAAACAGAAAATTCTGAAAGCTTTCTTTTTATTCTAAATGAACTATCATTAAAATAAAAGAAATTACTGGATTCCCGGAGTCGACGCTAGGATACCGTCGTATGGTTTAAAATAATGCAATAGAACATGTTAATGGAAGGGGAATATATTCGCCTTCTAGGTTCATACATTAAATTGTGAGTTTAACTTTACTTAATAAAGTCACAATTTCAACGATTTAATGTAGTTTTCTGATCAATTTCAGTAGAGTTCATCTTTTCAAAATTTCAATCGAAGGTTTTGCACTATAAATAGATGCAACACTCTTCCTTTAACATCCTTAAATTTTTTATGACGAAATTCAACTGGAAAAAATGTTAGGTTCGATATAACTAAAATATTACATTTAAACTATCTCAGGGAATTATCATCTAGCTTAATTTCAAAGACATGAGCACATTCAAACAAATTCGAATTATTTCATGTTTGGATTAATCCAAAATTTGATTATTTTGAATTTAGACCAATTCGAATTCAAATCAATTTCGGGTCCATGTTAAATAACTTTAGATGATTAAATCGAGTCAAATTAATATAATCTTGAGTTCAGATTAATCAGATTAAGTTTTGGGTTTAAGTCAGAATTGATCAGATGAAGTAATACTAAACAGGGTTTTGGTCAAATTTTATGAAGTCTTAAATTTTGCACCGAAAATGAATAAGCTTATGTGCGACCTAGGGATGGAAATCTTCTGCCCCGTTTTGGTGTTCCTACTTATGCCTCTACGCTCAAAATTAGGTTTAGGGTTTTAGGTTAGGGCTTATGGTTAGGGTTTAGGGAATTTAGGGTAGGGTGTATTTTTAGGGTATAAAGTGTAGTATTTTTTTAAATGAATCTTTTATTAGATTTGTTTAACCATTGACTCGAGTCTCATTAAAAAACCTCATTAATCCTAATTGGAGGAAAAAGAGTGCAACGAGCCAATGATATATTGGATCACAAAACACCACAATAGTCAACCAACCAACTGGTGGAGACCAAACCTCAAATAGCAACAATACAAGAGGCATAAAGAACCAGTAGCATAAAGCTATCAACCACCTAATCACCTATTATCAAAACACGTGCTTCCCTGACCCTTAATTAACAATCCAAGCATAGTTTCCCAGCATCAAACCTGACCCGAGTTAGGAGCACGATATCCAGCAAAGCGATTTGTGTCTGGAGATTCAAGACTTGGCTAGCTTGTCCGTTGTTGCATTGGCTTCCCTCGGCACAGCTTGAATGGACCATGAGAATTTTGAATAGATGTTTAAAGATTCTTCTATGATAGGCATGAACACAGAAGGTTACACATTTGGCCGAGTGAACCAGTCAATTAACACGCTGCAATTTGTCTCAAGAATAAGGTTGAACAACCGAGACCATCTCGAATCTCTGAATAAGACACACGCCTCTTTTAAAGCGAGAAGCTCAGCCGAAGTAGCATCAATAATACCTACTGATTTGGAAAACATGATTAGGGACACATTTTTCGCGTTCCGCAAAATCCCGCCTATACCAGCATTGCCGAAACCCTCTTTCATTGCTCCATCCATGTTGAACTTAAGTGAGTCCAAAGGAGGCCTTTCCCACGCACAATAAACACTGCGTCCTTTAAACAAAGTCAAAGATTTCAGAACTTGGGGATATAAAAGAACATCATTTGCAGATTTGAATAGGGATGGCCACTTGGCCTTGCACCACCACCCTAATCGAAAAAGACAAGTATCGAATAACTGGTTCTCATCAATCGAGATCCCTCTAAAAATCACATCGTTTCTGAACAGCCAAATAGACCACACAAAACACATAAAAGCAAACTACCAAACATCTTTTGATTTCACTGGAGTAAACATTGAATACCAAAGAATAAGAAATGAGTTTATATTACTAGGAACGACATCATAAACTCCCCAAATATTGCACCAATGCTGCCAAATGTGCCAGCTCACATTACAATGGCAAAAAAGATGGGTTACCGTCTCCTCCTCTATCAAGCACAGTGGACAACTCAAGAAATTTTGTCCGAGCACGCTTCTTTTAGATATTTCTATCCTCGTGGGAACCTTTCCATGTAGCACTCTCCACACGAAGGCTTCGACTTTCGGTGGTGCACAATTATTCCAAACGAGCTTCCAAGCTTCATTTTTGAGGCTGTCAACATTAGCAACTAGATCGCCATATGACTTGGAAGTATAAACATCATTCGAATTACCAGTCCATCGAAGACTATCGCTCTTGAACCTCCCAGGGGCAATATTTTGAATTGAAAACATAAAATCCTCCCAAACATACTTCTCCCAATCAAAAAGTCTTCTGCGAAGTTCAATGTTCCACTGTCATACACCGTCCACAAAGCTCCCATAATCAGCAATAACCCCGTCTTTTCTGGAAGCTAGAGCGAAAATTCTGGGAAAAATTTCTTTCAGGGGAGCATTACCCACCCATACATCGCTCCAAAATCTAATGTTTTTACCACCACCAATAATCAATTTGACATTCTCGTAAAATGTGTCTTCCGAATTAGATAAAGGCGAGATGATATTTTTCCAAATCCAATACAAATTGGATGGTTTAATATTTGTCGGCAGCAAGCTAGATGAAATTTCTTTGTATTTTGCTGCGACCACCCTTCTCCAAAGACAATTTGATTTCGTGTCGTACCTCTATAACCACTTGTTAAGAAGAGCTCTATTCTCAATGTTGAAATCTACCAGCCCCAACCCTCCACAAAACTTGGGAAGACATATCGTTTCCCATCGAATCCAGTGAATAGCTATTTTTTCTACTGATCCCATAAAAATCTTGCGACCAATCTCAAAATACTCTCTTTGATGGAAGCTGGCATCTGAAAAATGAATATAAAGTATAACAGCAAATTAGCTAAGACC
The DNA here is from genome assembly GCA_030270665.1 of Hibiscus trionum. Taxonomy (NCBI): domain Eukaryota; kingdom Viridiplantae; phylum Streptophyta; class Magnoliopsida; order Malvales; family Malvaceae; genus Hibiscus; species Hibiscus trionum. The sequence continues at coordinate 682,775 of BSYR01000021.1, read as the reverse complement.
GATTTGACCATCGCTATCCTTCCCCCCAAATGAAAGCCACTTGGATTTCCAACCATCGAGCTTTTTCTTGAGTTTCTCTAAAATTGGGTTCCAAAGTTGCACGAAGTTTTTGTTAACTCCTAGGGGAAGGCCCAAATGAAGACAAGGGAAGTTTTCCCTTTGACAGTGCAGAATCGAAGCCCGTGTATCCACCAAAGAGTCCTCCACATTTATAACTATCAGTTTTGACTTCTTAAGGTTAAGTTTAAGCCTGGCCGCTACCTCAAACCCTTTCAAAATTCTTACAACATTCTTTATTTGCTCCTCGGCAACCCCACAAAATAATATTAAGTCATCGGCGAATTGAATATGAGATATTTCAATTGCATTTCGACCAATTCTAACATCATTAAAGAACCCACAAGTATCATCTTTTTTGATTAAGGCACTCATAGATTCGGCAATGATGTTAAATAAAAACGATGATAAAGGGCATCCTTGCCTAAGCCCACGACCTATTGCAAACGGGTATGTTGGAGAATCGTTTACTATCACCGAAATGATCGCTGTGGATATACGCTTATATATCCATTTTCACCACAATGACCTGAATCTCATTCTCTTCAGAATAGCCATCAGAAAGGACCAGTTTACAGAGTCGTAAGCTTTGCGAAAGTCAGCTTTAAACACCACACCTTTTATCCCCTTTCTCTTTGTGTAGTCGATTGTTTCGTTAGCGATCATAGAGCAGTCTAATATCTACTTGCCCGGGCAGAACGCAAATTGATTTTCGCCGAAAATTTCCTCCATGACCTTCCCTAGACGCAATGCTAAGACCTTGGCTAGCAACTTGTAAATACTTCCCACTAAACTGATTGGTCTGAAATCCTCAATAAATTTAAGATTCTGAATTTTGAGAATTAAAACAATGTAGGAGTGATTAAAAGTGAACTCAGAAATTTCACCCTTGTGAAATGACTCGAAGAACTCTAAGATATCAGTTTTCAGATCCGGCCAGAATTTTTTTATGAACCCCATATTAAATTCATCGGGGCCTAGGGCCTTGGAAGTTTCAATCAACGATAACGCTGCCCAAATTTCTTCCACCGTGAAGGGCTTCTCAAGCCACTTGGAAGAGCTCGCACTGATTTGATTCAGATTACAGTCAAATTGCTTCAAAGGAAGGGTATGAGACTCGTTGTAAAAGCTTTTGAAGTGCTTCATAACTGCTTCTTTCATCTCGGCATGGAAGCTAAAATTATCCTCACCTATCTTTATGTTCGAAATGTGATTAGATCTTCTCTTAGCAGAGGCTACAAGGTGAAAAAACCTTGTATTTTTATCCCCAGCTTTGGCCCAATTCAGATGGTATTTCAGTATCCACTCACGCTCCTCTCTTCTTATACACTCCCAAAAATGTCTTTTGTACTCTCTTAACTCAACAACCAGCCTCTGATCATGGTCTCCATTAGAAATGGCTTCCTCAATCTCTGCACATCTTCTTTCCAGCGATTGAATCTTATTTCTAGAGTTGTCGAGATTATTAGTGACCCAATCCTTCGTCATCATTTTACAATTTTTAAGCACTACATCAATGCCACCTCCAGAACTTTTGCTGTAAACTTTTTTTTTATCAACTCAACATAATCCTTGTCTTCGGCTAGATAATCAAACCACTTGAAAGGTCTAGGGCCTCAACATTTTGCCATAAACGATAAACTTGTCGGATTATGATCTGAAAAGCTCTTGAGCAAGATGCTTTGATACATGTCTGGCCACATTTTCAGAAACTCCATAGATAAGAGGAACCTGTCCAGTCGGCTAAAGGAAGGTTCATCTCTAAAGTTTGACCAAGTAAATTTGCCCCCATGTAAAGGGAGGTCCACAAGGTGTAAATCATCGGTGAAATCTGCAAAGCTTTTCATGGCTCTCCTTTGCACACTCACACCAGTTCTTTCATCAACAGAGACGACAACACTGAAATCGCCCCCCAATAATACAAGTAAATTGAAACATGATATGTAGTTTCTTAATTCGTTAAACATGCACATTCTCTCAGCATCGTCATTGGAAGCATACACGTTGATTAACAAACACCTAAAATTTGTTGCTGCTATCTTCCCAATTATGGCTATGAAATTCTAAGAGATCTTACTATTTTCACACACAAAAAATTCTGGATCCCAGATTGATATGACGCCTCCTGCAGCCCCTACTGTTGGAGCGTAAAGAAGATTAAAGTTTGAGTTTTTTCCACACAACTGTCCTGTAAGCCTTTTGTCCACCTCCTGCTTTTTCGATTCTTAAATGAACATGATCTTCTCTTTTGAGCTTCGCAACAAATTCTTCACCGCCGCCTTCTTCTCGAATCTGCCCAAACCACGAATATTCCAAGATATTATGAAACAATGCTTCATAAAAAAAGATAATACGACTCACCAGTTATTGCTCTGTCTTAACAATCCGCCTCCTTCTCAATTTCTAGGAATCGATTTAAAATTGTATCATTGTCCGCGTCAAAAGATAATCCCAGTGTTTCGCATACTTCCAAGGTTTCCCTAGCTTCCAAAAGCTCAACATCGGCTTGACAACTCTTATCTGAATCATCAATTTGTAGGACTTTCATGCTTTCCTTAAATGTCTTTTTTCCCAATTGCTTCTGTTGATGAGACGGTTTTGCAGAGCTGAGAACCATCCACCTTTGTGTTTTGTCGAACTTTGATCTAAAAGGAGGAAGGCTTTGACATCTGGAATTTCTAAATATTTTTGGTCTTATTGAAAACATCCCTGTGTTGGAGTCAAAAATGGGCTCGATGGACACACTGTGGCTCGATGAATCATAAGACTCTGCAGCTGCTTTAATTGGGACCTCCACCAGCTTATCCCCCCCCTTTAGGCTCGACATAGGACACTGGTCCAACTGGAATTAGAATGTCTGGCCCCTTCTCCATTTCCTGTTCTAGATTTTTCCACGCAACGTTAGTTTTGAGAGTAGCACGTGGACTCTTTGTCTGATCACAACTGTCAAAAATCAAATTTAGCCATAACTTCTCATTAGTTCCAACGTGCTTCCTTCTTCGACATCCCTACTTTTCGCACGTTGAGATTCTTGCTTGGTTGCGTTTTCATCTTGGTTTTCGATCCTCGAGCTGCTGGATTCTTCAAGGGTTCAGAGTATTTTCTCTCCAGGAAAACTTTGATTGTACACAAATATGGTTGAAGCTCTTCGAGCGGTAAAAGAAGGGAATGATCGAAGAATGAATGGTTATAAGGTGTAGTGTATAGGATTTATAATTTAGGTTCGGGCTTGAAATTTAATTTTGTAGTGTTTTTTAGTGTTGAGGCATAAGTAGGGGCACCGAAAAGGAGCAGATGATTTTTATCCACGACCAATGCATAAAATTCCTCTACACCTTTTCAGTGTCCTTTTCTATGCCCCGATTCTAAAAAGCCATACAAAATTAAATTACAATCCTTAACCTTAAATTCTAAATCATACGCCTTAAAATATATACCCTACTCTAATTCTCTAAATCCTAACCACAACCCTTAACCTTAAACCTTAAACATTAAACACTAATTTTTAATATAGGGGCACCGAAAACGGACAGATGATTTTTATTCGCGCATGCAAAATGAATAATTTAGAACATATAAATTTCTCCTTCATGATTAGTCTCATAATAAGAGTTGTTTTAAAGGAGGGATTTGAGTCCACAATTAAAAGTCTCAAATTCTAGAATTTGAGTCGAACATTATTATCACAACACTACAAACTTACAAATTTGGCTCAATAAAACTTGATAGATTGAAGCAAAGCCTGGACAAAGGATAAATGGCTCATCATTCTTGTTGGAAACCCGACGGACCCAACACACCCACTATCGAGGACCTAAGACTGACCACTAGTGCTACACCAACTCCCTGAGTCGGTTAGCCTTTCTATATTTAATTTCTTAGTGCACAACTTAGGCGGCAGTGCCGACCATATACCAATTAGGCGGTAGAACCGACCATATACTATTCAGGCGGCAGAGCCGACCATATAACTTAGGCGGCATAGCCGACCATTATAATAACCAATTCAGGTGCACCAAAGAAATACATAAATTAAGGCTGAACCGGGAAACTTCTAATTACAAATAAATAACACTTTTATAAATATACCACAAATATTACAAACCACTTTCACACATTTTCTCACTTTTGCACTCACACTCTCACGCATACTACACTCTCCACACTTGCACCCACTCACATTTCACACACTCTCACGCCACTCACTCTCCACTTTCACAATCTTCACACCTTGCACACACCCCACGTCCCTCTCTCTTTCTTTTTCAACTTGCACACCTACACTTGCAAATGACAGAGCCTATATATAGGCAAGCTATGTCGGTTTACATGGCTTGATATTTTACATAATAATAATATAATACTATATAGTGGGGATAACTCTAGATCATTGGATTTCCCTATTACTTTATTATGATTATTATAATATATATGTTGGGTAACTTGGAGATCTCTAGAAGATGAGAGAAGTCGGTGACTTCTAACACTCCCCCTCAACGACTTCTCTCTATAGATGGCTTGCAGATCATACCAAGTGCTTCTATGAAATTCTCAAGCTTCGGTCTACGCATACTCTTTGTGAATATGTTTGCAACATGTTCATCTATCTTTGATAACCTCGTCTTGATCTCTCTTTCAAAGATATCCTTGATAAACTTGTTTGTTGCTCCATTGTCGACTAAGACACGTACCGGTTGTCCTCCAATCTTCACTTGCTCCAACAACAATCCTTTTTTTTTCAAACGTAGGCACTTCGTCATTGGCTTTGAGAGAATTCAGGATATGGAGAGATTGCATACTCATATCTCCTTGTTGTTGAGTAACTTGCTCTCTTTCTCCTTTGTCATCTCTCTTTCCCTTGAAGGCTTCTTCCTTGTATGCTAGCTTTAATCTTCGCCTTTTGTGTGATTTATTTCTTCCCACACCATGGCCTTTGTTTCCCTTTTGCTTGGAGTTCTCGCGTTTCTTAAATTTGGCGAGGGATTCAGAAATAGCAACGGAGCAAACTCCTTTCTTCATTTTGCCATGCTTACGCCACAACCATAGCATCGTAGTATCTTCCAAATAAAGTAAGGCATGGTCGATCTTTCTAGCACGGTTAATCTTCTTAGCACCATCTACGACGTTTGTAGCTTGGATGTATTGTTCCAAGCTCCACGGAAAGTCATCTACGTCCTTCGCGTTTTCATCCTCTTCATAAGACTTGGGTTTAGAAACTTCTACTCTCGAATATGTTGGAATTGAGACGGATGATGCAGCTCCCCCGTCATGAGCTAATACCTTCTTAAGAAACATCATCTTTTCCTTCATATCTTCCAATTCCCCACGTACCGTCTGAAGCTCTTCCTTTAGAGCTTTGTTCTCTTCTTTAAGAATAAGAATTTCACTAGAAGAGGTTTCACATCGTTGCGAACACTTACCAATAGTCTCGCTTAGGGCTCTCGACATTTCTTCTCGAAGCTCATCGACTTCCATTTGGCTTGGACGAAGCTCCTCAGATGCAGGTTGATGTACAACCGTCTTCCAGGGGTTTTTATCTTTCGAGGGTGAGCTTTCTCTTTCTTCACTTGGATCTGATGCTTGCTCTTTACCTTTTTTATTATCTTCTGAAGTCTCTTCTAGGTCATGAGATTCTGAAAGCTCGATCTTCTGGGGCGACCTCCAAGAAGAAGCTTCATCAAACATCACATTCCTTGAAGTGTAGCACTTGCAATTGACTGGATCACAACATCTCCAACATCTCTCATCATTGGAGCACCCATAGTCGACGATCCAATCCTCCTCGTAATCAATTTTTGACTCCATGATTGTTGCAAGAGCTGGTTTCTCCATGTCTTCTTCCAACTCTTCATCCTTGTATTTTGTATTTGTATTTGTAGTTGCAACGAGAGTTGGTGCCTCCATGTCTTCTTCGAACTCTTCTTGTTCCACTCCAATAGAGAGTCCAGCTTTTGCATTCCATTCTTCCTCGCTGATGGAAACATTCAACATGACCTCTCTTTTCTCCCCTTTTGTGGTGGCCATGTTTCCTTGGAAAGTTTGTCTCCTGGGGAATCTGCAATCTTGGGCAAAGTGGCCCTTCTTGCCACAATTGAAGCATTCACGACTCTCCCTCATGGGTAATCTAAAATCTCGAGCAAAGTGTCTCTTTCTTCCATAGTTGAAGCATTCACCACTTTGTCTTCTATCGTTCTCCTCGTACTGTTGGCGATAGTCTTCTTTTCCACGTCGAGCTCCCCCTGAAATGTTACTTCTATCTCTTAGATAGAGTTTGCCTCCTTCCGTCACTCCTCGTCTTCGTGACGTACCTTTCTTCTTGTTGGTGAAGAGTGCCTCCTCTTCGTCTTTTATGGTTACGCCACTCATCTGTTTGGCTAATTCCTCCTGGTTAGCCAACAGGTTCTCCAGCTCGACTAAGGATGGTTGAGTAGGCCATCCCCTCACAGCAGCGATAAACCCATTGTACTCGGGTCTTAGGCCATGGATGATAATTCTTTTCATCCTTGCCTCGCTAACCTTCTCATCTGGTGCAAGTTGAGATATCTCGCGACAAATAGATTTCACCTTGGTGAAATACTGAGCAATAGATAAGCTTCCTTGTGAGATGCCCGCGAGCTCATTTTCCAAGAGTTGGAGGCGTGCTTCATTCTTCTTTGAAAATAATTTCGCCAAAGTTTCCCAGGCTGCCTTTGGTGTCTTCTCATCACGAATATGCTCCAATAGGTCCTCCTCGATTGTGGTCTTCAATATATATAAAGCCCTCCCAGCCTTGATCTTCCATTTTCTCAAGGCTTCGGCATTCTCCTTCGGTGGAGGAGTTGTGTCGGTGCCTGCGACTATTTCCCACAAGTCCTGACCTTGTAGGTAAGATTCTATGCATGTCTCCCAATAACCGTAGTTGTGGTTATTGAGCTTCCTAATCCCGCTGCTTGTGCTTCCAAAGTCTGCCATGCTGACTGACGCCCGGCGTCCACTAAGCTTGGTTCCAAACCAATAGCTTCACAGTCCCTGACTGTGTTCCGGCAGAGTCTCCACTTAGCACCTTGATGCAACGTCGACTAATGTAAGCGTCCAACGCTTACCGAAGCTTTACAGTCCCTGACTGTATTTCGACAGAATCTTCCCTCAACGAACTGATGCACCGACCAATGTAAGTGTCTAACGCTTACCGAAGATTTTTCCACTGGTAACGGTCCCGGACCGCCTTCTCTGATGCCAATTGTTGGAAACCCGACGGACCCAACACACCCACTATCGAGGACCTAAGACTGACCACTAGTGCTACACCAACTCCCTGAGTCGGTTAGCCTTTCTATATTTAATTTCTTAGTGCACAACTTAGGCGGCAGTGCCGACCATATACCAATTAGGCGGTAGAACCGACCATATACTATTCAGGCGGCAGAGCCGACCATATAACTTAGGCGGCATAGCCGACCATTATAATAACCAATTCAGGTGCACCAAAGAAATACATAAATTAAGGCTGAACCGGGAAACTTCTAATTACAAATAAATAACACTTTTATAAATATACCACAAATATTACAAACCACTTTCACACATTTTCTCACTTTTGCACTCACACTCTCACGCATACTACACTCTCCACACTTGCACCCACTCACATTTCACACACTCTCACGCCACTCACTCTCCACTTTCACAATCTTCACACCTTGCACACACCCCACGTCCCTCTCTCTTACTTTTTCAACTTGCACACCTACACTTGCAAATGACAGAGCCTATATATAGGCAAGCTATGTCGGTTTACATGGCTTGATATTTTACATAATAATAATATAATACTATATAATGGGGATAACTCTAGATCATTGGATTTCCCTATTACTTTATTATGATTATTATAATATATATGTTGGGTAACTTGGAGATCTCTAGAAGATGAGAGAAGTCGATGACTTCTAACAATTCTATCTCTCTGTATCTTTCCTAACAGATGCAGAACCAAGTGACACAGACTTTCATAGTTTGAAGGCCGAAAATGCCACCACAGAGTTGTGTCCACCAGATCCGAAAGAATTCGAAATGGCTGAGAATCATAAAGAACTTGGTTAGTACTATGGGGTTCTGGTCCAAATCAACTGAAGTTTAAGTAAAGATTATAAAGGCTTGAAGAAACTTAAACATGAATTTGCTACTTCTCATGTAGTTTTGAAAGGATCAGGAGTTCGGGGGCTTACCAACATTAACCTCGTGCTGCTGCTTTTCGTTGGCAACGGTGTCAAACTCAACTGAGGACTCTGGATTCTGCGTTCCAAATTTCAGCACCACAATCATTAACAAAATACATACAATAGATCACCAAAAAATCATGGCTGGGATTAGGAGGCTTTTGAAGATGGAGAGAAAACAAAAGTAAAATTATAAACAAGCAACGAGCACGTACAAATTGATTTATCGTGGGATGCAGCCATCCTGTTGTGATGGCCTTCACAGTGGCAATGGCTTCTAAACCACCTGCTGCACCCAGACAATGCCCTATCATAGACTGAAACAAGAAGCAAAGCAATTAACCTATTGCAAGGGGCAACATTAGAGTATGGTCATCTCAAATTTTGCAAAATTAGGGAGAGAAAGGAGAAGTTACCTTTGTTGCATTGATTTTGATGCCGGATGTATTCTTGAATACCTTTTTAATACCATTTATCTCGGCTAGGTCACCGGCAAGAGTAGACGTTGCGTGTGCATTGATGTAGTTAACCTGGAAAGGAGGACTTGCTTAGTTTGAATATGTTTCACCTTTGAAACTATGTATAAATTTCAGAAAATAATTACAACCTGAACCCTATTATTTGCAATTTTACATCTGCAGTAGACAACAACAGCACTAACCAGTCATTACATTGACTTAGTATATTAACAGGTGATGTAAACAACTAAAAACCAGACCAAACTTGATTAAACCAATATATAAAAGAGAATTGGATAAAAAAGCCAAAAGAATTACCTCCTCATGGGACACACCAGCATCTTCAAAACTTTTCTGAATGCATAAAGACACCCCAAAACCATCAGCTCTTGGATCAGTTATATGATGAGCATCACAATTAACTGCTCCACCTAAGTATTCAGCAATAACCGGTGCACCTCTTTTCGTCGCATGTTCCAAGCTTTCCATTACCTTGAAAGAAAAGAAACATTTTTTTGCCAGCATAAAGAAAAAGAGAACAGAGCAACCAACAAGAAAGTTAAAATCATGCACATAGAGGATTAGCGGTTTATTATGTTATGTTAATAAATGCAAGCTTACCAATACTCCAGCACCTTCACCCAATACAAAGCCATCTCTATCTTTATCCCATGGCCTTGATGCAGTTCGAGGATCATCATTTCTTTGAGACAATGCCCTACTGGCAACGAAACCTCCCAGACCAAGAGGAATAATTGCAGCCTCAGTTCCACCAGCAATCATCAATTCAGCCTCGCCTCGACGGATGTGGTTGGCAGCAGCATAAAAGCAATAATTGGAGGTAGCACAAGCACTTGAAATCGAATAATTCGGACCCATGAAACCAAGATCAATTGCAAGCAAGGCAGATGACATGTTTGTTATAGCATAAGGGATTAAGGATGGTGTTAGTTTTCTATAACCTCTCTTTATCAGATTTTGAATGCCATCAGAGAACAATGTAATCACACCCATACCAGTTCCAACAAGCACTCCATATCGCTCCTTATTAATCTACAACAAGCCAAAAAGTACAAATTTAACAAGTTCTTGAGCACCACAGGAGAATATATAACAAATTTATAAGCCTAAAACATACCATCCGACCCAGGACTAATGGTGTAATTTCCCCATTATTCTTTTAGGGATATTTACAATAATACTTCTCTTTATATTTTTTTTCAACTAGGTCCTTACAATTGATTTTTACAATTGAATGCTTAAAATTAATTTTTTTACAATTAAGTCCATAAAATTGATTTTTTATAGATCGAGTCAGGTCGGGTTGAGGTATATAATTTTTCGGGTCAGGTTGGGTTTACGGTAATTATTTTCGGGCCATGCTCGAATCAACCAAAAACTCGATTCGTTCTCACTTCTGGGGCGCTCAACGTGAAATCGGGAATTCAAAGAGTTGCTTCGGTACTATTTCTTAGGGGGCCATTACCCTCTTCACAAGAGACATGTCTGAGAGGATGTACAATGACATCGCTTATATATCCCAAGACCTCCTTTTTTCCCTTTCCGATGTGAGATTAACATGTCCGCCTCTTCCCAAGCGTGACAATATTGTTTGTGACTCGTCATGTCTAATTCATAACATGATTTTAGTAGGGTTTAATAGTCAAATAAGTGCCCAAACTATACATTTTTTTCTAGTTAGAAGCCTAAACTTTGTTTTGGGCCAAATGTGCCTAATGTTTTCAACGTTACTCAAATAGTACTCTGCCGTTACTGTCCGTCAATTTTCACTGTTAACTTTCTTTATCTGCCACGTGTCATCTTCTTAAATTTTCAAAATTATATTTAAAAATTAATAAAACAAAAAAAACTTAAATTTTACAAAATACCCCCAAATTTTGAAATCCATAACACTTCAAAATTTGAATCCCAATTTGACATGATTTCATTGTCGATTGACACGTCGCCATCCATCACATTCGGCGCCGGACTATCACGACCATTTACTCACCACCTCGTCGCCATAAATTGACCAACGCCATGCGAAACGCCGAATGGTTCATTCGAATGATTCGCGACAAACGGCGGCATAACGGACGATAAACAGTGTGTGGGTCCTTCGGCGAGGGGAGTGTGCTTCATCATGTCGAGGGAAATGCGACCAACGCCGGTGGGAGTGGCCGGATTTGGGGACTATTTTGGGATTATTTGAAAATTTTAAGATATTTTAAAAATTCTAATTTATTTTTTAAAAACAAAAAATCAGAAAATATTTAATACTATCACATGTACAATTTTCATTGGATAACGTCAAAAAATTTACGTCCGTTACGGTGAGGCACCTATTTGGATCACGGAAGAAAACGTTAGGCACCTAATCGGCCCAAAACAAAGTTTTGGCACCTATCTGGAAAAATTGTATAGTTTAGGCACTTATTTGAGGGTTAAGCCTTAAGTAATGGGTTCATAAGAATCGACAGTAGTCCATCACGAGGTTAGATGACTAAAAGTGATGTCCTGAGACATAAAACACGACGACGTTGTACATTTTATTAGAAATATCGTTTGGGAAGAAGGTAATAACCCGCGACAATATAATACAACAAATGATAAAAATTATCTGCCCCTTTTCGGTGCCCCTACTTATGCCCAACAATAAAAACACTACAAAATTAAATTTCGAGCCCTAACCCTAAATTCTAAACCCTATACCCTAAAAAATACACCCTACTCTAAATTCTCTAATCTCTAACCATAAACTATAAACCTAATTTTGAGCGTGAGAGCATAATTAGGAGCACCGGAAAGGGGCAAAGGATTTTCATCCTACAACAAAGATTACTAAGGAAAAGGGAAGAAACGACCAAAATACGGATAAAAATCATTTGCCCATTTTCGGTGCCCTCTATGCCTTAACACTAAAAAATTTCAAGCCATAACCCGAAATTCTAAATCCTAAACTCTACACCATATACTCTAAAAAATACACCTTATCCCAAATTTTTTAAACTCTAACCATAAACTATAACCTTAAACCCTAAACCTAATTTTTAGTGTGGAGGCATAAATAGGGGCACCAAAAAAGGGCAAACGATTTTTATTCCCGGAATACACATACAATGATGGATGGAAATCGTCTACCCCTAACTATGCCCCCATTGGTGCCTCCACTTTAAAATAGCGGGTTTAAGGTTTAAGGTTTAGGCTTAGAGTTAGGGTGTAAGAAATTAGGGGTAGAATGTATTTTTTAGGGTTTATGGTTTATGATATGAAAATTAGGGCTAAGGCTTAAAATTTAATTTTTATGTGTTTTTTAATATGGGGCATATAAGGAGACATAATTAGGGGCAGAATATTTTTACTCTACATGATGCCGTTGCTTAACAAAATAATGACAAAATATCTTTAAAAAAACAAAATAATGAGAAAAGTTGCACAAAGAAACACTTATCGACTCAAATAACACAATGATGTAAAAATTTGCAACAAGCAAACATGCAGCAACAAGCAGAGAAAAACGTCAGGATTTGTAGGATTAAACAATAAATCACGCAAATCATCATGAAAACAAGCCGATTAATAAAACCCAGGAACCAAAAACCATTAAAGAACAAAAAAATAAGTTAAATAACAAACTTTAGATAACTTATCGCCCCCGAGATCAGCATCTTCCAAAGCCTTCTTGCCAGCAACAATGCAGTACCTCAAGCAATCGTCGAGCCTCCTATCGTTCTTTCCATCAATGTAACCTTCAGAACTGAATCCCCGGATCTGACCGGCGAACCGAGTAGGAAACTTTGAAGCATCGAAACGATCGATGAATCCGATCCCGCTCTCTCCGGCCAGCAGCTTATCATAGTAAGCATCCACATCGTTTCCGAAAACGGAAACCAGCCCCATACCCGTAATAACGACCCGTTTCTTGGGGTCCTTCTGGCGCTTGGGAGCAGAAACGGTGGGGGGTGAAGCGGTAATGGAAGAGAATCTCTTGGTAGGCCTGGGAACAAGTCTTGATACATTGGGTTTGGGGTTTTTGAGAGGGTTTAGAGGGGAAGCTCGAAGAGATGAAGGTTGAAGAGCTTGCATGATTGATGGAGAAAGCTGAAGCCGATAATACCAAAGTGAAGAGACCAACACGAGACGGTCTAATACAATGAAAGTAGAAGAAATGTCATAGCCACTGCCGCCGCCCTAGCCCCCCCCCCCCCCCCCCCCTCCACCCTATGCCTTGCCCTCTACGGTGCCATCTGGATGCAAGCTTTGGTTGGATTTTGCAGGTCTAGGTAACCCGTCAATCCATTTTCCTTAATTTACAGAAAATGTTTAGCTTTTTCTTTCCTTCTCATGAAGAGGAAGTAAGAGGAGGACTGGTATTTGGACCATACTTTTTTCACAGCTCAAGTCTCGTTCGTCGCTTTCTTTTACTTCTTACAAGACAAATGGGAGTATATACGAAAGCAAGGCCTCATATTGCTGTTCCCAGAATCCAATGTGTTAAGAAGACGACTATGATGAGAGCTTCTGAGAAGAAGATGGTGGCCGTAAACGAACCAAATGTTCAGCGAATAGTTCGTGAATCATTTGGTTGGAAGTTCGTTTATGTTTGTTTATTTATTAAACGAACGAATATCAACAAAAATTTTTGTTCGTTAATTCAACGAACGAAGGACTCGTTCGTCTATTTATGTTTGTTTGTTTATGTTCGTTTAAATTTATTCACACATATTCATCTATATTTATTATTTTTCATAACAAAAATATTATATTTTTAAAAATAAATTTATTCACATATGTTTGTTTATGTTCGTTTAAATTCATTAACATATATCCTTTAATGTCCCTTCATTTGTGTTCGTTTATGATTTTAACAAACAAACACGACAAGCTAACAAACGAACACGAACAAGAAATTATGTTTGTTTTGTTGTTCGTGTTCAGTTAAAATAAACGAACGAACATGTACAAACCCTCGTTCGTGTTCGTTTACATGACTAGACGGGTCCTTAATTGTAACACCCACATAATGTGGTTAAAAAAGAAGAAGAGAGAAAGTGGTGCTTGAGAGAATTAGACCCGTGACCTTAGCTTATTGCGCTTAAGCCTTAGCCATCTGAGCTAAAGCTATTGATGATCGTCACTACACCAAAGTTGTTCTTAGGCGGCACTATTCGTGGCGTTTTTGATACAAACGCCGCCAACATTTAACTTATAACGGCGTTTTTGAGACAAACGCCACAAAACGGCAACATTGGCGGCGTTTGTATTTAAAACGCCGCCATAGTATGACATATAGTGGCGTTTTTATCAATAAACGCCGCCAATTGTTTCATGTTAGTGGCGTTTTCTTCCTTAAACGCCGCCATAGATGTAGCGTTAGTGGCGTTTTTAATTAAAAACGCCGCGAAAGGACTTGCTTTGTGGCGTTTTTTAATAGCAAACGCCGCGAAAGGGCTTGCTTTGTGGCGTTTTAAAAAGAAAACGCCGCGAGATTGCTTTCATTCGTGGCGTTTTTAATGTAAAACGCCGCTAAAGGGCTTTGCATATATCCCTCAAACAGACAACCATCGATCTGCAAATTTAAAAAAGAAAAAACCAAATTTGTGCCCAACCCTCTCCTCGCCGACGCTCCTGCCCCTCGCCGTCTACCCGCGCCCTCGCCCCGTCGCCCTCGCCGTCTCCCAGCGCCCTCTCCCGTCGCCCTCTCTGTCTCCCCGCGCCCTCGCCCCGTCGCCCTCGCCGTCTCCCAGCGCCCTCGCCCGTCGCCCTCTCTGTCTCCCCGCGCCCTCGCCCTCTCCGTCTCCCCGCGCCCTCCCCCCTCGTCGTCGCCCCTCGCTCCTCACCGTCGACCGCCGCTCCTCTCTCTCAGGTTAGTATTAAGACCACCCTTGCTGATATAATTTGATATATGCCTTACTTTAGGTGCAAATTCTACTTCTTGCGGCAAGCACATAAATTTGGGAATTGATAGAAAACCAGAACTGTTGCTTTGTATATCTGGCTTACTTCTACAGTAACGGATTTAATAGCATCTTCTATTGGATTGGCTCTTAGTTCTGACCAATTTACTAATTAATAACTTTGGGAATTGATAGATATATTTTAAGTGTAACTAACACCACAATGATAGTATTTGTTTCCTTTCTTAGACAAAATAACATGCTCTTGGTTTAACGGATACTATCTTGAAAAGAACATGCAAGTTGTCTGTTTGCTCATGTTTGTCTCTGATCCATTTCCATGTTCTGCGATTTCTAAGTCCATTGCTTGTTATGATATTGATTGCAAAATGTTAGTATATATTTCACTATTTAATTAAGACTTGGCTTTTTCTCTTTGTTTGTTGGGCCATTTTTGAAACACTTTTTTTCTGCATTATTAGCAAAGGGCTGCATATCTGCTGCTCTTGTTCCTAATCTGATTAAGCTAATAGAATTTCCTAATTCCTTAGAAAAGAGGCAGGGCGAAGTTGCTCGCATCAGGTCGAAATATCCCGACAGAATTCCGGTAAGAATATTTTTGCTATTATCTTCCTTTCTTTCAAACATTTTATCCTGCAACATTCATCTTTGTGAAACCATGCAGGTTATTATTGAGAAGGCTGAAAACAGCATGGTTCCTGATATCGATAAAAACAAGTTAGTTGCATTCGCCATTATTATAGTTTGATATTTCTTTTTATAGCAATTCAACTAACATCACTTTTCTTCATAGTTTTTGGTTTCCAGAAAACAACAATGCTCAACCATTCAAGTTGTTCAATCTGTTATTTGTCTAGCTTGGCCTGATTACGTTTTTCTTAAAACTCTTGTTTGATTGTGGCTTCAGGTATCTTGTTGCTGCTGATTCGAGCGTAGGTCAATTTGTTTTTGTTATCCGTAAAAGGATTAAGCTTAGTGCCGAGGAAGCTATATTTGTGTTTGTGAACAACCACTACACCAAATTTGGTATATAGCGGCACTTTTAGCGGCGTTTTAATAGCATATCAAGTTGAGAAGCAAAAGATTTTACAAGTAAGCAATGGAAAATATGTGCATAGAACCGATGGATGCAGCAAGGGAGACCAGGACTTGGTAGGGAAAGGGGCCAGTGGAGCTAAATCATGTGACCATGATTTTTAGTTTTTCTTTTTCATTTACATATAGTTTAGATTTGTCAGGTGTGTGTACACTGACATGGAGGACTGTTGTGCTACCTGCTGTTTCATAATTAATATGTGTAATGCATTTTAAATTATTATATAATATGTGTATGTTTTATTTGATTTTTTTTTTGAAATATGGTGTTATTCGCGGCGTTTGTAAAAAAACGCCACTATAGAACATGTTCTCGCGACGTTTGTAAAAACAAACGCCACTATAGAACATGTTATCGCGGCGTTTGCATTTAAAAACGCCGCTATAGAACTTGACTTTTTGCGGCGTTTGTATTTACAAACGCCGCTAAAGAACACTTATTCGCGGCGTTTGTAAATACAAACGCCACTAAAGAACACTTATTAGCGGCGTTTGCAAATACAAACGCCACTATAGATCTTGACTTTTTGCGGCGTTTTTTACCTAAAAACGCCGCGAACTATTGCGACGCTACTTTAAGCGGCGTTTCTTGCGGCGCTTTTTTAAGCGCCGGGAAAGTTTTTAGCGGCGCTAAAAAACGCCGCTATAGGGTTAAAAAAACGCCGCTAAAGAACTGTTTTGTTGTAGTAAATATCCCAACTACCTCAGGGTTAATTTTGAAGGGAGGTCTATTTGCCCATTAATTGGGTGCGGGATAACTTAAAAAAAAGGCCCCCGACCCTTCATCTCCCCTCCCCACCATTCATCTTCCCCGATCTCCCTCACCGTGCCGCCGTGGCCACCACCGCCCTCACCAGCAGAACCATCGCACCGTTCCGACCACAACTTCGGCCACCACTCGCGGAGATGCGCCGCCGTTCGTTTTGGGAGCCGTGTTGAAGGTTCGTCGAGAACCATGGTCGCGCACCCTACTGTTTCTTCGCCGCGCTGTCGCCGTGAGTCGCCGATTTGCGACACACTCCTCACCGATGATTCACCCGTGGTTTTGGGAGCAAACCCTTGGTCGCCGATCATCGGACCTCTACCGTTTTAGCAGCGTCGGAGTCACACTATCCTGCCGGATTTTTATCAGTTTGATAATGAGGGACGTCAAATTCGAGCTTAAGGACGATCGATTGGAGCTTCGAAGGTTGACCTACGTAGCTCGGAGTTGAGGTAATACCCATTACTTTTTGTGTATTATAATGAACATGTTAATTAATAGTTAATGTAGCAAAATATAGTATAAGAATATTGATAAGGACCCTTGTGAAATAATTAAGAATGATATGACACGTATAAATTTCTGAGATCTTTAAATTAAAAGACAAGTCGATTATCTTTGAATACTCGTTAAAACCTCAGTTAACGAAACCATATACATAAGACATTCAGTTAAAAAGTAAATTCGATGGCTGACAAATTATATGACGTTATTGATGATGTGGTAAGAAATTAAAGCATGAAGAATGACTCCTATTTGATTGGTACCCATAAACAAGGTTGTGGACATGACTCTAATGATATGAATAAAAAAATATATATGTACTTACGCTGATTCCTACTTGACGGATTTAAAACTTAACAACATCTTGGATATTAATGAAGGTTTCTTTAGGTTCAGTCTAATTAGGCCGGTAATTCCGCCCGTAATCGGTTCCTCTACTTCGGTGAGAGTAATTCCGCCCGTATTCGGTTCCTCTACTTCGGTGAGGGTAATTGCGCCCATAATCAGTTCCTCTACTTCGGTGAGGGTAATTCCGCTCGTATTCGGTTCCTCTACTTCGGTGAGGGTAATTGCGCCCGTATTCGGTTCCTCTACTTCGGTGAGGGTAATTCCACCCGTATTCGGTTCCTCTACTTTGGTGAGGGTAATTCCGCCCGTATTCGGTTCCTCTACTTCGGTGAGGGTAATTCCGCCCGTATTCGGTTCCTCTACTTCGGTGAGGGTAATTCCGCCCGTATTCGGTTCCTCTACTTCGGTGAGGGTAATTCCGCCCGTATTCGGTTCCTCTACTTCGGTGAGGGTAATTGCGCCCGTATTCAGTTCCTTTACTTCGGTGAGGGTAATTTCGCCCGTATTCGGTTCCTATGCTTCAGCTAGGATAATTTCTTATTGTTACCGTTACAGATTTTTATGCTTTGATTAGTGTAATTTTGCATTGGGCCTAAGGTAATCCCTTAGGAAGATGCTCACGCCCAATGAGCTTGGGTTAATGCTTTTGTAGACGCAGCTCAGAAGTTCATATTGGAGCACAGTCGCAGGGTAAATAAGAATTTAAAATGAACCATATTGTTGCTTGAATTATGTACCATAAAATAAAATGTTTACAGTGATACAGTTTAGCACTGCTGGGACGCACTAAACTCCATAGTTTGATTTAATTATTCACTCTTTTGATTCTCTGATTTATAGGCTTCTCGCCTGATACTTGTGATCAAATAATGAGCCATAATTTAGAACTTGATATTTCTCAGAACATCATGATAGAGTATGCTTGTCATATACATGCATATATTTACAAGATTCATTAGTAGTTTTGTATTACTGAGCTTTCCAAAGCTCATGGCTTTTTTTTATCACATGATAGAAGAAATCTATCATGGTATAGGGATTGACATGTGCAGTTAGAGTTCTCTCGGCGTTGCTTTTGGAGTACAACACTAGTACAGTTTGTGGGCACGTATGACGTGTACTGTTTTATGTCAGAGTATATAAATGTTTATGAGTTTCCGTTACATACTAAATGATTTCTGAAATGGTATTTAAATAAAGGTTTGTATTATAGTTTTTAATATAATAAAACAAAACATCAAAAGAAATATTTTTATGTGGATTTTTATTGTGGGTCGCTCTTGTGACCCTAATGTGACTTCCTAAGATTCGTGTTAACGCATAGGCGGGTCTAGGGGGTTACATTAATTTTTTTAAAATATTATAGTTAAAGAAAATAGGAAAAACTACATAAATAACAACCTAATTATGGGGTGGTTTCAGTTTGACTACTATACTTGTAATTTTATCGTTATGAACACATAACTATTTAAGTGATATCAATCAAATCACCCACCGTTAAAACTTAATAGAGAGAGTGACGCAACAATTAACAGAAATTTGTATAATTATACATTTGTTTCTCGTTACTTGGACATTCTACCAATTTAGTGCTAATTTTAATTTAAAAAATAAAATAGTCATTCAATTAAGTGGGAACATGTGTCAGCCTTATTGAAAGAATTTAACGATTTATATTTAATTTAACAACTTTGTTTTTCTCCTCCAATCAAGCGATGATATGTATCACCTGAACGAAAGATGAAAATAAAAGCAAGAAGCTTAGCTATTTATAAATAGTTAAATTCCTCCAATGAGACTAATGTAAGTTGAACGTCGATGATGTTGTTCGAGTATTGCATCTTGCCAGGTGTTATCCGTAATGTTAAGGGTAAACGGCTTGCTAATTTACGCGAAAGATGGGTGTTTGTTCGGTCTTAGAAGTTGAGCTTTGGAGAATACCTGAAGGTCTTCATCATGCTTGAAAAATCGGTGAAAGACACATTGTCGTTGAGGTTGATAGCATGAAAGATTTGCAGCAAATTCAGCGGGCACGACTGAGAAAAGCTCCTTTACAATATTTTTTTTTTTGAAAGTTGGATCTTTATTGATTAAACTCGATTCAACATGGATTCATGCCTCGTTAAAAAACCTCCCTAACCCTAATGGAGGAAAAAGAGCTCCTTTACAATATTACATCGTATTTTCAATCTCATGCGATAAAATTAAATAGTTCAGCTATAACATATAAGGCGTGATGGTAACAAGGTTGCGAATTTTTTAACAAATAAAATTAAGCGTATTAATTTAGTCAGTCATATTTTTGTTGTCCCTCCTGAAATTCTACTAGATATCTTAGATGAAGATTGTAATAGCTAAGGCCTAGTTAGTTTATCTTAATTTCCCTCTCATTATTCCTATAAAACTAAACACAATTAATTGAACCGCCATAAAATTAAAAGTAATTAATTGAACCGTCATAAATTAAAAACAATTAATAACAACATAACAACTAAAAGCCATAATCTAATTAAAAATAAATAAAGTAATTAAACAACCCTATCGTCAAGTTAAAAGCAATTAATCCAATGCACTATCGTCCAATTAAACGAAATTACTCTGCCCCAAGACACAGTACTATCTCATTCTCAGACAATTTTTTTTTTGTTCAAAATCGTTAAATAATCTAAAAAGTTGAAACAAAATAAATAGGAAAAAAAAATTTGTGATTCGTTGTATCTATCAATCATCATTAAAAAGCAAAAAATAAAATAAAACCCTCCATGCATCCTTTCACTCAAAAGGTATGAAAACAAACAGAAAATTCTGAAAGCTTTCTTTTATTCTAAATGAACTATCATTTAACTAAAAAGCAAAAATGGAGAAACCGACTCTGCTGGGGATCGAACCCAGAATCTCTGGTTCCGTAGACCAGCGCCTTATCCATTGGGCCACAGAGTCGCCACAGAGCCACTTGTTGGTGCGTATTCTACAAACTATTAATTTATTATTAATGTACTAAATGAGCTCTTCTTTTTACCTATAAAATTAACAGTAAGCTAAGGCATTAAGGTTCATACTTTGATAACGATGTAAAAGTGGCACTTTTTTTTCATGAAGAAAATAAATTAAATATTTAATTATTTATAAAATATACTTAAAACCAATAGAAAATTTTCTTCTGTCTCAACTTCTATATCTTACCAGTATAATTTCTCCACTGTTCTTTTTTCTATAAAAAGTATTAAATATTATATTTAATAAGTTTGATCCATTATTTTGATTTAAAATCCACTTAATCATGAGGTTAGAAGTTTGTTTCCTACCCATGAAAATGAATCATATTTCATGGTCCGCCGTTAACCTCTTAGTAAGAGCACCTGCGGCGAAAAGATTAGCCGCTGCTATTGGCGGTGAATACCTTAACTTAAACCCAAAAAATCAAACTCAATTCGTTTATTTTTCATTTTTATTTTCTGTTTTTAAGTGATGCATTTAAAGCATTAGCACATATTTTGTGATTTAATATCCATCGGACTTGGGCTTTTTTATTGGTATATCCTAAAATCGAAGAAAATTTAGTAAAACACTCGAGAATTCAAAATTATTTAATCATTTACACCAAAAATTACTGTAGCAAATAATTTGTAGTCACATGTGAACGACTTGATTGTGAAAAATAAATTTCAACAATGATCATGCCAACATCTTTTTTGTGCTAACAACTAAAATAATGCAATAGAAGATGTTAATGGAAGGGGAATACATTTGCCTTCTAGGTTTATACATTAAATTGTGAGTTTAACTTTACTTAATAAAGTCACAATTTCAACGACTTACTGTGGTTTTCTGATCAATTTCAGTAAAATTTATCTTTTTTAAAATTTTAATTAAAGGTTTTACACTATAATTAAATGTAACCTTTTTCCTTTAATATCCTTAAAATTTTTATGACGAAATTCAACTGGTGACAATGTTGAGTTCGATATAACTTTAAAATATTACATTTAAACTATCTCAGTGAACACAGTCCCTACAAATGGATCAAGGAATTATCATCTAGCTTAATTTCAAAGACATGAGCACATTCAGACAAATTCTTTCCTAACAGGTGCATAACCAAGTGACACAGACTTTCATGGTTTGAAGGCCGAAAATGCCACCACAGAGTTGTGTCCACCAAATCCGAAAGAATTCGAAATGGCTGAGAATCATAAAGAACTTGGTTAGTACTATGGGGTTCAGGTCCATATCAACTGAAGTTAAAGTAAAGATTATAAAGGCTTGAAGAAACTTAAACAGGAATTTGCTACTTCTCATGTAGTTTTGAAAGGATCAAGAGTTCGGGGGATTACCAATATTAACCTCATGCTGCTGCTTTTTGCCGGCAACAGTGTCAAACTCAACTGCAGGCTCTGGATTCTGCATTAGAAATCTCAGCACCTCGAGCATTAAGAAAATACATATAATAGAACACTTAAAAAGTACATTAAACAAGCAACGAGCACGTACAAATTGATTGATCGAGGGATGCAGCCATCCTGTTGTGATGGCCTTCACAGTGGCAATGGCTTCTAAACCACCTGCAGCACCCATGCAATGCCCTATCATAGACTGAAACAAGAAGCAAAGCAATTAGCCTATTGCAAGAGGGCAACATTAGAGTATGGTCATCTCAATTTTTGCAAAATTAGGGAGAGAGAGAGGAGAAGTTACCTTTGTTGCATTGATTTTGATGCCGGATGTATTCTTGAATACCTTTTTAATACCATTTATCTCGGCTAGGTCACCGGCAGGAGTAGACGTTGCGTGTGCATTGATGTAGTTAACCTGAAAAAGATGACTTGCTTAGTTTGAATATTATTTCACCTTTGAAACTATGCATAAATTTCAGAAAATAATTACATCCTGAACCCTATTATTTGCATTTTTACATCTGCAGTAGACAACAACAACACTAACCATTGATTACATTGACTTAGTATATTAACATGTGATGTAAACATCTAGAAACCAGACCAAACTTGATTAGTTCAATATATTTAAGAAAATTGGATGAAAAAGCCAAAAGAATTACCTCCTCAGGGGACACACCAGCATCTTCAAGACTTTTCTGAATACATAAAGACACCCCAAAACCATCGGCTCTTGGATCAGTTATATGATGAGCATCACAATTAACTGCTCCGCCTAAGTACTCGGCAATAATTGGTGCACCTCTTTTCGACGCATGTTCCAAGCTTTCCATTACCTTGAAAGACAAGAAACATTTTTTTTTGGCCAGCATAAAGAAAAAGAGAACAGAGCAACCAACAAGAAAGCTAAAATCATGCACACAGAGGATTAGCAGTTTATCATGTTATGTTAATAAATGCAAGCTTACCAATACTCCAGCACCTTCACCCAATACAAAGCCATCTCGATCTTTATCCCATGGCCTTGATGCAGTTCGAGGATCATCATTTCTTTTAGACATTGCCCTACAGGCAACCAAACCTCCCAGGCCAATAGGAACTACTGCAGCCTCAGTTCCACCAGCAATCATCAATTCAGCCTCGCCTCGACGGATGTGGTTGGCAGCAGCATAAAAGCAATAATTGGAGGTAGCACAAGCAGTTGAAATCGAATAATTCGGACCCATGAAACCAAGATCAATTGCAAGCAAGGCAGATGACATGTTTGTTATAGTGTAAGGGATCAAGAATGGTGTTAGTTTTCTATAACCTCTGTCTATCATATTTTGAACACCATCAGAGAACACTGTAAGCCCACCCATACCAGTTCCAACAAGTACTCCAGTTCGCTCCTTATTAATCTGCAAAAAACCAACAAGTACAAATTTAACAAGTTGCAAAGACTGTAAGATCATATTAACTATTTCTGGTGGATGAATCACATGTTGCATGTAAAATTAGTAGTATGATGAATAATTGCTTTCAAATATAAGATCATATTAATATTGTTGAAATTGTTTCAATGAGATTGCTCTTAAGCAAATTTACAAGACCACTTGATTTTCTAATATATACAGATTCTCTATATGTAAGAGCTGCATCAAATTAGGTACAAAAACGGCTATGAGCATGTTAAATATAGATATAAAAAAGGCCACCTGAACTGGGGATGGGCATTTCACCTGACCCAATTGAATTTTTTTTAGTAAAAATTGGATTCGGGTCTGTTTTTATCAAGGGAGAGGTCGGGTCGAGTTAAGATTTAGGGTAAAAATATCTTACTCGACCTGAGAGTAATGGTGTAATTTTCCCTATATTTTAAGGATATTTACAATAATACTACTCTTTATATATATATATATATATATATATATATATATATATATATATATATATATATATACAATTAGACCCTTAAAATTGATTTTTTACAATTGGGTCCCTAAAATTAACTTTTTACAATTAAGTCCCTAAAATCGAATTTCTTATAGATTATGTCAAGTCGGGTTAAGGTATATAATTTTCAGATTATGTTTTTTAAGGATAGGATAGGATAATTATTTTTAGGTCAGCCAAAATCCGACTCGTGCGCATCCTTAAATCGTACGATGAAATTGAACAAAACAATTCTTATGAACACATTACTTAATTCATGTTATGAATTAGACATGATGAGTCACAAACAATATAATAGAACAAAGATTGCTAAGGAAAAGGCTGGCAACGACCGGAATACACACGTACAGTAATATAGTAAAAAATAAATATGTTTATTTTAAAAGACTTGAGTTCAATCGCTTTATTAAAAAATTAAAAATATTTATGAAAAGTTAATGGCTTGTTAACAATTGGAAAGAAAAAAAACCAAAATAACAAGAAGAGTGGCACAAAGAAACACTTAGCGACTCAAATAACACAATAATGTGAAAACTGAAAACGATAAAACCAAGTAACCAAAAACCATTAAAGAAGAAAAAGAACAAACTTTAGATAACTTATCGCCCCCGAGATCAGCATCTTCCAAAGCCTTCTTGCCAGCAACAATGCAGTACCTCAAGCAATCGTCGAGCCTCCTATCGTTCTTTCCATCAATGTAACCTTCAGAACTGAAGCCCCGGATCTGACCGGCGAACTGAGTAGGAAACTTTGAAGCATCGAAACGATCGATGAATCCGATCCCGCTCTCTCCGGCCAGCAGCTTATCATAGTAAGCATCCACATCGTTTCCGAAAACGGAAACCAGCCCCATACCCGTAATAACGACCCGTTTCTTGGGGTCCTTCTGGCGCTTGGGAGCAGAAACGGTGGGGGATGAAGCGGTAATGGAAGAGAATCTCTTGGTAGGCCTGGGAACAAGTCTTGATACATTGGGTTTGGGGTTTTTGAGAGGGAAAGCTCGGAGAGATGAAGGTTGAAGAGCTTGCATGATTGATGGGGGAAGCTGAAGCCGATAATACCAAAGTGAAGAGACCAACACGATGCGGTCTAATACAATGAAAGTAAAAGAAATGTCGTAGCCAGTAGCCACTACCGCCGCCCTAGCCCCCTCCCGGCCCCCAATCCTATGCCTTGCCCTTTACGGTGCCATCTGGATGCAAGCTTTCGTTGGATTTTGCAGGCCTCCTAAGTCCTAGGTAACCCGTCAATCCATTTTTCCTTAATTTACAGAAAATGTTTATCTTTTTCTTCAATTTTTCTTTCCTTCACATGCAGAGGAAGTAAGAGGAGGACTGGTATTTGGACCGTAAAATACGGGTACTCCAATCTAATGTTGTACCTCGTACCGAAGATATATTAGGTCGGTTGGATATTTCACAGTATTTCATTTCTTTATTTTTTTTTTATTCTTTTGTTCTCTCACACTTTTATTTTGTTTTTTTCTTGTTTCTTTCCGATTTTCTCTTGCTCACGTGATTTAATTTTAAATATGTGCGATCATGCTCACATAATTTTTGTATGACTTTTTATTTATATATTTTTTATAATATAAAATTTATTTTATATTTAACGTATCCTTATTATACTCGTACCTTATAATTTTAAAAATTACCGTTTTATATTTTTTTTCGATACATATACTCGTATCAATGCAACATATGCTTTCTTTTACCTCTTACAAGACAAATGGGAGTGTATACGAAAGCAAGGCCTGATTGTTGTTCCTAGAATCTAATATGTTAAGAAGACAATGATGATGAGAGCTTTTGAGAAGATGTGTCGTTTATTATTTTGACCGTTATATTTGTAATTTTACCATTATAACTATATAACTATTTTAGGGAAATCTAGGTGAAAGCAATGCTCCTGAGGGGTTTTGAATCCAGGACCTAATGGGAAGGGAGTGGAGCAGGTGAGCGTGCTCTGACCACCAGGCCATCATCACATGCTCATAACTATATAACTATTTAAGTGATATTAATTAAGTCATTTTTATTAGAGAATGTGATGTGGTAGTTAGCAAAAGAATTTATATATTTACACATTTAGTCTTTGCTATTTATACATTTTATTAATTTACTCTTAATTTTAATTTAATAAAATAAGTTAATCATTCAATTAAGTGGTGACACCTTATTGAAAGAATTTAACTATTTATATTTAAATTAATAAATTTATGTTTCTCCTCCAATCAAATGGTCACACATGTCACCTGATCGGAAGATGAAAATAAAAGCAATAAGTTTAGATGTTTATAAATAGTTAAATTCTTCTAATAAAACCGGTGTAAGTTAAACATTGATGGTGTTGTGTTACCGTATTCTGATATCGCTTTCTGCGGGGTGTTGTTCGTAATATTAAGGGTAAATGAGTTGATAGTTTTACGCTATAGGTGAGTGTTTGTTCGGTCTTAAAAGCTGAGTTTTGAAAATTAGCTGAAGGTATTCATCATGCTTGGAAAATCGATGAAAGGAGCATTGTCGTAGAGGTTGATAGCATGAAAGATTTGCGACAAATTCAGCAGGCACAACTAGAAAGAGCTCTTTTTACAATATGAAAAATACTTGATACACAAGCTTGTGTAAACTTTAGTTTATACAAGCCTTTTAATTTTAGGGTTTAGAGATTAAGGTTGTGGTTTATGGTTTATGGTTTATGGGTTTAGGGTGTAGCATTTAAGGTTTATGGTTAGAATTTAAATTTTAGGAGTTTAGGGTTTAAGTTTTAGGGTGTTAAGAATATGAATTTAAGTTTTAAATTTTATAGATATGAAGAGTTATGTAAATATTTTTTTACACAGCTTGTGTTTCAAAATATAACCATTACAATATTATACCATATATATTTTCGATCTCATGCAAAGGGATTAGGTGATTCGAATCCAATATATGGGACGTGATAATAACAAGACTGCAGATTATTTAGCGAATAAAGCTAAGTAAGGGTACTAATTTGGTCAATCATGTATTTGTTGTCCCTCCTGAAATTCTATTAGATATCTTACATGAAGATTGTAATGGCTAAGGCCTAGTTAGTTTATCTTAGTTTCCTCTCATTATTTATATAAAAAATGTCACTATTATAAAATTGAAAGCAATTAAATGGAGATTGTAATGTGACCTTTAAATTATTCAAAAATTAAAAACAATTAATTACACCGTCATAAAATTAAAAACAATTAATTAAAAATAAATAAAGCAATTAAACAACACTAACGGAAGTTAAAAAGCAATTAATCCAATGCACTATCCTCCAATTAAA
This sequence comes from Hibiscus trionum, assembly GCA_030270665.1. Taxonomy (NCBI): domain Eukaryota; kingdom Viridiplantae; phylum Streptophyta; class Magnoliopsida; order Malvales; family Malvaceae; genus Hibiscus; species Hibiscus trionum. The sequence goes on along the minus strand of BSYR01000021.1, from coordinate 655,802 downwards.
CGAAATTACTCTGCCCCAAAACACAGTACCATCTCATTCTCGGACAATTGTTTTTTGTTCAAAATCTCATACAGTTAAATAATCTAAAAAGTTGAAACAATAAATGAAAAAAAAATGTGATTAGTTGTATCTGTCAAATGTCAATCATCATTACAAAGCAAAAAAAAAAAAACAAAAGATAAAGTATACAAACGGTCATTAAATTATCCTAAAAAATATAAAATATCAAAAAACTTTCAAAAGTTATATAATAGGTAATAAATTTTAGTTTTTGTTACAGAATGGTCACTGAGATGTTAACTGTTGTTAACTGGGTGACACGACAGTTACGAAAATTTGTATAACAACACATTTAATCCTTAAAATTTATACATTTAATCAATTTAGACATCAATAATGAGGGTTAAATTAGGAATAAATTGATTGAATGTGTAAATATGAAGGATTAAATGTGTTATATTCAATTTTTCGTAACTGTCATGTCATTCAATTAACGACAGTTAACAGCTCAGTGACCATTTTGTAATAAAAATTAAATTTTAATGTTTATTATGTAACTTTTAAAAATTTACTGACCATTTTGTAATTTTGATATAGTTTAGTAACCATTTGTGTACTTTACCCTAAAATAAAACCTTCCATGCATCCTTCCTTCCACTTAAAAGGTATGGAAACAAACAGAAAATTCTGAAAGCTTTCTTTTTTCTAAACGAACTACTCATTAAATTAAAAGAAAAAAGAATAGGTAACGACTCTGCTGGGGATCGAACCCAGAATCTCTGGTTCCGTAGACCAGCGCCTTATCCATTGGGCCACAGAGTCACTTGCTGATGTTTATTCTACAAATAATATTATTTTATTAATATAAAAAATGAAAAAAAAATCTTCTCCCTCTTCTATTTACCTGTAAAATTAACGGTAAGCTAAGGCATAGCCCATAGGGTTCATATTTTGATAACGATATGAAAGTGGCACTTTTTTTTTTCGTGAAGAAAAGAAATTATCTCCCTTTATTTTAGGGATGTGAATCGGATGAAATGGTGCGAAAAGAACCTTTTTTTCACACTTATTTTCGTTATGAATTTCTATCATCATTTTCGCCCCACGACCCGCTACAAATATAGATTTAAAATTATTTATGCTTCGTAAATCATACGATTAAAACATAATCATCCTATCACTTATGTGGGTTTTGAGACCTACCTTATCTTCTCTTACCCGTTCCATGACTCATCCATAAAATATATTTATAAATATTAGTTAAAAATAAAAATTAAATTTGTTACGAAAAAATATGAAATACCCGTCATACGGGCTCTCACCACATATGTGATATTATTCCAATCGTCACCATTTAAAAAAAAGGGTAAAACACACAGATGGACACCGAACTTTTAAGGCACATTTATTTTGGTCACTGAACTATTAAAATTTTCATTGGGGCCACCCAACTTTTATTTCGCTTTCATTTTAGTCTTTCCCGTTACCTTCCGTTAAAAAATACTGACGTAACACGTTATTTTTTTCTTCAATTTTTTTTTCTTCTCCTCTTTTTTTTTCCTCCATCAACATAAGAATTTAGCAGATAAAGGAACTCTTCCACTAAGACTAATGTTTTACAGATTGGTTTCATTCACAAACTTCAGAAACCCAAACTTCATTGGCACTTCCCCTTGAAGCTTGTTGGTGTCAAGACTTATATAACATATGTTTTTCAAGTGCACTCCCATGGAAGTTGGAATTTCACCAAACAATCTCATGCTGTAAATTTTAGGCCCAAAATATCTCAAATTCTCTTATACATTCGGTATTTTCTTTCCTTGTAAGCTCTCACTCAAATGCACCTCCTTCAATATGGACATTTCAGCTAAAAATAAAGAAACTCTAAAATTACCAAAACGGTTAAAACTCAAATTTAAAAACTCGAATTATATTTGTATGCAAACTAATTTCATATCTCATGTTTTACGAGTTTTGTTTAAAAGAAGATGAAGTGTAGGGATCGAGAGGTTAAGGTTTATCCATACTAATATCTAAGGAAGAAGAATAAATGAAGAAAACCAATAGATGAAAGGTCGTACTTTTATAAGTTCTTACGTTTATGGAGGAAAAAACAGAGGAGATAAAGACAGAGGTTGAAGAAGAAGATAACGTGACACGTCAGCATTGTGTACTTTACCCTAAAAATGAAAGTGAAATAAAAGTTGGTTAAAGAAGAAAGTAACGGGAGGGACCAAAATGAAAGTGAATAAAAGTTGGTTGACCCTAATAAAAGTTTTAAAAGTTTGGTGATCAAAATAATATTCCAATTGTAAAGGACTAAAAAGTTTGGTGAGACGATAATTTATATTGACTTATCTTGAAAATATATATATAACATTCATGTTTAGTAGTTTCTTTTTTACTGTTATCCGTCGTTAAGCATTTTTTAAGATTTGTTTTCTTTTGTTTTTCATTGTTATTTTTTAGTTCTTTCTATATTATTTATTTATTGCAACAATTGAAATATTATTTTATATGTTGTTTGTGCTATTTTTAGGTCTTTTACAACAGACTTTAGTATTCTTTTAGTCCAATTTTTTTTGTTGTACAAAATTTATTATTGATAAAAATATGAAAAAAAATATTTTAAAACCTCTAATCAAGTAGTTTTTAAATATATATTTTATAAATTTTAATTATTTAAAATATTTAATATAATTATAGTCAAAGTTAAAAAAAATTGACTTTCAAAAAGTCAATAAAAGACAATTTTCGTGGGACGAAGAGAGTATAACTTTTTCATTAATATCTCAAGACAAGTCAATATGAATGCAAACTGATATTATATTTTTATTAATATTTATAATAACATGTTATAAAAATCTGTAGGGGTGGGTGAGAATAATGCAAGCGGGTGGAGATGGGGCGGGTACAAAGGCATATTCACGCCTTCCCCACCACTCATGGCGAATCTAATTTTTATTTTCATCCCCGCCTCACAACTCACGAAACTAATAATCATTTTTACCCAATTAAATGCGAAATAGAATGAATCCCCGCAAAATCTGCCCTATTAGCATCCCTAATCCTTCTAGGTTTTAAGGCATCATATTATTTAATTATTTATAAAATACACTTAAAACCAACAAAAAATTTTCTTTTGTCTCAACTTTTACATTTTACCAGTATAATTTCCCCATTGCCGTTTTTTTTCTTCTATAAAGAGTATTAAATAATATATTTAATAAGTTTGATCCATAATTTTCACTCATTGGTTGATTTAAAATCCAACTCAAATCGTTTATTATTATTTTTTATTTTCTGTTTTTAAGTGACGCATTTAAAGAATTAGCACGTACTTAGTGATTTAATACCCACCCGACTTGGAGTTTTGATTGGTATATCCTAAAATCGATGAAATTTAGTAAAATACCCCAGCTTCAAAATTATTAATCATTTACACCAAAAATTACAGTAGCAAACAATTTGTAGTCACATGTGAACGACTTTGGTGGAAATCACCGGCTTCATATTGACATGTTTGGCATTCGAATTGAACATTTTTCAATGGATCAAAAATCGACCACGAAACCGGAGATTTTGAAGGTCATATACAAAATTTTTAAATTGACAATTTTGTAAGTTAATTGCAGCTACGTACAATTTTTTGTGAAAACTGAATTACGACTTATGAGTAGCCCTTTGAATTGTCTAAATGATGATTAAATGTGTAATAATGGAAGTATGACTAATATGCATATAAGTATGAATGATGAAGTATATGTTATGAATGTATGATTCCGAATTATGAAAAAAATACTTTGTTTCGCCTGAACGACTAATGATTTTATTAGTGGTTTATTACTCTCTTTCCAAAATAGATGTCTGACATGATATAGGATGTATTTTTTCGATGTGGGATTAATATTTTCACCTCTTAAAGGGTAACTCTGATACCATTTATCACAGGGCCATTACCTTCCCCAAAAGATACATCTGATAAAAACAGCAGCGCCACCGCTTATATATATCACAAAACCTTCTTTTATTTTCGATGTGAGATTAATATCACTGTTTCTTCCGGGTGTGACAATATATAGCTGGCAAATACCTTATTATTTCCATAATCTTTGTAATTCTTAAAGAGTGCTTGTTTCTGGCTTGGTCGGAAATGGCCATTATTTTTATTGCCTACGTTATGGTGGTTGTCGTTTAGGCCACCGGAACCACCGCTTTGAGGGAAGATCAAGGGGCGATTCCACCATCTCCGATGGAAAGCGGGGGAGTGGCACTGGTTGTTCCTGCTGCACTAACTGTCTTAGCTTCAATAGCTGCATGCTTCTTTTGCATTCAATTCCTTTGTATTTCACTTACCGGCACTGGAAAATTTGTTTTTCTTTTGAAGTATTATATTTAAACTATCACAGTCCAACAAATGCATCAGGTAATTATCATCTAGCTTAATTTCGAAAGACAGGAGCACATTCAGACGAATTCAAATTATTTCAGGTTTGGATCAATTCAAAATTTGATCATTTTGAATTTAGACCAATTCGAATTCAAATGAATTTCGGGTCCATGTTAAATAACTTTAGATGATCAAACCGAGTCGAATTAAACTTGAGTTTGAATTAATCAGATCAAGTTTTTGGGTTAAAGTCAGAATTGATCAGATGAAGTAATACTAAACAGGCCTTTTGGGCAAATTTTATGAAGTCTTAAAATTTGCACCGAAATGAATAAGCTTATATGCGACCAACCTGCAAAATGAATAATATAGAACAGAACAACCTCTCCTTCATGATTAGTCTCATAATAAGAGTTGTTTTAAAGAAGGGATTTGAGTCCACAATTAAAAGTCTTAAATTCTAGAATTCGAGTCGAAAATTATTATCACAACACTAAAAACTTACAAATTTGGCTCAATAAAACTTGATAGATTGAAGCAAGCCTGGACAAGGGATAAATGGCTCACTCCCTTTAATGTGCATCATCATTCTATCTCTCTGTATCTTTCCTAACAGATGCAGAACCAAGTGACACAGACTTTCATGGTTTGAAGGCCGAAAATGCCACCACAGAGTTGTGTCCACCAAATCCGAAAGAATTCGAAATTGCTGAGAATCATAAAGAACTTGGTTAGTACTATGGGGTTCTGGTCCAAATCAACTGAAGTTAAAGTACAGATTATAAAGGCTTGAAGAAACTTAAACAGGAATTTGCTACTTCTCATGTAGTTTTGAAAGGATCAGGAGTTCGGGGGATTACCAACATTAACCTCATGCTGCTGCTTTTTGCCGGCAACAGTGTCAAACTCAACTGCAGGCTCTGGATTCTGCGTTCGAAATTTCAGCACCACAATCATTAAAAAAATACATACAATAGATCACCAAAAAATCATGGCTGGGATTAGGAGGCTTTTGAAGATGGAGAGAAAACAAAAGTAAAATTATAAACAATCACAACATGTTTTGTTATGGGAGTCTGCCAAAAAGAGCTCCAAAACACTATCGTTAGTAGAAATGAGAAATTACTATAAGAAAGGGAAATAAAACTAAAGGCCATGCATGAAAAAGACAATTGGTAGGTTTGATAAGTATCACAACACCAAAAAAAGGTGCATTAAACTAGCAACGAGCACGTACAAATTGATTTATCGAGGGATGCAGCCATCCTGTTGTGATGGCCTTCACAGTGGCAATGGCTTCTAAACCACCTGCTGCACCCAGACAATGCCCTATCATAGACTGAAACAAGAAGCAAAGCAATTAACCTATTGCAAGAGGGTAACATTAGAGTATGGTCATCTCAAATTTTGCAAAATTAGGGAGAGAAAGGAGAAGTTACCTTTGTTGCATTGATTTTGATGCCGGATGTATTCTTGAATACCTTTTTAATAGCATTTATCTCGGCTAGGTCACCAGCAAGAGTAGAAGTTGCGTGTGCATTGATGTAGTTAACCTGAAAAGGGGGACTTGCTTAGTTTGAATATTTCTCAACTTTGAAACTATGCATAAATTTCCGAAAATAATTACATTCTGAACCCTAGCATTTGCATTTTTACATCAGCAGTAGACAATAACAGCACTAGCCAGCCATTACATTGACTTCAGTATCTTAACAAATAGGTCAATTCTCTACCACCTAGCATAAATTGAAGCATCAATGTAAATAGATAATATAACAGGTGACAAAAGAGAAGCTAAGTAGAGGCATTTTTTGAGGAGACTCGACTCAAAGAATACCATCAAGTTTAACATAAAACAGAGAATTTATGAGTATTTTCATTTAGTTTTTATTTTAAAAAAAATGCTTGCATAGGTGGCAGCAAACCTAGACAGAAAGAAATTGCATAACATAGGTGATGATAAACATCTAGAAACAGACCAAACTCGATTACTCCAATATATTTAAGAGAATTGGATGAAAAAGCCAAAAGTATTACCTCCTCAGGGGACACACCAGCATCTTCAAGACTTCTCTCAATGCATGAAGACACCCCAAGACCATCAGCTCTTGGATCAGTCATATGATGAGCATCACAATTAACTGCTCCACCTAAGTACTCAGCAATAATTGGTGCACCTCTTTTCATTGCATGTTCCAAGCTTTCCATTACCTGGAAAGAAAAAGAAACAATGACTCATAATGAAAGGGTATTGCATTTCCATCCTCGTCAAGATCAGTCGAAGCTATAAATAGCCCACTAAGTAACAATTGAACCAAAACTGTGTGCAAAAGCAATAAACCAATAACACAAGACTACCTCTGATTAACCGAGTAGTTCAATGTGATAAAAGGAAAAGTATGCAAGTATAACTGGAAATCATTTTGCATCATTAATACTGAACAGCAAAATAATGAGTAAGAAAGTTAACATAAATAGTGAATTGGTTGATCTGCTACAAAACAGACTCCAACAGCAAGGGTTTTGATATAAAGAAAACAATCAGTATCTCATCCAATTCACACACACCTGAGAGCCAGGCTCCCGTCAAAGATAATGCCTACTTCTCTTAACAACAGTATCACATATCACCAACGGAGGCAAAACATGATGATAAATTGCTAACCAGAAATAGACAACAGAACAACCAACAAGAAGCTAAAATCATGCACATAGAGGATTAGCATGTTATGTTAATAAATGCAAGCTTACCAATACTCCAGCACCTTCACCCATTACAAAGCCATCTCGATCTTTGTCCCATGGCCTTGATGCAGTTCGAGGATCATCATTTCTTTGAGACAATGCCCTACAGGCAACGAAACCTCCCAGACCAATAGGAATAATTGCAGCCTCAGTTCCACCGGCAATCATCAATTCAGCCTCACCTCGACGGATGTGGTTGGCAGCAGCATAAAAGCAATAATTGGAGGTAGCACAAGCAGTTGAAATTGAATAATTCGGACCCATGAAACCAAGCTCAATTGCAAGCAAGGCAGATGACATGTTTGTTATAGCATAAGGAATGAAAAACGGAGTTATTTTTCTATAACCTCTCTCTATCAGATTTTGAACCCCATCAGAGAACACTGTAAGCCCACCCATACCAGTTCCAACAAGCACTCCAGTTCGCTCCTTATCAATCTGCAACAAGTACAAATTTAACAAATTCTTGAGCGTCATGGGAGCATATATAACAAATTTAATGTCCTCAGCTACTCGCATAATTCAAACAACAGATATCAGTCTCAACTCTCAAGATACTATTTTCCTTGCATCTTTCATTCTATAAGGTAAGAAACCATCCGAAGAGATCATAAACTTAATCAGTAATCTTGACTTTCTACACGCCTTTACTGAGGCATGTTTCTGGTGGATGAATCACATGTAGCATGTAAAATTAGTAGTCTGATGAAGGATTGCTTTCAAATATAAGATCACATTAATATTGTAGAAATTGTTCCAATGAGATTGCTCTAAAGCAAATGTACAAAACCACTTGATTTTCCAATATATACGGATTCTCTCTATGTAAGAGCGGCATCAAATTAGGAACAAAACAAGGCTACGAGCTGGAATGAAATATAGATATCAAAAGACCAACTCGACTGTGAAATTGACCAAAATAATTCTTATGAACCCATTACTTAAATCACGTTATGAATTGTCAAAAACATGCAGCAACAAGCAGAGAAAAACATCAGAACTTGTAGGGTTAAACTACAGTTCAAAAGATTTCTTGCAAATAAAAAAAAACTTTTTTCTTGTAAATGTCGCACATTGTGCAAGCCGAGAGAAGAATGATCTATGGATCTATGATTAAACAACAAAACACGCAAATCACCATGAAAACAAGAACTACCCATTTCTTAAAACAAGCCGATTAACAAAACCCAGAAACCAAAAACAATTAAAGAAGGAAAAAAAGAACCAACTTTAGATAACTTATCGCCCCCGAGATCAGCATCTTCCAACGCCTTCTTGCCAGCAACAATGCAGTACCTCAAGCAATCGTCGAGCCTCCTATCGTTCTTTCCATCAATGTAACCTTCAGAACTGAAGCCCCGGATCTGACCGGCGAACCGAGTAGGAAACTTTGAAGCATCGAAACGATCGATGAGTCCGATCCCGCTCTCTCCGGCCAGCAGCTTATCATAGTAAGCATCCACTTCGTTTCCGAAAACGGAAACCAGCCCCATTCCCGTAATAACGACCCGTTTCTTGGGGTCCTTCTCGCGCTTTGGAGCAGAAACGGCGGGGGATGAAGCGGTAATGGAAGAGAATCTCTTGGTAGGCATGGGAACAAGTCTTGATACATTGGGGAAAAGGGGATTGAGTTTGGGGTTTTGGAGAGGGTTTAGAGGGGAAGGTCGGACTCGGAGAGATGAAGGTTGAAGAGCTTGCATGATTGGTGGGGTGGGGGAAGCTGAAGGCGATAATACCGAAGTGAAGACTGAAGAGTGAAAGAGACCAACGCAAGACGGTCTAATACAGCTCTCTTCTCTCTATATATAGAATTGTGTAAAGGTTTAAATTTGGGCAACTCTTTGAGTTGGACGGGGAGTTGAGCTACATTAACAGCAGTGCTTAAATTGGGATCCAATTTTCTTCATTGGTTGGGAATTGGGATTGATAGGATTTGATTTTGTTTTTAACTTAATAGTAAAATAGGTGTCCATGCCATGTGGTTTATGGATTTTGAAATTTGGGGTTGTTTTGTAAAATTCGAAAAATTTAGAGATTTTTTAAAAATTAATTTTTGTTGTGAATAAAATAACGAAGAACAATAATAATAACAAAGAACAAAGAGATGAGAGGAAGATGGATATTTGTATTATTCTTAATATTCAAATGTATACAATGCATTCATTAGATCATCTATTTATAGGCATAAGAAGTATATAATACATTAAACTCTAATTAATGAAGATAATATTTATAATGATAAAATAAATCAAATTTCATTGATAAAGTTCTTATCATGATAGACATCCACATAAATAAATATTCATAACATTCCCCTTTGTATGTCTATGAAGATAATGTGTCTCGTTAAAACCTTATTAAGATATAAACTCAGTGGGGAAAAATTTTCTTTAGTGAAGGAAAAAGAGTACACACATCTTTGATACGCATAACGTGTTGCCTCATTAAAAACCTTTAGGTATTTAGACTGCTTGTCCAAATAGTTCTCTTTTGAAAGTTCAAAGCGTATTTCTATATTGGCAAATCATTTCAACATCTATAGATTCTTATACAAGATCTTCGTTTTCTTTCTTTACTTCTACAGAAGTATTTTATGTAAAATCGTTTGTAAAATCGTTGCTGACAACTTTTCAATATTTTTTATTCCATTCTAGTAGTGACATAACTCATCGAGATCTCTTCAAGATTTCAATCTTTATTTCACGTACCTGAAACACTTCAAAAGTTTTATTATTAGTTATGCCTTGGGTCTCTTTAAGAGCACCCGACTCTAATATATGATCATCTCATACTAATTTTTATTTACGAGAATTTTGATCATTAGAACCAATTTTCATGCTTCATGCATGATTTACATAGTTTAGTATATGATGCGTATAAGTGCTGCTATATGGAAATATCATATAAATAATAATTTTCTTGTTCTCATAGTTTAGCTATCAAAGAGGAGGCATCCAAATAAAATTTTGTTAAACCGTATTTTTCATAATCAATAGGCTTTGTAACAACTGATATAGCCTAAAATATAAACTCACTAGCTTCTGTAAGACGAATAGCCTAACTGCATAGTCTGAATTCTTTTATAATCAATCTCATAAACTTCTGGTTGTAAGTTGATAAAATAAAGTAGATGTATCTACTAAAATCATATAAAACTTTTCACATTTATGGGTAAATGAGCTCATATTTTATTCAGATATACAAGACATGCAGTCTCAACTTTAGTACAAGAACTTTAAATTTTTTTGGTAAGTGAGATCTTAATCATTTCTTTTGAGAACAACCAACACAAGAACTTCGCGTTCTTTTAGTAAATGAAATTTAATCAATTTCTTTAAGAACAAGCACCACAAGAACTTCAGGTTCTTTTCATAAATGTACATATAAATCTCAATAGCTTTCGCATCATTATTGATTAAGATGGTCTAACCGATCAAGCCAACTATATACAAGTGTATATATACATTTTTAAATTTGGTAAACCAGAACATGTGATTTAATCTCACTCGTACGCGTCTAGTACGACCATCAAAATTGTTCCTTTGAATATAAATATTTAGCTCTTTTGTAGCTTTTAATGAAAATTATCTTTAGGTAGAAATATATAGCTCTTCTAGAGCTTTCAACTGACTTTTTGGCTACCAAAATTTATATTAACATTGGCTTATTTCGAATGTCAATTGACAACATATGTTATCTATAATTTCTAAAAGAATATTTTGCGAACTCATATTGTTCTCTTAAAATTTTCACTTCTAGTGGTGACGATATTATTACCGTTAGCGGTAATTATTGCAATATTCGCAATTCTGTACTTTTCATAATGTGTTTTTTCTCAAGAACTTATTGCTCTTATAGAGCATCAATATTTTCAGTACTTTGAGATATAATACTCACATTTTCTCTTGCATTTAAATGAGAAAATATATCTTATACTTCTACTAAGCATAAATCGTCACCATAAATTGTATTTGATAAGTAATCATGTGTCGCGGCCGTTTTTTGAAAACCCGCTTTTTAATGTTTGGAATAAAAAAAATAGCCTGACGATTGAAATCCGAAAAATCAGGATTTTTGACCAATTTTATCTTATAATTAATTAATTTTCTATTTTTAGTCAAAACCCCCTTTATTTGCTTGAAAATCGTTTTGGAGTCGCCACCGACCATTTTGGTAGGCCGAACACCATAAAAACGTACCATAGGTTCTTTTTGAAAAGTTCAGGTTCGGGAGTCTTTTACGTGTAGGGAAGGGTTAGCACCCCTAAGAACGCCCATTATCGGTACCTTAGTAATTACGCGTGGCATTTTGGCATTTCGAACATTAATCTGGATTTAATTAAATCTTTTAACTATAAAATAGAATTTATTCCAAATGGGAATATCCTTTTGTAAGAAAATACATTTCGATCGAATATAATTATGAAACATCCAGCTGCATTAGGACACTTCAACTTATATTCGAAAAATGTACCTCAACACAAAAGGTTTAATGCGTGATTAATTATTGTCTTGCCATTTTTAAGTGTACCCTAATTAGGCTCCATTAATTAATTTGATTAAATTTCTATGAATGTAATTAATTTTTGGACATGAAAGACAACGTCCAAAATAATATTGGACACTATCTTTAATAGGCCCAAAAGTAATAATATTCCTAATTAAGACGTCTCTAACCATTAAATCCTATTTTTAATTTTTAATTTACCTAATTATTAAATTATTTCCATTTTCTAAGTTGAGATGAAAAATTGAAACTTTCATCGAAATATTCATTGGTTAACATCACTCTTCATTGTGACACTAACCAATATTGAATATTTTAATATTGTTTTAAATATTCATCTATTTGCTACAATGGTCTTTTCCTATTCAAAATTTTTAATTAAGAAAACTAAGCTAAAAGTTCTAATTATTAGTATTAATTAGGTGGCTAAATTGTCTAAAATATTAAACTACATGCTCAATTTAAAAGAGATGCAAACAAATAATAATTAAATAAATAAATCAAAGCTAAAAATGAGGTTAAATTGCATTAAATTGAAAATTAGAGAGACAAAATACAAGCAATTAGTGGCTGAATTGAAAAAGGGGCAAAATAAAATGGCTCAAAGTGTGAAATGCCCATAAAAGGGCGCGAGTTCACTCGCCCGACTCGAAGACCCGCGCGGGTCAGCCCCACCCAACACTAAACAGTGCGTTTTGGTGAATGTATTTAAACCCCCATTTTCCAATTTTCCCCTCTTATTTCATTTGTTCTCCAGCCCACTCTCTCACTCAATCTTTTACCACAAACACCAAATATTCCGAGAACACACCCAAAAATAGATCAAACCACACTTTTTAAGGGATTCAATCAAAGTTTTTCATTTTTTTAAGTTTGATCCAAAACCCTAACCCCGATCACTCTCCGATGTGTTTATCGGCCGTTGGAGGCGAAGCCGGTCACCGTCCATTTTGTCTGGCCGTCTTCCCCGTTTACTCTCCACCTTTTGGTTTTATTTCGGCGACCGGTCACCATCGCAAGGCGATTTCCGGCCGCCGTCCTAACCCTAAAAAACCTTCATTTTCTGATTTCTTCACCTAAATCTCTAGATCTACCCGGATTCATCGGAATCGGCCCCAAACTTCACCCAATCTAGCCTAAACCAACCCGGATTCGATAGAATCCACCCATTCTTCCCCGATTTAAACCTTAGACTACCTGGAACCCGTCGGCGAACACAAAAGAAACTTCGGCGACACAATATGCTTCAGATCTCATACTTTCATTTTATTTTATTATTATTAATACTCCGATCTAATATATTCTCCATGTTTATTTTGCAGGAAATCGAAAATCGAAGAAAAATTACCTTTCTCGGCGGCGTTAACGGCGGTTCTGGCAACTTGATGGTGTTCGATCTGATTTCCGGGACCGTTTCTGGCATCAAATCAGCTTCCGTCGGCGGTGACTAAGCGTTTCGACTTCGTGGCGACATCCTTTCGACTTCCCGGCGTCTCCTTCTCCCGCACGGTTCGACTTCGCGGCGATATCGGCTCGTACATCTCGACCGTTCGACGACGGCCAAATTTTTGGCGTCCTTTCACTCTCCCGGCGACATGGCTTCTGGCGACCGTTCGGTTACCAAGGTGAGCACTCTCTCTCCTCTTTTATTATTTATTTAATACTTATTATTATTTTAATATGTGTAATTATGACTGTCATTAATGATTCTAACTCTTTTTCTCTCTCCTGCTATTTATAGGTAGGTGGGAGATGATGCAATGGCTGCTGTCAGCGGGACTCAATCCACGTAAAGGGAGAACGATCCAATGAGGGGCTGTCAAGTGGCCATTTTGGCGGGCCAAACAAACACAAATGTGTTTGTTTGGGCCTTTTACCCGTTGAGTTTTATTTTTAGGTGGGAAAGGCTTGTTTAGAAGAGGGTTTTGGATTGTAAAAAAGATATGGGTCTCTAGAATTGTAATTTTGCCCTAATTATGTGAAATGTACATTTGTATGGACTCTAATTTTATTTTTTATTTGTTGGTTCTATCTATTATCTATTTATTTATATTTTTAGTTTTATTTATAGTGAAAATATAGTATATAAGGGTACCCGGACAAAATTAGGGTATTACATCATGTTAAACAAAATAAATAAATATCATAATATATAAATATAAAACATAAATAATTAATGTGTAAAGTAAATAAACATAAAAGCAAAATAAATAAAAGATAAATAATTCTCTTTAAAATTATAAGAATAACTAGAAGATGGTTTATTCCCTTCGAGGGTTATAAGGAAATCAACAATGTCCAAATGAGTTGGACCAACAACATCCAAATGAGTTAGAGAAATATCATATTCGTCATTTTCGCAAACAAAAACTACTTTTGTTTTCTTTCCTTTATCATTCAATGATTATTAGTTTTTTCAGCGTATGATAAGTATGAAACCAATAATTTATAATATCACATTGGTAAAATGATTTCACTTCTTTAGAATGATCATTATCACTCTTGTCATCCTTTTAACTCCAACACATGTGAGTAGAAGTATTCTTAAAATGACCGTATTTTTCATGTTTATATTTATAGCCTCGACCACAACTACAACTTCTAATGTGGCTTTTATTCTTTCCATAATATAATCTCAAGTTCACTTCAGAGAATGGAGTAGAGCCAGTGAGCCTTTGAAACTTTTTTCACGATATTGTGTTTGAGGACAATATTTTTTTCGTTAAAAGTTAAGAATTATGTTGAGATTTAGGGTGCTCGATTCGATCAACCGTTCTTGCTCGCCAAGTATGAAGAAGTTGGATAATTGGGTGTTTTAGTGGGAGGTGAAAAATAGGCAATTTGACACAAGAATTTATAGTGGTTCAACCTTCTAACCAAGGTCTACATCCACTACCTTAGCTCCCCACTAAGGATTTCCAACAAATTCACTAAGAATTTCGTCCCCTTTTCTCAGATTAGGAGGAAATCGTTACAACCCTCAAAGCTTTCTACCCAAAGCTTGAAGGAACACTCTCTTTACAAAGAAAGACTTAGCAAACTAGAAATCCCTCTAAAAGGTGTTTGTTTGCAATTCTAAGCACTCACCCAAAACCTAGACACTTGAGCAAATTTAACAATGTAAGCTCACAAGTGTTGTCTAAGCAAGAAATAAACAATTTAAGCTCTAGACAAATTTTGACATCATAATGTTGTAACAATTGAAGCATTAACCATTACAAGATGCTAGGAGGTCCCTTTTATACTCCCAATTGAGTTTGTAGCCGTTGCTAGCCGTTGGGATTGAATTGGAGCCGTTGGAGCCTTTATTTCCCACCATAAATGCAGTTCTGCAGCTTGGCGTATCGATACTCGTCAAACCGTATCGATACGGTCTCAATGAAGAAAGAGCCGTTGGCTTCTTCAGCTGATGCGTATCGATACGCTTACCTGGCGTATCGGTACGGTCCTGCAATTTAAAAGACCGTTGGGAAAATGACCGTTGGGGTAGTTAGGCGTATCGGTACGCGATACAACCGTATCGGTACACGACTAGCCGTTGGGCTATTTCAAAGCTCACCGTATCGATACGGCTAAGCGTATCGGTACGGGTTTTGGCTACTTTAAATGCACTTTAAATCATTCCAAAGCCTTTTAAAAACCCTTAAACATATTTTCAAGTTGTTTTTGACTAAAAACTTATTTTAAATTCTTTGCAATTTAGTCCAAAACATTTTTCAAATATTATATCAAAACTTAGTTCTACAAATTAACATATCCTTATCACAGAGAACAAAGATTTAATCCCCTTACGCGACATTGTTAAACCAGTCCACAAAGGTCCTTTAAAAACCTTCTTCAAGACCAATAGCCTCACAGAACGGGATGTCCAGCCAATATATTTGGATTATATCAAAGTTATGTCACTAATTGAATAATGATTTATCATGTTTGCATTCACTTCAGGGAAGGAAACAGATCCGATAATCGCATGGAATAAACAACATGATTGCATTCACCTCAAGGAATGCCTCCCATAAAACTTTTTGGATCAAGAGGAATTTTCGTAACTTGAACTTGGGAGAAGTTAATAGTCGAGTTTTTTGACACATGAGAATTATTGCTTTCGAGCAAAATCACCATAATTTATCACACTTTAAAATCGTAATTTAAAAAATAAAAAATAAGAATAGAGTTTACCGATATTGATTTTCCTCCTGAGCACAATGGAGACATAGCAAATGACCAAGAAGCTTCTCACAATCTCTTTATGTCATGTTTCTTTCCAAGGCATGCAACACTCAAAGCATGATTAAAAATATATCTTTCAACAATATAATAACATAAACAAATATCAATAGTTAACATGAATAAGTTTGTATTGGTTTATAAAAACAGAAACTGTTTGGAGTCAAAATTGAATTAAAGAAAACAAGGAAAGCCTAAACATAATGAAATTTAAAACATGAAAACTCATGATGTCATTGTCCCCCTTTTATTTGGCGCACATGCGCTCACAAATTACAAACGCATACAGGCTATAGCAATTTAGCAATTTAGAGTCTGATTTTTGTATTTTTATTTTTTATCTTTATTTATTCATCCTGTAACCCCCTAGACCCATCTATGCGTTACAACGGATCCTAGGAAGTCACATTAGGGTCACAAGAGCGACCCACAATAAGATTTCAAATAAACATATAGTTAAACCTTTAAAATCATAAATCAAATATCTGATTTAAAATAAAATTTCAAAAAAATCGTTCAAAACGATAAAACAATTATGATACAAGTTGCGGAAATAAGTTTCGGACTCAAATTTAAATTAAGATGTGACATACATGCCCCTAATTACACAGATACCATACTCCGCAAGCAAGCCGAAGAAACTCCATACCGATGTTAACAATTGCGACATGGTCGATCTTCTAACCTGTGATGGTAAAAACAACGTGAGCTTCGAAAAGCTCAGTAATACAAACTACCAACAGATGCTAAAAAAAATCACAAGCAGATATATGATAAACTTAACACTTCGTGAAGAATGGGACAACTATGCCCAAATTACGATTCAATATTTTGTGATCAACATGTCAAAAGATAACAGAGTTGCTCTTTATTCGATCACCTGAATCTTAGGAGATGAGTCTAACGCCGGAGATTCAAAGAGAATCAGATTTCAGAAGTTAAAACAAGGAGTTCAGAGTGGTTCATTAAGCGTGAATTTATCAGCACTTGTATCATAATTGTTTTATCGTTTTGAACGATTTTTTGAAATTTTATTTTAAATTAGATATTTGATTTATGATTTTAAAGGTTTAACTATATGTTTATTTGAAATCTTATTGTGGGTCGCTCTTGTGACCCTAATGTGACTTCCTAGGATCCGTTGTAACGCATAGGTGGGTCTAGGGGTTACACATCCCATAAACCAATATATATAAATTTATCAGCACCCAAACAAAGATTTAACAGTACAATTTGATAGTTAAATTTTTTAGAGCATTTAAACAATTAATTTGGTAAACATACCTTGTAAGCAATTGTAAAAGTAAAGCAAAATTAAAATAAAAAGGAACCTTGATTTTCACTTACGATGCCATCTTAGTTTTACCTATGCTAGCGCCTAGCAATATTGACTTCACATGGAAGTATCTAAACGAGGGAATCTTTGCGAGCATATTGAAAGAAAAGAAAACTTAAGCAATGTCATACGCAATCGACTCCGCTTCTTTTGGTCGCCACATGAATTTTAATATTATATTATTTTTTTAGAACTACAATAGTTGAGCATGATCGTGCTGATAACGTGTTGTGAATAAAATAATAAAGAACAATAATAAGAACAAAGAACAAGAATGGAAGAACAAAGAGATGGGAGGAGGAGGGAGATTTGTATTATTCTCAATATTCAAGTGTATACAATGCATTCATTAGATCATCTATTTATAGACATAAGAAGTACATAATACATTAAACTCTAATTAATTAATATAATATTTCTAATGATAGACACCCACATAAATAAATATTCATAACAATTTTATTTATTTTGAATGTAATTTTAAATTTTTCTGGAGGTGACACGTGACATTTAATGGTGAAAATTAACGGAGAATCTTAAATGAGTCACAAAATGAAACATTAGGCACCTATTTGGCCCGGAAAATAGTTTAGGCACCTAAATAGAAAAAATGACATAGTTTGGGCACCTATTTGGCGGTTAAACTTTTTTTTCTACATTATTTTTAACTAAAATTTTTTAAGGTTGTTGAAAATAAAAAATAACAATTTTGGATCTATTGTACTCTCTTTTTTATTTTTTGATCTATTATATTTTTTACAATGAAAGTCGACTAGACTATATCGACCAGACTGTATGTCGACTTCTAATATTACTCTGACGTCACTTCAGTAAAAATTATTAATTATCTCGACTTTCTTTCTGTTTGCCAATTTATCTAAATGACTTCTTCTTTTACCTTAAAAATACAATAAATCATGAAATATTTTTTCAACAACGTTATCCAAAAACTTTAGCCGATACAAGTTCAATACAATAGTTGGGACACTTTTTAATTGTCTAACCGACTTTCTTTTTGTTTGCTTAATTGTCTTAACATTTTTTATTTGTAACAAAACGATCACTTGGTTGTTAAATAAGTGATAGCAATTTGACGTAATGGCTTATGTGTCATTTTTTAATGTATTAATCTCTTCCAATAAAATGATGATACATGTCATCTTTTTATTAGAAAGAAAATACTCGAAAATAATGAAATGTAAAACATAGGAATAAACTTGGGACATCTTGAATATAGGTGTAAACGAGCCGAGTCGAACTCAAGTAGTGCTAAGCACGACTCAGCTCGTTAAGATTTCGAGTCGAGTTCGAGCTGGGGTAGTTTTTAACGAGCCTGAATAATCTGAGCTCGGCTCGTTAAGAACTCGAGTTGAGTGTCGACCGAGGTTTGACCGAGTCGGACTCGAGTAGGTCGCGATTTGTCTCGTCCATTTAAAGCCCTATTAGGAAAAAAAGCTTTGATACAAAAGTTTAGGGTGTTAGTTTACATGTTGGTGGGCTTAGATTTTAGGGTTTAGGATTTATGTTTAGTAATTTAGATTTTAAATTTAAAAAATTAAAAAACTTAGTATATTATATTTTCGAGTAGCTCGCAAGCTTTTCGAGTCGGGTATTGAGTAGCTCGGGTCGGCTCATTAAGAACTTGAGCCGAGCTCGAGCTCGAGTCGAGTCCAATCGAGTCAAGTATTGACCGAATCGAGCTCGAGTAGCTCGCGATCTGTCTCGTCTCATTTACGGCCCTAATTAAACCAAATGCCCAACCACTAAGCCAAACTAAATATTTGAATTTTTTTTGACAAAATTAAGATTTAAGTTAAATTGTGGTTAAAATTAATTATATTTGTTTAAAAATATTAATTACAACATTAATTTAAAATACTATTAAAATATATTTATAATATATTAATTTTTACTTTTAAAAATAATTAAAATAGTAATTTAGGTTATACTACTTGCCCTTAAAAATTCAATTATTATGAAATCTATTAATTAACCGAATGACTAAAGATGCTCATTCATGTTGTCTTATCTTGTAAAAATTTAAATCCCGACATTTACTTTAAAAATATAAATATCTTTCTACCTAATAAAAAAATTATATCAACTGTCCGTGAACAACTGAGGATTCAGTTCCGTTCGTATATACATAATACAATGGGCTAATGCCCTGTGTAGGTTACCAAATAGACCTACTAAATTATGGATCTACGGGGTGCTTTCATTTTCGCTCATCATCGCCCGTTGAAGCCCAAATCCCAATTCGGTCCGATTAGAACACAGGCGACGCGAGTGCTCACAATCTAACCGGTGTGAGCCGGCCGACACATTGCAAATCAGAAGCTCTCGCTCCGGTGCTGCTAAGAACCAGACAACACCCTTCAATCAGTATTTCTCTCTTTTTTTATTTGTCATGTTCATTTGTTTTGCTGGTGATTAACTTTTTGGGGTTAACAAATGATATGGTTGCTTGAACAAAAATGTCAGGAAAAATGGTGTTAAGATCAAGTGCGAAAATGAAGAGGTCAGCTCCAGAGAGTGTTGTTAGCGAAAGGTTAAAGATTCCCAACTCCAAGTCAAGGCCCAAAATGAAGCACAAGAAGAAGACCAAAATTGATGCTAAAATGCCCAAGAAACCTCCAACAGCTTTCTTTTACTTCTTGTGAGTATTCCTTATGTGATCCTTCATGTTCATCGATTTGTTTAACTTTCTGTTGATAATAGCATTTATTTGTTTAAATGGGTTTTGATTTGAAGTCAATTTGCTTGCATATTGGTTCACTGTCTTCACACGCATTTATTTGTTTCCTTGCTTAACTGTGATGCCGGAAGTTTATGTTTTATGGGGCCTTGGATGTCGTTGTTTCGATATTCGAATGTATATGAAATATGTGCCTGTGTGTGTGTGTATATTCCGGATGGCGAGTATTGGTGCCTGTTACTTTTGATGAACAAAGTGGATGTTTCCCTGTCATAGGCACAAATCTAACTGAGCTTTCCGTTTCTTATACTGAAGGGAGGACTTTCGTAAGGGATTTCAAGAGCAGAATCCGGATGTCAAGTCGATGCGTGATGTATGTTATGGTTTGGAAACGCGGATATTAATTTAGCCAATGAATCTGTCTTTCTGTCTCTAACACATATATTAAGTGAATGCTGCGATATATTGTTTTCAGATTGGAAAGGCATGTGGTGAGAAGTGGAAGACAATGACATATGAGGTTGGGACCTTGTAACCTTGAGTTAACTCTCTTTGTTGCCTGTTGTCTACGAATTCATATGATTTTCGGGCGCTATTTTTGGTTAACCTGAACTATGAATTGACTATACTCCGCATGTAAATCATAATCTGATTGTTCTCATGATGTTAAAAATTGAAAGCACTAGCCAACTCATAATCTATGTTTGACCTTTCGTGGATATGGTTGTAAGAGCTAATTAGTTCTATTTAGTCTGACAGCAACACGACGCTATATTGTCTTGTCCTAGTTAAAATAACAGTTCATGATCATAGGTGACACCTACTTGTCAAAGCTTACTTAAGTACTCTTTATGTACAAGATATCCTACCTACTTCATATTGTTGCTTGATGATGGAATTTTTCCAATTTTTTCGTTATTGCCATTACTCTTAACGGATTTCCTCGACTTTACTAGGTGTACAGAAGTTAGTAGCATGTATAGGGATAATGTGGCAAAAGTGTTAGTGTGGTAACTGGTAAGGATGCCAGTTATCTTAAGGTTTGATTGTTTATATGTTCCTGATTCGGACATGAACGAAAGAATGGACTTTAGATAAAATCAGAAACCATTGTCGGGTTGTCTAACATTTTAATTTCAATTTTGTTTTTGATAGGAAAAAGTAAAGTATTATGATATTGCGACTGAGAAACGAGCAGAGTTTGATGGAGCCATGGCAGAATTTATTAAAAGAAAGGTAAACTTGCTTTAGGTTTTGTATTGTACTTTAATCTCTGAAGAAAGTCTACAGATTTGCGGAACAGTTGCAACAGATGAGCATTAGTTGTCTTGTTTAAAATTTTCATTGCAGGAAAGTGGTGAAGATGAAGAAACTGAAGACGATTCGGACTTTGATGAATAAACCTTGAGGCTCTTATACCTGGAAATTCATTTTTCCAGTAGTAATAGATTGTCTTTTAGATGTCAATTAGTGAATTGAATGCGTACATATCCGTATCATTTTTGTGTAAATTACTGTTCAGGGGTCGCCCTTACGATATTACCGTGTGGACATAATAGTTCATATGACTATTGCTCAAGATCTGTTATTTTGAATCTGTTTTTATTTGGGAAATTTGGATCAGAATCTATTCAAGAACAAACCACCATCTACTTTTAAATTTTGATTTCAGAGATTTAAAGAATGGTGTTGTTAGCTACTGTGAGTCTGTGACTACTGGTGTTCTTAGCAACTGTGACTACTGAGTTATTTATGATTCAAGCTTGTTCGGCAGCGATGTTCGACAACAGCAGCAAAGAAGATGATGCTTCAATCTCGCTAATCCGGCTTTTGACTTTCTCACGAAGCTTCTCCATTGATTTCTTCATCTCCAAAAGCTCTTCCCGGTTGAGTTCATTAATAGGTTTTTGGTGTGTGAATTCTTGACGGCTCGCCCTGGCCGCCTCACGGAGCACCTCTCCTTGCTTCGTCTTCGCGTGCAGCCGCTTGACAATGGTGTTGAGTTGTCGGCTGAGCTTTCCAACTTTAGCCTCTTGCCGAGATTGATCAACAGCTTGACCTGGAATAGAAACTTTCGGTTTCCCGACCTGATTTAGAAACCGATCAGCCACTTCCTCGACGCTCGGATGCCCGAACGAGTAAGGCTTGCCGCCGGGGGAGAAAACCACAATGGCGACTTGAACGGCGCAAAGGGTAGCAAGCTCGTTTGCTTTCTTGAACAGCCCTGTTCGGCGTTTCGAGAAAGTGACTTGCCTCGAGCTGCTATCCTTCACCATTTTCATCTCGATTTTTCGCCGGCCCATGATATCCTTTTCAGAAATATTTTGAATGCATAAGGTTTGCTCAATGGGTCAACATTTATAGGGACAAATCAGGGGAAATTGAGGGTCACCTGAATTGGAAATATCTCTAATTTATTTGATATTATTTTTGTGAGACCCGTTACAGAGACGGTCCTTCCAATTCAGTTTTCTTCATTACAACACAATAACACAAAAATTTGAATACCATATCTTGCTTAAGGGATTTAAATTTTTATCCCGCCAAATTTAAAAGTTACCTTATTTGCAAAAGTTTGATGAATTGAATGAGCAATTTTGCTCTAAAAGAAAATTAATTGGCACAGTTTATACCACAACAACTTACCATATAGTGATCCACTTATATGGCAATGTAATCCTTTTGTTTTAAAAGGTAAATCTACCTAACTCCTTCCATACTTATCCCAACCCTAATTCAAGGATAAAGGAGTTATTTTGCCCCTGAGTTTATCCAAATTAGCAATGTTGCTTCTCGCACGAAAATGCATCCAATTTAGTCTTTCAGTTCGCACATTGCAGCAAATTAGTCCCTTGACCAACGTTGACCGTTAAAGTGATGACTTGACAGTTAACGGTACTGACGTGATAGTCCAGAATGCTGACATGATAGCGAATGTGTGATGATGACGTGACAGAGGGGCTGAATTAATTTTTTAAATCGAATTCGAGGGCATAATTGAATTTTTTTGCCGAGTTCAGGGGCATAATTCATTTTAATCGAAAGTTTGATAACTTATTTATATTTAAGCTAAAAATAAGAATTTAAGAAATTATTAAAATTTTAAAAATTGATAAATAATTTATTTAAATTTTAAGTTAATTTAATTGATTTATTTAGTTTTTGAATAAAATTAGATAAATAGTTTACTTTTTCAAGTTAACTTTTAGAAATTGAATATATGAAAAATTGATTAACAAATTGATGTAGATATCCTTTGAGTTCTTGATAATTTTAAAATAAGCAAAGTGAGAACACTCACAAAAAATCGAAATATTTTTTGACTTTAAAAAAATTCATAAATTTAATAAAAATAAATAAAACATTTAAAAATTATTGAAAATAAAAAAAATCAATTCAGTCCCTCTACCATGTCATCATCACACATGCATTGCCATTTCAGCATCGTGGACCGCCATGTCAGCATAGTTGACTACCACGTCATTAGAGTTGACTGCCACGTCAGCACCGTTAACTGCCACGTCATCACTTTAACGGTCAACGTTGGTCAAAGGGCTAATTTGTTGCAATGTGCGAACCGGAGGACCTAATTGAACGCGTTTTCACGTGAGAGACAACATTGTTAATTTGGGTCGAACTCGGGGGGAAAATAACCCTTTTAGCCAAAATACAATAATTTCTTAATCTATTTATTAATTAATTTTTAAAATAATAAGACGAATTTACTCTCTAGTAAGTAGTAATTAGTACTTATCATTCTATTTATTTTGTTATCTTTCATTTTATTCAATAATTTTTAATTTACGAATCCAACAAGTGTCCAGTGAAAAAGTGGATAATATTCATCATATGAGACACGTGTTCAAATTTGTTGAGTTGTGTGGGGCTCGATTCGATCAACCAATGTTGCTCACCAAGTGGTGGAGAGGTGGATATTTGGGTGGAAGGGTTAAGGAAGCTAAAATAAAGATTGACACAATGATTTATAGTGGTTCAACCTTCTAACCAAGGTCTACATCCACTACCTTAGCTCCCCACTAAGGATTTCACAATCAATCCACTATTGATTCGTCCCCTTTTCTAGGATTAGGAGGAAACCCTTACAACCGATCAAGCTTCTACCCAAAGCCTTGATCAAAACCCTCTTTTACAAAGAGACAATGAAAGCAAACTTAAAACCCTCTAATAGGTGTTTGTTTGCACAATTAAGCACTCACTCAAAAACCTAAAACACTTGAGCAAATTTGACAATTTTGGCTCACTAGTGTTTGTCTATACAAGAAATAACAAATTAAGCACTAAGACAATTTCTTGATCATTTGATGTTTGACAATATGAGCATTAGCCTTCTCTTGATGCTTGGAGGTCCATTTTATACTCCCAAATGAGTTTGTAGCCGTTACTAGTCGTTGGAGATGAATTGGAGCCGTTGAGGACTTTATTTCCCTTCATAAATACTGTTATGCAGCAATAGGTATCGATACGCGTGGAACGGTATCGATACGGCCTTCATAGGAACTAGCCGTTGGGCTCTTGCCAGCCTGGGCGTATCGATACGCTTGAGGGCATATCGGTACGGGTTCACATTTAAATGGCCGTTGGGAAATAGCCGTTGGGGTAGTTGAAATGGGATCGGTACGTTTACCTGGCGTATCGAAACGACCCCACTCCGTATCGATACGGCAAGGACCTGTATCGATACGGGTTTTGACAGTGGCCAAACTGGGGCAAAAAGGTATCGGTACGGGGGGTTTACCGTATCGATACTGGTACACTGAAAACACAAGTTTGGCTATTAAAAACATGAAAAGTCTTTGCCAAAAACCTTTTAAAATACCTCAAACATAATTTCAAGTTGTTTTGGACTTAAAACCAAGTTTTAAATTCTTTTCAAATTAGTCCAAAACATTTTTCAATTATTATATCAAAACATTAATTCTACAATCTCCCCCTTTTTGATATAATAAAACTCACTTGAAAAATTGTTTGGGATTCTCCCCCTTTAACTTTAAAAATGTGAATAAGAGATTAAAGATATGAAATCAAATAAAGCTCCCCCTTATTCATTTGAAAATTCAATTTTTTAAACCAATTTCTCCCCCTTTTTGTTATATCAAAAGAATTTAAAATGACATTTAAGTTCAAGATAACATAAGAGGCAAAAATTTTGACACACTTGAAAATTTGGTTTTAAAAAATTGGCTCCCCCTTTCTCAAAGCATCATTAAAAATGTTAGTCCAACATATATGATCATCTAGTTGAATAAAATAAAAATAAAACACATGAATGCTAAAACAACTAGATTTTTACCAACACTTGAACTCAAGGTAGGATGTGAAGCCCTCCTTCTTCAAGTGTTCTTCCTTGTGTGCATGGAGCTCCCCCTCAATGTTCGACTTGTTGAACATCTCCATCACACCTAACAAAAGACAATCAAGTGATTTTTGGTATCCAAATTGCTTTGGATCCATAAACGTTAGTAGCACAAATTTTTGACCCATTAGGAATCCATTTTTCAATGTCATCATTTTTAATTGAAGTGGTTAGTCCTTTTGGGACCCAAATACTTCTAAAACATTTTCCTTTAATAAATCTAGGGGCACTAGATTGTCTAACATAAAAATTTGATTTTCCAAAATTGTTTTTCTTTTCAAGCTCTTTGGAAATCAAATCTTTTTCTTCTTGAACATTTCGAAGCAAATTTTGTAAATCAAGACATTTTAATTCAAACTCTTCAAGTTTTGCTTCAAGTTCAAGTTTGGTTTTAGAAAGCAAATCATTTTGAATTTTTAACTTTGAAATCAATTTATTGTTTTTCAAAATGTGGCTTTTAAAATCTAAAATCAAATCATCATAGGCATCTTGTAATTCATCAAAGGAATAAGAGCATGAAGTAGATGAATTAGAAGTTACCCTTGAATCTTCTTCGATGGCCATAAGGCAAAGGTTGGCTTGTTCATCGTCGGTAGAGTCCTCATCACTCCAAGTAGCCACATGTGCCTTCTTCTTATGGCTTGAAGTGCTTGCCCTCTCCTTTCTTTTAGGTTCTCGTTCAAGCTCTCTCAAGGCTTTCTTCATGAACGGGGCACACTTCTTGAAGAGATGAACTATCTCTTCATCTTCATCCTCCTCTTCACTTGAATAGACATGATTGCAAGTGGAGGACTTGAGAGCCATGGCACTAGCATTGATGTCAAGCCCTTTGATTTTCTTCTCTCCCATAGCTCTAATTTCTTCCCTTTTCTTCTTCTCTTCCTTGTTCTTCTTCATAATTTGATGAGTGAGAAGAGACCCCATAAGTTCATCAAGCTTCAAAGTCTTCAAATTTTTGGGTTCGATGATGGCGGTCCTCTTTGAGTCCCAAGACTCGGGAAGTGAGTAGATGAGCTTTCGGACAAGCTTCTCTTCCGGGATGGCTTCTCCATATCCTTTGAGACCATTAGTGATGGTGGAGAACCTATCAAACATCTTCTCGATGTTCTCTTCCGGATCCATTTTGAAGTTCTCATACTCTAAGGTTAGGAGCCCAATCTTGGTCTCCTTGACTTCATTGGTTCCCTCGTATGTGACTTCAAGCTTGTCCCATACCTCCTTGGCACTCTCACAAGAAAACATCTTCTCATAGATGGATGGGCCAAAAGCACAAAACAAGATGTGCAAGGCCTTGCAATTGAGCTCCATCTTCTTGCGATCGTCGGCACTCCACTCCGCTTTGATTCTTTGAGGCACGAACGGACCATCTTCAACTATATCCCATAGCTTGTAATCTCTAGATTTGATGAAGAACTTCATCTTTATCTTTCAATGGGCATAGTGGGTTCCGTCAAAGAAAGGCGGTTTGTCGATAGATTGTGCCATTTGAGCCAGTTGATGAACTAGTGATCGAGCTTGCCGGATCTTCTCAATAAGATGTGAATCCCCTTCGATTGAGCCAAGCTCTGATACCAATTTTTGAGTTGTGTGGGGCTCGATTCGATCAACCAATGTTGCTCACCAAGTGGTGGAGAGGTGGATATTTGGGTGGAAGGGTTAAGGAAGCTAAAATAAAGATTGATACAATGATTTATAGTGGTTCAACCTTCTAACCAAGGTCTACATCCACTACCTTAGCTCTCCACTAAGGATTTCACAATCAATCCACTATTGATTCGTCCCCTTTTTTAGGATTAGGAGTAAACCCTTACAACCGATCAAGCTTCTACCCAAAGCCTTGATCAAAACCCTCTTTTACAAAGAGACAATGAAAGCAAACTTAGAACCCTCTAATAGGTGTTTGTTTGCACAATTAAGCACTCACCCAAAAACCTAAAACACTTGAGCAAATTTGACAATTTTGGCTCACTGGTGTTTGTCTATACAAGAAATAACAAATTAAGCACTAAGACAATTTCTTGATCATTTGATGTTTGACAATATGAGCATTAGCCTTCTCTTGATGCTTGGAGGTCCCTTTTGTACTCCCAAATGAGTTTGTAGCCGTTACTAGTCGTTGGAGATGAATTGGAGCCGTTGAGGACTTTATTTCCCTTCATAAATGCTGTTCTGCAGCAATAGGTATCGATACGCGTGGAACGATATCGATACGGCCTTCATAGGAACTAGCCGTTGGGCTCTTGCCAGCTTGGGCGTATCGATACGCTTGAGGGCGTATCGGTACGGGTTCACATTTAAATGGCCGTTGGGAAATAGCCGTTAGGGTAGTTGAAATGGGATCGGTACGCTTACCTGGCGTATCGAAATGACCCCACTCCGTATCGATACGGCAAGGACCTGTATCGATACGGGTTTTGACAGTGGCCAAACTGGGGCAAAAAGGTATCGGTACGGGGGGTTTACCTTATCGATACTGGTACACTGAAAACACAAGTTTGGCTATTAAAAACATGAAAAGTCTTTACCAAAAACCTCTTAAAATACCTCAAACATAATTTCAAGTTGTTTTGGACTTAAAACCAAGTTTTAAATTCTTTTTAAATTAGTCCAAAACATTTTTCAATTATTATATCAAAACATTAGTTCTACAAAATTACTTTGTCTACAAGATATATGCGCATTGTCCAAATGTAATATCTATGAACAGATACTATCTTATAATCACTTTTAGATTATTTAAAAAATATTTTTTAATTTACATAATAATAAAATCTAATTAATTATCAAATTCTTATAATCACTATTTTCCTTTATTTATTTACTTTTATATTTTAATCAAATGTTCCATTAAAAACTTCTAAACAATGAAAACTGATTAATTTTAAATTCAATAATTTGATAAATTCATTTTAAGATTGATAAATAATTGAATTGAATACAAGTTTAAAACACTTATTTTACTTGAATTCAAATGTAATTTTATCTTATAGTGTTTCGATGTAATTTAAAAGTAAGTTATTCTTATTTTAAATTAAAATAGATAAACATTTGTAAACTATTTAAAAAATTAATAGATAAAAATAAATAGAAAATATATGATAAAAATAACAAGAGTATAGTATCTTTTTATTTAAACTTTATTTGATAAATAGATCTCAAAGTGGGTTTATAGAATTTATGGTTGTAAATGAACTGAACGTTCAGTGAACCGTTCGTGAACTATTTGGCGGGAAGTTTGGTTATGTTTGTTTATTTATTAAATGAATGGACATGAACAAGAATTTGTGTTCGTTTAATTAAATGAACGAACATGAATAAAGGGTTTGTTCGTTCATTTACGTTCGTGAACGTTCAGTAATTCATTTGTCTATGTTCGTTTAAATTTATTCACGTACGTCCATTTATATTTATTATTTTTTATAACAAAAGTATTATATTTAAAAATTTTAAAAACATATTTTAAAAATATGAAATAAAAAAATTAAACAATACTCAATGTACGAGATTTAAGGCTTCTTAAGAAAAAAATTAAACAATACTCAATGTTCGTTTGCGTTTGTTAATTATTTTAATAAACGAACACGAACAAGAAATTATG
This sequence comes from Hibiscus trionum, assembly GCA_030270665.1. Lineage (NCBI taxonomy): Eukaryota > Viridiplantae > Streptophyta > Magnoliopsida > Malvales > Malvaceae > Hibiscus > Hibiscus trionum. The sequence continues at coordinate 626,928 of BSYR01000021.1, read as the reverse complement.
TTTGTTAAGTTGTCCGTGTTCGTTCATTTGTTCAGTTAAAATTAAACGAACGAACATGAACATACGCTTGTTTATATTCGTTTGATTCATTTACATGCCTAATAGAATTTTCATCAAACCTCGAGCTAAAAATCATAGGGTACAAGTATATATTACACCAAGCCTCAAAGGATAATTGTCTTTTACCCAATTTTTTTTTTACAAGGGAAAATGATGAAGAAAAAAAAAACTAACTTATTTTAATTTATTAATTTTTTTTTATTTTTAATTAATGACGAATGCTTTTTGGGGGGCACATTTAAAAATAACTTATCAAGATTTGAATCATAATCCTTTTAAGTATTTATCGAAAACTTTAATCACTTGTTTTTGAAGAGTGTTAGTCATTATTTTTTAAGGTTGTTAACAATGACAAATATGATTAAAGCATATACACCCAAATAATCACAATTAGAATAAACTAATACAATGGATAATCTAACAAAAATAAATATATTCGGACTCAATTTAGACTAAAATTGAATAAAATGTGTTTTATTTAAAATAAATCTAAACTGAAAACAAACATTACGCAACTTAAAGTTGAATAAATATGGATGGAGTTAAAGGATAAAATCATCTGCCTTTTTTGGTGTCTCTAATTTTGCTCCAACACTAAAAAATACTACAAAATTAAATTTTAAGTCATTACTCTAAATTATAAATTCTAAACTCTACACATTATACCCTGAAAAATACACCATGCCCTTAATTCCTTAAACCCTAACCATAAACATTAACTTAAAACTTTAAACCTTAAACCCCAAACTTAATTTTGAGTGTGGAGACATAAATAGGGGCACCGAAAAGGTTTATAATTTTTTTTATCATGTAGTTGAATCCCAACTTTTAATCTTGGATTTACTTGCAACCATATACATGATTTGAAATTGTAAAATTATTAAATCTTAGAGGTCATGGGTTCGAGCACCAGCAGCTGCAGCAGGGTGATTGAGCGTTCATTGTCAAATAGTTGAGAGTATATTTAGAACAGATACTACTTGTAGTCACTCTAGCTTTCATAAAAAAAAAATCTTATATTGACATTACAACTCTATTATTATTTATATAATGTCTATTTAAGTATCCAAATCTCCTTGAACTCGTAAAATTAAAGTATAATGTGTACTTAAGCAATAGAATCAAATATCAACAAAACAAGCCCAAGGTCCTGCAAACACACATATAAAAAAAACAATATTGTTGGAGCATTAAATACATTTCAAAGGTGCAATTATATTTATTAGAATTTGTGACTCGAATTTTATATTGATTTAGTTCGAAACATTTATAGTGTAACTTATTTTGTGAAGAAAGAAATCTTCGCCTCGAATACGTAAAATATCTATTCTTATAAATAAATGTTAATCTTTATCATTTTTGACATTAATTAAAATTTTCCTCTTATGACTTTTTCAGTTATAATTTTTTAGGTTAAATTCTGGTGTCTTTTTCTTTTGTACAATTATATATTTGTCATTATCATCTAGTATATTATAACAATATTATATATGTTATTGTTTCACCAAACTTGAAGTTTGATTTCAAGATTAGTGGATTAATGCATGCTTCCTTGATCATCTTTCTAGTTATTTTTTAATATATTAGTGTAATTATATAGTAATATATGTTCATAATATTTCTAATTATTTTTTAATATAATGTTTCTAGTTACTTTAAGACATATGTTCTGAGATTAAATATATTTCAAAGGTGTAATTATAATATGTATGTTATTGTCTCACTAAGCTCGGAGCTTAATGTGTGTTACCACTTACCATGCACAAGATAATAGGGTACATACATGGACCAACACAGAATTTTATGTTAAGGAGCGAACTTATAAAATTTTAAGGAGACGAATTTATAAAATTTTAGGGGGCGAAAATAGATTTTCAATTGGAAATACATAGAAAATTTTAAGAATTTTTTATATCATATATGAATTTCAAATTTTAGGGGGTGATCGCCCCCTCCAACTACACTCTAGGTCCATCCCTGGGTAGATAGAGATGGAGTTGGGATCAAACACTAAGAGAAAGGGAAAATTTCTAGACCCCTTTTTGATTCCCCTTTCTATGTCTCAACACTAAAAAACACTAAAAATTTTAAATTCTAAGCTCTAACCCTAAATTCTAAATCATACACCCTACCCCAAATTCCTTAAATTCTAAACCTATTTTTAGTATGGAAACATAAATAGGGGCACCGAAAAGAGGTAGAAAATTTTTATTCCTAAAAAAAATTAAATTACTTTGAATAAGGATAGAGAATTTTTATTTGTAAAAAATAATTACTTTGAATAAAAATTAAGTATTTAAATTTAAAAATTATGAGAAATATATTTTATTAATATTTAAATTAAAAAAAAACTTAGATATCAATATACTAAAAAAGTTGAGGTGACGTGCCCTCCCAATGTCTAGGGTCGAAATTACTTATATATCGAGAGGCTCTTGCTCTCCAGAGCTGTCCCTGGGCATGGGCAATAGGGGCCCTACCCTGTCTAAGACTCATTTTTTCGAATATTTATAGTTAATGTTTAATATTATTTTAATATTTATTGTTTAAAATTTATTTTTTTAATAATTGTTATTAGAGTTTTATTCTTAAAATTTATTTTTTCCAATATTTTTTATTAAGGGTATAATTTTTTCCCAATACTTGTTATTATAGATTCATTTTTTTGAATACTTGTAATTAGGGGCCCATTTTTTATTATTTATTGTTATTTCAATACTTGTTATTAGGGTACAAATTTTTCAATACTTGTTATTATGATGCCAATTTTTCAATACTTGTTACTAGGGGCCTATCTTTTCTAATATTTGTTATTAGGGCCTTACTCTTAAATTTTATTTTTTTCGATACATGTTATTACGAGTCCAATTTTTTCTCTCCAATACTTGTTATTTATGGTCTATTTTCCTTAATATTTGTTATTACATGCATACTCTTAAATTTTAATTTTTCAATACTTGTTATTACGGTTCCATTTTCCCATACATTTGTTATTATAAGAATTCTCTTAAAATTCATTTTTTCCAAAATTTGTTAATAGGGACCCATTTTTTTATATATCACTTGTTACTAAGGGTCTAATTTCAAATTTTATTTTTTTTCCAATACTCGTTATCAAGGGAAAGGGTGAGCAAAACTCCACTCGACTCGAAAAATTTGATTTTTTCGACTTGACTCGAAAAAAATTTCAAATAAAGTTTGAGTTGTAAATTAAAAATTCTAATAACTCAAAATTTTAGTATTTAGTAGATAAATTTTTAAGTTCGAGTCGTAAGAACTCGTAAACTCGCATAACTTGAATTTTTTTTACTCAATTTAACTCGATCGAACCATCACCCTTAATTAGGGGCTTACTTTTTAAATTCGCCCATGGGCAACAAAATCTCAGAAACGGGTCTGCTCCCCTCATCAAATTTTTTACCTTTAACTTATATAATTCTTTAAAAAAAATTGAATTAATTATGAGTTTATCCCACGGGTAAAATTTCTCTTCCCCTTAATCATGTTTCTTTCTATGCCCCACACTAAAAATTACTTAAAAATTAAATTTTAAACTCTAACCCTAATTTTCACATCTTAAGCCCTAAATCCTACCCCCTAAAAACTATACTCTACCCCTAATTTTTTAAACTCTAACAACAACTCTTAACTCTAAACCATAAACCCACTATTTTAAAATAAAATAAAAGGGGACATGATAACAGCAAGAAGAATCTTTGTCCCACTTCTTAAAATTTATATTTTGTACTCCAATCACTAATTTTGATTCTCTCTATCAATCAATGCTGGATTTACTTCGTCCAGTAGATAAAACTTGTGCGAGGGATCACATCAAGTAACGAGTCACAACTACAACTAGGGATGTGAAAAACTGACCCGACCTGGTAACCTGCCTGAAACCCGATCGAGTCAGAACCTGGTTTGACCCGAGAACTCAATGACCTGAACCCGATCTGCACCCGACCGAAACGAACCCAAACCCGAATTCGACCTGTTACTGTAGTAACCGAACCCGACTTGCACCCAACCGAAACGAACCCGAACCCGAATTCGACCTGTTAATGTAGTAACCGAACCCGACTTGCACCCGACCGAAACGAACCCGAACCCGAGACTGACCTGCCAGATAACCGATTTAACCCGACTTGTTTGGACCCGACCTGTTTTGAAACCGACCTGTTTTGAACCCGACATGTTTTGAACTCGACCTGTTTTGAAACCGACCTGTTCTTAACCTGAACTGATATTGACCTGAACTGTTCTTGACCTGAACTGATATTGACCTGAACTGCTATTGTTATTTGATTTGCTGATAATGATAATTATCTGACATTTGAAGAAGTTATATTTAATGAATTTAAAATTTTAAAATCAATTAAAAATAATAAGTATTTTTTTATATTTAGTAATAATGCCAAGTATTAATAAATTAACTAACTTAACATTAATTAAAAGATAAATTGAATGAATAAATATCAAGTGGTAATAAATTATCTTTAATTAAAAGATAACTTTAATTAAAAATAATAAAAATATTCTTTTAAGTTAATAATAAATAATATGAATAAATTAATGTTAAGTTAATAATAAATAATATTATTAACTTAACTTAAGATTAAAAATAACTTTAATTAACTTGCATTCATTTTAAGTTGAATGAATAAACATTATTAAATTAAATTGTCTTTTTAATTAACTTAACTTTAATTTTAAGATAACTTGAAAGATAAATTAAATAAAAATCTTTATACTTAATTAACTTAAGTTGATTAAACTTTTTTATTAACTTAACATACTTAATTAACTTAAATTAAATAACTTTATAAAAACTTAAATGTAACCCCCTCGTCCCGGTCTAGCCGGATGACCGGTACAAGTGGGCCACACGGGGAAAACCGAGCGAAAACCAATTAAGGTTCCCCTCGGTTAGCAACCCTAAATTTTATTCTTTATCTTTTCTAGATGCCTGTATTAAATCCTATGTTATGGGGCACACAGCGAACAAACACGGATACGAAACCCACAAGACATGCAATTAAACAACCAACTTTTCTTTTTTTTAACAGGACGTATCGATACACATACATAGAGTATCGATACGCCTTGACCAAAGTCAACCTTTACAGTCCACTCAGGTAAACCGTATCGATACGGCCCTTGGGCGTATCGATACGCTCTATTCGGTCAACACTTCTGGGTCAACGAAGTCTACACGTATCGATACGCCTCTACCCGTATCGATACGCCCTGAAACCACCAACTCCTCTGAATTCTAGAGAGTTGAGACCGTATCGATACACCTCTACCCGTATCGATACGCCCTAAAACCACCAACTCCTCTGAATTCCAGAGAGTTGAGACCGTATCGATACAACCCCTTGTATCGATACGCTCAGCCTGTCTGAAATTTCAGAGAGTTGGGACCGTATCGATACACCCCTGTGTATCGATACACCCTGTTCTGCAACTCAGCCTTTTTCAAACATGGTGACCCCAAACTCGAGCCTAGATGCAATTTAGACTTACCTATACACATACAAACATACATGCATCAATACTACAACTGAGACTTAGCTTGCAAGGCATTAAATCTAACAAGGATTATACAAATTAAATAGTCCATGCAATCTCACCAAAAGAACATACTTAACACCAAAAAGGCCCCATACACAAGGTAGTCAAGCATAAGGCATACATAGACCAAAACATACATAATAAGACATAATTACACAAGCAACATGTCAAGCTTAATTACAATCTTCTAAACTCTATACCCCATTGTCTAGGCACTTTATCAAAACACAAACCATACTTGTAATTAGCTTGAGAACTCCAAAAGCTCTTTCCTCACCCGCTTGCCTTCCGAACTCTAACGATCTGCACGTTGGAAACAAAGAGAGCGTAAGCCAACTAGCTTAGTGAGAGAGGCTCTATAATTCACAATGTACAGTTTTCCAAAACACGTTATATATTTATATATACACGAAGAAAATGGATGCACAAGGATCAATCTCAATACAACAACACACACGGTTTGCACAAGCACAACCAACACACAAGTACGGTGGGACTACACATCACCGTTTCAACTAGTGGGTTTCCAATGGGACTACACATCAAAGGAATACCCAACCAGTGACTACCGGTGGGACTACACATCACCAGAGTCTTATACTTTTGCTACCGGCGGGACTACACATCACCGGAGCAACGACAACCATCACGTGAGGCACGAACTCAACTCAACTACACAATTAACCACTCAAATGCACTTAAAGCTCATGAATTATAAACATTCATCATACCACAACAACATGAGAGTAGAGAGGCTTACACACGGGTTTAGGTGACCCTTCGAGGTCCCACCCAACCCCAAGAGAATCCATATCGAGTACAATGCATAATTCAACAATTCTACTCACCGTTGCTACCCAAAAGAAGATCGAAGACCAAGCTCACAACTCCGAAATCCTCAATTTGCCCTAGAAGCTTCACCAACAAACTTTCTCGTTTCTACACATTCCAACACAATTTAAATAACCCCAAATCAGTTCATATTCCAAAATAATCAACACGATTACATACCAAACACTCAACATCAAAAATCCATAATCTCGAGCAGCCCCTAAACACCCCTCAAACCAATGATTCCAAACTTTAATTTACTCCCTAAAGCCTCCAAAACAACACTTACATATAGCCTAATCATCAGACATCAAAATTTCACCTAAAACATCCCCAAAACTCAACTTAAAACCTCTCAAAAACCTCATTCTTTCCCAAATCCGAAAATTCCATAAAACGTTGTAAAAATCGATTTTGTTGATCCTTTTTGAGTGTAGACAACTCATATAACTTAAACAAATAGAAAGCTTGATTAAAGACCTCAAAAACAACATTTTTGAATCCAAAACCCTCCAAACCTCAAATCTCAAAACATGTATAAAAATGAAAACAATTGGTATCAACATGTAGAGAATAACAAGGACAAGTCAAAAACGTCCTTACCTTTGAAAAATCTTCAAAAACGGATGAGTTATGGAATGAAATAGTATCTCTAAAGGGAGAGAGATTTTTAACGTTGGAAGGAAATGGAAGAGAAGTGAAGAAGATGGTGACTCAACCCATATTTTATAATTGTTTAAAAATTAAATGTTCAATGACCAAAATGCCCTTAAAGAAAAAGGGAAACCACAATAGTGCCATCCATGGCTTTTGGGCTCAATTTAAATTTAGTCCAAATCTTAAAACCCGAGGCCCAAACCATTATTTTATTAATTAAAATATTAAAATCGAAACCCGAGACAATACTAACATATTATTTTCACCTAGCCCCTAAACCCGGGCGTTACATTAAATAACTTAAGTTGATTAAATCTTTATACTTAACACATTGAATATATAAAAACTTAAATAATTTTATCAAAAATGTTGAATAATTAGGTTAATAGGATTGTGTGTTTAATGCAAAATAAGACAAGGCAAATCCAAATTGTTAATTAACATAACTTAATTAACTTAGCAATAATGTTTGTGTTTAACTTTGGATAAAATAAGGCAAACTTACAAAGTTAAACTTGCAAATTTGTTAGAATAAAGTAATTTATTTTTTAAGAAAAATTAAAAACCCTCCCTTATGTATTTTTTTAAAAATTATACTTTATAGTATCACTGTCAGCTCAATCTAAAAATCTTGAAAATAATACTGCTGGTATATTTATAAATATATAAATTGAGTTCCATCACAATCTTTGCAACAATCAGTGTGTTTACTTTATTCATTGATTTTCACAACTATACGAAGATCAAGTTCAATGCTTTAAAAACAACAAAAGAAAAAATGATGCAATGAAAATGAAAATTGGATACTCTACTAAGAGATTGTCGACTTGTATTTTCTGCATTCTCAACTTGAAATTGTTATTTCCGGAAAAAGAGTGTGAAGATTGGTAAGAATAAGTAAGCATTTTACAGGGGTTGAGCTCCTAGATATATGAACATAGACAATTTCCCCTAACATCCCAGATATAGAATTAAAGATATTTATCATTGTTATACCACCAAATCTAGATGAAGTCACTTGTAAAAGCATGGCCAACAGTACACCTGATCACAGAGAGTGACCACTGTCAAACCAAATGTTACAATCAAAGCCACTAATATCCTTGTGTGTGTCTCTTGTTGGCACGATATTGGAAGCATGAGTCCCTTAGAGTTCTTTTTTCCCCTTCCATATCACTCATACAAAGAACAGGGAAATCAAGATTAGAAAACACCATATCCAAGCATACAAAGGCTTTTCAGAATTCTATACCAGTAATAAATAATGAAATGAACTGAGACAGTTTTATTATTGAACATCGGACCATGAGACGTGTTCTTCTCTGCCTCATAAATCTTAAGCTTTTCTACTCCAACAAAAAGAGACTCGGTATAATAATTAACAACCATATAAAAATACAAATGAATAAAATTTTGCCAGATTTTCACTTGAAATCGCCATTCCCATATCAATTCTGTCTTCCAAATGGCAAACCAACCATGACAATCATCTAAAACATAGCTTCCCAATCTTCCATTCTTCCTCGTCGGCCCGATGACTGCAGTATACAGAATAAAGAAAGAAAACACAAGCAGAGCACACATGATGGCCGCGTGCAAAGACCACCTAGAGCAGAGACTCTTGGACAAAGATTTACAACCTGTGGGGGGGACATGCCCTAAAATACCATGGATAACTGTCAAACCAAATGTTACAATCAAAGTTTGAGGATACGAGACAACATTCTACCCCAATTTGCAATCAAGAAAAAAAACAACAAAAATATAACAAAGCCAAGAGTACAATACTTAATTGGTTGATGATTCCAGGGAGAAAATCCTGCAATTCCAAAATAAGGGAAAAATCACATGTCAATATAACAAAGCAACATGAACAACAGAAGAAGCTTTCAGTAAGGAAGAAACCGGAATCGCAGACCGGATCAAGTTAATAGGTTTCAAATCACTAGGACCAACAAGCATAGACCCTATTCCACCGGGCTTAAGAACACGTTCGATCTCAAGCACAAGAACAGTAGGGGGCGAAACCTTATCTAGGTCCCTAGATATCACAAAATCATAAGAATTGTCCTTATAATCGAGCTCATAAACAAATCTCATATGCTTGAGAGAGAAAAAGGGATGCCTGTAAATCAGAATGATCCAATAATACCGAAAAGCACAATACCTAATTGGTTGATGATTCCAGGGAGAAAATCCTGCAATTCCAAAATAAGGGAAAAAGCACATGTCAATAAAACAAAGCAAATGGAGAGGGTTTCGGCCAGAATGAAACGACACAAATGAATTCAAATGGGGGCTAGGGTTTCGGCAAGACTCTTTTAAGGGTTAGTAAAATATTTTAATAAATTTATTTTAATTTTAATTTTTTTTAAAGCTCACGCTTGATTGAAAGTATGGAGGGAATATGCCCGCCCTTTTAGGTGTAAGGGTTATTCACCCTTTAGGTCCTCCTTTGTTTAGGTTCTTTCATTATTGGTCCTTTTTTCTGTGAAATTGAGCTGACAATTTTGTTTTATTTTCAATTTGGTCATTATTCTAGTTTTAAGGTTTAGGGTTTGGGTTTAATTTAGGGTTTTCCTTTTCAATGTTTAAATTTAAATATTCCATTTTAGGGTTTATGGTAATGTTCAAGTATTCTTGTTTTGATCAGGGTTTCAATTTTAGGGTTTATGGTTTAATTTAGTGGTTTATTTTTTAGATTTAAAGTTTGAGGTTTTGATTTAGGGTTTCATTTTTAGGGTTTAAGGGTTTAATCTAGGGTTTAGGATTTATAATTTATGGTTAATATGTTTTGTTTTTAGGGTTTATAGATTTTATTTGGTGTTTTGCTTTATGGTTTATGGTTTTAAATTAGGGTTTTGTTTTAATTGTTTATGGTTTTAGGGTTTAGTATTTAATTTTTAGGTTTAGGGTTAAAGGTTTAGGGTTAGTGTTTTAAATAAAGGTTTTATTTTTAGTGAACTAAGCTTATCTTTAGGGTTTAGGGCTTAGGGTTCATGGCTTAGTGTTTAGTGTTTTGATTTATGTGTTTGATTTTATTTGTTTTAGTTTAGGGTTTCTTTTTATGGGTTTAGGGTTTCTTTTTATTAGTTTAGGGTTTTTATTTTAGTTTATTGTTTTGAATTAGGGTTTAAGGTTTTGAGTTTATTATTAGTGAACTAAGCTCGCCTTTAGGGTTTACTGTTAGGGTTTAAGGGTTTACTTTTAATTGTTTTTATTTTTAGTTTTCTTTTTATAGGTTTAGGGTTTCTTTTTATGGGTTTAGGATTTTTGTTTTACTTTAGTGTTTTGAATTAGGGTTTAGGTTTCATTATTAGTGAACTAAGCCTACCTTTAGGGTTTAATGCTTAGGGATTAGGGTTTACTTTTTATTGACTTTATTTTAGGTTTTCATGTTATGGGTTTAGGGTTTCTTTTTATGGGTCCAGCATTTAGGGTTTTTTATGGTTTTAGAGTTTTAGTTTAGTGTTTCGAATTAGGATTATGGGTTTAGGTTTCATTGTTGGTTTAGGGTTTAGGGTTTTGATTAGGTTTCATTTTAGGATATATATAATATATTAGTATATTATATATATATATATATATATGTAAAATGTATTTATGTATGTATAAACCCTAAACCCTAACCTTAATTCCTTTTTGTGCTATGTATGTATAATGTATGTATGTAGGAACGTGAAACTCTAAACCCTTAACCCTTAACCCTAATCCTTAATCCCTAAACCCTAAATCATAAACCCTAAACCATATAAACATATGTGTAATGTACGTAAGTATATATGTACATATGTACCAACGTATAAACCCTAAACCCTAGCCCCAAACCCTTAACCCTAAACCCCCAAAACACTAAACCATAATTCCTATATGTATGTACGTATAATGTATTAATATTATGTATGTTAAATCTTAATCCTTAAACCCTAAACCCGAATGAACCCGACCTGAAAGGAAACTGACCTGAAATTACCCGAACTGAAATGAACCCGACCTGAAACGAAACCGACCTGAAATGAACCCGACCTGAAACGAAACCGACCTGAAATCAACTCGAACCGAAATTAACCCGTCAATTAACCGTTTTGGCCCGACCTGAAATGAACCGACCTGAAATGAATCCGACCCGAAATGAACCCGACCTGAATTGAACCCGGCCTGAAATGAACCCGACCCGAAATGAACCCGAACCCGAACCGAATCAAAACAAAAAACGACCTGAAATGACCTGTAACCGATTTGACCCGACCTGACAGAGCCCGACCTGAAACCCAACTGTTGACCTGTTTTTACATCCCTAACTACAACCTTTTAGAAGTATATTTTGGAACTTCCACTTAGAAATGATGATGTGTATCTATAATATGATGACATGATGGTACAATGTAGGGATAAGCATTCGATTAATTCGAGTCGAGTTTTTTTAAGTTTTTATACAAATTTAATTATAATTATTTATCATGTTATAAGATATGCATACATATTTTCTCATATTTTTTTATATGTAACATATATATTCTTCATATTTTTTATAACGATATATATATCAGGAAAAATTAAAGGACTTAACTCGAACTTAAAAAGCAATCCACCAATTATTAAAATTTTTGAGTTATTCGAGTTATTCAAATTTTCATTTTACAACTTAAACTTTATTTGAATATTTTTTCGAGTTAAGTCGAGTTTATAAAATTTCGAGTCGAAATTTCACATCAAGTCAAAAATTCCAATTTTTTCGAGTCAAGTTTTGTTCACACCTAGTATAATGTCTATTATTTGTATGGAAGTTATAAGTGTGTGATGCATGTTGCATGCTAGTTAAAGTTGTTTCATGTAGGTGTTTGAAATACATGATATTTGTATATATAATCAAATCTATATAAGAGATACATACATGATATGGACCGATCAATTATATCTCAATCAATGCTAGAAACTTGCTTTAAGATAATTAGATGCATTTTAGCAAGTCTTTTATCTTTTTAGGTGCTAAATGCTTTATTTAGTAAAACAGTCCCAAAAATATGTAATTTTGGTTCCTTTATGACTTAGGTGGTTAAATCCTTGTGGAGATGCTAGTTTATTATGAAACTTGGCCACTTGGGTTACAAGTAGATTTACATATATTTTAGGAACAAAAATCAGGGATGGCAATGGGGTGAGGTAGGCCGATTCGAAAATTTAAAACTTCGACTCAACTCGTGTTTTATATATCTTTATCTTCAACCCGATATAAAAAAGTATAAATCGACCTCGATTTGACCCTAAAATTTTAATAAAAACCCGATTAAACCGACTCGATCCGACTCAAACTTCTTTAAAACTCGACACGACCCAAAAACCGAAAATTCAAACACAAAAATCTGACCCTATCGGATCGGGTCGAAACCCGCCTGTTTTAGATTTTTTGCCATCCCTAAAAAATCCTCTAACTCTAATCATGCCCCTTTCTATGCAAAAACATTAAAAAATTTAAATTATAAACAATAACCTTAAATTCTACACCATAAACTTTAAACCATATACCCTACCCTTAATTCCGTAAACCTTAACCTTAAATCTTAAACCTATTTTTTTTAAGTAGGTCACCAAAAGAGGGCCTAATTTGGAGAAAATGATTTACGTCCATATTTTAGATGGGTGTATTGTGCTTTTAGTTCTAGGGATGGGCACGGGTCGGGTTTTTGGCCCACCCGCACCCGACCCGAAAATAGGCACCCTAAACTCGCACCCGACCTGACCCGAACTTTTTCTTCAAAAAACCCGACCCGACCCGAAAATAAATATATTAAAACCCACTCCGACCCGACCCGAACTATATAAAATAAATCAATTTTAGGGACCTAATTGTAAAAAAATAATTTTAAGGGACTTAATTGTAACAAAATTATAATTTAAAGGACTAAATTATAAATAAAAAATCAATTTTAAGGAATTAATTATAAAAAAAATATAGAGAGGGGTATTATTATAAATATCTGTGAAACCTATGTTTGATTTTGATATAATTAAATCTTTAAGGATCAATTTGAAAAACTTAAAATTGTTTTATAAGTCCCTTAATAAGTTTTAAATCACCAACACTTTAAAACTGATTTGAAAAAGTCAAACTCAAAATATTTTCTAAGTGTTCCAAGGCCAAACTATTGAAAAACGTCCAGGTGTATCGATACGCTTCCAGCCGTATCGATACCTTTTTTAGGAAGTTGGCCACTGTCGAAACGCGTTTCGATACGCACTTAACCGTATCGAAACATCGTATCGAAACAGATACAATCTGTATCGATACGCTCCTTCGTAAAAATCTAAAAGAGTTTGAATGGCGTACCGATACGACTTCACCCGTATCGATACAGTTTTAATGAATTTTAAAATCAAGTCGGTTTAAATGTTTTGACCGTTGGTGTCAGTTGGTTAGGTAACCATATTTTAAAATGGTAGTTGATCCGTATCGATACGGCAAACCCCCGTATCGAAACGGAAATCGACAGTGAGCTATGTCGAGAAAAAGGTATCGATACGGTCTTAGCCGTTTCGATCTCCCGTACCGATACGCATACGTGCGTTTCGATACCCCTTATTTATTGCACGCAACGACTCTTTCTTTTCTGAGACAGGTATCGATACGGCTTCCCGAGTACCGATACGGGTAGCTGCAGAAGTGCATTTATGGTGGTGAGAGAGAGTCCCAACGGCTCTATTCAAGTCTCCAACCACCCAAACGGCTAGAATTAATAGAGGAGGTTTAAATTGAAGCCCTTTGAAGGTCAGCAACAACCATTCAACACACAAGCATCATCAAAGCAAAAAATCCAAACCCTTGAGCTATTCAAAGTCAAATTCTTGTACCCAACTCTAGTGTATTTCAATTGTCAATTTGTATTGTGAGTTTGGGGTTATTGAAATTGTAATTGGGTAGATAATTATCCTTTGAGAGGAATCATTTGAGTTTACCACAACCTTTCTTGTAATTTGAGTGGATTAAGCTTTGGGTAGAAAGCTTAATCGAATTTGTAAGGTTACCTCCTTATCCAAGAAAAGGGGAAGAATTCAAGTAGTGAATTGGTTGAAAATCCTTAGTGTGACTAAGGTAGTGGATGTAGAGTTCATTTGGAGAACTTGAACCACTATAACTACTTATGTCATTTTTATTTTTCACTCATTCCTTTTCACCAAAATTTTAATTGTCAATTCACCCCCTCTTGGCCATTTGCAATTGTTCGATCAACTTAACAATTGGTATCAGAGCTACACTCATTGGAAGGATTACAACCCTCTTGAGTCGATTCTAGGAGAGTTTGATCAACAACAAGTCAAGCAATGGCATCCACCTCCAACTATGAGTCCCAATCCACCACCAAGCCACCATTCTTCAATGGGGACAACTACCCATATTGGAAGAATAGGATGAGGCTTTTCATCAAGTCTACCGACTACATGGTGTGGGATGTGGTTGAAAAAGGACCATACATTCCCATGAAGAGAGATGGAGAAAGACTTGTCCCAAAGGTAAAAGCCGAGATGACAGATGATGAAAGAAGAAGGATGCAAGTGAATGACAAAGCTCTACATGTGATATTTTGTGCACTTGGTCCGGATATCTACTCCAAGGTGTCTTCAATCGAAAATGCCAAGGAGGTTTGGGACACCCTCGAAACAACATATGAGGGGACTAGTGATGTCAAGGAGACAAAGATTGGGCTACTCAATCTAGGCTATGAAAACTTCAAGATGGATCCCGATGAAAGCGTCTCCAAGATGTTTAATCGATTCTCGGTCATTGTCAACGGATTAAAGGGGTTCGGCGAGATCATCCCCGAAGACAAACTAGTGAGAAAACTATTGTACTCTCTTCCGGAGTCTTGGGATGGCAAGAGAACGGCTATTATTGAAGCTAGAGATTTGAAAACTCTCAAGCTTGATGCTCTTGTTGGTTCTCTACTCACCCATGAGATTATGAGGAAGTGAAGAGAAGAAAATAGTTGAGAAGAAGGAGGTTGAGAAGAAGAAAGTGGGAATTGCTCTAAAAGCCTCACATCAAGAAAGCGATTCTAGTGAGGATGAAGATGAGGAGATGGCCATGTTGTCCAAACGGTTTACTCGGTTCATGAAGTCAAATCGTGGAAGAAAGTTTATTAGAAAGGGAGACTTCAAGAGTAAGAACAAGGAAGAGGAGAAGGACCAAATCACTTGTTATGAATGCAAGAAACCGGGTCACATCCGTTCCGAATGTCCTCAATTGAAGAGGAAGAGCTTTGGGAAGAAGAACAAGCTCAAAGCTCAAATAGCAACTGTAACCCCCGTAGCCCGGCCTAGACGGTTGACCCGAACTACGAAGATTACACGGGGAAAATCAAAGTCAACACGAAAGTCAACCTTGATTAACGACCCATTTTTTTCTTTTTAAACTTGTCTAGATGCACATTAAACCTAGGCATACTCTTGAGATAAGCATACTCAAAAATCACAGCAATCGGAAAACAATAAGGGACCCAATTGCACAAAATACGAATTTAGGGACCAATTTGTAAATTCTGGAAATTAAGAGGACTTTACCGAATTTTAAGTTACCATTATGAAATTAGTCATGTTTCATGCCTCTCTGCCAAATTTCATCTCAAACGGACATCTCAAACTCAAGCAATTGCACATACAAGAATCAGGACTAAAACGTAAAGCTTGCAAACCTCAAAACCATTCAAATTTTATGCCCAACGGTCAAGTGTTCCGAAACGGGTCTAGGCCGTTCAGGAACACCCCTTGGCAGTAGCCAAAGTGTTCAGAAACGGGTCTAGGCCGTTCAGAAACACCCAGGCCAAATCAAGGGCCTGTTTCGAAACAGGCAAGGGTGTTTCGAAACACCCTGCCCAGAAACAGCAGATAGGCCTATTTTAACACCTTTAAACCCCCATCAAACATGCTCAAAACCATTCCACAATAAATCAACAACATGCCAAGCATCATATCTACCAATTTGCATCAAAATTTAGATACAAAACCACCCCTAGGAGCACCAACTCATTCAACACATCCAACACTCAATCATGCTTTTAAAACAAGAAGCATAACATAACGACTTAAGCATAAGAAGATTCAAACGTTGCAAGCGTTAAACCACATAGTTCAAAATCATAAACCAAACTTGTCCAACATACACAATCTCATTAAACATCAACATAAGAGATTCTCCCCCCATTGCCTTTATTATCTATAGCTATTAACCGAGACATACATCTCAAGTGGAGCTCTCCTTGAATCCCTTGCTTCTCGCTGTCCCAACTTCAAATATCTGCATTGATGGACAAAAGGAGCGTAAGCACATAATGCTTAGTGAGGTATGCTCAAAACCAAAACACCATCAATGCAGCGAGTCATAAAACCTCTTTTAAAAGTAAACACAATTCGATAAATCAAAGCGATGTTTGAAACCCCTTTTTAACAACATGCTTTAAATCATGCATTGCTCAAACATGAAAACCAACCCTTAGCTTAGAAAAGCTAAGTAATTCACTTCAAAGCACAACCTTGCAAAACCATCAATTTAACCATTCCATGCATGAACATCATATGCAAAGTTAAATACAAGATCCTTGGAAAACTCTTCCACTTCACATTATACTTCTCTCATACTTGAAAATCATTTCAAAGCAAGAAACCTTTAAAAACCACTTACACCCTCGATTCTATCTCATGCATTAAACAAATGCAATACATGAACAACAAAATCAACATTTGCATTACATGCCTTTTTAAAACAAGCTTTCTCAAGACTTCAATGCACTAAAGAGATTCCATGCACACATGCACAATTCTCAATAGAAGATAAACACTTGTTCAAGCTAACAAGTAAAACATGCATTCATAGAACATTACACACTTCTCATGCAACCTTGCATCATTTCAAGCATCTCATGCTTCATTAGAATCAAGAACATTATATTGGCTACCAAGTGATAATTTACAAACCATCATAACACAAGACACAATCGGATACGCGGATTACAAGCGTTGTCCCACACGCTTCATACACACTTCCGAACAACACAAGGTGGAGTTTACCGGTACAATCACAACCCCTCAACACCCGTGATGGAGTTTAACGGTACAATCACAACCCCTCAACATCACTCATCGGAAGTTGTATAATACACTAGCGAGAGCCGGGACACATCACAAGGCTTACACATGGAAGCTACCACAACCATTGTAATCACCTTAACCAAGCTCACACACGGGAGCAACCATCCACCGTTGTGACGCTTAACAAAGTCCACCCATGAGAGACAACCTCCATCATGGTGACTTTAACAAGGTTCACCCACGAGAGCCATCCTCCATCGTGGTGGCACTAAACCAAGCCCACCCACGAGAGCCAACCTCCATCGTAGTGGCACTAAACCAAGCCCACTCACGAGAGCCAACCTCCATCGTAGTGGCACTAAACCAAGCCCACTCACGAGAGCCAACCTCCATCGTGGTGACACCAATTTCCTCAATCGCTAGGATTCTTGGATGGAGTTTACGGTACAATCACAACCCCCTCGACATCCAAGGCGACTCAATTCACGGTGCACCCAATCCTATAGCCGGCTAACTATATCCGATTAAAGTAACCAAGAACCACTTACATCACTTGCCAATATAACCATTTTACCACATTAATCCATTGTTTTACAAGCATAACCAAAATGCCAAAAACCACCAATTACCATCATCAATCCACTGTTTTTGAAACATTACACAAAGCCATTAAACAACATGCAACATTATGCATCAATTCCACAATTCCAATGTACAAAACCAAGGATCTCTTACCTTGAGCATCCCTTACACATGGCTTTCAAAACCAGCATTAAACCATGCTAAAATATGCTTTCAAAACAGAATTTAAAACATGCAAATCACATGCATTGCATCCAACAATCACAAGTGGTTTAAAAACCAATTAATAACACAAACCAAGAGAGAAATTCCATTTACTTACTCTTGAGCTTAGCTAAGTTGTTTAGACTTAAACTAAGCTCCCAAAACCTTCAAACCTTGGTTTTAAAGCTGAAAACCCAACTTCACTCACCGATACACAAAACAAGGCTAGCCAACAAGCCTTCCAAGCATCCGAAACCTTCAACGCCACCTCTATTGCTCACGGATCATTCTCCCCTGTTCCAAGCACATAACAACAGAGGATTAATGCATCATAATGCATTAAAAACACCAGCAACACACCTAAACTCGCTGCTCTTTGCAAATCCAACATTTCGGCTACCAAACACAACCGAAATCACCTCCAAACACTTCCAAGACTTAACCCAGCCAAGATCCATCACTTCTAACTATTTTTAAACATCAATTAACATCCAAAATGATCCCAAACACGTCCTTATACCTCCAGCATTAACAAAACACCAAGATTACCCCCAAAAACCACCATTTTCACAAGTAAAAACTTAGGAAAATCAACCTATTCGGGATTGCATTGATCAAACCTCAATTATACATCATTTAGACATCCAAATTACATCAAAAAGACATCTCAAAACAGAGCCCAATCACTTATTACGAATTTCTTCAAAATTAAATCCAAATCTTGCATTTTAAGCCAAAATCAAGATCACAACATCAAAACCTTTAATAAAACTCAAATCAAGGATTGAGAACTTGGGAATTTCAGTAAAGAACTGAGTATTTAGAGGAGAAGGACGTTCATACCTCTAAATTTGAGTTTCTCCTTGTTTAGAACCAAGATTCTTGAAAATCCAATAAGCAAATGAATAGAATTTGGTGTAGAAATGATTAGAGATCAATTAGAGATTGAAATCTCATCTTTAGATGTTAAAATCAGAGGAAAAATGACTGGGGAAAAGTGTTTGGGCTGAGAGAAAAATTGAGAGAAAAGAAATGGAAAATTTTGAGAAAAGTTAGTTATGACATCAAAATATCTATTTCCCCTTTTTCCTTTAATTAAAAAACATTAATTAAATATTTAATATTAAGAAAAATCTGGAGAAAACTCTTCTTGGGTAAATTAGCTCCTTAAAGATTCAAAGTTTCAATCCTTTTAAAACAGTCACCAACTTTTCAAAAATTACATTTTAGTCACTAACTCGAAATGTCTTATTTCCAAACCTCATTTCGCAAAATTGATTTCACCACTCTCTTATATATAATAAAAGAGGATTTTTAGATATTTTTCCATATTTTTAATGCATCCCGAACTAGGCTTTCCCTAAAACCACCTTTTATATTCGAACCGAAAATCCGACCGGTCCAGTTCAAACCAAAAACTTCTAAGCCCAAAATTGGGGTGTTACAACTCTCCCCCTCTTAGGAAATTTCGTCCTCGAAATTTCAACCGGCGAAAAGAGAACAACCAAACTTCTCAAAGCAACCCACAAGGCAACACATGAGACTTAACCACCACTGAACACACCCCACACAAAACTCCACCCAGACTCAACACCACCACATACTGTTCACGAATTCCAGAACACTCAACTGTTAACCACATCTTAACCCTTCACACTTCCGGACTGCACATAGCCCCAACAACATCCTGAAAAACCTCCAACTTTTACAGCATACACAACCTCAGCTCATAACTCCCAAAACTCACGCACATGGTGACACCAACCCATCCAGTTTCAGCCACCATGTGACCCACAACCTTCACTGCTTCTAAAACTCCTTGCAAAACTACTCAACCTCTTTCAAAGACTACCACAACAAGCAAAAATTCTTAAGCATCAACTGCTTACCCAAACTTCTCAACGTATTGCTGACATTCCTTCACATCCGCCGCTATCATTACCATAACGATTCATCAGAACTACTCACCTAACATCCGAAAATCACATCACAAAACCCCAACCTTAACTCCGCCAGCCGTTCCATACACCACCAGCTGTCTTCAGACGGAATTTACTTATTCACAACCAGCCAACCACTTCTCACAAGAACCCGTCCAACCAACCATGGCCTTTGATCTTACACTGCTTTTCCACTTCGAGTTTTGACTACAACACTTGCCTTACTAGAACATCGCCCAACCTATACATACATATTTAGGTTACGAAACTTCTATTCTCCCAGGCTAACCCTTTTCTACAACCCACAACAAAAACCTCTTCTCAACTCCTCAAAGGTTGCTATGAACCATCACCTACATAAACAACCCTTCTACTACTACATCAATGCCAAGTTACCTCAGCACTCTGAAACACATCCACTAACTTACTACATCACTTAACACCAAGAAACTACCACTCTAACCGATTCTAACTTCAACCGGTAATCTCCTCACCACCATACCGCTAAACTCATTAAGCGCCAAACACTTTCCTTCTACCAACATGCTATATCGCACTCACTATTACTGACAACTCGCTTAATACCCTCCATTACTTCTAATATTCTCCTAGCACCAACACAAATTTTTAAAACCCCCATCCAATCTAACCCTATCACAACACTAACGGACCCGATCAACTATCAGCGAGTGTGAACGTTCGTATGCATGGTCACCAATATGCCCTATCAATGCCTGATGTACATGCATGTAAAACCTCTAATGTCATGTCACATGTATGCATGGAGCAGTACATATATAATATAGCATATAACAAATGATTTTAACTGTGCATGTATGTCGGTTCACACCCACCAATAACATCCTCAGAATCCGCCTAAAAACAACCTCCTATCTCACTTCTAACTTGACCAACTCCATCATTCTAACAACCCATTATCCACAAGATACTCACTAATGCCCTCTTCACACTAAAGTTGTTTTCAAAACAACACCAACTACTACCCCAAACATGCTAGCAACGAGACCATACTCACTACACAAGGAAAAACCCAGCCGAAACCAAACTAAGATAACTAGAGCAAAGATTACTTAACAAGGTTACCTGTAAACACCTCACTGCCCCGGAGCTTCAACAGACAAGCTCTCTTCCTCGCAGAACCACCGTTCTCCATCCGCACCGCTGCAGCATCAGCTAACACATTAAGATCATCACCACCTCCCTGCGGTAAAGAACCCCGACTACCCCGAGCCAACTTCAAACAATTACGTCTCAAATGTCCAACAGACCCACAATTCCAACATGTTTCATTCTCCAAGCTCCTCACACCTTTCTGCCCTTCCTGCCACCTTCGAACTTTGTCTCGGCCGCGCCCACGACCCTTCTGAGACCCTTTTGCTACCACTGAAGCTGATCTCACCACATGAGGACAATTCCGCTTCACATTCTCTTTAGAACCACAGTTCCAACAAACTCCTGCGCCCCAACAACCTCCAACATGACACTTCCCACATCGGTCACACATCGGCAACCGAGCTATCCCTCCTTGATCAAGTAGCACTTGCCCCAAATCTGCACTACCATCCAAGCTTCGACTCAAGCAAAACCTTCTATCACGTCGCCTCTTACGCTGACCGCTCCCGAGGTCAGTACCCACAACTCTCTTGCTTAAACTTTTCTCACCTTCATAAACTGAAACCACACCCTCACATTGCTTAACCCTTGGGAATTTCTCTACAAGGTACCTTTCATAAAAGGCAGACACAAAGAAGTCCCAATCTATATCGTGGATGTGCGATGCCACCGCCACAGATGTCCACCAGGCACAAGCATCCTCCAACATCAATGAGACAACACTTCCCAGCTTACAGGCATAGTTACAACCTTCCTGATCCAAAATCAGAATTACACTGGCCAACCAGGCCTCAAACATCTCAGGTGTCGAACCATGATACTCCACAGCTCCCAAATCATGTAAACGCTGTTTCGACAAACCCGCACATCCCACAGCCGGCACGTCTACAGGCCTTACTTTTGCCATAGCCTGAGATGTTCCCAACACCTCTTGAACAAAAGATGATGAACTCTTCATCACAGAACCAACTTCTACCTCCTGCCTTATTACCCCAACTCCAGGCACCGAAGACTGAGACGAAACACCTCCATTAAAAGGTGAATTCCACGCCTTAACAACCTGCTCTAAAGCAGCAACCATCTCACCTAACTGCCATTCTCTCATCGATTTCACCATGCTATTAACAGCAAAGAATCATAACAAAACAAACAAATCGATCAGACCAGCTTTAAGCAAGGATTCAAAACTCCAACTCCAAAATAACACAATAGCTATAATAATAAGGCAATGGGTATCCCGAATTCTCCCCTTTTACATGACATAACAGTCAATAAAAACATGGATATCACAACATCGAGCATATCAATCAACATATTTCGATCATGCTCTCATCAAACAACATTCACTCGCAACAGCGTAAAACCAACATATCACACCCATCACACTTTCATCATTCATAAAATCAGCTCACATCACCAGCATATCATCAGCACAAATCCGCATTAGCTCAATGAAAATTCACAATCAAAAAGCATGCTAAAAACATCAACAATTCGCTCATAGACACACATTTCAACCGACTTTCAACCACACATCAGAATAAACATTAAACACTTACTACAACAATTTACCATTTCCCCCAAGCTTTCACAACTTAGCTCTGATACCACCAAATGTAACCCCCGTAGCCCGGCCTAGACGGTTGACCCGAACTACGAAGATTACACGGGGGAAATCAAAGTCAACACGAAAGTCAACCTTGATTAACGACCCTTTTTTTCTTTTTAAACTTGTCTAGATGCACATTAAACCTAGGCATACTCTTGAGATAAGCATACTCAAAAACCACAGCAATCGGAAAACAATAAGGGACCCAATTGCACAAAATATGAATTTAGGGACCAATTTTTAAATTCTGGAAATTAAGAGGACTTTACCAAATTTTAAGTTACAATTATGAAATTAGTCATGTTTCATGCCTCTCTGCCAAATTTCATCTCAAACGGACATCTCAAACTCAAGCAATTGCACATACAAGAATCAGGACTAAAACGTAAAGCTTGCAAACCTCAAAACCATTCAAATTTTATGCCCAACGGTCAAGTGTTCCGAAACGGGTCTAGGCCGTTCAGGAACACCCCTTGGCAGTAGCCAAAGTGTTCAGAAACGGGTCTAGGCCGTTCAGAAACACCCAGGCCAAATCAAGGGCCTGTTTCGAAACAGGCAAGGGTGTTTCGAAACACCCTGCCCAGAAACAGCAGATATGCCTGTTTTAACACCTTTAAACCCCATCAAACATGCTCCAAACCATTCCACAATAAATCAATAATATGCCAAGCATCATATCTACCAATTTGCATCAAAATTTAGATACAAAACCACCCCTAGGAGCACCAACTCATTCAACACATCCAACACTCAATCATGCTTTTAAAACAAGAAGCATAGCATAACGACTTAAGCATAAGAAGATTCAAACGTTGCAAGCGTTAAACCACATAGTTCAAAATCATAAACCAAACTTGTCCAACATACACAATCTCATTAAACATCAACATAAGAGATTCTCCCCCCATTGCCTTTATTATCTATAGCTATTAACCGAGACATACATCTCAAGTGGAGCTCTCCTTGAATCCCTTGCTTCTCGCTGTCCCAACTTCAAATATCTGCATTGATGGACAAAAGGAGCGTAAGCACATAATGCTTAGTGAGGAATGCTCAAAACCAAAACACCATCAATGCAGCGAGTCATAAAACCTCTTTTAAAAGTAAACACAATTCGATAAATCAAAGTGATGTTTGAAACCCCTTTTTAACAACATGTTTTAAATCATGCATTGCTCAAACATGAAAACCAACCCTTAGCTTAGAAAAGCTAAGTAATTCACTTCAAAGCACAACCTTGCAAAACCATCAATTTAACCATTCCATGCATGAACATCATATGCAAAGTTAAATACAAGATCCTTGGAAAACTCTTCCACTTCACATTATACTTCTCTCATACTTGAAAATCATTCAAAGCAAGAAACCTTTAAAAACCACTTACACCCTTGATTCTATCTCATGCATTAAACAAATGCAATACATGAACCACAAAATCAACATTTGCATTACATGCCTTTTTAAAACAAGCTTTCTCAAGACTTCAATGCACTAAAGAGATTCCATGCACACATGCACAATTCTCAATAGAAGATAAACACTTGTTCAAGCTAACAAGTAAAACATGCATTCATAGAACATTACACACTTCTCATGCAACCTTGCATCATTTCAAGCATCTCATGCTTCATTAGAATCAAGAACATTATATTGGCTACCAAGTGATAATTCACAAACCATCATAACACAAGACACAATCGGATACGTGGATTACAAGCGTTGTCCCACACGCTTCATACACACTTCCGAACAACACAAGGTGGAGTTTACCGGTACAATCACAACCCCTCAACACCCATGATGGAGTTTAACAGTACAATCACAACCCCTCAACATCACTCATCGGAAGTTGTATAATACACTAGCGAGATCCGGGACACATCACAAGGCTTACACATGGAAGCTACCACAACCATTGTAATCACCTTAACCAAGCTCACACACGGGAGCAGCCCTCCACCGTTGTGACGCTTAACAAAGTCCACCCATGAGAGCCAACCTCCATCATGGTGACTTTAACAAGGTTCACCCACGAGAGCCATCCTCCATCGTGGTGGCACTAAACCAAGCCCACCCACGAGAGCCAACCTCTATCGTAGTGGCACTAAACCAAGCCCACTCACGAGAGCCAACCTCCATCGTAGTGGCACTAAACCAAGCCCACTCACGAGATCCAACCTCCATCGTGGTGACACCAATTTCCTCAATCGCTAGGATTCTTGGATGGAGTTTACGGTACAATCACAACCCCCTCGACATCCAAGGCGACTCAATTCACGGTGCACCCAATCCTATAGCCGGCTAACTATATCCGATTAAAGTAACCAAGAACCACTTACATCACTTGCCAATATAACCATTTTACCACATTAATCCATTGTTTTATAAGCATAACCAAAATGCCAAAACCACCAATTACCATCATCAATCCACTGTTTTTGAAACATTACACAAAGCCATTAAACAACATGCAACACTATGCATCAATTCCACAATTCCAATGTACAAAACCAAGGATCTCTTACCTTGAGCATCCCTTACACATGGCTTTCAAAACCAGCATTAAACCATGCTAAAATATGCTTTCAAAATAGAATTTAAAACATGCAAATCACATGCATTGCATCCAACAATCACAAGTGGTTTAAAAACCAATTCATAATACAAACCAAGAGAGAAATTCCATTTACTTACTCTTGAGCTTAGCTAAGTTGTTTAGACTTAAACTAAGCTCCCAAAACCTTCAAACCTTGGTTTTAAAGCTGAAAACCCAACTTCACTCACCGATACACAAAACAAGGCTAGCCAACAAGCCTTCGAAGCATCCGAAACCTTCAACACCACCTCTATTGCTCACGGATCATTCTCCCTTGTTCCAAGCACATAACAACAGAGGATTAATGCATCATAATGCATTAAAAACACCAGCAACACACCTAAACTCGCTGCTCTTTGCAAATCCAACATTTCGGCTACCAAACACAACCGAAATCACCTCCAAACACTTCCAAGACTTAACCCAGCCAAGATCCATCACTTCTAACTATTTTTAAACATCAATTAACATCCAAAATGATCCCAAACACGTCCTTATACCACCAGCATTAACAAAACACCAAGATCACCCCAAAAACCACCATTTTCACAAGTAAAAACTTAGGAAAATCAACCTATTCGGGATTGCATTGATCAAACCTCAATTATACATCATTTAGACATCCAAATTACATCAAAAAGACATATCAAAACAGAGCCCAATCACTTATTACGAATTTCTTCAAAATTAAATCCAAATCTTGCATTTTAAGCCAAAATCAAGATCACAACATCAAAACCTTTAATAAAACTCAAATCAAGGATTGAGAACTTGGGAATTTCAGTAAAGAACTGAGTATTTAGAGGAGAAGGACGTTCATACCTCTAAATGTGAGTTTCTCCTTGTTTAGAACCAAGATTCTTGAAAATCCAATAAGCAAATGAATAGAATTTGGTGTAGAAATGATTAGAGATCAATTAGAGATTGAAATCTCATCTTTAGATGTTAAAATCAGAGGAAAAATGACCGGGGAAAAGTGTTTGGGCTGAGAGAAAAGAAATGGAAAATTTTGAGAAAAGTTAGTTATGACATCAAAATATCTATTTCCCCTTTTTCCTTTAATTAAAAATCATTAATTAAATATTTAATATTAAGAAAAATATGGAGAAAACTCTTCTTGGGTAAATTAGCTCCTTAAAGATTTAAAGTTTCAATCCTTTTAAAACAGTAACCAACTTTTCAAAAATTACATTTTAGTCACTAACTCGAAATGTCTTATTTCCAAACCTCATTTGGAAAAATTGATTTCACCACTCTCTTATATATAATAAAAGAGGATTTTTAGATATTTTTCCATATTTTTAATGCATCCCGAACTAGGCTTTCCCTAAAACCACCTTTTATATTCGAACCGAAAATCCGACCGGTCCAGTTCAAACCAAAAACTTCTAAGCCCAAAATTGGGGTGTTACAACAACTTGGAGTGACGATGAGTCATCCGAAGAAGAGGAGGAAGTGGCCAATCTATGTCTCATGGCCATTGATGATGAACCAAAGGTAAATTCTAACTTATCCAATTTCGATTTTACTTTTGATGAACTTCAAGATGCTTATGATGAATTGCAAGAAGTGTATGATGCGTTAGTAGGAAAATACAAAGAATCCATTTTGAAAAACAAGAAAACCATTTCCGATTTGAAAAATCAAAATGAGACATTTTCTAAAGCTAACTCCGAATTGGAAAAGAAAGTTTTATTTTTAGTAAATCTTTCAAATGATCTTAAAACTAAAAATCTTGAACTTGAAAAACTTCTTTCCGATTTTCAAGATTATCACACAAATGAAGTGGATAATCTTAAAACATCTATTGCTATTGGGAAAAACAATTTTGAAAAAGGAAATCATTCTAAATCCCAATATGTAAAAAGAAAACGATTTATTCCTAAACAAAGAAATTTTAATAATCAATCTAGAGGTCAAAGGGTTAGGAGTGTTTGGGTTCCTAAGGAACTCATTATTTCTAATGATATGAATGCTATTGCTTCTTGGATTCCTAAGGGAACCAAAATGTTGAAGGCTAACACTCATGGACCCAAAATGATTTGGGTACCAAAAATCAAGGCCTAATTTCTTTGTTTGTAGGGGGAGCATTGCTACAAGGCTAAAGCTTCAAGCAAAAATTCTTGGTACCTTGATAGTGGATGCTCAAGACACATGACCGGTGACAAGAGTAGATTTGTGGAACTAAAGCCAAAGAGTGGTGGAGTGGTAACTTTCGGTGACAACTCCAAAGGCCACATTGAAGGAATAGGTTCCATTGGTAATCACTCTTCTATTTTCATTGAAAATGTCTTGTATGTCAACGGTCTTAAGAATAACTTGTTGAGTATTAGTCAATTGTGTGACAAGGGTTTTAATGTTTTATTTGATAAAAGTGGTTGCAAAATTGTAAACATTAAAACAAATCAACTAATGCACATTGGTCATCGCATAGGGAACATTTACATGGTGCATCTAGATGACATTCATTCATCTCATACATGCTTAGTTGCACATGATGAACATGACTCATGGCTTTGGCATAGAAAATTAGGACATGCTAGCATGAGTGTCTTAGAAAAATTAATTTCCCTTAATCTAGTTAGAGGTTTACCCAAACTTAAATTTTCTAATGATAAAATTTGTGATGCATGTTCAAAGGGTAAACAACATAGAACTTCTTTCAAATCCATAAATGATGTCTCTACTAGTAGATGTTTACAATTGATTCACATGGATCTTTTTGGGCCTATTATAACAATGAGCTTGGGTGGAAAATCATATGCTTTTGTGCTTGTAGATGACTATTCTAGGTTTACTTGGGTTCTATTCTTAAGTACAAAGGATGAGGCTTTAGAAAAATTCATCACATTTTCCAAAATAACTCAAAATGATCTTGAACTTAAAATTTCTCACATTAGAAGTGATCATGGAACTGAATTTCAAAATCTAGGTTTCGATGAGTTTTTAAACGAAAATGGGATTAGCCACAATTTTTCCGCACCTCGCACTCCTCAACAAAATGGGGTAGTTGAGAGGAAAAATCGAACTTTAGAAGAAATAGCTAGAACCATGCTTTGCGAAAATAATTTACCTAAATATTTTTGGGCGGAAGCCACAAATACCGCTTGCTATATTATAAATTGAGTAATGATTAGGCCAATTTTGAAGAAAACACCTTATGAAATTTTAAAATCCAAGAAGCCTAACATTAGCTATTTTCATCCTTTTGTTTGCAAGTGTTTTGTTTTGAATAATGGTAAAGAAAACTTAGGTAAATTTGATGCTAAAAGTGATGAAGCTATTTTCTTAGGGTACTCTTTAAACTCTAAAGCCTATCGTATATTTAATAAAAGAACTCTAGTAGTTGAAGAGTCTATGCATGTTGTTTTCGATGATAACCTCCTTCCGAGGAAGGAATCTTGTGATGATGATGATGTAGGAATCCTTGATGCCATTGATGGAGGACAAACGTCAAAGGTGGATGAGGTTCCAACTAAAGATGAGGATGCACAAGATCCACCTCTTGAGGCCTTGAAGGACTTGGCTCTTGAGGAAAGGGAGGTGTCTTACCCAAGGGAGTTAAACTATGTCAAAGGTGGTGAAATCTTGGGTCATCCATCCAAGGGGGTAACTACTAGATCCTCTCTCAAATTAATGAATCATGTTGCATTTCTTTCATGCATCGAGCCTAAAAATATTAAAGAAGCTTTAAAAGATGATTTTTGGATGTTGGTCATGCAAGAGAAATTAAATCAATTTGAGAGAAGTAGAGTTTGGACATTAGTTGAAAGGCCTAATAATCAATCTACTATAGGTACAAAATGGGTTTTTAGGAATAAATTAGATGAAAGTGGTGATATAGTGAGGAACAAGGCTAGGCTTGTTGCTCAAGGCTATACCCAAGAAGAGGGAATTGATTTTGATGAGACCTATGCACCCGTAGCTAGAATGGAAGCCATTAGAATGTTGCTTGCATTTGCATGTTATCATAATTTCAAGCTTTTTCAAATGGATGTGAAAAGTGCTTTTTTAAATGGTTTTATAAATGAAGAAGTGTATGTTGAACAACCACCGGGTTTTGAGGATTCAAAATTTCCAAACCATGTATTTAAACTTACAAAAGCTCTCTATGGTTTAAAACAAGCTCCTAGAGCTTGGTATGAGAGACTTTCAAATTTCTTAATTGAAAAGGGTTTTGAAAAGGGAAAGGTGGATACCACACTCTTCATAAAAAGATATAACAATGACATCTTAGTAGTTCAAATTTATGTTGATGATATCATTTTTGGTTCTACTAATGAGTGTTATTATTGTAAAGAATTTTCTAAGCTAATGCAAGGTGAGTTCGAGATGAGCATGATGGGGGAGCTCTCATTCTTCTTGGGACTCCAAATCAAACAAAGGAAAGATGGCACCTTCATAAATCAAGCTAAGTACGTGAATGATATGCTCAAAAAGTTTGGCTTGGAGAATGCAAAACCTCAAGCCACACCTATGAGTTCTTCAATAAAGCTTGACAAAGATGAAGGAGGTAAGTGTGTTGATTCTAAGCTTTATAGATCCATGATAGGTTCTTTGCTTTACCTTACTGCAAGTAGACCGGATATTATGTTTAGTGTTTGCTTGTGTGCTAGGTTTCAAGCTAGTCCTAGAGAATCACACTTAGTTGCCATTAAGAGAATTTTTAGATACCTTAGAGACACACCTACCTTAGGCCTTTGGTATCCTAAAGATTCTTCCTTTAGCCTTCATGCCTATTCGGATGCAGATTATGGGGGATGTAAGATAGATAGGAAAAGTACTTCCGGAACATGCCAATTCTTAGGTAGTATGCTCGTATCTTGGTTCTCTAAGAAACAAAATAGCGTAGCCTTATCTACCACCGAAGCGGAGTACATATCCTTAGGGAGTTGTTGTGCTCAAGTTCTTTGGATGAAGCAACAACTCTTAGATTATGGTGTTGAAGTAGAAACCATACCCCTTAAGTGTGACAACACTAGTGCCATTTGTCTCACTAAGAATCCCATCCAACACTCTAGAACTAAACACATAGAAATTAGACATCATTTTATTAGAGATCATGTTTTGAAAAATGATGTTGTTATAGAATATGTGGACACCTTGAACCAATTAGCGGATATGTTTACAAAACCTTTAGATAAAGAGCGTTTTTGGTCCCTTAGGAGAGAGTTAGGTCTAGCTAGCCTATCTTGACCTTTTAGGACCTCTTTGTGCTTAAAAATGCTTGATTTTGTGAAATTGCATGTTCGTGTGTTGTAACTCTTGAAATTGTCCATGCCTATAGTTAGGGGGAGTATGTTTCTATTCAAATATGTTTAGAACTGTTCATTCATCATTTGCATTCCTTTAGGAGATGTTAAAATTCGAGCCTATGGTTGTTCTTTAGGCCTAAAGATGTATTTCTGGGCATAGGGTATCGATACGGTTATACGCGTATCGATACGTGTTCTTCACTAATCTTCCCAGACCTCTTTTTTTGCCTTAAACGGGTATCGATACGAGCTTCAATCGTTTCGATACGGATCTCATCTGTTTCGATACAATTCTCTAACGGGCGTTTTTAAAGAAATGACGTTTCTACCCCGTATCGATACACCCTCAGGTGTATCGATACTCGACTGCGCAGACAGCTTTTAATTGGCATTTAAAGTCTTCAACTTTTACCAAAACTAAAATTCTTTAAACCCTAAAAACCCTAGCCGATTTTGCCTATAAAAAGGCTCTTCCTCCCTCATATTTTCACACACAACTCAAAATCTTAAAGAGGGTTTCCAACAAATTGGTGCTAAGCCTTTCTTCATTCTTCTCTAATCCCAATCAAGGTAAATCAATTTTTTTTTCTTTTAAATTTTTTTTCTCTGTTTTTCTATTTGTTTTCCTAACAAATTTTTTTTTAAATCTTTGTTTTTTGTTTCTTCAAACTTTCTTCTTCAAAATTTTACTTTGCAAATTTTTTTCCCTTGATCTTTGATTTTTGATTTGAATGAAGGAATCTAAAAGCATACACTTATTTTTTAGATCATGGCACCCAAGGAATCTAGGAAGAGACCTCGGGTTTCTCAAGCCGGTGAATCATCTACTCCCGGAGCTGTTGCACGACCAAACTACACCCAAATCTATGAACAATCTTTTGAAAATCCAGCGGCTCTCGCATATTTTCGTCAATATAAAAACTACAAGATTCGTCCGGAAAGGGTAATATCTATCCCTTTTCTTGATTCGGAGCGATTCCAATTTGTCTATCTTCCTTTGCTTCGACTTTGGAATTTTATGGATTTTCTCTCTATTCCCGGTCATTATTACCGTCTTTTGGTTTTGATCTTTTACACTAATGCCAAGTGTCTTACAAATCGTAATGGGGTCGTTACCGGAATTAGTTCTTATCTAATGGGCAAGAAAATCATCCTTGATGTCAAGTCTATTTGTGATGTCTTTAATTTGGAGGATGAAGGCCTTGATGATGAGAATGCATTAGGCCATGTTCTTAGTGGCTCCGTCACCACCCTCAATGCTCAAGATCGGATCCTTCATTTGATGGTGTCTTGGTGGTTTAGGCCCTCCGGAGGAAAATACTCTACCATCCGTCAAGTGGATAATTTTTGGATCCGTTGCTTCCGTGAGAGAATGCGTCCCAACTTTGCTCGAATCATGTTTGCGGAGATTGTCTATCTTGTGCAACATCGCCACACCTCTCTCGTCTCCTCCTTCACCTATGGTACGGCCCTAAGCTATTACTTTATGAAAAGGTGATCAAGCTCCTCCACCTCCTCCTCAACCTTCTATGGATGCTCTTATGACATTCCTTAATGAGCAATTCACGGGGTTGCGTACGGATATGGGAAATCGTCTTACCGCTCTTGAAACGACCTTTGATACAAGGATGACGAGCATGGAGAATCGCCTCACCTCTCTTGAAAGCGGTCATAATTCTTTGAATATTTCCCTCTTCGCTTTCCATGACGAGTGGCGCAATAGCATGAGGAATGATGATCCCATTGGAGTTGACGATGAAGATGATGAAGAAGGCGATGACGATGCCTAGTAGCTTCTCCTTGCATCTCATGCATATCATCTAGGATATTTCTATTTATGCATCTTTATTTCATGTTCTTAGGACTAAGTTTGTTTTAGTTTTTAAACCTATGCTTTGATATTATGGTTTGTTGGATTTTTAAGTTGATGTTATGCTTTATCTTTGAACTTAATAATATTTATGTTGCCTATCTATACCTTTACCTATGCTATGCACTTTTATTTGTCTCAATAGTTTTGATCTAACAAAAAGGGGGAGAGAAGCTAGCTCACAACACTTTAAAAATTTTGATTTCAACTTCAAAGTTACCTAGCTTATATTAAGGGGAGTAAATTTTGCAAAGTCTTTCAAAGTGTTAAAAATTTTAAGTTTTAGTTTTGTTATATCAAAAAGGGGGAGATTGTGAAACCTATGTTTGATTTTGATATAATTAAATCTTTAAAGATCAATTTGAAAAACTTAAAATTGTTTTATAAGTCCCTTAATAAGTTTTAAATCACCAACACTTTAAAACTGATTTGAAAAGGTCAAACTCAAAATATTTTCTAAGTGTTCCAAGGCCAAACTATTGAAAAACGTCCAGGTGTATCGATACGCTTCCAGCCGTATCGATACCTTTTTTAGGAGGCCACTGTCGAAACGCGTTTCGATACGCACTTAACCGTATCGAAACACCGTATCGAAACAGATACAATCTGTATCGATACGCTCCTTCGTAAAAATCTAAAAGAGTTTGAATGGCGTACCGATACGACTTCACCCGTATCGATACGGTTTTAATGAATTTTAAAATCAAGTCTGTTTAAATGTTTTGACCGTTGGTGTCAGTTGGTTAGGTAACCATATTTTAAAATGGTAGTTGATCCGTATCGATACGGCAAACCCCCGTATCGAAACGGAAATCGACAGTGAGCTATGTCGAGAAAAAGGTATCGATACGGTCTTAGCCGTTTCGATCCCCCGTACCGATACGCATACGTGCGTTTCGAAACCCCTTATTTATTGCACGCAACGACTCTTTCTTTTCTGAGACAGGTATCGATACGGCTTCCCGAGTACCGATACGGGTAGCTGCAGAAGTGCATTTATGGTGGTGAGAGAGAGTCCTAACGGCTCTATTCAAGTCTCCAACCACCCAAACGGCTAGAATTAATAGAGGAGGTATAAATTGAAGCCCTTTGAAGGTCAGCAACAACCATTCAACACACAAGCATCATCAAAGCAAAAAATCCAAACCCTTGAGCTATTCAAAGTCAAATTCTTGTACCCAACTCTAGTGTATTTCAATTGTCAATTTGTATTGTGAGTTTGGGGTTATTGAAATTGTAATTGGGTAGACAATTATCCTTTGAGAGGAATCATTTGAGTTTACCACAACCTTTCTTGTAATTTGAGTGGATTAAGCTTTGGGTAGAAAGCTTAATCGAATTTGTAAGGTTACCTCCTCATCCAAGAAAAGGGGAAGAATTCAAGTAGTGAATTGGTTGAAAATCCTTAGTGTGACTAAGGTAGTGGATGTAGAGTTCATTTGGAGAACTTGAACCACTATAACTACTTGTGTCATTTTTATTTTTCACTCATTCCTTTCCACCAAAATTTTAATTGTCAATTCACCCCCTCTTGGCAATTTGCAATTGTTCGATCAACTCAACAATATCCTAAAAAATTTAGGGAAAATTATACTATTAGTCCCGGGTCGGGTCGGATATTTTCCACCCTAAACCCAAACCCGACCCGACCCGAGTTTACCCCTTACAAAAACCCGGCCCGAACCCGATTTTTTCATTATAAAATCCGACCCGATCGGGCCGGGTCGGGTCGAAACCCGTCGGGTCCGGATATAATGCCCATCCCTATTTAGGTCATAAAGGTCATTTAGCTAGTTTTAGAATAGTATAAAGCTCACTAAAAATACAAGTTTGGCACTACTAGTTGTAGGGTTTCAATATAAGTCTCATTGTATCGAAACTAGACAATAAAAGTTTATTTTCTTAATACTTTGAATCTCGTTTTGGTAATAATAACTTGTGGACGGTATTGATATAAAAAAAGTTCACTTATTTTTTCCCATCATTTTGAATCCTAAAGTGGTATCGATACCTACAAGTCGGTATCAATACACGATAGATAAAAATATTTTTTAGAACTTCAAACCTCAAATTGATATCTATACCACATTGCCTATAAATCAAGTCTTTGATCCTTGTTACTTAAGCTTTTGGGTTAAGTCGAGAATGTAGCTCCTTATTTCATGTTTGGCTGTAATCTTTTGGGTTAGTGTCCAGTTCGTGTTCGTTTAAATTTTTTATATTGTGTATGTGTTTGTTTATTTATTGAAATACGAGCCAGAACAGTACTTGGGTATGCCGAAATAAGGATACCCTGAGCCTGAGGAGGTGTTGATCAAGGTAGTGGCACATGCATTATCCAGTATCCACACATGTAATGTCTTGTTACTTGCTATCAGATAATTCAATAGATGAGATGACTTTTGTAATCCGCGACTACTGGTAGTCGGGAAACACGGAGGACCGAGGATGCGCGCTGATTGCGTGGCGGAAAACTTGCAGATCAGCGAAATAGTTTCGACATGGCAAGTTTTTTTTAGGACAAACTTGGGGATAAAGCAACTTCCGCACGGTCCAGCATCTATAAGGCTATGCATGCTCTTAAAGAAGGTTTCTTTCTGAGAATTGCTTGTAAGTCAGGCTAAAATACATAGACGGGTGGAGCCAAATCTGTAGAAGTAGAACTGTCCAATGCGTTTATTGACGCTAATGAACATCCCATTACATGCAGTGATTTTATGGTTGCAGGAACAAATAGACGGGACGCGGAATTAGTGCAACAAGTTTTCATGTCCGATGATGCGCCTCGTATTCTCGACCCCTGGTTGTCCCCATTCAGAGTGACACATTGGTATGATTCTCTCAGTAAAAAAGAACAGTTTTATACTAATATTCAGTATGTAAGGTTCCATAACTAAAGAAGCCAGTCGACGACTCGACATGAAAGAAAGAGCTGAGCCGAAGAAGAGCTGCTGCTGCTACGATGGTTGGTTTATATTCTTCGGTAGCAAGCAATAATCGAATTGCTTCCGATTAAACTCCCCCAACTGCATTTGTTGGAATGTTATCAACAATTGACCATCCACATTCTGAAGCAACAATTGCTTTGCAACTGCAGTCCAAGTCCAAGTGTCCAACATCATATGAGTTAGAAGAAAGATTATTAGAATAAACACATGAATGGCAAATACATTTGGACTAAATATGTTTGTTTTGTCCGTCGACGTTGGCTGTCTTCGGCATATCATGCGTTTCCTCTATAGAAAAACAAACGACGATGCAGTGTATGCGAGAAAAAAGAAACTTCGAAAGAGAACATGGAACTCACGGGAATTTAGAGACGACTCCATGTTCCACAACACCGTCCACTTTTTCAAGGCTTTCAGCAACTTCAGCTACAAATATGTTAAGCGGGTTAAAAACGAAATTGCTAGCAAAAATCAAAAGCACAAATGATTTTTCAAACCTACCAAGACTGGCAATTGGAGATGTAAAGATGACATCGATAATGTTATGACCTTCTTTAGTGACTAATGGAAAGTCTCCCCCAAGTGGATCTGCATGTCCAATAGATGGTCTCCTCCATACCTTCACAAATCATGGAAGTATAAAAACGATTTCGAACCCGGTTTAGTACAAATTTCCGAAACGAATAGCTCTTTGTAACTATAACTATAAAACCAAAACGCTAAGCTAGCATGTGCACGGTTTGTGTGTGCCATAAAGAGCAAAGCATGTGCATCAGAACCACCTAAAATTTCCTTTTCGGAAAAGAAAATAACCGAATCACATAAAGTACAGAGCAAAGCATGGAAGGGGATGGGTTACATAAACTTCATACATAGGCACCACATTAGAAAAATATTTGACAAATTTCGGTATCGAATCGTATCTTAAGCCACTCGAAATTAGACTTTTCCTAACACTGTTTC
Organism: Hibiscus trionum; assembly: GCA_030270665.1. Taxonomy (NCBI): domain Eukaryota; kingdom Viridiplantae; phylum Streptophyta; class Magnoliopsida; order Malvales; family Malvaceae; genus Hibiscus; species Hibiscus trionum. The sequence goes on along the minus strand of BSYR01000021.1, from coordinate 590,625 downwards.
AGCCCATAGCAGTCAAAAAGTCCAAAACTTCTCCAAAATGTCTTCAAAATGATACACAAACACACATGCATACATGTACATATCATACCTCTGCATCACCTAAAAATAGGTCATCGATCTCTTCGGCAGTTTCCAGCCAATTGAGCTAAAACAATATACAAGGATTAATCAGTTCATCTAACTTTCTTATCTTTTTGTTCGTTATAGAGGTTTCACATATTCACAACAGTAGTGAGCAGGTTGGTTTAGCTACTTACTGATTCAACTACAACTGGAATAGATCCCTCTAGACCACATTTATACTGCTTTTCTGTAACCATGAATACGAGCTGATCAGCCATGCTTAGTACCAACTGCAAGTTAAAGTCGGCAGTAAGCGCTACAGAATGAAGTAAACTAAACCAGATTTTGAACTAATTTTAGATTGTATAAATGTACAATAATGCTATTAAATACCATGAATACTTACATGTTTTCTGATAAGTTTCCAAGCTGGGACCCTGACTAGAGAGCCATTGAAATAGGACAGATAACAAAACTAACTCACCTTCTCTTGGATTATGGACGCCTCACCTTGCGATCTTTGTCGTCCGATGACAGAAACTAGTGTCCTTTCCTCTATCATGTCAACATCATCAAATGCAAAATCAATCTGCAAAAAGCAATCCTACATCTTACCATAAAAAGTTTGGATTTTGAAGCATACCATGATAATCTTGAATTCAGAGCAAGGGTTTTTGATAGTTCAACAAATTAAAGAGTTCAACCAGAACTAAACAAAATGCAACAGTCAAAATCCAATTAACAGCAATTCATTGGTGGAGTTATGACCAACTTGAGGAGTGTTTTCAAGCTCTCCTAATGGAATTCCGGCCTTTGCTGCCTCACTGGCACTCACTATAGACCTGCAAAAAAAAAAAAAACAGATCAACTTACAAATATTATAAATAACAAAGAAGGTTGCAACATTATATATATATATGCATAAAGTTACTCCAAGTAGCTAGGCAGCAGAATTTGGCGAATGGGGGAATGGGGAAGATGAAAGGGAGAAAAGGGAACTCACATAGGTATACCGAGTATGCATTCGAAAGCACCGGCACGAATTTGGCGACCCAAATACTCAATGGCCATGGCTGAAGCTTGACCGGACCCCAGTCCAATAACCATTCCACTTTTGACATAGGCATCAATCTAGCTACCGATGGTATTATAATCAGCAGTGAATTAAAGAAGAGAAAACATAAAAACTACCAACAAGTTATGATGCAAAGGAGAGAGAAGCCTACAGTGTGCTTGGCTGCTTGGAAAAGAGGGGAGGTCTGAGAAAGAGAACAATGGCATGCAGTTGCAGTTAGTGATGGAGGTTTGGTTCTCCTTTCCCATGTGATTACTCTATGGCGGCCTCTGGGATTATTGACCTTCCAGGTTTGAGGGAAACAAGCAAGGCTTGCTGCCGCTGCGGTTGTTGCCATTACTTTTCTTCTTTCTTTCTTTATCTCAATTCTCAACTCTTCTGGTTTCAAATAGATAGATATTTATTGGCCTTCAACTCTTTTATCTACCGCCGTTTTCGGTTTCCATTCGCTTTTCTGTTTTTTTTTTTCATCGTTGGCTTAATATACAATTAAGTGATTTAACTGATCATGCGTGAATGACCTGGTGGTAAGTATGGGCACGGGTCAGGTTTTTGGCCCACCCGACCCGACTCGAAAATAAACACTCTAAACCCGTACCTGACCCGCCCCGACAATATTTTTTAAATGATTCGACCCGATCCGACCCGAAAATAAATATACTAAATCCGATCCCGACCCGATCCGGACTATATAAAATAAATTAATTTTAGGGACCTAATTATAAAAAAATAATTTTAAGGGACTTAATTGTAAAAAAATTATAATTTAAAGGACTAAATTATAAATAAAAATTCAATTTTAAGGATAATATATATATATATATATATATATATATATATATATATATATATATATGGGTATTATTATAAATATCCTTAAAAAATTTAGGGGAAAATTACACTATTAGTCTCGGGTCGGGTCGGATATTTTTCACCCTAATCCCGAACGCGACCCGGCCCAAGTATACCTTTAGCAAAAACCCGATTCGAACCCGATTTTTTCATTAAAAAATTAACCCGGTCGGGTCAAAATCCGTCGGATCCGGGTAAGATGCTCATCCCTACCTGGTGGTTAGAGCACGCTCACCTACTCTACTCCCTCCTTTAGATCCCGGATTCAAGACCCCCTCAGAAGCGTTGTCTTCACCTTGATTTTCCCCCTCCTCTTTAGGTAGAAGTAGAATAGGTTTTCAAAAAAAAAAAAAAAGTAAGTGATTTAACTAAAAATTTTTAGGGTAAACTACACTGGTAGTCACTAAACTTTTAAGCCGTTTCTATTACAGTCACCCAATTTTTATATCGCTTTCATACCAGCTTCATCTTCTCTCTTTCCTCCATGGATATAAGAAGGTAAAGACAGGACATTTCTTTTGTTTTTGCTTGAACTAAAAGTTGTAAAATCTAAGCGCGGATAATACTTACGTCACCAGCTTCACCTACAACAGACTTAAGAAGCTGTGTTGTTAGAAAAATATCCATTTGATCGGTTGAATTGGTTTGGGTTTGAATTATTTTTTAAGAAAAAACTAAAAAGAAGACGGTTTGCTTGAGCTTAAATTACCAGCTTTTGACTTTAAGTATGATTTAAAAAATTATAGGATTCAATTAATGTATTTCCAAATTTCGATATTGTTTTTTTTGCTTTTGATTATCAAACCTCAATTGATCATTTCTTAATTTGGTGGTTAAAAAATATATATCTATGAAGGAAAGAGAGAAAAGATGAAGTAAAAGAGAGAAACTGAAGATATAACATGTTACGTCAGCCTCGTAATGAAAGCGATATAAAAGTTGGGTGATCATAATAAAAATTTTAAAAGTTCAATGACTGTAATGAAAATACCCTAAAAGTTCAAGATTCATTATTTTTACATATTTTATCAATTTGATCCTTAAAACCTGTAAGCTAGATGATTAAAAATGTATTGTTTAAATAATTGTAATTTCATTTATTTATTTATTTTTAAAGATGGGATCAAATTGATAAAAGATATAAATGTTTGAGACTATTCTTTTTCTTTTCGATAGTTGTTAGATTCAATAGTTAACAGTAAAAATGAATAGATGATAGGAAAGAAACTAAAATTCCAAATAAAAATAAATAAGAACCAATGTTACAAAATTAAATTATAGGGGTTAACTTTTAAATTTTAAAAATAAAGTAGGATCTCAAACAATTGTTTTGACAAATTCGGTATATACCGAAAGTCGATATCGAGATTCTTACAATTTTTATAAGAATTTCTGTTGCAGGTGCTTTATCAATGCTTCTTTCTATTGTTCCCTAACTGGATTGAGAATGGATCACTTAAAAACAGAATGCAAGTCTATGTCCAACTTCACATCAGCTTCAAACATACAAATTTTACACATCCTATCTAAGAGACATTTTGACAAACACGTACTGTGCATCACAGCTCATAGCAAATAGTACATCCAACGCCTACCAAAATTCGAAGGAATAGATTACTATCTGGGTTTTGGTGCCAAGGATCCGAAATCTTTACGAGGCAATAACTAAAAACAACAAATAAGAAGAAGTCAGAATTGGGTAACCAGAAGCACATGAAAAAACGAAGAGTGAAGGCTAACCGTCCAAAAAGCTCTGCCTTCGAGAAGGCCATAAGGAATAGCTCCGAAATGCCTCGAATCCTTTGAATTGTAGATGTAATCTCCTTCTACCCAAACATGCCCTTTAGGAACCTGTTCACATAAAATACGGCAACGTTCTAATCCATGGAGTATAGAGGGAAAAAAAAAAACTGGAAATCCAAGGGAAAAAAGCTACCACAATAGTTTTGCATTCATCACTGTTATTGGGGTCGACGACGTAGGTGACTTGATCACCTTCCATTCCGATCAGCCGTTTGCAGACAACTTTCCTAGGAGTATCCGGCGACCGAAAAATCACAATGTCACCGGGTTGAACTTTTCCGGTTCGGGTCGAGATGCGTTCCACTAACAGCAGATTGCCTGTTATGTTCAATGTTGGAAGCATGCTAGGACCATAGGTCTTTTAGAGTCCCCAGATTCAAAAGAAAAATTAAAACCCAGAAACGAAAATCGAAATGAACCATGATTGATGAGCTTGTTTCGTGTTCTTACAATAACGGTGGTGCCGAGATATTTGTTGGTCACATAGAGTAAACAGAAGCCTCTGATTATCGGGATAATGCTGCGGCTCCATTCTGCCATTCTTCTCTCTTTTCGAACCAACTTTTCAGATTTGAGTTCTCAGAGAATTCATGGTGAATTCTAAAGAGAAAGACAAAGTAAATGAACCTGTGCTGTGGGCTTTCAAACTGGAGCCCTTTGATTCTTGATTATTGATCCATTTTGATTTATCCTGATTTGGGCGTTGATTTTGTTTATGGTTGAATGAAAACCATCAAATAATTTCAATTTTGATTTAGGATTCTTTATTTCATTTTTTTTAGTTTTTTATTTTGTATTTAAAAGGGTATTGTCTACATTAGGGATGTCAAAAAAATCTGATTACCCGGTCCTGAACCCGGTGGACTTTTATCCGAAATTAGTTTCGGTGGAACCGAGATGTGTTTTGAAATTGAAGTCTCAATTGCGACCGAGACTGGATCTTAATTTTCTGGACCCGGTATCCGGTGGGTACTCAATGGGACCGGGATCAGTACCGGGTATCTCGTACGGGTCTGGTATCGAATGGCGTTGAAGAGGTTGAAAATAATTGAAGGCGCTCATTTATTTCTCCTTATCGAACTTTTTGGTGGTCTTGCTTGCAATAGATAAGAGTTCTTTAGTTTATTCTTTCTCTTTATGTATGAATATTTTGAGTATGACTCGTTTTAAGACTTCAATACTCCGACTTTGTTATTTAATATTATTATTGATGGTTGGAATTTTTTCCCCTGGTGCTCAAATTTTATTAATAATAGACGAATTGACCGAGTACCGAGTACTGGTACTAGTACCCACTAATACCGGTACCGGTTCATGGAATCTAGGACCCGATCTGATCGGGACCGAGATTGGTTCCAGTTTTCAGGAACTGGTGGTTACTGGGACCAGTACCAATTCTGAATAAATTGGCCGGGTACCCGGTCTTGCCCACCCTACTCTATACAGGATGACAAAATTATCCAGTCGGGTCTCGATCCAATCCAATAAAGATATTTTTAAAAAAATGGTTTTGAGTCATGTTTGGATTCATATTTAGGGTAAAATTTTTCCAACCTGACCCGATTTATTTATATTTATATATGAGTAATTATTCCATGTACAAGCGTTTGTAGAAATTTTGTTTACACTAGTGTTTTAATTTTAGGGTTTATGGATTCTATTTAAGGTTTAGGGGTTTAAGTGTAGTAGTTTTGATTTTAAGGGTTGTTGATAGAATTTTGAGTTTAGAGTTTATACGTTAAAACCTAAATCTCTAACCATATTACCTTAAAACCTAAATTCTCACCCTTAAATTTTAAATTCTAACCATGAACCCTAAATCTAAACCTCTACACTAAAACCCATAAACTATAAACCCTAAAATGAAACTCTAAACCCTAAGTTTCCACCACTTGTGTATGGGATAATAATCTATTATATATATTTATTATAGAATTATTATCCCATACACATGCGATGGAAACTTTTTGTTTCCACTAATGTCTCAATTTTAGGGTTTAGGGTTTTAGTTTAGGGTTTAGAGTGTATGGGTTTTAGTGTAGGGGTTCAAAGTTTAGAGTTTATGGTTAGAATTTAAGGTTAGAGTTTAAGTTTTAGGGTAATATGGTTAGAGATTTATGTTTTAACTTATAAACAATAACTCTAAACTCAAAATTCTATCAACAGTGCCTAAATTCAAAACTACTACACATAAACCCCTAAATCCTAAACCCTAAAACTAAGACGATTATATAAACAAAGTTTCCACGAGCGTTTGTACATGAAATAATTACCCTTTATTATATATTTATATTTATTAATTTTTTTGGATACAGGTAAGATATTTTGTAAAAAAAATTGAGGTCAGGTCGGGGTCATATTAAGCTTTTACTATCACGGGTTGGATTGGAACTCTAAAATTTCGCGTCGGGCGTCCAAAAATGCGCCTGACCCACCCCGTTGCCATCCTTTTGTCTACATGATTAGTGAGTCGATTTATGATTAATAATTATTTTATTGTTTATATTTCTTTTATTATACTGATGTGATTACATGTAATATCTGTTCATATTTTTTTAACTATTTGACAACACGCACAAATAGCACACTCAGGTACTTGAGCCGGAATTTTTTATGATGAACAATATTATTTTTTTCATTGGTGTAAAAAAAGATATCTTCGATTCAAAATATTGAGAATTCTAACAGTCCAACGATAAAGAAAGTCACAAGGAACGACAGATTTGTTTTCATGTCTATCCAACTATTGACCACGCAGATATGGTGATTGGTGAAGAGAACTTGTCCCTTTTCTTACGGCATGTGCCGTCGAATGTTTTTCCTCTTTACTTTTTCGTATCATTTTTTTTTTGAACTTTTTGCTTTTTAATTTTATCGAACTCTTTTATTAAACAGAAATAGTAACATTTCCAAAGTAAATATTAAAATTTAAACTTATATAAAATAAGATAATATAAACATCTTTAACCACTCGACTGATTAATTGATCTCTTTATCGGGCCTTCTTTTATTTAGCAAATAGATTATTATTAATATAACTCCCACCTAAAATAAATTTATTAATTATTTTAAAATATAAAAATAAAAAATTTGGCAAAATCAACATCTTAATTCTCCTATTAAAAAAACATAACAATAGTATTATGGATAGGAGTGTAAATGAACTGAGTTTAAATGAACAAGATTTTGTTCGTATTCTTTTATTTATTTTTGAATATGTTTATGTTCGGTTCGTGTTCGTTTAAATTTCTAATATCATGTTTGTTTGTTTGCTTTTGAAGGTGTTGTTTGTTTAGCGTTCACAAACATGTTCGTTTATATTCAAACAAACATGATATTACAAACAATACTGGTCCTTAAGCTCCTTAGGCTTCACAATTTGAACTCTAAAGTTCACCATGTGTTCAATTTAGTCCCTACCTTCACCAATATTTAAAATGTAAAGAAAATAAAAGAAAAAGAAGAACCGGGTAAATGAACTTATAAACAAGTGTATAAATGAACTTATAAACGAGCTTGTTCGTAAACATAAACGAATCAAATACACCTCTATTCGCGTTCGTTTATTAAACGAACATAAAATTTTATTCATACTTATTTATTTAGCTTAATAAATGAATATTATACAAATAATTCATAAAAAAGTTTGTCGAACACTATTTATTTACCCCTCTATTTATGGGTGTGCATGCTATAGAAAGATGGGAAAGTATAAAGAAAAGAGAAAGGAAATAAGCAAACATTGAGGGAAAATATATATTTTATATTAACTCACCTACCCACTGCACAAAAAAATATTAAAAAAACTATCAATTATCTATTGTAATATACATAAAAGAGAAAGGAAATAAACAAACATAGAGGGAAAATAAATAGAAATATTTTTTATATAAACCCACCTACCCACATAATACATAAAAATATTAAATAAATTATAAATTGTCTATAGTAATACATAAGTTTTGATTTAATATAATTATACACATGAAACTTCGATTTTTATTCATTTGAATACATAAAAATTTAATTTTCAATTCAATTGTGCATATTCCAAAAATAAATACATCCATTCATTTTTTTATTGGATATATATATATGTGTGTGTGTAAAAATTAAGTAAACATAGAACGATGATATATCGATAACGAGTTATTTAAATTTATAAAGATTGAATCAATTCAAAGCTTCATGTATATTTGATATTTATTTATTTATTTTATAAACGTGATTTTTAATAATAATAATAATAATAATAATAAATAAAACGAAAGAGGCTACCCCAAGGACAAGTTGCTTAGAACCTTAGGATAAGGCAGAATGAGTGGAACATAGGGTTTGAATGCAAAACTGCAGAGGTTGGCAGATTCCATCTCTATCTCCACAGGGAGTTGTTTGGACCATAGCTTAATTTGGCTTCTATTATTGCAATTCGCCAAAATTCAGAAAACCACGGGTTAGACTGTTTTCATCCAACATTACTCGCTTTGCTATATAAAAACAACACCAGCCCCTACAAACACGATTGCATGATCTCAAATTGCAGGCCCACTGTTGCTACAACTTGCCTGGAGTGGATGCTGCTGCCGACTACACCTACACCTACACCTACGTGTCCACATTCCACACTGCTGCACAGTCGACTAAACGTTTACTAGTTGAAATGGAGGACTCCCCCGGTTTCCCATTGACCACACTCACATAACGCCATATCATCACCATGTTCCTGGTAGGTGTGCCACAAAAAGACAATTCACTCTTTTGTCGTATTCCGGATTCAGTTCAAAGATACAAACCTAAACTTGGTGTTAACTGTTAAAAACTACTCACAATCGTTGTTTAATGATGTGATATTCGGATGCCAAGTTGCAGCCGGTTTCCGAGGATCAGTGATTGGTTGAGATTTTGCATATAAGCGTGTGTTTGAATCCAAACCTATCATCAGTTTGATATCTTCTTTCAAACCAGCTTCAGAGTACCATTACTCTAGCTAGCTATGGTGTCGAAATGCGTCGGTAGAATCATTGTCATAGTTTGTTCCGTTTTACTTACCGCACTCTATGCAGAATCGAGCTTGGAAGTTGAAGTTGAGGCGCTTCGAGCATTCAAGAGGTCCATCACTCATGACCCTTTGGGAGCACTTGCGAATTGGACGGAGGCAAATCATCACTGCAACTGGTCCGGAATTGCCTGTGACCCTTCCACAAGTCGAGTCATTTCGATCTCCCTGGTTGAAATGCAGCTCCAAGGGGAGATATCTCCATATGTTGGAAACCTTTCAAGCCTTCAGGTTCTTGATTTAACTTCGAATTCATTTTCAGGTCGTATTCCACCTCAACTAGGATTGTGCTCCCAGCTTACTGATCTAATTCTTTACTATAATTCTCTGTCCGGTCCAATCCCACCGGAAATAGGAAACCTTAGGAATCTGCAGTCGATGGACTTAGGTGATAACTTTTTGAACGGAAGCATCCCTGATAGCATTTGCAACTGCACTTCCTTGTTAGCTCTAGGTGTTATCTACAACAATCTCACAGGGACAATCCCAAAAGACATAGGAAACTTGGTTAATCTTCAAATCTTAGTAGCATATAGAAACAATTTGGAAGGTTCAATACCTGTTTCCATAGGCAAGTTGGGAGCTTTGCAATCTTTAGACCTAAGTGAAAACCATCTTTCTGGAGTAATTCCTCCGGAAATAGGGAAATTGTCGAGTTTAGAATATCTTCTGCTGTTTAATAACTCACTCATGGGAGAAATCCCATCTCAACTAGGTCGTTGTAGGTCGCTTGTTGGTCTTGAACTCTACATCAACAAGTTCACGGGAGCCATTCCTCGTGAGCTTGGCAATCTTGTTCGGTTGCAGACTTTAAGACTGTATGAAAACAAGTTGAATTCCACAATTCCTCTTTCCTTGTTCCAATTGAAATCATTAACCAATTTAGGACTCTCGGAGAATAAGTTGATTGGAACGGTACCAGATGAGGTTGGATCTTTGGCCTCGTTACAAGTACTGACCCTGCATGCCAATAAGCTCGACGGAGGGATTCCTTCATCAATAACCAACTTGACAAATTTGACATATTTGTCAATGAGCTACAACTTTCTCACAGGAAAACTTCCACAAAACCTTGGATTGCTTTACAATCTAAAGAACTTGAGCCTGGAACAGAATCATCTTGAGGGATCAATTCCTCCAAGCATTGTCAACTGTACCTGTCTTCAGTCTATATCTTTGGGTTTTAATAGGATAACAGGAAAAATTCCATCAGGTTTAGGACAGTTGCCAAATTTAACATTTCTATCTGTAGGGCCAAATAGGATGTCGGGTGAAATCCCTGATGACCTCTTCAACTGCTCAAATCTTCGTCTTCTAAGTATAGCAGAAAACAATTTTACTGGATTGTTAAAACCACATATCGGCAAACTCCATAATCTCCAGGTTTTGAAGGCTTCTTTCAATTCATTTGTAGGGTCAATTCCACCAGAGATTGGCAATTTAAGCCGACTTGTGACCTTAACCCTTGCTGGAAACGGTTTCACAGGTCAAATTCCACCAGAATTATCAAAAGCCTCTCTCCTTCAAGGGCTCTCATTGCATGAAAACAATCTAGAAGGTGCCATACCTGAGAGACTATTTGAACTGAAGCAGCTAACTTATCTAGATTTGCAGCACAACAATATAACAGGTTCCATTCCGGATGCCGTCTCAAAGCTTGAGTTTTTAACATACCTCAACCTCAACAACAACAAGCTCAAAGGGTCCCTTCCAGATAGCATGGAACGTCTATATCGACTTTCAACATTGGATTTCTCTTACAACCATCTCACAGGATCAATTCCCAAGTCCATGTTTGGAGGGATGAAAATGATGCAGCTGTATCTAAACTTGTCCAACAATTTCTTAGAAGGAAGTATTCCAGATGAGTTGGGTAAGATGGAAATGGTACAAGCCATTGACATCTCAAACAATAACATTTCAGGAGCCATTCCTACCGCAATCAGAGGCTGCAGAAATTTGTTTTCTCTAGATCTTTCAGGAAATAAACTTTCTGGTATGATCCCAGCAGAGGCATTTGCTCAAACGGATATACTTAGAAGCTTGAACCTTTCAAGAAATAAATTAGATGGTGAAATTCCAGAAAACTTGGCAAAATTGAAGCATCTAAGCTCCCTGGACCTTTCCCAGAATCAACTTCAGGGTAGTATTCCAGAAAGCTTCACCAATAGTTCCAGCTTGACACGTCTCAATCTTTCATTCAATCAACTTGAAGGCCATGTTCCAGAGAATGGCATATTCAAAACTATCAACTCGTCGAGTTTGGTAGGAAATAAAGATCTCTGTGGAAACAAATTTCCCAGGTCATGCAGCAAGAGAAGTTCAAATCGTTTTTCCAAAAAGGCAATAATTATTCTCGGCATCCTTGGATCTGTTTCAGTACTACTAGTCCTTGTGCTCATCGTTTCATTCCTCCTCTGGCGTGCCAAAGAGAGGAAACCGGTCGAGTTGGAAAATCCAGAACCAGAGTTCACACCAGCAGCTCTAAGAAGGTTTGAGAAAATGGAATTACAAAATGCTACTGGATCCTTCAGTGAAGATAACATTATTGGAGCAAGCAGTTTGAGTACTGTGTACAAGGGTCAGCTGGAAGATGGCCAGCAGATAGCGGTAAAGAAATTAAATCTGCATCAGTTCTCCAAAGAATCTGACAAGAGCTTTTACAGAGAAGTCAAAAACTTGAGCCATTTAAGGCACAAGAATCTTGTAAAGGTACTTGGGTATGCATGGGAAAGCCAGAAACTAAAGGCCATAATTCTTCAATACATGGAGAACGGGAGTTTAGAGAGTGTCATACATGGTTCCATGATGGATCATCATATCTGGACATTATCTAACAGAATTGATCTTTGCATTGCGGTCGCTAGTGCATTGGATTACTTGCATTCTGGCTATGATTTCCCCATTGTGCATTGTGATTTGAAGCCTTCAAATATACTTCTCGATGGAGATTGGGTTGCACATGTTAGTGACTTCGGAACAGCTCGCATGCTGGATGTCCATCTCAATGATGGAAATAGCCTTTCGTCAACATCAGCATTTGAAGGCACCATTGGCTACTTGGCACCGGGTAATCTTCAATTACTTCAACTTATTAATTTCTCATATGCCAGAAAATTTTTCCAAATCTGCAATATTTTCAACAAGCATCTTGAGAAAAGACAGTTTTAAAAATCATGGTCTCCCATGTTGCATGTAATCTAGTTTCAACTATAAACGCTGTAATTCTTTCATATCTTTGGACAGATCAAGTTCTATTCAAATTATCATGCTTGAACAATTATAATATTATAATCTTTCCAAATTTTAAATGAACATCATCTGAATTTCAAAACTTGAATTACTGAAACATTACTCTGCCCTTCTTCAGAATTTGCATACATGAGGAATGTTACAACTAAAGTGGATGTGTTCAGCTTCGGCATAGTAGTCATGGAGTTCCTAACAAAAAAAAGACCAACCGGACTCATGGAAGAGGATGGACTGCCTGTTAGTCTTCGACAACTAGTTGAGAAATCCCTTGCTAGTGGAACCAAAGGGGTCCTAAAAGTTTTGGATCCTATGCTAGCTTTGAATGTTTCCAATGAACAAATGGAAGCAGTAGAAGAACTCTTCAAACTAGCCTTGTTTTGTACCTCCCCTAATCCTGAGGAAAGACCGAACATGAGTGAGGTTTTATCTATCCTTTCAAAGCTAAAAGCAAAATACTATGAAAATGAGGACATAATCTCATGAAGAATTTAGCACCCTGCTGTCTTGGAGATGCATAACAGCTGCATACTCCATTGCATTCTAATGTATTGGTAGGATTGTATTGAAATGGAAAAGATTGCATCTTTGTTTGCCTTTATATTTTTGGTCATTAACCCTTCAAAATTATATATATCAGCAAGTCCAAACAAACATCATACAAATAAAATGATAATATTTTCAATTGTCCAAAACAATCCAAAACAAAAAGAAAGTACTTTTACATACTAATTACTCGGCCATGAAATGGTGATATGCAAAAGCTTCAAACTTCAAGCCAATGAAAAAAAGAAGAGAAACCATTGAATTAGAATTCTAATAATGTCTCAGGCTCTCAAGTATTTAGGCGGGTCAATCTTCAAAAATTCATCTATAACAGAAGGAAACTCCAGGCATTGAAACTCAGAATCATCACCACTCTCAAAAGCAGCTTTCCCTATAAGCAAGAAAGCCAGCCTCAAAGGCTCACTCCCATTCCTCAACAAGTGTCTAATCCAACCTTCCATCCTTTCCACTTCCTTCTCACACTTTGGCCCTTTAACCCCAACAATCTTCTCATAAAACCCACACTCACATCCACAAGAACCCCCTCCACAAACAACAGTCTTCTGCTTCTGCTTCTCCCTTTTCTGGGTTTCTCCCAGATTATCAGATAAACCCAAAAGTTGCATCAAATATTGGATTTCATCCCTGTCGTTGCTTGCTGTCGGGGAATCTGGAGGGTTTATCTGAGGTTGGGTTTCCTTTGTCGGAATGAACTGTGGTGAAGAAGAAGAGGAGGAGATGAAAGCTTGTGGGGGTTCACTGTCTTCGACAGTGTTGCTAACGTTGGTGTCGGAAGGGTGGGTTAAGTGCAAGTACAGTGGTGTGCTCAAAGACTGTGTTGGCGTAGGATTAGTGTCAGGAACATGGGATGGGGTTGAACTGGATTGGCCTGAATCTGGTTGGTTTTCTTCAAGTTTCAATCTTTTCTCAACCTGTAAGAATTGGAAGGAGAGAGAATCCGGAATCAGGAGTCAAATAGAACGACAATGCAGATATTTGTAAATTGTAAGTGCATCTACCTGTTTGAGAGAGGAAAAGAAATTGCAGTGTAAAGATGGCGGCCGCATTGTGCAAAATTTCTGGCTCTAAACTCCTTTGAATTATTCATTTACGGGTATATTTGGGTAATTATTGTTACTAGTAGGTCTATTAAATTGATTGCTATTTGCTATATCTTCTAATTTTTAGTGTGACTTTAGATGGAAATTTTAAAAATTTAATATAATTATATAATATTTATAAATAAATTTTTATAAATTAAATAATTGTTAGTATTTATTAGTGGGGAAATATCCAATTAAGCGGTGAAAACGAAAAGTTTTGACAAACGCCTTAACTTTAGGGTATAAGGATTTGGTTAAGGGTTTATGGTTTAAGTGCATTAGTTTAGAATTCAAGGTTTATGGTTAGAATTTAGAGTTTAGATGTTAGAATTTAGTTTTTAGGTTAATGTGGTTAGGGATTTAAGTTTTAACCAATAAACCCCAAATTCTAACTATACCACTCCAAATAAAATTTCTAACTCCTAAAATTAAGGTGTTTTTTGTTTCCACAAACGCTTATACATAAAATAATTGCCCTTTATTAATGTATAATTTATTTTATTTAGAATATTATTATATAATTATACTAATTATTAATATTTGTTTTGTTCGAAAAAAAGTATTAATGTTTGTTTACTTATTTTTTCTTTTTAAAGGTAAAGGCCTCGTTAAAAACCCCCCTCTAAACCTAAAAGGGGGAAAAGAGTGCCTAAGGGAATTTTATTAAATCAAAGTAAGCAATTACAACCTTGTATAGGGGTTTTAATACCTCCAAGAAGTTCTGCCGAGATTAAAAATTAACATCCAACAAATCTACTCCTATCCAATGCCTGATTTGGCAAGCCCGTCCGCAGCAATGTTACAGCACCTGGGAATGAGTTTTAAAACAAATTTGTGATCCTCTAAGCTTGCTGCAACTTCCTTCACTAGAACGCCGTAAGTTGTGGGTGGATCAACTCGGCCCTTAATCCAGTCAACCACGTTTTTACAATCGCACTCTACAATCACTCTTGAATGCAAATCTCGTCGAGACTCACGGGTTTTGGTGATTCCAACTTTGATCGCAAGTAATTCGGCTAAAGCAGGGGAACCTTACCACATGATTCGGAGAAGGAGAATAGTGTCGAACCTGTATCGTCTCTGAGTAATCCACCTATACCACCTTGTGAATTTGCGAATTTATGTCAAATTTATCTTGGGCTTGGATTATTATAAGATCGGATTTGAGTCGGTATAAGTCTTGAATTTTCTCAGGTTCGGATTTTTCTTGAGTACAAATGATTACGGGCATTGCCTGGTCTCAGTCTCGAATTTTCCTGAGCTGAGGGGCAGTTCAAAAATTTTAGGGTATATGTAATCAATAAGAGATATAAGTGTTTTTTTTAAATATTATTAAATTGTCTTCTTGAGCAACAAAAAATTGACTTATAAATATCTAAATATCAAACATTTTTACTTCAAAATTATCATTTTTTTGCATTTTTTAAGTTTTAGATAATTTTTTATATACACATAATTATATATAATTTTATAATTTTTTTTTACAAATATTTAATTTAATTTAGGTTCCCTATTTTGGGGCCCCTCTCTCTTGGGGGCCCTGTACGGTCATTCCTATCGCGCCTGTCCAAAACCCCCACTGTCTGAACTCGAATTTTGTTGGACTCAAATCTTTCTCAAGCTCAAACTTTTTCGAACTCAATTTTTTTTAAATTCGAATTGTTACATGTTCGGATTAACATATATAAGCTTTTGGACTCGACCTTATTTTTCCTCTAAGAACTAGATACTAATTTGAGAAAAAAAATATTCGAGTTTAGATATAATTAAAGACAAATGATTCATATATCAATTTAAGATAACTTACCGATTTCAAGTACCGAGTTATATAACAAACCTGATACAACTAATTTCATAACCACTTCTTCTCAAATCTCATTTGAATCCATTAGATTAAATATATAATTAATTAACATGTTAGTACTCGGATAAATTGAAATCTATGATTTAATACTTGTACATTAAATCATAGGATTAATCGGATAATCCATTTGATCATACTTCTACTTTGAACCGATCGAAAGCAGACTAAGCCCTATAGTTTTTGTTTAATACTTGTACATTAAGCCTATGATTATGTTCTTTTTTTTTTCTTATTCAAACAGAACTTCCATTAAAGTACTTAAAAAAATTACTATTTTAAAAAAATAAAGACTAAAATAACTATCAGTCGAACGTCGGGAATATTTTTATCTTTAAAAGAACCTTTCTTGTACGTGATGGGGTACGCTTTCCTCCTAAGTAACATTACTTGCTATAGTTTTGGATGCCACATTATTCGAAAGTCAAAATTAGAAAGCGTGTGATGGGAATTGGTTCAATTAATTTAGTATTATTTTGGTTGAGTATATCTTTCTCTTAAAATTTACTTGTTTTCTCGACTTGTCTCTTAAAATTTATTTTTGATTACTTTTGTCCCCTAACATTTTGGGACATTACTCATATTAACATCTATCGTTAAAAAAATCTGTCTTGACCAATTAAAACGCGTCATGTCATTTTTTTTAAAAAATTTAAAATAAAATAAATATATTAAAATATTTATTAATTTAAATATATTTCCTAAAATACTCAATCTTCAACGTCCATCATCTCCTTCCCCAATTTTTATCGAGCATGATTTTGGGACTTCTTAGAAAATTTAATACTCCAAGATAATTCCACTCCTTTATCCCCAAGCCATTTTGGGCATACAATCAGCACCTGGAGAAGAAACACTGCTCTGTCCTTCCTTCACGCCGAGCAGTGGTGGAGACATCCGAACTCAAATCTTCTCAAAATATTCCTCTTTAAACTACATAGAAAAACAAACTAGAAATTAAACTTTTAAGCATAACACAATTTTAAGCCAAATTATTTGAAACCACAGGATTCAAAATCACTATAAATTACAAATCACAAACTATTTACAAAGATATCTAAACTAAAGCATCAAGAATAAATAATCATATCAGTTAACATAATTGGTCAATGTGTGTCATTTTCATTGATTTTAAGGTCAAATTTAATGAGAACTGTGAAGTTCTGTGGGAACAGAGTTGAGACTGGACCTTCTTTTTATTTTAAATTGGGGAAGAAGATAATGGGATTGAAGATGGGGTGTTTTGAGTATTTTAAGAAATATAACTAAATTAATAAATATTTTAATATAAATATTTTATTTTAAAATTAAAAATAAATAAAAAATACGTGGCATGTTCTGATTGGTCAAGACAAATTTTTTTAACGGGGTTAGTTTTTTGGGTGGAATGGGTAACGACGAAAAGTTTAAGGGGTAAAAGTTGTCAAAATGAACTTTAAGAGGCAAGTTGGAAAAATAGGTAAAATTTAGAGGGGAGAAGTGTATTAAGCCTACTATTTTCTTTGAATAGTCTAAAGATGATTAAAAGGTAGTATATGTTCATATATATTCTTACGCATACACCTTGTGGACAGAGCGATTTAAACCGAACATCATTCGCTCTTCCACTGTGACACTTGTTGGGTTCTAATTTAATACTATTTGGTAAGAGTGTTAATTTTTTCTTGTATACAATATGAATTTTATGTCTACCTTTGAGTCAATGTGTGGGATAAAAATTATCTACGTCTTATACCCTAAAAATACACTCTATCTTAAATTTTCTAAACCTTAACCTTAAACGCTAAGCCAAATTTTAATGTGGAGCATAAACAAGGTACGGAAAGGGTAGAAAGGATTTTTATTCTAACGTGTGGACCAATCATTTTGAATATGTAATAAATATAGTGACCGAGAAGGAGCTAAGAGATTTCTTTGCACCTTCAATTTGCTCCACCGAAGTCTCCCCCGGCTCCATCCAATTTGCATTGACTTGTTGACCCGGTTAAGCCTTGATAAACAACATTCAATCCAAAACAAAAGAACTTGATAAACAAGAAAGGATGGGCATTCACATGGTGTTTTACTTCATCCTGCACCTACTATGGCTTACAGTACTAACAACATCGTACCAATTCCAAACAGGGAGGTTTGGTTGTAATGAAACATGTGGCATTCTTGCTATTCCTTACCCATTTGGAATCAAACCAGGTTGCTATAACAATTCATGGTTCAGATTAACTTGCAACCAAACAGCTAATGGACCAAAGCCTTTCATCAGTCGCATCAATTTGGAGCTACTCAATTTCTGGTCCGAGTATGACGTCGAACACAACCTTGTCACCGTCAACAATCCGGTAATTCATCTGAATTGCGACGGTAAAGGAAACGATGGCACCACTTCTCCTGCTAGTGTCAACCTAAAAGACAGTCCATATGTCTTCACGAGTCGATACAACGTATTCGGATCAGTAGGTTGCGGTTATTTGGCCATTATTTTCCGCGACAACCAAACCGATCCCCTTGCTGTCTGTCTGCAGCAAAGATGTGGCGAGCTGGTTTCTTCTTCTCCATGTGCCTGCTATGCTCCGATTCCTGAAAACCTCAGATCCTATGCTACAGCCTTGAGGTCCATGACAGAGATCATAAGCCCTGAGGAAAAACAATACAGCAAGAGATGCACATCTACTTTCATGTCTGATTACTCTACTCAGTTATCAGATTTAAGTATCGATACGACGCATGTTCCTGCAAAGCTGGAGTGGAATCCCGTCGCGTGCGATTTGGAAGGTTACCATTTCCTATTATCACTTCATTATTGATTTCTTATTTTGTTAAATTAACCGGTGCTTTATTTGTTTCTCTATACAGCCTCACTATGCCCTGCAGCTGTAGTAGAAGTAGAACCACCTTATGTAGTACCTTACAAATCTAGTTGTTACGAGACATGTGGGAATGTTGATATTCCATTTCCATTTGGAATTAAAGTGGGGTGTTACAAGACTAAATGGTTCAGAGTTACTTGCAACAAAACCGTTGATGGGGAGAAACCTTTCATAAGTAGCATCAATATGCAACTTCTCAATGTTTCATTCTACTATGGCACAGTTACCGTCAACAATTCAGTAACTTATTCCGATTGCCTTGGGAACGATCGAGAAAATAACGGAGTTAGTGTTAACCTTACAGGCACCCCATTTTTGTTCTCACATATCTTCAACAGATTCATGTCTGTAGGTTGCGGTAATTTGGCTACTTTTCTTCGTAGTCTGACTCATGGTCCTTGTATTAGTGTCTGCAAGCAACCTCCTTGTGGCAATACTATGACTTCCACTGTTAGTTGCTCTACTGATGTTCCTCCAGGTCTTGGTTCCTTTGCTGCAAACATCACACGATTTCGTCCTAGTAATGGCAACAACAGATCATGCAGTTCAGCTTTCATTGTTGACATGCATTATCTTGACTTAATCGATGCAGAATCCGACCCCAATAACACAACAACTAATCGCAGTTGGACGCATGTTCCCGTGACACTAGGATGGGGCACACCAAAACGAGGGCTCTGCGAGTTGGGGGAAGAGTCGGGCACCGTTTGTAGCCCTGATGGTCGATACTGTTGGACAAGCTTGAGCCAAAAGCATCTATGTGTTTGCTCCTCGGATAACTATGAGGACTATGGTTATCTTTCTACTGATGTATGCCAAGGTATCGTTTTAAAACTTTCATTTGTTTTCATGTTTCTTAATTAACTTTTTCTAACTTTAGTTCATTTCATAAACCACAGAGGCTGGTAAATGTGTGGATATGAAATATAAGAATTGCTTTATGCTTTGCTTGAATGCTCCTGGCAACAATTGTTCGTCATCATGTCCTGCTCGATACGAATACTCGAGTTCGGAAAATATGTGCAAGCCAATAAGTCTGATCAATTCATCGGAGTCTTCGAAGAAAGGGTTTAAAAGATCTCAGAATTTGCCGGTCATCATAGGTTGCAGCACTAGCATCGGGACGATATTCGTGCTAATCGGTACATGGCATTTGCAGAAACTAATACAGAGAAGAAACAACATCAAGTTGAAGCAGAAATATTTCAAGAGAAATG
This sequence comes from Hibiscus trionum, assembly GCA_030270665.1. Taxonomy (NCBI): domain Eukaryota; kingdom Viridiplantae; phylum Streptophyta; class Magnoliopsida; order Malvales; family Malvaceae; genus Hibiscus; species Hibiscus trionum. Next base: position 570,936 of record BSYR01000021.1, on the reverse strand, counting down.
GAGGCTTACTTCTGCAACAACAATTGTCCAACAATGCAGGAAATGTTGAGAAAATGAAGTTGTTTTCTTCAAAAGAGTTGGAAAAGGCAACAGATTATTATAACGAGAATCGAATTCTCGGTAGAGGTGGTCAAGGAACTGTGTTTAAAGGAATGTTAGCGGATGGAAGCATTGTAGCAATTAAGAAGTCGAAAACAGTGGAAGGCGATAAATTAGATGATAATGAGCTTAAACAGTTCATTAATGAGGTTATGATCTTATCACAAATTAACCATAGAAATGTGGTTAAGCTTTTAGGATATTGCCTAGAGACAAAAGTCCCTTTGTTGGTTTATGAGTTCGTCCCCAATGGAACACTGTCTCAACTCATACATGAGCCGAATGAGGAGCTTCCCCTGACAAGGAAAATGCGTTTACGAATTGCAGTAGAAATCGCTAATGCATTGTCCTACTTGCATTCTGCTGCTTCCATCCCGATTTATCATCGAGACATCAAATCTAGCAACATACTTTTGGATGATAAATACAAAGCAAAAGTGTCTGATTTCGGAACCTCAAAACCGGTCGCGCTTGAGCAAACTCATGTAACCACTCGAGTACAAGGAACTTTCGGATATTTGGATCCCGAATATTTCCGATCAAGTCAGTTCACAGAAAAGAGTGATGTGTATAGTTTTGGAGTTGTTCTTGTTGAACTTATAACAGGACAAAAACCCATCTCTTCGAGTCAATCAGAGGAAGTAGTGAGAAGCTTGGTAAACTTTTTTCTACTCTCAATGAAGGAGAATTCCTTACACGACATTGTTGATCCAATGGTAATGAATGATGGTCCTGAAGAAGAGATCGTAGCAGTTGCAAAGCTAGCAAAGAGATGTCTGAATCTCAATGGAAAGAAAAGACCCACAATGAAAGAAGCCGCAATGGAGTTAGAGCGGATTAGATCCTCGGAAGAAGCTAATGCCATCGAACAAAGTACGGATGAAGATTCTGATATAGATTACGAAATCGAACTTTCAACCACTGATACATGTTCGATGTCCGGTTCAAATCTGAACGATAGTGTAACTCTGTGTTAGAGTATAAAGTATGAGCTGTAATTAGTTATTATCCAAAGATTAGTTTCAGTTTGTTAAAGAATATGTTAAGCAGTTATAAGCTTAATCTTTCCTTGCGAGAATGAGTTTCATGTGGTATATAAGAGGGTGTTACCTCTTCTTGTAATCATCTTGTAATTTATATTCATTTGGATGAAATAATAACAGAGCTTTCTTCCTCGTTTACCTTCTTCAATCCATATTCTATCATGGTATCAGAGGTTTCTTCCATGACAGAAAATACTTTCAAACCCTTTACGAACAAGACTATCTCTTTGCGTCTTGATGAATCCAACTATCTTCTCTGGAAACAACAAGTCTTGTTCACCATTGAGAGTCTTGCCCTTGAAGACCATATCGACGGTTCTCTGGTTGTGCCTCTGCAACGGGTTGCCGGAGAAGGTGGTCGACAAGTCCTTAATCCAGAATATGTGAAGTATAAGCAACAAGACAGTGCTCTCTGTTCTTGGTTGCTTTCTTCCATAGGTCCCTCTATCTTGCCTTCTCTGGTTAACTGCAAGAATGCTTTGGATATATGGGAGAAAGTGAAGCTCAATTTTTCGGTGACATCCACCACCCATATCATGCATTTGCACTGTTCTTTGAAGAACATTCGCAAACGTGATCAATCGATGCGGGAGTATCTTGCGCAAATACAAGGGATATGTGATAGTCTTGCCGCCTGTGGAAATCCATTATCGGAGACGATGCATATTTCAACGATTCTTTCTGGTCTGCCGCCGGAGTACGAGCCGGTGGTAGCTGTTATTACTTCCAGACATATGCCTTACAAGTTAGATGGAGTTACGAGTGTTTTGCTTGACACAGAGTCTCGTCAGCTTGAGTTATTGGCTCAAGGCTTTGTGGTCAATTTGGTTCAAGGGTCGTCATCCGATAGGTCGTGGTCTCAAGGCCCATTTCCTAACTCGTATTCTAATAACCCAAACCAAGGTTATTCTGGTTACTCGTCTCAAAACTCATCTCGAGTATCTCCTCTAGGGTTTCGGCCGCCTGTCTACAATCCTTCTCGAGGAGCATTCAGAGGACGAGGAGGCATGTCGTTTGGGGGGGGCGTGCTCGACCTCAATGTCAGATCTGCGACAAGCTGGGTCATTTGGCCAGCCGATGGTTCTTCCGGTTTGATCAGACCTTCGATGGCGTTGGAAATGTTTCTTCGGTCAACCAAGTTTCGTTTTCGGAGGAATATTCAAAGGATTTGGGGTCGCAAACGGTCGGGCAAGGCTCGCACTCGTAAGCGTTCACTGGAGTTGCTCAGAATCCTTCTGAGTCCGTGGTTGCAACCGTTGCTGCTGTCTCTGATGACTTTGGATATGGTGATGCTGCCTGGTATCCCGACTTCGGCACTACGTTGCATTTAACACCCGACGTAGGTAACATCGTGTCCTCAACTCCTTATTATGGTCTTGGTAAAGTCTCTGTTGCTGATGGGTCTACAGTGTCTATCTCTAGGGTTGGTTCGTCTGTTCTTAATTCGGCTTCAAGACCTTTAATTTTAACTAATCTTTTACATGTTCCTGTTATTAAAAAAACCTTCTATATGTTTCTCAATTTACGAAAGATAATAATGTTTCGATATAGTTCTTTCCTAATTCGTGTGTTGTGAAGGATTTGACAACACAACAGCTGATTCTTCGCGGTTTACAAAGTGACGGTCTTTACAAGTTTGTCTCGTCGGATGGTTGCAGTTTGTCTGATGGATCTAGGGTTTTTTCTGATACTAGAGTTCCTCGTGTTGATAAATCTACTGTTGTTAGTTCTGCTCTTGAGTCTAGGCTTTGCGATGCTTCTACTGATAATCTTGATATGAATGTTTCTGATGCTCAGTGTTTCTCTGTTTCTGATAGTTATGTTGTATGGCACAGAAGGCTTGGACGCCCTTCTCGTGAAATTCTTCATAAATTGTCCCACACTTGTAACATTTTTTATATCAATAAAAGTTTGAATTTTTTATGTGAAGCTTGCAAATTAGGTAAAAGTCATAAGTTGAGTTTTCAGCAATCTTTGACTGTTCATGATTTGCCTTTACAACGTGTTCAAGTTGATGTTTGGGGTCCGGCTCTTTTATTGTCTAACAATTGTGCTTATTATGTGAGTTTTTTGGATGCTGCCACCAGATATACTTGGATATATTTTGTAGCTAGAAAGTCTGATGTTAAGAATGTGGTTATTAATTTTCACAAAATGGCTGAACGTCAGTTTGATTGTAAGCTTAAAAGTATTCTGTCTGATTGTGGCACTGAGTTTAGAACTTTAGAAAGTTATTTTGTTGAGCATGGTATTGAATTTCGTCGCACGTGTCCTTACACTTCTGAACAGAATGGCAGAGTTGAAAGAAAACATCGACATGTAGTAGAACTAGGTCTTACTCTAATGGCTCAAAGTAGTATTTCCTTTAAATACTGGTTTGATACTTTTTACACTTCTGTTTATTTGATTAATAGGTTACCTACCAAAGTTCTTGGTGGCATTTCACCATATGAGAAGTTGTTTAAGTGTCAGCCCAATTATAATTTTTCAAAAACCTTTGGATGTCAGTGTTTTCCCTTAACCAGGCCTTACAATAAGAATAAAATGCAGTTTCGTTCAGTTTCATGTGTTTTCTTAGGTTACAGCTCTGTGCAGCATGGTTACAAATGCCTCAGTGCTGATGGTAAGGTATATGTGTCTAGGCATGTTCAGTTTAATTAACTCTGTTTTCCTTACTTGCAGGATAATGATAGTAGTCTTAAGAAGGGTAGTGATGCTGAGTTAGTCAAGTTCAAATATGCTAGACCAACTTATTCAGTTTTCTCTCAACATTCAGTTTCTTCTACTTTAAACTCTCTTAGTTCTACTTCTAATTCTGTTTCAAATACTAATTTTAATTCTGATTCTTTTTCAACTCATCATGTTGTTCTAGATTCTCTTTCTCATGGTCAGGATATTTCTTCCTCTGTTCAAGTTTCCTCACCTGTTGACAACACTCATGGTACTGATCCTTCAGTTCCTTCAGCTTTGTTACCAGTCACTGATAGAGCCTTACATGTCTCTTCTGATCCTGTTTGTTCACCTGCTGAGTTCTCTAATCTTCCTACATCCCCAATTGTTGATATTTCCGCTATTGATCTTCCTTTGGTCACTTCTGCTGCTTGTGATGAGCATTCTGGTGAACTTCATAATGAGTATTCTGATGAGTCCTCTAGTCTGCACCTATCTTACACAATATTTCCAAGACTGTTGCTCCTCCTTCTCATTCAATGGTCACTAGGTCGAAAGCTGGCATTTTCAAACCCAAAGCCTTTCTTGCTGAGTCTTTGGATATTGATCCAGTAAATATTCATCAGGCTATGGCCTCTACTAATTGGAAAGATGATGTCCTTAAAGAAATTGATGCTTTAGTTAGTAAGGGCACTTGGATTTTGACACCTCTTCCTCTTGATCGTGTTCTAATATGGTGCAAGTGGTTGTTTAAGATTAAGCAAAATCCTGTTGAGAGTGTTGCTCGCTACAAAGCTAGACTTGTGGCAAAAGGCTTCTCTCAACAAGCAGGATTTGACTACTCAGAAACCTTTAGTCCAGTAGTAAAACCTGTGACTGCTAGAATTATGCTTATTATAGCTCTTAGCAATGGTTGGATCTTACGGCAAATAGATGTTGACAATGCATTCTTAAATGGAGATTTGGTTGAAGAAGTATACATGCAGCAACCTCCAGGCTTTGAACAAGAGGGTGCTTCTGGTCAACAATTGGTATGCAAACTGAAAAACTCTTTATATGGCCTTAAGCATGCTCCCAGAGCTTAGTTTGACAAGTTTCGAAAAGTCACTTGGTTCAAGGCCTAGGTTTTACTGCCTCTTTAGCTGACTCATCTCTTTATTTTAGGAAAAGACAAGGCAGTACGGTCTATATTATGGTTCATGTTGATGATATCGTTGCAACAGGTAATGATTCTGAAGAAGTTGATAGAGTTATCAAAGACATCAATCAAGCTTTCTCTTTAAAAGATCTTGGCAGGCTAGCATTCTTTCTTGGTATGAATGTACAACTTGTTGACTCAGGAATTATTTTAAATCAGAAGAAACATATCCTAGAGTTGCTGGAAAAAACGCAGATGCTTGATTCAACTCCTTCCTCTACTCCCATGGTAACCTCTCCTCAGCTTTCTCTTACTGATGGGGATCCATTTCCAGATTGTACTTTATATAGACAAGTTGTTGGTACACTTCAACATATTTGTACCGCCATATCCAGTTTTCGATCAACAAAGTAAGTCAGTTCATGCAGTCACCACTTGATAAGCACTGGAAAGCAGTCAAACGAGTGCTGCGATATCTCAAGGGAATATTGGAACATGGTATGTATTTTAGTGCTACGAATTCGCCTACCATATTGGTTGCCTATGCTGACTCAGATTGGGGTACCTGCATAGATGACAAAAGATCAACTGGGGGCCACTGCATATTCCTGGGTGGAAACCTAGTTGCTTGGAGTTCAAAGAAGCAAGGGGTTGTTTCGCGATCTTCAACAGAAGCTGAATTTCAAAGTCTAGCAGACGCCATGTGTGAGTCTATTTGGGTGAAGTCCCTTCTCACTGAGTTAAACATTTAGCTGGCAGCAACTCTGACTATTTAGTGCGATAATACGAGTGCTATTGCACACTCTTCTAATCCAGTGCATCATGCAAAGTTAAAACACGTCGAGGTTGACCTCAGCTTTGTTAGGGGAAAAGTCATTGATGGTTCTTTTCGAATTAACTATGTTCCTGCCACCAATCAAGTTGCTGATGTGTTGACTAGACCATTGTCTGCAGCTTTTCTTGTGCATCTTAGACAACAATTAAAAGTCTTTTGTGCTGATGAATTACGATTGTTGTCTTCAAAGCCTCAAGAATGTATAAATCTTTAGGAGTGACATGTCCGAGTGTTTGCAGAGTTATGGATGTGAAGAGAAGATGTCTTTCTCTTGTTCTAGAGAGAAGAAGGAAATAGAAAACATGTTATAGTATATAGTATGAGCTGTATTTAGTTATTATCTAAAGATTAGTTTCAGTTTGTTAAAGAATCTGTTAAGCAGTTATAAGCTTAATCTCTCCTTGCGAGGATGAGTTTCCTGTGGTATATAAGAGGGTGTTACCTCTTCGTGTAATCATCTTGTAATTCATATTCATTTGGCTGAAATAATAACAGAGCTTTCTTCCTCGTTTACCTTCTTCAATCCATATTCTATCACTCTGACATTATATGCATAGTCCTAGACCCTAGTTAGTTTTTTGAACGTTTTCTAGTTAAGCTCATGGTACGTAGTTAATGCATTTTTCATATATTCATATTTCAGCTTTCCGGCAAAGTTATCAGCGACTTTTAATTAGAATTGTATTGTATTTGTTTAATCTCGGTTCCGGCCTTATTTGGATACCAAGAAAGAGCAGCATGCTTTGCAAAACTCCTACTGCCACCCTCCTTCCTACTGCAATAGACTTCTCGATTCTATTCCGCAGGCATTGCAGGATATTTTTATTAGAGATGTTATGGTCCCCCATACTACAAGCTTGTAAACTCTTAGGCTTTTGTCTTTGCCTATTTGAAAAAATTAATAACATCTATGAACAAATAATACTTTGTAATCGCCTTAAGATTATTCGGGTAAAATACCTAAATCATCACTCAACTTTGCTTTGTGACCTATTTTGGTCACTCAACTTTCAAAATGCTCAATTTTAACAGTGAACTTTAAACATTTACCTATTTTAGTCAATACACCGTTAAATCTCTAACATTGTTATAACGTAAAAATAAAAAATAATATTTAAATAGATATCATTAAATAAAATAAAAAGCAAATAAAAAATGTATAATAAAAATCTCCTTTTTACACAAAATAAAGTATGTAAGGGCTAAGGGATTCTCTTGGAATCTAATTACCATTGACCTGAAAAGTTTCTGTTGCAATGCCGCCCCACACCATAGCGTCGAGGCGACCATTTTCGATGAGAATTGCATCGGTTCAGTGCATGGCAGGGCCGGCGAAAATAACATTCAAGGGTTTGGAAGTGTCGGCAAGGTCCATAGAAGTGGGGTTCCAAAAGTCCTTCTCCTCGCGTTTCTGCACTAAAACTCACTCTCCATCTTCCATCACCACCCAAGCAAAGAAAATGAAACAATAATGTTGAAAAGGGTCGAAGAAGAAAGAAAATAAAAGTGAGAAATTAGAGTAGTTCAGTTCAGACGAATACAAAGACATGAAAACAACGAGGTGAGAGTGTGTGGAGTTGAGATAATATACACCACATGATAAGTAACAATGGTAAATGCAATAGCAGAGATGAGGGACCCACGTTTCAAGACGATGATTATTAGGGTAAAAAATCACAGCAACGCTAGACAAAATCAGAAACTCAAAAAAATAGAAGAGAACTCACTCACTCTTGGCCATGGCGGTTCTCGGTGACCGGAGCCCCCAAGACGATCCCAACGGTGAAGGTAAAGCTCGGGCAGCAAGGAGCAACATAACTCATTTCGACGTTGATCCAACGGCGAGAACAAGAGATCGAAGAAGGTTCTTACTTTTGATTGGGTTTCGTTTTCAAGATATTTAGGTTATTTTCTGAGAAATCCAAACGGACAAGAAAAAGGGAAAGCTTTGGCGGTTCCTATTCGGCAAGAAGAACCAGAGCAACAACGGTGGCAGCGGTTAGAAAGCAACGGCAAAAAAGGGCTTCACACTCTGTTTTGTTGGAAAAATTATTGCATGGTCCCGGACCACCACGTCATCCATGGTCCCTCCCACTAAAAATCAGCCACATAATTTATTTTTTTCCATGTCATTTTTTCCAAGGATGAATCTTCATCTTTTTAAGCCATGTAAATAGGGAGTGGGTGGTTACATAGAAGTTGATTATAAATAAAATAATGACATGGAAAAAAGAAAATTATGTGGCTTATTTTTAGTGGATAGGGACCATGGATGACGTGGTGGTCCGGGACCATGTAATAATTTCTCGTTTTGTTGAAGGATAAGAAACATTTAGGAGGAGGATGCATATTTGCTTTTTATTTTATTTAATGACGTGTATTAAAATATTATTTTTTATTGGGTAAACTACTGCAGAAGTCACCTATGTTTATACTAAGTACAAAGTTAGTCATCAAATTTGAAAAACGACCAGTAAAGTCCCAAACGTTTTCGGGGTGTAAATAGTTGGTCACTTTGCCGTTTAGAGCCGTTAAGAGTTAACGGGTTGCTGAATCGACTCTTATAATAATTATATTTAATTCCACATGTATTTCCACGTGGATAAGACTGTTCGACTTCCAAGAATTCAAAATTAATCAGTTTCTTAATAGTCACTATTGATTAACATTAAGGGTTTTGTCCTCCTTCACGACGGGAAATTTTTGGGGAAAATTTGGGGGAAATCAAAAACAATCGTTGAATGCTTTAAGGATTTAGGGTTAATACATTAGGGAAAATCAAACTAGGAAGTGGTTACCCATATCATTTTTTAAGAAAAATCGAAAGGGAGCGTTGAGGAAAAATTGAAGAACGGTTCGCACAGTGTAAGTTTGTTTATTGTTTTCAATTTTTTATTGTTTTTGATTTAGGGTTCTGATGTTTAGGGTTTGTATATTGTTTTCGATTTAGGGGGAAAATATTTAGGGTTTGTTTATTGTTTTTGATTTCTTTATTGTTTTCGATTTAAGGTTCTGATGTTTAGGGTTTGTTTATTATTTTTGATTTGTTTATTGTTTTTGATTTAGGGTTCTGATATTTAGGTTTTGCTTATTGTTTTCGATTTGTTTATTGTTTCCGATTTAAGATTCTGATATTTAGGGTTTGTTTTCGTAGGGTTCATACGAAAAATGATTGGAGGGAAGCTTTGCCGGAATGGAGATAATGCAGTGGTGTATGGTAAGTATTTACTGGTTTGTTTTCGTAGGATTTGTTCTGATATTTAGGGTTTATTTTCCTTGCTAATCGATTTAGGCTTTGATTGTATGTTTGTTAGTGTTCTGAGATTGTTGTTTATGCTATTTAATGGTTTGTTATTGTTTCTGATTTAGGGTTGCAGATTGTGTTTTGCTTGTGAATGTTTGGACTTTTGTTAATGGTTTGTTAGTGTTTATGATTTATAGATTGCATGTTATTGTCTGTTGATGTGGTTTGCATGTTATGAGATTGTTAAAGTTTGCAACTGTGATTGTTTGATGTGGTTAAAGTTACTGTTATTAGAATATTGTTTATGTGGTCCAACATTTGGACTTTTGTCTGTTGAAATGGGTACAAACCATAAAGAATACAAACTTTTGTCTCTTAGCTTATAAAGACAAAACCACCAACATAGAGTAAAGCTTTAAAATATGATCAATAATATTATACATTAAATACACATAATAAAATAGTAGAATAATGAAGTTAGATAAACACTAAAGTTAGATAAACACCAAAGTTAGATACAGTGGCGGAACTTGGTGGTAGAGTTTAAGGGGGCCAACTTAAAATTTTAAAAAATACAAGTTTAAATTAAAATTTTCAAAAATTTTGAAGAGATCAATTTACATTTTTTTTCAAAAATTTTGGGGTTTAACTAAAATTTTTAAAAATTTGAGAGGCTTGATGAGAACTTTTAAAAATTATGAGAGGGATTTAATTAAAAAAGTTCAAAAACTTTGAAGTTTAATCTGAATTTTTAAAAATTTTGTGGGGCTAAATTAAATTTTTTAAAAATTCTAAGGGTTTAAATTATAATTTTTCAAATTTTGGGGGGGCCATGGCACCCACATGGCACCATTATCTTCCGCCACTGGTTAGATAAACACTAATGTACAATTAAAGTACAAATAAAGACAAAAATAGTAACTTTAAAATACTTGAAAAAACACTAAAGTACAATAATGAAGTTAGATAAACACTAATGTACAATAATGATAAACACTAAAGTACAATACTTAAATAAGCTTTAAAATACTTTTAAAAACAGTAATGATAAACAATAATGTACAATACTTAAATAAGCTTTAAAATACTTTTAAAAACAGTAATGTACAATAATTAAATAAGCTTTAAAATACATAGTAATGAAGTAAGATAAAAACACTAATTAAAATTCATGTACTTACTGTAAAATAGTAATGGAGTAAGATAAAAACACTAATTAAAAACAGTAATGGAGTAAGATAAAAACACTAATTAAGTAAGATAAAAATAGTAATATATAGTAATGAAGTAAGATCAAAACAGTAATGTATAGTAATAAACTAAGTAAGTTCATGTACTTACTGTAAAAATAGTAAAACATTAGGGTTTTAAACTTCTATTACATAATTAAGTTACACTAAATAAGATCACAACAGTAATGAAGTAGGGTTTTAAACACTAAATAAGATCAAAACAGTAATGAATTAAGGTTTTAAACACTAAATAAGATCAAATTTGGTGACTAACTTTGTACTTCGTATAAACATAGGTGACTTCTGCAGTAGTTTACACTAAATTTGGTGACTAACTTTGTACTAATGACATTTATTTGTATACTTTACAGCTCCTGATTCAGAATATTGCACTTGTGTTTTTCATTATGGTGGAAAATTCTCAAGCACAATGCAATACAGCTCAGCAATTGTAGCATATTTTGACAATGTTGATTGTGATAGTTTTTCAATGTTTGAATTATGTGGTATGGTTGAAAGGTTAGAGTTAGTGGGTTCATTCAATTTGCACTGGAGAGTACCTGGTTCTGAATCTATTATGCCATTGAAAACTGACTTTGATTGCATAGAATTAGTCAATAGCTTACCTAGGAATAGATACATTCATGTCTATCTTCAAGAGAGCCAAAATATTTTTGAGGATGAAGTAGGACTTGAGGATGAAGTAGGACTTGAGGAGGATGTAGCAGTTGAGGAGGAAGTAGGACTTGAGGAGGGTGTAGCAGTTGAGGAGGAAGTAGGAGTTGAGGATGATGTAGTAGTTGAGGAGGAAGTAGGACTTGAGGATGATGTACCAGTTGAGGAGGAAGTAGAACTTGAGGATGATGTACCAGTTGAGGATGATGTAGCAGTTGAGGATGAAGTAGAAGTTGAGGATGAAGTAGGACTTGATGAAGAAAATGTAGAAGAATTTGAGGTTAGTGATACTGAATATGGATTTGATGATGGACAGCAGCAGGAAAATATAGGAATAGGAATTAGAGTTAAAAGACAAATGGATGGAATTGGACCTGATGGAGTTAGTCTTAATCCTGATGTTGATTCTGATAGTGATCACTCTGATGAACTCTATAGTGATAATGATTCTGATTCAGATGGCCGTAGGTTTAGGGAGTTTAATGTTGAAACTGACATGGTGAACCCTAAATTTGTTAAGGGGTTAGTCTTTTCTGATAAAAATGTTTTGAAAGAAGCAATTAAGCACTATGGGAGGGTCAATAGGGTCCAAGTTAGGCTTCAAAAAAATGATACCAAGAGGGTTCAAATTGTGTGTCAGGGCAACTGTCCATGGAAGTTGTGGGCAGCACCAAAAAACCCCAAAGACAGTACCGATAAGACTTGGCAGATTAAAACATTAATTGATTCCCATAAGTGTAATAAGGTGACCAAAAATAGGAATATTAGATCACCTTGGATGGCAAAGTATTATATAGGAAAATTCATGGTTGATATTAATTACCCTGTAAAATCCCTTCGAAATGATGTATATGAAGAATTTGTTACTTGGGTGTCACGTGTTACTTGTACTAGAGCAAGGGATTTGGCAGTTCAGATGATTGAAGGGAATTACAAAGGGCAGTATGGTAGGATTTATGAATATTTACTAGAGTTAAGGACTACAAACCCTGGAACAACTACTATTTGTCATCTAGACAGTAGATTATTTCAAAGGATGTATGTTTGTTTGCAAGCATGCAAAGATGGTTTCGGGGCAGGATGTAGGAAGATTATTTGTGTGGATGGTTGCTACTTAAAAGGTTATTTTCAGGGGTACTTATTAGCAGCAGTAACCATAGATGCAAATGATCAGATCTACCCTATAGCATATGCAGCAGTGGAGGGTGAAAACTACTCATCTTGGGTTTGGTTTTTGGACATACTCAAAACTGACTTGGGGATTAATGACTCCTCTAACATTTGTTTTGTAACACCCCTAATTAAAAAAAAGAAAGGATGGAGTGAGAGTTGTGGGAATCGAACCCACAACCTCATGTAGTTTCAGCTGGGTGCCCAGCCAATTGAGCTAGGTAAGCTCTTGGTCATGAGTCACCCCAAATAATTCTTATTTAGATCTGAAAATAAAATAATAATTAAATAATGAAAATATCTTACCCACCCCCACTATCGAATCTGATTAAATGGGGATCAATTATTTCTCACAACACGCAGAAACACCCCGTCATTTTTTTTTATTCTCAACCCTAACCAAAGCTTCAGCCGCCGTCCGTTCACCACCGCCGCGCCGTGATCCTCACCGCTGGCGTTAAAGTGTTCGCCGTCGAACACTGAACAAAACCCCTAACCCACGCGCTCAACCGCCGTCCGCTTCACCGGCAATCGACCGTTGAAGGTTGCGACTTAGGGTTAACGGATTTCCTTCTTCCTTCGCGTTTTCGGCGCCGATAGGCCTCCGTTCGCTGCGCCATCAGCACTGGTGCGTTCCCCTTTTCCGTCCGATCAAAACCCTCCCTTTAACGTCCTTTGTCGCCGCCATTTCCGCCGAAGGGGGAGAGGTCGAATCGTTCAAACCTCCCACCGCCGCTGCCGTCGAGCTAGGTGAGTGACGGTCGGGGGTCGGTCGGGCTTCGGGTGCGCCGTCGCCGGCCTGTGGCTGTCGGGCCGTGGCCGCCGTTGGTTCGTAGGGCTGTGCTAGGGTGGTCGGGCGCCGCCGGAGGGGTTAGGGTTAGGGTTATATAATTTGGGGATTTAAGGTTGTGAGCCGAACTGGGTTTGGAGATGAACTGGGCGGCTGGGCTGAACCGAACCGGATCAAGGGCTGATGCATTGTTGACGTCACGCTGATGTCAGCAATGACGTCATCACAGTCAATGATGACGTCAGCGTTGACTTTTGGATTGACTTTTTTAGACCGAGCCCACTTTTATATTTTTCGACGTTCCGGTTCCGTTGCCGCTGTCCGTTTCTTCAAATTCGAACCCGAAATACCGATTTGGATCAAGTTTATATGTTGAGATCAGATTTTGAGTAAAGTGTTACATCGAAATTTGACTCAGATATTTTCGTGTTCAGGTGACGTGGACTCTGACCCCGAGATTTTACCTCCTTCACCGCCAGGCAGACCTTCGGTGGCACAATCTTCGAGATCTGCTAGTAAGATATTTATTAAGTGTAATTTATTCGGATGTGGCATAGTAGGAAATCTAACATAGTGTCCTGTATTTTTAGGAGCTGATTCTGTTCGACCTACCGCTAGGGCTGGGCGTGGGAGACGTCACTATCGACGTTGACTATTTAGCTGCCTAAGGTGTGTTCTCTGTCTGTGCTACATGTATGTGTTGCCTGATTGTGTGATCTGTATGAGAAATGTTTTGTGTTATCTTGCTCGGTTGATTGAGAAATATTTTATGTGTTATTCTGCTCTGTTATCTGATGAATATTGCATGACTCGACTGTACGCTATTCTGCTCTGTTACCTGATAAATAATGTATGACTCGGATACTATGATCATGTTATGTAACACATATCGAAATCAGATTATTATGTAAATGCATCTTAGTTATTTAACAAGATTGCATTCGGACTCTGAAATTGGATTACATGTCATATCATTGGGTTGGGATATTGTACGGAGGAAGCTCAGCGACTTCATCCTTCGGGATGAACTTCGCTTCGGATCAGTAGTTCCATCCTTCGGGATGAGTTCTGCTTCGGACATGGTGATGAGGTGTAGAGTGGTTCAGGGGAACCTCACTCTTCGGACGGTGATGTAGATGGGTGCATGTCATACTATGGTAGCTGTATGCATTGTTTGTACTATTTTGAAAAATCTGTTAATTCTTGATTGTGATATTATTGTTTGATTGACTTCTGTTATGCACCTTAGAGACACACTGAGCTTTATAGCTGACTCCCCCTTAGTATCTGTTTCAGATTTCCAGACTTAGGTTTCGGTACTTGGAGGACTACGTATGATCAGTATTTGATATTATTATCAGTATGTTTCGTTTCAGACTTACTTAATTATTTAAGTATTTTCAGTATTTGGTTGTAAACGTGGACTTTGGATATTTATTACTATTGGGATTTGATAACTATTTTGAGCATGCTTGTTTTAAAACGAAACAGTAAACGATAACTATTTTAATTGAATAATAGTTTTGGTACAGTTTTTCATAAATGACCTTACTTGAGGGGAAAGTTTTTAATTCGTCAAATTCAATTTATTCAAACCCTTAGGTCAAAATAGGGGGTTACATTTAGTGGTATCAGAGCCAGGTTACACCCCTCGGCCTGTGAGGCTCAATGGAAATTGATTTTAAAGTTTTCAAAAAAAAAAATTCAAGCATCATAAATGTTTTCGGAAATTATGAGATTTTCAAATAAATGTCCGGATTTTTAAAAAGTAATATATGTTTTAATTAAAGTCTCCAAGTACCAATTTTGACTTTAGGACTCTTCTTTTGTAGATAGACTACTATGCCACCCCGTAAGAGTTCTAGAACTACGGCCGGCCGAGGTCGAGGCCGTGGACGAGGTCGTACCGCTGCTTATACGAGTGACGTTAATCCCCCTGAGCAGTTGCCACCACATCAGGAGAACCCACAACCTGAGCAGGCTGAGGAACGACATGAGGTTCATACGAGTGGTCAACAGACTAATCACCCTGATCAGTAGACTCAGAGTGAGGGTCCCCGTACAGCCGATAACAGTGAGACTGCTGGAGTGGATGTTGCTGCAGTACATTTAGAGCTACTTGAGTATCTTCGACAGGGTTCTAGAAGACCCATATCTGCTGAGTTTTTGTCTGCTGGCATGTCGATGTTTGATGGAAAGACGGCTGCAGATCCAACTGACGCTGAATATTGGTTAAAGAAATTACAGCAATTATTTGATGAGATGGACTACCCTGTAGATAGAAAATTAAGAGCTGATGTATCTTTATTGAAGGGTGAAGCCCTGAACTGGTGGGAGGCTGAGAAGACCGTTATTTCTGCCAGTCGGATCTCTTGGCATCATTTCGTCAGGCCTTCCGAGACAGATATGTTGGAGCTGAGTACCTAGCCCAGTGTCGTGAGGACTTTATAAACTTGAAGCAAAATGACATGACTGTGAATCAGTATGAAATTGAGTTTCTGAGACTGGTACAATACGTCCCTGGGTTAGTTACCACAGAGGAAGAGAAATGCAGCTGGTTTCTGAAGGGTCTACGACCTTCGATCAAGACTGGTGTATCCTTGCATATGGATAAAGAATACAAGGATATTACCTTACGAGCTAGGACTGCAGAACGCAATGAGACAGAAATGATGCAAGCTGAGTCTCATAGTATGGATCGGGGTAAGAGGCAATCGACCTCAACAGTTCAGCATAGTCAGGATAATCAGACCAGGAAGAGGGCAAGAGATGAGAGTAACTACCAGAGTTATTCCAGAGCTAGACCGGCGAACATTTCTGTTCCGACTTCTAGTGTTGGGGGATCGTCTAACACGCGGGGGCCACCACAGTGTTCTTACTGTAAGAAATGGCATTCTGGGGAGTGTAGGAGACAGTCCCGGGCATGTTTTCGATGTGGGTCTTTTGATCATATTTTCAAAGATTGTCTGCATGCACCTTCGTCAACTCATATGACGACTCCGTCACAGGCATCAGTACAGACTCCTGCTAGAGGTAGAGGTAGAGGTAGATCCGATTTTACAGGATCTGCTGGTAGAGGTAGGCCAGCTCAGAGTGGAGGACCAGCTGGATCTGGGGCGAGACAATCAGGTTTCGTTTATGCTACCAGGAGACATGAGAATCGTGACGAGCCAGATGTTATTGCTAGTACTTTTTCTATCCACTCTATTCCGTATTTTTCTTTATTAGATATAGGTTCTACACATTCATATGTTGCGAGTTCGGTATCTAGGGGACTTAAAATTTTGGTTGAGAATATTAGGAACGCGGTTTCCGTTTATAGTCCAGTGGGTGATCAGGTCAAGGTTACCAAGGTGTACAAAAATTGCCCTTTAGAAATTCAAGGGAAAATATTCTCTGCCGATTTAATGGAGTTACCTTTTAGAGAGTTCGACCTTATTCTCGGAATGGACTGGTTATCCACTCATCGAGTCCATTTAGATTGTGAGAAGAAAAGGGCGACTCTGAAAACCTCAGATGGGTGTGAGGTGATTATGGTTGGAGAGCGTAGAAGTTATATGACCAATGTTGTTTCGGCTCTCAAAGTAGAAAAGATGATTCGACATGGGGCTACTGCCTATCTTGCTTATATTCTTGACTCGAGGCAGTCAGATTCTAGTTTGGATAAGATCCCGGTGGTTAGGAATTTTCCAGATGTTTTTCCGGAGGAATTGCCGGGGGTACCGCCAAGACGTGACGAGGTTGAGTTTGGCATAGATGTATATCCTGGTACAGCTCCTATATCTATGGCTCCTTACAGGATGGCTCCGAAAGAGCTTAAGGAATTAAAGATTCAATTGCAGGAATTGTTGGATAGGGGTTTCATCCGACCAAGTGTTTCTCCTTGGGGAGCCCCTGTTTTGTTTGTAAAGAAGAAGGACGGATCACTTCGACTTTGTATTGATTATCGGAAGCTAAACAAGCTGACGATTAAAAACAAATACCCATTTCCCCGTATTGATGACTTGTTCGACCAATTTCGGGGAGCTACGGTATTTTTTAAGATAGACATGAGATCGGGTTATTACCAACTCAAGGTTAAGGATTCTGATGTATTCAAGACCGCTTTTCGGACTCGTTATGGTCATTACGAGTTTCTGGTGATGCCGTTTGGATTGACCAATGCCCCTGCAGCCTTTATGGATATGATGAACATGGTGTTTCAACCTTATCTCGACCAGTTCGTGGTGGTTTTCATTGACGACATACTGGCTTATTCTAAATCGGAGGCAGAGCATGAGGAACATCTCCGGGTTGTTCTACAGACTTTGCGTGAAAAGCAGTTGTATGCAAAGTTCAGTAAATGTGAATTCTGGTTGACCGAGGCTACCTTCTTAAGACATGTGGTTTCTGCTAATGGTATTCAAGTGGATCCAAAGAAGATTGAGGCTATTTTGGGTTGGAAGCAGCCCAGGAATGTTCCTGAGATTCGAAGCTTCTTGGGTTTAGCTGGCTATTATCGGACGTTTGTGGAAGGTTTCTAGATTATTGCAGCTCCTCTGACTAAACTTCTGAGGAAGGATATTTCTTTTGTCTGGACTGAGGCTCAACAGACCAGTTTTGAGAAACTTAAGACCGTGTTGACTGAAGCACCGGTTCTGATTCAGCCTGAGCCTGGGAAGGCCTATACGGTATACTGTGATGCCTCTCACACAGGATTGGGATGTGTTCTGATGCAGGAGGGGAAGGTAGTGGCCTATGCATCTCGTCAGTTGAAAGTGCATGAGTGTAACTACCCTACCCATGATTTGGAGCTTGCTGCTGTGATCTTTGCTCTGAAAATCTGGAGACACTATCTCTACGGAGAGAAGTGCTATATCTTCACCGATCACAAGAGTCTAAAATACCTCCTTACGCAGAAAGAGTTGAATCTTAGACAGCGTCGCTGGTTGGAGCTTCTCAAGGATTATGATTGTGAGATAGAGTATCACTCGGGAAAGGCGAATGTGGTTGCTGACGCCTTAAGTCGTAATGCTATCTCAAATTTGAGATCCTTGTTTGCTCGGATGAGTTTGTTTGAGGATGGTAGTTTGATGGCAGAACTTAGGGTTATTCCTACGCTGATATCTGATATTCGAGCTGAACAGTCTACGGATCCTTTTCTTATACATCGTATCAAAGAGGTTTCTGAAGGTACATCTGTAGATTTTACTATTGATCAGGATGATGTTTTGTGTTTTCGAGGCCGGTACTATATACCGAGGAAATCTGGGTTGAAACAGGTTATTCTTCGCGAGGCACATGATAGCCCTTATTCTATGCATCCTGGTGGTGATAAGATGTACAAGAACCTTCGACAGAGATACTGGTGGAAAGGTTTTAAACGGGATGTTATCGGGTTTGTGTCTAAGTGTATGACTTGTCAGAGAGTCAAGGCAGAGCATCAGCGTCCATCTGGATTGCTTCAGCACATCGAGATTCCTCAGTGGAAATGGGAGCGTGTGACTATGGATTTTGTCAGTGGTCTTCCGATGACTCTGTCCAAGAAGGACTCCGTCTGTGTTATAGTGGACCGTTTGACTAAGTCTGCTCATTTCATCCTTGTTCGAGTCAACTATCCTTTGAATAAGTTGGCTCGGCTCTATATTTCTGAGATCGTTCGACTTCATGGGGTACCGCTATCGATTATTTCTGATCGTGATCCGAGGTTTACAGCGAAGTTCTGGAAGGCACTTCACTCTGTTTTGGGTACCTGGTTGAACTTCAGTACATCTTATCATCCGCAGACTGACGGGCAGTCTGAGCGTGTGATTCAGATTCTTGAGGACATGTTGAGAGGTTGTGTTCTCGATTACAGTGGTAGTTGGGAGGATTTCTTGCCGCTCGCAGAGTTTGCATATAATAACAGCTATCAGGCCAGTATCAAAATGGCACCGTATGAGGCTCTGTATGGACGTAGGTGTAGGTCACCGATTGGATGGACTGAACTTAATGAGCATAGATTGTTGGGACCAAACCTAGTCCGTGAGGCCTAGCAGACAGTCAGATTGATTCGAGACCGGCTTAAGGTTGATTTTGACAGACAGAAGTCTTATGCCGACTTGAAATGTCGAGATCTTGAGTTTGAGGTCGGGGATGAGGTTTTCCTGAAAGTATCTCCTTGGAGGAAGGTACTTCGGTTTGGTCGGAAGGGCAAGCTGAGTCCTTGTTATATTGGTCCTTATCGGATTCTTCGTCGGGTTGGACCTGTTGCTTATCAACTCGAGTTACCACCAGAGCTTCAGCGTATTTATGATGTTTTCCATGTTTCTGTGTTGAGACGCTATCATGTTGATCCGTCTCATGTTTTGCCTGTGGAGGAGATTGAGATTCGTCCTGATCTGCGCTTTGAAGAGGAGCCTATCGAGATTCTTGCTCAGGATAAGAAAGTTCTCAAAAGGAAGACCATTAAGTTGGTCCAAGTCTTGTGGCGTGGTCGCAGTCATGATGAGGCTACCTGGGAACCCAAAGTTGTCATCAAAGCTCAGTATCCGCATTTGTTTGCTCCAGGTAAATTTCGAGGACGAAATTTATTTTTAGGAGGGGAGAATTGTAACACCCCTAATTAAAAAAAAAAGAAAGGATGGAGTGAAAGTTGTGGGAATCGAACCCACAACCTCATGTAGTTTCAGCTGGGTGCCCAGCCAATTGAGCTAGGTAAGCTCTTGGTCATGAGTCACCCCAAATAATTCTTATTTAGATCTGAAAATAAAATAATAATTAAATAATAAAAATATCCTACCCACCCCCACTATCGAATCTGATTAAATGGGGATCAATTATTTCCCACAACACGCAGAAACACCCCGTCATTTTTTTACTCTCAACCCTAACCAAAGCTTCAGCCGCCGTCCGTTCACCACCGCCGCGCCGTGATCCTCACTGCCGGCGTTAAAGTGTTCGCCGTTGAACACTGAACAAAACCCACTAACCCACGCGCTCAACCGCCGTCCGCTTTACCGGCAATCGACCGTTGAAGGTTGCGACTTAGGGTTAACGGATTTCCTTCTTCCTTCGCATTTTCGGCGCCGATAGGCCTCCGTTCACCGCGCCATCAGCACCGTTGCATTCCTTTTTTCCGTCCGATCAAAACCTGCCCTTCAACGTCCTTCGTCGCTGCCGTTTCCGCCGAAGGGGGAGAGGTCGAATCGTTCAAACCTCCTGCCGCCGCTGCCGTCGATCTAGGTGAGTGACGGTCGGGGGTCGGTCGGGCTTCGGGTGCGCCATCGCCGGCCTATGGCTGTCGGGCCGTGGCCGCCGTTGGTTCGCGGGGCTGTGCTAGGGTGGTCGGGCGCCGCCGGGGGGGTTAGGGTTAGGGTTATATAATTTGGGGATTTAAGGTTGTGAGCTGAACCGGGTTTGGAGATGAACCGGGCGGCTGGGCTGAACCGAACCGGATCAAGGGCTGATGCATTGTTGACGTCACGCTGACGTCAGCAATGACGTCATCATAGTCAATGATGACGTCAGCGATGACGTTAGCGTTGACTTTTGGGTTGACTTTTTTAGACTGAGCCCACTTTTATGTTTTTCGACGTTCCGGTTCCGTTGCCGCTGTCCGTTTCTTCAAATTCGAACCCGAAATACCGATTTGGATCAAGTTTATATGTTGAGATCAGATTTTGAGTAAAGTGTTACATCGGAATTTGACTCAGATATTTTCGTGTTCAGGTGACGTGGACTCTGACCCCGAGATTTTACCTCCTTCATCGCCAGGCAGACCTCCGGTGGCACAATCTTCGAGATCTGCTAGTAAGATATTTATTAAGTGTAATTTATTCGGATGTGGCATAGTAGGAAATCTAACATAGTGTCATGTATTTTTAGGAGCTGATTCTGTTCAACCTACCGCTAGGGCTGGGCGTGGGAGACGTCACTATCGACGTTGACTATTTAGCTGCCTAAGGTGTGTTCTCTGTCTGTGCTACATGTATGTGTTGCCTGATTGTGTGATCTGTATGAGAAATGTTTTGTGTTATCTTGCTCGGTTGATTGAGAAATATTTTATGTGTTATTCTGCTCTGTTATCTGATGAATATTGCATGACTCGACTGTACGCTATTCTGCTCTGTTACCTGATAAATAATGTATGACTCGGATACTATGATCATGTTATGTAACACATATCGAAATCGGATTATTATGTAAATGCATCTTAGTTATTTAACAAGATTGCATTCGGACTCTGAAATCGGATTACATGTCATATCATTGGGTTGGGATATTGTACGGAGGAAGCTCAGCGACTTCATCCTTCGGGATGAACTTCGCTTCGGATCAGTAGTTCCATCCTTCGGGATGAGTTCTGCTTCGGACATGGTGATGAGGTGTAGAGTGGTTCAGGGGAACCTCACTCTTTGGACGGTGATGTAGATGGGTGCATGTCATACTATGGTAGCTGTATGCATTGTTTGTACTATTTCGGAAAATCTGTTAATTCTTGATTGTGATATTATTGTTTGATTGACTTCTGTTATGCACCTTAGAGACACACTGAGCTTTATAGCTGACTCCCCCTTAGTATCTGTTTCAGATTTCCAGACTTAGGTTTCGGTACTTGGAGGACTACGTATGATCAGTATTTGATATTATTATCAGTATGTTTCGTTTCAGACTTACTTAATTATTTAAGTATTTTCAGTATTTGGTTGTAAACGTGGACTTTGGATATTTATTACTATTGGGATTTGATAACTATTTTGAGCATGCTTGTTTTAAAACGAAACAGTAAACGATAACTATTTTAATTGAATAATAGTTTTGGTACAGTTTTTCATAAATGACCTTACTTGAGGGGAAAGTTTCCAATTCGTCAAATTCAATTTATTCAAACCCTTAGGTCAAAATAGGGGGTTACATGTTTCATGAATGATAAACAAAAGGTACCCATCTAACTTTTATCTATTTTCTTATCCTTCATTTTATTCTTATTATTTAACTTTTAACTAACATTTGTTTCATGTAGGGACTTGTGGAAGCTGTGGATAATCTTTTCCCTAATGCAAATGTTAGAAATTGTGTTAGGCATATATATAACAATTTCAAAGAGCTTCACAAAGGGAAAGCTCTTCAAGATGCTGTTTGGAAGGCTGCTCGAGCTACTTACCCGAGAGAGTTTGAAGATGCAATGGAGCAGTTGAAGGCCCTTTCTGGCCCTGCTTATGATTGGATGCATAAGTTGAACCCTTCCCTATGGTCCAGATCACATTTCGATACTAGGACCAAATGTGATATGCTCCTCAATAACTTGTGTGAGTCTTTCAACAAGGTAAAATTCTTGTTTTTAAATTACATATTCTTAAACCATTTACTTTATTTACTTAGTTTCTAACACCATCTTCTTTGTCTTATGTAGTCAATTTTTGAGGCTCGATATAAGCCTATCTTGACAATGATGGAGGTTATTAGAACCAAAATCATGAAAAAGATTGTTAGCAAAAAGGAGGCAGAAAAATGGCCAGGTCCACAGTGTTACAAAATTCAAAAAAAATTGGACCTCATTATCCAACAAGCACACATGTTTTCTTCTAACTATTTACTGACTTTATTTTCTTACTGAAATTTTTACTAATTATATTATTTTTTAGGTGCTGGGCCATACGTGCTGGTGGAGAAAGGTATCAAGTGCATGCTGATCTTGGACACCAGCATGATGTGGATCTTGTACAGCATACCTGTTCTTGCAGAAAATGGGACCTCACTGGCATCCCTTGTGTCCATGCAGTCTCAGCCATCCAAGAAACCAATGGATGCATTGAAAGTTATGTAAATGAGTGCTACAAGAAAAGCACTCAAATTGTCATCTACTCCAACATGGTTTCACCTGTGAAAGGTAACTTTTGTAACTAATTAATTTCTTTTCAACTATTTTTTTTTCAGTCTACTCTAACATGGTTTTCAACTAATTATAATTTGTTTAATTTTTTGAACAGGCCCTGAACAATGGGTTCCAGTCTCTGACATGGAACCAATATTGCCCCCAACTATTAGGAGGCCACCAGGAAGGCCATCTAAAAAAAGAAAAAAAAGAAGCTGATGAAGTTAACAATCCTAAGCTGCGTAAGAAGGGGCAACAGGGCAATTGTACCAAGTGTGGTAAGACTGGTCCCAACAGAAGGACATGTAGAGGAGAGGTTGGTGTAAACCAGCCTATAAGAAGACCCACTCCATCCAACCAGCACCAGCAACCTGGAAACCATCCATCATCATCCTACCAGCAACCTCGAAGGAAAAAATTAACTACAAGAAGACCTTTGGCTCCACCAACTACAGTTAGATGGATGTCTAATATGCCTTCAAGTCAGCAATCAACTGTCTCCAACCCTCCAAATCAAGAATCACAAGCTTCAACTATGGAGTGAAGCTGCAGAACTGAAGCTCACTGCATTTTGTGAATGGCCTATGACTCTTTTTGTGATGTCCATTTCAATGGCATTTATTTTGTGAATTGTGGTGAATTAGTTAGGAAGGTCTTTTTGTGGCTGATTTTGTGAATGTGCAGGGAATACTCTAGCTCACTGTTGATATAGGTCATTCTTTTGTAGCTGATTTTAGTGTTTATTAGCTTACAAACATTACTTTTTGTAGCTAATTTTATGGTTTATCAGCTTACAAACATTACTTGTTTACACATTCATTACAATGGAATGGAAAACAAAGTATTGCCTTCTTATTTGCTCCACTTTACTGGTCACAACTTTTATTGCACAACTTAATAGAAAATACTTTAAATTTCATAGAACAAAACATTGCATTACATCAAACTATTGCCTTCACTTACATTAAACAAACCAAGATAACAATACAAAATAACCAACCTCCATGAACCCTAACAATACTTCACCAAACATTACATTACCTCAAAACCCAAACAACCATCACACACCTAACTAAAACACATCAATCCAGACATCATACAAAACCAACACAATCATCACAGAACCTTGCCCTCTCCATCATACATTACTTCAAAACCAACACAATCATCACAGACACTACCAATATACAAAACCAACATAGCCGTTCAAAGAACCTTGCCCTCTCTATTTTTTTCACTTTTTTTAAGAGCCAAGAAATTATCATTTTGGCGCGTGGATTGACTGGAGCATCATACCAAAGAAAAAATCCACAGCCTCTCCCATTCTCATAATTTTTACACCCGAAAAATCTCCTACCTGGGTTTTCATCTGTCCAAGCAGTCACCAGATCGGCTGGTAGTCTACAACGGCAATTGGGTATTTCATTCTTTGCTTCCATCTTCTTCTTCTTCCTCTTCTTCACTTTATTCTTTTAGAGAGAAAATTTTAGGGTTAAAGAAATAGATCTTCTATTAAGGGTGAAGGGGCCTTTTAAAGACATTTTTATGCTTTATCCACGTAGAAATACAGGTGGAATTAACCTAAATTTTGCCAATATCCACATCAGCAACCCGTTAACTCTTAACGGCTCTAAACGGCAAAGTGACCAACTATTTACACCCCGAAAACGTAAGTGACCTTACTGGTCGTTTTTCAAATTCGGTGACCAACTTTGTACTTAGTATAAACATAGGTGACTTCTGCAGTAGTTTACCCTTTTTTATTTCTACGTCATACTAGTGTTGGAGATTTAATGGTGCAGTGACCAAAATAGGTCAATGTTTAAAGTTTAGTGCTAAAATTGAACATTTTAAAAGTTGAGTGACCAAAATAGGTCACAAAACAAAGCTGAATAATAATTTATGTATTTTACCTAAAAAAATTAGCGAGAAAGATCAAGAGCTTATTTAATTGTTAAATAAAAAAACTATTGAAATAGTCACTTATGTTTCCCCTCGGTACAGAGTTGGTCACCGATTTTAAAAAATGACCAGTAAGGTCACTTACGTTTTCGGGGCGTAAACTTTTGGTCACTCAGCCGTTTGTTGTCGTTAAACATTGACAGCTTGCTGACCTGACGGCGAAAAAATAAGGGTAAACTACTGCAATGGCCACTAAAGTTTATCCCATGTACATTTCTGCTCCCCAATTTTAAAAAAATTAAACATTATGGTCACTACTTAAAATGTTTATTTATAATTTCACCCTTGAATTTTTTAAAATTCATTTTCAACCTTAAAACTTTACAATCAATTAGTACAATAATATTATAAAGGGTTAAATGAAAAATAGATGCCCAAAGTATACCCTTTTTAAATTTTAAGTGCCCAGATTGCTCCTATTTAATAACTAAACTTTTAAATTGCTCTTTTTTTCATTTTGGATTATTTTATTATTATTATTATAACATGTCATGTCATTTTTTATTATTGTTAAATCAAAAATAATTTTAAAATAAAATAAAACTATTATTATTATTATTAAATTTAAAATGTTTAAAAAATATTACATCTTAAAATAATTTAGGTGTCTAAAGTATTTTTTGTAAAAATAGGTGCCCAAAGTTTCGATAGTTACAATTTTAGGTGTCCGGCTATTAAATGGGTGTTAAAAAATTGTCAACCAATCGGTGTTTGACACGTGGCATTAATTTTATATTTTAAAATTTTTTTAATAGAAAATACTCAAATTTTTCTAAAATCTCAAAAGTTTACAAGCTTCACAAAACAGTCCCTAAATCCCTAAAAATTTTCAAACTTCCGCCGTCGATTGCTGTTGCTTCCGTCGTCGGTCGTTGTCGCTAACTACACCAACTTGGTCGCCATTGGACGTTTTCGGTGACGCCGTGTTAGGGGAAATGGTCGCCTTGGTCCGGCGACAACCTAAACCTGTAAACCCTAAACTAACGCTCTAAATCCTAAAATTAACAAGCTTGAGTTTACACAACTTGTGTATCAAAGTTTTTTCTTCATATTACTTTAAATGAGACGTGACAGATGAAGAGTTACTCGAGTCCAATGCGGTCAAAGATCGGTCAACACTTGACTCGATTGGGCTCGAATCAAGCTCGAACTCGAGTTCTAAACGAGCTGAGTCGAGCTCAGATTTCTCAGGCTCGTTAGAAATTACTCAAGCTCGAACTCGACTCGAAATCTTAATGAGCCGAACCGAACTTAGCACTACTCGAGTTCGACTCGGCTCGTTTACACCCTAGTTAAAACCATGGCAGCATAATGCAAATCAGAGAGTTTTGATATTGATATAACCTTAAGAACATTTATGACATTGAATTTCTTTCGTTGAAACTGTAACTAGATATTTTGTTTTGGGATCAATTAATATATTACAATTTTATTTTTTTTGTATTCGCCCCTGAATATAGATCTATAATGTGTTTTTTTCGACAAATCCTCCAATAAAATCTTCTTACGAAGAAAATGAAATGAAATTATAATACTATAGCACTAGATCTTTACACTCACTTGTAGAAGAAACTTGAGTGAATTAGTAAGAATTTTCTTTATTTATAAAATAAAGTAGGAGCTTAGAAGTGTTTAAGATATTATGTGATTTTTTTTTTTTGAAAATTTTCAGTTTTATCCATTCAAAATTTGGAAGGAATATCAAATTTTATTTCCTCGAATGTAATTTCTTTTCATTTTATTTTTATTTGAGAATAGAATAAAAACATAAAAAAATGAAAAAGAGCCATGAATTTAAGAAATAAGAATAAAAAATATTGAAACAAAAATTCAAGAAAAATATTGAATTTGTGTGTATCAATTACATCTTATCAATTAACCCAACAAGTGATCCCAACCGAAAAGATGATGATGTTTATCATAGGAGACCCAAGTTCGATCAGCTTTCTCTGGATGGTATGTGTCTTATTAAAGGGTTAAGAAAAATTCAAGAAAAATGTTGAATTTGTGTGTATCAATTATATCTTATCAATGAACCCAACAAATGGTCCCAACCGAAAAAAATAACGATGTTCATCATAGGAGACCTGAGTTCGATCAGCTTTGTCTGGATGGTATGTGTCTTATTAAAGGGTTAAGAAAAATTTAAGAAAAAGATTAAATTCGTGTGTATCAATTATATCTTGTCAATGAACCCAACGAGCGGTACTAATGGAAAAAGGATGACATTCATCATAGGATATTCGAGTTCGAACGGATGAAAATCCCCTACCTCTTTTCGGTGCTCCTATTTATGCCCACACGCTCAAAATTAGGTTTAGGGCTTTAGGTTAGGGTTTATGGTTAGGTTTTAGGGATTTTAGGGTAGGGTGTAGGGTTTAGGATTTAGAATTTAGGGTTAAGCTTGAAATTTAATTTTGTAGTGTTTTTTAGTGTGGGGACATAAGTAGAAACACCTAAAAGGGGCGAATGATTTTTATCCGGTTCGAACAACTTTATTTAGATAGTGTGTGTGGGTTAGGACTATTAAAAATATGTGGCAACGAATTTTTATAGAAAATACATTTTTGTGATTTTATTGAAAATGCATTTTCATTATACTATTGTATCATTAAAATTGATGGTGTAGATAGATTTTAATGGTTTGTGTGCGACAGTGTTGAGGAATTTTAACGACCCAGTAATATAGTTTAAATTGGCGGTGACATGTGTCATCACTTGATTGGGGAAGGAAAATAAATGTAATAAATCTAATAAAAATAGATAAATTCCTAAAATAAGGTGGTGACACGTGTCACCACCTAATTGAATAATTAATTTATTTTATTGGATTAAAATTAGGACCAAATTGAAATATTGTATAAATAAAGGGGACTAAATGTGTAATTATACCAATTATTTTAACAGTCCCGTTAACTTTTTCGTTTTTTTATGGCTGGTGGCCACATTGAAACCAATTAAATAGTTATGTAGTATATTTAACACAATTATAAATATAGTGGTCGAATCGACACCAACCCTATAGTTCGGTGGTCATTAGTATAGTTTACCCTAAAATTTATTAAAAAGTCCAATATTAAAATAGAATCAATCTAAGCAGATATGGGGCTATCCGATATCACAAATGGCCTAATATGATTGGAGCACTTTTAAACCGCTGCCAATTGTTGATCACATTAGCTTCACTCAAATTATCCAAAAGTCTGATAAGTGGGGCAAACGCTGCCAAGTAGACGCTGGAAAATCAGACTTCCAAAATGTTGCAAACCAATGGGAGTTGAGATATAGATATCCTAAGATAAGAACCCTTTTCCTCTTGCAAAAAAAAATACTGTATATTAACCCTAACTACATCAGCTTCTCTTCATCCTTCACTCACTGCTTATCACTTCCAACTCTACGGCTACAATGGCAGCGTCAACCATGGCTCTCTCTTCTCCATCGTTCGCCGGAAAGGCTGTCAAGCTCTCTCCTTCCACCCCTGAAATTCAGGGCAATGCTCGTGTTTCCATGAGGAAAACCGCCACCAAGCCCAAGCCTGTTGCCTCCGGGAGCCCGTGGTACGGTCCAGACAGAGTTTTGTACTTGGGACCACTCTCCGGTGAGCCTCCATCTTACTTGACCGGAGAGTTCCCTGGTGACTACGGTTGGGACACTGCTGGACTTTCTGCTGACCCAGAAACCTTTGCTAAGAACCGTGAGCTGGAAGTCATCCACTGCAGATGGGCCATGTTGGGAGCTCTCGGATGTGTTTTCCCTGAGCTTCTGGCCAGGAACGGAGTCAAGTTCGGCGAAGCCGTGTGGTTCAAGGCCGGTTCCCAGATCTTCAGCGAGGGTGGACTTGACTACTTGGGAAACCCAAGCTTGATCCACGCTCAGAGCATCTTGGCCATCTGGGCATGCCAAGTTATCTTGATGGGAGCTGTTGAGGGTTACCGCATTGCCGGCGGCCCACTAGGTGAGGTGACCGACCCATTGTACCCGGGTGGCAGCTTTGACCCATTGGGTCTTGCCGATGACCCGGAGGCATTCGCCGAGCTCAAGGTCAAGGAGATCAAGAACGGTAGATTGGCCATGTTCTCCATGTTCGGATTCTTCGTCCAAGCCATCGTCACCGGAAAGGGACCACTGGAGAACTTGGCTGACCACATCGCCGACCCAGTCAACAACAACGCCTGGGCTTATGCCACCAACTTTGTCCCCGGAAAGTGAGCTTACAGATTGTCCTAGGATTTCTCTATTATGTTTTCCTTGTGAGTGTGATGTAAAAATTTGTTGCAAATCAATGGGAGTATAATGTTAAATTTCCTCTCTTCAAACTGCAGATTGTCTATCTTCTTCTTTAACAAAGCTTTTAATTTACTTTAAACACGAGACGTCTCGAATCGTATTCGTCTCAAAAACGTATCGGGTACGTGGTACGATCTTAGACAACCGTACCCGTGCTTCATAGGTTTTCAACATTTCGTTCCATACATTTTGTTTTCTTACAGATTGCTTAGAAATGGCAGTAATATAGCAAACATCATCTCTTCGACCAGAGGAGCTTAATGTTGAAATTAGGACTAAACCTTTTAGGATGCTTTAAAATGGTTGAATAAAGACTAAGGGTCTCTTTGATAATTTGTTGAAAATTTTCATTTCATTGAAAATTAATAATTTCAATGGCTTATTCTTTTAGTATGTTTGATGATTTAAAACTTGATCTGCCACTTAAACTTTCAATGGAATACTGTGAAAATTATTAATAAGGACCTACCAATTTATTGAATAATATTTTCAACACCATTTTATTTTATTTTCTAGGTACATTAGTTTTTTTTTTGAAATAACCACTGAATTTTCATTAAACCGTAGAAAAACTTAATTACAACGCAATCAAGAAGAAGAAATTAAAATAACAAAAAAAATTATTACAACTAAAAAACAATGAAAACGAAAATTTTTATAAAACTACGCATACCAACGAAAATTCAAAAGCTTCCTGAATCTCCTTATCTCTGTCCAAACGAGACGCATAAAGAAGGAAGGAGTGTGGGCGATCCATTCTGTCAGGCAAAAGGTACCGCTATTTAGGACTGATTTTATCGACAAACAACCATCAACGAGTGGGGATAAAACATTCCAAGTGACCACCGACAACACCATGAATCAGAAACTAGCGTCGAGTGAATCTGTGTGCGAAAAACAATCGAACACTAGGGTATGCTGAAACCTGCCACGAAGACAGATGAACCAAACCAAAAAACAAAAACATGTTACAAAGATAGAAGAAGAAGCGTGTTACTAGGACAGAGAAATAATGTGCTACAGAAGCAGAGATTCTTATTGAAATAAAAACAAGAAAACTGATAAAATCGGTAGTCGACAACCAATACGAAAATTGATTGTCAACCACCGATTAAAGGGATTGAACAAAAGAAAAAACGTCTAGAATTAAAACAATTTTGAGAAAGGAACGGCTAAGTACATTGGCTTTTAAATTCTATATTTATCAAACAAACTAATTATATATAATATTTAGTTTTAAGCAAAAATATTTATAATTTAAATTCAACACTCAATGTTTTTAAAATAAAAAAATCAAACATGCGCCTACATTTTTTAATTTGTCATTATTTTATTGGATGATTAAATTTATTAAATCATTTCAAATTAAAATGAGGACTAAATTGATAGAATTAGTAAATTATGACTAAATTGATAGTATAACAACAATTTTAGTTCCTAAAACATATATTTTCTATGCCACATCACCATCTCTATTAATTTTTACCGGAGACTTAACAATTGGTGACCAAAATATAAAAAAAATAACGTAAATGATCATGCTTAAAAAATTAATAATTCGATGATGAATGGTGTAGTTTTCCCTAGACCTGTGCTTAAAAATCAACTACTGTCTATGGTTGAAAATGCCTCAACGACTACAATACAAACCTTATCACATGCAAATACCTAATGCTTCGGTAGAAGAGGATGGGGATGGCCAGTTTGGATACTCAGGACTATGGGTGTTTAAAACCGGTCCAATGGGTATTCACCGGCCCAATATATTTTATAACACAAGTTAAAAAAGTGGAAGTGTGGTGATGATATTGAACTCATTGAACTTCTGAGTTCCCATTGGGCCGGTTTTGAACACCCCTGCTTGGGACCACCTTATTTTCAGTCTAGATATTTAGATTTTACATAAATTTTATTTCACGAGCTTTTCATTATATCCGATTAGGTATTTCATTTCATACATATTATAACATTTAAATTATTCATATCTTTATATTCAAAAAAATTATTATCTTTGAACTCATCGAATAATCTCAGTGAAAGTGAAAGTATTGTTATTCTTATATAATCACACCAAAACGTTAAAAATAGTATTCATATCTCTTAATTCATAAATTATATATATATATATATATATATATAATTACATTTAAATTATCAACATGGCGCCATTTTGGTATTGACATCATTCCAAAATTATACATCTTTTATTTAAATTTTTATTTATTTATATTAAAGTGTATAACTAATATTTCCTTCTATAACAATTTTCAGGTCTCCTATTAAAATATTGGTACCCTCCATCGATGAGTTCTTCAAACCCTAGAACTTTTTTTACCCAACTTGCTATTATAGGCGAAATAGAAGTGTTTTTGGACTAAAATTTGACTTTGGGGTTTTTTATTTCACTTTCTCATATATGAGTTTTCGTAATTGAAATATTTGTGGACAAATAAGAATGAAGAGATAGATCAAAATTGATGCACTAGAAATAAAAGGGTTTTCGAAATCCAAGTGTTTGATAGTTAGGATTATTTGATTTCTAAAAAAATAAATATTTTTTTGAAAAATTTCTTTTGTTTTTATCAGTAATGGATCTAGAAATATTTTTGAGGGTTGACACACATCAAATCTCAAGGTGGACACAACTCATAAAAATTTAAGAAAAATAAAAATTAATTCACAAAAATTAAGAAAATTGAAATAATATACTCCCTCTGTCCCACTAAAACTGTCACATGTTGACTTTTTTGGGTCAAACTTTTTCAACTTTGACCTCTTATAATTTAAAATTTATTATTGATAAAAATATGAAAAAATATATTTTAAAAACTTTGAATCAACTAGTTTTTAAATATAATTTTTATAATTTTTAATTAATTAAAATATTTAAATAAATTATAGTCAAAGTTAAAAAAATTTGACCAGAAAAATGTTAACATGTGACAGTTTTAGTGGGACAGAGGGAGTATAAATTTAGAAAGTTCAGTCCGAATGTATGCTTACGTGCGCCACTGGTTTTTTTATGTCTAGTTCCCTAGAAAATTGAAAAGAAAAAAAAAAGTACCTGAATGGATATCACATGTCCCACATTTATTAGACAAAAATAATAATTTAAACATTTATTTTACAATTTAAATATATATTGAATATAAAAATGATGTTATCCTTTTCAAAAACAATAATATTGTCCACAAATATTACATAAACTTCCACCACTTGTCTAAATTGATAAGATTAGTAAATTATGACCAAGTTAATAGTATAACAACCATTTTAGTTCCTAAAACATATATTTTTCTATGCTGCATCACCACATCTATTAATTTTTACCGGAGACTTAACAAGTGACCAAAGTAAAAAAAAATAACGTAAATGATCATGCTTAAAAAATTAATAATTCGATGATGAATGGTGTAGTTTTCCCTAGACCTGCAAGTGCTTAAAAATCGACTACTGTCTATGGTTGAAAATGCCTCAACGACTACAAACCTTATCACATGCAAATAACTAATGCTTCGGTAGAAGAGGATAGGGATGGCCAGTTTCGATACTCTGGACTAGGGGTGTTTAAAACCGGTTCGATTGGTATTCACCGGGCCAATATACTTTATAACATAAGTTAAAAAAGCGGAAGTGTGGTTGTGATATTAAACTTATTAAACCTCTGAGTACCTATTGAGCCGGTTTTGAACGACCCTACTCGGGATCACCTTATTTTCTGACTAGATATCTTACATAAATTTTATTCCACAAGTTTTTCATCATATCCGATTAGATATTTTAGTTGATATGAAAGAAGAAGTGTCGTTATTCTTATATAATCACACCAAAACGTTAAAAATAATATTCATATCTCTTAATTTACAAATTATATATAATTACATTTAAATACTAGTAATAATAATCATATCAACTAAATTAACAAACTACCCAATTACATATTTAACTAACATGTAAAATAATATATGAATTTTTATACATAAAATTTTATTTTAATTTCACTTTTTCTTTGAATATGCTGGGTGTGAAGCAAGGGTAGCATCTGTTCAACTTTTTTAGTCTTTTTAAAGACGGCACACACAACATACATTACTGATGCTCGAACTCGGGTCCCAAAGGATGATGAACATCTACTTTTGCCACCAGAACAAAGGATGAACTATTTTAATTTCACTTTTAGAAACCATGAATGTTGAAATTATACATTTTTATTTAAATTTTTAATTTTATTTATTAAAGTATATAACTAATATTTCCTTCTGTAACAATTTTCAGGTCTCCTATTAAAATATAGGTACCCTCCATTCATGAGTTCTTCAAACCCTATATAACTTTTTTTACCCAACTTGCTATTATAGGCAAAATCGTAATGTTTTTGGACTAAATTTTTTGAGTTGGGGGTTTTTTATTTCACTTTCTCATAAATGAGCTTTCGTAGCTTTTTTATTTTTGGAAAAATAAGAACGATGAGACAGATCAAAATTAATGCACTAGAAATAAAAGGGTTTTCGAAATCCAAGTGTTTGATAGTTAGGATTATTTGATTTCTCAAAAACAAATAAGTTTTTGAATTTTTTTTTTGTTTTTATCGGTGACGGATCCAGAAATATTTTTAAGGATTGAGACACATTAAATTTCAAAATATGCACACGGGGCTTGCTTCTCCTTTAAATATATCGCCTACAACAGAGTTTCCACCACAAGACATCTGCCTCTTGATTCTTAGGTCATGACGATCATCTCGAGTTCTCTCCATTTCAGCAACTCCTACTCTAAAATCTGGTCATGGTTCAGAAATGATGCCCGCCGAACTGATGATTTCGCACGCCTCTTTTTCACCTTCGTCGGTGTTTTCGTGGTTTTCCGGTATTCATTGATGTGGATCAAATCCAGGAAGGGAAAGCCAAGACCACCGCCAGGCCCTCGAGGCCTCCCTATAGTGGGAAGCCTTCCTTTCCTTGAACCCGACCTGCACTCTTACTTCGCTGACCTAGCTCGCACCTACGGACCAGTCGTGAAACTCCAGCTCGGAAGCAAGACCGGCATCCTGGTCTCCTCCCCGTCCGCAGCCCGAGAAGTACTCAAAGACCAAGACATAATATTCGCCAACCGTGACGTGCCAGCGGTCGGCCTGTTATCCACCGGGGGTCGTGATTAGGGGTGTTCATTTCCGGGTACCCGGGTTTTCGGGTACCCGAAATTCCGGGTACCCGAAATTTTCGGGTACTAAAGGGTCGGCCCGATACCCGGCCCATAGAAACCGGGTACCCGCAAACCGGGTACCCGCAAAACCCGGGTACCCGCAAACCGGGTACCCGCAAAACCCGGGTACCCGCTAATTCGGGTAATAGGGTACCCGTTTTTTTGTTTTTTTGTTTTTATTTTTTTCTTATATTTTCTTATTTTCCTCTTATTTTTTAAAAGCAAATTAAAAAAATAAAATCAAAATATATTTTTTAAAACCAATTATAATTTGAAAGCTACAATTTATACAAAAATACAAAATGTATTTCTTTTCATTTTGTGTATGCTTCATTGCTTTGAAAGCATAGTGCAGTAGTGCACTGCAGTGCTCACTGCTCACTGCTCACCCACTCAACTATTTGGTTTGGTTTGGAGAAGTCACTGCTCACACACTCAACTATTTGTCGATTTTGGTTTGGGGAAGTCACTGTGCGAGTGTGCGTGAGGGTCTGCGTCTGAGGGAGAGTGCCAGAGTGGGTGGGACTTGGGAGAGGTAAAATTTTCATCTAAATAAAACGGTGCGTTTGACTTAAAATAATAAAAAAAAATAAAAAAAAAAATCGGGTATCGGGTAGTCGGGTACCCGACTAAGAGGTATTTTATGACCCGGGCCCGACCCGGATACCCGGAAAAAAAAGCGGGTCGGGTACCCGACCCGAAAATTCGGGTAATTTTTTAAAAAATACCCGGTAATTTTAAATCGGGTATGCGGGTCAACGGGTCGGGTCAATCGGGCCGGGTACTTTTGAACACTCCTAGTCGTGATATAGTTTGGAGCTCCTACGGTCCTCAATGGAGGATGTTGAGAAAAGTATGTGTTCTCAAAATGCTTAGCAATGCTAATTTGGACAAGATGTATATGCTCCGCCGTAGAGAAGTACGGAAAACCGTGGGTTATTTATACGGTAACGCCGGAACGCCGGTGAATCTGGGTGAGCAGATGTTTGTAATGATAATGAATGTGGTGACGAATATGTTATGGGGCAGCTCGGTGGAGGGGGGTGCCGGGGAAAACGTGGGTGCGGAGTTCAAGCAAGTCATGTCAGAATTTACAGAGATTTTGGGTCTGCCAAATATTTCTGATTTTTTCCCGGTGCTTGCCCCGCTTGATTTGCAAGGTCTATGCAAACGTATGGCAAAACCAGTTGAGAAGTTGTATGGAATCATCGATAACATGATCGATCAACAGCTGAAGGTGGAGAAGGAAAGTGAGAACTTCTTACAGTTTCTACTACAATTGAAGGATGAAAATGATTCCAAGACGCCTCTCACCATGGATCATATCAAAGCCTTGCTCTTGGTAAGTTTTTTACATTTGTTTGGATTTACCTATTTCAATCTATAGACGTACCGCGAATTTGATATATTTTTGTACCGGAGACATATTGATACTGTTTAGACAATAAAAAATTAAGTTTAAAGTTGAGATTTAAGATTAGAGTTTAGAAAAATGGGGGTATAGTGTATTTTTAAGGTTTTGGGTTTATGATTTAGAATTTAAGGTTGGGGTTAAGGTTTAAAGTTTAAATTTTTTTAATGTTGGAGCATAAAAGAGAGTAGGGGTGTAAACGAGCCGAGTCGAGCTCGAGTAGTGCTAAGCTCGGTTTGGCTCGGCTCGTTAAGATTTCGAGTCGAGTTCGAGCTTGAATAATTTCTAACGAGCCTAAGAAATTTGAGCTCAACTCGGCTCGTTTGAAACTCGAGTCGAGTTCAAGCTTGATTCGAGCCCAATCTAGTCAAGTGTTGACCGATCTTTGACCGATTAGACTCGAGTAACTCTTCATCTATCACGTCTCATTTAAAGTCCTATGAAGAAAAAACTTTGATGCATAAATTGTGTAAACTCAAGCTTGTTAATTTTAGGGTTTAGGGTGTTAGTTTAGAATTTAGAGGTTTAGGTTCTTGGGTTTAGATTTTAGGATTTAGATTTTAGGATTTATTACTTATGTTTAGGGTTTATATTTAGGGTTTTAAGTTTAGGAATTTAGATTTTAAATTATAAAAAATAAAAAAATTAGTATATTATATTTTCGAGTAGCTCGTGAGCTTTTCGAGTCGGGTAACAAGTAGCTCGGCTTGGCTCGTCAAGAACTCGAGCCGAGCTCGAGTCGAGTCCAATCAAATCGAGATTTGACTGAACTTTGACCGAGTCGAGCTCAAGTAGCTCGCGATCTGTCTCGTTTTATTTACAGTCCTAAAAGAGAGCACATAAAAGGGGCATGAAATTTTTGTCCAGACCTACAAGTATTTCTCTTTATTTTTTGTCTTCTCCTATTCTCTCACCTCATTTTTTTTTTCTTTTTCTTTTTTACTTTCATTTATTCACATGATTTAACCATAAGTAACCATAAGTGTGATATCATGCTCACATTTTTTTATTTTTACAATTTTATAAAATTAAAATTTTATTTTATATTCATTATATCTTTATCCTAACGTACCTTGTAATTATGAAAAATATCGTTTTTTGTTTCATTTTTGTACTCGTATCCATATCAATACAACATAAAAATTTATTGATATTAAATTAAACAGTGTCTTAATGATCATAAACTAATACAATTTTTATGTTTTTTTTTAATATTTGGTAAGGATATGGTGGTAGGAGGAACGGATACATCCTCCAATTCGATTGAGTTTACCTTGGCTGAAGTCATCAACAATCCAGAAGTGATGAAAAAGGCATTGAAAGAACTAGATGAAGTAGTTGGCAAAGACAACATTGTGGAAGAATCTCATATTCATAAATTTCCCTACCTACAAGCCATTATGAAAGAGTCGTTGCGCTTGCACTCGGTTCTTCCTCTCCTAGTCCCTCATAGCCCCGGCGAAGCCTGCATCGTCGGCGGCTATGCTATTCCGAAAGGTTGTAGGGTGTTCATCAACACATGGGCAATTCATAGGGATCCTTCCATATGGGAAAATCCATTAGAGTTCAACCCTGACAGGTTTTTGAACAGCCAATGTGATTTCAGTGGGAATGACTTCAGTTATTTTCCTTTCGGGTCCGGTAGAAGAATATGTGCCGGGATAGCAATGGCTGAGCGAATGGTATTGTATTCAATTGCCACGGTTTTACATTCTTTTGATTGGAAAGTGCTCGGAGATGAGAAGTTGGATCTTTCGGAGAAATTTGGGATTGTCCTCAAGTTGAAGAATCCACTTGTTGTAGTTCCATTGCCAAGGTTATCGAATCCAGCTCTCTACCGATTGGAACCTTAAATTGATCGGTATAATGGTATGGTACTGTTGAAAAGAGAATATTATGCTTGAATTTGAACATTTTGATTATTATATGTAAAGTTGATTGTACCAAACATCTCTAAGTTATAGTCTTAAATTTTGCTTTGTTCTAAACTTTAAAACATTCTAATTGTGAGATCTATTAATTTGTTTAGTGGTCGCGGATACTCATCCGCGGTGTATAAGTTCTAACCTTAACATTTACTTTAAGAATATTATTGAACACTATTTAATAAAAAAACATTTCAATTACATCCTTACTTAAAGATCCGGTTAGTTTCTGCAATTGGATTTTCAAAGATACTAGAACTCCCCAAAAGGAATCATAATTAAGCATTATGCCACACATTTTTCTTCAACAAAATATAATAGGAAAGGAAGTGATATAGTAGCAGTTTCGAGTATTACAACAAAATACAAGGAACAAAAATAAAACTGTTTTTCTTACTGTCGATTGTCCGCCACCCGTCGTCGTCCGAAGGTGAAACCAAGATTTGCAGTTTCAACTCCGAGGAGAAAAATGGAGGCTATTTTTACTCGAAAATTGTTGAAACAATGCGAATCGGAAGCTATATCCATACCTCCATGTATACATAATAGCGGAGAAAAAAGCTCGGTTTAATCCTTCTGGTTTATGCTTTCTCAGGCCTGTAGTTATGAATCAATACATGCAGGATGGCTAAAGTTAGTAATGAAAGAAGAGGAGACCAGACATGCTCATAATTCGGTCGGAAAACTAGATAATGCTTCGTTCGGAATAGGAGCTTACGGTTGAAGGAGGAATCCGAAGAACAATGAGTGAGGTGCAGTAAAAACACAATGAAATGACTACTCCAGCTATGAAATTATGTAGCAGCCGTCGGTTGTCTTTTGTAGGTATGAAAACTGACTTAAGTGTGTTGGTTAATTCGAACAGGCGATGAGATATCTGCAGAATTAAGGTAAGATGGCAGGAAAATGAATTAATGAACAAAATGAATAAAGCAGAAACTGCTGGCAAAATATATATATATATATTTATTCGAGAAAATTTTGCTTACCAGGATATAAATGGCAGTTGTGAGCATGAAGTTGAGCAGGGGATATTCCGGGAGAAACGAAAGAAGCCACTTAGGTTGTCCATTAGGCATGTCTGATCTGCATGTATGAAATGCAAATACAAGTATCTTATAGACCCATAAATTTGTTACGCATGCACGGAATCAGTACTTCGTAGAATTGTCATGCTTAAAAAGGATGCAGGGACTAATTTATAAAAATCATTTTGAGGGATTTTTTTTAAAAAAGTTGAAAAGTATCAAACAGTTGACGAACCTCAACCAAATATGAAACTGAGAAATGTAAGTCTCCAGAGTTATCTTCCCAAGCCACCTGGTTAGCACACAAATGTACCATAATTAGAGTCAATATTCCAAAATATTGTCAGGAGAGCATAGTGAATTAATTGTAGTCCAGAAACATACGCAAAGATAGTCATAGAGTAAATCCGTAGCTGCTGAGTACAATTCCGCAAGCAAATATAGACACTAGAATCACAGAAAACCAGAGATGATAGTCAGATCCTGGAAACTGAACTACAGTAATTTGTTTTGCAAGAAGTTCTGATGTGCCTCTATGTATACTTCGTCGAGTTTCCGAGTAAATTAGAAAAGGAAATCTTTACTACGCACGTTATGGGAATCCAAGATGTGTAGGGATGGTATTTGTTGTAAGTAACCTTGTCCAGCTTGTAAACACATTCATACCATACATACCCCACCTGAATGAGTTTAAGAAGTTACAAAAATTGTCCATCATAACCAATGCGCGGGATAGTAATATAGTGATCGAAAGCTCAGGCAACTTACGAATACAGAAACTGCAACAATGCTTGCTTTGATTGAGAATTTTCTCTTGGTTTCACATTCCTCCAATTTTTCCATCCATTTCTCAACCTAAGATTTTAAATATGTTTAGTAGTTCACCAAGAAAACAAGACTTGCCGGTGAATAAAAAAACTTAACTTACATTGGGATGATAGTAGGCATATATCATTCCAATTATCCATATATAGCGATCAAGACCAGATCTAAAATGCCACTCATGCAGTCGAGGGAGATCAGGTTTTGCAGGATCTGTGTACCCTGCCATTTGAAGGGAGAAAAATGTGATATAAAGCAAGCATGTGTAACATATCCAAGAAGAAGAATGAACTTGCTTTGCGAGGTAAACATAAGGCAATCAAACTTATAAAGCAATAAAAATATACTCGAGGAAAGATTTGAAAGCATATCAGGGGTGGTGAATATAAGGGAATGAATTTTCTAAGATCTAATTACAGGTAAGTTGATAACTGAGATAATAAGTAGAAGAAAGAAGTAGGTAGGTTGCTAACCTAATAGGAAAGTTAATGGACTCCAGAATATATAAAAAACTCCAGGAATTTCCCAAATAAAGATGACTACGAGAAAGCATGCGAGAATTTTCACAGCCATTACTGCCGATATATCGTTATACTTGTTGAAAATCCCAAGAGCTCCATACACCATTAGAGTGAACAGCGTGTGCATTGGGCAGATGTAGTAAAGCATATAGTCATTGTTGAGAACAATGCAGCAAAATGCCACAAAGAAGTTTAGTCGCCACATCATCTGCACTAAATTGAAGTTATAAAAGGACCTATATAAAGAAATTCATAATCGGAGTGCTGATATGGAGTTGCAGCACAGAGAGAAAATACCACCTGGGTGAAACGTGCTAGGCTAAAGTCCTTTCTAATATAATAGTATGAAAAGTTGCCAAATCCAGTCATCCAAACATATGCAGCAATGAATACACGTATTGCATTATACATCTCCGTTGCAGCAAAATAATGGTACATTAGAAATAGGACCTATAAAAGCAAAAAAGACATGTAAATATAGCTGATAAAACTCAGAAAAACTATTTAGTGTAGAAGAAATGATCAGTAGATAGCATGAATCCCATGGAACTTAAAATACAAGCAATCAAATAAATCTGTCAGAGCTAGGTCTAAAGACTGAATACTCATATCATACAGCATTTCATATGAAAGTTTCACAGTATATTGGATATATTTTAACCAATGTTACAAAAAATTTAACAAGAAAATATAAAACAAGTAGATGAACAACTGTCGAGGTTGAAAAATTAAGAAAAACATTACCAATCATAGTTAGCTACCAAATGGCAGAAAGTATTGTTGGCAGATAAATATCACAACCTTTCCAGTATTTAAAATAAAAGTGCCATATTAAGGAAATTAAACACACAAAAAACATCAAAGATATGATCTAAATAATTCCTTTTCCAAATTAGGTGTTTGTAGGGTGCCTAACCTCAAGTAGTTTCTCCTTAACAGAGAAAGACTTAACGATAACACTCACCTGCATCCATCCTCTCCATTCTTCAGTCTGATGCCTACTGAGGTATTGCATAGCCTTTCCAGAGAAAGCTGATTTGTCATTATGCTTTGTCAAAGAAGTCATTGCAGAAACTATGATGAGAAGAGCGTAGAGGAAGAGGAAAAGATCACGATTGTATTTCTGTACAAGAAAACACAAAAGAAAAATACCATCAATTTGCAAATATATAGTATCAACCTTAAGTTACCATCAATTTCCAAATTTATAGATACCTTAAACAATTAACAGAGGGAAAAACTCGGCCTTCAAACATTACCAACCACAAGACAATAAAACACTTTCAGGTATGGTATTCCTTTATATTGAACTCTTAGCAAAGGACATAACTGTCACAAATCACTTATTACGGAAAGATTAAACATTCTCCCAAACTAGAGGACTCAAGGAAGGATTCAAGTATAAAGGGAATAATAAAGGTTGTTAACAGAAAATAAGATTCACCTAAAAGGAAAATAGGGGAAAACAATGAGCTCCAAAGGTTATTGGAAATTTTACTTGAAGAGTTTTTCCAAGACTAGTCAACCCAAATTAAAGCTTCTTTCTGTTATTTTAGTGTGGAAAGGAATTAAAAATGAAAAAGATGAACATAAACAGAAAAAAAGGCACCAACAAATGAAAATCATGCCCTGATAGGAAATAGGAATGCAGATGCAGATGCAGCAGTATACTTGTGTGGCTTTTTTACTCAAAAAAGGGGGAAAAAAGCAGAAATCACACGGATGAAAGCACCAACTATAGTCAATAACACAAACAAGAAGTATAAAGCACCTTAGTAGATTCTCCTAATAAATTTGTACGGTCACAAATGTAGAAGTACACCAGAATAGCCCCAAACTCAGCCCTGCATTAGATAGCATGGTTATACATAAGGCAAAACAAAACAAAGGCAAAAAGTAATGTTCTGTATAAGACTAACATTACTCTCAAAATTGCTCGGTTTTCTAGCAGGAAAGAGTCTTCCATAGTAAAAAACCTGGAAAATCATATGTTAGACGTAGATCAGTTTAAATATTATAATGATGGAAAACTCTGTAACAATGAAACTTAAAGAAAGCAACCTAATCAAATTCGTTCTGACGGATGAACCATGGAATTTAGAAGATGCAGATCTTGTGAGGCCTCCTTCAAGCAAAACAGCCCGGTCATCTTCTTTAATTGTCTCCTCTCCTGATTCAACCAGATTATTGTCTGAATGACTGCAAATTGAAACTCAAATCATCAGCATCCATGTACATTGAAGTCAATAACTCCAAAGAATGGAGCTCCAAAAACAATTTCTTACACTTTAGAATGAACTGTAGATTTCTTGTGTTCTAGGAACTCTGAATATATCCATGCAACAAAAATCGGGACAACTCCTAAGAGAAAAGACACCTGCAGCATAATAAAAACGCTTCACTACGTATTTGAGGAAAACGAAATAAGCAGAAAAGTGCAAGTTTTCCGAGTCCAAAGAAAACTCACTATAAGGAAATAACAGAATCCAAAATCAGTAAGCAGAAATCACAAATTGAATATTTGTAAAAGCTACTACAAATATCTTCAGCTCAAGAATAGTATTGTCCAAATTCAATCAAATTATAAAAATATTGAGAAAACAATGAAAATTCAAATTCAAATTCAAAACCGTACCTGTCCAGGCGTAATTGGCCCAGAAACCACCATTTCTCTTCAGGATCAAACAATAACCTCCTCAAACTGTAAAAATTGGAACAGCACCGAATCAAATCGACACCAAAAAAGAAAAGGAGTAAAAAAAGGTGAACTAAGAGTGAAGAAAAGAAGAAGAAAGAAACGGTTACCGAAACAATGCGAGGAATACAGAGAGATGGTGTTGTGCCACTGCCAGGAGATGCTCATAAATACAATGCCATGAATGAAACAACAAAGTTACTTTGTTCTTAATGATAATAATGACAATTAAAACCAAATTGAAGATACGGAAACAAATCTACGAGCGGCTTGCTTGAAGAATAAAGAAGAAAAGGATGAGATATGGCGTCGTTTTCACTCTTTTCTCACTGGCAAACGGCTGTTGTTGTTTGGTTCAATTTTCTGGTTGCTGTTTTGCTGTCAGTTTTGAGGTTTGAATATGATGTGTGGGAGATTAGAAAAATCATACTACTAGTTTATAAATTATTCAAAACCATGGAAATTGGAATGACAGTGACAAGTCAACTACATAAAAATACATACATTTAAACTACTCGGCTCAACATCGAACTATTTTAGCCGTACTTATTTTGATTATCGAATTTGGCAACGTCAAACCACCAAACTTTTAAATTGATCTTATTTTGACGACCACCGTTAAAAAATTGACGAAATGAGTGATAGGGCAGTTAAACGAAAATTTGTAAAATTACACATTCAGTCTCTGTTATTTACTTATTATATCAATTTGGTCCTGGTTTGTAGAATCACATTATATAAATGAAATTACTAAAATGGTGATTTGCGTGATTTTACGCATCCCAAGTGGTCTAGGTTCGAGTCCCCTTTCGACTATTTTAACTTCTTTTTTTTTCCTAACATTTACTGC
Organism: Hibiscus trionum; assembly: GCA_030270665.1. Taxonomy (NCBI): domain Eukaryota; kingdom Viridiplantae; phylum Streptophyta; class Magnoliopsida; order Malvales; family Malvaceae; genus Hibiscus; species Hibiscus trionum. The sequence continues at coordinate 527,499 of BSYR01000021.1, read as the reverse complement.
ATTATAAGATATGTATATAAAAGGATGCAATTTATATTATCAAGAGTAGGTTGGTGTGGTAGTAACGGCTTTGGTATATTCCCACAGGTCCTAGGTTTGATCCACCCCAAGGCCATTCTATTCTTTTTTAATTTTCCTTTAACCAAGTGGTGACATGTGTCATCATCTGATTGGTTGATTAATTTTATTTAATTAAATTAAATATGACCAAATTGATATAATAGATAAATAACATGAACCAAATGCATAATTTTACAAATTTTTGTTTAACTGTCACGCCACCCCTTCGTAGTGGTGTTCAAATCTGGGTACCCAAATCATCAGGTAGTCATATAATCGGCCTATGTCTCGACCGAATGTTGCGGGTACTCGAAAAATCGAGTACTTAGGTACCCGAATATAAAATATATATATATTTTTTTTTAATATAGAAAATATTTTATTAGTTTAATATAAAAATATGTATTTATTAATTTAATATAAAATATGTGCCATGCCATGGCCCAATATCCTTTTGCCTGATTTGAGCCCATTTTCCTGGCCTGCTTCCCTGGCTTTAATAATATGTTATGATTTATGATTGTTTTTTTTCTTTTCTATTTTTGCACTATTCTACTTAGGGGATTGCTCCTACTAAGACTAGAACTCATGACTTAGGACTTAAGAGAAAGAATTGAAAAGTTTCTGGAACGTTTTAAATGGTTATTTCAATAATTAATGTAATTTTTATGAACCAAATCATAATATCTAAATCGAGTATAGAGTGTTACAAATAGTTTGCAAAGATAAGGTCAAATTAGTACATCTACAAATTTAATGTGCATTGCAAATTGCAATTCCCCCACTGACCCCACCCGTGATAAATAACCTTTTATCAATCGATATTTTGTTCGCCCTTTCAAATCAAAGAAAATAAAAAGGCAGAGGTGAATAAGATATGGATAAGAATAAATGCAATTTATTTATATTAAGAACTTTTTTTGTACAAAATACTATGATTCTTCATATTTTTCTAAAATATACGTATCTATGGACATACTCGATACTTACATTTAACATACTCGTATCATTCACATATCCGTATCCGACACATACCCTGATCAGATAAGGTAACATAAGCCACCAGTCAGCAAGCATCGGACTTTTTCCGACCCATAAAAAAGGTATTATCCGAAATGAATCACGTTGCTGAATGATGCATTAGCCAGGATTGCCGGACCAAGTTTCCAGTGAAACTAGAATAGGACGTGGTTTACCTATTGAATAACACATTGTGGATAAGCAAGAGGACCAACTTAACATGCATAAAGGTTCGGATAAACATCGCCGTCACTTGCCTTGAATGCTAATGAACCAGCCCTTTCTGCAGTTGATGATTCGATGTCATCCATGACTATCTATGCCACCATCATCGTATCGTAACGATGTTTATAAGCAAGGCTTCTCGCAGATTAATGATTATGCTCCATAAGATCAGCAAGAGTTATCCTCCCGCAGTTGCCAGCATCCAGCCTATCGAACTTCTCGCTGATCTGCATGATGTCTTTTTCTGAGACTTTTCCCATCTCCTTCAGCTTGTATATCACAAACTCGGATTTGCTGCATAAAAACACAATATTAATACAAGGCTTCAAGTGTGGCAGTTATGTTACTTAAACATACGTGCGAGTGTAGAATAGGATACGGGTCCGATATGGGTGCTTGGAGGATCCCCATACCCATGTCCCAAATGAATTAGCATAAGTACCGTTCACGGTGCTTAAAGAAAATGAAAAGTCGGAACAACATAGGGTTGCAGATTACATATAAGTCAAATACAATACTTAATCCCAATCTTCAGGGATTGGCTACTTCCTTTTTCCTTCAGGTTTTAATGAAATATTTCCGAAAACGAAAGTTGCCATTCAGGCACATTTTTTGGGTGTTTATGAACATGCATTGCTATGGGAAGAACACGAATATGATTATCGTAATTCGATTTGAGAAGATCATATACTTGACCAAGCAGACAGAGCAAACTACAAGCAGATGTGGCATACAAATCCACCATGACTCCGAATACGAGTTGTTCAAGCTTCAACTAAATACATATTTCTCCATAACAAACTGCAACAAAGCTAAAATCAACGTTCCAACACAAGGAAAGGAGGAAAGTACAGTAAATGTTGGAATTAGTATATTAACCTTTCAAACATACAATTGCTAGAAGCCTGTCAAGATAAAGATCAAGTACTAACAAATTCCATAAAACAACATACCTCACAAAACCGTTGTTGTCGATATCAGCAGCGAGAAACTCCGAGACAGTCATGTCCTGTCCGAGCACCCACTTTGCCATTCTCCTATGCCTCTTATCCACTCTAGCCTCAGCCAAGTACAGAAACGCTCGAGCAACAGCCAGAGTAGAAACAAGCAACCAAACAGCAGCAAAAATCCTACCAGACATCGTCTTAAACGCCCGATCGCCGTACCCGACAGTAGTGACCGACATAACCGAAAGGTAAAAAGCATCCAACCATCCAAGATTCTCAACAAAATGCATAACACCAACACCAATTCCAATACAAAGAACCACAACTCCTAATGCCAAACCAACCTTCATTCTTATCCTCATTCTCCCCTTTTTCACATCAAATATATAAGATCTGGCCGAATCCTTCTTTCGACCCTCATGTTCAACAGTTCTCAACAAATAATTCTCTTGCAAATCAAGAACATAACAAACCATGGCACTAAGCAAAATATCAATAAACCCAAATCCGACCAGCACAAACAGTATGGAAAACAACTTGGTCCCCACACTGTTAGGGATTATATCACCATACCCAATCGTGCACATTGTGACAATACAAAAGTACAATGCATCGACAACCGGGTGAGTTTCATTTCCCAGAAAATTATGACGATTAAACCAATAGATAACAACACCCGAAGCCAAATACAAGAGCAAGAGAAGGAAAGCTTGTCTCACAATGTATTGGGAACCCGATTGAGGCTTGGGGATTGAAGGGCGGATAACATCGTTCAAAACCGCCATGGCAGGTGCCGTTTTGGACCTGTGAAGGTTGGAATTTTCCCATCTGAAATTTGGGTCTATTAACCATGAGTTGAGTTGGTTTTGCTGCAAAAGAGGGTCGTGGAGATTTACAACTGCGTCTTGAGAAGAAGAGGAAGGTCTGGGTGAAGTTAAGGCGTCGAAGAGAGGAGATGAATCGAATGGAGATTGGCCGAAGATCAGTCTATCTTTTAACTCGGATGGGGTTAAAGGGATTGGGAGAGAGAATTCATCGTGTTCGGGGAGAGGGTAAAGAGGTGACGGTGGCGTTGGTTTCTTCCGGAGACTTACGGGCGGGAGCAACGGATCATTTTCCATATAGCAAACCGTCTGGAGAAGGACGGAAAACCGGAAAGATTCGGATTTTATTTCTGGGAATTTCGGCTGAAGGCTAGAAATCTAAAGCGAAAAGAAATTAGAAAGAACCCGACATGAACAGAAACAGGGACAAGACCAGTGTTTCGTAAAGTACATCCGTCCTGCGCGTGTGATTGTGTTTTGTGTTAGAACATCAATATGGAAGAGAAAGTAAAAGTCGTATTATAATTCACCCAAAAAAAATAAAGGGTTAACTACTGAGATAGTCACTTATGTTTCCCCCAATATAAAATTGGTCATCGGTTCTGAAAAATAACCAGTAAAATCATTTACGTTTTCGGGGCGTAAATTTTTTGTCACTTAACCGTTTGTTATAATTAAATGTTGACAGGAGGTTGATTTGAGATAATAAAAAAGGATAAATTATCTAAACAATTCTTAAACTATTACTACACTCTTATTTTGACCACCAAAATAAAAATAATTTATATAATTACACATTTAATCTTGCATATTGACATTTTTTTATTTCAGCTAACTCAATCTTTAATTCACTATTATATTAATCCTCAATTCACATCATATATTATAATCCATCACCGTATATATTCATGTTTCAAATAATGTTTGTAATTCTTAATATGGTTCAGTACAAAATAATGTCCAATTTACGTGCAACAATGTTTACATAGTATATTCAAAAGGCTTAAATGAAAATAGGTGCCTAAAGTATACGTTTTTTTTTTTTTACTTTAGGTGCCTAAAGTTTTTTTTTTGTAAAAATAGGTGCCTAAAGTTTCAACCGTTATAATTTTAGGTGCTAGATCATTAAAGGGGTGTTAAAAAACTATAAATCAATCAATGTTCGACATGTGGTACTATTTTTATTTTTTAAAATCAATCTAATGACAAAAAAAACTCAGAATTTTTAATTCGGAAATTTTGAAAATTTTACAAAACAGTCTTCAAATTTCTAAAATTACCCAAACTCAAACCCCCAAATCGCCGTCGATCAACACCACTAACCACACCCTTTGGTCGCTAAAGCATGGCGACCATTTTTCCCAGCATGACGTCATCAGAAACAGTAAACGACGTGCCAGTCGATTTCGCATTCAACGTTCGGTTGCACGTCGTTCGCTGTTTCTGATGACACTGTGTTGCGAAAAATGACCGTCAACGTCGGCGATCAAAAGGGTGTAGTCAGAGGCAACGATCGACAACGGAAGCGACGGCGATTTGAAAGTTTGGGTTAATAAAAAAATAAACGCTTAAAATAAAAAATATATATATATATGGTTTGAATATATTTTTTTCAGTTAATACATTACGTATTATATAAGTACATATACTTTAGAAAAACAAATAATTGTGGTGTGAAAGCATGCAAAATGTCAATCAAACGGAGCACGTACGTATACAATATGAATAAAGTGTCCGTAGTTTCTTTTAGACTCTGACGTGTCTTTTTAGATTGGATTTGGAAAGAGGAATATGCTAGCTAAGTGCACGCGCTGTTGAAGTAGCGCGTGTAATGGTGAAAAAAAATAAAAAACACACACAGAGAAAGTCTGCGGTGGGACTGAGCTAATAATAAATAATGAGTCAGGACTCAGGCCTGGCTGCCAAGGGATGTTTGATTGGCCAGCGTGCCAACTTCTCATTTATTTCAACTACTGAATTAATTACACTGTCATCAAGTTGCAACTAATTATTTAAATGTGGTTGGAATTCAGGCTGATTTTCGACGTTTTATTTTGAGTTAAAATGACCCTTATGCAGATAAAATTTGTTAGTTAACTAACAGTAAAAGACGTGGAAAATATACAAGGCAGTGCACGACGCGATACCAGTGTAATAAAGAAAAATACGCTGACTTTATAGAATGACATCGATCAAAAAATAATTTTAGAAAATTGTATAAAATATATAATATTTTTTCTTCTGACGTGTCATTCTTTCAAGTTATTTCAAGTTGTTTATCGTCAGTTGGTTAACAGTTTTTATTCACAGGGGTCATTTTGAGCCAAAATAATACATTGAGGGCTAAATTACTTAAAAGTTAAGGCCAAAGTGACTATTCAGTAAAATATTAAGATTATTTTTTTGACATTATACTTTTATAATATTCATGTTTTTTCCTCCTTCAGTTGAATATTCGAAATAATAAAATGAATCAAGAAGATTTTTAATCGATGTTGATCGTTGTTGTATTAATGTGGTCTTTAATCTTGTTTATATTACATACCAATTAATGTTGAATGGTAGTATGACAAGGGAGTTTGATTGATTTTTATGAAGTTTTAGGGTTTGGTTGATATTTTGAAAGAATAAAAAAACTAGACCTTATTTAATTCTTAAATAGAAATTATAAAACATACAAATTTAGAAATGTTGAAAAATAAAAGTAAATTAAAACTATCTAAATAATTAAAATAAAAAAATATTAAAAAAAACATATTTTAAAAACTATTCATGAATAGTATTAAACATTTCAAATGTAATAACTTTTTTATAAAAAATCTAACTTCTTTACCATACAAGACTTTGCTCTTGTTAGTCCAAATTTATTGTAATTCCTCGAACACATTTTAATGATTATTTTTATATTTGAGCAGGAATAGAAATCTTCTGTCTCTTTCTGGTATCCCTATTTATGTCTCACACTCAAAATTAACTTTAGGATTTATGGTTTAAGGTTAGGGTTTATGAAATTTAGGGCAGGGTGTATTTTTAGGGTATAAGGTGCAAGGTTTATGATTTAAAATTTAGGGTTTAAACTTGAAATTTATTTTTTTAATATTTTTTAGTGTTGTACATATATAGGGGCACCGAAAAGGGCTGAAGATTTTTATACTTAAGCAGTTATCTCTTATGAGGTTATCTCTTACAGTAAAAAAAATGAGATCATTTGACCTATTTTGAAATTATTTTATTATTGTATTTAATTTACAAAATGAAATCATGTGTTTTAATTAATTAAATGATGCTTCTATGTTAATATTGTTTTATAATTATATGATATAACCTCTTATTTGGTCCATTTTTTAGGAAAAAAAATGCCCATCGTTTTACTTTTTAAAAGATTAGCCAACTCTAAAGGATTAACCCCAATTTGAACTTTTAACCTAGATTTTATTGTCGTGACTTATGAAGTGTTTGAACGAAAATGTTTCATGTAAAATATTTTTTTAATATTTCAATAAATGGTTATTGGTAAAGTAATAAGCAAATTTTATATGACTTTATTGATTTTATGTTTAATTCTCAAACAATGTTTTTAAGTTAATTTAGTTAAAGTTTGTATAATATATTATATATATATCTATATCCTAACAATAATATTACTCATGCTTCAAAAGAAAAATATTTTAATAATTTATCAGCTGAATTTTTAATAATTTATCAATTGAGATGATGTTGAGTTAACTCATATCACAAACTCGATCAATATCTTATCTATAGTGTAACACCCGTGTTTTGGGGCTAGGAGTTAGCCGGGTTTATAGTCCGAGTCAATAAAATTAATTTAAAATAAATTCAACTTAAATTGTGATGTAATTGAGCTTTATTAAAGAGGGAGAGACCTATGTTGCAATTTTCCCCAAAACATTTTAAAAGGATGACAACTTTTGAAAGTTGTCATCTTCTCCCCTTTTCCCATTATTTCCAACGTGAAAAACCCTACACCCACTTTCAAACTCTCCCAAATTTTCAAGCTACCATTCCATTCGATTTCAACTTCGATTCAAGGGGTTTTTGAGAGGTAAACACGTTTTCTTACTCTTCTCTTCATTCCCTTTTCATACATGGTCTTAAATTTGAAAAATATGAACTCTTGAAAATTAGGGTTTATATCAAAGTTTGGATTTTTAAGGGGTTTTTCATTTTGTTTTGATAAATTGAGTTGGGGCTTTGTTTAATCATGTTAAAATGCACATGATATGTTAATTTGGTTAAGTTTTGGTAAAAATCCGAAGTGGGTACTTAGACCCATTTTTAAGGTGTCAAAAAGTTGATTTTTGGTGGGTTTTAGGGTGTAATTAGAGGGCTGATGGTTTATGTATGCTAGGAGGATGTTTTGGAACCATTTAGATGTCATTTGGGTGTTTGGAAATGGGTGTTTCAGCCAAGGGTTGTTGGAGTACGAATTTGGGTTATTTGGGGATTTATCTTGGTTGGAAAATTATGGTGAAATTGATTTGAATTCAAAGGTTGTGAGATATTTGAATATTAGCATTGATTTTGGCTATCGGTTGTGTTTTGGTTGGTTAGAAGCAAGAGAAGACGATGGAGAAGCTTCGGGCTCGAATCCGGAATTTGGATGCTTGGTAGGCTAGTCGGCTTGTGCTATGAAGTGGTCGGTGAGTGGTTAATGTTTTTAAATCGATTTTTAAGTGGTTGGTCCAAGCTTGTGGACTAGGTTGGGCTTGGTAGACCCACCTAGAGTTAGGATTAGGGTGGTAGCCTAATCCTAAGCTTTAGTTAGAGACCTTGGATGTACTCTTTAATCATTGTTATGCCTCATGATGAGTATGTATGATGTGATACACATGTATGTGAAAGTATGGCTTAATGTATTGATTTTATATGCATGTTGATGTCAAATAAATTGTGGATATATGATGAGATAATTGTTCGGTTGACATACATGTGGTGTTGATTTGTGAAATGAGGTTATGTTGTGAATTGTGCATGATGATGATCATGATGAGTACATGCTAGGCATGGAAATGGGTTGTGAAATACATGTATGTGAGACATGATATTTGATGCATTGTATTATGCATGTAGCTATGAAAAATGGATTGCGTTTAATATTGGCACTAGTATGCTTGGGTACAATGATCGATCATTAGGATGAGTGTGCACACAAATTGAGTCAAAACGTACGTGGCCTTGGTGGCGTTAAGGCACCAAGGAGGAGTACGGTGATGTAATATTCCACCGGAAGCTTTTATATATTTCTACGTGATGATGAGTGGAATCCCATCCGTAGGACATGTGGCGATGAGTGGAATCTCGCCCATGCAAGGACCGGTGATGAGTGGAATCCCACCGAGGTAATGTTGTTGTTAGAAATGCGTTCCAACGGGTTATCCGCGTATTCGGGTCATAGCTAGGTGCCAATATGAGGTTGTATGTATATACCAATGTGGGATTATGCTTATATGCTTATATGACATGAAATGTGATGCCTTATGAATTGATATTTGATGTGGTTAATGCTTTGGATTATGTATCATGGTAAGTTGAGCTTATGAGTTGTAGAGCGTGGCATATTGTTGACTATATGTTCATGCATCATGTTCATTTTGGCTTGGCGGACCGGAGGTAAGACCATGCATTTCATCATGGAAATAACTCGTGTTTGGACCCTGCATTGTCGAAGGTTTGTTTTACGAGCTTACCCTCACTAAGCTTTTATGCTTACGCTCTCTTTTGTTCGGCAATGCAGATAAATAGCTTGTGGGTGGCAAAGGCAAGGAAAGGTCTCCAAGTGTTGCTTTTGGTGAGCTCAATGTATGAATTTTATGTAATAGAATATAATAGTTAAGCAATGGGATAGGTGTTATTGATTTGAGTTTTGATGTATGTCGTTGTTGGCTTGGTTTATGGATGCCTTGTTTGATTGTAAATATTGCTTATGTTACATGCCATGAATGTCTACATGTTTTGGTTGCTAAGGCATGAAATCTTAAGTGCTTGTATGTCCATATATGCATAAATTGCTCTTTAATTGGAATGCTATGTATGGATGCTTTAATCCATGTTTGAATGACTCCCTTGGCTTAAATATGTGTGCTTGCATGTTCGTATATGCTTAGGTGAGTCGAGAAATGCATTTAGAGTCGTGTTGGGGTCGTTTAAGTTGAAATTTGAGGATTGCAGTGCATGGGGTATCGATACCCCTAGCTAGGGTATTGATACTCTCTTGCCCAAAGGCCTCAGATTTTGCCTGGGGTATCGATACCCTAAGGGTATCGATACCCTCCAAAGTTACTGGAATTTGGAATTTTGAGTAAGAGTAGAGCGTATCGATACGGGGTCCCCGAGTATCGATACGGATCTATTCTGTTGACCAAGGAAGGTTGACCAAGAAAGAGGGTATCGATACCCCTGGTAAGGGTATCGATACGGTCTTCTCGTGTTGACTTCTTGGGTTGACCTAGAAATGGGGTATCGATACCCCTGTCAAGGGTATCGATACTGCCTGCCTTATAAGCTTAAAATTGACTGTTTATGCATGGCTGTGGTTCGAATGTGTTTTCCTTCGAATGTTTTCCACTGTTGTGAATCACGTAGGACTTAATATTCATCTAGGCAAGATTAATATAAAAAGAAAAAAATAGGGTTGCTAACCGAGGGGGAATCCTTTGGGTTTCGCTTCGGTTTTCCCCGTGTGGCTCACTCGGACCGGTCATCCGGCCAGACCGGGACGAGGGGGTTACATTTGTTGGTATCAGAGCCTAAGGTTTCCGAGACCTTGGGCAGGTAAGTGAGGTAAGTTGTGTTTTATGATTAATATGCACGGTGGTTGCTGCTCTGTAAGTATGACTGCGTGTATGACAAGTATGTTGATTGTTTGTTTGAAAGCATGATGCTTGTTATTCGTGTATGCTATGATGTATAATTGTTTGATTGAGAATGTATGTTGTTTGATCGTATGCATATGTTTGCTTGTTTAGCAAGTAAGCCTTGTTATATGCTTGGTTGAGCATGTATGTGTATTGATTTGTTTGAAACATGTTTCGTAGAGTCTCATTGCTACTATTACATCGAAAAAGAGATTTTAAGTGAGGGAAACATACTTGAGCCACTTGGAAGCCTTGCCTTGGTAACCCAATTTGTATGAAAATTTACTGTTGATGTTGTTGTTGATTAAATTGCTTTTCGGTAAGTATAAGTTGTAGTTTCTGAAAAGGTGGACGATGTTGAGGGAGTCCATCGCCTTAGTTAGAGAGGTGTGGTTGTACCGGAATTGAGGTACAATTTGTCCGTTTGAGACGGTGTGTATATGGGTTGATTCTTGTGGATGAGGGACGGTGTGATCAACTCTGGCATTAGTTAGTAAGAAGAAGTGAAGGCCTATGAGTGAGGGTTAGAGTAGGGTCGATGTTTTATCGAATGAGCCCTTGGAATAGTATTAAGTTGGTTTCCTCCAGTTGATTCTCAATCCGTGCTTTTGTATATCGTTAGCAAGTATGCAAGTTGAACATGCCTGGTGAAGTGTTAGTTGGTGACCGTTGGGGTTTGGCCTATGATTTTAATGCAAGACAGCCGGTTAGTGTCCGTGAGTGGGAGCTAGTTTGCATGATTGGGTCAGTGTACGTTGAGTTGTTTTCCAGCAAGCGGAAGAGATGAAGTCACTTCCGATATAGTTGAGCCGAAAGGGGAGTCTTGAGCTTTGACTCCAGATTGTTTGGTAGGGGTAGAACAAGTCCAGCATGATTGTTTGTGTGTGATCAGAATTGAGTCTTGAAGTTACGAGATGCTCTAAGAACAGTTTAGAGGAGTTGGATTTTGTTGAAGAACCAGTCTGAAAACAAGAGGACCGAAGACTATCAGTTGTGTACATGTTAAGTTGCAATTTCTGAGGATACCTTCTTTTGTGTGAACATGTAAGAAATTAGATATTCTTGTTGAGACCTTAGATGTAGGGACGCATGTGACTAGCCTTTTGGGAGATAGTAGTGATCAGAAAGATGTACAGAAGATGTTTGTTGGTAGTTCAGAGTTACTAGTTTCTAGTAGATGTGAACTGATTGTCTTCCTACGGTTTCGATGTACCTTTTTGACATGGTTTGGCTTGTAGAGCACAAGGTTAGGATATACATTGAGACAAAGAGAGAGTTGACTTGAAGTTGCAGATTTCTGTGTGACTGTAGTAGTAGGTGAGGAGGCGAACTTCTTGTCGAATGTTGACCCAGCTTTGGAGGTCGGAGATTGATAGAGTTTAGTTGGCAGGTTTGCTTAGCAAGTGTGATGGATTTGATTTTGAATGAAGATTAGACCACAGAATACTAAATTAGTTTGTGTTTACCTAGAAGTGTTTGGAAGATTCACCCAGTTTGTCTCTTGATAGAGAAGAAGAGTTCGTTATTGAGACCATCTCCGAGGTTGCTTCAGTTTTGTTGCTCTGTAACTTATGAATTCCAGAAGAATTGAGAATGTTGAAGAATTAACTTCGAGACTTGTTAGACCTTAGATTCATTAGGCCTAGTGCATCATCTCAGAGTTCTACAGTGCAATTTGTGAAGAAGAGAGAAGGCCATACAAGAATGTGATCAGATTACATACAGTCGAAACAAGTGACAGTGAATGATTAGTATCCGTTTCCGAGTGTCAGTGATTTGTTGGTCAGTTAGTGTGTGCTTCAGTCTATTTGAAGATTAATTTGAGATCCGTTTCTACCAGATGAAGGTGAGAAATTTGAAGTACCGAAGACAGCTTTAGGGGCGAGATGTGATCACTTTGAGTTCTGAGTTATGCCGCTTTGTTTGACTAGTGTATTAGTTACCTTCATGGAGAGGTTGAACATAATAATTCCCGAGTTCCTTGATCAGTTGTAGTAGTTCTCATAGATGACACATGAGTATATTCACGTACTGAAGAAGGCCATGACAAGCTTTGAAGTTAGTGTGGTAGATCCTTTCAGGGAATCAGTTGTATGTCAAGTTATGCAACATGAACTTCGAGTTAATGCAGATGTCCTCCTAGGACATGCAGATCATCCGAGTGTATTAGAGTAAATCCCAAGTAGGCAAAAGAAGACATGAGTTGAGAGAAATTGAAGACTGTGACAGATATCTATAGTTCCTAGGTCTAGCATTGTTACTTTCAGAGAATTGTAAATAGTCTTTTGAAGATAGTTGCTCCATTGATAGATTGCTACAGAAGAATGTTCAGTTGTGTGGTTAGATGCGAGACAATGAGCCCTTGAGAAACCGAAAGAAACTTTGAAGAGAGCTTCGACCTTGAATCAGCTTATATCAGGGAAAAAGTTTGTGAAACATAGTGATGTGTTACGTGTAGGGTTAGGTTGTGTGCTTATGCAAGACAGAAGATAGTGGCTTGTTCATCAAGATAGTTGGAAGATCGTGAGAAGGGTTATTAGATATGAGACATAGAGTTAATTGCAGTTGTATTTGCTTGGAAGACTTAGAGACAAAACTTGTATGGTAGGAAATGCACAATGTATATGTACGTATCATTAGAGCTCGAAATGTTTGAAGACTTAGGAAGGGTTGAAACTTGAACCGCATAAAGTGTTAGAAATGCTTGAAGACTGTAGTATCAAGATTGGTACCATCCGAAGATAGCCTACGTAGTGACCGAAGTTCCGAGTTATGTTTGTTGTTAGATTAATAGTAGAGTTGCGAGCTGTGTTTGTCAGATTTAGTTTGCCAAGTGATAGTGTTCTTGTGGCCGAGTCTCATGTTGAATCTATATTGAGTCAGGATGTTTGAAGAGAAACAGTTGCAAGACAGATTCTTGGCACCTCACGTGCAAGACATAGTGGAAGGAAGACCGTCAGAATACAGTTTCAGATATGATAGAGTTTGTATTGTTAGAGATAGAATTGTTGTACTGATTGGCATAGTGTTTTGAGACGTATTGTTTTGGCCGAAGCATACGGTAGTTCATTTGTATTGCATCTGAGTAGTATGAAGACGCATTGTGGGTTGAAGATGAGTACTTACAGAATGAGTGGGTGAATAATGTGGTTCAGTATGAGAGTAAGTATGTAAATTTCCAGCGTGTCAAGATCGAGCATCAATTTTCATCTAGTTTGCTACATTCGTGGAAGATTTTTAATGAAGGTGAGTAATAGAGATTCAAGATTTCAGCTAGATTATTTTTGAAGACGTTTGTATAGTGTTTGGTTACCTGTTGAAGTCAGATGGTTAGTTAGAGAAAGTTATGGGTCAAGTGTTCAAGCAGTATTGTATGAAATTGTGAATCGGGCTAGTACAGTTGTTTATTTGATGCGGTTACCACCAGGGTTAGAAAGAGGTTTGTGATGTGTCTGTAAATCTATGATTCGGGGACGTGAGACAGATCTGCTTCGTGCTATGTTTGTTGAAGAGATCGAGTTGAGTTTGAAATTGGCATGCCTTGAAGAATCAGTTGAGATCTTAGTGTAAGATAGCAAGTGTTGTGTGGTAAGTCTTTCGAGTTGATGAGTATGTTGTGGTGAGAAGGAAAGTGTGGAGTAGCATGTTTCAGTGGCTCTTCATGTTCGATGAATTTCGGGGACGAAATTTCCTTAAGTGGGGGAGAGTTGTAACACCCGTGTTTTGGGGCTAGGAGTTAGCCGAGTTTATAGTCCGAGTCAATAAAATTAATTTAAAATAAATTCAACTTAAATTGTGATGTAATTGAGCTTTATTAAAGAGGGAGGGACCTATGTTGCAATTTTCCCCAAAACATTTTAAAAGGATGACAACTTTTGAAAGTTGTCATCTTCTCCCCTTTTCCCATTATTTCCAACGTGAAAAACCCTACACCCACTTTCAAACTCTCCCAAATTTTCAAGCTACTATTCCATTCGATTTCAACTTCGATTCAAGGGGTTTTTGAGAGGTAAACACGTTTTCTTACTCTCCTCTTCATTCCCTTTTCATACATGGTCTTAAATTTGAAAAATATGAACTCTTGAAAATTAGGGTTTATATCAAAGTTTGGATTTTTAAGGGGTTTTTCATTTTGTTTTGATAAATTGATTTGGGGCTTTGTTTAATCATGTTAAAATGCACATGATATGTTAATTTGGTTAAGTTTTGGTAAAAATCCGAAGTGGGTTCTTAGACCCATTTTTAAGGTGTCAAAAAGTTGATTTTTGGTGGGTTTTAGGGTGTAATTAGAGGGCTGATGGTTTATGTATTCTAGGAGGATGTTTTGGAACCATTTAGATGTCATTTGGGTGTTTGGAAATGGGTGTTTCAGCCAAGGGTTGTTGGAGTACGAATTTGGGTTATTTGGGGATTTATCTTGGTTGGAAAATTAGGGTGAAATTGATTTGAATTCAAAGGTTGTGAGATATTTGAATATTAGCATTGATTTTGGCTATCGGTTGTGTTTTGGTTGGTTAGAAGCAAGAGAAGACAATGGAGAAGCTTCGGGCTCGAATCCGGAATTTGGATGCTTGGTAGGCTAGTCGGCTTGTGCTATGAAGTGGTCGGTGAGTGGTTAATGTTTTTAAATCGATTTTTAAGTGGTTGGTCCAAGCTTGTGGACTAGGTTGGGCTTGGTAGACCCACCTAGAGTTAGGATTAGGGTGGTAGCCTAATCCTAAGCTTTAGTTAGAGACCTTGGATGTACTCTTTAATCATTGTTATGCCTCATGATGAGTATGTATGATGTGATACACATGTATGTGAAAGTATGGCTTAATGTATTGATTTTATATGCATGTTGATGTCAAATAAATTGTGGATATATGATGAGATAATTGTTCGGTTGACATACATGTGGTGTTGATTTGTGAAATGAGGTTATGTTGTGAATTGTGCATGATGATGATCATGGTGAGTACATGCTAGGCATGGAAATGGGTTGTGAAATGCATGTATGTGAGACATGATATTTGATGCATTGTATTATGCATGTAGCTATGAAAAATGGATTGCGTTTAATATTGGCACTAGTATGCTTGGGTACAATGATCGATCATTAGGATGAGTGTGCACACAAATTAAGTCAAAACGTACGTGGCCTTGGTGGCGTTAAGGCACCAAGGAGGAGTACGGTGATGTAATATTCCACCGGAAGCTTTTATATATTTCTACGTGATGATGAGTGGAATCCCATCCGTAGGGCATGTGGCGATGAGTGGAATCCCGCCCATGCAAGGGCCGGTGATGAGTGAAATCCCACCGAGATAATGTTGTTGTTGGAAATGCGTTCCAACGGGTTATCCGCGTATTCGGGTCATAGCTAGGTGCCAATATGAGGTTGTATGTATATACCAATGTGGGATTATGCTTATGTGCTTATATGACATGAAATGTGATGCCTTATGAATTGATATTTGATGTGGTTAATGCTTTGGATTATGTATCATGGTAAGTTGAGCTTATGAGTTGTAGAGCATGACATATTGTTGACTATATGTTCATGCATCATGTTCATTTTGGCTTGGCGGACCGGAGGTAAGACCATGCATTTCATCATGGAAATAACTCGTGTTTGGACCCTGCATTGTCGAAGGTTTGTTTTACGAGCTTACCCTCACTAAGCTTTTATGCTTACGCTCTCTTTTGTTCGGCAATGCAGATAAATAGCTTGTGGGTGGCAAAGGCAAGGAAAGGTCTCCAAGTGTTGCTTTTGGTGAGCTCAATGTATGAATTTTATATAATAGAATGTAATAGTTAAGCAATGGGATAGATGTTATTGATTTGAGTTTTGATGTATGTCGTTGTTGGTTTGGTTCGTGGATGCCTTGTTTGATTGTAAATATTGCTTATGTTACATGTCATGAATGTCTACATGTTTTGGTTGCTAAGGCATGAAATCTTAAGTGCTTGTATGTCCATATATGCATAAATTGCTCTTTAATTGGAATGTTATGTATGGATGCTTTAATCCATGTTTGAATGACTCCCTTGGCTTAAATATGTGTGCTTGCATGTTCGTATATGCTTAGGTGAGTCGAGAAATGCATTTAGAGTCGTGTTGGGGTCGTTTAAGTTGAAATTTGAGGATTGCAGTGCAGGGGGTATCGATACCCCTAGCTAGGGTATCGATACTCTCTTGCCCAAAGGCCTCAGATTTTGCCTGGGGTATCGATACCCTCCAAAGTTACTGGAATTTGGAATTTTGAGTAAGAGTAGAGCGTATCGATACGGGGTCCCCGAGTATCGATATGGATCTATTCTGTTGACCAAGGAAGGTTGACCGAGAAAGAGGGTATCGATACCCCTGGTAAGGGTATCGATACGGTCTTCTCGTGTTGACTTCTTGGGTTGACCTAGAAAGGGGGTATCGATACCCCTGTCAAGGGTATCGATACTGCCTGCCTTATAAGCTTAAAATTGACTGTTTATGCATGGTTGTGGTTCGAATGTGTTTTCCTTCGAATGTTTTCCGCTGTTGTGAATCACGTAGGACTTAATATTCATCTAGGCAAGATTAATATAAAAATAAAAAAATAGGGTTGCTAACCGAGGGGGAATCATTTGGGTTTCGCTTCAGTTTTCCCCGTGTGGCTCACTCGGACCGGTCATCCGGCCAGACCGGGACGAGGGAGTTACATATAGTGTATACACATATATATGATATTCATGTTTTCTATAATAGGTAAGTTACATTTTAAACATTTTATATTTATTTTTAAACAAATTTTATATCATTATATCAATTGTTTATTATATTTTTATTTATTTATTTTTAAATTATATTCAAATTGTTTGAGCCATACTAACAAGGATAGTCATGTTCATGTATTATCATGAACAAAAAATATTGTATAAATCAGAATTTTAATATACAAATATAAATGGATACAGAAAACTATTATATTAATCATATATCGTTTTGTTTGGGTTCAATTATGCTATGTTATTATATTATTATTATTTTGGCTTCTAATTAAACGTTACATTATTTTTATAGTAGTGGTCGGAAGGGCAGCATCCCAATGATTGTCCACATTAATTCTTGTTTAATTATATTATTTTTAAAATAAGAAATTAATTACTATTTAACTACCTTGGAATATTGCAACAAACAAGATTCGTTCATCAATGCATGTTAATTGTTAGAAATACTGGAGAGAGAAAAAAAAGGGGACAAATTACTAGTCTTCAAACGAGGTATCAGTTGGCTAATAGAAAATCTCTGTCTTAGGATGAAGACGAGCTACTGCTAAGTATCACTAACAATAAGTACGGTTAAATATCATTAAATTAATTTATAAAAATTAAAAATTTAAAAGACTCGACGTATAATTATAAATTTTTAAATATATAATTATAAATTATTTAAAATAAAATATTAATTAAAATAATTTTCGAATATATAATATTTAAAAAAAATAATTGGATCAAATATCAACTTTAGTCAATTTAAAAAAATAAAAACTATGAACCATAAACTCTAAACAAAACTATAAAGTATAAACCCCAAACTATAAAACATAAACTCAAAACCCTAAACTTGAAATCCTAATTTCAAACATTGAATTTAGACTTTAAGATTTAAGGTTTGTGGTTTATGGTATAAGGTTTGTGGTTTACGATTTACGATTTTATGTTTTATGTTTATAATTTAGGGTTTGGGTTTATGTTTTGGAGTTTAGGGTTTATTACTCCCATGTGATGCGAAGCTCTTAGGGCCCCTTTGGCATGGCTTAAAAAAATAGTTTTTACTTAAAAAAGTTATTTTTCACCCATAAGCAATGTCAAACCCTTCTAAATTTGTGTGAAAAAATAACTTAAAAAAGTAATTTCCACCCAACCTCAAAAGGCTAAGATTTATAGCTTTTGAGGTGAAAAATCACTTTTGGGTATGAAGTTACTCTTTTATCCTTAATTATTAACACTAATATTAATCGTAGTACATTAAAATAATATTAAATATAATAATTATTATATTAAACTAATATTTTAATATTAAATAAAATAATTATTAAATATATTAAAAATAATAATTATTAATAAATTTTATGATAACGAATTTAAACGTTATTTACGTT
Organism: Hibiscus trionum; assembly: GCA_030270665.1. NCBI lineage: Eukaryota > Viridiplantae > Streptophyta > Magnoliopsida > Malvales > Malvaceae > Hibiscus > Hibiscus trionum. The sequence goes on along the minus strand of BSYR01000021.1, from coordinate 509,428 downwards.
CATTTATTTTTACTTTACAATATCAAGTTTAAAATGAACATTTTATCTTTTAAAAGGTTTTTTTTATTAAAAAAAAAGAGTAACACCACATGCCTCGTTAAAAACCCCCCTAAACCTAAATGGAGGAAAAGAGTACATGTGATGTTACGTACAAAGCATTAACGGGAAACCAAAATAAGCAACGAAACTAAGTCGACAAGCTCATGTCATCAAGAAACAAATCCACCACCTCTAAAGGAGGATGAAGCCAAGTCTTTCCACTAAAATCCCATTCGAAAGCTAATGATGCCATCTTATCCGCAACCCGATTAGATGTACGAGGGGCATAACGTATTGTCAAATCCCAGTCTCGCCTCACAATATCCATAATCCGGTAAAACAAATTATGCCCACCACTCGCGTCCACCTTACCATTAAGCATGTCCGCAACCGTAGTGCTGTCCGTCTCAAAATCCACCATACGACAGCCGTAATCCCATGCATGCCGAAGAGCCTCATAGGCCGCCCAAAGCTCGCACATGAGCACCGAACATCGCCCTATGCACCGGCCGAATCCAAACACCCATGCTCCCATATCGTCTCTTATAACCCCCCCAATTGCCGCAACCTGCATAGGCCCTCTAACCGAACCGTCCGCATTCACCTTGAACCTCCCTTGCGCCGGAAAGCACCATGCAGCCATGCTAGGACTACCCCCAGGCGCGCGACTGCCCCCAACAGTATGTGCCACTGCTGCTGCAGTACATTCATCCCTGATGCGCGCAGCTACCATCAGCAGGTCCTGCAACCTGACAGCGTCATCCCCCAGCACCCTTGTGCAGCGGTTCTTCCAAAGCAACCAGCAGACTATGACAAACAAGCTTGTCCATTCCGGTTCCGGCGACCAAGGACGATAAGCACCAGTGATATTACCCCAAAACCAGTTTTCGAAAGGTAACTCGAGAAACTCCTGCAGCCGACTTGGGTAAATAATCTGAGCCCAATAATTCCATGTACGTGGGCACGATCGGAGGATGTGTTCGATATCTTCCACCACGCCATTGCACACACTACAATCCTTAGTTGCCGTCAAATGTCGACGCCCCCGTTCCGCGTTCGGCAATAACTTGTCGTTGCCTACCAACCATAAGAAAGTTCGAATTCGTTGTGGCACTCTAAGCTTCCAAATGGAAGCCCAAGCCCTCGGATTGCTCGCCACCAAACCACTCCCCAAAACCTTGTATGCCGAAGATGCTGAAAACCGACGGTTTTGCTCCCATCTCCACGCAGCCGTATCAGAACCAGCAGCAGCGTGCGGCGGCGCAACGGTCCGAATTTGCTGTATCGTGGCTGTCGACAGCACTCCCTCGAGCTTGCCCCAGTCCCATTCTCCATTCGCTCCTATCCAATCCGCCACGGGTGAGCTTCTAGGCGTAACGCCACTAATGCACCGTTCCGCCAAAACCTCATCACTATCCAACCAATGATCAAACCAAAAATCCGTGTTCCAACCATTATGAATATTCCAACATATGCCACTACGAATCATGTCTCATATTTGGCTTAACCCCCGCCATAACCGGGAACATCCCATCCGGTGAATACTCTGTGGAAGCGGGCCAGCCTACTTATACTTGTGGCGAAGAACCTGAACCCACAATTTATTTTGATCCGTAATTAGGCGATAGCCAACCTTCATTAGCAGAGCTTGATTCTGGCGCCCAAGTTGCCGCAAACCAAGGCCCCCTCTTTTATATCAGTCGTAACAACATTCCAACGAACCAACAGAATACCCTTGGATCCACTCGGTGAACCCCATATAAATCTCCGAATAATGTGCTCCAACGCTTCACAAATACCCTTCGGAAGCCAAGCCGTCTGCATAACATACGTGGGAATAGCCTGAAGAACAGCCTTAGCCAAAGTAATCCGGCCAGCTAAAGACAGAGTGCGAGCCGCCCAGCCTGATAGACGGCTTTCAACCTTTTCAATAAGAAACATGTACGTAGCAGAAGTGACCCGTTTGTACAACAACGGGACTCCTAAGTACATCCCCAAATCATCGACAGGTTTAAACCCACCAAAATCGGCTAACTCGAACCCCCTAGCCTTGCTACAGTTCTTGGAAAAATAAATAGTGGTCTTATCAGAGCTAACCCGATGCCCAGAGCAAGCACAGAAAATATCTAAAGTCTCTTTGATCACCTGCATCTGACTTAAATTCGCTTCAGCAAAAAGAACCAAATCATCGGCAAAAAAAAGATGGGATATACCTGGGCCATACTTCGATAAAGCGATACCCTTCCATGCACCCTCATCAACCCTTCTACTAATCGCATGGGACAGGCGTTCCATACAGAGCACAAAGAGATACGGCGAGAGTGGGTCTCCCTGCCGGATCCCACGCGATGGTCGAAAACTAGAAGTGAGATTCCCATTCAAAATGATACGGGTCTGAACAGAGCGCACACAATGCATGATCCAATGTATAAAACGCATCGGCAGGCCAATATCAATAAGAGTGGATTCAATGAAAGCCCATTCCAACCGATCATACTCTTTCTCCAGATCCACCTTAACCGCCATCCAAGCTTTCGCCCCATTCCTCCTGGCCATCGAATGCATAATTTCCTGTGCCAAAATGATGTTGTTGGGTTTTTAGCACGCTCGAATCGATCACCGAAACCGTCAAGGAGGGTTGTAATTGCTTGGTGGTTGAATTGGCTAAAACCGAAAATAGTAGACAATATTTTCACGATGATTTTAGAGTGGTTCGACTACTCAACCGAGTCTACATCCACTACCTTAGCACACCACTAAGGATTTCCCAATTCACTCAACAATGAATTCTTCCTTTTGAGGACAAAGGGTAACCTTACAACCCTATCTTTTCAATGGCTAAGATAGAACCACTCTAGTTTTTCTCTCAAGGCTAAACTAGAACCTCTCCTTTTACAAGGGTAGAAAGATGTAAACAAATATACCTCACAAGGTGGGTGTTTACGAGAGTTGAGCTCACAAGAGTGTAAAGAATAAGAACAATGAAAAACAAAACACTCTCTATACAATATTTACAAGAGAAATGAGGAAGATAAAGACTTAAACGCTATTTCTCTTGATCATGAAGCTTGGATATCATCTCTTGCTATCTTCAAGTGTCCTTGGGGTGTATTTATAGTGTGGAATGAGTATCTAGCCGTTTATGGCCGTTGGGGATGTTTCGGAGCCGTTGGAAGCCATTTAAGTTGAGCATTAAATGCTCTCCTGCACAATAGTTTCGAAACCTTTGAGAGGTTTCGAAACCTTAAGAGGGGTTTCAAAAAACTAGCCGTTTTATAGCCGTTTGGAGCCGTTACAGGGCCAAAGTTTCGAAACCTTTACAAGGTTTCGAAACCTTTGAGCCAAAGTTTCGAAACCTTGTGAAGGTTTCGAAACCTTTGCTTAGGTTTCCAAAACAGAGTGCTACTGCCCTGATAAGTTTCGAAACTTTAGTATAGTTTCGAAACTTTCCTTTGAAAATGAACATTTTGGGCATTTGTCGACTTTTAAAAGTGTAATTTGATATAGGTACTAAGTCGAACTCTTTCAAAACATTTTGTCACGTTTTAAGGGCTTTTGAATTATTTTTGAAATCCTTAAACAAGTCCCTAAAACATTTTTCACATATTTGTTATATCAAAATATTTCTCAACAATCTCCCCCTTTTTGATATAACAAAACTTCTTTGAAAAATTGTTTTTGACAAAAAGCTCCCCCTTAATTTTTCACTTATTTCTCCCCCTTTTGTTATATTAAAAATAATTCAATTCTTTATAGTATATAATAACAATGGGGTTTATGACCATTGTGGTCAATATTACGTGGGAGTATTAAAATGTCAAAACATGTAAAACTCTTTTAAAAACTTCCCTAAACATAATTTCAAGTTGTTTGGACTTTGGAAATGTTTTAAATTCTTTTTAAATCAGTCCAACACATTTTTCAATTATTATATCAAAACATTAGTTCTTCAATCTCCCCCTTTTTGATATAATAAAACCAACTTGAAAAATTGTTTGGGATTCTCCCCTTTTTTTTTAAAAAAATGTGAATAAGAGATGAAAATCTGAAAAGTAAGTAGCTCCCCCTTATTCATTTGAAAATGCAATTTTTCAAACCAAACTCTCCCCCTTTTTGTTATATCAAAAAGAATTTAAAATACTTTAAGTTCAAAATAACAATGGAGGTTTAAAAAAATTTTGATTTGATTAAAAAATTTTGTTTTAAAATTTGGCTCCCCCTTACTCAAGCATTCCATTAAATTTTTAGCACAAACTTGACACTTAAAGGTATTGAATTTCAAAATAAAATTAAATTAAGAGCATTTGAAATTCAATTTATCCAAGACTTAAAAAAATTATGCAAACATATGAATGAAACCATTAGACTCATATGCATAAAATTTTCAAATAATGTCATGCTTGTTTAGATATTTGAATAAAAGCTCAAATGCATGAACATTAGAAATTAGATAACCCAAAAAAATAAAAAATAAAAGCATTAAGCTTAGAGGTTACCTATCTTCTTCACTTGTGTGACTAGAGCATTTAAGATTCTTGCTTTTCTTGCCTTTGCTCCAACACACCTATAAGAGACATTTACTTCGATTTTGGTATCCAAATTGCTTTGGATCCATTAACATTAATATCGATGTCTCTAGTTCCCTTAGGAACCCATACTTGTCTAATCCTATAAGTTTTTCTTTTCTTTATAGGACAAGTATGCAACGAATGACCATGATAATGACAATGTGAGCATTTTGCCATTATGGGATGAGATGAATTATTAGAAATGATTTCTTTTTCTTTTGTTAAGCTTTCAAGCTTAACTTTTAAATCAAAATTTTCTTTTTCTAAAACGTCTTTGCTTGTTTTTGAAAATTCTAAATCATTTTTCAAAATTTCATTTTGATTTTCAAAATCCAATTTTGTTTTTAAAAGAAAATCATTTTCAGTTTCGAGTTTTGAAATCATTTTCCTAAATTTGGAATTCATGGTCTCAAATTCCAAATATAATTCATTAAAAGCATCTTGTAACTCATCAAAAGAATGTGAATTTAATTCATCTGAGTTAGAAGATACCTCGGGCTCATCGAGAGCCAAAACACCATCCACCTTAGGTGTTGAGGGGAGGATTGCACATGATGAAGCATCATCTTTCTTCTCTTCTTTCCCATAGAATTTCTCAAGCTTCTCCCAAATTTCTTTGGCACTTTTGGATGGGGAGACCTTCTTGGAAATCTCTTCACTTAGGGCACAGAGAAGAATGTGCATAGCCTTTGCATTGAGATGGTCCTTCTTTGTGTCATTGACACTCCTTTTCTTCTTCTTCTTAGGAGCTTCCGAATGTCCATTTATGATAATCTTCCAAATGTCAAGGTTGAATCCTTGGATGAAATATTTCATAATGTTGCTCCATTGGAAGTAACCTTCTCCTTTGAAGAGAGGAGGACACATGATAGAGCGGCCTTCTTCAAATGAAATCATTGTAGAACCGCTTGCCATTTTCTTGTACGGTGGACTACGAGCGTTGGATCTTTGCTCCTGGATGTTAGTCCTTCGATGGAGACGAGGCTCTGATACCAATTGTTGGGCTTGTTAGCACGCTCGAATCGATCACCGAAACCGTCAAGGAGGGTTGTAATTGCTTGGTGGTTGAATTGGCTAAAACCGAAAATAGTAGACAATATTTGCACGATGATTTTAGAGTGGTTCGACTACTCAACCGAGTCTACATCCACTACCTTAGCACACCACTAAGGATTTCCCAATTCACTCAACAATGAATTCTTCCTTTTGAGGACAAAGGGTAACCTTACAACCCTATCTTTTCAATGGCTAAGATAGAACCACTCTAGTTTTTCTCTCAAGGCTAAACTAGAACCTCTCCTTTTACAAGGGTAGAAAGATGTAAACAAATATACCTCACAAGGTGGGTGTTTACGAGAGTTGAGCTCACAAGAGTGTAAAGAATAAGAACAATGAAAAACAAAACACTCTCTATACAATATTTACAAGAGAAATGAGGAAGATAAAGACTTAAATGCTATTTCTCTTGATCATGAAGCTTGGATATCATCTCTTGCTATCTTCAAGTGTCCTTGGGGTGTATTTATAGTGTGGAATGAGTATCTAGCCGTTTATGGCCGTTGGGGATGTTTCGGAGCCGTTGGAAGCCATTTAAGTTGAGCATTAAATGCTCTCCTGCACAATAGTTTCGAAACCTTTGAGAGGTTTCGAAACCTTAAGAGGGGTTTCAAAAAACTAACCGTTTTATAGCCGTTTGGAGCCGTTACAGGGCCAAAGTTTCGAAACCTTTACAAGGTTTCGAAACCTTTGAGCCAAAGTTTCGAAACCTTGTGAAGGTTTCGAAACCTTTGCTTAGGTTTCCAAAACAGAGTGCTACTGCCCTGATAAGTTTCGAAACTTTAGTATAGTTTCGAAACTTTCCTTTGAAAATGAACATTTTGGGCATTTGTCGACTTTTAAAAGTGTAATTTGATATAGGTACTAAGTCGAACTCTTTCAAAACATTTTGTCACGTTTTAAGGGCTTTTGAATTATTTTTGAAATCCTTAAACAAGTCCCTAAAACATTTTTCACATATTTGTTATATCAAAATATTTCTCAACAATCTCCCCCTTTTTGATATAACAAAACTTCTTTGAAAAATTGTTTTTGACAAAAAGCTCCCCCTTAATTTTTCACTTATTTCTCCCCCTTTTGTTATATTAAAAATAATTCAATTCTTTATAGTATATAATAACAATGGGGTTTATGACCATTGTGGTCAATATTACGTGGGAGTATTAAAATGTCAAAACATGTAAAACTCTTTTAAAAACTTCCCTAAACATAATTTCAAGTTGTTTGGACTTTGGAAATGTTTTAAATTCTTTTTAAATCAGTCCAACACATTTTTCAATTATTATATCAAAACATTAGTTCTTCAATCTCCCCCTTTTTGATATAATAAAACCAACTTGAAAAATTGTTTGGGATTCTCCCCTTTTTTTTAAAAAAATGTGAATAAGAGATGAAAATCTGAAAAGTAAGTAGCTCCCCCTTATTCATTTGAAAATGCAATTTTTCAAACCAAACTCTCCCCCTTTTTGTTATATCAAAAAGAATTTAAAATACTTTAAGTTCAAAATAACAATGGAGGTTTAAAAAAAATTTGATTTGATTAAAAAATTTTGTTTTAAAATTTGGCTCCCCCTTACTCAAGCATTCCATTAAATTTTTAGCACAAACTTGACACTTAAAGGTATTGAATTTCAAAATAAAATTAAATTAAGAGCATTTGAAATTCAATTTATCCAAGACTTAAAAAAATTATGCAAACATATGAATGAAACCATTAGACTCATATGCATAAAATTTTCAAATAATGTCATGCTTGTTTAGATATTTGAATAAAAGCTCAAATGCATGAACATTAGAAATTAGATAACCCAAAAAAAATAAAAAATAAAAGCATTAAGCTTAGAGGTTAGCTATCTTCTTCACTTGTGTGACTAGAGCATTTAAGATTCTTGCTTTTCTTGCCTTTGCTCCAACACACCTATAAGAGACATTTACTTCGATTTTGGTATCCAAATTGCTTTGGATCCATTAACATTAATATCGATGTCTCTAGTTCCCTTAGGAACCCATACTTGTCTAATCCTATAAGTTTTTCTTTTTTTTATAGGACAAGTATGCAACGAATGACCATGATAATGACAATGTGAGCATTTTGCCATTATGGGATGAGATGAATTATTAGAAATGATTTCTTTTTCTTTTGTTAAGCTTTCAAGCTTAACTTTTAAATCAAAATTTTCTTTTTCTAAAACGTCTTTGCTTGTTTTTGAAAATTCTAAATCATTTTTCAAAATTTCATTTTGATTTTCAAAATCCAATTTTGTTTTTAAAAGAAAATCATTTTCAGTTTCGAGTTTTGAAATCATTTTCCTAAATTTGGAATTCATGGTCTCAAATTCCAAATATAATTCATTAAAAGCATCTTGTAACTCATCAAAAGAATGTGAATTTAATTCATCTGAGTTAGAAGATACCTCGGGCTCATCGAGAGCCAAAACACCATCCACCTTAGGTGTTGAGGGGAGGATTGCACATGATGAAGCATCATCTTTCTTCTCTTCTTTCCCATAGAATTTCTCAAGCTTCTCCCAAATTTCTTTGGCACTTTTGGATGGGGAGACCTTCTTGGAAATCTCTTCACTTAGGGCACAGAGAAGAATGTGCATAGCCTTTGCATTGAGATGGTCCTTCTTTGTGTCATTGACACTCCTTTTCTTCTTCTTCTTAGGAGCTTCCGAATGTCCATTTATGATAATCTTCCAAATGTCAAGGTTGAATCCTTGGACGAAATATTTCATGATGTTGCTCCATTGGAAGTAACCTTCTCCTTTGAAGAGAGGAGGACACATGATAGAGCGGCCTTCTTCAAATGAAATCATTGTAGAACCGCTTGCCATTTTCTTGTACGGTGGACTACGAGCGTTGGATCTTTGCTCCTGGATGTTAGTCCTTCGATGGAGACGAGGCTCTGATACCAATTGTTGGGCTTGTTAGCACGCTCGAATCGATCACCGAAACCGTCAAGGAGGGTTGTAATTGCTTGGTGGTTGAATTGGCTAAAACCGAAAATAGTAGACAATATTTGCACGATGATTTTAGAGTGGTTCGACTACTCAACCGAGTCTACATCCACTACCTTAGCACACCACTAAGGATTTCCCAATTCACTCAACAATGAATTCTTCCTTTTGAGGACAAAGGGTAACCTTACAACCCTATCTTTTCAATGGCTAAGATAGAACCACTCTAGTTTTTCTCTCAAGGCTAAACTAGAACCTCTCCTTTTACAAGGGTAGAAAGATGTAAACAAATATACCTCACAAGGTGGGTGTTTACGAGAGTTGAGCTCACAAGAGTGTAAAGAATAAGAACAATGAAAAACAAAACACTCTCTATACAATATTTACAAGAGAAATGAGGAAGATAAAGACTTAAACGATATTTCTCTTGATCATGAAGCTTGGATATCATCTCTTGCTATCTTCAAGTGTCCTTGGGGTGTATTTATAGTGTGGAATGAGTATCTAGCCGTTTATGGCCGTTGGGGATGTTTCGGAGCCGTTGGAAGCCATTTAAGTTGAGCATTAAATGCTCTCCTGCACAATAGTTTCGAAACCTTTGAGAGGTTTCGAAACCTTAAGAGGGGTTTCAAAAAACTAGCCGTTTTATAGCCGTTTGGAGCCGTTACAGGGCCAAAGTTTCGAAACCTTTACAAGGTTTCGAAACCTTTGAGCCAAAGTTTCGAAACCTTGTGAAGGTTTCGAAACCTTTGCTTAGGTTTCCAAAACAGAGTGCTACTACCCTGATAAGTTTCGAAACTTTAGTATAGTTTCGAAACTTTCCTTTGAAAATGAACATTTTGGGCATTTGTCGACTTTTAAAAGTGTAATTTGATATAGGTACTAAGTCGAACTCTTTCAAAACATTTTGTCACGTTTTAAGGGCTTTTTGAATTATTTTTGAAATCCTTAAACAAGTCCCTAAAACATTTTTCACATATTTGTTATATCAAAATATTTCTCAACAGATGTTATCAGTAATCTGACGACCAGGCACAAAGCTCACCTGGTTCTGACTAACCAAACCGTCAAGTAAGGGCTTAAGCCTATTAACCAAAATTTTCGTAATGACTTTATATAAGACAGTACAAAGGCTAATAGGACGATATTGACTTATCTTGAATGGCGACTGAACTTTCGGGATAAGAACCAGCAAGGTTTGATTCGCATCTTCAGGTAGCAACCCATTTTCAAAGAAATCGACAACAAACCGGAACACCGAATCACCCACAGTGCCCCAATTACGTTGGAAGAAAGCCGCTTGAAAGCCATCAGCACCCGGAGCCTTCAGAGGGTCCATACTAAAAACAACCTCCGTAACTTCCTCAAATGTCACCTTTCGAATCAAGCCGTCAAGCTTATTAAAAGGTATTTTTTGACATCAATACCAAACACTATAATCTTACAATTAACTTTTTAAAATCACTTTCTAACAGTATTTTTAAAAATATTTTTCAAAAACAATGTCAAACTGGCCCTTAAGCGACAACTCAATCTCATCGTTTAAAGGCTTGGACGTCTCTAATTTTTTTCCCAGGTCATTTAGTTTTCCTTTTCCGAATCTTATTACTTTGTTGAATGTATCTGTGAAAATTGAAAAATTTAACTGAATTTTAACATTAAACCGTTCTATATTATGATTTAGTGTTTAGGGTTTATGTTTTTTATTTTTAAATTAACTAAAGTTGGTATTTGATCTAATTATTTAAAAAATTAAAAATATTATATATATAGAAAATAATTTAATTAATATTTTATTTTAAATAATTTATAATTATATATTTAAATAATTTATAATTAAACGTTGAGTCTTTTGGATTTTTAATAATTGTAAATTAATTTAATTGTGCTCAACGATGCTCATCGAGCGTTGTAGAATTTTCCCTCAATAATATTTGTATTTAGAGCAATCACATTTGGCTGGTTGACCAAGTTGCTCATCTTTGTTCCCCATATTCTCATAGGTTATGGGTTCGAGATCCACTTGGATCATTCTCCTTCCTTCCACTAGAGTTCCCCTTCCTCTTTTCCTCCCCTCTAGATAGCGGTATGATTAGAATTAGATTTAGAATTTGTAAAAAAAATATTTATATTTAATAAAGGTTTAAATGCTAAAAAACCCCTCTAAAAATAATCAACAACTTCAAAAAGAATTTTAAAATAGAAAAAATTTGATACATATAACTAGGGATGGGCACGGGTCGGGTCGGGGCGGGTTTTTGGCCCACCCGAACCCGACCCGAACCCGACCATATCTTTTTAAAAACCCGACCCGACCTGACCCGAAAATAAATACCTTAAACCCGACTCCGACTCCGACCGGACCCGACCTATATAAAAAAATCAATTTTAGGGACTAAATTGTAAAAAAAAAATAATTTTAAGAGACTTAATTGTAAAAAATAATAAATTTAAGGACTAAATTGTAAATAAAAAATCAATTTTAAGGACCTAATTATAAAAAAATATATAAAAAGGGGTATTATTACAAATATCCCTAAAAAATTTAGGAGAAAATTACACTATTAGTCCCAGGTCGAGTCGGGTCGGATTTTTTCACCCTAAAACCCGAACCCGACCCGACCCGACACAAAAACCCGATCCGACCCGAACCCGATTTTTTCATAAAAATACCCGACCCGATCGGGCCGGGTCGGGTCGGAACCCGTCGGGTCCGGGTTCCGTGCCCATCCCTACATATAACGTGTAGTTTTTAGAATATACAACTTTCTACGTTTTAGGGTTAAATTTTGGTTTAATGATTAAAATTTAGGTGTTTAGTTTATAATTTTAAAAGATTCATTTATATTTATTTAAAATTTAACACAATTAAATATCGTAAAGCTTTTTTTTACTTCAGTTTGCAATACAAAATAGACATTCATCCAAAAAATTAACACAATAATTTAAATATTCTAATTTCGCGTCTACTATAGAGAATAGAGATTTCAAGTTGTTTAAGCTAAACTATACATGTGGTGCAAAACAAATACACCCCTTTATAAATTAGGCATTCAATAAAAATTCCACCATAACATTTTAGTTATAGTGAATTTTTTTTAGTTCTCTTACCCAAATGCATATTTGACTATGATGGATATGTTTATTTTTTTAAGGAAAACTTTATTATAAGCTCGGCTCGTCACGTCATCCATCATCTTAAAAAATTATATTATAGGTCTGACTCACCATAATATTTATGGTCTCAACTAATAAAATTTATCAATTTTATTAATTTTTTTCATGTCATTATTTTACCAAGTGAATATTCAATCATAGTTACTGTAAATTAAATTAAAAAAAAATTACAAAGTGAAGATTCACTTATTAAAAAGATGACACGAAAAAAATTAATAAAATTGATGAATTTTATTAGTTGAGACTATGAATGACGTAGCGAGCCGGACCTATAATATAATTTCTCATTTTTTTTTTAAATTTTCATATACTTAAAAATCGTTAAAAGATTATATTACCCCATAGTTGTACCTAAATATGTGTAAAGTGAATATTCAAAGCAACACAATAAAACCTTTCCGATTTGAAACATAAATTTTTTCTTCTTTTTCGACGCTTTCTATGTATTAATGTATACCACAATATTATAAAATTAAACTTTAAGTATTAACTTTAAATATTAAATTATTTTTAAAAATAAAATAATAAACTCTAAACTTTAATTTTAAATTATAATCTTAAATTTATAATTTAATTTTTTTTGATATTATACATCCATAGGGACACGAAAAGGAGTTATGTACTGTTCCAGATTTCACCAAGGCACTTGAAGCAAGTGCGGAAGGTGTATTGGAATCTATTCAATTCAGATTTTTCATAGTTTTATACTCACAAATCTCACACTACACAGTTCAAATCTAATTGATCTGTGCCTTAGATCATCAAAATTCAGGTTTTTATTAAATAAAGAGCTACAGTATTATATTCCCGTACAAATATAGAACTTTAAAATTTCAAATAAAATAAAATAATATAAATATCTTTAAACACTCGACCAATTAATAAATCTTTTAAAATTCAGCTTTTGAAAGGCAAAATGTTTAGGAAATCAAGATATTCCTCGGCATCCTATAACATCTTCTCTTGTTTGATTCTGAATTGTTTGCCTCGGGAGACGCTAAGGTAAGACACCTTAGTGTGCGGCTAAAATACGGTCATACACAAATTTTTATTATTTTAATAAAATTTTATGTAAGATTGGATGATAATTTAGGTAGAATCAAAATTCTTACTAACTATGTAAGAAATTTATGTAACTATAAAGAGACTAAAAAGAGACCAAATACAAATTCTTACTAACCAAAATGACTAAAATCAGCACATGACATGGAGATTATAGAGAGAGGCCGATTATAAAGAGACTAAAAAGAGACCAAATACAAATCCTTACAAAAATTATAAGGATTTGTGTATCGATTTTTGTGTACAAACACAAATTCTTACAATTTTGTAAAGTAAATTCTTACCATTTTAAAAAATTTTAGAGAATTGTAAGAATTTGTGTTCGTACACAGAAATTGATACACAAATTCTTATAATTTTTGTAAAAAATTATGTTCAGCCAATTTTTAACCTGCATTTTTTTTAAAATTTCCCGCACATGACATGATACAATAGGGTGAGTATGACAGCTCCCAACATCCTGAGTAGAGTATTATTGTTTTAGTCTTTAGAGGTAAAAACAATATAAAATTCCTCATCAAATTGCATCAATAAAAACCAGTTTTTGTCCCCCAGATTCTCTATAATTTCATCAAAGAAACAGTAAGAACCATGGCGGCCATGGCCCAGCCAGCTCATTTTCTACAATCTTTTCCTTTTCACTTTTAACAGGCTCATGACCCTCACTTGGTTCACATTCAATCTCCCATTTCATATCTTAATCTAACCTCAAACAGTTTAAAACAAAAGATGATATCTTTAATTCTATAATTCATTACTCCAACCAGAAGGCAAAGGCAGATGATTTGTGAGAAAAAAAGAAGAAAGAAAACCCATGTGAGAGCTGATGAGCTGCTTTAAAGTTTAAACTATTTGGAAATTGAACAGACTAACCCTTTTAAAGTCTTTAATTTTAACACCAAGATCCGGGATTAAAACCAGGAAGAAGTGGCAAGGAGGAGGAGGAAGAGGAAGAAGACCGGAGATCAATGGGTTTTACCATGGGGTTAAACTTCGTTCTACTCTTAGCCATGGTGGCTACCAATATAGTCTCCCTTTATCACCTCTCCACCACCGTTCAATCTCCCAAACCTCCTCCCCCTGTCGCTATTCCTATCCCCGAACACCTCATTCGCCAGCTTAACGACATACGCGCCGCCATCAATCACCTCACGCGCCACAGCTCTTCCTCTACCTCCGCCGACACACCCGCCGTTCCTCGGGATCTAATCCTTCACTCCCAAATCGGCCCCATTGCTTCTTCCTGCCACCACCACCCTGACCTTCTCCATAGGTACATGAATTACACTCCTTTCTCGGCCTGTCCTTATGATCCCGACCTCCAAGAAACGCTTATTCTCAACGGCTGCCACCCACTCCCACGGCGGCGTTGCTTCTCGAAAACCCCATCAAAACCCACTTCTTCTCTTCCTCTTAACCCTTTCCCAACAACCCTCCCTGACTCCTCTGTAATCTGGAACAAATACTCGTGTAAATCGTTTGCTTGTCTTTTACAAAACAACCCCATAGGCTTCGATCTCAACACCCAACGCTCATCCCTGCTGAAATACACTTCCGACCTCGACCTTCCCGTGAACCGTTTCATGCAGCTGGCTAAGTCGGCCAACTCGGTGATCCGTCTCGGCATTGACATAGGCGGCGGAACTGGGACCTTCGCTGCTTTGATGAAAATCTTCTACAATGTCACGATGTTGACCACCACCATGAACGTCAATGCACCTTACAATGAAGCCGTGGCAGCAAGAGGTTTGGTCCCTTTACACGTGCCGTTGCAGCAGAGGCTGCCGGTTTTCGACGGGACGATGGATCTGGTCCGGTGCGGGAGGGCGGTGAACCGGTGGATACCTTTGCCGGTGATGGAATTCATGTTCTATGATGTGGATAGAGTGTTGAGAGGAGGAGGGTATTTGTGGGTGGATCGGTTCTTTAGTAAAGCTGTGGATTTGGAGAATGTTTATGAGCCATTGATTGGGAAACTTGGGTACAAGAGAGTGAAGTGGGCAGTGGCTAATAAGACTGATCCAAGTGGTTTGAAGAATGGGGAAGTTTACTTGACTGCTGTGTTGCAGAAGCCTGTTTCAAGGTGATGATTTGGGGTTCAAAGCTTGAGGATTCTTTGAAATTTTTGAGGTAAGCTTGTGATTCTTCCATACCTGCAAGCATATGACTGCAATTTTACTGCATTTCTGGGTTTAGGTTGTTGTTTGATCTGAAATGAAGAATATTAGTGGCATTTTGATGACTTGATGTGAATTGTTGTTGTTTAAGGTCAATTTTGATAACTATAAGCTTCCATATCTCAACCGTAGCTCTCTGCATATGAATCTGCATTGGAACTTTGTATCTCTGATCAATAGGCTATGGCATAAGCCACTCGTTTTCCGATGTTTGTGCTTTGAATCCTGTCTGATGTTGGTTTTGCAAGACCTGAATGGTTCTTGGCATTTTCATACAGTTTGAAATTGTTTGAATTTGTTCATACAGTTGAACCTCTGTACTTTGTATCCCATAGGCAAAATGACAAAAGATGCCCCCAACGTTTGCATATTTTGTCATTTGGCCTCCTATTCTTTTTTTGGCCTAAATATTCCCCCAACGTTTGCTTGTTTTGTCATTTGGCCTCATATTCTTTTTTTTGGTCCAAATATGCCCCAAACGTTTCATTCGTAGTCCAAATATGCCCCAAACGTTTCAATTTGGTCCAAATATGCCCCCGTTAGATGGAAACTGTCAGTCAACTGACGTTCAACAGATGATACTGACTGGACTTGCCACGTATTAAGATCTACTGATGCCACATCAAAAAAATTGTATAAGTCGTTGACTGTCAGTTGATTGACAGTTTACATCCAACATGGGCATATTTGGACTATGAATGAAACGTTGGGGTTATATTTGGACCAAAAGAAAGAATAAGGGGCCAAATGACAAAACAAACAAACATTGAGGCATATTTGAACAAAAAAAAAGAATAGGGGGCCAATGACAAAACATGCAAACGTTGAGGGCATCTTTTATTATTTTGCCTATCCCATACTCATGTCCGATTATATATGTAGTAGTATTTTAGGGAAATCGGATAGGTTCATATTCCCAACATAGAGAACCAAGTGCAGAATTGCATTCCAAGTAAAGATTATGATGATATGATCTTGTTAGCAGGGCTAAGTACCATACAATTGATATGTTCGTGCTGGTTCATGTTCATCGAAACTTCTCAGACGTTCGGAACCGTTTCGATTACGAGTTCTGTTCCGATGCATTGGTAGCCTTTCCTGAGTGAATTAGAGGGTGAATTGTATATGGTTTGCATTTTTAATCGATTACTACTGATCGTAACCAGCGAATTTCCGATGTTTTCTTTTCAGATTTTAATGTCCGAGCACCGTTGCTTGGGGCGGAAGGAAACATGCCACAGCTGCACTAAGAAAAGCCTTTGATCGAGTCACAAAAGCGACGTATTTATTTACTTCCATTGATGTGGATTAGGTTTTTTTTATAAGTAGCTTCTTAATGTTTTAAAAGATTGTAGATGTCCAATATATAGTTTATATAGGGATTGGATGGTTGTAAAATTACAAGGTTCTCAATTCAAATTGACGTGGTCGAAGTTGATGTCACAAATCGTAGTTTTGTCCTTCCAACAATATCATCTTCAAAGTTTAAACTAAGGTTCTTCAAGAAAGCAAAAGCATATTCGTAGGAGAGTACGGTTTAACATTTCCATGGATACCTATCAAGTGGTAACTTTCTTTCGGAGAAGATGGTGCAGGTCGAGAGCATTGATCTTGCCAGCAAGTATGAAGTCATTTTCCGTAAGTCCACCTATTCACATTCGAACAATACGAGTTAGAGACAAATTAAAGCCTTAGCTTCTCATCAGGCATGAACAAGCAAAAGCCAGGTGATTAATGACCAAAGGAAAAATAAATGACATGAATTTAGAGTTTTTTCAAGGGCAAGGTAATGGTTACCAGCAGCATGAGTCCATATTTCAACTGTTACATTGTTCCATCCGACCAGATGCAGATCCGGGCGATGCCCTGCATTAACAACAATCCTTTCACTCATCCATGCAATGACCAAAACCATTACACAATGTACCTTCAGCTTCAGCAATATCAGATATGAGCTGAAACATCTCCAGTCCTTTGGTTAAACTCTTTACTTTCCAAGACCTTTTTAGCTTAAATGTACTCCCTTCATTTACCAAATTCCAACCATCCACCTGATCAAAACTTAAGGAGTAAATGTTTCTGTTTATATAACGAAAAAAAATTAATAGATATTTCGAAAACATACCTTTGGAATTAGTTTACTTGCACTTTCTTCGGTCATAGACCGTAGATCCTTTGAGTTACATGGAACACACTTCTTACTCAACAAATCTAACAAAGTCAATCAACCACATGGGGGAACAAGAACCATCCGTTATGATCAAATATAATTTCATCATAAAATGTCAGAAACTAATGAAACTAATGACTGCCATTATGTAGAACTGCCACTTCTGTAATACGAAAACAAAATCCAGACCATCAAATGAGGAAAACAGCAACTATGTATCACAGCAGATGCTTTTGGCCCCGAAAAAAGAACGCAACATGGAATAATAATAAAAAAGTCAAGAGAGTCTTATGCTGCCAAAGAAATTGAGTTTATTTTAACCAATGAACTAAGAGTGCATCACTTTCTCTTAACTTCCCATGTAAGAGCAGTGTTTAAAAAAGCGCGCTTGAGGCAAGCCTAGGCGAGTGCAAAGCGCCTGATTGTCTCTAGGCGAGGCGATTTCAATGGAGCGTACAGAGGTCCCTAGGCTATAAGACCCCTATTGCCTTAGTGCGCCTTGCGCCATTTTTTACATTGTGTAAGAGTAATTAAAAAGCAGTCTATTCTAAAACCTTTTCAACCACCATTCCATAAAAAATGCTAAAAAATCCATTCTCAAGAATACAATAAACTAAAAACGCATTCGGTTTGCCTCTTGCAAAAAATGTTCACAAGGGAAGGTCTTAAATCTTTGCCAAAATGGTATACTGCCATGATAATAGACAAAATAACACTGTCTCCATCCCAAAAAGAAACAGATCAACAGTGATGCAGCTTTGCTTCAAACTATCAACATTATATGACGATGATCGAGCACCTCGCACCTTTATCAGTGCCAGTGCAAAACGTTCTAAATCCATAAACAGAGATCCTATTTGATGAAATTCCAATACGATCACGAAAATTCTCGGTCCCTCGAGTACCGGAACTGCATACAAGTAGAAAATACATCTTCATACAATAATATTATCTAAGACAATTACTTCAACTATACTATATTCATCACTATTATTCCAATATCACAAAATCAAAAGAATCTATCATCAAGATTCAAGTCCAGCTAGTAATGAATTATATGATAGTACGCATAACAAACTCGATTTAAAATTAACACTTAGCCGAAACTCTAGATTAAGATATAATTGCAACGAAATTAGTTTCTATAAACCATAAGGAGAAACCTAAACGAAATTATCATATAAGATTAGAAGCAGCAACAAATATTCAATTTCTGACTACAAAGACAAAATTCTCAGGGAAATTACCGTCCATGAGAGCCGGAAAGGATTTGAAGCGAGCAAAGAGGTAGCTGAAAATAAAAGCAGAAAATTAGAAGGAAAGTGAGGGAGGAAGAGAGTTTGGAATGTATGAGTAAAGCGCCTGAGATTTAGAGAGCGAGAGAAATGGAGTTCGCAGCATTCGTGCGATCATTTTTCCAATCTTAGACGGTGCTTCGGTTCAATTTTAAACTCCAAAAAAATCTAATAAAGCCAACAAAACTAGTATTTTTTAATTGTTATATTTTCAAATTTTCTATTATATAAAATAATAAAGAAAATATATGATACACTCGCGATGGATGAAAATCTTCTGTCCCGGTGTCTCTATTTGCCTTATGCTTAAAATTAAGTTTAAGGTTTAGTGTTTATGGTTTTATGTTAGGGTGTATGGTTAGAGTTTAGGAAATTTAGGGTATGATCTATTTTTAGGGTATAGGGTGTAGGGTTTAACATTTAAAATTTAGGGTTAAACCTTGAAATTTATTTTTGTAGTGTTTTTTAGTGTTAGGACATAAGTAGGGGCACCGAAAGGGGTAGAGAATTTTTTTATCCCTCGCGATGGAAATATTTTTATTTCTACAAGTGCCTTAATTTTAGAGATTGAAAATTTAGTTTAAAGTTTATAGTTTAGGGGTTAGAATTTAGAGTTTTAAGGTTAGAGTTTAGTGTTTAGGTTTTAGGATAATATGATAGGGATTTAGGTTTTTACCTATAACCCTTATATTCTAACCTTAAACTCTAAATTCAAACCATATTCCTAAATTCTAAGCACATAAACCCCTAAATTATGAATCTTAAACCGAATCTCTAACCCAAAAAATTAGTACGTTCGTGGAAACAAAATATTTTTACTATGTTATAATTACCCAAATAATAAAATAAATTATTATCTTAGGCGAGGGAAACCTTTTGTTTTCACAAGCATATTAATTTTAATATTTAGAGTTTTAATTTAATGTTTAGAGTTTAAGATTTTGGTGTAATAGTTTAGAATTTAAAATTTATGGTTTAGATTTTAGAAATTAGGTTTTAACCTATAAATCTTAAAATTTAACACTAAACCTGAAATTCTATAAACAATCTTTAAATTTAAAATTATTACACTTAAACTTTTAAACCCTACACAAAATCTATAAATTGTAAAATTAGGAGCTTGTAGAAAAAAAGTTTCCAGTGAAATAATTATCCATATAAAATTAGTAGTAATTTTTTTTAAAAATTATACATGACAGTGTCTTATTCAGCCACGTCAGCTTTTTCTTATTTTATTTCATTAAACTATTCCGTCGCTATCGTCCGTTTCTTTCTCGTCGCTTAAAACCCTCATGTGCATCTCTGACGGGCAGAAGTAAACCCAAAATCCCATCGTTTCCGAGAAATTCTTCCCAAACGAGGGAAAAAATGGTCAGCTTTCTTTCTCTCTTTCAACTGCGCAGTTTTTCTATTTTTAATTATACGAAATTTATTTATTTTTCTTATAATTTGCGTTTCAGAGATCTTCCTTGGCTGTGTTCAGTTAATCTATAGGGCTGATCTAAAATTATTTTCCTCGCATTTGAATTTAATTTCCTTTGTAATATATATTTTCAAACATCTAGACTCAGATCCAAGCTCTTTCTTTTGGATTTAGCTTCCAAATTAACTCAATTTGAGTACCGGAGAAACTTTTGAACTCGAAACTGAATTGACGTTGTAGGAGGATTTGTTTATGTAATTATTTTTATTTCTGATTAGCTTGGTTAGTTCTTAGTTGAATGCATTGTTATTTTTATGAGAAAAAAAAAGTGATTATTTAATGAGCTTTGATGTTCTTGTTTGTAGGAGTTATGCCCTTTAATTAAAAACATCCTTATTTTGGATTCCGAAGGGAAGCGTATAGCTGTTAAGTATTATTCAGATGACTGGCCAACAAATGCTGCTAAGGAAGCCTTTGAGAAATCTGTATTTACCAAAACTCAGAAGACTAATGCACGTACCGAAGGTAAACTAGTTTCGGCACAGAATGTATATTTTTAATTCAGATAGATTTGTTTAGAAAATGGTGAGTTGATCAATTCAATTGTTTTTTGAATTTAAACGATTGCTTGCTTGGTCGTGAAGGGTTTATCAAGAATATGGAATTGAACTTTGTTTTCATTGTTTCTTTGCGGTGAATGGCAGAACATCCTGGGTTGGCATTGGTGTATCTGTTGGTTCACTTCATATTGCTATTCTAACATGGTGCTTTTGTGTTGTGCTTACAGCTGAGATAACAATGTTTGATGACTATATTGTTGTGTACAAGTTCGTCCAAGACCTTCACTTTTTTGTCACTGGAGGCGAAAATGAAAACGAGATTATCTTGGCTGCAGTACTCCAGGGTTTTTTTGACGCTGTCGGACTTCTCCTTAGGTCTTTCCATAATACTTTCCGGCTTCCACTTACCATCTTGTGATATACGTGTGCATGTATGTGATATCACCTTGCTGAATTTTGTTTTCCCCCCTTGTTTTCCCTACCGCTTGTTCTAGAGGCACTGTGGACAAGAAGGAGGCATTGGAGAACTTAGACATCATTTTGTTATGCATTGATGAGATTGTTGATGGCGGGTATGAATTATCGTTCATTCTACTATTGTAGTTTTGTGAATCTCTCGGTAAACACTTACTTTTGCCTTTGTGATTATTAAGGTGTCTATGGTATATTTCTGAGTTTTATCGGTGAAAATGTAAGATGTTTGATTCAAAGTTTGACATGCAATAGACTAGTTGAGGTCTACGAAAGTTGGTTGTTGCAAGATTGTGATTATAGAGATGATATCCCACAGATATTACATTAAACCAAGAAGGTTCATGGCTGGATTTGTCTCTCAATCCTTCTTTTTATCCCCTTAAATGCCATTGAGGGAGATGAAAGACCAAGTCAAACATCTGCATGCATCTGCATTAATCACACATTTTTTTGTCCTGTAAATACTATATACCATCGAGGATGGAGATGTTAGACTAGGTTAAACATCAGCATGCATCTGCACTAATCACACATTTTGTTTTATCACATAACAAAAGAACCAAGGGAAAAGAAAGGTGAAGGGAAGTCACAAGAAGCAACTGTCCCGTGAATGTGCTTCGATGGAGATGGTAGGCCGGGTTAAACGTCAACATGCATCTGCACTAATCACACATTTTGACACGTTTTCTTTTGTCATATAACAATTAACCAAGTGAAAAGAAAGGTGAAGGGAAGTCATAAGAAGCAACTGTCCCGTGAATATGCTTCGATAGTGATGGTAGACTAGGTTAAACATCAGCACGCATCTGCACTTATCACACATTTTCATTTATCCTATAACAAGTGAACCAAGGGAAAAGAAGCAACTGTCCCATGAATATGCTTTGTAATTTTGCTCAACTGTTTTCGTTTCTGCAGTATCATTCTTGAAACTGATGCAAACGTCATTGCGGGGAAGGTCGCTAGTCATAGTATGGATGCTGGAGCTCCTTTGTCTGAGCAGGTATATGACCCTTGTTCTTGAAATGATCAAACCGTTGTTTCTCTTTTTTGTTCTTCTGGTTATTTCTTCCACAAGAAAGCAGAAGTGAGTTCTTTTAACAAGTGAAATCCGAGTACTGCCTCGTATTAACAAATTCCTTGCTGTACAGACGATAACTCAAGCATTGGCGACTGCGCGGGAACATCTTACAAGATCTCTCCTCAAATGATGAGTACCTAGAAAATGGAGAAGCCAGATACAAAATGCCTTTTCTTTGTAATAATACTATACTGGAAATGCTTAGCATTGATGTTATTGCGAGCGTTGCTTTCATGAAATTATAGTGGTGGTGCCATTTGGGCTTAATGGCATTTATTATAAAAATTACTTCAGAAGTCAGATTTAAGTCTTTGATTCCCAACCTGGTCAATTGATCAAGTTGATTGGCCATAAAAACATTAATTGAAAACACCAATTGAGTGTTAATAAACTATTAAGCTTAAGCACGATTAAACACATTATTATTTAAGTAATTAATAAGCGTTGTATTATTTTTTGACAAATTCTAATCTTAATCCTACCTAGAGGGAAGGGGAAAGAAAACTCTAGGGGAAAGAAGAGGCGCTTCTACCGGCCAAATGTACTTGTTCAATTTAAGTCTTGTATTTTAACACACAAATTGTATAAAAATATAATTCTTTTTATTTAAATTATAAAATCTAACGTATCTTAAAATTTAAATCATAAATCTTAAACTATATGTATACAATTTTTCAAAAATTAAATAAATAAAGTTTGACATGGGGTAAGTATCATGCCAGACTGTGGTGTCCATATTTATTTATATTAGTTGATTCTGATATATACAATTTTTTTAAAGAAAAGGAAGAAAATCGTATAATGGGGTTTTTTTTAATTCTTTTATGTCTTTATACTCTTTTCAAATTTTGAAATTCAATTATCTTTAATCTTTATATTTTCCTATTTTAAAAATATCATTTACAAAATTAATTTTTTTAGCATTAATACAAATAATAATCGTAAAATATGTTAAATAGAATTTCATTATTAGTAGGATGAATAAAACTCGGCTCAATGAAAAATTAAATTTTTTTATTGAGACGCACAAAATCTCGACTCAACATAAGACAAATCGTAATTTCATAAACGCAATTCGACTATAAAATTTTTCAAATAAAGTTCGAGTTATAAAATAAGACTCTAATAAATCAAATTTTTTAATAATTAATGGATCAATTTTCAAGTTTGATTTGAGTCTTACAACAACTAATACGTGTGTCACATAAAAATATAAAAATAACATGTATGCATATCATATATGATTATAGAAAGCCGCTTAAATTAAAACTAGTATCATAACATTATAAATATTTACAATTAAATTTAAACAAAAACTCGAACAATACTACTCGAATTTCATAAACTCGGCTAAAAACAAATTAAATAAAATTGGAATTATAAAATAAGACTCTTGACTCGACTAACTCGAAATTTTTTACTTGACTAGACTCAATAGAATACTCACCCCTAATTATTATTCTATTATGTAAATTATGATTTAATTCCTATTCTTCAACTTGATCATCTAAGTCCATATAATTTAAGCATTTAACCATATTATTCATTATTTAAGTATTTAATTAAGTCAAGACAAACTCCAAAACTTAACATGTATGGAGACTAAGACTAATCAAATTAATCAAACTAAACTATACAGACTAAATCAATATTTTATGTACAATACAATACAAGGATTAGTGACAATTCGATCGATTCATCGAGCCGACGAGCCATCGGTAGCAAAGAAATGTAAATAAAATGAAAAACAGTTGCTGCATACCACAAGATTGAAACAAAATGAATCAGTAGCAACTAAGAATTTACAACAATTACAATACCAAACTAAATGTACAGTTTTTAAAAGAAAATTAGCAGTTATGTGAGAGCTTTTTACAAGGGTTCAAAGTGTATAAACTGTAAATCACCTCCTACCATACAAGTACATAAGAGTAGGAGATTTAGAGTATAAATGGCTAAACAATCATCTAAAATTTACATTCATCACTCAATTAGTTCTTATAATCGCTTCGAAAATTCAGAGGTCGGGATCATACAAGGTCTGGTCAGTAGCTGTATTTTTAAGTAAATTGGGAAGAAAAGTTGTGTAGCAATCGAATTCTGCGTACCTATTATTTTTCCATTAGCAGATAATCTAGTAATGTTCATCATAACACCTGCACATAAGGCATCCAAAACAGTAAAACTGTAAAGATTATGAAACTCAAAAGGATGTTATTACAAGCAATACGATCTTCGTTCCAATTTTTGCTCAAGGGAATATGGTATTTGTCTTCTTATACTCTAAGCAAAGCTGAAGGAGCCACCTAACAGTGAGGTAAGCTCCCATTGCGAAAAAATCTTGCACTGTAAAATCCCAGATTCTCTCATAGTTTCCATCTTCTGATCCATTCCTATCTTAAGTCTGTCTCAAGATTCTTGCACAAAACTCAATTCGATCTCACATTTACGGAACAGCTAGGTGTTTCAAACGAGTAAATTGCCTATATCTATATGGATAACATAACCACTAATCTTCTCGAATATTAAGTATCACGAAATCTAAATATTTGGAAAAAAGCAACATAGTTTGCCCCCAAGGCTCTAGGGCTATATTTCCATCCTACCCGAAATGGCTCAATCACTTCTTTAATATGTCATCAATTCCAATAGGATGCACTTTAAGCAAAAGAAAGAAATCAATGTATTAGAATCATTACTTATATAACATAAGCATTGGCGAGTATGCATACAATCAGTAAGAGAATGCCTGCCTAATCATAAAAGACTTTTATGTTTGTCTCTACTGCCATAAAATCAAGTCATCGAATCTAAAACTCAAGCGACTTTATGACTAACTAAACTCTTGGGAACCTTCGGCCAGAAGTCGTTAATAATGTTTGATTTCTATTTCCCTACCATTATAAATATCTTTGTAGGCAGAACGTTTAGTTTCAAACAAAATTTTTTGATTGCCTCAAATGCCCATATAGGCTCACTATATTTCTTTTCATATTTTGAGTTTTTCCGTCAACATAACTGTTCCTCCAAAATTTGGTTCACATATAGGACTCACAGAAATCTCAAAAGTTCAAGTTATGAAACTTGTAGAAACGATTATCGAAAGTTTAAGCTAAGATCTTACAGGGGTTCAAGTCTACTATGCTTTTTTTAACAAAAACTATGTGCTGATGACAGTATGAACTATTGGAAAAATACAAGCATAGATGGAGTCTAAATAATTTTCATATGAAACAATGGAAAAGAAAAATATAAAAACGGGAAAACTAGCTAAGCAGCAGAAAAGGATACCAAACAGGAATCTGCAAAATTATATTTCACAAATAATTCATATACAATGCGTATATCATTGGAACTGTAACTGTAGAGTAAACAGACATTTTCTATGACTACCTTTGATTAAAAAGAAAAACAGATAAAGCACTCCACAGGATTCTCCACTAAGGGTAGAAAGGAAAGGAAACAAGCAATAAAACACTGACACAAGAAGAAGAAAGAAGATACCTTATTCCGTGGTTAATTTTGAAGAGAAATTGAGATTTTAATTAGAGGCCAAATTCCACTTAAAATCAAATACGAGGACAAGGAACTATATTGAAAGAAAGCTATCAGAAAAAAGAAAACACGGTGCTCTTATTCCTTGTTACCAAATTTCTTTGCAATGATAGGACGGACATCATCAACGTCAACCAGAGTCTCTAAGAAGGGAAGCAATGAAATTAGCGCACAATCAGATGGATCATCAAACCAACTCTTAATAGGAATCCCGTTATTCACTTGCAGCCTGAAAACCTGAAATAAGCAAAGAAGAAGAATTCTTAAGCCATTAGAAGTATAAGCATAGGAAAATTGTTGTTCTTTCCCATTTTTCTTTTTTCACTTCTAGATATTTCACCCTCTTACTATTTAATTTGATAGTAGAGAATGTATTTGATGCTACTACTAGACAAACAACCTTAAGTGAGTAGGTAAATACCTGTGGAGAATTATCAATTATAGCAACCTTCGCAAGATCAACACCTAAAACTGTCAAGTCTTTTGTGTAACTTCCATCTGAAAATATGCAAGATTCACGATAAACCCGCCGAGATATGAACTTCCGATCTGGATCCAATATGTCCAGTAATTGTTCGGCGTAAATGCTTTGGCTGGCAGTAAAGATGATAACTTCAAACATCTCTGCAACTTTCTCCAAAAATGTCTGTAGGTGAGGCCTCTGCTTTACATATACGGTGTGCTCTTTCATGTTGAAAAAGACTGTAAAGGTGAAGTCAGCATCATCGCAATGTTCTAGTGTGGAGTGGACAAGAGTTTCTGCATGTTTCAAAGAAATGGTAATCAAACACTACAGTAATATTTATTATTATTTTGTTTAAAGCACCAAGTAAAACAGAAAAGAAGCAAAAGCTCAAATAATTCTACACAAATTGTAAAAGGAGCAAGGAGCTCCCCTAGGCCAGAACACAAATGCCATCTGAAATTATTCAATATGTGAGCTCATACTGTTAAATAGCATTAGCAAACAAAACTGGTCATGCATGCAATCAGTTTATAACCCAGAAAGCATTTGAAAATTTCCTTGCAAGCCTTCAATATTGACCTCACTGACAATAAAATTTGCATGTATGGTGATACGACACGTACACAACATTTTCCAGAGACTAGTGGTTTAACCTGCACGGTTTATGGGACTCGAGAAAATAAGTTCCCAAAAGGTTCCACTAGTTTTTCTATAATCAGTTCTAGCCAAAATCTTGTATTGTTCTCAAAGTTTGATACTCGATTTAAAAGATCACAAGAATTAATTAGTTAATTTGAAGAAATGTTCAGGCAGAAATGAAGGTGAATGAATGATGGATTGCTCCTGAACACACACACACACAAAAAAAACTCAGTAGAAAACACACAAAAAGCGCAAGTCTTACCATCCAAATCAAGCACAAGAGTAACGGGCTTCCTTTTCCAAGCCTCTTTAGGAACATTGGCAGGCTGGAAGCTTGATACGACATTAGATAACTCTGGTAAATTTTTTATAAATGATTGTGGATCAAATTCATCTGCTTGATCAGAGTCAGAGTTAACATCAGAATCCTGTATGCAGGATCTTATTTCATCAACTGCTAGACATATACCAGTATTATCTTGAATCATCATGGATTCCTCATGCAATGGAACATCATTTATATCGTTGGTGTTGACAGTGTCCTCAAGGAAAGGCAGTATCATGTATTGCTCAGCCACATCAAACAACTTGAAATCAGGAAAAGAATAGCTTCCCGGGATGTTATTGTCAACCGCAATTCCATCAAAGGGTATGCTCGCAATAATCATGTCAGATATAAAGAAATCTGACACATTACATGTTTGACTGCCAAACGAGCTTCTATAGTCATCACTGTCATCAGCTCCAAATGCTAGCAGTTCAGGGCCATCATTACTCCCTACAAGAATCGAGAATGAGTTGACTGTGTCAAATAACTATCTTAACAGAAACTTGCAACTTCCGGTGACGTGAATCTAGAATTTCTGAATTCCAAAAAAAATTTCCTTCTACTCAGCATTGCATACAGGAGAAAATAAATAATTATGACAAGAAATATCAAATGCACAACCCATTGAATACTAAAAGTACACACAAGTACCAATGGCTCCAAAAGTATGCAACAAGATTAAAAAGAAAATTTTCAACTAAGTTCTTTGCTTCTAGCCCTACTAAGTGGTAACCATATTTTAATGGGCCAAGTAAATTTCCAGGAGAAAAGGAAAACTTATAGCTTAATCGTTATGCTTAGACAGGTATTTCAATTAGAAATGCCAAAGAAAAACCCGTCATTCTCTTGGCCACAACTGCAGAATGGAAAAGAAATTCATGCAAACCAGCTGAACAAAGAATCACCTGCATCGTCAATATTTAGTTCACTTTGTATTTGGATTGGCTCCAGAAAAGGAGAGAATATTGTCTCTATGTTTGAGGCACCTGTGTGGGAAGATTCCTGCAAATGAATAGATCATCATTGATAAGCAATCAAGATGAGAGCCGGTCCACTACATGATATTTTCAAAAGCCAGAGTAAAAACAAAACTAACGAAGCAAGGTCCTAAAAAGCAATAAAAACTTACCATTCCCATTTCCCCCACAGTTTCAGAATCAACAAAAGCTGGGAGCTGTTTCTGATGCTCAGAATCATCTCCATCCGCAATTAGTTGCTGAGCACTGGCTCCACCAGTTTCAAAAACTTGAGAGGGTACTTCTACATTTGATGAATCTATCAAGAACAGTGAGTAAGCACGTGGAACATGCTAAAATATCAACAAATGAATGAGCGATTCGCAGTACATTCTTAATACTTGGAAGCACCTGTAACTCTAACAATCAATATTAGAGAAATATCATCCTTGTTCAAAGTAGTTGCACTTGCTTACCATCATGGAATTTTTGAATACACGTACTGAATTCAGCTCCTTGCTGGGAAACACTAACATGACAGCATGGTCTTTTGCAAATCATGCTAGACCTCTGACACACGCAGAGACTATTTTTTTCTCTTAAAGAACCAGTGCTTAATTTTGTCTTCATTCTTAGAGATGGCATTTGATCCGCAACAGTTATATGTACCAATATCTCGATTCCGGAACATTAGTGGGGGGAAACCCCCTCCAAATAATCAAATCAC
Organism: Hibiscus trionum; assembly: GCA_030270665.1. Lineage (NCBI taxonomy): Eukaryota > Viridiplantae > Streptophyta > Magnoliopsida > Malvales > Malvaceae > Hibiscus > Hibiscus trionum. The sequence continues at coordinate 480,712 of BSYR01000021.1, read as the reverse complement.
CAGCAGAAGCTGCGCCACACCGGTAGTCAATATAAGAAGCTAATATATTAAAACAGATAGACATAGAGGACTGCTTATAAATGAAAGAAGGAATTTTCAAGCAACATAATTTCTGAGCAGTGGGACATTGATGTATAGCAAATATAAAACCAAAGAAAAAGGATAAGAATTAAAAGTCAAAGTCCATGACCCTTTTACTAGAACTACTAAAGAATGCTAAGAAATCAATTCAGAATAACATTGAATACCACAATTCTGAAACCTAGATCTTGATTCCTGTTAGATAAATAGAGGGCTTGCTAATTGCTATAGTCTACCTAAAGAAACAACCTTTCATACAAAAAGAAAACTTGGAAGATAACATAAACTCTACATGAAGAGACCATGTCAAATAAAAACAAATTCTTGAATTAACCCACCGAAATTGAAGTCAACCCAAGTCTTTTAATCCCATAAAACACAATAATAACTCATCAGCATACCTTAATTCCAAAGCAAAACAACACAGGAAACAGTGAAGAAAACAAAACCCTTGTGCATATTAAGCCCTTAAACAGTAGAGACGAGCTAAAAAGAAAATTTACCAAAAGATTAAAGTGAATTTTTTTTCTTCTGGATCATGGAGATTGAAGTAGCTGTTTAGAGTTTCATTTTCCTCTCTGTTTTTGCTAAAGAAAGAAAGACGTGTGTTTTTATTTCGCTCTTTTAACTTCCACGAACTGTCAAGACAAAGGTTGGAGCCGAGGGGGCAGATGTCGGCTTAGATTGGATGATACGGACGGTTGAGATTAAATGTTTTGAGAGCCGTTTGGACCAGTGGAGTTATGCCACGTCTGTTGTGGGATCAGCTCAGACTGACGCGTTCACACGTGCGGGTTCGTGGAAAGAAATGGAACTTCTGGGAGGAAATTGTAGAGGGGATGGGGTTTGGCATTTCTTTCCTAATCGCGGTTTGTAACGCGTGGTTGCACTCACCTGGATTGAATGTTACTTGGTAGTAAAAATTTCGATTCTAATTTAAAATGTTATGATGTAGAATTCAACTTAAAATATTATTTAATTAGTAAAAATTTCGGTTACAATATAAAATATTATAAAAAATATAATAATTTCGGTTACAACATAAAATGTTACTCAATTGATAATTTCGACTATAAACCTAAAATATTATGAAAAACATAATAATGTTGGTTCTACTTAAAATGTTATCTCATTCAACCTAAAATGTTACTCGATTGATAAAAAAAATTTGGTTTCAATCGAAGGCCGCCGTTTTTAGTATGTTGTTTTGCTTGCTTTTCAAACTTACTTTTGGAGTTGAAGCTAGTTTGAAACCAAAAACAATGAAAAACATGTAACTTTCAGGCTAAAAGTGTTTTTCAACTTGGTTTGAAAAGTGTTTTTCAAAAGTTCAAATTTTTAGGTTCTAACTTTTTAAAAAATATTTTTAAGTAAATTTACTCATATATCTTCGTTTATATCACCAACTTTTTTATATTTCTAAAAAAATGTCTAAAATAAATATTTTATCTACTTAAAAGAACTTTTTGATAGTAATATCAAACACTCGTATATATAAGTATTTTTAAACCAAATTATTCAAAAAGACTTCACAAAATTATTTTTTCACCGCATTTTTCAAAAGCAATGCCAATAATATTTTCTCACCTGAACCGACCCACGTATATTGTTCGAGAGAAGCTCTTCCCACGCACTAATTCTTTTAATCTTTATTTGTACAATTAAAAAAACAGACTGATTATGAATTTATTCTCTACTTTTCCAACATTTATAATTTTACTTCTCAAGCTCTTATACTTTTACCCCTCCAGCTCTTAATCCAGGTTCTGTTCACGTTCTTCACTTATGCATGATTTGAAAGAGAGTTGGGATAGTGACATCCTATAAATTTTCATATAGTTTGTTTTTAGGATGAGTCTATCACGTGGGACGAACATTGATGAACATCACTAACGATGAATACTGATGAACACCATTAATTTTTTTAAAAAATTTTAAAGGACTAAAATTATAATTAAAATTATCTCTTAAAAAAATAAAAATCAAATTTAATAGTTACGTTATAATATTTTTTTAATAGGTTAGAATCAAATATACCCAATTCTCCTAAACCGTAACAAAATCAATCTCTTAAAAAGTAGAAATCAATTTATAATTTTTTAATAGATTAGAATCAAATATACCCAACTCTCTTAAACCTAAACCCTAACAAATTCAACCCCTCATTTAAAAAATTATAAACTGATTTCTATTTTTTTAAGAGATTGATTTTGTTAGGGTTTAGGAGAATTAGGTATATTTGATTCTAACCTATTAAAAATATTATAAAATAACTATTAAATTTGATTTTTATATTTTAAGAGATAATTTTAATTATAATTTTAGTCCTTTAGATTTTTAAAATTTTTAAAAAAATTAAGGGTAAACTACACCGGTGGTCCCCTAACTATGTCTGTCTTCCTACTTTGGTCCCACAACTTTGTTTTTCGGCAAAAGGGTCCCTTCCGTCACATAGTTTTCCTATTTTGGTCCCCGACGTTAAATAACTAACGGTTTTGCTGACGTGGCATTTTTTAATATTTTTTAAGGCTGACGTGGCATTTTTTTTAATATTTTTTAAATCAAAGTCGGGGACTAAAATAGGAAGACAGACATAGTTAGGGGACCAAAATAGGAAAACTATGTGACATAGTTAGGGGACCAAAAATATTAAAAAATGCCACGTCAGCAAAACCGTTAGTTATTTAACGTTGGGGACCAAAATAGGAAAACTATGTGACGGAAGGGACTCTTTTGCCGAAAAACAAAGTTGTGGGACCAAAGTAGGAAGACAGACATAGTTAGGGGACCACCGGTATAGTTTTCCCAAAAATTAATAGTGTTCATCGGTGTTCATCAATGTTCGTCGCCCGTTGTAGAATTTTCCTTGTTTTTATATAGTTTTTTGTAATTTTAAAACTCTAAAAAATTTTATATAACTTTTTAAAAGTTTAAATCTCTAACATAAAATATTGGTTAAGACATTTAAAAGTTTAAATCCTTAACATAAAATATTGGTTAAGACATACGATGAATTTCTTCTGCTAGCCCATACAGTAGGCAAACACTGACCACAAATTTTAAAGTTGATCCATATTCAGGGTGGAGATCAAACTCTCGACCACTAGTTAAGATAGGAGAAACCCCTACCATCCACCTAACCCCGTGGTTAATTTTTATCTTTTGATTAAGTAGTGTTACAAGAATATTTTAAAGATAAATACCATGGTTCAAACCCGCACAAAGAATTAAACGAATAAACATCCATGAGAATCATGAAAACTAGATCAATTAATAAATCTCTAAGTCCTGACATCGTTAACTCTACCAAAAAAAAATGTACAACATTTATACAAGGTTTAGTTTACCCTTCTAATTAACTGTACATTTTAATGTTAAGGTTTTTAATTTAAATTTAAATATTTTTTTGTTAATCATGAATTAAATTCATAATAATGAAAATCATTAAAAAATATAGATCAACCTAATTTTTAAAAAAATTATATAAAATATCAAATATTACAAAATATTTAAGATTTAAAGAATATATGAATTTGGAAATTTTAAAATTATAAAAACTATAAAACTAAAAGAAAACACAAACAGCTGGGGGAAACCTTTGAACTGATAAAGGTCATGTTTGGTAAATAGCGGTTTAGGTAAAAATTAGAGGTTTGAGGTATAATTAGAGGTTTGACTAGTCAAATCCGCTAATATTGATGTTTGGTAAATGGCGGATTGAAAGAGCGGATTGGGGTGAAAAAACTAATTTTGAAAAAGCTCCTAATATGAGCTTTTTGAGATTAGAGGTTTGATATTAGAGTTATAATGACCCTTTTACCCTTAACAATTACCAAAAATCTCCAAATAACCTAAATTAAATAATAATATTTTTAATATAAATAATAACATATTAAATATTGGACTTATTTGTTGTTACTACTAATTTATATGGTGACATTTGTAAGTTAATTCTATTTTTTTATTATCACATATTTATATGTGCATATAAAAAATTTAACAATTATATAAATAATAAATTAATATATAAATCTTTCAAATATGTTTAGGAAATTTATATTAAAAATAATTTTTACAAATCTAATTAATATTTATTAGATACAAAATATTAATAACTGATAAATTATTCAAAAAAGTATTAAATATAATCATGTCCTTATATGTCATTTTGCTTGTTTAAATAATCAAACAGCTATAAGCTATAAGTTAATTTTACCAAACACTTTTATACAATCCGCTAGTCAAATAAGCTAATGCAATCAGCTATCCGCTATCAGCTAATGTAATCCGCTATCAGCTATCAGCTATCCACTAATTGCCAAACAGGGCCAAACTCTTGGAATGTCTTACATGTCGATGTTTTGTTTCTAAATATATATATGAAATACTAAGCATAAATCAACTATAAGTCTATAGCCTTTCAATGTAAAATCTAATGACATGAAATTAGAGATGGGCACGGGTCGGGTTTTTGGCCCACCTGAACCCGACTCGAAAATAAATACTTTATACTCGCACTTGAACATAATTTTTTAAAAAAGTTTACTCGACTCCACTCGATTCAAAAATAAATACACTAAACCTGGCCCCGACCTATAGAAAAAATAATAATTTTTAGGGACCTAATTATAAAAAATAATTTTAGGGACATAATCGTAAAAAGTATAAATTTAAGGACTAAATTATAAATAAAAATTCAATTTTAAGGACCTAATTATAAAAATATATATAAAGAGAGTATTATTATAAATATTCCTAAAAAATTTAGGAGAAAATTACACAATTAGTCCAAGGTCGGGTTGGGTAGGGTATTTTTCACCATAAACTCGAACTCGATCTGACTTCACCCTTAATAAAAACTCGACCCGAACCTAATTTTTAATTAAAAAATCCAACCCAATCAGACCGGGTCGGGTAAAATGCCCATGCCTACATGAAACTATGCAGGGCTGAGCTAAGGTTTTCATATAGTGTAGTCAGAGTAGGCCAATAAGGTATAAGATGTGAAGAATTTTTATACTACTACAATAAGTATAGTTGACCCCATATCTCAACAATTCAAGTGGGGTTATTTCTAATATTTTTTATGAAAAATCTGATACAATTCTAATATTTCTATATAGTGGTTATTTTTTGGTAGAGTCAATTGTACCCCTAATTTACCATGTACATCTGCCCATGAAATATGAAAGTACTTAAATGATTATATTTTCTTTTTTGCTTTAAGGGCGTAAGATACTCGTAAACCTTTTATTTTTGGATAAAGTACATGTTCATTTTATGGTCTATGTACGAAATTCGTGGCTCTCCTTCTCAACAATATTGTCTCCAAAGATCAAATCCTTGTTCTCTCATTCAAAAAGCAAGCCTTGCCATTAAACTAATGAACTAATATTTTAAGACTAAATAACTAATAAACTAATATTTTTATGATCATATGTTCTCTCCCTCCCAACAATGTCGTCTCCATGACACTCTTAAACTTTTAAAAACAACTAATTAAGTCTTCAATATTTTTTAAATCACTAAACTAATAAACTAAATCAATTAAGACTTTTGACTAACATTAATCGTTGAATCTAACCGTTTTTTAAATCAATTGGTGCAACACGTCTTGTCATAATGTTGACACTTGATATTTTCAGTTTCTTTTAAATATTCCTGGAAAAAGCTTATAAAAAATATTTTTTTAAAAATATGTTGAAACTAATGTTTTGATATAATAATTGAAAAATAGTTTTGGACTAAATTGAAAAGATTTCAAAAGTGTCTTTAAGTCCAAACAACTTAAAAATATGTTTGAGGATGTTTTAAAGAGGTTTTGAAGTGTTTTCTAAAGCTAAACTTTACAAAACCATCCAAGTGTTTCGAAACTCCCTTAGGCGTTTCGAAACAACCATTCACAGTTTTAAAACGTTTCGATACAGCCATGCATGTTTCGAAACGGGCTTTAATCTGGGTGAGGATTTTTACATAGCGTTTCGATACGGGCTTCACCGTTTCGATACGCCTATGTGGCAAAGACCTCAACGGTCAAAATTCCCAACGGCTATTTTCCCAACTGCCTTTTAAATTGCAGCTCAACTGTCACACGTTCCGAAACTGGGTTGCTACCATTTCGATACGGACCAAGGCGTTTCAAAACAGCCAGAGGTGTTTCGAAATAGCTAGAGGTGTTTCGAAATGGATTGCTGCATCAGACTTCAACGACTAGTTCTGAAGAAGGGCGTTCCGAAATGGGTTTGATTGTTTCGAAACGGACGTTTGCAGAACAATATTTATGGTGGGAAATAAAGTCTCCAACGGCTCTAAAACAACCCCAACGGTCCTCAACGTCTACAAACTCAATTAGGAGTATAAAAGGGACCTCCAAGCATCAAGAGAATACTAATACTTCATTTGTCAACAACATTATGATCAAGAAATTGTCTTAGAGCTTAAATTGTCCATTTCTTGTATAGACAACACTTGTGAGCTAAATATTGTTAAATTTGCTCAAGTGTTTAGGTTTTGGGTGAGAGCTTTATAGTGCAAACAAATACCTATTAGAGGAATTTCAAGTTTGCTTAAGAATTTCTCTTGTAAGAGAGTGTTTGATTAAGCTAAGGGTAGTTAGCTTAATCGTTGTAACGATTTCCTCCTAAGCTGAGAAAATGGGACGAAATTCAAGAGTGAATTTGTTGAAATCCTTAGTGGGGAGCTAAAGTAGTGGATGTAGACCTTAATTAGAAGGTTTAACCATTATAATTTCTTGTGTCATTTGTCTATTTTTCACCTCCCACTAAAACACCCAAAATTCCAACTTCTCCACACTTGGTGAGCTAGAACGGTTGAAGGAAATCGAGCACCATAAAACCCAACAATTGGTATCAGAGATTGGCTCAATTGAAGAGGATTAACATCCTATTGAGTGATCCAACAAGCTTGATCAACATTTCAAACAACCGGCTTAATGGTGCAATCCATCGATAAGCCACCTTTCTTCGACGAGACAAATTATGCATATTAGAAGACGAGGATGATGTTCTTTTTCAAATCCAAAGACTACAAGATTTGGGATATCATTGAAGATGGCCCGTTCGTACCAAAAGGAAACAAGGCGAAGTGGAGTGCCGACGATCGTAAGAAGATTGAGCTAAATTGCAAGGCTTTGCACTTCATATGAGAAGATGTCTTCTTGCGAGAGTGCCAAGAAAGTTTGGGACAAGCTTGAAATTACATACGAGGGGACAAACGAAGTAAAGGAGACCAAGATCGGCCTCCTCAACCTAGAGTATGAGAACTTCAAGATGGATCCGGAAGAGGACATTGAGAAGATGTTCCATCGATTCTCCACCATCGCCAATGGACTAAAAGGCTTTGGAGAAGTCATTCCAAAAGAAAAGCTTGTCCGAAAGTTGATCTATTCTCTTCCCGAGTCATGGGACTCAAAAAGGACCGCCATCATCGAAGCTAAGAATCTCAAGACCTTGAAGCTTGATGAACTTATGGGGTCACTTCTCACTCACCAAATCATGAAGAATGATAAAGAAGAGAAGAAGAAGGAAGGAAGAGATAAGAAAGATTGGGAAGAAGAAGATCATGGAGCTAGGCATCCATGCAAATGTCATGGCTCTCAAAACCTCCAAATGCAACCATGTTGATACAAGCAAGGGGAAGGATGAAGAAGAAGAGATAGTTCATCTCTTCAAGAAGTGTGCCCCTTTCATAAAGAAAGCAATGAAAGAATTCGAATATGAGTCTATGAAGAAGAAGAAGAAGAAGAAGAAGAAGAGGGCAAGCACTTCAAGCCATAATAAGAAAGCATATGTAGCTACTTGGAGTGATGGAGACTCCACCGACGATTAACAAGCCAACCTTTGTCTTATGGCCATCGAAAAAGATTCAAGGGTAACTTCTAATTCATCTACTTCATGTTCATATTCTTTTGATGAATTACAAGATACATATGATGATTTGATTTTAGAGTTTAAAATCACATTTTGAAAAACAAGAAAGTGATTTCAAATTTGAAAATTGAAAATTCAAAATGATTCAGGTTGAACCAAGATAGGAGCTTGCGTCAAAGCGGCCTTAAGCTTCTCAAAAGCCTGCTGTCTCGCTTCCGACCATTCATACTTAACATCCTTATGCAACAACTTCGTCAAAGGTGCAGCAATCTTGGAAAACACATCCACGAATCTCCGATAATATCCTGCCAAACCCAGGAAACTACGGACTTCATGAACAGACTTAGGATGTTTCCAATTCATCACCGCCTCAATCTTCTGAGGATCAACACGAATCCCTTCAGCAGCAACCACATGACCAAGAAACACCACTTCTCTAAGCCAGAACTCACACTTGCTCAGCTTAGCATAAAGCTGATTCTCCAACAAAGCTTGCAGCACAATTCTCAGATGCCATTCATGCTCCTCCTCAGTACGTGAGTACACGAGGATATCATCAATGAATACCACCACAAACTTATCCAGATATTCATGAAACACACGATTCATCATGTCCATGAAAGCTGCAGGAGCATTCGTCAAACCAAACGACATCACAAGGAACTCATAATGCCCATACCTCGTCTTGAAAGTTGTCTTTGGCACATCCACATCCTTCACCTTCAACTGATAATACCCTGACCTTAAGTCAATCTTAGAGAACACAGCTGCTCCCCGAAATTGATCAAAAAGATCATCAATTCTCGACAATGGATACCGATTCTTGATAGTCAACTTATTAAGCTGACGGTAATCAATGCATATTCTCATAGTGCCATCCTTCTTCTTCACAAACAAGACCGGTGCACCCCAAGGTGACACACTCGGCCGAATGAAACCACGATCAAGCAACTCTTGCAGTTGCGTCTTCAGCTCTTTCAACTCCTTAGGTGACATTCGATAAGGAGTAATGGACACAGGAGTTGTGTTTTCATACAACTCAATCCCAAACTCCACTTCGCGATTAGGAGGCAATCCAGGCAACTCCTCCGGAAACACACCAGGAAACTCTCGCACAGTCCTGATATCTTGCACTCGCAACTCCTTAGAGCTAGGATTCATCACAAAGGCTAGGTAAGCTTCACAACCTCGCCTCAGCATCCGACTCGCCTCCAATGTAGACACCACATTGGCAAGAAACTTCACATTCTCACCAACCACAACAACCTCGTAATCATCCGCTAGCTTTAACGAAACTCGCTTATTTTCACAATCTACTACAGCTCGATGCTCAACAAGCCAATCCATACCAAGGATTACATCAAAACCATAGAAAGGCAACTCCATAAGATCAACATGGAAAACATGATCTTGCACAACCAAAGGACATCTTCTATAAAGCTTTCGAGTCACTACAGTCTCACCAAAAGAACTTGTGACACGCATACCAACATCCAAGGACTCAACAGGCAAACCAAGCAATTCAATATGCTCACGCAATATGTATGAGTGTGTAGATCCAGAATCAATCAAGGAAAGTAATGACAAGGATTGCAAAGTGAAAGTACCTGCGATCACATCCGCGTCATTCCTCCCCTCCCTCTGAGCAAACACTCTAGCCTGGCCACCACCTTCAGGCTGAACAGCTACAACATGAGCCACATTCCTTCCACCATCCTCTCTACGCTGGAAGTTACCACGGCCGCGCCCACGACCTCTCTGTGGTGCAACAACTCCAGGAGCACGTCCTTGGCCACCACCGGCCAACAGAGGACACTCCCTCCTCATGTGATCCGCTGATCCACAGTTCCAACACGAGTTACCAGCCGCCACAACAGGAGCCTGAACCTCCCTCGCTGCTCGAGGACAATCACGCCTCAGATGTCCACGCGATCCACACGTCCAACATGTGTTTGGATCAACTCTTGCCTTATCCCCCTGAACAGGCGCACCTTGCCCTCCACCACCTCGCCTAGCTGAAGACTGATACTTCCGATCACGTCCCCTCTTGTTCCGTCCGCCTCCGGAACTATACTCAGCAACTCGTTTACCAGCACTAGGACCAGCACCTCTAGCAGACAAACTCAAATTCATCTCAATGTCCTTTGCTCTACCAACCAGCACATCAAAATCAGTGTACTCAGTAGCCAGCATATAAGTCTTTACATCCGTCACCAAACCATAACGGAACCGCTCACACCTCTCCCGCTCATCAGGAATAAGCTCAGGCGCGTATTGACTGAGTCGGACAAACTGAACCTCGTACTCAGCCACTGACATGCTCCCTTGAGTAAGAGACATGAATTCCCTCTTCTTTTCATCCAAGTACCTCACACCCAGATGCCTTCTCTTGAAAATGTTTTGAAAGAACGTCCATGTCACATCAGCATCCTCCATTCCGGAGATAATGGTTGTCCACCAAGTGTATGCATCGTCTTGCAACAATGATACCACACAGCCCAGCTTCTGCACATCAGAACAATTCATTTGACCTAAGACCCTCTTGGTACTTTCCAACCAAGACTCAGAACCTTCAGCAGACAAACCCCTGAACTCAGTCCCTCCCAGACTGCGCAAACGCTCCAAAGGTAGTCTAACACCAGCATCACCTTGATGCCCAACTCCTTGAGCTCCAGCTACCGCTGCTCGAAAAGCTCCAGCAATAGCTTGAATCAACACTGTCATGTCAGGAACAGCTTGTCCCTGACCAGCTTCAGGTCCAGCGACCCCAGCACCAGCTGCAACACCAGATCCTTCGCCCCCAGCACCACCACCACCAGGTGGAGGAGGTAAATCCACCGCATTTTCAGCGTTCTCTTCATTCTCATTTTGAGCCATAGCTCGCATATTACCCCTCGTTTCTCTACGAGGTCCCATTCACTAAACAATGCAATCACAATGTAATAAACAAAGTCAGGCTCAGCAAGGTAAGTAATCCAAGTACTCAAGCTCATTTCCAATTAAAAACAACTCATTTCATTAGCTTTGATTTGGCAATGGGTCCCTCTAACATGCTTCACCATAGCATACATCACAATTGTATCACACTTACAATTCACACAACATGCTTTCATTAAACAAGCATACAAAGCATACATACATTCATCACCCACATAACCATTCCCAATTACTCAAGAACTCAGCTCTGATACCACCAAATATAACCCCCTTAACCCGGCCCAGACGGTTGAACCGAATTAAGAAGTTTACACGGGGAAAACCAAAGTCAACCCGAAAGTCAACCTTGATTAACGACCCTTTTTTTCTTTTTAATCTTATCTAGATGCAAATTAACCCTAGGTGAACACTTGAGACAAACATATTCAAAAGCCACGACAATCGGATAACATTCAGGGACTCAATTGCACAATATACAAGTTTAGGGACCAAAATGTAAATTCTGAAAGTTACAAGGACTTAACCAACTTTTGAGTTACCATTATGAAATTAGTCATGTTTCATGCATCTCTGCCAAATTTCAACTCAAACGGACAACACAAACTCATTCAATTGCATAAACAAAGTTCAGGACCAAAACGCAAAGATTTCAAAACATATAACCGTCAATTTCAGTGCCCAACGGTCGGGTGTTTCGGAACAGGGATGATCCGTTCCGAAATGCGGGACCGTTCCGAAACCCGTTGCGCAACATGGCCTGGCAGTGGCAAAACTGTTCCGGAACGGCTCTGCCCGTTTCGAAACGCCTAGGCCATTTCAGGCCCTCTGTTCCGAAACGGTAGCACCTGTTCCGAAACAGGCTGCCCAGATTGCAAAATTTTTGCTGGTTTATTACACAATTGGCCCATCAAACGCATTCAAAAGACCCTCAAATTATACCAGCAAGTCATTATATACTTAAAGAACATAATGGCATAAACAATTTGTAAGCATGGCATCAAACAAGGAAAGCCTCAATTCTATAGGCATGCATCCTATATTGAAAACCATTCAAACACTAAAACACCAACAATCCTCATAAAGGCCAATTACAAGTTCCAACAATATCAAAAGCATAAAACCAACTTAAAGAGTCTAAAACATCTCCCAAAACAACAACATAGGTTCCTCATTGCCAAATGCCAAAAGCTAAACAAGTTATGAAAATATTCACCATACATGAGCTTAGTTCTTCACTTGGATTCTTGACCCCCTTGCTGCCCTTAAGCACTTCAATGCTCTGCATTATTGGTTTAAGAAAAGAGAGAGCGTAAGCACATAGCTTAGTGAGGAATGCTCATTTAAAACATCACAATAATGCATTAGTAAAAACTCCTTTTTCAAAACCTTTAGCTCAAACTACATTTCATCATGCACATATGTACATAAACCAAGCATTACATGTTTCAAACCATTATCATGTCATATTAGCTTTCAAGTGATAATCATAAACATGTTCCAAAACACAAACGACAATTTACAACCAACAATCGGATACGCGGATTACAAGCGTTGTCCCTACGCTTCATACACACTACCAATATCAAGGTGGAGCATGGTACAATCACAACCCCTCAACACCCGTGATGGAGACTATGGTACAATCACAACCCCTCCACATCACTCATTGGTAGTTGTATAACATCACTAACGAGATCACGGGACATACAACACAAGATCCACACATGGACTTTAAACCACCATTGTGATCTTACCATACACAAGGTCCACACATGGAATTTTAACCACCATTTTGACCTTAAAACAAGAACCACCCATGGACTTTTAACCACCATGTTGTTCTTAACCATCTCGTTAGTGTACTTGGATGGAGCATGGTACAATCACAACCCCTCAACATCCAAGGCGACTTTATTCACGGTGCACCCAATCCTATAGCCGGCTAACTATATCCGATTCAAGTACTTTTAGACAAACCACATCACTTGCCAATATACATCATTTAACAACATTAATCCACTGTTTTAAAGCATTTGACAAAGCCATTATCATCATGCATCACTTTGCATCAAAACCACATTTATCAATGTACAAAAACAAGGATCCCTTACCTAGAGCATCCTTCAACACATGTCTTATGAAACCAGCAATAAACATGCTAAAATATGCTTTCAAAAACAGGATTTAAACATGCAACAAATCCCTTTGCATTCAACCAACTCATGGCTCATCAACCAGAGAGTTTTTCCGAAAACTTACTCTTGAGCATAGCTAAGTTGTTTAGACTTAGACTAAGCTCCCAAAACCTTCAAACATTGGTTTCAAAGCTGAAAACCAAACTTCACTCACCGATTTCCGTTTCGCCACTTGCCGAAACACCAATCAAGCTTCCGGATCAACACCACAAGGATCCGAAGATGTCTCCCCTGTTTTAAACACATCAAAACAGTAGATTAATGCACCATCATGCATTAATATCCTCAACCAAGACACCTAAACTCGCTGCTCACATCAACACTCACATTTCGGCTACCAAACACAACCGAAATCACATCCAAACATCTCTACAACACTACCCAGCCAAGATCCATCAATTCCAAACATTCATAAACCTCAATTAACATCCAAAAAGGATCTAAACACGTCCTTATACCTCCAGCTATAGCAGAACATCAAGATCACCCCAAAAACCATTATAAACTCAAACAAAACTTAGGAAAATCAACCTATCCGGGATTGCATTGATTAAACCTCAATTTCTCATCAATTATACATCCAATTTACATTAAAAACACACCTCAAAACAGTGCCCAACCATTTCATACGAATTTCATCAAAAACTAACCAAATCTTGCATTTTAAAGCCAAGATCAAGAACACAACTACAAAACCTTTATTAAAACACAAATCAAGGATTGAGAACTTGGGAATTTCAGTAAAGAACTGAGTATTTAGAGGAGAAGGACGTTCATACCTCTAAATGTGAGTTTCTCCCTTTTTGGAACCAAGATTCTTGAAAATCCAATAAGAAATTGCTAAGGCTTTGTTGTAGAAATGATTAGAGATCAAAAGGAAGTTGAAATCTCATCTTTGAATGTCAAAATCAGAGGGAAATTTGCTGGAGAAAAGTGTTTGGGTTGAGAGAAAAGTTGAGAGAAAAGAAATGGAAATTTTTTAGAAAAGTTAGTTATGAGAGCAAAATATCTTTTTCCCTCCTTTTTCCTTTAATTAAAACCATTAATAAAACCTTTAATATTAAGAAAAATCTGGAGAAACTCTTCTTGGGTAAATAGCTCCTTAAAGATTCAAAGTTTCAATCCTTTTTAAAACAGTCACCAAGTTTTCGAAAATTACATTTTAGTCACTAACCCAAAATGTCACACTTCCCAACCTCATTTTGTAAAATTGATTTCACCATTCTCTTATATATAATAAAAGAAGATTTTAAGATATTTTTCCATATTTTTAATGCAACCCGAACTAGGCTTTCCTAAAATCACCCTTTTATATTCGAACTGCAACCCGACCGATCCGGTCCAAACCCAAAACTTCTAAGCCCAAAATTGGGGTGTTACAACTCTCCCCCCCCTTATGAAATTTCGTCCTCGAAATTTACCTGAAGGAAAGAGGTACGAAAACTGCTTCAACATGTCATCCTTCCGTTCCCACGTGGCTTCTTCAACACCACGATGTTTCCACAACACCTTTACCAACTCAATGGTCTTGCCTCGAAGAACCTTACTATCCGAATCCAGAATCTTCACCGGTTCCTCATCATAGGTCAAATCCGGATTCAATTCCACTTCTTCCACAGGCATCACATGTGAAAGATCCGATCTATACTTCTGAAGCATAGAAACATGAAACACATCATGGATCTTCTCCAACTCTTGCGGTAACCTCAACTTGTACGCAACAGGACCCACACTCTCAACCACCTCGTATGGTCCAATGTACCTAGGGCTCAACTTACCCTTTCGGCCAAACCTCATCACCTTTTTCCAAGGCGAAACCTTCAAAAACACACGATTACCCACCGCGTACTCAATCTCCTTACGCTTCAAATCCGCATAAGACTTTTGCCGATCAGAAGCTGCCTTCAAACGCTCACAAATGAGCTTCACCTTCTCGGTGGTCCCTTTCAACAAAGCTGGCATCGAAACCAACTTCTGACCCGTTTCAGCCCAACACAGAGGAGTCCTACACTTCCTCCCGTACAAAGCTTCATAAGGTGCCATTTGAATACTTGCCTGATAACTATTATTATAGGCAAACTCCACCAAAGGCAAATGTTTCTCCCAAGAGCCCTGGAACTCAATCACGCAGCACCTCAACATATCCTTCAAAACCTGGATAACACGCTCGGACTAACCATCCGACTGCGGATGATAAGACGTACTGAAATTCAGCCGTGTACCCAAAGCCTGATGCAAACACTGCCAGAAACGCGATGTAAACCTCGGGTCCCTATCTGACACAATCGATTTTGGCACACCATGCAGCCGCACATTCTCAGCGATGTACAGCTCCGCAAGCTTATCCAAAGTGTACGTAGTATGCACAGGCAGGAAATGCGCACACTTCGTCAGGCGATCCACAATCACCCACACCGAATTCTTCTTCGATGGCGACAAAGTGTAGAACTAAGGTTTTGATATAATATTTGAAAAATGTTTTGGACTAAATTGAAAAGAATTTAAAATATGTTTTTAGTCAAAAACAACTTGAAAATATGTTTAAGGGTTTTAAAGGCTTTGGAATGGTTTTAAAATGTATTTAAAGTAGTCAAAACCATGATTTTCAAGTAACCGTACCGATACGGTATTGGACTGTACCGATATGCCTTAGGGTTTTTAAACTACCAAAATTCCAGTAGCCAAAACCCGTACCGATACGCCTAGCCGTATCGATACGGTGTGTTTTGAAATAGCCTAACGGCCATAAATGGTACTATTCCCAACGGCCATAAATGGTACTATTCCAACGGCTATAAATGGTACTATTCCCAACGGCCATAAATGGTACTATTTCCAACGGTCATAAATGGTACTATTCCAACGGCTATAAACGGCTATATTCCCAACGGCTATAAACGGCTATATTCCCAACGGCTATAAACGGCAATATTCCCAACAGCTATAAACGGCTACAAACTCATTTGGGACTATAAATTGAAGGTTGGAACACTTGAAGAATGCAAGAGACAACATCCAAGCAATATGGTCAAGAGAATTAGAGTCTAAATCTTTATTTTACTATTCTCTTGTACATAGTCTGAAGAGAGTGATTTTTATTGTTTTTATCCTTCACTCTTTCTTGTGAGCTCAATTGTGTAAACACCCACCTTGTGAGGTTTATTTGTTTACATCTTTTTAACCTTGTAAAAGGGAGAGGTTCTAGTTTAGCCTTGAGAGAAAAACTAGAGTTGGTTCTATCTTAGCCAAGTTCAAAAGATAGGGTTGTAACGGTTTCCTCCTGAGCCTGGAAAAGGGGACGAATTCATTATTGAGTGAATTGGGAAATCCTTAGTGGTGTGCTAAGGTAGTGGATGTAGACTCGGTTGAGTAGTCGAACCACTCTAAAATCATTGTGCAAATTGTCTACCTTTCTTTCGGTTTTAGCCAATTCAACCACCAAACATTTACAACCCTCCTTGACGGTTTCGGTGATCGATTCGAGCGTGCAAAAAACCCAACAATTGGTATCAGAGCCTCGTCTCCATCGAAGGACTAACATCCGGGAGTAAAGATCATTTGCTCGAAGTCCACCGTTCAAGAAAATGGCAAGATTTGAAGAAGGCCGCTCTATCTCGTGTCCTCCGCTCTTCAAAGGAGAATCATACTTCCAATGGAGCAATGTCATGAAGTATTTCATCAAATCTCTTGATTTTGAGATTTGGGATATCATTGAAGATGGTTACTTGGAAGCTCCTAAGAAGAAGAAGAAGCAAAGGAGTGCAAATGACACGAAGGCCAAGCTAAACGCAAAGGCGATGCACATTCTTCTTTGTGCCCTAAGTGAAGAGATTTCCAAGAAGGTCTCCCCATCCAAAAGTGCCAAAGAAATTTGGGAGAAGCTTGAGAAATTCTATGGGAAAGAAGAGAAGAAAGATGTTGCTTCATCATATGCAATCCTCCTCTCAACACCAAAGGTGGATGGTGTTATGGCTCTCGATGAGCCCGAGGTATCTTCTAACTCAAATGAATTAAATTCATATTCTTTTGATGAGTTACAAGATGCATTTGATGAATTATTTTTGGAATTTGAGACCATGAATTCCAAATTTAAGAAAATGATTTCTAAACTTGAATTTGAAAATGATTTTCTTTTGAAAACAAAATTGGATTTTGAAAAACAAAATGAGATTTTGAAAAATGATTTAGAGTTTTCAAAAACAAGCAAAGGAATTTTAGAAAAAGAAAATCTTGATTTGAAAGTTAAGCTTGAAAGCTTAGCAAAAGAAAAAGAAATTATTTTTAATAATTCATCTCATCCCATAATGACAAAATGCTCACATTGTCATTATCATGGTCATTCTATACATACTTGTCCTATTAAGAAGAGAAAATCTTATAGGATTAGACAAGTATGGGTTCCTAAGGGAACTAAAGACATTGTGACTAACGTAAATGGATCCAAAGCAATTTGGATACCAAAAATCAAGTGAATGTCTTTTGTAGGTGTGTTGGAGCAATGACAAGCAAAGCAAAATCAAAGAATGCTCAAATCACACATGAGAAGAAGATTGGGTAACCTCTAAGCTTAATGCTTTTATTTTATACATTTGGTTATCTAACTTTTATTTAAAGTCTTGGATTATTTGTTAAGCCTAACAATGATGCTTTGAGTAAGGGGGAGCCAGTTTTTTTTAAACCAAATTTTTAAGTGTGTCAAATTTTTTTTTTGCCTCTTATGTTATCTTGAACTTAAATGTCATTTTAAATTCTTTTTGATATAACAAAAAGGGGGAGAAATGGTTTGAAAAATTGAATTTTCAAATGAATAAGGGGGAGCTTTATATGATTTCATATCTTAATCTCTTATTCACAATTTTAAAGCTAAAGGGGGAGAATCCCAAACAAATTTTTCAAGTTGGTTTTATTATATCAAAAAGGGGGAGATTGTAGAACTAAGGTTTTGATATAATATTTGAAAAATGTTTTGGACTAAATTGAAAAGAATTTAAAATATGTTTTTAGTCAAAAACAACTTGAAAATATGTTTAAGGGTTTTAAAGGCTTTGGAATGGTTTTAAAATGTATTTAAAGTAGTCAAAACCATGATTTTCAAGTAACCGTACCGATACGGTATTGGACTGTACCGATATGCCTTAGGGTTTTTAAACTACCAAAATTCCAGTAGCCAAAACCCGTACCGATACGCCTAGCCGTATCGATACGGTGTGTTTTGAAATAGCCTAACGGCCATAAATGGTACTATTCCCAACGGCCATAAATGGTACTATTCCAACGGCCATAAATGGTACTATTTCCAACGGCCATAAATGGTACTATTTCCAACGGTCATAAATGGTACTATTCCAACGGCTATAAACGGCTATATTCCCAACGGCTATAAACGGCTATATTCCCAACGGCTATAAACGGCAATATTCCCAACAGCTATAAACGGCTACAAACTCATTTGGGACTATAAATTGAAGGTTGGAACACTTGAAGAATGCAAGAGACAACATCCAAGCAATATGGTCAAGAGAATTAGAGTCTAAATCTTTATTTTACTATTCTCTTGTACATAGTCTGAAGAGAGTGATTTTTATTGTTTTTATCCTTCACTCTTTCTTGTGAGCTCAATTGTGTAAACACCCACCTTGTGAGGTTTATTTGTTTACATCTTTTTAACCTTGTAAAAGGGAGAGGTTCTAGTTTAGCCTTGAGAGAAAAACTAGAGTTGGTTCTATCTTAGCCAAGTTCAAAAGATAGGGTTGTAACGGTTTCCTCCTGAGCCTGGAAAAGGGGACGAATTCATTATTGAGTGAATTGGGAAATCCTTAGTGGTGTGCTAAGGTAGTGGATGTAGACTCGGTTGAGTAGTCGAACCACTCTAAAATCATTGTGCAAATTGTCTACCTTTCTTTCGGTTTTAGCCAATTCAACCACCAAACATTTACAACCCTCCTTGACGGTTTCGGTGATCGATTCGAGCGTGCAAAAAACCCAACACAAAGGCAAACCAGAAACAAAATCCATGGTAATCCTTTCCCACTTCCACTCCGGAATCCTCAACGGTTGCAACAACCCTGAAGGAAACTGATGCTCAGCCTTAACTCGCTGACATACCATGCACTTGCTCACAAACTCAGCAACATCTTTCTTTAAACCCACTCAATAGTACTCATCACGAAGATCATGATACATCTTAGTACTACCGGGGTGCATAGCAAAAGGACTACTATGCCCTTCAGTCAGAATAGCACGCCTCAACTCAGCATCATTGGGCACTACTACCCGACTCCCAAAGCACAACACTCCATCATCACTAAAACAGAAATCCGAAGGCCTATCCTCCGCAATATCCTGAACATGAGGCACCAAAGAATCATCCAACAACTGCTTTTCCTTAATCAACTGAACCATAGATGGTTTCACTTGCAATTCAGCCACAAGACCACCATCACGCGAAATACTCAAACTGGCAAACATAGCCCTCAGCTCAACAGCTACCTTCCTACTCAAGGCATCCGCTACAACATTAGCTTTACCCGGATGATACTCGATCGTCAAATCATAATCCTTTAGCAACTCCACCCAACGTCGCTGCCTAAGATTCAACTCCTTCTGGGACATCAGATACTTCAAACTCTTGTGATCCGCGTACACAGTACACTTCTCACCATACAGATAATGTCTCCAGATTTTCAAAGCAAAAACCACCGCAGCCAACTCAATGTCATGCGTAGGATAATTGCGCTCATGCACCTTCAACTGCCGCGATGCATAAGCCACCACCTTACCCTCCTGCATCAACACACATCCCAAACCAACATAGGACGCATCACTGTACACCACAAACTCTTTCCCTGATTCAGGTTGAACCAAGATAGGAGCTTGCGTCAAAGCGGCCTTAAGCTTCTCAAAAGCCTGCTGTCTCGCTTCCGACCATTCATACTTAACATCCTTCTGCAACAACTTCGTCAAAGGTGCAGCAATCTTGGAAAACACATCCACGAATCTCCGATAATATCCTGCCAAACCCAGGAAACTACGGACTTCATGAACAGACTTAGGATGTTTCCAATTCATCACCGCCTCAATCTTCTGAGGATCAACACGAATCCCTTCAACAGCAACCACATGACCAAGAAACACCACTTCTCTAAGCCAGAACTCACACTTGCTCAGCTTAGCATAAAGCTGATTCTCCAACAAAGCTTGCAGCACAATTCTCAGATGCCCTTCATGCTCCTCCTCAGTACGTGAGTACACGAGGATATCATCAATGAATACCACCACAAACTTATCCAGGTATTCATGAAACACACGATTCATCATGTCCATGAAAGCTGCAGGAGCATTCGTCAAACCAAACGGCATCACAAGGAACTCATAATACCCATACCTCGTCCTGAAAGCTGTCTTTGGCACATCCACATCCTTCACCTTCAACTGATAATACCCTGACCTTAAGTCAATCTTAGAGAACACAGCTGCTCCCTGAAATTGATCAAAAAGATCATCAATTCTCGGCAATGGATACCGATTCTTGATAGTCAACTTATTAAGCTGACGGTAATCAATGCACATTCTCATAGTGCCATCCTTCTTCTTCACAAACAAGACCGGTGCACCCCAAGGTGACACACTCGGCCGAATGAAACCACGATCAAGGGACTCTTGCAGTTGCGTCTTCAGCTCTTTCAACTCCTTAGGTGTCATTCGATAAGGAGTAATGGACACAGGAGTTGTGTTTTCATACAACTCAATCCCAAACTCCACTTCGCGATTAGGAGGCAATCCAGGCAACTCCTCCGGAAACACACCAGGAAACTCTCGCACAGTCCTGATATCTTGCACTCGCAACTCTTTAGAGCTAGGATTCATCACAAAGGCTAGGTAAGCTTCACAACCTCGCCTCAGCATCCGACTCGCCTCCAATGTAGACACCACATTGGCAAGAAACTTCACATTCTCACCAACCACAACAACCTCGTAATCATCCGCTAGCTTCAACGAAACTCGCTTATTTTCACAATCTACTACAGCTCGATGCTCAACAAGCCAATCCATACCAAGGATTACATCAAAACCATAGAAAGGCAACTCCATAAGATCAACATGGAAAACATGATCTTGCACAACCAAGGGACATCTTCTATAAAGCTTTCGAGTCACTACAGTCTCACCAAAAGAACTTGTGACACGCATACCAACATCCAAGGACTCAACAGGCAAACCAAGCAATTCAGCATGCTCACGCAATATGTATGAGTGTGTAGATCCAGAATCAATCAAGGAAAGTAATGACAAGGATTGCAAAGTGAAAGTACCTGCGATCACATCCGCGTCATTCCTCCCCTTCCTCTGAGCAAACACTCTAGCCTGGCCACCACCTTCAGGCTGAACAGCTACAACATGAGCCACATTCCTTCCACCATCCTCTCTACGCTGGAAGTTACCACGGCCGCGCCCACGACCTCTCTGTGGTGCAACAACTCCAGGAGCACGTCCTTGGCCACCACCGGCCAACAGAGGACACTCCCTCCTCATGTGATCCGCTGATCCACAGTTCCAACACGAGTTACCAGCCGCCACAACAGGAGCCTGAACCTCCCTCGCTGCTCGAGGACAATCACGCCTCAGATGTCCACGCGATCCACACGTCCAACATGTGTTTGGATCAACTCTTGCCTTATCCCCCTGAACAGGCGCACCTTGCCCTCCACCACCTCGCCTAGCTGAAGACTGATACTTCCGATCACGTCCCCTCTTGTTCTGTCCGCCTCCGGAACTATACTCAGCAACTCGTTTACCAGCACTAGGACCAGCACCTCTAGCAGACAAACTCAAATTCATCTCAATGTCCTTTGCTCTACCAACCAGCACACCAAAATCAGTGTACTCAGTAGCCAGCATATAAGTCTTTACATCCGTCACCAAACCATAACGGAACCGCTCACACCTCTCCCGCTCATCAGGAATAAGCTCAGGCGCGTATTGACTGAGTCGGACAAACTGAACCTCGTACTCAGCCACTGACATGCTCCCTTGAGTAAGAGACATGAATTCCCTCTCCTTTTCATCCAAGTACCTCACACCCAGATACCTTCTCTTGAAAATGTTTTGAAAGAACGTCCATGTCACATCAGCATCCTCCATTCCGGAGATAGTGGTTGTCCACCAAGTGTATGCATCGTCTTGCAACAATGATACCACACAGCCCAGCTTCTGCACATCAGAACAATTCATTTGACCCAAGACCCTCTTGGTACTTTCCAACCAAGACTCAGAACCTTCAGCAGACAAACCCCTGAACTCAGTCCCTTCCAGACTGCGCAAACGCTCCAAAGGTAGTCTAACACCAACATCACCTTGATGCCCAACTCCTTGAGCTCCAGCTACCGCTGCTCGAAAAGCTCCAGCAATAGCTTGAATCAACACTGTCATGTTAGGAACAGCTTGTCCCTGACCAGCTTCAGGTCCAGCGACCCCAGCACCAGCTGCAACACCAGCTCCTTCGCCCCCAGCACCACCACCACCAGGTGGAGGAGGTAAATCCACCGCATTTTCAGCGTTCTCTTCATTCTCATTTTGAGCCATAGCTCGCATATTACCCCTCGTTTCTCTACGAGGTCCCATTCACTAAACAATGCAATCACAATGTAATAAACAAAGTCAGGCTTAGCAAGGTAAGTAATCCAAGTACTCAAGCTCATTTCTAATTAAAAACAACTCATTTCATTAGCTTTGATTTGGCAATGGGTCCCTCTAACATGCTTCACCATAGCATACATCACAATTGTATCACACTTACAATTCACACAACATGCTTTCATTAAACAAGCATACAAAGCATACATACATTCATCACCCACATAACCATTCCCAATTACTCGAGAACTCAGCTCTGATACCACCAAATGTAACCCCCTTAACCCGGCCCAAACGGTTGAACCGAATTAAGAAGTTTACACGGGGAAAACCAAAGTCAACCCGAAAGTCAACCTTGATTAACGACCTTTTTTTTTCTTTTTAATCTTATCTAGATGCAAATTAACCCTATGTGAACACTTGAGACAAACATATTCAAAAGCCACGACAATCGGATAACATTCAGGGACTCAATTGCACAATATACAAGTTTAGGGACCAAAATGTAAATTCTGAAAGTTACAAGGACTTAACCAACTTTTCAGTTACCATTATGAAATTAGTCATGTTTCATGCATCTCTGCCAAATTTCAACTCAAACGGACAACACAAACTCATTCAATTGCATAAACAAAGTTCAGGACCAAAACGCAAAGATTTCAAAACATATAACCGTCAATTTCAGTGCCCAACGGTCGGGTGTTTCGGAACAGGGATGATCCGTTCCGAAACGCGGGACCGTTCCGAAACCCGTTGCGCAACATGGCCTGGCAGTGGCAAAACTGTTCCGGAACGGCTCTGCCCGTTCCGAAACGCCTAGGCCATTTCAGGCCCTCTGTTCCGAAACGGTAGCACCTGTTCCGAAACAGGTTGCCCAGATTGCAGAATTTTTGCTGGTTTATTACACAATTGGCCCATCAAACGCATTCAAAAGACCCTCAAATTATACCAGCAAGTCATTATATACTTAAGGAACATAATGGCATAAACAATTTGTAAGCATGGCATCAAACAAGGAAAGCCCCAATTCTATAGGCATGCATCCTATATTGAAAACCATTCAAACACTAAAACACCAACAATCCTCATAAAGGCCAATTACAAGTTCCAACAATATCAAAAGCATAAAACCAACTTAAGGAGTCCAAAACATCTCCCAAAACAACCACATAGGTTCCCCATTGCCAAATGCCAAAAGCTAAACAAGTTATGAAAATATTCACCATACATGAGCTTAGTTCTTCACTTGGATTCTTGACCCCCTTGCTGCCCTTAAGCACTTCAATGCTCTGCATTATTGGTTTAAGAAAAGAGAGAGCGTAAGCACATAGCTTAGTGAGGAATGCTCATTTAAAACATCACAATAATGCATTAGTAAAAACTCCTTTTTCAAAACCTTTAGCTCAAACTACATTTCATCATGCACATATGTACATAAACCAAGCATTATATGTTTCAAACCATTATCATGTCATATTGGCTTTCAAGTGATAATCATAAACATGTTCCAAAACACAAACGACAATTTACAACCAACAATCGGATACGCGGATTACAAGCGTTGTCCCTACGCTTCATACACACTACCAATATCAAGGTGGAGCATGGTACAATCACAACCCCTCAACACCCGTGATGGAGACTATGGTACAATCACAACCCCTCCACATCACTCATTGGTAGTTGTATAACATCACTAACGAGATCACGGGACATACAACACAAGATCCACACATGGACTTTAAACCACCATTGTGATCTTACCATACACAAGGTCCACACATGGAATTTTAACCACCATTTTGACCTTAAAACAAGAACCACCCATGGACTTTTAACCACCATGTTGTTCTTAACCATCTCGTTAGTGTACTTGGATGGAGCATGGTACAATCACAACCCCTCAACATCCAAGGCGACTTTATTCACGGTGCACCCAATCCTATAGCCGGCTAACTATATCCGATTCAAGTACTTTTAGACAAACCACATCACTTGCCAATATACATCATTTAACAACATTAATCCACTGTTTTAAAGCATTTGACAAAGCCATTATCATCATGCATCACTTTGCATCAAAACCACATTTATCAATGTACAAAAACAAGGATCCCTTACCTAGAGCATCCTTCAACACATGGCTTATGAAACCAGCAATAAACATGCTAAAATATGCTTTCAAAAACAGGATTTAAACATGCAACAAATCCCTTTGCATTCAACCAACTCATGGCTCATCAACCAGAGAGTTTTTCCGAAAACTTACTCTTGAGCATAGCTAAGTTGTTTAGACTTAGACTAAGCTCCCAAAACCTTCAAACATTGGTTTCAAAGCTGAAAACCAAACTTCACTCACCGATTTCCGTTTCGCCACTTGCCGAAACACCAATCAAGCTTCCGGATCAACACCACAAGGATCCGAAGATGTCTCCCCTGTTTTAAACACATCAAAACAGTAGATTAATGCACCATCATGCATTAATATCCTCAACCAAGACACCTAAACTCGCTGCTCACATCAACACTCACATTTCGGCTACCAAACACAACCGAAATCACATCCAAACATCTCTACAACACTACCCAGCCAAGATCCATCAATTCCAAACATTCATAAACCTCAATTAACATCCAAAAAGGATCTAAACACGTCCTTATACCTCCAGCTATAGCAGAACATCAAGATCACCCCAAAAACCATTATAAACTCAAACAAAACTTAGGAAAATCAACCTATCCGGGATTGCATTGATTAAACCTCAATTTCTCATCAATTATACATCCAATTTACATTAAAAACACACCTCAAAACAGTGCCCAACCATTTCATACGAATTTCATCAAAAACTAACCAAATCTTGCATTTTAAAGCCAAGATCAAGAACACAACTACAAAACCTTTATTAAAACACAAATCAAGGATTGAGAACTTGGGAATTTCAGTAAAGAACTGAGTATTTAGAGGAGAATGACGTTCATACCTCTAAATGTGAGTTTCTCCCTTTTTGGAACCAAGATTCTTGAAAATCCAATAAGAAATTGCTAAGGCTTTGTTGTAGAAATGATTAGAGATCAAAAGGAAGTTGAAATCTCATCTTTGAATGTCAAAATCAGAGGGAAATTTGCTGGAGAAAAGTGTTTGGGTTGAGAGAAAAGTTGAGAGAAAAGAAATGGAAATTTTTGAGAAAAGTTAGTTATGAGAGCAAAATATCTTTTTCCCTCCTTTTTCCTTTAATTAAAACCATTAATAAAACCTTTAATATTAAGAAAAATCTGGAGAAACTCTTCTTGGGTAAATAGCTCCTTAAAGATTCAAAGTTTCAATCCTTTTTAAAACAGTCACCAAGTTTTCGAAAATTACATTTTAGTCACTAACCCAAAATGTCACACTTCCCAACCTCATTTTGTAAAATTGATTTCACCATTCTCTTATATATAATAAAAGAAGATTTTAAGATATTTTTCCATATTTTTAATGCAACCCGAACTAGGCTTTCCTAAAATCACCCTTTTATATTCGAACCGCAACCCGACTGATCCGGTCCAAACCCAAAACTTCTAAGCCCAAAATTGGGCTGTTACAGTTTCGATACGGACTTCACCGTTTCGATACGCCTATGTGGCAAAGACCTTAATTGATTCAACGGGCTTCAATGTTTAATTATCAATATTGGTCAAAAGACTTAATTAATTCAAATTATTGATTCAAGAGCTTAGTTGAGTGTAAAAATAATATAAAAAACATATTTTTTTCTCCAAATGAATATCAGAATACAAGAGAATGAGATTAGAGTTCTCATTTTAATTGAATAAAATAGAATATTAATTTACTCGTTTAATAGCATTAAATTAATATGAATTTTAATATTTGACGTGCTAATTTTTTACATTTATTTTTATCAAAATTTAACTAAAAATATGGAGTGAAAATTATAGTAAAAGATATCATTGCGGTAAGCCCAACTCCATTAGCCCAATTGAAGAAAAACGAAAGGCCTACAAAAATCAACCCTAACAGTGAATGAAACCCTAGAAATGCCTCTATAAAAGCTGCCGCAACTCAGGATCATGAGAAACAGGGCGGCAAATCCAAAACCCTAATTTCCAATTATTCGTCTCTCCATTGGTTCTTGAGCTCTTCGTTTCTAATCGAGAAGATCCTGAAGAAAATGGCCATCGAACAATCTGTGTAGATTTGTTCCAAAATTTTCAGTTTCATTCAAGTTTTGTTTCAATTTCTCTTTGGTTTATTTCGAAGAAGGGAAAGTGATGATATTTATTGTCGCCCCAGTCTTACTTTGCATAAATTAAATGTCTTCATATGCAAAGTTGGTGATTGACATTCTTATCTGATTCCACCTCTTCACTTCGTTTTACAATCCTTTCATTTTCTTATTGTTTTCTGGGTTGAATTGAATCAAATAAATGCGGATATGAAGATTGATCTTGACACCCAGTCTG
Organism: Hibiscus trionum; assembly: GCA_030270665.1. Lineage (NCBI taxonomy): Eukaryota > Viridiplantae > Streptophyta > Magnoliopsida > Malvales > Malvaceae > Hibiscus > Hibiscus trionum. Next base: position 453,513 of record BSYR01000021.1, on the reverse strand, counting down.
AGTTTCCACATGCTGAGTTCATTAACGATCGACTATCTGATCCATTTGTTTATTTGTTCTGATTTTCATTAATTTCTTCATTTGTTTTCAGGAGATGGAAATGGTGATTGTTGTATGACACCCAGTCCTACTTTCATCTCCAGATGGAAGCCGGTGATTAAACCAACTCTTTTTTCTGATCCATTTTCACAAATTGATAAACTTTTACCGATTTCTGCAAATTTTGGTTTTACTTGGTTCTGCAAAGAGTCGTGATGATATAAATCCATTATTTCTGCATTTGAATGATGAATAAAAACATGCACTACCATCTGATCTCTTTGTGGAATTTGTTTTCAATCTTCTTGTACTGTCATTTTGTGCAATCGATGATGTAAATCAGTATCAGTCCTGATTTAATTGTGATGATTATTTAACTAATCACCATCTTTCGGCTGAGATTGCATATTTATTGTTTTTGCCCGTGGTATCTAATGTCCAGATTTGTGTGTTGGTATTTGGGCGTTTCGTTTTGAGGGCAGATAAAGAATTATGAACAGGTCTTGCGACACAGTTGGCTTTTGTTTTCTTATAAGCTTACTGTTACTAAATCCCTGCTCACAATCATGATGAACACCACTCAATTGTTTATTCTCTTATTGCTTTGTTTCATTTCAATTGACTTTGGGATTTTTTGCACCTTCCCTACAAGTCCCATTATAGCTGTTCTGATAAAAAATTGCTCAAGATTCAAGATGATTCACGGTGGATTTGTAATGAAATTCCAGACCAAAAGACTGGAGCTGCTTGGCGCAAGATTGTATGGTTTCCCCTTCATATTCTGAAGCTTGCCATCATCAATTGGATGGAAATACTTTTTATTTTTTGAAGCTGTTATCTTCGCTCTTGGGGTTTGTTTCTCTTGTAAGCTTGTTCTTTTTAAATGAATGAACATCTTATTTGTCAAAGAAAAATTGAAATTTGGTAAACTAAAAATTGTTATTGATAATGTTACAGAGACCTGGATTGCCATTGCTGTCACTAAGATTCAAGGGACCACCGACAACACTATGAATTAAAAATTAAACGCTACAAAGACAATAATATCTTAAGTTGAAGCTAATTTGAAACCAAAAGCAATACAAAAACATGTAGCTTTTAAGCTAAAAGTGTTATTCAGTTTGGTTTGAAAAGTGTTTCAAAAGTTAAATTTTCTAGCTTCTGACTTTTCTAAAATTATTTTAAGTAAATTTATTCATGTATAATTGTTTATATCATCAACCTTTTTATATATCTAAAACAAATGTTTAAAATATATATTTTATCTACTTAAAATTTTTTTTTGATAATAATATCAAACATTCATATATAAGTTTTTTTAAACCAAACAATTCAAAAATACTTTACAAAATTACTTTTCCATTTTTCAAAAACAATGCCAATAATATCTTTTCTCACCTAAATGGACCCACTTATATTTGTTCGAGAGAGGCTTTTCCCACGCCTTTTAATCCTTATTTGTACAATTGAAAAAACAGGCTAATTATGAATTTATTCTCTACTTTTCATCATTTATGTTTTTACCTCTCAAGCTCTTAGTCCAAATTTTGTTCACGTTCTTCACTTATGCATGAATTGAAAGAGTGTTGGGATAGTGACAACCCTATAAATTTTCATACAGTTTGCTTTTATATATTTTTGTAATTTTAAAACTCTAAAAATTTTTATATAACTTTTTAAAAGTTTAAATCCCTAATATAAAATATTGGATACATTGAATTTTTTCTACTGGCCCATACATTAGGCAGACACTGCCCACAAATTTTAAAGTTGATCTATATTCAGGGTGGGGATCAAACTCTCGAGTCTCGACCACTAGTTAAGATAAGAGAAACTCCTACCATCCATCTAACCCCACGGTTAATTTTTATCTTTTGATTAATTAGTATTACAATAATATTCTAAAGATAAATACCATTGTTCAAACCCGCAAAAAAGATTAAAAGGATGAACATCCATGAGAACCATGACCACTGGATCAATTAATAGATCTCTAATTTATGCCTTCGTTAACTCTACCAAAAAAATGTACAACATTTATACAAGGTTTAGCTTACCCTTCTAATTAACTGTACATTTTAATGTTAAGGTTTTTAATTTAAATTTAAATTTAAATTATTTTTTTGTTAATCATGAATTAAATTCATAATAATGAAAATCATTAAAAAAATATAGATCAGCCTATTTTTTTAAAAAAATATATAAAATATCAAATATTACAAAATATTTAAGATTTAAAGAATATATAATTTGGAAATTTTAAATTATAAAAACTATAAAACTAAAAGAAAACACTAACAACTGGTTAAACCTTTGAACTGATAAACTCTTGGAATGTCTTACATATGTTTTGTTTCTAAATATATAAATGAAATACTAAGCATAAATCAACAATAAAGTCTATAATCTTTAAATGTAAAATCTAATGACATGAAACCATACAGGGCGGAGCTAAGGTTTTCATACAGTGTAATCAGAGTATGCCAGTAGAATATAAAATATTTTTTTTATATTAGTACAATAAGTATAATTGACCCTATATCTTAAAAAATTAAGTAAGGTCATTTCTAATATTTTTTATAAAAATTTAATACAATTCTAATATTTTTATATAGTGGATATTTTTTCGTAGTGTCAATTGTACTCCTAATTTACCATGTACATCCGCCCATAAAACTATGAAAGTACTTAGATGATTATATTTTCTTTTTGGCTTTAAGGGTGTAAGATACTCATAGTTTTTTTTTGATAAAGTACATGTTCATTTTATGGTTTGTGTTTGAGATTTGTGGCCTTCTCTCCCAACAATATTGTCTCTAAAGATCGAATCTGTGTTCTCTTCTTCAAAGAGCAATGTGCTTTGCCATTAAACTAATAAACTAATATTTTAAGACTAAATAACTAATAAACTAATATTTTTATGATCATATGTTCTCTCTCTCCCAACAATGTCGTCTCCAAGACACTCTTAAACTTTTGAAAACAACTAATTAAGACTTTTGACTAACATTAATCGTTGAATCTAACCATTTTTAGATCAATTGGTGCAACACATCATGTCACAATGTTGACACTTGATATTTTCAGTTTCTTTTAAATATTTTTGGAAAAAGCTTATAAAAAATATTTTTTTAAATATATGTAAACATCATACGATAGTACTGTAGTGTATCATGTGAAAGTAATATATATAAAAAACTATTAATGTTTAACTATCAATGTTGGTCAAAAAACTTAATTAATTCAATTTATTAGTTCAAAATTTTAATTGAGTGTAAAAATAATATAAAGAGCGTAATTATTTACTCTTTTTCAAAAGTTCAAAGGTTTCTTTACTTTTTTTTCTCCAAATGAATATCAGAATACAAGAGAATAAGATTAAAATTCTCATGTTAATTGAATAAGATAGTATATTAATTTACTCGATTCAATAGCATAAAATTAAGAAAATTCTACGACGTGCGATGAACACCGCTGAACACTATTAAGGTTGAACACCGTTGAACACCATTAAATTAATTAATAAAAATTTAAAATTTTAAGGACCAATCATACAATTAATAATTATTTTAAAAAATTCAATTAAATTATTTTTATATATTAAAATTTTATTTTTTAATAAAGGTAAACTATATATTTAGTACCTCGCATATTTCCGTATTTCTATTGAACCCTCGTTATTTAAATATTATTTCAATTTGAACCTATTCTTTATAAAAAAATAATTTAACCCTCAACCTAAAACCCTAAATTATTAAACCTTAAACCCTTAAATTCTTAAACCTATATCATTAAAAATAAGTTCACCATCATCGATTAATTCAATTCAATGAATTGTTAATGAATTGTATATAAAACTTTAAGTATATTTAATGATTTGTTATTTTATATTTTCACCGGACCCCTCAAGATTTTTTTTTAAAATTTACTATCTTACACATTTGACCAGGTTTTAAAAAAATTATTATTTATATGAAGCTTTTAATTTATCGAGAATTTATTGTATATTTATGTTATGTTCTATATTTTTTTTTCAAAAGTGTTTTGGGCTAAAAGTAATAAGAATATACTATTTTTCGGCTAACAATATTTTTGGTTTGATTTGAAAAATGCTTATTGGAAGTAGAAATTTTTAGCTTTTTAATTTTTTTCAAAAGTATTTTTAATTAAGTTACTTGTTCTCGTTTATATGATCAACATTTTTATTTTTAAAAGATATAGTTAAAATAAACATCTTATCTACTTAAAAATATTTTTTACAGTAATACCAAAACTCTAATTTTTAAACTAAACAATTCAGCCGTACATCTCAAAAACAGTTTCCCTTCACTTTTTTAAAGCAAAACTCCTAAGTATTATCATCCTAATTTTTGGTGCTTCTTTTGTGTATTTTTCTTTTCTTTAACTTATTACATAACAATCGAAGCAAGTTAAAAAGATGAACAAAAAAACATATTAAAAACAATTTCTGTAAATGAAATTGAAATAAACCGAAAATTCAAAGATAAAAGAAACCAAAGGAAAAACCAGTAACCGATCAAAAAATTTAGACCGAGGTCTATGCTATCACATTGTCCTTAAAATAGATTCGTCCCCTCCCGGTGCTGGAGTTACTATGGAACGTCTGTCTCCCAGGATACAACGGTAGAATACAACCAAATGAGCAATGCAACCTTGACTGCAGAGGAACAATACAACGGTAGATTAATAATCCACTTAGCCCCAAATAATTTGACTAATGGAACCCACTCAAATTCAAGCTCTAAAATGTTCATGTACCATATCATTTTTTTAACATAACTTTTTGATGAGTAAAATAAATTTCGACCCTCAGAAATTATAAATCTACCAAGTCAGTTTTTAGGGTATTGCAGATTGCACCAAATAAAACCACGACACCACACAAGACCGCAAGAAACTTAATAGTAGTAGACCAAACCACTGATGAATCTTCATTGAATTGAATTAATTGATGAATTGAATCGATGATGGTGAAATCATTTTTAAGGGTTTAAGGTTTAATAGTTTAGGGTTTTAGGTTGAAGGTTAAGGGTTAAATTATTTTTTATGAAGAATAAGGTCAAATTGAAATAATATTTAAATAATAAGGGTTCAATAGAAATACGGAAATAGGTGAGTTACTAAACATATAGTTTACCCTTATTAAAATATTTTAATATATATAAAAAATAATTTAATTGAATTTTTAAAATAATTATTAATTGTATGATGGGTCCTTAAAATTTTAAATCTTTATTAATTAATTTAATGATATTCAACGGTGTTCAGCATTAGAAGTGTTCAGCGGTGTTCGTCGCACGTGGTAGACTCATCCATAAAATTAATATGAATTTTAATTTAATATCATAATTTTAATATTTTACGTGTTAATTTTTTACATATGTTTATCAAAATTTAACTAAAAACATGGAGTGAAAAATTATAGTAAAAGGATATCATTGCGGTAAGCCCAACTCCATGAGCCCAATTGAAGAAAAACAAAAGGCCTACAAAAATCAACCCTAGAAATGCCACCATCATACGGTCTTACCTCTATAAAAGCTGCAGCAACTCAGGATCATGAGAAACAGCGCGGCAAATCCAAAACCCTAATTTTCCATTATTCCTCTCTCCGTCGTTTTTTGAGCTCTCCGTTTCTAATCGAGAAGATCCTGATGAAGATGGCCATCGAACAATCTGTGTAGATTTGTTCCAAAATTTCCAGTTTCATTCAATTTTTGTTTCAATTTCTCTTTGGTTTATTTCGAAGAAGGGAAAGTGATGATATTTATTGTCGCCCCAGTCTTACTTTGCATAAATCAAATGTCTTCATATGCAAAGTTGGTGATTGACATTCTTATCTGATTCCACATTTTCACTTCGTTTTACAATCCTTTCATTTTTCTTGTTTTCTGGGTTGAATTGAATCAAATAAATGCGGATATGAAGATTGATCTTGACACCCAGTCTGAGTTTACACATGCTGAGTTCATTAACGATCGACTATCTGATCCATTTGTTTATTTGTTCTGATTTTCATTAATTTCTTCATTTGTTTTCAGGATATGGAAATTATGATTGTTGTTTGACTTCCAGTCCTATTTTCATCTCTAGATTGAAGCTGGTGATTAAACCAACTCTTTTTTCTGATTCAACTTTACAAATTGATAAACTTTTTCCAATTTCTGTAAATTTTGGTTCACTTGGTTCTGCAAAGAGGCGTGATGATATAAATCCATTATTTCTGCATTTGAATGATGAATACAAACATGCACTACCATCTGATCTCTTTGTGGAATTTATTTTCAATCTTTTTGTACTTTCATTTTGTGCAATCGATGATGTAAATCAGTATCAGTCCTGATCTAATTGTGATGATTATATAACTAATCACCATCTTTCGGCTGAGATTGCATATCTGTTGTTGAATTAATTGGTATTTTTGTAGATGCCCGTGGTATCTAATGACTAGATTTGTGTGTTGGTATCTGGGCGTTTCGTTTTAAGGGCAGATAATGAATTATGAACAGGTCTTGCGACACAGTTTGCTTTTGTTTTCTTATAAGCTCACTGTTACTAAATCCCTGCTCACAATTATGATGAACACATTGGTTTCTTTTTTTACTTTATTCAAAAAAATAATTTTTCTTTTTGAAAGGTTTGGATTTTTGGCATCTTCCCTACAAGTCCCATTATAGCTGTTCTGATAAAAAATGTTCAAGATTCAAGATGACACACGGTGGATTTGGAATGAAATTTCAGACCAAAAGAATGGAGCTGCTTGTCGCAAGATTGTATGGTTTCCCCTTTTCTACAAGTCCCATTATAGCTGTTCTGATAAAAAATGCTCAAGCTTCGCTCTTGGTTTTATTTCCATTTTTTCTGTTGTCATCCTTTGTGGGTGCTTTTCTCCCCCTTTTGCATGGTGGTATTGGATTGCCTTACGTGGCCACTCTTGGGGTTTGTTTCTGTTGTAAGCCTGTTCTTTTTCAATGAATGAAGCATCTTTATTTGGCAAAAAAAGTTGAATTTTGGTAAACCAAAGATTGTTATTGAAAATGGATTGCCATTGTTGTCACCAATATTAAAAGTGAACACCGACAACACCATAAACTAGAAACTAGTGCACACCATTTTTTAGAAATTAGTGCCGAGTGGATCTTTGTACGAACAATAATTGAATGTTAAGGTATATTTAAATCTGCCACGAAGATAGATGAACCAAACAAACAAAAACATGTTACAGAGATAGCAATATCTTCAGTTGAAGCTAGTTTGAAACCAAAAGCAATGAAAAATATGTAGCTTTTATGCTAGAAGTGTTATTCAGCTTGTTTTGAAAAGTGTTTCAAAAGTTAAAATTTTTAGCTTTTAACTTTTCTAAAATTATTTTTAAGTAAATTTACTCATATATTTTTGTTTATATCATCAACCTTTTTATATAACTAAAACAAATGTTTAAAATAGTTATTTTTTCTGCTTAAAAGAACTTTTTGATAGTAATATCAAACACTCATATGTAAGTGTTTTTAAACTAAACAATTCAATAATACTTTACAAAATGACTTTTGCACCGTATTTTTCAAAAACAATATCAATAATAACTTTTTTCACCTAAATGGACCCACGTATATTGTTTGAGAGAGGCTCTTTCCACGCACCAATTCTTTTAATCTTTATTTGTACAATTAAAAAAACAAAAACAGACTAATTATGAATTTATTCTCTACTTTTTAACATTTATATTTTTATCTCTCAAGCTTTTAATCCAAGTTCTGTTCACGTTCTTCACTTATGCATGAATTGAAAGAGTGTTGGGATAGTGACATCCCTATAAATTTTCATATAGTTTGTTTATATATATATATTTTGTAATTTTAAAACTCCAAAATATTTTATATAACTTTTTAAAAGTTTAAATCCCTAACATAAAATATTGGTTAAGACATACATTGAATTTTTTCTGCTGGCCCATACAGTAGACAGACACAGCCCACAAATTTTAAAGTTGATCCATATTCAAGGTGGGGATTGAACTCTCGACCACTAGTTAAGATCGAAGAAACTCCTGCCATCCATCTAACCCCATGGTTAATTTTTATACTTTGATTAATTAGTGTTACAAGAATATTCTAAAGATAATTACCATGGTTCAAACCTGCACAAAAATTTATAAGAATGAACATTCATGAGGACCATGACCACTAGATCAATTAGTAGATCTTTAATTTATGCCTTCGTTAACTCTACCAAAAAATGTACAACATTTATACAAGGTTTAGCTTACCCTTCTAATTAACTGTACATTTTAATGTTAAGGTTTTTAATTTAAATTAAAATTATTTTTTTGTTAATCATGAATTAAATTCATAATAAGGAAAATCATTAAAAAATATAGATCAGCCTATTTTTTTAAAAAATATATATATAAAATATCAAATATTACAAAATATTAAAGATTTAAAGAATATATAATTTGGAAATTTTAAAATTATAAAAACTATAAAACTAAAAGAAAACACTAACAACAATAAATCAACAATAAAGTCTATAAATGAAATACTAAGCATAAATCAACAATAAAGTCTATAACCTTTCAATGTAAAATCTAATGACATGAAACTATATAGGGCGGAGCTAAGATTTTTATATAGTGTAATCAGAGTACGCCAGTAGAGTATAAGGTATAATTTTTTTTATATTGTACAATAAGTATAGTTGACCCTATATCCCAACAAATTAAGTAGGATAATTTCTAATATTTTCTATAAAAAATTTAATACAATTCTAATATTTCTATATAGTAGATATTTTTTTGTAGTGTCAATTGTACCCCTAATGTACCATGTACATCCGCCCATGAAACTATGAAAGTACTTAGATGATTATATTTTCTTTTTGGCTTTAAGGGTGTTAGATACTCATAATTTTTTTTTGATAATGTACATGTTCATTTTATGGTTCATGTTTGAGATTTGTGGCTCTCTCTCCCAACATTATTGTCTCCAAAGATCGAATCTGTGTTCTCTCCTTCAAAGAGCAATGTGCCTTGCCATTAAACTAATAAACTAATATTTTAAGACTAAATAACTAATAAACTAATATTTTTATGATCATATGTTCTCTCCCTCCCAACAATGTCGTCTCCAAGACACTCTTAAACTTTTGAAAACAACTAATTAAGTCTTCAATATTTATATATTCAATTAAATCACTAAACTAATAAACTAAATCAATTAAGACTTTTGACTAACATTAATCGTTGAATTTAACCATTTTTAGATCAATTGGTGCAACGCGTCATGTCACAATGTTGACACTTGATATTTTCAGTTTCTTTTAAATATTTTTAGAAAAAGCTTATAAAAAATATTTTTTAAAAAATATATGTAAATATCATACGATAGAACTGTAGTGTATCATGTGAAAGTAATATATATATATATATATATATATATATATATATATATATATATAAACTATCAATGTTGGTTAAATGACTTAATTGATTCCCCTTATTGGTTAAAAAATTTAATTGAGTACAAAAATAATATAAAGAGCGTAATTAGTTTCTTTTTTTCAAAAGTTTAAAAGTTTCTTTACTTTTTTTTTTCTACAAATGAATATCAGAATACAAGAGAATGAGATTAAAATTCGCATGTTAATTGAATAAAATAGTATATTAATTTACTCGATTCAATAGCATAAAATTAGGAAAATTCTACAACGTGCGACGAACACCGTTGAATACTACTAATGTTGAACACCGCTGAACACCGTTAAATTAATTAATAAAGATTTAAAATTTTAAGGACCCATCAAATAATTAATAATTATTTTTAAAAATTCAATTAGATTATTTTTATATATTAAAATTTTATTTTAATAAGGGTAAACTATATATTTAGTACCTCGCCTATTTCCGTATTTCTATTGAACCCTCATTATTTAAATATTATTTCAATTTGAACCTATTCTTTATAAAAAATAATTTAACCCTCAACCTAAAACCTAAAACTATTAAACCTTAAACCCTTAAATTCTTAAACCTATACCTTAAACCATATACCATTAAAAATAATTTCACCATCATCGATTAATTCAATGAATTGTATAAAAAACTTTAAGTATAATTAATGAATTGTTATTTTATATTTTCACCGGACCCTTCAAGATTTTTTTAAAATTACTATCTTACACATTTGACCATGTTGTTATTTTGACCGGGTTCTAAAAAAAATTATTATTTATATGAAGTTTTTAATTTATCGAGAATTTATTGTATATTTATGTTATGTTCTATATTCTTTTTTAAAAGTGTTTTGGGCTAAAAGTAATAAGAACATACTATTTTTCGGCTAACAATATTTTTTGTTTGATTTGAAAAATGCTTTCTAGAAGTAGAAAATTTTAGCTTTTTAATTCTTTTCAAAAATATTTTTAACTAAGCTACTTGTCCTCGTTTATATGATCAGCATTTTTATTTTTAAAAGATATAGTTAAAATAAATATTTTATCTACTTAAAAATATTTTTTTACAGTAATACCAAAATTCTAATTTTTAAACTAAACAAATCAACCGTACATCTAAAAAACAGTTTCCCTTCACTTTTTTAAAGCAAAAATAAACTTGTCCAAAGTATTATCATCCTAATTTTTGGTGCTTCTTTTGTGTATTTTTCCTTAGATTTAACTTATTAGATAACAAACAAAGCAAGTTAAAAAGAGGAACAAAAAAATATATTAAAAACAATTTCTGTAAATGAAATTGAAATAAACCGCAAATTCAAAGATAAAAGAAACCAAAGGAAAAATTAGTAACCGATCAAAAACTTAGACCAAGGCTTGTGCTATCACAATGTCCTTAAAACATATTCGTCCCCTCCCAGTGCTGGAGTTACTATGAAAGGTCTGTCTCCCAGGATACAACAGTAGAATACAACGTTAGATTAATAATCCACTTAGCCCCAATTAATTTGACTAATGGAATCCATCCAAATTCAAGCTCTAAAATGTCCATGTACCATATCATTTTTCTAACATAACTTGTCGATGAGTAAAATAAATTTCGACCCTCAGAAATTATAAATCTACAAAGTCAATTTTTAGTGTATTGCAGATTGCACCAAATAAAACCACGACACCACACAAGACCGCAAGAAACTTAATATGTAGTAGACCAAACCACTGATGAATCTTCATTGAATTGAATTAATCGATGAATTTAATCGATGATGGTGAAATCATTTTTAAGGGTTTAAGGTTTAATAGTTTAAGGTTTTAGGTTGAAGGTTAAATTATTTTTTTATGAAAAATAGGGTCAAATTAAATTAATATTTAAATAATAAGGGTTCAATAGAAATACGGAAATAGGTGAGGTCCTAAATATATAGTTTACCCTTATTAAAAAAATTTATATAAAAAACAATATAATTGAATTTTTAAAATAATTATTAATTGTATGATGGGTCCTTAAAATTTTAAATCTTTATTAATTAATTTAATGATGTTCAACGGTGTTCAGTATTAGTGATGTTCATCGGTGTTCGTCGCACGTGATGGACTCATCAATAAAATTAGTATGAATTTTAATTTAATATCATAATTTTAATATTTTACGTGTTAATTTTTTACATATGTTTTTATCAAAATTTAACTAAAAATATGGAGTGAAAAATTATAGTAAAAGGATATCATTGCGGTAAGCCCAACTCCATACGCCCAATTGAAGAAAAACAAAAGGCCTACAAAAATCAACCCTAGAAATGCCACCATCATACGGTCTTACCTCTATAAAAGCTGCAGCAACTCAGGGTCATGAGAAACTGGGCGGCAAATCCAAAACCCTAATTTCCCATTATTCATCTCTCAATCTGTTCTTGAGCTCTCCGTTTCTAATCGAGAAGATCGTGAAGAAGACGGCCATCGAACAATCTGTGTAGATTTGTTCCAAAATTTCCATTTTCTTTCAAGTTTTGTTTCAATTTCTCTTTGGGTTATTTCGAAGAAGGGAAAGTGATGATATTTATTGTCGCCCCAGTCTTACTTTGCATAAATTAAATGTCTTCATATGCAAAAGTTGGTGATTGACATTCTAATCTGATTCCACATTTTCACTTCGTTTTACAATCCTTTCATTTTTCTTGTTTTCTGGGTTGAATTGAATCAAATAAATGCGGATATGAAGATTGATCTTGACACCCAGTCTGAGTTTCCACATGCTGAGTCATAAACGATCGGCTATCTGATCCGTTTGTTTATTTTTTCTGATTTTCATTAGTTTCTTCATTTGATTTCAGGAGATGGAAATGATGATTGTTGTTTGACACCCAGTCCTACTTTCATCTCTAATGGAAGCTGGTGATTAAACCAACTCTTTTTTCTGATCCATCTTTTCAAAATGATAATCCTTTTTCCAATTTCTGTAATTTTTGGTTCACTTGGTTCTGCAAAGAGGCGTGATGATATATATCCATTGTTTCTGCATTTGAATGATGAATACAAACATGCACTACCATCTGATCTCTTTGTGGAACTTGTTTTCAGTCTTTTTAGTGTAATTTTTGTGCAATCGATGATGTAAATCAGTATCAGTCCTGATCTAATTTTGATGATTATTTAACTAATCACCATCTTTCGGCTGAGATTGCATCTGTGGTTGAATTGATTTGTGTTTTTGTTGATGCCCGTGGTATCTAATGTCCAGATTTGTGTGTTGGTATCTGGTCGTTTCGTTTTAAGGGCAGATAAAGAATTATGAACAGGTCTTGCGACACAGTTGGCTTTTGTTTTCTTATAAGCTTACTGTTACTAATTCCCTGCTCACAATCATGATGAACACCGCTTTATTGGTTCCATTTCTTATTGCTTTGTTTCATTTCCATTGACTTTTGGAACTTCTTTTTTCACCTTATTCAAAAAAAAAATCTTTTTGAAAAATTTGGATTTTTGTCTCCTTCCCTACAAGTTCCATTATACCTTTTCTGTTAAAAATTTGCTCAGGATTCAAGTTGACACATGGTGGATTTGGAATGAAATTCCAGACCAAAATACTAGAGCTGTTTGGCACAAGATTGTATGGTTTCCCCTTCATATCCTCTCTTGCTTAATCATATCTTTGATTACAAGATCTTTATCTCGTTCAGGAATAGAAGTTTACCTCTGGATGGATCTCTCGCAGAGGTGTCAGCTGATTGAGTTTGGGACTGGTTTTTTGCATGGGATTTACGTTTGCTTTCAATTTCGCTTATGTTCTTTGTTGTGCTTTTGGTTTTATTTCCATTTTTTATGTCGTCATCCTTTGTGGGTGCTTTTCTCCCCCTTTTGCATTGTGGTGTTGGATGGCTTTATGTGGCTACTTTTGTGGTTTGTTTCTCTTGTAAGCCTGCTCTTTTTCAATGAATGAAGCATCTTTATTTGTCAAAAAGTAGTTGAATTTTGGTAAACCAAAGATTGTTTTTGAAAATGTTACAGAGACCTGGATTGCCATTGCTGTCACCAAACATTTGTCTTGCTAAAGGTTTCTGTTTGCAGATGCTCATTTTGGGCACCCCTGCTGAGAAAGTTTTCTCGAAATTTAGACAAGTTTCTGTCAGATTGTCATAAAGGTTTTGATTGCTTTCGTTTGTAACTTGTTTTGAGTTCTAGGTGTTGGAGCATTTGAATGTTACAATAAATACAAGGTGGCTCGTTCAATGATATCTCAATTTCCATATGCCCATGGTACTCTTAATTCAACATGGTACATAATTTAACTTATGGATATTCGACTAAAATGAGAATTATTAATACGTAAATTTCAGTAAAGAAGACAATTAACGAGACGGAAGAACAGTCTACCATAATGTTTTTCTTCATTCATCAAGCAGTGGTTCAGTTAACAAAAGAAAAAACAGGACAAGGAGTTAGCAAGATCATTGTAAATCGGAAAAGAATACCTCAAACAAATGACAATCAATAAGTTCCGGATCAGTTCTAGTTTCATAGTCCTAGCATTCCTACTCAAAAGCACATAAGATAGGAGCTACTCAGTTATCAGTATATCTCAAATACTCACTTCTGCAAACTATAAAGGAAAGTATTGTATTATCTAACTTGGTGGATGACTTGAAACTTCGATCTCCGAGTAAAAACTGCAAACAATCCACAGCAACAACTTGAGGCTTTTTGCACCGGTGGAGGAGTTAAAGCAACAAGAGGCTGTGAATCATAGCAGAAAATAATTAGGAAAAATCAGTTTTCAGTTGAATCAAATAATGAATACTCGTAGGCACTTTTGTAGAAAAGAGTAGGGGCAAGATATACCTGCTTTTCGGAATCCTCATGGTCATGGGGCACTATTGTTTGGTTTGTTTCTGCAACATTAGATGAGGGCAATAATTTCTCTTCACTTGCCTCCAACCCTGATTCAACCACATCAGGTACTGAATTCTTTGCAGAAATATCTGTTTTCTCCGGGATAGACAACACAGTTTTTACCGAATTGTAAACAGCGGCAGTAGTCTTCCCTGCAGAATTACTTCCACCATTCTCAGCAACCTTCGGTACTTCTTTGGACAAAACAGTATGAACTATCGGGAAAATACAAGTGGCTAGTAAAACAAAAGTTCCTACAAGCTTCCATTTTGAAGTTCTGATCTCTTAATACAAGCATAGATGGAGTCTAAATAATTTTCATATGAAACAATGGAAAAAGAAAAAGAACATGCAAATAAGAAAACTAGCTAAGCAGCAGAAAAGGATAGGAAACATGAATCTGCAAAATTATATTTCACAAATAATTCATATACAATGCGTATATCATTTGAATTTTAACTGTACATGAAACAGATATTTTTTATGACTACCTTTGATTAACAAGAAAAGGAAACAAGAAATAAAATATTGAAAGCTGTTAGAAAAAAAAAGAAAACAAGGTGTTCGTATTCCTTGTTACCAAATTTCTTTGCAATGATAGGACGGACATCATCAACATAAACCAGAGTCTCTAAGAAGGGAAGCAATGAAATTAGTGCACAATCGGATGGATCACCAACCCAACTCTTAATAGGAATTCCGTTATTCGTTTGCAACCTGAAAACCTGAAATCAGCTAAGAAGAAGAATTCTTAAGCCATTCGAATTCGAAGTATAAGCATAGGAAAATTGTTGTTATTTCCCATTATTCTTTTTCACTTTTAGATATTTCACCCTCTTACTGTTTAATTTGGTAGTAGAGAATGTAGTTGATGCTACTACTAGACCAACAACCTTAAGTGAGTAGGTAAATACCTGTGGAGAATTATCAATTATAGCAACCTTAAGTGAGTAGGTAAATTCACGATAAACCCGCCGATATATGAACTTTTGATCTGGATCCAATATGTCCAGTAATTGTTCAGCGTAAATGCTTCGGCTGGCAGTAAAGATGATAACTTCAAACATCTCTGCAACTTTCTCCAAAAACGTCTGTAGGTGAGGCCTCTGCTTTACATATACCATGCGCTCTTTCATTTTGTAAATGACTGTAAAGGTGAAGTCGGCATCATCGCAATGTTTTCGTGTAGAGTGGACAAGAGTTTCTGCATGTTTCAAAGAAATGTTTAAAGCACCAAGTAAAACAGAAAAGAAGCAAAATTCCACACAAATTGTAAAAGGACAAAGGAGCTCCCAGAACACAAATGCCATCTGAAATTATTCAATATGTGAACTCATACTGTTACATAACATTTTAGCAAACAAAACTGGTCATGCATGCAATCAATTTATACCCCAGAAGGCCAAAAAGCAATTGGAAATTTCCTTGCAAACCTTAAATATCAGTTCTGAAAAGGTTCCACTGGTTTTTTCAATAATCAGTTCTAGCCAAAATCTTGTATTGTTCTCATAGTAAACTGAACTCAAAGTTATAGGCTTCATTTAAAGACTTGAATCAGTTTGATACTCGAACACACAAAAAACGCAAGTCTTACCATCCAAATCAAGCACAAGAGTTATGTGCTTCTTGTTCCAAGCTTTTGTAGGAACATTAGCAGGCCGGAAGCTTGATACCACATCAGATTCCTGTATGCAGGATCTCATCTCATCGACCGCTAGACATATACCGGTATCATCTCGAGTCATCATCGATTCCTCATGCAATGGAACATCATTGGTGTTGACAGCGTCCTCGAGAAAAGGCGGTATCATGCATTGCTCAGCCACATCAAACAACATACTTGGCTCAGAACACTTGAAATCAGGAAAAGAATAGCTTCCCGGGATGTTATTGTCAACCGCATTTCCATCAAAGGGTATGCTCGCAATTATCATGTCGAGTATAAAGAAATCTAGCAGTTCAGGGTCGTCATTACTCCCTACAAAAATTGAGAATGAAATGACTATCAAATAACTATCTTAACATAAACTTGCAACTTCCAGTGTCGTGAATCTAGAATGTCGGAATTCCATAAAAAAAATCCTTCTACTCAGCATTGAATACAGGTGAAAAATACATAATTATGACATGAAATATCAAATGCACAACCCATTGAATACTAAAAGTTCATACAACAAGTACCAATGCCCCCAACAGTATGCAACAAGATTAAAAAAGAATTTTTTCAACTAAATTCTGTGTTTCTAGCCAAATTGCCAACACTAAGTGGTAACCATATTTTAATGGTAAAGTGGTAATCAGCTTAGTTCCGTTTTAGGTATTGTGTATGCAGACTCACTCAACAAAGTCAGTTGTGCGACGCGGGTCAGTACAAATTAGTCAAGGTGAAGCCCTGGAAAATCGGAAGGGCAACAAAAATTACATATTTTGAATTATTTTTTATCTCAAAAGCACTTTTGTCCCGAGAATCATTTCTGAAAAGCGTTATAGAATGGAGAGTGTGAAAGTGCTTTTCGACTATAAACAACGTAAAATATCTAACTTTTGATCCTGAATCATGGTAAAAAAATGTTTATTCACGCTAGGGTGTCTAAAACCGGCTTAATGAGTACCTAGAGGCCCCATAAGTCAAATATCATTATTATATTATTACTATATTTCATCATCTCTTCCATTTTTTTTAACTTGCATTACGAGCTTATTAAGTCACCGGGTACCTATTGGGCCGGTTTTGAACACCCCTAATTCACACAACTCTAAAATTTTAATATTTCGGATTTTGTTGTAAAAAATATATATAAAAAATTATTTTTGTTCTAATTTTTTTTTCAATAAAATTATATTTTTTACTTTCAAAAGTTAAAATCTTTCGTTGTGACTCTTTAAACGAGTGAGAATCGAGAAACTATGACTCCATAAGTATTGTGTTTTTTTAATATTACAGTGAATGTGAGTTGAATATTATAAAAATTATTATTATTTAAATATTTTTAAAATGTGTTTATTACCTATATTAGTAGATGAGAATAGGGTGAGGCGAGTGGAGAGGGAGATGGGGCGAGACGGACCATCCTTTAATTATTATTTGAACCGAAGCCGAATTAAACGGTTCATCAGACAGAGATGCTCACTTTCCTTGTGGCAAGGGTCACGATGAGCTGCAATAGGTCCTCCAGGGGCGGAACACGGACGTGCGGGGGCCACGCCCCCCTCAAATTTTAAAAAATTTAAATTTAGATCTTTGTAATTTTTAAAAATATCAATTTGGCCCCCACAACTTTTTTAAAAATTTAGATTAAGCTTCAAATTTTTTGAATGTTTTTAATTAAATCTTTACCATAATTATTAAAAGTTCTCATTAAGTCTCTTAAAAAAATTCAAAAATTTTAGTTAGACTCTAAACTTTTAAAAAAAAAGTAAATTGAATCCTTCAAAATTATTGAAAATTTTAATCTAAAGCTTTAAATTTTTTAAAAAAATTATGCTGCCCCCCAAACTCTATCACCAAGTTCCGCCATTGCTCATCAAGTGGCAAAGTATGTAAAGAATATGACTTTTCCTCCTAGGATCAACTTACTGTTCAAACCTTGTTTTCAAGAATGTACCCTTCTCAAAAGAACAGCCGAAAATGAGAAGAAAACCAGACAAGAATCTGGTTTTTCTGCCTTGAACATGAAGCATGCTCTTTACAACTCTACAGACAACTTTAGAAACCAGCAGCCTTTGCAAGAAAGGAACCAAACCCCTTCATTTGGTTTCATATATATATATATCACCCTCCAATATGCAAAAATTCACATGTACCTTTTGAATTTTGATAATCTTTTCTTGGTTGTTGTAGGAATCATTAAATTGCAATGGCCAATGCTCAAATGAGACCTGTTGCTGCACTGCTTTTGTTCCTCAATTTCAGCATGTATGCCATTGTTTTAGGCATCGGTGCATGGGCAGTGAATCGAGCAATCGATTATGGTTTCATCATTGGTAAGTCACCCTCCGTTCTTTCGCTTCATAGATTGTATTCAGACACTTGAAGCTGGTTTGAAACTTGCAGGGCCTGGATTAAAGCTTCCTTCACATTTCTCGCCCATATACTTCCCCATGGGAAACGCTGCCACCGGATTCTTCGTGACATTCGCTGTGCTAGCCGGAGTTGTCGGTGTAGCATCGGCTATTGCCGGAATCAACCATATTCGTTCGTGGAATGCTGGTAGCTTTCCGTCTGCAGCTTCGATTGCGGGCGTTGCTTGGACCTTTACTGTACTTGCCATGGGGTCAGGCCTCTAACTAACATCTTGGGATTGAAATCCATTGTTACTAAACTAACAAGAAAACATTGTTTTCCACAGATTTGCCTGCAAAGAAATCGAGCTCGAAATCAGGAACGCTCGTTTGGTAAGAATGGAAAAAGAAATTCATTCAAGGAAATTGCAGATATTATATGTAATATATTGCTGGTTAACGTAAGAAATGTGTTGATTTTGCAGAGAACAATGGAGGCCTTTTTAATCATTCTTACAGTAACACAACTTCTCTACATTGCAGCAATTCACGGCAGTGCATAAATCTGTCATCTATGCGTCTTCTTTATCACTAAGAAAATTGTGTTTTGCTTTGAATCTTCAAATGTACAAAGTGGCCGGAGATCGGCTGCTTCCGGTTGGGGTGTTATTCGCTTTATTCATTTGAAATCTTATTTGAATATAAGATAAAGAGTTTCTTGTTTGAACCAAAAATGCCAGAGAACTAAAAGAATAATTCCACAAGCAGTGGGGAGATGCTACCAGGATACGAGTGTGTTTAATATTAGACATGCACACTTCGTAAAGAATTGGAGCAATATAGCTCAAAAGGGCATCATAGTGGCTAGAATTTGGCTCTTAACATATGTTTAAACAGCCTAAGAAAGTTGTTTTTAGACCAAATCAACCGCACCAGAGACCATAAATACAATGGGCTCATTCAACAAAAAGATGGCACAATTGCCATTGGCACATGGCACTCTTGATTCAACAAGGAACATAATTATCTTACATGTAGCATCCGACATTACATGCAAGCAAGTTCTCGAGAGGATACGCGAGTAAAATGAAAATTATTAGTACGAAATAATACAGTATAGAACACAGTTAACAAGAGAGACAATTGAACAGGTTGAAAGCAAGATCACTGCAAATTGTAAAAGAATACCAGATAACTGAAAAAAGAGAGAAAAAAACAATCAAATGACAAGAAATAAGTTCCATATCTCGAGTTCTAGTTTCATAGTCCTGGCATTCCCATACACCCACAAATGCACAAAGGATATGAGCTACTTAGTATATCTCAAACACTCAGTTCTGCAAAATTATAAAGGAAAGTATAATATTATCTAACTTGGCGGATGACTCGAAACTTCAATTATCTCCCAGAACCAGTAAAAACTTCAAACAATCCACAGCAACTTAAGAATGAGGTTCTTTGCACCGGTGGAGGAGTCGAAGCAACAAGAGGCTACGGACCAAAGCAGAAAATAAATAGGAAAAAACAGTTTTCAGTTAAATGAAATACAGAATATACAAACACACGATTGTAGAAAAGAATGGGGGCAAGATGTACCTGCTTTTCAGAATGCTCATGAGGATCTAATGTTTGGTTTGTTTCTGCAACGTTGCTAGTTTCAGCAGTAGGAATATCTGAGGATGGAAATTTTTTTCCTTCAGCTCCTTCCAATTCAACCCCAGAAACCCCATTTGATGAGGGCAATAATTTCTCTTCATTTGCCTTCAACCCTGACTCAACTACATCAGGTACTGAATTCGTTGCGGAAAAGTCTGTTTTCTCTGGCATAGATAACTCAGATTTTACCGAATTGTCAACAGCAACAGTCATCCCTTCAGAATCACTTGCACCATTCTCAAATGTTTCATTTTCAGCAACCTTCGGTACTTCTTCAGACAAAACAGTAGTCGACTCATCCTGGGTATCATATGAAGCTTCTTCCTTTGACTTCATCTTAAAAGCTTGAGATTCGTCATCCGAACTACTGCAGCTACTCTTCCCACTACTACTGCCGCTGCTGCTGCTAGAGCTCTTGTCATGCTCAACATGCTGAATAGAAACGAGTGTGCTCTCAAGATCATTCTTCGGCTCCCATACTTTCTCAATTTTAACATCAATGTCATCCAATTCCGATTTATCGGTGCATTCTGCATCTTTAGTGGTCTCTTCCACAGACTTCACCTCGGTTACTTGGGAACCGGCATCGCCACCTTCACTGCCCCTTTCATCTTGGCTCCTTGGATCATCATTTCCTAGCACCAGTTGATAAACATCATAATAGCTCCAACCACCATTCAAACAACAAAATTTTCAATTCACTATAGAAACAACCAAAGTAAACACTGTACCAAACTGATGAACAAATCTTTAAATTGATTAAGCAAAATGATTTTTCAACCAATTATGAAATTACCAAAAGTAAATACAAGATCAATATAAAGACATGAAGTGTTATTTAGACAAGTTCTTTCAAGAACAAAAATTCTGACCAAAATCCAGTAAAATACAGGATGGGCTAAAACTCCTAAAGAAAGCATAAAGTGAACAGTAAGTGATTAAAGGACAACAACCCCATTGAAAAGCAACCAAATCAATTAATTAAGGGCAAAAAGCCATTAAACATAGCAAGCTGAATTCTTTTAACTATAATCTATAAATCTCCAACAAATTAAATAAAGAACTGAATGACACATGCAGATACAGAACCAAGTAAGATTCAATCAAAAGAAGTTCAAAATAAAAAAGACCCATCATCCCAAATCCATCAAAAAACAAAAATTCCAAAGAAAAAAAGCAAATCAAAGTACCATGTGGATTGTTGGTAGCTGATGAATTGATGGTGTTGGCTGCTTGTTCCTTCTTTTTCTTGGCAGCTTTTCTCTTCTTAGAACCTGAAGGCATGATGGATTCCCTCTTTCTCCCTTTGTACTAAAATTTTCCCTCTATTTCCCCCCTCAGAAAATCCCCTTGGCTACTGTTCTCACTACTTGTTGCTGGTAAAAGAAAACCTAGCTGTATTGGCAAAGGCAAGAAAAGACAAAGCAGTGGAAGTGGTAATATTTAGAGACAGTACGTATGTTGAGGAAAAAAACAGTAGGAAAAAGCCAAAGAATTCGCGGTTAGAATTCAGAATCCGCTTCAAAAAACGCTCCTTTTTTTGCCTTGATCCGTTTGAAATTCACTTTGAGGGGAAAGTTCACATCTTTATATTCTCGGTATGTAGCTTATATATAATACATGGTCATTTTGTTTCCATGGCAAGTGTCTTTTCCAAAATGTGTCCTTTTAGTTTGCATTATTAGCCACATACAACTTATTTTGACGGATTTTTTTGTTAAGTAATAAAAATAATATATTAATTAGAAAATATTTTTAAGATATTATTTTATTTTAGTTATATTTACAAGTTTTTTTTAATAATTAGAGAAGATACGAGTGTTAATGTACTTAATCATTAAGGCGGTAAAACTGTTGACAATTACATTTAGATATCGTTGATATTACATACCTAAATTGTTTTTATTTTATGTTTAGATTTACAAAAAAAAATTAAAAAAATAATATTGAAATTAGAGTTAAGGAAAGCAAGATCATTTTCCTTTTTTGATATTTTCTCTTAAAGACAATTGAACTACTAATAATTATATTTAGACGCGTCGTTTGAAAGTGTTTTTTTAGAGAAAAATTATTTGCCCTAACCATATTTCCTTTTATGTCTCACACTAAAAATATTTAAATTTTAAATTGTAACATTGACCCTAATTTCTATATTTTAAACCCTAAACTCTAAAAAATACGATATACCCCAAATTCTATAAATCCTAATCATAAACTCTAACTTTAAATCTTAAACTCACTTTTTAAAGAGGACGCCAAAAGAAGTATAATTTGAGAGTAGATGATTTTCATTCGTTTTTTAATGTCTTTGTTCAATGTAACAATTATTTAGGAAAATGATGTGAAAATGTATTTGATCGGTGGCGATTTTTAAAGGTTTGAAAAAAAAATCATATCACGCCCTTATGACATATTTAGGAGAAATGTTTAAAAATGATTTTAGGGAAATTTGTTAAAAAATAAATTCAGGAAATGTACATGATAGAAAATTATTTAGGGTACTACGTGGACAAAAATTTCAAGAGTTACTATCAGATGTGATGTCCTTGACATTATTAGAGTAGGTGAAAGTTGTTGGTGCCTTTAGTTTGGTTGTATTTTTTGCACCACATGGATCAAGTTGAAAGGAAAATAAAACTATAAGGATCATAATAAAAATTTAAAAGTAAAATTAAACGTATCAAATCCGTATAAATAATGATATTTTTGGTAAATATGAAATTTCTGTCTGGCAAATTAAAAACGAAAGATGTCAAATATTTAAAAATATTAATAAATATTAAATACAAAAAAATAATAAAATCAGATTTTTTTTTCGAGATAAAAAACGGCACCTTGCTAACGTCCAAGTTTCAAAAAGTTACGTGAATTAAAAAAATACCTCAATCGGAACTCGAGCACAAAATATGGTCTTTCCAAAATTTATATTATACTTATAATTCAAACAACTAATTATTTATGTTTTGCACACCACAAACAAAAAAAATCAAACAAACAAGAACACAAAAGATTTAACGAGGCTAAGTAGTGTGCTTACGTCATCAGGGAGTAAAGAGCGGTTGTTTTCTTTTATTCAATCGATGGTCCTTAAGTTACAAATAACACACCTACTTATAGATTTGAATACATAGTCACCAAGAAACCTTATTCAATAACATCTCCTACATACGTCGTACCGTACTGCGGGGCTTCGCCCCTACATCCCCAACCCACTTAGTCTGAGCCCACCGAAAATTCAAGTATTTCTTCGATGGACAAATGCTCTCGCTCCGTTCGCTCGCTCACTCCCGCTCCACTCCAGTATCTGTCCTTTTACAGTATATGAGTTATACTTAACAATTCACGTTTTGTTGCCCTTACAATGGGTAGACGTTAACCACAATTTTTGAAAGTACTTCATATTCAGGACGAGAATCGAACTTTCGATCATTGGTTAAGATAAAATTTTATTTTCTTATGTGTTGTTACACTTAAACGTTTATTTTTAAAAACCTGCAATTTCACTTAAATGCCTAAATTTTTAAAAGTTTTCATTTTTTTATTCCATGTATTTTTAATTTTCTTTCAATTTGATCTTTAAAGCGTAAAAAACAATTAGCGGCGAGTTTGGATCAAATTTATTTCTCAAGTTAAAGAAAAAGAAGAAAAAGACTAAAAGGCACGACATTGGCATTGGCTATATATTGTCATGTTGGACAATGCGCGATCAATCAAACGTATATTCTCAAAAATAATTTAATTCAAGTAACTTTTGAGACTTGAGTGTCCAATTGAGGTGATTTCTATCTATATATAATCATTTCCAATATTAATTATAAAAAATATGCTCATTCTCAAATATATATAGATAAAAAAATCTATTTTAAAAAGATTATTATCTTATACACTGGCGGTGGAAATTAAAACTTTCGACAGATATTTTAGTTTTAGGGTTTAAGGTCTTAATTTAGAGTGTAGGGTTTAGGCGTTTAAAATTTAGGGATACTGGTTAAATTTTAGGGTTTATGGTTATAAGTTAAAACCTAAATCGTAGTAACTATATTACCTTAAAAACTAAACTACAACCCTCTAAACCCTAAATTTTAACACTAAACCCTAAATTATAATCATTATCCCTCAATTATAAACCTCTATACCTAAACTCCTAAATTCTACACCCTAAACCCTAAAATTAAGGTACTCGTAGAAACTTTTAGTTTCTACCGCCAGTATATTGGATATAAATCCATTCAAAAATATACATAGACAAAAAAATAGAAAGGGAAAGTAGTTGAATATCTCTTACTTTTCCTTAAAGCATCCCATTTCCATTTACTGCACCTTGGATAAAAAGTTAGGGAAATGAAAATTATTTTATGTTATTAACTTTTAGTTAAAGCAATTTTATAAAATTATATATATATATATATATAATCAAGCATTTCCTTTCATATTTTCGTAGTTTAGCAGAAGAAATTTGTGAACATTTCATTATTTTCACTTTCACCTGTTAATTAATGAGAATTATTTGATACACTAGTAGTGGAAATTAAAAGTTTCTATCAGTGTCTTAGTTTTAGGGTTTAGTAATTTAGTTTAGGGTGTATGAATTTTGAATTTAGGGATAGTGGTTGAAATTTATAGTTTAGGGTTATAATTTAAGGTGTATAGATTAAAACCTAAATCTTCAACCTATTACTTTAAAAACTAAATCATAACCTCTAAACCTTAAATTTTAACCCTAAACCCAAAATTCTAACCACTATCCTTAAAATATAAATTCCTACACCTAAACTCTTAAACCTTACACCCTAAACCTTAAAACTATAAGATAATAATCCTTAATGAATTTGAAGTGTTCAAAGAAAATACACGTGTATATCGTTTCATTTTCTTAACCTTACGTTTTCCCTTCTTTATTTTCATTTATGACTAATATGTTAAAAATTCAAACACTTGTTTAAAATTCAACAATACAAATATTACGTAATTAATTAGTTACACAATTTTGTAGTAAACGTTTATTTTATTTTGGAATTAATAAATTTTGTATATGTTAAATTTTATATTTTAGTATTACTTAATTATTCATTTAGTTTGTAATTAATTAAGCTTACACATATTTTTTATTAATCTCTTTTACATGATATATTTAATATGTTTTTTTTATATTTGAATTGATTCTTAGTTTTTTCCCTAAATAAGTCTTGGGTTTATTGCCTAGCATGAACAAATTTCTTTTCCTAATTGAAATTTCCTATTTCCGTCCGGACTTTTTTTATTATCGTAATATAAATATAATACAAAATATAGTTTTAGATCTGTTTAGAAAACATTTTGGTCAAAAGGAGAGGAGTGGACTGCATTGGAGGGATCTCAATTTGAATTTCAAGATTTAAAGTCGTTTGATTTGAAAACCAAAAGGGTAAATGAGAAAAATATAAATGAACTTTGTTGATTATGTAGATATATTACATCCTCATGTCGATTGTCGAATTTCAAATTCATACAAAATCAGAAAAGATGAAGATTCTTGGCCACTTTGTTGATTTCATGAATTAATCAGGTGCTAATTATATCAAATAATGAAAAAATATTATAATCAATTTTAAATTTGTCAACCAAACTCGTTGCGGATGACACAAATTCTATTGAAATGAACTTTCAATTAATCCGGGTCGAAACCGGCAATTTGTTTGAGGGAACTAGAAAAATATATATTTTTAATATTTAAAATATGATTTTATCATTGTTTCAACTTATAATTTTAAAATGCTTAAATTGAAAATTTATCCTTTAGGGGTTAAATGAGATCTTATCTTTATTTTTTTAAATTGCGAAATTCAAAATGACTAAACTAGCAATTTTTCCATTTGAGGAGGTCATGGTCAGTCGCTCTAATTTTACTCATGCGATTGACACTAGATCCTAAGTTCGATACCGAATAACGCCTCACTCATCCTTAAAAAAAAACACATGCAAAAATTGGAAAATTCTACAACGGGCGACGAACATTGATGAACACCACTAACGATGAACACCGTTGAACACCATTAATTTTTTTAAAAAAATTAAAAATCATGAGGACTATAATTGTAATTAAAATTTATTTTTTAAAAATAAAAATTAGATTTAATAAAATTGTTATATTTCTTTATTGTATTAAAAGTTGATAGTTTTGAATCAAATATACCCCAATTTCATAAATCCTAAAATCCCAATTTTTGCTGTCGGCGCCGCCTCCTCTGTCGCCGTGATCGGTCGACTTGTCTCGCCGGCGTTAATACAGGTCGTTCCGCCGTCCTCCTGTGCGTATCGTTCCAGCATCGAAAGGTCAGTTTTCTGTCATTTAATTTCCCGTCGATCTTGGTCGGCCATCGCAGCCGTCGCTGGCTTTGTCCGGCAATCACCCGTCATCCGCGGCCTGGCCCTGACGAACAAAACCCATCGCCGGCGGCCCCAAATCCCAAATCAAAAACACTAATTTTTTATTTTCCCCAATTTCATAAACTTAATAAAAACCCCAATCTTTTAACAAATTATATACCTATTGGAACCTATGAATTGTGATTAGGAATTAGTATTGCTAGAAAAGTTTGATTGGCGATAGTCTTGATCATAAGGTAAATTATATAGGTTCAAGTATGATAGAAATTAGATTATTGTAATGTTAATCTTCGATTAGAAGTAGCGTTCATAGAGCCGGAAATTGTTTTAGAACCATAAAGGGGTAGAATTGATTCATTAGTATTGTTTGGAATTTTAGAAATTTAAGTGATGAACACTTATGATTTTTTTGAACAAATTAATCATGTTTATTAAGGAACCCGGATATCATATAATGAACAATGGACGATCATTTGTTAGATTCACATATTTATATGTAAGCTGCAGCAGCAGTGTGTGCCGATAATAGTTATTATTTTATTGCACGGTGGTGAGTGACGAGTTATGATTTATGCCATAGTTGCACATAACTTTATATTAAAGGAGTGGTTCTTTTGTCACATTGCCAAAGCTCAAAGTCACTTTCATTTCATCTTTCGCTCACAATCAATTGATTTTGGTCGGAGCTCTTGATCTTAAAACATCTTAATCCTTTGAATTCCCCCATCTCCGGTGCTAGTGGTAATGGACAGTTCAGAAGAATCAAAGCTCAAACCAACTAAAACTCGGGCTTCAAAAAGAAGGTTTTTTTAGTTGCATCTTTCGCATTTAACTTCAGTTTTCGATATTTTCTGAATTTTGTTCATGTTTGATCACCAGTAAGGTGGCAGAAAGGGCTGTTGTGACAATGAAGATAGGAGGAAATGAAGGGCCACCTTCAGATTCATGGTCTTGGAGGAAATATGAGCAAAAACCCATCAAAGGGTCGCCTTATCTGAGGTTGTTTTTCTTCTGATATGTCTTTTTTTCATGTTCATAGTTGTTCAGTTTCCTTCATGTTTCATGTCTGATCATGCAGGGAGTATTACAAGTGCAACACATCAAAAGGTTGTTCAGCCAAAAAGCAAGTAGAGATATGCAAAACAGATGCCTCAATGCTCATCATCACTTGCACTTCTAGCCATAACCATCTGGGGCCTGATCTCGACACCAAAAACCGAACACGGTCGCCACCGAAAGAACTTGAAACTAATGATGATCAGCCTGCAGTTTAACAAGAAGAGACAGAAGCAAGTGAAGAGGAGCATTTTCACTATCTGCAATCCCCATTGATTCAACAAGCAGAACGGGGTACCGGTAGAACTGTGACGTTCTGTTCCGAAATCTTGCAGCAACTGGATTACAGTTTAGTACAATGTCATGCTTTGGTTCTTGCTCCGACTTGGGAGCTCTTGCAACAAATTGTGAAACTCATGCAGGCTCTCAGTGAATATTTGGATGTAAAAGTTCATGCGTGTGTTGGTGGAACCAGTATGTTGTCGTCGGTACTCCTGGTCTTGTTGTTGGCATGCTCCGCAGGCATTTTCTTTGTGCTGATTATATTAAGATGTTTGTGCTGGATGAAGCCGATGAAATGCTCACTCGAGGTTTAAAAGATCAGGTCCACAACTTGCCATTCAGTAGTTTAAATGGTTTAGCATCATAGTAAATGCCACATTTGTTCACTGTATAAATTGCTACTTCAAGTACTTAGGTGCTTGATACTGAGTCGATTTAACTTCGATTAAAATCGAGAAGAGGTGGAAGTTGAAGAGACACATGTTGAGATGATCGATGTTACGATAGTAAAGTAGTAATTAGTAAACCTCAAACTACTGCCCCTGTGACTGTCTGTTTCTTAATGACTATGATAAGTCGGCTCTGCATCGGCTCCGTTTGCTTCGTCATGTCCTTCACTTCTCATATGATGTGTTAAATTTAGTATTGATATGAGTTTTATGATTGATTAACTATTACGTCTTTGTAGAACTAAGTTTTGATATAATATTTGAAAAATATTTTGGATTAAATTGCAAAGAATTTAAAATGAGTTTTTAGTCAAAAACAACTTGAAAATATGTTTAAGGGTTTTAAAGGCTTTGGAATGGACTTAAAGTACATTTAAAGTGGTCAAAACCTGTATTTTTATGTACCCGTATCGATACGGTATAGAAGGGTATCGATACGTTTTAGGGTTTCAAGCCACCAGATTTTCCAGTAGCCAAAACCCGTACCGATACGCTTAGCCGTATCGATACGGTGAGCTTTGAAATAGCCCAACGGCTAGTCGCGTACCGATACGGTTGTATCGCGTACCGATACGCCTAACTACCCCAACGGTCACTTTCCCAACGGTCTTTTAAATTGCAGGACCGTACCGATACGCTAGGTAAGCGTATCGATACGCATCAGCTGAAGAAGCCCAACGGCTCTTTCCTCTTTGAGACCGTATCGATACGGTTGGACGAGTATCGATACGCTAAGCTGCAGAACTGCATTTATGGTGAGAAATAAAGACTCAAACGGCTCCATTTCAATCCCAACGGCTAGTAACGGCTACAAACTCAATTGGGAGTATAAAAGGGACCTCCAAGCATCTTGTAATGGTTAATGCTTCAATTGTTACAACATTATGATGTCAAAATTTGTCTAGAGCTTAAATTGTTTATTTCTTGCTTAGACAACACTTGTGAGCTTACATTGTTAAATTTGCTCAAGTGTCTAGGTTTTGGGTGAGTGCTTAGAATTGCAAACAAACACCTTTTAGAGGGATTTCTAGTTTGCTAAGTCTTTCTTTGTAAAGAGAGTGTTCCTTCAAGCTTTGGGTAGAAAGCTTTGAGGGTTGTAACGGTTTCCTCCTAATCCTAGAAAAGGGGACGAAATTCTTAGTGAATTTGTTGGAAATCCTTAGTGGGGAGCTAAGGTAGTGGATGTAGACCTTGGTTAGAAGGTTGAACCACTATAAATCCTTGTGTCAAATTGCCAATTTTTCACCTCCCACTAAAACACCCAATTATCCAACTTCTCCACCACTTGGCGAGCAAGAACGGTTGATCGAATCGAGCCCCTCAAATCTCAACAATTGGTATCAGAGCTTGGCTCAATCGAAGAGGATTCACATCCTATTGAGAAGATCCGGCAAGCTCGATAACTTTTTCATCAACCGGCTCAAATGGCGCAATCCATCGACAAACCGCCTTTCTTCAACGGAGATCACTATGCCCATTGGAAGACAAAGATGAAATTCTTCTTGAAGTCAAGAGATTACAAGCTATGGGACATAGTTGAAGATGGTCCGTTCGTGCCTCAAGGAAGCAAAGCGGAATGGAGTGCCGACGATCGCAAGACGATGGAGCTAAATTGCAAAGCCTTGCACATGCTCTTTTGTGCTTTTGGCCCAACCATCTATGAGAAGATGTCTTCTTGTGAGAGTGCCAAGGAGGTATGGGACAAGCTTGAAGTCACATACGAGGGGACCGATGAAGTCAAGGAGACCAAGATTGGGCTCCTAACCTTAGAGTATGAGAACTTCAAGATGGATCCGGAAGAGAACATCGAGAAGATGTTTGATAGGTTCTCCACCATCACCAACGGTCTTAAAGGTTTTGGAGAAGCCATCCCGGAGGAAAAGCTTGTCCGAAAGCTCATCTATTCACTTCCCGAGTCTTGGGACTCAAAGAGGACCGCCATCATAGAAGTTAAAAATTTGAAGACTTTGAAGCTTGATGAACTTATGGGGTCTCTTCTCACTCATCAAATCATGAAGAAGAACAAGGAAGATGAGAAGAAAAGGGAAGAAATTAGAGCTATGGGAGAGAAGAAAATCAAAGGGCTTGGCATCAATGCAAGTGCCATGGCTCTCAAGTCCTCCACTTGCCATCACGTAGATTCTAGTGAGAAGGATAGTGAAGATGAAGAGATGGCCTATCTCATCAACAAGTTCGCCCGGTTCATGAAGAGCAAAATGGAAAAATCCAAGCTTGAATCGGTGAAGAAGATGAAGGATTCCCGTAAATCCAAAATGAAGGGATCGTCTTCAAAACAAGCATGTGTGGCCACATGGAGTGATGAAGACTCCACCGATAATGAAGTAGCCCACCTATGCTTGATGGCCCTCAATGAGGGGGAGGTAACTTCTAACTCATCTATTTCAAATTCTTATACATTTGATGAGTTACAAGATGCCTATGATGATTTGCTTTTGGAATTCAAGGCATCATTTTCTAAAAACAAAAAGTTGATTTCAAAAATAAAAATTGAAAATGATTTGCTTTCCAAAACAAATCTTGAACTTGAAGCAAGATTAAAAGATTTTGAACAAAAATGTTTTAATTTGCAAAATTTGCTTCTCAAAGTTCAAAAAGAAAAAGATTTGATTTCCAATGAACTTGAAAAGAAAAATAGTTTTGGAAAATCAAACTTTTATGTAAGACAATCTAGTGCCCCTAGATTTGTGAATGGAAAATGTTTTAGAAGTGTTTGGGTCCCAAAAGGACTAACCACTTCAACTAAAAAGGATGAAATTGAAAAATGGATTCCTAAGGGGACTAAATTTTGTGCTACTAATGTCTATGGATCCAAAGCAATTTGGATACCAAAAATTACTTGATTGTCTTTTGCTAGGTGTGATGGAGAGTGATCAACAAGTCAAAAATTAAGGGGGAGCTCCATGCACACAAAGGAAGAACACTTGAAGAAGGAAGGCTTCACATCCTCCCTTGAGTTCAAGTGTGGTAAAATCTAGTTGCTTTAGTGTTTATTTGATTTATTTTCTTTTATGTCAACTAGATATTCATATATGTTGAACTAACATTCTCATGATGCTTTGAGTAAGGGGGAGCCAATTTTTAAAACCAAAATTTTAAGTGTGTCAAAATTTTTTTTTTGCCTCCTATGTTATCTTGAACTTAAATGTCATTTTAAATTCTTTTTGATATAACAAAAAAGGGGAGAAATGGTTTGAAAAATTAAATTTTTCAAATGAATAAGGGGAAGCTTTACTTGTTTTCATTTGTAATCTCTTATTCACATTTTTAAAGTCAAAGGGGGAGAATTCCAAACAATTTTTCAAGTTGGTTTTATTATATCAAAAAGGGGAGATTGTAGAACTAAGTTTTGATATAATATTTGAAAAATGTTTTGGACTAAATTGCAAAGAATTTACAATGAGTTTTTAGTCAAAAACAACTTGAAAATATGTTTAAGGGTTTTAAAGGCTTTGGAATGGACTTAAAGTACATTTAAAGTGGTCAAAACCTGTATTTTTATGTACCCGTATCGATACGGTATAGAAGGGTATCGATACGTTTTAGGGTTTCAAGCCACCAGATTTTCCAGTAGCCAAAACCCGTACCGATCCGCTTAGCCGTATCGATACGGTGAGCTTTGAAATAGCCCAACGGTTAGTCGCGTACCGATACGGTTGTATCGCGTACCGATACGCCTAACTACCCCAACGGTCACTTTCCCAACGGTCTTTTAAATTGCAGGACCGTACCGATACGCTAGATAAGCGTATCGATACGCATCAGCTGAAGAAGCCCAACGGCTCTTTCCTCTTTGAGACCGTATCGATACGGTTGGACGAGTATCGATACGCTAAGCTGCAGAACTGCATTTATGGTGGGAAATAAAGACTCAAACGGCTCCATTTCAATCCCAACGGCTAGTAACGGCTACAAACTCAATTGAGAGTATAAAAGGGACCTCCAAGCATCTTGTAATGGTTAATGCTTCAATTGTTACAACATTATGATGTCAAAATTTGTCTAGAGCTTAAATTGTTTATTTCTTGCTTAGACAACACTTGTGAGCTTACATTGTTAAATTTGCTCAAGTGTCTAGGTTTTGGGTGAGTGCTTAAAATTGCAAACAAACACCTTTTAGAGGGATTTCTAGTTTGCTAAGTATTTCTTTGTAAAGAGAGTGTCCTTCAAGCTTTGGGTAGAAAGCTTTGAGGGTTGTAACGGTTTCCTCCTAATCCTAGAAAAGGGGACGAAATTCTTAGTGAATTTGTTGGAAATCCTTAGTGGGGAGCTAAGGTAGTGGATGTAGACCTTGGTTAGAAGGTTGAACCACTATAAATCCTTGTGTCAAATTGCCAATTTTTCACCTCCCACTAAAACACCCAATTATCCAACTTCTCCACCACTTGGCGAGCAAGAACGGTTGATCGAATCGAGCTCCTCAAATCTCAACAGTCTTCGTTTTTAGATACGTGATATCTTTCGGAAACTCCCTGCAAATGTACAGGTTGGTGTTTTTCCACGACAATGCCGCTCGATGCTCTCGAGAAATATGCAAAACAGATGCCTCAATGCTCATCATCACTTACACTTCTAGCCATAACCACCCGAGGCCTGATCTCGACACCAAAAACTGAACACGGTCGCCACCGAAAGAACCTGAAACTAACGATGATCAGCCTGCAGTTTCATAAGCAGAACCAGAAGCAAGTAAAGAGGAGCATTTTCACTATCTGCAATCCCCATTGAGGTTTCATCAAAACATTGTAATCAACCAAGAGGATTCTTTCGCTGGGAATATAGAGAGAAGGTTTCTGTTGGATGAAGTGCCATTGTCTTCTTGTCCTCGTGTAAAAGCATCTTTTACATCGAAATCAGATGAAAACGATTTCTTCGATGAGCTTGAAGAACTTCCCATATGTTCAGCTTTCACTAGTTTCATGAGAAGCAAGGTTTTCGATGTAGGGGTTCCTGTTGTCCCTTCTTGATCCAAGTGTTCAGTCTTGGAAAACATGTAAATTCAGATGTTCATATCATTTTATCTTTCTTTTTTGTGTGAGGGTTCACAAAATGAGGAAGTTGGATCAGTCTGGCATGAAAAGTTTATGAAATGGTGTCGTTTTTATCGATATGTGAGGATAGAATTTGCACTTACGACCATTTGTTAAAGTTATAATGATGAAAAACAGAGACCAAAGTGATGGTGGGTTGCCATGTCAAGGCTATGGTAAAAAAGTGGTAGCATGTCTTTTTCTGTGTCAAAAAACTAACATCAATGTTGAGTTACCCGACCACTACTAGGAGCCACGTTTACACTTTTTACCAGGTTCACAATGTCTACCATGGCATAACTGTGCTACTTGTATCAAGTTATCAACTCTATCTTTAATCCGTTGGAAGGCATTTTCAGATCATAATTCAGTGATTTCAAACAATTGGGAGTTCAAATCCACATCAATGCTTAATTTAATGACTTCACCTGTTTGTCAAGGTTCAATATCGGTATATAAATTAACATCAACATTCATCACAAGATTTTTTCCATATTCAAAGAGACTACCAGAAAACTGAATGACCATTTCTAGTTATCGTTACAATACAGCCATGTCATTGAGCGTACAAGTACCTAAAGAAAAACCGGGTTATTCATTACCGTCAGCTGCAGGAGCTAGTGGCTGAAGAGCTTTAAGAGGGTTCATGATGACACCATCAATAAGTCCATATTCCTTTGCTTCTTTTGCACTCATGAAAAAATTCACGACCTGTGTCCTGGTTAATCTGCTCCAAACTTTGACCAGTGTGGTAAGCGAGATACCCATTTAAGTTAGCCTTATGATGCAACATTTCATTTGCCTGAGAACCAATAGTCAGGGATACAGAAGGTCGATGCAGAAGTTTAAAATTTAAGCAACACGATAATTGCCACGAAAAGCATACATGAATATCAATATCAGTTTGACCTCCTTGAGCTCCACCGAGAGGCTGATGTATCACTATCCCTGAATTAGGTAAATTGTACCGTTTTCCTGAAGTTTTGAAGAAAACAAAGGGGAGATGCAAATTTAGCAGACTGGATGAAACCACACCAAGCAACAGAGCTATGAATGGCGCAAATCTATTGTATACCTTTGGTTCCCGCACTAAGCAGAAAAGCTCCCGTGTTGTTCACCACGGAAAAGAAAAATATATCAATTAACAATAACAAACAACTTCATGAACATTCAAATGCATATTATATGATTCCATTAACTTGAAGTAATACAACCCATTCCGCCATATAACATATATACTAAGAAATGTTATCATCGAGGAACAATCTGTCAGAATGAATCAAATACCATAATTTAAGTATCGAGGTTAAGATCAATATTCCTTAATTAAGAGACAAACAACACATTGCTGCAACACTTTTTCTTTACGATGCTCCACATTGTGACTCTGTAAATGCATTACAGACAAACAAAAATCAATAAATTTATACCTAGCGGCAAGTCCAACGCATACGGTTGAGACTTCAGGCCGGATATGCCTCATGGTGTCAAGTATGGCCATACCTAAGAAAATTCAAAACCATACAAGTTAGACAAGTCATGAAAGTTGTCCCCCACATTCTATTTGACACAAACCAATTCAAGTAGAAAGACAAGATTCTCAATAGATAAATTGATTACCAGTTGTAACTGATCCTCCCGGAGAATTGACATACATGACAATGTCCTATTGGCAAGATAATAATAACAATCATAATGGCATTCCGAGCTCCTTATTTCTTTAGGGAAAAAAATCGAGGTGTGTGCTATTGTAAGAGAACAAGCATGGAACCGAACAGACCTTTTGAGGATCAACAGCACCAAGATAAAGAAGCTGAGCTACAATAATGTTAGCCATATCATCATCAACAGCTCCACCACATCGAACAATTCTCTAAAAATCAAAACAACAACACATACAAGAACCGTTAAGAGAGAAACCAAACACTCATGAAGATGAAATACGCAACCGAAACCAAATTCAAACATACATGTTGAAAAAGTTGGCTAACAACACTCTGAAAACGCTCTTGCACCATCGGTGGAGGCCCCTGCCCTTGCGTATACGTAGGAATATAAGGCGACGATGGCAGTTGCAAATTGTCCATGCATGGTTACAAAACAAAACCTCAAATCTTTTATAACAAATTTTTATTAAAACAACAACAATGACAACATAGAGTTGCAGTTTAAATGAGATTGTACCTAATCAACCAAATTCCCTATTGGGAGCTTCTGTTTATAGCCCAAAAATCTCCGGTGTAAACAGCCCTTGGCTGAAAACTAATTACATTATTTTGATTATTAACCAGCTTCTTCAATTTCCTGAATTAGTGACAATTATAAACAAACAAAAAAACGTCACTACATGCTGAAATCAAACCAACATTAAATAAAGACATGTGTTTGAATTGATTCAAGAAAGATTTTAAATTTACATTGTTATTACAGCCTCCTATCATCGTTGGGACAAGATAAAGAACATACAGGAAAAAAACTCGAAATACCTGGGACGAAGAGGATGGAAAGGAAGAGACAATTTATGAGAATCAAGATTGGTGCTTGAATTTGGGAAGAATAATAGAGGAGCCGACGAGACAAGTCGACCGATCACAGCGGCAGAGGAGGCGGCGCCGGCAGCAAGAATTGGGATTATAGGGTTTATGAAATTTAGATATATTTGATTCAAAACTATCAATTTTTAATACAATAAAGAAATATAACAATTTTATTAAATTTAATTTTTATTTTTTTAAATAAATTAACAATTTTATTAAATCTAATTTTTATTTTTTAAAATAAATTTTAATTACAATTATAGTCCTTATAATTTTTAATTTTTAAAAAGAAAATTAATGGTGTTCAGCGGTGTTCATCGTTAGTGGTGTTCAGCAATGTTCGTCGCACGTGGTAGACTCATCCGCAAAAATTAATGTAATTTTATCTTTGAAAAGTAAAACCTTAACACTTCATACGCAAATTTCCATTTTTTTCACTAGTTATTTTTACTTAATATATAAAAATTCTTTGAACCCAATAAGTGACCCAATGAAAAAGCATATGATATTTATCTTAGAAGACATGAGTTCCAATCGCTTTGTTTACAAAGTATGTGTCTATTGTCAAAGAGTTAAGAATATGTATGAACAGATACTACATTGTAATCACCTTTAGACAATTCAAAAAATATATATTTAAAAGTTCCTTAAAATAATTGTAAAAAAAATACAATGTTTTGAAATATTAGTAATTTAACATATTTTTTAGTTTACAATTACAACCACAATCACAATTCACAAATGTAAACACACGTCAGAATAACCATCACAAAAAATAAACTATTGCAAAATATAATTAGACATTTAGACTAATAATCAGAATATATATGAACTAGACCCTCGTATGTTGGTACCGCATCTATACCATTCACATGGCAACATGCAGTGGCGGATGTATGAATCTCACATAGGAGAACAATTACATCCAATTTTTGAAAAAAAATATGTTTAATTTAGTGTTTTTTTAAGCTCAGTTTAGTATATAAAGAATAAAAAACGACGCTTTAAAATTAATAATTCTTTTGTTTAGAAATCCCTAGTTTATTATTTTTTTCTCTAGTTTTTTTCTTCTCTCTAACACCTCTGTGCATCTTACAACTTTTTTCAATTTTTCTGCGTTAGTCAACTATTGGCAATTACTTAACAATTGATTGTCGATTGTCGGTGTTTATTATTTTCTTATTTTTTTCTTTTTATTTTCTAATAAGAATATTTACTTTTATGGCACACGTTTTTTTTGTCCTTGTGACACGTGTTTTTCTATGTCCCTGTGACATATATTTTTTTTTTTTGTAGTTTTGTTTCATGTGTCCTTGTGGCACGATTCAGCATACCATAGCGGTTGATCGTTGTTGGTATAGAGTTTTTAATTGATGCTAGTTTCTGATTATGATTTTGTCGGTGGTTACGCAAAGATAGATCCCCACTCGGTTGATGGTTGTTTGCCGATATAATCAGTCTTGGGTAGCGAACCATTCTGCCTGATAGTTTGGATCGTTCACTACTCCTTTTTCATCAGACATCAGTTATGAGTCCCGATTGGATAGAGACAAAGAGATTCATGGGCATGCTTCTCCATAGAAGTTTTTCACTTTTCTTTATTTTTTGGTTGTAAGAAATTTAGGCAGATTAGTCCCATTATTTTTCTTCTTGGATGCGTTGTAATTGTGATATCTTATATGGTTATAATAAAATTTGAGTGACCATATTCAAATATATATATATATATATATATATATATATAAAGAAAAAAACATGCGTACTCATTTAGAATAAAAAAGAGTTTATACCTCATTTTAATTTTTGGATACTATTTTTTTTAAAAAGAAATCAACCAACGACCAGTTGGTCTAGTTAGATGAAATACTAGATCCCTTAAATAAAGTTAGGTGTTCGAGTTCTGGCGTTGTAAATGAAGAAAATTAAATTAGGAGGGTCGCCCTTATAATGAATATTTATAATACTTAATTTGAATTAATCGATTAATAAATTAAAATACGGTTAAATAAAAAAAAGGTTCAATTAGAAAAATCATCGCATTTCCTACCATATTCATATTGAAATAAATGTTGTTTGAAAAAGAGAGAAAGCATGATTGGGATTTGGGATAATAGGGAGTGGTTGTTTTCAACACTAATAAATGGGGCATCGTACAATCTGTTTGTGAATATAATCGAATATTCATTCTCGTGCCTCTGTTGGTTCCACGTTTATGCTCTTCTAAACCTCACGTGATTTGGAGAAAGCATTAATTGATTAATCCGAATTTAGTTCGATTAATCAATTGATTAATTAAGTGTTCGATCCATTAACAATTAAAATATTTTTTCTTTTAAAATTCGGTTACTGGTTAATTCAGTTCAAAATCAGTTATTTAACTGAATTAACCAAAACTTAAATATAATTATTATATTTTTAATTTTAAACTCAAATCTCATCTCAATGAATTTTTTTTAACTACAAAACTTAGATTTTAAACCCTACCAACTAAACTATAATTCTGAAAATTTTGTGTAAACTTTCACATTTATTTATCAAAAATTTTCTCTAAAGCAATTTCCGTAGTTACTAAAAATATTACGATACTTACAGAAAACGTTGAAAATCTTGTAACTATTTCTGTAATTACGTAATATGTGATCCCATTTCCTTCAACAATAAAATCGAGAACTTCTCACTTTCTATAATTACACTAAATGTTAGTTAAATTACATGTTTTATGGGAGATTTATATAATTTACAAGAAATGTTGCAACACTCCCATAAAAAATGGTCATGTTTGGCAATTAAAAGATACCAAATTACATTAAATGATAGCGAATAGCAGATAACATTAGATGATTTGACTAGCAGATTATATTAGCTGATTGTATAAAGGAAAATACTTTGATGCACAAGCTTGTGTAAACTTTAGTTTACACAAGCCTTTTAATTTTAGGGTTTAGGGTTTAAGATTTTAGGTTAGAGTTTAGGGGTTTAGTATGTAGGGTATATAATTTAAGGTTTATGGTTAGAATTTAGAGTTTAAGGTTTAGGGCTTAGGGTTTAGGTTTTAGGTTGCTAGGGTTTGTGATTTAAATTTTAAATTTTATAAAAGGGTTGTGTAAAAAAAATTTACACAGCTTGTGCATCAAAATAAAACCCTTGTATAAAAGTGTTTGGTAAAATTAACCGATACCTGATAGTGATCTAATTATTTGAACGAGCAAAATGACATGATTGTATTTGATACTTGTTTGAATAATTTATTAGTTATCGACATTTTATATTTATTAATATTAATTAGATTATAAAAATTATTTTTTTAATATCATTAATGACCATATATGAAGGATGTAAATATTAATTTTTATTTGTGAAATTATATTTTTAATATAATTTTAATACTTATAAATTGGCATAAAGTCAAAAGTAGCTCCCAACGTTTGATCTTTTGATCACTTTAGCACCTATTTTTTTTTGCAAACAACCACCTAACGTTTCATTTTCGTTCAAATTTTACCCTTGTTGGATGAAAACCGTTAGTCAACTAACGGTCAATGCTTGAGGCTGACGTGGCATGTTTGCATGGCATGGGGAGATGACATGGCGATGCCATGTGACATCACTTTTTTTTTAAAAAATTATTTTATATATTTTAACCAATCAGATGATGACACGGGGCACTTTGCTGATGTGACATCATCTGATTGGTTAAATATATATATTTAAAAATTATTTTTTAAAAAATAGCCCAAAAATTTCCAGATTTCATAAAAATGCCCCCAAATTTTGAAATCTATAAGTCCTTTAAACCCAAATTTTGATTTGAGTCGATTTCGCCGCCGATTGCCACGCCACGCTGGATGAAGGCGAAATAGTCACATGGTTCATTTGAAAGATTCACGACGAACGACAACAAAATAGACGACGAACGGTGTGTGAGTCGTTCGACGAGGGGAGGACGCTTCATTTCGTCGCCGGCAACGCGACCAATACCAGCGCAAGTTGTTAAATTTGGAGGTTTAGGGATTTGGGGACTATTTTAAAAATATTTGAAAATTTTAGGATATTTTATTTTTAAGTATATATATAATTATTTAAAAAACATTTTTAAATATTTTTAACCAATCGGATGATGCCAACAAAGTATCCTCAATCCACTATTACATTCCTCTGTTTGTCAAACATCCTAATTAACAGATTTAATGGGTCAAACCTCTAAAAATACTTCATACCTCTAAATTTAACTCAAAAAATTGTTTACCAAATAAATTTTTGTAATTATTTTCGTAATTAGCAATATGTGATCCCATTTCCCACTTCTACCAAATTGAGAAAATCTTTTAACATTGTTTTTAATTATGGTCACTTTTAAAAAAAATTAACGAGTAGTTTTAGTGTAATAAAATGCTGTTTATCATAGAAGATTTGAGTTTGAGTAGTTTTTTTACAAGATATGTGTACCTTATCAAAAGATTAAAAAAATATATGAACGGATACTACATTATATTTACGGTAAGACTATTAAAAATTACTATTTATTTTACATTTTTTCATTAAATTGGGCCGTCTCAGTGCCATCCAAAATGAAGCCCATTAATAATTGCATCAAACCGATCCACCGGTCCAAAGTCCGAAAGAACATAATTTACGACAGTCAAGTATAGAGTTCAGAGGAAAACTCAAAGGCTTTTGTCTCTCCAACAGAGCCAGCTGCCAGATCTGACAAGTCAATTAATCAATAAAATAAACCCAGATTTGCAGAAACTAGAAGCTTTTTTTGGTTGGAAAATCTATTTCGTTGTGTTGAAAGAAACTAGAAGAGGCAGCCATGGATGTTTTTAGAAGGCAAGCCAGCAAGCTCAGA
Source organism: Hibiscus trionum (assembly GCA_030270665.1). Classification (NCBI taxonomy): domain Eukaryota; kingdom Viridiplantae; phylum Streptophyta; class Magnoliopsida; order Malvales; family Malvaceae; genus Hibiscus; species Hibiscus trionum. Next base: position 412,874 of record BSYR01000021.1, on the reverse strand, counting down.
GAACAAGTTGCCAAGCAGCAACAGGCAATTTAATCACTACCCTTCATTCTACTTTCTCTCTTTTTTAATTTGTTTTTCTGGGTTTGATGAGAATTGGGTTCTATTTATTTGGTTATTAGGATAATGGAGGAAATCTGGGTAAATGAAAGCTAAGATTTTTGTTTAGTTTTTTATTACAAACTTAAATGTCTTTAATTACTTTGACTTCTAGAACTTTTGGGGTCTAATTTATAGGTTTCGAGAATCAAATATTGAATTGTGGACTTAATTCTAGACCTTCAATTGTATTTTATAATCACCAAAATGGTATACTTCTTTTTAGGTGTGTTTTAGCTACTTCCTTTACAAATTCGAAGTCCATTGAGTTTTTAATTATTGCATTACCTCAAATTTTCTAAATGTAGAGTTTCAAGAAGTTTTTGCTATTGCAAAGTTTCATCCTTTACCTGAAAGCTGAGTAACCAGTGGTGTGAGTCCTGATAAGTTACTTGCAATTATTGTATGTTTATGTTTTTGTGTTTCGCTTCGAACGAATAATATCTTCTACTATTGAGTTAAAAAGAAATTCTTTTTGCAGGCTGTAATAAAGCAATTTAGTGGAACTGGTTATGAAAGCTCGGATGTTGTAGTTATCGACGAGATTGAGATGCAAAGACATTTGCAGCTGGACAAATTGTACAAGTCCACTCGTTCAGCAAGGGTAAGGATCCTTGAGTTTATATGTTTGTGAAACCTAATTTGAAAACCGTGTCATATTCCTTTATTATCCGAGGTCTTGTAGAAGTAGACCGACTGCTCAAATGATCCCATGTTATTCATATCTTTATGATGGAAGCCATTTTCTGTATGTAATTTCACTAAACTGTCCAAGGAATATATAATGTCCCTTTAGTGCATCCTATACAGTTAAAGCCCCTCGGTGTAAATTTTCACCCGTCTTCCTTTCAGGATTTCCAAAAAGATGTTATTAAAGCTGCAGAGGCATTTACAGCCATCGGGTATAAGCATATTGAAACAGGTGCAACATCAATTTGAACTTTTTAATTTTATTGTCCTATCATGAAATATGTCTAATTTAAGTAAATAACATATGTTTTGAAGATAAAATGTTATACTTATGGTTCTTAATCTTTATGATAACCAGGAACCAAGTTCTCTGAAGAATGCTGCCGATATGGAACCGAAAACAGTGATAACATCAACGAAAATATGCTTGCCAAAGCTGCTGCTATTTATGGTGATGGCCGTAAACATGTAGAGAAGGAGCAAGATGATTTGATTAAGTTGTTATCCCAACAGGTTGGGTGTTTCGTTTTTTTTAATCATGTTATAAAATATGTTTTAGTTATAGTACTTGTAAACACATTCAATCCAAAATGAGTATGAGTACGATGCTTTCATTCGACTCCTTTTTAAATGTTATGTGACTACATACTTGTATATATTCAAAGAATTTGTATGTCTTATTTTATAATCCAATGAAAATTTCAAAATACAAAAGGTCTTGGATCCCTTGAGAGCAATGAACGCCGGTGCTCCTTTGGAAGATGCTCGTCATCTTGCTCAACGCTATAGTCGAATGAGGCAGGAAGCAGAGGCCCTGGTAAATAATTATACAAGCTCTCAGTGCAATAATTTTCTATATACATTAAACATCGGTTTAAGTTCCCCACTCTTAGGATTGCTTTCAGAAATGCATCTGATACTAAATACGATTGGTAAACAGGCAGCAGAGATTTCTAGAAGACAAGCACGGATAAGAGAAGCTCCAATTCCAGAAAATGTTGCAAAGTTGCATGCTGCCGAAGCGAGGATGCAGGAACTTAAAGCAAATATGGCCGTTCTGGGTAAAGAAGCTACTGCTGCATTGGCTGCTGTTGAAGCTCAACAGCAAAGACTGACTTTACAAAGGCTTGTAGCTATGGTATACAGGCACATTACTTCTATATATACCGTCTCCAAATCGAAGCATGTCTTAATTTCATAGATGGTATTCAAGATTTCGTTCTATGCGTTTGTAGGTTGAAGGGGAAAAGACTTATCATTTAAGAGTTGCTTCCATACTTAATGAGATTGAAGCTGAGGTTATTTCTTAGCTTTATTGTTTCTGGTAATGAAGGGTTTTATTTTTGACTTATGTGAACTTATATATTTTTGTTAAACTTGTCAGATGGTCTCGGAGAAACAGCGCAAAGAATCTGCTCCTCCTGTGATTTTACCTGAGAATGGAACAGATAAAACAATGTATTACTTGGCTGAAGTAAGTTTACCTAATATTGGAATTTGAAGAATGTTCTAGCAAGTAGGTTGACTGAAAAATCTTGTTTTCCATAAACATTAGAGACACGTCTTAAGTTAGAATGAACCAAGTAATTGCCTTAACTTGCGAGCTTCTCTTACTTGAGGGGTTCCACTTACGTATTGAGCCCCTTTAGGAATGTGAAGCACTAATACTTTGTGTTTCTTGTCGCAGGCAATCCATCCTTTTTATGCTTCATCCGAGAAGGAACTGAGCTTGTCAGTAGGTGATTTTGTAGTCGTGCGGAAGGTATTCTATTTTCCTTGGGATATACATTTTCACTTATGGTGCATAGCTTGCAAGTAATCTGGTATATGCATGAAGCATTGCACAAGAGATACCATTCGTTTTCCCCCCTTTTTTTGTCGGGGTTCGATTTCTCATTTGTTCAGTTTCTTAAAACGCTATACAGGTAAGTTCAACTGGATGGTCAGAAGGAGAGTGCAAGGGTAAAGCAGGGTGGTTTCCATCAGCTTATGTTGAGAAGCGCCAGAGACTTCCATCGAGTAATCCGGCCAGTGAAGCCTATTGAGTTACAATCATGAGTTAAGCACTTATCCCTCTGGAAAAAGGAGGCAAAAAAGGCATAGCTTTCTTTTTCTTTGCATAATTCATTTTAGTATGTGTTCTTTGCAATGTTCATTCTTTTGCCTTTTGTGCATATTTCGATACTAAAATAGGATACCGTACATTCGCATTTATATGCTTCGACAATCACTTCAACCGTCCATGTTTGCATAAATAAAGATTTTGTCGACTTGAACAAAATGCACGGTTCTTCGACTGCATTACGGAGATGACCGGATGAACGGGCCGATTTTAGATCTTCATTCTGTAAGTGTGTGGTATGAAATATTTAATAGAAGTTGGGAGGTCATGGAAAAACACTGAACAAGACACATTCACCCCAAAGGCCAGTTCATAAATGTTTTTATGTTCCAGTTTTGTCGGTTCTCAGACAAGAACTAAATCCCCACCTCTCCTTTTTGTCTCTGTTTTGCAATATAGATTCAATGTTCAAACAGGGAAAGAAAAACAAAACCAAAATGTGAAAGAATCTTTGCTTTAAAATGTTTTGGATTATGCTTCTGCAATTGGGTCATCTATGTCAAGTAGAAATTGGAATATTTTGTTTTCACTTACTTTTTCCTATTCAATTTGCTTTCCTTGGAAAGTTACCCATTAATTATTGTGTTAATTTGTACCACACGTTCTTAAACTATAACCCTTATTTTAAATTAGTCTTTAAATTTGTAAATGTTTCAATTTCATTCTCAAATAACGACTCTTATTTTAAATTGATTCTTAAACTTTTGAATGTTCTGTTTTTATTTCCAAATTATGACTCATTCTAAATTAGTCCAATGATTTGATTTCATCATTAAAATTATTGTTTATGTTACATAGACTGTTTTTATTTACTCACTTTCAAATATATCTTGAAAAATTACTCTCATTTTTAAAAGGAATCAAAATTTTCAATTTTAAAAAATGTACGTTAAAGAGTGTTTAATTTAAAATATTTACTCTAACTATCTATAATTTTAAAACTTTTTGATAATATACATGTCCGTCTTACGATTCATGTTCGGAGTGCCTGGCTGCACCTTCCAACAATGTTATTTTCAAAGTTCGAACACACGTCCTCTTTCTAAAAGTACAATGTGCCTTACCAATGCACCTAATCCTTATTGGTTAAAATAAATTTTTAGGTATAATACAATGATTAAAAGGTTTTTAACACTGTACGCGAAATAAAAAAAAATTCAGTGTAACAAAAAATTATCTTTAACAAAGTTGTGAAATTTGGATAATTATTTGGTATGCATACAAATTACCTATGCTAAAAAACTATAATAAAATAATTAAATAGTATTGAAATAATTGTTTTATTTTAATTTTAAATGATTGGTTTGCATATTGATGGGTAAATATGTTTAGGATTTTTTAAATAAAAACAATGGTTATTTAGATTTTGAAGTTTGAATTAAATTATGTATTTAAAGAAGGTGTAAATCCTCGGGCGTGACTCGTGAGCATGAACATGTTCCATGCTAAAACATGTTCGTGTGTTTGAAGCATGTTTTTTTTTTTAATGCAAACCGGAGTGAACCAACCTGTAAAGTGCTAAGAATAAGCAATTAGTGTTGAGTGTAGACATTATACAAGCAAAGAAAAACGTGTATTTGTCTCCATATTTTTCATGCTGTTATTACTTTTTACGTATTTTATATTGTGTTTTTTTATTACTTTTTTTTTGTTGCCTTCCCGGTTTTTAAGGTTTCGCTCTGACCAATTCGGACCGACCTGCGTCCCATACTGATTTTGGTGAGTGAGTCTCCTAGCGTAGATTTTTTGCGTACACAACATTTCGAACCCGAAACATTGCTTAAGCGTTATCAAGCTGCTTACCATTTGGACCAATTCCGTTGTTTTTATTACTTTTATCATATTCCTAGATAATTTCATATTTCATTAACATTAAATTTTAAATTCGATCCAGATAATTTTTTTTCTTTTATTAAAAGAAGACATTAGATTAATTATCATAGTATGCTATGGAGTACTCTCGAACATTTTCGGAACCCAGAACAAAAATTCAAAAATAAAATTTTATATAATAAAAGTATATGTTATTACTTTGAACAGTTAATATAATGTTTCAAATATGATCAAATTTTATCAAACATTTTTTTTTGAAAATTCTATTCTAATTCTACCTAGAGGGGGAGGGGGGAAATCTAGGTGAAGGCAATGCTCCTAAGGGGTCTTGAACCCGGGACCTAAGGGGAAGGGAGTGGAGCAGGTGAGCGTGCTCTGACCACCAGACCGTCATCGCATGCTCTTTTATCAAACATAATCATTTGAGAAATTACTGAAACTGTGAAGATAAAAAATAATTACCCGAACGAGTACTCATATGGTTCTCGCTCTGAGTGTTCTTACAGTAGTAGTAAATGAAATATGGAGGGGAGAAAACTGAGGCAAAGCATAAAAATGGTTAAATTTGCAGTTACATGAAGAAGAAAAAGACAGCGGCAAGCAACCAGGACGGTTTCATTTTGTTTTCAGAACAAAACAGCAGCAACAACAAAAGACCTCGGATACGCAGTATGCACAAAAGAATTACTATAAAAACACTACATTTGTCATTTACATTCCCACCCCTTCAAAACTTCTCTATTTCGCTTTCGTTGGGACTCGTGCAAATTTTTAAGCTTTTCTCTTTCATATTTACCCTCTGTACTGCACTTCTGTTTTAAGTCTTTACTCTTTATATACCCCAAAACCACTTGAGTATTTTATTTCCCTTAAACCCCATTTCCCCCCAAGTTTAAAGCTTTCACCTTTGCCTTTGGTCTTAAACAAAATTTAGGGTTTAAGATGTGCTTGGCTACGAGATCTCAAGCAGCCCATTGTGGCACTGGTGTTTTGCTCAAGCCACTACATTTCCCCGGGTCATTGTTTTTGCCACGCAGGTTTCTCTTTTTTCCTTCTTTTTTTTCTTACCTGTGTTGGTGAAGCTTAGTTTATTTCCATTATTTTTAGTGCCATTCTGTTGTGTTAGCCTTTTGAGGGATTTCATAGGTTTTTAATGTTTTATTTTATGTTCTGCTCTTCTGCTAAAAGTGTGGGTTTTTAGCTTGCTACTCTGTTATATTTTTGCTTCAATGGCTACACTGTTGTTTACAAGAAAAATATGTGTATGTTAGTGTCCCTTTATAGTTGCATCAGAAGGATGGGGTAACCAATGTGACACAATTAGGACAAGCAGTTTAAAATGTATGATTGTTTGTGCTACATTTGTTTTCGAATTCTAAGGTTTAGTTGTGTTTCCTTGTCTATATGAAGAAAATTCAGTATCAGAGGAAACACGTTCTTAATGTTGTTCATGTTCAATTTGGTTTATAAACAGTGGAAAAATGGGAATTTGAATGTAAATAAGCATTTGAACTTGTGGTGCCAATGTCTCTCATGAAATGGATTAGAACAGCTTAAGAGTTTAAGTTTTAATGTCGGGGCGATGCCGTAGAAAGATGGTCTGATCAAAATGAGCACATAGAAGTATGGAATACTGATGTGTATATTGTGGGAAACCATGTGTGTAGGATGTATCCCTAACGATTCTATGGAAAAGAATGCGGTCCTTCGCTAATATTACTTGTAATGGCTGTATTTAAAGTTTTTGTATCACGATTTTCATTCTCCCTCGCCCCACCGAAACTTTTCCTCCGCCACTAGAGGTTCTTCAATCATGCTGAGTTCCTACTTGAATCTCCTTGCCTTTGACATGCCCCAGTTTCATTCCCTACCTTTGACTATTAACTGGCGAACCAAGTGGTTGAGCCGATTGGACGACGGTGTGGATTTTAAGTCAATCTAGAGAGGGTATGGGAGGGAGTTGGTTTTAAGCATTTCTACTCGATGGAATTTGCTATTATGCCGTCTGAAAGGTAGAATCTTGAGTGATCTTGAACGGATAACGAGTGTGTTATGCCTTTTTTGATTCTAAATACTTCAGATAACACATTGTAATGAACCTTGTGAATTTTGATAGTGACTACAAAAATCTTGTAGGAACATGAAGTTAGTTTGGTGTCGTGTTTGAATGTTTGTCATTTGTATAAAAGAGAGTGATCATTGTAGGCCTTGCAAACTGCATTTACCGAATGCTGGATTCGTGTAATTCAGAAATGTTCTGTATGTTCGGGAGTGCAACGGAGAGATCTGTTTATTCTAGAATTTACCCAACTTTGATGTTATCTTAGGGTGGTTCCATTTTCTGGTGTTATCTTCCTTTTTTTTACTGTCAAAATGCAGCCATCTTTAAGGAAGTTGCATAAGTTTGCTTATAATTGTTTTTGGTTTACAATGTTAGGTCCGGAGACAATGCAACCGATGCCTGCTAGCGGGGTTATGTTACTAGTCCAACATAAGTTGCAGAAAACTTACCTTTGCAACGTATTGTCGGAAATCATGGATTGACATTACTTCGAGTTTGGAATAGGGAATGAAGCCAATGGTCCATTTAGCATAGGATAAAATTTATTGTAGATTATTTTTATCTATTTTGAAATTATTTAGATGATAGAACTATGCTCTGCTGCTATCATTCGTTCGGTTCTGATTTTAATGCTTCCGCTCCTTCGGCATTGTATTTGCATGTACACTTCTGTTTTGCACCTTAGCTTCGATTCTAGACGGTCCGAGAAGCGGCTTATGGCCGAGTCTGAATATTCTGAATCAACGTCTCTTCTTGGTTATCAGTTTCCTGGTTAAAGATTGTACTCATCTACATCACTTTGATGAGCTATTGAAAGAGAAAAAGATATGTGGTTGAACTGATGTCGACGGTCTGCGGTTAAACAATCTTTTTTCAAGTGACTGGAAATTTTGTGAATTTTTCTGTTGGTATGATTTATAATGATGAACTGTTCTTGAGCAACATGGTTTGATGCTAAACAGGTTACTATTTAGTAAACATTTTGATGCTCCATTGCAATGGCATGGTGCCATGGCCCTGTAATTCTAAATTTGTGTTTTAGTTTACCTTTTATTGCTATTTGAGTAAATTACACAAATTGTCACTGAATTATCTTCCCACTCCTATTTGGTCATTCAATTTTATTTTTTTAATTTAATAATTAAACTTTATATATCAAACCTTTTTGGTCACTCTATTAAATTTGTAACATTGTTATGACATGACCTAATAAAATAAATTTTTAATATTTAAAATCCATGTCACATGTTAATAGCATAATTATTTTTAAATAGTTTTAATGTGATTATAAGGTAATATTTGTTCATAGCTATTTTTAAACTTTTGACAATGCACGTACACCTTACAGACAAAGGGTTCATAATATTAATGAAAGTGGGAAAAAAATTAAAATTTGTAGCTCATAAATTCATAAAATAGTTTTGAAAGCTGGTAGGGATAGACCGTGTGATGGTATTAATGATTTAAATTATATACGAATTTTAAATTTTCAAGGAGAAACCGGCCATTCCCTCTAATCCCTCGGTCCATTCATGGCCTCCCTTTCTATTTCCTACCCAAAATTGCTGCAAACGACCAATAAAGGTTTGATCCATTCCAAACTCCCGGTTTTCTTTTTGGAGATTCCAATAAACAATGTCTGATCAATGTGCCTAATTCTCTTGTTGTTGGTTACAACTTACACGTTTGAAGGAAAAGGAAACGGAGCTAAACACTCATCATTAACTTAAACAAAACATCTAAACTATGCTTATGTTTTGGAAATCACATGTCCAAATTATTGTGCCTATCCATCTGTATATCTTATGATAAAAATTAATCAAAAAAAAAAACATTAAAAGAGCTCAATAAGTGTCATAGTAAAAAAACGTATGATGTTCATCTTAAAAACACGAATTTAAATCACTTTCTTTACAAGGTGTATGCCCATTATTAAAGAATTAAAAATATTTAAAAAAACATCACGTTAGAAAAACGGATGATCTCCCTCTCTTTATTAAGGTCTTACCTATGATGTGAAAATAATAATGAAAATACAATGTAAATGTAATAACACAAAGTATCAATATACCTTTTAGTAAACTATAAAACTTTAATTCAAAAATCTTAAATATATGAAATTTTATTGATTTAGACCGAGTCTTAGCTCCTTAGTTGGTATTTTTACTATTGCAATGCATGTGAAAGTATAAGTTTTTATATTAAATAGAGATGTATTATATTTTTATATTGGGAATCAAACCTATAATGAGATAAGATGAACATCCTTAGTTATTAGGTCAATTAAATTTGAAAGTGTATGTTTGAGCGTGCTTAAGCGCACATTACCCTAATTTATGGGTGATGAGATGTTTGAGTAATTTAGGGGTTGTATTTAAAAAAGTTTCACTTGATTCTTTCGACTAAATACAAAGACAATTACATTTTCAAGGCAAACACCAAGATTCAAATTTACACAAGATGATACAACATAAACATCATTAACCATTCAGTCAATTAATGGATATCAAGTTACACTTGGTTCTAGAAAATAGATAATATTTCTGTTTTTATTTTCTTATAAATGGAAAACAATGAAGAAAATATGTTAGATTGACATTTTAAAAAATAATTTTTGGATGAAAACATGTGATTTAAAAAAAAAAGATAAATAAGTTGTTTTCTCTAAAAATAGTTCATGTTTGGCAATTAGTTGATAGCTGATAGCGGATTACATTAGCTGATAGCTGATTGTATTAGCCGATTTGACTAGCGGATTGTATTAGCTGATTGTATAAAAGAGATTGGTAAAATTAACTGATAGCAGATAGTTGTTTGATTATTTAAACAAGTAAAATGACATATAATGATATGATTATATTCGATACTCATTTAAATAGTTTATTAGTTATCAATAATTTGTATCTATTAATATTAATTAGATTATGAAATATTAGGAAACTCTAACAACTAACAATTGTATGAAGAAGAAGAAAGGAAGTGATAACAGTGTGAATTTTCATTAATGAATAACTTGCTTTCAAATACAATCCTAGAGATGCTTTTATACAGATCTTAGCTAGGCTAGAAGCTTCTCAACATAATTTGTTAAGCCGTTGACAGAGAGAACAATCCCAACAGCTAGGCTAACAGCTTCAACAACCTTTCTCGCGCGTATATCCTTCAATATGCTTCCTGCTCTTTTCGTTCTTAAGTTCTTCAATAGACAAAACTCCCAATTTCTAACGAAACATCTGAAAATATGCTTTTGTGAGAGGTTTAGTAAGGCCATCTGCAACTTGATCTGCTGTAGGAACATAGTTAATCATAAGATCATTTGCTACCACCTTTTCCTTGGCAAAATGAACATCCAGCTCTACATGTTTACTCTTTGAATGGTAAACTGGATTTGCACTCATAGCTATGGCCCCTGAATTATCACACCAAATGACCGGGATTGCAGACGTATGAATTTTCATTTCCTTAAGGAGCGTGTCTATCCAAGTGACTTCAGAGGAAACATCAAATAAACTTCGATATTCAGCCTCCGTTTTTGATCGAGACATTATTTTCTGCTTTCTAGAGCTCCACTGAACAAGATTTCATCCGAGATATACACAATTCCCAAAGATTGAACGCCTATCATCTGTACTACCTGCCCAGTCTGCATCAACAAATGCAACCGGTTGACAAGGATCTGAAGATGGAGAGAATACCAGGCCATAATCAAGTGTACCATTCAAATAGCGTAACACTCGTTTAGTTGCAGACAGATGTTGCTCACAATGACTGTGCATGAATTGTGCCAACTTTTTTACACTAAAAGTAATGTCAGGTCTCGTGTGACATGCATACAATAATGATCCAACCAAGCTTCGATATTCTTGAGCATTACTCAAAGGACTGCCAGCACTTTGAGTGAGTTTTAGGGATGACACCATAGGTGTAGGCATTGCTGCTGCGTTGGTCATTTGTGCTTTAGCCAGAATTTCCATTATAAATTTCTTTTGGCTTAACACCACTAAGTTTCCAATCCTGATAACTTCAATGCCCAAGAAGTAGCTGAGAGTTCCAAGATCTTTTAGTGAGAACTCATCTCCAAGTTGTTGAACAACCTTTTCAACTTCTTTGCTTGATGAGCCAGTAACGATGATATCATCTACGTATACAAGGACGTACGTTGCTGAATCACTGCCAACTTTAACAAAGAATGAGTTGTCAGCCTGAGAGCTTTTGAAACCATTCTCAAACATTAAGTTTCGAAAACCAATTTCTGGGTGCTTGTCTGAGGCCATAAAAAGCCTTTTGTAGCTTACACACCAACTGTGAGTCATCTGGGGCAGCTTCTTCAAAGCCTGGTGGCTGTTGCATGAAGACATCTTCATGTAGTTCTCCATTTAAGAACGCATTATTGACATCCACTTGCATGAGTACCCACTTATTGTGCACAACCAAAGCTAACACCACATTCACAGTGGAAGACTTTACTAATGGACTGAAGGTGTGCTAAAAATCTTGCCCAAGGACTTGTGAGAAACACTTGGCAACAAGTCTTGCCTTGTACCTTTGAACTGAGCCGTCAACATTTTTTTTGACTCGGAAAAACAACTTACAACCAACAATGATTCTGCCTTCAAGGAGGGGAACCAAGTACCAGATGCCATTCTTCTGTATTGCTTCGAACTCAGCTAGCACAACATCTCTCCAATTTAGAGACTCAAGTGCTTCTGATATGGATTAAGGTTCTCCTTCTGCACCCTTGAGTTCAGTGACATAAGTTTTGGGTTTGTAAATACCCAATTTGCTTCTCGTGACCATGTGGTGACCACCTGCTGGAACATGTATTTGTGAGGTAGAAATTGGTACTCGAATCGTGTCAGTGTCACAGGTGCCTTGTTGAACAGCATCACACGCTCCTTGGATTACCACAACAGTATCATCAACATGATCACTAGTGTTGCCTTCATTTGTCCTATCTGGTGACACATCAGCAGGAGATAAGTTCATCCCTGTATGCTGCTCTCGTGAATCCTCCCTGAGGTTGCCTGCTTCATTATCACCTGACTCATGTTGAATAGGTTCTGACTGAAGGCTTGTGTCTGTTAGTGGTCCACCCCCAGGAGACTCAATTGATGCACTGCTTCTAGTGTCAGCCTCAGGTTGTGAGGTGCATTGTCCACATGACCCGTCACCCTATGACTTTGAAGCACCTCAAAGAACAGGAAACGAGACTAGAGATCGTGATTTTGGAATATCTGAGGTACTTGAGGTAGACTCTCTTGCAAAAGGGAAACTATTTTCATCAAATACTACATGTCGTGAAATATAGATACGACCATCCTTTGCCATGCACACGTATCCTTTGTGCTGTGCATTATAACCAAGAAATGTACACGTCTGAGACCTGAAACTGAGCTTGTGGTTTTGATAAGGACACAAGTGAGGGAAGCAACAACATCCAAACACCCTGAGAAATCCATAGTTTGGCTGTTGAGCATAGAGCTTCTCAAACGGTGACAGGCCTGACAAGACTCTTGTGAGAAGTCTGTTGATTAAATGCACTGATGTACTGACAGCATATGACCAAAATCAAAATGAGAGAGAGGCTTGAGCAAGCAACACAATAGCAAGTTCGACAATGTGTCGATGCTTGCGTTCAACCACACCATTTTGTTTTGAGGTGTGGGGGCAAGTGACCCTATGCTTAATACCCAAGGAACCAATGAGCGTGGAAAGGTTTCGAAACTCACCACCCCAGTCACTTTGTACTTCTTTTATAGTGGCATTGAATTGATTCTGAACCATCTTCTCGAACAATTGGAACGCGTGACACGCTTGATCCTTTGTTTTCAACAGATATAGCCAACAATGTCTCATTGTGGAATCTACAAACGATGTATAATATCTGTATCCATTCGATGTAACCTGAGCAGGACCCCAAAGGTCTGTGTAAACTAAGGAAAATGGGGTAGGATATTCAGTTGGGTACTCAGTAAATGGCAGCTTATAGCTCTTGCCCATACGACAAGCTACGCAAACATCAGAAAATACTTTATTATCATGCAAAGGGAGTACAATGTTCAATTGTTTACAAATCTGCACAAGTGTGGACTGAGCAGGATGCCCTACCCTCTTGTGCCACAAGGTAGCCAACTGACTAGAACTACTAACAACATTGACTTCAATTTTATTGCGTGCAGCTGCTGAATCATCTCCAGTGAACTGGTACAACCCATCACGTTCTTCACCTTTCAACAGGATCTCTCCACTAGCTTTATCTCGAACAAGGCAATTTGAGGCATAAAATTCGAAGTAAACAAGATTATCTCTAGCAAGCTTTGACACAGATTAGAGGTTCTTAGTAACCGAGGGAACATGAAGAAATTCATTAATCAACAAAGCTCTAGAGGAAGTCATTAGCAAAGATCTACCAGACTTGCAAATATCTAAACTATGCCCATTGCCAACCACTAACTTACCTGGTCCTGTGAATTCAGAACCCTGCACGACTTTTGTTGCATCGTGAGTGACATAATGTGTGGCGTCTGAATCCACGATTCATGGATCAGATCCAGCTGAGGTAGTAGATCCCTAAGTATGAGTGCAGGTAAAGCAAGAGCTAGGTGCATCAAAAACAGTTACAAGAGCATTGGAAGAGTCTTTGCTTGTGGCAGTAGAATTGCCAAACGCCTGATCGAAGCGATGCCAGTAACGATCAGTTGAGTGACCTAGTTTTCCAAAGATCTGACAATGAATCTGAGGTTGTCCTTTTCTACGAGCTCCATTCCTTCCTCCATGAAATTGTTGGGAGCGGCCAGACCGTGGTTCTTGAGGAGAAGAAAAGGACGTGTTGTTCTAAAATCGAGCTACATTAACACTCATGGGTAACTGCAGCTAGGGATGGCAAAAATACCCGGCTCCGACCCGACCCGACTGAGTATTTTTTCTAAAATTTCGGGGATCGGGGCGGGGCGTGAAAAATGTAACAATCTCAAATGGGGCTAGTAAAATTTTAAGAATTTTTTGGAGATTTAATCCTTTTTTTTTCTAAAATAATAAGTTTTTGGTCTTAATTGAATGAATTCAGGTTTGGGAAGCTTGATTTATAAGGGATTGATGACCAATTTGAAAACGGAATAAAGTTTGGAGATAAAAGTGTGAACTTCCCAAAAATTAAATGGCTAAGAGTGTGATTAGACCTTTTCTCTTTGAAGGACAATAAATCTGCCAAGTTAACGTGTTTATAGATATGGGTGGGGGTTTTTCTAAATTTTGGGGAAGGAAAAAGGAAGGTGAGAAAGAAAGAAATGGGTAGAGATTCAATCTCAGGTCTACCGAGATTTGACCGTCCATTTTCGACACCTCCACCACCATCGCGTTCATCTTGTCGAGGCGAGTTCACCGGTACCCACAACATCATCATCAGAGTCACCGTTAGAGGGGGTGTTTGTGTATCATCGGAAAACTTGAAAGGTCAGTATTCGAACTTTGAGTTTGAATTTTGAAAATCTGAGGCCACCACCGTGTTCAGAAGGTCAAAAACTATCGGTCTGTAAATTTTGGTAGCCAACGGCCGCTCATAACCACCGCACGCGCCTCACGCGCCGCCGGTCGCGAGTGGGCTTCGTCCTGGGCACTTAAGAGCCGTCTGAGCAGAGCCGTCTGAGTCGAGCCGGTTGACCGAGCCGCGAAGCCGTTTGACCGAGCCGCCGAGCCAGTTGACCGTTTGACCGAGCCGTTTGACCGAGTCGCCGAGCCGTTTGACCGAGCCGTTTGACAGAGCCGTCGAGCTAGTTAACCGAGCCGTCTGACCGTTTGACCGAGCCGTCGAGCCGGTTGACTGAGCCGTTGACCGTTGACTTTCTGACCAGAATTGACTTTTTTGGGAGATCCTTCCTGGGGGTTTCTCGATGTTCTGGATCCATTGGCGTAACCCGTTTTTCCAAATTCAAACCCGGTAAGCCGTTTTTCAATGTATGAATTTTTAGATAAATTTGATTATCGCGTTTAAGTTTTGTTTCTGATACAATTCGCATTTCTACGTATCCAAGTTACCTAGTGACATCAAATTCGAGTTCAAGAGAGTGATCGAATAGAGTATCATGGATCGATCGAGGTAGCTCAAAGATGAGGTAATACATTACTACCTACTGTATGCTTTGTGAACATGTTGGTATTTGTTAATGCATGCATAAAAAAATGATGATGAGTACTGTTAATTCTGCTCAAGTCAAACCGGATATAAAAATGAGTATGATAATCTAGATAAAATTATAATGCTCGAATGAGAAGATTAATAAATCTGAAGTATCTAAAGTTCATTAAGTAATTAATGAGGCAGCTAATCTCCAATTCCGATCATTAGTGTCAAATATTTAAATGTGAAAGATATCTGGATATGAAATTACGAAAATGCCCTCAAGGTATGAGAATGACTAAAAAACCCTTGGAATTGGAAGCGATCTAGAAATCTACACTGGATATGGTAAAACAACCCGATTCATCTAAAATCATCGAACTACTTGGAAAGTAATGGTAACAAGATTTAAACCTTCGAGATTGTAAGGTGTTAGGTTTCCTTGAATTTGGAATGAATCTCCGAGTATAGATTTACGAGAAACTATCCATACCCCTGAATTAATCAAGTGGCTCTCAATACTGAATTGATCATAATGACTAAAAGTATTGGAAATATTGTTACGTTTAAATTAATCGGAATGATCATTTTGACAAAAAGGGTTGAAGTATCCTCGGACACCGGAGTTTGCAAATTAACTAGAAGGATGGATAAACCCTTGAGTTCTGAAATGAATGAAGTGATTAGAGGTACCGAAATTTCTTGAATGACTGAAACACCCACGGGTACTTAATTGATTGAAATACTATAAATGATTCAATTGACAGGAATGATAGATATCCCGAGCTTGAAAATGACTGAAATACCCCCCTTGACTAGAATAAGTAAATTGCTTTTGATAAAATTTTAGAAATGCCAATAAAGCTGAAATGACTGAAATGCCTTTAAGGGTTAAAGCATGACTCATGTACGTCAATCACTCCTGATATTAATATAAGGATGGAAGTTTTTCCACACAGAGTATTAGTTCGACTACTCCGTGGCAAGTCTTATAGTGAAATATGAAGGCAACCTTTCAGATATACGATACAAACAATGTTTGGAAATGATACCCGTGAAGTGCATACATCAGAAGGTTTGGTTAGTACCGTAAGGTTTGGACATGTTAGTTCGATTGGTTTTAGAGGCTCGATAAATTTCTGAAAATCTTAAATATTGTAAACTGTCAATTTATCACTATTGGGCTAAATTATAAAATCACCCATGATAGCTAAAAGACCAAAATGCCCTCGTTGGCCAAAGTAATAAAAATAGCCCTGAATGTATCTGATATCGTGAAAGATCTTGACGTAGAAATCTCTGAATGCCTGGTTGGAAACCTGATGAGCAAATAGAATTTCTGAGCCATTGTTTACGCCTTGTTGGTATAAATGACCAAAATGCCCGTGTATGATAAAATGACCATATTACCATTGTAGGCTAAAATAAAGCTAAATCACTCATGATATGCCAAAACTCTCAAAGATCTTGATGTATCATCTCCTGAATATTTGGTTTGAACCGTTAGTGCAAACCCCTCTTTTAATAGGGGCCTCGTTTCAAAAATCTGTTAAATTGATAAAAGTTTAATGTGTTCTCTTCCGTAAATAACAATTATCTCCAAGGAAATAAACTATTCCACCTAGTGTGTTCCATATGTGCTACACGACTATTTTTGCATATTGATTTACATGTTATAATACCGATCACGTGCACATGATTGACATACTTGAACTCACATGAACATGACATGTTTTATAAATTAAGCATGATCGTACTGTATTTCTGGTATATGCCTATGCACCCGATATGACAAACATGCTATATGGATAATGTGTTACTAAAAATACAGTTATTGATTAATGAACTATTGATGATCTGATTCACTGGGGTACTTGGGACATGATATGAAGTTACCGTCTGCTCAGCCCTGATCCAGCTGGTAAGTCCGCCCGTATTCGGATCCTAAGCTTCGGCTAGGTCCGCCCGTTTTCGGATCCTAGGCTTTAGCCAAGTCCGCCCGTTTTCGGTTCCTATGCTTCGGCAAGGGCCGCCCGTATTCTAAGGTATATCCTTAGGATGGTACCCATGCCCAATGGGCTCGGGTTAATGCATGTACATGATACCGCACTAGGGAAACTATATACTGGAGTATGGTTGGAGGGTAAATATAGAATTAAAATGAACTTTATGGCTACTTGAAATAAATGTATTTTAAATAAAAATGTTTACTGCATTGTTACATTTCATGCATTAACGTTGCACCGTTGGAACACACTAGACACCAAACTCTCTGATTTCTACCTCGTATGTTACCAGCCTATATAATTTCCGTCTAATTCTCAAGGTCTGATTAAAGAACAAATATCGTTATTCTCGAGTATGATGCAACCTCGAAATAGTAGAACAGAAATGGAGGTCGTTACTGCGCGGAACATCATGAAAATGTTATGCCTACCATATATCTGCATGAGCTTATAGCATCTTTTGGTAGTTTTGTATTACTGAGCTTTTTCAAGCTCACGTTGTTTTTACCATCGCATGTTAAAAGAATATATCATGGTATAATGGTTGACAGCAGTGTTTGGAGTTGTCTCAGCGTTGCCTTTGGAGTACGGTACTGTATAGTTAGTGGGCATGTATGTCATGTATTGTTTTATGATAGTATTTGTAAAGCGTTTTCTGAAATTTCTGCTATGTGTTTAAATAACATCCTGAAACGGTATTTTAAACAGAAGTTAATTTTACAGTTTAATAAGTGTTTTGAAGAAATATGTTTTTATGTGTATTTTTATCGTGGGTCGCTCTTGTGACCCTAATGTAACTTTCTAGGATCCGTTGTAGCGCATAGGCGGGTCTAGGGGGTTACAAAAAGCATAAAGTCGAGGCAGGTCGGGTTCGGGTATTTGCTAGAAATTCCCCGCCCCGCCCCGGTACATTTTTATATATTTTTTATTATATTTATAAAAAAATATCACTATATATAAACACTTTTATGAGTTTTAAGCTATTTTTTGTTTTTGTTTTGGTTCATGTTTATCGTAAAATTTTGTTAGATGTTGTTCACGTTTTAATATATTCGATTCTAACGGTCAATGATTCAAGTTTATTATTTTAAATATGTAATTTAACACGTGGATAATTTAAATTTGGTTTTATTTTATTTTTTATATTAGTTTGAAGTCCCTTGAAACCATAATTTAGGGATGGCAATGGATCGGATTTGGATCGGACTGTACAAAGTCCGAATCCGATCCGATTAATAATTGGACCTCCAGATTAATCCAAGTCCGAATCCATGTCCGAATACAACATATCCGAGTCCGATCCACATAAAATGTCCAGAATCCGAGTCCGAATCCGAAAATCCGAATCCAATTAACTTTTTCTATTTTTAGAGTAAAACCTCAAACATATGTCTTTGAAGACAATGAATTTTCACCAAACAAATATTTTAATTGGTAACACAAATAAATCTAAAAAAATATTAGAACCCAATGAATAAATTAAAATAACAACTCAAACTTCAACTTTAAAAAATTAAAATAAAAATCTTACTAGTCTTTTAAAAAACTTCAACTTAAAGTAGCAACCCAATGTAAAATAAATTATCCTTACATAAACTACTACAATTATCTTACTAATTCTTACATAACTACAACCAAAGTCTTTCCAAATCATAATGGAAGATAAATGTCTATCACATATTACAACCCAAAATGAAACAAATTTAAAATGAACCAACATGTTCAACCATCAACATTCATCGTAGAGAAAAAAACTTCCAATCATCAAACTTCCATTGTTTCACTAATGCTCAACAAAAACCTATAAAATAAAGTGAAAAATATAAATGAAGTTGTAGAAAATATTAAAAATCTAAAAACATTGATTGTATATAAACTTACCGATCACTCAAGTGATCCATCTCCAAGCTCCACATCTTCATCTTCATATATAGGTGCACATTTAAGGTTACCATCATTTGTAGCATCTAAAATTAATAACAAAAAACATTAAAATGATAAAGTAATAAATAATTAAAACTTTTAATTTATTAAATTTAAATATGATTACCTTTAAATTGAGGAAGCCTCCAACTTTGAAGACACATTAATGCCTCTATAGTATCCGGATGAAGTCTACTACGATGTGGACCAACAACTCTACCACCCTTACTAAATGCACTCTCCGAAGCAACGGTTGAAATTGGTACCGCAAGGAGATCTCTAGCAATTTGGGAAAGGATGGGAAACTTACTTGATTCGACGCTCCACCATGCTAAAAGGTTGAATTTGCTATCATCTACAACAATCCGTTGATCTTCTAAGTATGTCTCAACCTCACACTTACGAGCCCTTTTCAATGGTTGTTGTAAAACATGTTTTTCCCATAATCCCTCAACATCTTCCGAATCAATTAATGTTCTCTTACCTTGATCATTTGTAAACGATGAAGGAAAAACAAGAGAAGATTCTTTATCAACCACTTTCTTTCCATAGTCATCAACTAATTTTTAGGAGGAGCCATTGATATTAAACGATAAGAGTTGACTTCGAAAACAAATCAAACCTGAAAAGGTAAAAAAAATAATAATATTGTAACAAATAATAACATAACAATTATATTCTTATAAATGAATACAAATTTAAAGGAAAACATAACACTGTTATGCTCATGTTCCAACAACAATTTGCTTCTCATAGTCTTATATAGCTGGGAGAAAAACCAACCCAATAAATAATTGAATTTATCTACAACGGTTGATTAAAATTACAATTGAGTTACACTCAAGTAAAATCTATTTGAGTCTAGCTTTCAGAAAGATTTTTAAACATAAAATTAGGTATTAAAACATATTTAATACAGATAGATACAATGAAATTAGAATGGAAAAGAAGCAGTTTGCGAATTTGGTAGTTTAGAGTGGCATTTGAAAGTGATGATTCATGAATTGGGTCTTCCATCAACTAATTGGTAACCTTGAATTAACTCCTGCAGTATACCCAACAATGATGGATGAGATCACTTAGTCATTTTACCTAAATCTTCACATTATTCAAGCACGATTTACATGTGATTTCTTTTAGTAAATTTGTCCTTATTTTACTACCACTTCTGAATCCCAATAAAAAACAGAAACTCCTCTCTTAAATTTTCTCCACATCCTCATAAGTGCGACTAACTAAAATCAGAGGCTTAGAACACTCAAAGGCTTTGAACGTCAATAATCGAAGTTTATTATGATACAGACAAAAGATGGCAGTAGAAAAGAGGAAAGTAATCTACATTTCACAATTAAAAAAATTAAGAATCAGAGGCTTAGAACACTAACACTGCAGCAGCCACACCGAAAAACACAGTAGTTTGTGAGAAAAAATTGAAAGGGTATCGCCGTATCAGCAGAGAAAAGTTGAGAAAATGAGGTTAGGACTAGGGTTTTCACTTTTGAATTTTTAATGAGCTTTTGGGCCTTTTGGACTTAAATTTTATTTTAAGACTTATAAATTTTAAATGATTTTATTCGGAGTAAGATATGGATCGGATACGGACTCGGATTCGGATCGGACATGGATTTGGATTGGATTCGGATTCGGATCGGATCCTTGCATAATCCATATCCAATCCATCTCCTATTAGGACTCGGATTTTTTTTTTCGGGTTCGGATTCGGATTTTTTTAAGTCGGATTTGGATCGAATTTTTTTCTTCGGATCGAATCGGATTCGGATTAAATTGCCATCCCTACCATAATTTGTGATTGTGGTGGAAAATTAGTTTAATCTAACATTTATCGTCGATGAAAATTAAAATTTTTAAAATTTTTCGGGGCAGGTCGGGATCGAGTTTAAGAGTTATTGTATCGGGGCGGGGCGGGTGGGTAAATTAATATTTTAATTCGGGGCGGGGTCAGGTTTAATATCTTATAGATCGGGGCGGGTTCAGGGCTACCAAAAATCCATCCCACCCGCCCCGTTGCCATCCCTAACTACAGTTGAGTATTAAAGCCACAAATCTGTGTCTTAGCATCAACCAACACAGATTTGACACCATCGAGAGTGTAAGGCTCTTTGCTAGCAGTGATCACCGCCATGAAAGGTTGGTATTCAACAGGTAGACCGTTCAAGATTGTGGCTATTTGTTCCATTTTAGAGATGGAACTGCCACAAGCAGCAAGAGTATCACTGACTTCCTTGACTTGAGTAAGGTAGAATCGCATGCTCTCATCACCTTTACGCCGAGATCGAAGTTTACAGTGTAAACTCATGGCAGTGGTTGTGGATTGGTTCGCAAAGAACTGAACGACGGTTGTCCAAACATCAGATGTTGTTTCTGCACCAACAAATTGTTGAAGAAGTTGCGAGCTGATTGTTGAGAGTAATCAGGACGCCAGGGCACTGTCCTGAGCAACAAAGTCTTCATACTCCTCGTTGAGAATCATTTGGCCATTTTCACCAGCCACCATTTTCGGAGGAGCTTTAACTTTTCCGGTGAGGAGACGCTCTAATCGATGGATGCAAACCGTCAAGAGCACCTGTTGCTTCCAGAGGAGAAAGTTCATCTCATCGAGCACAATGTTGACCTTTTTGTTGGTGAACATTTTGCCACTCTTTGACGAGAAGATCGGATCGGATTGTTGATCAGAGTTGTCACAAGACATGATGGCAGACGTTTAGAGTCACAACGGAACATAAGAGACTCCCAGAACTCCGGCGAATGATACCATATTAGGAAATTCTAATAACTAACAATTGTATGAAGAAGAAGAAAGGAAGTGATAACAATGTGAATTTTCATTAATGAATAACTTGCTTTCAAATACAATCCTAGAAATGCTTTTATAGAGAGCTTAGCTAGGCTAGAAGCTTCTCAACAAAATTTGTTAAGCTGTTGACAGAGAGGACAATCCCAACAGTTAGGCTAACAGCTTCAACAATCTTTCTCGCGCTAACAGTTTTAACAACCTTTTTCGCGCGTATATCCTTCAATATGAAAACTAATTTTTAATATAACATTACTAAGCATATTTGAAGGATCTATATATTAATTTATTGTTTATATAATTATTTTTAATACAATTTGATTAATTATTAAATTTAAATACAAATATAAATTTGTGAAAATAAAAAGAGAAACAAAAAATATTAGTTTACAAATGTCACAATGTAAATACGTGAGCGTGAAGAATTAAAATATAAAAGGTTAAATTTAGGTTATTCAGAATTTTTTTTTTATAATTGTTAAGAGTAAAAAAGTCTTTATAACTATAATGTCAAAACCTCTAATTTTAAAAGCTCCTATTAACAACTTTCTCAAAATCCTCAATCCGCTATTTTAATCCGCTCTTTACCAAACATTCAAATTAACTGATTTAACCGGTCAAACCTCTAATTTTAACTCAAACCTCTTTTTTACCAAACATGGCCAATAATTTTTAAACATCAAACCTCCAATCCTAATTTAAATACTTATAAACGTTCTTATAAATATAAAAAGTATTTTTATTTTATTTCTTATATTTCTATTATAATAAAATAAATATCAAACCTATTTTCTTATTTTCATCACCGAAAAAATACAATTTTATTTGTATTTACCACGAGAAATTATATTATGGGTGATTCCCACCACGTCATCCATGGGACCAACCACTAGAAACCACCCACTTCATCATTTTTATCCATGTCATTAATTTAATAATAAAATAACTTCCAAAAAACAGTTTTTAAAATGACATGGAAAAACTTTAGTGAAGATTCATTGGTTGGAAAAAAATGACATGGAAAAATCATGGTGAAGTGGGTGGTTTTCATTGGTTGGTCTCATGGATGACATGGTGAGAATTACCCATAATATAATTTTTCATTTACCACGGTGTTCTATACCCACGATCACAAAGACACAAACGGGTAAAAAATTCCTGCCCCCCTAATCATGCCTACTTATATGCCCCTGCCTAAAAATACTTAAAAATTAAATCTTGCCCCATAACCCTAATTTCCATATCTTAAATCTCAAACCCTAAATCCTAAAAAAATACACCCTACCCCTAATTCCCTACACCTTAACCCTAAGCCCCAACCTTAAATCTCAAACTCTAAACCCTAAACCCACTATTTTAAAGTGGGAGCACAAATGGGGGCATACTTTAAGGCAGATGATTTCCATCCGACACAAACACAAATCTGGTATACAAAGGCAGTAGATTTGTCAAAAACAGGTAGCTAACTGTCTACCTACCTTTATAACCAGAATCTAAACAGGAAAATTAGTTGTTTTTTTTAATGAAAACAACAATCTTTCCTCACATTAAACCCATGAATCCATTTATTATTTATGCTTTGATGTCTCTCTTCATCATGGATTTAAATTACGGTATCAAAGTTCTAATTTTTTTAAATATATACTACTGCGGTATATACTACTGCGGACATAATAATTGTGAATATTATAATTTCGGACCATACCAAAACAGTTATCGTCACAAAAACTAGCTGTTCTTGTTGGAGAAATCTCCCAAATCAAGACAATATCTCTGACCAGTGTTGTTTTTTTCCAGCAAGGCGGTTCCGCCGCCGCCGCCTCACTGTTTGCTTAAAACAAAACCTCAAAGCTACGAAATTTAATTTTTACACGAAAACCAAAAGGTTAACCAAAGAATTAAGCAAAGAGAAATTTTGTTACTGTTCATTAATTCCATTTTTGTGTAACAATGAATAAATTAAGAATCCCAATCCCAAGGTAGAAGAACATGAAAAGACCCAGATTATATAACAAAATAAAATCAATCTCTCTCTTTTCAAATTATTTCATTTCTGAAATGAATAAATTAAGCTTCTAAAAACCCTGTCATTCTAAGAACTGAATTTCGAACTCGACTCAAATCCCTTCCTTTAAGCGTCCTTCCATGGCCCGTGAAAACCGAAAACGCCATTTTCCCAGCGATTCTCCTTGCTAAAACCACATGGGGAGGCACCATTTCGCCGCCGTCATATTCCTCGAATTCAACGGCTTCGCCGCCGCAACGGAAAACAGCACCGCCGCGATGGTGTGCAATACTTAACGGAAGCGAGCTGGCGACCATCTTGTTGGTGGAGGTGGTGGTGTTTTTGTTGGAGTTGTAGTTACGTGAAACACGGCCGTTTTTGGTGCTGTAGTGGTCGGAAAACAAAACCTCGGACTCTTGGAATTCTTCTTCAGCCATCAAAAACAAATCTGATTTAGATTAGATTTGATTGAAGTAATTTGTAGATGAAAAGGGAAAATGATAGAGGAATGGAACAGTAGTAGAAAATGAAAAGGAAAGCAAAAGCAAGGGAATTTATAAGTAAATATATAAAAAACTGAGTATATAAAATAATATAAATATATTATACATTGTTCAATATATAAAAGCTTTAAATTTTGTATTAAAAAAGCTTTAAATTTTGTATTTAATTAAATAAACCAGTTCGTGTTTGAAATGATCAAATCAGCAAAGTATTGGACTAGGCATGTAAACGAACCGAATGCACACGAATGAGGGTATGTTAATGTTCGTTCGTTTAATTTTAATCGAACAAATGATCAAACACGAATGACTAAACGAACATAATTTCTTGTTCGTGTTCGTTTGTTAAGTAATGTAGCTTGTTCATGTTCGTTCATTAAAATGATAAATGAATGTAAACGAATAAACATAAAAGGACACATGTGAATAATTTTAAACTAACATGTGTAAATAAATTTAAGTTTTTTCTTTAAGGCAAAATGACAAAAGATGCCCCCAACGTTTGCATATTTTGTCATTTAGCCCCCTATTCTTTTTTTGGTCTAAATATGCCCCCAACGTTTGCTTGTTTTGTCATTTGACCCCCTATTCTTTCTTTTGGTCCAAATATGCCCCCAACGTTTCATTCATAGTCCAAATATGCCCCTGTTGGATGTAATCTGTCAATCAACTTACGGTCAACGGCTTATAAAAAGATTTTGACGTGGCATCAGCAGATCTTAATACGTGGTAAGTCCAGTCAGCATTAGCTGTTGAACATCAGTTGTCTGACAGTTTCCATCTAACGGGGGCATATTTGGACCAAATTGAAACGTTGAGGGCATATTTGGACTACGAATGAAACGTTGGGGGCATATTTGGACCAAAAGAAAGAATATGGAGCCAAATGACAAAACAAGCAAACGTTGGGGGCATATTTGGATAAAAAAAAGAATAGGGGGCTAAATGACAAAACATGCAAACGTTAGGGGCATCTTTTGTCATTTTGCCTTTCTTTAAATATAACACTTTTGTTATGAAAAATAATAAATATAAATGTATATATGTGAACAAATTTAAACGAACATAAATGAATGAATTACCGAACGTTCACGAACGTAAATGAACGAACGCGTCTTTTGTTCGTGTTTCATTAATTTAATTAAATAGGCATAAAATCTTGTTCATATTCGTTCGTTTAATAAATAAACGAAAAAAAAACAAACTTCCCACCGAACGGTTCACTGAACGTTTGATTCGTTTACATCCCTTATTAGAGTATATTTTGGAAAATAGATGACGTCGTTAATTTTTGCCATACATATTCTATTTCATTTCCAAGTTTTGTACTTTCGTGCAATGTTATTAAAATATCTCTTTTAGTTAATGCTCCTTTGATAGTTTGCACTAAATAGTTAACTTTTAATGGTAAATGTAAAATCCAATGAAAA
Source organism: Hibiscus trionum (assembly GCA_030270665.1). Lineage (NCBI taxonomy): Eukaryota > Viridiplantae > Streptophyta > Magnoliopsida > Malvales > Malvaceae > Hibiscus > Hibiscus trionum. The sequence continues at coordinate 387,276 of BSYR01000021.1, read as the reverse complement.
AACGAGATTTTTTTTTATAAAAATAGAATATTCTCAATCCTAAAATAAGTAAAAATCAAAATTGCAATTAATTAATTTTTTATTTTATTTTTAAAATTTTAAGAGTTAAATATTTTAAAAGTCTTTTTTATAAGATGTCGGCCCTGTTTGGCAATTAGCGGATAGCTGATAGCGGATTATGTCACATCCCAAAAACCGGTCTAGTCGGAATTAAGTTCCGGTGATCGAATATTTTTATCAATTGAATAATTTATTCGATCTTATCTGAACCAATAAATATTATTTGGGATAATTTATGATATTTTATTATTATTATTATTATTATTATTATTAAAAAAAAAGAGAAGACAAAGTGATTGAACGGCTAAATAGCCAACTAAAGAAAAGAAAACAAATTGAGTGGCAAATGCCACTACATGTGGTAGGAAATTAAAGAATGAAAAGCAATTGAAAAAGAAAAGAAAAGAAAAGAAAAGAAATGAAGACCTAATTAAGTTAGGTAAAGTAAGTGAAGTGGGATTTTTGTGGCTGAGAATTGAATTGTAAAGCTTGGCAATTTAGTATAAATAGGAGGGGAAAGGTTTGATGAAATACACGGCAGAGAAAGAAAAGAAAAGAAAGAAAGAAAGAAAGAAAGAAAGAAAGAAAGAAAGAAAGAAAGAAATAGGTTACGATCCAATGTTTGATTGGTAGTCTGATATTTTCGATATAGTAATATCGAATCTCTACTGACGTCGGGGTAAGCTCAAATCTCTAGTTAGTTTAAGTTTCGGTATCGAGTTGATTAATATTTTTTATATATATTCGATACTGTCTTATTGATTTTAATTGGTTTTTATTAATTATCATGGTATACGAGGTCGATTCAGAACAACCATCAAGCTCAAGAAATAAAAATAAATTACCGATCTATCAAGGTGAGTGAAACAAATTAGAGTTGAGATTAGAGTCTCAACTATCTTTAAATTTGATGTTAGTATTTATATTAAGCATGAAATTGGATTAATTAAAGGTTGGTAAAAGATAAGGGTAGAAAGAATAAAGAAATTCGGATTTATAAACTGTCCTGTAGAAAACTGCATTTTCGAGCATGTTAGGGTCATTTCTGGAAAAAATGTTCTTCTACAAAGTTGTAGAGGACAAAATTTTACATGGAATAGAGGTATTATTTGTTCAAAAATGTTAAGTATAGGTCTCGGAATTGTTGTTAAAAGATGACGGGACTGAAACTGAATGAATTTGGAATCTGCTGGACTAAATTATGAAATTCGAAATGTTTAGGGGTTTAATTGATGCCAATAAATTCTGGAAAATTTATTATAAACAGGAAAGGTATTTTAGGAATGAAAAATAAATAATTTAGTTTGAATTATATATCAATTGATAAGTTTAAATATCATTAGAACACATAAGAGATTAAAATGGACTAGTTTGTAAGAATTGATAAGTTGAGGACTTATATGCTCTGTTTTCATGGTTTATGGAACATAATTATTATGTTAATATGTGAAGGTAAATATGGTTAAAATCTCAAGATTTATGGTGTAGTAAAACATAGGTTATAAATACACTAAAGTCACAAATAGGCAGATTAGTTTTCTAAAGATACCCTATGTTCAAGTAATAAACTGTATTGATAGAGAAATGATAAAATTATGTTCCATACATGGTTGTAAAGGTGTGTTTATAAGCTTTCCAGAATGGTAAAGAACTCCTTATTTGGAGTTGTGAGTAAAAAGATATGACCAGTTTAGTAGAGGTTACTCAAACTGCCAGTTTAGGGGGCAGATTCACTTTTCTAAGTGATTATGTTTAAGTAAAAGAATTTATATGTTTGAATTAATTACTAATGGGTATTGTATATGATATTTTATGTATCAAGAGCATATTGGTGAAGAGATATTAGAGGAATCAAGGGGTGATCAAACCAAGAAGAAAGGGAGAGGCATCACTATTAAGGAGACAAACTAGCTTGGAGTATTGTGAGTGTAGTTTTGTTTAAAGTGTTGGGATTAGTATCCTAACCTTGTTATTTTTTTAGATAACATGAAGAAAGCATGAAATGAATTTAATAATGATTGGTAAAATTTAAAATGATAAGGAAGAAGGATTAAAGGCAAAAATATTGATCTAAGTGTATATTACTTGTTAGATAAGCATGCTTAGCATAAATATGATTAGTTGCTATGATGTGTTGATTACTTGAGCTATGTGAAATGTGACTAAATGATAAGCTTTGCTACTGGTTTTTGATGATCATAAAATGAAAATGATCTCATGTACTTGCTGGAATTTTATATTACCATGATGCTTGATTGATTATATGTATATGCCTATTGAAATGGTTAAATGCCTTTGAAATTATGAATGATTGACAAGTGAATGATCTTGTTAATAAAGAAAGATAAGTAAAGTCCTTGGTATGATTAGTGTCTATAGGTAGAAGGGCATGCCTTAGAGTCGTTGAGCTCCCCTGATCTTTGTTACAGGATGGTGGTTAGTCACCTATAAACCTGATAAGGTGGTTAGTCACCTTGATAATTGAATGGTGGTAAGTCACCATTGATGCATATGCATCCTCTGTTATAAGTTGAAATGAGAAATGGATACTTTGAGTATCTAATGTTACATGTTACATGAAGACTCGATTACCTTGTTCATTAATCATCCAAGGCAAAATATTTAAAAGTTACATGACTTGAAGGATAAGTACTTAAATGATAAGTACCAATGAAATGAGATTGATATGCCTACTTGTCTTGTATATGCTAATGCTTTTAAATGATGCTTGTTGTTGTATATGATAATGTTTGATCGATACTTGTTGTATAAATGAATATAAAAGTATGATGTTTATGTTGCATCAATGGTTACTTGAAATAGTTACAAGATTAGCATGGCCCCTGTGCAAGGATGACACGCACAAATCAAGAAATGGTACCAATATATTATGTGTTTGATACATTATGCTATGTTATGCTCATGATATGATATTATGTTTTGTTATGAATATGAAGTATGCCATGTTATTGCATAATTAGCATGACATTCATTTTTGGAAGCATGTTACATGACATAATATGATCATTCATTGTCATTGGCTACCTCACTTAGACTATGTAAGTCTAATGCATTCATTGCATAACATTTCAGGTTAAAGAAAGTAACAGATCGAGATCGAGATTAGTTGGAAGGTTGGCAAGTCACTACGATTAAAGAGTAATGTGTTTTGTCCTTATGAACTCCTAGTATGGTGGCAAAGTAGTTAAAGTAATTATACTAATCTTGTGGACCTACTATTGTGAAATCTGCCTATGTTTTATATAAGGTTTTAAAGCTATTGAGTTAGTAATAAAATTGACATAATTGGTAGTAAAACATTGATTAAAGGATTATAAGATTTTTGTGAGTTGTTAGGCTCATTTAAATATGTAAAGAATTTTAGTAAGATAATTCAAAAAGAAGTGGATTTGAATACTTTACAAAATAGTCATTAAACATTACATCGTTTAATCAGATAGGTAAATGCCCTCCGTTAGTAATGAGATTTTACAAGCTAATAACTAGTAAATTTAATTTCAGTATAATATCGCGAATTTCAGATAAGGACCCCTAATTTGTAAAAATTACAAATTAGTCCCTGAGTTTGAAAAAGTTTAAAATTGACCCCAATTCAAATAAGTTGTTAATAAGTTAAGTGTTAAGTCTTAAAAGAGATTAATAAAATATGCCGAAATGATTTTTGAACTTTGGAATAAGTTCTAATCTCTAATATGTTATGTCACTAAAAGATTTATGTCTCTGATCTCCGTTATGTTTTCCGGTAGCACTCTCTGACCCGGTTCTCTACCAGGCCGGGAAGGGGGTGTTACAGATTACATTAGCTGATAACTGATAGCTGATTGCATTAGCTGATTTGACTGGCGGATTGTATTAGCTGATTGTATAAAAGTGTTTGGTAAAATTAACTGATAGTTGATAGTTGTTAGATTATTTAAACAAGCAAATGACATATACGGACATGATTATATTCAATTCTTGTTTGAATAGTTTATTAGTTATCAATATTTTGTATCTAATCAATATTAATTAAATCTGTAAAATTATTTTTAATTTAACTTTTCTAAACATATTCAAATGATTTATATATTAATTTATTATTTATATAATTATTTTAATATAATTTAATTAATTAATAAATTTAAATACACATATAAATATGTGATAATAAAAAAATAAATAAAATTAGCTTATAAATAGGGTGAAAAAATATTTAATTTAGGTTATTTTGAGATTTTTGGTAATTGGTAAGGGTAAAAGGTCTTTACAACTCTAATATCAAACATCTAATCTCAAAAAGTTCATATTATGAGCTTTTTCAAAATTAGTGGTTTCACCTCAATCCGCTCTTTCAATCCGTTATTCACCAAACAACAATATTAGCGGATTTTACTGGTCAAACCTCTAATTATGCCTCAAACTTTTAATTTTTGTCCAAACTTTCCTTTACCAAACAAGGCGTCATTTGATTTGTTTTACAATCTCAAAATAATCTTATTTATACCAAATGGTACACCGGCAAAATCCTTCCAACAATAATGACTGTAAAATTCGAATTTAGAATGTTTTTCTTTTGGATGAAAAATGACTATAAATATTTTCTAGAAAGCATGAAGATTTTCAGAAAAAATAGAGCTTTTTTAGTGTCCGGATGGTTCAATGTAAAATATTTTCTATTCTTTCATAATTCTCTGAAAAAGTTACTAATTTTTACTTTAAATATTAATATTAATTGTAACAACGATGCTACATTTGGAGGTCAGAGCATTATCAAACCTAATCAGAATTTAATTATAACGCTTGCTTTATTAACAAGTATACAATGGCCAATAGGGTTTTTATGATGTGGAATAATTAGGGGTTTCTCTTTTTTTTAGTGCTCCCGCTCTCTTTCGTTTGAACATAGGCCGACGGCGACAATAGTTTTCGGGCTATTTGTCGACCGTCGGTCATCCTCTTTCATTTATTTGTTTTATTTTTTTATTTTTTAATCTTTTTAATTTAATAAATTTGTCTTTATGACAAATTTTTCCCTACCGTTTGATACGTTTTTTTGCTTTTTAACATATTGTTCTGTCTTTTGGCACGTTTTTTTATTATTTATTTTATATCAGGGTTGATTTAACGACTGATCAAGATGTCGATTATTTGTAATCATGTTGATCTTCCATGCTATGGACCTTCGGTTTGAATTTGGATACGCGGTTTGCGCTTGTGAAGAGTTTCTCAGGTGCTCGGCTCTGATTTGCGTTTTCTCGGTGGTCTATCAATAGCTTCATCCCCTTTTGCGGTTCGTTTCGCCGATGCAGTCAGATTTCATATCTATTTTTGATCGAGTATTTGGATGGGTTTATAACCTTTTCATGTATGGTTCATTTCTGATCTAAAGTGGCTAGTTTTAAGGGGAAGTCCAAATTATGTATTTAGTTTACAATGATAGTTTGTAAACCCTTGTTATAATTTTAAGTATTTTCTGGTTAATAAAACTAGTGGCTTATTTTCAAAAAAAAAAACTTTAGAAAATATGAAGAAAAAAAATTGATCGGTAAAAATATGATTTTTTTATCGGCAAAAATATGAAAGTTTTAACAAAATAAATTTTTTATTAAAATGGTTTTACTGAATCACACCCCCAGCCAATTGAGAGACTATTTATCGCGTCGAGTTTATATATATATATATTTGAAAATACTCATCACATTTTATAGATGATATTTTTATATAAATTATTTTATTTTTGTAATAAGCTTAAACAATTATATTTTATAAAATTCGATTATTTTTAAAAGTCTTGCCTACTTTCGTTAATGAATGTATGATATAACACTTTCTATTTTACTCGAGCGTAACACAAATAAAAGATTTGTACATTCAAATAACAAAGCGGAATTGATTCAAATCAGAATTGAATTTCAATTTTTTTAAAAAATACTATTATCTCACTTAAACAATCATTGAAAGACTGTATTGAAAACAAATCAAATTTAAGGGCATAAAAACAAATCATACAATCATATCAATTGGTTCAATTTAAAAAAATGGAAGGACAAAACAAAACAGAAAAAAAACTTAAAAGATTAAAATAACTTTTTACATTGATTGTGTTCCCAAATGCCATGCAAATTCAGACCAAGGACTGAAATACCAGTAATTATTGGACTAAAAAAAAGGAAAAACACTAAAAATCAATGCACATAAACTGCCATAGGACTTCTTACATGATAGTATCCATCGTCCCAACTATACCAACCAAACCCATAATCGGATTTCTTCACTGTGGGATCATTTTCCGGGGACACTGTAATGATGAAGCTCAGCTTCTCCCCTATTCGTTCGAACGGCAAAATACTCGGCGTCGCCTTTACATGGACCCCTAACGGCGGTTTCGCCGAAAAGAAATATGTGCTTTTGTGTCTCCCAATATTTGTGACTGTCCTCTTGATGGTAACGGTGGAATTAAGGTTCGGAATTGCCAATGATGGATAATTCAGTGTGAGTGTCGAAGGCGGGTTCGCCGGACACTTAAATGTAGCGTTACGTTCGATTAGGGACATAGGACCAGCAGTGCAGAGATAGAGAAGGTAGTCGTTGTACGTGGCATCGTAGATAAGGCCGGGATCTACTGCCTTAGTTGGCTGGAAATGGCCCGAACCGAATTCGAAGGGAGTCGCATCGTTGCCGTTTGCATCGGTGATTGGCTTGCCTAAACTGTTGGTTGTTGCAGCTGTAGTCATGAGAGCAGATTTGATAGCAGCAACGCTCCAATCGGGATGTATGGCCTTGAGAAGTGCGGCCGCACTGGATACATGAGGGCAAGACATGGAAGTTCCCGAGTATATGTTATATTTCACCGATCTGTGATCCTCCGGCAGCTTTGACGGAGACGATGCTTCGCTCCATGCTGCCAAAATGTTAAGTCCCGGTGCCGTTATATCAGGCTACATCATATATAAGATCAAGCAATGAAGCAACCACAGGGCATGATGTTAGAATATAGCGAAAAACCGAAACCTTAAACTTTAAGATAACAAATCCAACAATGTACCTTTAGAATGTTAGGATCAACCACATTTGGACCACGGCTGGTGAATCCAGCCATGAAGGGAGCTGGCTTGTAGTGCAATATTGTCCTGCCCGGACTGATCTTCGCCATCGGGTTCTCCGTAGAATTGATATATTCAAGAAGCTTCATTGCACTATCATAAGACAGAGTAGTTGCAGGGAGCAAATGAGCGTCACATGATATTTCATTTCCGTTGGCCTTGGCGTTGGCCAAGACGAAACCGACACCGCCGGCTCTTTTCACTTCCGAGCCTTTACCTACTCTTAGACCGATCCCTCTCGTGCACACCACAATCTTCCCTTTCACCTTGTTAGTGTCAAGTGAACTAGGAAGGCATTGCCTAGATTAACATCATCCGTTTGTTCGAATGAGATAATTAACGATCTGAAGTACAAATTCGAATTATGTATAAAAAGGGAAAGAAACTTACCCTGTTACATTTTGAGCCACACCAGGGACAACTACATCTCCTGCATAAACTAATGGGTACATCTTCTTCATTTTGTATGGTGTAACACTTTGTCCCTAAAACCATAATTCGAAACCAAGAATGTTTATGTCATGAAATGAAAACTACAGTGATCTTAATGTATGAATAATCTCATGGTATCTTACTATAATTTTCAAGCCATTGCCTAGCTTAACAGGTGCGAAAAATGCACGGTCGAGGCTGCTAGCACCGACCGTAATTATCCACGGAGCAGGGTTCGACAATGTTCCAGGGGCCGGACCGCTGTTACCGGCACTGCATACCACGAGGATGTTACGCTTGGAAGCCTCTAACGCGGCGAGACCGATTACATCGTTTTCGAAAGGTAAAGGTTCATCGGTTCCAATGGATACGCTAAGTATGTGGACACCATCGGCTATGGCATCATCCAAAGCTGCAAGCATATCCTCAGCGAAACAAGTGTTCCCATCAGCTTTCGGTTGGTTAGGGATCGCCCAGCAGGCCTTGTATATGGCAAGGCGAGCCAAAGGTGCCCCGCCCGAAGCCGTGCCTTTAGCGAACCCACCGAAGGCAGCGACATCCGAGACTTGTCGACCTGCCGCGGTGGATGCAGTGTGTGTGCCGTGGCCGTCCATGTCTCGCGGCGAGAGGAAGTCTTCCTTTGCATTTACGGTCCCATATGCAGCCTCGAATCCCTTTACATAGTATCGAGCTCCGATTATCTTCCTGTGGCAACAAGATTAAAGATCTTCGTTTTTTAATAACAATAAAAAAGCAACTTTTTTTAGCTAACCATAGAATTAATCTTAATTCAGTTAATTTGAAATAATTGAAGGCTGAGCAGGACTAAGTAGTAAGTACGACCAAAGAGGGTAAAAATCTCCTGCCCCTTAACCATGCCTCCTTCTACTATGCCTCATGCCTAAAAATATTTAAAAATTAAATCTTGCCCTATAACCCTAATTTTCATATCCTAAACCCCAAACCCTAAACCCTAAAAAATACACCCTACCCCTAATTCCCTACACCCTAACCCTAAGCCCCAACCTTAAACCCCAAACCATAAACCCTAAACCCACTATTTTAAAGTGGAGACACAAATGTGGGCATACTTTGGGGGCAGATGATTTCCATCCGACCAAAGAAGCATATGATCAGGGACACACGACAAAATTCATCTGCCCTTTTTAGTTTTTTTTTATGTCTAACACTAAAAAAAATATTAACAAAATTAAATTTTAAACTTTTGCCTTAAATTTTAAATCTTAAACCCTACACCCTAAAAATATATCATACTTTAAATTCTTAAAATCTAACCCTAAACCCTAAACCTAGTGTAAGGCATACATAGAGGCACCAAAAATATATCATACTCTAAATTCTTAAAATCTAACCCTAAACCCTAAACCTAGTGTAAGGCATACATAGAGGCACCAAAAAGGGTAGATGATTTCTATTCTAGGGGTGTTGGGACAGTCGCACCCCTAAAAACTTTAAATTCTCTTATATTTTATATATTCTTTTTGATATTTTCTTTGTATTTTCTATTAATAATCAAATTTCACATTCTTTAAAATATTGTAATTTTACACTCATACATTTCTAATATAACTTTTTATAGTTTGCAGTTTTGCATCCCTTATATAAAATCATGTATCCATCTATGCATATGGCAAGAGCATTGTACTGACGTTGACAAGGTTGGAGGAAGAAGAAACAAAAGACTTAATATCAAAATATGTGTAAATTTTTTTTGTAGTGGTTTAAGTGTACAAAACTATCATTTTTACCTTTTTAAGGTTAATCGAGATACTTAGTTTGACAGTAAAAAATGATAATTTAGACATTTGAAAGGGTAAAAAAAATTTAAACCCCTAAAAATAAAATAGTTTAAAATATTAAGCCAAAAGAAAACAAAAGTCAGAATTGATATATTGTTTTGGGTGAAACGGACAATCAAATTAGGGACTCATCGCTGCAATTTCTTAACAAAACAATATCCTTTCAATATTCTAGAGACAACCCCGTGTATAGGGGCATGTGCATGAAGGCTAGGTTGTCAATTTGAAGGCCGGCGCAAATTAGTGAATTACCATACTTTTTTTTTGTAATTTTTTTAATATTAAACAAGAGAAAATTAATTAATTATCTCATAGTAATGAGACACTAGATTCTCTTAAATAATATTACAAATTTAAAATCTGATGATATAAATAGAATAAATTAAAATAATTGTTTTTACAACGAATCTTACAATATTCATTTGAATTAATCAGCCATCAAATTAGATAATATAATTATAAAATATAAAAATTTAAAAATACATTTGAAAATTTTAAATTATTTTTCCTGTTATAAATTAATTTTGAATATTGTCAAAGATGACATGCAAAGATTCTCCAATACTTCTTTGAAAAAGTTTGGTTCTTGTTGAAAATTGTTAAGTGTCTTATCATTTGAAAAAGTTTGGTTCTCAATGCATTTTTATATAATTAGAAAACCGTAGGGGTCCTATAAATCCAAAGCCAAAGGGTTCTCCAATACTTTTTGGAAACATTTTCAGATTGTTTTCACGAGATTTTGGCACATGAAAAAAAAAAAAGAAATACTCTAAAAGCACTCAATTTCCCATGCTATTAAATATAAATAAACAAATAAAGGGTTAAGATCAACTTACACTGTGTAAAATTCTTTAAGTTTTACACCTTTTTTGGATCGTTGGATGGGGGAAATGGATGGTTGAGATTAACTCTGTGTTTTTAATTCCCAAGTGATAATCTTTACATATTTTACTGTTAATCTCATCCATCCGTTTCACTCGTCCAACGATAAAAAAAAGTGTAAAACTTAGAGAGTTTTACACAGTGTAATTTGATCCTATCCCATAAATATATATATATATATATATATATATATATGGAAAATACTTTGATGCACAAGCTTGTGTAAACTTTAGTTTACACAAGCCCTTTAATTTTAGGGTTTAGGGTTTAAGATTTTAGGTTAGGGTTTAGGGGTTTAGTATGCAGGGTATATAATTTAAGGTTTATGGTTAGAATTTAGAGTTTAGGGTTTAGGGCTTAGGGTTTAGGTTTTAGGTTGCTAGGGTTTGTAATTTAAATTTTAAATTTTATAAAAGGGTTGTGTAAAATTTTTTTACACAGCTTGTGCATCAAAATAAAACCCTATATATATATGGGTTTTATTTTGATGCACAAGCTGTGTAATTTTTTTTTACACAATCCTTTTATAAAATTTAAAATCTAAATCACAAACCCTAGCAACCTAAACCCTAAACCCTAAGCCCTAAACCCTAAACTCTAAATTCTAACCATAAACCTTAAATTATATACCCTACATACTAAACCCCTAAACCCTAACATAAAACCCTAAACCCTAAACCCTAAAATTAAAAGGCTTGTGTAAACTAAAGTTTACACAGCTTGTGCATCAAAGTATTTTCTTATATATATATATATATATATATACAAAATTAATCACATGTAAATTAGACTAAAGGGCAATAAAAAAATCCTCAAACCTAATAATTCTAGATATGGTATATATACAACAATCTTTCTTTGATAATCGCTCATTTTCAATTTATTAGTTGACTAATCCGAATTAAATATTACAAAAGTTTATTATAGGGACGACCCTCTCAATCTTATATGTTCCATTCACAACACCAAAATTTAAACTCGTAAATCTATTTAACGAATCTAGTGCTTAATTCCACTAGATCAACTAGTCAGTGGTATACACGAAGAAAGATATAACATGTAAAATATTACGAAAAATAATACGAATAGAGTTTACTCACTTGTTGCAATTGGATGAGTTGAAAGCGACACCTTCTTGGCAGATTCCTTTCCATGAGCTGGGAATGGGATCCATTCCTCGGTCACTGAAGCTCGGTGATTCCGGCCAAACACCTAATTGGAAAACACCCCAAAACATACCCACAGCTCAATAATTTATATTCACAACCAAGTTATCCTAATACAACAAAACCAATAATGGCCGAGGCAGTGACATGAGTGACCGAAATGTAGGGTTACAAGCAGGACGGACATAGAATTTTATGTAAGAGGATGTGAATTATCAGGAAACTATATTAGAAATGTAATGGATGCAAAGTTACAAGATTTTATGGGTGTAAAATTAGACTATCAATAGAAAATACAAAAAAAAAATATAAATTATAATGAAATTTAAAATTTTTAGGAGGTGCGATTGCCGGCTGCCCAACACCCCTGTGTCCGCCCCTGATTACAAGCATTATGGATAAAAATCCTCTGACCCTTTTCGGTGCCTCTACTTATGCCCCAACACTAAAAAAACACAACAAAATTAAATTTCAAGCCCTAACCCTAAATTCTAAATCCTAAACCCTACACCCTATACTCTAAAAAATACATCTACCCTAAATTCTCTAAACCCTAACCCTAACCCCTAACCTAAAATTCTAAACCCTAAATCCTAAATCTAATTTTGAGTGTTGGGGTATAAATAGGGGCACCAAAAAGTGTAGAAGATTTCCATCCAAACATTATCATTTCAAAATTTTACCGCTATCCATTACTCCAATAATGACATTTCTGCCATATTCAGCTCTTGACAACAAGCCTTCTCCTCCAAACTTGAGCTTCTTCCATGAATGGCCATCTCCTTCGTCTAGTCCTACGAATTCCCATGACCGTGTTGTCTGCACCGAGTACTTTCCGTGCGAAGGAAACACTGATAAAACCTCTTTCTTTTCTGTGAAGGATTTTGGTTTTTTAAAAAAGGCAAACAAAACCCAGAAATTAAAGCATTATCAGGTGTTGATTTACGAAATGGAGATGAACGAATATGCAGGTGATATGGTACCAGAAAGCTTGGAGGCTTCGTCGGGCGTAAGCTTTGCAGCAAAGCCATTGATGGTGTGTTTGTAGCTGTAGAGAAGGGAAGATTGAGCTTCTTCTTCGGATTCTTTCACTGAATGTAAGTATGAGAAATGGGTTCTCTCAATCTCATGCAAAGCTTTCTCCCCATCGCTGTGTTGGCCCAAGTAAACTATATACACCTACACAGAACAAATATATGTATTATGAAAATTAGCAACCAAAGAGATAACTTTACTGCAGAAATCTGATTCAAATGAAAGAGTCGGGAGAAACAAATATAGTACTTTTTTGTCGATAGATGAGGCCAGGAGAGGAGCGAGAATCAAGAGAAGAAAGAAACAAGTGATAGTAATCTTCATGGCTAATGATTGTACTCAGCATTGCACAATCCTTTGAACAGATTATGTAGTATTTATAAGCTTATTGAACAACAGTTTCAACTGATAATTTACATTTTTTTTCTTTTTGCTTTCCGTGTCAGGTTGATTATAGAATAGAAATCTTTTGTCCTTTCTGTGTTAATATTTGTGCCCTACACTAAAAAATTAAATTTGAGTTTAGGACTAGTGTTTAGAGTTAGGATTTAGAGTGTACTTTTATGGTTTAAGATTTAAAATTTAAGGTTAAGACCATAGTTACCCGTAACGTAATACGATACGAAACGTGGAACGAAAACGGGAATGTGAAACGTCACCTTACCGAATCCGGTACGACTAGTATTATTAAATAAATATTATTATTAATATTAGTATTTATTAAATATTATTGTATTAAGCCCAAATATAATATAAAAAATCCAGTATTATATTAAATAAAAGGGTATATTACAATTAATAAAGTCCATTAGATATTATGACTAAAAGGTCTGTTATAGATTGAAGCCCAGTGACTAAAGCCTCATTACATTTAACTAAGGTCCTGAACCCTAGCCGCCAATAATTAATTTCGCGCAGATACCAAGGGTCAGACTATTGTTGACCGTTGGATTGCTTGCGTAAATCAAGGGCCAGGATTTATGCTTCATTGATTGCTCATGCCATGTCAGAAATTAATTATGAAAGGCTCACGTGTTCTCTCTTTTTCTATTACCATATAAAATAAAATAATAAAGTTTCTTCCTCTTTTCTCTTTTACCATTTTTTCATCTCTGCAACTGTAACACCCGGGTTTAGGGGTCGGGTGAAAATAATATTTTAATATTATTTCGGGTTCGGTTTTATAATTAAAATAATTTTTTGGGCCTCGGGTTTCAAAAACAAACATTTTATTGTTGGACTAAATTGAAATGAAACTCAAATTGCATGGACTTTAAAGTAAATGGGAAATGACCATTCATTAATGGCATTTTCGTAATAAAATGGATTTCAATTTAAAAAGCCCTTTTCAATTAAAACACCCCTTTTAATCATCTTTCACTATTCACCTTCTTCAACCAACGACAAAGAGAGCTCTCATCCTCCTTTCACTATTCCATCACATTGCTTCTTCATTTCAACTCGGTTTTGAAAGGTAATTACGTTTTTGACTTGTCCTCAACTTCCTCTCTTCAAAAGTACAAGTAGTTTTCATTTTCATCAAGGTTTTGAAATTTGAGTTTTTGATGGATTTGATTAAAAATGGTAGCTTTATGGTGTTTAACTTAAAATTTCGATTTAATGATGTTAGATATGAAGTTTATGAGTCAAATGGTTCATCATATATAAATTTTACATGGTTTTAAACTAATTCTCGGATTTGGGTTTCCAAGGGGTTTTTAAAGGGTTTTAGAGTGGTTTTTGGTGTTGTTTTAGGTTGGAATTTGTGGGCTGAGGATAGTACTATGGTTTGGGGTTGCTTTAGAATCATTTGGGGGTATTAAAAGTGTTGGAAACATGAGTTTCGATCAAGGATTGTGGGCTGATCGAGTTTGATAAATTTGGGGATTGTTCTTGGCTTGAAATGTTACTTTTGATGTTTAAATTGTATTCCGGGTTAGCTTATTTGATGCTTGGACTGATTTGAAGTTGTTTGGATTGTGTTGAGGTTGTTTAGAGGCAAGGGCTTGTGTTGGTGAAGCTTCGGGGGTGAATCCGGAAGCTTGAAGGTGATTGCTTGCTTGGTAATTAAGTTCGGAAGTGAAGGTGAGTGATTAGTGTTTTCAAAGTGGGTTTTAAGTGTTTGGTTCAAGCATGTGGACTATGTAACACCCGTGTTTTGGGGCTAGGAGTTAGTCGGGTTGTAGTCCGAGTCAATAAAATTAAATAAAAATCAATTCAACCTAAATAATGACCTAATTGAGCTTTTGTAAAAAGGGGAAGGACCTATGTTGTAATTAGACCAAAAGCTTTCAAAAAGCAAGACAACTTTATAGAAAAAGTTGTCTTCTCTCTTTCCCATCTCCCTTTTCACGTTGGAAACCATTTCTCCATCTTCAAACCCTCCCAAAGTTTCAAGTTACTATTCCATTGGCTTTCAAGTTCAATTCAAGGTGTTTTTGAAAGCTAAATAGGTTTTCCAACTCTCCTCTTTATCCCCTATCTCCCCATGGTCTTAAATTTCAAAGTTATGGAGTTTTGAAAATTAGGGTTTATATCAAAGTTTGGGTTTTTAAGGGGTTTTCCATTTTGTTTTGATAAATTGAGTTGGGGCTTTGTTTAATCAAGTTGAAATACACATTATATGTTAATTTGGTTGAATTTTGGTAAAAATCCGAAGTGAGCTCTTATACCCATTTTTGAGTTGTCAAAAACACCGTTTTTGGTGGGTTTTAGGTTGAAAACAAAGGGCTGATGGTTTGGGTATAATAGGAGGGTGATTTGGGACATTTTAGATGTCATTCGGGTGTTAGAATATGGAATTTTCTGCTGGGTAAAATAGGAGTACGAAAATGGGAATTTTAGTAATTGTTTGGGTTGTAAATTGTTGGAGCTTGGCTTGCACCTATGGGTTGATGTTGTGGCTGAATTTAGCGATCATTTGTGAGTATAAAATGTGTTGGAAACTTGAGTTTTGGTCAAGGTTTATGGGCTGCTCGAATTTGATAAAGTTGGGGTTTGATCATGACTTGAAATGTTGGGTTTGATGTTTAAATTGAATTCCGGGTTAGCCACTTTAATGTTTGAGTTGATTTGAAGTTGTTTTGCTTGTGTTGAGGTATTTAGAAGCGAGGTTTTGGGTTGGTGAAGCCTTGGGAGCAAATCCGGAAATTGAAGACCATGGTTGCTTAGTACTTGAGCTTGGAGGTAGAGGTGAGTGGTTATTGTTTTTAAATGGTTTTAAACATTGGTTCAAGCATGTGGACCTAGGTTGGGCTTGGTAAACCCACCTAGAGTTGAGGTTAGGGTGGTAGCCTAATCTCAAGCTTAAGTTTAGGAAACCTTGGTTGAACTCCAAATTGCTTGTTATGCCTCTTGTTTATATGTGTTTACGGTAGTTATGTATATTGTGTTATACATGTTGTTGAGGCATGGTTTGATGCATTGCTACGCATGTGGTTTGGATTGTGATTGGTGCATGATGATGATTATGGTGAGTACATGCTAGGCATGGTATTGGGTTGTGAAATACATGTATGTGAGACATGATATTTGATGCATTGTTATATGCATGTAGCTATGAAAAATGGATTGCATTTAATATTGGCACTAATATGCTTGGGTACAATGATCGATCATTAGGATGAGTGTGCACACAAATTGAGTCAAAACGTACGTGGCCTTGGTGGCGTTAAGGCACCAAGGAGGAGTACGGTGATGTAATATTCCACCGGAAGCTTTTATATATTTCTACGTGATGATGAGTGGAATCCCATCCGTAGGGCATGTGGCGATGAGTGGAATCCCGCCCATGCAAGGACCGGTGATGAGTGTAATCCCACCGAGGTAATGTTGTTGTTGGAAATGCGTTCCAACGAGTTATCCGCGTATTCGAGTCATAGCTAGGTGCCAATGTGAGGTTGTATGAATATACCAATATGGGATTATGCATATATGCTTATATGATACGAATGTGATGTCCTTATGAATGGATATATGATGTGGTTAATGCTTTGAATTATGTATCGTGGTAAGTTGAGCTTATGAGTTGTTGAGCATGACATAATGTTGACTATATGTTCATGCATCATGTTCATTTTGGCTTTTGCGGACTGGAGGTAAGATCATGCATCTCATTATGGAAATAGCTCGTGCTTGGACCCTGCATTGTCGAAGGTTTGTTTTATGAGCTTACCCTCACTAAGCTTTATGCTTACGCTCTCTTTTGTTCGACAATGCAGATCAGTAGCTTGTGGGTGGCAAGGGCAAGGAAAGGTCTCCAAGTGTTGCTTTTGGTGAGCTCAATGTATGAATTTTAAGTAATAGAATGTAATAGTTAAGCAATGGGATTGGTATTATTGATTTGAGTTTGGTGTAATGTCGATATTGGGTTGATTCTTGGATGCCTTGTTTGATCTATAAATATCGTTGTTGCTACATGCCTTGCATGTCTATTTGTCTGGTTGCTAAGGCATGAAATCTTAAGTGCTTGTATGACTATATTTGCATAAATTGTCCTTTTGTATGGATGCTATGTATGGATGTCTTGCCATTTGTTCGGTTGCTACCTTTGGTTTAAGTATGATACTTTAAGTGTTTGTATGTGCATAGGAGAGTCTAAAAGTGCATCTAGAGTCGTGTTTGGAGTCTTTAAGTTGGAAATTGTGAAATTGCAGAGTAGGGTGTATCGATACGCCTGAAGGCCGTATCGATACGGCCTTGCCCAAATGTCACAGTTATTGCCTGGCGTACCGATACCCTAAGGGTATCGATACCCTCCAAAGTTACTGGAATTTGGAGAATTGGGCGAGAGCAGGTCGTACCGATACAGGTTTCACGCGTATCGGTACGGGCCTAATCCGTTGACCAAGAAGGGTTGACCGAGAAGGGCGTATCGATACGCTCAAGGGCTGTATCGATACGGTCTTCCCGGAGTTGACTCCTTGGGTTGACCTGGTCAGGGCGTATCGATACCCCTGGTTAGGGTACCGATACGGTCTGCCCTGTAAGTTAAAAATGGACTGCTATGCATGGCCGTGGTTCGAACGTGTTTTCCTATAATTGTTTTCCGCTGTTGTGTACCACTTAGGACTTAATGTCATCTAGACAAGATTAAAATGATAGAAAAAAAATAGGGTTGCTAACCGAGTGTAACCCCCTCGTCCCGGTCTGGCCGGATGACCGGTCTGAGTGAGCTACACGGGGAAAACCGAGTGAAAACCCCTTAAGGATTCCCCCTCGGTTAGCAACCATATTTTTTTAATTTTAAAATCTTGTCTAAATGGATATTAAACCCTAAGTGATCATACAGCGGAACAACATATTCAAAACAATCAAACGAACTCAAACAATCATGTTACAGCCCAATTTTAAACTTAAACTGCATGCGGTATCGATACACCTAAGGGGTGTATCGATACCCCTTGACTAGGTCAACTGGTCAGAGTCAACCAGTGGAGACCGTATCGATACGCCCAAGGAGTGTATCGATACCCTCCCCAACGGTTGACTTTCCACGGTCAACGCTAAGATGATGGTATCGATACACCAGAGGCCGATATCGATACCGAAATGGACAATAGCTCCAGTGACCAAAATGGTATCGATACACCCCTCAGGTGTATCGATACACGAGGCCTGAAACAAGAAGGTGGTATCGATACCGTACCAACCGTATCGATACCCCTGCTACGAACTTTCGGGTTTGAGCTGATTTAAGGCACAAGGAGACCCGTAAATCCCTCTAAAACCCCCAACCAACACACTAACATCAATCCTAAGGCAAATCAAACATAAAAGCATGCTTTAACTTGAAATCAAAGGCACAATCCAACACAAGATGGTGCACAAATCATTCCAGCAACTTAGCATTCAAACATGAAGCAAGGCATACATACTTGGCATTCCAACAAAAGCAATTAGGCATACAAGTCATACATGGAACTCAAGGGCCTTGAAAGGCACAAGAAAAGCATACGAGGTTTGGCCCTCTCTAACAAGGCAACCTAAACACCAATAGACATGCCAACACACACAACATCCATCATAGCATATCAAGCATTACAACCCATCATCAACCCAAAGCATCAATATAAGGCATTAACAACATGTGGCCAACACAAAGGAGTCTAGATACAAGCTCCTAAAACACATAGCATTTCCCATTGCTAGACTACTACATTATTTAATTAAACCATACTTGAGCAAACTTCCACACGCTTGGACGCCCTTTTTCCTTGCTCCTTGCTAACTCCAAGCTAAAGATCTGCATTGTCGGAAAAAGGAGAGCGTAAGCATAAAGCTTAGTGAGCGGAGCTCTAAAACATAACTACGACAATGCAGGGTTCAAAGCTTTCTTTAAAATAAAGGTCAACACATACAAATCATCCAACGACCTAATCCTTCTACTAACATACAAGTTCAACCAAGGGTCAACAATATAGGCATTTAACATAGCAATACAC
This sequence comes from Hibiscus trionum, assembly GCA_030270665.1. Taxonomy (NCBI): domain Eukaryota; kingdom Viridiplantae; phylum Streptophyta; class Magnoliopsida; order Malvales; family Malvaceae; genus Hibiscus; species Hibiscus trionum. The sequence continues at coordinate 368,335 of BSYR01000021.1, read as the reverse complement.
TTCAAGGTATGCATGAGGACATAATCCTAGATTATAGTAAAACAATAAGAAGACAATGATATAGTGAGGTACAACATGAACATTACATGGCATGCACAAGCATAACCAAACCACACACGGTGGGACTACACATCACCGTTTCGACTAGTAGTTTTCCAATGGGACTACACATCAAAGTACTCTTCTACTAGTCACTACCGGCGGGACTACACATCACCGGAGTCTTATACCACTCGCTACCGGCGGGACTACACATCACCGGAGCAACGACAACCATCACGTGAGGTTCGACACCAACCATGCAACACGATATAAAATCACTATCATGCAACATGTACTCACTATATCATACACAACCAAACAAGGTGTAACAATATCCACAATTAGGCATCACTTACTACTTACAATCTTACCAATCACAAATGGTCTTACTCACCATTTTCATGCACAACCTGCACCAACTTACACACATCTTACAAGGCATATCAACATCAACATTATTACCATCATACATGATCAACGATACAATAAATAGCCACATGCTTCCTCCCAAAGTATTGGGGTTTCATGTATATCAAAAGGTCATTTCAAGCAATGAAAAACAATGGTATAAAGGGGAAATTAAAGAGGCATTTCACATCATCTTACTCTTTGAGTTTAAGTCACTTTCAAGCCCAAATCTAAACCACCTTCAAAATTACCTTTGAACCAAAACGATTCTTGAAAACATTTCCACATCCACGTGCTTGAACCAATCTTAGAAAATTAAATTAAAACATTAACCACTCACCTTACTTCCTTAAGCAAATCAAGCAAAGCCGACTCAAGCCTCCTCACTTCCGGATTCGATCCCCAAGCTTCTTCAACACAAATTCCCGCTTCTAAACAATCTCAAACACAATTCAAATAATCCTCGAATCATCCCAACATCAAAAGACCAACCCGGAATACAATTCAAGCAACAAGCACAAAATTTTCGAGCCAAGAACAATCCCCAAAATGCAATTTCCGAGCAGCCCTTTAGCACAGTCCAAAACCGATGATTCCAACTCTTTTAACACACCTAATAGCTTCCAAAACAACCCCTAACTATCATACAACCATCAACCCTCATTTTCCAACATAAAACAGCCCTATAACTCACTTCTAAACCCTCCTAAAACCCCTCCAAAACCCAAATACGAATTTCTTAATAAAACCAATTAAAAATGATACATGTTGGACCATTCGGGCTACAACCAACACATATAATAATAAGAATTCAAAAGCTTCAACATTGGACAACAAAGTTAGGATTTTTAACTTAAAAGTTCAAAAACTCAAAACATGAATCAATGGGTTTTATGAAAAACTAAACACATGGAGAGAAAGAGGAAGGCGAGGACAGTTCAAAAGTGTCATTACCTTTTAAAAATCATCAAGGACGAAGGATGGAGGAGATGAAATGGAAGCTTCAATGGTGAGAGGGGGTTTCACGTTGGGTGTGTTTTTGGGAGGTAGAAGATGACACAAATTTTTGGGTGTTTTGGAATTAAAAGGGTTTTTATTTTTACAAGGTCACATATTTACGAAACTGCCATTAATGAAATGGCTATTGGGCTTGGGTTTAAAAATTGGGTCCAACACCTTTGTTTTATTTGCAAACAAAACCCGAACCATTATTTTATTTATTTAAATTATAAAACCGAACCCGAAAAATATTAAAATATTATTTTCACCCGACCCCTAAACCCGGGTGTTACAACTCTCCCCTACTTAAGGAAATTTCGTCCCCGAAATTTATCAGACAGGAAGAGTCACTGACACATGCTCCTCCATACTTTCTCTCACCACAACATACCCACCACTCGGTAGACTCACCACACAACATTAGCTATCTGATGCCAAGATCTCAACGGGTCCTTCAATGCATTACCATTTTAAACTCGACTCAATCTCTTCAACAACATAACACGGAACAAAACTGGCTCACACTTTTGAATCATAGATACACAGAACACATCACAAATCCCTTTCCAACTCTGGTGGTAACTGCAATAGATAAACAACAGAACTAGCCCGACTCACAAACTCATACGACATTGTTTGAACACTTGACTCGTAACTTCCTCTGACTGATCATCCGACTCTAACAGGTAACCAAACACTTTTGTAGGCGTCTTCAAAAATCTAGTCAAAACTCGAATCTCTATCGGCCATTATCGATCTCAAGACACTGTACGACTCACAATCTCGCTAAGGCACCAATCCGCCATCTTACCCACTGTACAAGTAGCTTGAACATGTATAAAATGAGCACACTCGATGTAACTATCATGGCTTACTCGGCTAAACTCTCTCGTAAGAATTCAAAGGCGATCCAGACACAAAGTCCCTCAAATCTATTTCCCAACCTCATTCAGAATCTTCCACTGATGTAACCAACTAGAAGAAGCTGATGCTCGATCTTGACACGCTGGCAAAATTACACCCTTACTTCCACACTAAACCACATCATCCATCAACTCAATCCAGAAGTACTCATCTTCAACCCACAATACGTCTTCATACTACTCAGATGCAATACAAATGAACTACCGTGTGCTTCGGCCAAAACAATACGTCTCAAAACACTATGTCAATCGGTACAACTATTCTGCCTCTGAATTGCAAAACTCTATCATCTCTGAAACTGTATTCTGAAGGTCTTCCTTCCACTAATTCTTGCACGTGAGGTGCCAAGAACTTGTCTTGCAACTGTTTCTCTTCAAGCATTCTGACTCAATGTAGGTTTAACATGAAACTCGGACACAAGAATACTGTCATTCGGTAACTGAATTCAGCAAATACAACTCGCAACTCAACTACTAATCTAACAACAATTACAACTCGGAACATCGGTTACTACGTTGACTATCTTCGGATGGTACTCAATCTTGATATTACAGTCTTCAAACATTTCTAACACTTTATGCAATTCAAATTTCAACCCTTCCCAAGTCTTCAAATATTTCAAGTTCTGATGATATGTACATATGCACTGTGCATTTCTTTCTATACGACTTTGTCTCTAAGTCTTCGAAGCAAATACAACTGTAATTAACCCTATGTCTCATATCAGATAACTCTTCTCACAGTCTTCCAACTATCTTGATGAACAAGCCAGAATCTTCTTCCTTGCATAAGCACACAACCTAACTCTACATGTAATACATCACTATGGTTCGCAAACTCTTTCTCTGATATAAGCTGATTCAAGGTCGAAGCTCTCTTCAAAATTTCTCTCGGTTTCTCAAGGGCTCATTGTCTCGCATCTAACCACACAACTGAACATTTTTCTGTAGCAATCTATCAATAGAGCAACTATCTTCAAAAGACTATTTACATATCTCTCAATGTAACAATGCTAGACCTAGGAATTATAGAGATCTGTCACTATCTTCAATCTCTTCCAACTCATATCTTCTTTTGCCTACTTGGGATTTACTCTAACACACTCGGCTGATCTACATGTCCTAGGAGAACATCTTCATTAACTCGGAGTTCACGCTTGCTAATCTTGGCATACAACTGATTCTCTAATAGAATCTACATCACTAACTCCATAGCTGGTCAAAATTCTTCTTTGGTACGTGAATGCACCCGTGTATCGTCTATGAGGACTTCTTACAGCTGATCAAGGAACTCAGGAAATTATTCTGCTCAACATCTCTTACAAAAGTAACTGACACACTAGTCTAACGGAGCGACATAACTCAAAACCCAAAGTGATCACATCTGCCCCGAAAGCTGTCTTCGGTACATCAACTTATCTCATTTTCAACTGATAATAATTCAAATCTCAAATTGATCTTCGACAAGACTGAAACACACACTAACTGATCAACAAACCACTGACGTACAGAAACGGATACTAACTACTCACTGTCAATTGTTTCAACTGTTTGAAATCTAATCACATTCTTGTATCGTCTTCCCTCTTCTTCACAATTTGTACTATTACCCTCTAAGATGATGTACTAGGCCTAATCAATCTAAGGTCTAACAAACTCGTAGTTGATTCTTCAACACTCTCAATTCTTTCGGGAATCATAAGATACAGAGCAAACAAAACAGGAGCAAACTCGGAGACGGTCTCAAAATCAAACTCTTCTTCCCTGTCAAGAGACAAACCAGGCAATTCTTCCAAACACCTCTAGGATAAACACAACCTATTCTAACATTCTGTGGTCTGATCCTCATTCAAAAATCAAATCCATCACATTTTACTAGGCAAGCCTGTCAACTAACTCAATCAATCTTTGACCTCTAAGGCTGGATCAACATTCGATACGAAATCCACATTCCCACCTACCACTACGATCTCATAGTCATCCATAAGCTTTAAGAAAACTCTCATTGTCTCAAAGTCTACCCTAACTCTATGTTCTACAACCCAATCCGTGCACAGCTTCACATCAAAACCGTAAAAAGGCAATTCCATCGCATCAACTGAAAACACGTGCCACTGAGCCATCAACGGACACCCCTTGTACATCTTTCTAACCACGACTATAACCCTGAAGGAGCTAGCAACACCAACACCTACCTCTAGTACCTCACAAGGTAGATTCAACAACTTCGCATGCTCACTCCAAATACACGGACACGTAGATCCAGAATTTATCAGAAAAACAAGCCCAATGACTGTATCGAGGAATTACTTGCTACAACATCGACATCCTTCCGAAGCCAACTCTTAAGTCTTCACTTCTATTACCATCTCATATCAAGATCGGTCACATTGTTCTCCCTTAACAGAAACCAACTCATGTGCCTGTTGACCCAAACTAACAAACTGCACTCAAACTCTGGTACAGTCATACTGCCCCGAACTAAAGCGACGTACTCTCTCATCGTTCACATCCTCCAAAACCTTAGATTCACGAATACCAGCTCTAGGCCCACGTCTCGGCCTCAACTTACCAAAGACAACAATTCAATAATAAACAAAACACACAAACAAGAATATTTAGGGTTAGCAAGAGCAAGGGTCCAAGGTGCTCAAGTATATTCCTTTACAAAAATCCTTTTTAAATAAGTAATAGTAGCAATGGGAACTCGACACTACGCCTCAACACCACCATCATGCTAACACATACTTTCAAACACCGTACTAACAAGCAAACATCAAGCATACATGGCAAAACATTCACCGAGACATAACAACAACATAACACATCAAACTTACCTCACTTACCTACCCGAGGTCTCGGAAACCTCAGGCTCTGATACCAATAAATGTAACCCCCTCGTCCCGGTCTGGCCGGATGACCGGTCCGAGTGAGCTACACGGGGAAAACCGAGTGAAAACCCCTTAAGGATTCCCCCTCGGTTAGCAACCCTATTTTTTTATTTTAAAATCTTGTCTAAATGGATATTAAACCCTAAGTGATCATACAGCGGAACAACATATACAAAACAATCAAACGAACTCAAACAATCATGTTACAGCCCAATTTTAAATTTAAACTGCATGCGGTATCGATACACCTAAGGGGTGTATCGATACCCCTTGACTAGGTCAACTGGTCAGAGTCAACCAGTGGAGACCGTATCGATACGCCCAAGGAGTGTATCGATACCCTCCCCAACGGTTGACTTTCCACGGTCAACGCTAAGATGACGGTATCGATACACCAGAGGCCGGTATCGATACCGAAATGGACATTAGCTCCAGTGACCAAAATGGTATCGATACACCCCTCAGGTGTATCGATACACGAGGCCTGAAACAAGAAGGTGGTATCGATACCGTACCAACCGTATCGATACCCGTGCTACGAACTTTCGGGTTTGAGCTGATTTAAGGCACAAGGAGACCCGTAAATCCCTCTAAAACCCCCAACCAACACACTAACATCAATCCTAAGGCAAATCAAACATAAAAGCATGCTTTAACTTGAAATCAAAGGCACAATCCAACACAAGATGGTGCACAAATCATTCTAGCAACTTAGCATTCAAACATGAAGCAAGGCATACATACTTGGCATTCCAACAAAAGCAATTAGGCATACAAATCATACATGGAACTCAAGGGCCTTGAAAGGCACAAGAAAAGCATACGAGGTTTGGCCCTCTCTAACAAGGCAACCTAAACACCAATAGACATGCCAACACACACAACATCCATCATAGCATATCAAGCATTACAACCCATCATCAACCCAAAGCATCAACATAAGGCATTAACAACATGTGGCCAACACAAAGGAGTCTAGATACAAGCTCCTAAAACACATAGCATTTCCCATTGCTAGACTACTACATTATTTAATTAAACCATACTTGAGCAAACTTCCACACGCTTGGACGCCCTTTTTCCTTGCTCCTTGCTAACTCCAAGCTAAAGATCTGCATTGTCGGAAAAAGGAGAGCGTAAGCATAAAGCTTAGTGAGCGGAGCTCTAAAACATAACTACGACAATGCAGGGTTCAAAGCTTTCTTTAAAATAAAGGTCAACGCATACAAATCATCCAACGACCTAATCCTTCTACTAACATACAAGTTCAACCAAGGGTTAACAATATAGGCATTTAACATAGCAATACACTTCAAGGTATGCATGAGGACATAATCCTAGATTATAGTAAAACAATAAGAAGACAATGATATAGTGAGGTACAACATGAACATTACATGGCATGCACAAGCATAACCAAACCACACACGGTGGGACTACACATCACCGTTTCGACTAGTAGTTTTCCAATGGGACTACACATCAAAGTACTCTTCTACTAGTCACTACCGGCGGGACTACACATCACCGGAGTCTTATACCACTAGCTACCGGCGGGACTACACATCACTGGAGCAACGACAACCATCACGTGAGGTTCGACACCAACCATGCAACACGATATAAAATCACTATCATGCAACATGTACTCACTATATCATACACAACCAAACAAGGTGTAACAATATCCACAATTAGGCATCACTTACTACTTACAATCTTACCAATCACAAATGGTCTTACTCACCATTTTCATGCACAACCTGCACCAACTTACACACATCTTACAAGGCATATCAACATCAACATTATTACCATCATACATGATCAACGATACAATAAATAGCCACATGCTTCCTCCCAAAGTATTAGGGTTTCATGTATATCAAAAGGTCATTTCAAGCAATGAAAAACAATGGTATAAAGGGGAAATTAAAGAGGCATTTCACATCATCTTACTCTTTGAGTTTAATTCACTTTCAAGCCCAAATCTAAACCACCTTCAAAATTACCTTTGAACCAAAACGATTCTTGAAAACATTTCCACATCCACGTGCTTGAACCAATCTTAGAAAATTAAATTAAAACATTAACCACTCACCTTACTTCCTTAAGCAAATCAAGCAAAGCCGACTCAAGCCTCCTCACTTCTGGATTCGATCCCCAAGCTTCTTCAAGACAAATTCCTGCTTCTAAACAATCTCAAACACAATTCAAATAATCCTCGAATCAGCCCAACATCAAAAGACCAACCCGGAATACAATTCAAGCAACAAGCACAAAATTTTCGAGCCAAGAACAATCCCCAAAATGCAATTTCCGAGCAGCCCTTTAGCACAGTCCAAAACCGATGATTCCAACTATTTTAATACACCTAATAGCTTCCAAAACAACCCCTAACTATCATACAACCATCAACCCTCATTTTCCAACATAAAACAGCCCTATAACTCACTTCTAAACCCTCCTAAAACCCCTCCAAAACCCAAATACGAATTTCTTAATAAAACCAATTAAAAATGATACATGTTGGACCATTCGGGCTACAACCAACACATATAATGATAAGAATTCAAAAGCTTCAACATTGGACAACAAAGTTAGGATTTTTAACTTAAAAGTTCAAAAACTCAAAACATGAATCAATGGGTTTTATGAAAAACTAAACACATGGAGAGAAAGAGGAAGGTGAGGACAGTTCAAAATTTCATTACCTTTTAAAAATCATCAAGGACGAAGGATGGAGGAGATGAAATGGAAGCTTCAATGGTGGGAGGGGGTTTCACGTTGGGTGTGTTTTTGGGAGGTAGAAGATGACACAAATTTTTGGGTGTTTTGGAATTAAAAGGGTTTTATTTTTTACAAGGTCACATATTTACGAAACTGCCATTAATGAAATGGCTATTGGGCTTGGGTTTAAAAATTGGGTCCAACACCTTTGTTTTATTTGCAAACAAAACCCGAACCATTATTTTATTTATTTAAATTATAAAACCGAACCCGAAAAATATTAAAATATTATTTTCACCCGACCCCTAAACCCGGGTGTTACACCGAGGGGGAACCCTTTTGGGGTTTCGCTTCAGTTTTCCCCGTGTGGCTCACTCGGACCGATCATCCGGCCAGGCCGGGACGAGGGGGTTACATTTGTTGGTATCAGAGCCTAAGGTTACCGAGACCTTGGGCAGGTAAGTGAGGTAAGTTAAGTTCTTGCATCGTAATTGCACGGTGTTTGCCTGCCATGTAAGCATGTTGCTTGTTATCCGTGTATGCTGTGATATATGATTGTTTGATTGAGAATGTATGTTGTTTGATCGCACGCATATGTTAGCTTGTTTAGCAAGTATACCTTGTTATATGCTTGGTTGAGCATGTACGTGTGTTGATTTGTTTGAAACATGTTTAGTAGAGTCCCATTGCTACTATTACATCGAGAAAGAGATTTTTAAGTGAGGGAAACATACTTGAGCCACTTGGAAGCCTTGCCTTGCTAACCCAATCTTGTATGTTTTACTGTTGATGTTGTTGTTTGTTGAGTTGTGTGGTGCTCGATTCGATCAACCAATTTAGCTCACCAAGTGGTGGAGAGATGGATTTTTGGGTGTTAGGGTTTAGGAAGCTAGAAAGAGTAAAGACACAAAGATTTATAGTGGTTCAACCTTCTAACCAAGGTCTACATCCACTACCTTAGCTTCCCCACTAAGGATTTCACAATCAATCCACTATTGATTCGTCCCCTTTTCTAGGATTAGGAGGAAACCCTTACAACCGATCAAGCTTCTACCCAAAGCCTTGATCAAAACCCTATTTTACAAAGAGAAACAAGAAGCAAACTTAAACCCTCTAATAGGTGTTTGTTTGCACAATTAAGCTCTCACCCAAAACCTAAAACACTTGAGCAAATTTGACAATTTTGGCTCACTAGTGTTTGTCTATACAAGAATTGACAAATAAAACACTAAGACAATTTCTTGATCATTTGATGTTTGACAATGTGAGCATTAGTCTTCTCTTGATGCTTGGAGGTCCCTCTTATACTCCCAAATGAGTTTGTAGCCGTTACTAGCCGTTGGGGATGAATTGAAGCCGTTGAGGACTTTATTTCCCTTCATAAATGCTGTTCTGCAGCTAACGGTATCGATACACGTGGAACGGTATCGATACGGCCTTCATAGGAACTAGCCGTTGGGCTCTTGCCTGCATGGGCGTATCGATACGCTTGAGGGCATATCGCTACCCTTTGACATTTAAATGGCCGTTGGGAAATAGCCGTTGGGGTAGTTAAACTGGGATCGGTACGCTGACGTGGCGTATCGAAACGACCCCCTCCGTATCGATACACTAAACCCTCGTATTGATACGGGTTTTGACAGTGGCCAAACTGAGGCAAAATGGTATCGATACTGGTACAACCGTATCGATACTGGTGACGTGAAAAGTCAAGTTTGGCTATTAAAAACCTGAAAAATCTTTGTCAAAAACCTCTTAAAATACCTCAAACATAATTTCAAGTTGCTTGGACTTAAAAACAAGTTTTAAATTCTTTTCAAATTAGTCCAAAACATTTTTTAATTATTATATCAAAACATTGGTTCTACATTGTTGATTTAATTGCTTTTCGGTAAGTAGAAGTCGTAGTTTCTGAAAAGGTGGATGATGTTGAGGGAGTCCATCACCTTAGTTAGAGAGGCATGGTTGTGCCGGAATTGAGGTACAATTTGTTCGTTTGAGACGGTGTGTATGTTGGTTGATTCCTGTGGATGAGGGACGATGTGACCAACTCTGGCATTAGTTGGTAAGAAGAAGTGAAGGCCTATGAGTGGGAGTTAGAGTGGTGTCGATGTTTTAACAGATAAGCCCTTGGTACAATGTTAAGTTGCTTCCTCTAGTTGATTCTAAATCCGTGCTTTTGTAAATCGTCAATAAGCATACAAGTTTGAATATGCCCGGTGAAGTGTTAGAGGTAGGTGCGAGTACCTTAGTTCTTTTAGCGAAATCAAGGTAGGGGTCTCGTGTGAGTAATCTGAAATTCAGAAGTGTTAGTTGGTGACCGTTGGGGTGCGGCCTATGATTTCAATGCAAGACAGCCAGTCAGTGTCCGTGAATGGGAGCTAGTCTGTGTGATTGGGTCAGTGTACGTTGAGTTGACTTCCAGCAAGCGGAAGAGATGAAGTCACTTCCGATACAGTTGAGCCGAGAGGGGAGTCTTGAGCTTTGACTCCAGGTTGTTCGGTAGGGGTAGAACAAGTCCAGCATGACTGTTTGTGTATGATCAGAATTGAATCTTGAAGTTACGAGATGCTCTAAGAACAGTTTAGAAGAGTTAGATTTTGTTGAAGAACCAGTCTGAGAATAAGAGGACTGAAGACTATCAGTTGTGTACATGTGAAGTTGCGATTTCCGCGGATACCTCCTTTTGTGTGAGCATGTAAGAAATTAGATATCCTTGTTGAGACCTTAGATGTAGGGACACGTGCGACTAGCCTTTGGGAGATAGTAGTGATCAGAATAATGTACAGAAGATGTTTGTTGGTGGTTCAGAGTTACTAGTTTCTAGTAGATGTGAAGTGATCGTCTTCCTACGGTTTTGATGTATCTTTTGACAAGGTTTGGCTTGAAGAGCACAGAGTTAGTGTATACGTTGAGACAAAGAGAGAGTTGCCTTGAAGTTGCAGATTTCTGTGTGACTGTAGTAGTAGGTGAGGAGGTGAACTTCTTGTCAAATATTGATCCAGCTTTGGAGGTCGAAGATTGATTGAGTTTAGTTGGCAGGCTTGCCTAGCAAGTGTGATGAAATTGATTTTGAATGAAGATTAGACCGCAGAATGCTAGAATAGTTTGTGTTTTCCCAGAAGTGTTTGGAAGATTTACTCGGTTTGTCTCTTGATAGAGAAGAAGAGTTCGTTATTGGGACCGTCTCCGAGGTTGCTTCTGTTTTGTTAGCTCTGTAACTTATGAATCCCGGAAGAATTGAGAATGTTAAAGAAAAAAAAACTTCGAGGTTAGTTGGACCTTAGACTCATTAGACCTAGTACGTCATCTTAGAGTACGACAGTACCGTTGGTGAAGAAGAAAGAGCGACAGTACGAGAATGTGTTTAGATTTCAGACAGTTGAAACTAGTGTCAGTGAATAATTAGCACCCGTTTTCGAGTGTCAGTGAATTGTTGATCAGTTAGTGTGAGCTTCAGTCTTTTTGAAGATTAATTTGAGATCCGTTTACTACCAGTTGAAAGTGAGAAAAGTTGAAGTACCGAAGACAGCTTTAGGGGCAAGTTGTGATCACCTTGAGCTCTGAGTTATGCCGTTTTGTTTGACTAGTGTATTAGTTACCTTCATAGAGATGTTGAGCAGAATATTTTCCTGAGTTTCTTGGTCAGTTGTAGTAGCTCTTCTAGATGTCACATGAGTATATTCAAGTACCGGGGAAGATCATGACAAGCTTGAAGTTAGTGTGGTAGATTCTATTAGAAAATTAATTGTATACCAAGTTGTGTAACGTGAACTTCGAGTTAATGAAGATGTTCTCCTAGGACATATAGTTCAGCCGAGTGTGTTAGAGTAAATCCCAAGTAGGCAAAGGAAGATATGAATTGGAAGAAATTGAAGACTGTGAGAGGTACCTATAGTTACTAGGTCTAACATTGTTACTTTCGGGGATTTGTGAATAGTCTTTTGAAGATAGCTGCTCCCTTGGCAAGTTGCTACAGAAGAATGTTCAGTTGTGTGGTTAGATGCAAGACAATGAGCCCTTGAGAAACTGAAATAAACTTTGAAGAGAGCTTCGACCTTGAATCAGCTTATATCAGAGAAAGAGTTTGTGAACTATTGTGATGTGTTACATGTAGGGTTAGGTTGTGTGCTTATGCAAGACAGAAGATTGTGGCTTGTTCATCAAGATAGTTGGAAGACCGTGAGAAGAGTGATCCGATATGAGACATAGAGTTAATTACAGTTGTATTTGCTTCGAAGACTTAGAGACAAAGCTTGTATAATAAGAAAGGCACAGTGTGTATGTGCGTATCATCAGAACTCGAAATATTTGAAGACTTAGGAAGGGTTGAAACTTGAACCGCATAAAGTGTTAGAAATGCTTGAAGACTGTAATATCAAGATTGAGTACCATCCGAAGATAGTCAACGTAGAAACCGATGTTCCGAGCTATGTTGTTGTTAGATTAGTAGTTGAGTTGCGAGTTGTATTTGCCGAATTCAGCTTATTGAATGATAGTAGTTTTGTGGCCGAGTTTCATGTTAAACCTACTTTGAGTCAGAATGCTTGAAGAGGAACAGTTGCAAGACAGGTTCTTGGCACCTCACGTGCAAGACATAGCGGGAAGAAGACCTTCAGAATATAGTTCAGAGATGATAGAGTTTGTATTGTTAGAGATAGAATTGTTGTACTGATTGGCATAGTGTTTTGGGACGTGTTGTTTGGGGTCGAAGCACACTGTAATTCATTTGTATTGCGTCTGAGTAGTATGAAGACATATTGTGGGTTGAAGATGAGTACTTCCGGAATGAGTGGGTGAATAGTGTGGTTCAGTATGAGAGTAAGTGTGTAAATTGCCAGCGTGTCAAGACCGAGCTTCAGTTTTCTTCTAGTTTGTTACATCCGTGGAAGGTTCACAATGGAAGTGAGTAATAGAGATTCGAGATTTCAACTAGATTAATTTTGAAGACGTTGGTATAGTGTTTGGTTACCTGTTGAAGTCAGATGGTCAGTTAGAGAAAGTTATGAGTCAAGTGTTCAGACAGTGTTGTACGAGATTATGAATCAGGCTAGTACAGTTGTTTACTTGTTGCGATTACCACCAGAGTTAGAAAAGGGATTGTGATGTGATTTGTGTGTCTATGATTCGGGAAGGTGAGTCAGATCTGTTCCGTGCCATGTTTGTTGAAGAGATTGAGTTGAGTTTGAAATTGCGTACAACGAAGAATCAGTTGAGATCGTAGCATCAGACATCTATTGTTGTGTGGTAAGTCTACCGAGTTGGTGAGTATGTTGTAGTGAGAAGAGAAAAGAAAGTGTGTAGGAGCAGTTTCCGTGGCTCTTCATGTTCGATGAATTTTGGGGACGAAATCTCCTTAAGTGGGGGAGAGTTGTAACACCCGTGTTTTGGGGCTAGGAGTTAGTCGGGTTGTAGTCCGAGTCAATAAAATTAAATAAAAATCAATTCAACCTAAATAATGACCTAATTGAGCTTTTGTAAAAAGGGGAAGGACCTATGTTGTAATTAGACCAAAAGCTTTCAAAAAGCAAGACAACTTTATAGAAAAAGTTGTCTTCTCTCTTTCCCATCTCCCTTTTCACGTTGGAAACCATTTCTCCATCTTCAAACCCTCCCAAAGTTTCAAGTTACTATTCCATTGGCTTTCAAGTTCAATTCAAGGTGTTTTTGAAAGCTAAATAGGTTTTCCAACTCTCCTCTTTATCCCCTATCTCCCCATGGTCTTAAATTTCAAAGTTATGGAGTTTTGAAAATTAGGGTTTATATCAAAGTTTGGGTTTTTAAGGGGTTTTCCATTTTGTTTTGATAAATTGAGTTGGGGCTTTGTTTAATCAAGTTGAAATACACATTATATGTTAATTTGGTTGAATTTTGGTAAAAATCCGAAGTGAGCTCTTATACCCATTTTTGAGTTGTCAAAAACACCGTTTTTGGTGGGTTTTAGGTTGAAAACAAAGGGCTGATGGTTTGGGTATAATAGGAGGGTGATTTGGGACATTTTAGATGTCATTCGGGTGTTAGAATATGGAATTTTCTGCTGGGTAAAATAGGAGTACGAAAATGGGAATTTTAGTAATTGTTTGGGTTGTAAATTGTTGGAGCTTGGCTTGCACCTATGGGTTGATGTTGTGGCTGAATTTAGCGATCATTTGTGAGTATAAAATGTGTTGGAAACTTGAGTTTTGGTCAAGGTTTATGGGCTGCTCGAATTTGATAAAGTTGGGGTTTGATCATGACTTGAAATGTTGGGTTTGATGTTTAAATTGAATTCCGGGTTAGCCACTTTAATGTTTGAGTTGATTTGAAGTTGTTTTGCTTGTGTTGAGGTATTTAGAAGCGAGGTTTTGGGTTGGTGAAGCCTTGGGAGCAAATCCGGAAATTGAAGACCATGGTTGCTTAGTACTTGAGCTTGGAGGTAGAGGTGAGTGGTTATTGTTTTTAAATGGTTTTAAACATTGGTTCAAGCATGTGGACCTAGGTTGGGCTTGGTAAACCCACCTAGAGTTGAGGTTAGGGTGGTAGCCTAATCTCAAGCTTAAGTTTAGGAAACCTTGGTTGAACTCCAAATTGCTTGTTATGCCTCTTGTTTATATGTGTTTACGGTAGTTATGTATATTGTGTTATACATGTTGTTGAGGCATGGTTTGATGCATTGCTACGCATGTGGTTTGGATTGTGATTGGTGCATGATGATGATTATGGTGAGTACATGCTAGGCATGGTATTGGGTTGTGAAATACATGTATGTGAGACATGATATTTGATGCATTGTTATATGCATGTAGCTATGAAAAATGGATTGCGTTTAATATTGGCACTAGTATGCTTGGGTACAATGATCGATCATTAGGATGAGTGTGCACACAAATTGAGTCAAAACGTACGTGGCCTTGGTGGCGTTAAGGCACCAAGGAGGAGTACGGTGATGTAATATTCCACCGGAAGCTTTTATATATTTCTACGTGATGATGAGTGGAATCCCATCCGTAGGGCATGTGGCGATGAGTGGAATCCCGCCCATGCAAGGACCGGTGATGAGTGTAATCCCACCGAGGTAATGTTGTTGTTGGAAATGCGTTCCAACGAGTTATCCGCGTATTCGAGTCATAGCTAGGTGCCAATGTGAGGTTGTATGAATATACCAATATGGGATTATGCATATATGCTTATATGATACGAATGTGATGTCCTTATGAATGGATATATGATGTGGTTAATGCTTTGAATTATGTATCGTGGTAAGTTGAGCTTATGAGTTGTTGAGCATGACATAATGTTGACTATATGTTCATGCATCATGTTCATTTTGGCTTTTGCGGACTGGAGGTAAGATCATGCATCTCATTATGGAAATAGCTCGTGCTTGGACCCTGCATTGTCGAAGGTTTGTTTTATGAGCTTACCCTCACTAAGCTTTATGCTTACGCTCTCTTTTGTTCGACAATGCAGATCAGTAGCTTGTGGGTGGCAAGGGCAAGGAAAGGTCTCCAAGTGTTGCTTTTGGTGAGCTCAATGTAAGAATTTTAAGTAATAGAATGTAATAGTTAAGCAATGGGATAGGTATTATTGATTTGAGTTTGGTGTAATGTCGATATTGGGTTGATTCTTGGATGCCTTGTTTGATCTATAAATATCGTTGTTGCTACATGCCTTGAATGTCTATTTGTCTGGTTGCTAAGGCATGAAATCTTAAGTGCTTGTATGACTATATTTGCATAAATTGTCCTTTTGTATGGATGCTATGTATGGATGTCTTGCCATTTGTTCGGTTGCTACCTTTGGTTTAAGTATGATACTTTAAGTGTTTGTATGTGTATAGTAGAGTCTAAAAGTGCATCTAGAGTCGTGTTTGGAGTCTTTAAGTTGGAAATTGTGGAATTGCAGAGCAGGGCGTATCGATACGCCTGAAGGCCGTATCGATACGGCCTTGCCCAAATGTCACAGTTATTGCCTGGCGTACCGATATCCTAAGGGTATCGATACCCTCCAAAGTTACTGGAATTTGGAGAATTGGGCGAGAGCAGGGCGTACCGATACAGGTTTCACGCGTATCGGTACGGGCCTAATCCGTTGACCAAGAAGGGTTGACCGAGAAGGGCGTATCGATACGCTCAAGGGCTATATCGATACGGTCTTCCCGGAGTTGACTCCTTGGGTTGACCTGGTCAGGGCGTATCGATACCCCTGGTTAGGGTACCGATACGGTCTGCCCTGTAAGTTAAAAATGGACTGCTATGCATGGCCGTGGTTCGAACGTGTTTTCCTATAATTGTTTTCCGCTGTTGTGTACCACTTAGGACTTAATGTCATCTAGACAAGATTAAAATGATAGAAAAAAAATAGGGTTGCTAACCGAGTGTAACCCTCTCGTCCCGGTCTGGCCGGATGACCGGTCCGAGTGAGCTACACGGGGAAAACCGAGTGAAAACTCCTTAAGGATTCCCCCTCGGTTAGCAACCATATTTTTTTTATTTTAAAATCTTGTCTAAATGGATATTAAACCCTAAGTGATCATACAGCGGAACAACATATACAAAACAATCAAACGAACTCAAACAATCATGTTACAGCCCAATTTTAAACTTAAACTGCATGCGGTATCGATACACCTAAGGGGTGTATCGATACCCCTTGACTAGGTCAACTGGTCAGAGTCAACCAGTGGAGACCGTATCGATACGCCCAAGGAGTGTATCGATACCCTCCCCAACGGTTGACTTTCCACGGTCAACGCTAAGATGATGGTATCGATACACCAGAGGCCGGTATCGATACCGAAATGGACAATAGCTCCAGTGACCAAAATGGTATCGATACACCCCTCAGGTGTATCGATACACGAGGCCTGAAACAAGAAGGTGGTATCGATACCGTACCAACCGTATCGATACCCCTGCTACGAACTTTCAGGTTTGAGCTGATTTAAGGCACAAGGAGACCCGTAAATCCCTCTAAAACCCCCAACCAACACACTAACATCAATCCTAAGGCAAATCAAACATAAAAGCATGCTTTAACTTGAAATCAAAGGCACAATCCAACACAAGATGGTGCACAAATCATTCCAGCAACTTAGCATTCAAACATGAAGCAAGGCATACATACTTGGCATTCCAACAAAAGCAATTAGGCATACAAGTCATACATGGAACTCAAGGGCCTTGAAAGGCACAAGAAAAGCATACGAGGTTTGGCCCTCTCTAACAAGGCAACCTAAACACCAATAGACATGCCAACACACACAACATCCATCATAGCATATCAAGCATTACAACCCATCATCAACCCAAAGCATCAACATAAGGCATTAACAACATGTGGCCAACACAAAGGAGTCTAGATACAAGCTCCTAAAACACATAGCATTTCCCATTGCTAGACTACTACATTATTTAATTAAACCATACTTGAGCAAACTTCCACACGCTTGGACGCCCTTTTTCCTTGCTCCTTGCTAACTCCAAGCTAAAGATCTGCATTGTCGGAAAAAGGAGAGCGTAAGCATAAAGCTTAGTGAGCGGAGCTCTAAAACATAACTACGACAATGCAGGGTTCAAAGCTTTCTTTAAAATAAAGGTCAACGCATACAAATCATCCAACGACCTAATCCTTCTACTAACATACAAGTTCAACCAAGGGTCAATATTGGTTTGAGTTTGGTGTAATGTCGATATTGGGTTGATTCTTGGATGCCTTGTTTGATCTATAAATATCGTTGTTGCTACATGCCTTGATTGTCTATTTGTCTGGTTGCTAAGGCATGAAATCTTAAGTGCTTGTATGACCATATTTGCATAAATTGTCCTTTTGTATGAATGCTATGTATGGATGTCTTGCCATTTGTTCGGTTGCTACCTTTGGTTTAAGTATGATAGTTTAAGTGTTTGTATGTGCATAGGAGAGTCTAAAAGTGCATCTAGAGTCGTGTTTGGAGTCTTTAAGTTGGAAATTGTGGAATTGCAGAGCAGGGCGTATCGATACGGCCTTGCCCAAATGTCACAGTTATTGCCTGGTGTACCGATACCCTAAGGGTATCGATACCCTCCATAGTTACTGGAATTTGGAGAATTGGGCGAGAGCAGGGCGTATCGATACAGGTTTCACGCGTATCAGTACGAGCCTAATCCGTTGACCAAGAAGGGTTGATCGAGAAGGGCGTATCGATACGCTCAAGGGTTGTATCGATACGGTCTTCCCGGAGTTGACTCCTTGGGTTGACCTAGTCAGGGCGTATCGATACCCCTGGTTAGGGTACCGATACGGTCTGCCCTGTAAGTTAAAAATGGACTGCTATGCATGGCCGTGGTTCGAACGTGTTTTCCTATAATTGTTTTCCGCTGTTGTGTACCACTTAGGACTTAATGTCATCTGGACAAGATTAAAATGATAGAAAAAAATAGGGTTGCTAACCGAGGGGGAACCCTTTTGGGGTTTCACTTCGGTTTTCCCCGTGTGGCTCACTCGGACCGGTCATCCGGCCAGGCCGGGACGAGGGGGTTACAGACTAGATTGGGTTTGATAGACCCACTTAGAGTTAGGATTAGGGTGGTAGCCCAATCCTAAGCTTAAACTAGAGACATTGGTTGAACTTTTAATTGATTTTTATGCCTCGTGATGTTTATGATATGATGATTTATGTATAATGTGTTATACATGTGTGATGAGGCATGGTTATGATGCATTGTGATGTGCATGTGGGTTGTTCATGATAGTGATCATGGTGAGTACGCGCTAAGCACGGAACTGACTTTAATTGATAATGTGGATTGAGTTAAATGTTGGCACTAGTATGCTTGGATGCAAATGATCGATCATTAGGATGTTAGTGTGCACACATGAGTCAAATTCGCGCGTGGCCTTGGTGGCGTTAAGTCACCAAGGAGGAGTACGAGTTCGCCCGGAAATTGTTATATATATTAGTCGATGATGAGTGGAATCCCATCGACGGGGCGTGAGGATGAGTGGAATCCCCTCCGCGAGACCGGTGATGAGTGTAATCCCACCGTGAGGTAAAGTGGTTGTTGGATGTGAGTTCCAACGTGTTTATCCGCGTATTCGAGTCATAGCTAGGTGCCAATATAATTGATATGTGTATCAATGTGATGTGGAATGTGTTTTCCTATTTGGATGATTACATGTGTTTACCTATGTTGTGGAAATGAGCTTGTTGAGCATGACATATTAATGGATATTTGTTCATGCATCATTAACATTTGGCTCTTGGGGATCGAAAGTAAGAACATGCATTTACCTTGGTTGGGATCGTGCTTGGACCCTGCATTGTCGAGGTTTGTTTTTAATGAGCTTACCCTTACTAAGCTTTACGCTTACGCTCTCTTTTGTTCGACAATGCAAATCCTTAGTTCGCGGGTTGCTTGTGCAAGAAGGGGCCTCCAAGTGTGTGCTTGTGGTGCTAGCTTAGCTAACAAGTATGGGTATTTTTAGTTATGATGTAATGGTCAAGCAATGGGATATGTATTTGTGGCTTGATGCCTTTGAAGTATTTTGATGTGGTTGTTTAGGAGCATGCTAGACTCCTTTTATATGTTAAGTTGATTTTGGTTTTTGGATGTATGCCTTGCTTGTAAACCATGTCTATTTTGCCTACCTTGATTTGGTTAAGTGTATGACCTATTTTATATATGAACCTTGAATGCTATGTATGAATTGGTATTTTGGATGTTTATTTTATGTCTTGTGTATTTTGAGTTTGTTGCTATAGGATGCATGCCTCTAGAATGTATTTGTATGATTTGTATGCTTCGTGTAGTCGTTTCGGACGTTTGGAACCAATTGGAGATGTTTAAATCTGATTTTGGAAAACAACAGGCAGCAGGTGTTTCGAAACGGGTGTGGTTCCAGGGCCCCGTATCGGAACTCGTTTCGATACGTTTTTGGCCACTGTGAGCCCCTGTTTCGAAACAAGTTTCGAAACACTTTTGCTACTGGAATCGCCTGTTTCGAAACTGGTATCGAAACGGAAAGGCAAAATAAGACCCTGTTCCGAAACGGGGAGGATGCGTTTCGAAACGGGTGTTTGACTTTTCAAACTGGGGCTTGTGTTTCGAAACGGGTTTTGACTGTTTCGAAACACAGGCCTGTTTTGGGCTTTTTGACATCTCTAAAGGGGTTCCATGTGTTGGGCTTAGGCCATGTTTGTTGTTGGGCTTCCGCTTAGGTTTAATAAAAGCATTTAGATAAGATAAAATGAAAAAGTTTTTCCTAGGGTTGGTAACCGAAGTGGAGCCTTAACGGGTTTCATCTCGGTTATCCCCGTGTAGCCCACTTGGACCGGTCAAGCGTCCGGACCGGGACGAGGGGGTTACAGCAACTCTATTTTTTCATCTCTGCAACTCCATTTTTTCATCTCTGCAACTCCTCACAGTTAAGACAACATTGCGCGTTCCGATCGCGTCCCTCGCCGTTGTGGGTCACGTTTCGTTCTCCGATTGAAGTCGTCGTTCCCGGAACACCGTACGATGGGTCGTTCCTAGTTCCGGGTAACTATGGTTAAGACTTGAAATTTAATTTTTTAGTATTTGAGCAATAAAAAAAGACATCTAAAGTGACAAAATTTTTGTTCTTATCAACAAGTATTGGGTGCATTGATAAAGAACATTGTAGAGGACACAAGTTCAAACCTTATAAATGACATTGTTGGGAAAGGCAACCTTACACCCCGTGTAAAACCTATGTTTGATTTTGATATAACTTGATCTTTAAGGATCAATTTGAAAAACTTAAAATTGTTTTTATAAGTCCCTTAACAAGTTTTAAAACACCAACACTTTAAAACTGATTTGTAAAACTCAAACTCAAAATATTTTCTAAGTGTTCCAAGGCAAAACCATTGAAAATCGTTCAGGTGTATCGATACACTCCCAAGCGTATCGATACCATTTTGCCAAACTTGGTTACTGTCAGAACACGTATCGATACGGCAAACCCTCGTATCGATATGCCCCTGTGTTAAATTTCAAAGAGTTTGAATAGCGTACCGATACGGCAAACCCTCGTATCGATACGGGCTTTATAATTTTTAAATATTAAGTCGGTTTAAAAATATGACCGTTGGTGTCAGTTGGTTGGTAACCAAAACTTTAAAATGTTGTTGACCCGTATCGATACGCCTAACCCCCGTACCGATACGAGTATTGACAGTGAGCTAAGTTGAGAAAATGGTATCGATACGGACTTTACCGTTTCGATACCCCGTACCGATACGCTTACGCGCGTATCGATACCCCATATTTATTGCACACAACGGCTCTTTCTTCTCTGAGACAGGTATCGATACTCCTTCCCGCGTACCGATACACATAGCTGTAGAAGTGCATTTATGGTGGTAAGAGAGGGTTCCAACGGCTCTATTTATGTTCCCAACCACCCAAACGGCTAGAAATCAATGAGGAGGTATAAAAGAGACATCTAAAAGCATCAGCAACAACTATTGATCTTCAAGAAAACATCTATTCATCAAATCCAAGCAATTGTGCCAAAATTCCTATTTGTCTAGAAATCCCAATTGTATTTTTCATTCATATCTTGTTCAATTGGGTTGAGTGCTTGTAATTGGGCTATCATTTGTATTGAGAGATACTTCATTAGCCAACAAATTTCTTTGTTCTCTTGTTGTGAGGATTGGGTTGAATTTTGGGTAGAAAATTCAACCGAAATTGTAAGGGTTACCTCCTTAGCCTAGAAAAGGGGAAGAGCAATTAGTGGAATTGTTGCAAATCCTTAGTGAAGCTAAGGTAGTGGATGTAGAGTTCATTTGGAGAACTTGAACCACTCTAAATCCCTTGTCAATCTTTTTATTTGCAAATTTCCACCATACAGACCTTAAATTTCCAATTCACCCCCTCTTGGTTCATATCGATCTTTCGATCCACTCAACAATTGGTATCAGAGCCTACCTCTTTGAGGATTAACAACCACAAGAGGAGTTCCTTGGAAGAGTGTGATCATCATTTATCAAAGAATGGCTTCAACCTCCGGTTCGGGCATGTACGAGTCACAATCCACTACAAAGCCTCCTTTCTTCAACGGTGATAACTATTCTTTTTGGAAGAATAGAATGCGTCTCTTCATCAAGTCAAATGACTATCTAGTGTGGGATGTCATTGAAGATGGGCCATATATTCCATTGAAGGAAGATGGTGAAGGCAAGATGGTTTTGAAGAAGAAAGTGGAGATGAGTGAAGAGGAGAGGAAAAAGATTCAAGTCAATGATAAAGCTCTCCACGTGCTATTTTGTTCCTTCGGTCCGGACATCTATTCAAAGGTCTCATCCATCGAAAGTGCCAAAGAAGTGTGGGACACTCTCGAGACTACTTATGAAGGCACCAACGATGTTAAAGAAACTTAGATTGGAATTCTCAATCTTAGTTATAAAAACTTCAAGATGGAGCCCGATGAGACGGTGTCAAAGATGTTTGATCGTTTCTCCACGATTGTCAATGGGCTAAAGGGCTTTGGAGAGATCATACCGGAAGACAAGCTTGTCCGGAAGCTACTCTATTCACTTCTCGAGTCTTGGGATGGGAAGAGAACCGCTATCATCGAAGCAAATAATTTGAAAACTTTGAAGCTTAATGAGCTTGTGGGTTCTCTCCTTACTCATGAGATCATGAAGCAAGGAAGGGAAGATGAGAAGAAGAAAGAAGAGAAAAGGGTAGAGAAGCTTGAGGTTGAGAAGAAGAAGAAGATGGGAATAGCTCTCAAGGCTAAAGCTTCACAACATGATGAGAGCTCATCTAGTGAGGAGGATGAACTTGAAGAATTGGCTATGATAGCCAAACGATTCTCACGTTTCATGAGGTCCAACCGGGGAAGAAAAATTGTAGAACTAAGTTTTGATATAATATTTGAAAAATGTTTTGGACTAAATTGCAAAGAATTTAAAATGAGTTTTTAGTCAAAAAAAACTTGAAAATATGTTTAAGGTTTTTAAAGGCTTTGGAATGGACTTAAAGTACATTTAAAATGGTCAAAACCTGTATTTTTATGTACCCGTATCGATACGGTATAGAAGGGTACCAATACGCTTTAGGGTTTCAAGCCACCAGATTTTCCAGTAGCCAAAACTCGTACCGATACGCTTAGTCGTATCGATACGGTGAGCTTTGAAAAAGCCCAACGGCTAGTCGCGTACCGATACGGTTGTATCGCGTACCGATACGCCTAACTACCCCAACGGTCATTT
Source organism: Hibiscus trionum (assembly GCA_030270665.1). Classification (NCBI taxonomy): domain Eukaryota; kingdom Viridiplantae; phylum Streptophyta; class Magnoliopsida; order Malvales; family Malvaceae; genus Hibiscus; species Hibiscus trionum. The sequence continues at coordinate 345,137 of BSYR01000021.1, read as the reverse complement.
TCCCAACGGTCTCTTAAATTGCAGGACCGTACCGATACGCTAGGTAAGCGTATCGATACGCATCAGCTGAAGAAGCCAACGACTCTTTCCTCATTGAGACCGTATCGATACTGTTGGACGAGTATCGATACGCCAAGCTGCAGAACTGCATTTATGGTGGGAAATAAAGACTCAAACGGCTCCAAATTGATTCCAACGGCTAGCAACGGCTACAAACTCAATTGGGAGTATAAAAGGGACCTCCTAGCATCTTGTAATGGTTAATGCTTCAATTGTTACAACATTATGATGTCAAAATTTGTCTAGAGCTTAAATTGTTTATTTCTTGCTTAGACAACACTTGTGAGCTTACATTGTTAAATTTGCTCAAGTGTCTAGGTTTTGGGTGAGTGCTTAGAATTGCAAACAAACACCTTTTAGAGGGATTTCTAGTTTGCTAAGTCTTTCTTTGTAAAGAGAGTGTTCCTTCAAGCTTTGGGTAGAAAGCTTTGAGGGTTGTAACGGTTTCCTCCTAATCCGAGAAAAGGGGACGAAATTCTTAGTGAATTTGTTGGAAATCCTTAGTGGGGAGCTAAGGTAGTGGATGTAGACCTTGGTTAGAAGGTTGAACCACTATAAATCCTTGTGTCAAATTGCCAATTTTTCACCTCCCACTAAAACACCCATTTATCCAACTTCTCCACACTTGGCGAGCAAGAACGGTTGATCGAATCGAGCACCCTAAATCTCAACAATTGGTATCAGAGCTTGGCTCAATCGAAGGGGATTCACATCCTATTGAGAAGATCTGGCAAGCTCGATCAACATTTCACCAACCGACTCAAATGGCACAATCATTCGACAAACCGCCCTTCTTCGACGGAAATCACTATGCCCATTGGAAGACAAAGATGAAATTCTTCTTGAAGTCAAGAGACTACAAGCTATGGGACATAGTTGAAGATGGTCCGTTCGTGCCTCAAGGAAGCAAAGCGGAATGGAGTGCTGACGATCGCAAGAAGATGGAGCTTAATTGCAAAGCCTTGCACATGCTCTTTTGTGCTTTTGGCCCAACCATCTATGAGAAGATGTCTTCTTGTGAGAGTGCCAAGGAAGTATGGGACAAGCTTGAAGTCACATACGAAGGAACCAATGAAGTCAAGGAGACCAAGATTGGGCTCCTCACCTTAGAGTATGAGAACTTCAAGATGGATCCGGAAGAGAACATCGAGAAGATGTTTGATAGGTTCTCCACCATCACCAATGGTCTTAAAGGTTATGGAGAAGCCATCCCGGAAGAGAAGCTTGTCCGAAAGCTCATCTACTCCCTTCCCGAGTCATGGGACTCAAAGAGGACCGCCATCATTGAAGCCAAGAATCTCAAAACCTTGAAGCTTGATGAACTCATGGGGTCACTTCTCACTCACCAAATAATGAAGAAAAACAAAGAAGAGGAGAAGAAGAAGGAAGAGATTAGAGCGATGGGGAAGAAGAAGATCATGGAGCTAGGCATCAATGCAAGTGCCGTAGCTCTCAAATCCTCCACATGCCACCATGTAGACTTAAGTGAGGAGGAAAGTGAGGATAAAGAGATGGCCTATCTCTTCAACAAATTCGCCCGGTTCATGAAGAGCAAAATGGAAAAATCCAAGCTTGAATCGGTGAAGAAGATGAAGGACTCCCATAAATCCAAAAAGAAGGGATCATCTTCAAAACAAACATATGTGGCCACATGGAGTGATGAAGACTCCACCGATGATGAAGTAGCCCACCTATGCTTGATGGCCCTCAATGAGGGGGAGGTAACTTCTAACTCATCTATTTCAAATTCTTATACATTTGATGAGTTACAAGATGCCTATGATGATTTGCTTTTGGAATTCAAGGCATCATTTTCTAAAAACAAAAAGTTGATTTCAAAAATAAAAATTGAAAATGATTTGCTTTCCAAAACAAATCTTGAACTTGAAGCAAGATTAAAAGATTTTGAACAAAAATGTTTTGATTTACAAAATTTGCTTCTCAAAGTTCAAAAAGAAAAAGATTTGATTTCCAATGAACTTGAAAAGAAAAATAGTTTTGGAAAATCAAACTTTTATGTAAGACAATCTAGTGCCCCTAGATTTGTGAATGGAAAATGTTTTAGAAGTGTTTGGGTCCCAAAAGGACTAACCACTTCAACTAAAAAGGATGAAATTGAAAAATGGATTCCTAAGGGGACTAAATTTTGTGCTACTAATGTCTATGGATCCAAAGCAATTTGGATACCAAAAATTACTTGATTGTCTTTTGCTAGGTGTGATGGAGAGTGATCAACAAGTCAAAAATTGAGGGGGAGCTCCATGCACACAAAGGAAGAACACTTGAAGAAGGAAGGCTTCACATCCTCCCTTGAGTTCGAGTGTGGTAAAATCTAGTTGCTTTAGTGTTTATTTGATTTATTTTCTTTTATGTCAACTAGATATTCATATATGTTGAACTAACATTCTCATGATGCTTTGAGTAAGGGGGAGCCAATTTTTAAACCAAAATTTTAAGTGTGTCAAAAAATTTTTTTTTGCCTCCTATGTTATCTTGAACTTAAATGTCATTTTAAATTCTTTTTGATATAACAAAAAGGGGGAGAAAATGGTTTGAAAAATTGAATTTTCAAATGAATAAGGGGGAGCTTTACTTGTTTTCATTTGTAATCTCTTATTCACAATTTTAAAGTCAAAGGGGGAGAATTTTTCAAGTTGGTTTTATTATATCAAAAAGAGGGAGATTGTAGAACTAAGTTTTGATATAATATTTGAAAAATGTTTTGGACTAAATTGCAAAGAATTTAAAATGAGTTTTTAGTCAAAAACAACTTGAAAATATGTTTAAGGTTTTTAAAGGCTTTGGAATGGACTTAAAGTACATTTAAAATGGTCAAAACCTGTATTTTTATGTACCCGTATCGATACGGTATAGAAGGGTACCGATACGCTTTAGGGTTTCAAGCCACCAGATTTTCCAGTAGCCAAAACTCGTACCGATACGCTTAGCCGTATCGATACGGTGAGCTTTGAAAAAGCCCAACGGCTAGTCGCGTACCGATACGGTTGTATCGCGTACCGATACGCCTAACTACCCCAACGGTCATTTTCCCAACGGTCTCTTAAATTGCAGGACCGTACCGATACGCTAGGTAAGCGTATCGATACGCATCAGCTGAAGAAGCCAACGGCTCTTTCCTCATTGAGACCGTATCGATACTGTTGGACGAGTATCGATACGCCAAGCTGCAGAACTGCATTTATGGTGGGAAATAAAGACTCAAACGGCTCCAAATTGATTCCAACGGCTAGCAACGGCTACAAACTCAATTGGGAGTATAAAAGGGACCTCCTAGCATCTTGTAATGGTTAATGCTTCAATTGTTACAACATTATGATGTCAAAATTTGTCTAGAGCTTAAATTGTTTATTTCTTGCTTAGACAACACTTGTGAGCTTACATTGTTAAATTTGCTCAAGTGTCTAGGTTTTGGGTGAGTGCTTAGAATTGCAAACAAACACCTTTTAGAGGGATTTCTAGTTTGCTAAGTCTTTCTTTGTAAAGAGAGTGTTCCTTCAAGCTTTGGGTAGAAAGCTTTGAGGGTTGTAACGGTTTCCTCCTAATCCGAGAAAAGGGGATGAAATTCTTAGTGAATTTGTTGGAAATCACTAGTGGGGAGCTAAGGTAGTGGATGTAGACCTTGGTTAGAAGGTTGAACCACTATAAATCCTTGTGTCAAATTGCCAATTTTTCACCTCCCACTAAAACACCCATTTATCCAACTTCTCCACACTTGGCGAGCAAGAACGGTTGATCGAATCGAGCACCCTAAATCTCAACAAAAATCCAAAGGAAGATGGATTTCAAAAGCAAGAACAAAGAAGAAGGAAGGGATCCTATCACTTGCTTTGAGTGCAAACAACCCGACCACATACGTTCGGAGTGCCCTCAACTCAAGAAGAAGGGCTTTGAGAAGAAGAAGAAGCTCAAAGCCAAGCTTGCTACTTGGAGTGATGAGGAGTCATCGGAGGATGACGAAAATGAAGTGGCTAACCTTTGCCTCATGGCACTTGAGGAAGATTCCTCCATGGTAACCTCTAACTCATCTACTTTAGATTTTGAAGAATTAAATGATGCATATGATGAGTTACAAGAGGTCTATGATGAATTAGTTGAGAAATATAAAGAGTCGGTCATTAGGAATAAAAAGATCATTTTAGAACTAAATGAGAAAAATGACTCACTCACTCAAGCTAATTCAAAATTTGAGAAAAAGATATTAGGATTAAAAGATGAACTAAAATTCTTTCAAGATGAAAATGTTGATCTTAATAATCTTTTGTCTCAATGTAATAATGAACACCAAAAGGTGTTGAATGAGCTAAATGAGCTCAAAAAGTCTTTGAAAAATGTTGGTAGTGTCAAGCATGAAATAGGTGAATCCTCAAGAACACACCAACCTAAGAAAAAGACTAACTACTACAAACAAAGTAGTTATCCTAGACATAGTAGAGCTAAAAGAGTTAGAAGTGTATGGGTTCCTAAGGAACTTGTAAAATCTAACAATATTATTGCTATGTCATCTTGGATTCCTAAGGGAACCAAGGTTTTGGGAGCTAACACTCATGGACCCAAAATGATTTGGGTACCAAAAACAAAAGCTTAATATCTTTGTTTGTAGGGGGAGCATTGCTACAAGGCCAAAGCACAAAGTCAAAACTCATGGTACCTTGATAGTGGATGCTCGAGGCACATGACCGGAGACAAGAGTAGATTCATGGATCTAAAGCCAAAAAGTGGAGGAGTAGTAACATTTGGTGACAACTCCAAAGGCCACATTAAAGGTATTGGCTCCATAGGTAATCACTCTACTATTCTTATTGAAAATGTCTTATATGTCGATGGTCTTAAACACAATTTATTGAGCATAAGTCAATTGTGTGATAAAGGATTTAATGTTTTATTTGATAAAAATGGATGCAAAATTGTAGACATTAAATCTAATAATATTATGCTCATAGGTCATCGCATAGGGAATATATACATGGTGCATCTAGATGACATTCATACTTCTCATGCATGCTTAGTTGCACAAAATGAAAATGATGCATGGTTGTGGCATAGGAAACTAGGACATGCTAGCATAAGTGTTTTAGAAAAACTAGTCTCTCTTAACCTAGTTAGAGGTTTACCCAAGATAAAATTTTCAAATGACAAAATTTGTGATGCATGCTCTAAGGGTAAACAACATAGGTCTTCCTTTAAGTCCATTAATGATGTTTCTACTAGTAGATGTTTACAACTTATCCATATGGACTTATTTGGGCCAATTAGGACTATGAGCTTGGGTGGTAAGTCTTATGCTTATGTACTTGTTGATGATTTTTCTAGATTTACTTGGGTTCTATTTTTAAGTACTAAAGATGAGGCTTTGGAAAAATTCATCACATTTTCAAAACTAACCCAAAATGATCTTGAACTTAGAATTTCACATATTAGAAGTGATCATGGAACCGAGTTTCAAAATTTAGGGTTTGAAGACTTTTTAAATGAAAATGGTATTAGCCATAACTTTTCGGCTCCTCGAACTCCTCAACAAAATGGGGTAGTTGAGAGGAAAAATAGAACTTTGCAAGAAATGGCTAGAACTATGCTTTGTGAAAACAATTTACCTAAATATTTTTGGGCGGAAGCCACAAACACCGCTTGCTACATTGTAAATCGAGTAATGATTAGGCCAATTTTAAAGAAAACACCTTATGAGACTTTAAAATCTAAAAAGCCTAACATTAGCTATTTTCACCCTTTTGGTTGCAAGTGTTTTGTTTTAAATAATGGAAAAGACAACTTAGGTAAATTTGATGCAAAAAGTGATGAAGCTATTTTTATAGGTTACTCTTTAACCTCTAAAGCCTATTGAGTATTTAACAAAAGAACTTTAGTAGTAGAAGAATCCATTCATGTTGTATTCGATGATAACCTCCTTCCTAGGAAGGATTCTTGTGATGATGATGATGTAGGAATCATAAATGCCTTTGATGGAGGTCAAACTTCAAAGGAGGATGAGATTCCAACAAAAGAAGAGGACACACAAGATCCACCTCTTGAAGCCTTGAAGGACTTGGCTATTGAGGAAAAGGAAGTGAGCTACCCAAGGGAGTTGAACTATGTCAAAGATGGTGAAATCTTGGGTGATCCATCCAAGGGGGTAACCACTCGTTCTTCTCTTAGATTAATGAATCATGTTGCATTTATCTCATGCATAGAGCCTAAAAATATTAAAGAAGCATTGAGAGATGACTTTTGGATTATGGCTATGCAAGACGAGTTAAATCAATTTGAGAGAAGTAATGTTTGGACATTAGTTGATAGGCCTAGTAATCAATCTACAATAGGAACTAAATGGGTCTTTAGGAACAAGCTAGATGAGAGTGGTAACATTGTGAGAAATAAAGCTAGACTAGTAGCACAAGGTTACACTCAAGAAGAGAGAATAGATTTTGATGAAACCTATGCACCCGTAGCTAGAATGGAAGCTATTAGGTTGTTGCTTGCATATGCATGTTATCATAATTTCAAGCTTTTCCAAATGGATGTTAAAAGCGCATTTTTAAATGGTTTTATAAATGAAGAAGTGTATGTGGAACAACCACCAGGTTTTGAAGATTCAAAATTTCCAAATCATGTTTTCAAACTTACCAAAGCTCTTTATGGTTTAAAACAAGCTCCTAGAGCTTGGTATGAAAGACTTTCAAACTTTTTAATTGAAAAAGGATTTGAAAAAGGTAAGGTGGACACTACACTTTTTATAAAAATGTATAAAAATGACATCTTAGTAGTTCAAATTTATGTTGATGATATTATTTTTGGTTCTACTAATGAATGTCATTGTCAAGAGTTTGCTAAGTTAATGCAAGGTGAATTTGAGATGAGCATGATGGGGGAGCTCTCATTCTTTTTGGGACTCCAAATCAAGCAAAAGAAGGATGGCACCTTCATCAACCAAGCAAAATACATAAAGGATATGCTCAAGAAGTTTGGCTTGGAGAATGCAAAGCCTCAAGCCACTCCTATGAGCTCATCTACAAAGCTTGACAAAGATGAAGGAGGTAAGTGTGTTGACTCTAAGCTTTACCGCTCTATGATTGGATCATTGCTTTACCTTACCGCAAGTAGACCGGATATTTTGTTTAGTGTTTGCTTGTGTGCTAGGTTTCAAGCTAGTCCTAGAGAGTCTCACCTTATAGCCGTTAAGAGAATCTTTAGGTATCTTAGAGACACTCCTTGTTTAGGTCTTTGGTACCCTAGAGACTCTACCTTCAACCTTCATGCTTATTCGGATGCGGATTATGGGGGTTGCAAAATCGATAGGAAAAGTACTTCGGGAACTTGTCAATTCCTAGGTAGTATGCTCATATCTTGGTTCTCTAAGAAACAAAATAGTGTAGCCTTATCTACCACCGAAGCCGAGTACATATCCTTAGGGAGTTGTTGTGCTCAAGTCCTTTGGATGAAGCAACAACTCTTAGATTATGGAATTAAAGTTGAAACCATACCCCTAAAATGTGACAACACTAGTACAATATGCTTAACAAAAAATCCCATCCAACACTCTAGAACCAAACACATAGAGATCATTTCATTAGAGATCATGTCCTTAAAGAAGATGTGGTTATAGAGTATGTAGACACCTTAAATCAATTAGCGGACATATTTACAAAACCGTTAGACAAAGAGCGTTTTTGGTCCCTTAGGAGAGAGTTAGGTCTAGCTAGCCTATCTTGACCTTTTAGGACCTCTTTTGTGCTTAAAAATGCTTGATTTTGTGTAATTGTCATGTTTATGTGTTTAGACTCCTAATTTTATCCATGCCTATAGTTAGGGGGAGTATGCTTCTGTTAAAATATGCTTAGAACTGCTCATTCATCATTTGCACACTTTTAGGAGATGTTAAGTTCGAGCCTTTGGTTGTTCTTAGAACCAAATATGCATTTCTGGGCATACGGTATCGATACGGCTCTACGCGTATCGATACGTGTTCTTCATTCTATTTCCCAGAATTTTCCTCGCTTCACGGGTATCGATACGATTAATATCGTATCGATACGGGTCATTTCGATACGACTTTCTAACGGGCATTTTTGCAAAAAGACGATTATACCCCCGTATCGATACACCCTCAGGCGTATCGATACTCGATTGCGCAGATGGCATTAAATCTGGCTTTTAATGAGTTCAACTTTTACCTAAATTAAAACTCTTCAAAACCTAATTAACCCTAGCCGTTTTTGCCTATAAAAAGGCCCTTCCTCCTTCATATTTTTCACACCTCAACTCAAATCTAAAAGAGTTTTTGAATCAAGCAAGGCTTTGTGCTCTCTCTCTAGTTTTTCTTCAATCTTCCAAGTTTCGATCAAGGTAATCTTTCTTTTTTCTTTTTCAATTTTCTTTTGTTTTTGTTTTGTTATTTTTGTTTCATCTTTTTATCAAAACTTTTGTCAAAAAAAAAAATTTTACCTTGATTTTTACTCAAAATTGAAGAAATCATTTTTGCTTAATTTCTCTTTTAGATCATGGCACCAAAAGAACCATCGAGGAAGCGACCAAGGGTTTCTCATGCCGGTGAATCTTCCACCCTTGGAGCGATTGCTCGTCCAAACTACTCAATCATCTATGAGCAATGTTTTGAAGGCAATTCGGGTCTAACTCACTTTCGTCAATATGAGAATTATAAGATCCGTGCCGAAAGGGTAATATCCGTTCCTTTTCTCAATTCGGAGCGTTTCAAGTTTGAATATCTTACTTTGTTTCATCGTTGGAACTTCATGGAGTTCATCTCTATTCCCGGTATTTTCTATCGCCTTTTGGTTTTGATTTTCTATGCTAATGCCAAATGTATTAGTCGTAATGGGGAAGTTGTTGCAATTAGCTCTTATCTTATGGGAAAGAAAATCATCCTTGATGTCAAGTCTATTTGTGAGGTTTTTAAGTTGGATGATGAAGGCATTGATGATGAGCATGCTTTGGGGCATGTTCTTAGTGGATCCGTCACCGCCCTAAATGCTCAAGACCGGATCTTACATTTGATGGTGTCGTGGTGGTTTCGTCCCTCCGGAGGAAAATATTCCACCATCCGTCAAGTGGATGATTTTTGGATTCGGTGCTTCCGTGAGAACAAGCGACCAAATCTAGCTCGACTTATGTTCTAGGAGATCGTCTACCTCGTGCAAAACCGTCACACACCTCACGTCACCTCCTTTACATATGGTACGGCTTTGAGTTATTTCTTTATTAAAAAGGATATTGATTGCTCTTATGACTATCCAACTCCCCTCACCGATCCCATTGATGAGCGATCTCTTGCTCGGGCAAAATTTCATTATCTTAATGGTGAATGGATACGTCTTGCCGAGTTACCACCAGAAGCCGCCGCCATGTTTGAAGAGGCTCAAGCTCCTCAAGTCCCACAACCCAATATGGATGCTCTCATGATCTATCTCAATGAGCAATTTACCGGGTTGCGCACGGACTTGAATACTCGTCTTACTTCCATGGAAACTACCTTTGATACAAGGTTGACGGGTATGGAGAATCGCCTCACATCCCTTGAAAGCGGGCACAATTCTTTGAATATTTCCATTGCCGCTTTCCATGATGAATGGCGTAATAGCATGCGGGATAATGAGCCAACGGGAATTGATGATGAAGAGGATGAAGATGACGAAGACAATGCCTAGACGTTTCTTCTTGCATATCATTCATATCATTTATGATTTTCTATTTTATGCACCTATGCTTTATGTTCTTAGGATTAAGTTTGTTTTAGGATTGAAACCTATGCTTTGATTTCTTTTTTGCTTTTGTTTGGATTTCAAGTATGTTGCTTTAATGAATAAAATTTATGTTGCTTATTATACCTTTGATTTCTTTATGCATTTAATTGTCTCAAAGAATTTTTTTGATCTAACAAAAAGGGGGAGAAGAAACTAGCTCACACTTCAAATATTTTGATTTTAATTCAAAGGTTACCAAGCTTATATTAAGGGGGAGTTAACTTTGTAAAGGTTTTTCAAAAATGTCAAAAATTTTAAGTTTTGGTTTTGTTATATCAAAAAGGGGGAGATTGTAAAACCTATGTTTGATTTTGATATAACTAGATCTTTAAGGATCAATTTGAAAAACTTAAAATTGTTTTTATAAGTCCTTTAACAAGTTTTAAAACACCAACACTTTAAAACTGATTTGTAAAACTCAAACTCAAAATATTTTCTAAGTGTTCCAAGGCAAAACCATTGAAAATCGTTCAGGTGTATCGATACACTCCCAAGCGTATCGATACCATTTTGCCAAACTTGGTTACTGTCGGAACTCGTATCGATATGCCCCTGTGTTAAATTTCAAAGAGTTTGAATAGCGTACCGATACGGCAAACCCTCGTATCGATACGGGCTTTATAATTTTTAAATATTAAGTCGGTTTAAAAATATGACCGTTGGTGTCAGTTGGTTGGTAACCAAAACTTTAAAATGTCGTTGACCCGTATCGATACGCCTAACCCCCGTACCGATACGAGTATTGACAGTGAGCTAAGTTGAGAAAATGGTATCGATACGGACTTTACCGTTTCGATACCCCGTACCGATACGCTTACGCGCGTATCGATACCCCATATTTATTGCACACAACGACTCTTTCTTTTTTGAGACAGGTATCGATACTCCTTCCCGCGTACCGATACGCATAGCTGCAGAAGTGCATTTATGGTGGTAAGAGAGGGTTCCAACGGCTCCATTTATGTTCCCAACCACCCAAACGACTAGAAATCAATGAGGAGGTATAAAAGAGACATCTAAAAGCATCAGCAACAACTATTGATCTTCAAGAAAACATCTATTCATCAAATCCAAGCAATTGTGCCAAAATTCCTATTTGTCTAGAAATCCCAATTGTATTTTTCATTCATATCTTGTTCAATTGGGTTGAGTGCTTGTAATTGGGCTATCATTTGTATTGAGAGATACTTCATTAGCCAACAAATTTCTTTGTTCTCTTGTTGTGAGGATTGGGTTGAATTTTGGGTAGAAAATTCAACCGAAATTGTAAGGGTTACCTCCTTAGCCTAGAAAAGGGGAAGAGCAATTAGTGGAATTGTTGCAAATCCTTAGTGAAGCTAAGGTAGTGGATGTAGAGTTCATTTGGAGAACTTGAACCACTCTAAATCCCTTGTCAATCTTTTTATTTGCAAATTTCCACCATACAAACCTTAAATTTCCAATTCACCCCCCTCTTGGTTCATATCGATCTTTCGATCCACTCAACACCCCGGTTCAAATCCTTTCAACCCAGGTTCAAATCCCCCCACTTCAAATTCTTAAATTTCAATTTTCCTTCTCCAATCTTGTGACACGTGTCACAACCTGATTGGAGGGGAATTAATTAAATTAAATTAAATAAAAATAATTAAAGTCATCCAATAAGGTGGTGACACATGTCACCAAATCATTAATTTATTTTATTAAATTAAAATTATGATCAAATTAATAGAGCGTATAAGTAACGAGGACCAACTGTGTAATTATACATTTATTTTTTTAACTGCCACGTCACCTTCCGTTAGCCCATTAACGGCCGGTGGTTTAATTGATCCAATTTAAATAGTTTGGTGGTTTAATTGAGTCGATTTTTTTAAGGTGGTCATTTTAATACGTTAACAAAGTATGGTGGTCAACGGTATAGTTTACCCTTAAACTTTTATGAAGATTTGAGATCTACGGTTCTAAAATGAACTTTTTAGTTTTATACTAGTTTGAGTATGAATAGAATTTCTTTTGGTGTCTTTTTTTGTGCCTCACATTGAAAGGTTAGGTTTAGTGTTTATGGTTAAGGTTTAAGATTAGAGTTTAGGTTATGGTTAAGGGTATTTAGTAATTTTTTAAATTTAAATTATTTTGTATTAAATAATAAAAAGATATATTTTTATTTTTAATGATTCTTATATTTAATAATAATAAAAATAGGTCATTTCATATCAAAATATTAATAAAATAATTTAAAGTGACAAAAAAAATTAATGTATAAAATTCAGTTATTAAATTGAAAATTTTAAAGTTGAGTTAGCAAAATAGGAGTGAGAAGATAGTTGAGTGGTGATCTATGTAATTTACACTAATAAGTATTAGAAGAAAATTAGATATCTAATAATAAATGTTGAAAATAAAATTAATTTTTAAGAGTATATCCCTAATAACAAATACTATAAAAAATTAAGCCCCTAATAACAAGTATTAGGGGAAATGGACCCTAATAATAAATATTTTAAAAAATTAAAATTTAAGAGTATTCTCCTAATAACAAATGTTGGGGGAAAATTGAGCTCAAAATAACAAGTATTGAAAAATTTTGGCCCTTAATAAGTATTAGAAAAAATAGGTCTATAATAACAAGTATTTGAAAAAAAATAAATTTAAAGAGTAAGTCTCTAATAACAAATATCAGAAATTTTTTTAGCAATAGGCCCCTAATATAAAATATTGGAAAAAATTGAACTTGTAATGACAAGCATTGAAAAATTTGGAGCCTAATTACAAGTATTGAAAAAATTAGACTCCTAATAACAAATATTGAAAAAAAATTAAATTTTAAGAGTATACCCTTAATAAAAAAATATTAGAAAAAATTGAGTTTTAATAACAAGTGTTGAAAAAAATATGCTCATAATAATAAATATTGGATAAAAATTAAATCACTAATAATAAATAGTAAAAAAATTAATTTTAAAAATAAACCTCTAATAATAAGTATTGACAAAACTAGACTATAATACTAAATTTTAAAAATTTTGGGCCATAAACAAGTGCTCTTTTTGTTTATGTTCAAGCTCAATCCTAAATACAATTAATGCTTTGACACCCCTCGATTTATCCCTAACTATGACCAAAGCCTAGTGACCACCCGGACTAATTTCCTTTTTTAAGGTCTTGTTTAATCTTCTACCTCTCATGTCCCTTTCCGTTGGGATAAAAACATCAATAACATCTCCATGAAATCCAAAAATCTTTAGTTTCCACCACTGAACTAAAAGGGTTGTTGATATCATTTTACTTATTTTTAAAATTCTAAAGATGTCATTTAAAATTTGTTTCCGTCTTAAAAAATTTAATCAATCAAATTATTTTTTATAATAGAAAATTTTACAACGTGCGACGAACACTGTTGAACACCACTAATGTTAAACACCGATGAATATTATTAAATTAATTAATAAAGATTGAAAATTTCAAGGACTCAACATACAATTAATAATTATTTAAAAAATTAATTAAATTATTTTCCATATATATTAAATTTTTGAACTTTTTTAGGGTTATATTTTGATACACAAACTGTGTACAAAAATTTACCCAACCCTTATATAAAATTTAAAACCTAAATCACAAACCCTAAAACATAATTCTTAAACCTTAAACCTTATACTCTATACCCTGAATCCTAAACTAAAACCCTAAACTCTAAAATTGAAAGGTTTGCGTAAACTTACACAAACTTGTGTATCAATGTATTTTATTTTTTTATATATCGATTTCATTGAAATACTACAACTCATAGAATCATATGCAATTGCAATGGAGGAGGGAGATCAGAGTTGGAAAACAAACAATCCAAAACAGGGAAATATCCATCACTCAAATCCCAATAAAATCACAGCTTACAAATGATAACTCCATAATTGGCTGGAGTTTTAACTTTAAAAAACTAAAACCACATATCTTTTTCAAATCATAAATATATTAGAAGGATCCAGAGATAAGCTGAGTCAGCAGCTTTCTGTTACAACCATTTCAAGGTTGTTAGGGTTTTACACTATAGGTGTTAGCTTTGGCGGAAATGCTGTGTAACAGCTTTGTATATAAATGCACCTGATATGCACTGTGTAAACGAACCTTTTGATGATAATGGAAACTGAGTATTAACTCACACTGTGTGTATAACTAACATGGTATCATTCGCTTTTCCGATTCTGGGTTTACCTCTTTGTTAGCTTCTTCATTGTTCTTCCTCTGCCCACCATGCCTACCGACGGTGCCTCTACCGTTGCTCTTGATTCCACCGTTCCTGATGAGTCGTCCACTCAAGGCTTTTTCAACAAGCAAATTAGTGTTAAGCTTGATGATACAAATTTCCTGTTATGGCGTCAACAATTTCTTCTTATGGTTCGAGGGCAAGGCCTTGAGCATTACCTTGATGAAGAATATACTCCTCCGGCAAAATTTTTGGTGGCAGCTGATGGAACCAAATCTCCCAATCCTCCTTATCAGCGGTTTTTCAAGCAGGACAATTCCTTAGCCTCTTGGCTTCTATCCACGGTTAGCACTTCCCTTCTTCCACACATGGTTGGTTTTGAATCTTCCTCCTCCATTTGAAAAACACTGGTCCTTTGATATTCTAAGCTCTCTACAACGAGGGTTATGCATCTTCATGTTCGATTGCGATCTCTTAAGAAAAGATCCCTGTCTATCAGTGCATACACTGCTCAGATAAAGGAGATTTGCGATCTGCTTGCTGTCTATGGAAGTCCAATCTCTGAGATCGAGCAAGTGACCACCATTCTTAATGGCCTTCCACCAGAGTTTGAATCTGTTGTAGCTGTCATCACTGCCAGCAAGGAACCTTATACATTTGATGGGGCAGTTTCCTTGCTCACTGATGCTGAAACGCGTCTTGAAGACCCTCTACGTCTTTCGGTGGGAATTAACAACACCACTCTTGATTCAGACCCTCGATCAGATGTCTCCTACACTCCTGACCCTCCCACTCGTGGTGGACGTGCTGGATCGAATGCTGGAAATGGTGGTAGATTCAAAGGTAGGCCTCGTTTCCAATGCCAGATTTGTGGTAAGTTGGGACATCTTGCAGATCGCTACTGGTACAGATTTAATCAAAACTATCAAGGTTCACAAAAACCTAATGATGAGGCTCATAACTGTTGTTGTTCACACATTGATCCAGAGAAAAGCTATTCACCCTATGTTGCCACTGATACAGGACCTTCTCCCTCTGTTGACAATCCACAAGTTAATACTCTTGTTGCTACTCCAGGTGTTTGGTATCCTGATTCTGGTGCCACGCACCATGTTACCAGTGATAAAACTCAACTTCAGTCCAGTCAGTCATATGGTGGTCAAGGTAAAGTTCATATTGGGGATGGTTCGTCCCTTGCTATCACTCATGTTGGTCAAGGTGTAATGCCCACTGTCTCTCGATCTTTACTTCTTGATCAACTTCTTCTTGTACCTGATATCACACGAAACTTATTATCTATTTCAAAAATTGCATCCGATAATGATGTTTATTTTGAATTCCATGCCTCTTCTTGATGTCTTAAGGATGAGCGTACAGGGACAATGTTGCTGAGAGGGGTACAAACTGATGGCCTATATGAGTTTCCTCAGCAAAGTACACAAATGCTTGCGTGTTCTTCTTCTTCCTCCATTGACTACTGGCTTTGGCACAATCGGATGGGCCATCCCTCAGTTGAGGTTGTGAGTCTTGCTTTAAATAAAAGAGTTGCTCCACCAAAGGATTCTTTCTGCCATGCTTGCCACCTTGGCAAGAGTCACTCTTTTCCATTTCAGGAGTCATCTACAATTTACACCTCCCCGTTTCAGCTCATTGAGATTGATATTTGGGGACCAGCTTCAGTGGCCTCTAATGGCTATCTCTATTATATGTCTTGTATTGACTTGTTTTCTCGCAACACTTGGTTGTTTTTACTTAAGAAGAAGTCCAATGCGTGTAATGCCTTTCGTCAGTTTTATACTTTAATAAAGAATCAGTTTGGTTTGAATCTGCTAGCTGTGCAAGTCGATGTGGGTGGTCAATTTTGTTTTCTACATACGTTGTTGGCTCAATTAGGGGTACAGCTCAGGGTTACTTGTCCCCATACTTCCTCTCAAAATGGTGTGGTTGAGAGGAAGCATAGGCACATTGTCGAAACAGCTCTTACGCTACTAGCACAAGCCTCACTTCCACTTCATTTTTGGTCTTATGCAACTCTCAGTGCAGTTTTTTTAATCAACAGGATGCCTTCTAAAAGTCTTGATGGTCGATCCCCATTTCAGGTGTTATATCACAAGGACCCTGACTATCGTTTTCTCAGAGTGTTTGGCTTCCTTTGCTATCCTCATCTCTGTCCGTACAACTCTCACAAGTTGGATTTCAGATCACGAGCTTGCGTCTTCCTTGGTTACTCACCTCTGCATCGAGGTTATTGGTGTCTTGATCAGTCCACTGGCAGAATTTTTGTCTCAAGGAATGTTAGCTTTCATGAATCGGTGTTTCCCTTTCAGTCCATCGTTCCTGCTTCATCTTCAACTTCATCACCCACTAATGATTTTTCTCCCATGCTGCATATTGTTCCAGACACATCTCATGTTACTTCTGAGACTGTTGCATCAACAACTTCACATGCCACCTCTACTCTTGAACATACATCAACATCTCCTCCAACTGATGTATCCTTACCTGATCCTTCATCTCCAATCATTTTCCCTCAGTCAACTCCTGCACCTGATGTGTCCTTACTTGAAATTTCTCTAGTCCATCTCGAATAAACTGACACATCTCATCTTCTTGCTGACCCTTCACCTGATCCTCCTCATGCTCGTCTCCCTTTTCCTCCAGTGGCACCTCCTGGCTCTCCTCCTAACCAGCATTATATGGTTACACGCAGCAAGGCTGGAGTGTTCAAACCTAAAGCATATCACCTACACCTCGATGATATTCCTGTGGATGTGCATGCTGCCATGCAAAACCCTGATTGGCAAGCAACAGTCAAAGCTGAGTATCAAGCTTTGCTTGACAATGATACTTGGGATCTGGTTCCATTGCCTACCGATCGTCATGCCATTGGATGTAAATGGCTATTCAAGATCAAACGTCTTACTGATGGCACTATTGAACGCTACAAAGCACGGCTAGTCGCGAAGGGCTATTCCCAGCTTGCAGGTTGTGATTTCAGGGAAACTTTTAGCCCTGTGGTCAAAGCTCCCACAGTGAACCTTCTGTTATCCCTAGTTGTGTCTCACTCCTGGGAAATACGACAAGTGGACGTTAATAACACCTTTTTAAAGGGGGACCTCGATGAGGATGTTTACATGATGCAGCTTGACGGATTTCAAAAACTTGCAGCTGATGGTACCCAACTCGTCTGTAAGCTTAAGAAAGCCCTGTATGGGCTCCGTCAAGCCCCTCGGAATTGGTTTGACAAACTTAAGTGTTTTCTCCAAGCCCTGCATTTTCGTTCCTCTGATGCTGATACATCGTTGTTTGTATACATTGATGACACCACGACTACGTACATCATTGTTTATGTTGACGACATCCTGATCACTGGTTCATCTTCTTCACACATTTATGAAGTTGTGCAACACCTGCATCGCAAATTCTCCTTAAAGGATCTTGGGGAGTTAAATTTTTTTCTTGGAATTCAAGTTACTCGCACATCAGCAGGCATACTTCTTTCTCAGAAGAAATACATCACTGAATTGCTGGTCAAATTTGATTTCGTGAGCTCACCGCTGCCTCGACTCCTATGGTCTCCACCACCAAACTTCACAAAGATGCTAATGCACCTGTTGAAAGAGCTTCTGACTTTCGCAGCATTGTGGGTTCATTACAGTATGTCTGTCACACGCGCCCGGACATTGCATTCTCAGTCAATAAGATAGCCCAATTCATGCAACAACCCACTGCTCTTCATTGGACGGCAGTCAAGCGTGTTCTACGTTATCTTAAAGGGACCCTCGATCTTGGTCTCTGGTTCTCATCTCAGACTCCATCTTCTTTTGCTCTTCACTCCTTCTCTGATGCAGATTGGGGCAGTGACCCCGACGATCGGCGTTCCATTTCAGGTCACTGTATGTACATCGATCTACACTTAGTTTCATGGAGTTCACGCAAACAACGCTCAGTCTCCAGGTCCACCGCAGAAGCAGAATTTCGCAGTCTTGCAGATGCTGCTGCAGACATCCTTTGGTTCCAGGCTATCCTCCACGACATGCATATTGAGCTCCCTCAGTCTCCTGTTCTTTGGAGTGATAACACAAGTGCAGTTGCGATGGTTGCAAACCCTGTATTACATGCGAAGACGAAACATGTGGATCTGGATCTCTTTTTCATATGGGAGAAGGTCATGGCCCATGCACTTGAAGTCAATTACGTGCCAGCCTCTGCACAGGTCGCTGACATCTTCACCAAGGCAATTCCTACTGCTAGCTTTGAAGAGTTTCGATTTCAACTATGTGTTCGAGCTCTTGCATTCCAAGGAAGTTGAAGAAGCGGGGGAAATATTAGAAGGATCCAGAGAAAAGCTGAGTCAGCAACTTTCTGTTACAACCATTTCAAGGTTGTTAGGGTTTTACACTGTAGCTGTTAGCTTTGGCGGGAATGCTGTGTAACAGCTTTGTATATAAATGCACCTGGTGTGCACTGTGTAAACAAACCTTTTGATGATAATGGAAACTGAGTATTAACTCACACTGTGTGTATAACTAACAAAATATGCATACAAAATTCAGAAAACTTGAACAAAAGATCCAAGTTTACAGTAAAAAGAAACTCCCAAGGCCTAAACAATCGATATATAAAAAAAAGATTCAAAGGAATCCAAGTTTGCAGTACAAAAATCGACATATAAAAAATTCAAAAGTTTAATATATATGAAAAATAATTTAATTGAATTTTTTAAATAATTATTAATTGTATGTTGAGTCCTTGATATTTTTAATCTTTATTAATTAATTTAATGGTGTTCAACAGTGTTCAACGTTAGTGATGTTGAGTGGTGTTCGTCGCACGTGGTAGACTCATCCCTTTATAATTGACCACATTAATATTACTTTTTACTAATGTGGTTAACATACTTTATAAGTTAAAATAGCGACACACGTCATTCACGTAAAAGGTATAATTAATTGTTTTTTATGTTAATAGTCTAATTGGTTACAAATTACGAAAGAATAATATCAGTATCTGTAAATAGATACTACATTATAATCATCTTTACACTATTAAAAAATAAAAATAATATTAAAATTTTTATTCTTTCATAGATATTTTGAGAATCGGCTTGTTTATGGTAGTTAGAAATGCGATGACGGGTTCAAATAGAACATCCATAGTTTGTTGGGTAGAACAAAAATCCTCCATCCCAAGAAATCCTTTGTCTTTTTGTGTTAATTTTTTATGACTCAATACTAAAAAATTAATTCAAATATTTAAACTTAAATATTAATTTTTAGACTTAAAAATACATCATACACCCAATAATTTAAACTTAATCATAAATCATAATCTTAAACTTTAAACTTAATTTTTTAATATTTAAACATAAAAATAAAAACACGGAAATTTTTATAATTAGTTATAACAACCTCATACTAAATAATCAAAGCAAAATCAAAATGTGAATCACACGTTTTAATATCAACTACTGTAGACAGAGACAAAGCCGACCTATGACTCAAAGGCTATGACCCTTAAACAAAACTTTATAGATTCTGAAAAATGTTAAATTGATTAATAAAGATTAAAAATATTAAGGATTAGACTTATAATTAAAAATTATTTTAAAAAATTAAAAATAAATTTTAATAAACCTTTTATATTTTTGAGAAATTATTTTATAGACTCTTCCCACCACATCACATATGGTCCCTCACCAATAATATAATGCCAACTAAGAATATATTTACATGTCATTAATTTTTTTTCCAATTCACCATCAGTCTATATTCCATGTCACCTTCCCTTCATTCTTCATGCTTAAAAAATAATTTTTCCACTGTAACCAATCACTCATTTTGTTTTCTTTTTTTTTTTTCAACTTTCAAAACTCAAATAAAAAATAATCGCCAGAATTATAGATTTCCATGGGAAAAAGCTATCACCATTGCCTGTTCTCATATTTTCATACCTTTCAATTCCCAAAACGTTTTCTTAAATTAAGAAGATGAAGATTTGAGGAAAATTTTTCAGGATTCTCAAATTTGCAGTGAGAAAATTTTCAATTCCCAATTTTCTTTCTTAAATTAATTACCTGAACTAACATCTTTCTTAGCCTTTGATTCTCACTTTAACTTGTAAAAACATTTTTTTAATGACCGCAAAATGGAGAGAGAGAGAGAGAGAGAGTTAGGGAGAGAGTGAGAGAGCCGAGAGTCCGAGCACCGGAGGGGAAGCCAAGATCATCTGCAGCTGCGGGAACTACCAGAAATAGAGTTAGAGAAAGTTTTTCGTTTGGGGGGCCAAGATGCAGAGCGCCGGGTGGATCAACTAGAGTGTCGGAGAAGATGAGAGGCTTTCAGAAATGGCCTAGGCCGTTCAACCATTTGTTTCAAAAGGATCGTGGTGCGATGTCTGGTTTCACTGTATTCGTGAATTTCGTCAGCAAAAGAATTCAGTCTTCTACCCTAAGAGAGGCTTTTAGTGAGTATGGCGAAGTTCTAAGCACATATATCGCCTACAACAACCCCAAAAGAGCAAGCAGTCGACACACTTTTGCCTTCGTTAGGTTCGCCAACCTTCGGGGAGCTGAGAAAGCCATATCCTTGGGGAATAACCGGAATTTGGATAACTTCATCATCAAAGTTTTCAGAGAAAGAAAATATGCTCAGTCTCAAGTCAAAGCAAAGTCTTCTGCAGAGCAAAAGTCAACTGGTCCCATTCCAGCAAAAGTTAAACTCGATTCATGGGTGGTTCGGGGCAGATCCTTCAAGGATGCCCTTCTTAACATCCCCGTCTCGTCAAAGATCGTCCAACCCCAACCGACCCAGGAGTGTCAGTCTGCTAAGCACCATCTCAATAGCGAAGTTATCAACCTTCGTATCCCTTTCTCCCCGACTGAGTCGAATTGGCTTCGGCAGAGTTTCGTTGGTCAAGTCAAAGGAATGTTCAATGCAGAGCTTATCCAAGAAGCGTTAAGTTCCGAAGGTTTCCGAGTCAAAGTTAGTCCTTGGTCTGGGTTCTTCGTCCTTATACAGTGTTTGGAAACTGAACAGGTCGATATCATGTGGGATATGAGATCATCTCTTTTAGAGACCTGGCTTGATGACCTGGAAAAACCGGATATATTCATTGCTAAGAAGAAACTGATTGTCTGGGTGAATATCGTGGGAATTCCGTTGCATGCCTGGCACGAGTCTGTTATCGCGTCGATAGTCAGCAATTGGGGACGGGTCATCAAAATAGACGAAGAGACTGTGTCTAGGAGTCGGTTGGATATTGCTAGGGTTCTGGTGGGTGTTGCTTCTGTCGCGGATATACCCAGTCGTGCTATAGTCTCTCTGAACGGAGAATCCTTTCCCATTAATCTGTCAACGGCGGAAAGCGAAGAGAATCGTTGCTGGATCGACGGTGAACCTGCGATCCGTTCTCCGACTGGCTCAAGCTGTTGTCGCTTCGATGACTACGAACCTGCAGTCAATGCAGAGGCGGCGCCGCCTTGTTTCAATATTGCGCCAGAGTCGGATGCTTTTGAGCATGTGCATTTGTTCAATAACCCTGTCGATTCTGATATCGTAGAGCAGCAGGTGAACTCTGTGGCCCTTGACCCTTCCCAACCATTTCAACCCAACCCACCTGTCAACGGCCCATCCGAAGACCTTCATTCCGTCCCTATTGAAACCGGGCCTGAGGGCTCCGACTCCTCGTCAGGCTCTAGCAACGCATCTGGACCCGCCTTGGATCCATCCTCTGGGCTTTTTATCATAAAGCCCAGATTGCTCAAGATCCCAGTCAAATTTTCACCGCTGGCCATTGGACCGAGTCTGATAAGTGTTTCCCGACCAAATCCCCAAATCCCCGAAACTTTGCATGTTCCCCCGACCAAGCCCCGTACCCTATCCCCTGTCGGCCGGGTTTTACCGGCGTCAATCACCAACTTGGTTTCACCGCGAGCTCACCCCCGTCCCACCTTAAACAAAATGTTGGTCTCTCCACCCATTCAACCCCGCGCCTCAACCCCAGTCGGCCAGAACCGCCTCTCTGCTGCCGAAGAGCTGGTCGAAGCCAGCGAGTGCCTAGAAGTTTGCAAAGAAGTTGGCCTAAATTTCAGTGCGCCAGACAAGGAGGTGTGCGAAAAACTACGGAAAATTGGTGTTGTCCGAGGGTCCTCCTTAAGGTAATTCTAAGAACATCTTCCTGTGGTTTTGTGTTCTTTAATCACTTTTATGCATAGAACAATTTTCCTAACGTGGAACGTAAGGGGCATTGGGAGCTTTGAGAAAAAGGCAGCTACCAAAAGGATTCTGGGTAACAGCAAAACCAGTGTGTTTTTCATACAAGAAACTAAAATCTCAGCTTGTGATGAGTGGTTGATTAAGAAAATAGTTGGGTCCTCTGGGAATTATGGATGGTGTTGCTCACCGTCTATAGGTCAATCTGGAGGTCTAATGTGCTTATGGGACTTGGATTCTTTCGACTGTCAAACTAAAGTTATCCATAGGAACTACATTCTGTTAAAAGGTTGGTTAAAGGTCATGGATGTAAAACTCAATGTTTCCTTGGTGAATATCTACGCTCCCAACGGAGCAGCTGAAAGAAAGGAGTTATTCTCTTGTCTGTCCGAGACTCTGAGTCGATCCAACAGTACTCTAATCATTGGTGGTGATTTTAATACCATTTGCTGCAAGGAAGAGAAAAAGGGAGTCAGCTTCAAGAAGAGTGAAATGAATGATTTTCTGGTTTTCATCGACTCCTTAGCACTGCTGGATCTCCCCCTTAATGGTGGGACCTTTACCTGGTCCAACTACAGGGACAATCCCTCAATGAGCAGATTGGACATGTTCCTTATCTCTCCAGAGGTGTTGCAAAAATGGCCCGATCTTCAGCAAAATCTACTGCCAAAAAATATCTCTGACCATAACCCTGTTTGCCTATCGATATCTTCTCAGAACTGGGGACCTAAGCCGTTCCGCTGGTTTGATCACTGGTCTGATGTGAAGGAACTGGCAGATTGCATCACCAATACATGTAAGAAGCGGAATGAAGCGGGCATCAGTAAGTTGCTCAGGGATTGTAAAAAAGAAGCTAGATCATGGCGGGTCACCAGTGGCGTTTCCAAATCCCCCACCATTGATGAACTAGAAAAGAAAATCACAGTACTGGAGGCCAAGTTATCCGGGGTCAAGCCAGATCCTGCAGTCAATCGAGAGTTGCTCATCACCAAGACCCAATTATGGAACACTGTCAGACAGAGAGAAAGAGAATGGTTCCAGAGATCAAGGCTCAAGTGGCTTCAGGCAGGCGATCGAAACTCCCGGTTTTTCCATATTTGTGCCTCAACCAGAAAGAATAAAAATGCTATTGACAAGTTAACTGTTGGGAACTCGGTTATTTCAGATCCTGGGCTTATAAAAAAGGCTATCTACTCTCATTTCAAGAAGATTTATAACAGCTCAAACACAGTTCAGCTTGAAAAATTGGATTGCGACCTCAAAACGATCAACCCAGAAACAGCCTCTAAATTAGAAGATCCGTTTACAGTGGATGAAATTCTCCACGCCCTATCTGTCACTGACGGCTCAAGAGCCCCTGGTCCGGACGGCTTTAACTTCAACTTCCTCAAGAAGTTCTGGAAGCCCTTAAAAGATGAGATCGTTTCCTTCTTCGACGACTTTTATGAGAGGAGGGTCAGAGATAAAGACTTTAACCACTCTTTTATAGTGCTCATCCCCAAAGTCAAAAGCCCGACTTCCATGGAAGACTACCGGCCAATAAGCTTAGTTGGGTGCATCTATAAACTTCTGGCCAAAGTTCTTGCCATTCGTGCTAGACAGGTGGCCCACATGGTCATCGGCGACACTCAATTTGCCTTCAGCCCAGGGAAGCAAATCATCGATTGTTCGCTTATCGCCAATGAGTTAATTGACTACAAGAGGAGAAAAGGGTTGCCGGGTGTGGTATTTAAAGTAGACTTTCGAAAAGCCTACGATTCTGTAGATTGGCAGTTTTTGTTGTTGGTCTTGGAAAAGATGGGGTTCGGTCCAAGATGGTGCAGTTGGATTAAGGTTTGCATCGAATCAGCAAAGATCTCTGTGCTAGTTAACGGCTCTCATACCAAGACCTTCTCGATTTCTAGGGGCTTAAGACAAGGTTGCCCAATGTCACCCTTTCTCTTCAATTTGGTTGCCGAGGCTTTAAGCGCACTGCTCAAAAAAGGGGTTCAAAAAGGCCTATTCTCTGGTTTCCGTCTGGGTGCTGGTTTCGGTGAAGTGTCCCATCTCTAGTTTGCTGATGACCTCATCGTCTTCTGTGGTGACAGCGAGTCTCAAATTCGCAACGTGGTACGTATTTTAAGAGGGTTTGAGCTGGCGTCTGGACTAAGCATTAATCTAAACAAGTCCAAACTTCTCGAAATTAATGTGGCCGACCCCCTAATTGATCAGTGGTCTGCCATCTTGAACTGCAAAAAAGAGAAGTTCCCTACCACTTATCTCGGTCTCCCCTTGGGAGTTCAAAGAAATTCTAAAGCATTGTGGTCTCCTGTTGTTGACAACTTCAATAAAAAGTTTGCCGGATGGAAATCCAAGTCCTTATCATTTGGGGGTCGAATTACACTCATCAAGTCAGTCCTCGGCAATCTGCCCACTTATTATATGTCTCTATACCCGATGCCGGTTTCAGTAAGCAATTACTTATCCAAATTGATCGCAAAGTTCTTGTGGGGGTCCCTAAATACACACGCGATCCATTGGGTAAGGAAAGAAATTCTGTGCCTTCCTAAGTTAAAAGGGGGACTTGGTTTTGTGGACTTCAAAGTTCGTAATGAGGCACTCAGGAATAAGTGGGTGTGGAGATATGCATCCGAGCCTAACAGTCTTTGGCGCAAAACTATCGCCGCAATCTATTCTCCCAAATCGAATTCGATGTTGCCTAGCACCAGGAAATCTTCTACTATGTCTTGGATGTGGAGGAATATATCCGGACAGCTGTCAAAAACCAACAACACCTTCATGGCCAATACCAGAATCAAAGTTGGCAACGGCAAACTTATCCAGTTCTGGACGGATAAATGGGCAGGAGATTTCGCTCTAAAAGAAGCTTTTCCTCGTATATTTTCTCTCGCTGTCAAGAAGAAAGGGACTTTAAGCGAGTATGGTTATTATCAATCTGAGCTATGGCAATGGGAAGTTGCGCTGTGCAGAATAATATCAGAGGAAGAATTACCAGAATGGAAGGGGCTGCTTTCTCTTATTAGGAGATTCAAGCTTAACCCCTTTGTTTCAGACAGTCTCGTTTGGCTAGCAGATTCAAATGGGATGTTTAATGTCAAATCATATTGCAACTTGCAGACTATATCGAGGGAGTCGAATGAGACAGTTTGGAGGCTGGTTTGGTGTGGTCTCGCCCCCCCTAACGTCGAAGCATTCACCTGGAAAGTGGCACATGGTAAAATCCCAACGAAACTTTGTCTTGCGAGTCGGGGAATAATAGAGCAATCTGCAGCATGTTGCTCCTTCTGTCAGGGCTCTAGCGAATCTGTTTTGCACCTATTCTGCCATTGCTATGCTATCTGGGTTCTTTGGAACAAATGGTGCAACCTATGGGGCGTTCATATTGTCATGCCAGCAAGCGTTAGCAACCTACTAATTCAATGGTTCAGCTCTATACCATCCTCCATTCCCACTCAGGTATGGAAACTCAGCTTCTTTAGTTTTTTGTGGTCTATCTGGAAATGCAGAAACGATCTAGTCTTTAAAGGCCGTAGGTTGGATCTAAATCACCTTCTTGATATATGCATTTTGAGATTGTCTTGGTGGTGTAAAGCCAAATGGCCGGATACCCCTTGTAAGGTCAACGAACTTCTAGCAGACCCTTCCCAGTTCAATTTAATCCGAACCCATCCCCCCCCCCCCCCCCGAACAATGCCGACTTCTTGGAACAAACCTGTTCCCGGATCACTGAAATTTAATACTGATGGGGCTGTCCATGGAAGTTTTGGTAAGGCGGGTATCGGCGGTGTGCTTCGCAATGCATCGTCGAATCTTATTGCTTACTTTTCGAAAGATGCTGGTGTTTGTGATGTTGTTACAGCCGAATTATTAGCCATTCTAGAAGCTATCAGGATGTACGGAAAAACAAGTTGGCGAAATGACTACCACGTCACCTTCGAAAGCGACAGCCAATTGGCCATCCAATGGCTAAACAATCCTCTTACTGCTCCAACTTGTCACAAAGAAATAGTAGATTTCTGTCTAGCGGAAAGTGTAACCCTCAATTGTAGCTTCAGCTTTGCCCCGAGAGAATGCAACACCTTCGCTGACAAACTCGCGAAAAAAGGAGTTGGAAGAAGTGCTCCCCTACTGATCGTCAACAACGCCTGCCCGTAGGTTTCTGTTGCAGCAAGCGAATCCCAGCTTCGTGTATTATGTACTAGTTTTTATTGTAAAGTTCATACGAATTATGTGCTTATTGTGACTGGTTGTACTCTGATGCTGTTATACTGTGCGCTCTTTTTCCTCCACGTAGGCTTAGGGAGGTTTTTTATCGAGGCCAGTATAACCGCCATTTCTTAATAATAAACTCTCTTTCAAAAAAAAACTTGTAAAAACACATAGCCAAAAGAAGAAGAAAAAAACTCAATCACGCAGTACTATATAACAAGTTTTGGCATTTTCAGAATCCACATACAAAGATCAAATATTCATGGAATTTCTAAAAATGATTTAAGTTTTCTAACAATTACCTTTTTGTTTGAGTTTCTGAAAAATGAGAAAGATCAATATTATAATATTTGTTATTGGTTGCAAACTTGCAATGGAAATATTATTTTGTAAGCAGGAAGAACGGGGAAGGTAACATGAAATATAGACTAATGGTGAGTTGGAAAAATTTTAATGACATGTAAATATATTCTTAGTTGGCATTATATTATTGGTTAGGGACCATATGTGATGTGGTGGGAAGAGTCCATAAAATAATTTCTCAAAAATATAATAAGTTTATTAAATTTTATTTTTAATTTTATTTTAAAATAATTTTTCATTATAAGTCTAGCCCTTGATATTTTTAATATTTATTAATCAATTTAATAGTGTTCAGCGGTGTTCAGCGTTAGTGGTATTCAGCTGTGTTCGTCGCACATTGTAAAATTTTCCTTAGGCTTAGTATTAAAATAAGTACTCAGATTATTTTTTTAGGTGTTTAAATTTTTTTATTTTTTAAGTGTTTAAACTATCTTGTATTTTTAAGTGCTTAAATTTTTTCCCGCCCAAACTATTATTTTTTTTATGAAAATAAATGTTTCAGTTTAACCGCAAAAGAAAAAATAAATGATAGTTTGAGCACCTATAAGAGGGCAAAAAAATTTAAAGGATCAGTGTCGTCCCTGGGCATGGGCAGGAGGGGCGCCCGCCCAGGGCACTATTTTTTATAATATTCTATATTAAGATTTAATTTTTTTAATATTTATTATTAGTATTGTTCTCTTAAAATTTATTTATTTAACACTCATTATTAGGATTCAATTTTTCCAACATTTATTATTAGGGGTCTACTCTTAATTTTTTTTTAATATTTGTTATAAGAAGTCCAATTTTTTAATAAAGGTTAACTACACCACTGACCACCGAACTAATTGAGAATTCTTATTTTGACCACTGAACTAACGAACTCGTCAATTAGACCACCGAACTTATAAAATCAACCTATTTTGACCATCGCTTAAAAACCTAACGGTGAGGTGACGGAACTGCCACGTGGTAGCTTACGAGAAATTTTTAAAATTACATATTTGGTCCATGTTATTTACTTATTAAATCAATTTGATCCTAATTTTATTTTAATTAAATAAAATTAATCATCCAATCAGATGATGACACGTGTCATCACCCAATTAGGTTAATTTAACCAAATTTTAATTTATTTTATTTAATATTTAATATATTTTCACTTTTATTAATGAAGAATAAATATTGGTATTGTAGGGGTTTGAACCTGGGACTAAGTGGAGAAAACCCTACGCATTTACCACTAAGCCAAGCTACTCTTAGTTATATATTTTGCACACGTTCATATACATATCTTATACTTCAGTAAATGTTATGGAAAAAAAGAAGTAAAAATAGTTGAAAGGGAACTCGAACTTAGATCACTTGGAATGTGTATAATCACACAAACGTTCGATTTAATTTAAATCTAAAAATATTAAATATTCAATTTTAAAAAATATACATGGGTTAAAGTATTCAAATATTTTTCTTTTTAAATTAAATCAAATATTTCATAAAATATTAAATATTCGATTTAAAAAATATTTGATTTAAAAGAAAAGAAATTCAATTTAAAAAGTATTCGAATATTTAATATTTTAAATTAAATCGAATACTTTTTTAAATCAAATACTTTCAATCGATTCAAATGTTAAATCAAATACTTTAAATTAATTCAAATATTAAATCGAATACTTTAAATTAATTCGAATATTAAATCGAATACTTTAAATTAATTCGAATATTAAATCAAATACTTTAAATTGATTCGAATATTAAATCGAATACTTTTTATATCAAATACTTTATTTCGATTCGAATTAAACCGAATACTTTTTTAAATCGAATACTTTAAATTAATTCGATTTTTAAATATTCGAATATTAAATATTTGATTTAAATCGAATACTTTTTAAAATCGAATTTCTTTTCTTTTAAATAGAATATTTAATATTTTAATAAATATTCGATTTAGTTTAAAAATAAAAAATATTCGAATACTTTAAATCGAATATTTAAAAAAATTAGATTTAAATTAAATCGAACGTTTATGTGATTATATATATCCCAAGTGATCTAAGTTCGAGTCCCCTTTCAACTATTTTTACTTCTTTTTTCCTAGCATTTACTAAAGTATAAGATATGTATATGAAAGTGTGCCAAATATATCACTAAGAGCAGTTTGGCTTAGTGGTAAAGGAGTGGGGTTTTCTCCACTTAGTCCAAAGTTCAAACCTCCACAATACCAATCTTTATTCTTCACTAATTTTCCTTTCACTAGGTGGTCACCACATGATTGGAGGGAAAAATATATTAAATATTAAATAAAATAAATTAAAATTTGATTAAATTAACCCAATTGGGTGATGACATGTGTCATCATATGATTAATTTTATTTAATTAAAATAAAATTAGGATCAAATTAATTTAATAAGTAAATAACATGGACCAAATATATAATTTTAAAAATTTCTCGTAAGCTGCCACGTGGCAGTTTCGTCACCTCACCGTTAGGTTTTTAACGGCGGTGGTCAAAATAGGTTGATTTTATAAGTTTAGTTAAATTAACCCAATTGGGTGATGACACGTGTCATCATATGATTGGATGATTAATTTTATTTAATGAAAATAAAGTTAGGATCAAATTAATTTAATAAGTCAATAACGTGGACCAAATATATAATTTTAAAAATTTCTCGTAAGCTGTCACGTGGCAGTTTCGTCACCCCACCGTTAGGTTTTTAACGGAGGTGGTCAAAATATGTTGATTTTATAAGTTCGGTGGTTTGATTGACGAGTTCGTTAGTTCGGTGGTCAAAATAGGAATTCTCACTTAGTTCGGTGGTCAGTAGTGTAATTAACCCTTTTAATAATTATTATTAAGGGCCTATTTTTTAATACTTGTTATTAAACCCAATTTTTTCTAATACTTATAATTAGGGGCCCAATTCCCCATATTTGTTATTAGGGACATTGTCTTAAAATTCAATTTTTTAATATTTGTTATTAGGGTCTAGGGACATAATTTTCCCCCAATATTTGTTATTAGGAACATACTCTTAAATTTTAATTTTTTCTAATATTTATTATTAATGGACTTATTTTTTTCTAATACTTGTTTTTAGGACTTACTTTTAAAATTATTTTTTTAATATTTATTATTAGAGACCTAATTTTTTGGTTTGCCATTAGGCACTAAAATCTTAGAAACGACTATGAGTAGGGTTTGAACTCAGACTTAATTGATCATTAAACCAAGCATTATCCATCCACCGAAAATATTATTCCTTTTCTCATTAAAGTTGTACTTCTGTTGATTTTTTTGTTACACATTTTAAACTTTAACTATAATTATTTTAAATGTTTTAAGTAATTAAATTTTATAAAATATATATTTAAAATTTATTTAATTGAAAATTTTTATAATATATATTTTAATATTTTTACCAATAATAAAATTTAAAAATACAAGTTGAAATTTGAAAATGTTAACAAAAAATTAATAAAAACAATTTTAATAGGAAAAAAATACATACTTTTACCAAAAAAATGTCTCTAGTTAAAAATATTTTTTAAAGACACTATCAATAGAATGTACTTTTGTTCTTAGGTTGTATGTTTAATACGCATTAGGAGTAAAATTCCCTTCCATACCGCATACATAGTAACTGTTAAAAAATATACTTTTACTGTCTAGTTTGCAAAAATATGCTACTTCCATAAATAATATCTAAGGCTGCCACGAATAAAAATCTTCTATTTTTTTAGTGTTTATATGCATATTTTAACATTATAAAAATAAAATTTGGAGTTTAAAATTAGGGTCAGAGTTTAATTTTCATTTAAGCATGTTCAAGCATCAACGAAGCAACATAATATGTTTATAGCCCCGTAGGCAAGTATATAAGTGTTCGTATAGCCGTGAAAACGGAAACGTAGAAGTGTCGAGTATCAGTCGACTGTTATCTGTTTTTGTTGGCATTGTATGAACATGTTTATTTCTCTTTGCCTCGGCGTGTTATGCAACTTTAGTATGTATTGTTTTGACATCGAACCTTTAATAATAATATTAGAAAAAATGAATCCTAACAAATATTAGAAAAAGTAATTAAATTTTAAGAGTAGGCCTATAATAACTAATGTTGAAAAAATTAAGACTCTAAAACAAATATTAAAAAAACTGAGCTCCTAATAAGTATTAGAAAAAATGAGTGTATAATAATAAGTATGATAAATATTCTATACACAGGCGGTGGAAACTGAAAGTTTCCACAAGCGCCTTAGTTTTAGGGTATATGAAGTTAGTTTAGGGTATAGAATTTAGGGGTAGGGGGTTAGAATTTAGTGATAGTTGTTTTAATTTAAGGTTTAGGGTTATAATTTAGAGTTTATAGGTTAAAACCTAAATCATCACTATATTACTCTAAAAACTAAACCATAACCTATAAACCCTAAATTATAACCCTAAACCTTAAATTAAAACAATTATCCCTAAATTCTAAACCCCTACCCCTAAACCATATACCCTAAACTAACTCTCTATACCCTAAAACTAAGGCGCTTGTGGAAACTTTCAGTTTCCACCGCCAGTGTATAAGATATTAATCCTAATAAGTATTAAAAAAAAAAGCCTATAAACGGTGGCACGTGGAATGTGGAAAACTTTTTTTGACTAAAAAAACAAAGAAAAATGTTGTCCACGTTTTTCTTTTTATTTAACCGGAAAACGGCTTTTGAATGGCACCAGACCAGTAGTGTTGATAAGTCACAAGAGGTCTGCATTTTTGCCTGTTGTTTATTCCTAAAATAACCTTGAAAGTTGGTATAAAAACCCCACCATGGAAACACTAAACCCATGCAAGCTTCATCCTAAGAAACTAAA
This sequence comes from Hibiscus trionum, assembly GCA_030270665.1. Taxonomy (NCBI): domain Eukaryota; kingdom Viridiplantae; phylum Streptophyta; class Magnoliopsida; order Malvales; family Malvaceae; genus Hibiscus; species Hibiscus trionum. The sequence continues at coordinate 313,486 of BSYR01000021.1, read as the reverse complement.
TATAAAATCTTCTTCTTCTTCTTCATTCTGAAAAAAATGGGTTTTAAGCAGTTATTAGCATTTGCTGCAGCTGTGGTAGCGAGCTTGGTTGTGTCAGCTCAAGGCTCCGATTTTCCGATGTATAAACTGAGTCTGATGTGGCCGAGTTCTGTATGTATTCCACGATCCAGTTGTAAGTCTCCGATTCCAACAGTCTTCACCATCCATGGCTTATGGCCATCGTGCGCAGATGGCAAAGGTGTTCCTCCTTATAATCCATGTGCTAATAAATGCTTTGCAAACCCTACATCTCCTGCTAACATCCTAGTAAGCTTTTTATTCTTATTTTTCTCATTTTAATTATTTAATTATTTTTTTACATGAACATCGTCTGTTTTTTCACTGAGATCACTTGTTAGGTTCTCTATGTCAAGCCTTTAATATTTTAGTAAAATAAAACAATTTAAGTATCATGCTTATTATAAAATGAGTGGATGAAAATAGTATTATAAGTCACATCTCGTGTCTTGATACAATGTCTATACTATTCATACTCATTCTAATGTTAAAAGATATTAAGGGTTTTATGATGCTCAATCTCACACTCTCTATCAACATGCCAATTGAACTAGACTCAATCGACCATCAACTTATTAGTTATTTGATTAAAATATTTTATTTTTATAAATTAAATAAATATATTAAAATTAGTCACACCCTCAAGATTGATAAATATTTTTTGATTTTATAAATTTTATAGTTTGGAAAATTAATAGAGTGGATATTTTTCTTTTAAATGATGAGAAGGTATTTTTAATGAGGTCTTCGGCACTTTTTTTTCGAGGCACTATTTTTTCTCTATTTAAGTTTAGAGAGATTTTTAATGAGTTTTTTGGCAATACACTTTAGTAATCAAAAAAATGTTAAATATGTTTTTTAGATTATTAGATCGATCTTTTAAATTAAAAGTTTTTCTTATTGAAAAAATAAAATTATATAAAAAGTTATAATGACATTATTAATCTTATGTAAAAAAATAATTAGACGCGCATAAATAAATCTCTTATAGCACATAAGAATTAATCATTTAAAATTATAATATAAATTCAATCATATGAATAAAAATATTTTAGATTAATTATCACTTAAATAGTTACAATCATATCAATTAAAATTTATCATTAAAATAACATCAATTAATTTGATATTTACAATCAAATGGAGCTAAAGAAAATCACTAAGAGATAAAAATGGATTTTGTTAGCATTAATTAGTTAGAATACTATTTTTATTTTTTTCAATGTTAAAGATTATGGATTCCTTTCGAACATTTTTTTAGGTTATCAATCGTGGGAAAAAGTCATTACAATTTGAAAAGGTTTTATTTTTATTTTTATTTTTAATGAAATATTAATTTTATATTTGAACTACATCAATTACTCAAATTATGATTTGTAATTCTTCATTTTTAAATATATATTTATATTATCTTTGTTTGAGATAAAAGTAATTATTAAATAAAAGATAGACATAATATATATATATATGGGTTAGGATCAACTTACACTGTGTAAAACTCAATTACTTTTACACAGTTTTTGGACCGTTGGATGATGATAATTAATGGCTCAAATTATTTCCTTATCTTTTTTTCTCAAGTAATAATCTTCACATTTTTTACTGTTAATCTCATCCATCCATTTCACTTATACAATAGTCCTAGATTAGTGTAAAACTAAATGAGTCTTGCACTATGTAACTTCATCTCATCCCTATATATATGTGTGTGAAATGCACATGTAAAAAATACTAGTATTATAATTTATCCTAAAATAAATTACACGCTCACGTGAATACACTCTTTAATGAGAAATTATTTGATGAATTCGACACATCACATTATTTATGGTCCATATAATCATGGGCGGAGCCAAATTGATTATTGGGGTGTCGGTTGACACCCCAAATTTTTTTGAAAATTATATTTTTCTATATAATTTGTATATAAAAAATAAAAAATGTATGTAATTGACACCCCATTACAAATAAAATGACACCCCTTTATAAATAATTAATTTCTCTTCAATACCGTTCGAAAAAATGACACCTCTTGAATAAATTCTTGGCTCCACCTCTGCATATAATAATATTTTTTTAGTGTAACTTTTAAATAACTACTCACTCCTTATATAAGAAAGAGGCGAAGATACACCTTTAAAAAAATGACATGAAAAAAATATTATTTGATGAGACCATTAATGATGTGGTCCCAACCAATAGATTAATTTTGGAAAAATTATTAGATGGACTGAGTTCGCCACATCATTTATGGCCCCATCCAATAAAGTTCATCAATCCCATATATTTTCCGATGTGACTTTTCACCTCTTTTGTACATGTCAATAATAAGATTCACCTTTTCACCTCTTTTAAATATCAAAAGTAATGGATGAAATTAAAATTTTTAGGTACCAACTTGGGATTAAAAATTCTTATGGCACCTAGTTGAGAAAAAGGGGCTAATTCAAGTACCTACTTAGAAGAAAAAAAATTTAAATAACAATTTAGGAGTAAGTGTCTAGTTCAGATACCAAATGTATATTTAAACATTCTCTTTTATATTATACTAGCGACATGTCAACCCAACTAGATTTAAATTTATTGATTCACAAAATATTTTATTTATTTAATTATTTTCTGCAGGCTCCCCTGCAACCCATTATGACGGACTTACGAAGAATGTGGCCAAATCTTTATTTGGGTCAAAGTGATGAGGACTTTTGGAAACATGAATTGTAACCCCCTCATCCCGGTCTAGCCGGATGACCGGTCCGAGTGAGTCACACGGGGAAAACCGAAGCGAAACCCGTTAAGGTTCCCCCTCGGTTAGCAACCCTATTTTTTTTTTTTTTTAATCTTGTCACATTCGAGTATTAAATCCTAAGTGATCAGACAGCGGAACATAAAACACGAGACAAACGTTCAAACCCCAAACCACATTCAAACAGCCCAATCTACAAAAATTTAGCATTTAACACAAGGGATCGATCCCATAAACCAGGGGATCGATCCTTTTGCACTTGGAGCCTGGAAGCAGATATTGGAACGATTCTGCCAACGAAGGGATCGATCCCTTTTTCCAGGGGATCGATCCTTTTTGCCTTGGAGACTGGAAAAACAGCTTTAGTGCAAAAACGGATCATATATACACATTTCTGACCACCTAATTTAATTCATTTCTTATTTCCTGTACATAACTCCAAATCGAACACCGTTTGTTTCTAAATTCAATTAACATACCCAATTTTAACATATCAAAAATTCAGGTCGAAACTCCTAGTAGATTATTTTCTACAATTTTACAAAGTTCACTGTCCAGCTAGGAGCATTACTGGACAGTTTTGCATGCTGTTCGAAATGGGTTTCCAGATTTCACTACAATGATCAAAACTCAGATTTATAATTTTTCTACCACTTTAGACATGTCAAAGTAAAATATATCAAAAATTCATCACGAAATTCCCACTAATTAATTTTCTATAATTTTCTAAAGTTGCATGTTCTTATAACTACTAAATCTGTCCATATTAGCTAAGCAACCAAAACATCCAACAAAACATGCCATCATACACAAGTCTTCATCAAGCATAGCATGGTTTACAAAATCAAGCCAAGCATACACATCAACACCATTTAAGAGTCAAACATTGCTCATGCAAATCATATAATTGTCCCATTGCTAAACTACCACATTAATTACCAAAACCATACTTGAGCAACAAAAACTTGGAATGCCCCTTCGCCTTGCTCCTTGCTAACACCACGCTAATGATCTGCATTGTTGAAAATGAGAGCGTAAGCTAAAAGCTTAGTGAGAATGCTCTAAAATCCAAAAACAACAACAATGCAGGGTTCAATCGTGTCATCCCTAAATCTCACATACAACATGCATAGGTATAAACAAGTCAACCTAGCTAGTCTTTCAAGAGTCATAATATGGCATCTCACATCATATTAAACTCAACATCAAATATCATCATATCATTTTCAAGAGTCATAATATGGCATCTTACATCATATTAAACTCAACATCAAATATCATCATATCATTTTCAAGAGTCATAATATGGCATCTTACATCATATTAAGCTCAACAACATAATTCTCATTTTGGCACCTAGTTATGACTCGAATACGCGGATAACATGTTGGAACGCATTTTCCAACATCAACCTTACCTCGGTGGGATTACACTCATCACCGGCCTTGCATGGACGGGATTCCACTCATCGCCACATGCCCTACGGACGGGATTCCACTCATCGCCACGTAGAATATATATAAATTTCCGGTGGAATATTACTTCACCGTACTCCTCCTTGGTGCCTTAACGCCACCAAGGCCACGTACGTTTTGACTCAATTTGTGTGCACACTCATCCTAATGATCGATCATTGTACCCAAGCATACTAGTGCCAATTTCTTTCATCACATCATATATCCACCAATTATATATCATGCTCATCATATATGCATATCAAGATACATACATACAAATCAATCCACATTTCACATGAACAAGTAGGCAATGACATATCATTTATCAATGGAAAATTAAAGAGTTAAACTACCAATTTAACTCCCACCTAGGAATGGCCTACCAAGCTCATTCCCACACATCCACTACACACTTGAACCAACTTCAAAACAATTTAAAGTTTTACTCACCACCCTTCCTTAGTAACTCAAACAAGCAAGCAAGCCTCCTAAATACTCGGATTCGATCTCGATGCTTCTCCGGTGTTTCCTCTTGTTTCTAGCCAATCAAAACATAACCATTACTCATAATTCAATGCTAAATTTCAGTCACCACTCCAATCCATAAACACAAGCCACACTTCAACAATTTCCAACTAAAACAATCACCAAATTTCTCATTTTCGTACTCCTATTGTACCCAGCAGAAAATCATATTTTCAATCACCCAAATGACATCTAAATGGTTCCAAAACACTTTCCTAACATACATATACCATCAGCCCTTCAATTTAACTCTAAAACTCATCAAAATTCAAGTTTTAAACACTTCAAAAATAGCCACCAATACCCATTTCGGATTTTCATTCAAAATTACTCATTTTAACATATTATGTGTATTTTAAGGTGACTAACTCAAAACCCAACTCAATAAATCAAAATCAATTGAAAAACTCACTAAAAACTCAAATTTCCATTAAACTTGAAAATCACAAAAGTGGATAGTTTCGAGATATAAAGCTATGCAAACGTAGAGGATGAAGAGGAGAATTCAAATATGTGATTACCTTCAAAAACGCCCTTGATTTGATGAAGGAATTTGATGAATTAAGAAAGTTGGGGTTTGGGGAAGTTTGGGAATGGTTATACGGCAGAGGGGGGGGAAGGAGGAAGAAAGGAAATGATAAGATTATGATTAATATTATTATTATATATAAAAGTTTTTTTTTTTTTTAAATTACCAAAATATCCCTCCCTTTTTATTTAAAACTCAATTTGCTCAAACTAAGATCAATTTGATTAAAATTAATTCTACCAACTCAGACCAACTAACCCGACTAACTCCTAACCCCAAAACACGGGTGTTACAACTCTCCCACACTTAAGAAATTTCGTCCCCGAAATTACCTGACTGAAAGAGATACGGAAACTGCTTTTCCATATCCTCCTTCCTCTCCCAAGTGGCCTCGTCCACACCTCGACGTTGCCACCGTACCTTCACTAACTCAATCGATCTACCCCGCAACACCTTACTGTCAGAAGCTAAGATCTCAACTGGTTCTTCATCATAAGTCAAATCCGGATTCAATTCGATCTTCTCTACAGGCATAATATGTGATGGATCAGACCTATACTTACGAAGCATCGAAACATGGAACACATCATGTATCTTCTCTAGTTCGGATGGCAAACATAACTGATATGCAACAGGACCAACCCTCTTCACAATCTCATACGGTCCTATGTACCTCGGACTCAACTTCCCCTTTCGGCCAAATCTCATTACCTTCTTCCACGGAGACACTTTCAAGAATACTTTCTCACCCACTGAGAACTCAACTTCCTTCCTCTTCAAGTCGGCATAGGATTTCTGTCTATCCGAAGCAGCTTTCAAACGATCACAAATCAATTTTACCTTGTCAGTTGTCCCCCTGAGCAAATCTGGCATAGGTAACAACTTCTGTCCCACTTCGGCCCAACAAACTGGAGTCCTACATTTCCGGCCATACAAAGCCTCATACGGAGCCATTTGAATACTCGACTGGAAGCTGTTATTGTACGCAAACTCTACTAGAGGCAAATGCTTCTCCCATGTACCCTGAAAGTCAATGACACAACAACGCAACATATCCTCTAAGATCTGAATGACCCTCTCTGACTGACCATCTGACTGAGGATGATAAGAAGTGCTGAAGTTCAAACGGGTACCCAAAGCTGTGTGTAGACACTCCCAAAACCTAGAAGTAAACCGCGGATCTCTATCTGACACGATGGACTTCGGCACACCATGCAGTCTAACAATCTCACCAATGTACAAATCAGCCAATCTATCAAGCGTATAACTAGTGTTGACTGCCAAGAAGTGAGCACACTTCGTAAAACGATCCACTATCACCCAAACTGAGTTCTTCTTCGTAGGAGTCATAGGCAAACCCGAAACAAAATCCATGGTGATGTTCTCCCATTTCCATTCCGGAATTCTCAGCGGTTGTAACAAACCTGAGGGTACCTGATGTTCCGCCTTCACTCTCTGACACACTAAGCATTTACTCACAAAGTCGGCCACATCTTTCTTCAAGCCAACCCAAAAGTACTCATTCTTTAAATCACGGTACATCTTCGTACTTCCAGGATGCATAGCAAACGGACTACTGTGGGCTTCAGTCAAGATCGTACGTCTCAAGTCACTGTCTTCTGGCACAACTATTCTATCTTTGAAACACAAAACCCCGTCGGCACTGAAACTGTAGTCTGAAGATCTGCCTTCGGCTATATCTTGAACGTGAGGTGCCAAAGATCTATCTAAGAGCTGTTTTTCTCTAATTAACTGACCTAAAGTAGGTCTGACCTGAAGCTCGGCTATCAAGCCACCATCTCCGGACAAACTCAATCTAGCAAACATGGCTCTCAAGTCCACGGCCATCTTCCTACTCAATGCATCAGCCACTACATTGGCCTTACCCGGATGGTACTCAATAGTAAGATCGTAGTCTTTTAGCAGCTCTAACCACCTACGCTGTCTGAGGTTCAAATCTCGCTGAGTCATAATGTATTTCAAACTCTTGTGATCGGTGTACACTGTGCATTTCTCACCATACAAATAGTGCCTCCAAATCTTCAGAGCGAACACAACTGCAGCTAACTCTATGTCATGGGTCGGATAATTGCGCTCATGAGTCTTCAACTGTCTTGAAGCGTAAGCCACTACCTTCCGGTCTTGCATAAGAACACACCCTAGCCCTACATAAGAAGCATCACTGTAAACTACGTAGTCCTTCCCAGACTCAGGCTGTATCAAGATCGGTGCTTGGGTCAAAGCTTCTTTCAATTTCTCAAAGGCTCTCTGTCTTGCATCTGTCCACTCAAACTGAACACTCTTCTGAAGTAACTGCGTCAATGGAGCGGCTAACTTAGAGAAACCATCTACAAATCTTCTATAATATCCAGCTAAGCCTAAGAAGCTACGTACTTCTGTCACGGACTTCGGTTGCTTCCACTCAACAATGGCTTCAATCTTTTTCGGATCAACTCTAATTCCATCGGCTGACACTACATGTCCCAAGAAAACTACCTCACGGATCCAAAACTCACACTTACTGAGCTTTGCATACAACTGATGATCTAGCAAAGTCTTCAAAACAAGTCTCAAGTGTCGGTCATGGTCTTCTTCAGTTCGCGAGTACACCAATATGTCATCAATAAATACAACTACAAACTGATCTAAATACTGATGGAAAATCCTGTTCATCATATCCATGAAAGCAGCCGGTGCATTAGTTAACCCAAATGGCATGACTAAGAACTCATAGTGACCATACCTAGTCCTAAAGGCCGTCTTCGGTACATCAACCTCTTTTACCTTTAACTGGTAATAACCCGATCTCAAATCAATCTTCGAAAAGACCGATGCTCCTTTCAGTTGATCAAACAAGTCATCAATCCTGGGCAACGGATATTTATTCTTCACTGTCACCTGATTCAACTGTCTGTAATCTATACACATTCTCATGCTTCCATCTTTCTTCTTCACAAACAAAACTGGTGCACCCCAAGGTGAAGAACTTGGTCGGATAAAGCCTCTATCTGTTAACTCTTGCAACTGAGTCTTCAACTCTTTCAATTCTTTTGGTGCCATACGATACGGAGTAATCGAAACAGGAGCTGAATCGGAATAAGTCTCAATGCTGAACTCTACCTCTCTGTCCGGTGGTAACCCTGGCAATTCTTCCGGAAATACACTGGGAAAATCACATACAGTCCGGATGTCTTGAGGTCTAACCTCACTCATGTTAGGGTTCATCACATACGCTAGGTATGCTTCACACCCCAACTCAACTAATCTCTTAGCCTCTAACACTGAAACCACGTTGGACAAGAACTTCACATTCTCACCCACAACCACAATCTCATAGTCATCTGTAAGCTTCAAAGAAATCCGCTTAGTTTCAAAATCTATCCTAGCTCTATGCTCTGAGAGCCAGTCCATACCCAGAATCACATCAAAACCATAAAAAGGAAGCTCCATCATATCCACTGGAAACACATGTCCCTGAACCATCAACGGACACCTTCGGTACATCTTCCTAACTACTACCGTGTCCCCAAAAGAACTAGTGACACTAACTCCTACCTCTAACATCTCACAAGGCAATTTCAAATATTGTGCATGCTCACTCAATATGTAGGAATGTGTAGACCCAGAGTCAATCAAAGATAACAAACCCAAAGACTGTATCGAGAAGTTACCTGCAATCACATCAGTGTCCCGCTGATCCCCACGCTGAGCATAAACTCTGGCCTGTCCTCCGCCCTCCGGCTGGACTGCAACTACATGTGCTAAATTTCTCTGGCCATCATTTCTCGGCTGAAAATTACCTCTACCGCGCCCGCGGCCTCTCTGAAAGTCATTGGCTCTAGCAAGAGCCTGAGTTGGTGCATGTCCCACCAGATGTGGACAGTCACGCCTAATGTGGTCTCTAGCACCACAATTCCAACACGAATGAAAGTTTCCCCAACACTCACCGGTGTGGTTCCTCCCACAGGTAGCACATGTGGGCAACTTCCCACCAGTTCTCTGACCCTGATGGCCCTTACCGTGGTTACCGCCACCACGCCTATGATCATACTGATGTCTGCGGTCCTGATGCCTTTTAGCATCTCCTCTATCAAAGTTGCTGGACCTCTTACCCGAACTAGATCCACCTGACCGCCTGGTCAAACTCAAGCTGTGCTCTAAGTCCTTGGCCCTCGCTACCAAGACATCAAAATCAGTATAATCCGAAGCTAGGGTATACGTCTTGATTTCTTCATTCAGTCCATAACGGAAACGGTTACAGCGTTCCACCTCAGTAGGAACAAGCTCAGGTGCATACTGACTCAATCTGACAAACCGGATCTCATAATCAGTAACGGACCTATTCCCCTGAAGCAAAGCCATAAACTCTCTCTTCCTCTCGTCGAGGTATCGCGGACCCAGATACTTCTTAAAGAAAGCTGTCTCAAAGAACTCCCAAGTAATCTCGGCCTCATCCATACCCGTAGTAATGGTGACCCACCAAGTGTAAGCATCACCCTGAAGCAAGGACTCAACACATCCCAACTTACGCTCACCAGTACACCCCATCTGAGCAAGGATACGGACAGTCTTCTCAAACCACAACTCTGATCTCTCTGGAGTAGACCCCCTAAACTCTTCGGCCCCAAGTCCCCGAAGTCTCTCTAAAGGTAATCCGGTGCCCTCACCCTGACGGTGTGCTGCTGCCTGACCCCCAGCTACTGCAGCCTGAAAGGCCCCAGCTATTGCCTGAACCAACGGAGATAAATCTATTCCGGCCATTCCTTGACCACCTTGGCCACCTCGGCCTCCTTGAGGTCCCTCTCTATCGGCCCCAGCCTCGCCTCCTACTCCAGGTGGAGGAGGTGGTGGTGGTGGAGGTAATGGAGGAGCTCCAATTCCAACCACATGCTCTCCCACTTGAGCCCCAACTCTCTGAGCATCTGCCCGTGATTCCTGTCGAACCATCCTAGGCCTCCCACGTCGTCTCATGATACAGCTAGCAAAGTAATAACTACAACAAACAACAACAAACAGATAGGGATTACGTTAGCAAAAGCAAGGGTCCAACAGTGCTCAAGTATTCCTCTTTCAATTTTCTTTTAATTAAGTAATAGTAGCAATGGGCACTCGACTCAACATCAACACAACAATTCATGCTTCAATTCATCATACGGATAATCAAACAACGAGATCTCATGGCAAAACATATATCAAGCAATACAATTTCTTAACACATCAAGCTTACCTCTCTTACCTGCCCAAGGTCTCGGAAACCTTAAGCTCTGATACCAACAAATGTAACCCCCTCATCCCGGTCTAGCCGGATGACCGGTCCGAGTGAGTCACACGGGGAAAACCGAAGCGAAACCCGTTAAGGTTCCCCCTCGGTTAGCAACCCTATTTTTTTTTTTTTAATCTTGTCACATTCGAGTATTAAATCCTAAGTGATCAGACAGCGGAACATAAAACACGAGACAAACGTTCAAACCCCAAACCACATTCAAACAGCCCAATCTACAAAAATTTAGCATTTAACACAAGGGATCGATCCCATAAACCAGGGGATCGATCCTTTTGCACTTGGAGCCTGGAAGCAGATATTGGAACGATTCTGCCAACGAAGGGATCGATCCCTTTTTCCAGGGGATCGATCCTTTTTGCCTTGGAGACTGGAAAAACAGCTTTAGTGCAAAAACGGATCATATATACACATTTCTGACCACCTAATTTAATTCATTTCTTATTTCCTGTACATAACTCCAAATCGAACACCGTTTGTTTCTAAATTCAATTAACATACCCAATTTTAACATATCAAAAATTCAGGTCGAAACTCCTAGTAGATTATTTTCTACAATTTTACAAAGTTCACTGTCCAGCTAGGAGCATTACTGGACAGTTTTGCATGCTGTTCGAAATGGGTTTCCAGATTTCACTACAATGATCAAAACTCAGATTTATAATTTTTCTACCACTTTAGACATGTCAAAGTAAAATATATCAAAAATTCATCACGAAATTCCCACTAATTAATTTTCTATAATTTTCTAAAGTTGCATGTTCTTATAACTACTAAATCTGTCCATATTAGCTAAGCAACCAAAACATCCAACAAAACATGCCATCATACACAAGTCTTCATCAAGCATAGCATGGTTTACAAAATCAAGCCAAGCATACACATCAACACCATTTAAGAGTCAAACATTGCTCATGCAAATCATATAATTGTCCCATTGCTAAACTACCACATTAATTACCAAAACCATACTTGAGCAACAAAAACTTGGAATGCCCCTTCGCCTTGCTCCTTGCTAACACCACGCTAATGATCTGCATTGTTGAAAATGAGAGCGTAAGCTAAAAGCTTAGTGAGAATGCTCTAAAATCCAAAAACAACAACAATGCAGGGTTCAATCGTGTCATCCCTAAATCTCACATACAACATGCATAGGTATAAACAAGTCAACCTAGCTAGTCTTTCAAGAGTCATAATATGGCATCTCACATCATATTAAACTCAACATCAAATATCATCATATCATTTTCAAGAGTCATAATATGGCATCTTACATCATATTAAACTCAACATCAAATATCATCATATCATTTTCAAGAGTCATAATATGGCATCTTACATCATATTAAGCTCAACAACATAATTCTCATTTTGGCACCTAGTTATGACTCGAATACGCGGATAACATGTTGGAACGCATTTTCCAACATCAACCTTACCTCGGTGGGATTACACTCATCACCGGCCTTGCATGGACGGGATTCCACTCATCGCCACATGCCCTACGGACGGGATTCCACTCATCGCCACGTAGAATATATATAAATTTCCGGTGGAATATTACTTCACCGTACTCCTCCTTGGTGCCTTAACGCCACCAAGGCCACGTACGTTTTGACTCAATTTGTGTGCACACTCATCCTAATGATCGATCATTGTACCCAAGCATACTAGTGCCAATTTCTTTCATCACATCATATATCCACCAATTATATATCATGCTCATCATATATGCATATCAAGATACATACATACAAATCAATCCACATTTCACATGAACAAGTAGGCAATGACATATCATTTATCAATGGAAAATTAAAGAGTTAAACTACCAATTTAACTCCCACCTAGGAATGGCCTACCAAGCTCATTCCCACACATCCACTACACACTTGAACCAACTTCAAAACAATTTAAAGTTTTACTCACCACCCTTCCTTAGTAACTCAAACAAGCAAGCAAGCCTCCTAAATACTCGGATTCGATCTCGATGCTTCTCCGGTGTTTCCTCTTGTTTCTAGCCAATCAAAACATAACCATTACTCATAATTCAATGCTAAATTTCAGTCACCACTCCAATCCATAAACACAAGCCACACTTCAACAATTTCCAACTAAAACAATCACCAAATTTCTCATTTTCGTACTCCTATTGTACCCAGCAGAAAATCATATTTTCAATCACCCAAATGACATCTAAATGGTTCCAAAACACTTTCCTAACATACATATACCATCAGCCCTTCAATTTAACTCTAAAACTCATCAAAATTCAAGTTTTAAACACTTCAAAAATAGCCACCAATACCCATTTCGGATTTTCATTCAAAATTACTCATTTTAACATATTATGTGTATTTTAAGGTGACTAACTCAAAACCCAACTCAATAAATCAAAATCAATTGAAAAACTCACTAAAAACTCAAATTTCCATTAAACTTGAAAATCACAAAAGTGGATAGTTTCGAGATATAAAGCTATGCAAACGTAGAGGATGAAGAGGAGAATTCAAATATGTGATTACCTTCAAAAACGCCCTTGATTTGATGAAGGAATTTGATGAATTAAGAAAGTTGGGGTTTGGGGAAGTTTGGGAATGGTTATACGGCAGAGGGGGGGGAAGGAGGAAGAAAGGAAATGATAAGATTATGATTAATATTATTATTATATATAAAAGTTTTTTTTTTTTTTAAATTACCAAAATATCCCTCCCTTTTTATTTAAAACTCAATTTGCTCAAACTAAGATCAATTTGATTAAAATTAATTCTACCAACTCAGACCAACTAACCCGACTAACTCCTAACCCCAAAACACGGGTGTTACAACTCTCCCACACTTAAGAAATTTCGTCCCCGAAATTACCTGACTGAAAGAGATACGGAAACTGCTTTTCCATATCCTCCTTCCTCTCCCAAGTGGCCTCGTCCACACCTCGACGTTGCCACCGTACCTTCACTAACTCAATCGATCTACCCCGCAACACCTTACTGTCAGAAGCTAAGATCTCAACTGGTTCTTCATCATAAGTCAAATCCGGATTCAATTCGATCTTCTCTACAGGCATAATATGTGATGGATCAGACCTATACTTACGAAGCATCGAAACATGGAACACATCATGTATCTTCTCTAGTTCGGATGGCAAACATAACTGATATGCAACAGGACCAACCCTCTTCACAATCTCATACGGTCCTATGTACCTCGGACTCAACTTCCCCTTTCGGCCAAATCTCATTACCTTCTTCCACGGAGACACTTTCAAGAATACTTTCTCACCCACTGAGAACTCAACTTCCTTCCTCTTCAAGTCGGCATAGGATTTCTGTCTATCCGAAGCAGCTTTCAAACGATCACAAATCAATTTTACCTTGTCAGTTGTCCCCCTGAGCAAATCTGGCATAGGTAACAACTTCTGTCCCACTTCGGCCCAACAAACTGGAGTCCTACATTTCCGGCCATACAAAGCCTCATACGGAGCCATTTGAATACTCGACTGGAAGCTGTTATTGTACGCAAACTCTACTAGAGGCAAATGCTTCTCCCATGTACCCTGAAAGTCAATGACACAACAACGCAACATATCCTCTAAGATCTGAATGACCCTCTCTGACTGACCATCTGACTGAGGATGATAAGAAGTGCTGAAGTTCAAACGGGTACCCAAAGCTGTGTGTAGACACTCCCAAAACCTAGAAGTAAACCGCGGATCTCTATCTGACACGATGGACTTCGGCACACCATGCAGTCTAACAATCTCACCAATGTACAAATCAGCCAATCTATCAAGCGTATAACTAGTGTTGACTGCCAAGAAGTGAGCACACTTCGTAAAACGATCCACTATCACCCAAACTGAGTTCTTCTTCGTAGGAGTCATAGGCAAACCCGAAACAAAATCCATGGTGATGTTCTCCCATTTCCATTCCGGAATTCTCAGCGGTTGTAACAAACCTGAGGGTACCTGATGTTCCGCCTTCACTCTCTGACACACTAAGCATTTACTCACAAAGTCGGCCACATCTTTCTTCAAGCCAACCCAAAAGTACTCATTCTTTAAATCACGGTACATCTTCGTACTTCCAGGATGCATAGCAAACGGACTACTGTGGGCTTCAGTCAAGATCGTACGTCTCAAGTCACTGTCTTCTGGCACAACTATTCTATCTTTGAAACACAAAACCCCGTCGGCACTGAAACTGTAGTCTGAAGATCTGCCTTCGGCTATATCTTGAACGTGAGGTGCCAAAGATCTATCTAAGAGCTGTTTTTCTCTAATTAACTGACCTAAAGTAGGTCTGACCTGAAGCTCGGCTATCAAGCCACCATCTCCGGACAAACTCAATCTAGCAAACATGGCTCTCAAGTCCACGGCCATCTTCCTACTCAATGCATCAGCCACTACATTGGCCTTACCCGGATGGTACTCAATAGTAAGATCGTAGTCTTTTAGCAGCTCTAACCACCTACGCTGTCTGAGGTTCAAATCTCGCTGAGTCATAATGTATTTCAAACTCTTGTGATCGGTGTACACTGTGCATTTCTCACCATACAAATAGTGCCTCCAAATCTTCAGAGCGAACACAACTGCAGCTAACTCTATGTCATGGGTCGGATAATTGCGCTCATGAGTCTTCAACTGTCTTGAAGCGTAAGCCACTACCTTCCGGTCTTGCATAAGAACACACCCTAGCCCTACATAAGAAGCATCACTGTAAACTACGTAGTCCTTCCCAGACTCAGGCTGTATCAAGATCGGTGCTTGGGTCAAAGCTTCTTTCAATTTCTCAAAGGCTCTCTGTCTTGCATCTGTCCACTCAAACTGAACACTCTTCTGAAGTAACTGCGTCAATGGAGCGGCTAACTTAGAGAAACCATCTACAAATCTTCTATAATATCCAGCTAAGCCTAAGAAGCTACGTACTTCTGTCACGGACTTCGGTTGCTTCCACTCAACAATGGCTTCAATCTTTTTCGGATCAACTCTAATTCCATCGGCTGACACTACATGTCCCAAGAAAACTACCTCACGGATCCAAAACTCACACTTACTGAGCTTTGCATACAACTGATGATCTAGCAAAGTCTTCAAAACAAGTCTCAAGTGTCGGTCATGGTCTTCTTCAGTTCGCGAGTACACCAATATGTCATCAATAAATACAACTACAAACTGATCTAAATACTGATGGAAAATCCTGTTCATCATATCCATGAAAGCAGCCGGTGCATTAGTTAACCCAAATGGCATGACTAAGAACTCATAGTGACCATACCTAGTCCTAAAGGCCGTCTTCGGTACATCAACCTCTTTTACCTTTAACTGGTAATAACCCGATCTCAAATCAATCTTCGAAAAGACCGATGCTCCTTTCAGTTGATCAAACAAGTCATCAATCCTGGGCAACGGATATTTATTCTTCACTGTCACCTGATTCAACTGTCTGTAATCTATACACATTCTCATGCTTCCATCTTTCTTCTTCACAAACAAAACTGGTGCACCCCAAGGTGAAGAACTTGGTCGGATAAAGCCTCTATCTGTTAACTCTTGCAACTGAGTCTTCAACTCTTTCAATTCTTTTGGTGCCATACGATACGGAGTAATCGAAACAGGAGCTGAATCGGAATAAGTCTCAATGCTGAACTCTACCTCTCTGTCCGGTGGTAACCCTGGCAATTCTTCCGGAAATACACTGGGAAAATCACATACAGTCCGGATGTCTTGAGGTCTAACCTCACTCATGTTAGGGTTCATCACATACGCTAGGTATGCTTCACACCCCAACTCAACTAATCTCTTAGCCTCTAACACTGAAACCACGTTGGACAAGAACTTCACATTCTCACCCACAACCACAATCTCATAGTCATCTGTAAGCTTCAAAGAAATCCGCTTAGTTTCAAAATCTATCCTAGCTCTATGCTCTGAGAGCCAGTCCATACCCAGAATCACATCAAAACCATAAAAAGGAAGCTCCATCATATCCACTGGAAACACATGTCCCTGAACCATCAACGGACACCTTCGGTACATCTTCCTAACTACTACCGTGTCCCCAAAAGAACTAGTGACACTAACTCCTACCTCTAACATCTCACAAGGCAATTTCAAATATTGTGCATGCTCACTCAATATGTAGGAATGTGTAGACCCAGAGTCAATCAAAGATAACAAACCCAAAGACTGTATCGAGAAGTTACCTGCAATCACATCAGTGTCCCGCTGATCCCCACGCTGAGCATAAACTCTGGCCTGTCCTCCGCCCTCCGGCTGGACTGCAACTACATGTGCTAAATTTCTCTGGCCATCATTTCTCGGCTGAAAATTACCTCTACCGCGCCCGCGGCCTCTCTGAAAGTCATTGGCTCTAGCAAGAGCCTGAGTTGGTGCATGTCCCACCAGATGTGGACAGTCACGCCTAATGTGGTCTCTAGCACCACAATTCCAACACGAATGAAAGTTTCCCCAACACTCACCGGTGTGGTTCCTCCCACAGGTAGCACATGTGGGCAACTTCCCACCAGTTCTCTGACCCTGATGGCCCTTACCGTGGTTACCGCCACCACGCCTATGATCATACTGATGTCTGCGGTCCTGATGCCTTTTAGCATCTCCTCTATCAAAGTTGCTGGACCTCTTACCCGAACTAGATCCACCTGACCGCCTGGTCAAACTCAAGCTGTGCTCTAAGTCCTTGGCCCTCGCTACCAAGACATCAAAATCAGTATAATCCGAAGCTAGGGTATACGTCTTGATTTCTTCATTCAGTCCATAACGGAAACGGTTACAGCGTTCCACCTCAGTAGGAACAAGCTCAGGTGCATACTGACTCAATCTGACAAACCGGATCTCATAATCAGTAACGGACCTATTCCCCTGAAGCAAAGCCATAAACTCTCTCTTCCTCTCGTCGAGGTATCGCGGACCCAGATACTTCTTAAAGAAAGCTGTCTCAAAGAACTCCCAAGTAATCTCGGCCTCATCCATACCCGTAGTAATGGTGACCCACCAAGTGTAAGCATCACCCTGAAGCAAGGACTCAACACATCCCAACTTACGCTCACCAGTACACCCCATCTGAGCAAGGATACGGACAGTCTTCTCAAACCACAACTCTGATCTCTCTGGAGTAGACCCCCTAAACTCTTCGGCCCCAAGTCCCCGAAGTCTCTCTAAAGGTAATCCGGTGCCCTCACCCTGACGGTGTGCTGCTGCCTGACCCCCAGCTACTGCAGCCTGAAAGGCCCCAGCTATTGCCTGAACCAACGGAGATAAATCTATTCCGGCCATTCCTTGACCACCTTGGCCACCTCGGCCTCCTTGAGGTCCCTCTCTATCGGCCCCAGCCTCGCCTCCTACTCCAGGTGGAGGAGGTGGTGGTGGTGGAGGTAATGGAGGAGCTCCAATTCCAACCACATGCTCTCCCACTTGAGCCCCAACTCTCTGAGCATCTGCCCGTGATTCCTGTCGAACCATCCTAGGCCTCCCACGTCGTCTCATGATACAGCTAGCAAAGTAATAACTACAACAAACAACAACAAACAGATAGGGATTACGTTAGCAAAAGCAAGGGTCCAACAGTGCTCAAGTATTCCTCTTTCAATTTTCTTTTAATTAAGTAATAGTAGCAATGGGCACTCGACTCAACATCAACACAACAATTCATGCTTCAATTCATCATACGGATAATCAAACAACGAGATCTCATGGCAAAACATATATCAAGCAATACAATTTCTTAACACATCAAGCTTACCTCTCTTACCTGCCCAAGGTCTCGGAAACCTTAAGCTCTGATACCAACAAATGTAACCCCCTCATCCCGGTCTAGCCGGATGACCGGTCCGAGTGAGTCACACGGGGAAAACCGAAGCGAAACCCGTTAAGGTTCCCCCTCGGTTAGCAACCCTATTTTTTTTTTTTTTAATCTTGTCACATTCGAGTATTAAATCCTAAGTGATCAGACAGCGGAACATAAAACACGAGACAAACGTTCAAACCCCAAACCACATTCAAACAGCCCAATCTACAAAAATTTAGCATTTAACACAAGGGATCGATCCCATAAACCAGGGGATCGATCCTTTTGCACTTGGAGCCTGGAAGCAGATATTGGAACGATTCTGCCAACGAAGGGATCGATCCCTTTTTCCAGGGGATCGATCCTTTTTGCCTTGGAGACTGGAAAAACAGCTTTAGTGCAAAAACGGATCATATATACACATTTCTGACCACCTAATTTAATTCATTTCTTATTTCCTGTACATAACTCCAAATCGAACACCGTTTGTTTCTAAATTCAATTAACATACCCAATTTTAACATATCAAAAATTCAGGTCGAAACTCCTAGTAGATTATTTTCTACAATTTTACAAAGTTCACTGTCCAGCTAGGAGCATTACTGGACAGTTTTGCATGCTGTTCGAAATGGGTTTCCAGATTTCACTACAATGATCAAAACTCAGATTTATAATTTTTCTACCACTTTAGACATGTCAAAGTAAAATATATCAAAAATTCATCACGAAATTCCCACTAATTAATTTTCTATAATTTTCTAAAGTTGCATGTTCTTATAACTACTAAATCTGTCCATATTAGCTAAGCAACCAAAACATCCAACAAAACATGCCATCATACACAAGTCTTCATCAAGCATAGCATGGTTTACAAAATCAAGCCAAGCATACACATCAACACCATTTAAGAGTCAAACATTGCTCATGCAAATCATATAATTGTCCCATTGCTAAACTACCACATTAATTACCAAAACCATACTTGAGCAACAAAAACTTGGAATGCCCCTTCGCCTTGCTCCTTGCTAACACCACGCTAATGATCTGCATTGTTGAAAATGAGAGCGTAAGCTAAAAGCTTAGTGAGAATGCTCTAAAATCCAAAAACAACAACAATGCAGGGTTCAATCGTGTCATCCCTAAATCTCACATACAACATGCATAGGTATAAACAAGTCAACCTAGCTAGTCTTTCAAGAGTCATAATATGGCATCTCACATCATATTAAACTCAACATCAAATATCATCATATCATTTTCAAGAGTCATAATATGGCATCTTACATCATATTAAACTCAACATCAAATATCATCATATCATTTTCAAGAGTCATAATATGGCATCTTACATCATATTAAGCTCAACAACATAATTCTCATTTTGGCACCTAGTTATGACTCGAATACGCGGATAACATGTTGGAACGCATTTTCCAACATCAACCTTACCTCGGTGGGATTACACTCATCACCGGCCTTGCATGGACGGGATTCCACTCATCGCCACATGCCCTACGGACGGGATTCCACTCATCGCCACGTAGAATATATATAAATTTCCGGTGGAATATTACTTCACCGTACTCCTCCTTGGTGCCTTAACGCCACCAAGGCCACGTACGTTTTGACTCAATTTGTGTGCACACTCATCCTAATGATCGATCATTGTACCCAAGCATACTAGTGCCAATTTCTTTCATCACATCATATATCCACCAATTATATATCATGCTCATCATATATGCATATCAAGATACATACATACAAATCAATCCACATTTCACATGAACAAGTAGGCAATGACATATCATTTATCAATGGAAAATTAAAGAGTTAAACTACCAATTTAACTCCCACCTAGGAATGGCCTACCAAGCTCATTCCCACACATCCACTACACACTTGAACCAACTTCAAAACAATTTAAAGTTTTACTCACCACCCTTCCTTAGTAACTCAAACAAGCAAGCAAGCCTCCTAAATACTCGGATTCGATCTCGATGCTTCTCCGGTGTTTCCTCTTGTTTCTAGCCAATCAAAACATAACCATTACTCATAATTCAATGCTAAATTTCAGTCACCACTCCAATCCATAAACACAAGCCACACTTCAACAATTTCCAACTAAAACAATCACCAAATTTCTCATTTTCGTACTCCTATTGTACCCAGCAGAAAATCATATTTTCAATCACCCAAATGACATCTAAATGGTTCCAAAACACTTTCCTAACATACATATACCATCAGCCCTTCAATTTAACTCTAAAACTCATCAAAATTCAAGTTTTAAACACTTCAAAAATAGCCACCAATACCCATTTCGGATTTTCATTCAAAATTACTCATTTTAACATATTATGTGTATTTTAAGGTGACTAACTCAAAACCCAACTCAATAAATCAAAATCAATTGAAAAACTCACTAAAAACTCAAATTTCCATTAAACTTGAAAATCACAAAAGTGGATAGTTTCGAGATATAAAGCTATGCAAACGTAGAGGATGAAGAGGAGAATTCAAATATGTGATTACCTTCAAAAACGCCCTTGATTTGATGAAGGAATTTGATGAATTAAGAAAGTTGGGGTTTGGGGAAGTTTGGGAATGGTTATACGGCAGAGGGGGGGGAAGGAGGAAGAAAGGAAATGATAAGATTATGATTAATATTATTATTATATATAAAAGTTTTTTTTTTTTTAAATTACCAAAATATCCCTCCCTTTTTATTTAAAACTCAATTTGCTCAAACTAAGATCAATTTGATTAAAATTAATTCTACCAACTCAGACCAACTAACCCGACTAACTCCTAACCCCAAAACACGGGTGTTACATGAATGGTCAAACCATGGAATGTGCTCGGATTATTCCCAAAATCCTAGGGGTTATTTTGATGAAACCTTGAGACTTGCCAATTTGAGCAGATATAACGCACTCCAAGGTAATATAATTAATAAAATTATATAGGAATTTGAAAACTTGAGGTGCGAAATTAGATCATCAATGTAAAAATAAAAAAAATATATAAATATGTAAAAATTTAAAATTTTCAAAAGACGCGGGCGCTGCCTCCGAACACCCCTCGTCCATCTCTAATTATGTACATTGTATTCCGTGTATGATTATTCTCTCCGTTGCTGAACTTGCAGTTCTTGGAGTTCCACCGTCGAATATTTCACATCAAATAGACACTTTATTAGAGAATGTGAGAAGGAACGTGGGATTCTACCCTGAAATCTCATGCAGTAAGCCAGTGAAGGGCTCAAACCAACTGTACCTGAAGGAGATTCGTTTCTGCCTTAAAAGAGGAACGCCAGTTTCTGTGCTTCAAAATTGCCCCGACGAAATGGATAATGTGTGCAAGTCAGTGCCACCTCTCAACCGCACTGTTATATTCCCTCCTGCAACTGATAGTACCATTTCTGGCCTTAAGGCAACTGGGGAAGTATTGGCTTTTACCTAGTGGGGATTTGATAATTAGTAGGAGTATTGTAATGAAAAAAAGAGAGGAAATAATTCCGGTTATATCGGAAATTATGTATCTTTGTATTACGTATTCTCACGTGTTGTAATCGTGTAAGGAAATACTAATAATGTAATTCTCTCACTTTTGAGCTTATGCTTAACGGGAGAGTTGAAAATTAGTATGGTAATGAATAAAAAGTATTTCCTTTCACTAGATCGAATTGTCAGTGTATTATCTATTGAGTTTTTACACATATTTGGGCATTGTCAAGACGATTAAGATTATATATGAACAAATACTACCTTATAATTATCTTAAGACTATTCAAACAAAATTCTCCGCCATTGTCTTGCCAGATATACATCATATTACCATCTTTTGAATAAAAGATAACCCCCTCCTTGAAATGTTAGGGGCATAGTTTGTGAGGTGAAAATTGTAGAGGGAGATAATTACTCATAATAAGTAGTAATACCTTTATACAAAATTTAAAATAAGTTGAAAGTGGTGTGATTGTTATGTGCAACTGGTGGAGCATTTGTGTTTCAACTGCATGCTTATTACTAAATTATGGTCTCTTGTATTTTGGAGGTGGGTAAAATTTTAATTAAAATGTTACACAAACCAATATAATATTATATATTTTAGTAACAATTTAGGATAGTCGTTTTTTGGACCGTCTCACTATATACGTATCCTATAAAATGCGGTGACATGAATTATGAAGAAAAACATTAGATGTGAGTGATGTGGAACAATCATACAAAATAGGGGTGTTTGCACCCACTTCTTCCTGGTATTACATATGTCGGCCCACTTTTGTAGGATAATTATAAAATTTTGGTACTTTGTTCTCATTTTTTATTTATTTTTAAATTTAAAAGTTTTAAAAAAATCACATAGTAAACACATAAAATTTAAAAGTTCATTATATATAATCCAAACACAAAAATTAGTGATTTAAAATTAGTTTTAAGATGAATATTTGGATATATGTATATATTAAAGTTTATCACTGAAAAGACATTAAAAATATTAATCTCATTTTTTTCTTTCGAATCTTGTATTAACAAATTAATAAAAATATATTTAAAAATTTAAAACTTAAAAGTACATAATACAAGCATAGAAATAATTTAAAGATTTAAATTTAGTATTAGGTAAAAATATTAAAATCTAAAATAAAAATGTAATTTAAAACTAAAAAAATAAATATATTAAAAGTGTCGGGTCATGTCGGGTCTTGGTTACAAAAAAATTCGGCCCAGATCCGGCCCAACTACCTCAAAAAAATCCTAAATCAGATAATTTTTTTAATACAATACTAATTTTTTTCCTTTCGAATCATCAAATAATCAGACCGAATAAACCGGTTCAATTAGTTTTTAACACCCCTACAAAACCATAATCCGTAGTCCTATAAAACGTAAAGCAACATAAGCGTTGATTTATGTATGCTGTTAATTCGTGGTTATATTATTGCCATTAATTGAATCAACCTTGTCGGCCCAAGTCAGAATCTGCCCACTATATCCAATTTCGATATGCTCCGCAGACATTTTCACTTTCAACCCGTCCTCTGTACCAGTGGGGTTATGAACAAGCGCGATAAGAGTGACCGCACAGAGCCTAATGAGAAAAGAGGCCTTAAAAATTATAAGTTTATATATATATATATATATATATATATATATATAATTATTTGTGTATATATAACAATAATCTAAAAGTTAAAGCATGCAAAAAATGACATTTTTAAATGAAAATATTTGATTTTTGGATGTTTGTAGGTTAAATTTTTATTATTTAAGAAGATAATCTCAATTACTGAGTATAAATTAAAGGCCTTATTTTAATAAATTGTACAGGGCCCCAAAATCTTTGAACCGCCTCTGGCCCTCTGCTCTATACGATCCTGATGGCCCGAGAGTCACGGCCATAATACCATCAAGTAACCACATTATCAGCTGATGAAAATCCTCTGCCCCTTTTCGATGTTCTTACTTATGCCTTTACATTCAAAATAAGGTTTAGAATTTAGAGTTTAGAGTTTAGAGTTTTAGGTTAGGGTTTATGGTTAGGGCTTAGGGAATTTAGGGTATGGTGCATTTTTTAAGGTATAAGGTGTAGGGTTTAGGATTTATAATTTAGAGTTAGAACTTGAAATTTAATTTTGTAGTGTCTTTTAGTGTTGAGGCATAAATAAGGGCACCGAAAAAGACAAAATTTTTTATCCATTATCAGCAAGATGTTTATTTATTCAATTTAACTATTTTATTTCCATTTAATTTATCATATAGACCTATTCAAAAAAATTATCATATAAACCTCTATAAACAACGTGGAATTTGGAAAGTTACACGAGTAACGGTATGTTTTGCAAAGCACAAGTATAATATGGTGCTGAGACGATTTTGCATTCCTCACTTCGTCTCTTATATTTATGGGTACAATTTTAAGTGATCTTTATTATATGTTTCAGTGATTTTTTGTCCTCATCTTTATACACATTGGTTCCCCATGGGTTTCGGGAAATTCTCATCCCAAAAAAGTACACAAAAATTATTATTTTACTAATCAAAATACATGGTCGATTTTAATTTTTAAGTTATATACTCAACACACTTAAACATATAGTTGAAAGGGAAAAATGTTTCTGCGCAACATGAACGGAAAAAATAGGGAGATGCATTTTAGTGCAGCTCGAGTATCGGAATGGCTGGTGGTTTATTCGGTTAATGAATTTTACCTAGTTTAGATTCTTTGCATTTTCATCATTGTATGTTGTTGCATCAATTGAATAGGTAAGTGATGTTCGTTTGACCTGAGATTTTGCAAGCATGCTTTTAATATATCTAATTTCTGTATGAAGCTTTTATAAACATGTTAGTCCTTATATTTCAGCTGTTTTACGATTTAGTCCTTAATTTCGTATTTTACTAAATTGGATGCTTATTTGTTATTTGTTGGAGCTGAATTTTGACATGCTGCCATGAAATATGATTAATTAAGTATTATTAACCTGAAACTTGTGTAAGAGTCTAATTCAGATACTAAATGCATATTCAAACATTCTCTTATATATTATACAAGAGACATGTCAATCAGACTAAATTTAAATTCATTGATTTACAAAATATTATATTAATTTATTTAATTAATTTCTGCAGGCTCCCCTGCAACCCATTATGGCGGACTTACGAAGAATGTGGCCAAATCTTTATACGGGTGAAAGGGATGAGGACTTTTGGAAACATGAATGGTCAAACCATGGAATGTGCTCAGATTATTTCCAAAATCTTAGGGGTTATTTTGATGAAACCTTGAGACTTGCCAAATTGAACAGATATAACCCACTCCAATGTAATATAATCAGTAAATTATATAGGAATTTGAAATTTTTAGGATGTAAAATTAGATATATAAAAATATTTTTTAAGTATATAGAAATTTAAATAGGCATCCTCAGGAGTCAGGATTTTTCAAATATTTGAGGAAGGAGAAAATATATGTAGGTTCAATTGCCTGCAACTATGTAGCAAGTCAATCCCTTCATTTGAAGATGGAGAAAATATGTCGAAAGACGAAGATAATAAAGAAGCAGAAGCTATGCTATTTTGATGATGTTTATATAGTATATTTGGTGGTTAAGAAGAACCTACCGTACCAGGGTTTAATCTCTAATTCTTTCATACATTAATTTTTATTTTTATTTTAAAACCAATCAGATGATGCCACATGTCATCACTTAATTGGTTAAAAATAAATATAAAAAATAATTCTTTTAAGGGTAATCTTCACTAGTGGTCCCTTTCGTTTAGGGTGTGTTCTATTTTGGTCACCAAAATTCAAAAAAGATTATTCTGGTCACTTACATTTAGAATCGTTTCTATTTTGGTCCCTTGGCCGTTAGTCTCCGTTACTTAAAAAAATTAGTTTCTAATTTAACCCTAAAACTTTCAAAATTTTATTTTTCATCATCTTCCCAGTGAGCTTTTCTTCTATTAATTTCAGTTTCAAGTAAGGATCAGATTTTCCCAGCAGATCTTTCTTTTTAAGCTTCATTGCCCTCACAACTTTCACATCAAGAATTCCAACAGGTTTCTTCATGGCTCTGTCAATTTGAGGAAACTTTAGAAGGTAATACATAAAGTCTATCTGTAATTTGCAGAAAGCTGGGATATGCACACTTACTGTGTAGGATCTATTATTGGCACTTGTAAGGCTTTAGGCCATAGGTACATATTTGCAACTTGATCCTTTATGAGCTCCTGGAGAAATAGAGTATCCTTATTAAGCAAAAAGAAATGCGGGCATACTAATTTGCCATAGAAATGTTGTTTCCACTCCCCTTGACTCTGAAAGAGTGAAGGGGGAGGGAAATGGGTATACCATTTGGTGTATATAGCGTTGGCTGCGAGGATGGCCATCAGCTATGAGGTTAATAACAATGTTCTCCATAAAATTTGATCTATTAGAAGAAGAAACAAGAAGTAGAAGTATTACCTGGACAAACCTGTATAATCCAGGAATTGCCATAACATCTGCCCCGAGTAATTTAAGCCCAAAGTCAACATGTGGCTGCAAATTAAAATGGACAATTAGGGAAAAGGAGCAGAAAGAATGAGACTAGAAACAACGATCTCTATAGATGCTATTACTAAGACATGCCTGGATGATGTTTTCTCCTAAACATATTATGCTGAAATTGATTCAGGAAGAAGCATTGATCAGTCGGAAAGTCAAAACGTACAAAATTTAGTAACATCAATTCATAATATATTGATATGATAGACAAAATAGAAGAAGAAAAAGTCCTAATGAAACTGGTACTTAGAGGAACTTTATGCATCAAATTCATATCATGGTTCGCAAGAACTTGTAATGAAGTACAAACTTTATTAGAGTTAAATAACCACGTGCACGTTATTAAAAAACAACACACCTTGTCCATTAGGGAGACATATATGTTGGCAAAAAAAGGAAAGACACTGAGCAAAGGCTTCAGTGTGATTCGAGGAACAACAAAAACTTGCAAATCAACAACCTGAAAGATTAGGAGAAAAAAAATGTCAATGCTCTTCACTCGAAGTACTAAGAATTTTTCCATCTAGATCATGCTGAACCACTTTGTTCATGCATAGATGAAGCTATGTCTGTTAATGAGAGAGACGGACAGAACATGTAAACATTTTCTCATGTTTTGAGATACAAGTTTCTTTCTTTTAATCAGCCAGTACACTAGCAAATACCTGAACAGTGGCTTTTAATCCAAAAGCTTTAACTCCAATAATGATCTTAGGATTCTCTGCCCACTTAAGTGATGGCTCCATAATAATTGAAGATATAACAATTTATCAGAGATTAATTGGGAGATTAATCTACTTGACTTATACAAGACCTGGCATTACTTATGCTGTGAACACATTAAGTCAGTTTATGCATCAACCTAAAAGGTCTCATTGGGATGCAGCATTGAGAACAGTTAGGTACATCAAAAGAGAACCAGGAGCAGTGATCTTGTTGAAATCTTCACAGGATTACAAGGTCACAGCTTACTGTGACTCGAATTGGACTTCTTGTCCAGTAACAAGAAAGTCAGTTTCAGGATTTTGTGTTAAAGTTGGTGACTCACTTATATCCTGGAAATCAAAGAAGCAAAATGTGGTTGCTAGATCTTCAGCAGAGGCTGAATACAGAGCAATGGCAACAGTTACTTCAGAAGTAATCTGGTTGCAAGGTCTTTTGGAAGAACTTGGAATGAAGAGATCTGAACCAGCTACAGTTTACTGTGATAGTAAAGCAGCCCTTCAAATTGCAGCTAATCCAGTATTCCATGAAAGAACAAAATACATAGAAATTGACTGTCATTTCATACGGAAAAAAATCAGCAAAGCTTGATACAAACAGAGTATATACCAACACATGAACATCTAGCTGATGTTATGACAAAGGCTCTGGGAAGTCAGCAACATTACCACCTAATTTCTAAGTTGGGATTGAAGAAAGTTTTTAGCAAGACCCAACTTGAAAGGGAGTGTTAAATTAGGAGCAGTTAATTTAACAGTTAGGTGGTTAGTGTTTGTTAGAGTTAGTTCATAGTTGTTGAACAATTAGTTAGTGGAGTGCTGAGTTGTATATAAATCAAAGTTAGCCTTTGTAAATATTACTTGAATAAAAATTCAGATGAAATATTCTCCAAATTGGGTTTTACTTTGTTAACATGTAAATTAGACTCACATGTAAATTAGACTAAAGGGCAATAAAAAAATCCTCAAACCTAATGATTCTAGATATGGTATATATACAACAATCTTTCATTGATAACCACTTATTTTCAATTTATTAGTTGTCTAATTCGAATTGAATATTACAAAAGTTTATTATAGAAAAACACCCCAAACACCTAATGGGAAAGCACCCAAAACATACCCACAGCTCAATAATTTATATTCACAACCAAGTTATCCTAATACAACAAAACCAATAATACCCAAGGCAGTCACATGAGTGACCGAAATGTAGGGTTACAAGCAGGACAGACGCAAGATTTCATGTAAGAAAATATAAACTATCATGAAATTATATTAGAAATATAAAGACACAAAATTACATAATTTTAGAGATTTATAATTAGACAATCAATAAAAAATAAAAAATATATAAAATATAATAAAATTTAAAATTTTTAAGGAGTGCGGCTGCCCCAGCACCCATGTGTCCGCCCCTGGTTACAAGCATTATCATTTCAAAAACTTACCGCTATCCATTACTCCAATAATGACATTTCTGCCATATTCAGCTCTTGACAACAAGCCTTCTCCTCCAAACTTGAGGTTCTTCCATGAATGGCCATCTCCTTCGTCTAGTCCTGTAACACCTCAACTTTTATGGTTTAAAAAGAAAAAAAAAAGAAAAAGAGAAAGTGTTGTTAAGGGGTTTTAAACCCTTGACCCCTTACTTGATGAACTTAGGCCTTAACCATTTGGGCTGAAAACCAATCTTGGTTAAACTATGCACCATATTCGTTTTAAAATATACAATAGTGTTCTGACTGATACTAGTTATAGACCGAACAACCCTTTTGGCCCATTTGTTTAATTCATTTCGAATATAGAAAATATTAGATAAAAAGGGAGCTTTCCCCGACTCTTCACCTAAGCCTTTCGGCCACCACTCCGATCGCCTCATCGCCGCTCTGTGGCGTACACCGCCACCACCACCATGTGCGCCGCCTGACTCCGAACCACCAGCCACCTGTCACGCGCGCAACCGAGCCACCACCGCCGGCAAAAGCCTGATCGAAGCTTTGTCGAAATCCTTGGGTTTCTAGCTTCGATTTTAGCCACTCCTGGTGTCCGATCGTCGCGTCGATCTCGCCAACGTGCTTGACGTGTTGTGGAGATCAAAACCCAGTCGGTCATTCATTTTTTCGACGCCGGCAAGACGTGTTGAAAGATTTGGCCAAAACCCTAACCGTCGCCTCTTTTTCATATGATTTCCGGCTCTGTCCACTGTGCCTTCGCGACACAGCCACCAAATCTGAGCTCCGGACGAAGTGACGAGCAAAACCCAGTCGTCCGACCACTCATCCGGCGCCGGTAAGGGCTTCATCGGTGTTACGCGACAGTCTGACCCTTTTTGAACTTTTTAGGTAATTTCTGGTTGAATTTCGGCATGTTTGACTGAGTTTTGGGATAAATATGATTCTGGGTTTGATAACCTCTTGATTTCCGGCAGAATCAACAAGGAAAGGCATCTCCGGCGACTTTTCCAGCGACCGTCCGACGACCAAAAACCCAGGGTGAGTACCAGGTTAATTTCGGTCCAACCTGTATCCGACCCGACCCGTTAACCCAGCCCGTCTTTCCGATCTGGAAACCCGAACCGAGTCAACCCGATTCAGCCGAGTCAACTCGTTCGAGTCAGCCCGAGTCAACTCAGTTGATTGTTGACGTCAGCGTTGACTCTAACCCTGTTAACCGTTGACCTGCTGACGTCAGCGTTGACTCTGACCCTGTTAATCGTTGACCTGCTGACGTCAACGTTGACTCTGACCCTGTTGACCGTTGACCTGCTGACGTTAGCGTTGACTTTGACCGTTGACCAAAAAGTCAATTTTTCCGAAAACTCCTATTATATGTTTTTCGACGTTCTGAGTCCGTTTTTGAAGCCCGTTTTGCAAAATTCTGATCCAAAAGCCTTTGAAACTGATCTTAAACCCAAAAATGCTTATGCGTTTCTTGTTTAGTTTAAAGGCAGTGTGATTAAGGATTAACTGTGGTTTTTGTTTAATTGAAGGCATCCACACATCTTCATATCCGCGTGGTTGTGGGATGTTGAATCCGAGTTCGAGGGTATTCGAATGTCGTATCACGAATCGACAGATGTAGCTCAGAGTTAAGGTAATACATTACTACCCCTTGTATGCTTTATGTACATGTCGATATCCGGTTAACGCATGCATGCTTATGATGAAGTGTTTGGTAAACTCTTCTTAAGCCAAATTAGATACGAGAAATAAGTATGAAAATTATTAAAACCAAAATATTCGAATAAGAATACTAATAGACCAGAAGTATCAGAAGTTAATAGTAATAAATAGTACAGTTAAATCTGCAACTCGATCAATGGTGTCTAAGATTCAATGCCCATAATATGGAGTAAAGGATATTGGATATGAGATTACAAAAATGCTCTTGAAGTATAAGAATGACTATACTGCCCCTAATAAAGGAAGTGGCCCGAAATCTGCATTCGAATTGATTGAAAAATTACCCAACCTAAGATGTATGTTCTATTGGAAAAGACTTCGGCATCATTATTCAAATGCGTGTGATACTAAAAGAAATTTAGATTTTCCCCCGAGCTCTGCATAACACATGAAAGTGAATTTATTGGAATTATCGTTGTATTCTTTAGCTGATCCTTACGACGGTAATGGATGAATTAATTGGAATGATCGTAATGACCAAAAAGATTGTAGTGCCTTCGAGCACCAAAATTCTTAATTAATTAGAATGACAATTTTACCCTTAAGTTCTAAAATGAGTAAACCGTCTGTAAAGGCCAAAGGGATCAAAACGACTTAATCTCTACCGAGTACGTAAACGATGGAGGTGCTAAATAGTAAAATTTGACAAAAATGGTGGATTTATCCCAATTTCAAAAATGATTGAAAATCCCTCTTGAGTTAAATATGCAGTTATGCATTTGATGAAATTCTGAGATTTCTAATAAGACTTTAAGGGCTAAAGCGCCCATACGTATTAGGAAGCACTGTAACCCCCCTCGTCCCGGTCTGGCCGGATGGCCGGTCCGAGTGGGCCACACGGGGAAAATCGAGTGAAACCCATTAAGGTTCCCCCTCGGTTAGCAACCCTATTTTTTTTATTTCATTTTAATCTTGTCTAGAGGAGTATTAAACCCTAAGTGATCAAACAGTGGAACAACATACACGAGACAAACGAACGAACCCAAAACAACATTTAACAGCCCAATTTTAAACTTAAATTGCAGGCGGTATCGATACTCCTAAGGAGTGTATCGATACGCCTTGACTAGGTCAGCTGGTCAAAGTCAACCCGTGGAGACCGTATCGATACACCCAAAGAGTGTATCGATACTCTCCCCAACGGTCAACTTCTCGTGATCAACGCTAAGAAGACCGTATCGATACGCCAGAGGCCCATTTCGATACCCAAACTTCCAGTAACTCCAGTGACTAAAAAGGTACCGATACGCCCCCCTCGCGTATCGAAACGCGTGGCCTGAAGCAGGAAGGCCGTATCGATACGGGTCCAATCGTATCGATACCCCTGCTACGAACTTACAAGTTTTAGCTGATTTAAGGCACATGGATGCCCCTAAATCCCTCTAAAACCTCAACCAACACACTAACATCATTCCTAAGGCAAACCCACAATACAAACATGCTTGAAAACTACAACCAAGACTTAGCTTACTAGGCATTGAATCTCACAAGGATTATACAAATCAAATTGTCCATGCAATTTCACCAAGAGAATATACTTAACACCCAAAAGGCCCCATACACAAGATAGTCAAGCATAAGGCATACATAGGCCAACAACATACATGTTTAGGCATATTCAAATAAGCAACATAACAAGCACAAACCGCAATCCATGAAGCAAAAGCATAACACAACCACGAGATTAAGATGCTCAAACACAAATTTCCTAAGGAGTTTGACCCCAACTCCTAAAACTCTATACCCCATTGTCTAGGCATTATTACAAAATACAAACCATACTTGAACTAGCTTGAGAACTCCAAGAGCTCCTCCCTCGCCCGCTTGCCTCCCGAACTCTAACGATCTGCACGTTGGAAACAAAAACAGCATAAGCAAACTAGCTTAGTGAGAGAGGCTCTACAATTCACAACATGCAGTTTTCCAAAACACGATTTATATGCAAGGAAGCAATGGATGCACAAGGGTCAATCTCAACAACAACACATGGTTTGCACAAGCACAACCAACATACACGTACGGTGGGACTACACATCACCGTTTCGACTAGTGGATTTCCAATGGGACTACACATCAAAGTACTACCCTACTAGTCACTACCGGTGGGACTACACATCACCGTAGTTTAGACCACCATCACGTGAGGCACGAACTCAACTCGACTACACATTAACAACTTAAAATGCACTTAATGATCACAACATATAAGCATTCAACATATCACAACAACATGGGGGTAGAGAGGCTTACACACGGGTTTAGGTGACCCCTCAAGGTCCCACCAAAACCTCACAAGGATCCATATCGAGCACAATGCAAAAATCAACATTTCTACTCACCGTTGCTACCCAAGAGAAGATCGAAGACCAAGCTCAAGACTCCGAAATCCCCGGATTTGTCCTCGAAGCTTCACCAACCAAATTTCTCGTTTCTAAACATTCCAACACCAAGTAAACAATCCCAAATCAGTCCATATTCCAACATAGTCAACCCGGATTACATACCAAGCACAAAACATCAATTTTCCATTGAAAACAAACCCAAAATTCCTAATCCCGAGCAGCCCTTAAGCACCCCTTAAAACCAATGATTCCAACCCTTAAATTGCTCCCTAAAGCCTTCAAAACAACACTTACATATAGCCTAACCATCAGCCCTCAAGATTCCGCCTAAAACACCCCCAAAACTCAAATTAAAGCCTCCCAAAAACCTCCCCAAAACCCCATTCCGGGAAACACCCCAAAACTTCATAAAAATCATACCCATTAGACCCTTTAGATTGAAAACAACCCATATATCATTTATAGATCAAAAACCTAAGTTAAAGATGTTAAAAATGACATTTTTAGTCAAAACCTCAAAACACCCAAATCACAAAAATCATGAGTTTTATAGAAAATAAGGATATGTACTCGTAGAGGATGATGAGAGCAAGTAAAAACGACCTCACCTTTGCAAAAGCTCCAACAACAAACAAGGTATGAGATGGAATAGTAACAAGGGGAAATGGCTTCTTTTTTTACGTTGGAATGAATAGTAGAGAGGGGAAGAAGATGACTCAAAAATCAATATTTTAGGTTGGTTTAAAATCAAAAGTCTAAAGACCTAAATGCCCTTAATGAAAAAGGGAATCCACAATAGGTGCCACCCATGGCTATTTGGGCTTGTTTTAAAAATGGTCAACTAAATTTTATTTGTCTTAAAACCCGAGGCCCAAACCATTATTTTTATTATTTAAATATTAGGAACCGAAACCCGAACCATTATTTAATTACTATTTTCACCCGACCCCCAAACCCGGGTGTTACAACTCTCCCCTACTTAAGAAATTTCGTCCCCGAAATTACCTGACGGAAACAAATACGAAAACTGCTCAAGCATGTCAGCTTTCCTCTCCCAAGTGGCCTCCTCCACACCTCTATGTCTCCACAATACTTTGACCAACTCAATAGTCTTGCCACGCAATACCTTGCTATCAGAAGCAAGTATCTCAACTGGTTCCTCGTTGTAAGACAAGTCCAGATTTAACTCTATTTCTTTTACTGGCATAACATGAGACGGATCCGATCTATACCTCTTAAGCATCGACACATGAAATACATCATGAATCTTCTCTAGCTCAACTGGGAGCCTCAATCTATATGCAACCGGACCAATTCTCTCAACTATCTCGTAAGGCCCTATGTACCTTGGGCTCAACTTGCCCTTCCTCCCAAACCTCATCACTTTCTTCCAAGGTGAGACTTTCAAAAACACTTTATCCCCCACGGAGTATTCTACCTCTTTCCTTTTTAAGTCGGCGTAGAACTTTTGTCGATCTGAAGTGTAACACCCGTGTTTTGGGGCTAAGAGTTAGCCGGGTTTATAGTTTGAGTCATTAAAATCAAATTAAATAAATTCAACCTTAATTTGGACCCATTTGAACTTTAGTAAAAAGGGGAGGGACCCATATTGCAATTTTACCCAAAAGTTTTGAAAAGCAAGACCACTTTAATAAAAAAAGTTGTCTTCCTCCCCCATATCCCCTTTCCAACGTCTAAAGCACCCCAAACCCCTTCAAAACTCTTTCAAACCTAAAACACTATTCCATTGGCTTTCAACTTCAATCCAAGGTGTTTTTCAAAGGTAAACATGTTTTCTAACTCTCCTCTTTATCCCCTATCAACCCATGGTCTTAGATTTTAAAGATATGGGGTTTTGAAAATTAGGGTTTGTTTTAAAGGTTGGGTTTTTAAAAGGATTTTTCATTTTGTTTCACAAAATTGAGTTGGGGCTTTAGTTATTCATGTTAAAAGGTGCAACATATATCAATTTGGTTGAGTTTTGTGGAAAATCCGTAGTAGGGTCTTAGGGCAAATTTTAAGGTGTTAAAACTTGGGTTTTTGGGAGGTTCAAGGTTGAAATTGAAGGGCTGTTAGTTTAGGGTTATTAGGAGGGTGTTTTAGGATCATTTGAGAGTCATTTGGGTGTTTGAAAATGGAATTTTCTGCTGGGTGAAATAGGAGTACGAAAATGGGAATTTTGGTGATTGTTTGGGTTGTAAATTGTTGGAGCTTGGCTTGCACCTATGGGTTGATGTGGTGGTTGAATTTAGCGATCATTTGTGAGTATAAAATGTGTTGGAAACTTGAGTTTTGGTCAAGGTTTATGGGCTGCTCGAATTTGATAAAGTTGGGGTTTGATCATGACTTGAAATGTTGGGTTTGATGTTTAAATTGAATTCCGGGTTAGCCACTTTAATGTTGAGTTGATTTGAGGTTGTTTTGCTTGTGTTGAGGTGTTTAGAAGCGAGGTTTTGGGTTGGTGGAGCCTTGGGAGCAAATCTGGAAATTGAAGACCATGGTTGCTTAATACTTGAGCTTGGAGGTAGAGGTGAGTGGTTAAATATTTTTAAAGGTTTTCAAGTGTTGGTTCAAGCATGTGAACTAGGTTGGGATTGGTAGACCCACCTAGAGTTGGGATTAGGGTGGTGGCCTAATCCCAAACTTTAGTTAGAGACCTAGGTTGATCTTTAAAGTGTTGAATTATGCCTTATGTTTAATCATGCTTATGGTGATTATGCTTATGTTGTTATACATGTATGTGGAGGCATGGCTTAATGCATTGTTACATGCATGTTGATGATAAATGTGATAGAGATTTACATACGTATGAAATATGATGTGATATTTGTGTTATTGAGATGCATGTAGTGTTGACATGTGTAATGATGTTATGAGGTGATTGTATGATCCGAGGATCATGGTGAGTACATGCTAGGCATGGAAATGTGGTTTGTGCATGACGGTAAGTCATGGTGAGTACGTGCTAAGCACGGAAGTTGTTAATAAATGGTATTGTGGAATGTGTTAGTATTGGCACTAGTATGCTTGGGTACAAATGACCGATCATTAGGATGTTTAGTGTGCACGCGTGAGTCAAAATGCGCGCGTGGTCTTGATGATGGTAGTCATCAAGATGGAGTACGGGTTCGCCCAGAAATCTTCTTATATATTTATATGTCGGTGATGAGTGGAATCCCATCGACGGGCGTGAGGATGAGTGGAATCCCCCCCCCCCCCCCCGCGTGAAATGGGGCGTGAGGATGCGTGGAATCCTCTCCGCGTGAACGGTGATGAGTGTAATCCCACCGTCAGGTAATGGTTGTGTTGTTGGATATGAGTTCCAACGGTTATCCGCGTATTCGAGTCATAGCTAGGTGCCAATACGGATTGTGGGTTATGTTGCCAATATGTGATTTATTGTGAGCCAATGTGATTTGGGATGTGTTGCTAACATGGTTTAATATATGTGATTTCATATGTTGTGGATTTAAACATGTTGAGCATGACATGATATTGAACATATGTTCATGCATCATTTATAGTTATGGCTCGTGTGGATCGGAGGTAAGATCATGCATTTTATCTTGGTTGTAGCTCGTGCTTGGACCCTACATTGTCGAAGGTTTGTTTTATGAGCTTACCCTCACTAAGCTTTTATGTTTGCGCTCTCTTTTGTTCGACAATGCAGATCAATAGCTTGTGGGTGGCAAGGGCAAGGAAAGGTCTCCAAGTGTTGCTTTTGGTGAGCTCAATGTATGAATTTTAAGTGATAGGATGTAATAGTTAAGCAATGGGATAGGTGTTGTTGATTTGAGTTTTGATGTATGTCGATATTGGTTTGGTCATTGGATGCCTTGTTTGATCTATAAATATTGCTTATGTTACACGCCTTGAATGTCTACATGTTTTGGTTGCTAAGGCATGAAATCTGGAGTGCTTGTATGTCCATATATGCTTAAATTGCCCTTTGTTGGAATGCCAAGTATGGATGTTTGTTCATGGTTGAATGCTAAGTTGCTTGTATGATTTGTGCATCACCTTGTGTTGATTAGTGCCCTTGGCTTTATGTGAAAGCATGCTTTTATGTTTGGTTTGCCTTAGGATTGATGATAGTGTGTTGGTTGAAGTTTTAGAGGGATTTAAGGGCCTCCTTGTGCCTTAAATCAGCTCAAACCTGCAAGTTCGTAGCAGGGGTATCGATACGGTTGGTCCCGTATCGATACGGCCTTCTTGTTCAAGGCCATGCGTTTCGATACGCGGGGAGACGTATCGATACCTTTTTGGACACTGGAGTACTGTCCAACTTGGTATCGATACCGGTCTCAGGCGTATCGATACCTTTTTGGTCACTGGAGCTACTGCCCATTTCGGTATCGATACGGGCCTCTGGTGTATCGATACCGTCATCTTGGCGTTGACCGTGGGAAGTCAACTGTTGGGGAGGGTATCGATACACTCCTTGGGTGTATCGATACGGTCTCTACGGGTTGACTTTGACCAGTTGACCAAGTCAAGGGGGTATCGATACACCCCTTAAGTGTATCGATACCACCTGCAGTTTAAGTTGAAAATTGGGCTATAAGATGTTGGGTTGAGTTCGTTTGTCTGTTTCGTAAATGATGTTCCGCTGTATGATCACTTAGGGTTTAATACTCATCTAGACAAGATTTAAAATGAAAAAATAGGGTTGCTAACCGAGGGGGAATCCTTAAGGGGTTTTCACTCGGTTTTCCCCGTGTAGCTCACTCGGACCGGTCATCCGGCCAGACCGGGACGAGGGGGTTACATTTGTTGGTATCAGAGCCTAAGGTTTCCGAGACCTTGGGCAGGTAAGTGAGGTAAGTTGTGTTTTATGATTGGTATGCGCGGTGTTTGCTTGCCATGTAAGCATGTTGCTTGTTATCCGTGAATGCTGTGTTGTATGTTGTTTGATTGTACGCATATGTTTGCTTGTTTAGCAAGTAAGCCTTGTTATATGCTTGGTTGAGCGTGTAGGTGTGTTGATTTGTTTGAAACATGCTTCGTAGAGTCCCATTGCTACTATTACATCGAAAAAGAGATTTTTAGTGAGGGAAACATACTTGAGCCACTTGGAAGCCTTGCCTTGCTAACCCAATCTTGTATGTTTTACTGTTGATGTTGTTGTTGATTTAATTGCTTTTCGGTAAGTAGAAGTTGTAGTTTCTGAAAAGGTGGACGATGTTGAGGGAGTCCATCACCTTAGTTAGGGAGGTATGGTTGAACCGGAATTGAGGCACAATTTGTTCGTTTGAGACGGTATGTATGTGGGTTGATTCCTGTGGATGAGGGACGATGTGATCAACTCTGGCATTAGTTGGTAAGAAGAAGTGAAGGCATATGAGTGGGAGTTAGAGTGGTGTCGATGTTTTATCAGATAAGCCCTTGGTACAGTATTAAGTTGTTTCCTCCAGTTAATCTCGAATCCGTATTTCTGTACATTGTTAGCAAGCATGCACGTTTGAATATGCCCGACGAAGTGTTAGAGGTAGGTACGAGTACCTTAGTTCTTTTAGCAAGATCAAGGTAGGGGTCTCGTGTGAGTAATCTGAAATTCAGAAGTGTTAGTTGGTGACCGTTGGGGTTCAGCCTATGATTTTGATACAAGACAGCCGATCAGTATCCGTGAATGGGAATCAATTTGTGTGTTTGGGGCCAGTGTGCGTCTGGGTGGTTTTCCAGCATGGTTGTCTGTGTGTGCTCAGAACTGCGTTTTTCAAGTTTTGAAATGCTCTAAGAACAGTCTAGAAGAGTCAGATTTTGTTGAAGAACCAGTCTGAAAACAAGAGGACCGAAGACTATCAGTTGTGTACATGTGAAGTTGCAATTTTCGCGGATACCTCCTTTTATGTGAGCATGTAAGAAATTAGATATCCTTGTTGAGACCTTAGATGTAGGGACACATGTGACTAGCCTTTGGGAGATAGTAGTGATCAGAAAGATGTACAAAAGGTAGTTGTTGGTAGTTCAGAGTTACTAGTTTCTAGTAGATGTGAAGTGATCGTCTTCTTATGGTTTTGATGTACCTTTTGACAAGGTTTGGCTTGAAGAACACAGAGTTAGTGTATACGTTGAGACAAAGAGAGAGTTGCCTTGAAGTCGCAGATTTTTGTGAGACTGTAGTAGTAGGTGAGGATGTGAACTTCTTATTGAATGTTGATCCAGCTTTAGAGGTCAAGGATTGATTAAGTGTAGTTAACAAGCTTTCTTAGCAATTGTGACGGATTTGATTTTGAATGAAGATTAAACCACGGAATGCTAGAATAGTTTGTGTTTTCCTAGAAGTGTTTGGAAGATTTACCCGGTTTGTCTCTTGGTAGAGAAGAAGAGTTCGTTATTGAGACCGCCTCCGAGGTTGCTTCTGTTTTGTTTGCTCTGTAACTTATGAATCCCGGAAGAATTGAGCATGTTGAAGAAATAACTTCGAGACTTGTTGGACCTTAGACTCATTAGGCCTAGTGCGTCATCTTAGAGTATGACAGTATAATTTGTGAAGAAGAAAGAGCGACAGTACGATAATGTGTTTAGATTTCAGACAGTTGAAACGAGTGTCAGTGAACAATTAGTATCCGTTTCCGAGTGTCAGTGAATTGTTGATCAGTTAGTGCGTGCTTCAGTCTTTTTGAAGATTAATTTGAGATCCGGTTACTACCAGTTGAAAGTGAGAAAATTTGAAGTACCGAAGACAGCTTTAGGGGCGAGATGTGATCACCATGAGTTCTGAGTTATGCCGTTTTGTTTGACTAGTGTATTAGTTACCATCATAGAGATGTTGAACAGAATAATTCCCGAGTTCCTTTATCGGTTGTAGTAGTCCTCATAGATGACACATGAGTATATTCACGTACCGAAGAAGGCCATGACAAGCTTTGAAGTTAGTGTGGTAGATCCTTTTTGGGAATCAGTTGTATGTCAAGTTATGCAACGTGAACTTCGAGTTAATGAAGATGTTCTCCTCGGACATGCAGATCATCCGAGAGTATTAGAGTAAATCCCAAGTAGGCAAAAGAAGATATGAGTTGGAAGAAATTGAAGACTGTGACAGATATCTATAGTTCCTAGGTTTAGCATTGTTACTTTCAGAGAATTGTAAATAGTCTTTTGAAGATAGTTGCTCCATTGATAGATTGCTACAGAAGAATGTTTAGTTTGTGAGGTCAGATGCGAGACATTGAACCCTTGAGAAACCGAAAGAAACTTTGATGAAAGCTTCGACTTTGATCCAGCCAATGTCAGAGAAAGAATTTGTGAACCATAGTGATGTGTTACATCTAGAGTTAGGTTGTGTGCTTATGCAAGACAGAAGATTGTGGCTTGTTCATCAAGATAGTTGGAAGATCGTGAGAAGAGTTATTCGATATGAGACTTAGAGTTAATTACGGTTGTATTTGCTTCGAAGACTTAGAGACAAAGCCGTAAAGTAAGAAATGCACAGCGTGTATGTACATATCATCAGAACTTGAAATATTTGAAGACTTAGGAATGGTTGGAACTTGAACAACACGAGTACTTAGAATTGCTTGAAGATTGTGATCTCAAGATTGAGTACTATCTGAAGAGAGTCTACGTAGTAACCGATGTTTCGAGTTATTTTGTTGATAGATTAGTAGTTGGGTCGCGAGATGTGATTGCCGAATTCAGTTTACCGAATGATAGTAGTTTCGTGACCGAGTTTCATGTTAAACCTACTTTGAGTCAGAATGCTTGAAGAGAAACAGTTGCAAGACAGGTTCTTGGCACCTCACGTGCAAGACATAGCTGAAAGAAGACCTTCAGAATACAATTTCAGAGATGATAGAGTTTGTATTTTTAGAGGCATAATAGTTGTATCGATTGACATAGTGTTTTGAGACGTATTGTTTTGGCCGAAGCACACGGTAGTTCATTGGTATTGCATCTGAGTGGTATGAAGACGTACTGTGGGTTGAAGATGAGTACTTTTGGATTGGGTTGATGAATAATGTGGTTCAGTATGAGAGTGAGTGTGTAAATTGCCAGCGTGTCAAGACCGAGTATCAGTTTTCTTCTAGTTTGTTACATCCGTGGAAGGTTCTTAATGGAAGTGGGTAATAGAGATCCGAAATTTCTGCTAGATTATTTTTGAAGACGTTTGCATAGTGTCTGGTTACCTGTTGAAGGCAGATGGTCAGTTAGAGAAGGTTACGAGTCAAGTATTCAAACAGTGCTGCATGAGATTGTGAATCGGGCTAGTTCCGTTGTTCATTTGTCACGGTTACCACCAGAGTTAGGAGGAAGTTTGTGATGTATCTGTGTATCTAAAATACGAGGGTGTGAGTCAGATCTGTTCTGTGCTATGTTGTTGAAAAGA
Organism: Hibiscus trionum; assembly: GCA_030270665.1. Lineage (NCBI taxonomy): Eukaryota > Viridiplantae > Streptophyta > Magnoliopsida > Malvales > Malvaceae > Hibiscus > Hibiscus trionum. Next base: position 272,456 of record BSYR01000021.1, on the reverse strand, counting down.
CTGAGTTGAGTTTTAAGTTGACATGCCTTGAAGGAACCAGTTGAGATCTTAGCATCAGATAGCTAGTGTTGTGTGGTAAGTCTACCGAATTGGTTAGTATGTTGTGGTGAGAGAGAAATGTGTGGAGGAGCATGTTTCAGTGACTCTTACCGTCCGATAAATTTCGGGGACGAAATTCCTTAAGTGGGAGAGAGTTGTAACACCCATGTTTTGGGGCTAGGAGTTAGCCGGGTTTATAGTTCGAGTCATTAAAATCAAATTAAATAAATTCAACCTTAATTTGGACCCATTTGAACTTTAGTAAAAAAGGGGAGGGACCCATATTGCAATTTTACCCAAAAGTTTTGAAAAGCAAGACCACTTTAATAAAAAAAGTTGTCTTCCTCCCCCATATCCCCTTTCCAACGTCTAAAGCACCCCAAACCCCTTCAAAACTCTTTCAAACCTAAAACACTATTCCATTGGCTTTTAACTTCAATCCAAGGTGTTTTTCAAAGGTAAACATGTTTTCTAACTCTCCTCTTTATCCCCTATCAACCCATGGTCTTAGATTTTAAAGATATGGGGTTTTGAAAATTAGGGTTTGTTTTAAAGGTTGAGTTTTTAAAAGGATTTTTCATTTTGTTTCACAAAATTGAGTTGGGGCTTTAGTTATTCATGTTAAAAGGTGCAACATATATCAATTTGGTTGAGTTTTGTGGAAAATCCGTAGTAGGGTCTTAGGGCAAATTTTAAGGTGTTAAAACTTGGGGTTTTGGGAGGTTCAAGGTTGAAATTGAAGGGCTGTTGGTTTAGGGTTACTAGGAGGGTGTTTTGGGATCATTTGAGAGTCATTTGGGTGTTTGAAAATGGAATTTTCTGCTGGGTGAAATAGGAGTACGAAAATGAGAATTTTGGTGATTGTTTGGGTTGTAAATTGTTGGAGCTTGGCTTGCACCTATGGGTTGATGTGGTGGTTGAATTTAGCGATCATTTGTGAGTATAAAATGTGTTGGAAACTTGAGTTTTGGTCAAGGTTTATGGGCTGCTCGAATTTGATAAAGTTGGGGTTTGATCATGACTTGAAATGTTGGGTTTGATGTTTAAATTGAATTACGGGTTAGCCACTTTAATGTTGAGTTGATTTGAGGTTGTTTTGCTTGTGCTGAGGTGTTTAGAAGCGAGGTTTTGGGTTGGTGGAGCCTTGGGAGCAAATTCGGAAATTGAAGACCATGGTTGCTTAGTACTTGAGCTTGGAGGTAGAGGTGGGTGGTTAAATATTTTTAAATGGTTTTCAAGTGTTGGTTCAAGCATGTGAACTAGGTTGGGATTGGTAGACCCACCTAGAGTTGGGATTAGGGTGGTGGCCTAATCCCAAACTTTAGTTAGAGACCTAGGTTGATCTTTAAAGTGTTGAATTATGCCTCATGTTTAATCACGCTTATGGTGGTTATGCTTATGTTGTTATACATGTATGTGGAGGCATGGCTTAATGCATTGTTACATGCATGTTGATGATAAATGTGATAGAGATTTACATACGTATGAAATATGATGTGATATTTGTGTTATTGAGATGCATGTAGTGTTGACATGTGTAATGATGTTATGAGGTGATTGTATGATCCGAGGATCATGGTGAGTACATGCTAGGCATGGAAATGTGGTTTGTGCATGTCGGTAAGTTATGGTGAGTACGTGCTAAGCACGGAAGTTGTTAATAAATGGTATTGTGGAATGTGTTAGTATTGGCACTAGTATGCTTGGGTACAAATGATCGATCATTAGGATGTTTAGTGTGCACACGTGAGTCAAAATGCGCGCGTGGTCTTGATGATGGTAGTCATCAAGATGGAGTACGAGTTCGCCCGGAAATCTTCTTATATATTTATATGTCGGTGATGAGTGGAATCCCATCGACGGGCGTGAGGATGAGTGGAATCCCCTCCGCGTGAAATGGGGCGTGAGGATGAGTGGAATCCCCTCCGCGTGAACGGTGATGAGTGTAATCCCACCGTCAGGTAATGGTTGTGTTGTTGGATGTGAGTTCCAACGGTTATCCGCGTATTCGAGTCATAGCTAGGTGCCAATACGGATTGTGGGTTATGTTGCCAATATGTGATTTATTGTGAGCCAATATGATTTGGGATGTGTTGCTAACATGGTTTAATATATGTGATTTCATATGTTGTGGATTTAAACATGTTGAGCATGACATGATATTGAACATATGTTCATGCATCATTTATAGTTATGGCTCGTGTGGATCGGAGGTAAGATCATGCATTTTATCTTGGTTGTAGCTCGTGCTTGGACCTTGCATTGTCGAAGGTTTGTTTTATGAGCTTACCCTCACTAAGCTTTTATGCTTACGCTCTCTTTTGTTCGACAATTCAGATCAATAGCTTGTGGGTGGCAAGGGCAAGGAAAGGTCTCCAAGTGTTGCTTTTGGTGAGCTCAATGTATGAATTTTAAGTGATAGGATGTAATAGTTAAGCATTGGGATAGGTGTTGTTGATTTGAGTTTTGATGTATGTCGATATTGGTTTGGTCCTTGGATGCCTTGTTTGATCTATAAATATTGCTTATGTTACACGCCTTGAATGTCTACATGTTTTGGTTGCTAAGGCATGAAATCTGGAGTGCTTGTATGTCCATATATGCTTAAATTGCCCTTTGTTGGAATGCCAAGTATGGATGTTTGTTCATGGTTGAATGCTAAGTTGCTTGTATGATTTGTGCATCACCTTGTGTTGATTAGTGCTCTTGGCTTCATGTGAAAGCATGCTTTTATGTTTGGTTTGCCTTAGGATTGATGATAGTGTGTTGGTTGAAGTTTTAGAGGGATTTAAGGGCCTCCTTGTGCCTTAAATCAGCTCAAACCTGCAAGTTCGTAGCAGGGGTATCGATACGGTTGGTCCCGTATCGATACGGTTGGTCCCGTATCGATACGACCTTCTTGTTCAAGACCATGCGTTTCGATACGCGGGGAGACGTATCGATACCTTTTTGGATACTGGAGTACTGTCCAACTTGGTATCAATACCGGTCTCAGGCGTATCGATACCTTTTTGGTCACTGGAGCTACTGCCCATTTCGGTATCGATATGGGCCTCTGGTGTATCGATACCGTCATCTTGGCGTTGACCGTGGGAAGTCAACCGCTGTGGAGGGTATCGATACACTCCTTGGGTGTATCGATACGGTCTCTACGGGTTGACTTTGACCAGTTGACCAAGTCAAGGGGGTATCGATATACCCCTTAAGTGTATCGATACCACCTACAGTTTAAGTTGAAAATTGGGCTGTAAGATGTTGGGTTGAGTTCGTTTGTCTGTTTCGTAAATGCTGTTCCGTTGTATGATCACTTAGGGTTTAATACTCATCTAGACAAGATTTAAAATGAAAAAAATAGGGTTGCTAACCGAGGGGGAATCCTTAAGGGGTTTTCACTAGGTTTTCCCCGTGTAGCTCACTCGGACCGGTCATCCGGCCAGACCGGGACGAGGGGGTTACATGAAGTTGCTTTCAAGCGATCACATATCAACTTCACCTTCTCGGTGGTTCCCTTAAGCAATTCGGGCATCGGCACAAGTTTCTGTCCGGCCTCGGCCCAGCAAATCGGGGTCCTACACTTCCTACCATACAAGGCCTCATAGGGAGCCATCTGAATGCTCGACTGAAAGCTGTTGTTATATGCGAACTCCACTAATGGTAGGTGTTTCTCCCACGACCCCTGGAAGTCAATGATACAACACCTCAACATATCCTCCAATATCTGAATTACCCTCTCAGACTGCCCATCTGACTGCGGATGATACGAAGTGCTGAAGTTCAACCATGTACCCAAGGCTCAATGCAAACACTCCCAGAATCTAGAGGTGAATCTCGGATCTCGGTCTGACACAATCGACTTCGGTACCCCATGTAGTCTCACACTCTCACGAATATACAATTCGACCAACTTGTCTAATGTATATGTAGTATGAACCGGTATGAAGTGGGCACACTTGGTAAATCTATCTACAATCACCCACACTGAATTTTTCTTCGAAGGAGTCAACGGAAGTCCTGACACAAAGTCCATAGTGATACGCTCCCACTTCCACTCCGGAATTTTCAACGGTTGCAACAACCCTGAGGGAAACTGGTGCTTAGCCTTGACTCTCTGACAAACCATGCATCTACTTACGAACTCGGCTACATCCTTTTTCAAACCAACCCAATAATACTCTTCCTTCAATCCTCGATACATCTTCGTGCTACCCGGATGCATAGAAAAAGGACTATTGTGAGCCTCACTCAAGATCGTACGCCTCAACTCGGTATCCTCCGAAACCACTATCCTATCCTTGAAACATAGGATCCCATTCTCTCCAAAACAATACTCGGTAGGCCTATCTTCGGCTATGTCTTGCACGTGAGGTGCCAAAGACTCATCTCGCAACTGCTTCTCACGAATCAACTGAACCAATGATGGTTTAACCTGAAGCTCGGCTACTAACCCACCATCCGTAGACACACTCAACCTTGCAAACATTGCTCGCAACTCAACGGCTACCTTCCTACTCAAGGCATCGGCCACCACATTTGCCTTGCCCGGATGATACTCTATGGTAAGGTCATAATCCTTAAGAAGCTCTAACCACCTTCGCTGTCTGAGGTTCAACTCCCTCTGAGACATCAAATATTTCAAACTCTTGTGGTCGGTGTACACGGTGCACTTCTCACCGTAGAGATGGTGTCTCCAAATTTTCAACACAAACACCACTGCAGCCAACTCTATGTCATGTGTAGGGTAATTCTTCTCATGGACCTTCAACTGTCGCGAAGCATATGCCACTACCTTACCTTCTTGCATAAGTACACAACCTAGCCCCACATAAGACGCATCACTGTAAATCACAAACTCTCTCCCCGGCTCAGGCTGAATCAAAATAGGAGCTTCGGTCAAAGCTTTCTTCAATTTCTCAAACGCTTCTTGTCTTGCATCAGACCATTCATACGGAACATTCTTCTGTAGCAACTTGGTCAACGGAGCCGCTATTCTCGAGAACCCCTCAACAAACCTCCTATAGTATCCCGCCATACCTAGGAAACTGCGGATTTCTGTCACTGATTTCGGTTGTTTCCAATTCACAATGGCTTCAATCTTCTTGGGGTCTACACTAATCCCACTAGCCGAGATCACGTGACCAAGGAAAACTCACACTTACTTAGCTTGGCATACAACTGATTCTCAAGTAGGGTCTAAAGCACTAACCTTAAGTGCTCATCGTGCTCCTCTTCGGTCCTAGAGTACACTAGGATGTCATCAATAAACACCACCACAAACCTGTCCAAGAACTTATGAAACACTCGGTTCATCATATCCATAAAGGCTGCTGGAGCGTTGGTCAACCCAAAAGGCATCACCAAAAACTCATAATGCCCATAACGTGTACGAAAGGCTGTCTTCGGTATGTCCACATCCTTTACCTTTAACTGATAATACCCAGACCTCAAGTCAATCTTTGAAAACACGAAAGCACCCCTCAACTGCTCTAGCAAGTCGTCTATCCTTGGCAAGGGATATTTGTTTTTCACTGTCACCTTATTCAGCTGTCTATAGTCTATACACATTCTCATGCTACCATCATTCTTTTTCACAAACAAAACCGGAGCACCCCAAGGGGAAACACTAGGCCTAATAAAGCCTTTGTCAGTCAACTCCTGAAGCTGTGTCTTCAACTCTTTCAACTCCTTCAGTGCCATTCTATACGGAGCAATCGACACCGGTGCAGAATCAGAATATGTCTCAATAGCAAACTCAACTGCTCTATCTGGAGGCAAACCTGGTAGTTCTTCCGGAAAAACACTCAGAAAGTCACATATGGTCCTGATGTCCTGAGGTCTCACCTCACTCATATCCGGGTTCATTACGTAAGCCAAGTAAGCCTGACACCCTGAACCCAACAACCTCTGAGCTTCCAAAGCCGAAACCACATTGGACAAAAACTTGACATTCTCCCCAACTACCACAACCTCAAAGTCATCGGTAAGCCTCAAAGAGACCCTCTTAGTCTCGAAGTCAACCCTAACTCTATGCTCTACGAGCCAATCTATGCCCAAAATCACATCAAAGCCATAAAAGGGTAGCTCCATCATGTCGACCGGAAATACGTGGCCCTGAATCATCAAAGAACACCTCCTATACACTTTCCTAGCTACCACTGTATCACCAAAAGAGCTAGTGACATTTACACCTACCTCTAGCCAATCACAAGGTAATCCTAATGACTTTGCATGTTCGCCCAAAATATACGAATGTGTTGACCCCGAATCTATTAGAGAAAGCAAACTCAAAGACTGTATTGTGAAATTACCTGCAATGACATCAGTGTCATTCCCAGCCTCTCGCTCAGCGTACACCCTAGCCGGTCCTCCTCCCTCGGGCTGGACTGCTACAACATGAGCCAAGTTCCTCTGACCCTCATTCCTCGGCTGGAAGTTCCCACGGCCGCGCCCACGGCCCCTCTGATGCTCAAAACCTCTCGCTGGAGCCGGTCCTCCCCTAACTGGGTGTGGGCAATCACGCCTCAAATGATCTCGGGAGCTACAGTTCCAACACGCCCCAAACATACCCATACACTCACCTGGGTGGCGTCTCCCGCACCTAGTGCACTCCGGAATGTGTCCAACAGCCCCTTGGCCCTGACGGCCCTGACCATGGTTACCACCCCTAGGTCTTGCATCCGGCTGGTACCTCCTATCTCTATGCCTCTTGGCATGATCTCTATCACAGTTCGCATGTCTCTTTCCGGTGTCAGACCCACCAGCACGTGCTCTAAAGCTTAGGTTCTGCTCTATATCCTTGGCCCTAGAAACCAAGACATCGAACTCATTGTAGTCGAAGGCCAACATGTAGGTCTTCACATCAGTAGTCAACCCATATCTGAAACGCTCACATCGCTCCTTCTCATCCGGAATCAACTCTGGCGCGTACTGGCTCAACCTCACAAACTGGATCTCATACTCGAACATGGTCCTATTACCTTGAACCAAAGCCATGAACTCCCTTTTCTTTTCATCCAAGTACCAAACCCCGAGATACTTCCTCTTGAAGGCATTCCTGAAAAACTCCCATGTGACATCCGCCTCGGCCACCCCAGAAATAGCAGTGGTCCACCAAGTATAAGCGTCTCCCTGAAGCAATGAGACGATGCATCCCAACTTACGGGCATCCGAACACTCCATCTGACCCAAGATGCGAGTAGTGCTCTCAAGCCACCCTTCCGAACCCTCCGGAGACAACCCACGAAACTCAACTGCCCCCAAATTACGAAGCCTCTCTAGGGGTAATCTTGTCCCCGCACCCTGAGGTGGTGGTGCAGCTTGCATACCGGCCAAAGCTTTCTGAAAAGCTCCGGCTATAGTCTGAATCAAATGAGCCACATCTGGCCCTGCCTGGCCTTGGCCCGCTTGAGCCCCATTACCTCCCACATTAGCCTCAGCCTGAGGCCCATTACCATCACCTCCGACGTTCCCTCCATTACCATCGGGAGCATTAAGAGCAGGAGGCATATTCTCGGGTGCCTGGTCACCCGCTCTAGGCCGTCCCCTCGGTCTCACCATAGCAATTAAAGTAATCTAAAACAACAAACACACAACAACAAAGAAACGTTAGGTTAGGAAAGGGGCAAAGGACTCCGGTTCTCAAGCTCTTTAAACCAAAACAATTTCCCCTTTTTATTTTGACAACAACGCCTAACAATGGGGACTCGAACCAACTCTCAGACAACAACAAGGTCACCATAGCATGCATTCATACACCGTGCTAGAGACAAAATTTAGACATACATGGCAAGACACTCATAATACCTTAACTCACCCCACTTACCTGCCCGAGGTCTCGGAAACCTCAGGCTCTGATACCAATAAATGTAACCCCCCTCGTCCCGGTCTGGCCAGATGGCCGGTCCGAGTGGGCCACACGGGGAAAACCGAGTGAAACCCGTTAAGGTTCCCCCTCGGTTAGCAACCCTATTTTTTTTCTTTCATTTTAATCTTGTCTAGAGGAGTATCAAACCCTAAGTGATCAAACAGCGGAACAACATACACGAGACAAACGAACGAACCCAAAACAACATTTAACAGCCCAATTTTAAACTTAAATTGCAGGCGATATCGATACTCCTAAGGAGTGTATCGATACGCCTTGACTAGGCCAGCTGGTCAAAGTCAACCCGTGGAGACCGTATCGATACACCCAAAGAGTGTATCGATACTCTCCCCAACGGTCAACTTCTCGCGGTCAACGCTAAGAAGACCGTATCGATACGCCAGAGGCCCGTTTCGATATCCAAACTTCCAGTAACTCCAGTGACTACAAAGGTATCGATACGCCCCCCTCGCGTATCGAAACGCGTGGCCTGAAGCAGGAAGGCCGTATCGATACGGGTCCAATCGTATCGATACCCCTGCTACGAACTTACAAGTTTTAGCTGATTTAAGGCACAAGGATGCCCCTAAATCCCTCTAAAACCTCAACCAACACACTAACATCATTCCTAAGGCAAACCCACAATACAAACATGCTTGAAAACTACAACCAAGACTTAGCTTACTAGGCATTGAATCTCACAAGGATTATACAAATCAAATTGTCCATGCAATTTCACCAAGAGAATATACTTAACACCCAAAAGGCCCCATACACAAGATAGTCAAGCATAAGGCATACATAGGCCAACAACATACATGTTTAGGCATATTCAAATAAGCAACATAACAAGCACAAACCGCAATCCATGAAGCAAAAGCATAACACAACCACGAGATTAACATGCTCAAACACAAATTTCCTAAGGAGTTTGACCCCAACTCCTAAAACTCTATACCCCATTGTCTAGGCATTATTACAAAATGCAAACCATACTTGAACTAGCTTGAGAACTCCAAGAGCTCCTCCCTCGCCCGCTTGCCTCCCGAACTCTAACGATCTGCACGTTGGAAACAAAAAGAGCATAAGCCAACTAGCTTAGTGAGAGAGGCTCTACAATTCACAACATGCAGTTTTCCAAAACACGATTTATATGCAAGGAAGCAATGGATGCATAAGGGTCAATCTCAACAACAACACATGGTTTGCACAAGCACAACCAACATACACGTACGGTGGGACTACACATCACCGTTTCGACTAGTGGATTTCCAATGGGACTACACATCAAAGTACTACCCTACTAGTCACTACCGGTGGGACTACACATCACCGTAGTTTAGACCACCATCACGTGAGGCACGAACTCAACTCGACTACACATTAACAACTTAAAATGCACTTAATGATCACAACATATAAGCATTCAACATATCACAACAACATGGGGGTATAGAGGCTTACACACGGGTTTAGGTGACCCCTCAAGGTCCCACCCAAACCTCACAAGGATCCATATCGAGGACAATGCAAAAATCAATATTTCTACTCACCGTTGCTACCCAAGAGAAGATCGAAGACCAAGCTCAAGACTCCGAAATCCCCGGATTTGTCCCCGAAGCTTCACCAACCAAATTTCTCGTTTCTAAACATTCCAACACCAAGCAAACAATCCCAAATCAGTCCATATTCCAACATAGTTAACCCGGATTACATACCAAGCACAAAACATCAAATTTCCATTGAAAACAAACCCAAAATTCCTAATCCCGAGCAGCCCTTAAGCACCCCTTAAAACCAATGATTCCAACCCTTAAATTGCTCCCTAAAGCCTTCAAAACAACACTTACATATAGCCTAACCATCAGCCCTCAAGATTCCGCCTAAAACACCCCCAAAACACAACTTAAAGCCTCCCAAAAACCTCCCCAAAACCCCATTCCGGGAAACACCCCAAAACTTCATAAAAATCATACCCATTGGACCCTTTAGATTGAAAACAACTCATATATCATTTATAGATCAAAAACCTAAGTTAAAGATGTTAAAATGACATTTTTAGTCAAAACCTCAAAACACCCAAATCACAAAAATCATGAGTTTTATAGAAAATAAAGATATGTACTCGTAGAGGATGATGAGAGCAAGTAAAAAACGACCTTACCTTTGCAAAAGCTCCAACAACAAACAAGGTATGAGATGGAATAGTAACAAGGGGAAAGGGCTTCTTTTTTTACGTTGGAATGAATAGTAGAGAGGGGAAGAAGATGACTCAAAAATCAATATTTTAGGTTGGTTTAAAATCAAAAGTCTAAAGACCTAAATGCCCTTAATGAAAAAGGGAATCCACAATAGGTGCCACCCATGGCTATTTGGGCTTGTTTTAAAAATGGTCCAACTAAATTTTATTTGTCTTAAAACCCGAGGCCCAAACCATTATTTTTATTATTTAAATATTAGGAACCGAAACCCAAACCATTATTTAATTACTATTTTCACCCGACCCCCGAACCCGGGTGTTACAAGCACACTCATGTATGTTAATCACTCCTGATACTAATATAAGGTTGGAAGTTTTTCGCACAAAATATAAGTTCGGCTACCCTGTGGCAAGTCCTGTGGTAATGTATGAAAGCAACCGTTCAAATATATACTAAATATTGTAAATCATCATTTTATATTATTGGGCTAAATTACAAAAATCACCCTGATAATTAAAAGACTAAAATGCCCTCGTTGGCCAAAGCAATTAAGATAGCCCTGAATGTATCCGATATCGTGACAGACCTTGACATAGAAATCTCTGAATGCCTGATTGGAAGCCTAATGAGCAAATAGAATTTCCTGAGCGACTGTTTATGCTTTGTTGGTATAAATTACCAAAATGTCCATATGTGATAAAATGACCATAATGCCCTTGTAGGCTTAAATGACTAAATAACTCATGATGCGTCTAAACTCTCAAAGATCTTGATGTATCACCTCCTGAATATCTGGGTTAAACCGTTAGTATGAACCCCTTCTAATAGGGGCCACGTTTCAGAAATCTGTTCAAGTTGTCAAAAGTTTAATATGTCTCATTCCGTAAATGTCAAGTATCTCCAAGAAATGATTTGTCCCACCTAGTGTGTTCCATGTGTGATATATTCTGTTGAATGAATTGTATAATGATTTAATCATGAACAATGCTATGTTTGATAAACATTTCAATTGTTATTGAGATTGCATCACTATGTTGGAAAATGAGATGAAATGATGAACCAGATACATGATTACATTCTCTGCCTACTTGATGTATGTCTGCACAATATGCATACTTGATATGTGATTGATTGATCTGTGATGGTATTGCCTGACTGTTTGATGAACTTGATAGTATGATCTGTTAGCTTGACCTATGATGATACAATATGTTTGCATGATGAATGATGAAAATGTCTGTTCTGCTTAATGGTATGCCCATTTATCTGTCAAAATCATGAATCTTCTGTTTCTGATACTCTAAATAGAATACGTCTGTCACATGTATTCTGTTACTCATGTCTGAAATCTGAAATACCGATTGTCATCCGGGGTATACTGTTGGGTTATGTTATGAAGTCTTTGTTGGTACAGCCATGATCAAGCTGGTAAATCCTTATGGACTCAAGGTCTCCCCTTGAGTGGGTACCGATGCTTTAGCACGGGTAAATCCTTATGGACCTAAGACAACCCCTTAGGTGGCACCTATGCCCATCGGGCCTAGGGTAAGTCCTTATGGACCTAAGGCAGCCCCTTAGGTGGCACCTATGCCCATCGGGCCTAGGGTAAGTCCTTATGGATGCAGTTCTGGGGGACTGCATATTGGTGTAAGGTTGGAGGGTAGTTACTAGTAAACCATTGTATGTACTTGAACATTTGCATTGAATTGTTATGTGTTCTCATGATATGATTGGTATGCATTTATGCCTATTTGATATGCACCATTTGGGACACACTAGACTTTAAACTCGTTGTTTTCATCTTCGTAAACTATCAACTTGTATAATTCCCGTTTGTTACTCGATGATTGAATAAAGAACACGTATCGTTAATCTCAAGTATAACGTTACCCTGAAATAACAGAAAGGAAAAGATGACTGTCACTGCTTGGAACATCATGAAAATGTTATGCCTACCATATATCTGCATGAGCTTATAGCATCTTTTGGTAGTTCTGTATTACTAAGCTTTTCCAAGCTCACGTTATTTTTACTATCGCAGGTTAAAAGAATATAGCATGGTATAATGTTTGACATCAGTGTTCGGAGTTCCCTCGGCATTGCTTCTGGAGTACGGTACTGTATAGTTAGTGGGCATGTATGGCATGTATGTCATGTATTGTTTTATGACAGTGTCTGAAAATATTTTCTGAAATTTTTGTTATGTGTTTAAATGTTTTCCTGAAATTGTATTTTAAACAGAAGTTGATTTTTCAGTTTAATAAGTGTTTTGAGAAAGAAAATGTTTTATGTGTATTTTTACTGTGGGTCGCTCTTGTGACCCTAATGTGACTTCCTAGGATCCGTTGTAACGCATAGGCGGGTCTAGGGGGTTACAAGTCCTACGAATTCCCACGACCGTGTTGTCTGCACCGAGTACTTTCCGTGCGAAGGAAACACCGATAAAACCTCTTTCTTTTCTGTGAAGGATTTTTGTTTTTTTAAAAGCAAACAAAACCCAGAAATTAAAGCATGATTAGGTGTTGATTTACGAAATGGAGATGAACGAGTATGCAGCTGATATGGTACCAGAAAGCTTGGAGGCTTCACAAAGCGTAAACTTTGCAGCAAAACCCAGAAATTAAAGCATGATTAGGTGTTTATTATTAATGTTCTTATTTTTTCTAATACTTGTTTTTAGGGTCTACTTTTAAAATTTATTTTTTAATATTTATTATTAGGGGCCTAATTTTTTAATTTGCCCTTGGGCCGCTAAAATTTTAAAACCGACTATGAGTTGAGTTTGAACTCAGACTTAACTGATCATTAAACCAAGCATTATCCATCCACCGAAAATATTATTCTTTTTCTCATTAAAGTTGTACTTCTGTTGATTTTTTGTTAAACATTTTAAACTTTAACTATAATTATTTGAAATGTTTTAAGTGATTGAATTTTATAAAACATATATTTAAATTTTACTTAATTGAAAATTTTTATAATATATATTTTATATTTTTACCAATAATAAAATTTTAAAATACAAGTTGAAATTAGAAAATGTTAACAAAAAATTAATAAAAATAATTTTAATAGGAAAGAAATACATACTTTTATTAAAAAATGTCTCTAGTTAAAAATATTTTTTAAAGACACTATCAATAGAATGTACTTTTGTTCTTAGGTTGTATGTTTAGTACCCATTAGAAACAAAATTCTCTTCCACACCCCATACATAGGAACTGTTAAAAAAATATGCTTTTACCGTCTAGTTTGCAAAAATTTGCTACTTCCATAAATAATATCTAAGGCTGCCACGAATAAAAATCTTTTATTTTTTTTAGTGTTTATATGTATATTTTAACATTAAAAAAATAAGATTTGGAGTTTAGAATTAGGGTTAGAGTTTAATTTTCATTTTAGCATGTTCAAGCATCAACGAAGCAACATAATATCATGTTTATTTCTCTTTGCCTTCGTGTGTTCTGCAACTTTAGTATGTATTGTTTTGACCTCGAACCTTTAATAATAATATTAGAAAAAATAACCCTTAATAACAAATATTAGAAAAAGTAATTAAATTTTAAGAGTATGCCTATAATAACAAATGTTGAAAAAAATGAGACTCTAAAACAAATATTAAAAAAACTGAGCTCCTAATAAGTATTAGAAAAAATGACTGTATAATAATAAGTAGGATAAATATTCTATACACAGGCGGTGGAAACTGAAAGTTTCTACAAGCGCCTTAGTTTTAGGGTATAGGGAGTTAGTTTAGGGTATATGGTTTAGGAGTTTAGGAGTAGGGGTTAGAATTTAGGGATAGTTGTTTCAATTTAAGGTTTAGGGTTATAATTTAGAGTTAATAGGTTAAAACCTAAATCCTCACTATATTACCCTAAAAACTAAACCATAACCTGTAAACCTTAAATTATAACCCTAAACCTTAAATTGAAACAACTATCTCTAAATTCTAAACCCTTATACCTAAACCCCTAAACCCTATACCCTAAACTAACTCACTATACCCTAAAACTAAGGCGCTTGTGGAAACTTTCGGTTTCCACCGCCAGTGTATAGGATATTAATCCTAATAAGTATTAGAAAAAATAAGCCTATAAACGGTGGCACGTGGAATAAAAGAAGTGTAAAGTACACAGATGTTCACTGAACTTTGGTAAAAAAAACAAAATGGTAACCAAACTTTCAAAAATCACAAAATAGTAATTAAACTTTATGTTTTATAACAAAATGGTAACTAGACGTTAAATGTCGTTAAGTGACTGTTATAAAATTTGATATAATAACATATTTAGTCCTTCATATTTATACATTCAATCAATTTAGTCCTAGTTCGAAACAATTTACTAAATTTAGCCCTCATTATTTACACATTCTTTCAATTTGGTCTTTAAAGCAAAATTCCAAAGTATGGCAACATGATAAATAATTACAATTAAATTTTTTTATAGGAACTCGAAAACTCGACTCGAATCGAATCGAAAAAAATTCAAATAAAGTTTGAGTTGTAAAATATGACGCGTCAACTCGAATAACTCGAAAATTTTTAACTCGACTAGATCGAATGCTCATCTCTATCTTAATATATGACTCGTCAACTCGCATAACTCGAAATATTCGAATATTTTAAATAATATTTTCCTTTTAAATCGAATATTTTTTTAAAATAGAATATTTAATATTTTCATATTTAAGTCACATCAAATATTTAATAACTACTTTAAATATTCAATTTAATTTAAAAATGTTCGATTTAAAAGAAAAAATGATTTAAAATATTCGAATATTTAATAACTATTTTAAATATTTTTCTTTTCAATATTCGAATATTTAATAACTATTTTAAATATTCGAATATTTTAAATCAATTTTTTCATGTAAATTGAATATTTTTAAATTAAATCGAATATTTAAAGTAGTTATTAAATATTCGATGTGATTTAAAAGAAAAAATGATTTAAAACATTCGAATATTTCAAGTTATTCGAGTTGACGCGTCATATCTTAAGATAGAGGTGAGCGTTTGATCGAGTCGAGCCAAAAAAATTTCGAGTTATTCGAGTTGACAAGTCATATTTTACAACTCAAACTTTATTTGAAATTTTTTCGATTCGAGTCGAGTTTTCGAGTTCCTATAAAAATTTAATTAAATATTCGAATATTTTAAATCAATTTTTTTCTTTTAAATCGAATATTTTTAAATTAAATCGAATATTTAAAGTAGTTATTAAATATTCGATGTGATTTAAATATGAAAATATTAAATATTCTATTTTAAAAAATATTCGATTTAAAAGAAAAAAATGATTTAAAATATTCGAATATTTCGAGTTAACGCGTCATATCTTAAGATAGTGGTCAACGTTCAATCGAGTCGAGTCAAAAAATTTTGAGTTATTTGAGTTTACGCGTCATATTTTACAACTCAAACTTTATTTGAATTTTTTTTCGATTCGAGTCGAGTTTTCGAGTTCCTATACAAATTTAATTAAATATTTGAATATTTTAAATCAATTTTTTTCTTTTAAATCGAATATTTAAAGTTGTTATTAAACAATCGATGTGATTTAAATATGAAAATATTAAATATTCTATTTTAAAAATTTTCGATTTAAAAGAAAAAATGATTTAAAATATTTGAATATTTCGAGTTATTCAGGTTGATGTGTCATATTTTAAGATAGAGATGAGCGTTCCATCGAGTCGAGTCAAAAAGTTTTGAGTTATTCGAGTTGACACATCATATTTTACAACTCAAACTTTATTTGAAATTTTTTCGAGTCGAGTTTTCGAGTTCCTATAAAAATTTAATTGTAATTATTTGTCATGTTACCATACTTTGGAATTTTGCTTTAAGTACCAAATTGAAAGAATGCATAAATAACGAAGGCTAAATTTAGTGAATTGTTTCAAATTAGGACTAAATTGATTGAATGTATAAATATGAAGGACTAAATGTGTTATTATACCAAATTTTATAACAGTCACTTAACGGCATTTAACGTCTAGTTATCATTTTGTTACAAAACATAAAGTTTAATTGTCATTTTGTGATTTTTGAAAGTTTGGTTACTATTTTATTTTTTTATTTTTACCAAAGTTCAGTGACCATATGTGTACTTTACCCATAAAAGAATGTGGAAAACCTTTTTTTTTTTTTGACTAAAAAAAGAAAAATGTTGTCCACGTTTTTCTTTTTATTTAACTGGAAAACGGCTTTTGAATGGAACCAGACCAGTAGTGTTGATAAGTCACAAGTGGTCTGCATTTTTTTCTGTTGTTTATTCCTAAAATAACCTTGAAAGTTGGTATAAAAACCCCACCATGGAAACACTAAACCCATGCAAGCTTAATCCTAAGAAACTAAATATAAAATCTTCTTCTTCTTCTTCATTCTGAAAAAAATGGGTTTTAAGCAGTTATTAGCATTTGCTGCAGCTGTGGTATTGAGCTTGGTTGTGTCAGGCTCAGCTCAAGTCTCCGATTTTTCGATGTATAAACTGAGTCTGGCGTGGCCGAGTTCTGTATGTATTCCACGATCCAGATGTAAGTCTCCGATTCCAGCAGTCTTCACCATCCATGGCTTATGGCCATCGTTCAGAAATGGCAGAGGTGTTCCTCCTTATAATCCAATTTCTAATAAATGCTCTGTAAACCCTACATCTCCAGCTAACATCCTAGTAAGCTTTTTATTCTTATTTTTCTCATTTTAATTATTTAATTACTTTTTTTTGTGCATAAACAACGTCTGTTTTTTCGCTGAGACCACTTGTTGAGTTCCCTAAGCCAAGCCTTTAATATTTTAGTAAAATAAAAACAGTTCAAGTATCATTCTTATTATAAAATGAGTGGATGAATATAGTGTTATAAGTCAAATCTCGTTTCTTGATACAATGCCTATACTATTCAAACTCATTCTAATGTTAAAAGCCAATTGAACTAGACTCAATCGACCATCAACTTATTAGTTATTTGATTAAAATATTTTGTTTTTATAAATTAAATAAATATATTAAAACTAGTCACACCCTCAAGATAGATAAATATTTTTTTGATTTTATAAATTTTATAGTTTGGAAAATTAATAGAGTGGATATTTTTCTTTTAAATGATGAGAAAGTATTTTTAACGAGGTCTTCGGCACTATTTTTTTCTATTTAGGTTGTTTTTTAATGAGTTCTTCGGCAATACCCCTTAGTAATCCAAAAAATGTTAAATGTGTTTTTTTAGATTATTAGATCGATCTTTTAAATTAAAAGTTGTTCTTATTTAAAAAATAAAATTATATAAAAAGTTATAATGACATTATTAATCTTGTGTAAAAAATAATTAGATGCGCATAAATAAATCTCTTATAGCACATAAGAATTAATAATTTAAAATTATAATATAAATTCAATCATATGAATAAAAAATATTTTAGATTAATTATCACTTAAATAGTTACAATCATATCAATTAAAATTTAACATTAAAATAACATCAATTAATTTGATATTTACAATCAAATGGAGCTAAAGAAAATCACTAAGAGATAAAAATGGATTTTGTTAGCATTAATTAGTTAGAATACTATTTTTATTTTTTTCAGTGTAATTTTTAAATAACTACTCACTCCATATATAAGAAAGAGGTGAAGATTCACCTTTAAAAAAATGACATGGAAAAAATATTATTTGATGAGACCATGAATGACGTGGTCCCAACCAATAGATTAATTTTGGAAAAATTATTAGATGAACTCGGTTCACCACATCATCTATGCTCCCAACCAATAAAGTTCATCAATTTCATATATTTTCTGATGTGACTTTTCACCTCTTTTCTACATGTCAATAAAAAGTGAGTAATTATTTAAAAATTAAAGTAAGATGAACGAACTTATTGGTTGGGACCACGGATGACGTGGTGAGCCGAGTGAATCTAATAATTTCTCATAGTTTTTACTGTAAAATTAAGCTTTTTTATATAAGTTTTGTAAATTAAGCTTTCATACTAGGAATTCCAACATTTTCTTTTTTTTTTTAAAATCTGTATGATTTTTGTGAATATCCGACATATATATATATATGTAATATTTTTAATATTTATAATTTTAGAAATATTTAACTTTGTTATTTTTATCGAACATGTCTAATAATGTTTATCCAAGGCTAAATACTATTGATTCGCTAATTAGTTGATTTTTTAAAAGTTTATACGACTCAGATATCACCACTCATAAATTGAAAAATATTAAATATTTAAACATGTTCGATCTCACGACTAAATTGATTGAATGCATAAGTTTTAAGGTCTAAAATTGTTAATAAAAATATCAAAAGTAATGGATGAAATTAAAATTTTTAGGTACCAACTTGGAATTAAAAATTCTTATGGTACCTAGTTGAGAAAAAGGGGCTAATTCAAGTACCTACTTAGAAAAAAATTCTTCAAGTAACAATTTAGGAGTAAGTGTCTAGTTCAGATACTAAATGTATATTTAAACATTCTCTTTTATATTATACTAGCGACATGTCAACCCAACTAGATTTAAATTCATTGATTCACAAAATATTGTATTTATTTATTTAATTATTTAATTATTTTCTGCAGACTCCCCTGCAACCCATTATGACGGACTTACGAAGAATGTGGCCAAATCTTTATGTGGGTCAAAGTGATGAGGACTTTTGGAAACATGAATGGTCAAACCATGGAATGTGCTCGGATTATTCCCAAAATCCTTTGGGTTATTTTTCTGAAACCTTGAGACTTGCCAAGTTGAGCAGATATAACCCACTCCAAGGTAATATAATTAGTAAAACTATATAGGAATTTGAAAACTTGAGGTGCGAAATTAGATCATCAATGTAAAAATAAAAAAATATATATAAATATGTAAAAATTTAAAATTTTCAAAAGACGCGGGCGCTGCCTCCGAACACCCCTCGTCCATCTCTAGTTCTGTACATTGTATTCCGTGTATGATTATTCTCTCCGTTGCTGAACTTGCAGTTCTTGGAGTTGCACCGTCGAATAATATTTCACGTCAAATAGACACTTTAATAGAGAATGTGAGAAGGAACGTGGGATTCCTTCCTGAAATCGCATGCATTAAGCCGCCTGGCACAAACCAACTGTACCTGAAGGAGGTCCGTTTCTGCCTTAAAAGAGGAACGCCAGTTTCTGTGCTTCAAAATTGCCCCGACGAAATGGATAATGTGTGTAAGTCAGTGCCACCTCTCCAACGCACTGTTATATTCCCTCCTGCAAACTAATACCATTTCTGGCCTTAATGCAACTGGGGAAGTATTGGCTTTTACCTACTGGGGATTTGATAATTAGTAGGAAATAATTCCGGTTATATCGGAAATTATGTATCTTTGTATTACGTATTCTCACGTGTTGTAATCGTGTAAGGAAATGCTAATAATGTAATTCTCTCACTTTTGAGCTTATGCTTAACGGGAGAGTTGAAAATTAGTATGGTAATGAATAAAAAGTATTTCCTTTCACTGGATCGATTTGTCAGTGTATTATCTATTGAGTTTTTACACGTATTTGGGCATTGTCAAGACGGTTAAGATTATGTATGAATAGATACTACCTCGTAATCACCTTAAGAGTATTCAAACAAAATTCTCCCGCATCTTCTTGCCCGATATACATCATATTACCATCTTTCGAGTAAAAGATAACCCCCTCCTTGAACTGTTAGGGGCATAGTTTCTGAGGTGAAAATGGCAGAGGAGGGAGATAATTACTCATAATAAGTTAGTAATACCATCTTTTGAGGTGAATTTCATTCCAACTATTGTTGTGTGAAGGATGAGCATACATGGTCAATTCTTCTGGAAAGTACACAAGAGGGTGGTCTCTATACACTCGTTGGTGACCTTCCTAAGGATCACATTTCAGTTCTCTCTACTAAAGTTAGCTCCTCTTTGTCTCCGTTTTGGCTTTAGCACAGACGACTTGGACATGCCTCGCCTGAAATAATTAAATTAGCTGTGAACAAACCACTTGTTATGGAAAGAAATGCAGTGGGTAGTGCTTGTCAACTTGAAAAATGTCATTCATAACCCTTCAAATCTTCTGTAACAGTGTATGAGAAATTGTTTGAATTAGTAGAAATTGACCTTTGGAGTCCTGCTCCAATAGCTTCCAATAGTTTTCTCTATTACATTTTTTGTTGACATGTCAACTCGAAACTGTTGGCTCTACTTGTTCAAAAATAAATCTGAGGCATCCACAACTTTCACTCTCTTCTACAATCTTGTTAAAACACAATACTCCACTACATTGCAAGCAGTTCAAACAGATGGAGGAGGTGAATTTCACTTTCTTGACACTCTTCTTCCAAGTCTTGGTATACAACAACGAATTACATGCCCCCACCTCCCAACAGAATGGTGTAGTGGAACGAAAACACATGCACATTATTGAGATGGCTCTATCTCTTCTTTCTCAGGCTTCCATGCCCCTTAAATTCCGGTCCTATGCAGTCTTAAGCTCAGTGTACCTCATCAATCGATTACCATCTAACCAGCTGGGCAATATCTCCTCATATCAAAAGCTGACTGATCGTGTTCCTGATTACAAAATTCTCAAAATCTTTGGTTGTGAATGCTATCCAAACCTTAGACCATTCAACAGATGCAAGCTCAGCTATAGATCGAAGCCCTGTTTGTTTCTTGGCTACTCCCCTCGATATCAAGGCTATCCATATGCTGATGAACTTGGTCGAATCTACATGTCTCGAAGTGTGACCTTCAATAAATCCATCTTTCCATATGCTGCCAAGACGCAACTTGCTCCCTCTTTTCCTACCAGGTCCAGGGCATTACCAGTTCTGCCTACTCATGTATCATCACCACCCCAAACATCTCCTCTAAACACACAACCAGTCTCTCCCACCCATACTAGTCAGGAAACACATTCACCTACACCATCGCCTACTACAGCCATTCATTCTCCTTCCACATCACACAATACACCTTCTACAAATCCTATGCAATCCTCCTCAACTCATACTAATCCTCTCTCATCATCATCAAATGATCAGTCTGATCATTCTTCCACGCCAAAGCCTTGCCGATACAACAATTTGAAGAACTTCGATTCAAGCTGCACATACTGAATCTAAGAAGAAACTCAAGTCGGGAAAATGTTGAAGATAAGAGGAAGAATGTGAGCTGTTATCACAGCTGGCACAATCCAAATTCATTCTCCAAGATTGTTGGATATATAACAAACTGCTTCTAAAAGAAGTTGAGCTGGCGTGCAACCTGTTATGCATCCATAGCTCAATACACATTAGGGTTTCTTATCTCTTGCTGTATATAAACACTGTTTTATCAGTAAAACAATCAAGCTATTCATTGCTCTTATTCCTGTGCTTCATTTCATCAAATACATAGAAGTTTCAACAATACAAAATTTAAAATAAGTTGAAAGTGGTGTGATTGTTATGTGGAACTGGTGGAGCATTTGTGTTTCAGCTGCATGCTTATTACTAAATTATGGTCTCTTATATTTTGGAGGTGGGTAAAATTTTACCTAAAATGTTACACAAACCAATCTAAATATTATATATTTTAGTAACAATTTAGGTTAGTCGTTTTTTAGACCGTCTCACTATATACGTATCCTATAAAATGTGGTGACATGGATTATGAAGAAAAACATTAGATGTGAGTGATGTGGAACAATCATACAAAATAGGGGTGTTCGCACCCGGTTCTTCCGTGTATCACATATGCCGGCCCACTTTTATCGGGTACCCATGAAATCCTAGTACTTGAAAAATCGGGTAATGAGTACTTTGTTCACATTTTTTATTTATTTTTAAATTTAAAAGTTTTAAAAAACTACATAGTAAACACATAAAATTTAAAAGTTCATAATACATAATCCAAATAGGGGTGTTCAAACTTCGGTTAAAACCGAATTAACCGAACCGAACCGAACTTTTTTCGGTTAATCGGTCGGTTAATTTTAGGTTTGGTCGGTTAACGGTTAATGATTTTTTCAAACTTCGGTTATCGGTTAATTCGGTTTGAAATCGGTTAATTAACTGATTTAACCGAAATTTTTATATATTATATATTTCATATATTTATTTTTAGTTACAGAATTTTTAAAAATTATTAAATAGTCATTAAATTTTTTGATATATTATAAAATGGTCATTAAACTATATCAAAATAGCGCAAAATGATTTATCAATAATTTATAACGTGCAAGTTAATGACTATTTTGTAATAGTTCTATAAGTTTAATGGTTATTTTATAATTTTTGAAAGTTTAGTGACCAAAAAGATTATTTTAAAATAGTTTAGTGACCATTTGGGTGATTTACCCAAATTTTCTAACAAATTTCGGTTAATTCGAAAACCGATCGAATTAACCGAACTTTTTTCGGTTCGGTTAAATATTTTCGAAAATTTTCGGTTCGGTTAACGGTTAATATGAAACAAATTTCGGTTAATGAAATTTTGGAAGTTCGGTTCGGTCGGTTAACCGAACCGACCGATTGAACACCCCTAAATTCAAACACAAAAATTAGTGATTTAAAGTTAGCTTTAAGATGAATATTTGGATATATGTATATATTAAAGTTTATCACTGAAAAAACATTAAAAATATTAATCTCTTTTTCTTTTCTTTCGAATCTTGTATTAACAAATTAATAAAAATATATTTAAAAATTTAAAACTTAAAAGTACATAATACAAACATAGAAATAATTTAAAGATTTAAATTTAGTTTTAGGTAAAAATATTAAGAACTAAAATAAAAATATAATTTAAAACTAAAAAAATATATATATTAAAAATATCGGGTCATGTCGGGTCTTGATTACCCAAAAAAATTCGGCTCAGACCCGGCCAACTACCCAAAAAAAAATCCCAGGTTAGATAATTTTTTTTAATAAAATACTATCTTTTCCTTTCGAATTATCAGGTAATCGGACAAGGTAAACTAGGTCGATTAATTTTGAACACCCCTATATACAAAACCATAATCCGTCGTCCTATAAAACGTAAAGCAACATAAGCGTTGATTTATGTATGCTGTTAATTCGTGGTTATACTATTGCCATTAATTGAATCATATAGACCTCTATAAACAACGTGGAATTTGGAAAGGTACAAGAGTAACAGTATGTTTTGCGTAGCACAAGTACAATATGGTGCGGGACGATTTTACATTCTTCACTTCGTCTCTTATATTTGCGGGTATAGTTTTGAGTAATCTTTATTACATATTTCGGTGATTTTTTGTCCTCATCTTTATACTTATTGAATCCCTATAGGCTTCGGGGAATTCTCATCTAAAAAAAAAGTATACAAAAATTTTATTATTTTACTAATTAAAATATATGGTCGATTTTAATTTTCAAATCATATACTCAATACACTTAAACATTTAGTTGAAGGAGAATAATGTTTCTGCGCAACATGAACGAAAAAAAAAATAGGGAGATGCATTTTAATATAGGGTAAACTACTGCAGGGGTCACTTTCGTTTCCCGTTTGTACAGATTTAGTCACCACTTTTGAAAAGTGTCAATAAGTGGTCATCTACGTTTTCAATGTGTAAAGACTTGGTCACTCCGACGTTATAGTCCGTTAATCCCCTAACGGATTGCTGATGTGGGGGAATTTTCTTCAACCCTAAAATTTTCTCTGTAAAATTAGAAGAAGAAGAAGAAGAAAAAAGAAGAAAAAGAAGAAGAAGAAGAAGGAGAAGAAGAAGAAGAAGGAAGTGGAATGTCAAGTACCTAAAGAATTGGGTTTATTAGATGACAGCCTATGGACAGCAACTAAGGATGCGGGTCGGATTGCTGGATTAGAAGTTCTTCGGATTATCAATGAACCTACGGCTGCCTCTTTGGCGTATGGGTTTGAAAAGAAGAACAATGAAACCATCCTTGTGTTTGATCTTGGAGGTGGTACATTCGATGTTTCAGGTATCGTAGCCAGTCAAGAAACTATTAATCTGCATGCATACTCATGTTCATTTTATCAATGAACCTACGACTCCCAATGTTCGTTTTATCTTGAAATGTTAATATCAATATTCAATACGGAGCAACATAGATGAATATGCCAAAAAATGTTAATATGTTTACAGTGCTTGATGTCGGTGATGGTGTGTTTGAGGTGCTCTCTACATCTGGTGACACACATTTGGGTGGTGACGACTTTGATAAGGTAATTACACTCGGACTAAGGAACATTTTTCTTTCATATTTGTATTTTTCAGTGCTGACTGCTGAAGTATGTCTTATATTCCGCGTGCAGAGAATTGTTGACTGGCTTGCGGACAGCTTCAAGAGATATGAAGGCATTGATCTTTTGAAAGACAAACAAGCTCTTCAGCGCTTAACCGAGACAGCTGAGAAGGCTAAAATGGAGTTATCATCTTTGACTCAAGCAAAAACATAAGGCAATTCTCTCCCCATATTTTCTTCGTACACATTTATTGTTTGTGTGTTTTGTGGGCGGTGTTCATTAATGCAACCTTTTTGTTGCTCCAGTTTACCTTTCATAACTGCAACTGCAGATGGCCTAAACGTTGAGGAGAGGGGATTGACGGCCGCCGACGACAAGAGGCGAAATCGCGCGGCTCTAGATGACGGTCTGATGACGACGGCGTGAAAACAACCCTTTTAGGGTTTGAAAGCTAAATTAGTTCCGCCACATCAGCAATCTGTTAGGGGATTAACGGACTATAACGTCGGAGTGACCAAGTCTTTACACATCGAAAACGTAGATGACCACTTATTGGTACTTTTCAAAAGTGGTGACTAAATCTGTACAAACGGGAAACGAAAGTGACCCCTACAGTAGTTTACCCTTTAATATATCTAATTTCTATATGAAGCTTTTATAAACATGTTAGTCCTTATATTTCGGTTGTTTTATGATTTAGTCTTTAATTTCGTATTTTGTTAAATTGGATGCTTATTTGTTATCTGTTGGAGCTGAAATTTGACATGCTGTCATGAAATCACTACAACAAATCTGTTCTTTAGCGGTGTTTTTTTAACCCTATAGCGGCGTTTTTTAGCGCCGCTAAAAATATTCCCGGCGCTTAAAAAAGCGCCGCAAGAAATGCCGCGTAAAGCAGCGCCGCAATAGTTCGCGGCGTTTTTAGGTAAAAAATGCCGCAAAAAGTCAAGATCTATAGCGGCGTTTGTATTTACAAACGCCGCGAATACGTGTTCTTTAGTGGCGTTTCTTTTTGCAAACGCCGCAACAGGTCAAGTTCTATAGCGGCGTTTGTAAACACAAACGCCGCGAGAACATGTTCTATAGTGGCGTTTTTAAATACAAACGCCGCGAATAAGTGTTCTTTCGTGGCGTTTGTTTTTGCAAACGCCGGAAAAAATCAAGTTCTATAGCGGCGTTTGAATTTACAAACGCCGCGAATAACACCATATTTCAAAAAAAAAATTCAAATAAAGCATACATATTATATAAATAATTTAAAATGCATTACATTAAAGTCTATCCTTAAACTAAAGAAATAAAAAAAGCTTCATAATGACAACATGCTCGCTTGCCTCTTTTCTTCTTTCAGCTCGTTCACCACTTTTAAAATGGAATGACCCAGCAACTGACTTTACATCTGCCTTAGGCGAATTGATAGTCTGCTTAAGCCCATATAAAAGAAGAAAGTTCTAAATGTGAATACCCAAATATAGTTCATCTGCTTGAAAAATACATTTGTTTCTAAAGAAGAAAGTAAAAAGTGCAACCTAAATGTTGATTAAAATGTGGAAAACTCCAGCTGCAACAAATATACAGAAGATCAAAATCAAACCTACTACTATAAGTTAACATGAAGATCTGCAAAGACTAATCAAACTTTAATGGCAAAAAGTACCTTTTGCTAGAGCTTCTTCTTTCTTTTTAACTTCCTGCATGCATGTCCCCAAAAGATTGTGATGTGCAAATTAAACTTATAACAATTGTTGAAGATAAAATAGAGATTTTGAATTTGATTATAATAAAGGGAGTAAAATCATAATTTGGCCAGGTTTTTAACATGTTTGTAAAAAGAATCCATTACCTCTTCTCTCCTTTTGATTTCAGCTTCATTAGCCTGGAGTTCTCTCTCTTTCTGCTTCAAATTCTAGATTTCAAGAATCATAATTAATACATATATTCAGAATCGGATTATTATGGATTCCCTAGGCAGAATGTCAATGCTACTAACTTAATGATATCGTACTTGCAAATTCAGAACTGCCTGCAAGAACCACAGGCATCAAGATCAAAAGAATCAAAGAGAAATGCCAAGATACATGGTGTGGTAAAGAATAAAAGATCACGGATCAAAAATTCAAGACTTAACCAGAACATTAAAAAATCCGATTCTTCCAACTTAATGATATCGTACCAACATTGACAATAATAGGGTGCAATAAGATTTGAATTTTTAACTTAAAGCTAAAAGCCAAGAAATTTGAAACATTGAAAGATTACCTTGCTCTAATTTTGCTGTTTCCCCTTTTTCTTGTTATTGATATTTATGCACACCATAGGGATCTTCTCTTTCCAAGTTCAGTTAGAGTTTTAAGTTTTATTTTGTCTACCAAAAGTAAACAATTGTGCTTCCTTGGTCGGACAAGAACTATGCATTTTGTAATTCTCTCTCGTGGCTGGATTTGTACAGAACTGGATTTGAACACTTTGCACTTACGATGAAATACTGTGTGTGGCTTGTACCAAAAGAAAAAAAATTCTCTACTTTCCTTTTATATCAAAAAAAAAATTCATGAAATTTTATACTTTGGAAAAGAATTTTGAAGTGTCAGATTATTTGGGAACAAACCTGGAAAACACTTGCTTGCTGGTGCGACGGTGAGCCGAACGGCGATGTTTGCTCCCTGCTACGACGGCGAGGTGAACGGCGCCTGCTTGCTGGTGCGACGGTGAGCCAAACGGCGATGTTTGCTCGCTGCTACGACGGCGAGGTGAACGGCGCCTGCTTGTGGTGAGACGGCGAGGCGAACGACGCTTGCTTGAGGTGCGACGGCGAGGCAAGCGCTTGGTCGACGAGGGTGAGTAGCACGATGAGGAGGGAGCACGGAAATCAGATCTTAAAACATCTTCGTTATCAAATCTCAGATCTCACTGTTTCTCTTTTTCATAATCTTCCACTTCAAAGTTTAAACACATTCCAGTTTCACTGATCAGTTCAGGGGGGGCGAGCAGCGGATATTAGCTGAATTCAATGGCTATTACCGTCAGGGGAAGTCGCGGCGGCGGATCAGGCGGAGTTGGAGCTGGTTTCCACAGTTTCTTTTCTTACAGGATCTTTATCTCAGCCATGTTTTCGCTTCTCTTCATTGTTACCGTCTCCGTTCTCCTCAGTAGAGGTTAGGGATATTTTAATTTGCACGATGGAATTGGGAAACACGGAGTTTTAATTTTTTTCTTATTGCGGCGTTTTCATTAAAAACGCGCCAAAAGGGACTTATTGCGGCGTTTTACACAAAACCGCCACTAAAATAAACTATTTGCGGCGTTTATACCACCAAACGCCGCTAATTCTTTTACTATAGCGGCGTTTTGTATTAAAACGCCGCTAAATGTTTCATTTTGTGGCATTTGGCTGCAAAACGCCGGCATTAGTTAAATATTAGCGGCGTTTGTTAAAAAAACGCCACGAAAAGCGCCGCTGTAGAACGAATCTGGTGTAGTGAATATGATTAATTAAGTATTGTTAACCTGAAACTTGTGTAAGTGTCTAATTCAGATACCAAATGTATATTTAAACATTCTCTTATATATTATACTAGAGACATGTTAACCGAACTAAATTTAAATTCATTGATTTACAAAATATTGTATTAATTTATTTAGTTTATTTCTGCAGACTCCCCTGCAACCCATTATGGCGGACTTACAAAGAATGTGGCCAAGTCTTTATGCGGGTAAAAGGGATGAGGACTTTTGGAAACATGAATGGTCAAACCATGGAATGTGCTCAGATTATTTCCAAAATCCTAGGGGTTATTTTGATGAAACCTTGAGACTTGCCAAATTGAACAGATATAATCCACTCCAAGGTAATATAATTAGTAAACTATATACGAATTTGAAAAATCTAGGATGCGAAATTAAATTATTAATATAAAAATAATTTTTAAAAAAAATATATATAGAAATTTGAATAGGCTGACTCGGTTGTGTGGTTGCTCAAAAAGTGAACTGCCTTTTAAATATCTTGGCATCCCCCTAGGAGCAGACCCAAAAAAGGTTATTACTTTCATGCAAAAGTAACACGATGAAAATGTCGATCCTTGTCTTTTGTAGGCAGAGGTGCTTGTTAATTCGGTTTTGTCAGCTCGAGTCTTGGAATATATATATAAAATTGACTTATTCTATTGATTTTAAATTTAAAGAAATTTAGTTTTGTCATAAAATCAAATATTTGCATTGTTTTAGTCATAGTATTAAATTGTGGTCGCTGTTGTGAACGTTGTAGTCGTTACGGTCTAATTTTTCGCTAAAAAATAATTATAATTTTTAATACGGTTGCAATTTGTAGTGTTGCGGCGACCTCTAAAACCGTTATGTTGCGACCATAAATATACGATAACTTTCTTATACAGTATTGATAAGTAGTTATTTTGGTTATGTTTTTAGTCCTTATTTTGATCGAATATATGTTTGAAGGACTTAATTGGGCTGTTTTATGATGTTTTCATGCAGGAGACGTGATGCTGGAAATAAGCTGGAATTCTGCAGAAAATGCTGGAGTCATGGGCAGATTCATGGGCATGAACCAGGGCATGAATGCTGACTGAGCGCCACATCAGCATCTTCTAGAAGATGACGTCAGCAACTCAGATAACTTATCAGTCTACTTATCAAGATAGCTTATCATCCGATTTTTATTTTAAATTTCAAAACTTGGATATTTATCTTATGTAATTTTATTTAAATTTAGGATTTATCATCTTAGGTTTTTAGGGTTTTCAACTACTATAAATACCCCTCTTTGGGGTAAGTATTGTCATCATTCAATTAGCAATTGAACATCATTTCTTCTTCTCTTGGGAAATTCTTCTTAGTTTTACTTTAGTTCTTTTCTTCCATTTCTTCTTTTAATTATTTTTTAAGTGTCGAGCATGATTAATTTAATAACCATGCTCGGCTAGATCTTTTTAAGCCGAAGGCTTTTGCAATGACGCGTTCTCAAGGCGAGGTTTGAAACTATGCTTCAAACGTTTTGAAAACTTCTCTCAATTTCTTCAAACTTTATTTTCTAAATCAAAATGATTTTTAAAACCCAAAGATTGACTTTGGAGAAAAACAATTGTTTTGATCTATCAAGTGGGAGGGAGGATCGGTTATTGAAACAAATCCGACTTCCAAGGAACACACTTAGTAAATAGATTACTAAGTAAAATTGAGATCGAATCGTTTTTATAGAAATGACTTTTCGAGTTGGTTACGAGCTTAAGTAATTTGTTTTCTCAAACATTGAGTTGGTTTAGACAAATCATCAAAACTAAAACCAAAAATTGATTTTGGAAATTCAGTTTACAAACAAAAACCCAAGGATTGACCTTGGAGTAATTTTGCCAACAAGTTTTTCGAAATAAAAATCTTTACCAAGGAACCGAGTAGAACAAGTCAACGCGGAAGCCCGAGGCTGATAATCTCATATTTGCTTTAAACTATTTCAAAAGCTTTCTTTTACTCTCATAAATTACATTTCATTGCAAACAAACCCCCCTAAATCACATTATCATAGCTCCAACAACAACTCTTGGTTCAGAAACTACAAAAGCGCGACAAAGAAAGTTCTAAGTCCCTGTGGGTTCGACTCCTACTTCCCTATCTATACTCAATTTAATTTCTTTATTTATTTTATTTATTTGGAAGAAGGAAATTATTCTTGACACGTTACGACGCGTGTCAAAATTGGCGTCGTTTCCGGGGACTTCGACAACTTTTACTGTTTGTTTTTGATTGTTTATGACCAGGAGAAATCTGGAAGAACAGGTTAAATACATCCCAAAAATCAACGCCAAATGGGAAACAACGAACAGACGATCCAACAGCTGATCAGGGCAACAGAGGACAATCAACCCTTGTGCATAACCTTTCCGAATGGTGAAACGCCGTTCCAACTAAAAACGGGCTTGATTCATCTACTACCAACCTTCCACGGTTTGCCCAACGAAAACCCACACAAACATTTGAAGGAATTTCACATGGTTTGTCTAAGCACAAAGCCACAGGGAGTATCCGATGACCAAATCAAACTTAGAGCTTTTCCATTTTCTTTAGCAGATATTGCAAAAGATTGGTTATTTGATTTACCCCCTAATTCTGTTACAACTTGGACTGACATGGCTAAACTTTTTCTTGATAGGTTCTTCCCTACAGCTAAAGCAAGCGAGATTAGGCGCAACATCCTGAGCATTCAACAAAAAGAAGCTGAATCTTTATATGAATACTGGGAGAGGTTTAAAAATTTGTGTTCAAATTGTCCACAACATGGATTGTCGGAACAAACCCTCCTTCAGTATTTTTATGAAGGATTGACGCTTATGGATATGAAAGTAGTGGATGCGGCAAGTGGTGGAGCTCTAGTCAATATGACCCCAACAGCGGCTAAAACACTGATATCAACCATGGCTGCCAACTCACAAAGGTTTAATCAATCTAGCAAACCATCTCGAAGTGTTCGCGAGGTAAGCACAGTTTCTTTAGAAAATAAGGTTGATAAATTAGCTGAAATAGTGCAAACTCTTCTTGCATGAAAAAAGGGAATATCTAGACTTTGTAGGATCTGTACTAGCCCAGAACATCCGACATACTGTTTTCCGATGATTCAGGAAGATGATGTCGCCCAAGCCAATGCCATGGGAAATGCATACAATCCAAGGTGGAGAAACCAATCAAACTTTGGATACGCAAATAACCAAAGACAAAATCAACCCTACCCACAACAAAAGACATCTCTAGAAACCTTAGTTGAGCGTTTAGCGATGTCCCAAGAGAAATTCCAAATTCGTACTGAGGCCCACCTACAAGAGATAGACAAACAAATAAGCCAGCTAGCAAGCCGTCTTGATTCCAAAGGTAAACAACCCGAGACAAACCCTAGGGAAAATATAAGCGCCATCACACTCCGTAGTGGGACAGTTATAGCTCCAAAAGAACCATCAAAAAACGACAATCCCACTCCTGCCATGGAAGAAGGTAACGAAAAACAAAATAACCCTATACCATCATCTCCTTGTTCTTCTCCACCTCTTGAAGTCGCACCTCCTTTCCTATCACGATTAGTAAAACGTGACAAAAAGGCTGAAGAGAGAGAAATTATTGAAGTATTTAAAAAAGTCCAAGTGAACATTCCCCTCTTGGAAGTCATTCGCCAAGTGCCAAGGTACGCTCGTTTCCTTAAAGAGCTTTGTACAACCAAGCGAAAACTCACCAGGCACGAAAAGGTAAATTTGGGAGAGCACGTTTCTGCAGTTTTTCAACGTAAGTTACCACCCAAAATGAAAGACCAAGGTATGTTTGCTATACCCTGTCAAATTGGTAACATATCTATTAAACGTGATATGTGCGATCTTGGGGCTTCAATAAATGTAATGCCGCTTTCTGTTTATAAAATGATAACTAATGATCCTTTGAAGGAAACCAGGATTACGATACAGTTGGCGGATCGATCAGTCATCTATCCAGAAGGAGTGTTGGAAAATGTTTTGGTAAAGGTAGATGTCTTATTTTTCCCTGCAGACTTCTACGTGATCGATATGGCTCACGATAGAACAAACACTTGCTCCGAAGTGTTGTTGGGACGTCCATTCCTTAGCACAGCAAACACGAAAGTAGAAGTAAGGAGCGACCTTTTATCTATGGAATTCGACGGTGAGGTAGTAGAATTCGATGTTTATAAGGCAATGAGGTATCCTGATCAGGTTGAATCTGTTAACTCAATTGATATTGTTGATCCATATATAGAAGAGTATGCATATACTAATGTTTTTAATAACTTTGATATGAACTATGAGCTTTGCGACGATGAAGCAGAAAATGAGGACGAATCTGTTTCCTTTATTAAATCTGATTTAGCTTTAACTCCATCAAAGACTAAACCTTTGACATCTATTTTGCAGGCTCCAAAGTTGGAATTAAAAGAACTCCCATCCCACCTTAAGTACGCCTTCTTGGGAGATAATGATACCTTACCGGTTATCATTTCGAACGGATTAACCGGAGAGGAAGAAGTCGATCTTGTCACAGTCTTGCGAAAATACAAGGAAGCAATCGGGTGGGCGGTAGCGGACATAAAAGGACTTAGCCCCTCAACTTGTATGCACAAAATCAAAGTTGAGGAAGGGGCAAAGCCGTCACGACAAGGTCAGCGACGCTTGAATGATCCCATGATGAAGGTAGTACAAGACGAAATTCAAAAACTCTTAGACGCTGATATCATATATCCAATCTCGGATAGCGAATGGGTAAGTCCTATTCATGTTGTTCCTAAAAAGACCGGCGTCACGGTAGTCAGAAATGACAAAGGTGAGTTAGTTCCAACTCGAGTTCAGAATGGATGGCGAGTTTGCATAGATTACAGGAAGTTGAATTCTCTAACCCGAAAAGATCATTTTCCCTTACCATATATAGATCAAATGATAGAAAGATTAGCTGGTAAATCTCACTATTGTTGTCTCGATGGCTTTTCAGGTTTCTTTCAAATTCCCGTAGCCCCTGAAGACCAAGAGAAGACCACGTTTACGTGCCCATTCGGAACCTTCGCCTATCGACGAATGCCGTTTGGACTATGTAACGCTCCGGCTACTTTCCAACGATGTATGGTAAGTATATTTTCGGATTATGTTGAGAAAGGGATCGAGGTATTTATGGACGACTTCACTGTATATGGTAATTCGTTTGGTGAGTGTTTATTGAATTTAACTAATGTCTTAAAACGATGCATTGAATTTAACCTTGTGCTTAATTATGAGAAATGTCACTTTATGGTTAATAAAGGCTTAGTATTAGGACATATAATTTCTTCTAAAGGGATTTCTGTTGATAAAGCTAAAACGGATATTATACGCTCACTCCCATACCCCACTACCGTGAGGGATATTCGCTCTTTTCTTGGACATGCAAGTTTCTACAGGCGATTTATAAAAGACTTCTCAAAGTTAGCACAACCACTATGTCGGTTACTGCAGAAAGATGTAGAGTTCGACTTTACATCCGAATGTAGGAAATCATTTGATACAATTAAGGAGAAACTTGTATCCGCGCCAATAGTGCAACCGCCCGATTGGAACTTGCCGTTCGAAATTATGTGCGATGCCTCGGATTTTAGTGTTGGAGCGGTACTCGGACAAAGGAAAGGATGAGAGCCTCATGTCATCGCCTATGCATCGAGAACGCTTGATCCAGCGCAACGAAATTATTCAACTACAGAAAAAGAACTGTTTACTGTAGTTTTTGCTTTAGATAAATTCCGCTCTTATTTACTTGGAACTAAAATTATTGTTTTTTCTGACCATGCAGCCTTGCGATATTTGATGAGCAAGAAGGAAGCAAAACCAAGGCTGATCCGATGGATTTTACTCCTCCGGGAGTTTGATCTCGAGATAAAGGACAAGAAGGGGAGTGAAAATCTTGTGGCCGATCACCTCAGCCGAATCCCACTAACCAATTCGGATTCGCCTGTCAATGACGAATTCCCTGAAGAAAATTTAATGATGGCCCAAGCTTCAACACCTTGGTTTGCGGACATCGTTAACTATTTGGCTACAGGTGAATTACCCCATAACTTGCCACGATCAGAAATTACTCGAATCAAGAGGGAATCCAGGTTCTATATTTGGGATGATCCCTACCTTTGGAGACATTGTTCTGATCAGGTAATACGACGATGTGTAACCGAAAACGAGGTAAAATCTATCCTTAATTTCTGTCATTCATATGCATGCGGTGGACATTATGGACCTAAAAGAACAGCTCATAAAATTCTTGAATGCGGATTCTATTGGCCTAATATTTTTCGAGACACATATTTATTTTGCAAATCATGTGATAAATGTCAAAGAGTTGGTAACTTAAGCCGACGTAATGAAATGCCTCTAAATCCTATTCATGTTTGCGAAATATTTGATGTATGGGGGATAGATTATATGGGGCCATTTGTATCATCATTTGGTAATTTTTATATTATTTTAGCTGTTGATTATGTTTCGCGATGGGTTGAGGCGAAAGCCACAAAAAATAATGATGCTAAAACCACTGTCAAATTTCTTAAAGATTGTATTTTTTCCAGGTTTGGCACACCAAGAGCGTTGATATGCGACATAGGGAAACATTTTATCAATCGAGTCATCGACGCGCTAATGAAAAAATTTGGCGTCACCCAACGCATCGCGACGTCGTACCATCCGCAAACAAATGGTCAGGCAGAAGTGTCAAATCGTGAAATCAAGACCATTCTTGAAAAGATCGTAAAACCTGATCGGAAGGATTGGAGCGTTAAGCTAAATGATGCATTATGGGCATATCGGACAGCGTATAAGGGTCCTATCGGGATGTCTCCCTATCGCCTTGTTTTTGGTAAGCCGTGCCATTTACCGGTCGAATTGGAGCACCGCGCGCTTTGGGCAGTCCAAAAATGCAACATGGAAATGGATCTAATTGGCGAAACGCATAAACTCGATATCCAGGAGTTGGAAGAAATTCGGAAAAATGCCTACGACAGTTCGAAAATTTTTAAGGAAAAAAATAAAGATTTTCATGATCGTAATACTGCATTTAAATCATTTTATATTGGTCAAAAGGTTTTATTATTTAATTCTAAATTAAAACTTTTTGCAGGAAAATTACGATCAAAGTGGCTTGGACCATACACAGTGACTAATATTTTTCCACATGGTGCAGTGGAAATTAAAAGTAATTCCGGAGAGCCATTTAAAGTTAACGGTCAACAGCTTAAACCGTACTATGACAATGCTCCGATTGGTCTAGTCGAGGAAATTCGTTTATTCGAACCTGTTACTTGAATAAGGTCGTCAAGCTAGCGACGATAAACAAGCGCTAGATGGGAGGCAACCCATTTCTTTTTTTCTTTTTACTTTAATTATTTTTATTTTTCTTTATTTTATTTATTTTTTTTCCATTTTAAACTGCCATAATTTATTGTCATTTGAATTTTCTTTTTAGTTAAAAAAAAGAATAAAAAAGAGATAAAATAAATAATCGAAATTATCTAATCTGATTTTAGATTTTTAATTTTGATTTTATCCTTTTTTTTAATTTATTTTCATTATTTTTCATATTTATTTTGAATTTATTTTCTTATCTTCTTTTGAATTTATTTTTTTATCTCATTTTAATTATCTTTTTGAAATTATTTTTATCTCATTTTAATTATTTTATCTTTTATTTGAATTTTATTTTTTATCTGATTTCTTATTTATTTTATTTGCAGATAATTTAGATCGAATAAAGGGATGAGAAGCTATCATGATTTTGTGGGCCAATTTTTTTTTTAATTTAATTTTTCAGATTTTTTTATCTCTTTCCCACCATCTTATCATTTTCCTTTATCCTATATTTGAAATAATTTTTTTTGATAATATCATCTCCACTGTTTTCATCTCATTCCTCTATCCACATCCAAAACCCATTTTTTCTCCACAAATTAAATTCTCATCGTAGACCCCACTTCTTGATAAATTTCATCTTCTTTTTTTTTTCATTTTTTTAACCCCACCAGTGCCACCTTATCCCCACCGATCACTCCCCCATTCTTTTTTTTTTTTATATAATTCCAAAATCCTTAGTGAGCTTTATTTCCTCAAGTGAGTTTTAATAAAACAAGCACAAAAATTAATTCCTAGCTTTTTGACCCACCCCACCGTCAAGTTTTTCCCATTCAATTCCATCTCCTGCGATTACCCTCTCCCCTTGCCTCATTCGTTCTTTCGATCACCATGGTGAGAACATGGCAGCAAGCACATGCCACTCCTCCGGTCGAACTCGAACCTTCACTCGTTTGCACCGCCGCAGCCGATGTTAAATAAGGGAGTTTCCTATTCCTTCTCTTTTATTTTAATTTTTCATTTTGGGACAAAATGCATCTAAGTGAGGGGGAGGGAGATATGCTTATTAATTTTTATCTTGCTTATCCGTCTTGATTGTTCGCTTGAAATCTTGATTTTATTAATTTAAGTTCTTCGTTTAAATCCTTAGTTTTGCCTTGTCTCACTGTTTTCATATGGCTTTGTATCTATCTTGTTGGAAAATTCTAGGTTGCATTGTAGATTTTTGGCATGATTAATTTTTGATTAAAATCTTTTATATGACATTTTCTTTCTCTATTAATTCACATGATGCTTACCTAAGTACACAAGACATATTTGTGAGTTTTTGAGCCTAATGAGCATGCATGATATTTTGCTCTTTGTTTCTTTGAGTGTGCCTAGCTAAATTAGTTGCATTCTAGAACTTGTTTTTAAATTCTTTTTGAGATTACGTTGATTGATTATGATGCTTAAATATGATAGAGGCACTAGGTTTTAACCATTTATCTTCCCAAATAAATTGCCTACCCTTTAATGAATTTCCCCTAGTGAACCAATTTTTGAGCCTTGGCCTTTTTTCTTGATCACCACATTTTTAAGCCTAATCCGTTTTTTTCTAAATTCCATTACTTTTGTCCCCTTTTTCAAGACAAAAAATCGTCTTAAAAAAAACAGATTCGAGTAAGTGCAGTGAAGCAGCAGGAAATATACTGTGCAGAACAAAAACTGTGCAGAATTGTTCGAATATACTGTGCAGAACTGTTCGAATATGCAGTGCAGAAAAAAAAGAAGAAGTGCAGGAAATTGTTCGAATCTGCAGAAAAAAACACAGAAAGAGAAAAAAAAACAGTGCAGTTCGAAAAAAAAATGTACACTGAAAAACAGTTTCAGTTCGAATGAAAAAAAAAACAGTTTCAAATATAATTTTTTGGGATGAATTTTTTGTCTTGAATTTTAACCCTTATTTTCAGCCTTTATCCTACCCTTACCTTAGCCCCATTACAACCCTTCTTTAAGACCTCTTGATTTTTGCATCATATTCATGTTAGTAGTGGAGATTAGATTTAAACACAAGCTTATGGTTATGCTCTAATTAGCTTTGGCTCGAGTGATTTTTTTCTCTACCCTTAAACACTTTGAGTGACATGAGCGATTCCTTGTGAGGGTACTTGGTTTGCATCATTGATGTTAATAGAGTTTTAGAATGTCGTTTTTGCTTTAAATTATTAATCTTGTCATCTATCTATTTTTGCTCCTTAGTTTTCTTTCATATTTAGATGCTTAATCATATTGAAACCTTTTGAGACTTCGTGAAATTAAGGATGAAAACTTGAACTTAAGTTTATTTAATTTTGAGATACTTGAGGACAAGCATCGGATAAGTGAGGGGGAATTTGATAAGTAGTTATTTTGGTTATGTTTTTAGTCCTTATTTTGATCGAATATATGTTTGGAGGACTTAATTGGGCTGTTTTATGATGTTTTCATGCAGGAGACGTGATGCTAGAAATAAGATGGAATTCTGCAGAAAATGCTGGAGTCATGGGCAGATTCATGGGCATGAACCAGGGCATGAATGCTGACTGGGCGCCACGTCAGCATCTTCTAGAAGATGACGTCAGCAACTCAGATAACTTATCAGTCTACTTATCAAGATAGCTTATCATCCGATTTTTATTTTAAATTTCAAAACTTGGATATTTATCTTATGTAATTTTATTTAAATTTAGGATTTATCATCTTAGGTTTTTAGGGTTTTCAACTACTATAAATACCCTTCTTTGGGGTAAGTATTGTCATCATTCAATTAGCAATTGAACATCATTTCTTCTTCTCTTGGGAAATTCTTCTTAGTTTTACTTTAGTTCTTTTCTTCCATTTCTTCTTTTAATTATTTTTTAAGTGTCGAGCATGATTAATTTAATAACCATGCTCGGCTAGATCTTTTTAAGCCGAAGGCTTTTGCAATGACGCGTTCTCAAGGCGAGGTTTGAAACTATGCTTCAAACGTTTCGAAAACTTCTCTCAATTTCTTCAAACTTTATTTTCTAAATCAAAATGATTTTTAAAACCCAAAGATTGACTTTGGAGAAAAACAATTGTTTTGATCTATCAAGTGGGAGGGAGGATTGGTTATTGAAACAAATCCGACTTCCAAGGAACACACTTAGTAAATAGATTACTAAGTAAAATTGAGATCGAATCGTTTTTATAGAAATGACTTTTCGAGTTGGTTACGAGCTTAAGTAATTTGTTTTCTCAAACATTGAGTTGGTTTAGACAAATCATCAAAACTAAAACCAAAAATTGATTTTGGAAATTCAGTTTACAAACAAAAACCCAAGGATTGACCTTGGAGTAATTTTGCCAACAAGTTTTTCGAAATAAAAATCTTTACCAAGGAACCGAGTAGAACAAGTCAACGCGGAAGTCCGAGGCTGATAATCTCATATTTGCTTTAAACTATTTCAAAAGCTTTCTTTTACTCTCATAAATTACATTTCATTGCAAACAAACCCCCCTAAATCATATTATCATAGCTCCAACAACAACTCTTGGTTCAGAAACTACAAAAGCGCGACAAAGAAAGTTCTAAGTCCCTGTGGGTTCGACTCCTACTTCCCTATCTATACTCAATTTAATTTCTTTATTTATTTTATTTATTTGGAAGAAGGAAATTATTCTTGACACGTTACGACGCGTGTCAAGTATCCCCTCCGTTCTTCAGCATCCTCAAAAGTCAGGATTTTTCAAATATTTGAGGATGGAGAAAATATATGTATGTTCAATTGCCTGCAAGTATGTAGCAAGTCAATCCCTTCATTTGAAGATGGAGAAAATGTCTAAAGACGAAAATAATGAAGAAGCAGAAGCTATGCTATTTTGATGATGTTTATATAGTATATTTGGAGGTTAAGAAGAACCCACCGTACCCGGGTTCAATCTCTAGTTCTTTCATACGTTAATTTAAATTTTTACTTTAAAACCAATCAGATAATGCCACTTGTCATCACTTGATTGGTTAAAAAAATTATTTTAATAAAATTATGATGCCACGTTAACAAGTCCTACCATGCAAACATGTCACGTCATCGAAGAGCATTGACCGTTAGTTCACTGACGATTTCCATGCATCTAGTGTAAATTTTGAACGAAAATGAAACGTTAAGTGTTGATTTGTACCAAAAAAAGAAAATGAGCTAAAGTGACCAAAAGATCAAATTTTGTGGGCTCTTTTTTACTTTATGCCTTTAGTTTTTTAGTTTAATCATTAGTATCAAACTCATTGGTCGATTAATTCAGATCAGATTTTGTAGAAGTCCATGTGGTGACTATTTTCCCAACTTAATTTTTTCCAATCATAATATTAAGATTTAAACTGCCGACTTTACCTAAAATACTTATCAACTCATCTCGCTAGACCAACAAATTGTTGGCAAGTATTTTGATTTTTAATGAAGGATGAAACTAACGCATTTAACTTCACATTATCTATTATTTAAGTAAAACAAATTATTCATTTATTCTATTGTAAGCTTTAATTTTTTTAATAAAAAATTATACTTAATATCAAGTGTTGTAGAGATATAGAAAAATTATATAGTAGCTGAAACTTGAAACTATACTTGGAATATTTGACCTGAGATCCGAATCGATTTATTCGACCTGAATATGATGATTCAAATTTAATTCGAAATAAATCGAACCAAAACTGACTCAAATTTTATTTTAACCGATATACATTTGAACCGATTTTTAACCGACCCGAAGGTAACCCGAATAAATTTCACCATAAATGAAGGCAATCCAAATTTATTTTACCTAAACTCAATTTGACCGAACAAATTTTTACTGGTTTGTTGTTGGATATATATATATATATATATATAATATGAAATTGCTACAAGGTTAATTTATAAAAATAATATATGAAATCGACCGAAGATCTAAAGGTTTGACCTGAATAAATATTGATCGATCTCCTATTGACCAAATATCAATCCGGCCCGAAAATCAACCGGCCAAAAAATATACAACTTGATATATTGACCTGGCCTGACTTGATATTTAACCCGAATTATCATAGATACGAAGTAAAACTTAACCAAACTCGATTTGACCTAAATTTAAATTAAATGTAATCAAACCCAAAATTATCCGAACTGAAATTACCTGA
The DNA here is from genome assembly GCA_030270665.1 of Hibiscus trionum. Lineage (NCBI taxonomy): Eukaryota > Viridiplantae > Streptophyta > Magnoliopsida > Malvales > Malvaceae > Hibiscus > Hibiscus trionum. Next base: position 232,110 of record BSYR01000021.1, on the reverse strand, counting down.
CACGGACGACTCGTTTGTCACCTACACTTGAAACTAACCTATTTTATTAATTTTTAAGGTTTTGGATATTCCAATCGTTAGTTAATAATAAATTGTATAAAGAATTGTAGTAGTTGAAACTAACATATTCCAATCGTTAATTAATCGTAAATTGTAGTTGAAACTAACATATTCCAGTCGTTAATTAAGTAATAAACATTGGTTGAAACTAGCATATTTTATTAATTTTATATGGTTGTTGAAACTAACATATTTTATTAAGGGTTAATATCAAAATAAATGTCGATTTTTTTGTTTTGTTTTAGGGGTTTAATTTTTTAATTCAAAATAGGTATGTAACTTTTCACCGTTATGATTTTAAATGTATGACAAATAAAGGCGTTAAAAAATTTCGTTAACCAATTAAAACATGACATGTTTTATTTATTTATTTTTATTTAAAAAAATCAAAATTTTCAAAAATAAACCCCTAAAAAACTCAAAATTTCAAAAAAAGATAAAAGAAGAAGCAATTCCCTAAGTCCCAAATCACAATTTCACCCACCAATTTCATCTCGTGCCGAACTCACGAAAGGGTAAAAAAGAACTATGATCGGCGAAAGTGTTAGGATATTTGTTTTGATATAATAATTGAAAAATAGTTTCTGAAGGAGGGAGATAATTACTCATGATATTTGTTTCACACATATTTGGGCATTGTCGAGATGATTAAGATTATGTATGAACAAATACTACCTTGTAATCACCTTAAGACTGTTTAAACAAAACTCTCTCCCATCTTCTTGCCTGATATACATCATATTACCATCTTTCGAATAAAAGATAACCCCCTCCTTGAAATGTTAGGGGCATAGTTTCTGAGGTGAAAATTGCAGAGGAGGGAGATAATTACTCATAATAAGGTAGTAATACCTTTATACAAAATTTAAAATAAGTTGAAAGTGGTGTGATTGTTATGTGGAACTGGTGGAGCTAGCATTTGTGTTTCAGCTGCATGCTTATTACTAAATTATGGCCTCTTGTATTTTGGAGGCGGGTAAAATTTTACCTAAAATGTTGCACAAACCAATCTAAATATTATATATTTTAGTAACAATTTAGGTTAGTTGTTTTTTGGACCGTCTCACTATATACGTATCCTATAAAATGCGGTGACATGGATTATGAAGAAAAATATTAGATGTGAGTGATGTGGAACAATCATACAAAATAGGGGTGTTTATTCACAGACTGTAACACCCCCTACCCGGCCTGGTAGAGAACCGGGTCGGAGAGCGCTACCGGAAAACAATGCGGTGATCGGAGACATAAATTCAAAGTTCAAAAATCATTTCATAACATTTTATTAATCTCTTTTAAGACTTAACACTTAACTTATTAACAACTTACTCAAATTGGGGTCAATTTCAAACTTTTTCAAACTTAGGGATTAAGTTGTAATTTTCACAAATTAAAGGTCTTTATCTGAAATTCGTGAAAATATACTAAAAATAAACTTACTAATTATTAGCCTGTAAAACCTCATTACTATCGGAGGTCATTTATCTACCTGATTAGACGATGCAATATTTAGTGACTATTTTGTAAAATATTCAAATCTATTTCTTTTTATTATCTTACTAAAATTCTTTACATATTTAAATGAGCCTAACAACTTACAAAAATCTTAGAGACCTTTCTAATCATTTTTATTAGACAATTATTCGTATCTATCATTATTATTATTCCAATATTTATTTAATATGACTTTTCTAGATTACTAAAATAAACCCATATTATTAAATTACAAAACACAATTTATACAAAAGTTGGATCATATGCCACTTTACTAGGAGTTCATGAAAGATATCATACATATAAGGTAGAGATGTGACTTGCAACTGCACCACACGATCAAAGGTTGGAAATCTATCAGGGTCCTGAAAATGCATGAGACACGTATGTTAGGCTTACATAGCCCAGTGAGGTAGTCATGATAGTGAATTAACAATAATATGAGTGTCATGATTAAATATAAATTAATCTAACTTATTTGCATGCTTCTATAACAGTATAAGCATAACATGATCAGATATCCATATCACTGACATAATATAATATAATCATATATCTTATCATAAACATGTCATAGTATAACATATCGAACACATATTATATTGGTACCATTGGATACGCGGATTCCCTGTACACCATATCATGTATCATAATTGAGCCGTAGCCCTGAGCCGTAGCTCCATGTATCCCTTACACTTCCATCCTTTTATCTCCCACATATAGGCCGTAGCCCTGGACCGTAGTCCTCCCTTACATAGTGAGCTCGAATATTCCTATGGCATGCCAATTGTATCCAACGTCCATAAATACACATAATTTCACATAGTCCATGATTTTCAGATCATATCATATCAAATAGCAAGATGAGCCGTAGCTCCATATCAGATAATATTTCATATTATTTTCATATACATATAGCATATTATAATCATTTTTAAGCATATCAAAATAATGCAGGGTACTTACCAAATGCAAATAAATTCATAATTAATGCAATAGGAAGGCACCGAGCCTACCCCTGACACGACTATACTCATATATCAGAACAAAGAAACAGAGATCGGAATGACACCGTGTCACCCGAGACAAATGCATCTACACTCACCTTGACAGACCGGTGCTTTATTTTTATTTATTGGGCTTGAAAGTTGATCTGAATCGACCTCGTGTACTACGATAAAAATTAATTAAAATAATAAGACAGTATCGAATATATAAAAATATTAATCAAACTCGATACCGAAACTTAAACTAACTAGAGATTTGAGCTTACCCCGACGTCGACAGAAATTCGATATTATTATATCAAATTTATCGAATCACCAATCGAACACTGAATCATTTCTTGCTTTCTCTCCTTATAATCCTTAATTTTTTTGCTGTGCATTCTTCATGAAAACCCACCCCTATTTATACTAATGTTGCCGTCAAACACCCCCACCCCTTTTCTTTTTTTTATTCATTTATCTCTATTAGTGGTATATCCATTTATTAGTGGTATTTTAGTGGTTGCAGTGGTTGTAGTGGTTGTAGTGGGTGTAGTGGGTGTAGTGGGTTTATTTTATTTAATTAATTTATAATAATAATAATAATTATCATAAATTAATTCGAATACTCAAAATAAGATCGAATAAATTATACAATCGTTTTAAAATACTCGGTCACCAGATCTTAATTTCGACTAGACCGGTTTTTGGGATGTGACAACTCACCCCCCCTTAAGAAAATTCGTCCTCGAATTTTTACCTGAATCAAATAGATGAGGATATTGTTTTTTTATCGTGTCCTCAGGTTCCCATGTTGCCTCTTCCCTCTTGTGATTTCTCCACAAGACTTTAACCAATGCAACATTTTTGTTTCTGAGTCTTTTGATTTCTCTATCCAGAATCTGAATTGGTTCCTCTTCGTAAGACAAGTCAGGATTTAGCTCTAATTCTTCCGGCTCTAAGATATGAGATGGATCGGATCTATACTTTCTGAGCATTGACACGTGGAAGACATTGTGGATTTTATCGAACTCGCTAGGAAGTGCAAGTCGATAAGTCACTGGGCCAATTCTTTCAGTAATTTCAAAAGGTCCAATGAAGCGAGGACTGAGCTTTCCCCTCTTTCCAAACCGAAATACTTTCTTCCATGGAGAGACTTTAAGAAAGACTTTGTCTCCCACATTATGCTGAATGTCTCTTCGTTTCAGATCAGCGTAAGCTTTCTGCCTATCAAAAGCTTGTTTTAATCGAGAGTGGATGATTTGAACTTTCTCTTCTGTTTCTCTGAGCAGTTGTGGTCCCAACACCTTGTTTTCACCAAGTTCGGACCAACACAGAGGAGTTCTACATTTTCTGCCATACAATGCTTCAAAAGGAGTCATCTGAATAGATGACTGATAGCTATTGTTGTAGGAAAATTCCACTAAGGGTAGGGATTTCTCCCAATTTTTCCCAAAATCAATAATGCAGGCTCGGAGCATATCTTCCAGAATCTACAAGGAAGATCGTAATTGATATAGGATACCTAGCTTATGTTTAAAGAAAGACAATAACGAGGTTACCTGAATAACCCTTTCAGATTGGCCATCGGTTTGAGGATGGAATGCAGTACTGAGATGTACTCTAGTTCCCAATGCCTCCTGTAAGGTTCTCCAAAATCGGGATGCAAACCGTGGGTCTCGATCAGAAATTATTGATGTTGGAACTCCGTGCAAGCGTATGACTTCGTTGATATACAACTCTGCTAGCTTGGATAAACTGAAGTCCATTCTTACAGGAAGAAAGTGAGCTGACTTGGTAAATCGATCTACGATGACCCAGATTGCGTTGTTTTTCTTTGGAGTCGGAGGTAATCCGCTTACAAAGTCCATAGTGATACGTTCCCACTTCCACTGTGGCAGCTCAATGGGTTGAAGGAGTCCCGTCGGTACTTTATGTTCAGCTTTAACTCGTTGACAAGTCAAACACCTTGCTACGAAATCTGTGATTTTACTTTTCATACCGGACCACCAGTAGATCTCTTTTAGATCCTTGTACATCTTAACAGCTCCGGGGTGAATAGAAAAAGGGCTAGCATGTGCTTCACGCAGGATCTGGTTCCGAAGATCATCATTGTTTGGAACACATATACGATTACGAAAGCATAACAAGCCGTCAGAATTTATGGCAAAATCAGGGTCTGGTTCATCCTTGATTCGGGCTAAAATAGGTTGCAACTCCTCATCATCTTCTTGAAGTGCTTTAATCAGGGACACAATGGTCGATTGTACCCTGAGCTCGGCTAATAACTTGCCACGCTTCATGAGTCGAAAGTGAGCATTTAAACATCTAAGAGAAGAAGTGGGCTTCCGGCTAAGAGCGTCCGCCACCACATTTGCTTTACCGGGATGGTAATCAATTACCAAATCATAATCTTTCAAAAGCTCCATCCAACGACGCTGACGAAGGTTTAATTGTTTTTGGGTCAAAAGGTATTTCAGGCTTTTGTGGTCAGTAAAAAGATAACACTTTTCACCATAGAGGTAATGTCGCCAGATCTTTAGTGCGAACACAACCGCAGCTAGCTCAAGGTCATGAGTTGGATAGTTAAGCTCATGCGGTTTGAGTTGACGTGAGGCATAGGCTATAACTTTACCTTCTTGCATCAAGACACAGCCCAATCCTTGATGGGATGCATCACTGTATACTGTGAAATCTTTTCCTGGCTCCGGTTGTACTAGGACAGGAGCGTGGGTGAGGATTTGTTTAAGCTGGTCAAAACTCCGTTGTTGGTCCACTGTCCACATGAAAGGAATGTCTTTGCGGAGAAGCTTCGTTAGGGGTGAAGCAATCAAGGAGAACCCCTTAACGAACCTACGATAGTATCCTGCAAGACCCAGGAAACTACGAATTTCTCCCACGTTCTTCGGGGGTATCCATTCGAGAATGGCTTGAATCTTCTTCGGGTCCACTTGAATTCCCGCAGAAGATATCACATGACCGAGAAAAGATACTTCTGTAAGCCAAAACTCGCATTTACTAAATTTAGCATAGAGCTGTTTTTCACGGAGGGTTTGGAGTACAATCCGAAGATGTTCTTCGTGAGTAACAGAATCTTTCAAATAGATCAAAATGTCGTCTATGAAGACAACGACAAATTTATCAAGATAAGGTCGAAATATTCGGTTCATCAAATCCATGAAGGCTGCAGGAGCATTAGTGAGCCCAAAAGGCATCACCAAGAATTCGTAATGACCATATCTGGTTCGGAAGGCTGTTTTTGAAACATCTGGTTCTTTCACGAGCATTTGATAGTAACCAGATCGGAGGTCTATCTTAGAAAAGACAGAAGCACCCTTTAGTTGATCAAATAGGTCGTCTATTCTAGGAAGTGGGTACTTATTTTTTATTGTTACTTTATTCAGTTGTCGATAGTCGATGCATAAGCGCATCGATCCATCTTTCTTTTTCACAAACAAAACCGGTGCTCCCCAGGGTGAGGAACTCGGTCGAATAAACCCCTTACTTTCAAGGTCTTGGATTTGGGCCTTCAATTCTTTTAACTCCATTGGAGCCATTCTGTATGGAGCGATAGAAATTGGAGTAGTTCCAGGTTGAACTTCTATCCCAAACTCAACTTCACGTACAGGAGGAAGTCCCGGAAGTTCTTCAGGGAATACGTCAGGAAAATCTCTTATTATAGGTATATCTTCAGGCTTTAGTTCCTTCGTAGATTCTAAGGCACACATAAGACTACTCTGACATTTAGATTTCATTAAGGTGATGCTTTCTCTACCTAGTCCACGAAGATATAATTTCTTTTTAGAACAATCTACCCATGCTTGATGTTCAGCTAGCCAATCTAGGCCAAGGATAAGGTCGAACTCATTAAAGGGTAAGACCATCAAATTGGCCGGAAAAGGAATTCCTTGGATTTTTAGGGGACAAGACTTACAGATCTTTTGGATTGCTACACTATCTCCTAATGGGTTTGACACAAGTATTTCGGAAGCAACATGATCATATTTTAAGGCATATTTTTCAATCAAAAGTTCACTAATAAAGGAATGCGTGGAGCCTGGATCTATCAAAGCATAAACAAATTCAGAACCTAACTCCACCATACCTGCAACAACATCAGGGTCGTCTTCTTGTTCGCGGCCTCGAACGTGGTACATCTGGGCTGAGGTCTTTGGATTTCGGCTTCCTGAAGGAGCATTATTGTTATGGGGCCTTCCGGAAGAACCAGACGGTGCTTGATTTAATCCCCTCCCTTTTACTGGAACGTTATGAGAGGCTATAGAGGTAGGGGCTTGTGGATTTTGGGGGCATTGTCGGATGAAATGACCAGATTCTCCGCACAGGTAACAAGAACCTGACTGTTTACGGCACTGTCCCAAATGTCTCTTTTGACAAAAATTACACAGAGGGATCTGAGAACTTTTGGCAGAGCCTCCTGTACTGTTTATTGAGGTCGTACGCGTAACAGTGGTCCCACCAGATGGAAATTGAGAGACATAATTAGAGTTAGGTAGCTGTTGATTGGCAGATGACCTTTGGTCCCACTGTCTTCCTCTTTTTTGAGATAGAGGAGGTTTGGAATCTTCTCGGAATCTTTTATCAGGTCGAGCTTGGTTTCCCTTCCTTCTTTCCGAGGCTCTTTGAGAAGCTTCAGTTGCAATGGCTCGATTCACCAGTATTTGAAAATCCTCGATTTCCAGAGCAACAAAAAGAGGACGTAATTCATCGCAAAGGCCATCTATGAACATTCTACATTTTTCTTTTTCAGTGTGGATGATATCAGTACCATATCTAGCGTACTTGCAGAAATCATGAATGTACTGTTCCACTGGCCTTCCTCCTTGCTTCAAATGGAGGAACTTTTTACGTCTTTCAGCGAGGTAATGCTCACTAATATACTTTTTACGAAACTCCTGGAGGAAAAATTCCCAGGTTACTTTATGTTCGGGTACAGTGAGAGTTACAGTGTGCCACCAGCTTTGTGCTTCATCTGCAATCAGGGCTAAGGCACACTCCAACTTATGCTCCTCGGGGCACTTTAGTTGCTTGTTGATTACTTTCAAAGTATTTTCTAGCCAATATTCTGCGATTTCAGGATTATCCAGATCTTGGCCAGTAAATGTATAAACTTGATAACGTTTTAGCTTATCTATTGGAGCTCGAGAGATCTGCTGAGCAGCTTCAGCAGATGAGGAAGGTGCTTCTTGTCGAAGAGACACCACTACTTGTTTTATCATGTCGGCCATAGACATCAAATAGTCTTGTTGAGCCGACAACATAGGTGGAAGATGAGGTGGATCATTCTGAGCCACTTGTTCGGTACTTGGTTCTGGCCTCACATTTTCCCCTCGAGTGGAAGAGGAATCATGATCGGGCTCATTTGTTTCTTTCCTAATAGTAGGAGCAGTCATTTTGGGTCTAGACACACATAAGAATTAAATCGTGTAAGTTGCAAGTCACAAAATACATATTTAATCAACTCCTAAGTGGCATATGAGACATAGACTCGTTAACGAATGCTTGGTTAGTCCTAGAATCGACTAAACTCTAGCTCTGATACCACAAATGTAACACCCCCTACCCGGCCTGGTAGAGAACCGGGTCGGAGAGCGCTACCGGAAAACAATGCGGTGATCGGAGACATAAATTCAAAGTTCAAAAATCATTTCATAACATTTTATTAATCTCTTTTAAGACTTAACACTTAACTTATTAACAACTTACTCAAATTGGGGTCAATTTCAAACTTTTTCAAACTTAGGGATTAAGTTGTAATTTTCACAAATTAAAGGTCTTTATCTGAAATTCGTGAAAATATACTAAAAATAAACTTACTAATTATTAGCCTGTAAAACCTCATTACTATCGGAGGTCATTTATCTACCTGATTAGACGATGCAATATTTAGTGACTATTTTGTAAAATATTCAAATCTATTTCTTTTTATTATCTTACTAAAATTCTTTACATATTTAAATGAGCCTAACAACTTACAAAAATCTTAGAGACCTTTCTAATCATTTTTATTAGACAATTATTCGTATCTATCATTATTATTATTCCAATATTTATTTAATATGACTTTTCTAGATTACTAAAATAAACCCATATTATTAAATTACAAAACACAATTTATACAAAAGTTGGATCATATGCCACTTTACTAGGAGTTCATGAAAGATATCATACATATAAGGTAGAGATGTGACTTGCAACTGCACCACACGATCAAAGGTTGGAAATCTATCAGGGTCCTGAAAATGCATGAGACACGTATGTTAGGCTTACATAGCCCAGTGAGGTAGTCATGATAGTGAATTAACAATAATATGAGTGTCATGATTAAATATAAATTAATCTAACTTATTTGCATGCTTCTATAACAGTATAAGCATAACATGATCAGATATCCATATCACTGACATAATATAATATAATCATATATCTTATCATAAACATGTCATAGTATAACATATCGAACACATATTATATTGGTACCATTGGATACGCGGATTCCCTGTACACCATATCATGTATCATAATTGAGCCGTAGCCCTGAGCCGTAGCTCCATGTATCCCTTACACTTCCATCCTTTTATCTCCCACATATAGGCCGTAGCCCTGGACCGTAGTCCTCCCTTACATAGTGAGCTCGAATATTCCTATGGCATGCCAATTGTATCCAACGTCCATAAATACACATAATTTCACATAGTCCATGATTTTCAGATCATATCATATCAAATAGCAAGATGAGCCGTAGCTCCATATCAGATAATATTTCATATTATTTTCATATACATATAGCATATTATAATCATTTTTAAGCATATCAAAATAATGCAGGGTACTTACCAAATGCAAATAAATTCATAATTAATGCAATAGGAAGGCACCGAGCCTACCCCTGACACGACTATACTCATATATCAGAACAAAGAAACAGAGATCGGAATGACACCGTGTCACCCGAGACAAATGCATCTACACTCACCTTGACAGACCGGTGCTTTATTTTTATTTATTGGGCTTGAAAGTTGATCTGAATCGACCTCGTGTACTACGATAAAAATTAATTAAAATAATAAGACAGTATCGAATATATAAAAATATTAATCAAACTCGATACCGAAACTTAAACTAACTAGAGATTTGAGCTTACCCCGACGTCGACAGAAATTCGATATTATTATATCAAATTTATCGAATCACCAATCGAACACTGAATCATTTCTTGCTTTCTCTCCTTATAATCCTTAATTTTTTTGCTGTGCATTCTTCATGAAAACCCACCCCTATTTATACTAATGTTGCCGTCAAACACCCCCACCCCTTTTCTTTTTTTTATTCATTTATCTCTATTAGTGGTATATCCATTTATTAGTGGTATTTTAGTGGTTGTAGTGGTTGTAGTGGTTGTAGTGGGTGTAGTGGGTGTAGTGGGTTTATTTTATTTAATTAATTTATAATAATAATAATAATTATCATAAATTAATTCGAATACTCAAAATAAGATCGAATAAATTATACAATCGTTTTAAAATACTCGGTCACCAGATCTTAATTTCGACTAGACCGGTTTTTGGGATGTGACACAGACACTCAGTTCTTTCGGGTATCACATATGCCAGCACACTTTGGTCGGGTACCCATGAAATCTTAGTACTCGAAAAATCAGGTAATGAGTACCTTGTTCACATTTTTTTATTTTTAAATTTAAAAGTTTTAAAAAAATCACATAGTAAATACATAAAATTTAAAAGTTTATAATACATAATCCAAACACAAAAATTAGTGATTTGAAGTTCATAATACATAATACATTTTTTTATTTTTAAATTTAAATTTTTTTTAAAAATCACATAATAAATACATAAAATTTAAAAGTTTATAATACATTGTTGAAAAGACATTTACAAGGCTTCCTACATCAATAATAATCAATCTCAAACACCTTAATTTGATAAAAGAAAAGAAGATAACAATAATAAAATGGGTAATCTTCACTGATGGTCACTTGTTTCCCTTTCCTTTGTCTAAATGTGAAAAATGAAGTTCATTGAGTTTTGGGGAAGATGGTAAAAAATGAAGTTTTGAAAGTTTGGGGTCAAATTAGAAATTTTTATTTTTAATTAACGGAGGGTTAACGGTCCAGTGACCAAAACAGAAACGGTTTCGAACGTAAATGGCCAAAATAATCTTTTTTGAATTCGGGTGACCATAATAAAACAAAACCAAAACAAAAGTGATCATCAGTGAAGATTACCCTAATAAAATCTATCTTTCAAAATCGTACGAAATTGGAAGAAAAAATTAGGAAACATATCTGATTGAAGCAATGAGGAAAGAAGGATAAATTGCACTAACTTTAAAGTTTGACTGTACGAAGACAATGAAATAAAAAATAGTTTAAAAAATGAAAAGAAACAATAAAAATATCCCACCTTTCAAAAAATATTAAACATCCATATAAAAAATGAGCATAGATAAGTCGTGGCCTAGGTAAGCCTACCCTAGATATGCTGTTGTAACTACTCAATTTATACTCGTAAAAAAGGTTAACACTTAACACCACTTGACCTATGTACATGTAGCGAATTACATAATTCATCACTCAATTATCTTCTTTTATTTTACTCACTTAACTTTAAAAATTTTCAATTTAATAATTAAACTTTATAAATTAAACATTTTATTATTAAATGTTATTATTATTAAATACAAAAAATAATCTACTTTTTATTTCCTTTCAAGATTTGATTTGTCTTCTTTATGCCCCGAATAATTTCTCTTCATCCTCCAACGACAGCCGTTGGCTGGCCGTAAACCGTACCACCACCACTATTACTGCAACAACAATTGTCCTAGCTACCTGAACGTTTCCCTCCGCTTCCATCCGCCACGATAGTTTCGCCGGTTCCAATGTTCTCCATCTATGGAGTTATCATCTTGATGGGTCTCACCATTATACTCCCAAGCTTATTTCAACCATCAATCAAAGTGGCCTCTGACGCGGTGAAACTCGAGCAAAACCTCAAAACCCTTTTCTCGGGCCATATAGCGAGATTGATGGAACGAAAATTGGTTACAAGGGGCAGGAGAAAATCATAAAAAAATTAAATTTTAAGAGTATATTCCTAATAACAAATATTGGAAAAAAATTAGGTCTCTAACAACAGGTATTAGGGGAAATGGACCCTAATAATAAATATGTTAAAAAATTAATTTTTAAGAGTATTCCCCTAATAAAAATGTTGGGGAAAATTTGAGCTCATAAACAAGTATTGAAAAAATTTGGCCCTTAATAAGTATTAGAAAAAAAAGGGTCTATAATAACAAGTATTTGAAAAATAAATAAATTTGAAGAGTATGTCTCTAATAACAAATATCAGAAACAATTATGCCCTTAATAATAATTATTGAGAAAAAATGGACATCTGATAACAAATATTGAGAAAAAGAATTTTAGGAGTAGGCCCCTAATATAAAATATTGGAAAAAAATTGAACCTGTAATGACAAGCATTGAAATTTTTGGCGCCTAATTACAAATATTGAAAAAATTAGACTCCTAATAACAAATATTGGAAAAAATTAAATTTTAAGAGTGTACTCTTAATAAAAAAATATTGAGAAAATTGAGCCCTAATAACAAGTAATGAAAAAAATAGGCCCATAATAATAAATATTGAATAAAAATTAGACCTCTAATAATAATAAATATTGAATAAAAATTAGACCTCTAATAATATATTGACCCGGCCTGACTTGAAACTTAACCCGAATTATCAAAGATACGAACTAAAACTTAACCAAACATGATTCGACCTAAACTTAAATCAAATTTAGCCAGACCTAAAATTATTCAAACCGAAATTACTCGACCCGAACGACTCGTTTGTCACATATACTTGAAACTAACCTGTTTAATTAATTTTTAAGGTTTTGGATATTCCAATCGTTAATTAATAACAAATCGTATAAAGAATTGTAGTAGTTGAAGCTAACATATTCCAATCGTTAATTAATCGTAAATTGTAGTTGAAACTAACATATTCCAGTCGTTAATTAAGTAATAAACAGTGGTTGAAACTAGCATATTTTATTAATTTTATATGGTAGTTGAAACTAACGTATTTTATTAAGGGTTAATATCAAAATAAATGTCGATTTTTTTTTGTTTTATGTGTTTATTTCTTTATATTTAAAATAGGTATGTAATTTTTTTACCGTTATGATTTTAGATGCATGACATTAAAGGCGTTAAAAATTTGTTAAGCAATCAAAACATGACACATGACATGTTTTATTTATTTATTTTTAATTAAAAAATCAAAATTTTCATAAAAAAACCCAAAAAACTCAAAATTTCAAAAAAAAAAAACAATTCCTTAAGTCCCGAATCACAATTTCAGTTGTTGTCGTTGTCAATCGCTACTCATTCATCCACCAATTTCACTGCGTGCCGAACTCACGAAAGGGTAAAAAAGGACTATACGCGGCGAAAGTGTTAGGATATTTGTTTTGATATAATAATTGAAAAATAATTTTAGATTAAATTGAGAAGATTTCAAAAATGATTTTAAGTCCAAACAACTTGAAAATATGTTTGATGTGTTTTCAAAAGGTTTTGAAAGGCTTTAAAACATTTTTAAATAGCTAAACCTAAATTTTCTCAAGAACCGTATCGATACGCCCTCAACTGTATTGATACCTTTTAGGGTTTCAGTTACAAAAAAATTTCAGAACCGAAATCCCGTATCGGTACAAACTTAGCCTTATAGATACGAAGGGGGTCGTAGCGATACGCTTTGAGGCGTATTGATACCCATGTGTTTCAAATACCCCAACGACTATTTTCCAAACAATGACGTACCGATACAGGTATCCATGTACTGATACCAACAACACTAGATTGAGAACTTCAGCATGAAAATTATCCCCAACGTCTAGGAACTCATTTCGAAACCTAGAGAAACAAATGATCATCAAGTCAGCAATCTTTTGATTAAGAAATGTCTTAGTGCTCAAATTGTTGTATTTTTTTTATAGACAAACACTTGTGAGCTAAATTGTCAATGTATGCTCAAGTGTATTAGGTTTGGGTGAGAACTTTAGTGTGCAAACATTCACCTTGTGAGAGGAATTTCAGTTTGCTTTTATTTCTCTTGTAAAGAGGGATTCCCAAAGCTTTGGGTATAAGCTTTGGATGCTAGACTTTGTAGTATAAGTCTAGGTTGTAAATGGTTGCCTCCTTAGCCTAGAAAATGGGAAAAATTCTAATGAATTTGTTGGAAATCCTTAGTGTGGAAGCTAAGATAGTGAATGTAGAGTTTGGCTGAGAAGCTCGAACCACTCTAAATCATTATGTTTATCTTTTTCATCCCTTCCACCACCATCACCCAATATTGGACTTCTCCACCAACTTGGTAAGCAAATCGGTTGAGGAATTCGGGTTCTTCAGAAAGGCAACCTACCGAACGACTAATGACGTGTGGGTCTTGCAGCGAGAGGAGGAGGCTTCATTTTTTTCATTGGTAGCGTGACGTGCGACGATAATAGTGGCTGAATTTGGGAATTTAGGAATTTAAGACTATTTTGTGAATTTTGATAAATTTAGGATATTTTTTAAAATTATGTTAAAAGAAATAAAAAAAATTAAAATCAAATTCATATATCATATTTTAATTGGTTAACATATTTTTAATGGCCATTGATGACCAGACATCTAAAATAATAACAATGAAAATAATAATCACCTATTTTGATAAAAAAAATTAAGCACAAAAGCAAAATAAATATACCTCTTGTTTTAATATTAAGCCTTTTATTAATTATTTTGAAAGGAGTCAAATTGTCGATACAATAAAAAAGAATTCTTTCTTTTTCAAAATTAGTAACTCGGCGATATCATTTGATTACTTCTAACTTCGAAATTTGAATATTTTTGAAATAGTTGAGAAAGATTAAAAAATTAACAATAGAAAATTCCAGTTAACTTTATAATATCTTGACTTTTTTATTGCTCCCTTTCAATCATTCAATCAAAAAAAATAAGAGCTGATTCACCGGCTCTTATTGTCTATTGTCTATATTTTTTATAGATATATTTTTATCTAGATATACAAAATCTTAAATACAAAAATAAAAGACTAAACACAACTTAAATTTTCTCCTAGGTCCATAATTAATCCTATGTATGTGTATGGATCCTTAGGATTGGTGTATTCTTTTCTATCCTATATCTCACGGTTTCGGATCATGGATTGAGCCAAGCATCACAACTTATTCTACCCATCCTGTATGTTGTCCTTTTGGTTCCGTGTTGGAATAGAAACTTATTGTATTGTATTAGTAGACGGGATTTTACGAAAAAGGGTCTTGATAGGAGAAAATTTTCTTTATTTCAATTTTTTCAGTGCAAATTTTACACAAATGGGGAAATCACTATTTCGAATTGAAAATTGATATTTCTAATTGAAAAGAAAAAAGAGCTCTATCATATATAATGAACTGCTACTCCAGGTTCTCACAAAAGAGAATCGTTTCCTTCAACATTCACTCATTGTTCGTTAATAACCCTAGTTATTGTATCTAGTATTCTGATAGGAAATAAAATATTCAGTTGATTTTTCATCGAATGACTATTCATCTATTGTACTTTCATGTAAATAGAGGCAAGAAAGCTCTATGGAAAAATCATGGTTCAATTTGATCTTGTCTAAGGGGGAATTAGAATACAGATGTGGGCTAAGTAAATCAATGGATAGCCTTGGTCCTATTGAAAATAGTAGTGTAAACGAAGACCCGGCTAGAAATGATACGGATAAAAACATTCATGATTGGAGTGACAACTCTAGTTATTACAGTAAGGTTGATCATTTAGTTGGCGTCAAAGACATTCAGAATTTCATTTCTGATGACACCTTTTTAATTAGGGATAGTAATCAGGATAGTTATTCCATATATTTTGATAGTGAAAATCAAAATTTTGAGATTAACAATGATCATTCATAACATGTTTCTAGCGATTCACATGGCATCATCAAATGATACAAGTCTTGGATAAGAATCTACAACGCACTAGAACACCCTTGTTGACGATCCTTTACTTCGACATCATCTAGGGTTCCTCGAACAATGTGATATCTCACACCGGGTAAATCCTTAACCCTTCCCCCTCTTACTAAGACTACAGAATGTTCTTGTGAATTATGGCCAATACCAGGTATATAAGCAGTGGTTTCAAACCCAGAGGTTAATCGTACTCTGGCACCTTAAGTAAGGCAGAGTTTGGTTTTTTGGGGGTGATAGTGGAAAAGTTGACCGATAAGTCACCCTTACTGCCACTCTACAGAACCGTACATGAGATTTTCACCTCATACGGCTCCTCGTTCAATTCTTTCGAAGTCATTGGGTCCTTTTCCTCGTTCGAGAATCTCCTCCCATGATTTATGTTTCATCTTTCGTTTCCTTTTTGTTTGTTTCGAGAAATATATCGATCACTTCCGATGTAACCCCTTAGACCCGCCTATGCGTTAATACGGATCTTAAGAAGTCACATTAGGGTCACCGGAGCGACCCACGTTAAAAATTCAAATAAACAAAGTGCTAAACCATTTAAAATCGTAAATCAAGTTTTGAATTAAAATACAATTTCAGAAACATTCATACAATGAAACAAAAATATGACAAAAGTTGTTAATACAAGTTTCATACTTGAATATAAAACAACACGTGACATACATGACCCTAATTACACAGGTGCCGTACTCCGCAAGCAAAGATAAAGAAGCTCCCATACCGACGTTGATAGCTACAACATGGTAGATCCTTAACCTGTGATGGTAAAACAACGTGAGCTTTGAAAAGCTCAGTAATACAAACTACCAAGAGATGCTAAAGGTACAAGTAGGTATATGACAACTTAACATCGTCGTGAAGAATTAGGCAACAGTAAGCTCAAATACGATTCGATAAATCGGTGAAGCATTAATAGGAGGTCACAGAGTTGTTCTTTATTTGATCACTCGAACCGTAAGAGGTGAGTCTAAAGCCAGAGATTCAAAAGAGATTCAGATTTTAGAAGTTGAATCAAGGAGTACAGAGTGGTCCATTAAACGTGAATTGTAAGTTTACTGAGGGTTCAACATTGATACATTAATTTAGTAGGGTATATTTCAGAAGAGATCAGAAAGTTTTATTAATTTACTTAACTATCCCAACCGAACTCCAAAATGCAGTCCCCCTGAACTATATACAGAAGGTCTTACCCTAGGCCTGAGGCGTAGGAGCCTACCTAAGGGGATGCCTTAGGTCCAGAAAGACTTACCCTAGACCCGTGGGCGTAGGAGCTTAACAGAAAGACTTACCCTAGGCCCATTGGGCGTAGGAGCTTAGGTCCAGAAGGACTTACCAGCGCTGAGCCTACAGATCATTATTCATATCCTAGATAATATACCCCAAATGATTTCAATTTATATTCAGAAGACAGTGTTACAGAAAATAGCTAACAAATCTATTTTTATACCAGAAGATGGATATCAAATTTATTTATCATCATTATTATTATTATTTCGTATTCAATGTCATATATCAGATATATTTTTCATATCAGAGGTCAGAAATCAGAGAATTATTTTCCTTTCGTATTATAGTATCATACTTTTAAATTTTTAAGCATATGATCTTGGTTTAGAACAGAAAGTATTTACAGATACATGGTACGCACTTTATAGCCCAATTCATTTCTTAGAGGTACTTGATAGGTATCAGGAAGATGACATTTGACAATTTTGGACTGATTTCAAAACGAGGTCCCTACGAATAGGGGAGTTCGATAAGACAGATCGAATCAACATCGAAAGTCGATGCATCAGAATCATTGGGATTTCAGATATATTGCGAACAAAATTGAATGTTACAGCCTATGAGGGTATTAAGGTCATTTTAACCTTCGAAGGGTAAACTGGTAATTTGAACCAACAAGGTATAAACGGTGATGTGCGGAATTTAGGACTTCTAGCTGCTCGTCAAGTTTCTGAACCCCTTTGAACTAATCGGAACCCACTAACACAATGTTTAATATCTCACCGGATTGGTACACTTCAACCATTCATTTCTCAGAACTGACTACAAAGCATAACATCAATAGTTCACCTTCACCAATCGTCCACTGAACTTTACCAAAAATCAGGCATATATTCGAATGGTATTTTTCAAGTATTCAAATATGTGCATTGTATCTGAACCCATTCCAAAACATCGAATGAGTCTTAGGAAAATAGGTCCCTCTCACTATTAACTATGTACTTTCTCCAAATAAATTACACTTGCCTTCACTTAGTATTCTCCCACTATCATCATGGTATCTAAATCAACCAACTGTCTCGGGTCGTATTTTGTCACATTTGGAGCTATTACATTTGTTTATCTTTGCCGGGATTTGTAATTCCATATTTTAAGGTCATTGTGACCCATTTCATTCTTATCGGTATTCGAGGGTATTTCAAACATTATGATGCTCGAAAATGTTTCAATTATTCAGAATTTATCGGTTCTTCCATCTATTCATTCGTTAAAGTTCTCAAGAGTAAATCCATCATTTTGATTAATTGGGCAATCAGTGCCGAGGAATGATTATTCTTTTGGTCATTAGGGATATTTCGATCGATTCAGCCTTGTCAGTATTTCCAAACATTTCAGTCATTTCAATCAATTCAGCAATTTACGCGACTTTGACTAATCCAAATATACAATTATTTTCTCGTGAATGCCATCAGAGATTATTCAATCTTAAAAAAGAGTCTGAGCAAATTTGCAGTCTCAAAGGTGAAACCTAGCTACTATAACTTCCCAAGCAAACTTCAAGATTTTCAGAAGGTTCGGTTGTTTTACCGAATCTAGAGTAGATTCTCAGACCACTCTCATAGATAGGGATATTTTAGTCATTTTCATACATCGAGTGCATTTTCGTAATTCATTAGCCAAAATAATTAGACTTAGAGATTAACCCTTTTTATTAATCGTTTACTGAACTCGAAAATCCTTTCGATTTATCAAACCTCTTATGCGAATATTTGTCTTGACCATTAATATCCTTATTTCTTAATTGATTGACAGTAGTAGAATTAATCACATACTCAATCATAATCGTGCAAGCATTAACCGAATACCAACAAGTTTTAGAAGCATGCAAAAGGTAGTAATGTATTACCTTGGCTCCAAGCTACATCGGTCGATTCGTGAACGATGTTCTAACACTCGAACCCGAATTTGGCGTCCCTCGACAATTCGTATTCAAGGAACTGTGAGTACCTTCAATTACACAAATTTACAATTCAGTCCTTATTCACAGTACCACTAACTGAATAATTATATACATATATAAGTTCGGGTTCAAGGTTCGATTCGAAGGATTTCGGGTCAGAATTTTGCGAAACGGGCTTCAAAAACGGACTCAGGACGTCGAAAAACATAAGATATGGATTTTCGGAAAAATTTGACTTTTTGGTCAAAGTCAACGCTGACGTCAGCGGGTCAATGCTGACATCAGCAGGTCAACTGGGTCAGGGTCAACGCTGACGTCAGTAGGTCAACGCTGACGTCAGCAGGTCAACGGGCAAAGGTCAACTGAGTTGACTCAGCTGACTCACTAAGCTGACTTGGACTGAGTTGACTCGGTAGACAGGTTGGGCTCGGATACGGGTCGGGTTATCGGGTTCGGGTCAGACGGGTCAGGCACGGGTTCGAGTTTGGGCTCAGACCAGGTTGAACTCGGACCGGGTTAAACCGGTTCAGACCGGGTTTTACCTTTCGATAAGGCCTCGTCGGCCGATCGCCGGAAAAAGGTCGCCGGAGACACTTCTAGCATCGATTCTGCCGGAAAACATATGCACATCAAATCCACATTCCAAACCACATGATAACAGTACAAAATAAGCCGAAAATGAGCCGAAAATTTACCCAAAATGCGAACATTGCGCCGGAAAAATACGAAGCTCCGACGAGAGCCTTGCCGTCGTCGGACGGACGATTTCCCGGTAGGGTTTTGCTCGGCTCGGTTCCCTGAGAACAATGGTGGCTTCCGATTCACGCCACGACGCCGAATCACGGCGGAAAACACAGAAAACCGAGACAAGATTTTGGGCGAACCTTCAACTAGTTTTTCCCGACGAACGGTGGCTGCTCGCCGTGAGTGGCGGCTAGGGCGAGGTCAGGGCAGGATGACGGTTCTGATGGCGTCGGCGGTGACAACAACGGACCGTCGGTGAGGTAGATCGGACGGCTAACAGGAAAAGAAAAACATCTCTCTCTCTCTTGATGGTGAAGACAATGGTAAAGCAAAAGGACGGTAGGTGAACGGTCAATTCGAATATTAAATATGTTTTAACATACTTCTCAAACTTAATTCAAATGTCTTTCAAAGCAGCACTTAATAGACACGAGCAATTGGCTCAAGGGTTAAAGCTCTAGTATCGCATCCCAAAGGTCACGGGTTCAAACCCTCGTGACACCAATTCCATTTCTTTTTTTTTTTGTGCTCAATTCATTTTATCTCATTAAACCTTTTTTTTGGGGTGTTACATCCGATTCTTTCTTTTTCTATTGATTCTTTTCCGATCGAGATGTATGGATCCATGAATCTATGTGTCTATATCGAGCATGTTCATGGATTAACGAAAATGTGCAAAAGCTCTATTTGCCTCTGCCATTCTATGAGTCTCTTCCTTTTTGCGTATGGCATCACCACTCCCTTTGACAGCATCCACTAATTCGGAAAAGTTCGGCAAGCAGTGAGATGGTGTGACATCTCTTTATAATCCTCCGGATGGAATTTTTTCTTATTTACATAACGATTGTAACCTGGAAGGATAATTAGACCTAGATCCTTTTCCTTATTCTTAAAAAGAATAAATTAGTATAAAGCTATTCAAAAAAAATAAATTAGTATAAATAACGATAACTACATTTTTAGAGAAATTATTAAATAGACTCTCCCCACTACATCAACAATTATCTCTAACAAGTAATTTAATGCCAAATAATAGTTAATTTACATTGAGTTCATCGGGTTCTCCATTGAACTCTTCTTGAGTATTAACTTCATTGGGTTCTTTACTTAGTGACAGATTCAGAATATTTTTTAGAGTGGACACAAGTCATACAGACTTTAAAATTTTAGGGTGGATATAAATTATAAAATTTAAGGACTAATTCATAAAATTAAAAATAAAATTGAAGTTAAATATATAATTTTTAAAAAGTTTAAAGTGGACACCGACCCAAAAATATATGTGGCTCCGACACTGTCTTTATTGCTATCGGGAATTGAAGAGAAAGGAAATAATTAATGTTGAGATTCAAAAATTAAAGGAAAAAATGTTTCATTGTTGAAGAGAAAGGTTCAGAGAGGAAGAAAGAGTAATGGAAGAACGGTGAGTTGGAATGGAAATCAATAATGTGCGGGCAAAATTTTTAATGACATGTAAACTAGTTATTACTTGACATTAAATTATTAGTTAGTGAGCATTATTGATGTGGTGAGAAAGTTCTACCTAATAATTTCTCTTAAATTTGTGATATATAATGTTCATTTATGAAGTTATAATAAATTGATTAAAGTTGGCTAAAACTGTGCGAATTAGGAGTGTTTATTCTCGGGTACTCAGTCTTCCGAGTATTGAATTTTTCAGCTCTGTCATGGTCTGTAATTATTGGGTACCGGCTAATCAGATGAAAGTTTATCACTAAAAAGATATTAAAAATATTAATCTCATTTTTTTCGAATTTTGTATTAACAAATTAATACACTTATTTTTAAAAAAATTAAAACTTAAAACTACATAATACAAACATAGAAAGAATTTTGAGATTTAAATTTAATTTTATGATAACAATATTAAGGAACCTAAAATAAACATATAATTTAAAACCAAATAAATAAATAAATTCAAAGTACCGGGCCGAATACCCAGTTACAAAGAAAATGCCCAGACCTGACTCAACTACTCGGGAAAAATTCAGTGGTCGGCAGGGACGGATTTACATGGGTTGCCCCACCCCCAATAATTTTTTTTCACCTTTGTCCCCTTATTTAATTTTTTTAAAAAATTGGTTTATTTATGAATTCCCCCCCCCACCACTTTCAAACATTTATAGTTTACCCCCCAAACCCCAAATCTTGGCTTCGTCCCTGGTGGTCGGGTACCCGGCCCGGTCGGGTAATTTTTTTTTAAAATCACTCAGCTTTATAAGGTTCAGGTCGGCGCGTCAACAAGTCGCGTCAACCAGCTCGAGTATTTTTTAACACCTTAGTGTCAGGGGTGGAGCCAAAATCAAATATTAGCAGAGGACAAAATATTGAATTTAAAAAATATAAGGGCTTATTATATATTTAAACTCAAAATTCACGGGGCAATGCCTAATTTGTCTAATATTTAAATTTATAAGGACCTAAGTTGTTATTGGACCAAAAAATTTGAGGATATATGCTCATTCTTCTTTAGTTCAACCTAGAGGTGTAAATGAACATAGAGTTCGGCGAATTGTTAGTGAGTTGTTCATATATTAAGCTAAATAGACGAGTATGAACAAATTTTTATGTATGTTTAATAAATGAATGAATACGAATAAAGGTGTATTCCTTTCATTTATGTTCATGAACAAGCTTGTTTATTGGCTCGTTTATAAGCTCATTTACTTGGTTTTTCTTTTCTTTTTATTTTTTTACATTTTAAATATTGGTGAATGTATAGACTAAATTGAACATGTGGTGAACTTTTGAGTTCAAACTGTGAAGCTTAAAGACTAGTGATGTAATTCCATCATTTTGGCGAACATATAAATGAACATGTTAGCAATCATATAAATGAACATGGCGAACATTACACGGATATGTTCACAAACATTAAACGAACATGTTCATAAACATTAAACAAACAAACATTAACACCATCAAAAATAAATAAATGAACACAAACATGATATTAAAAATTTAAACAAACCAAACATATAAACCTTCAAATATAAATAAATGAACACGAACAAAATATTATTTGTTCAAGCTCGATTCATTTACACATCTAATTCAACCCCTAATTGATTATATATTTAACAAAATCTTATTTTTTTAGTTTAAACTATCATTTTTTTACAAAGGCCAAATTATTATTATACCAAAGTTATCGAACAATTAAATTCATAACAGGGGTCGGGGGCCCATTGGGCTCCAAGGGAGCTCCGCCACTGCTTAGTGTGAATCGGGTTTTATTATTCAAGTATAACATTGTAAAATCTATTTCGATTTTGATATAACAAATTATTTAAGGGATTACATTGTACAAAAGAAAATAATTTTTTAAGTATTCAAAAGTCTTACAAATTGATAAGGAAAATTTTCGAAGTCTGAAACCTAAACCCAAAACAATTTTTTTTAAGTGTTTTCAAAGCCAAACTTTACAAATACGCCTTAGGCGTTTCGATACGAATTTTCATTACTGAATTTTTAATTGAACACACCATTTCGATACGACTTACCCCATTTCGATACGGCCTTCATCTGGGTTTGTAATTAAGTCTTAGCGTCTCAATAAGGCCTTGCCCGTTTCGATAGAACATTCATTTGGGTTTAAGTTTATGTCTTAGCGTACTGATATGGCCTCCACCATTTCGATACGCGGGTTAAAATTTTTCAAATCTTTGCATTAAATGAAGTTACCGTTTTGCTTATCAGTTGTTGGAATCAAAAATTTTAAATGACTGTTGAACCGAATCGATACGCCACGTAGGTGTACCGATGCATTTTTTTGCAAGATTTTCAACTCAGATTTCAGTGAGAAAAAATTGTACCGATACAGCTTTTTCGTTTCGATACGACCCCCATTTTACACTAAGGCCGTTTCGATACGCCTCCACGCGTATTGAAACGCCTCTGCATTTATGTGCACAACGCTCTTTTTTTATGGCAGGTACTAATACTGGTGTTCGTGTATCGATACGGCTGCACACCAAACAACATTTATTGCGAGAAAAATTGGTCCCAACGGTTCTATTGATGACTTCAACCACCCAAACGACTAGAAATCAATGAGGGGATATAAAAGCAAGCCTCCAAAGCTTCAACAACCAACATTTTTCAATCAAGTCAAGCACATCCAAGCAAAAATTCAATCCATTTAACCGTATAGAGTCAAACTCTTGTAACCCAATTGAGTGATTTTTTATTGTATCATCTTTTATCAATTTGGGTTGAGTGAACTTGTATCTTGGGCAAATATTTTACCTATTGAGAGGTCTATTTTCTGTTTGCCAACTTCTTTATTGTAAGAGTAATTTTTGATCAAGTTTTAGGGTAGAAAGCTTTGTTCTTGTAACAGTTTTCTCCTAAGCCTAGAAAAGAGGACGAATTTAATAGTCAATTGTTTGATATCCTTAGTGGAGTGTTAATGTAGTGGATGTATAGTTTGTTAGAAACTTGAACTACACTAAATTTTCTTGTCTTCAATTTTTATTTTACCATTTTGCTCCCTATCATTTTAAAAAGTTAATTTACCTCCTCTTGATCAATTTATTATTGATTGATCATCTCAACAAACATTTTTTTAAATTATTTACGGAATTGAGATTCAAAATCAATTAATTATCGAAATAACATTTTTTTGATGACGGAGTAACGAAGCTGTGTTCAGCCGGTTGCATATTTCAAAAAACACGTTCTATATTCAATTAAAAAAGTAATACTTTGATTAGGTAGTTAAGGTTTTGATATTTTTTGTGATTAAATGTTAACTATGTCGTTGTGATGAAGCATATAATTTTTGTAGTCTAGTCTTAGGTTCGATTCCATTTTAGCAACATTTTTCTTTATTTTTTTTCTAAATGCACTTTTTCTTTGAAAGTTGATCTAAATGCCCGACTCAGATGTAGGGATTGAGGGACGAAACTATTAAAGGCTGGGGAATGGCAATCGTCCCCTCTCGAAGAACTTCTTTTACCTTTGTATCCCTATTTAAATTTTTTAAAAATTAGTTTACTTATGAATTTGTCCCCCAACTTTTAAACATTTATAGTTTGCCCCCATACCCCAATTCTTGGCTCCGTTCCTGCCCGGATGACTTGACCCAATAACCAGCCGATCTGACTATAAAAATTCGTGTATTTTTTTTTAAAAATTATGTCCTGGGTCGGGTACCCAGCCCGCCATTTGCTGGGTCAGGCCCGAGTAGCAAAATCAGAAAAAACCGGGTACATGTATACCCAACTACCCGCATATTGTAAATTATTTTTTATATATTAAAATAAAATAAAATAATTAAAAATATTTTTATTAACTACACGTCACTTCTCCGTTAGTTTTTAACGGTTGGTGGCTTGATTGGAACCACTTAAATAGTTAAGTGATATATTTTCCAAAATTAAAAGTATAGTGGTCAAATTGACACAAACCGTAATTAAGTGGTGATCTGTATAGTTTACCCAAAAAAAGTTTCTATTCGTGGCCGCCTTAGATATTATTTATAGAAGTAGCCTATTTTGCTAACTAGACGGTAAAAATATATCTTTTTTTGAACAGTTCCTACCTAGGGAGAGGGGAGAGAAATTTGACTCCTAATGGGTATTGAACTCACGACCTAGGGAGAGAAGGGAGTATTGATGAAAACTTTTAACCACCCGCTCTAGAGATTATTGACAAAATACATCATATTAAATGCGTATTTTAAAAATATTTTTAAGTAGGGGAATTTTTTTAGTAGAAGTATATTTTTATTTCTTATTGAAATTGTTTTTATTAATTTTTGGTTAAAATTTTCTAATTTCAACTTGTATTGTTTAAATTTTATTACTGATAAAAATTAAAAAATATATTTTAAAAATCTTCAATCAAATAAATTTCAAAAAAATTAATTATATAAAACGATCAAAATAATTATAATAAAAAGTTTAAAAATTGACAAGAAATCAATAAAAATACAACTTTAATGAGAGAATAATATTTTGGGTGGATCATGGATGGATAAGGCTTGGTTTAACGACCAATTGAGTCACAAGAGGTCTGCATTTTTGTCTGTTGTTTATTCCTAAAATAACCTTGAAAGTTGGTATAAAAACCCCAACACGAAACCCATGCAAGCTTCATCCTAAGAAACTAAATATAATATCTTCTTCTTCTTCTTCATTCTGAAAAAAATGGGTTTTAAGCAGTTATTAGCATTTGCTGCAGCTGTGGTATTGAGCTTGGTTGTGTCAGGCTCAGCTCAAGTCTCCGATTTTCCGATGTATAAACTGAGTCTGATGTGGCCGAGTTCTGTATGTATTCCACGATCCAGATGTAAGTCTCCGATTCCAGCAGTCTTCACCATCCATGGCTTATGGCCATCGTTCAGAGATGGCAGAGGTGTTCCTCCTTATAATCCAATTTCTAATAAATGCTCTGTAAACCCTACATCTTCTGCTAACATCCTAGTAAGCTTTTTTTTTCTTATTTTTCTCATTTTAATTATTTAATTATTTTTTACATGAACAACATTTGTTTTTTCACTGAGACCCTTGTTGAGTTCTCTATGTCAAGCCTTTAATATTTTAGTAAAATAAAAACAGTTTAAGTGATATCACTCTTATTATAAAATGAGTGGATGAATATAGTGTTATAAGTCAAATCTCGTTTCTTGATACAATGCCTACACTATTTAAACTCATTCTAATGTTAAAAGCCAATAGAACTAGACTCAATCGACCATCAACTTATTAGTTATTTGATTAAAATATTTTATTTTTATAAATTAAATAAATATATTAAAACTACTCACACCCTCAAGATAGATAAATATTTTTTGATTTTATAAATTTTATAGTTTGGAAAATTAATAGAGTGGATATTTTTCTTTTTAAATGATGAGAAGGTATTTTTAACGAGGTCTTCGACACTTTTTTTAAGGACTGTTTTTTCTCTATTTAGGTTGTTTTTTAATGAGTTCTTCGGCAATACCCCTTAGTAATCCAAAAAATGTTAAATGTGTTTTTTTTTAGATTATTAGATCGATCTTTTAAATTAAAAGTTGTTCTTATAGTAAAAATAAAATTATATAAAAAGTTATAATGACATTATTATTCTTATGTAAAAAATAATTAGACGCGCATAAATAAATTCTCTTATAGCACATAAGAATTAATAATTTAAAATTATAATATAAACTCAATCATATGAATAAAAAATATTTTAGATTAATTATCACTTAAATAGTTACAATCATATCAATTACAATTTAACATTAAAATAACATCAATTAATTTGATATTTACAATCAAATGGAGCTAAAGAAAATCACTAAGAGATAAAAATGGATTTTGTTAGCATTAATTAGTTAGAATACTATTTTTATTTTTTTCAGTGCAATTTTTAAATAACTACACACTTCTTATATAAGAAAGAGGTGAAGATTCACCTTTAAAAAATATAACATGGAAAAAATATTATTTGATGAGATCATGAATGACGTGGTCCCAACCAATAGATTAATTTTAGAAAAATTATTAGATGGACTCGGTTCACCACATCATCTATGGTCCCAACCAATAAAGTTCATAAATTTCATATATTTTTCGATGTCACTTTCACCTCTTTTCTACATGTCAATAAAAAGTGAGTAATTATTTAAAAATTAAAATAAGATGAACAGACTTATTAGTTGGAACCACGAATGACGTGGTGAGCCGAGTACATCTAATAATTTCTCATAGTTTTTACTGTAAAATTAAGCTTTTTTTATATAAGTTTTGTAAATTAAGCTTTCATACTAGGAATTCCAACATTTTCTTTTTTAAAAAATCTCTATGATTTTTGTGAATATCCGACATATATATATATGTAATATTTTTAATATTTATAATTTTAGAAATATTTAAGTTTGTTATTTTTATCAAACATGTCTAATAATGTTTATCCAAGGCTAAATACTATTGATTCGCTAATTAGTTGATTTTTTAAAAGCTTATACGACTCAGATTTCTCCGCTCATAAAGTGAAAAATATTAAATGTTTAAACATGTTCGATCTCACGACTAAATTGATTGAATGCATAAGTTTTGAGGTCTAAAATTGTTAATAAAAATATCAAAAGTAATGGATGAAATTAAAACTTTTAGGTACCAACTTGAGATTAAAAATTCTTATGGTACCTAGTTGAGAAAAAATGGGTTAATTCAAGTACCTACTTAGAAAAAAATTCTTCAAGTAACAATTTAGGGGTAAGTGTCTAGTTCAGATACTAAATGTATACTTAAACATTTTCTTTTATATTATACTAGCAACATGTCAACCCAACTAAATTTAAATTCATTGATTCACAAAATATTGTATTTATTTATTTAATTATTTTCTGCAGGCTCCCCTGCAACCCATTATGGCGGACTTACGAAGAATGTGGCCAAATCTTTATGTGGGTCAAAATGATGAGGACTTTTGGAAACATGAATGGTCAAACCATGGAATGTGCTCGGATTATTACCAAAATCCTTTGGGTTATTTTAATGAAACCTTGAGACTTGCCAAATTGAGCAGATATAACGCACTCCAAGGTAATATAATTAGTAAAACTATATATGAATTTAAAAATTTGAGGTGCGGAAATAGATCATCAATGTGAAAATAAAGAAAATTTTTATAAATATATAAAAATTTAAAATTTTCAAGGGATACGGCCGCTGCCTCCGAATACCCCTCGTCCATCTCTAGTTCTGTACATTGTATTCCGTGTATGATTATTCTCTCCGTTGCTGAACTTGCAGTTCTTGGAGTTCCACCGTCGAATATTCCACATCAAATAGACACTTTAATAGAGAATGTGAGAAGGAACGTGGGATTCTTTCCTGAAATCTCATGCAGTAAGCCTCAGGGCTCAGACTATCTGTACCTGAAAGAGATCCGTTTCTGCCTTAAAAGAGGAACGCCAGTTTCTGTGCTTCAAAGTTGCCCCGACCAAATGGATGCTGGGTGTAAGAAAGTGCCACCTCTCAACCGCACTGTTATATTCCCTCCTGCAACTGATAGTACCATTTCTGGCCTTAAGGCAACTGGGGAAGTATTGGCTTTTACCTAGTGGGGATTTGATAATTAGTAGGAGTATTGTAATGAAAAAAAAGAGGAAATAATTCCGGTTATATCGGAAATTATGTATCTTTGTATTACGTATTCTCACGTGTTGTAATCGTGTAAGGAAATACTAATAATGTAATTCTCTCACTTTTGAGCTTATGCTTAACGGGAGAGTTGAAAATTAGTATGGTAATGAATAAAAAGTATTTCCTTTCACTAGATCGAATTGTCAGTGTATTATCTATTGAGTTTTTACACATATTTGGGCATTGTCAAGACGATTAAGATTATATATGAACAAATACTACCTTATAATTATCTTAAGACTATTCAAACAAAATTCTCCGCCATTGTCTTGCCAGATATACATCATATTACCATCTTTCGAATAAAAGATAACCCCCTCCTTGAAATGTTAGGGGCATAGTTTGTGAGGTGAAAATTGTAGAGGGAGATAATTACTCATAATAAGGTAGTAATACTATCTTTTGAGGTGAATTTCATTCCAACTATTATTGTGCGAAGGATGAGCATACATGGTCAGTTCTTCTGAAAGGTACACAAGAGGGTGGTCTCTATACGCTCGTTGGTAACCTTCCTAAGGATCACATTTCAGCTCTCTCCATTGAAGTTAGCTCCTCTTTGTCTCCGTTTTGGCTTTGGCACAGACGACTTGGACATGCCTCGCCTGAAATAATCAAATTAGCTGTGAAGAAACCACTTGTTATGGAAAGAAATGCAGTGCGTAGTGCTTGTCAACGTGAAAAATGTCATTCATAGCCCTTCAAATCTTCTGTAAGTGTATGAGAAATCGTTTGAATTAGTAGAAATTGACCTTTGAGGTCCTGCTCCAATAGCTTCCAATGTCTTTCTCTATTACATTTCTTTTGTTCACATGTCAACTTGAAACTGCTGGCTCTACTTGCTCAAAAATAAATCTGAGGCATCCACAACTTTCACTCTCTTCTACAATCTTGTTAAAACACAATACTCCACTACATTGCAAGCAGTTCAAACAGATGGAGGAGGTGAATTTCACTTTCTTGACACTCTTCTTCCAAGTCTTGGTATATAGCAACGAATTACATGCCCACACACCTCCCAGCAGAATGGTGTAGTGAAACGAAAACACATGCACATTATTGAGATGGCTCTATCTCTTCTTTCTCAGGCCTCCATGCCCCTTAAATTCTGGTCCTATGCAGTCTTAAGCTCAGTGTACCTCATCAATCGATTATCATCTAAGCAGGTGGGCAATATCTCCCCATATCAAAAGCTGACTGGTCGTGTTCCTGATTACAAAACCCTCAAAATCTTTGGTTGTGAATGCTATCCAAACCTTAGACCATTCAACAGATGTAAGCTCAGCTATAGATCGAAGCCCTGTTTATTTCTTGGCTACTCTCCTCGATATCAAGGCTATCAATGTGCTGATGAACTTGGTCGAATCTAAATGTCTAGAAGTGTCACCTTCAATGAATCCATCTTTCCATATGCTGCCAAGACACAACATGCTCCCTCTTTTCCTACCAGGTCCAGGGCATTACCAGTTCTGCCGGTACAATAATTTGAAGAACTTCGATTCAAGCTGCACATACTGAATCCAAGAAGAAACTCAAGTCGGGAAAATGTTGAAGATAAGAGGAAGAATGTGAGCTGTTATCACAGCTGGCACAATCCAAATTCATTCTCCAAGATTGTTGGAGATATAACAAACTGCTTCTAGAAGAAGCTGAGCCGGCGTGCAACCTGTCATGCATCCATAGCTCAATACACATTAGGGTTTCTTATCTCTTGCTGTATATAAACACTGTTTTATCAGTAAAACAATCAAGCTATTCATTGCTCTTATTCCTGTGCTTCATTTCATCAAATACATAGAAGTTTCAACAATACAAAATTTAAAATAAGTTGAAAGTGGTGTGATTGTTATGTGGAACTGGTGGAGCATTTGTTTTTCAGCTGCATGCTTATTACTAAACTATGGTCTCTTGTATTTTGGAGGTGGGTAAAGTTTTTCCTAAAATGTTACACAAACCAATTTAAATATTATATATTTTAGTAATAAGTTAGTCGTTTTTTAGACCGTCTCACTATATACGTATCCTATAAAATGTGGTGACATGGATTATGAAGAAAAACATTAGATGTGAGTGATGTGGAACAATCATAGAAAATAGGGGTGTTCGCATCCGGTTCTTCCGTGTATCACATATGCCGACCCACTTTTGTCTGGTACCCATGAAATTTTAGTACTTGAAAAATCGGGTAATGGGTACCTTGTTCACATTTATTTATTTATTTTTAAATTTAAAAGTTTTAAAAAACCACATAGTAAACACATAAAATTTAAAAGTTCATAATGCATAATCCAAACACAAAAATTAGTGATTTAAAGTTAGCTTTAAGATGAATATTTGGATATATGTATATATTAAAGTTTATCACTGAAAAGACATTAAAAATATTAATCTTTTTTTCTTTCGAATCTTGTATTAACAAATTAATAAAAATATATTTAAAAATGTAAAACTTAAAAATACATAATACAAGAATAGAAATAATTTAAAGATTTAAATTTAGTTTTAGGTAAAAATATTAATAACTAAAATAAAAATGTAATTTAAAACTAAAAAATAAATATATTAAAAGTATCGGGTCTTGATTACCAAAAAAAAATTCGGCTCGGACCTGGCCAACTACCCGAAAAAAATCCCAGGTTAGATAATTTTTTTTAATAAAATACTATTTTTCCTTTCGAATTATCAAGTAGTCAGACAGAATAAACTAGGTGATTAGTTTTGAACACCCCTACAAAACCATAATCCGTCGTCCTATAAAACGTAAAGCAACATAAGCGTTGAATTATGTATGCTGTTAATTCGTGGTTATATTATTGCCATTAATTGAATCATATAGACCTCTATAAACAACGTGGAATTTGGAAAGGTACAAGAGTAACAGTATGTTTTGCGTAGCACAAGTACAATAGGGTGCGGGACGATTTTACATTCTTCACTTCATCTCTTATATTTACGGGTATAATTTTAAGTAATCTTTATTATATATTTCGTGATTTTTTGTCCACATCTTTATACTTAATGAATCCCTATAGGCTTCGGGGAATTCTCATCCCAAAAAAGTATACAAAAAATTTACTATTTTACTAATTAAAATATATAGTCGATTTTAATTTTCAAATCATATACTCAATACACTTAAACATATAGTTGAAGGGGAATAATGTTTCTGTGCAACATGAACGGAAAAAATAGAGAGATGCATTTTAGTGCAGCTCGAGTATCGGAATGGCTAGTGGTTTATTCGGTTAATGGATTTTACCTAGTTTAAATTTTTTGCATTTTGGTCACTGTATGTTGTTGCATCAATTGAATAGGTAAGTGATGTTTGTTTGACCCGAGATTTTGTAAGCATGCTTTTAATATATCTAATTTCTGTATGAAGCTTTTATAAAGATGTTAGTCCTTATATTTCGGCTGTTGTACGATTTAGTCCTTAATTTCGTCTTTTGCTAAACTGGATGCTTATTTGTTATTTGTTGGAGCTGAAATTTGACATGCTGCCATGAAATATGATTAATTAAGTATTGTTAACCTGAAACTTGTGTAAGTGTCTAATTCAGATACCAAATGTATATTTAAACATTCTCTTATATATTATACTAGAGACATGTTAACCGAACTAAATTTAAATTCATTGATTTACAAAATATTGTATTAATTTATTTAATTAATTTCTGCAGGCTCCCCTGCAACCCATTATGGCGGACTTACGAAGAATGTGGCCAAATCTTTATGCGGGTAAAAGGGATGAGGACTTTTGGAAACATGAATGGTCAAACCATGGAATGTGCTCAGATTATTTCCAAAATCCTAGGGGTTATTTTGATGAAAACTTGAGACTTATTGAAGTTAGTTAGTCATCAGGTTGTTAAGATGGATGGTTAAGCCGTTAGTCAGCTGTTAGTCAGTTAAGAATGAAACCATTCTTGGTCTTAGCTTTCTATATATAGTCAAGGTTGATACATGATTGTAATCTGAAAATATCTCAATGAAATATATTCTTTCTTCTTCTTCTTCTCTATAAACGTTTCTTCTCTCTTTAATATCTCAATATGGTATCAATCGCCGGA
Source organism: Hibiscus trionum (assembly GCA_030270665.1). Classification (NCBI taxonomy): domain Eukaryota; kingdom Viridiplantae; phylum Streptophyta; class Magnoliopsida; order Malvales; family Malvaceae; genus Hibiscus; species Hibiscus trionum. Next base: position 199,326 of record BSYR01000021.1, on the reverse strand, counting down.
TGGTTCTGGAGTGTTTCTTTCCGCTGTCAATTGTTGTAGCTGTGGTTGTTCTCGCTGGGCATTCCATGGTGTAAAAAACTGAAGGTTGTTTCGTTTTCTTTCTTCTGCTCGTATCTGTTGTTTTTCTGTTTGTTGAGTTCTTCTTCAATTCTTGTTATTGTTCATCATGTTTACGAACAAAAAGATCAATGTTGTTCTTGATGAGATGAATTTCTTGTTGTGGAAACAACAAGTGCTACTTACTGTGAGAAGCCATAAGTTGGAAAAGTTACTTAATGGTACGATGAAACCTCCTACGGAGACTGTTATGGGAGCTGGAGGAACAATGGTGCCTAATGAAGAGTTTGAAGATTATGCTGCGGAAGATAGTGCTCTTGCTTCTTGGCTTCTGTCAACTATTAGCTCTAATCTTCTTTCTGAGTTTGTGGGTGCTGAGACTGCAGCTGAGGTGTGGTCTACTGTGGTGCAATTCTTTGCACATCGATCAACAACATCTGTCATGAGCCTGCATTATAAGTTGCAGTCGATCAAGAAAGGTGATGGTACGATGCGTAGCTATCTTACTCAGATTAAAGAAGTGTGTGATGCATTGAAATCTTGTGGAAGCACAATCTCTGAAGTTGAACAAATTGCCAGTATTCTTAAAGGATTACCTAGAGATTATCAGCCCTTTTATGGCTGTTATAACTGCTAGTAAAGAACCTTTCACACTTGATCGTGTTCGCACTCTTTTGATTGATGCAGAAACACAAATTACTGGTTTCAATGCTCAAACTGATTTTGTTCCTATTAGTGCTAATGTGGCTCAGTCTTCTTTTACTAATAACAATCAGAGAGGAGCCTATGTTGGTCGTGGTCAGTCTTCTAGAGGATACAATGATCCCTATAATTCTTCGAGGAATTCAGGAAATTCAGGAAGAGGTCGAGGGCGTGTTAAGCTTCAATGCCAATTGTGTGGCAAGATTGGTCATTTGGTGGATCGATGCTGGTTTCGTTTTGATCAAACCTTTCCAGGGGTGACGGCTACTGATAATGTCTCTCGTGGTAAAGATGGCAGTGCTCAGGTTGGAGTGTTTGATGATACAGAAGGTCGTACATCAGCTGAGTCTTCTGATGCTCCACAAGTTCACTTTGCTACTGCAGATCGTGAGTCCTGGGTGGTTGATTCTGGTGCAACTCACCATGTGACACCAGACACTGCTAACATGCTGCGGTCATCCAGCTATAATGGCCCAGGTAAGCTTGTAGTAGGTAATGATGTTCAGTTGAACATAAAGAATACTGGTCAGGCTATAGTGTCTTCTTGTTCTCGTTCCCTTATGTTGAATGATCTTCTGCATGTTCCCAATGTGACTAAGAATCTCCTTTCTGTTTCCAAGTTTGCTAAAGATAATAGGGTTTTCTTTGAGTTCCATGCAACGACGTGCATTGTTCGTGATGAGCTTACAAAGGATGTTTTGCTTCAAGGCAAAGAACATGGTGGTCTCTACAAGTTTTCCACCAGTGTTGTGCAGGGTGATGCTTCTTGTAATCAAGTTGGGTTTCATTCCTTAGATTCTACTGTTGATTCTTACGAGTTGTGGCATAGACGTCTTGGGCATCCTGCCCATGATTCTCTAATGCGAGTATGTACAAACTTTGATGTACCTATTTCGAATAAATTCAATAAAATGCAGTTGCCTATATGTGTAGCATGTCGAGTTGGTAAAAGTCATAAGATACCATTTAGTACTTCTACCACTGTGTATGACAAGCTGTTTCAACTGATCTTCACTGATCTTTGGGGACCCTCTCATATAAAATCTGATGGTTATGCTTACTATGTCACATTTGTCGATGCTCATTCCAGACATACATGGCTCTATTTGCTTAAAGATAAGTCTCAAGCATTAGAGGCCTTTCGTGCTTTTCATCAAATGGTGCAAACTCAATTTGGTTCAAACATTAAAGAAATACAAAGTGATTGGGGAGGGGAGTATAGGAGTTTTGCAAAAGTTTTGGTCGATCAAGGAATTAAACATAGGCTCACATGTCCTCACACCTCCGAGCAAAACGGGGTCGTTGAGAGGAAACATCGACATGTGATTGAGCTTTCGTTGGTGTTACTAGCTCAGGCATCCTTGCCTATCAAGTTTTGGTCTCATGCTGTTTGTACAGCTGTACATTTGATCAATCGTTTGCCTACGAGGGTACTACAAGGGAAGTCTCCGTTTGAGCAACTGTTTGGCAAAGAACCAGATTATGCGAGTTTAAGGATTTTTGGGTGCAGGTGTTTTCCACACCTACGTCCTTTTCAATCTCATAAGCTTGAGTTCAGGTCTCAGCCGTGCACGTTCCTTGGTTATAGCCCGCAGCACAAGGGTTATAAGTGTATGGCTCCGAATGGCAGGTTATATATATCTCGACATGTCGTGTTTGACGAGAAGTTTTTTCCTTTTGCAGAAACTTACAAAGGTGGAAAGTGTGAAGAGATACGTGTCCTACCTAATGCCTCTAATCCTCTTATGATTGTTTCAGAAAATAAGTCACTTCCTAAACATGGGCAACAAGGTGGTGATGTGCGTTCTACAGCAGGGTTATCTCGTGCAACTCCTAGTGTTCAGTCAGAAGGTTCCCGGGATCATGCTTCTCAGGATCAAGAAAATTCACCTACGGAAGAGTCTCCTGTGTTCGCAACAAATGATGATGTGATATCTGGATCTTCGGTTGTTGCTGCTAGACAATCTGAGTCACCTGTTTCAACTGTTCCAACTTCACCAGTGGTTGATCCAATTCAACCATCAGTTGTTGAGCCAATTCAACCCTCAGAAGCCTCTACTCCACAAGTTTCTGAGCCTGTTGATTCTTCAGAAGTTGCTGTTCCACCTGTTGCTGATTTGGTTCAACCTGGGTTTGTGCTAGATGATCAAGACAGGTCAGAGCAGTGTGTGGATGTTCAAGTGTTGCAAGAGGCACCTGATGATCTTGAATCTTCCTTTGGTCCAATACCTGTAACCAATGCAACAAGGTCTCATGATGAGGACAATTTACAAAGCAGGCCGCAGGTCAGTGATCGTGGTAATTTTCATTCCATGCAAACTCGTAGTAAAAATGGAATTTTTAAGCCAAAGACTTTTTTGACAAATGTTTCGAATGATGAAGTTGAGCCTTTGAATGTCCAAGAAGCTTTGGTGTCTCCCAATTGGACAAGGGCAGTGCAGGATGAACTTGATGCTTTAAGGAGGAACGGTACGTGGACGATAGTGCGATTACCTGAAGGACGTTCAGCAGTTGGGTGTAAGTGGATTTTTAAACTCAAGAGGAATCCTGATGGAACTGTTGGCAGGTATAAGGCCCGACTTGTGGCCAAAGGGTATTCCCAGGTCCCGGGACAAGATTTTCTCGATACATTCAGTCATGTGGTCAAGATCACTACGCTGAATGTCATACTATCACTTGCTGTTAACAAGAAGTGGAGTCTTCATCAAGTAGACATTAACAACGCTTTTCTAAATGGTGATTTGACAGAGGATGTGTTTATGCAGCAACCACCGGGCTTTGAGCAAGTGGCTGCAGGTGGTTCAAGGTTAGTGTGTAAGTTGAATAAAGCCCTCTATGGTTTGAGGCAAGCACCCCGTAATTGGCATACTAAACTGAAAAATTTTCTGCTTGAAGTTGGATTTGTAGAATCACGAGCTGATCCATCGTTGTTTTTATTGAATAAAGAAGGGGTTATGACCTACATGCTTGTATATGTAGATGATATAATTGTTACTGGGCAGTGTGGTCATACTATCAAGTGGGTGATAGAATTGCTTAGTGCCAAGTTCTCTCTTAAAGACTTGGGTGAGCTTAACTATTTTCTTGGGATAGAGGTGCTTAAAAAAGGTGATGGCTTGTTTCTAAATCAGAGGAAGTACTTGCTGGAACTATTAGCTAAGGCTCAAATGCAGGGTGCAAATGCTACTCCTACGCCAATGGTGGGATCATCGAATCTTTCTAAAGATGGTAGAAGACCTTTGGACAATGCTCGTGAATACAGAAGCATTGTGGGTGCCTTGTTGTATGCGTGTCATACACGACCAGACATTTCTTTTTGTGTAAGCAAGCTTGCTCGATTCATGCATGAACCACGTGAACAGCATTTTCAAGCCATGAAACGAGTGTTGAGGTACTTAAATGGTACACTTGATTATGGGTTGGTAATTCAGCCAAACAATGAGAAGTTGTCCATCACGGCATTTGCGGATGCTGATTGGGGAGCTGCTGTGGATGATAGGAAGTCTATATCAGGAAGTTGTGTTTTTCTTGGTGGGAATTTGGTGTCGTGGAGTTCCAGAAAATAGAAAACAGTGGCTCGTTCGACCACTGAGGCCGAGTATAGAAGTATTGCAGAAGTCACTTCTGAAATTGTCTGGATCAGTGCACTTTTGAGTGATATGGGTATTCAGCTTGATGATGTACCGATTGTATGGAGTGACATGTGACCCCCTCGTCTCGGTCTGGCCGGATGACCGGTCCGAGTGGGCCACACGGGGAAAACCAAAGCGAAACCCGTTAAGGTTCCCCCTCGGTTAGCAACCCTATTTTTTTCATTTTAAACTTGTCTTCTCTAATGGCACATTCGAATCCTATGTGATCAAACAGCGGAAATAAAACACAGGAGATAAATATTCGAACCCAAAACAACCCAATTTTAATATTTTAAACAGGCCGTTTCGAAACACCCTTGAGGCGTATCGAAACGCCTTGACCAGGTCAACTGTCCTAGAGCCTATACAAGGGGCCGTATAGAAACGGTGGTCAACCGTTCCGAAACGCCCTCAACGGTCAACTTCTCGTGGTCAACGAGATTTTGACCGTTTCGAAACCTTCAGGCCCGTTTCGAAACGCCTTCGTCTCGTTAATTTCTCAGAATTCCAGTATCCAAAACGTTCCGAAACGCGTATCGAAACAGGGGGTTACAGAGGCCAAACCGTATCGAAACGCGTTCCAATACGGGGTCCCTGAAGCCTACCCGTTCCGAAACAACCCATCCCGTTTCGAAACGCGGGCTGTCTGCAACCTTTGAAAGACAGATTTGGGCGGATTTCCACAAGTCTAAAGGTCCCATAGGACCCCCTAAAGGCACACAACACCAACAAACAAAGTCTAGAGGCATACATCCTGGGTTTAGCATACTCAAACACCCACTAGACATGGATTTAAACAATCCTTCATACATGGAAAATACACATTAAAGACATATCATAAAAGCATGCTTGAAGACATTAAAAAGAACCAATAGGCATCATTCATCTCAAATAAGTTTGCAAGCCATTCAAAGTAACTTAAGCATTCATAAGACATCCATCATACTAGCATTTGGCAAGATATATCATGCCTACAAACCAAGTCAACCATAGACATACATCAAAACTCAAATCAACAACACAAACGAGGAGTCTAACATGCTCCTAAGCAACATCAACCACAACACTCCAAAAGCATCATAACACGACACCTATCACATTGCTTTACTATTACAATCATTAAATTTAACTATCATACTTGAGCTAACTGTAAGCAACACTTGGAGACCTTTCCTTGCCCTTGCCACCCACAAGCTATTTATTTGCATTGTCGAACAAAAGAGAGCGTAAGCATAAAAGCTTAGTGAGGGTAAGCTCATAAAACAAACCTTCGACAATGCAGGGTCCAAGCACGAGCAATTTCCATAATGAAATGCATGTTCTTACCTCTGATTCGCACAAGTCAAAATGATCATGATGCATGAACATATATTCAACATTATGTCATGCTCAACATCTTGTAACACAACTTACTACGATACATAACTCAATGCATTAATCACGTTATACATCAATACACAAAGGGCATCACATTTCGTAACATATAAGCATATTTGCATAATCTCATATTGGTAAATACACATAACCTCATATTGGCACCTAGCTATGACCCGAATACGCGGATAGCCCGTTGGAACGCATTTCCAACAACAACATTACCTCGGTGGGATTCCACTCATCACCGGTCTTTGCATGTGCGGGATTCCACTCATCGCCACATGCCCTACGGATGGGATTCCACTCATCATCACGTAGAAATATATAAAAGCTTCCGGTGGAATATTACATCACCGTACTCCTCCTTGGTGCCTTAACGCCACCAAGGCCACGTACGTTTTGACTCAATTTGTGTGCACACTCATCCTAATGATCGATCATTGTACCCAAGCATACTAGTGCCAATATAAATCAAACTACACAACTTTTTACAATATCAAATTCAATATAAATTTCGTGCCTAGCACGTGCTCACCATGATTCTCCAAAGTCATGCAATCCACAACACAATCTCATTTCACAAACCAACACCACATGTATGTCAACCGAACAATCATCTCATCATATATCCACATTTTATTTGTCATCAACATGCATATAAAATCAATACATTAAGCCATACTTTCACATACATGTGTATCACATTATACATACTCATAATGAGGCATAACAACGATTAAAGAGTACAACCAATGTCTCTAACTAAAGCTTAGGATTAGGCTACCACCCTAATCCTAACTCTATGTGGGTCTACCAAGCCCAACCTAGTTCACATGCTTGAACCAACCACTTAAAAACCAATTTAAAAACATTAACCACTCACCTTACTTCCTTAAGCAATCCAAGCAAAGCCGACTCAAGTCTCCACAACTTCCGAAATCGTGCCCGAACCTCCTAAAGCCAAATCCGATGTCTCTAATCAATCAAAGGCAATGTATTAACCTCTTAATCAACCACAATTTACTGGTACACATCAGCTCTAAATTCTCTAACATTTTCTCAACAATTCAAAGCCGAAATCTTCCCAAATAATCCCATTTTCGTACTCCAGCAAAAACCCAGCCATTACCTCCCAATTTAAACACTTAAAACACTCCAAAACATGTCCAAAACACCCTCATAATGTTGTACAACCATCAGCCCTTCATTTCCCCACACAAACACTTCAAAAACTCTTAATTTCCACTCCTAAAAACCACCTACAGCAGTAGCTACGGGAATCCCATCAAACTAACATTATAACCTCTCAAAAATCATCACAAAACATCTAAAAACACCCACCCAATGTTGCTATAACATCAACCCAACAAGTTCTCACAAAACCCTTCCAAAAACACAAATTTTTGACACTTTAAATACACCCCTAAAACCCATTTCGGAAATTCATCAAAATCCAACCAAATTAACATATAATGTGTATTTTGACATGATTAAACAAAACCCCAATACAATTTATCAAAACAAGTTGAAAAACCCCATTAAAAACCCAAATTTCCATATGAACCCTAATTCCCAAAACTCAATATTTTCGAAATCTAAGACTATAGATAAATAGAGGATAGAGAGGAGGTTAAGAAAATATATTTACCTCTTAATTTGGTGTTGAAATCGAATGGCAATATAATGGAATAGTAGCTAAGGTTTTAGGAGAGTTTGAAAACATGGAAGAGGGGTTTGACATGGGAAATGGGTGTTGGGAGGAAGATGACAACTTTTTGCTAAAAGTTGTCTTGCTTTATTTAAAAATTTGGGCAAATTACAACATTGGTCCCTCCCTCCTTGTTAAAGCTCAATTTGGTCATTATTTATAGTTGATTTATTTTAATTAGATTTTATTTGACTCGAACTATAACCCGGCTAACTCCTAGCCCCAAAACACGGGTGTTACATGACAACTCGAGTGCTGTTGCAATTAGTGTCAATCCAATGTATCATGCACGAGTTAAACACGTTGATCTTGATGTTTATTTCGTGAGGGAGAAAGTTGCAGCTGGCCAATTGAAGGTGAATTATGTTCCAGCAGCACACCAGGTTGCTGATGGTTTGACTAAGTCGTTAACCAGGTGTTCTTTTGATACTTTTCGTCAACAGATGATGGTGCTTTCAGCTAAAGAAGCAGAAGATGGAAAGAGCAGGGAGAATATTGAAGTTAGTTAGTCATCAGGTTGTTAAGATGGATGGTTAAGCCGTTAGTCAGCTGTTAGTCAGTTAAGAATGAAACCATTCTTGGTCTTAGCTTTCTATATATAGTCAAGGTTGATACATGATTGTAATCTGAAAATATCTCAATGAAATATATTCTTTCTTCTTCTTCTCTATAAACGTTTCTTCTCTCTTTAATATCTCAATAAGACTTGCCAAATTGAACAGATATAACCCACTCCAAGGTAATATAATTAGTAAACTATATAGGAATTTGAAAAATATGCGAAATTAGATTATTAATATAAAAATATTTTTTAAAAAAAATATATAGAAATTTGAATAGGCTGACTCGGTTGTGTGGTTGCTCAAAGAGTGAACTGCCTTTGAAATATCTTGCCTTTTAAATATCTTGGCATCCCCTAATATCTTGTTAATTCGGTTTTGTCAGCTCGAGTCTTGGAATATATATATATATAATTGACTTATTCTATTGATTTTAAATTTAAAAAAAAAATTAGTTTTGTCATAAAATCAAATATTTGCATTGTTTTAGTCATAGTATTAAATTGTGGTCGCTGTTGTGGACGTTGTAGTCGTTGCGGTCTAATTTTTCTCTAAAAAATAACTATAATTTTTAATAGGGTTGTAATTTGTAGTGTTGCGGCGACCTCTAAACCTGTTATGTTGCGACCGTAAATATACGATAACTTTCTTATACAGTATCCCCTCCGTTCTTCAGCATCCTCAAAAGTCAGGATTTTTCAAATATTTGAGGATGGAGAAAATATATGTAGGTTCAATTGCCTGCAAGTATGTAGCAAGTCAATCCCTTCATTTGAAGATGGAGAAAATATGTCGAAAGACGAAGATAATGAAGAAGCAGAAGCTATGCTATTTTGATGATGTTTATATAGTATAATTGGTGGTTAAGAAGAACCCACCGTACCCGGGTTTAATCTCTAGTCCTTTCATACGTTAATTTTAATTTTTACTTTAAAACCAATCAGATAATGCCACTTGTCATCACTTGATTGGTTAAAAAATTATTTTAATAAAAATATGATGTCAAGTCTTACCATGCAAACATGTCACGTCATCGAAGGGCATTGACCGTTAGTTCACTGAAGATTTCCATGCATCTAGTGTAAATTTTGAACGAAAATAAAACGTTAAGTGTTGATTTGTACCAAAAAAAAAAGAAAATGAGCTAAAGTGATCAAAAGATCAAACATTGTGGGCTCTTTTTTACTTTATGCCTTTAGTTTTTTAGTTTAATCATTAGTATCAAACTCATTGGTCGATTAATTTAGATCGGATTTTGTAGAAGTCCATGTGGTGACTATTTTCCCAACCTATTTTTTTTCAATCATAATATTAAGATTTAAACTGCCGACTTTACCTAAAATACTTATTAACTCATCTCACTAGACCAACCGATTGTTGGCAAGTATTTTAATTTTTAATGAAGGATGAAACTAACGCATTTAACTTCACATTATCTATTATTTAAGTAAAACAAATTATTCATTTATTCTATTGTAAACTTTAATTTTTTTAATAAAAAATTATACTTAATATCAAGTGTTGTAGAGATATAGAAAAATTATATAGTAGCTGAAACTTGAAACTATACTTGGAATATTTGACCTGAGATCCGAATCGATTTATTCGACCTGAATATGATGATTCAAATTTAATTCGAAATAAATCGAATCAAAATTGACTCAAATTTTATTTTAACCGATATACATTTGAACCGATTTTTAACCGACCCGAAGGTAACCCAAATAAATTTCACCATAAACGAAGGCAATCCAAATTTATTTTACCCAAACTCAATTTGACCGAACAAATTTTTACTGGTTTGTTGTTGGATATATATATAATATGAAATTGCTACAAGGTTAATTTATAAAAATAATATATGAAATCGACCGAAGATCCAAAGGTTTGACCTGAATAAATATTGATCGATCTCCTATTGACCAAATATCAATTCGGCCCGAAAATCAATCGGCCAAAAAATATACAACTTGATATATTGACCTGGCCTGACTTGATATTTAACCAGAATTATCATAGATACGAAGTAAAACTTAACCAAACTCGATCTGACCTAAACTTAAATTAAATGTAATCAGACCCAAAATTATCCGAACTGAAATTACCTGACACAGAGGACTCGTTTGTCACCTACACTTGAAACTAACCTATTTTATTAATTTTTAAGGTTTTGGATATTCCAATCGTTAGTTAATAATAAATTGTATAAAGAATTGTAGTAGTTGAAACTAACATATTCCAATTGTTAATTAATCGTAAATTGTAGTTGAAACTAACATATTCCAGTCGTTAATTAAGTAATAAACATTGGTTGAAACTAGCATATTTTATTAATTTTATATGGTTGTTGAAACTAACATATTTTATTAAGGGTTAATATCAAAATAAATGTCGACTTTTTTGTTTTGTTTTAGGGGTTTAATTTTTTAATTCAAAATAGGTATGTAACTTTTCACCGTTATGATTTTAAATGTATGACCAATAAAGGCGTTAAAAAATTCGTTAACAAATTAAAACATGACATGTTTTATTTATTTTCTTTTATTTAAAAAAATCAAAAATTTCAAAAATAAACCCCTAAAAAACTCAAAATTTCAAAAAAGATAAAAGAAGAAGCAATTCCCTAAGTCCCAAATCACAATTTCACCCACCAATTTCATCGCGTGCCGAACTCACGAAAAGGTAAAAAATAACTATAATCGGCGAAAGTGTTAGGATATTTGTTTTGATATAATAATTGAAAAATAGTTTCTGAAAATTGCAGAGGAGGGAGATAATTACTCATGATATTTGTTTCACACATATTTAGGCATTGTCGAGATGATTAAGATTATGTATGAACAAATACTACCTTGTAATCACCTTAAGACTATTTAAACAAAACTCTCTCCCATCTTCTGGCCTGATATACATCATATTACCATCTTTCGAATAAAAGATAACCCCCTCCTTGAAATGTTAGGGGTATAGTTTCTGAGGTGAAAATTGCAGAGGAGGGAGATAATTACTCATAATAAGGTAGTAATACCTTTATACAAAATTTAAAATAAGTTGAAAGTGGTGTGATTGTTATGTGGAACTGGTGGAGCATTTGTGTTTCAGCTGCATGCTTATTACTAAATTATGGTCTCTTGCATTTTGGAGGTGGGTAAAATTTTTCCTAAAATGTTACACAAACCAATCTAAATATTATATATTTTAGTAACAATTTAGGTTAGTCGTTTTTTGGACCGTCTCACTATATACGTATCCTATAAAATGCGGTGACATGAATTATGAAGAAAAATATTAGATGTGAGTGATGTGGAACAATCATACAAAATAGGGGTGTTCATTCACAGACACCCAGTTCTTTCGGGTATCACATATGCCAGCACACTTTGGTCGGGTACCCATGAAATCTTAGTACTCGAAAAATCAGGTAATGAGTACCTTGTTCACATTTTTTTATTTTTAAATTTAAAAATTTAAAAAAAATCACATAGTAAATACATAAAATTTAAAAGTTTATAATACATAATTCAAACACAAAAATTAGTGATTTGAAGTTCATAATACATAATACATTTTTTTATTTTTAAATTTAAAAATTTTAAAAAAATCACATAATAAATACATAAAATTTAAAAGTTTATAATACATTGTTGAAAAGACATTTACAAGGCTTCCTACATCAATAATAATCAATCTCAAACACCTTAATTTGATAAAAGAAAAGAAGATAACAATAATAAAATCTATCTTTCAAAATCGTACGAAATTGGAAGAAAAAATTTGGAAACATATCTGATTGAAGCAATGAGGAAAGAAGGATAAATTGCACTAACTTTAAAGTTTGACTGTACGAAGACAATAAAATAAAAAATAGTTTTTTTTTTATCAAAAGAGACTTGCATTGAAACGAAATTAAGAGTACAACAAATGTGAAGGGAGGATTGCAGGATCCCAAATCACTTGGTCCTGTTCCGACTTTGCAGACTTGGCTAGCCAATCGGCAAGCTGATTACAAGACCGACTCACAAAGGAAAAACTACAGGACTCAAAATCCTTTGACAACATCTTGATGCTTTCTTCGATGGCTGAGGTGACCCAATCTGAAGATTCTCCTGAATTCAGCCGATTAATAACAGCTTTACTATCTGTTTCAATGATGATTTTTGAGAAGGCACAATTTTTTGCATTCATGAGTCCAAGCTTAATAGCATAGGCTTCAGCAGCAGCAACAGACGGCGCCCAACATGGAGCTGAGATTCCGTGGAGGCAAGAGCTTGAATTCTCGCGGAAAACAGCAGTGATAGATGCTTTCCTTGAGTCATGGTCAAAAGCGGCATCGCAGTTGATTTTGATAACCCCTGACGGAGGGGGTGTCCACTTCGTCTTTTTTGGGGTTTCCATCGACATCTCAGTGGATTCAATTTTGTTTGTTTGTTGGAATTCCATGAAGTCGCGGTCCGCTCTTAGCCAAACTTCCCAAGGGGAATCCTTTCGCCCTTCAAAAACCAAGGCGTTCCTTGCTTTCCATATATTCCAGAGAATGAAGGCAATATGAGCGTGTCCTTCCTTAGAAAGCCTCAGATTTCGATCGTGACTTAGTTGCACCACCACTTTGGGAATCCTGGGAAACCGGTGGCATCAGGGGAATAGTTAAAAGCCGATGCTCTCCAGATGACTTGAGTAAAGGGGCAGAGGAACAGAAGATGTTCTGCCGATTCCCGAGGGTGAGAGCAATGGGGGCAGGCTTCTTGGTCCTTGAGATTCCCATGTAACCGGGCTCTCAGCGTACTCTTTGTAGGAACGATATCATGGCATAGTCTCCACAAGAAGGATCGAATCTTAGAAGGGACTTTAAGCTTCCAAACTGAATTCCAGAAATCTTTCTTATTTAAAATGCCTTCACTGGAGGAGGGGTTACTGTCCTCCCGAGTCTCTTCCTCCATAAAACGATATCCCGGTTTCGCATAGTAGTCGCCATTTTTATTGCCAGCCCAGATGAAAGCATCCTGGACATTTGGTCCACCAATCGGAATGGTCAATATCGCCTTCGTCTCTGTTGGGGAGCATAGTTCCTGAATCTTCGCTTCATTCCATGTCCAATCTGGGCTGATGAGGGAGTAGACGGACGGTGCAGGGAATCCCTGTGGCGGCTGAGAGGTAAGTCTGAAGCCCTTGATATTCGGAATCCAGTTGTCAAACCAGGTAGAGATGCTTTTTCCATTCCCGACCCTCTAGAGAGAACCCTTTTTGATGACCTTGATTCCTTCTCTTATTCCAGACCAAGCCCAAGATGGATTGGAGCATTTCGGGGCTTCAAATATGTTCCTATTTGGAAAGTAGATTCCTCGGAGGACTTGAGAGAGCAGGGATTCTGGATTCCTAATCACCTTCCAGGTAATCTTAGAGACAAGGGCTTTATTGAACAGTCTGAGGTTTCTGAAACCCATTCCCCCTTGTTCTTTAGGCTTACACAGATCCTTCCAGTTGATCCAGTGGATACTCCTCTCCTTCTCTGCGCAGTTGTTCCACCAAAATCTGGCAACAATGGAGCTTATCTCATCGCAGAAGGTAACTGGAAGAAGGAAACACTGCATCACATAGGTGGGAATAGCCTGAGCAACTGCTTTGATAAGTACCTCTTTTCCAGCACTAGACAAGAATTTGGTCTTCCAGCCTCTGAGCCTGTTAAGGACTCTATCGCGAATATAGGCCAACGCTTCTTTTTTGCTTCGTCCCCAGAATGAAGGCAATCCGAGATATTTCGAGTCCTCCTCCATTATCTTGAAACCCAGAATATTCTGGAGATGGGAGCTAAGACTGTTGCTCACATTTGGAGAGAAAAAAACAGAGGATTTCATGTGACTAACTGTTTGGCCTGTGGAGGATTGAAAGAGTTGAAGAATCTGCATTAACCCTTTACAGTTACTTTCCGATGCCTCTGTGAACACAAGGCAATCGTCCGCAAACAGCAGATGGCTCAGAATGGGGCATCTCCTTTTAATTCTCAGACCTTTGAAAATATCCATTTCAATCCCTCTTTCAATAAACCAGGAGAACGTACTTGAAATGAGCGTGAAGAGGAAAGGAGAAAGTGGGTCCCCCTGCCGTAGACCTCTCTCTGCCTGAAATTCTCCTTTGCGTTCGCCATTGACCACCAGTGAGAAGGAGACGGAGGAAACATATTTCATCACTCTATTGATCCACCACTCGTCAAAACCCATTTCCGTCATAACAAACCGAAGGAGGTTCCAATCCATTTTATCATAAGCTTTTTCCAAGTCAATCTTAAGAGCCATTAAGCCCTTTCCTCATTTTCTCGTTCTCTTTATAGCATGAAAGGCCTCATTTGCCAGGATGATGTTATCATGAATTGCTCTGCCTTTCACGAATGCGGATTGGTACTGCGGGATGATATCCGGAAGGAATACCTTTAGCCTAGTTGCGAGGACTTTGGTGATCACTTTGAGTGAGAAGTTACATAGGCTGATCGGTCTTAGCTGGGAGACTTCCGAGGGGTTTGCCTTTTTCGGGATAAGCACAATGTTGGTCTTGTTAATTGTGGGGTCTAACTCCCCCTCCTTAAAGAAGGTAGTTACCATTCCAATGAGATCATCCTTTACCGTATTCCAGAAGGACTGGTAAAAACAACCGGGAAAGCCATCTGGGCCCGGGGCTTTCGTTGCTCCCATCTCAAACACTGCCTTCTTTATCTCTTCCTCGTTTATTTGCTTACACAGGGCTATATTCATTTCAGTTGTAACAACCTTGGGAATGACATCTTTAAGCTGACTAGTATCAATGGAATGGTCTTTCATGAAAACATTTTTAAAGTGCTGGAGTAGATAAGTGGCTATCTCCTCCGGTTCCTCGAGCCAGGATCCATTCTCATGCTTGATTTTGACAATCGAATTAGCCCTACGGTGTTGGATGGTTGTAGCATGGAAAAATTTAGTATTTTTGTCTCCCCACTTTAGCCAGTTCACTCTAGATCTTTGATGCCAATATCGCTCCTCGCCTTCCCATTCAGTATCGAGCTCTTTCTTCAGCCTTTTATACTCGTTCAGCTCCATTTCTGACATCTTCCTTCCTTGAAGTTTCGATAACCTATCCATCAGAAGTTGCTTTCTCTCATTTCTCTTTTTCATCTTTTCTTTGTTCCATTTCAGAAGGGTCTTTTGTGTGCTATGAATCTTCCTTCGGAACCTTGACAAGACTCTCTCTCCTGGAGCGATATTCCATCCTTTTTCCACTTTCTGGGAGCAATCTTTTTCCAAAAGCCATTTAGATTCGAATTTGAAGTCTCTCTTGTATTTCCTGGATAGCCCTTTAGTAAGGAGGACTATAGGGGTGTGGTCAGATGCAGTGGTGATTTCCATCACTCCCATGGCTTTGGGAAAGGCGAGACTCCATTCTGGAGAGCATAAAATTCTATCCAACTTCTCAAGTATAGCGTGTTCTCCCCCTCTTTGGTTGTACCAAGAGAATACACCTCCCTTAATGGGAACCTCAATCATACCTGAGGAGTCGATAAAGTCATTATACCACTTTGTTTCCGATGGGCTAACAGGATTTCCCCCTTCTTTATCTTCCTAGCAGGCAACCGTATTTGAATCTCCGATAATCACCCATTTATCCTGTAAATTCTCTCTACACTTCGGAAGCATCTTCCAAAATTCTTGACGGTTTTCTTTGTTTGGAGGGCCATATATGAAAGTATTATACCACGAGTCCCCCTCCTGAAGTCTTATCTTCGTGTCAATAAAGTTCTGATTATATCCCAGAATTGTTATATCAACTTCCGACTTCCACCACAAGGCAAGTCCTCCGGCAAGGCCTATTGGTTCAACATAGAAGGAGAACTCCATCTTCATTTTCATTCTTATTTTCTCCAGGTACCTCTTTTTCTGTTTTGTTTCGCTGAGGAAAATGATTGTCGGCTTGACCTTGAAAATAGAGTTTTGAAAAGCTCTCACGGATTTTCGGTTCCCTATCCCTCTGATGTTCCACGCAAGTATAGACATGATTATCTCAAATCACTACAGCAGTACCACCGGCCTTTAGGAGAGATAAATCAGCAGGTGGAACCCAATTCACCGAAGCTCCCTCCGGAAATTCTGAAATAAGTTTCACACCCGTATTGAATCACATAGAACTCCACCGCGAAAAATAACAACCTCCACTGGAGGCAACGCTCAGGCCCTCAAGTGTTAACCGTGAACCACCTTGGATCCAAACTTTCAGCGCCACAATCAAGGGAGAAAAACACACAGGCCACGGACAGTCCAAGTAAGTTTAGCATAGAATAAAAACATTCATGGACATTCCAAGTAACCTCAGCATAGAAAATCAGCATTCATATACAATCGAAGCACCAAATCACAATTCAACAGAAAGGGACAAATCACCAGATAACGGGGCGGATATGGGGGAGAAAGGGTGCAACCACCAGAGAGCGGGGCAAAAATAGGGGGAGAAAGGGGATCAATCACAAGATATCGGGGCGACGCGAGACTGACCGGCGGGAGGACAGGGATAGCCGGGGACTTACAGTGCTTCCAGAGATTAAAACCAAGTTGTCGATCCGAAAAACCAGTCGGAAGACCGTGCTTTAAAAAAACGAGAGGCCGTTCCCACTGCAAACTTCTCCGCCACCAAGAAAAACGCCACGAGCAAACCACCTCCGGGGACGGTACCTTCACCACCGGAGCACGACAGTCGTTGCAGGGGGCCAACCACCCGGCGACGCGACCGTTCAATACAACCAGGACCAGGCAGCACTCCACCGGTTGAGGCTCGGGGAATCTGGGGGAGAGAAAATTGGGGGCGCGTCCAATTCACGAATTTGTGGGCCCTCTTTTCTCATTGATTTTCGAAGAATCGCACCTCGCGAATCGATGCTCTGGGTCGTCACTATCAGCGTGCCCTCCCCGTCCAACAAACTGTGTCTAAACCTGCACCGATCGCTGAGTGAATTTTTAGGTTTTTTAAAAATAAAAAATAGTTTAAAAAATGAAAAGGGTTAACACTTAACACCACTTTTTATTTTGTTCAAAAGGGAACTTTATAGCATAGAGAGAGTTACAGATACAACATGTGAGGGGGGAAAATTACAGGATTCCAAAACACTTGGTCCTGCTTGTTCCTCGCAAACTTGGCAAGCCAATCAGCTGCCTGATTACAAGACCTAGGGGCAAAGGAAAAACAACAAGAAGCAAACGCTTTCGCAGTTTCCTTAATATCTTCTTCAATAGCTGAAGTTACCCAGTCGGAAAAGCCTCCAGATTCAAGCCTGGTAATAACAGCTTTACTGTCTGTCTCGATGATGATATCCCTATAAGCATACTGATTGGCCATCGTTAAGCCCAATCTGATGGCAAGAGCTTCCGCTGCTGCAGCAGACAGAGCGACACAGGGGGCAGAGATTCCAAACAGGCAGGAACCCGAGCACTCCCGAAAAACAACAGCCAAAGAGGCTTTCCCTGTGGACTGGTCGAAGGCAGCATCGCAATTAACTTTAATCGTTCCCTGAGGCGGTGGAGTCTATTTTCTCGCCACCGGATTGTCGTGAGGCATCTCCAGGTTATCAGCCAAGTTAGCGTGGAAGAATTCCATGAAATCTCTGTTCGCTTTCAACCATACATCCCATGGGGAATCTCTTTTTTCCTTCAAAAACCAGGGCGTTTCGAGATTTCCAAATGGACCACAAAATGAAGGCAATTTAAGCACAACCAGCACCAGAAATACCAAGATTCCGATCTTCATTAACCATACGCCACCATTTTGGAAAACCAGGAAAACCAATGGCAGAAGAAGAGTAGTTAAAACCGGAGGCTTTCCAGATTGCTTGAGCGAAAGGACAGAAGAAAAGGAGGTGCTCTACAGACTCCCCTGAACTCTCACAACGGGGGCAAACGTCCAGATCTCTGAGTTTGCCATGCATACGGGTTGTCAAGGAGCTCTTTGTAGGAGCAATATTATGGCACAGTTTCCACAAAAAGGATCGAATCTGGGAGGGAACTCTCAACTTCCATATAGAGTTCCATAACTCCTTTTTTGTGAGGATGTCTTCGCTGGACGAGGGAGTCATAATATCAGAAGATCTCTCCTCAATGAATCTGTAACCCGACTTGGCCGAGTACTCTCTATTTTTGTTTCCGGCCCATATAAAGGAGTCTTGAATATTGGGTCCTCCGATAGGGATTGTCAGGATAGCCTTGGCTTCAGGAAGTGAGAAAAGGTCATAAACCTTATGTTCGTTCCATGACCTGGAAGCAGAATCCATGAGGGAGCTGACAGAAGGGGTAGGAAAATCTAGCGGTGGTTGAGTCGAAGGTCTGTAGCCATGAATCTTAGGGATCCAGTTGTCGAACCATGTTGAAATGTTTCTGCCATTACCAAATCTCCAAAGGGCACCATCCCTAATAACCTTGATCCCTTCCCTGATCCCAGACCAAGCCCAGGAAAGGTTAGAGCACTTGGGGGCTTCAAAGATGCTACCATTTGGGAAATAGATCCCCTGAAGAACTCGAGCTAAAAAGGATTCTGGATTCCTTATTACCTTCCAGGCAATCTTAGCCACTAGGGCTTTATTGAAAACTCTGAGGCTTCGGAAGCCCATTCCCCCTTGGTCTTTTGGTCGGCAAAGATCCTTCCAGTTTATCCAATGGATGCTCTTTTTCTTTTCTGCACAGTTATTCCACCAGAACTTCACAACTAGGGAGCTGATCTCATCGCAGAAAGTGACTGGGAGGAGAAAACACTGCATAACATAAGAAGGTATTGCCTGAGCGACAGCCTTGATAAGAACTTCCTTTCCAGAACTGGTCAAGAATCTAGCTTTCCAACCCTTTAATCTATTTTGTACTTGTTCTTTGATGAAACCCAAGGCTTCCTTTTTGCTACGACCCCAAAAAGAAGGGAGTCCAAGATATCTCGTGTCTTTTTCCATTGCTTGGAATCCCAGGATATTGGACAAGTGAGATTTGAGGATGTTACTAACATTGGGAGAAAAGAAGACAGAGGATTTCACAAAGCTAACGGTCTGTCCTGTAGAGGATTGGAACAGCTGAAGGATGTGAATTAAAGCGGCGCAGTTACTTTCATCTGCCTCTGTAAAAACCAGGAAATCATCCACGAACAGGAGAAGACTCAGAATCGGACATCTTCTCTTAATTCTGATACCATTGAATCTATCCATCTCGATTTCTTTTTCGATGATCCAAGAAAAGATACTTGAAATGAACGTAAAGAGAAAAGGAGATAGTGGGTCCCCCTGTCTCAGTCCCCTTCCCGCTTTAAGTTCACCCATGCGTTCTCCATTCAATAGTAAGGAGAAAGAGACTGATGATACACAGGCCATAACTCTGTCAATCCACCAGTCATCAAAGCCCATTTTACTCATAGCGAACTGTAGAAGGTTCCAGTCCACTTTATCATAGGCTTTCTCCAGATCAATTTTAAGAGCCATGAATCCCTTTCCTAGTCCACTTAATCGCGTGAAAGGCCTCATTTGCAAGAATTATGTTGTCGTGGATAGATCTTCCTTTCACAAAAGCAGACTGGTATTACGGGATAAGATCAGGGAGGAAAGCCTTCAGCCTTGAGGCAAGGATTTTGGTGATCACTTTTAGGGAAAAATTACAAAGACTGATCGGCCTTAAGTGTGACACTTCCGTGGGATTGGTCTTTTTTGGAATAAGCACAATATTGGTTTTATTGATTGAAGAGTCCATAACTCCGTCCTTGAAAAAAGCTGAAACCATCCCTATAAGATCGCCTTTCACCATCTCCCAAAAAGTCTGATAGAAACACCCTGGAAAACCATCGGGACCCGGAGCTTTGGTCGCGCCCATCTCAAAAACAGCCTTTTTTATCTCCTCTTCATCAACTTCCTTACACAGTTCAGAATTCATCCCACCAGTTACCACTCTAGGGATGTAGTCCCTGAGGCTAAGGTAGTTAACCGATGGATCTCTCGTAAAAACCTTTTGGAAGTGATGTAACAGGAAAGAGGCTATCTCGTCCGGATCTTCAAGCCAAGAACCATCCTCATTTTTAATTTTAACAATGGAATTGGATCTGTGGTGTTGAATGGTTGTAGCGTAGAAGAACTTAGTGTTTTTATCGCCCCACTTCAACCAATTCACCCTGGATCTTTGATGCCAGTATCTCTCCTCACTTTCCCACTCCGCGTCAAGCTCTTTCTTAAGTCTTTTATACTCATCCAGCTCCAAATTATTTAGTTTCCTTCCCTGAAGAAAGGAGATTCTTGCCAATAGCATCTGTTTCCGTTCATTTTTCTTCTTCATCTTCTCCTTATTCCACTTAGCAAGGGCTGATCTGGTGCTACGGATCTTCCTTCGAAATCTAGAGACCACTCTTTCCCCTGGTGATATATCCTAACCTTTTGCCACCGTTTGAGAACATTCTTCATCCAGAAGCCATTTGGTTTCAAATTTGAAGTCTTTCCTATATTTCCTGGATATGCCCTTGGTAAGAAGGACTATAGGGGCATGGTCAGAGGCGGTGGTCACTTCCACCATCCCCAGGGCCTTAGGAAAGGCGAGGCTCCATTCCGACGAACAAAGGATACGGTCGAGTTTTTCAAGGATGGCATGCTCCCCCCCTCTTTGGTTAAACCAGGTAAAATTACCCCCCTTTATAGGCATCTCAACTAGGCCTGATGAATCAACAAAATCTTCGAACCATTTAGCCTCTGATGGATTAAACGGGTTCCCTCCTTCCTTTTCTTTCTGGCTAGCTACTATGTTGGAGTCACCCATAATCACCCATTTATCCTGGATGGAATCTCTGAAGTCGGCCATTCCTTCCCAAAATGCCTGTTGTTCTTCCCTATATGGGGGACCATATACGAAAGTGTTAAACCAATCACCTCCATCCTGGAGAACAATCTTCGTATCAATGTAATTCTTGTCATATCTTAAGATGGTAATATTTGCTCCCGATGTCCACTAGAGAGCGAGGCCCCCTGCCAAGCCAGTGGTTCCACATAAAAGGAGTGCTCAATTTTCATTTTCATTTTGATCTTTTCAAGGTACCTTTTCTTCTGTTTTGTTTCACTGAGGAAAATGATAGACGGCTTGATCTTGAATATTGAGTTTTGAAGAGCTCTCACAGTCTTCCTATTACCTATTCCCCGAATGTTCCATGCCATGATAGACATAACTCCTCCTTCCTTCGCCTTAGCAGACAACACAATCAAGGCTGAAGAAAGATCAACTTGCTTTGCTGGATTTGCAAAACTCCTGAAACAACCCCCCACTGAAGCTCTACCACAGAAAACCAAACCCACGCAGAAGACAAAAGCTCACGGCAGAGAGAACCAGGCAGCCGAACAGGCCGAAACAAACCAGAAGAAGAAACAGATGCAAACAACCAGAAGGGGCACACCGAAAACCAACAGCCGAAAACAAAACAAAATGCAAGGACACACTAAATGCAAGGACACACAGAACAATCACTCATCAATCATCACATAAAACCAAACAGCACACCACAGAGAAGAGCACCAACTCAGCGGTTCACACAGAGAGTCCAACAACAAAATTCAATCTCAAAAGAACGGGCAAGTCCACAAGGAGTTGGGGCGAAAAAAGGGGGAGAATGGGGGTAAGTCACCAGGAAACGGGGCAATCCGAAAGACCGGGTTAAACAATGAAAGAAACCGAACATGTTTGGGAAGAGAAGAGAAAACCACGATTACCTCCCCCGAAACCACCAATCCCTTCGATTCAACAGCAAAAACCAGTGTCCAAACCGCTTGAAGTCACGAAAGTCTGGAGCCCCGAGCTTGCGCCAAAACCAGCGAAAGGTGAAGAAGAGAAAAAACGAATTTGCTCCCCCGATCACTCCTCTGTTTCCGAGATCTTCGCGAGCAAACCACCAACCGAGGACGATAACTGCGACACCGGAACACGACGGTCGTCCGAGGGGGCAAAGCCACGCACTCGCAGTCACCGTTCAATGACACCGGGGCAGAGAGCAATCCGACGCCTGAGGCTCGGGGATTTTAGAAGAGAGAAAAAAAAGAGGGGCGCGTGTGTGCGCGTTGTTTTCTTAAACACTTAACACCACTTGACCTATGTAGATGTAGCGAATTACATAATTCATCACTCAAATATTTTCTTTTATTTTACTCACTTAACTTTAAAAATTTTCAATTTAATAATTGAACTTTATAAATTAAACATTTTATTATTAAATGTTATTATTATTAAATACAAAAAATAATCTACTTTTTATTTCCTTTCAAGATTTAATTTGTCTTCTTTATGCCCCGAATAATTTCTCTTCATCCTCCAACGACCGCCGTTGGCTGGCCGTAAACCGTACCACCACCACCATTACCACAACAACAATTGTCCTAGCTACCTGAACGTTTCCCTCTGCTTCCATCCGCCACGATAGTTTCGCCGGTTCCAATGTTCTCCATCTATGGAGTTATCATCTTGATGGGTCTCACCATTATACTCCCAAGCTTATTTCAACCATCAATCAAAGTGGCCTCTGACGCGGTGAAACTCGAGCAAAACCTCAAAACCCTTTTCTCGAGCCATATAGCGAGATTGATGGAACGAAAATTGGTTACAAGGGGCAGGAGAAAATCATCAAAAAAAATTAAATTTTAAGAGTATATTCCTAATAACAAATATTGGAAAAAATTAGGTCTCTAATAACAGGTATTAGGGAAAATGGACCATAATAATAAATATGTTAAAAAATTAAATTTTAAGAGTATTCCCCTAATAAAAAATGTTGGGGAAAATTTGAGCTCATAAACAAGTATTGAAAAAAATTGGCCCTTAATAAGTATTAGAAAAAAAGGTCTATAATAACAAGTATTTGAAAAATAAATAAATTTGAAGAGTATGTCTCTAATAAAAAATATCAGAAAAAATTATGCCCTTAATAATAATTATTGAGAAAAAATGGACATCTGATAACAAATTTTGAGAAAAAGAATTTTAGGAACAGGCCCCTAATATAAAATATTGGGAAAAAAATTGAACCTGTAATGACAAGCATTGAAAATTTTGGAGCCTAATTACAAATATTGAAAAAATTAGACTCCTAATAACAAATATTGGAAAAAATTAAATTTTAAGAGTACTCTTAATAAAAAAATATTGAGAAAATTGAGCCCTAATAACAAGTAATGAAAAAAATAGGCCTATAATAATAAATATTGAATAAAAATTAGACCTCTAATAATAAATATTAAAAAAATAAATTTTAAAAATAAATCTCTAATAATAAGTATTGACAAAACTAGACTATAATAATAAATTTTAAAAAATTTGGGCCATAAACAAGTGCTTTTGTTTATGTTCAAGCCCGATCCTAAATGCAATTGATGCTTCTGACACCCTTCGATTTATCCCTAACTATGACTAAAGATATTGACGATCCGGACTAATTTCCTTTTTTTTAAGGTCTTTGTTTAATCTTCTACCTCTCATGTCCCTTTCCGTTGGGATAAAAACATCAATAACATCTCCATGAAATCCAAAAATCTTTAATTTCCACCACTGAACTAAAAGGGTTGTTGATATCATTTTACTTATTTTTAAAATTTTAAAGATGTCATTTAAAATTTGTTTCCGTCTTCAAAATTTTAATCAATCAAATTATTTCTTTATAATTGACCACATTAATATTACTTTTTACTAACGTGGTTAACATACTTTATAAGTTAAAATAGCGACACACGTCATCCGCGTAAAAGGTATAATTAGTTATTTTTTAGGTAAGAAGTTAAAAATAGCCCCCAACGTTTCACCTTTTGGTCATTTTAGTTCTATTCATTTTTTAGTGCAAACAACCACCTAACGTTTCATTTTTCGTTTAAATTTCACCATTGTTGGATGAAAACCGTTAGTCAACTAACGGTCCACTTGAGGCTGACGTGGCATGTTTGCAGGGCATGGGGAAATGACTTGGCACTGTCACGTGGCACTTTGCTGATGTGGCGATTGGTTAAAAAATATTTTCTTTAAAAAATAAATAATTAATTTTTTAAAATATGTCACGTCAACAAAAATACCATGTGGCAGTGCCACATCATCTCCCCTTGCCCTGCAGACATGTCACGTCAGACTCAAGCGTTGACCGTTAGTTGACTAATGATTTTCATCCAACAGGAGTGAAATTTAAACGAAAAATGAAACGTTAGATGATTGTTTGCACCAAGAAAAAATAGGGCTAAAAAGACTAAAATGTGAAACGTTGGGGACTATTTTTGACATTTTGCCTATTTTTTATGTTAATAGTCTAATTTGTTGCAACTTAAAAAAGAATAATATTATTATTTGTGAAAAGACATTACTTTGTAATACATTTAGACTATTTAAAAAATAAATAGTATTAAAGTAATTTCAATTTTTGTTTATTTTTTTTTCATACATATTTTGAGAATTAGCTTGTTTATGGTAGTTAGAAATGCGATGACGGGTTCAAATAGAACATCAATAGTTTGTTGGGTAGAACAAAAATCCTCCATCCCTAAGAAATCCTTTGTCTTTTGTGTTAATTTTTTACGATTCAATATTAAAAAAATAAATTTTGTTATAAATATTTATCTATTTGGATATCTATCACGATAAGGACTTTATCAAGGAGATTTGACTTACTTTATCATTAAGAATATTATCTACATTAATTAGAGTTTAATGCATTATGTACTTCCTATGCCTATAAATAGGTGAATTATTGAAGTCATTGTATACAAGTCTATATTTGAGAATAATACAAATTTCTCTCTTTCTCTCATCTCTTTATTCTTTTACTCTTGTTCGTTGTTCTACCTTATTTTATTCACAACACGTTATCAGCACGAGTTCGCTCAAAAGATTTTGGTGCTCTTCGTTTGAATCTACATTGAACCGAAGATAAGACTTTTTCCCTTATATTTTTAATTACTGATTGACTTTATCTTGATATTTTAATTTGGTCTTTGAAAAAACATGGTGGCATGTTTTGAAGGTTTGAGCGAGTCATGGATTTTGAAGCACGACCTCACTCGATTCATGATTCTTATTGGTGATATCCCTAACGGAATTCAATTTTATATTGGTGACTACATTTTGTGATCTACAATGAAAAAAATGTGAATCAATGTTCGATTGCAAAAAAGGGGACTTCAATGCACCCGTAAATATTATGGGAAGATCATGTTTTTCTTTCTTTCTTTCTTTCAAAAATTTCTTTATTTCTTTAGCTTATATTTGAATATTGATATTTATTTACGATTATCATAATTATGAGATTTGATATTTTTAACCGCGTTTTGAGTTTTACATAGATATAATAGCTTGGAAAGAGACGCGATTATTATGGGAAGTTGTCTTCGGTCATTTGCTATGTCTTCATTGTCATCGAGAGGAAAATTAATATCGCTAAATTCTGATTTTATTTATATTCTTTAAATTATAATTTGAAAGTGCGATAAATCATGGTGAATTTCAATCTATAAAAAGATTGTTAAAAAGTCTATATTTGCTCGAAAGCAATATTTCTTCTTCGTCGAAAAACTCGACCATAGACTTCTCTCAATTTCAAGTTACGAAAATTTGTCTTGATCCAAAAAGTTTTATGGGAGGCATTCCCTGAAGTGAATGCAAAGTATGATGTTTATTCCATACGATTATCAATGATGGGGCATTCCCTGAAGTGAATGCAAGCATGATATTTATTCCATGCGATTACTGGATCTGTTTTATTCCCTAAAGTGAATGACAAACATGGTAATAATTATTCAATTAGAGACATAATTTCGATATAATCCAAGTATATTGCTGGACATCCCGTTCTGCGAGGCTACTGGTCTCAAAGGAGGTTTTTAAAGGACATTGTGGATTGGTTTAACAATGCTGCGTACGAGGATTAAATCTTTGTTCTCTGTGATAAGGATATGTGAAAAAGATTTCAAAGGCCCACTAGCTCTACTCCATTCCCTGAAGTGAATGTGAGATTATATTATAGAAAGAATAAAAGCCACATTAAAAGTTGTGGTCGTGATTGACACCATGAATATAGACATTAAAAATATGGTCATTTTAAGGATACTTTTACCCACCGGTAGTGAGGTTATAAGGATGACAATAGTGATAAAGATCATTCTAATGAAGTAAAAATTCTTCATATGCGGCGATTTATGCTTAGCAGACAATGCAAGTACTCATACTATACTTAAGCATAAGAACTATTTTCTCATTTATATGTAAGGGAAAAAATGTGAGTACTATATCTCTAAGTACTAAAATAAGTACTAAAATAACAATACTCCAGAAGAGTAATAAGTTCTTGTGACATTATCTTTGATAGATGATTGATTTGATATGTTCTATATTTAATATTTTTCTTTCTCTAAAGTGAATGAAACAAAGCACATAGTGAAAGGTGCATAATAATGCATATATTTCCCATTTAACAATACAAGGGAGTAATGCGAGTACTATATCCGGAGTACTAATATCATAGAAAGCTCAAGAACAACAAATATGTTATTGCCAAATGGAACTCTATTCCATATTCACTATGTGTTATACTCGCCAAAGTCACAAAGAGACTTCATGTGGTTATTCACTGAAGAACAATAAATTCTTGAGAAAAAGCACGCTATGAAAAGTGCAGAATTGCGAATATTGTAATAATTATCGTTGATGGTAATAATATCGTCAGTTGAAAACTCTAGAAGAGCTATATATTGCTATCAAAAGATAATTTCCATTGAAAGCTTCGAAAGAGCTAAACATATTCCTATTCAAAAGAACAATTTTGATGGTCGTACTAGACATGCACGAGTGAGATTGAATTATATGTTATGGTAAACAAGAAGTTTACAAATTCAGAGATACATACACACACATATATATAGTTGGCATGATCGGTTAGACCATCCTGATCAATAATAGTGCGGAAATTATTGAGATTTACATGCACACGTATTAAAGGAATTTGTAGTTCTTGTAATGCTTATTTTCAAAGGAATTGATTAAATTCCACTTATTAAAGAACATGAAGTTCTTGTGTCGTTTAAAGGAATTGCTTAAATTCCACATACTAAAAGAACCTGAAGTTCTTGTGTTGTTTGTTCTCAAAGGATATAATTGATCCCACTTACCAAAAGAATTAGAACTTGAAGTTCTTGTGCTGAAATTGAGACTGCATGTCTTGCATATCTAAACGAAATATGGGCCCATATATCCACAAATATGGAAAGTTTTATATGATTTTAGTAGATGCATCTACATTATTTTATCAACTTACAACCAGAAGTTTGTGAGATTGATTCTAAAAGGATTCAGATTATGCAATTAGACTATTCGTCTTGCAAAAGCTTGCGGGTTTATGTTTTAGGCTATATAGTTGATACAAAGCCTATTGATTATGAAAAATATGATTTAGCAAAATTTCAATTGGTTGCCTCCTCTTTAATAGCTAAACTATGAGAACAAAATAGTTATTATTTATATGGTATTTTCATATAGCAGCACGTATACGCATCAAGCCAACGAGTTATGATAAACTCCCTATTATGATTGGTTTTTGGTCAGAAGCCATACACTCTCATTTTTATAATTTTAGAATGTGCGATATATTATTGAGTTGCTCCACCACAGCGCACAAAATGGGTAAATAAAAAAGGTTGAGAATATATATTGAGCACGAGTCTCATTTTATGTTTAAATTCTTAAACATTAATTGGAGAATCATTTATGAAATGATTTTTCTCAACATCAGGGAAAAGAATAATCAGGTGGATAAAGAAGAAAATGAATTATCATTATCTAGATCCTCAAATATGAACTAAAAGTTCATTAGATAATTCAAGTTATTGTATGTCAACTGCCAGACATATTTACTGACCTAATAAGAGTAATCAAGTCTCATATACCAGCTGAAATGCTATAAGTTTAAATTACATGTTAGAGCGAGAGGATGTAAATCATGCTTGAAGCATGATAGTTGAAATGGTTTCAATTATCAAAATTCTCGTAAATGAAAAGTAGTATGAGATGATCATATATTGGAGGCGGGTGCTCATGAAGAGACCCAAGACATAACTATTTATAAAACTCTTGAAGAGTTCAGGTACCTGAAATAAAGATTGAAATCTTGAAGAGATCTCAATGAGTTATGTCACTACGAGAATGGAACCAAAAAATTGAAAAGTTGTCGACAACAATTTTGCAAACAATTTTACATAAAATACTTCTATAAAAGTAAAGAAAAAAATGAGGATCTTGTATAGAAATCTATCTAGAAGTATAGATATTGAATTGACCAATATAGAAAGACGCTTTGAACTTCTAAAAGAGAAGTATTTGGAACAACAGTCCAAACACCTAAAGGTGTAATGCAAGTGAGGCACAAATAAGTAGTCGTAAATATGACGAAATTATAATTGATGAAGAATTCTAAATACTTCATGGTGGATGCAATTACTTTGGCAGTTATGGAATATTTTATATGCGTCTAATTATTTTGTGGATCCCTATAAAAAAAGTTATCCTTGACAGATTTAAAATGCTAGAAGCATTTGGAAATTTCTAAGGAAATTTATTTAGACATGTCTCATTGAATATTTTGGCGCATTTGGTATAATCGCCTTAGTGAGTACTAATTGAGGAAATACTATAAGAATGATCATATTTCCTTATGCTTTTTGTAAAAGGAGTTTGGATCAAGATTCATTATGATAATTTAAATATTATTAGAATTCCAGAAGAGCTTTCAAAGTATTTGGTTATTTAAGGAAAGGATTTGAGAAAAAGAATCTTGAAATGTGATTTTGTCTCGACCTAAAGATCGAGCACTTAAATATGCGTTTTTGTCTATGAATGGACATAAGTCGAAAGAATCTTAAAGAATATTCAATATGGATAAAACATATCTATTGTAAAGATTGTTGGATGTGAATAAAGATGATTATATCTTTTCTTGGTCTTGAAGAACCATATATTAGTTGGTCAAGAAATATTCATGGATATACAAAGATCATTACCTTTAGATCTTCAAACATTCGTTGATGCCTCCTCAAATGTCGTAGAAATAATTGATATGCACGAGGCAAGCCAAAATGTGTTTGGCTAAGACCATTGACCCAAGATATCTAAGAGATATGTGGATTTACTTTCACAAGATATGATAAAAAGTTATCTTGTGTGAAGATAATGCAGGATGTATATCTCAATTTGAAAGGTAAATATATCATGGAACATATTACTCCAAAGTTTCATCTCTCATGATCTTTAGAAAAATAATATTCAAGATTGAATTATGAAGATTCAAAGATCTTCTGTGATGTTATCATGAGGGGGAGTAAATACGCGTTGCACTCTTTTTACCTTAACCGAGGTTTTGTCCCAATGAGTTTTCCTGGTAAGGTTTTTAATGAGGCAACATGTTATGCGTATCAAAGATATGTGTACTCTTTTTCCTTCACTAAAGAATTTTTTCCCGCTGGGTTTTTATTTTAGTAAGGTTTTAACGAGGCACGTTATCTTCATAGACATCCAAGGGGGAGTGTTATGAATATTTATCTGTGTAGATGTCTATCATGATAAGGACTTTATCAAGGAGATTTGACTTACTTTATCATTAAGAATATTATCTACATTAATTAGAGTTTAATGTATTATATACTTCTTATGCCTATAAATAGACGAATTACTGAAGGCATTGTATACAAGCCTATATTTGAGAATAATACAAATCTCTCTATTTCTCTCATCTCTTTATTCTTTTACTCTTGTTCGTTGTTCTACCTTATTTTAATCACAACAAATTTGAGTATCTAAACTTAAACACTAATTTTTAAACTTAAAAAATATGTCATACACCCGATAATTTTAACTTAATCATAAATTATAATCTTAAACTTAATTTTTTAGTATTTAGATATAAAAATAAAGACACGGAAATTTATAAAATTAGTTACAACAACCTCATACTAGATAATCAAAGCAAAATCAAAATGTGAATCACACGTTTTAATATCAACTACTCTGGACAGAGAAAAAGCCAACCTATGAGTCAAAGGCTGTGACTGCATATTAAAAGAATGGGTCCTTAAGTCATTGATAGTTTAGAATCTCAAGTGAAGGTATGGTTTGCTTTCGGTACTTTGAAGTTTTTTGTGTTCTATTATATGTCCTGATTTATCTGAATTATGCCATATTATACTTGCAGGATCATGAGGTTGACAAGCTCAAGCATCAGCTCTGTGTAATTTGTTGAGGAGAGGCGTGGGTAAGAAAACATATAATATATGTGGTACTTTATAAAACAAAAATAAGCTTGGTCTAGTGGCAAGCCCAACGTTTTCTCACTCTTCTAACCCAGCGTCACAATCTGATTGGAGGGGGAATTAATTAAATTAAATAAAAATAATTAGAGTCATCCAATAAGGTGGTGACACGTGTCACCAAATAATTAATTTATTTTATTAAATTAAAATTAGGATCAAATTAATAGAGTGTATAAGTAACGAGGACCAACTGTGTAATTATACATTTATTTTTTTAACTGCCACGTCACCTTCCGTTAGCTCATTAACGGCCGGTGGTTTAATTGATCCAATTTCAATAGTTTGGGTAGTCAATTGAATCAATTTTTTTAATATGGTCATTTTAATATCTTTACCATAGTATGGTGGTCATTGAGTTAGTTTACGCAATATATTATTATTTCCCGTTTTTAAGATTCTACCGTGCAACCCATATCACATTTTCCCTATTATTATTTTTTTCCTTGAATGCCGTGAAGTTGGGCGTGTATTCCCATGCTCATTTTTTTATGTTTTGTCCTTATATATATTTATGGCTATATAATATATATATATATATATATATCCATGTTAGAATCATGTGCTGTTTAATTTCCCTAGGTTACCATGTCTATATATATATAGATATAGGTCCGTATTATGTGTTATAATATATATATATATATATATATATATATATATATATATATAAATATATAACTTTATAATATATGTATTATTTAGTTTTCCCTTGAGATATCATATATATCATGTGTTTGCTGCTATATATGATATATATATGTGTGTGCATATATTTATTTATATTATTTTACTACACATACCTTTTTTTGTATATAATTATGTTGGCATGTTTTTTATTTTGCATGTCCAATACATAGTATTATTATATATTAATACCATTTGCTATTATTTTATGTTTGTGTATACGCACACGTCGTTGTTCAATTTGTGATTGATTTTTTAGCGTTCATCTATTTCATTTATGTCTCTAAATGTCCTTTTTGTTAGTTTCTCGGTCCCGGTGTCCGCGTGGGAACGGTATTTCGATTACTCGGATATCGACTCTTTTGGCGCTGTAGGACTTAGATTAGATTTAATTTTGTAATCATGCATTTCGTTTTTAAAAAAACTGTTTTCAAAAGTGCAATGTCCTTTTATTCGGAAACGAACGAGGCTAGTACCAGTTGTAGTGGTGGTGGTTCGGACGTTCGCTCTCGAATATTAGGGTTTTCGAAATTTACCCGCGTATATAACTAAGTCTCGGTTAAAATTGTCACTTTGATTCGTAAAATTTAATTTTAATTAAGCGGTAAAGTTTTGGTACCAATTTTGGGCATGTCGAGGGTGCTAACCCTTCATCGCGTGTAACCGACTCCCGAACTCCTTTCGAATCTCTGGTTTCTATTTCCAGTGTCCGGCCTACCATTTCAAAGTGGCCGGTGGCGACTCCTATTTTTTTTAACATTTTTCAAATTCCCCTATTTTTAAATATTTTTCTAAAAACTCCTATTTTTAAAACAATTTTTAAAGCCCCTTCTATTTTTAAACTCCCCTATTTTTATCTATCTTTTAAATAAATCCCCTTATTTTAAAACATCTTTCTAAAATCCATTTATACCCCCAATTTCCAAAATAACCTTTTTTAAATCTTTTTCTC
The DNA here is from genome assembly GCA_030270665.1 of Hibiscus trionum. Classification (NCBI taxonomy): domain Eukaryota; kingdom Viridiplantae; phylum Streptophyta; class Magnoliopsida; order Malvales; family Malvaceae; genus Hibiscus; species Hibiscus trionum. The sequence continues at coordinate 167,330 of BSYR01000021.1, read as the reverse complement.
AATTTCCAAAAATTCACCCTTTTAACCCCTATTCCCTAATTCTTTCTTTTTTCTTTTATTCCCTAATTTCCAAAATATTATTTCCATTATACATACATACACCTATATATCTGTTTTTCAAAAAAAAATTAGTCGCTACACGTACTACTCATACCGTCAACAGTGGTGAGGCCAGTGCTTCGTCGCGACGTCGGCCAACGCGCCCACCATCACCGCCGTCACCTTCGTTCCACTCCTTGGACACCAATGCTATGTCCGGTTCCTCGCATCACCATTCTCAGCCCATGCCTAGCCCTATCTGTGTTCCATCCTTCACCATGCACACGAACGTGTCCTTTCAGTCCGACCATAATTCCGCGGCTGATAAGGTAAACTCTGATTTTTTTGTTCAACCTTTATTAATCTTTCACCCTGTTTATGGATTTTCAGAGCACATGCATGCCGAGTTCACCTCACATAATCACACTCGGTCGAAAATTGCTCAACCGAATTTACCATCTCACGAGCATCACACTGTCGAAAACGACATGCCATCGGACCAAAAGTAACCTTCACGAAGAGGCCAACGATTTACAGCACCAAATGATGAGAGTTTGAAAGGATTCTTGCACTTTACCGGTAACGAACTTGAAACTTTTAATCGTATCCGCCATCGTGCATTTCCGGTTTGTAAGTATATTCCAACTCGAACTTTAGAGCGATTACATTTACGTGAGTCGGTCATGTCGCTATTTGATAACATTGGTTGGCGCATGTTTCCTACTATTACTTGTGATACTTACTGCGAGTTGGTGCTTGAATTTTATTCTACTTTTCATTTGATCGCAGTCGTGTCATGTCTCTCGATACCTCTAATGTTATATCTTTTCGACTTTTGGGTCAATACTTTCGATTGTCTATTACTGAATTTAATGTCTATATGGGTTTTGTCACTAACGTTTCAGACCCTATTTATCAGACTGCTCTTTTAGACATACCGCAAGATTTCGATAATGACCTTTCCTATGAGACATTGGCAAGTTTGGCAGGTTCTCAGTACAACCCAAAAACGACCAAGGACCACGACATTCATAGCCTCGCCTTACGCTACATCCATAGGTTCCTCGCCTATAATCTATCCGGCCGAAATGACACTCCCTCAACCTTGAGTAAGACTGAGTTATTCTTTCTCTGGTGTATGCAGGTAAATATCAAGGTAAATCTTGGCTTTTGGATGACCTACACGTTTCATCGTGTAGCGCGAACCACTAGGCCACTAATTTTGGGACCTTATATTACTCATTTAGCATTACGCATTTTTCCTGCTACTTTCGACCCATCTCACTTTACTTACGCCTTCTCTATGAGTGCCTTAGATGAGAAATGTCTAGATGCCATGGGATTACTTGCAGGAACTCCAGATGCTCCTTTTATTGTTCCCCATGCACTTTCTCAACTCGTAGAGAACGAGTGTTTCAAAGGCGAGCCCAGACACGACAAACACAAGAGGAACAACCCTGACGGGATATGGATGAGCGACTCCACTCCATAGAGACTGCCTTGGCCAAGATCCTCTCCTATCTAAGCCCCGGCTCTTCCCGCAGACAACGAGGCCGCGGTTGTAACACCCCCTTCCCGGCCTGGTAGAGAACCGGGTCGGAGAGCGCTACCGAAAAACATAACGGAGATCGGAGACATAAATCCAAAGTTCAAAAATCATTTCGGATTATTTTTACTAATCTCTTTTAAGACTTAACACTTAACTTATTAACAACTTACTCAAATTGGGGTCAATTTTAAACTTTTCCAAACTTAGTGACTAAATTGTAATTTTTACAAATTAGGGGTCCTTATCTGAAATTCGTGATATTATACTAAAATTAAACTTACTAGTTATTAGTCTGTAAAATCTCATTATTAACGGAGGTCATTTACCTATCTGATTAGACGAAGTAATGTTTAGTGACTATTTTGTAAAGTATTCAAATCTATTTCTTTTTGAATTATCTTACTAAAATTCTTTACATATTTAAATGAGCCTAACAACTCACAAAAATCTTAGAATCCTTTAATCAATATTTTAGTACCAATTATGTCAATTTTATTATTAACTCAATAGTCAATCTAGCTTTAAAACCTTATACAAAACATAGGCAAAATTTCACAATAGTAGGCCCACAAGATTAGTATAATTACTTTTAACTACTTTTCCACCATACTAGGAGTTCATAAGGACAAAATGCATTACTCTTTAATTGTAGTGACTTGCCAATCTTCCAACTAATCTCAATCTCGATCTGTTACTTTCCTTAACCTGAAATGTTATGCAATGAATGCATTAGACTTACATAGTCTAAGTGAGGTAGCCAATGACAATGAATGAACATGTTATGTCATGTAGCATGCTTCCAAAAATGATCATAATGCAATAACATGTCATACTTTATATTCACAACAAAGCATAATATCATATCATGAGAATAACATAGCATAACGTATCAAACACATAATATATTGGTACCATTGGATACGCGGATTCCCTGTACACCTTATCATAAATCATAAATGAGCCGTAGCCCTGAGCCGTAGCTCCATATATCTCTTACATAATATCATATCATGAGCATAACATAGCATACGTATCAAACACATAATATATTGGTACCATTGGATACGCGGATTCCCTGTACACCATATCATGAATCATAAATGAGCCGTAGCCCTGAGCCGTAGCTCCATGTATCCCTTACACTTCCATCCTTTTATCTCCCACATATAGGCCGTAGCCCTGGACCGTAGTCCTCCCTTACATGTTGAGCTCGAATAACCCTATGGCATGCCAATTGTATCCAACGTCCATAAATACACACAAATTCACATAGTCCATGATTTTCATATCATATCATATGAAATAACAAGATGAGCCGTAGCTCCATATCATGTAGCATTTCATAGTCATATTCGAACATATCAAAGTAATGCAAGGTACTTACCAAATTTGCCATTCGAGCATAGTTGCTCTACGTGAGCCCTTAACAAATGCAAACATAATCATAAATAATGCAACGGGAAGACACCGAGCCTATCCCTTGACACAACTACACTCACATATCAGAACATAAAAACAAAGATCGGAATGACACCGTGTCACCCGAGACAAATGCATCTACACTCACATATCAGAACATAAAAACAATGATCGGAATGACACCGCGTCACCCGAGACAAATGCATCCACACTCACATATCAGAACATAAAAATAATGATCGGAATGACACCGCGTCACCCGAGACAAATGCATCCACACTCACATATCAGAACATAAAAACAATGATCGGAATGACACCGCGTCACCCGAGACAAATGCATCCACACTCACCTCAATCCAAGCTTAGAGACATTTTCCTTATTCTCCAACTTGTGGTTTCCTTCATTTCTACTCTTTTCTAACCAAACATTAAAGAAATATATCATTTAGTACATTATGCAGCTTGCATTGTCCTCAAATAAATATTTATATAAAATGTTCTATAACTCAAAATCTGATTTCGTTTGTTTTAAACGAAACTAGACTGAATAACCTTTTAAACCATATAAATTATAGCTTTTAATTCCTCTTATACAATTTATAATGAATTTCTAAAATTGTTGTTGATGCAGATTTAGGGGCAACTGTTACCCTGTTTTTATGACATTTACTTACTCAAAAATTCATATCTTTTTACTCACAACTCCAAATAAGGAGTTCTTTACCATTCTAGAAAGCTTAAAAACACACCTTTATAAATATGTATGGAATATAATTTTATCATTTCCCTATTAATACAGTTTATTACTTGAACATAAGGCATTTTCAGAAACCTAATCTGTCTATGCTTAATTTGTGACTTTAGTGCATTTATAACCTATGTTTCACTACACTATTAATATTGAGCTTTTAACCACGTTTACACTAATCTTATAACATTATTTTTATAATCCAGCAACCTCAAAAATAGGACATGTAAGTCCTCAATTTATCAATTTCCACAAAACAGTCCCCTTTTTATTCTTTAGTAATCCTATATATGATCTAAATGGTTTTAACCTACCAATTGAGACTTAATTCAAGCTTGGCCATTTAATTTAATTCATTTCATGAATCCCCTGTTCTAATCATAAATTTTCAGAATTTATTAATACCATTTGACCCCCTAAACATTTCGAATTTCACAATTTAGCCCAGCAGATTCCAATTTTATTCAGTTCCAGTTCCGTAACTTCTAAGAACAATTCAGAGACTTATACTTAACATTTTTGAGCAAATCATACCTCTATTCCATGTAAAATTTTGTCCCCTACAACTTTGTAGAAGAACACGTTTTCCAGAAATGACTCTAACATGCTCAAAAATGCAGTTTTCTACAGGACAGTTTACAAATCCGAATTTCTTTATTCTTTCTACCCTTATCTTTTACCAACCTTTAATTAATTCAATTTCATGCTTAATATAAATACTAACATCAAATTATAGGTAGTTGAGACTCTAATCTCAACTTTAATTTATTTCACTCACCTTGATAGACCGGTACTTTATTTTTATTTCTTGGGCTTGACGGTTGTTCCGAATCGACCTCGTATACCATGATAATTAATAAAAACTAATCAATAAAACAGTATCGAATATATATAAAAATATTAATCAACTCGATACCGAAACTTAAACTAACTAGAGATTTGAGCTTACCCCGTCATCGGTAGAAATTCGATATTACTATATCGAAAATATCGGACCACCAATCTAATACTGAACTCGAACCCACCTAATTATTGTTTCATCACTAACTCCTTTTTTTCTCATTTGCGCATAATCTTCCCCTATATATATATTCTATTTATTCGAACCCCTCACACTTTCATTCTTACTTTCTTTCTTTTCTTCTTTTTTTTTCCTTGCTCTCTTGCGTGAATTCATCCCCTATTTATAGTTAAACGGCCGGCCTTCATTTCCATTTCCAAACCCCACGTGGTTTATTTGTTGCCACATATATTGCCACTTGATTTTTAATTGGCCTTGCGTGGTTCCCATTTTCATCAAAGTGGGAAGAGCATTATAATTCCATTGTGAAGGAATTTGTTATGGCCCCCACCCATTGTCATTTATCATCTTTTTCCCTTATAACGTGGGATTTGCACACAATCCATTCAATTTGAAGGATTTGGTTGTGGGTCCCATGGCCTATATAATAATAATAATAATAATAATAATAATAATAATAATAATAATAATAATAATAATAATTAACTATCATAAATTAACCCGAATAATATTTATTGGTTCAGAAAAGATCGAATAAATTTTTCAATCGACAAAAATATTCGGTCACCGGAACTTAATTTCGACTAGACCGGTTTTTGGGATGTGACAACTCACCCTCCCCTATTTATACCCAAACATGGACGACAAACACCCCCTTTTCTTTTCTTTTTTTTTTCTTTACCTACTCCATAAAATAATAATAAATTTTACCTACTCCCTAAAATAATAATAAATTTAACCTACTCCATAAAATAATAATAAATTTAACCTACTCCATAAAATAATAATAAATTTAACCTACTCCATAAAATAATAATAAATTTTTACCTCGGTCATCGGAACTTAATTCCGACTAGACCGGTTTTTGGGATGTGACAACTCTCCCCCCCTTAGAAAAGAATTCGTCCTCGAATTCTTACCTGTTGCTTCGGATTGTTCATCCGAGCACTCTTCGGGATCAGAATCTTCTAGAGATGAAGAATTCACATTTCCTAATTTTTTTAATTTTTGCGACATTGTCCTTCATGTCGTCGTTGACAAAAATTGCACTTAGAAATTCTCATGTCTTGATTTCTTTTCAGACTTATTAAATTTACTAACTTTCCGAGCTCTCTTCGCTACTTCCGTAGCTTTGACTCTATTTACGAGATCTTGGAAATTTTTAATGTATAACGCTGTAAACATGGGTCGTAACTCATCGTTAAGCTCTACGATAAACATCTGACACTTATGTTCTTATTATGGAACTCTTTCAAGAAGAATTCTCAACTTACGGTTTTCTCGGAGACGGTAAGGACAGTAGTCTCCCATCACTGTAAGGTTTCAACGCAAGAGCGCATTCAAGCTTATGTTCATCCGAACATCTTAATTACTTATCAAAAATCCTTAAAGTATTGTCTAACCAATACTCGGCTATTTTGGGATCATCTATGTCCCGACCAGTAAAGGTGTAAGCTTAGTATTACGATAACTTATCGATTGGGGCTCGAAGAGGTTGCGCAACAGGTGGCGTAGGTTGCATGACTTGACTAGCTTTTAACACATTCGTAAATTGCTGAAACATATCAGCTATATTCTGATAACATTCTGCCTGAGCTGTAGGAGCTTCAGGCTCTACACCTCGAACATGAGGGTTCTGAGGATTCGGAGGATTTCCTCCTTGCACCTACTCGCCATAAGTCGAGGAGATAGCAACAGACTCATTATTACATGTTTCGTTAGTTCGAGACACATATCTATATTATAAAAGAGATCGGATCAGTTGACAAGTCACAATACTTAACAGATTAACTCCTAGGTGGCAAAGTAACTTAACACATAATACAAACATACTTAAGTTTAGTCCAGAACCGACTAAACTCTAGCTCTGATACCACTAATGTAACACCCCCTTCCCGGCCTGGTAGAGAACCGGGTCGGAGAGCGCTACCGAAAAACATAACGGAGATCGGAGACATAAATCCAAAGTTCAAAAATCATTTCAGATTATTTTTACTAATCTCTTTTAAGACTTAACACTTAACTTATTAACAACTTACTCAAATTGGGGTCAATTTTAAACTTTTCCAAACTTAGTGACTAAATTGTAATTTTTACAAATTAGGGGTCCTTATCTGAAATTCGTGATATTATACTAAAATTAAACTTACTAGTTATTAGTCTGTAAAATCTCATTATTAACGGAGGTCATTTACCTATCTGATTAGACGAAGTAATGTTTAGTGACTATTTTGTAAAGTATTCAAATCTATTTCTTTTTGAATTATCTTACTAAAATTCTTTACATATTTAAATGAGCCTAACAACTCACAAAAATCTTAGAATCCTTTAATCAATATTTTAGTACCAATTATGTCAATTTTATTATTAACTCAATAGTCAATCTAGCTTTAAAACCTTATACAAAACATAGGCAAAATTTCACAATAGTAGGCCCACAAGATTAGTATAATTACTTTTAACTACTTTGCCACCATACTAGGAGTTCATAAGGACAAAATACATTACTCTTTAATTGTAGTGACTTGCCAATCTTCCAACTAATCCCAATCTCGATCTGTTACTTTCCTTAACCTGAAATGTTATGCAATGAATGCATTAGACTTACATAGTCTAAGTGAGGTAGCCAATGACAATGAATGAACATGTTATGTCATGTAGCATGCTTCCAAAAATGATCATAATGCAATAACATGTCATACTTTATATTCACAACAAAGCATAATATCATATCATGAGAATAACATAGCATAACGTATCAAACACATAATATATTGGTACCATTGGATACGCGGATTCCCTGTACACCTTATCATAAATCATAAATGAGCCGTAGCCCTGAGCCGTAGCTCCATATATCTCTTACATAATATCATATCATGAGCATAACATAGCATACGTATCAAACACATAATATATTGGTACCATTGGATACGCGGATTCCCTGTACACCATATCATGAATCATAAATGAGCCGTAGCCCTGAGCCGTAGCTCCATGTATCCCTTACACTTCCATCCTTTTATCTCCCACATATAGGCCGTAGCCCTGGACCGTAGTCCTCCCTTACATGTTGAGCTCGAATAACCCTATGGCATGCCAATTGTATCCAACGTCCATAAATACACACAAATTCACATAGTCCATGATTTTCATATCATATCATATGAAATAACAAGATGAGCCGTAGCTCCATATCATGTAGCATTTCATAGTCATATTCGAACATATCAAAGTAATGCAAGGTACTTACCAAATTTGCCATTCGAGCATAGTTGCTCTACGTGAGCCCTTAACAAATGCAAACATAATCATAAATAATGCAACGGGAAGGCACCGAGCCTATCCCTTGACACAACTACACTCACATATCAGAACATAAAAACAAAGATCGGAATGACACCGTGTCACCCGAGACAAATGCATCTACACTCACATATCAGAACATAAAAACAATGATCGGAATGACACCGCGTCACCCGAGACAAATGCATCCACACTCACATATCAGAACATAAAAATAATGATCAGAATGACACCGCGTCACCCGAGACAAATGCATCCACACTCACATATCAGAACATAAAAACAATGATCGGAATGACACCGCGTCACCCGAGACAAATGCATCCACACTCACCTCAATCCAAGCTTAGAGACATTTTCCTTATTCTCCAACTTGTGGTTTCCTTCATTTCTACTCTTTTCTAACCAAACATTAAAGAAATATATCATTTAGTACATTATGCAGCTTGCATTGTCCTCAAATAAATATTTATATAAAATGTTCTATAACTCAAAATCTGATTTCGTTTGTTTTAAACGAAACTAGACTGAATAACCTTTTAAACCATATAAATTATAGCTTTTAATTCCTCTTATACAATTTATAATGAATTTCTAAAATTGTTGTTGATGCAGATTTAGGGGCAACTGTTACCCTGTTTTTATGACATTTACTTACTCAAAAATTCATATCTTTTTACTCACAACTCCAAATAAGGAGTTCTTTACCATTCTAGAAAGCTTAAAAACACACCTTTATAAATATGTATGGAATATAATTTTATCATTTCCCTATTAATACAGTTTATTACTTGAACATAAGGCATTTTCAGAAACCTAATCTGTCTATGCTTAATTTGTGACTTTAGTGCATTTATAACCTATGTTTCACTACACTATTAATATTGAGCTTTTAACCACGTTTACACTAATCTTATAACATTATTTTTATAATCCAGCAACCTCAAAAATAGGACATGTAAGTCCTCAATTTATCAATTTCCACAAAACAGTCCCCTTTTTATTCTTTAATAATCCTATATATGATCTAAATGGTTTTAACCTACCAATTGAGACTTAATTCAAGCTTGGCCATTTAATTTAATTCATTTCATGAATCCCCTGTTCTAATCATAAATTTTCAGAATTTATTAATACCATTTGACCCCCTAAACATTTCGAATTTCACAATTTAGCCCAGCAGATTCCAATTTTATTCAGTTCCAGTCCCGTAACTTCTAAGAACAATTCAGAGACTTATACTTAACATTTTTGAGCAAATCATACCTCTATTCCATGTAAAATTTTGTCCCCTACAACTTTGTAGAAGAACACGTTTTCCAGAAATGACTCTAACATGCTCAAAAATGCAGTTTTCTACAGGACAGTTTACAAATCCGAATTTCTTTATTCTTTCTACCCTTATCTTTTATCAACCTTTAATTAATTCAATTTCATGCTTAATATAAATACTAACATCAAATTATAAGTAGTTGAGACTCTAATCTCAACTTTAATTTATTTCACTCACCTTGATAGACTGGTACTTTATTTTTATTTCTTGGGCTTGACGGTTGTTCCGAATCGACCTCGTATACCATGATAATTAATAAAAACTAATCAATAAAACAGTATCGAATATATATAAAAATATTAATCAACTCGATACCGAAACTTAAACTAACTAGAGATTTGAGCTTACCCCGTCATCGGTAGAAATTCGATATTACTATATCGAAAATATCGGACCACCAATCTAATACTGAACTCGAACCCACCTAATTATTGTTTCATCACTAACTCCTTTTTTTCTCATTTGCGCATAATCTTCCCCTATATATATATTCTATTTATTCGAACCCCTCACACTTTCATTCTTACTTTCTTTCTTTTCTTCTTTTTTTTTTCCTTGCTCTCTTGCGTGAATTCATCCCCTATTTATAGTTAAACGGCCGGCCTTCATTTCCATTTCCAAACCCCACGTGGTTTATTTGTTGCCACATATATTGCCACTTGATTTTTAATTGGCCTTGCGTGGTTCCCATTTTCATCAAAGTGGGAAGAGCATTATAATTCCATTGTGAAGGAATTTGTTATGGCCCCCACCCATTGTCATTTATCATCTTTTTCCCTTATAACGTGGGATTTGCACACAATCCATTCAATTTGAAGGATTTGGTTGTGGGTCCCATGGCCTATATAATAATAATAATAATAATAATAATAATAATAATAATAATAATAATAATAATTAACTATCATAAATTAACCCGAATAATATTTATTGGTTCAGAAAAGATCGAATAAATTTTTCAATCGACAAAAATATTCGGTCACCGGAACTTAATTTCGACTAGACCGGTTTTTGGGATGTGACAACTCACCCTCCCCTATTTATACCCAAACATGGACGGCAAACACCCCCTTTTCTTTTCTTTTTTTTCTCTTTACCTACTCCATAAAATAATAATAAATTTTACCTACTCCCTAAAATAATAATAAATTTAACCTACTCCATAAAATAATAATAAATTTAACCTACTCCATAAAATAATAATAAATTTAACCTACTCCATAAAATAATAATAAATTTTTACCTCGGTCATCGGAACTTAATTCCGACTAGACCGGTTTTTGGGATGTGACAGCGGTCGTGGCCGCAATTGATTAGGAGAGTCTCTCATTTCCTCTCTTTTACTCTTGTTATCATTTTGGGACAAAATGCATTAAGTAAGGGGGGAGATATGTTTGTCAATTTTTTTTCTTTATCTGAAGCTTGTCTTATACTTGATTTTATGATAATCCTTGTCCCTTAGATTGATGTGTTCCTATGCTTACTTTGTGATAATAAAAACCTTGACTTACTAGAAGCTTTACTTGCATGATGGACTTTAATTTGATGGCGTAACATATGTTCCACAGTTATTACTAGAAAAAGGATATTCTTAAGGTTTGCTTAATTGCTCTGGTTCTTGGAATTTATTGGAATAATACTTGCATGTTTAATTTTTTTGAAGAGATCATATTTGCCCTGATGTGCATAAAAAGAAAATAATAATAATAATAAAAGTTAGAGGTGCCTATCACTGGCTCAAGCTAGAAAAAAAAAGTAATAAGCTAGAGGTGCCTATCACTGGCTCTAGCTAGAAAAAAAAAGTAATAAGCTAGAGGTGCCTACCACTGGCTCTAACAGAATAAAGCTAGAAGTGCCTATCACTGATTTTAGCAATGAAAAAAATCTCTTTGCATTTTATGGTTTAGATTTGAGTTCTTTGCAAATTTTATGCATGCCTGCTTAGTTTGATATTTTCCGAGAACATTGAGTAATTTTAGCAAACACTTAAGTGGTCTTTGCTTTATTAATAAGTTGTGGGATTTATTCTTATTATCATCTTACTTAAATTTTTGAATGCTTAGTTTCTTGTTGAGTTAAAGTGATTATTTCATGTTGTAAGCTAAATGACTTAGATATTTAAAGATGAGGATTTGAACTTAAATTTTTGATACTTGAGGGCAAGCATCGGATAAGTGAGGGGGTATTTGATGAGTATTTATTTTGGTTGTGTTTTTGGTCCTTATTTCGATTAAATACAAGTTTGAGGGACTTAACTGGGTTGTTTTATGTTGTTTTCATGCAAGGGACGTGATGCTGGAAATAAGCTGAAATGCTGCAGGAAATGCTGGAGTCATGGGCAGATTCATGGGCATGAATCAGGGCATGAATGCTGATCGGGCGCCATGTCAGCGTCTTCTAAAAGCTGACGTCAACAGCAGTGATAGCTTATCAAGCCGCTTATCAGATAGTCTATCTCAAGATTTTTGAATTTTAAATTTTAAACTTTGGATAATTATTTAGTTTAATTTTTGTATTATCATTTTAAGTTTACCTAGGTTATTCGAAACACTATAAATACCCCTTTTGGGGGTAAGACTTGATCATCAATCATCATTCAATTGAATTCATCACTTGAATCATTTCTCTTTCAAGTTTTCTTTCTTTTTCCTTTTAGGTTTTTTTCTTTTTCTTCTTGAGATTATTTCTAAAATGTCGAGCATGATTAATTTAATAACCATGCTCGGCTAAATCTTCTTAAGCCAAAGGCTTATGCAATGACGCGTTCTCAAGGCGAGGTTTGAAATTATGCTTCAAGCGTTTTGGAAACTTTTCTCGATTTCTTCTTACTTTATCTTCAAAATCAAAATGATTTTTAAACCCAAAGATTGACTTTGGAGAAAACAATTGTTTTGATCTATCAAGTGGGAGGGAGGATCGGTTATTGAAACAAATCTGACTTCCAGGGAACACACTTAGTAAATAGATTACTAAAAGAAATTGAGATCGAATCGTTTTTATAGAACTTTTCGAGTTAGTTACGAGCTTAAAGAATTTGTTTTCTCAAACATTGAGTTGGTTTAGACGAATCATCAAAACTGAAACCAAAAATTGATTTTGGAAATTCAGTTTACAAACAAAAACTCAAGGATTGACCTTGGAGTAATTTCGCCAACAAGTTTTCCGAAATCAAAAATCTCTACCAATGAACCAAGTAGAACAAGTCAAAGCTTAGCCAATGCTGAATATATCTATTATTACTTTTAACATCTTTAAACAATTCTTCTTGCTCTCTTAAATTATTACATATCATTGCAATTTTCTTCCCCCCAAATCACACAAACTCAATTCATCATCTCTTGGTTCAGAAACGTCAAAGGCGCAACAAGAAAAGTCTAAGTCCTTGTGGGTTCGACTCCTACTTTCCTATCTATATTTAATTTAATTCATTCATTTATTTATTTGGAAGAAGGAAATTATTCTTGACACGTTACGACACATGTCAGTGAATTGTTTGAAATCCTTAGTGGGGAACTATGGTAGTGGATGTAGAGCTTGTTAGAAGCTTGAACCACTCTAAATCTTTTTGTTTTCAATTTTATTTTACCACTTTACTACCTTTCATTTTAAAAAGTCAATTCACCTTTTCTTGCCCAATTTATTATTAATTGATCATTTCAACAAACATTTTTTAAATTATTTATGAAATTGAGATTCAAAATCAATTATTTATCAAAATGACAATTTTTATTGGAGTGACGAAGCTGTGTTCAGTCGGCTGCATATTTCAAAAAAACACGTTTAATATTCTATTAAAAAAGTAATACTTTGATTAGGTAGTTAAGGTTTTGATATTTTTTATGATTAAATGTTAATTATGTCGTAGTGATGAAGCATATATAATTTTATAGTCTAGTCTTAGGTTCGATTCCATTTTAGCAATATTTTTCTTTTATTTATTTTTTTCTTTCTAAATACAGTTTTTCTTTGAAAGTGGATCTAAATGCACTTTAGATAAATGTTTAAGTATACTAAAGGTTAGGGTTGTTCAAAAATTTCACACACGATGCAGCGACGGAATTATTAAAGGGTGCGGAGAGACAATCGCCCCCCTCTCGAAGAATTTTTTTTACCTTTGTACCCATATTTAAATTTATTTAAAATTTAATTTATTTATGAAATTTTCCCCACTTTTAAACATTTATAGTTTGCCCCCAACCCCAAATCTTGGCTCCATCCCTACTCGGATGACTTTACCCGATGACCCGCCGATCTGACTATAAAAATTCAGGTATTTTTTTAAAAAAATCATGTCTTGGGTCGGTACCCGACCCGCCATTTTTCAGGTCGTGCCCGGGTCGAGTTTTTATTAAGGGTGAAGTCGGGTCGGGTTCGAGTTTAGGGTGAAAAATATCCTACATGCCTGTGACTAATTGTGTAATTTTTCTCTAAATTTTTTAGGGATATTTATAATAATACTCCCTCTTTATATACATTTTTATAATTAGGTCCTTAAAATTGAATTTTTTATTTACAATTTAGTCCTTAAATTTATATTTTTTTACGATTAAGTCCCCTAAAATTATTTTTTTACAATTAGGTCCCTAAAAATTAATTTTTTTTCTATAGGTCGGGTCGGGGTCATGTTTAGTGTATTTAATTTCGGGTCGGGTTTTTTAAAGAATATGTTCGGGTAGGGTATAGGGTATTTATTTTTGGGTCGGGTTCGGGTGGGCCAAAAACTCGACCCGTGCCCATCTCTACGTTGGTGTCAATTTGACCACTTAACTATTTAAGTGGTTCTAATCAAGCCACCAACCGTTAAAACCTAACGGAAAAGTGACGTGATAGTTAATAAAAATCTCTATAATTACACATTTGGTCCTTATTACTTACCCATCCTATTAATTAGGTCTTAATTTTAATTAATTCAATAACCAACCCGATCATGACACGTATCATAGTATCATTAGTCGTGAATTTATTATTAATTTTATTTTCCTTCAACCAACCAGATCATGACACGTGTCACAATCTGGTTGAAGGAAAATTAAAATTTCTCAAATGGTGTTGGGGGAATTTAATTTTCCTTCAATCATAATGAGACATGTGTCATGATCTGGTTGGTTGAAGGAAAATAAAAATAAAAATAAATTTATGACTAATGATACTATAACACGTGTCAGGATTGGGTTGATTATTGAATTAAATTAAAATTAAGACTAAATTAATAGGATGGGTAAGTAATAAGGACCAAAAGTGTAATTATACAGATTTTTATTAACTGCCACGTCACTTCTCCATTATTTTTTTACGGATGGTGGCTTGATTAGAACCACTTAAATAGTTAAGTGGTATATTTGCCAAATTAAAAGTATAGTGTTCAAATTGACACCAACCCTATAATTAAGTGGTCATTTGTACAATTTACCCAAAAAATAAATGATTTCTATTCGTGGCCGCCTTAGATATTATTTACAAAAGTAGCATATTTTGCTAACTAGATTGTAAAAATATATCTTTTTTTGAACAATTCCTACCTAGGGAGAGGGGAGGGAAATTTAACTCCTAGTGAGTATTGAACTCACGATTTAAGGAGATGAGGGAGTATCGATGAAAATTTTTAACAACCCGCTCTAGAGATTGTTGACAAAAGTACATCCTATTGAATGTGTATTTTAAAACTATTTTTAACTAGGGAAATTTTTTTAGTAGAAGTATATTTTTCTTTCTTATTGAAATTGTTTTTATTAATTTTTGGTTAAAATTTTCTAATTTCAACTTGTATTGTTTAACGAGAATAATATTTTGGTGGATGGATAAGGCTTGGTTTAACGACCAATTGAGTCAGAGTTTTTTTTTTTTTTTTGGTGTTATTTAACGGGAGTGCTGATAAGTCACAAGAGGTCTGCATTTTTGTCTGTTGTTTATTCCTAAAATAACCTTGAAAGTTGGTATAAAAACCCCAACACGAAACCCATGCAAGCTTCATCCTAAGAAACTAAATATAAAGTCTTCTTCTTCTTCTTCTCCATTCTGAAAAAAAATGGGTTTTAAGCAGTTATTAGCAGTTGCTGCAGCTGTGGTAGCGAGCTTGGTTGTGTCAGCTCATGGCTCCGACTTTCCGATGTATAAACTGAGTCTGACGTGGCCGAGTTCTTTATGTATTCCGCGATCCAGTTGTAAGTCTCCGATTCCAGCAGCCTTCACCATCCATGGCTTATGGCCATCGTGCGAAGATGGCACAGGTGTTCCTCCTTATAATCCATGTGCTAATAAATGCTTTGCAAATCCCACATCTCCTGAGAGCATTCTAGTAAGCTTTTTATTTTTATTTTTATTTTTATTTTCCTCATTTTAATTATTTAATTACTTTTCTTTTGCTTTTAGTATCCTTTTTTCTTGCCAAGCCATTAATATTTTAGTAAAATAAAAACATTTTAAGTATCCATCTTATTATAAGCTGAGTGAATGAATCATGAATGTAGTGTTATAAGTCAAATTTGGTGTTATGATACAATGTCTATATTATTTAGATTTTTTTCATAGGAATGGCATCTGGGCGGGGTGGGCGCGAATACTCCCTCCTCCATACCCATATCCATTTAAATTTTTTATATCCACCACTTACCTACCACCCATGACGGTTACCATTTTTAAATCCACACCTTCCCAAGTGGGTACATTCTCAAATCCACCCCACACCTAGGGCTGTAAACGAACTAAACGTTTAACGAACTGTTCGGCGGAAGTCCATTTATGTATTAAACGAACGAAGATGAACAAAATTTTTCGTTCATTTAGTTAAATGAACGAACACGAACAAATGACTTGTTCGTTCAATTACGTTCGTGAACGTTTGGTAATCCGTTCGTTTAAACTTATTCACATATATTCATTTATATTTATTATTTTTCATAACAAAAGTATTAGTATATTTAAAAAAAAATAAAAATATATTAAAATATGAAATAAAAAGAAAAAAATAAACAACACACAGTGTACATGGCTTCAGACTTCTTAAGAAAAAAATTAAACAATACCCAATGTTCGTTTGCATTCGTTTATTATTTAATAAACGAACACAAGCGATAAATTATGTTCAATTAGTTGTTCATGTTCGTTCATTTGTTCGGTTAAAAAGTAAACAAACGAACATGAACATACCCTCGTTCGTGTTTGTTCGGTTCATTTACAAGCCTACACACACTCACTACTTAACTGGGTGCCCACCACCCAACATGTGCCCGCCCGTACCCACTTGGCAAGCAACCACTAATATCGAATTATATAAAAATTTGAGAATGTATAAATTTAACTTTGCATATTTTATTGATTGATAAGTGCATATATATATATATATATAACGCATTTACACATGTATAAATTTAAATATAGCTAAATTAACTAAAACACATTTATGCTGGTATAAAAGGCCTAATTACTTTTCCAAAAAAATTTATGTCGGTATAAATTTTACTTAACTACATCTAACTAACTAATGGAGGTAAACATTTGTAAAGAATGTTTATACCCTAAGATTTGGTTAAATTATAAGGCAAGCCTTTTAAAATCTCACGCATTAAAAAATATTATTGAAAATATAAAATTATATAAAAAATTATAATGACATTATTAATCTTATGTAAAAAGCTATTAGACGCGCATAAATAAAACTCTTATAGCGCATAAGAATTAATAATTTAAAATTATGATATAGATTAAATCATATCAATAAAAAATAAAAAATGTTTTAGAGTAATTATCACTTAAATAATTACAATTATATCAATTAAAATTTAGCATTAAAATAACATCAATTAATTTGATATTTTCAATCAAATGGCGCTAAAGAAAATCACTAAGAGATAAGAATGAAATTTGTTAGCATTAATTAGTTAGAATTATTAAGTTATATTCTAATGATAATAAGACGGAAGAGAGACAAAAGATTATTTTAATTAATGATAAAGAAATATAATATTACGATGTTTTGTTTGTTTAGCTTATTATAATATAATACTATTTTTATTTTTTAATATTTTGGATTCCTTTTGAATAATTTTCTTAGGTTATCAATTGTGGGAAAAAGTCATTATAATTTGAAAAGGTTTGGTTATTATTTTTAATGAAATATTGATTTTATATTTGAACTACATCGATTACTCATTATTATGATTTGAAATTCTTATTTTTTAATATATATTTGTATTATTTTTTTGAGATAAAAGTATTCTTTTAACAATTTCTACTTAGGAACAAGGAAAAAGAGAAATTTATTCTTAATGAGTTTTGAACCTACAATCTAGAGGAGATAAAAGAGTGTCAACTGAAAGCTTTAACCACTTGCTTTAGAGATCTTTAACAGATAAAAGTAATTATTAAATAAAAGATAGACGTATATAATATATATAAGTGCAACACACATGTAAAAAAATACTATTATTATAAAATAGCTTTAATTATAAAATAAGTGCTCAAACTATGTCTCTCTTTCTTGTAATAGGTGCTTAAAAATATTTTGACTGATATATATGCCTAAAGTTTCATTTTTGGTTGAAATAGGTTCCTAAAGTTCCATTTTTTGTTTGCTTTAAAGTCAATAGAAGCACCTACTTTGTTAGTTATTTTAACAAAAAATGAAACTTTAAGCATCTATTTCAACAAAAAAATGCTTTATAAACTCATTTCAGCCAAAAATAAAACTTTAAACACCTATTTTAGCAAAAAAAAAAAAAACTTAAAATAAAGTACACGCTCACGTGAATACCCTCTTTAATTGACACTTAAGCATAAATAATAGATTAGTTTTTACCGTAAAATTAAACTTCGAATTTCAATATTTTCTAAATCTGTATGGTTTTTTGTGAATATCCGACATATATTTAAATATGTGTATATATATCATATACAATATTTTTAATATATCATATATAATTTTAGAAATATTTAAGTTTGACTATTAAAAAAAAGAAATATTTAAGTTTTTTTATTGTATCGAAATTATCTAATATTGTTCATCCAAGGCTAAATACTATTGATTGGTTAATTAGTTGATTTTTTTTTATGTTTATACTACTCAGATCCTTCCACTATTAAAATTTTTTAAGATGCCCAGTTGAAATAAAAAATAATAATTTAAGTACCAACTTAAGAGAAAAATATTTTAAATACCAACTTGGAAAAAAAAATTAGACACCAAATATATATTTAAGCATTCTCTTATATATTACATGTGAACCGAACTAGATTTAAATTCATTGATTTACAAAATATTGTATTAATTTATTTAATTAATTTTGCAGGCTACCCTGCAACCCATTATATCGGACTTACGACGAAGGTGGCCAAATCTTTATGTGGGTCAAAGTGATGAGGACTTTTGGAAACATGAATGGTCAAACCATGGAATGTGCTCAGATCATTCCCAAAATCCTTTGGGTTATTTTTCTGAAACCTTGAAACTTGACGAAATCAGCAAATATGACCCACTCGAAGGTAATATAATTATTAAAATTATATAGGAATTTAAAAATTTGAGTTCGAAATTAGATTATCTATACAAAATACAAATATATATAGAGAGTTAGGATCAACTTACACAATGTAAAACTTTTTAAGTTTTACACGTTTTCTGGATCGTTAGATGGAGGAAATGTATGGTTCAGACTAACTCCTTACTCTTTTTTTTTTCAAGTGATAATCTTCACATATTTAATGTTAATCTCATACATTCGTTTCACCCATCCAACGGTCTAAAAAACGTGTAAAACTTAAAGAGTTTTACGCTGTGTAAACGGATCTTATATCATGTATATATATATGGGGATATGATCAAATTACACTGTGTAAAACTCTCTAAGTTTTACAAGTTTTTTGGATCGTTGGATGAGTGAAATGGATGAATGAGATTAACAGTAAAATATGTGAAGATTATCACTTGGAAATTAAAAACACGGAGTTAATCTCAACCATCCATTTTCCCCATCCAACAATCTAAAAACGTGTAAAACTTAAAGAGTTTTACACGGTGCAAGTTGATCCTAACCCATATATATATAATTTTTAAGGGACGCGGACGCCGCCTCCGAACACCCCTCGGTCCATCCTTGATTCTGGACATTGCATTCCGTGTATAATTATTCTCTTCATTGGTGAACTTGCAGCTCTCGGAGTTCAACCATCGACTACTCCATATCAAATAGACACTTTATTAGAGAATGTGAAAAGGCACGTAGGATTCTATCCTCAAATCTCATGCAGTAGGCCAGTGAGTGGCTCAAAGCAACTGTACCTGAAGGAGATCCGTTACTGCTTTAAAAGAGGAACCCCAATTTCTGTGCTTCAAGATTGCCCCGACGAAATGGATAATGTGTGTAGGTCAGTCGATCCTCTCCAACGCACTGTTATGTTCCCTCATGCAACTACTGCCATTTCTGGCCTTAATGCAACTGGGGAAGTATTGGCTTTTACCTAGTGGGGATTCGAACATTAGTAGGAGTATTGTAATGAAAAAAGAAGAAATAATTCCGGTTATATCGGATATTCTGTGTCTTTGTATTATGTATTCTCACGGGTTGTAACCGTGTAGTTTGTCACGTTGAATGAAATGCTATGTAATCCTCTCATTTTTGAGCTTATGCTTAATGGGAGAGTTGGAAATTATAGTATGATAATGAATAAAAAAAATGTTTTCTTTCACTAAATTGAATTGTCAGTGTATTATCTAATGATTTTTATTTCATAGTCACTTAGTCAGAAGGATTAAAATTATGTATAAACAGATACTGCATTTTATCACTCTAAGACTATTTAAAAGAAATATAACAACAGCTTAGGTTTCCGCAAGCTTGACAGAGGCAAGGTATGCATTGCGCTTGGAGCAGGCTGCAGCAGTTAGCGTGACTGGTTCGAGCTGAGTTATGGGGAGTATATGAAGGCCTAGTTCAGGCATGGCATCCTGGTATGAGACAGGTTATACTGGAGGTAGACAGCAAGGAGGTCATTGGCATCTTGGCATGGCATATTTTTGTTTTGTTAAAGAAGAATTGGAATGTTAGGACTAGCGCTGTAAATGAGACAAGACAGATCGCGAGCTATTCGAACTCGACTCAGTCAAAGCTCGACTCGATTGGACTCGACTCGAGCTCGAGTTCTTGATGAACCGGGCCGAACTACTTGATACCCGACTCGAAAAGCTCACGAGCTACACGAAAATATAATATACTAATTTTTTTTATAATTTTAAACCTAAATTCTTAAACTTAAAACCTAAGTATAAACCCTAAACATAAGTATTAAACCCTAAAATCTAAATCCTAAATTCTAAACCCAACAACCTAAACCTCTAAACCCTAAACTAACACCATAAACCCTAAAATTAACAAACTTGAGTTTACACAACTTATGTATCAAAGTTTTTTCTTCATAAGACTTTAAATGAGACTGATAGATGAAGAGTTACTCGAGTTCAATGCGGTCAAAGATCAATCAACACTTGACTCAATTGGGCTCGAATCAAAGCTCGAACTCGACTCGAGTTCTAAACGAGCTGAGTTGAGCTCAGATTTCTAAGGCTCGTTAGAAATTACTCAAACTCGACTCGAAATCTTAACGAGCCGAACCGAGCTTAGCACTACTCGAGTCGACTCGGCCTAAGCTCGGTTCAGCTCGTTTACCCCTAATTAGGACCAATCATATTTTTAGGGAGGGTAATATGTTAGCCGATGAATTATCATAAGCATGGGTGGAGCCACATGAGAAAAATAAAAGGACGCACGCAAACACACACGCAAGCATATATGAGAAATAGCAAGGCTCATAAGGGATAATATTTGTAGATCATTATAGTCCATGCTCTAAACATATATGGAAAAGTTCTTGTCCGAAAAACAAACTTTTTTTTATCAGTCTTACACATTACATTCACTTGACATAGCTAAATTCATGGCAGAAGAACTCTAGGGGTCCTGCCTTATAGCATTTCCTGGGGTACTTACTGCTACCTTCCATCTGACAAAGCAGTCAGAAACAGCTGATGAAACCTTAAAAGTATCCCCCACAACATTACCTGCACACCCATACAAACCAACTTGCTAAGCTACTGATGAAAAAGCCTTAAAAAATGATGTTCATAACACAAATCATTATGAGGCATAACATCAATTTAAGAGTTCATCCAAGGTCTCTAACTAAAGCTTAAGATTAGGCTACCACCTAATCCTAACTCTAGGTGGGTCTACCAAGCCTAACATAGTCCACATGCTTGAACCAACCACTTAAAAACCAATTTGAAAACATTAACCACTCACCTCCACCTCCAAGCTCAACACCAAGCAACTAACACCTTCAAATTTCCGGATTTGTTCCCGAGGCTTCACCAACACAAAATCTCGCTTCTACTCACCTCAACACAAGCAAAACAACTTCAAATCAACTCAAACATCAAAGTAGCTAACCCGGAATACTAATCGAACACCAAACACAACCATTCAAGCCATGAACAATCCCCAAAATTACCAAACCCGAGCAGCCCTTATACCCAGCCCAAAACTTGTGATTTCAACACATTTAACACATTCAAATTCTTCGAAAACAGCCCCCAACTATTACCCTAACATCAACCCTCAAATTCCAACACAAATCATACCCAGAACTTATCTAAAAACCCTCCTAAAACCCCACCAAAACCCAAATTCAGGAATTCATTTAAAACACTCTAAAAATCATATATGTTGGTCCATTTGGTTCATAAACACCATATCTAACAATATTAAATCAAATTCTTAAGTTAAAAACAATAAAAATATCATTTTTATTCAAATCTTCCAAAAAACCCAAATTCCAAAACCTTGATGAAAATGAAATCTATTTGTACTTTATGGGGATGTGTTTACCTTTCAAAACCGAGCCAAAATGAGGGAGAAATGAGATGGAATAGTGAAATCCATGGAAGGGGGGGTTTGTCGTTGGCTTTAGATGGAGAAGAAGATAACATTTTTTTTGTTTGTTTGAAATATAATAAAAGGAAATGGACTTATTTGAAAAGATCACATATTTACAAAAATGCCATTAAAATGGCTATTGGGCTTTGTTATCCAAATTTGGTCCAACTCTTCAATTAAATTTTTGCAAAACAAGACCGAGACATTATTTTATTTATTTAATTAGAAAACCGAGACTCAAATATTATTTAAATATTATTTTCTCCCGGCCCCCAAATCCGGGCGTTATATTTTTTGTGAACAAAGATGTTTAATTTTTTGAACATATCTTTCCTTTTCGTTCTTCTTTTTCTTCTTCTAATTCTTTTTTTCCTCCTCAACCTTTTATTTCAGATTCTGAGTTTTTACATTTGTCCTCTCCTCATGTTCATTCTTATACTCCTTCCTCTGACTCTTCTTCCCTTCCAAATCATACTATTTTTGATTTATCTTCTCCACCTCACACTGTTTCTGAGCATTTTGTTTCTGATCTAGCTTCATCAAGTGACCCAGGTCCTTCTCTAGTTGTCCGTAGTCAGTCTGGTCCTTTGTTTCAAGATAATGTTCTTAGAAGATCTTCTAGTGTTCCCAAAACTCCTCATTGGTTCACTAATTACACTGCTACTTACCAATCTTCTTCTTCATATCAGTCTCCTCTTACTCCTTCAGGCCAGTATCATATTTCTTCTTTTCTTTCTTATTCTCATTTACCATATTTCACTCAAGCTTTTCTTTCTTCTACTTCTACCTTTCTTGAACCTTCCACATATTCTCAAGCAATTAAAGATCCTCTTTGGGTTGATGCCATGAAAGAGGAAATTCAGGCTTTGGAGTCAATTCACACTTGGTCACTTGTTCCCTTGCCCCAAGGAAAGGTTCTTATTGGCTGCAAGTGGGTTTACCACATCAAATTCAATGCCTCTGGTGATGTTGAGAGGTATAAGGCTCGTTTGGTGGCCAAGGGCTACACTCAAAAGGAAGGGGTTGATTACAGTGATACTTTTAGTCCTGTTGCAAAGCTGGTTACCGTTTGACTTATTTTGACTCTTGCTTCAATGAATCACTGGCCCCTTTTTCAAATGGACGTCTACAATGCATTTCTTCAGGGTGATCTCCATGAAGAAGTGTACATGTCTTTGCCTGAGGGATTCTGCAGCCAGGGGGAGCAACGTGTTTGTAGGCTGCAAAAATCTTTATATGGATTAAAACAAGCATCCAGGCAGTGGAACAAGAAGTTAATTGATGCTTTAGTCCTTGATGGTTACTTGCAAAGTAAGCATGACTACTCTTTATTTACTAAAAGGCAAGGATCCAAAATAGTTATCCTTCTCATTTATGTGGATAACTTGTTAATAACTGGGAATGATGCGGATCTAGTTACAGAGCTTAAAAACATCCTGAATTTTAACTTCAAGATGAAAGACCGTGGAGAATTGAGATTTTTTCTTGGTTTTGAGTTACTTAGATCAAAAGAAGGCATTCTCTTAAATCAGAGAAAATATACCCTGGAGTTGATTAAAGACACTGGACTGGGAGGTGCAAAGATTGCTGAAACACCAATGGAACATCATTTAAAGCTTACCTTTGTAGATTATGATTCAGAACTACAAGAAAACAGTGAAGATGTGGTTTTGGGGTCAGAAAAACAATTGTTTTAGAGGTTAATAGGCAGACTAATTTATCTGACTCACACAAGACCAGATATCATGTATAATGTTCATCATCTCAACCAATTTATGCAGAAGCCAAAGAAAACACATATTGAGGCTGCATTAAGGGTGGTGAGATATATCAAGAAGGCACCAGGTCAAGGGATTCTGTTAAAAGCAGATGGTAATCATCAACTGCAAGCTTATTGTGATGCAGATTGGGCTTCCTGTTTGATGACTCGAAGATCTATCATTGGTTTTTGCATCAAATTTGGTGAATTATTGATTTTCTGAAAATCAAAAAAGCAAAACACGATTGCTCGATCATCTTCAGAAGCAGAATATAGAAGCATGGCAATGACAGTGGCTGAGATTGTTTGGCTGAAAGGGATATTGCAAGAGCTTGGTGAAGAAAAACAGAAGCCAACAATACTCTATTGTGATAGTAAAGCTGCATTACAAATTGCAGCTAACCCTATGTTTTATGAGAGAACTAAACACATAGAAGTGGACTGTCACTTTATAAGGGACAAGATACAAGAAGGAGTTCTTCAAACAGAGCATGTATCCTCAGGACTTCAGCTTGCAGATGTCATGACCAAGGCCTTGGGAATACAGCAGCACAATTTCTTAATATCCAAGTTGGGTGTTAGAAATATTTTCAAGCCACCAACTTGAGGGGGGGTGTTGTAAATTAGTTAGTCAGTTAGCAAAATAGTTAGGCAGCTGTTATTCTTGTTATATTGTAACAGACTAGTTTAGTTTGCTATAAATACTTTGTAAATGTTAGTATTTGACATACATGAATACAAGAAGCATTTTCCCATATTATTCTCTCAATATGGATTTAACAATTCGACATGTATATAATGATTCGAATTTAATTCGAAATTTGAAATAAATCGAATCAAAACCGACTCAAATTCTAGTTTAACCGATATATATATGAACCGATTTTTAACCGACCCGAAGGTAACCCGAACAAATTTCACCATAAACGAAGGCAATCCAAATTTAATTTACCCAAACTCAATTTAACCAAACAAATTTTTACTGGTTTGTTGTTGGATATATATATATAATATGAAATTGCTACAAGGTTAATTTATAATAATAATATATGAAATCGACCGAAGATCTAAAGGTTTGGCCTGAATAAAAATTGAGCGTTCTCCTATTGGTCAATTATTAACCCGACCCGAAAATCAACCGGCCAAAAAATATACAACTTGATATATTGACCCAGCCTGACTTGATACTTAACCCGAATTATTATAGATACGAACTAAAACTTAACCAAACTTGATCCGACCTAAACTTAAACCAAATGTAACCGTGCCCAAAATTATCTGAACCGAAATTACTCGACCTGGACGACTCGTTTGTCACCTATACTTGAAACTAACCTATTTTATTAATTTTTAAGGTTTTGGATATTCCAATCGTTAATTAATAATAAATTGTATAAAGAAATGTAGTAGTTGAAACTAACATATTCCAATCGTTGATTAATCGTAAATTGTAGTTGAAACTAACATATTCCAGTCGTTAATTAAGTATTTTTTTTTTGAATATAACCGGCCTTCATTAATTATTAAAAAAGTAACTTAAAACAAATACCAAGAAGTGTTCTAGAAAAACCAACCGACAAACTTGTAAAAACAAAACTAAAGAAAACTCAAAGGCAAACCGGAAAAACAAAGAGAAAACGATGAAGGCGGTGCAACCACTCCTCACACCAGCGGACCTGGGATGTATAAGACACCGTTACAATCGATCTGGAGGAGCGTGAATCACCAGAAGCGTAGATCTGAACATGCATGAAAGATCTTCTGGATGAGATGACGAAACAGAACGGAGGGTTAGAGAATCACAGTGGTGGCCGGTCCTCCTCTACCACCACCTGCGCGCAAACTGGGACTTCTTCTACCCAGAAGAGGTCGACGGAACCAAGATGGGAGGCGCCTGCTATCAAATGTGCTGCCTGATTCATCTGTCGAAAGGTATGTACAAACGAGATCTCAGTAAAAAGCTTCGCTCGTTCCTTTATTTCATGGACAATACTGCTGATGACTGACATATCCGGCTCATGTGACTGTAATTTCTTGATGATTGTGAGGGAATCCCCTTCAATTTCAACTCGCCGGAACCCTAGATCGTAAAGCAGAAGTACGGCATGAAGTGCCGCCACCGCCTCCGCCTGGAAAGCGTCTGAGACATGGGAGGTAACCCTTCGACTACTACCCATAACATCTCCATTATGATTACGGATAATAACCCCTGACCATGCTATCTTTTCTGAGGAACGGAAACATGCATCAAAATTTGCCTTCACAACGCCGGCCATCGGGGCAAACCATCGAAGTGCTGTCGACGAAGAAGGGGAAATCTGCTGTGGTAAAAGACTCTCAACCTCTCTACAGTATGCTTTGATGAATGAGATAGTGTGATTGTAAGAGTTTGATACACCTTCATGAAGTTTCTTATTTCTCACAAACCAAATGGACCACAATATTATCATAATTTCTGTATGACGCACCTTAGGGTGTGAAACTAACACCCACGATAGCCATTCTTTGAACGATAGGGTTAAAACTGTCGAAGGCCAGTTATAACCCATCCCTTGCCATATCAGAATAGCGTTATTACAATCCCTAAAAACATGCTCCCTAGACTCAGGCACGTCTATACAGTCTGGGGAATTAGGAGTTTGGGCTATACGACGATAATAGAGACATGCTTTAGTAGGTATAAAATTACACAAGAATCTCCAAACCTGAATTCGAACTTTAGGGGGACACTTGGTGCTCCATACTGATTTGAAAAGTTCTACGTCCGTAGGTGACATTTCCTCTGCTGGCTTAAGAAGATTGTATCCACTTCTGACCGAGTAGATTCCAGTTTTCTCTCCACTCCACACTAGACAATCTGTTTGAGGAAAACTAGATAAAGGAATAGTTAAGATCTGAGATGCTTCATTAGGCAAGAACGATTCCCTAATAAGATCTTCATTCCATGCGCCACCATTCTGGCTTAGCAGATCCGACACCCTACTGATACCATTAACCGGAGGGGACAATAGACGCTTAGGTATAGGACCCGGCAACCAGCAATCACCCCAAATCGAAATTGAATGCCCATTACCTACTTTCCATCTCAGCCCAAGTTCTAGAAGGCCCCGTGAACTCCAAACACTTCTCCATATCAAGGACGGGTGAGAAGTGAGAGTGGAATTGAGGAAACCAGTATTCGGGTAATACTTAGCCTTAAATATCCTTCCCACGAGAGACGCTGGATTAGACAATAACCGCCAGGCTTGCTTAGCAAGAAGGGCCACATTGAAAGCCGAAAGATCCCTGAAGCCCAGTCCACCTTCTGATTTCCTACGACACAAGAAACTCCAATTACACCAGTGCATACCACGTCTTGTCTGAGACTTCTGCCACCAAAACCTTGCCATAGCAGATTCAAGCTTTTGGCACAAGGACTTAGGAAGAAGAAAAACCCCCATTGCATACACCGGGATGGCTTGTAGGACCGATTTCACAAAAACTTCCTTACCCCCTTGAGAGAGAGGGAATACACACCAGTTCGATATACGTGCCTGCACCCGATCAAATAAGTTTTGAAAAGCCTGTTTTTTATTACGGCCCACTAACGACGGAAGCCCAAGGTATTTCTCGATGCTGGACGTATGGTCTATTTCTAGGAGATACTGAATATCCATCTTGACCGAATCACTCACATTACTGGAAAAGAAGAGGCTTGACTTTTCAAAGTTAATCACCTGACCCGAGCAGATACTATATTCGTATAAAATACTCTTTATATTTACCGCATCAGTCACCGAGGCATCGCCAAAGATTATGCTATCATCTGCAAAAAGCAGATGAGTAACATTTGGAGCATATCTATTAAGTCTAAACCCCTTCACTGTACCCAACATATTTCCTCTGCGTAACAAAAATGACAATCCCTTGCTACATATAAGGAAAAGGAAAGGGCTAAGAGGATCACCTTGCCTAAGCCCTCTGGACGGTAAAAATGATTCACCAATCATACCATTAAGAACAACTGAGTAAGAGACCGACGTCATACAGCTCATAATACGTTGGACCCATTCTGATGCAAAACCCATCTTCTCCATAATCTGAGCCACAAAAACCCATTCTACTCTATCATAGGCTTTAGACATATCTAATTTCAATGCGAAATTACCTGAGCGTCCCACACGCTTTTTCTGCAAACAGTGAAGGATTTCGTAGGCCACCATGATATTATCTGAAATTAGCCGGCCCGGAACAAAGGCACTCTGGGCCTCATCAATGCAATCGGATAACAGATGTTGCATTCTATTAGCAAGAACTTTGGACACAATCTTATATAAGACGTTGCACAAACTAATGGGCCTGAATTGGCTCATATGTGAAGGGTCAGCTTTCTTAGGTATAAGCACAATGTGGGTCTTGTTTATTAAGCCCATATCAACCTCTCCATTTAAAACAGCAATACAAAACCGAGTCACCTCCTTACCAACAATATTCCAGAAACGTTGATAAAAAATGGCTCCCAAACCGTCCTCGCCTGCTGCCTTCAAAGGCCCCATCATCTTAACTGCCCGATAAATCTCCTCCTCAGTATATGGTCGAAGAAGCCTCCTATTTTCAGCCTCAGAAATCTTCGGAGTAATTCCTTCCAATACATGTGAACAATCTGCAACACCCCTGAGTTAAAAAGATTCTGAAAATATTCCCTCGCAGTAACTTCCATTAGATCAAGGGAGGAATAAGTAGCCCCAGCATCATTCGTAAGCTTCAAAATTCTATTTTGCTTCTTACGTTGGGTAGCATGTCGGTGAAAAAACGCAGTATTTTTATCACCATTTCTAAGCCAATTTGCACGCGCCCTCTGCTCCCAATAAAGCTCAGATTTATCAGCTTCTAGATTCAATGACAGTTTGACCTCCTCAAGTTCTCCCAAAATCTCATCCGTAGGATATAGGCCCACTAGTTCCTCCAGACGCTTCGTTAAACTTCGCTTAGTTATCTTCCTACTGGCCCTTAATTTGCGAAACCAATTGTCCAAACCCAACCCTACAAAACGTAATCGGTCGGGTAATGTACCCGTAGAAACTGCCCATAAATTTGCCACCTCAGTCTCGCATGATTCTTCCAAAATCCATGCAGCTTCAAATTTAAAATGCCAGTGGGCTTTGTTTTCTGCATTTGAGGGCGTGTTAACAAGCAGCGGGCAATGGTCAGAAAATGAGTGAGCTAAATGAGAGAGAATGAAATGTGGATGGCAAGACCACCACGCATTATTCGCAACACCCCTGTCTAGTCGCTCTCTGATGTTAGTGTCTTCAAACTTCCCCTTTTCCCACGTAAACCATCTACCTTGGTAACCCACATCAGATAAAGCACAATCATTTAGGGCCTCCTGAAAGTCACTCATTTTCCGCTGACTTCGGACCCTACCTCCCATTTTTTCAAACGAAAATAATAACTCGTTAAAGTCCCCGATAACTAACCAAGGTATATTGGGGAAATCATTTAACTGACGTAGTAAATTCCAGGAATCCCTACGATATCTCTCCTCCGGAGCACCATAGAATCCAGTGCACCTCCACGAACGACCCTCACCATCATCCGTAAACATAAAATCAATATGGCAGTCTGAATAGGAACGGAGAGAAATCTGACAGCTGCCCTTCCAAGCCAAACAAAGGCCTCCACTTCTTCCTCGCGAACCAACCTCAATACCGTTCGAAAAACCACATTTCCTTCACACCCTTTCCATCTCAGCAGACTGTAGTTTGGTCTCAATAAGAAAAACTACAGACGGGTTAACGTCTCTCAAGTAATCCCGGAGACGTCTTACTGTTCGAGGCTTCCCCAAGCCCAGAACATTCCAACTAATTAACTTCATTGATCCCGGCGGGCCTGAGCATCCAGGCCGGCCGATGGAAAGACAGTTGTTGAAGGGGAAGCCACCCCTTTATCTGTAAGGGACAAATCAGAAGCCTTTCTTGGACGTTTAAGCCCATCCGAGGGTTGAACCGGGTTGTCCTCATCCACCAGGGTCATCTCCGTGTCAAATAAAGGAGAGCCCGCAGAACCAGGTAACAATGGGCCCAGTCCAAAAGAAGAACGAACTTGTAGACGTGACACATTGTGCGGCCCAGATTGGGTTCCATATCCAGATTGAGATAAGGCCAATCCCTTCTTTTTCTCTATCAGATCCGGATTAGGAGCCTTATTCTCATCACATTTATTGAAGTTTATCTGCTGGCTAACATTCCGCCGAGAAATGCGGGATACACCTCCATCCTCCTCACGCAGCCAATTACTCACCGGAACGCTTCGTCCTCTCGCCGGAGCACGCAAAGTGGCATCTCATGGGAAAGGCCCCTCATGCTGAGGCTGAAGAACACGTAAAGGACAAAAGCCTTCTCCATGTCCAAGCTTGCCACAACGAAAGCAAAACAAACGCAACTTTTCATATTGAAACGATACGAAAGTTGTACCACCATTTGGTAAGAGAAGTTTCTTACGACGTTTTAAAGATTTTGCCAGTGAGATCCTCACCCGAATACGCATACAACCCTTAATTCCAAGCGTAAGAGCCGATGAATCAAACTCTAGAAAAATTCCAATGAAGTCACCAAGTTGTTTTGCAACAGATTCCGATATAAACCCACTCGGAACATCATTAACAAGAACCCAAAAGTCCACTTCCTTAAGCGAAACTGTACATGGATCCTCCCCATCTTGGATCCGATGTAAAATAAGAAGATGAAGATTGAAATACCAAGGACCCTCTTTTTCAATTCGATCAGCATCAACAGAATTAAAAAGCCGAAACAAATATCGGCCCTCACCCAAATCAGAAATTGCAATACCACCAATTGGGTGCCAAACATTCGCCAGAGTTGCTTTCATGGGCTGAAAATGAATTTGACTCGTAGTAAGGAACGCTCCCACAAAACAGAACTCAAAAGAAATCGGAGATTCCACTTGAACCGGAACAATAGCAAGTTCTTGCTCTTCCTCTTCTTCGTCAATAGTGAGATCTGCCAAAACATCTTGCACAGTGGCCATAAATGATAGACTTATGTGGAAAACTGGGCAGCAGCCAGAGAGAGAAAGCGGAAATAATAGAGAGACTGGGCAACAGCCAGAGAGAGATACTGGGCAATAGCCAGAGTGTGATTTAACAAGTAATTCTTAGTGGACCGTAAGTTAAATGTGAAAAAAGGAAAAGAAAAGAAAAACAAAACCAGTCGTTAATTAAGTATTAAACAGTGGTTGAAACTAGCATATTTTATTAATTTTATATGGTAGTTGAAACTAACGTATTTTATTAAAGGTTAATATCAAAATAAATGTCGATTTTTTTTGTTTTATATGTTTATTTTTTTTATTCAAAATAGATATGTAATTTTTTTACATTTATGATTTTAGATGTATGACCGTTAAAGACGTTAAAAATTTTGTTAAGCAATCAAAACATGACACATGACATTTTTATTTATTTTCTTTTAATTAAAAAATCAAAATTAAAAAAAAACCCAAAAAACTCAAAATTTCAACAAAAAAAAAAACAATCCCTAAGTCCAAAATCACAATTTCAGTTGTTGTGTTGTCAATCGCCACTCATTCACCCACCAACTTCACCGCGTGCCGAACTCACGAAAGGGTAAAAAAGGACTATGAGCGGCGAAAGTGTTAGGATATTTATTTTGATATAATAATTGAAAAATAGTTTTGGATTAAATTAAAAAAAATTCAAAATGATTTTAAGTCCAAACAACTTGAAAATATGTTTGATGAGTTTTCAAAAGGTTTTGGAAGGCTTCAAAACATTTTTAAATAGCTAAACCTAAATTTTCTCAAAAATCGTACCGATACACCCTCAACTGTATCGATACCTTTTAGGGTTTCAGCTACAAAAAAATTTCAGAACCGAAAACTTGTACCGGTACAGGCTTAACCTTACAGATACAGAGGGGGTCGTACCGATACACTTTGAGGCGTACTGATACCCTTGTGTTTTAAATACCCCAACGACTATTTCCCAAACATTGACATACCGATACGAGTACCCATGTACTGATACCAACAACACCAGATTGAGAATTTCAGCATGGAAAGCATCCCCAGCGGCTAGGAACTCATTTGGGAAGATAAAAGGACTATTCAAACACCTAGAGAAACAAATGATCATCAAGTCAGCAATCTTTTTGATTAAGAAATGTCTTAGTGCTCAAATTGTTGTATTTTTTATAAACAAACACTTGTGAGCTAAATTGTCAATGTATGCTTAAGTGTATTAAGTTTGGGTGAGAGCTTTAGTGTGCAAACATTCACCTTATGAGAGGGATTTCAGTTTGCTTTTATTTCTCTTGTAAATAGGGATTCTCAAAGATTTGGGTATAAGCTTTGGATGCTAGACTTTGTAGTATAAGTCTAGGTTGTAAATGGTTTGCCTCCTTAGCTTAGAAAATGGGGGGAATTTCTAGTGAATTTGTTAGAAATCCTTAGTGGGGAAGCTAAGATAGTGAATGTATAGAGCTTGGTTGAGAAGTTCGAACCACTCTAAATCATTGTGTTCATTTTTTCATTGCTTCCACCACCATCACCCAATATTGAACTTCTCCTCCAACTTGGTAAGCAAATCGGTTGAGGAATTCGGATTCTTCAGAAAGGCAACCTACTGAACGACGAATGACGTGTGGGTCTTGCAGTGACATGAGGAGGCTTCATTTTTTTCATTGGTAGCGTGATGGACGACGTTAATAGTGGCTGGATTTGAGAATTTAGGGTTATTTTGTGAATTTTGATAAATTTAGGGTATTTTTTAAAACTAAGTTAAAAGAAATAAAAAATTAAAATTAAAATCAAAGTCATATGTCATGTTTTAATTGGTTAACATATTTTTAAATGGTCGTTGACAACTAGACATCAAAAATGATAACAATAAAAATAATAATCACATATTTTAATAAAAAAAATTAGACACCAAAAGCAAAATAACTATACCTCTTGTTTTAATATTAAGTCTTTTATTAATTATTTTGAAAGGAGTCAAATTGTCGATTATATGGCCAAAAGTTCGTCAAGCGGTGAGATGGTGTGACATCTATTTATAATCCTCCGGATGAATTTTTTTTCTTATTTACATAACGATTGTAACCCGAGGATAATTAGACCTAGTTCCTTTTCCTTATTCGTAAAAAGAATAAAATAGTATAAAGAAAGATAACTATTTTTGAAATATTATTAGATAGACTCTTCCCACTACATCAATAATGATCTTTAACAAGTAATTTAATGCCAAATAATAATTAATTTACATTGAGTTCATCGGGTTCTACATTGAACTCTTCTTGAGTATTAACTTCATCGGGTTCGTTACTCAGTGGCAAATTCAGAATGTTTTTTTAGGGTGGACACAAGTCATACAAACCTTAAAATTTTAGGGTAGGCACAAGTTATAAAACTTAAAGATTAATTCATAAAAATTAAAAAAATTAAAGACAAATGTATAAATTTTAAAAAGTACAGGGTGAACACCCAACCAAAAATATACGAGGCTCTGCCACTGTCTTCACTGCTATCGGGAATTGAAGAGAAAGGAAATAATTAATGTTGAGATTTAAAAATTAAAAGAAAAAATGTTTTATTGTTGAAGAGAAAGGTTCAGAGAGGAAGAAAGAGTAATGGAAGAAGAAAGGTGAGTTGGAATAGAAATCAATAATGCGCTGGCAAAATTTTTAATGACATGTAAACTAGTTATTACTAGATATTAAATTATTAGTTAGGGACCATTGTTGATGTGGTGAGAAAGGTCTACCTAATAATTTCTCTTAGATTTGTGATATATAATGTTCATTTATGAAGTTATAATAAATTGATTAAAGTTGGCTAAAAACCGTGCGAATTAGGGTGTTCATTCTCGGGTACTCAGTCTTTCGAGTATTGAATTTTTCAGCTCTGTCATGGTCTGTAATTACTGGGTACCCGCTAATCAGATGAAAGTTTATCACTAAAAAATATTGAAAATATTAATCTCATTTTTTCTTTCGAATCTTATATTAACAAATTAATACACATATTTTTGAAAATTTTAAAACTTAAAACTACATAATACAAACTTATAAAGAATATAGAGATTTAAATTTAATTTTAGGCTAAAAATATTAAGGAAACTAAAATAAAAATATAATTTAAAACAAATAAATAAATAAATTCAAAGTACCAGGCTGAATACCCAGTTACAAAAAAAATCACCCAGACCTGACCCAACTACTCAAGAAAAATTTAGTGGTTGGGTACCCAGCCTAGTCGGGTAATTTTTTTTAAAATCACTCAACTTTTTAAGGTTCGGGTCGGCGCATCAACAAGTCGGGTCAACCAATTCGGGTATTTTTTAACACCTTAGTGTCAGGGGCGGAGCCAGGATCAAATATTAGCAAGGGCCAAAATATTGAATTTAAAAAATATAAGGGCTTATTACATATTTAAACTCAAAATTCATGGGGCAAGGTCTAATTTGTCTAATATTTAAATTTATAAGGACTTAAGCTATTATTGGACCAAAAAATTGAGGATATATGCTCATTCTTCTTTAGTTCAACCTAGAGGTGTAAATGAACATAGCGTTCGGCGAATTGTTATTGAGTTGTTCATATATTAAGCTAAATAAACGAGTATGAATAAATTTTTATGTCTGTTTAATAAATAAATGAAAACGAACAAAGGTGTATTCCTTTCATTTATGTTCATGAACAAGCTTGTTTATTGACTCATTTATAAGCTCATTTACTTGGTTTCCTTTTTTTTTTTACATTTTAAATATAGGTGAATGTATAGACTAAAATGAACATGTGGTGAACTTTTGAGTTTAAACTGTGAAATTTAATGAGCTTAAAGACTAGTGATGTAATTCAATTATTTTGGCGAACATATAAATGAACAAGTTAGCAGCCATATAAATGAACATGGCAAACATTACACAGATATGTTCACGAACGTTAAACGAACATGTTCGTGAACATTAAACAAACAAACATGAACACCATCAAAAATAAATAAACGAACACAAACATGATATTAAAAATTTAAACGAACCAAACATATACACCTTCAAATATAAATAAATGAACACTGACAAAACATTATTTGTTCAAGCTCAATTCATTTACACCTCTAATTCAACCCCTAATTAATTATATATTTAACAAATTCTTATTTTTTAATTTAAACTATTACTTTTTACAAAGACCAAATTATTATTATACCAAAATTATCGAACAATTAAATTCATAACAGGAGCCGGGGGCCCATTGGGCCCCAAGGGAGCTCCGCCCCTGCTTAGTGTGAATAGGGTTTTATTACTCAAGTATAACATTGTAAAACCTATTTCGGTTTTGATATAACAAATTATTTAAGGGACTAAATTATAAAAGAAATTAAATTTTTAAGTATTCAAAATTCTTACAAATTGACAAGGAAAATTTTCTATGACTGAAACCTAAACCTAAAACAAATTTTTTTTAAGTGTTTTCAAAGTCAAACTTTACAATTACGCCAGGCGTATCGATACACCTTAGGCGTTTCGATACGAATTTTCACTACTGAATTTTTAATTGAACACACCGTTTCGATACATCTTACCCCATTTTGATATGGCCTTCATCTAGGTTTGTACTTAAGTCTTAGCGTATCGATACAGCTTTGCTCGTTTTAATACGACATTCATTTGGGTTTAAGTTTATGCCTCAACATACCGATACGGCCTCCACCGTTTCGATACGCGGGTCAAGATTTTTCAAATCTTTGCATTAAATGAAGTAACTATTTTCCTTATCAGTTGTTGAAATCACAAATTTTAAATGACCGTTGAACTGTATCGATACGCCACGTAGGTGTACCGATGCATTTTTGTAAGACTTTCAACTCAGATTCCGGTGAGAAAAAATCGTATCGATACAGCTTTATCGTTTCGATACAACCCCCATTTTACACTAAGGTCGTTTCGATACGCCTCTGCATTTATGTGCACAACGGCTCTTTCTTCTTATGGCAGTTACCGATACGATTGTTCGTGTATCGATACGGCTACCCACCTAACAGTATTTATTGCGAGAAAAATTGGTCTCACGACTCTATTGATAACTTCAACCACCCAAACAGCTAGAAATCAATGAGGGGATATAAAAGTAAGCCTCCAAAGCTTCAGCAACAACATTTTTCAATCAAGTCAAGCATATCCAAGCAAAAATTCAATCCATTTAAGCGTATAGAGTCAAACTCTTATAATCCAATTGAATGATTTTGCATTGTATCATCTTTTATCAATTAGGGTTGAGTGAACTTGTATCTTGGGCAAATATTTTACCTATTGAGAGGTTTATTTTCTGTTTGACAACTTCTGTTTTATAAGAGCGATTTTTTTATCAAGTTTTTAGGTAGAAAGCTTTGATCTTGTAACGGTTTCCTCCTAAGCTTAGAAAATAGGACGAATTCAATAGTGAATTATTTGAAATCCTTAGTGAAAAACTATGATAGTAGATATAGAACTTGTTAGAAGCTTGAATCACCCTAAATCTTTTTGTCTTCAATTTTGATTTTACCACTTTACTCTTTTCATTTTAAAAAGTCAATTCACCTTCTTTTAGCCAATTTTTCATTAATTGATCATTTCAACAAACATTTTTAAATTATTTATGGAATTGAGATTCAAAATCAATTATTCAAAATCAATTTGTCATTAATTTGTTATTTCTATTGATGGAGTAACGAAGCTGTGTTCAGTCGGCTGCATATTTTAAAAAAACACGTTTAATATTCAATTTTAAAATAATACTTTGATTAGGTAGTTAAGGTTTTGATATTTTTTTATGATTAATTGTTAATTATGTCGTGGTGATGAAGTATATATAATTTTATATTATAGTCTTAGGTTCGATACCATTTTAGCAACATTTTTTTCTTCTAAATGTACTTTTTCTTTGAAAGTGGATCTAAATGCACTTTAGATAAATGTTTAAGTATATAAAAGTTAGTGGTGTTTAAAAATACATGCAAGGACGGAGTTATTAATGGTGGGGAGGGACAATCTTCCCCTCTCGAAGAATTTTTTTTACCTTTGTACCCTTATTTAAATTTCTTTAAAAATTAGTTAATTTGTGAATTTGTCCCAATTTCAAACATTTATAATTTACCCCTAACTCTAAATTTTAGCTACATCCCTGCACGGATGATTTGACCCGATGACCCGCCAATCTGATGTAGAAAGTCAAGTTTAGGTGCAGCCAAATTAGAAAATGGAAAATTTCAATTTTGGCAGGTGCAGCCAAGGTTGAAAAATGGCATGGGAAAATCACAATTTTGGTCCCTAAACTTTAGGTTATTTATAAGTTAGTCCCTAAAGCTCAACTATAAATAGCCTAGCCATTTGCCATTCTAACACATCCCAAATCATTCTAACATCCTCCCAATACTAGAGAAATTAGAGAGTTTTCATAGAGTTGTTTTCTCCTTTCTTATCAAGAGAGAATTGTCATTGTTTTCTCCTTGTTAGATTGAGAGAAGTTGTAATTCCTATTTTCTCATAGTGAAATTCTTCTACCTTTGTCCATGGTTTTTACCCTATATTATTTAGGGGTTTTCCACGTAAAATCTGTGTCTCTTTTATCTTCATTATTATTTTCTCAAATTATCAGTTGCGTTTTTGCTCTATCCGACGATCGTATTCCGCAACAATTGGCATCAGAGCCAGATTTGGGTGCGTATATCTACTTACCGTATTCTCTGTTGGTTGCCACTGAAAAGTGGATCCTCCATCATAAGAAAGTAAGTTAGATATTACTCATTCATTGAAGGTGGTGGGCACTATTCACGTCAAAAAGGTGAAATAGTGGGAGCTATCTGAAATAGAAGCTATGGCAACGAAATTTGATATTGAAAAGTTCAATGGGAGAAATTTCTCACTGTGGAAATTGAAGATAAAGGCCATCCTAAGAAAAAACGGATGTCTAGCGGCTATCAGCGAAAGGCCGGCAGATTTTACGGATAACAAGAAATGGAATGAGATGGACGAGAATGCTATTGCAGACCTTCATTTAGCATTAGCAGATGAAGTACTATCAAGCATCGAGGAGAAGAAGACAGCCAAGGAGATTTGGGATCACCTCGCAAAATTATACGAGGTCAAATCGTTGCACAATAAAATTTTCCTTAAGAGGAAATTGTACACTCTTCGGATGTCAGAATCTACTTCAGTGACAGAGCACTTAAACACGTTGAATACTCTATTTTCTCAGCTTACATCCCTAAGCTATAAAATAGAGTCACAAGAACGTGCTGAACTTCTACTTCAAAGTCTACCTGATTCGTATGATCAACTCATCATCAACTTGACAAATAACAACCTTACAAGTGATCTAGTCTTCGATGACGTTGCAGCTGCTGTTCTGGAAGAAGAAAATCGGCGCAAGAACAAGGAAGATAGACAAGGAAATCTGCAACAAGCAGAGGCCTTAACGGTGATGAGAGGAAGATCAACAGAACGTGGCCAAAGTAGCAGTCACAATCATGGTAGATCAAAGTTAAGGAGTAAGAAGAATTTAAAGTGCTACAACTGCGGAAAGAAGGGTCACTTGAAGAAGGATTGTTGGAGTTTACCTAAAAACTCCAATCCTCAAGGAAATATGGGAGAGACTTTGCTAGAAGCTGAAGCCTCTGTTGCCTCATGTAGTTCAGATTCTACCATGTTATGGCATCGGAAACTTGGACACATGTCAGAACAGGGAATGAAAGTCCTTGTGGAGCAAAAGCTACTTCCGGGTTTAACAAAGGTATCACTTCCTTTGTGTGAACATTGTATTACAAGTAAGCAGCATCGATTAAAATTCAACACATCAAATTCTAGAGGCAAGGTTGTTCTAGAATTGGTTCATTCTGATGTATGGCAAGCACCGGTTACATCCCTAGGCGGAGCAAAGTATTTTGTCTCCTTCATTGATGACTACTCTAGGAGATGTTGGGTGTATCCTATCAAGAGGAAGGCAGATGTGTTTTCAACCTTCAAAGTTTTCAAAGCGCGGGTGGAACTTGATTCTGGAAATAAGATCAAGTGTTTCAGATCAGATAATGGAGGTGAATATACAAGTGATGAATTTGATGACTTTTGCAGAAAAGAAGGCATCAAAAGACAGTTCACAACAGTATACACTCCTCAACAAAATGGAGTGGCAGAGCGGATGAACAGAACTCTGTTAGAAAGAACACGAGCAATGTTGAGAGCTGCAGGGCTAGAAAAAGCTTTCTGGGCAGAAGCAGTCAATACCGCCTGTTATTTGGTGAATCGGGCTCCATCAACTGCGATTGAGTTGAAGACACCGATGGAAATGTGGACTGGTAAACCAGTTGATTATTCAAACCTCCATATATTTGGAAGTATTGTGTACGTGATGTACAATGCCCAAGAAATTTCAAAGTTGGATCCAAAATCCAGAAAATGTAAATTCTTGGGGTATGCTGATGGAGTAAAGGGGTATCGCTTGTGGGATCCCACTGCCCGCAAAGTGATTATCAGCAGGAATGTTATCTTTGTAGAAAATAAGCTACAAAGAAAAGAAGAAGATGATAGCACTGATAAAGAAAAGCCAGAGACTACACAGATACATGTTGAAAATGAGTTTGAACAGAGAGATTGTTCTGAAGCAGAACCAGAGCTCGAGGAATCAGAACCAGAGAATTCTGAAGCTCCAACAACTCGTCAATCAGATCGTGTGAGAAGACGCCCCAATTGGCACTCAGATTATGTTATAGAAGGTAATGTTGCATACTGCCTTTTAACGGAGGACGGTGAGCCATCAACATTCGAGGAGGCAATGAACAACTCAGATGCTTCGCAGTGGATGGCGGCAATGCAAGAAGAAATCGAAGCCCTTCATAAAAATAATACATGAGAACTTGTGCCACTACCACAAGGAAGGAAGCCAATTGGTAACAAATGGGTCTTCAAAATCAAGAGAAATGGTGACGATCAAGTGGAGAGGTATCGTGCAAGACTGGTGGTCAAAGGATATGCTCAGAAAGAAGGTATTGATTTCAATGAAATCTTTTCTCCTGTGGTTAGACTAACAACGGTTCGAGTTGTCCTGGCAATGTGTGCTACATTGAATTTACATCTAGAGCAGCTAGATGTTAAAACAGCTTTTCTTCATGGAGATCTTGAAGAAGAGATTTACATGCTCCAGCCTGAAGGTTTTGAAGAAAAAGAAAAGAAGAACTTGGTTTGTAGGTTGAACAAATCTATGTACGGTTTAAAGCAGGCGCCGAGGTGTTGGTACAAGAGATTTGACTCCTTCATCATGAGCCTTGGATACAACAGACTTAATGCAGACCCTTGTGCTTACTTCAAGAGGTTTGGTGAAAACGAATTTGTTATATTGCTGTTGTATGTAGATGACATGTTGGTTGCAGGCCCCAACAAAGATCATATTGAAGAATTAAAGGCACGACTGGCTAGGGAATTTGAAATGAAGGACTTGGGACCAGCAAACAAGATTCTAGGGATGCAAATTCACCGAGACAGAAGTAGTAGGAAGATTTGGCTTTCACAAAATAATTACTTGAAAAAGATCTTGTCACGATTCAGCATGCAAGATTGTAAGCCAATTTCTACCCCTCTTCCTATTAACTTTAAATTATCCTCCAGTATGAGTCCTAGCAGTGAAGAAGAGAGGATGGAGATGTCTCGAGTACCGTATGCATCAGTAGTGGGAAGTTTAATGTTCGCTATGATTTGTACAAGACCAGACATTGCACAAGCAGTGGGAGTGGTTAGTCGGTACATGGCGAATCCAGGCAGAGAGCATTGGAATGCTGTGAAAAGGATCCTGAGATACATCAAAGGGACCTTAAATGTTGCATTATGTTACGGGGGATCAGACTTTCTTATCAGCGGGTATGTCGATTCTGACTATGCAGGAGATGTGGATAAAAGCAAATCTACAACAGGGTATGTGTTTACAGTTGCTGGTGGAGCTGTAAGCTGGGTTTCAAAACTGCAATCGGTTGTGGCTACGTCAACAACAGAGGCAGAATATGTAGCAGCTACACAAGCCAGTAAAGAAGCAATATGGTTGAAAATGCTATTGGAGGAGCTCGGGCACAAACAAGAGAATGTCTCTTTATTTTGTGACAGTCAGAGCGCCTTGCATCTTGCAAGGAATCCTGCTTTTCACTCAAGAACAAAACACATTCGGGTCCAATACCACTTCATTCGTGAGAAAGTGGAAGAAGGGACGATAGATATGCAGAAGATCCATACCGATGACAACATAGCAGATTTCATGACAAAAGCAATCAACACTGATAAGTTTACTTGGTGTCGATCCTCTTGTGGCTT
This sequence comes from Hibiscus trionum, assembly GCA_030270665.1. Classification (NCBI taxonomy): domain Eukaryota; kingdom Viridiplantae; phylum Streptophyta; class Magnoliopsida; order Malvales; family Malvaceae; genus Hibiscus; species Hibiscus trionum. The sequence continues at coordinate 125,878 of BSYR01000021.1, read as the reverse complement.
GTTAGAGACGTAAGCAACATGGAAAATACGAGGTAGAAAGAATGGTGTGAAGATATGATTGTTCCAATCAAATCTTCAAGTGGGAGATTGTAGAAAGTCAAGTTTAGGTGCAGCCAAATTAGAAAATGGAAAATTTCAATTTTGGCAGGTGCAGCCAAGGTTGAAAAATGGCATGGGAAAATCACAATTTTGGTCCCTAAACTTTAGGTTATTTATAAGTTAGTCCCTAAAGCTCAACTATAAATAGCCTAGCCATTTTCCATTCTAACACATCCCAAATCATTCTAACATCCTCCCAATACTAGAGAAATTAGAGAGTTTTCATAGAGTTGTTTTCTCCTTTCTTATCAAGAGAGAATTGTCATTGTTTTCTCCTTGTTAGATTGAGAGAAGTTGTAATTCCTATTTTCTCATAGTGAAATTCTTCTACCTTTGTCCATGGTTTTTACCCTATATTATTTAGGGGTTTTCCACGTAAAATCTGTGTCTCTTTTATCTTCATTATTATTTTCTCAAATTATCAGTTGCGTTTTTGCTCTATCCGACGATCGTATTCCGCAACATCTGACTATAAAAATTCAGGTATTTTTTCTAAAAAAATCATGTCTTGGGTCGGTACCCGACCCGCCATTTGCCGGGTCGGGCCCGGGTCGCAACATCTGAAAAACTCGGATACTCGTATACCCGACTACCCACATATTTTAAATTATTTTTTATATATTACTATTTATATATTAAAATAAAATTAACTAATTAATAATATTAAAAAAATCTCTTCCCTCCTATGTTTCGACGTTCCCAGCTTTCACCCGAAACTTAAAATCCCTAAAAGCTAAAATTAGAAAGTTCCAGTATAGAAGATATCTTCCACCTCTAGTGACTGTAGAATGTAGATGTTGAATTGCGCAAGGATCATGATGTTGTGCAGCACAGCACAGGTAATCAGCAATCGAGAATAATAATTTTAATATTTTCTTTTAATGTTAAACTTTATTTTTTTGGCTTTTAAAAAAACAATAAAATTATTAAACGTATACTTGGTACCTGAATTTTACGGGTACCCGATTAGCGGGTATCTGATAATCACGGGTTTGGACATGGGCTGAAAAATATGATATTCGAAAAACTGGGTACCTAACACCTCGAATTTCTTGAAAATCTGGGTACCGAAATTTGAACACCCCTAGTAACGTACAAAGATGATCACTTAGCTATGGGGTTAGTGTAGGGATGGGCATTTTACCCGACCCGACACGGCCCGATCGGGTCAAATTTTTTTAATGAAAAATCGGGTTCGGGTCCGGTTTTTATTAAGAGTGAAGTCGTGTTTGGATTTATGGTGAAAAATACCCTACCCGACCCGACCTGGGATTAATTGTGTATTTTCCCTTAAATTTTTAAGGGTATTTATAATAATACTCCCTCTTTATATATATTGTTTACAATTAGGTCCTTAAAATTGAATTTTTATTTATAATTTAGTCCTTAAATTTATAATTTTTATGATTATGTCCCCTAAAATTATTTTTTTACAATTAGATCCCTAAAAATTAATTTTTTTCTATAGGTTGGGTTGGGGTCTGGTTTAGTGTATTTTTTTTCGGGTCGGGTCGGGTTTTTTAAAGAATATGTTCAGGTCGAGTCAAGTGCGGGTATAGAGTATTTATTTTTGGGTCGGGTTCGGGTGGGCCAAAAACCTGACCCGACCCGTGCCCATCTCTAGGTTGATGTCAATTTGACCACTATACTTTTAACTTTGACAAATATACCACTTAACTATTTAAATGATTCTAATCAAGCCACCAACCGTTAAAACCTAATGGAGAAGTGACATGACAGTTAATAAAAATCTGTATAATTACACATTTGGTCCTTATTACTTACCCATCCTATTAATTTGGTCTTAATTTTAATTTAATTCAATAACCAACTCGATCCTGACACGTGTCATAGTATCATTAGTCATGAATTTATTATTATTTTTATTTTCCTTCAACCAATCATAGCAGAAAACGTGTCACAATCTGGTTGAAGAAAAATTAAAATTTCTCAAATGGTGTTGGGGGAATTTAATATTCCTTCAATTATATTGTGACATGTGTCATGATCTGGTTGGTTGAAGGAAAATAAAAATAATAATAAATTTATGACTAATGATACTATAACACGTGTCAGGATTGGGTTGATTATTAAATTAAATTAAAATTAAGACTAAATTAATAGGATGAGTAAGTAATAAGGACCAAAAGTGTAATTATACAGATTTTTATTAACTGCCACGTCACTTCTCCGTTATTTTTTGATGGATGGTGGCTTGATTAGAACCACTTAAATAGTTAAGTGGTATATTTGCCAAATTAAAAGTATAGTGTTCAAATTGATACCAACCCTATAATTAAGTGGTCATCTGTACAATTTACCCAAAAAATAAAATATTTTTATTTGTGGCCGCCTTAGATATTACTTACAGAAGTAGCATATTTTGCTAACTAGACGGTAAAAGTACTTTTTTTAACAGTTCCTACTTAGGGAGAGGGGAGGAAAATTTGACTCCTAATGAGTATTAAACTCACAACGTAAGAAGAGAAAGAAGTATCGATGATGTAACCCCCTAGACCCGCCTATGCGTTACGACGGATCCTAGGAAGTCACATTAGGGTCACAAGAGCGACCCACAGAAAAATTTCAATTAAACATATGGTTTAAACCTTTAAAACCATAAATCAAATATATGATTTAAAATACAATTTCCGAAAATCGTTCAAAACGATAAAACCATCATGATATCGGTTGCGGAAATAAGTTTCAGACTCATTTGTATAATACAAACACGACACGCATGCCCCCTAGTTACACAGATACCATACTCCCTGACGAGCCGAAGGAACTCCCATACCGACGTTGATAGGTACAACTTGTCTGATCTTTTATCCTGAGATGGTAAAAACAACATGAGCTTGGGAAAGCTCAGTAATACATAACTACCAAAAGATGCTATAAGTTCATGCAGATATATGATAAGCATAACATTTTCCTGATGTTTCGTGCAGTAACGGTCTCCATTTCAGTTCTACTATTTCGAGGTTGCATCATACTCGAGAATAACGATATTTGTTCTTTATTCAGACCTTATGAATTAGACGGGGGATTGTATAGGCTGGTAGCATACGAGATAGAAATCAGAGAGTTTGGGGTCTAGTGTGTTTCAACAGTGCAACATTAATGCATGAAATGTAACAATGCAGTAAACCTTTTTATATCATATACATATGTTTCAAGTAGCAGTAGAATACATTTTCAATTCTTTATTTACCCTCCAACCATACTCCAGTATTTAGTTTCCCCAGTGCGGTATCATGTACAGGCATTAACCCGAGCCCATTGGGCGAGGGTACCATCCTAAGGAATACCTTAGAATACGGGCGGCCCTTGCCGAAGCATAGGAACCGAAAACGGGCGGACCTGGCCGAAGCCTAGAATCCGTAAACGGGCGGACCTGGCCGAAGCCTAGGATCCGTAAACGGGCGGACCTGGCCGAAGCCTAGGATCCGTAAACGGGACGGTCTTACCAGCTGGATCAGGGCTGAGCCGTATGTAGCTTCATATCATGTCCCAATTACCCCAGTGAATCATATCATCAATATTTCATTAATCAATAACTGTATTTTTAGTAACACATTATCCATGTAGCATGTTTTCCATATCGGGTGCATATGCATATATCATAAATACAGTACGGTCATGCTTATTTATAAAACATGTCATGTGAATTCACATATGTCAAACAAGTGCACGTTATCGGTATCATAACATGTAAAACAGTATGTAAAACAGGCGCGTGGCACACATGGAACACACTAGGTGGAACAATTTACTCTTTGGAGATACTTTACATTTACTGAGGAGAACACATTAACTTTTGAACACATGGAACACACTAGGTGGAACAATTTACTCTTTGGAGATACTTTACATTTACTGAGGAGAACACATTAACTTTTGACAATTGAATAAATCTTTGAAACAATGCCTCTATTAAAAGAGGGGTTTGTACTACCAGTTCAAACCAGATAGTCGGGAGATGATACATCAAGATCTAGAGAGTTTAGGCATATCATGAGTAATTTAGCCATTTAAGCCTACCAGGGGCATTCTGGTCATTTTATCATACATGGCATTTTGGTAATTCATACCAACAAGGCGTAAACGGTAGCTCAGAAATTCTATTTGCTCATCAGGTATCCAACCAGACATTCAGAGATTTCTACGTCAAGACCTTTCATGATATTAGATACATTCAGGCTATTTTGATTACTTTGGCCAACAAGGGCATCTTGGTCATTTAACTATATCGTATATCTGAACGGTTACTTTCATATCTCATCGCAGGGCTTGCCACGGAGTAGTCAAACTAATACTCTGTGCGGGAAGACTTCTACCCTTATATTAATATCAAAAGTGTTTGTCGTACGTAAGTCATGCTTCAACCCTTGAGGCATTTCGGTCATTTTCGGCTTTATCGACATTTCCAGAATTTTATCAAGACAACTTACTTATTCTAGTCAATGGGGGTTTTCCAGTTATTCTGAAACTCGGAATGTCCATCATTTCAGAACTCAAGGGTTTATCCATGGGCGTCTCAGCCATTCAAGATATTTCGGTACTTCCAACCACTCCATTCATTTCAGAACTCAAGGGTTTATCCATCCTTCCAGTTCATTTGTAAACCTCGGTGTCCGAGGATACTTCAACTCTTTTTAGTCAATACCATCCTTCCGATTATTTTAACCATAACGGTATTTTCAATACTTTTAGTCATTTCGATCTATTCTATATTTTGAGCCACTCGCTTAATTCAGGGGTATGTATAGATTCCCCTAAATCTATAGTCGAATATTCATTCCGAGTCCAAGAAGACCTAACACCTTTCCATAGCTTTCTAAGTAGTTCGAGGTTTTCAGATGAATCATGTTGTTTTACCATATTTAGCGTAGATTTCTAGATTGCTTCTGATTTCAATGGTATTTTAGTCATTTACAGACCCTGAGGGCATTTTCGTAATCTCTTGTCCATGTATCTTTCGCATTTAAACATTTCACACTAATGCTCAGAATTGGAGATTAGCTGCCTCATTAATTACTTAATGAACTTCAGATACTTCAGATTTATTAGCTTCCTCGTTCGAGCATTTCGGTCTTATCTAAATTACCATACTCAATTTCATATTTAGTTTGACCTAAGTAGGGCTAACAGCGCTTCTTATCATTTTCATGCATGCATTAACAAATACCAACATGATCTCAAAGCATACAAGAGGTAGTAGTGTATTACCTTGAATCCTTGCTATATCGGTCAACCCTTATGCTCCGTTCGATCACTCTCGAACCCGAATGCGACGTCCTCAACATCCCGAATACAAGGTACTTTAAATACCTTCATCAAAAATATTCCACTTTCAGTCTTTAAACACCTTACTCATATTTGATTATTAAAATACATAAGTGGACTCAAGTTCAAAGTCCAATTTGAGAGCTTTCGGGTTTGAATTTCAAGAAACGGGCTTCAAAAATGGACTCAGGACGTCGAAAAACATAAAATAGGGCTTTTCGGAAAATTTGACTTTTTGGTCAACGGTCAACGGTCAAAGTCAACGGTCAAAGTCAACGCTGACGTCATGCTGACGTCAGCGGTCAACGTCATGCTGACGTCACTGTTGACCGGGTCGGGTCAACGGGTCGGGTCGGGTCAACGGCTCGGGTCGGGTCAACGGCTCGGCGGCTCGGTCAACCGGCTCGGTCAACCGGCTCGGCGGCTCGGTCAACCGGCTCGGCGGCTCGGTCAACCGGCTCGGCGGCTCGGTCAACCGGCTCGGCGGCTCGGTCAACCGGCTCGGTCAACCGGCTCGGCGGCTCGGTCAACCGGCTCGGCGGCTCGGTCAACCGGCTCGGTCAACCGGCTTGGTGGCTCAGTCAACCAAGACGAAGCCCACTCGCGACCGGCGGCGCGTGGGGCGCGTGCAGCGGCTGTGGGCGGCCGTTGGCCACCAAATTTTACATGCTGATAGTTTTCGACCTTCTGAACACGGTGGTGACCTCGGATTTTCAAAATTCAAACTCAAAGTTCGAATACTAACCTTTTTAAGTTTTCCGACGATAAACAAACACCCCCTCCAACGGTGACTCCGATGATGATGTCGTTGGTACCGATGAACTCGTCTCGACAAGATGAACGCAATGGTGGTGGAGGTGTCGAAAATGGACGGTCGGATCTCGGTAGATCTGAGATTGAATCTTTAACTATTTTTCTTTCTCACTTTTCTTTCTTCTGCCCCAAAAAAATAAAACCCCCACTGCCAAACACGTTAAATTGGCATATGTATTGCCTTTCAAACAAAAAAGGTCAAAATACACTCTTAGCCATTTAATTTTTGGGGAGTTCACACTTTTGTCTCCAAACTTTATTCCGTTTTCAAATTGGTCATCAATTCCTTATAAATCAAACTTCCCAAACCTGAATTCATTCAATTAAGTCCCAAAACTTATTATTTTAGGGAAAAAATATTAAATCTCCCAAAAAAAAATATTCTTAAAATTTTACTAGCCCCATTTGAGATTGTTACAATTCTCCCCTCCTTAAGAAAATTTCGTCCTCGAAATTTACCTGAATCAAACAGATGCAGAAACTGTTTTCTCATGGATCCTTCGATCTCCCAAGTAGCCTCACTAGGACTCCGATTTCTCCATTGTACTTTTACCATCAGAATGCGTCGGTTTTCTTAGAACTCTCTCATCAAAATCCAAGATCGGTATCGGTTCCTCCTTGTAGGACAAGTCTGGCTTCAACTCTATATTCCGAACTTGAATGATATGACTAGGATCTGGATTATTTTGTCTCAACATGGACACATGGAAGACATTCAGAATACGACTGAGCTGAGGAGGTAACTCCGGCTGATAGGCAACTGGCCTAACTCTCTTCATGATACGGTACGGCCCAAAAATATCGGACTCAACTCCTTTTTCTTCTTTTTTTTTTTTACTTCGTACTTTCTTTCATGGAGATACTTTCAGAAAGACTTGATCACCAACTTCAAACTCAATATCTTTTCTTCTTCGATCAGCATATGATTTCTATCTATCAAACGCCTCCTTCAGACGATTGCGAATCGGTCCGACAGTCTCTTCAGTCTCTTGGATCAACTCAGGACCCAAAGCCTTCTTATCATACAACTTTGTCCAACAGACCGGAGTATGACACTTATGACCATACAGAGCCTCATACGGTGCCATACGGATACTAACATGATAGCTCTTATTATTATAGCATACTCAGTCAAGAATACAAAACATTCTCGCCACCACAGAAGTCGATCTTACCGTCTGAAAGTACGTCTATCAGAATCTGAATTACTCTACAAGGTTGACAATCAATTTACGGATGAACTGTGCGTGAAGTTTATGCAAGTACTCAAAACGTCAACCAGGGCCCTCCAGAATCAGGATGTAACACCAAATTTCAATCAGGGATGATATCTATCGATATACCAAGCCACCCTATGGAGGAGATGCCTTTCCTCATATTGATCGAACATAACTAAGGTTTCACTTACCTTCAACGTAATATTCAGACAACTATTTTTTTTTCATGTTTAACAGAGGTACCACAGATTATATACTTCCGGCATTATGACAAGCACTTCTCTCTGAAGTTCATAGATTTTTTTTTTAGGGTATTTTCAAACACAGTCGTTATCACCGAATAGCCTTTCATGAAATCTTACATTAGTTATCACGCATGATCAAACATTTATTCTTAACCTGATTCACAAGCATAAACCATCTCAAGTCTCTTATCCAGATTTAAATTCAAACTTTTAATTCAAAGCACAGACGAACGTTATAGATATTTTCTATAAGCAGATGCTGAGCTATAGAAGGCAGAATACTCAGATTTGGTTATTTCAAAAGAAATGATTCAACATCAGAGTTTCGGCTTGGTGGAGTACGGTCAGAATCTAGGGGCATGTACAGACCAGACACCCTACGACAGACGATCGGCCGATCTACCCAGAAAGACGCAACTCTAAGCTCTGATACCACTAAATGTAACCCCCTAGACCCGCCTATGCGTTACGACGGATCCTAGGAAGTCACATTAGGGTCACAAGAGCGACCCACAGAAAAATTTCAATTAAACATATGGTTTAAACCTTTAAAACCATAAATCAAATATATGATTTAAAATACAATTTCCGAAAATCGTTCAAAACGATAAAACCATCATGATATCGGTTGCGGAAATAAGTTTCAGACTCATTTGTATAATACAAACACGACACGCATGCCCCCTAGTTACACAGATACCATACTCCCTGACGAGCCGAAGGAACTCCCATACCGACGTTGATAGGTACAACTTGTCTGATCTTTTATCCTGAGATGGTAAAAACAACATGAGCTTGGGAAAGCTCAGTAATACATAACTACCAAAAGATGCTATAAGTTCATGCAGATATATGATAAGCATAACATTTTCCTGATGTTTCGTGCAGTAACGGTCTCCATTTCAGTTCTACTATTTCGAGGTTGCATCATACTCGAGAATAACGATATTTGTTCTTTATTCAGACCTTATGAATTAGACGGGGGATTGTATAGGCTGGTAGCATACGAGATAGAAATCAGAGAGTTTGGGGTCTAGTGTGTTTCAACAGTGCAACATTAATGCATGAAATGTAACAATGCAGTAAACCTTTTTATATCATATACATATGTTTCAAGTAGCAGTAGAATACATTTTCAATTCTTTATTTACCCTCCAACCATACTCCAGTATTTAGTTTCCCCAGTGCGGTATCATGTACAGGCATTAACCCGAGCCCATTGGGCGAGGGTACCATCCTAAGGAATACCTTAGAATACGGGCGGCCCTTGCCGAAGCATAGGAACCGAAAACGGGCGGACCTGGCCGAAGCCTAGAATCCGTAAACGGGCGGACCTGGCCGAAGCCTAGGATCCGTAAACGGGCGGACCTGGCCGAAGCCTAGGATCCGTAAACGGGACGGTCTTACCAGCTGGATCAGGGCTGAGCCGTATGTAGCTTCATATCATGTCCCAATTACCCCAGTGAATCATATCATCAATATTTCATTAATCAATAACTGTATTTTTAGTAACACATTATCCATGTAGCATGTTTTCCATATCGGGTGCATATGCATATATCATAAATACAGTACGGTCATGCTTATTTATAAAACATGTCATGTGAATTCACATATGTCAAACAAGTGCACGTTATCGGTATCATAACATGTAAAACAGTATGTAAAACAGGCGCGTGGCACACATGGAACACACTAGGTGGAACAATTTACTCTTTGGAGATACTTTACATTTACTGAGGAGAACACATTAACTTTTGAACACATGGAACACACTAGGTGGAACAATTTACTCTTTGGAGATACTTTACATTTACTGAGGAGAACACATTAACTTTTGACAATTGAATAAATCTTTGAAACAATGCCTCTATTAAAAGAGGGGTTTGTACTACCAGTTCAAACCAGATAGTCGGGAGATGATACATCAAGATCTAGAGAGTTTAGGCATATCATGAGTAATTTAGCCATTTAAGCCTACCAGGGGCATTCTGGTCATTTTATCATACATGGCATTTTGGTAATTCATACCAACAAGGCGTAAACGGTAGCTCAGAAATTCTATTTGCTCATCAGGTATCCAACCAGACATTCAGAGATTTCTACGTCAAGACCTTTCATGATATTAGATACATTCAGGCTATTTTGATTACTTTGGCCAACAAGGGCATCTTGGTCATTTAACTATATCGTATATCTGAACGGTTACTTTCATATCTCATCGCAGGGCTTGCCACGGAGTAGTCAAACTAATACTCTGTGCGGGAAGACTTCTACCCTTATATTAATATCAAAAGTGTTTGTCGTACGTAAGTCATGCTTCAACCCTTGAGGCATTTCGGTCATTTTCGGCTTTATCGACATTTCCAGAATTTTATCAAGACAACTTACTTATTCTAGTCAATGGGGGTTTTCCAGTTATTCTGAAACTCGGAATGTCCATCATTTCAGAACTCAAGGGTTTATCCATGGGCGTCTCAGCCATTCAAGATATTTCGGTACTTCCAACCACTCCATTCATTTCAGAACTCAAGGGTTTATCCATCCTTCCAGTTCATTTGTAAACCTCGGTGTCCGAGGATACTTCAACTCTTTTTAGTCAATACCATCCTTCCGATTATTTTAACCATAACGGTATTTTCAATACTTTTAGTCATTTCGATCTATTCTATATTTTGAGCCACTCGCTTAATTCAGGGGTATGTATAGATTCCCCTAAATCTATAGTCGAATATTCATTCCGAGTCCAAGAAGACCTAACACCTTTCCATAGCTTTCTAAGTAGTTCGAGGTTTTCAGATGAATCATGTTGTTTTACCATATTTAGCGTAGATTTCTAGATTGCTTCTGATTTCAATGGTATTTTAGTCATTTACAGACCCTGAGGGCATTTTCGTAATCTCTTGTCCATGTATCTTTCGCATTTAAACATTTCACACTAATGCTCAGAATTGGAGATTAGCTGCCTCATTAATTACTTAATGAACTTCAGATACTTCAGATTTATTAGCTTCCTCGTTCGAGCATTTCGGTCTTATCTAAATTACCATACTCAATTTCATATTTAGTTTGACCTAAGTAGGGCTAACAGCGCTTCTTATCATTTTCATGCATGCATTAACAAATACCAACATGATCTCAAAGCATACAAGAGGTAGTAGTGTATTACCTTGAATCCTTGCTATATCGGTCAACCCTTATGCTCCGTTCGATCACTCTCGAACCCGAATGCGACGTCCTCAACATCCCGAATACAAGGTACTTTAAATACCTTCATCAAAAATATTCCACTTTCAGTCTTTAAACACCTTACTCATATTTGATTATTAAAATACATAAGTGGACTCAAGTTCAAAGTCCAATTTGAGAGCTTTCGGGTTTGAATTTCAAGAAACGGGCTTCAAAAATGGACTCAGGACGTCGAAAAACATAAAATAGGGCTTTTCGGAAAATTTGACTTTTTGGTCAACGGTCAACGGTCAAAGTCAACGGTCAAAGTCAACGCTGACGTCATGCTGACGTCAGCGGTCAACGTCATGCTGACGTCACTGTTGACCGGGTCGGGTCAACGGGTCGGGTCGGGTCAACGGCTCGGGTCGGGTCAAAGGCTCGGCGGCTCGGTCAACCGGCTCGGTCAACCGGCTCGGCGGCTCGGTCAACCGGCTCGGCGGCTCGGTCAACCGGCTCGGTCAACCGGCTCGGCGGCTCGGTCAACCGGCTCGGCGGCTCGGTCAACCGGCTCGGTCAACCGGCTCGGCGGCTCGGTCAACCGGCTCGGCGGCTCGGTCAACCGGCTCGGTCAACCGGCTTGGTGGCTCAGTCAACCAAGACGAAGCCCACTCGCGACCGGCGGCGCGTGGGGCGCGTGCAGCGGCTGTGGGCGGCCGTTGGCCACCAAATTTTACATGCTGATAGTTTTCGACCTTCTGAACACGGTGGTGACCTCGGATTTTCAAAATTCAAACTCAAAGTTCGAATACTAACCTTTTTAAGTTTTCCGACGATAAACAAACACCCCCTCCAACGGTGACTCCGATGATGATGTCGTTGGTACCGATGAACTCGTCTCGACAAGATGAACGCAATGGTGGTGGAGGTGTCGAAAATGGACGGTCGGATCTCGGTAGATCTGAGATTGAATCTTTAACTATTTTTCTTTCTCACTTTTCTTTCTTCTGCCCCAAAAAAATAAAACCCCCACTGCCAAACACGTTAAATTGGCATATGTATTGCCTTTCAAACAAAAAAGGTCAAAATACACTCTTAGCCATTTAATTTTTGGGGAGTTCACACTTTTGTCTCCAAACTTTATTCCGTTTTCAAATTGGTCATCAATTCCTTATAAATCAAACTTCCCAAACCTGAATTCATTCAATTAAGTCCCAAAACTTATTATTTTAGGGAAAAAATATTAAATCTCCCAAAAAAAAATATTCTTAAAATTTTACTAGCCCCATTTGAGATTGTTACAGATGAGAACTTTTAACTACTCGTTCTAGAGATTGTTGACAAAAGTACATCATATTTAATGTGTATTTTAAAAATATTTTTAACTAGGGGAATTTTTTTAGTAGAAGTATATTTTTCTTTCTTATTGAAATTGTTTTTATTAATTATTGGTTAAAATTTTCTAATTTTAACTTGCATTGTTTAAATTTTATTACTGATAAAAATGTAAAAAATATATTTTAAAAATCTTCAATCAGATAAATTTTATAAAACTTAATTATATAAAACGATCAAAATAATTATAATAAAAAGTTTAAAAATTGACAAGAAATCAATAAAATACAACTTTAATGAGAGAGAGAATAATATTTTGGGTGGATGGATAAGGCTTGGTTTAACGACCAATTGAGTCACAAGAGGTCTGCATTTTTGTCTGTTGTTTATTCCTAAAATAACCTTGAAAGTTGGTATAAAAACCCCACCATGGAAACACTAAACCCATGCAAGCTTCATCCTAAGAAACTAAATATAAAATCTTCTTCTTCTTCTTCTCCATTCTGAAAAAAATGGGTTTTAAGCAGTCATTAGCAGTTGCTGCAGCTGTAGTAGCGAGCTTGGTTGTGTCAGCTCGAGGCTCCGACTTTCCGATGTATAAACTGAGTCTGACGTGGCCGGGTTCTTTATGTAAACCGCGATCCAGTTGTAAGTCTACGATTCCAACAGTCTTCACCATCCATGGCTTATGGCCATCGTGCGAAGATGGCACAGGTGTTCCTCCTTATAATCCATGTGCTAATAAATGCTTTCCAAATCCCACATCTCCTGACAACATTCTATTTCTAGTAAGCTTTTTATTTTTATTTTCCTCGTTTTAATTATTTAATTACTTTTCTTTTGCTTTTAGTATTCTTTTTTCTTACCAAGTCATTAATATTTTAGTAAAATAAAAACATTTTAAGTATCCATCTTAGTATAAGATGAGTGAATGAATCATGAATGTAGTGTTATAAGTTAAATTTGGTGTCATGATACAACGTATATACTATTCAAATTCTTTTTTATAGGAATGATAACGGGGTGGGCGCAAATACCCCCTCCTCCGTACTCATACACATTTGAAATTTTTATATCCACCGCCTACCCACCACCCACGGCGGTTACTATTTTTTAAATCCACACTCTTCCAAGTGGGTACATTCTCAAATCCACCCCACACCTAGGGTTGTAAACGAACTGAACGTTTATCCAACTATTCGGCGGAAGTTCGTTTATGTATTAAACGAATGAAGATGAACAAGATTTTTCGTTCGTTTAGTTAAATGAACGAACACGAACAAATGACTTGTTCGTTCATTTACGTTCGTGAACGTTTGGTAATCCGTTCGTTTATGTTCGTTTAAACTTATTCACATATATTCATTTATATTTATTATTTTTCATAACAAAAGTATTAATATATTTAAAAAATAAAAACATATATTAAAAATATGAAATAAAAAAAATTAAACAACACACAGTGTACAGGGCTTCAGACTTCTTAAGAAAAAATTAAACAATACTCAATGTTCGTTTGCGTTTGTTTATTAAACGAACACGAACAAGAAATTATGTTCAATTAGTTGTTCATGTTCGTTCATTTGTTCGGTTAAAATTAAACAAACGAACATGAACATACCCTCGTTCGTGTTCGTTCGGTTTGTTTACAGGCCTACCCACACCCACTACCTAACTGGGTGCCCACCACCCAACATGTGCCCACCCGTACCCACTTGGCAAGCAACCGCTAATATCGAATTATGTAAAAATTTGAGAATGTATAAATTTAACTTCACATATTTTATTGATTGATAAGTGCATATATATAACACATTTACACATGTATAAATTTAACTATAGCTAAATTAACTAAAACACATTTATGCTGGTATAAAAGGCCCAATTACTTTTCCAAAAAAAATTATGCCGATATAAATTTTACTTAACTACATCTAACTAACTAATGGAGGTAGACATTTGTAAAGAATGTTTATACCCCTAAGATTTGGTTAAATTATAAGGCAAGCCTTTTAAAATCTCACGCAGTAAAAAATTTTATTATTGAAAATATTAAATTATATAAAAAATTATAATGACATTATTAATCTTATGTAAAAAGCTATTAGACGCGCATAAATAAAACTCTTATAGCGCATAAGAATTAATAATTTAAAATTGTGATATAGATTAAATCATATCAATAAAAAATAAAAAAATATTTTAGAGTAATTATCACTTAAATAATTACAATTATATCAATTAAAATTTAACATTAAAATAACATCAATTAATTTGATATTTTCAATCAAATGGCGCTAAATAAATCACTAAGAGATAAGAATGAAATTTGTTAGCATTAATTAGTTAGAATTATTAAGTTATATTCTAATGATAATAAGACGGAAGAGAGACAAAAGATTATTTTAATTAATGATAAAAGAAATATAATATTACGATGTTTCGTTTGCTTAGCTTATTATAATATAATACTATTTTTATTTTTTATTATTTTGGATTCCTTTTGAATAATTTTCTTATGTTATCAATTGTGGGAAAAAGTCATTACAATTTGAAAAGGTTTGGTTATTATTTTTAATGAAATATTGATTTTATATTTGAACTACATCGATTACTCATTATTATGATTTGAAATTCTTCATTTTTAATATATATTTGTATTATCTTTGTTTGAGATAACAGTATTTTTTTAACAATTTTTACTTAGAGAGAAGGAGAAGGAGAAATTTGTTTTTAATGAGTTTTAAACCCACAATCTAAGAAAGATGAAAGAGTGTTAATCGAGAGCTTTAACCACTTGCTTTATAGATCATTGACAAATAAAAGTAATTATTAAATAAAAGATAGACGTATATAATATATATAAGTGCAACGCACATGTAAAAATACTATTATTATAAAATAGCTTTAACTATAAAATAAGTGTCTAAACCATGTCTTTTTTTTATGCAATTAGTGCCTAAAAAATATTTTAGCTGATATAGATGCCTAAAATTTCATTTTTGGTTGAAATAGGTGCCTAAAATTCCATTTTTAGTTTGTTTTAAAGTTAACAGAGACACCTACTTTGTTAGTTATTTCAACAAAAAATGAAACTTTAAGCATTTATTTCAGCCAAAAATAAAAATTTAGACACCTATTTTAGCAACAAAAAATACTTAAAATAAATTACACGCTCACTGAATACCCTCTTTAATTGACACTTAAGCATAAATAATAGTTTAGTTTTGACCGTAAAATTAAGCTTCGATTTTCAATATTTTCTAAATCTGTATGGTTTTTGTGAATATCCTACATATATTTAAATATGTGTATGTATATCATATACAATATTATTTTTTTTTTGATTAATAAGAAGGGGTAACATCACATGCCTCGTTAAAAACCCCCCTAAACCTAAATGGGGGAAAAGAGTACATGTGATGTTACGTACACAGCATTAGCAAGAAACTAAAACAAAACAAAGCGAAACTAGTTTGACAAGTTCATATCATCAAGAAACACATCCGCAACCTCTAGGGGAGGATGAAGCCAAATCTTCCCACTAAAATCCCATTCGAAAGCTAAAGAAGCCATCCTATCCGCAACCCGATTTGATGCACGAGGGGCATATCGTATTGTCAAATCTCAATCACGCCTCACAATATCCATAATTTGGTGAAGTAAATTATGCCCATCACTAGTGTCTACCTTTCCATTAAGCATGTCCGCAACCGTAGTGTTATCCGTCTCAAGGTCCACCAACCGACAACCATAATCCCATGCATGTCGAAGAGCCTCATAAACCGCCCACAGTTCGCACATAAGTACCGAGCATCGCCCTAAGCACCGGCCAAAACCAAAAATCCATGCACTCGTGTCATCACGTATAACCCCTCCAATAGCCGCAAGTTGCATAGGCCCTCTAACCGACCCGTCCGCGTTCACCTTGAACCGCCCTTGCATCGGACGACACCAAGCAGCCAAGTGAGGTCGGCCCCCAGACACGCGACTGCCCCCAGCAGCAAGCTCCACCGCTGCTGCAGTGCACTCATCCCTGGTGCGTATCGCGACCGCCAACAGATCCCGCAGCCCAATAGCGTCATCCCCAAGCACCCTCGTGCAGCGATTCTTCCATAATAGCCAGCAGACAATGGCAAAGAGGCTTGCCCATGCCGGTTCCGACGACCAAGGCCGATGAGCCCCGGTAATATTGCCCCAAAACCAATCATCGAATGGCAAACCAAGAAATTCCCTCAACCGACTCGGATAAACAATCTTATCCCAATGAATCCAAGCACGTGGGCACGATCGGAGGATGTGATCAATATCTTCCACTACGCCATTGCACACACTACAATCCTTGGTTGCCGTCAAGTGTCGACGTCCTCGTTCCGCATTCGTCAATAATTTGTCGCGAGCTACCAACCATAAAAAAGTACGGACGCGTTGCGGAACTTGAAGTTTCCAAATGGAAGACCAAGCCCTCGGGTTACTCGTCACCAAACCACTCCCCAAAACCTTGTATGCCGAGGATGCTGAAAACCGACGGTTATGCTCCCATCTCCACGCAGCCGTATCAGACCCAGCCGAAGCGTGTGGCGACGCAACAGCCCGAATTTGCTGTAACGTGACTGCCGGCAGAACCCCCTCCAGCTTGCCCCAATCCCATTCGCCATTCACTCCTATCCAAGCCGCCACAGGTGAGCTTCTGGGCGTAACGCCACTAAGGCTCCTTGTCGCCAACACCCCATCACCATCCAACCAATGGTCAAACCAAAAATCTGTGTTCCACCCATTATGGATATTCCAACATATACCACTATGAATCGTGTCCCAAACTTGGCTCAACCCCTGCCATAACCGGGAACATCCCAAACGGTGGATATTCTGCGGAAGGGGGCCAACCCACTTATACTTATGACGAAGAACCTGAACCTACAATTTATGATGATCCGTAATTAGACGAAAACCGACCTTCATTAGGAGGGCTTGGTTCTGTCGCCCAAGGTGCCGCAAGCCAAGGCCCCCTCCTTTGTATCAGTCGCAACCACATTCCAACGAACCAAAGGAATACCCTTGGATCCACTCGGTGAGCCCCATATAAATCTCTGAATAATGCGCTCCAACGCGTCACAAACACCCTTCGGAAGCCAAGCCGTCTGCATCACATAAGTGGGAATAGCCTGAAGAACAGCTTTCGCCAAAGTGATCCTGCCGGCTAAAGACAAAGTGCGAGCTGCCCAGCCTGATAAACGACTTTCAACCTTTTCAATAAGAAATCTGTACGTAGCAGAAGTGACCCGTTTGTGCAACAACGACACTCCTAAATACATCCCCAAATCATCGACAAGTTTAAACCCACCAAAATTGGCAAGCTCCAACCCCCTAGGCTTGCTACAGTTCTTGGAAAAATAGATAGTTGTCTTATCAGAGCTAACCCGATGCCCAGAGCAAGCACAGAAAATATCAAGAGTCTCTTTGATCACTCGCATCTGACTTAAGTTCGCTTCAGCAAATAGAACCAAATCATTGGCAAAAAAGAGGTGAGATATACCTGGGCCATACTTCGATAGCGCGATACCCTTCCACGCCCCGCCATCAACCCTCCGACTAATCGCATGGGAGAGGCGTTCCATACAAAGCACAAAGAGATACGGCGAGAGCGGGTCTCCCTGGCGGATCCCACGCGATTGTCTAAAGCTAGATGTAAGATTCCCATTCAAGATGATACGGGTCTGAACAGAGCGCACACAATGCATGATCCAATGAATAAACCGCATTGGCAGGCCAATATCGACAAGCGTGGATTCAATGAAATCCCATTCCAACCGATCATACGCTTTCTCCAAATCCACCTTAACCGCCATCCAAGCTTTCGCCCCAGTCTTCCTGGCCATCGAATGCATAATTTCCTGTGCCAGAATGATATTATCAGTAATATGACGACCAGGGACAAAGCTCACCTGGTTCTGACTCACCAAACTATCAAGTAAGGGCTTAAGCCTATTAACCAAAATTTTCGTAATGACTTTATACAAAACAATACAAAGGCTGATAGGACGATATTGACTTATCTTGATTGGCGCCGGGACCTTCGGGATAAGAACCAGCAGGGTTTGATTCGCATCGTCAGGTAACACCCCATTTTCAAAAAAATCTTCAACAAACCGGAAAACCGAGTCACTCACAGTTCCCCAATTACGTTGGAAAAAACCGCTTGAAAACCATCAGCACCCGGGGCCTTCAGGGGGTCCATACTAAACACAACCTCATGTACCTCCTCGAAAGTAACCTTTCGAACCAAACCATCAAGCTTGTCGCTATTCACAGTCGGGAAGCCATTCGAACAAATCCCGTGGGGTTCCCTACACATTTCCGACGTGAACAGCGAAGAAAAGAACTCCACGGCATGTTCCTGTAAAGCTGTCGGATCTTCACACCATTCGCCATTATCCAACTTTAGCATTCTGATAGAGTTCTGACGGCGACGATGTAAAGTTGCCGCATGGAAAAATTTAGTGTTCCGATCCCCCTGCTGTATCCACTTACTACGCGATTTCTGGAACCAAAGGCTTTCCTCCTGTTTGAGAACCTTAGAAAGTTCTCCTTTAAGATTATTCTCAAGCTCAACAAGAAACGGCGTTGGGTGATTCTCCAAAGCTATCTCCACCCCCCGAATTCGGGCTAGGAGCTGCTTTTTCCTCTGCCCAATGTGCCCAAAAACCTCTCTATTCCACTGTTTACTGTTATTCTGGAACCTTACTAAATTGTCAAAAACCGCACTCCCCTGATTCCAGCTATCTGATAGAAGATTACCGAACTCTGGATGATCATTCCAGGTCGCAATGAACCGGAACGGCCGCTCACCTTGTCCGTTGTGCACACCGTCCGTAGCTAGCAAAATAGGTCGGTGGTCCGATCCCAAGCGCTGAAGGTGGTACACCTCCGAGAGAGGAAACATATTATACCACGCCCCCGAAAAAATCCATCTATCCAGGCGCTGACTAAGGTCCCCCCTCTTCCAAGTAAACCGAGGGCCATTAAACCCCATATCATGTAAACCAGACCCAAACATGAAATCGCTAAAGTTACGACAAATCCATGTTCTCCGTTGCGAACCCCCTGTCTATCATCCGAGGAATAAATAGCATTAAAATCTCCCCCGAGGACCCACGGAAACTCTCTATCAACCTCCAACGCATGTAATTGCTCCCACAGCAACCGTCGTCTACTATGATTAGGGCTAGCATACACAAAAGTAATAAAAAACTGATATTCGAATCCAGCTCCTTGCACCAACCATGCACAAATTGATTAGATAAAGCCAACACATCCAAACGAACTGTATGTCTCCACAGAACCCAAATGCCACCTGATAACCCATTCGCCTCAACTCTATACGAGAAATCATACCCAGCACGACGAATAAAAGTGTCCGCCGCAGTGCCACTTATCCGTGGCTCAACAATAACAAAAATATCCGGATTATACGATCTATCCACCACTCGAAAATATCGATTAAAATCAAGGCCAAGAGCACCTTGAGCATTCCAAGTAATGAACTTAACCATAATAACAATAAGAAGGAAGACAAACGTAAAACTTACTGGGGAGTACCAGATGTCGATCCCTCAAAAGTAGCATTCCTGATCCACTGAACATCTCCCCGACCGACTCCTCTAGCGTCCGAACCATCCTTAGACAAGGTGAGAGAGTGCGATAGGTCATTCGCCCAATCCTTAACCGCTACCTGAGTCAAAGCGGAACTATCAGATTTTCTAGCCTTAGCCCCT
Source organism: Hibiscus trionum (assembly GCA_030270665.1). NCBI lineage: Eukaryota > Viridiplantae > Streptophyta > Magnoliopsida > Malvales > Malvaceae > Hibiscus > Hibiscus trionum. The sequence continues at coordinate 105,937 of BSYR01000021.1, read as the reverse complement.
TTCAACGCCACACCCTTGGGAGCCAAGCGATTTCGACTTTGCCCTTTATGTCCACTCCCCCGGTTACTTCCCACGGTCTGACGCCCATTTGTTTCTTGCAACGGTTGTCGTCCCCCATCATCCATAACTCGTACTGCAGTATGATTCGATGACGGTAGGGTCGACTGTTCCACAACAATCACATCCGCCGACGCAATCGGCACCTTCGGACTACTCTCAATCACAACCCCCTTCATGTTCACCGCGACACACCTTTTCGCAGCCCCCACATTCATCGAATCATTCGCTGCTGCCCTTGTATCATCCGATACACTCTCCTTTGCTTGTCCACTAATTGCCTCCGCACCAACAGACGCAGCACCATCCGCAACACTCCCCGTAGCACCCTTCTTCACCCTTCGCCCATTCCCATTAGGCACAACAGCCTGCTTTCCACCGCTAACCTCACTAGCCTTTGCGACATCACGATCCTCCCCCTCTAGGACCAACGGCCTGAAGCGCGAACCAGGTTGCAGCTTAGGCGCCGCCTGCATCGGTGCCTTCTCCTTCGCCAACGGCGCCCGGCGTCGACGGCTAGGGGCTTGCATCCACGGCCCAAAACGCTCCGTTTTCTCCGGTACAATATTCTCCGTAACTTTCGCTTTACCCTTATTTGCCACAGAGTCCTCACACATATCCTGTAAATGCCCATACTTTCTGCAAGAGAAACAGATATGTGATAAACCCTCATATTCAATCAATTGATGCCGCCCATCAATGATAATTGTCGGTGTCAACGGCTTTTCCAAATCCACGACTACGGCGAGACGAGCAAATTTTCCGCGTGATCCTTCAGTTGTGTTGAAATCCACACGAATAACCTCCCCAAGAACTCCCGCAATGGCTTCAAACATGCTTCGCGAATAATATCTATAAGGCAATCCGGGAAGCCGCAACCACACCAAAAGCTTCCGAGGGTGATCGATAGCCGTAGAAAAATCCCGCGACCATGGCTGAACTGTTAGATAACTACCATAAATCACCCATGGTCCCCCAGACAGCACGCGCTCATAATCAGATTCCATCGCAAATCTCACAAGAAAATATTCATTGTCTAAATCAATAATACTAATCTCACCCACCGGTTTCCACATCATATGAACTCTGTTATATAACGCACGATAACCAATTGATCGACCCAAAAGTCTTACCACCAATGATTTTGCCAGTTTATCATCGATGATGCGATGAACACGTTCCGAGAATTTGATTTCCGGCACTTTCCCAACGCTACCTATCACAACATCATCCGCTTCAAGATCAACATCAAGGTCGCATATAAAATTATCCTTCTGGCCCTCCGAACGCTGTCCAACGACCATGTCGCGAAAAGACAGTTTTCCTTTTGGCGCCTCCACCTGATTTCCTGCCGCCGGCGATCCAGAATTCGGCACACCTTCCGCGTCGGCCATCACCACGTTATCGGGAGGCGAGGACTCAACCTCCATCTGCTGTTCCGTCCCACCGTTATCGTCCCCAAGAGTAACAGCACCATCATGACCCGGTCCGTCCCCCTCTGTCGCCGCCGGCGTCTGCTGATCGGGCGGACGCCCAACCGGCGCTAGCCCGCACACACTTCCTGGAATTTCGGAGCATGCCATGAAACCCTAGTTTAATTGATTGCAAATAGATTGTTTTTATATACAATATTATTAATATATCATATATAATTTTAGAAATATTTAAGTTTGACTATTAAAAAAAGAAATATTTAAGTTTTTTTTTATTGTATCGAACATATCTAATATTGTTCATCCAAGGCTAAATACTATTGATTGGTTAATTAGTTGAAATTTTAATGTTTATATTACTCAGATCCTTCTACTCATAAAGTGAAAGATATTAAATGTTTAAATATGCTTTATCTCGCGACCAAATTGATTGAATGTATAAATTTTGAGAATTAAAATTATTAATAAAAGTATCAGAATAGTGAATGAAATTAAAAAATTTGGGTATCAATTTGGGATTAAAAATATTTAAGATACCTAGTTAAAAAAAGTGATTAATTCAAGTACTAATTTAAGAGAAAAATACTTTAAGTACCAACTTGAAAAAAAAAAATTAATTTAGACACCAAATATATATTTAAGCATTCTCTTATATATTGCATGTGAACCGAACTAGATTTAAATTCATTGATTTACAAAATATTGTATTAATTTATTTAATTAATTTTGCAGGCTACCCTGCCAGCCATTATATCAGACTTACGAAGAAGGTGGCCAAATCTTTATGTTGGTCAAAGTGATGAGGACTTTTGGAAACATGAATGGTCAAACCATGGAATGTGCTCAGATTATTCCCAAAATCCTTTGGGTTATTTTTCTGAAACCTTGAGACTTACCGAAATCAGCAAATATGACCCACTCGAAGGTAATATAATTATTAAAATTATATAGGAATTTAAAAAATTTAGGTTCGAAATTAGATTATCTATACAAAATACAAATATATATATATAGAGAGAGAGAGAGAGGGATTTAGGATAACTTACGCAATATAAAACTCTTTAAGTTTTACACGTTTTCTGGATCGTTAGATGGTGGAATGTATGGTTTAGATTAACTCCTTACTCTTTTTTTCCAAGTGATAATCTTCACATCCATTCGTTTCACTCATCCAACGGTCCAAAAAACGTGTAAAACTTAAAGAGTTTTACACTGTGCAAACGGATCTTATCTCATATATATATATATATATATAGAGTTAGAATCAACTTACACAATGTAAAACTCTTTAAGTTTTACACGTTTTTTGGATCGTTAGATGAGGAGAATGAATGGCTCAGATTAACTCCTTACTCTTTTTTTTTCTAAGTGATAATCTTTACATATTTACTGTTAATCTCATCCATTCGTTTCACTCATCTAACGGTCCAAAAAACGTGTAAAACTTAAATAGTTTTATACTGTGTAAACGGATCTTATCCTATATATATTAAGGGATGCAGGTGCTGCCTCCGAACACCTCTCGGTCCATCCTTGATTCTGAACATTGCATTCCGTGTATAATTATTCTCTTCATTGCTGAACTTGCAGCTCTCGGAGTTCAACCATCGACAGTCGAGATAAGCTAGAATCGAACAGACACCTAGGGGAAAGTGACATGAAGGGTGAAGTTATTAAAGACGGTGATAAGCATCAGTCAGAGGATGTTTTGGCGAATGACATTGTCGTTATAAGACAGCGGGGCGATGAGGTGGCATCTGAGGTTAACAGCTTTGACAGTTGGCAAATGGAAAACTCAGAAAAACGTAATATAAATTTGGGGAAGGTTGAGGAGGATGGTACCTTTTACTCTGAAAGGTTGACAAATCGGGCTGTAGATGACATATGCAACATGGGCCTTGGTTCAAAAAAAGCTAAATTAGCTGAGCCCATATTGACTAAATCGTCATGGGAAGAAATGGTAGACAATCAGAATAATCACTTGGGTTCGAAAAACTTGAAGAAGACTAATAAGCCTGTTATTTTTCTGTCTTTAGAGGAGGGAGAAGAACCTAGAGCTTTTTTTCCAGAATTGGGGAAAAAGAAACATAAAGGAAAACGGTATAGTTCGTTGGGTGAGTTCCTGGAAAAAGCCTTATCAAATATGGAGAGGAGAAAGAAAGATTGTGCAATTAGAAGGGAGAAGAAGCAAGGCAAGGTTTATGAGGAATCAGAATTGTCGGGGCGCTCTCTGTCTGATTCGGATTTGGTCTCGAGATGGGAATTACTAACAAGAGAGGCTAGGAAGGCTTTGAGATTGGGGAAGCGTTTGGGTATTCAGATAATAGGAGATGAAGAGCAGGCGGTTGCTGATATTGCTCGACTAGAAAAAAATTGAGTGGAAATTTTCTCAGAGAGGACGAGGAGACTTACCTGGAAATTTCGAGGGCTTGGCTCTGTTCTCTAAAATTATTACGATGAAAAGAGTAGTGAAAACTCAGAAAGTAGATATGATACGGTTAAAAGGAACAAAGAAACAACCTATTTGAAGGAAGATCTTAACAGGCTATGGTACGATGATGAGGCAGATTTTATAGCGGCGGATGCAGATGGAAGATCGGGTGGATTAGTAACAATTTGGGATAAATCCAATTTTGTATTGGATTTGTTTGCCCTTTGGATTGAGTTAACAGTTTAAAAAGTAGTTTTAGTATTAGGAATAAGGAGGTTAGCAATCTTGTGGGAAAAAGTCGAAAGCTTTTTGCATAAAAGTTTTCGTTTTTGAAGACATAAACTTCTTTATGTTGGTAGGAAGATGGGTGCTGGTTAATGTAGAGTTAAATATTGTTAATGATTATGCTTCTAGTGGAATTCAGATCAACTAATGTTTTTTGAAGGTGTAGAAGTATTGGGGCTTGACTCGAAGTGTGTTTTTTCGAAGGTTAATTTCTATGAGATGTTGCATCAGTTGTGCTTTGGTGTGTTGTTCGTGGAGGCGGCGATTTCGGGATAGAAGTGTCGTCCTTCTTTGCAGAAACTCTCAGGTGCCTTTCTCAACTGGGAGACGTTTGAAGCTGACTCTCACCTTTCGAAGGCTTGTCTTGGCTTTGTTGTAGTGGAGTTTGGTTTGTTTTCACATGCGGTTCTTATTTGGAAACTGATTTGCATATGGTTCGAGGCTCCATTTTGGCTTGTTTGTCCTAACAATGTTTGGCTTTGAAAAGAAAATAAGTTTTTCAATTTCCAGGCGGTAAACTGGCTTGGAGAATGTGTGGGAATGAGTAATCTGTTGAGGAGAGTTGCCAAGGTGAAATTCAAATTGGTGCCGAGATCAAACAGTGGGCTGGTGAATAGTCTTGCTTCAGATTGGCAGGATGCGAATGTATTAAGAACAAGGGATGGCACCTTGAGGATATTGTTTTCTGGACCAGTAGAAAGGAAATGAGCCGAGTATGTTGAGTTTGTAGCGATAAAAACTGCATTGGATTTTTTTCGAAGCCTCGTGGATCGGAATAGTTACATTGTTAATGGGATCAGTCTCAAAGGTGGTTCTAAACTGGGTGAGACATCTTTTACAGCGTCCTTGGGGTTGGTAGCCGTTGCTGGTCGAGATTGATAAGCTACCCCACAAGATAGGCCCTGTTCATTTCTTTTTTTGCCTCGACAAACAAATGTTCATGCAAATTACTTAGCATAGAATGGGATGTCTCGCTCTTCACCGTTTAAAGCTGGGTGGTAATTCCAAGTTTTGGCAGATTATTTTTCCAATAAGTTTGGTCTGCGTTTGTCATTTCGGGCTTGGTAAGTTGGGTCTACGCTTGATGCTGCTTTTCTTTGATGGTGGGGATTACATTGCTGCATGGCTTTGCAACGTTAGCTTCTGTGAGGGGTGTTGGTTGTGTTAGTGTTGTATTGGCGTTTTGGTCTCTCATAATCAGGTGTATGGGCGTGTGCTTTCTGTTATGTACTTGTGGCGTACTTTGTAGAGACGACTTTTGATTGTTACTTTGGTTAGTACGCGTTGTTTGTATGTCGGTTGATCCTGGTTGTGCTGCACTCTTTTCCTCTATTTAGGTATAGGGAGGTTTTTAACGAGGCACGCAACTCAGGTTTATAATTTTTAATAAAATACTATTTTGCCGAGCAAAAAAAAAATAGACACTTTATTAGAGAATGTGAAAAGGCACGTAGGATTCTATCCTCAAATCTCATGCAGTAGGCCAGTGAGTGGCTCAAAGCAACTGTACCTGAAGGAGATCCGTTACTGCTTTAAAAGAGGAACCCCAATTTCTGTGCTTCAAGATTGCCCCGACGAAATGGATAATGTGTGTAGGTCAGTCGATCCTCTCCAACGCACTGTTATGTTCCCTCATGCAACTACTGCCATTTCTGGCCTTAATGCAACTGGGGAAGTATTGGCTTTTACCTAGTGGGGATTCGAACATTAGTAGGAGTATTGTAATGAAAAAAGAAGAAATAATTCCGGTTATATCGGATATTCTGTGTCTTTGTATTATGTATTCTCACGGGTTGTAACCGTGTAGTTTGTCACGTTGAATGAAATGCTATGTAATCCTCTCATTTTTGAGCTTATGCTTAATGGGAGAGTTGGAAATTAGTATGGTAATGAATAAAAAAATGTTTTCTTTCACTAAATTTAATTGTCAGTGTATTGTCTATTGATTTTTATTTCATAGTCACTAGTCAGAAAGATTAAGATTATGTATAAATAGATACTTCATTGTAATCACTCTAAAGGCTTAGGTTTCCGCATGCTTGACAGAGGCAAGGGATGCATTGCGCTTGGAGCAGGCTGCAGCAGTTAGCGTGACTGGTTCGAGCATATTTTTAGGGAGGGTAATAAATTAGCCGATGAATTATCATAGGCATGGGCGGAGCCACATGGGAAAATAAAAGGATGCACGCAAACACACACGCAAGCATATATGAGAAATAGCAAGGCTCATAAGGGATAATATTTTGTAGATCATTATAGTCCATGCTCTAAACATATATGGAGAAGTTCTTGTCCGAAAAACAAACCTTTTTTTTATCAGTCTTACACATTACATTCACTCGACATAGCTAAATTCATGGCAGAAGAATTCTAGGGGTCCTGCCTTATAGCATTTCCTGGGGTACTTACTGCTACCTTCCATCTGAGAAAGCAGTCAGAAACAGCTGATGAAACCTTAAAAGTATCCCCCACAACATTACCTGCACACCCATACAAACCAACTTGCTAAGCTACTGATGAAAAAGCCTTAAAAAATGATGTTCATGGTAATAATTCTTACACTAACTGAAGTGCCATCTGGTCCTGGTGTTGGTAATGATTCGTGGGTTGTAAGGCATTGACTTGAAAGTAGCTTCGAGAATCCAATGGCTGAGAAGTCATGGCCTCAAAACTAGATCCTCCTGGCATCAAATTCATGTTCTGCATCTTCCTTTCATTCTCAGCTATCTGTACAGTTTTTAAGTAATAAGCTAAACTCCTCAAAACACTGCAACTCAAAAGCACATCAAGTGAAGAAAAGAAAAAGAAAGAGATATATATACCCTTGCTCGGAGAAGTTGGTTATTGTTCTGCAAGTCAATCTCCTGAAGTGGACCAATTTGTCAAAACCAAATAATACGAGGGGTTTGAATATTTTAAGCTGGAATTCTTACCCTTTTCTGCATATACTCAATTTCTGCAAACAGCTGCTCATTCTGGTGGAAGAAAATTAAACCACAAGAGGAAATTTGTCAGTGCAAATCCTTTTCACAGGCATCTGCAAAAGATATATATACCTTTCTGGAACGGATTTTGCTAATTCCTTTTTCTAAACGAGACTCCAAGCTCCTTAGCTCCTTCATAGACACTCCCGCGAGTGACTCACCTAGCATATTCCTGGGAACATGTATTTTTGTAGTTAAAGGAACTGATGGAATGAAGAACAAAGCAGTTTAATTAATATATAAACCTGTTCGTTTTCTGTAAAGTCCGGATTTGATTGCGTAGTTTGTCTGCTTCTTGCTGGTAAAACTGGGATTTTACAAACGGCTTTGCATTAGTTTAAGTCATGCTATCAATGTAAGTAGAATTCAGTGTGTATATATATGAAGATAGGGTTTTGGACTAGAGCAAACTCCTGGATATGTATAGTTTTAATTCTGACACTGGTAAGTATTTTAATATACCTTTTTAGGTTTAATGTTTGTTTTTTAATATTTATATATTTAGACTAATTTTTGGTTTCTTAATAATATACTATATCCATAAAATGATTTAATTTTTGATGCACAACAATGTATTTTTTTTACACAAGTATGTCTATTTTAACTCCACAATATAAATTTTAAATCTCTAACTCAAAACCCTAAAACCCTAAACCTCTAAACCCTATATTAAGTTTTTTGGGGCAATATGCATGTCCGTTTTACGGTCCATGTTTAGGGTGCGAGGATGCACCTCCCAACAATGTCATCTCCAAAGTTTGAACTCGCATCATCTCCTCCAGAATGTAATGTGCCTTACCAATGCACCCAACACTTGTTAGTTCTAAATTAAGTTATTTTTGTGGAAATGAATTTCTCACCATGAAATATTTTATCTAAAAGAATATACCGCACCACGTTTATATATAAATTATTAATTAGGTTTAATGACTTAATTTAATGGTTTTATTGTATAAAAATATTATATTATATTTTTAAATGTAATTACAAAAAATAGAATTGGTTAAGATAAAAAAAAGTATTGAAATTTGTAGTAAAATAGAAAAAAATTGCACTAATTCAATATAGGTCAGTTTTAATCGAGAATAGAAATCATCTACCATTTTTTGATGCCCCTATTTATGTCTCTACATTAAAAAAATAGGTTTAGAGTTTATGGTTAGAGAATAGGATTAAAATTTATGGAATTGTGAGTATGATATATTTTTAAGGTTTAAGATTTAAAATTTAGAATTAAAGTTTAAAATTTAATTTTTTAGTGTTGTGACATAAAAATAAGAACCAAAAAGAAGTAAATGATTTTTATTTTTTAATCATAACATACTAAAACGGTTGAAATATACTCAAATTTTAAATGAAATTAAATTTATACTACTTGATACCGTATAAGATTGAATTTGTACATGACAGCTTTTAAATAGTACCCTTCTTAAGATAAACAGTTGGTTTTGAAAAAATATATGTAGAATCCAAATCTAAATTCTGAAAAGCCAAATTTCCAAATATTATCCCAACTAATTTTACACATCCATATGTTTTTTTGTGTGCGTTAAGTAGCTGCCATCATAAAAGTCCATCAATTTATTGGTTGAATAACTCGAGCCAATAAAATCTAATGTCTCGTCTCATTACACTGATTAAATATTAGATACTTATAGTTTCTTATATTTACATCTTATTTTTATAGTGATAACAGCTCATATTTAGTGAGGATAACAAGTCAGTCAATTTCTCTTTTATATGACTGAATATGATTTGATGTTTTTACTGAACATATAAACCATAAAAAAATTAAGAATCTTAGAGAGAAACAAAGATGAAGTTTATGTAATAAAGAGGGTTGCTTCTTATAGTATAATTCTCCCCATCTAAAGAGGACCGGAAACAAAAAATTGTGTGTTTGGTTTTACGATGAAAGAATTAATTTTGGATCATGGTGATTTTATAGAATTAATTTTGTGTATAATTGATTCTAAAGTAACGAAATTTATGTTTGAGAGTTTTCTCTTAAAAATCATGATTATATTAAAATATAGTGTAAAAATCAAGACAAAACGCAAAAACTACTTCTACCTTGTTTTTGCCTAAAATCACGTTTAAACCGAAACATATTTTTCCGTTCAATCGAAATTTTTAGACACCAAACGCAAAACTAAACATGCACAAGTTTGACTGCAACTTACCTGAGTATTTGTTTCTGAAACAGACCCTGTATGGGAGGAATCACAGGCTTTCTTGTACCTGTCAATCGTTGCTTTAACACTGCAAAAACAAATGTTAATTACATTATAATTAAATACATTAATAATTGAGCATCCTCATCATTATACCTAGAGGTAGCTGTTTAGGCTAATAATTAAGCTTAACTGGTCAAATCAACCAACTTTCTCAGTTAACTGAATCGAATACGAAACCAGGAAAAGTTGAAAGACAGATAATGTTTGTTTATTTTGATAAGACCCCGAGGCAGGCATCTCCCAACCTTAATTTCGTCGAGCCAGTGATTGGCTGTCTCGGCCACGCTGGCACTGTTCTAACAGTTTGATTGGCTCAGAGATTTCTATGTGCCAGGTGTCAGAAACCCATTACACCATGGGTAATACTCTTGAGTCGTACGTTGTTTTAGTTATTGACCGGCTTGGTTTTTACAGTTTTAGACTTTTAGTATTGTTTCAAAGGGGGGTAAACTGTAAAGTGAAAAAAAGAGAGGATAAGAGTAGTGATTTTTATCAACTCCTGTCCCTGTCTGAAAACTGTTGAGTACATCAGAGCCGTCCATAACCATTGTTGCAGCACAGCAGCCATAGTTTACATTTTCACGGAAGAAAAACCAGAACCCTCAGAAAACTCCCATTGGCTCGTACGTTGTCTGTCTGAAACAACACTGCTGACTTCAGCAGTTTTGAGCTAAATTTCCATGGCTCAACAAAGGCTTTCGTGAAAGCATTTTTACCAAACTGAGAAAGAGAGATCTAAGAGGAAGAAGAAGAAAGTAAGGGTTTTGATTATTTTATCTGTCTCATTAAACCTAATAAATTTGGGGTTGATCTTGAACTTGAAATGATATATATACATATATATATATATATATGTGTGTGTATAAAAGAGAAACAGTTTTAGAATCATGTCATAAAAAAACATTTGTCAGTAGTCAAGAAACTGAAAAAATCGTGTGTGACGTGACCAAAAGATTCTTTAACTAAGACAAAACACCAACCTTATCTTAGTATGGGGTCATCAAAACCCTAGATAGATTTCAACTGTGCCAAAAAAAAAACAATAAAAAAAGGTGGTACAAACATGTTTGTAGAGTTTTAATTGGTTGAGGGAAGATTACTTTACTTGATTCAAGCCTTATGTTGTTAATGGCAAAGATGAAATAAGAACCCTAATTTGGTTACATGTTTGACTCTGAACCCTCGTGATGCAAACTGGGATTTTGGGGAGATTTCGTGAAAGAAGAACCCTAATTAAGATGTGGTTGGTTGGGAAAGGGGGATTTAGGGATACCCAAATCAGGGTTTTTGGAACCCTAATTGTTAATCAGGGTTTTGGGGGGGTTGAGCCAATGAGAGCTTGACAAGTTTGCACATTTACTTTAGTTCCCATGAGAAAGAAAGAGAAAAATCTAAACACAACAATGGAGGAGAAAGGGAGCTGATTTCAGAGACATACAAAAGCATTCAATTTGTTTGCTCCCAGAAACAGATCTGTGTATCCACCAAACTAGGAACTCAAGAAAAGTCCATAAACAGCCAAAATAACCCAAATTCTATACAAAAAAAAATGAGGAAATAGAAGAAAGAAAGACATGTAATTTGTACCAAAATATGTATAAAAATCTTTGCAAAGTCAAAATCTTTAACCAGCTGACACCAAAACATGTCCAACAACATGATTTTTCTCCTTGTACTTTGCAAAATAAAGTTGGAATTTGGAACTGAAAAATTCCATTTTGATCTAAAGTGAACACTAATAAAAACTGGGTTTTGTTTAGTTTTTTTTTTTAAAGGAACATAAAAGGGCTGGTGAGCTGAAACTGAGATACCTGTTATTAGCATACTCATAGAGGCGACCACGGTTGGAGAAGACAATCAGAGCAACTTCAGCATCACAAAGAACTGATAATTCATAGGCCTTTTTCAGCAAACCATTTCGCCTTTTGCAGAAGGTAACTTGACGATTCGTCGTGTTTTCGATCCGCTTGATCTCGATCTTTCCCCTCCCGATTTTCTTCGAGTTCTCTTGGGATTCATTGGGGAACACCATGATTTCTAACTGAGAAAAACACACACAAAAAAACACACACACAATGGTATCCAAAACAGTACTAGCAACTGATTCAACTTAATTTACAGAAAAAAAAAACCATTTAAATGCTTACTAACCTGGAGAAAAAAGAAGAGATGCGGAGAAAATGGAAGCTGGAAGAGCTGAGAGGTTTCTATTTATAAAAGCAAGCAACAACCTTTTTTTATTAACACCATTTACAAAAAAAACAGCTAATTAATTTGCCATTTTTAATACAAATATATGTAGCTTTTCAGTTGTATATGTATCTGGTTTTGGTATTTTTCTTTCCCTTCTTCTTCCTCTTCTAAGCTTTGAATTATATCAAAGCTAAAGGATTAATGAAAGGGAAAAGGTTTTAATGTGAGTGAAAAGAGGGTATTAAGCATTGCATTAGAGAGAGAGAAAGTGACCTTTTGAAAGGGATAATTAATGGTGGCGAATGAGACGTTAGGCTTAGTTGCAAAACTAGCAGACCTAAATTCGGAAATGAAATAAATTGCAGAAAAATTAAAAAAATACAGATTAATTTGTCAAAAAAGAAATAAAGCACAAATTATGTAGCATTTCATAGTTATCCTCGGGTTATTCGACCGCTACAATGCTAAGTTATATTATATTTTTCATGAAAAAAAATCAGTTCGAACTTTAAAAATGATATTGTTACGAAATTGTAGTTTTTATAGACTATAAAACAGATTGATCAATGGCAGAACTTGACATTCGATTTTGAGAGGGCCAACTAGAGATTTTTTAATAGATCTTATATATAGAATACAAAATTTCGACAATAAATTTTTTCATTGTGTATCTTTGATATATAAATACATATTAACGAAAAGTTTTAAAGAAATAATTAAAAATATTCAAATATTTGAAGGGGCTAATAGGATTCTTAAAATTCTCAAAGAGTCAAATGAAGAACTTTCAAAATGTTAGGGGCATTCAAATATTTGAGCTGACCTGAATATATTTTTAGAAAAGTTTAAGGGTCAAATGATAATTTTTTAAAATTTTGAGGGCCATAAGTCTCAACTAAATTTCACTCAACTCAAAAAAAAATTCAAATAAAGTTTGAGTTGAAAAATGGAAATTCGAATAACTCGAAATTTTTAGTAATTAATGAATTTATTTTTAAGTTCGAGACGAATCTCTCAATTTTTATGATATATATATACCGATATATAAAAGTATAAAGAAATATTGTCACATATGAAAAAATATGAAGAAATATATATGTGCATGTCTTATATGATTAGAGAAAATTGTTTAAATTATAATCAAACCGTACTATAACATAATAAATAATTACAATTAAATTTTTATAGGAACTCGAAAACTCGACTCGAATTTCTTAAACTCAACTCAAACCGAAAAAATTCAAATAAAGTTTGAGTTGTAAAATATGACACGTCAACTCGAATAACTCAAATTTTTTTAACTCAACTCGATCGAACGCTTACCCCTAGTGTTTGATAGTTATATTCATAATTTCAAATTAAAAAAAAAAGTTTATAGATTTCTGAAATTGATCATCAAAGTAGAACATATTATATGAAAGTGAAAAATAAATAGAACGTAAAATAGTAAACAAACAATTTAAAGCTTAACAATTCCAAGCCTAACTTATTGAGCACTAAAGTTATATCCATGATTTTGGACCATAGAAAAGGGTTATATATCCATGATGGATATGTTTGCTTGGACAATGATTTCTAAGAGCGAGCTTCGCTCAATTATTTTAGATACATGATTTTGTTAAATCAAAATTTATTCGGTGTAATCACGGGATTTAAGTGAGATATTAAGACCGTTAATTTTCTATCTTAATCTCTTAACTAATGGTTGATGGTTTGATTATTACTCTAAACATGAACAATTTTAAAATTTGTGACCAAAGTTTGTCCCTATATGAACCAACATAATATAAAAAATTAATCATTAAACTCATTCTAGCGGATATCTTGAAAACAAAAAAAATAGGCATAATGTCAAAAATACTTGTAACGTAGTCGCTTTGCCCCTTATTCTTTTTTAAGCACTCTAACCCTTAACGACATTTTGGGTCAAAATGGACCCCTCTATGAATGAAAATTGTTAATCAACTAACAGTAAAAGGCTAGAATTTACTTAATAGAATGACACGTCACAAAAAATAATTTTATAAAATAATCTTTAACTGATGTGTCATTCTGTCAAGTCAAGACCTTTGTCTATATGACACTGTTATGTCAGCATGCACCGCTATGTAAATTTGTCACGTCATTTCAAGTTATTTAACAGTAGTTGACTAATAGTTTTCATTCAAATAGGAACCATTCTAACCTAAAATGAAACGTTGAGGATTAAAGTGCTTCAAAACTAAATAGATACCAAAATAACTATTCAGTCAAACACTTAAGGAATTTTTTAGCATTATGCCAAAAAAATATATATATAACGACCATTTAAACACAACATTCACCACCAAGCCTACATTGATCAATTAATTATATAGTTTTAACCGTGTTTTTGTTAAAGCAATACAAAACTCACTCGAGATCCACTAATTGGTTGAGTGGTCAAAAAATATTCATAATTTTTTTTGTATGAGTTCGAATCTAAACATTTACTATGGAAATACTTAATAAAAAACACCCAACCCACTCATTTCTAAAAAAGAAAAATTAGTTTAAGATTTCCCAACCCATCCTATAAAGAATCTACCATAGAAAACATATCCTAAACTTGCCAAGGTTGACACTTGAAATTTTCTAGCCATCCAATTTCAATCTTTGAATCAGATTCAACTATCACACCAAGTTTATTCTTCCACTTAAGTTTTTTTTAAAGAAAAAATTGTTTCAAGGGCAACTTTGTACTTTGATGGCCAAAGTTTTTTAAAGGGTAAACTGACTAAAGGAAATGATCATGAAAAATGCTTAAACTCTTAAATAGAACTCTTGATTTCACAATAAATAATGTTCAAAAAAAGTCACAAGAAGCTCATCCCCTTGTGTCCTGGTGGTAAAGGTAGATGTTCATCATCTCTTGGGACCTGGGTTCGAGCACCAATAATGCATGTTGTATGTGTCGTCTTTGAAAAAACTAAGAAAGTTGAACAGATACTACCCTTGAATCACACCAGCATATTCAAAAAAAAAGTCACAAGAAATAAACAAATTGCATGTCCATGCTTAAGATATGGAACACTTTCATTTCTAACAAACCACTAGTAGCTCACCTGAAATGGGAGAGTTAAACCTAGATTCAATACGAACAAGGTCAATTTCGATTTTAAGATTCTTTAATCATTTTAGATTATATAAATTCGAATATTGATACCAACAATTAATTAGTTTAGTTGGATGAAGCACTAGATCCCTTAAACAACGTTAGGAGTTCGAATCTTGATGTAATAAATAGAGTAAATTAAATTGGGAGAGTCGTTCTATAATGGGCTTCTACAGTACTTGATCCGAATTAATCAACCAATAAGTTGGACACCCGCATTTAAACAAAAAAAACTTCAAATTTGGATTGTTTTAAAGTCGGGTTATTACAAGTTTGGATGATTTCATGTTCTGTCGCTTCAATTTTGGGTCATTTTGAGTTTTTTTAGAAGAGTCTAAAAGGTGGGCTAGAATGGCAAAAGGAAAATAAAATAAGATTTAAAAAAAATAAATAAATAGAGATGTACTAACATTCTCAAAATAAATGTTAGGATTCGAACCCATACAAAATGTGTCAACATTAATATCTTTGATCACTCGGTCAATTAGTATTTTTAGCAAGATTTTTTTTAATACACAAAAATGATCTTGCATTTTATATGGTTCTGATGTATTAAAATACCAAAAAAAAAACCAACTTCTACAACAATGGTCGGTTATATCCCATAAATCTAGCAAGTTCAATGTCTAACATGGTTATTTATTTAGATTCAAATCATTTTGGATTTTTTTACATTCAGATTGCCGAACTTTTTATAATTAAATTAATTTTAAATTTAATTTAATTTTTTGTATTTAATCAGAGTAGACCATTCGAGTCAAATCAAGTATAAATAAAAACTTCAAAGTTTGAAATCAACATCAACTTAAAGGGCGAGTTTACACTGCGGCAGCCTAAAAAAGACCAACTTAAAATGCTAAAAACATGCAACCTAAAATGTTATACATTTTGATATTATTTTCGGCTGCATTTTAAAATATTATCCCAGTACAACTTAAAATGTTACCCACGAATAACATTTTAAGTTGTCGTTCTTTAGACTCTCCGCAACTTAAATTCTACCAAAGAAAAATTTGACAAAAATGATACATGATTGATACCCTTCCTAAAACTGCTAGTGTAAAGTACAGTATGGTATTAAAAAATACATTAACTTTAAAGGAACCGAAATCAAACAAATATTCCCTTAATTTAATCACAAGGAAAACAAGATGCAGATGGAGCCATTTCTTCCAACATCCTATCACAGCAATAAATTAAGCCCAGTTCAAAAGCAAACCCCAATTTTCCATGCCAATAGCTTCAAGTCACAACTTCAAGTGAGGATTCATCTATTTATTCATTAATTACACCCCTCAATGAAGCAATCCCACAAACACCTGATAGGCACCAAACCAAAATTGCTTGTGGTAAAAACAAAACATTTTTTCTTTTGAAATTCGGAACAATGTATTGTTAGTTAGATCTCTTAAGGAAGATCAATGGACATTGCGAAGGGAATAATCTTTTCTAGAAATAGGACTAGGCGTTCGATCGAGTCAAGTCAAAAAATTTCGAGTTATTCGAATTTACATGTCTTATTTTACGATTCAAAATTTATTTAAAATTTTTCGAATCGAGTTGAGTTTTCGAGTTTCTGTAAAAATTTAATTGTAATTATTTATAATGTTATAATACATATTGATTCGGATTTTAACGACTTTCTATATTCATATACAATATACATATGTATTTCTTCATATTTTCACATATGATATACAATATTATACATAACATATGAGAGAGAATTGACAGACTCGACTTGAACTTGAAAACTAATCAACTAATTAATAAAAATTTCGAATTATTTTATTCGAATTTCTATCTTATAACTCAAACTTTATTTCAAATTTTTTCGAGTCGAGTCAAAATGTATTAAGGATATGTATAGAGTTAGTTATTTCTGTTAGGATTTGTTTCTTATATGTAAGCATGCCTATATAAAGGCATGCAGGGTTCTTTGTATTCTAACGTATTTTACATACAATAAATAAAATTCTCAAGTTTCTATTATAATATGGTATAATATGTATTAGATTTTGCTTCTGAGATTCAGTTTCTTTTTCTTTGAGTTGTTTTCAGTTTCTTCAGTTTTTTTTCTCTTTTCTTCAAGTTTTTCCTGCGTTTTCACCAGTCATGGGAGAGGTTAGTTTGAATGATCAATTCAACAATGGTGCAAATCCCTATTATCTTCACCAGTCCGATAGCCCTGGTATGATTCTGGTCACGCAGCAACTTGGGACAGACAATTACAATAGTTGGAGACGTTCGATGTTAATGGCCCTTTCGGCCAAGAACAAGATTGGCTTTATAGATGGATCTATTTCTGCTCCAATCATTACTCAAACTGCTACTTACAGTGCCTGGAAGAGGGCAAATGATCTTGTTAATTCCTGGATTTTAAATTCTGTATCCAAGGACATTGCAGCGAGTCTGATATATCATTCCACTGCTGCTGCGATTTGAAAAGATCTTGAAGATCGTTTCCAGCAACATAATGGTCCAAGACTATTTCAACTTCGCAAGAAATTGATTGATCTTGCTCAAGGATTAATGTCTGTAAGTACCTACTATACTCAACACAAAATTATTTGGGACGAGTTGTGTTCTGTTAAACCCCTTTGTACTTATTCCAATTGTACTTGTAATGGGGTTCAGAAGATGATTGATGAACAAGACAAAGAGCAAGTTTTGCAATTCTTGATGGGTCTTAATGATTCTTTTTCCCATACTCAAGGATAGATTTTGTTAATGGATCCTTTACCCTCGATCACTAAAGTTTTTTCCTTGATAATTCAAGAGGAGAGTCAACGTGTCATTAAAATAGACACTCCAGTTACTGAAGCCACTTTTGTTGTGCGATCTAATGTTCCATCTGGTTATCCACCTAAGAAGTCTAGGCCACAGTGCAATCATTGCAATTTAATGGGTCATACAAAAGAAAAGTGCTATATGCTTCATAGGTTTCCTCCATGATATCGTACACGTCAACCTGTTGCTCGTTGGAATGCAGTTTCAAATGAATCCTCTATGGCTACTCAACGGACTCAAGAAGCTTTTTCTACTCAACAGTGTCAGCAACTTATTGCTATGCTTACAAATAAGTTGAATGCTGCTTAGATTTCAGAAACACCTTCCACTACTGTAAATCTGGTTATGCAAGGTAAGATTTTGCTTTATGTTAATCACTTTAGTTCATTGGATAAAGAGACTTGCTGGATTATAGACTATGGTGCTTCGAGACATGTCTGTTGTTTTAAGAATCTTTTTGATTCTCTAAGGCCCATTTCTGGTGGAAATATTCTTTTGCCCAATCAAACATTAGTTTCAGTTAAATTTGCTGGATCAGTTCGAATATCTTCTCAATTAATTTTGAATGATGTTCTATTTGTACCTGAATTTTCCTTTAATCTGCTTTCTGTTAGTTCTTTAATAAATGATTCAAAGATTAATGTTCTCTTTTCTGATTCTCAATGTCTATTACAGGACCTATGTCAAGTGATTGGGAGGGGTGAATTGCATCAAGGCTTGTTTTTTTTAAAAGTTCCTTCTATTACAAGCTTTGTTTCATCTGTTAACAATGTTTCTTGGCATGACAGACTAGGTCATCCTAGTGTTCGTGTTTTGCAAACTTTGAAGGATGTAATTCATGTAAATAGCAATAATAATTAAGATTTTGTTTGTCACATTTGTCCTCTTGCTAAGCAGCATTGTTTACCCTTCTCGAATTCTACTAGTTGTACAAGTGTGCCTTTTGAACTTGTTCATTGTGACATTTGGGGTCCATTCAAAGTTCCTACTCACAACAATCAAAGGTTCTTTGTTACTTTAGTTGATGACTTCACTCGTGCAACTTGGACGTTTCTTTTGCAACATAAATCTGATGTGGCTAGCATAATTCCTTATTTCATAAGCATGATCAAAAGGCAGTTTGGATATGATCTAAAAAAATTCGATCTGACAATGTTAAGGAGTTAAAGTTCACTGAACTTTTTGCTAACCTTGGAATTATGCATCAATTCTCCTGTGTTGAAACTCATCGGCAGAATTCAGTTGTAGAAAGGAAGCACCAACATCTTTTAAATGTTGCTCGTACTCTTTTCTTTCAATCTAGAGTTTCTTCCAACTTCTGGGGAGAATGTTTGTTAACTGCAACTTATATAATAAACATACTGTCTTCTCTTGTTCTCTCTAATAAATCTCCTTATCAGTTGTTGTTTCATAGTCTTCCTAATTTCATGTTCCTAAGAGTTTTTGGCTGCCTTTGCTTTGTATCAACCTTGCGTGCTGGTAGGAGTAAGTTCTCTGAAAGAGCTTTACCTGGAGTCTTCCTAGGGTATTCTCCTGGTGTAAAAGGATACAAAGTGTTCATGTTAAAGACTAAGCAGATTGTTATTTCTCGAAATGTTGTTTTTCATGAAACAATATTCCTTTTTCATAAGATTAAGACTGATATTGTTTCCATTGATCCTTTCTCTAACTTGTCTTTACCTGGTGTTCATAGTGACACGACACAGGGTTTACAACAGACATGTGTTTAATGATGCATCTCCTTCAAACTCTGAAAATTCTGATGTTCTCACTGAAGTGCATACTGCATATGATACTACTGAATTTCATACTGAAGTTCATACTGGAGATGATACCACTGATGTTTACACTGGAGAAGATGTTAATGTTCATACTGAAAGTCATACTGAGGTTGGTGCAACTGAACATGCTGAAAATTATACTGAAGGTCGTACTGAACATACTGAAATTCATACTGAAGAACATGCTGACATTCATATTGAGGATCATATTATTGAGGTTGGCCATAATGAAGTCAGTAATAATGATATCATTCAGGATATAAACGTTTACAATCATGATGATATTTCCCTTATTCAGGACACCAATATTCAACTTGAACCTCGAAGATCTTCTAGAATTGTTCAAAAACCTACATATCTTAATGACCATCATTGTAACAGTTTGTCTCTTGTAGAGTATCCTATTGAAAATTATGTTTCGAGTGTGAAGCTTTCTTCTCAGTATGAAGCATTCATTGCAAATGTCTCCTCTACAACTGAACCTTCCTTTTATCACCAAGCTTGTAAAGATTCTGCTTGGCAGAATGCTATGCATGAGGAATTGTCTGCCATGGAGCGTTTACAAACATGGTCAATAGTTCCTCTACC
The DNA here is from genome assembly GCA_030270665.1 of Hibiscus trionum. Lineage (NCBI taxonomy): Eukaryota > Viridiplantae > Streptophyta > Magnoliopsida > Malvales > Malvaceae > Hibiscus > Hibiscus trionum. Next base: position 86,025 of record BSYR01000021.1, on the reverse strand, counting down.
AGAAGGCAAGAAAGCAATCGAATGTAAGTGGGTCTATCACATTAAATATAAACCAGATGGCACAGTAGAGAGATACAAGGCCCGATTAGTAGCTAAAGGTTTTACACAAGTAGAGGGAATTGACTATGTTGACACTTTCTCTCCGGTTGCAAAAATGACAACTTTCAAGGTGTTGTTATCGTTGGCTGCTTCGAAAGATTGGCATTTGTTACAACTTGATGTTAGCAATGCATTTTTAAATAGATTGCTTGATGAAGAAGTTTATATGAAACTTCCTCTTGGATACAACATCAGCTCTCAAAATTCTAACCTTGTTTGCAAGCTTAACAAATCCATATATGGCCTTAAACAAGCTTCTAGGCAGTGGTTCAATGCATTCTCTGAAGTTGTTTTGAAGCTAGGTTTCCAGCAGTCTTCAGTTGAGCATACTTTATTTGTCAAAGGTTCAGATGATCGTATGGTTGCTATTCTCGTATATGTGGATGATATTGTAATTGCAGGTAAGGATCTTCATCTTTTAACTGAGGTACGTTCTTCTCTTCAACAACATTTCAAGCTCAGAGATCTAGGACAATTGCGTTACTTCCTCAGTTTTGAGATTGCTCGAAATTCCACTGGAATTTCATTATCTCAGCGTCATTATGCTTTAAAGCTTCTAGAAGACACTGGTTCCTTGGCTAAGAAACATGTTGCTACCCCTATGAATCCATCACTAAAGTTAAGTGCTACTGATGGAGAGTTGCTAGAAGATGCTCAATCCTATTGACGTTTAGTTGGTCGACTTCTTTACCTCACTCACACGAGGCCCGATATTATATATGCTGTTAATTTGCTAAGCCAATTCGTCTCAGCTCCACGACAACCACATTTATTAGCAGCATATCATCTTTTATCTTATATCAAACAGACCCCTGGAGTAGGTCTCTTCTTCTCTTCAACATCCTCCACCCAGCTTACTGGTTTTGTGGATGCTGACTATAGCTCGTGTATCGACACAAGAAGATCGATCACTGGATACTGCACTTTTTTAGGTAACAATATTATTTCATGAAAATTAAAAAAGCAACATACTGTTAGTAGATCGTCCTGTGAAGCCGAGTATCGCGCAATGGCATCTGCGACATGTGAACTAGTTTGGCTTGCTTCACTTCTGCAATCGTTTCAGATCACTGTTCCTTCTACTTCTCTATTTTGCGATAATCAATCCGCAATACACCTTGCTCAAAATCAAGTTTTTCACGAGAGGACAAAGCATATAGAAGTTGATTGTCACTTCATTCGAGACAAGGGCAAAGAAGGGTTTCTTAAGCTCTTTCACATTCGAACACACAATCAACTTGCTGATATTTTCACTAAGGCTCTTCACAAGCCTGCTTTTGCTTCCTTAATTGACAAGATGAGATTACTAAACATTCATCGTAATCCATCTTGAGGGGGGTATATTAAGGATATGTATAGAGTTAGTTATTTCTGTTAGGGTTTGTTTCTTATATGTAAGCATGCCTATATAAAGGCATGCAGGGTTCTTTGTATTCTAACGTATTTTACATACAATAAATAAAATTCTCAAGTTTCTATTATAATAAAATGAGTCGGGATTTTTTCGCTTCGAGTCGAATAATTCAAATTTTTCGACTCGAGTTGAGTTTTTCCCGCCCTATTTTAAAGGATTATTTTATAATAAAATTTACAACACTCAATCTGAATTAATAAATTATTAGATCAGGTGCTGATGATTATATTAAAAAACAAGACCAATAATTTTATACCAAAGAATCTTTTATTTTGGTTCAACAGTATTTAACCACCCATTTTACAATGTAATTAATTGATTTGGACATGAGAATGGGAAGGGCGACAATCATTCTATTACCAACCAAAGCGAAGGTAGATAGGCATTAATGTTAGATTGATTTAAGCATGGATATCATTTTGATCATTTATGGTCCTTTGTTTCCTTCTCCACATTTGCCCATTCATTACACTGTTTATTTTAACCATACTCTACTCGTGTTTTGCTTTAAATATTTCTCTTTTTTTAAAAAAAATCAAAATTAAAAACAACAAATAAAAATATTTATAAAAACTAATTCAACAAAGCGGAATGATAAATAATTTGTCTATAAAAAAACTGACTGGTGGTACTTAAGAGGGTAGTTTCAGGGACGGAGCCATGATTTAGGATTAGGGGGGGCAAACTATAAATATTTGAAATTGGGGAGACAAATTTATAAATAAACTAATTTTTAAAAAATTTTAAATAGGGGACAAAGGTGAAAAAAATTTCTTCGGGGGTGGGGGGCGATTGCCCCTCCCGAAGCCTTAATGGCTACGTCCCTGGGTAGTTCTAGGGTGAGGCACCCTTACGGTGCGGTTAAAATGAGGCGATCCTACACAAATTTTTACTAGGTTGATAAGAATTTGTCTATTTACATAAAAATTTACAATCTACACAAATTCTTACTCAAATAGTAAGAATTTAGGTTATAATATAAGAATTTGTGTAATTGCACAAATTCTTACCTAAGGCAAAATCTACAAAAATTCTTACTCAGTTAGTAAGAATTTCGGTTCTACCGAAATTCTTACCCAGTCCTACATAAATTCTTAAAAAATGGTAAGAATTTATGTTGGCCACATTTTAACCGCATTTTAAGCGGTTGTTTTTAGACTTTCCCTACTTAAGAGAGACCGGTGTGGGGATGATAAATGGGGCGGGCGGGTGCAGATACTCATCCCTTATATTCATACTCAGCTAAAATTTTTATATCCACCGCCTACCCACTACCCATAGCGGGTGCAATTTTTAAATCCACACACGTCTACATGGGTACATTCTTAAATCCACCCCACAGTTTGTACCAGTGTGCACTAACTTCAACTAAATGCACTTATCTCATAATATATAACTCGAAACTTCATTTGTTTGCTCCAAAAGAAATTAGGCTCAAATTTCTTTCTAATCATATAAGGTGGTACCTCTAATTCGACTTATACAATTTATAATGAAATTTTAAAGTCACAAGCCAAACTAGTATTAGGAGCAGTCTGATGCTCTAATTTTCTGGCCTCCAATCACTTAAAAATTCGTATCTTTTAAAGTACATATCAAATTGGATTTATGTTTGTTCTAAGAAAAACTACACTTACTCACAGTTACGACGATGTATGGATCACTTCCTTATTATTCATATAAATTTTTTTGTGATTTTCCGAACTCACTGCCTATGCATAAAATCCTGGACAATTTTTTTGACTCCATTAATTGAAATTCTTCTAAATGTTTACAAATATATTTCACATGAATGATAACAAATATATTCATTCACCATCACACCACCTAATATACAATTTAAATAAAATTATATTTATGTAGTGGGTGGGCGAATGCGAGACATACGGATATGAGGAGGGTAAAGCCTCAAATTCATACCTATCCAACCCATGATAGGTATGACTTTTAAAATCCACACTCGCCCACTACCCACCAAACTCATACCCGTACCAGCCCAATTAGGCGGGTGCGGTGCGAAATCTACGAAACTGTACTCGTATGCTATTCCTACATGGTGGGATCGCGGCCCCCAAAATTTTAAATTTTTTAGAAAAAATATTAAGTTAGATTAATGGTAAAAATTATATTTTAGTCCCCTTAAAATATATAATTTATATTATTGGCTGCCTTTAAATTTAGACATTTTTAAATGTCGCATTAATAAATAACGTTAAGTTATGCCACCAAATACACTCCTCATATTTGATCCTTAATTAGACGGTGGTTTTTAGATATTATATAGAGATTATATTAAAGTATGAAAAGATCAAACATACCCTTTTAGATATTTTACACGTTTTTTAATAGTTAAATTAACTGAGTTTGATGGTTGAGAAAAAAAAACTTTTAAAATTGAGGACAATCCATTTTTTTCATAGAATTTTTTTCTCTTATTATTATTCTCCATTATCTATTTTCACCCATTCTACTATCCGTGTAAAATTAAAAAGTATTACATTTTTCTTTGATCGTAGGATGAGTAAAAAATATAATATTGTGTCAACGAAAATTTTCTTTTTTATTGACTGTGTGATCAATAATCATATAAAATAGTACCATACATAACATTCTGAAACGGAATTCCATGCAATCGTGTGGATTACATCAAACTGGAAGCCATGGATTTTCTTTTTTGTTGCTCAATATAGTTTGGCATCTGAGAAACTTTCGCAAAATTTTCTTGTTTTCTAAAGTAGAAATGCTGCTCTGATTTTCTCTTTTGTCACATTCCTCAATATCTGTTTGTGGATGGCAGCAACAAAAATCCTACGTTTACCTACATCAGGGCCACATTTCCTCTTTTCTTCTTCCATACAATTTGTATAAAAGGTCCAAATTAGTTATGATACTTTTTTCCAAAAAAAAATAGGGATAAGAATGTAATTTGAATAACTAATTAAACCCGAACCATAAAATAAGAATAAAGTTTAAAGGGTAATTTTGTCTCTGCAGTAATTTCAAATCAATAATTTTGTTCATCTTTTTTTAATTGTATTAATTTAGTCTATGTAGTCTTCCAAAATCGAAAATGTCATCCATTATTTTTAATTTAATTAATTTAGCGCTCAAACTCCTGAAGTGCATCAATCTCGTTTTTTAATTGTCTTTGGCTAACAGTGTTGTTAGATTCTCCGCACGTGATCACTATCTACTTCCAGATCAACCGTTATCGCCAATTGTCTTGCCATGTCGATGATGATAGTTCAATTTTGATTATGTGGAAATACTAACAAAGGGTTTAAGAATTGTTTATTTATTTAAAACTATAGATGTTTTTAAAAAAGAATTATGTGAATTATACTGCTACATGCATCATCAAAACTGATTCTTCATCATAGGTGATTCAAAGATTTTAGGAATCATGTGAAATTTATTAAAATGAGATTATTTTAAAAAAAAATATTTGTTGACTTGTTGTGTGTGTGACAGGCTAATTTTTTTAAAATAAAAAATGAGTTACGGAACTCAAAATCTATAAAGTATATTACCACTAGTCAATAGCCAATCTTTATTTTTCTCTCGTAAACATTTAATTTAACTTATTTCGGACCTTTTTTGAAAGTTTTTTGCGGTCGTTCTTATTGTACATGTTCAGAACTACATTTGTCTGTTGTCATCTTATTGGAAGACATTGATTTATTAAAGAAAATGACATGTGTATATGTTAACTCAGACGCTATTAATTATTTATAAATAAAGTGTCTGACATGACAAAAGGTAATTGATGATAACGACTCTCATAGTCAACGATACTTAAATGATAATATTGATATAATTTAGGGAGTTCGAGAACTAAATTGATGAAATTAAAAATAAAAGATGATATTACTAATTTTAAACAAGTACAAAAGTTAAATTGGTGAAATTCAAAAAAATATAAAATTACTAATTTAAAATTAGTACATGAATAAAATTATTCCCTAAACTTAAGAATAAATATAAATAATATGTCAGAATACATTTGAATCAAATTACATTATATCTCGATAACTCGTGGGATTTCAAAAGTTCTCAGACCTCTTCCTTGTCATTTTAGTTAAGGTGTCGTCTGAATATATTTGCGTGATATTTATTAACACTATTTTGATTTTTGTTTTTACATTTCTTAGTCTATCTTATTCTCCTAAACTTATCAATACTATTTTGTTTTTATATTGGCAACTTGTAACATTTTTTAGTCGATATGAGTATATTCTCATCTTTATGGATTCGAACCTTGATATTAGCAGAGACGGACGCAGGACTTTAAGTTAGGGGCGAAAATAGATTTTTAATAGAAAATATATAAGAAAAATTTTAAAAATTTCTAACTCGTATAGGAATTTTAAAATTTTAGAGGGCGACCGCCCCCCGTCAACCCTCCTCGGTCCATCCCTAGACATCAGTGTTAAAAATGTAATTATCTCTTTAAATATCAATTAAGTTTATACTCAATCAACTTTCGTTTATTTTAAAGGAAAATACTTTGATGCACAAGCTTGTGTAAACTTTAGTTTACACAAGCCCTTTAATTTTAGGGTTTAGGGTTTTATGTTAGGGTTTAGGGGTTTAGTATGTAGGGTATATAATTTAAGGTTTATGGTTAGAATTTAGAGTTTAGGGTTTAAGGCTTAGGGTTTAGGTTTTAGGTTGCTAGGGTTTGTGATTTAGATTTTAAATTTTATAAAAGGATTGTGTAAAAAAAAATTACACAGCTTGTGCATCAAAATAAAACCCTATTTTAAATCATCTAGTTAGTATAGTAATTTTTTTGAAAAATTAGTATAATAAATATTAAATCTTGGTTGCTATGTTAAAATAATAAAAGATCATCGATTTATTTTTATAAAACATGTTTTGGGTTTTAAATGATTCGTGACGTCTATGCAAGAACGAAAATAGAATCAAATATTGAGATGTGTCAAATTATTTAAGTCAATTTTTTAATAGTCTTAAGGTGATTACAAGGTAATATCTATTCATATATATTCTTAACCCTTTGACAATGCACACACCTTATAGATAAAGTAATTTGAACTCGAATCTCTTAAGATGAAAATTATCCGCTTTTTCAATGAAACCACTTGTTGGGTTCAAAATAATAGACAACTATCAGATATCTAAATTCAAAAATTAAAGAGTAAACTTTATTTTATTTAATATTTAAACGTATAAAGAACTAAATTAACATTGGACCAAAAAAGTTAGGAGATGCCGCCCTCGCATGTTCCATGTAGTTGTGTCCTTGTCTCCGGGTGGTGAGCCAGCTATAAGCCGCAAGAGATTTCAAACAGAGTTGAAAAACTTGAGAAAATAAAAAATATTGAAAGATATTATGACCTGTAACACACTCTAATTTTTAAAACGATAAATTTTAAAGAACATCACATGGAAAGTACCAATTTTCATCAAAATTTGAATGAGTTCAATCTTTTATGATGGTGTACACTTGTTTGTGGGGTACCATGTGGAGACAAGTCTCAATAAGTAAAAACCAAGTTAAAATTCATCCATCCATTCCATGGCTAAGCCAACAAAGAGAAGTGATAATGCAACACCTTCATGTGATGTGATAAATTTATAGACAAAAAGGGAAAGAAAGAAAAGAGGGGAGACATAAATAAAAGTTATATTCCCTTGTAGAGAATTTGTAGAGTATAGGCACTGCTATATTATATGATGGGGCTTATTTTTTTAAAAATTTTAATTAATTTTATCTATGTTATTGTTATTTTCTGATAAGTATTTGAGTTTTTCAATGAGTTGTTTTAGATACAGCCCGAGTATTTTATATTTTAAATCACTAAACAGCTGCGGTTTGACAAAGAATGATATAGAAGATCTTGTGAAATTGATTTAATCAACACGTGATGGGAATGAAAGTTTTAAAAAAATTATTTAAAAAACCAAGTAATTTCAATGTGTTTGACGTGGAAAATAGATTCCAACTTGGAGTGGTGAGTCAGTTTTTCAGTTAAAATAATTTAACAGTGATAATAAAAGTGATTAGATTCGTTAATAATTAAAGTTGAATGATTCAACTTGATGAAATTAAAGATTCGTGATCAATATAAAAGTAGAAGTTAAGTAATTTAAAATGTAAATTACCGTCAAACTCGTTAAATATAGAATAAGAAATGATTTAAAGTATTTAATTCATTGCTTAGAAGTCATGTATTTTAAAGTTTATAAATCAGGTTGTAAGTTTTGTGATACAATTCATTTACAAATAAAGAGTTGTTTAGTTTTTTCGACGAAAAATTAATGTAAGATCAATATCGTATGATTAGTCTAATTGTTAGAGTTGTGACCCAAAATAAACGACGGAAAAAAGAGAAAAAAGAAAGAATACACTACATTTTGAACACTACACATCATCTCTGAAACAGTAAGGACCTAAACCCATAAATAAAGAGGAAAAAAAAGAAGAATTCAATACAAGCAGTTTATGTAACAAAATTCAATAGGTTTGAAATTGAATGATTATGAAATAGGCGAGTGCTTTGAAAGCAATGACCTAATCCCATAAATGCTATTTCATGTAGTCAGAATCTCACCAAAGCTATATGAATCGTAGTATTTAAACAATTATGACTTATAAGTTTAAAAGTTTATAATTATATGATTAGAATTAAAATTTATTTTTAATTAATCAACAGAGTTGGTCCAAGTGGTAAGTAATTTGGTATCGTTTAAGCAAATCTTGAGTTCGAGGCCTTGTATATGTAGAAAATCCTTGTCGGGAGACTCACCCACCAAAACTAGGTGTATGACGCGGGTTGGTCCGGATTAGTCAGGGCAGAACCCTGAAAACCGGGAGGACAACAAAAAAATATTCTTAATTAGTTTATAATTAATATTAATTAATATATAATGTAAAAATAAGTATTTTATACTTAAAATAGTGAAAATAAATTCAAAATATTATATACAATTGGAATCATTTTATGATAAATAAGTTGTATAAAAAAATTAAACAACCCTTCGTATTAAAACTATAAAATATAAAATTTAAATCTCTAACCTTAAAACTTAAACTCTAACCACTAAACCTTATACGTAAATCATAAATTCTAAACTTAAAACTAAACTCATACACCCTAAAGTAGTTAAATTTGTATGAACTGAAATTTTTAGAACTTGTGTATCAAATAATTTTTCATAAAATTAATATTTTTATTTACTTAAATATTTTTTTTTAAAATATTAATAAAAAGACTTTCAAACTTTACAAAACACTGTCAAATTTAAAAATAAAATCATTTTTTTAAAAACTAAACAAAATCGAGCAAACCAAACCGATCTTTATCCTAATTTTTTATGTGACACGCGTCGCAGTGATCTTACGACATTGAATTTTTAATTCCGTAGAATTAATTTAAATAAATTACTATTTAAATTATTGAAAATGTTTAAAACATGTTAAACTACATTAATTATTCAACTAGATTAATAGTATGATAATAAAAGCATCTCAATCATAATTAAAACACGTTATGCAATTAATAAAAATGCCAGAAAAGTTTATACATATTAAAATTTATAATAGAATTATTGAAACATCAAACACGTAATCTACAAATTTAATATAAAGAATATTCTATTTTATTTTTTATATATAAGAAAAAGTTGGCACATGATACAATTTATAATAACATTTAAACATATAGTAATAGTACATGAAATTAAATCGAAGAATATTTTATTTTCTGATATTTAAGAGAAAAAAATCTCGATTCCACTTTAAAGATTCCTTTTTTAAGTAACTCTAAAGATAAATTAATAACGCATATCGGTAGTGTTTATTATAATTAATTGTTATGGTCAAAAGTCATACACTCTAAAGTCAAGATTTATTGTTTTTTAAATTAATTAAATGTAAAGTTATTTCACAAAATTCAAATTTTATCTGTTATCGAATTAATTCATTAATAAAAGAGTGTTGGATTTTTTTTAAAACTTCTTAGTTAAAAAACTTAACAAATTTATTAGTAACAAAAATTATATTGACAATTTTGCAATACAAAGAACAATAATGGATATTTTTATCCATTCAAAAATTTCTCTAAACTCAGTAATTTTATTTATTTTTTTATTATTGTTTTAATAAATTATTTGATACTTAACTTTAGTTTCAGGGTTTATATTATACTCATATTTTTATCCAAATTGATACCTAAAAATGACTTATGTTACACGTTTTGATTTTTGGAAACTATTAAAAAATTAAAGTGAAAATTTAACAACCAAAGAGGATGCCACACATGCTATGTAACCCCCTAGACCCGCCTATGCGTTACGACGGATCCTAGGAAGTCACATTAGGGTCACAAGAGCGACCCACAGAAAAATTTCAATTAAACATATGGTTTAAACCTTTAAAACCATAAATCAAATATATGATTTAAAATACAATTTCCGAAAATCGTTCAAAACGATAAAACCATCATGATATCGGTTGCGGAAATAAGTTTCAGACTCATTTGTATAATACAAACACGACACGCATGCCCCCTAGTTACACAGATACCATACTCCCTGACGAGCCGAAGGAACTCCCATACCGACGTTGATAGGTACAACTTGTCTGATCTTTTATCCTGAGATGGTAAAAACAACATGAGCTTGGGAAAGCTCAGTAATACATAACTACCAAAAGATGCTATAAGTTCATGCAGATATATGATAAGCATAACATTTTCCTGATGTTTCGTGCAGTAACGGTCTCCATTTCAGTTCTACTATTTCGAGGTTGCATCATACTCGAGAATAACGATATTTGTTCTTTATTCAGACCTTATGAATTAGACGGGGGATTGTATAGGCTGGTAGCATACGAGATAGAAATCAGAGAGTTTGGGGTCTAGTGTGTTTCAACAGTGCAACATTAATGCATGAAATGTAACAATGCAGTAAACCTTTTTATATCATATACATATGTTTCAAGTAGCAGTAGAATACATTTTCAATTCTTTATTTACCCTCCAACCATACTCCAGTATTTAGTTTCCCCAGTGCGGTATCATGTACAGGCATTAACCCGAGCCCATTGGGCGAGGGTACCATCCTAAGGAATACCTTAGAATACGGGCGGCCCTTGCCGAAGCATAGGAACCGAAAACGGGCGGACCTGGCCGAAGCCTAGAATCCGTAAACGGGCGGACCTGGCCGAAGCCTAGGATCCGTAAACGGGCGGACCTGGCCGAAGCCTAGGATCCGTAAACGGGACGGTCTTACCAGCTGGATCAGGGCTGAGCCGTATGTAGCTTCATATCATGTCCCAATTACCCCAGTGAATCATATCATCAATATTTCATTAATCAATAACTGTATTTTTAGTAACACATTATCCATGTAGCATGTTTTCCATATCGGGTGCATATGCATATATCATAAATACAGTACGGTCATGCTTATTTATAAAACATGTCATGTGAATTCACATATGTCAAACAAGTGCACGTTATCGGTATCATAACATGTAAAACAGTATGTAAAACAGGCGCGTGGCACACATGGAACACACTAGGTGGAACAATTTACTCTTTGGAGATACTTTACATTTACTGAGGAGAACACATTAACTTTTGAACACATGGAACACACTAGGTGGAACAATTTACTCTTTGGAGATACTTTACATTTACTGAGGAGAACACATTAACTTTTGACAATTGAATAAATCTTTGAAACAATGCCTCTATTAAAAGAGGGGTTTGTACTACCAGTTCAAACCAGATAGTCGGGAGATGATACATCAAGATCTAGAGAGTTTAGGCATATCATGAGTAATTTAGCCATTTAAGCCTACCAGGGGCATTCTGGTCATTTTATCATACATGGCATTTTGGTAATTCATACCAACAAGGCGTAAACGGTAGCTCAGAAATTCTATTTGCTCATCAGGTATCCAACCAGACATTCAGAGATTTCTACGTCAAGACCTTTCATGATATTAGATACATTCAGGCTATTTTGATTACTTTGGCCAACAAGGGCATCTTGGTCATTTAACTATATCGTATATCTGAACGGTTACTTTCATATCTCATCGCAGGGCTTGCCACGGAGTAGTCAAACTAATACTCTGTGCGGGAAGACTTCTACCCTTATATTAATATCAAAAGTGTTTGTCGTACGTAAGTCATGCTTCAACCCTTGAGGCATTTCGGTCATTTTCGGCTTTATCGACATTTCCAGAATTTTATCAAGACAACTTACTTATTCTAGTCAATGGGGGTTTTCCAGTTATTCTGAAACTCGGAATGTCCATCATTTCAGAACTCAAGGGTTTATCCATGGGCGTCTCAGCCATTCAAGATATTTCGGTACTTCCAACCACTCCATTCATTTCAGAACTCAAGGGTTTATCCATCCTTCCAGTTCATTTGTAAACCTCGGTGTCCGAGGATACTTCAACTCTTTTTAGTCAATACCATCCTTCCGATTATTTTAACCATAACGGTATTTTCAATACTTTTAGTCATTTCGATCTATTCTATATTTTGAGCCACTCGCTTAATTCAGGGGTATGTATAGATTCCCCTAAATCTATAGTCGAATATTCATTCCGAGTCCAAGAAGACCTAACACCTTTCCATAGCTTTCTAAGTAGTTCGAGGTTTTCAGATGAATCATGTTGTTTTACCATATTTAGCGTAGATTTCTAGATTGCTTCTGATTTCAATGGTATTTTAGTCATTTACAGACCCTGAGGGCATTTTCGTAATCTCTTGTCCATGTATCTTTCGCATTTAAACATTTCACACTAATGCTCAGAATTGGAGATTAGCTGCCTCATTAATTACTTAATGAACTTCAGATACTTCAGATTTATTAGCTTCCTCGTTCGAGCATTTCGGTCTTATCTAAATTACCATACTCAATTTCATATTTAGTTTGACCTAAGTAGGGCTAACAGCGCTTCTTATCATTTTCATGCATGCATTAACAAATACCAACATGATCTCAAAGCATACAAGAGGTAGTAGTGTATTACCTTGAATCCTTGCTATATCGGTCAACCCTTATGCTCCGTTCGATCACTCTCGAACCCGAATGCGACGTCCTCAACATCCCGAATACAAGGTACTTTAAATACCTTCATCAAAAATATTCCACTTTCAGTCTTTAAACACCTTACTCATATTTGATTATTAAAATACATAAGTGGACTCAAGTTCAAAGTCCAATTTGAGAGCTTTCGGGTTTGAATTTCAAGAAACGGGCTTCAAAAATGGACTCAGGACGTCGAAAAACATAAAATAGGGCTTTTCGGAAAATTTGACTTTTTGGTCAACGGTCAACGGTCAAAGTCAACGGTCAAAGTCAACGCTGACGTCATGCTGACGTCAGCGGTCAACGTCATGCTGACGTCACTGTTGACCGGGTCGGGTCAACGGGTCGGGTCGGGTCAACGGCTCGGGTCGGGTCAACGGCTCGGCGGCTCGGTCAACCGGCTCGGTCAACCGGCTCGGCGGCTCGGTCAACCGGCTCGGCGGCTCGGTCAACCGGCTCGGTCAACCGGCTCGGCGGCTCGGTCAACCGGCTCGGCGGCTCGGTCAACCGGCTCGGTCAACCGGCTCGGCGGCTCGGTCAACCGGCTCGGCGGCTCGGTCAACCGGCTCGGTCAACCGGCTTGGTGGCTCAGTCAACCAAGACGAAGCCCACTCGCGACCGGCGGCGCGTGGGGCGCGTGCAGCGGCTGTGGGCGGCCGTTGGCCACCAAATTTTACATGCTGATAGTTTTCGACCTTCTGAACACGGTGGTGACCTCGGATTTTCAAAATTCAAACTCAAAGTTCGAATACTAACCTTTTTAAGTTTTCCGACGATAAACAAACACCCCCTCCAACGGTGACTCCGATGATGATGTCGTTGGTACCGATGAACTCGTCTCGACAAGATGAACGCAATGGTGGTGGAGGTGTCGAAAATGGACGGTCGGATCTCGGTAGATCTGAGATTGAATCTTTAACTATTTTTCTTTCTCACTTTTCTTTCTTCTGCCCCAAAAAAATAAAACCCCCACTGCCAAACACGTTAAATTGGCATATGTATTGCCTTTCAAACAAAAAAGGTCAAAATACACTCTTAGCCATTTAATTTTTGGGGAGTTCACACTTTTGTCTCCAAACTTTATTCCGTTTTCAAATTGGTCATCAATTCCTTATAAATCAAACTTCCCAAACCTGAATTCATTCAATTAAGTCCCAAAACTTATTATTTTAGGGAAAAAATATTAAATCTCCCAAAAAAAAATATTCTTAAAATTTTACTAGCCCCATTTGAGATTGTTACAATTCTCCCCTCCTTAAGAAAATTTCGTCCTCGAAATTTACCTGAATCAAACAGATGCAGAAACTGTTTTCTCATGGATCCTTCGATCTCCCAAGTAGCCTCACTAGGACTCCGATTTCTCCATTGTACTTTTACCATCAGAATGCGTCGGTTTTCTTAGAACTCTCTCATCAAAATCCAAGATCGGTATCGGTTCCTCCTTGTAGGACAAGTCTGGCTTCAACTCTATATTCCGAACTTGAATGATATGACTAGGATCTGGATTATTTTGTCTCAACATGGACACATGGAAGACATTCAGAATACGACTGAGCTGAGGAGGTAACTCCGGCTGATAGGCAACTGGCCTAACTCTCTTCATGATACGGTACGGCCCAAAAATATCGGACTCAACTCCTTTTTCTTCTTTTTTTTTTTTACTTCGTACTTTCTTTCATGGAGATACTTTCAGAAAGACTTGATCACCAACTTCAAACTCAATATCTTTTCTTCTTCGATCAGCATATGATTTCTATCTATCAAACGCCTCCTTCAGACGATTGCGAATCGGTCCGACAGTCTCTTCAGTCTCTTGGATCAACTCAGGACCCAAAGCCTTCTTATCATACAACTTTGTCCAACAGACCGGAGTATGACACTTATGACCATACAGAGCCTCATACGGTGCCATACGGATACTAACATGATAGCTCTTATTATTATAGCATACTCAGTCAAGAATACAAAACATTCTCGCCACCACAGAAGTCGATCTTACCGTCTGAAAGTACGTCTATCAGAATCTGAATTACTCTACAAGGTTGACAATCAATTTACGGATGAACTGTGCGTGAAGTTTATGCAAGTACTCAAAACGTCAACCAGGGCCCTCCAGAATCAGGATGTAACACCAAATTTCAATCAGGGATGATATCTATCGATATACCAAGCCACCCTATGGAGGAGATGCCTTTCCTCATATTGATCGAACATAACTAAGGTTTCACTTACCTTCAACGTAATATTCAGACAACTATTTTTTTTTCATGTTTAACAGAGGTACCACAGATTATATACTTCCGGCATTATGACAAGCACTTCTCTCTGAAGTTCATAGATTTTTTTTTTAGGGTATTTTCAAACACAGTCGTTATCACCGAATAGCCTTTCATGAAATCTTACATTAGTTATCACGCATGATCAAACATTTATTCTTAACCTGATTCACAAGCATAAACCATCTCAAGTCTCTTATCCAGATTTAAATTCAAACTTTTAATTCAAAGCACAGACGAACGTTATAGATATTTTCTATAAGCAGATGCTGAGCTATAGAAGGCAGAATACTCAGATTTGGTTATTTCAAAAGAAATGATTCAACATCAGAGTTTCGGCTTGGTGGAGTACGGTCAGAATCTAGGGGCATGTACAGACCAGACACCCTACGACAGACGATCGACCGATCTACCCAGAAAGACGCAACTCTAAGCTCTGATACCACTAAATGTAACCCCCTAGACCCGCCTATGCGTTACGACGGATCCTAGGAAGTCACATTAGGGTCACAAGAGCGACCCACAGAAAAATTTCAATTAAACATATGGTTTAAACCTTTAAAACCATAAATCAAATATATGATTTAAAATACAATTTCCGAAAATCGTTCAAAACGATAAAACCATCATGATATCGGTTGCGGAAATAAGTTTCAGACTCATTTGTATAATACAAACACGACACGCATGCCCCCTAGTTACACAGATACCATACTCCCTGACGAGCCGAAGGAACTCCCATACCGACGTTGATAGGTACAACTTGTCTGATCTTTTATCCTGAGATGGTAAAAACAACATGAGCTTGGGAAAGCTCAGTAATACATAACTACCAAAAGATGCTATAAGTTCATGCAGATATATGATAAGCATAACATTTTCCTGATGTTTCGTGCAGTAACGGTCTCCATTTCAGTTCTACTATTTCGAGGTTGCATCATACTCGAGAATAACGATATTTGTTCTTTATTCAGACCTTATGAATTAGACGGGGGATTGTATAGGCTGGTAGCATACGAGATAGAAATCAGAGAGTTTGGGGTCTAGTGTGTTTCAACAGTGCAACATTAATGCATGAAATGTAACAATGCAGTAAACCTTTTTATATCATATACATATGTTTCAAGTAGCAGTAGAATACATTTTCAATTCTTTATTTACCCTCCAACCATACTCCAGTATTTAGTTTCCCCAGTGCGGTATCATGTACAGGCATTAACCCGAGCCCATTGGGCGAGGGTACCATCCTAAGGAATACCTTAGAATACGGGCGGCCCTTGCCGAAGCATAGGAACCGAAAACGGGCGGACCTGGCCGAAGCCTAGAATCCGTAAACGGGCGGACCTGGCCGAAGCCTAGGATCCGTAAACGGGCGGACCTGGCCGAAGCCTAGGATCCGTAAACGGGACGGTCTTACCAGCTGGATCAGGGCTGAGCCGTATGTAGCTTCATATCATGTCCCAATTACCCCAGTGAATCATATCATCAATATTTCATTAATCAATAACTGTATTTTTAGTAACACATTATCCATGTAGCATGTTTTCCATATCGGGTGCATATGCATATATCATAAATACAGTACGGTCATGCTTATTTATAAAACATGTCATGTGAATTCACATATGTCAAACAAGTGCACGTTATCGGTATCATAACATGTAAAACAGTATGTAAAACAGGCGCGTGGCACACATGGAACACACTAGGTGGAACAATTTACTCTTTGGAGATACTTTACATTTACTGAGGAGAACACATTAACTTTTGAACACATGGAACACACTAGGTGGAACAATTTACTCTTTGGAGATACTTTACATTTACTGAGGAGAACACATTAACTTTTGACAATTGAATAAATCTTTGAAACAATGCCTCTATTAAAAGAGGGGTTTGTACTACCAGTTCAAACCAGATAGTCGGGAGATGATACATCAAGATCTAGAGAGTTTAGGCATATCATGAGTAATTTAGCCATTTAAGCCTACCAGGGGCATTCTGGTCATTTTATCATACATGGCATTTTGGTAATTCATACCAACAAGGCGTAAACGGTAGCTCAGAAATTCTATTTGCTCATCAGGTATCCAACCAGACATTCAGAGATTTCTACGTCAAGACCTTTCATGATATTAGATACATTCAGGCTATTTTGATTACTTTGGCCAACAAGGGCATCTTGGTCATTTAACTATATCGTATATCTGAACGGTTACTTTCATATCTCATCGCAGGGCTTGCCACGGAGTAGTCAAACTAATACTCTGTGCGGGAAGACTTCTACCCTTATATTAATATCAAAAGTGTTTGTCGTACGTAAGTCATGCTTCAACCCTTGAGGCATTTCGGTCATTTTCGGCTTTATCGACATTTCCAGAATTTTATCAAGACAACTTACTTATTCTAGTCAATGGGGGTTTTCCAGTTATTCTGAAACTCGGAATGTCCATCATTTCAGAACTCAAGGGTTTATCCATGGGCGTCTCAGCCATTCAAGATATTTCGGTACTTCCAACCACTCCATTCATTTCAGAACTCAAGGGTTTATCCATCCTTCCAGTTCATTTGTAAACCTCGGTGTCCGAGGATACTTCAACTCTTTTTAGTCAATACCATCCTTCCGATTATTTTAACCATAACGGTATTTTCAATACTTTTAGTCATTTCGATCTATTCTATATTTTGAGCCACTCGCTTAATTCAGGGGTATGTATAGATTCCCCTAAATCTATAGTCGAATATTCATTCCGAGTCCAAGAAGACCTAACACCTTTCCATAGCTTTCTAAGTAGTTCGAGGTTTTCAGATGAATCATGTTGTTTTACCATATTTAGCGTAGATTTCTAGATTGCTTCTGATTTCAATGGTATTTTAGTCATTTACAGACCCTGAGGGCATTTTCGTAATCTCTTGTCCATGTATCTTTCGCATTTAAACATTTCACACTAATGCTCAGAATTGGAGATTAGCTGCCTCATTAATTACTTAATGAACTTCAGATACTTCAGATTTATTAGCTTCCTCGTTCGAGCATTTCGGTCTTATCTAAATTACCATACTCAATTTCATATTTAGTTTGACCTAAGTAGGGCTAACAGCGCTTCTTATCATTTTCATGCATGCATTAACAAATACCAACATGATCTCAAAGCATACAAGAGGTAGTAGTGTATTACCTTGAATCCTTGCTATATCGGTCAACCCTTATGCTCCGTTCGATCACTCTCGAACCCGAATGCGACGTCCTCAACATCCCGAATACAAGGTACTTTAAATACCTTCATCAAAAATATTCCACTTTCAGTCTTTAAACACCTTACTCATATTTGATTATTAAAATACATAAGTGGACTCAAGTTCAAAGTCCAATTTGAGAGCTTTCGGGTTTGAATTTCAAGAAACGGGCTTCAAAAATGGACTCAGGACGTCGAAAAACATAAAATAGGGCTTTTCGGAAAATTTGACTTTTTGGTCAACGGTCAACGGTCAAAGTCAACGGTCAAAGTCAACGCTGACGTCATGCTGACGTCAGCGGTCAACGTCATGCTGACGTCACTGTTGACCGGGTCGGGTCAACGGGTCGGGTCGGGTCAACGGCTCGGGTCGGGTCAACGGCTCGGCGGCTCGGTCAACCGGCTCGGTCAACCGGCTCGGCGGCTCGGTCAACCGGCTCGGCGGCTCGGTCAACCGGCTCGGTCAACCGGCTCGGCGGCTCGGTCAACCGGCTCGGCGGCTCGGTCAACCGGCTCGGTCAACCGGCTCGGCGGCTCGGTCAACCGGCTCGGCGGCTCGGTCAACCGGCTCGGTCAACCGGCTTGGTGGCTCAGTCAACCAAGACGAAGCCCACTCGCGACCGGCGGCGCGTGGGGCGCGTGCAGCGGCTGTGGGCGGCCGTTGGCCACCAAATTTTACATGCTGATAGTTTTCGACCTTCTGAACACGGTGGTGACCTCGGATTTTCAAAATTCAAACTCAAAGTTCGAATACTAACCTTTTTAAGTTTTCCGACGATAAACAAACACCCCCTCCAACGGTGACTCCGATGATGATGTCGTTGGTACCGATGAACTCGTCTCGACAAGATGAACGCAATGGTGGTGGAGGTGTCGAAAATGGACGGTCGGATCTCGGTAGATCTGAGATTGAATCTTTAACTATTTTTCTTTCTCACTTTTCTTTCTTCTGCCCCAAAAAAATAAAACCCCCACTGCCAAACACGTTAAATTGGCATATGTATTGCCTTTCAAACAAAAAAGGTCAAAATACACTCTTAGCCATTTAATTTTTGGGGAGTTCACACTTTTGTCTCCAAACTTTATTCCGTTTTCAAATTGGTCATCAATTCCTTATAAATCAAACTTCCCAAACCTGAATTCATTCAATTAAGTCCCAAAACTTATTATTTTAGGGAAAAAATATTAAATCTCCCAAAAAAAAATATTCTTAAAATTTTACTAGCCCCATTTGAGATTGTTACATGCTATGCCATCAGCTTATTGTGGCTCGTCACTTGTCAAGACAACAAATATTTTAAAATAAAATTATTAAAAGTCAATTTACCAAAAAAAATTAAAATTTTCGAAAAATATTTCAGATTCATAAAATTAAAAACCACAGAATATGAAGAAAAAAATGAAAATATATAAAAATTAAAAGAGGTAAAATTAATTTGACTAATTATAATGCAGGGGTTAGGCAAGGCTAGGAGTTGTTACCATCTTGAAAGAGAAAAAGAAAGCGATAATGATAATTTGAGGATGAAATTAGACTATAGGGCCTTTAATGTTTAAAAATGAAACCTAGCCTAATATTTGTATTATATATATTGAAGGCCCAATGGACCTTTGCAATACTTTTGTTTAATACATATATTACGTTATACCCTTAATTTGGGTTGGAAATATATTTATAAAAGAAATATAGGTAGAATGATAAGAATTTATATATAAATCTTTCGATTTTGTATCTGATTCCTAATTTATAATTGTTTTGTTTAAAGATAATATAAAAGTATAAAAAAAACCAAAACATCGTTCGGTTGATACTCGATAGCCTATTAACGTTTAAAAAATATAATAAATTAAACCTTAAGTCACGGCACCGATCGTTGAATCAATGACTAAAAAGATAATGTTTGAACTTAAACTTTTCCTTTTCAATACTTCTATATATATATATATATTTAAATTATTTATTTTATTTTCCGTTTATATGGACATGGAAGAGTTGATCAGCTTTACATGGAACTTGCCTTTTTCTGTACAATGTTTCATTCGAAAGGATTTCAGTATTAACTGATAATGACAACGTAATGTACATTACAACTTACATTGAAATGGAGTGGTGCAAAATGTAGTTCTGAGCTCAGAACTTGCCTTTCATGGTAATTCCGAGATGAACTGCTGCTACGGCTGCTCGGACTAGAATGATCTTTCTTCAGCATTGCCTCCAGATTCCGAAGGCACTTTAGTGGTCTAATCTGTACATGTTGCAAGCAACCGTAGAGAAAGTACTTCCGGCTAACGGAAAAAGAATGCACAAGCCTGCAAAAAATGGACCAAAAAGAGATGATAGATCCTTCTAGCCAACACACAATGAAATGATGACTAATAACGGCATGGCCTGAACTAATTGTCACGTCTAAAAAGAGACGAGATCATTAATCTCATATCGGAAAGGAAAAGGAAAAGGAAGTCTTGAGATATATAAACGATGGCGCTGCACATCCTATCAGACATGTCTTTTGAGAAGAGGGTAACAGCCTCGTGTTGCAACCATCTAAGAACAGTAAATTTGACATTCTTTCGAGACATTGGCACTCGAGATATACTCTTATTTTCGTCATAACTTCTGAACTTTCATTTGGTATCCTAATTTATACGGCTGGTGATAGAAAGCTTCCGATATGAGAACCTTTGGTACCAATATGAGTGAGAAAATGGCAGAGAGGGGTTTTGGAGAAAGAGAGAGAATACCTTCCAACGGTTTTTATGACTGAAGCGGTCGTGAATAGATTCCAGCTTGGTTATAATCTGTCTGAATGTGGGTCGCTTGGCAGGTTTCTCATTCCAACAATCCTCAATTAACCTGTAATTACAAGCATACATACCATTAGTGTATCTTTTACATAACTATGTTCCGTTCATTGTTTGGTAGAGTTGAAAACGAGAGGAAATAATATAAAGTTCTTGAAAAATGCATAATCTTGAACTAATTTACAACTCTCTCAAATTTACTCTCCTCTTTTTCTTTCGAAATGGAATGATTTGTTTATATATATGATGGAAAATGATCATCCTCTCAAATTTCTTTCTTGCCAAACACTCAAAATTTATTTATTTTTCCACTCCGTCTTGTCCTTCCATTTTTTCCACTCGACCAAGTAAAGCATTGATATGAGCAATTTTTTTTTTCAGTTATGCATGTGTATTGAACTAAGAACTAGGAATTAAGAATGATGAGAATTAAAAGACAGAACCCAAATTACTAATTACTATTGAATAAGGCAAAATGTAGTACTCACTCTTTGAGCCCATGGGAATAATTCTTAGCTGGAGCTTTGAAAGGTGGACGCTCCCTTGCTGCATATGCCTTAGGAACATCATTGTCTTGCTTTGCAGAAAATGGTGGGCAGCCTTCAATCATCTACAGTATACCACAATAAAGTCACTTAGGAACATCATTGTCTTTCTTTCATTATTAGCATTTTACATAATTTGAAAAATTCAGGTTATATACACACATACATACATATTTTCCAAAAAATATTTGCTTTCCTTCAAGATTTCCTGTATAAGTCTAAAATCTTAACTACCACTCACTGAAAGTAGAGTAGCAACAACTTGCACAGTGTAAAACAAACATCATTTTTAGATATCCTTCTCATTAACCAGCTAGGCATTTGACTCAAAACTTATTATTTACTGGTCATATGAACTGGAATGTGAAAGAAATTTACCTCCTGTAAGATCAGAGCAAATGAAAAAACATCTACTTTGGTATCGTAGTCGTGATTACTGAAAACCTCTGGAGCAACATATCTGTCTGTATCAATTACAAGAAACATGTTTCAGCCTACATGAAAGAGTTGTCTAACACATGATAAAGTTCAAATTATCCTGATAATTTCAAAAAAAATGACTGCTTGAATATGTAAAACAGAAAAAATGAGGATAACTAGAACCAAATAGAAAGAGCTCACAAGATGCCTCTAGACAAGTTAAAGGTTTATCTTCTTTAACAGTGAGCAGCTTGCTAACTCCAAAATCTGCAACTTTCAGATGTCTCGAATCATCCCGCAGAATGTTTCTGTTATTCCAATTGTAAGCACATAAAACCATTTCAGAAAATTCAAGCCATAAAAAATGCCTTTTTATATTAGCCTAGAGCTAATTTTGTTTCTGATATAGATTATGGTAAGTAAAAGAAAGGCCGCAAACAAGAGAACTTACGAAGGCTCAAGATCACGGTGAATTATTGGGGCTGGTTTGTTCTCATGTAAATAATTCATTCCCCTGCAAAAGATTGTAGAACATATATTAATATTCAATTTCATGCAGAAGAGACTATCTGCCAGCAAAAACATGCATCAAACTTATAATGCATTGATCAGTTTTATTCCTTTCACTAACTCTAAACTTAAGCTTTGTACTGGTCATCTCAAATACAATCATCTAAGACCAGCAAGCACAGTCTAATGTCTAACCACCAATTTTTTCCCTATAGGAAAATGTATCTCATCAGTTTGCAGCTTCTTCACAAAGATCGTATAACATGCAACAGAAATACAGTTTTGTACAATTAGCAGTAACTCTCAAATGAAAGTTGACATTTAACTGTCCATTTATGACAAGGAAAATAGCCATTTGTCAACGTGGAATACTAAATAAATAATTATAAAGTCCAATGCAATAATACAATAACAAACCTTGCGATATCCAGTGCATATCTCAGAGCTGTCATTGGTTTCAATGGTCCTTTTCTCTTCAAATATGCCCGTAAGTCTCCCTGCAAAACAAACAGCAATTAAGGCAATTCGTAATGATCAATTTAGATTTAAAGAAAATAAGCTAAGAGATTGCCTTGAGGTAAATATTTAAAAAAAAAACCTATTATTCATCCACAGACAAAATTAACAATATAAAGGAAAGATCTGGGGGCATTACGGTTCCCTATCAGTACCTTAACCAACATTTCATGCACAACAAAAACAATTCATGCTATCCCACTGACACAACAAGCCAAAGAGTCAAAAGGAAATAAATTGTTCATATAACAGAATCCATGGATGCTATGGTAGCAAATAAGATGCCGATTAAACCTTGGGTAAATATTCTGTCACAATCATCATAGGACTACTTTGAGTCACTGCACCAAGAAATTGAACTACATTCGGATGTCGAATTTTCTGAAATAATGCAAGCTCATCTCGAAATGCCCTCCTGAGAAAAACCAACAATTCACATGCCTAGGATATATAGAAAGACTGGAAGAACATTTGAGTTATTGAACTTACACTTTATCATCATCGGTAAAAACTTCGTCCCCGACCCTCTTTACGGCAACTTGTGTTCCACGCCATAATGCTATACAGAAGGTACCCTGCAATTTAGTCATTGAGATGACTTAGATCTGCAGCAGCTAAAGAAAATTTGGAGATGCAAAAACAGAGGCCAATTAGGTTATGTGTTGAATATGCATGTATGTTCCCATATTACTTAAAATTAAAATCTCAAAAGAAATATTATTTACTTATTTATTCACTTATTATAAAAGTTTGTTTATCATTTTAAATGAAAAAATTAATTAAAAACTTTAAATAAAACAAAATAAAAAAATAGAAACAGTCAAATGTGTTGAAAAGTAAATGAACAAAGTAAGGGTGAAAATGGCAACGGGAGTGCGATTGGGAAGAAATGTCCAACCAAACAGCTATGAAATCCAACGCAAAATTGCACTATGATTTAAACAGCTATGAAATTATGCTCAATTACACATACTAAACTAAGAGATTACCTTTGTAATTTCGACGCTGTTTGTAAAATCAACTTCTTTAGGATCAATTTCATATTCAGGGACTTCACGCGCGTGATTTACATGCATAGGAGCCATCTAAAACCAGAATTCAAATAGCATTATCAATAAAAAGAAACCAGCAAAAAAGAAGATCTCCAGATAGAAAATGTGAAGAAAAAATTACCAAAGGCTTAGCTCCATGTTTCTCCAGAAGCTTAATCAAATCGTGATTCTTATAATATATAGCATCCGCCAGAGGCTATTTATTTAACCATAATTAAAATATATTAGAAAAATAAAGAAAAAGTCAAAGAGCAAACAGGCGGCAGGTTTGGACTACTTACGGTGCTTCCCCATCGATCTGTAGATTGGACGTCAGCGCCTCGCTGTAGGAGCAAGGAAACGACGTCGGTCTGTCCTTGACAAGCGGCAACATGGAGAGCCGTCCGATCATCAATATCACGGAAATTAACGTCGATCCCCGCGTCCAACAGCTCGCGGATGCCGTCCAAGTCACCTTCGTTGGCCGAGTACATCAACCTTACTCCTCCGTCTATCTCTTCTCCTTCCTCGTTCCGTCTTCCATCCGGTTCGCCTCTTTCCCTCTCCGGCGCCATCGACGATTGCTTCCTTAACTTAAACTTCACCGCCGCTTTGTTCTCCATCCCTTAAACAAGAACAAGGAAATAAGAAACAATCGCTGCTTTTTTTTTTTGTAAATCCAAAGTATAAGTATGATTTTAATTCGATTAACGTTAAATTAAACAAAATTTAAACAGAGAGAGATTTTGGGATGTTTATATAGATGGTTCAAAAAGGGGCAAAAATGGAGAAAAATGAAAGCTCCAAAAAGGCAGTTGATGAAGGTTTTAACTTTTAAGTGTTAGGTAAGTAGGTAACGTTTGGCGCTCTCTCTTTTTCTCTCCCTCTCTGGGTTGCGGAATACACGCGCTGTATGAGCGTGAACGAAATTCCGGCTATATGGCGTAGGATAAGAGATAGTTGACTAACATATGACAGGGGGTTAAAAAGATCACCGTTAATGCATAATCAGACGGTTGTAGTGCTGCAGGTGAGCTGTGTGCGACCATGACTTCTAATTATAATAATATACTATTATTTAACACATCATTAGCGGATGAAAAAAGATAATTAACTTTAAGACGATTTTCTTATTTATCTGTTAGATTTTTTTAATTTTTTAAAATAATTGTAAGGTGATTACAATGTAGTATATTATATTATATATACTCCCTCTGTCCCACTAAAACTGTCACATGTTAACTTTTTTCTGGTCAAATTTTTTCAACTTTGACTATAATTTATTTAAAAATTTTAATTAATTAAAATTTATAAAAAATATATTTAAAAACTACTTGATTCAAAGTTTTTAAAATATATTTTTCAATATTTTTATCAATAATAAATTTTAAATTATAAGAGGTCAAAGTTGAAAAAGTTTGACCCAAAAATTGTCAACATGTGACAGTTTTAGTGGGACAGAGGGAGTATATATTTAGGAAAATACTTTGATGCACAAGCTTAAAGTTTAGGGTTTAAGATTTTAAGTTAGGGTTTAGGAGTTTAGTATGTAGGGTATATAATTTAAGGTTTATGGTTAGAATTTAGAGTTTAGGGTTTAGGGCTTAGGGTTTAGGTTTTAGGTTGCTAGGGTTTGTGATTTAAATTTTAAATTTTATAAAAGGGTTGTGTAAAAAAATTTACACAGCTTGTGCATCAAAATAAAACCCATATATTTAACCCTATGACTAGGGGTGTTCAAAAATACCCGGCCCGAACTACCCGACCCGCCGACCCGCTTACCCGATTTAATTTTACCGGGTATTTATATTAAAGTACCCGAATTTTTCGGGCCGGGTACCCAACCCGTAATTTTTTCCGGGTAGTTGGGCCGGGTCAGGGCCGAAATTTTTTTATAACCGGGTACCCGACCCGACCCGCTAATTTTAATATTTATATATTTTATATTTTAAATTCTATTTTCATTTTATGTTTCTTATTATTTATCCTTAAAATTAATTTTAAATCCCTAACTTCTTTTTATACTTGTATTATATACTTTTAAGTTTATAATTTTTCAAAACTATTTATATTAATTTGTCAATATGAGAGTCGAAAAAAAATTATGATCGAGATTAATATTTTTAATACATTCTTTTGACGATAAACTTTAATATATATACATATATATCCAAATATTTCTCTCTTAAAACTAACCACAAATCAATAATTTTTGTGTTTGAAATATATTTCATGAAATTTTATGTGTTTCTTATGTATTTTTAAAAAAAAATAGATTTAAAAAATATAAAAAAAAATAAACCGGGTACCCGAATTTTGCGGGTACCCGATTTGCGGGTACCCGGTTCTTATGGGCCGGGTCACGGGCCGACTTTTAGGTACCCGAAAATTTCGGGTACCCGGATATGAACACCCCTACCTATGACAATGTATATATACCTTTTAGACTTACGATTTAAATGATCTCCTAGTATGAACATCATCCGTTTTTCTACTGCGATTTAAAAGAACATTTGATATTTAGGGAAGACAATTTAATCTGAATTCGATTTCAATCTGATCCGAATAAAAAAATCAATCTAAATCTGATTGGAAAAAGTTTGAATCCGAAAAAAGGGTTCGAGCCCTAATAGGAGGTGGATCAGATATGGATGTTATCATGATCCGATTCGAATCTGATCCGAGTTCAAATCAAAATATTCATGACTTTTAATTATTTAAAACAAAATATCATTTATAATATTTACATTAAAATGATAAGACATCATATATAAAGTAAAAAAAAAACTAACCTAAATACATTAAAAGAAACATATATATATCAGGTAACTTGGAATAACGGTAAAAACAAAATTAACTTACGTATATATCTATACTAAAAGTGATAATAAAAATATAAGTTAAATAATAATAATAATAATAATAATAATAATAATTACTATGATTTATATCTATGAAAATTTTAATATAATGTAATATATCTATGTATATCATATGCAATTATGCATATATACATTATATGGAAAAAAATGTAAGATAAAATCAGACAAACAAACAAGAAAAAACACAAAAAAATAAATATACAAAATTATGTACTGATTTAGATTTGCATTAAAATAAAAATATTAGAACGCTGAAACGCAATATACTCTAAAGACGCTAAAATTTGCAGATCTACTCCTCGAATTCAGGTAACACTAGAGATGACAATTTAATCTGAATCTGATCCGAAAAAATTCGATAAAATACAATATGATCCATATCCAATTAAAAAAATCCGAATCCAAATCTAAAAGAAAATATTTGAGTCCGATTTTAATCAAATTTAGACTTGGACTCTACACAGTCCAATCCATATTGATATCATTTGAATAATATTTGTAAAATTGTTTTCTTACTTATAGCATATCAAATAATTGTTTAGTACATCATTAGTGGATGAAAAAATAAATAATTTTAAGATGACATCAAGCGTTTTCTTATTTATCTGTTAGATTTTCTAAATTATTTTAAAAAAACATTTTAAAAAATTTAAATAATAATTGTAATTTTTTTTACTGATAAGTATCAAATAATAATGTTTATAACATGTGTTATATTTTGATATACAAGCTGTATAAAAAAATTACACAACGCTTCTATAAAATTTAAAACCCAAATCCCAAACCCTAGCACCCTAAACTCTAAACCTTAAATTCTAACCATAAACCTTAAATTCTACCCCTACACACTAAACCCCTAAACCACAACCTAAAACTCTAAACTTTAAAATTAAAATTTACACAAGCTTATGTATCAAAGTATTTTCCTTATAATATAATACTTTTTTGTTCAATGAGTTTATAATATAAGACTTTTACATTCTATCACAAAACTATTGTAATTCACGTTGACAAGTATATGCTTCTCTTTGGATATCACATAATCTCAATACAGAGGTCCATATATTTTTAGCAAAAACATATAATCTCTAATTTCAAGATAATTTTGACAAAATAAGCAACAACTATCAAGCAATCCACAGTGAACCTTGTCATGTAATAAGTTGCCTTATTAAATTGAACAATACAAGCTTTGTTCCACAATTCTAAGATTTTCATTTCAAGTCCCCTTCAGATTTGAGAGCATATTTTATTCCATTCAACATGTGCACCTAATGAAAGTTTAGATATGTTTACTAGAATCAACCCTAAAAGATAATATCTAAATAATTTAGAATTCAAACCTTTTAATAGACGATATCTATCAGGTCCGGGATTCGAATCTCGTATTCGCTACAAATATCTTTTATATCACAAGGAAACTGTTCTGAAACCAACTGAATAAAAGAACTGAACTAGAATTTGAGGAGATTCATATGCACTATTGTCCAAGGAAAATTCTCCTGATAAAAGACCAAGTCTTCAAATTGACAACAGAAACAAAGAAATTAAATTTATTTATATTGCTTTCATACACATAACACATATGTTCTTTAAATTAATCAGAAACAGTAGCCCTGCATGTATGCACAACTCATCTGAGTCTGGTGATATTAATTTTAATTATGATCACATGCTAAGAAACTTGCACCATAAGCAAACTTTTATTGACCCAAATAAGTAAAACAGAACAATAACTTACAGTAATTAACTATGCAAATAAGTTGCAGCAGCCACTGGACTTGGCAAATTGCCTGGTTTATTAATGGCTACCAGAAGTTGTCAAGGTAAGCAACCTTAATAAGGAGATTATACGGGAAAATATTATTCGGTGCTGTTTTTTGCATTAGTAGCAGAAGAGAAAGAGTTAATTGGGACTAAGGTTGCATTCAGCAACCTTCTCCCAGGATTTGAGAGTTTTGTCCTCAGTATCTGTTTTGTACAATGCAAGGCGACTTATCTGGAAGCTCAGGCCACCGATGCTTTCATCGAGCATATTAGCTTTTTCTAGAGCTTTCTTCTTCTCATCTTCTGAAATGTCGGCATATAGGAGGCTCAAGTGTGGCATGTAGGCTACAAGGAAATAGAAGAAGTATTTGTCAATTATCAGCTTGTGACCAACACAATGAATGCCATATAGAAGGAAAAATTGTAAATATTTGATATAAAAGCCTCAATTTCAATTGTCAAATAGGATAAAATTTCTATACTCTACAAAATAATTCTATTCCATTCTTAAAAAACAAACAACAATCACAAACCACAACTCGTCTAATCACTCAAGTCTCGGCAAACTAAATCAAGGACATAGATTCAAGTATACATGCTAGAACAAGTTAACAAATGACTTCAGCAAGTTGAAAACAAAGAAATCAAATTGATACATGCATCCGGGCACACCATCAAAGAACTCCCATAAGTTCGACAAGAAGCATACTGCATTTTTAAAAATTCATAGAAAGATGCACCGACTAATAACAATGTTATACACTTAGGCCCCGTTTTTGGTTGCGGCTACCGTTTCCAACGGCCGTTTGGCCTCAACCTCAATGCCAAACAACTCTCGGTTTGATCTTCAACCGGCTGTTGCAACCCAAATTTAGCCCTCCAAACGGGCGTTCATAGAAGCTGGATTTTCCAGCTTCTCCAGAACGGGCGTTCATACCGGATTTACCTCCCAAAGCTGGTTTCCAACCTCAACCCCAAACTAAGCCTTATACTAACCATTTCTGCCTATTCCCCCTCAATAGAAAACTTATAGCAGTCAAAATGTTATCTTTACTTGATTAGTCACTCCAACTTCTATAATTCTAGCTAATTCTAGCAAATATGTTAAGATAGAAAGGCAAACAATTTTGAGCAGTAACAACTTACGGCTTGAGCTCTTGTAACCAAAATGATCGCTACAATGTGCACTGGTTTCCACCACCTGAGAAAATTTCATAGAAGTGAAAAACTCTTACTTCAACAAAGAACTGATCTTTGAATTTCAGCAAATTGAAGGAAACCCAAAGCGGGAATATTACCTCGGAAGTGGGGTGAAGCAGCAAAAAGACGCATTGATAAAAGAAAGACCCAGTAGCCACCCGATCGACGGTAGCAGTATAAGCCTTGAGCCCATCACAGCCGGACCTGAACTTGGCCAACGCCTCATCAGGCGTTAAACTGATGGCCCCAACAACCGTGACGTGAGGTTCGAACTGCGGACCACCGAACTCGGATCGTAAACCTTCCATCAACTTCTTCACCCTGCCGGTAACGTCTTCAGACGGAAGAGCCCACACCGAATACACATCTTTCTTAACAACGGCTTCTGGGGTTGCCATGAAAGTCAACGAACTGGGAATGGCAAATTGGCAATGGATTGGAGATTGAATTTGGGTTTTTGAAGACGGAGAAATAATGGGTTTGGGATTTTAAAAATGGCAACTTGGATTAAGGGGGAAGAGCATATGTTTAAGGCTTAAATCCCAAACTCTGCATTTTCACCGAAATATCACTTTAAATTATTTATTTGTCGATATGACATTTAAATAAAATAATTGTTAGAAAATGAATACAATTTAATATCGTGGGCTATTTCGGCAAGTTAATTTAAGTGAACAAATACAAATTTAGGGTTTATATCATCAAACAACGTTACATAAAAATAGCAGAACACATGTCGATCTGTATATCATATCACCAAATTCATTTGAAATAAACATGGAAATAAAATAAAACCAAATCAGGAGCTAGCTTTTGTTTGGGGTCCATTTTTTTTCTCCGACCTGTACTTATAAAACCTTGAAACAATCAAATAAATAATGAAATTGACCAAACTCATGAAACACAACAACATGTAGAAGAAATTCAGATGGTTCTTGTTGATATTGTTGCCTGCTAACCAACCACCTCTGGTACCGTCTTTGGTCGCGCGATTCACTAGCTGAACCAAAATGGTACTCAGATAGTACCCAAATGCCATGGAAGTCCACAAGAAGCAAGTAGATATGGTTTTGAGTTTCTTGGGGGCTTCGGAATAAAAGAATTCGAGGAGACCAACGTAGGTAAACATGTCTGCAATTCCGAATATAAAGTATTGGAATGAAAGCCAGAAGACACTGATAGGCAATGGTTGGAGCACTGGTAAAGCATCCACCATGTTGTGGTGTCGAGCCACAGATTTACGTTTCACTTCCATGATTGCGGCGGTCGCCATTGATATAGATGAGAGGATGAGGCCGACTCCGATACGTTGAAGGTGTGTGATCCCCGTGACATGGCCGGTGAACTTACGGAGAAGAGGGACGATGATTTGGTCGTAACACGGGACGATGATGATCATGAAGATAACAGGAATAATCGGCAGAGAAGCGGGTGGTATGTGGAAAGAGCCGACGACTTTTGTGTCCATTGTAAGAGCTTGTTGGATTGAAAATGTTTGGAGTTGAGCTAAGCACAGGGTCATAATTATGGTGCAGCCGAAAATCGGGATCATTCCGAATA
The DNA here is from genome assembly GCA_030270665.1 of Hibiscus trionum. Lineage (NCBI taxonomy): Eukaryota > Viridiplantae > Streptophyta > Magnoliopsida > Malvales > Malvaceae > Hibiscus > Hibiscus trionum. The sequence continues at coordinate 54,688 of BSYR01000021.1, read as the reverse complement.
TGATCTTTGCAGATTCAACTTGTGTTACCCTGCAGAGTTTCCATGGATTTGGTGTTTGTAACTCTGTTTGAATGGCTGCTTTATCCAGGAAGCTAAAAACATCACTGTGAGGCAGGAAATCATTTTCCGAAGCAGCTTCCTTGTCCTTTTCAATCTCATAAAGATCCAAAGGATTATCCGGAAGTTGAAGATTTCTATTTCGGATTGCTGCAACAAAAACCTGAATGATTTCCACAATGGCACTAGTTCCTTGAGCAACATGGATCCGATACAAAGGCCAACCGAGTGCAGCAACGACGAGAACCAGGAACATTGCGATGGTAGAGACTCCGAATCCAACATCAAATCCTTTATGATCATCGAGCCAGACAAAGAGAGTTAAACTAACCGCAGCACCGATGCACACAGCAAACAATAGACCGTTGAAGAAACTGGACATTCGCTTAGCTTCTTGAGGGTCTTTTTCGTCGAATTGATCAGCTCCGTGGGATGGTACCCCGGCTTTAATCCCTCCCATTCCAGCAGCAACCAAGTATAGAGCAACATAGAGGAACAGTGTATGACTACTTCCGAGCTTTTCGCAGCGAGAAGTCGGATCAAAGACGTTACAAGGCGGTGGCCTGAGGCTCGAATAGTGAGCTTGTACTGTGAGCAATGCTATTCCCTATAGAATTGACAATCATTCACAAACAAAAAACAAATAAACAAGTTTTCCATGATACAATAGTGAACTGATGATAATGATATCAAGCAATAGCCTACCAGAAACTCGATGAATCCGGAAACTAGAACAGTTCTAAATCTGCCAATATAAGTGTCTGCGAAGATGGCGAAGAGAATGGAAAGGATATAACCAGTCCCCATGAAGTTGGTTAAAGCATTAGCCGCATCAGAAGATTCCATGTGTAAAACTCCATTGAAGTAAGTCACCAGGTTCACGGTCATATGAATATTTGCCAAATTCTCAAACGCAAACGCCACTGCAGAAAACAAGAAATCATATACAAGTTACAACCCAGATTTTCTTTCACATTTTCCCTACTCTGCAACACAAAAACGATGCTAAAGTGTGGACTGTGGACTCACCTAGAACGAACGAAGCAGCTCTTATTCCTCCATGAACATTCTTCACAGCTGCTTTCCCTTTCCAATTCACCTTGCCTTCAACAATCTCCATTTTCTCCTACAACAAAACAAGGAAAATATTTTGATATCCTTAACCAAAAAAGAGTGAGCAAACGAAACCAGGAAAATTAGAAAATACCATAGCTGAATATTGATAACCAAAGGTTTGGGACAAGTAAGAAGCAATGAAGGAGTTCTTTATATATACAAACTGTGAACGAAGACTAGTTCATAAACCAGATTTGTTTGAAAGTGACTGCATTTAGCGACCAACATGATTTTACTTAAAGGGTGAGAACGAGTAGGAAGTTATATTAGAGATGTAAGAGTTACGGAATTATGTTATCAATAGATAATATTTAAACTGTTATATTTCGACCAAAATTCTTATTGGTAATTAAGTTGGATTCTATTGTAATTCTAGTTGTTGAATATTGTAATTAGTGTTTATTTTTTATAAGTAAATATTTATGTTAGATAAGATTTGTTTTGAGATATATTTACCGGATAATGTTATTATATTTATTTTATGTTATTATCACTTTGTTATTTACCGCATGTCAAATTCTTAACATAAACTAAGAGAAATTTGAAGCTGATTAATATTGCCGGCTAGAGCCAGATATTCCTGATTCCCCGTTAACCAACAAGTGGAAAATGGTATGTTGTTCCACAAGTAGTGTTTGAAGTGTTCTTGAAATGGAAACAAAAGAACACAAGCAAGGGAACCAAAAGAGCAGAAAGGAATCACAATATTGGGACCAAATCTGTCTTTTTCACTGAAACTTTAGGTATTTGTTAATGACTTGAATGATTAACAAATATTATATAAAATTTAAAATGTATTAAAAATTATAAAAAGATAAAATTTAAATATAAAACTCAATCGAAAATGTTTATAAAGTATTACAAATTGATCACTTTCATCGAAAATGTCTTCGACTTCGTCAGTCCGAGTATTAACATTCGTTAAACAAATTTTAAGTGGAATCACCATTGTATTAGATTAATATTAAAACTCAAATTTTCTTTCGCTTTTTTACATCAAATTGATGCTCATTAATTTTTTATGTAGAAAAATGAAAGAGAATTTTGGTTTTATTACACTCTAATACATGGATGTTTCAATATGTTCAAGGAACACTGGTACGCTTAGCATAACGAGAAACATCAAAAACTTTTCCGATGGTTTATAAATATTTTTAAATTTTAATTTTTTATATTTATAACTTTTTGATATTTTTAATTTTTAATGTTTTTACTTATTTTTTTTCATTCATTATGCTGTTTTTATTTTTTTAATATTTTATGAATATTTAAACATCAATATTTTTTTAGCTTAAAGATAAAATAAGTTATCGAACTTTCAATTAAAATCAATTATGCCCCTAAATTCAGTAAAAATTCAATTATGCCTTCGAATTCGGTTAAATAATCAATTCAACCCCCATTGACATGTGATCATCCCACGTGTACTGCCACGTCATCATCGTAGACCGCCATGTTAGCACTGTTAACTGTCGTGTCAGAATCATAACGGTTAACGTCAGTCAAATGATCAATTTGATCGATTTTGCAAATTAAAAGATCACATTGAGTGTGTTTTTCGGCGAGAGACCAAATTAATTTTTTAGGTTGAACTCATGAGAAAAGTACCTCTTTAACTTTTTTTACTATTAAAATTTTACAAGTTATAAAACGACCATTAAAATTATTAATTTTATAATAAAACAGTCATTCTACCGTTAATTTTTTTAAGTTCACTAACACCCGTTAAAATTGATAGTGTGAGACGTTATAACAAAATAATATTAAATTTTAACCATAATTTAAAGAAAAAAAATCATAATCTTATTCTTTCCACTTAGCCCAAAAACATTCAGATCGAGGATGATATGCTATGCCAAATAGTCTATTTTAACTCTCTATCCTTTTTGTAAAATATTCTTAATTTTTTTTTCTCATAGAAGGTCAGTCGTTTTTTCACATAATTAGTTTTCGATTTATTGGTCGATTAATACATATCGAATTTTGTAGAAATTCAAATAAAGACAACTTTTTCAACTTAATTTTCTCTATTCACAACATCAACAATCAAACTCATGACCTTATTTAAAGACCTGACACTTCATCCCGCTAAATTAACTTATTGTTGATAAATAAATTTATTTTTTAATTAGTATTATTATCTGCTTAACTATTCTAAATGTTACGCTTTAATTAACTTAATAATTAATATTGTTGAAATTTTTTATATAATATATTATTTTATTTACTTTGACTTTAATTTATTTACAATTTTCTTTCCGTGTATATTTATTTATTACTTTCACAACTCGTATATTTGATTTAATTTTTAATTATTTTTTTACTATTTTCCATATTTTATATCATAAACTAATTTATATTTTTTTACAATAATATTTTTAAAACTATATTATTATTCTTTATTAATAATTTATCTCATATATATTATAAATTAAGTACACGAGTCTATATCTCAATTGTGTTGATTGCCTATTATTAGATTTTGAAAAATCATTATGATAATCCATTTAAATTATATATATATTAAGGAAAATACTTTGATACACAAGCTTGTGTAAACCAAGCCTTTCAATTTTAGTGTTTAGGGTTTTAGGTTAGGGTTTAGGGGTTTAGTGTGTAGGGTGTAGATTTCAAGTTTTATGGTTAGAATTTAGAGTTTAGGGTTTAAGGTTTAGGTTTTAGGATGTTAGGCTAAGGATTTAAGTTTTGAATTTTATAGCTTAAATATGAAGGGTTGTGTAAATATATTTTTTACACAGCTTGTGTATCAAAATATAACCTTGAAATAATTTAATAATTTAATTTATACACAAAGATTTCGTGCATTACACGAAGAAAAAATAGTTTTATCCATAATTGGTCAAGCGGTAAAGAATGTTCATATTTTATCATATTGTGTGAATTCGAATCTCGACATTTTATCTTATGAATATAATTATCTCTATTTGATAAAAAAATAGTAGTTGAAATGAAATTGTTAGTTTTGTGGGGGTGTTATTTTTTTCATCAAACAGAAAGACTAACATGATTTAAAATTGAATTATTAATTTTTAAAAGAAGTGAAAAAGTATACTTTTTCTATTTAACTACGTGCTAACAAATTTAAATCGATCTTGTTCAATTTTATTTTAAATCGATCGATTAAATCATAGATGAAATGATATATTTTTTAAAAAATAAAATCATCCGTTTATATTAATCTTAGGTTTGATTTTTAGAAAGATTAAAAATATAAGTTTTTTTATTTAATCAAGAGTGCAATCTTTCAATAGGAAATAAAAAATATATTCGATCAGACAATATAATCTAAAAAATTTAAGGGTAATTTATTTATTAATAATTTTATTAAACCTAGCACATATTTATTATAATTCTACCAAAATAATATATATATATTTAAATATGCTGTGATGTAACAATAGTATCTGTTTAACTTTTTTAGTCTTTTCCAAGACAGCACACACAACATGTATTACTAGTACTCGAACCCGGGTCCCAATGGATGATAAATATCTACCTTTGCCACCATGACACAATAGGATGAGCACCAAAATAATATTTAACTGAACATGTGTCGCCACAAATAGAGGTAAATAAATAGTTTAATGTTTAAGGCGACATACTAAAATAAAAACAAAAAAGTTTAGGTATAATTTTTTTAATACTTTTCTCTTAACCCTTTGATAAGATACACATATCTTGTAGGCAAAACTGATTATACTCGAGTCTTTTAAGATAAATATCATCGACTTTTCTACTGATACCGCTCATTGAATTCTTTAGGTATGTTTTTCCAAAAAAATGTAATTGGACTATCAAAAACATAAACTTGGGAGTATAAGGTACCAATTTATTAAAAAAAATCCAATTCCATAGGCCGACAAATAACCTTTGAAGTAAATCAATGAATTTAGCTTTGGGGAAACAATGAGCAGCCCACCTGGTTTGAAGAAGGTAGAGTCAACTGGCTTTCATTTGATAGTGTATGGACCAAAAATACCAGAGTCAAAATCAATGCCTATGAGTCCATCAGCCGACATGCATAGCCTTATGTCACGCCCCATCCTTAAGCACCGAGGCCAAATGAAGAGCTTTGGGCGTGCACAATGCAACTATGAGCGTTTTAAGGCTAAGCATGAGCCAAGGAAGGTTCTAGAACGCCCCAAAGAGGCCTACAACTCTCTTTCAACGTCTCCACAAAGTTCTAAGAGGTTCCAGGACGCTCCGCAACCATCTAGGCTCACCCGGAAGGACCTAGAAGGCTCGGGAAGTTTGGGGAAGCATCGGGACAACTCCGGAAGGTTCGGGACAAGTCTGGACACCTCTGGAAAATTCTATAAACCTATAGATATGTGTAGAAATATAAGAGCTATCTAGAATACTAGGGATATATGTAGATAGGTATGGACTTATCTAGAAATATCTAGGCATAGTAGATATTTTGGGAGGCAAACTCCTAGTCGTTGGATCAAATAGATCCTAACCGTCCGTTGAGGAGGTGGGTGCCTATAAATAGGGCCACCCCTCTCATTTGTAAATCATCCCAGAAATTATACAAGTTCTCTCTCTTGTAAAGCTTTCTCCAAGCTAATAAAACTTCCTTTCTTAAGTTCTCACTTGTATAGCCATATCGTTGCGTGAGTAAGGCTTACTAGCATTGTGTCATGAGTGCTAGTGCCGCACGGATTGAGCTTGAGAGAATAAGTCTAGGACACTTATCTCACTTCATTCATTCAAGAGTGGACACATGGGTTCCAGAGTCAGCCGCACTACTTAAAAATTTCAAATTCTCATTTATTTATATATATTTTTATTGATAATCTAATTCTATATCTCAAAAATTTTATAATTTTGTACCATACATTTCTAATATATCTTTCTGGTAATTCGCACCTCTTACATGAAATCCTACGTCCCGTCCAGTTTAGTATCGATCATCCATATAATTCAAAGCATTTTAATGGACAAAACACACAAAACTTAGTCCAAAGAACAGGAAGCTCAGCAAACCAAAAGGTGGTTTGTTTCGTGCTTTAGTCTCATCCATGGTTGCTTCTTACCATACGAAGACTAGTTCATAAACCAGATTTGTTTGAAAGTGATTGCATTTAGCGACGAACATGATTTTACATAAGAGGGCGAGAACGAGTAGGAAGTTATATTAGAGATGTAAGAGGTAAATGTAAAGATAATATTTTAACTGTTATATTTCGATTCAAATTCTAATTGGTAATTAAGTTGGATTCTATTGTAATTCTAGTTGTTGAATATTTTTTTTGAAAAGTGCCGGGCCTCGTTAAAAACCCCCCTCTAAGCCTAGGTAGGAGGAAAAGAGTGCCCCAATTTATTAATGGTAAACTCTTGGTACAGATGAATCCATGGCCACAAATACACACTCGACACAAGCACAATTCTACTACAGACTAAAAACAATCCTGTGGCCACATAGTTAAAGGAAGGTTCCAATGCACATCTTGAAACTCATTGGATAATAAACATAAGTCATTCACCTTGATTAGAGTAACTTGTGATGCTCGATGAATGCCAAATGAAATTACTGTTTCGGTTTTTCCCTTCCTTCGCCAACTTGTGTGCATCCTCGTTCGACTCACGGTAGCAAAAGTCCACACACTACACTAAAAGTTTAAAAAGTTGAGTGACCATATTGAAAGCGCCCTAAAAGTTCGGTGACTACCAGTGTAGTTTACCCTTATTTTTATTAAAAAATATTTTAAAGTATTTTTTAAAAAATAATTATATTTTATATATTTTTAACCAATTAGATGATGCTACGTGGCACTTTGCTGATGTGGCAACATTTGATTGGTTAAAAATATAAAAATAAATTGTTTTTTAAACTATGATGCCACATCAGCAAATTGCCACGTGGTATCGCTACAAACATGCCACATCATCAAAGGGCGTTGACTCTTAGTTGACTAACGGTTTCCATCTGTTTAGAGTGAATTTTGAACGAAAATAAAATGTTAGGTAGTTATTTGGAAGGAAAAAAAAAAGATAAATGCTAAAGTGACCAAAAGATCAAACATTGAAAGTTATTTTTTACTTTAAGCCAACTTAATTAGATATACCAAGTTGTGTTATTTTGAGATGTCCGATACTCATACTTAATATGTACTTATATAGTGTATATGAAAACATCATTCAAGAAAATACAGAGAATAGAAGTCATTAGTATTGATTTTTACCTTGCTCGTAAAGAAACTGAACCCGACTATGCAGCCTTTTCGTCTCCGTGGATCGAACAAAATATTGTTGTCAATGGCTGAAATGATGCCGACAGGGGAGGTGTATTAGGCTTAGGGAAATGGAAGATTGAGTATATAAGATAAATGAAATAAATTTGGTATGTATATATAGCTAGCGAGACAAAGGAAGGGTTGACATTACAATTTGCATGTAAATATGTCCTAAATGAATGAAGATTGCAGCAAGCTCTCTACCTCTTTGCTAATGGCTCTTCGCCAAACTTTTCAACAAATTTGAATCAATGCGAGGGAGAGAAGCCTTGACTGGTTTTGCTTTAACAATGGACATCATTTATTCAAATCCATCGCCTAACAAAACCAAAACCAAAACAAATCTCATCTCCTTCTCGTTTTTATACTTAACAATTCATTTTCACAGGTTGTATAGTACTCAAAAGGGATGGAAATTCTCCGACTCTTTTCGGTGCTCCTACTTATGCCTCATGCTCAAAATTAAGTTTAGAGTTTTATATTAGGATTTAGAGTTAGAGTTAGAGTTTAGGGAATTTATGGTAGGGTATATTTTTAGAGTATAGGGTGTAGGGTTTAAGATTTAGAATTTAGGGTTAGGGCTTATAATTTAATTTTGTACTGTTTTTTAGTGTTGGGCATAAATAGAGGCACCGAAAAGGGGAATAAAATTTTTATCCCACTCAAAGAAGAAAATACATATCATTATGCTTGGATTGAGGGGTTTCGACATATCATTCTTGAGCTTGACAGTTTGGAGGCTATTAGTATTGTTCGGCGAATGTTAGGTGGATGGTCTGAGAGACATGAGCTATTGTTTGAAGTCTTAAAGCGTCGGTGGAATATTCAGGTGCGTCACATTCGAAGGTCTGGAAATCAAGTTGCGGACGCTTGTGCTAAGCTAGCCGATTACGCTAGTTTAGATCCTGTGTTTTTTGAGGTATTGCCTGTGGCAGTTGTGTCGCTACTCGGTCAAGATATGAGTGGTACTGGTAGTTAGGATTAAGGTCTTTCTTTTGTCTGGTTGGTTCGTTTATGTTTCCTTTGTTACTTTGTGTTATCACTTGTAATTTTTTCCTCCATTTAGATTTAAGGAGGTTTGTAATGAGGCTTGTGATAACACCCATGTATGATGTTCTTTAATCATACTATTTTTATATAAAAAAAAGAGAGAGAGAAGAAAATACATTAAAATCTCATGATGAAAATTTTTTGCCCTTTTTCGGTGCTCTTATTTATGTCTCATGCTCAAAATTAGGTTTAGGATTTTAGATTAGAGTTTAGAAATATTTAGGGTATGGTGTATTTTCTAGGGTATAAAGTGTATGGTTTAGGATTTAAAATTTAGGGTTAGGGGTTGAAATTTAATTTTGTAGTATTTTTTAGTGTTGGTGCATAAGTAGGGTAGATGATTTCCATCCCTATCTTACGATCCTACCTTAAATTCTAAACCCTACGCCCTATACCCTAAAAAATACACCCTACCTTAAATTCTATAAACCCTAACTATAACCTCTAACCTAAAACTCTAAACTTATTTTTGAGTGTGGGGCATAAATAGGGGCACCGAAAAGGGTAGATGATTTCCATCCCTATCTTACGATCCTTAAATCAACATAAGGGTAGATGGTTTCCTTCAAGCTTTGGGTAGAAAGCTTCGAGGGTGTAAAGGGTTTCCTCCTGATCCTAGAAAAGGGGACGAATCAATTAGTGAATTGATTGTGAAATCCTTAGTAGGAAGCTAAGGTAGTGGATGTAGACTCGGTTGAGGAGTTGAACCACTATAAATCATCGTGTCATTATTATTTCTAGCTTCCTAAACCCTTCCACCCAAAAATTCACCTCTCCACCACTTGGCGAGCAAGAACGGTTGATCGAATCGAGCACCGAAAAACCCAACACATAAGTCATTCACCTTGATTAGAGTAACTTGTGATGCTCGATGAATGCCAAATGAAATTACTGTTTCGGTTTTTCCCTTCCTTCGCCAACTTGTGTGCATCCTCGTTCGACTCACGGTAGCAAAAGTCCACACACCATTTTTGATTCTGGCAGAGCAGTTTGCACTTTCTCACAGCTTCAGCAAATACCTCTGGGCACTCGGATCTCTCGTTAATCCAATTTGTGGCTAACTGGCTATCGGATTCAATGATGAGGAGATATTTTGCTCCAATCGGATTCTGCATATAACCTGCCAGCTTCTAAAATGGCCATAATTTCCGCCCCAGTTGGATCCGATAAACCACCAAATTTCGAGAATTTTAGCAGGTGTCGTCCCGAGTGGTCTCTAAGAATCTCGCCTAATCCACATACACCATATGAGCCCTCGACAGCAGCATCCACATTGAATTTCAGAGTACCGGCTGGGGGAGCAATCCATGAACAGATATGTGGTCTTGGTGACGACTTCTTAGCTATTTTAAGGAGGTTGGGGAAAGAGATAAAATCCACTGTTGAGGAAAGCGCCTCCGGCCATTTGCATTTACACCATAATGTAATACGCGATATTGCCGAATCATATAGAGAATTAGGATCCAGCTTCTTGTTTTTGAATACACACTCGTTCCTAGAAAGCCAAATTGACCACATGAACCTAAAAAACGTCATAATCCAGATTGGTTTTGAATCCCTGCTAGTGTGCGTTTCATTCCAAGCTTCTAGAAATTCCCGCATCGTACCTGGCATGACGAAACATACTCCCCATTGATTGCACCATTTCTACCAGAGTTGCCATGTATATTTACAATTACAGAAAAGATGGTTCGATGTTTCCAGCTCAGAAGAGCATAGAACACAAAGACCATTTCCAACATTTTGCATTCCCCTTCTCAAGAGACCGTGAAAAGTTGGGATTTTGTCTTGAACTGCTCGCCAAACAAACATTTCCACTTTGGGTGGCGCATAGTTAACCCATATTAACTTCCAAAATCTGTCATCATCCATATCCTTCGTATTTTCTAAAAAGTAGAAATCCTTAGTTTTATACAAGCCACTCGATGATCCGCACCATTTCAGTTTGTCTTTATCCATAGAGTTAATCGAAGCACGATTGATGGTGTCAAGGAAGCTCTCTCATGTTGTTCTCTCCCAATCAAACAACTCCCTTCTTAAATCAATCCCCCAAGTCCATCGATTATCATATTTAAAGCCAAATTCACAAACATAACCAGTAGATTTAGTGGCTAACCTGAATATTCTTGGAAATGATGCTTTAAGTGAAGGAAATTCTGTCCAAAAATCAGTCCAGAAGCATATCGAAGCACCGTCACCCAGCACCCAACGTAAGTTCGAAGTGAAACTGTCATTTGGTTTCTGCATAGGGGCTGAGATGTTTTTCCACACCCAAGAAGCGTTTCTGTTTGGAAGTTTATTTGGGATCAGTTGACGATCCTCTAATTTGTATTTAGCCACAATGAATTTCCGCCAAAGACTTTCTTTCTCTGAGCTAAACCGCCATAACCACTTGTTCAAGAGTGCTCGATTTTTCAACTTCAAGTCCACAACACCCAGACCGCCTACCTCCTTTGGTTTACACAAGGTGTTCCATTTAACCCACCGGATTGGTCTATTAGAGGCTGGCCCTCAAATAAACCTGGAAATGATGCTATTGATGGTTGATTCCACAGCACTAGGCATTTGAAAGAGGCCTAGGAAGTAAATAGGCAAATTACAAAGAACTGATTTGGTTAAAAGTATCTTGCCCGCAAATGACAACAAGAAGCCTTTCCAGCCTTCAAACTTTGACTTCACTTTGTCTATGATGGGTTGCCATAGAGAAGCAGTATTTCTAGGTGCACCTAGAGGTAGACCCAAATAGAGAGTTGGTAAGGAACCCACAATACATCCTACTGAATCGGCCCAACCACGAACCCGACTCTCATATGTATTAATTCCGAACAAACTTGTCTTCTTCAGGTTTAAAGTGAGCCCCGACGCCATCTCGAAAACACGAAGTAGTCTCTTAATATTAATAATTTGTTGTTCCTCCGCTTTGGAAAACAAGATTAGGTCATCCGCAAACTGCAGGTGCGAGATAAATATTCCATTTGAACCAATTTTCGCCCTGCATACATAGCCCCTTTGAACAGCAGCTTTAATCAGAGAGCTTAAGGCTTCACCAAAGATGTTGAATAAGTATGGTGACAGGGGGCAACCTTGTCGAAGGCCTCTTCTGATTGAGAAGAACCGGGAGGGAAACCCATTCACCAACACAGAAATTTTTGTAGTAGACAAACAGATCATGATCCATTTTTTCCATTTTGTTCCGAAGCCCATTTTATCCAAAATAAGGTCCAAGAAAGCCCAATCTACCGTGTCGTACGCACGTTTGAAATCTGCTTTTACAACAACAGCTTTATCCTCTTTTCTCTTAATTTCATCAATCACCTCATTAGCAATTAAAACGCAATCCGAAATTTGCTTCCCCGGAGTGAAGGCAAACTGATTTTCACCAACAACTTCTTGGATGCAGCCTGAGAGTCTTTTTGACAAGACTTTAGCCAAAATCTTGTATAGGCTTTCGATAAGAGAGATAGGTCGATAATCACCTATTGACGATGGATTATCCTTCTTAGGAATCAGTGCGATGTAAGAGCGATTAAAATCCTTCTCTACTATTCTGCATTCATAGAAATCTTCAAAAAACTTCATAACTGACTTTTTCAACGATGCCCAGAATTTCTTATAAAAGTCCAAATTGAAGCCATCTAGACCCGGGGCACGAGAGTCATCCATATTTCTTATGGTTTCCAATATTTCTTTCTCTGTGAAAGGAACTTCTAACCATTTAGCTGAATCTTCGCTCATTTTGCTTAGCTAGCAGTCAAATCTTTTGATTGGGACTGTATGGGAGCTGTTGTAGTGGGAACGAAAAAAATATGCACACTCACTTTCAAGCTTCTGCTAATCCGTTATCACTTTACCCCTGCTTTCTAGAGAAACGATTCTGTTTCTACATCTTCTTACCGAGGCTGAGATGTGAAAAAAACTAGTGTTCTTGTCCCCTTCATTGAACCACTTCACCCTAGACTTCTGGTGCCAATCGTGTTCCTCTTTACGGTACTTTTCCCAAAGAGCATGTTTCAAATTTTGAAGATCCCTAGCACAGTCCTGATTCGGGCATGACCTATATAGTTGTTGTTCCAGATCTTCAATTTTATTATCAATGTCCTGCATTTTTTTCTCCTCTACTGCTTTGAAATTTGACACCCACCTTTTGATAGCCGACTTTGAGGCACTTAAAGCAGCTTCCATACCATCACAAGCTGCAGCTTCAAGGGACTTCTTAATTAAATTAGTGAGCTCGGGGTAATTTAACCAGTAAGTGAATAGTTTGAAGGGTCTGTTCTTAGACTTAAAGACTTGCTCTCATAGCACAATGGGCTTGTGGTCTGACAGATTCCTAGGCAGAGTGGTTTGGATCACGTTAGGGAACCAATTCAAGATTTCTGGAGATACCAGAATACGGTCAATACGACTAGCCGCCACTTGACTATCGCCCCTGAACCAAGTGAATTTGTCACCTGCCAGGGTAAGTCCAATAAATTGTTACTCTGAATGAATTCAAATAAGCTCTACATCTCTTCTTTGTTTGCCACCATACCCAATCTTTCTTCTTTGTTCCTAACACTGTTGAAATCTCATCCTATCATAATTGGCACCTTCGCCTTTACAATAAGCTCAGAAATTTCTTCAAACATCATCTTCCTACTTGCCAAGTCATTTGGCGCGTATAAGTTGATCAAAAGGCACTCAGAATGACTTATCTCAAACTGCCCAAACAAACCAATCCATCTACCCGAGACCATAGAGGATCTTACTTTGAAAAACTGCCTATTCCAAAGGGAAATTAGGCCTCCAGAAGCTCCCACAGAGGGAGAGAACATGCAATCCCTGAACTGAGATCCTTTCATCCTTTTAAGTAAACTTGGCGTAAGCTGAGAGATCTTAGATTCTTGAAGGAATGCAATTTTTGCCCTACTAGATTTTAACACACTAGCCACTGCTCTTGCTTTTTCAGGCTTGCCCAAGCCTCTAACATTCCAACAGATTAATAAGGAATTCATAGATAGAGGACTTACCCAAAATCTGTTGGGGCTTCCGATCGAGCTCACCCTCTACCCGACAGCTCCTCCTCAGCTAATCGGGCAGCAATAACGTTAATGGGTGCGTCAAATTGAACACCCAAGTCAAGACCCATCGAAATCGTAGCTCTTGCCTCCGCATTATCAACAGAATCATCCGATCGAGGCGGAAGACGGACCTTCTGAAGTGGTGCGTTGAGAGCCGGTAAACTGTCGAGAACATTTTTTCCTCTTGGAGTTTTATTTTTCTTTCCACCCCTCAACTTTTTTGATTTCGCATTTCCTTTAACTTGGCAAGCCCACCATCTCAAGTTCCCAATACCCGGACTGAGGGTAATTGGGCTTGATTTCTGATTGTAGCCCAAAATAGCTGAGTTCCCTGTATCCATTCCCACCATACCAATTTCTACACTTTGGAGTTGGGATCCATTGGATATAGAACGACCCTCGTCCATATTTTGAGTGGCCCCAATTTGGGATGCTGGCCCAAAATTTGGCACATGTTTGAATCCGAGATAATCTCCACATCGTGGAGGTTGTTTCCGCTTAGTTGGGAGTGGGCTTCTAGAAGCTCCTGACCCTCAAAGTAATGATTACCAGACGACACCTCTATTGGTTGTCTAAAGGCGGCGTCAGGGGAATATACTCCATCATTCCTAACGGCCCTAGGAGGGGACAACTTCTGCGAAATATAATTGTCTTCATTTAAGTCTGGCTCATACACCGAAACGTCATCCTTATCTGCTTCCCGGACCTCTCCCGGCACCCTGCCGTCGATGAATGGTCTTTCTTCTTCGTATTCATCAGTCTGCAGGAGAATCTGGTATAGGATGCCGTTGAACAGGAGAGAAATTCTATCAGGGATGCACGAGGTGTTACGCACTTTAACCAGAGTTTTGGCAACGTCAAAACGTTGAAGCCCTTTAGTTTCATTATCAACCAGCAAGACCTCTCCCCAACGACTGCAAAGTCTATTAAAAAACTCGCCACTCCACAGTTGCATAGGGACATTCCTCATGCACACCCAACATTTGACTTGACGTTTCCCTTCATAACCTTCTAGCAATTCGAACTCATCCAACCAGGTTGATAGATAGGCTTCTCTGGCTTCCCACAACCGCTTTCTTTCTACTTCGTTAACCATCCTAATTACGACCAAAGGTCCTTCCCAGGGACACACTCTCGCGGAAAATCCATCTGAATCAAGGGCATCCTGGAGAATATCAGCATTGTACAAAAACTTGATTTTACCCGCAAAACTGCACCGGGTCCACAAAGAGTTTTCCCTATTCAGTGAGAAGGATCGATTGCCAATACCATCTTGAGTTGGTTTAGGACATTCCTCCACAATCTGTACAGTAACACCGACGTTAATAGGCGTAGTCACTGGGTTTTCCTTATCTTGAGTCTTCGATGCCAGCCGCTCCTCTGAAAAAAGAAACTTTGGACGATCATCGAGCTTAGCTTGTCTAGTGACTAGATGCGCTTTGTTCATTAGGGCTTCCTTGTATGATCTAGAATCTCTGGTCTTTAGCGCCACCATAGGCCTCGAGCTTGGGTTTAAACTCTTGAAGTTAGATTCGGCACCTTCCGCAGTATTCTTTTCTGGCTTTTGCACCGCCATGAAAACCCTAATTCTCTTTCCATCCATTATCCTTCCGTGTCCCATTGCGACTGCCTTCTGAGCTTCATCTAAACTTCTGAATCTAATGAAGGCGAAGGTTGCTGGTTTGTTAATTCTTTTCCTGTGCTTGTAAGCTATGTAGACATTCACAATCCTTCCATAGGCTCTGAAAGCTTCACCCAACGTCTTCTTGTGAATTCTCTTACTTACGTTGTCGACAAAAACTATAAAACTCGTGCACCGACGTCGCTGAGCGTCCTCCATCCTCCATCTCCTTTCTCTCTGAGCATCCTCCATTCTCCATCTCCTTCCTCCCTGAGCATCTTCCCTCCTCCATCTCCTACCTCTCTGCGCGACCTCCATCTGACCTTTGAGCTTGTTGTAAGCAAGGTGCAAAATCTAGTTGTTGAATATTACTTTGTAATTAGTGTTTACTTTTGATAAGTAAATATCTATATTCGATAATATTTGTTTTGAGATATATATACCATATAATGTTATCATGTTTATTTTATGTTGTTATCACTTTGTTATTTACCGCATGTCAAATTCTTAACACAAACTAAGAGGAATTTGAAGGTGATTAATATTGCTGGCTTGAGCCAGACATTCCGGATTCCCCATTAACCAACAAGTGGAAAATGGTATGTTGTTCCACAAGTAGTGTTTGAAGTGTTCTTGAAATGGAAACAAAAGAACACAAGCAAGGGAACCAAAAGAGCAGAAAGGAATCACAATATTGGGACCAAATCTGTCTTTTTCACTGAAACTTTAGGATATTAGTTAATGACAGTGTTCTCCGATGTGGGTCCGGTGATGATTCATTTAAGATGGCATTGTGGTTGTTGGTAAGGAAAACCTACGCGGGATTCTGACAAAACAGGTGACTTGTTCAAAATGATAGGTTCATATTGATTAGTGCCATCTGACATTGATATTACACTAGTTGGTGTGCTGATATGGTGTTGCAAAAAGTCCCATTTTGTCGTGACGCTGGCGGATTTGTGTCTAATGAATCTGCATTTTCTCCGATCGGCAAGGTTTATCGAGTCCGTCGGAGTGATGGCCGGTTTGAGTACTACGCTATGTAGTAATTTTATGTCAAGGTACAAACTTGTAGGAAATTATATTAACAATTTAAGGATACAAAATTATGAGAATTTAAAGTTTTCAGGGGTGCGACCGCACACCCTCAATCCATCCGAAGACATTGATACAAGATCTTTTAAATTGAAATAATTGAGACTTAGATTGGTTGAAATTCTCACATGGTACAATGGTAGAGAAGGGGATGATGTTGTATTGAAAAGAACTCATAAAATTATATTAAACCAGTCAAATTCATGATTCGATACTAAAACATGTGACTATTTACATTTCCAAGGGCTGCCGGAATCTTGCAGGCAACAGACTTGTAGATCCCAGGTAGCTCTTGGCAAGAAAAAGCCGTTCAACTAACATGCCTGGAAAGGAGTGCTAAATCTAGCATCTTGTTTGATTTCCTTGGAGTTATAGGATGTAAATGAAGAGTAGAAGGAATGAACAGTAGTTGAATTTTGGGTTTGGTTTCGACTCGAACTTTGCTCTTCTTTCTGTTGACAGAGATCTCTCATGGCCTTAAACCTTAAATCTTCGGTATAGCTGCCTGGTTCCGGTATCAAGTCAGGAACACTCGTTCGCCCTTCAAGCATTTTTACCACCTCAGACATTGTACAGGCCTGACTGATGCAGATGCATTTGTACACAACAGAGATACTTTAACCATGAGTTCAACTTCTTCTATTTCTACTTCGGATCTTATCCTCTCATCGAGAAGTGCTGACAAGTTTCCCGATTTTCGCAAATGGCATGCCTGCAATACAGATTCATATATAGATATATCTTGTCATATTTCAGTACAGGACAAATCTGCAAACGTGCACAGGAAAGAAGGCAAGTACCCAATCTAAGAGACAGACAAACTTTTCACTAGGCAGAAAGTTATTGGTGTTCTTCCCGCTAACGAGTTCCATTGTTAGAACTCCAAAACTGTAAACATCTGCTTTATGTGTCAGGTGGCCCCATAATGCATATTCCGGTGCCATATATCCTCTGCACAAGGCACATTAAAATGGTGAAGTTTTAAGCAAAGCAGCAGGCACAAAGAAATTGAATTCCATTGGTTATTAAAAAGGTAAGGAACTCACATGGTTCCGGCAACTCGGGTGGTGATGTGGGTCTTCTCCTCTTCATCAAGCCTAGCCAAGCCGAAGTCGGATATTTTGGGGTTCAAGTCACCATCGAGAAGCACATTGGTAGCTTTAATGTCTCGGTGAACGATCTTGAGTCTTGATTCTTCATGCAGAAAAGCCAGACCTTTAGCTATACCAATACAGATCTTAAGCCTTGTAGGCCAGTCTAGTTCAAGCTGATTGCCGTCTGAACCTACATATTACGCCAAGGAAGTATGCCTTACCAATTACCATATTAAATATTATCCATGTGAAACATGATCTTAAACATTACAACGAGTGGGAAAAACGGACAAGTGCATGATGCAAGACTCACCAAACAATGCACGAGCGAGGCTGTTGTTTTCCATGTACTCGTACACTAGTAGCAACTGATCCCCTTCAACACAAAAACCATGAAGCTTGACAAGATTTGGGTGTTGTAAACAAGATATCATCCCGATCTCATTCAGAAATTCACGATTCCCTTGTCGCGATTTAGAGGAGAGCTGCTTTACTGCAATCTTGGTACCATCAGGTAACTGACCCTGAACCCCCAAACTTTATCAGATTCTCCTATATTGATTCAAATAAGAATAATAACAGGATCTTCATATAGCAGTTAACTAGGCACCTTGTAAACAGGACCGAAACCACCTTCTCCAATCTTGTAAGCAGGATCGAAGTCATTGGTGGCAACTTTAATCTGTTTCAAAGTGAAAGTCCCGGATGGCGTGTCTTCCTTTATACCTGTCCAAAATTTAATGTGCAACATGTCCGTAAATGCAACAGCTTAATATACAAGTAACATATCATCAACAGATTAGAGGAGGTACCTTTTTCTCGCCAATATTTCCTTAGCAAATGGCCTTTCCACCAAAAAAGTCCCCCTATGAGGAGGCCAAGGCATGATCCTAGAACCCCAAAAGCAATGATGTATGCAGATCCTTTGTTTCTACTATTCGGACAAGGTTTAGAATCTGCCCAGCACAGCTATGTTCATTAAAAAGGAAGAATGAAAACAGGCCTAGCAAAAATCATTTTAAAGAAAGTTTGTGTTCATTTATATGTTTTTCATGGGACATGGTCGCCTTAAAATTAAAAAAATGCATGTCCTGAGGAGGCAAGTAAAGACTATGCAAGCAGATAGTATACCAGAAACTACAGAAATAGCATTTACAAGTGGCCCGTAGACACTTCTTCGAGGAATCCTTGTTGTTCCTTTGCCAGCCCAAATAAATCGAATCTCCAGGAAATTATTTGTCACATTTACATTCGAAACTTGTTTAACTAAAGGTTTTAGAGCACCCATTGCCTCTGATTCAATGTTGAAGTCTTTCCACACTAACGCTTCCTGTGACAAACAGATTATTGTACCCACAATATACAACTTAAGCAAAAAAAATAAAAACGTATCTTCAAAAGCATGTTTAACTATACACCTGAACGTAAACATCGAATATGCGCCTACCAAGGCTGTTATATGCTTCATCAGGAGTAAACTGTATCTCGGCAAAATCGAAAGTTATGGTGTAAATTCCATTCACTAAGCAATAATGGAAATATGTGAGCGATATTGGAGCTCTGCGGGCTGTTGTGAACAGTTCTGACATGTCCGACGATGGCCCTGATACAGTGTAACGAGTATTTTGGAAATCATTGTCATCCATGAAGTCTCCGGTGCTACTAAATCCCCAATAACTATCTTCGTTGATATAAAATTCTGCAGCGCCACCTTCAACATTACCATCTCCTTCATACAATATATTTGCTTTATTTTCCTTGATCCTTGTGTGCTTTCCACCACAGTTAACATGTAAACAATTTGAATCTGCTACAAGGCAAACAATTAGTATTTAAGAAAGAAATAAGCTAAAACGCAAGTGGTCAATCCAATAAAGTAAAAGGTTGAGCGGTCTAAAAGTACTGGCGGATCACATGTTTCGACACCTGAAGGAGACAACTTACATCGAGGACAAGTGAAAGACTTCTTGCATGGAACAGATCCCATCCTATTAAAAATTGTAGAATGGAAAATCATTACCACAATGTTTGAGCAGTACAAACACAAGATTTTTCTTGAAGCCACCAAACACTTGAAGGAAAAAATAAGAGAAAGGGAAGGAAAACTCTTACAAGCGGTTCCTTGACGAAGAACTACGATACAAGTTTAAGTTCAGATTCCTAAGGGGAAAAAAAGATGAAATATTTGTTAGCTCCCCATCGTACCAAAGAAAAAGTATAAACATAAGACTAACGAAAGGTAGTCTCACAAGTTATCCTGACAAACCGATTTCTCAGGGCCTTGCCAATTGAAGTCATTGTATGAAAGATCACTGCATCCGAGTATTGAGAATCAGTGTAAATTTCCAAAGCAAAGATGAGAGTAAACTTAAACAAAACTATGTGATTTTTCAGAGATTCTTCTTTTTACAGGCAGATACATACATGCTAGATCCTTGCTTCAGTATAGAATCCGGCACATCTCCGCCTAGCAAGTTGCCGCTTAAAAAGCTAATAAAAAACAACACCAGATGGTCAGTATGTGGTATCAATCAGGATAAGAGAAAAGAATCAACTTTAAATTAAAACTTAAGTTTTAATTTCACATAACAATGTCAGTTTTTAAGTGACTCGAGATTGGACAAGTTTAACGTTAAATATCAGATAAGATTGCTTTTATCCCTAAAACCATGGATGTAAGCTTCTATATGTGCCCATGCACCTATGTTTTCTTGCTTCTACAATAAAGAAGTCCAAATGCTTATTCAGATTCTTGAAACAATCTTTTTTTCTGCACTGAAGTCCAAAAGAAAGTGAAATGCTGCCACAATCTCAAATTTATACTTACACAAATTTTAGACGATCTGCAGTTATGCTGGTCGGGATTTCCCCGAATAAATTGTTGAAACTGAGATCCCTGTTGCAATTGTGAGATAATTTAATGATAGTGCCAATTAAAACGATATGTGTTCATCACGGCAAATAACTTGGTGATTGAAAATCTATTCAAGAAAGTTCTTGAGGCAGATTTTAACTGAATAGATAATAGAGAACTGTGCTCTAGAATATTAAGTCCAAGGAAAGTAATGGAAAGTAAGTGATAAACTTTCCTTCCACATACATACCTAGAGCAATCTTCCTCGATTAAAAATAGAAGCAAAGTAGAAAATAACTAAAACCAAAAAAACAAAGAAACCAGACATGTTATTTTTTTACTTGAAAATTTTCTTCTAAGTGTGTATTATGAATAATTTGTCTGCAGCTTAAGTTGGAACAATGTCCACTTCACAGCCAAATGGTAGTGAACAAAGTAACTATGGTCGTCAACCAAAGTTATTGAGGCTATAATTTTAGTTTCTTAAAAAGGGAATGATGCATGTGTCTATGCAGAATCGAAGAACTGTTATAGCATCAAATATGTTCCCGCCATATAAATAACCTACGAAACGGAAGTGAATGCAAACAGTGGAAGGAAAAGAAACTCTATTCCCCAAAACCTTGCACATGTTTTACTTACAACATTTCCAAATACTCCATTGCCCAAATGTAATCAGGGATCTTTCCAGAAATGTTGCAATTCCTCAAAACCCTACAAAATACAACAGGGTTAGGTTCAGTCAAAACTGATCATATATAGATGGCACCTTCAAAATATTTGATAATGTGAGCACTAAACATACAATTTAACTAGGCCTTTCGTGTTTCTGAGCATGGGAAAACCCTTACTTGGCCCTTGTATATCACTAATCCTCCTGCATAAAAGATAAGTACAACATTTACAAACCCATCAATGAAAAACAAAAAAAATGTAGTTGTTAAGTCAGTGACTGCAAATAACGGAGGCATTATACTTACAGTACAAGTAATTTTCTCAAAAGAAATAGGCTTGCAGGTATTGGTCCCTTGAGTCCACTTGCATGCATTTCTCTACAATAGTTCAGAACAACCGAGTGAGTCTGTAGGAAAATGAATAAATGCATATATATATATATATATATATATATATATATATATATATATATATATATATATTAAACATCTGGATTTTATTTAACTGAAAAACTTACAGTCTGCGGAGTTGTCCCCAGTTTTGTATGAAACTAGGTATTCTTCCATTGAAATTGTTATCATTTATCCTACTGCAGTAGACAACAAAATGATGTTGGTCCTATGAACATATCCAGATATGTGGTTTAAAATACAGGCAAATTTGAAGAAACATACAAGTCGGTTAGACTTCTTAGTAAACTAAGCGTCCCCGGCAAATTCCCAGTTAACTGATTGGAGGAGAGCAACCTGAAATTACAATGAGCATACAGAAGAAAACAAATCATTTAACATCGAGGGGCAAGTAATTAACACGAAACTAAAAGATTTGCAAAATATCAAACAAAGACGACGAAGAAGAAGATACTGATTTTTCCCTTACAATGTTTTCAAGTTCACTAAATCTCCTAGTTCAGGTGGTATGGGACCGAAAAATTGGTTTGCTTCAAGACTCCTGATTAAAAAAAAGCATCAAACATCCTTCATAAATTTCCTATGAGTGAAAAAAGGAAAATATGAAAACACCTATATTTTCATAGGACATACATCTATACATCTAATAAAAAAAATTACAATTAAACAAGGTACAGAACATACAGATAAGTGAGAGTGGTAAATTTTCCCAGGTACTTCGGAATTTCCCCGGACAAGCGATTTACTAGAAGAGAGCTGCACAAAAAACTCTCAGGTTAATATATTATAGGTGAAAAAGACTAGATTTAAAAGTTTTAGAAACTTACATAAAAGTCAACTTCATAGAAGCCCATTCACTTGGAATGGTACCATTTAGGTAGTTGTAAGCAAAATCACTGAAACAAAAAGTAAGATTACTTAAACAGTTCAACATTGTTGCTCGAGATTCCAATTAGTGCGTAAAATATAAACATCGTAGTAAATAATTTCAAGAGCTCTTACATTTCTCGAAGGTAAGGAAGCTTAACCAGTTGCGGAGGAAGTATTCCAGGAAGGTTATAACCCTTGAGCACTCTAAAATACATAAGCCAAGGGATATCAGTATAACAACCAACAAAAGTAAATTAGCTAGTAACAAGATGAAGGAATTATACATCCTTACGACGTGACAAACAGTGCCATCTGCCTCACATTCACAAGAGATCTCATGCTCGGAATTCTCTGGTGGCACTAGCGTTACCCCAACACTTTCAATTACACAGGAATCGCCATTAAATTTCCAGTATATGGAGCCCATTGCAGTAGCAATCTCTTGCAAAGCAACAACTAGAAGACAACCATAGTTCCGTAAGCATCACATCGATATATATGAACACAAAAAATGAACAGAATCATAGCCAGCTTTGTTAGTTTAACATATTGATAAATTCAACTTCCACACCAGCAGTGCATAGAAAGAGTAAAAGAGTAAATCAAATCAATTCAATTTAAATTTTCTTTTCCGATTTATAAGTCGACTTTGAGTGAAACTGCAGCCTAACTTTGAAACTTCTTTTGGATCAAAGCAAGCAATAGGGTTATATTTGATATAATGACCGCATGTATATTTACAGACTGCATATATCCATAATAATTAGACCAGCATTTGAATCTGTAAACATATAAATAAGATGAGAACGACTGGAAAATACAATGATTAATTGCTTAAACCAACACATTTCACATACTTTGTCAATCAACCCAAGAAATCTAAAGCAGCAAAATACTAAAAGATCCCATTTTAGAGATAAGTTCCTGCAATGGGTTTTTAGATTTCATTCTCCTTCACCTATCCAGCAAACTAAAAAATTAATACTAAAAAACACCATTTTCCCACACTATCTCAATTCTCATCAGCCAAATAAAAGTACCCCAAACAAAAAAAAAATCAAAGCTTGAAACTTTGACTCACCTTCTTCTCTGGGCACCTTAGACTCAGCAAACCTAAGCAAGCTGAAGCAACCCATTGCAATGATCCCGAAGACAAATATTTTCTTGTTAACCATGACGACTAATACGATGATTATAATCCTGCAAGTAAAGTTAGTGATTTACAAATCCAAAAATCTGAGCTAAACGAAATACTGGGATTTATGGAAAGTACGAAAAGGAAAGTATTGGAAGGAGGAGCCCATTACTTTTGGAATATACTGAACTCTGTATGCAATAAAAAGGAATTTTGGTCTGGAAATATTAGCAATCTTTTTTAATATATATACACGTATATTCAACTTTAATTACTGCACTAAATTCACGTTTTTTATTTCCATAATAAAGATTGGGTGTTCTATGGTAAGAAGCACCCATGGATGAGACTAAAGCACCTTTTGGTTTGCTGAGCTTCCTGAATCCTGTTCTTTGGACTAAATTTTGTGTGTTTTGTCCATTAAAATGTTATACAAAACTGGGCGGACGCAGTATTTTATGTAAGAGGTGCGTGCGAACTACAAGAGAGCTATATTAGAAATTTAGGTACAAAATTATAAGATTTTAGAGGTAAAAATATATATAAAATACATGAAAAATTGAAATTTTTAGGAGATGCGGTTGCCTCCGGCACCCATGTGTCCGTACCTGATACCAAACTCTTGAATGAATGAATGAAGTGAGACAAGGCTATGCATGTCAGTTGATGGACTCATAGGCATTGATTTTGACTCTAGTATTTTTGGTCCATACACTATCAAATGAAAGCCAGTTGACTCTACCTTCTTCAAACCAGGTGGGCTGCTCAATGTTTCCCCAAAGCCGAATTCATAGATTTACCTCAAACGTTATTTGTCAGCCTATGGAATTGGATTTTTTTTTTATGTTTTTACTAATTTGGTACCTTATACTAATTATTATTTTGATGGAATTATAATAAATATGTGTTGCATTCTGATTGGTTTAATAAAATTATTAATAAATAATTTACCCTTAAATTTTTTAGATTATATTGCCTGATCGAATAAATTATTTATTTCCTATCGAAAGATTGCACTCTTTTTTTTTGATTAAAATTGTTGGACCAATAAACCCCGGTTACAATCAAACAATAAAGAAAAGCAAATATAACAAAAGGCAACCCAACCATAAAGAGTAGTCCAACCGACACAACACACTAAAAGGAAATAAAAATAAGAAACTAGAAGCCGAAATTAGAACGGCTTTCACGCCGGGGAAAAGACACCAAGGACCAGCATCCATCATCTGGGCTCTAACTCCGGTGAAGGGAGCAAGATCGGACCAAAACAAGCAGATGTATGGTGAAAAAACCTGTCGGAGAGAAACATAAGACGATTTCCGACGCATGCAATGAGGAAAACTTAACTTTGAAGACGCAAACAGCGCCGATCCTCCTCCGCCGCTGCTGTAACCGCCGTCGACGCTTCCTCTACCCAGATTTGAGGCATAGTACAGAAACGCCCCTCTTTGGCCAACAAATGAGCCGGGAAATTAAACTCCCTCGGGGTGTGCTTGAAGGTTAAGTCTTCAAA
This sequence comes from Hibiscus trionum, assembly GCA_030270665.1. NCBI lineage: Eukaryota > Viridiplantae > Streptophyta > Magnoliopsida > Malvales > Malvaceae > Hibiscus > Hibiscus trionum. The sequence continues at coordinate 29,878 of BSYR01000021.1, read as the reverse complement.
ATCTCTTTGCATTACTTTAATTTCTCGAATAATAGAGCTTGATGGGGATCTGTCAACAAGACGATTTGCTAATTTTTTGATTATTTGCAGCGAATCCCCTTCTACCACTGCTTTCCGGAACCCTAACTCATGAGTCAACTGGAGTGCTTGTCTACAAGCCAACGCCTCCGCCATTTCTGGGCTTGACGCTCGCAGATTTGGGTAAGCCCCTGCCCCCATTTTTAGCCCAAACTCATTACAGATGATAATACCGATAGATGTAATACCTGATTCCGCTTGATAGCTCGCATCAAAGTTGGTTTTAACATATTCTGCTGGGGGTGAAACCCACTGTGTTCTCCTTTGAATAGGCATAGTATTAGCGATAGTAAATGCCTCATCCAATTCTTTAATGTACTGAATAGTAAACGTAGCAATATCCTCTGGCCGTTTAGTAATATTCTCATGTAACCTCTTGTTTCGATAGCCCCAAATCGCCCAGATAGCCACAATCAACCTCCGTACATTATTTCCTGATAGAGATTCGAATAGGTTGGCTAGCCATTGCAACCAGCTCTGTTCGCCTGAGATATTAGTATAGTTGCAATGTAGGAAACTTAAAACTTGCTTAACAAACCTGCATTCAAACAAATGCTGTACAGATTCCTGACCACGATCACATAGGAAACAATTGGTAGGCACCGGAATTCGTCTAACAGCTAGGTTGGCATTAGTAGGAATGTAGTTTTTCACGACACGCCAACAAGTAACTTTGACCTTCGCCGGAATGGAACAGTTCCAAATCTTGCTGAACACACTCTTCTTCCATAGTTGTTCATCTGATAATTCCTCCTGAGGATAAAAATTTGAGCCCATAAGAAGTTTGTAGCCACTCTTCACACTGTAGACACCCGAATTGTCAGGCCTCCAAGTATAAATATCAGGAGTAGGGACACTTGCCATCGGAATCTTTAAAATTTGAGCAGCTTGGGTAGAATTAAAAAGCATTCGAATCACATCTTCCTTCCATAGCCCTTGCTCGTTGATTAAATCAGACACCATGGTGAACTGGGTGGAAATGGAGTCCACTGTAATACGACCATCAGGCAACCCTGGAACCCAAGAATCATTCCAAATATTGACTGATTTACCATCTCCTATGACCCAACCAATGCCTTTCTCTAAAAGCCCACGCGAAGCCCAAATACTCTTCCACACATACGATGGGCTCGAACCCAGATTAGCATATAGAAAGGTCCCATTAGGATAATAACGCCCTCTGAACACCTTAGATAAAAGGCTGTTCGGATTCGTCAGGAGGGACCACCCCTGCTTCGCTAAAATTGCAATATTAAATTTAGCCAGATTCCGAAACCCCATTCCTCCCATTTCTTTAGATCCACAAAGGTCGATCCATCTAGCCCAATGGATACCCTTCCTGGACCCACTATTGCGCCACCAAAACTTATTCAAAATAGCCTCCAAATCAGAAGAACACAAGGATAACGGGAAAAGAAAACACTGCATAGCATATACTGGAATAGCCTGAAGAACAGATTTAATAAATACCTCTTTCCCGCCCATAGACAAGAATCTGTTGCTCCAACAGTCTACCCGCGTATTAGTTTTATCCTTCAGATTCGCAAACGCTTCTCTCTTATTCTGGCCTATCATAGTGGGCAGACCCAAATATCTTTTCGGGTTATCTGCAATACGAACACCTAACAGCCCACCCACTCCGTTTTTCACCTCCTGGGGAACATTACTACTAAAGTAGATGAGAGATTTCTCAAAATTAACCTTTTGACCCGAAGCCCTCTCATAAGCCAACAATAAATCCTGCGTTGCTTGAGCCCCCACTGCCGAAGCCTCCCCAAACAAAATACAGTCGTCTGCAAAGAATAGGTGAGTGAGGGTAATCCCCTGACGGTCCACCTTTACCCCAGCAATCTGCTTATTTGACTTAGCCTCATTCAATAGAGCCGATAATCCTTGAGCACAAAATAGGAATAAATACGGACTCAACGGATCGCCTTGACGCAATCCTCTCATCGGTCTGAACCTAGGGCTGAGATTATCATTCAAAATCACCTGATAAGATACTGTGGACACGCACCGCATGATTAAAGAGACCCAATTTGAATCGAAACCCAACTTAACCATAATAGCTTCAACAAATCTCCACTCCACCCTATCATACGCTTTGCTCATATCCAATTTAAGAGCAAATGATCCCCGTTTACCAACCTTACGCATTTTCAAAGCATGCAAGACTTCGTAAGCAATTAGAATATTATCGGTTATGTGTCTACCTGCCACAAACGCACCCTGCGTTTCATCTATGCACAAACCAAGCAGCGGTGCGAGACGATGCACAATAGCTTTCCCAATGATCTTGTATAATACATTGCATAAGCTGATCGGACGGAACTGCATCATGGATGTAGGGCAATGGACCTTCGATAATAAAACAATATTAGCGGAATTGATCTCTTCAAGGTCACCATTGTTGTTTAAGATTTGGAGACAAAAATCTGATACCTCATCTCCCACTATGCTCCAGTAACGTTGATAAAAGAGTGCCGGATAACCATCTACCCCCGAGGCCTTCAAAGGGGCCATGCTTTTTAATGCAGCATCGATTTCCTCTCTAGAGAAGGGTGAATTGAGTACCAGATTCACCTCCTCTGTAATTACTGGGCGAACACAGTCCAACAACCTCCCATCATCTACCATGTCTGAGCTAGTGAAAAGCTTCTGAAAATACGAGCTAGCCAAATTCAACATTTCAGTGTCCTCCGATAGCCAAACCCCTTCATCACTCTGCAACTTACTAATGGTATTCCTTTTCTTACGAACCGAGGCCCACTTATGAAAAAAAGAAGAAGGGAAAACTACACCGGTGGTCCCCTAACTATGTCTGTCTTCCTACTTTGGTCCCACAATTTTGTTTTTCGGCAAAAGAGTCCCTTCTGTCACATAGTTTTCCTATTTTGGTCCCCGACGTTAAATAACTAACGGTTTTGCTGACGTGGCATTTTTTAATATTTTTTAAGGCTGACATGGCATTTTTTAATATTTTTTTAATCAAAGTCGGGGACCAAAATAGGAAGACAGACATAGTTAGGGGACCAAAATAGGAAAACTATGTGACATAGTTAGGGGACCAAAAATATTAAAAAATGCCACGTCAGCAAAACCGTTAGTTATTTAACGTCGGGGACCAAAATAGGAAAACTATGTGACGGAAGGGACTCTTTTGCCGAAAAACAAAGTTGTGGGACCAAAGTAGGAAGACAGACATAGTTAGGGGACCACCGGTATAGTTTTCCCAAAAAAGAATTACGATCACCGTGCCTTATCCAGTTAATACGAGCCCGTTGTTCCCAGTACAATTTTTCTAAAAGTCAAACCTAAGATTAATATAAACGGATGATTTTATTTTAAAAATATATATCATTTCATCTATGATTTAATCGATCGATTAAAAAAAATTGAACAAGATCGATTTAATTTTTTTATCACATAGTTAAATAGAAAAAGTCTGCTTCTTCACTTCTTTTAAAAATTAATAATTCAATTTTAAATCATGTTAGTCTTTCTGTTTGATGAAAAAAATAATACCCCTCCCAAAACTAACAATTTCATTCCAACCCTTTTATCACAGAACTATTTTTTTATTATCAAATAGAGATAATTATATTTTTAAGATAAAATGTAGATATTTGAATTCATACAATATAAGAAAATATGAACATCCTTTACCGCTCGACTAATTATGAATAAAACTATTTTTTTTTTGTGTAATGCATGGAATTTTTGTGTATAAATTAAATAAAACTAATTATGGATTTTTTTTGTGTAAAAAAATTACACAACCCTTCATATTTAAGCTATAAAATTCAAAACCTAAATCCTTAGCCTAACACCCTAAAACCTAAACCTTAAACCATAAACTCTAAATTCTAACCATAAAACTTAAAATCTACCCCCTACACACTAAACCCCTAAATCATAACCTAAAACCCTAAACACTAAAATTGAAAGGCTTGGTTTACACAAGCTTGTGTATCAAAGTATTTTCCTTATTTTAATATATATATATATATATATATAATTTAAATTGATTATCATAATGATTTTTCAAAATCTAATAATAGGCAATCAACACAATTTGAGATATATACTCGTGTACTTAATTTATAATATATATGAGATAAACTATTAATAAAGAATAATAATATAGTTTTAAAATATTATTGTAAAAAAATATAAATTAGTCAATTCAAAAAAAATAAAAAATAAATTAGTTTATGATATAAGATATGGAAAATAGTAAAATAAAATTAATTAAAAATTAAATCAAATATACGAGTTGTGAAATTAATAAATAAATATACACGGAAAGAAAATTGTAAATAAATTAAAGTCAAAGTAAATAAAATAGTATATTATATAAAAAAAATTCAACAATATTAATTATTAAGTTAATTAAAGCGTAACATTTAGAATAGTTAAGCAGATAATAATACTAATTAAAAAATAAATTTATTTACCAACAATAAGTTGATCTAGCGGGATGAAGTGTTAGGTCCTTAAGCAAGGTCATGAGTTTGATTCCTAATGTTGTGAATGGAGAAAATTAAGTTGGGAAAGTTGTCTTTATATGAACCTCTACAAAATTCGATCTGAATTAGTCGAACAATAAATCGAAAACTAATTATGTGAAAAAACGACTGACCTTCTATGAGAAAAAAAATTTAAGATTATTTTACAGAAGATAGAGAGTTAAAATAGACTTTTTGGCATAGCATATCATCCTCGATCTGAATGTTTTTGGGCTAAGTGGAAAGAATAAGATTATGATTTTTTTTTCTTCAAATTATGGTTAAAATTTAATATTATTTTGTTATTAACGTCTCACACTATCAATTTTAACGGGTGTTAGTGAACTAAAAACAATTAACGGTAGAATGACTGTTTTATTATAAAATCAATAATTTTAATGGCGGTTTTATAACTTGTAAAACTTTAATAGTAAAAAAAAAGGGCTAAAGGGTACATTTTCCTTTGAGTTCAACCTAAAAAATTAATTTCGTCTCTCGCCGAAAAATGCATCCAATGTGGGCCTTTAGTTCGTTGTTCGCGAAATCGATCAAATTGACCCTTTGACTGACGTTAACCGTTATGATTCTGACATGACAGTTAATGGTGCTAACATGGCGGTCCACGATGTTGACGTGGTAATACACAAGGGATGATCACATGGCAATGGGGGCTGAATTGATTATTTAACCGAATTCGAAGGCATAATTGAATTTTTACTGAATTTAGAGACATAATTGATTTTAATTGAAAGTTCGATAACTTATTTAATTTTAAAGCTACAAAATATTAATGGTTAAATTTTCATAAAATATTAAAAAATAAAAACATCATAATGAATTAAAAAATTAAGTAAAAACATTAAAAATTAAAAATATCAAAAGTTATAAATATAAAAAATTTAAATTTAAAATATTTATAAACCATCGGAAAAGTTTTTGATGTTTCTCGTTATTCTAAGCGTACCAGTGTTCCTTGAACATATTGAAACATCCTTGTATTAGACTGTAATAAAATCAAAATTCTTTTTCATTTTTCTACATCAAATATTAATGAGCATCAATTTGATGTAAAAAAGCGAAAGAAAATTTGATTTTTAATATTAATCTAATACAATGGTGATTCCACTTAAAATTTGTTTAATGAATGTTAATGCTCAGACTGACGAAGTCGAAGACCTTTTCGATGAAAGTGATCAATTTGTAATATTTTATAAACATTTTCGATTGAGTTTTATATTTAAATTTTATCTTTTTTATAATTTTTAATACATTTTAAATTTTATATAATATTTATTTTTAATATTTTTTTGAATATTTTATTTATTTTAATTAGCTTTATGGATTTTTATAAAAAAATTGAAGAATATTTTGATTCGTTGGGAGAGTCCTCACTTTGTTTATTTTTAAAATTATCAGGATCCAAAGGATATTTACACTAGTTTGTTAATTGATTTTTCATATATTCCATTTGTAAAAGTTTATCTCGAAAAACAAATTATTTATCCAATTTTATTAAAAAACTAAATAAATCGATTAAATTAGCTTGAAATTTAAACAAATTATTTATACTGTTTTAATATTTTTTAAATTTTAATAATTTCCTAAATTTTTATTTTTAGCTTAAATATTAAATAAGTTATCAAACTTTTAATTAAAATCAATTATGCCCCTAAACTCGACAAAAAAATTAATTATGCCCTCAAATTCGGTTAAAATAATCAATTTAGCCACACTGCCACGTCATCTTCCCATATGTACTGCCACGTCAACATCATAGACTACCATGTCAGCATCATGGATCGTCACGTCATCATCGTTAATTGTCACGTTAGTACTGTAACGGTCAACGTAGGTCAAAGGATCAATTTAGTCGATTTCGCGAACTAAGGAGCCACATTAGTTGCGTTTTTTGGCGAGGGACAAAATTAATATTTTGGGTCGAATACAGGAAAAAAAAATATCCATTTAGCCTAAAAAAACATCTTACCTAAACTTGACCATGGAAACGGGCAAGATTGTGAGCGGTTCAATAGTTACTAATTTTGCAATGGACTCGGAAAGCACCAACGAAGCGAACCAGCTCGTCGATACACACGATGACTACCCCATTGCCTTCGACCAATCAGATCCTTCCACGTCTCACTTACCCTTTACCCTCCGCCGCCGAACCTTCTCCCGCGGCGGTTTCTCCTCCAAGGAACTCGGAGATTCTCTTCCAGAAACTTCCACCATCGATGACCCAAGCTCTAATCTTTACCACGATTTGGAACCAAATGAAGACACGTCCGGGACAACTGAGCCGATTCCCGATGGACCCAACTCCACCCCCGTCATAGTAGAGAAAAGCGAGGACGAATCGACGCTCACCACCGCGAGAAACGATGGATTGGTTGACCGAGACTCTAGCTCGGCTGACTCGGGGTCAGAACAAAGTGAGTCCCTACATTCTTCCTCGAGTTTGCTATTGTTTATAGCCGGTTTAGTAACAAACGCAATCGGGATTCAGTTAAATTTGCTAATATGCTTCATTACAATACCACTGTCGGCGTTGGGTTGCTGCGACATGGTTATTGTTGATCCTTTTAAAGCTCTGAAACAATGCAGAGCTAATATAGTTACACGGGTGTTAGATTTATGGAATCCTATTTCTGGGTATTTTAGTCCTATAAAGAATGATTGGTTAAACTTGAAGGATCATGAATCTATATGGAACCTCGTGTTTAGATTAGGGTGGAGATTGTTACGAGCTATATATGTAGGCTGTGTTTTATGTGGCTTATTGCTTACTTCAATTCTGATTAGTGGGGTTTTGATGAGTTATTTGGTGGAGGAACCATTGGAGATCAAGGAAATGTTGAACTTTGATTATAGTAAGAGTAGTCCGGTCGCGTTTGTTCCGATTGTATCTTGTGATGCGAAATGTTCTGAGAAGATAGAAATTGGAAAGAATGTGGGTTCACGAGTCATACCACTCGATCACAAATTGCGGCTCACTGTTTCTTTGACATTGCCGGAGTCAAATTACAACAGAAAGCTTGGGATGTTCCAGGTATTTGGTTGGTTGATTTATGGAATGCGGATATTGTCTTCACTTTTGAGTTATTTTGCTTCTGTTCATTTGTGTTTTATGCTCCGAATCGGAAATCAGTTTGGGGTTTTAGGTTGGTTAAGTTCTATGCTGGAATTTTGCCTTCATATACTCTTTTTACAACTTATTAGATGAAGTAATTTGACCTAGGAAGTTAGTAAGGTTTTTTGTTGTTTGGTTTCGATTGTCCTCAACTTTAATCATTAAGGTGAAGCATTGTTATTTTGATCGGTTACTAACCCCTTGATACGGAAAAATTCGAAGTCAGTGTACTTGAATGAGTTGATTGCACTGCTAACCTCATGATTTGCATTGAAGTTGTGGTCAGTGAACTTGCATGAGAATTCGAGAATAGGTTGGATGAAAATCGGGGGGTCAATCATTTGCATTTAAGCAGCATGAACTTAGGGTCTCAAACACTAAGATTTTGAGCCGAAAAACTCGGTTGCATTTTGATGTATTCTATTCTGCTGAACATTTCTATCCTGTATTTCCTAAATAACATGATATAGTCCTTGAGGCAGATAATATATTGGCTTAAACCCGAGTCTACGAAACAGGCTATGAAAGTTTGTTAACATGTCCATTGTATTAAATGTGTTTTTCCCCTGAGAATAGGGGATTCCGGTTTTCCTTTATCGGTTTTAGTTACCAAACTTGAATTTTATGCTAGTGCAACTTCTTTTTTGTAGGTCAGGGTAGATTTCCTGTCTGTTAATGGTGACACTCTTTCCAGTTCAAGCCATCCATGCATGTTGAAATTCAGAAGTGAGCCTATCCGCCTTCTGCTGACATTCTTCAAGCTCGCTCCTATAGTCACCGGCTATTTGTCGGAAACACAGACTCTGAATCTAAAGATTAGAGGTTTGAGCGAAGGCGTTGTGCCTACCAGTTGCTTAAGGGTAGTACTCGAACAACGAGCTGAGCACAGACCAAGTGCTGGTATTCCTGAACTATATGATGCATCTCTCATCCTCGAGTCGGAACTACCGTTTATCAAAAGAATGATACGGAATTGGAAGATAACGATATTTATATGGGTCAGCTTGACATTGTTCATGACGGAGTTGCTGTTCACTTTAGTTTGTTGCAGAGGTTTACTCATTCCAAGAACAAGGAGAAGAGATGGGTTTGGTAGCAGCCGGTCTACACAGAATGGTTGGCGAGCCCACGTTTAAGCAACGCTAAGTTGACGAAAATAATGTAATGAAGGTTCACCTTATATTTGAACTATCTAATTCGATAGGCCACCTTAATCTTATTTTTCTACAAGCTTCTTTATTTTATTTTTTGACTCGACGCGATCAAAATGCTCATAGAATAAATTTACTTTTTTTGTTGCATTTTTTAGACTCAACGTATCATTTTTCAACGACATCATAATAATCTTAGAAACCAAACTCCAATTGTGAAACCAACAAGTTTCATAATAGAAAAGCGGATAATGTTCATCTTAGGAGACACGAATTCAAATAGCTCTGTCTATAAGGTGTATGTACATTGTTAAAGGTTAAAAATATGTATGAACATATACTATCTTATAACCATCTTTAGAATATTACAAAAAAAAATTGTTAAAATTTTTTCATTAGTTTTTAAAATTAAAATTAATTATATTTGCCATCTTTATATGTGAATTCAAACATATTGAAAGTGTCCAACGAGCACAATAACAAATTATATTACTCACAAAATATTATTACTAAAAACAAATAAACCAAAATTCAGTTTACTTGCTAATTATGTATAGGCTCTTCACACTTGCATTTCACAATGAAACAACATTGGCTCTTCCTAATTATCTCCCAGCAATATTATCCATTTATTATTAATATTATTTTTTTATTTACCGTTGCACCTCTTTTATTAAGCTACTACACATTTGCTTTCCATGCTTACTAAGTTCTTCATAAATAGGGGTGTGCGTTCGATCGAGTCGAGTCGAGTCAAAAAAATTTTTCGAGTTATTCGAGTTGACGAGTCATATTTTACAACTCAAACTTTATTTGAAATTTTTTCGATTCGAGTCGAGTTTTCGAGTTCCTATAAAAATTTAATTGTAATTATTTATCATGTTATAGTACGTTCTGATTCTAATTTAAACGGCTTTCTCTAATCATATAAGATATGCATATATATTTCTTCATATTTTTTTACATGTGACAATATTTCTTCATATTTTTATATATCGGTATGTATATATCATTAAAAATAGAGGGACTCATATTGAACTTAAAAATAAATTTATTAATTACTAAAACTTTCGAGTTATTCGAATTTTCATTTTACAACTCAAATTTTATTTGAAATTTTTACGAGTCGAGTCGAGTCTATGAAATTTCGAGTCGAGTCAAGACAAGTCGAGTATTTTCGCCTCGAGTCGAGTTATTCGATTTTTTCGAGTCGAGTCGAGTTTTGCTCACCCCTATTCATGAAACTTAATATCATGCCACTTAATTTCCTTTCTACTTTGCTGCCACACGCTTACTAAGCAAGTGTTTCTCCATTGCTAAAGCTTCATGGAACTTCAAATAACACCACCTCAAACTTTGCTTTTGTTGATGAGATGAATGGTAAACTGGTGATGGATCTTCATGCGGTTTGAGTGAAGAGTCGTGATCAATATTAATAATGAAGATGGAGAGAAATGAGGTCTGGTTCGCCCTTTATGAAGGGTTCAGCTTGAGGAAAGCTGATAATCCCCTGTATATATATATAGAGAGAGAGGTCTGACGACACTATCAAATTTAAACCGTGCAGAATATGATAGATGAAGCAGAGTAATATGTTTGTCAAACGGCACTATCAAGTCTAAACTTTGCAGGATATGATGGATGGAGCAAAGTGACATGTTTGTCAATCAATAAGTTTAACTGGTAAATCAGTAAACTTATTGTCTATCTTATCGAAGTCCATACAACTTTAAAATGAAGTTATTCCATAGGACTTTGATATGCCATACTCTAGATGCCCTTTATTAGTGTCCAATAAGCATAATCTAATGGCTAGCTTTGGAAGAATATTTCAGAATAATTTGGTCAGCAGAGAAACATAATGTGAAAGAGTTATGCTGAGTATCATAATAAATTGTCAATACATATACCAAAACCCAGTGGCGGAGCCACATAACTAGACAATGGAGCATTTGCACCCCATTATTTGGGAGAATTTTTAGTGTTACAAGTGTGCAGAGAGGAAAAAAATGAAAATCTGTATTCACATTTAAAAAGAAATTTATTTTAAACTTTTATTCTTAAATTTTTCGATCCGCGACCCCCAAAATCTTGAAAGCTTGCCACCTTTCACTACTAATTTAAAATTGTGTTTTATTGCTAACGTTCTACTCAAATATTCCTGTTCCAAGCTGTTAATGCTACATCTCAGTAAAATACCGAACGTAGATTGTTTTTAAATATGTGCCTATGAACAGTTTCTATGAATAATCAAACTGATTACTTCCGAAAATTGCAGAAACATCGTGCATCCGTTTCCAAATTTTCTTCCTCAGGATTCCAAGGTTTCTTCACATGTTCTCGAAGTTATTTCCCTTTTTATGTTTTTAGTTCACATGATTTTAATGATCTAACAAATGGTCAGCGTAAACAGAAGTCTTTTTAGAAGAATTTCATAGTAATTGAAGCAAAGAAATGAAAGTTTTACATCATAGTTTTACATAAACACGGAGCAAAAACACAGGCATCGTAGGTTTAAAGTTTTAACCAGAATTACTTGTACACTTGAGAAAAGAAGCACTCTTGGTGATCTCTCGCAATGGCTTGTCGGTGTACCTCACCATGTTATAAGCCCAAGCACCCGACACTGCCCCAATAATTGGTGCTGTAAGATATATCCATATTCCCTTGTACTCATCCCACACTATTGCCGGCCCCAAGCTCCTTGCCGGGTTCATCGATGCTCCCGTAATCGGCCTGTCAATCGAAAAATAAGTTTCGTTTTGGTTCGGACATGTTTAAGGGTTAAATTATTCGATCAAATATGAAATACTAGTTGATGGACTGATGATGTATAATTATATTTATGGATAAAGTTAAATACCCAGCAAACATCACATTAAGCAGCACAGTAGCCCCTACGGCAAGTCCAGCAAGTTCTCCAATCTGCACACATACATACATATGTATATAATTCAGAATTTTTTGAGGCTGGCTACTTGAATTCACCAAACTCATTGACTTAGCCTAATAATATAGTCACTTACAGCTCTGTTATCAGTGGCAACGCCAGATATAATGAACATGAGGTAGAAAGTGATGATGAACTCCATCACAAATGCCTGCAAATCCGACCCTTGCGGTGACGTTCCGGTGAAGACGTCACCCGACCCGCTGAAGAGAAGACGAAGTGTTGCGGCTGCCATTGTTGATCCTAAAACTTGAGCTATTATATAAGCTGGCACCTACATAAAAAGAACATCGATTCGAATTAAACCATTGAAAGTTTGAACATTGCACTAGGCCATGAATCCCAGAAAATAAAGGTAACCTGTTTGAGAGGAAATCTTTTGCAGGTAGCAAAAGCAATGGTGACTGCAGGGTTAAAATGGGCACCCGAGATGTGACCAACGGAATAAACCAAGACCATGACGGCCAATCCCCAAACAATGGAAATCCCGGGCAGTGAAACCACTTTGTCATTGTTTACATTCACCACCACCGATGCACAACCTGCAAATATCAAGAAATATGTCCCCAACACCTCTGCCATCAGCTGCAAATTTTCAAACATATGTTAGGCATTATAATTTATAACTACACACGTATATATATGATATATGCATGTTATTTGTAGTTACCTTCTGCATGAAAGGAACCGTGAAACCGACGTCGGAGGCTGGCGGAGGCGGATTCCTATTACTCCCGGAGTTATCAGCCATGATTGCTAACGTTTATACAACAAGAAAATAAAGCCAATGTTGAAAAGAGGAACAAAGGAGATTGTGTTCCTCAACAACAATGAAGAGATGTGTTCCACAAACCCACATAAACAAAGGGTATTTAAGGACAATCTAAATTATCCAAAAAAACAGGAGCCAGACAGAAATCAGTTGGGTTTTTCGGTTTAAAAAACAACAAGAAAACAAACCTAAAAAACTAGAGATTGACAAATGACTATGCATATATTCATCTTTCTTGTTGTTGTTTCTCCTGTTTTAACTTATTTTAGCATTATTATATGTCTCTCTTTGGAGATATCGTTGAAAATTCTATTTTGGAAGAAGTTTTTTCAACAGATAAAATCATTGAAAATTGCTTCAACTGCCCACCGATAATACAGAAATACATGAACAAATGCTTGAAATAGGTCCTCCGGTTGTGTAATCTTTGTACCGAGAATTTTGAGATGGATTTTCCATTTTTTTCTTTTATTTATTTTTGGCCAGCAGATAGAGTTACCTATTTAATTGCATATTTTTCCTTATAAATCTATTGTCTAGGTTTTTTTAGTAGAACTTAGGGGTGTGCAAAAAAACGAAAAACTAAAACCGACCTTAAAACTCGAAAAAATCGAATTGAAAAATTGATTAACCGAATTGAAAAATTCGGTTTTGATTTTTTTTTTATAAAAACGGGTCGGTTACGGTTTTAAAAAAATCAGGTAATCGAATCGACCGGTTATATAATATATATTATTATATTATATGTCTTTTTAATTTTTTTGGATAAAATGTGTTTTATTATCAGAAGAACATTTACAATCGGTTTGAGGGAATCCTCAAATCCCCAATTTATAATCAATTGTACATTGACACTATCTGTTCTATCTATACTTTTCTCGTGTATATGAAAACGAACAATATCAATAATGCATCTAACAATATCGTCCATAGAACGATCAATTTTTTTAAACTGCCTATAATTTTGCTCCTCCCAAATACGGTAGATATAGGCACTCCATGCTATCTTCAAAATCAACACAATAAGAGATTTTCCTTTCAAGTTCTCTGAGGCCCATGCATTTTTATTTTTCCAATCACTCACATCTTTTGTAGCATGTAGATTTGTAGGATTCGTTTCCAAACAAAGGCAGAAAAATGGCAGCCAAAGAATAAGTGATCTCTCGGTTCTTGGCTGCTGCCTCATAGCTTGCAAGTACTGTCAGTAGCCATCTTTATGCGGATAATCGGTCTTTGGTAGGTAATCTATCTAATATGACCATCCAAGCTATTATAGAATGCTTGGGGATGTGAAGGGGGTACAAGATTAGTTTATGCCATTGTACCTTAAGTTTTTCTTTTCAGATGTCCCAAATTCAAGAATTTTTCACAGTGGACCAGTCAGTCACTTTGTTATTCAGTGTTGTAGTTTTAGATTTCATCTTGAGTAGCTTTTTAATTATCTAGCTAAAGTGATTCTTGCTTTCGGTCGGCCAATAATCTTCATTATTGAGTACATATTCTTTTAGCCAAGCCACCTAAAGAAATTTTTTTAATATTTTTTATAAAAAATATATAATTTTTTTCTTATTCTCATTCCCGTTAGTTTAACTTGATAGTATTACAAATATAGTAATATCATATGTCAATTTTTAAAAGTATATATTTTTTTGTAATATATTATTAAAATTTATGTTTTTAATAAACAAAGTAAAAATCATTACTCAAACCAAACTGAATATTTCGGTTAACCGGTTCAATGCTTCAATCTTTACTCAGCGAGCTTGGAGTTGAATCTGATGGCAAGCCAACATTATGGTGTGATAATTCCAGTGCAGTCGTTGTGTCATCCAATCATGTTCTGCATGTAGAAATGAATTTATATTTTGTGAGGAAAAGAGTAACGACTGAAAAGTTGTGTGTCAATGAAGTTCCTGCGTGTGAACATATAGCAGATATTATGACAAAGCCTTTGTTTGCTCTCTTCTTCAACATGTTTCGAGACAAGTTGTTAGTCCTGCCTAGGGATGTAAAAAGCTGACCCGACTTAAACCTGCTCGAGTCAGAATCTGATTTGACCTGAGGATTTGATGATCCGAACCCGATCTGTGATTGACTGTTGTTGACACGAACCCGAATTTGACATGTTACTGTAGTAATCGAACCCGACCTGCATCTGACTGAAAACGACCCGAACCCGAATTGGACTTGTTACTGTGGACCTGAAACTGACCCGCGTCCGACTGAAACGAACCTGAACCCGAAGCCGACCTGGCAAATAACTGAATTGACCTGATATCTGATTTTACCCGACCTGAAATAAACCCGACCTGAAACGGACCCGACCTGAAATGGACCCGATCTGAAATGGACCTGACCTGTTTTGAACCCGACCTGTTAAGTGACCCGACCTGTTGTTGACCTGAACTGATATTAACCCGAAATCTATGACTTGATGAATTAAAAACTTTTATATGTTGATATATCATATACATATATAATGTATATATATATACACCTACATATATTGATGTACATGATGTATATGTGCGCATACATATATATATATATATATATATATATATATATTAAGTACTAAAGTTGAAAAAATTATTAAGTAATTGATAATTTATGAACTACAAAAACTTAATGAAGAATTATTTTTTTATTTTTAAGCTTTCTCAGTAACTTGAATAAAATTTTAGACTTACAAATTATAAAAAAAAAAAATAACAGTTGCATAAGCTTAAGTAACAAATTAGATTGAATTAGATTAATTTTAGACTTACAATTTATAAAAAAAAAATGTTTTCTTAAGTTATAAGAGATTTAAGAAATGTTTTCTTAACTTAATTTAAAAATTAGATTAATTTTACTTAAGTAATAACATATTCAAGAATTGATGTCTTAACATAAGTTATAAATTAGATTGATCTTACTTTAAGTTATAAATTAGATTGATCTTACTAGGTGATTTTACTTAACTTAAGTTATAACAGATTCAAGAATTGTTGTGTTAACTTAAGTTATAAATTAGATTGAATTTACTAACGTTATAACAGATTCATTTCTAAACTTAAGTTAAGTTATAAAATAGATTCAAGAACTGGTTTCTTAAGTTATCACTCCTACTTTGATTTCTTTCAATTTCGTCTTTTTTTGTGAAATTAAGCTCAAAGCTTTGTTTTATTTTCAATTTCGTCCTTAATTCAGTTTTAAGGTTTAGGGTTTGGGGTTTTAATTTAGGGTTTGAGGTTTTAATTTATGGTTTAAATTAAGGGTTTAGTGATTTGTTTAGGGTTAATATATTTTATTTTTAGGTTTTAGGGTTTAAGGTTTTCATTTATTGTTTAATAGGGTTTAGGGTTTATGACTTTGAATTAGGGTTTTGTTTTAAAGGTTTATGGTTAAAGGTTTTTAGGGGTTACTATCTAATTTTTAGGTTTTATAGTTTGTATGTTTTGATTTAGGGTTTAGGGTTTAATGAACTAAGGTTAGTTTGAGGGTTTAGTTTGTAAGGTTTATGGTTTAGTGTTTAATGTTTGGGTTTAGGGTATAATCCTTAGGTTTATTGTTATGATAACACATTATTTAGGGTTTTGATTTTATGGGTTTCAATTTAGGGTTTAAGTTTAGGGATTTAGGGGTTTTGTTACACTTTAGGTTTTTTGAATTAATGTTTGGGGTTTATGGTTCATTTTTAGCTTAGGGTTTAGGGTTATTATTAGGGTTTGTTGTTTTTTTATTTTAAAATATATATTAGCATATATGTATATATAAAAGTAGATACCCTAAACCCTAATCCTTAATCCCTCAAACATAAACCCTAAGCCATAAACCCTAACTCCTTAGATCCTAAACCTAAACCATACACCATAAACACTAAACCCTAATGTATATAAGAATGTATATACCTATCAATGTATGAACCCTAAACCCTAAACCCTAAACACTAATGTATGTACATATGTATGTATGTATGTATGTATGTATGTAGCAACCAATGTATGAGCCATAAATCCATAATGAATTTCTCTCTAAACCCTAAACCATAATGTATGTAAGTATGTATGTATGTACGTATAAATGCATGAACCCTAAACCCTTAATAAAGTTTTCCCTAAACCCTAAACCATATACCATATACCTTAAACCCTTAAATCCACAACCTAAATAATTAAACCATAAAATCTAAACCCTAAACCTTAATATATATAAGTCTGTTTGTATTTATCATTGTATGAACCCTAAACCCTAAACCCTAAACCTTAAACCATAATGTATGTACATATGTATATATGTAGCAATCAATGTATGAGCCCTAAACCCTTAATGAATTTCTCCCTAAACCTTAAACCCTAAACCCTAATGTATGTAAGTATGTATGTATGTACAGATCAATGCATGAACCATAAACCCTTAATGAAGTTTTCCCTAAACACCAAACCCCAAACCCTATACCATATATCATAAACCCTTAAATCCATAACCTAAACCCTAAACCCTAATGTATGTAAGTCTGTTTGTATCTATCATTGTATGAACCATAAACCATAAACCCTAATCTCTAAATCTTAAACCCTAATATATGTAAGTATGTATGTATATAGCTATCAACGTATAAAGCCCTAAACCCTTTGTGAATTTCTCCCTAAACCCTAATGTATGTAAGTATGTGTGTATATACATATCAATATATGAACCCTAAACTCTTAATGAAGTTTTCCCTAAACACTAAACCTTATACCATATACCTTAAACCCTTAAATCCACATCATAAACCCCTAAACCATAAACTCTAAACCTTAAA